>OY759240.1:2554200-7554200 GCA_963662185.1 Eilema griseolum
TAATCATTCTATGCCAATGTTATAAAGGTGAAGAGTTTTTTTTGTCTGTTTGAACGCGCTAATCTCTGAAACTACTGTTTTGAATTGAAAAATTATTTGTAGTAAATAGTCCATTTATCAACGAAGGTTTCAGGCCACATATCATCACGCTACTACTTAAGGGAGCGAAGCAGTGATCATGTAAATACAGTTAATAAGTGTGGCAGATTTCCATGCATTATTAGATTTAAAAAATAAAGAATTACTGACTCAAAGGAGTCATGTGAGGGTTTCAAAATATAGCACGAGCGAAGCTGGGGCAGGTCAGCTATTGTAATATATTTTTGTTTTATATATAGGTACCTAAGTACATATTTTTTTTTAGTTAAATATTTTTCGTATGAGATGATGTGCTGTTATTAAAATACATAAATGAATTGTACAAAACTCCGGCAAATTTATATTTGTACATTGTAAATTACGTAGTTGTATGTTGTTGGTTAAGATAAAGATAATAAAACATTTTATTTTTTAAACATATATTCATTTAATATAGGCTATGGAGCGAGCTATGCTTGGAGTTTATCTGAAGTATAGAATTCGGAACGAGGTTATCCGACAGAGAACTAAAGTTATCGACATAGGCCACAGAATTAGCAAGTTGAAGTGGCAGTGGGCTGGCCACGTTTGTCGAAGGACCGATGGCCGTTGGAGCAAACGAGTCCTACAGTGGAGACTGCGAGAAGGTAAACGAAAGGTTGGACGCCCCCTAGCCAGATGGACGGACGACCTGAAAAAGGTGGATGGGACAGACTGGATGCGGAAGGCGGAGGATTGGAGAAAATGGCGCACACTGGGAGAGGCCTATGTCCAGCAGTGAACTGCGGTGGGCTAATTGATTGATTGATTGATTGATTAAATGATCAATCAATCAAATAACGAAATTTTGTCATCTTATATATCGGTTGTAATCAAAGCATGTACTTTGGAGTGTACATACATACCTCATAATCACGCCTTTATCCCAGGAGGCTTAGGTAGAGTTGAGTTAACACTCACATTTCACCAATGATTGAATTCGGTTCCACGTTATAGGGGGTGAGCCAATTGCCGTCTTCCGGGCACTATTGTTGACTTAATAATAATATAATATATAAAATCATTTATTTCGAACAACGAAGTCCATATCTTGTTAGTAACATTGTTCTTACAAATTATGTTAGTAAAAATTGGCATCTTTGTTTGCAGTCCGTTATATTATCAAATCTCAAAATATATTATCAAATGTCAGAATATAAGTAGGTATTATCAAATGTCAAAAAAATTCAAACTAGGAATAGGAGTAGGTAATTAAGCCATGCATCTGAGGCTGAGTCTGGGCTGTATATATCTGTCTGATGTTAAACAGCCCTATCCCTTAGTCGCCTTGTACGACACCGCATGGGAAGAAATGGGTAGTCCAAATTTTACTCTACGCGACTTTCTACTTTTCTTTACTTTGGCGTCTGAGTTGATTTAATTTCATTTTTATGACAATGATAAACGTCTGACCCCCATACCCCAAAGAATAGTCTGCTATCTCGTCCGACTACGTTGAAAATCTTGCAGGTGTCTCTTACAATAAATGTAAGCCCTCATACAACCCTGTAACTGATATAGGGAGCGAGTCTACTGTCGTCAATCAAGTACTTATCCTGACAGTAAGGTACTAAAGCTAAACAATATTTTAGCGACTTTTATGAAAACACATTTTAAATAAATAAACTAGACGAACTAATTTCGGTTTTTAGTCTCCAAAACTAGTTTCTAAAAAAATATTAATCAACTGAGTCATTAAATAAAACATCTGAAAAAGACACATCAAGATTGTTTGTTTAGTTGTGTACCCATCCGAGCATAGATTCGGTGTTACTGATTTTACCTGAAAGAAAAGCTTACTTTTCCCTATCACTATCAAAATAATCGGGATATTTACCATGTTGCTTTGTTTTACAAGCCAAAACAAAAACGCGAGTGGATACAGTAAGCATCGTGTGTCGTGAACGTGATCGAGATCGGGTTCGAGTTTGTAGTGAGAGTGAAACCAGTGGTAGTGCAGATACGTAGTAAAAGAACTCGAAAGTGGGTAGATCGATATAATTACTTTTAGAAAAAACTTTTTCTCTGTTCACCGCCACTACTCCAGTTCCTCCGTGATCATGGTGCTTGCAACAGCGCCGAAATATCGGAAACTCAAAACAATGAAACATGGTAAATATCCCGATTATTTTGATACCGATGTCAGTGACCATGATAGTTTAAATTACTTTTCCCTACCCTGGAATTACGTTATGTTACTTCTGATAATATAATACAAAGGTATAAAGTCAGTTCTATAATATTTATAGCATTAGGTATATAATTGATGTACAGAATGGTATGAATTATTTTCATTCTTAACTTTATATTTTATAAAATATATTTTGAACTATTTAAAATAATGATAAACATAAAAGCCACAAGGAAATAACATAGAATTTGACAAATAAATAAATTACATTACAATACATTATCTTTTATTTCCTTTTATATCCCGGACCGAGAGTAGTGCCTTGTGGTAGTCCTATTTCGGATTACAGTCAATTTCAAACAAAGCATCGCAAGAGTCACATTGCGATTTAACTCCAGTGCTTTGTAAAGTTCACTTCTTACACTAGGATCTAGTGTCCTAAGTGTGAGAGTCAAAGTGAAAGTGACAAGATAGCCCCAAAATAAAAAATACCTACAAAAAGTAAAAAAGTTGATAAACTTACCTTTGATATAGGTACGTCAAGCGTCGTCGTGTCAGGGGAGCTCTAACTGATAATGCACCCCGGTGTAATTGCTGAATTAAAAAAAAAAAGAAAAAAAGAAGTTTTCTACAGGACAGGCTTAGGTAGCCTAGTGTAGAAAGCTTTTGGCAATATCGGAATTGTTTCTATTCAATACTATTTTGTACATACCTGGTAATTTTGTGAATAGTTGTTTGCAGTTTTGTAATGGCAAAATAAATTTTTACTTTTACTTACTAGGTTATTGGAACCGTTGACCGCGAATGCTCCAATTCTTTCGTGATCATGGTGCTTGCAACAATTCCGAAATATCGGAAACTCCAAACAATACGTGGTAAATATCCTGATAACTCTAAAACGACCTACACACGACCCGAAAATCAGGGTGATATCGGGGAAGTGGTGGGGAGGACCTTACATACTACCATAAGTCGCCTCATGATAGGCAAATCATATACGAATCTTATTGTTTATGGCAGTACCATCTTAAAATCTTGGGCACTGCCTATATTGGTCCTCCCTCACGTCCTCCGTTTTTATTTAGATATTCCCACACAACTCCCTGATTCGTCCCGCGGTCAAACTCGGAACTAAAAATGACATCGCCGCCATACGTATGTTGGTTGGTTAAGGCCATGACAGTATGGTTTAGAGTTGCCAGCACATTTTTTTATGATGTACTAGTGGGAAAACTAAAGAAATATGGGCTCAAATAGATGATATGACGTGAACTGCTGCTTCACTACAACAGAAGACCACACACTGCACAACAAACAACCACTAAGTTAGTTAGTCTGCGACATCCACCGTGCTCCCCGGACCTTGCTCCAACAGATTAGGTACCATTTTTTCCCGGAATTTAGCTATATACTTATCATAACGCTTCTACATACGTGAGCGGAGCAATTCAATTCAATGGTTGCTAATTTGGCGTTAATATTATGATTGATTGTAATTTGTTGTGTAAGTATCTAAATAAATAAAAAAAAACTAAAAGAAATACGGGCTCAAATAAAAAACATGCCACGGGCGACACTGGGGCGTGAGCTATTTAGAAATAAAATATAATTTCAGTGCGAATAACATGTCACAAATAACGCTTGCACTCCTGAAGTTAGAATTTACAGAACGTTTACTAAATGTAGCGGTCACATTGCAAGCCCATTTACATGCAGTGATTGCTGTTATCATATGCTGTATCTGCCTAATTACTTACATGTAATATTTAGATGTAGATTAAACAATATTACTATCTGCTTGATCTTAACAGTTGCAATGATTGTTACAGAAAATGACTTTCCGTTGTCGCACAGCAGGTTTAAACGCGACATATCGTGTTCGTAATTTTTTATATGAATCGCAGTTGCAAAGAACCTTCAGACATTTAACTTATGTGACTACCATTAGACGGTGAGTTTGTATTGACATCTTTTCTATAAAAAGTACGCACTCGCGCTCTGCACCATCACTGCGAGCAACGTGCTTAGTGAGAGAACTCCCAGACCCACCGCTAAAAGGACACGCCTCCCACGCCGTCTCCCACGCCGGGCATACGGTCAGTGTGTGCAGCCCCGTATCCTCGCTTGCGTCACAGTGATGACACTCGGGCGTTGGCTCCGTCCTGATCCGATGCAGGTAACTCCCAATACATCCGTGTCCGGTGATCACCTGCGTCAGCCGCTACAAGAGGCCCCCGTGAGGCCTCTCTAGCCAGTCCTTGGGGTCATACCGCTGCTGTAATGGCGTGCCCTGCGCGTGGTTGCCCAAGTCGTAGTTTCCACTCCTCCACTATGTCCTTGAGGAGCAGGAACCTCTTGGCCCGGAGTTCTCCAGGCTTGGGTTCGTGTTCCCGTACCCGCGCCACCTTTTGTTACTGAATACCTAATACCACCTTGGTAATGGATTCTATTGCGATTTATTTGGTAGATATTATTTACATTTAGCCCAACGGCGTTTGGGTTACTTTTCGCTTTATAGGTATTTAAATTATCATACGTTCGAGTTTGTGGTGAGAGTGAAACCAGTGGCACCGTATACAGGGCGTCCCTCGGCAATGCCACATATAGGGAAAGTACTTACCTTAATTATTGTAGATATAGATGGGACATTTTACTGAAAGAAGACTTTATTTTAATTTTAAAACCATTTGAACTACATTCATGGATTTTTAATAATTGACTCATTGAACAGGGAATCGAACACTTACACGAGACTAAAAATTCGGTCTGCTGTTTTATGATACCGATCGGAAGGCATCATCGTAAGGGTTATTTTTTTGCCAAATAAATTAGTTTCAGAAATAAAGGGAAGACCATGAATTTTAACATTTTTAATAAAAAAATAATCAATTTATCAAATGCTCGAAATCAGCCCCATCGCATCTTGCTGAATATAAAATCGCACTCTTTTGATTATTTCTCTTCCTGTCGATTTTTTTATCTTGTGATGGATATTTAGAGTAATACGTCTAATTTCTCTTTGTAGCTCGTTGACACTTTCATGCTGGTTCTTGTAAACTAAAATATATAAGTACACACATGACTTCGAAAAGCATCGAAAAGTTATTGGTGTGTGCCATGCTAAAACCTGAGATCGAACCCGAGACCTCGTCTCAGCAGTCCATTACCCATACCACTAGCCTATCGCGGTCACTTCCCTCACTGAACTTTCAGGATTTGCCTTAAAGTAGGTAACTATATCAAAATGTCGAGTTCATCGAGATGGTGTATTTCTTTTCTATCCGGTTATCTTTCGCGGTGTCATTGCAAAGCTAATGTTCTGTTTTTAGCGTTTAAAAAGTAAGCTTCCATTAAATCAAAATTTTAAAAGGAGGTAGGACACGGCGGTATTGCCGCCCAATTGAGCAATCCGACTGGGGAAGTAACTCCGCCCTACAGAATACCGCGGTTATAGTAACGTGTTGTGTTCCCAGCGGTGAGTAGGGTAGCCAGAGCTCACTGGAGAATTTGTGCTGTCAGTGGGATGACTAAAGGCTTGTCCTGCTTTGTCCTCTACACTGACGGCACAGAAACTCTGTGCTTACAGGGTCGGCAGCGCGAGTGTGTCTTCTCTGGTGTTACACACGTCCATAGGCTACGGTAACCACTTTCCATCAGGTGGGCCGTGCGCTTATCTGCCACCTCAGTGGTGTAAAAGGAAAAATTTGATACGCCATGATTATGTAACAAAAATCACAGTACAATGCAAAATTCCTACAATGAAAATCACAGAAACAAAAGAATAAAAGTTTGAAAATAGAACACATATTTGAATTAAGTATTTCTTTATAATCAGCCTGTTTAGTATTAAGAATCCAAATGTGTACATAATTTAGTTCCGAGTTATTCACTAGATGGCGTTGTACAATTTGTCAGATTTGTAGATGGCGGTATCGAAAGTCTCCGGAACCATGTTAAAAGCTTCAGTGAATAAAATTGTTTTTGTCCTCGCTGGGAATGTGTGTTGGTTATTTAAACCCCATTCTAACTGCGATTTTTGGGACTGCGGTCCATTTGGTCCTAACGAACCTGGTCATTCGGCAACTTAGGTACTTTACGATTTAAAGTACTTAAGTATTGGCGTGTGGTTGTATTAGTGGATCGCTAATACACCATTGGAGTGTGTGCGTGTTGGCATTCGTGTGGAAGTACGAGACCGTTAGCAGTGAGCCGACAGAGGGCGCAGCGGTGCTTTCGAATCCAAGAGTTGGTTCCTACCGCTATCAATTGCGGTAAAGGAATTGAATGCAGAGCCACCTGGAAGACAAAAGACGCAGTATATGCAAGTCTTTCCTTGAGACACTAGAGGGCGCCACTAGAAGTTAAAGTCAAGACATCGACGAAGTGACGACATTGTAACGTGACACAAGTGAGGTTTGGCAGAAAGAAACCGTGAGTACAAATAGAACTGTTTACGCCTTTGTGAAAGTTGTGGTTTGCGAACATAGTTTGAACTTAGTAAATTTATCAGTGTTTAGAACTTAGAAAAAATATAGTGACTTAATTAGCGACTTAGAATAATTCAGTAGTTAGTTAAAGTAGACTTAGAATAGTTTTGTAAAAAGTGTAACTACGGGGAACCTATGCCCGATTTTGCCTAGATTTGTATTTTTTCCCAAACACTTGTAAAATTTTTGGCTGTGATCTTCAACTTAGAATTCTGTAGTCGTAGACTTAGAGTATTTGAGTGTAAAATTAAGACTTGAATTCTTCGACTTAGAATAAATTTTATGTATAGCTTGTAGTCTATTTTTGTAGTTCTCTTTAGTATACTAGAACGTTGTATTAGTGTATTGTAGTTAGATTGTCGTAGTAAATATGGAATCTTTATCAAGGTTGCAATTAGATACAAAGTGTATTATTGAGAAAGGTCGAACTAATTTTAAGAAGTCTCCTAAAGACAGACTAACTCAATCTTACATTGAAACGAAATTAGAAACGTTGGAAAGTCAATGACAGAATTTGTGCGAACACATCGTAGTATTATTGAAATTGCAACTGATGAAGAAAGGAAAAGTACGTCATATTTTACAAAAGACATTTTTGAGAAAACAGAAGATATTTACACTATATACAAATCGGAATTAAAAGAACTTAAACCTAAACCTACCACTAATAAACATGTAGAAGTTAACAATTTTAATGTTAAATTACCCACAATTGATCTTCCCAAATTTTCTGGACAATATAGTGAATGGAATTCCTTTCGTGATTTATTTTTGTCTTTATTTGATAAAAACGACCAGATCGATGATGTTCAGAAGCTGCATTATCTAAAAGCTCATCTTTCTGGCGAAGCAGCACAACTGTTGAGACATACTCCTATAACTGCATCCAATTATAAGGAAAGCTGGTCTGTGTTGATGGAGCGCTACGATAATAAAAAACATTTAGCGTCCGTAAAAGGCATTTTAGATACCTGTGTAGATGAGTGATAATGGCACTACTTTCGTTGGGGCTGACAAAGAGTTGAGAGCTCTTTTCCGCCATGAAAGGTCGGGCGTAGCACCTGAAATTGTTGACTGGCTAGCAACTAATGGAACTGAATGGCACTTCATTCCACCTCACTCTCCAAACTTTGGAGGGCTTTGGGAGGCTGGAGTGAAGTCCACGAAGCACCATCTTAGGCGAGTAATAGGCACTAGTACGCTAACATTTGAAGAGATGACAACAGTTCTAGCACATATTGAGGCTTGTCTAAATTCCAGGCCAATATCTGCAATAAGCACAAATCCTGAGGATCCGTGTCCGTTGACTCCAGGTCACTTTTTAGTCGGTGAACCTCTATTGCTTGTGCCCGAGTCCAACTTTGAGAGCTCTAATATTAGCACATTAAAAAGGTGGCAATTGACACAACGCATGCTTCAGGACTTTTGGCGTCGGTGGTCTAGTGAATATCTCATCCTATTTCATCATCGTCACAAATGGTCGCACCAAACTCCAGAACCTAAGGTAGGGGACGTCGTATTAGTGATGGAAGATGATTTACCTCCGGCAAGGTGGCTTTATAGTCTTATTGTTGAAAAACATACTGGCTCGGATAAGGTCACGAGAGTTGTTTCATTGCGCTGTAAGGACTCCACAATAAGGAGACCTGTTTCGAAGCTTATTATACTTCCGGTAAGCAATATGTAATTAGATTTAAGTGTTTACGCCATGTTTGTATAACTATTTAGATTTTGTTTTGGTTTATTAATGTGTATTACAGTCCACGAGCTCTGATAACGCCTTCCAGGCTATAGTGTAATACGCTCATGGTGGGCGGTTATCTAATTGTAAGTTTGTCGAACCATGTTTAATTCTGAACTTCTGATTGTTATGGCCATTCTGTCCATGGTGGGCGGAATGTTTAGTATTAAGAATCCAAATGTGTATATAATTTAGTTCCGAGTTATTCACTAGATGGCGTTGTACAATTTGTCAGATTTGTAGATGGCGGTATCGAAAGTCTCCGGAACCATGTTAAAAGCTTCAGTGAATAAAATTGTTTTTGTCCTCGCTGGGAATGTGTGTTGGTTATTTAAACCCCACTCTAACTGCGATTTTTGGGACTGCGGTCCTCAGCCATAAATATGATGAACAAAATAATTTACGCGCGGATACGGCTCGATTTGTTGCATACAATCAGGTACCTACTAATTACATGTCTCTTTATCATTTTATCTTGCAAATAAATTATAATAGGGAAATGATGCGTACTTCTCAAGTGGGTAGGCACATTTATTAGTATCTAATAGGTACGTATGATAATGTCAGTGCCTGTCTTTACGGTACGGCAATGTCAGTTTTTCATTTTCGGAATAAAATGTTTACATCAAATATTAAAAGGTCATGGTCTTCCCTCCCTTTATTTCTTAAACTAATTTATTTAGCAAAGAATAATCCTTACGATGATGTCTTCCGATCGGTATCATAAAACTAAAGACCGACTTTTTTTTCTCGTGTACCGGGTTCGATTCCCTGTTCAACGAAGCAATTATTAAAAATGTATGAATGCAGTTCAAATGGCTTTTAAAATTAAATAAAGTCTTCTTTCAGTAAAGGTGGACGTAGGACACGATGGTATTTCCGTCCAATTGAGCAGTCCGACTGGGGAAGTACCTCCGCCCTACAGAATTCCGCGGCCATAATAACCTCGTGTTGTGTTCCCAGTAGTGAGTAGGGTAGCCAGAGCTCATTGGAGAGATTTTGTGCTGTCAGTGGGAAGACTAAAAGCTTGTCCTGCTTCGCCTTTTACACTGACGGCACGGAAACTCTGTGCTTACAGGGTTGGCAGCGCGAGTGCGATTCCCTTGATGTTGCACACGTCCATAGGCCACGGTAACTTTCCATCATGTAGGCTGTGTGCTTGTCTGTCAACCAAGTGGTATAAAAAAACATAATAATTAAAGTACTTTTCCTCCATGTGGCATTGCCGTGAGACGCCCTGTATATATCCAGTAGAACGTCTTCTTAGAAGACCTGGAATTCATTACCAGCACACGTGTTTCCTTCTTCCTACAGTCTTGGGTCCTTTAAGCGGAGCGTGAAAAGGCCTCTGATGAGGCCGCCAAGCTGAGTGCCACCATTGTAACATTGCTTAGTATCTGTAATGGTGACCCTCTTTCCTGAGACTTTGCCTTTAGCTCACCATCAGGCAAGGTGAAGTCAAGTTGGCGTGTCCTAATTAAAAAAAAAAAATGCGCCGACGCGCCATAGTTGGTTTAGATGTGTGCGTGAGCGCCAGGCGCCGTGTACGAAGGCGCTTACACGCACACCTTCGCACAATTCAGCATGGCGCAGCACAGCGTCACGGCGGGCTTTTTTTTTTTTTTTACCTGCGCAAAATCCCCACGGATACCTCCCCACCAGAGCCGGTGGAGGAGGTTATGTCGGACTCGAACCGACTAAAACGCACGCCGCCTATGGGTTGCTTTGGTTGCCGAAGGTGAGGTTGACAGGCATATCCCTCGCACCCCGGCCGACCCAGGGCCATCTCTCACGATCTGGCCCTCTTCTCGGGTGTGGGGACTACAGAGTCCCCAACTCGTCCCCGGAAACGGGGAGGCGCGCCACGCGCGCCACCGCCGCTGCCTGCTTCTGCCAGGGTGACAGGCGGCTCCACCTGTCACCCCCAGGCCGGCGCTCATGGGGGGCGGAGGTCGTTCATCGACCTCTGACACCCGAGTTGCCTTCATACGCGGGCAGCTTGTCTTGCGATCCTTCGTCGCTCCCGCTGCCGCTCCCGCACGTCACTGCGGGCTGTATCGCGAGTGTGACAGCGCACGTATGCGCATTTCATTGTTTGATGTGTAATTTTCTTAAAACCTGAACTATGATGAGGCGGTGAATGATATGATCATTCACCGCCGCGTGGTTCCCGGCTGAGTAGAATTTGGACCACCCCATCTCTTCCCGTGCGGTGTCGTACAAGGCGACTAAGGGATAGGGCTGTCGAACATCAGACAGATATATACAGCTCAGACGCAGCCTCAGAGGCATGGCTCGAGTCAACAATAGTGTCCGAAATACGGCAATAGGCTCACTACAAGTAATGTGGGTGTTAACTCACCTCTGCCTTCCCCACCGGGGATAAAGGTGTGATTATATGTAAGTCATTCATATTAGGATTGACAATAAAAATAGCAAACGACTTGATGTTATATAGTTAATGCATTTTATTGCTTAAAAGAGGCTTCTACAAAAAATGTGAAAACCGACTCCTTAGTATCCGTGATGGAGAGCGCAGCGTCCACGCGGCCCTTCTCGAATGGGAACACATTCGGGAAGTTGTTGGTGGGAGCAGTCATGTTCATGTAGGCTTGTGGACCCTGGGAAACAAACATGTTAATGTAGATTTTATCAATCAAATTTCTAAGGAACAGTTTTATTTATACCACTTAGGTGGCAGAGAAGCGCACAGCCCACCTGATGGAAATTGGTTACCGTGGCCTATGGACGTGTGTAACACCAGAGAAGCCACACTCGCGCTACCAACCCTGTAAGCACAGTGTTTCTGTGCCGTCAGTGTAGAGGACAAAGGTAGTACGGTACTGACAGTAGACCCTCTGCTTCCTCGTAAGTTAAGATAATTTTTTCTTGCATTCTTGGTCATGCAGCTAATTTCCATTTTTCTACTAGCAATATTAAACCAAAAACAACAAAAATGCCCGTGTCGGTAAATGTAGTTTTACATAACACCGGCTGTAATATATCCTGTATCCAGATGTCTCCTTCTACCGTTATTATTCTGAGAGTCTGCTACTAGCTCATAGTGATTGGCTCTGATCTGATCTGATCGGCGAGAGACCGTAGGCGAGCCAATCAAGTTGTATTATGTTTCATTAATATAAGAATAGTTTACGCACTGAGGGCACTTCACATTCTTCGAATCTGTGATTTTGAAGAAATAATCAAAAATACTTACAGCCTGCATAGGACACTCGAGGCCGGCGTATTTAAACATGGCTCCCATGTATGGTTCTTTGTTAATAAAGTCACACAACTTGTAATGGTACTCTATGAACGAGCGTCGGTATTCGTTATGAAGAAACTGGTTAAAAATAAGATCGATCTGCAAATAAAACTACAGTTAACGGGGCCACATACCAAAGAATCTTTTTTGACAAATATGCTGTGTGCGCTGCTGCTACTTTGATATGTGGCCTCCCTTACAATACTTCTAAAATAAATTGTCTTGTGGATGGTTCAAGAGAAGATGCATGGACCATTTGAAAGATGATCAAGGAAACAGATTTAATTATGAAGTGGCCAAGTCAGAGTTTATATGGCATCATAATAAGTAAAGTAAATAATAAATGTACCTACTATTTATTATTTAATAAAATATAAAAAAATAAAAAAGTATCCACTAGGCATTATGGTTGCTTACTATATTATTATTATCGAACAAAAAAAAAAACTAATCGCGCGCCAATTAACACCACGATTTCACCTATTTTTTTTTCTTTCTTCTATGGCGATCCCAACGATTCCGCCAACAACTCAGTTTTTATATGTTGATTACTGATCGATGTTCAATGTTCATTTATTAATGGTCTCTTCAGCAAAGCGCTGTAATTTTGCCAATATCAAGTAAATTGTAAATGTTTATAAAATTATTAATGGCGAGACGCCAATGTCAAGTTTTTCAAGAAATTTCACCAGAGACACGTTAGCCACGCCAGTAAATTCGTTGCCGTGTGTCCACCCTCCACGAGATTCAAGTGGTCGATCAGGACGTGTGGTTGGATTTTAGAGGGCGATTACTGATCGAAATAACGTGTGAAAGTACAAGTGTCAATAAACAAAATTAAAAAATAAACCAAATTTCTTTTCCATACAAACAGTTGATTTAGAAAGAGGCCAAAAGGTTTATGGAGTATTGAAATACCTGAACATTAACATTAAAGCAGACACAATGTTAAGTGTTAGAGCAAACTAGCACAGTTTTACAGGTTAATATTGTTAAGATCTACGAAGTAACATAATGTATAAATGAGTGGGGAATTGACATAAGTCAGGAGGGTGTTAAAGTTGGCAGGAAGAGGGAAATCGTTTTAGGGAAGGAGATCATATAGGGATTCATTCAACTTAGAACATGAGAAGAAAATGTGGTCAGGAGTTCCTTCGTCCAAGCCACATTCACACAGAGAGCTATCCTTTATCCGTATCTTGGATAGAAAAACATTTGTGCAGGCATGACCCAATCGCAGACGGCAAATAACAGAGGTTGCTCGCTTAGAAGCTTTGCGGAATTTAAAGGACCAGGGTTTACACGGTATGTCATTTTGGATCGAAGCATAATGCCTACCCTTAGATGAGCTGGACTGGGACCACATTCCACTGAGATGCTAAACATGTTTTGGCGAGAGAGAGTAAGTCCTGAGAGAAGGATCTGAATTGGTCATGAGATCCACTAGTTGAAGCTGTCCTGGCAAGAGAGTCAACCACAGTATTACCCAAGATTCCACTATGTCCTGGTATCCAGGCTAATGAGACCACAAGGCCTTTAGTGTGGCACCTAAAAAGTGAGTGTTTAATTTGGAGAATTAAGGGAGATCTAGATTTACTAGAGAATTGGTTAGCTATGATGGCCAGTAAGCAACTCTTGGAATCTGAGAAAATAACTGATTTGCTGATACTGTGAGATTCTATGTATAGTAAGGCCTCCAAAATGGCAATAGCTTCTCCAGTAAAAATAGTGTTAATGTTGGGGGACTGAAAAGATAATATAATACTATAATGAGGAATTCATACGGCAGATCCAACACAGGAGCTATCAGACAACTTGGAGGAGTCTGTGTATATGGCTATAGAGTCCTGCCATTTTTGGCTGATTAGTCGTTGAAGAATCCTTTCGGCATCTACCAAATGTTTACTAATACCAGTGTCCATAATGATATCAGGTAAGTGGATTATTGATTCAAATGGAATTTCAAAGAGGGGGTTAAATTTTGATTGGAAACAGGGGAAAGGAAGGCGAACATAATTCACAAATGAATTGAATAGACGAGGATGATCTTTATGAGTCCAATACCCACCAGATGAAATGTGAGACAGGGAATGTAGCTTAGGTATCAGAGGATGGCAAGCGAGTTGGGAAGTCTTATAGAGGTACCTATCGGAGAGGTATTGTCTCCTCAAGAATAAAGGAGGGTCAACACACTCTAATTGTAGAGCATTTATTGGCGAGGACTTCATGGCACCCAGAATTATTCGAAGGCATTTCGACTGGATCCTATTTAGCGAAGTAAGAGCCGTTTTGTTGCAGGGTTCAAGAAGAAAGGATCCATAATCCAGATGACTGCAAATCAGAGCATTGTATATCAGTTTCTGGCAATAGGGATGAGCCCCCCACCAGACACCGCCCACAGACCGTATGATATTAAATTTTTTTTCACACTTCTGAATGGTATAATTAATATGCTCTGTCCCTGATAACTTGGAATCTAATATCATACGTAAAAATTTTACATTATCTTTTACAGAAAAGATTTGGTTTTCTCAAGAGATCACACAATCGGGAATGGTACGTCGACGGCTGAAGACAACAACTGTGCTTTTTGGGATTGAGAGAGATAGTCCATTATCTGCAAGCCAAATGTGAAGGTAGTAAATAGCAGAGTTTAGTTTTGTCACCACATCCGATATTTGCTCCGTGGATACATACAGAGCCAGATCATCTGCATATTGCAGAAAGTTGACGAAGGAAGTTACAGAGAGATCTAAATCCGTTGTAGATATACTGTAGAGAAGGGGGCTTAGTACAGAACCCTGAGGAAAACCCTTCCAAATGATTCTAGGCGGGATAGGATAGAATTTTGGTACTTAATTTGAATATTCCTACCAGAGAGGAAATTCGATACAAAGTTAACAATCTTCTCTGGAACACCCAGCTTTTGCAACTTTTGCCTGAGCACAGGAAGAAGAATATTATCATATGCAGATGCTATGTCCAAAAACAACCCCACACAGAAATTATTTTTGGACATCGCAATCCGAACATCAGTTGTAAAGATGGATAAACTATCGGTAGTGCCCAAACCCCTACGAAATCCGAACTGGGTTTTAGAAAGCAGACCCTGACTCTCTACGAACCATTCCAATCGGTTTTTAATAAGGTGTTCTAAAATTTTAGCCATTGTGTAAGAGAGCAATGGGGCGATAACTTAAGGGATCATCGCTAGGTTTGCCAGGTTTTAAAATTGGAAGAACAATTTGAGATTTCCACTCTTCTGGGGGAATATTCAGGTATTATACTTCAGGTAATTTGACCGGGACAGTATTTTCAGCCTTTTTACTCTTTTTATATGCAACTGTACACGTTTGATCCCACCAAGGTAAGGACGGGTGATTATTCCTGAGAGGTTTCTTGACTGGAAATGGCTTGTCCGCAGCAATCAGGAGAGCATTCTTGAAGGAGGAATATACTGAATGAAAGTTATCGGAGTTCGGAGTTGGCAATAGTTAGAATTAGCAGCCAATTAGAATATACCTCCCAGTCAACTCTTGAGAGGTTGTATTTAAGAAGGGGATTGAATTTAGGGTTATGTACTTGGCTGGTAAGTGATGATATGAAAATGGGAAAGTGATCACTTCCATGGGAGTTACTTAATACCTGCCATATAAGAAATGAAGCGAGAGAAGGAGAACATAGCGACAGGTCAACTGCAGAAGGGCCGGGATGCGACAAAGTCGGTCTGCGAGTTGCACTGCCATTATTCAGAACGCAGAGGTTCAGAGAAACCAACCAATCAAGAAATGAAGAAGACAAACTGTCACATTGATATCATCCCCAAGAGGTATGGTGAGTGTTGAAATCACCGAGGATGACTATAGGAGGAGAGATAGAAGATATGATGTGAGTAAGGTCAGCAAGTATAGAAGAATCAGGGTATGGAATGTACACAGAAAGAAAAGAAATGTTCATTGTTCTAATGCCTACAATATGAAATAGGTCACTGTGAGGGGGGATAGAAATTTGAGAGAATATCATATTTCAGGAAACCAACATAGTGGCTCCAGCACGGCCGTAATTCCTGTCATCCCGAAAGCAGGCGAACCCAGACATCCTAAAACGGGAATTGTAATCCCGCTTCCTGAATAGCAACAATGAGCGGTTTGTATTTATTTGTTAAATATATTAATTCATTCTTTTTATTGTGAATACTCCGACAGTTCCATTGCAGAAGGGGAGGGAATTTGACTGGAAAGAATTAACAGCTGAGAAAGTTTGTCTTTAAATTTGTCCGGAAGCTCAGTATCACTGAATCTGATTAACATGTTGATGAGGGTGAAGAGAAGTTAGTCAAGAAGGTTATCGTTTGATGAAGATTTAGATTGTTCAACTAAGAGAGCCGAGCCATTAGGCATGGAAGAAGGGGGAGATTGGGTAATATAGTTATGTGCCTGTCTGTCATAGCCAGGACTCGAGGCAGGGTTATGTTGTCTATGGGGCTAACATATTGTTTTCCTATAAGAGTTTGAGTTTGGAGATGGGTCCTGAGAGACGGGAGAACTGAGGAACGAAAATTGTTGTGAACTGGGCTGGTTTTTGTTTGTATATGTAGGGCGAGTGGTGTCTGCAAAAGACTTTCTCACATGGGGGAATCGAGTAGAAGCCTCCATGCAAGAAATGTTCTCCTGACGTGAATGTTCGGGGCAGTAAGCGTCTTTGGCAGAATGGGGACCAGAGCAAATCAGGCATGTGGGGGTTTGGGTGGAGCAAGTTGCACCCTCATGGGCCTGGCTACAAAGAAAACATCTTGGAGAGGATCTACATTGAGAAGTGACGTGTCCAAATCTACAGCACTTGAAACACTGTATTTTGGGGAGGACATATGTTTCCACCGGTAAGGAATTATAAAAACAATAAACATGGGATGGTAATTTTTGACCAGAGAAAGTGACAACTATGGTCTGGGTAGGCATATATGTGGGGATGTTACTTTCGTTTGTGACTCTCCTATTTAACCTCCTGACCTTCATAACCGATCTAAGGCCCAGTGGGACCTCTATGGACTGAACCACCTCCTCCAAGGTCCATTCCACGGGCACCTGCCTAATAATTCCCATACGGGAACATGCAAATAAGGGAATCGAAGTTTCATACTTAGCCCTAGCTAGAGCGGGATTGGATAAAAAATTATTCGCATCGTTAGCGGACTTAAATTCGACGGAAACTCTGTTTCGACCAACACGTTTAACGCCTCCAGGTACAATATTTTTAATATTGTTGAGATATAGGAAACTAGCTTTTGCCCGCGGCTCCACCCGCGTAGATGTCGGTTATCGCGACAAAACATAGCCTATGTCCTTTCCCAAGATCTAATCTACCCCTGTACCAAAATTCAGCAAAATCGGTTCAGTGGTTTAGGCGTGAAAGCGTAACAGACAGACAGACAGACAGACAGAGTTACTTTCACATTTATAATATTAGTTTATAATTAATAATTTTATTAATTTATAATTAAAGCATATGATGAGGCCGTCAAGCTGAGTGTCACCATTGTCACAAATGCTTAAAAGTCGCGCAGCGGGCTATGGAGCGAGCTATGCTTGGAGTTTCTCTGAAGGATAAAATTCGGAACGAGGTTATTCGACAGAGAACCAAAGTTACCGACATAGGCCACAGAATAAGCAAGTTAAAGTGGCAGTGGGCTGGCCACGTCTGCCGAAGGACCGATGGCCGTTGGAGCAAACGAGTCCTAGAGTGGAGACCGCGAGAAGGTAAACGAAAGGTAGGACGCCCCCTAGCCAGATGGACTGACGACCTGAAAAAGGTGGCTGGGACAGACTGGATGCGGAAGGCGGAGGATAGGAGAAAATGGCGCACATTGGGAGAGGCCTATGTCCAGCAGTGGACTGCAGTGGGCTGATTGATTGATGTGTAAGTAATGGTGACCCTCTTTTCTGGGACTTTGCCTTCAGCTTACCATCAGGCAAGGCGAAGTCCAATTGACGTGTCCTATATAAAAAAAAATAAAAAATTGTAAGGATGTCCGAACTTAATTGATCGGAAAACTGTTCCTGATGACGAATCTCCTACATCTCTGGTGACATGGACTAAAAAGGGGCCTGAGTCCGATTCTGAATAAGTGGCAGGCTTATCTGCATAATCCGGGTGAGTATAAGTGGATTGGACAGAAGGAGCAGATTCAGTCGGATACATTTTTTTTTATTAGAACCAGGATCTAGCTGTGCTTCATTAGGGCGCTTTTTGGAGGAACAACTAGCAGATCGACTGAGAAGTAACCTCAGAGGGTCTTCATCACCTCCCGGGTCTTTTGGAGTTGACGACCACTTGTAGCAACCACGATGTCACCAATCCAAAAAAAAAAAACGATTTCACCTAAGTTTAAAACATGTATTTGACAAGTGGCATTTGAAATATGTCTCAGGCATCAGTGTGAACGAAATTGTGTTCTATACTTGTTTACAACTTGTTGGCTATATATTCCATGTGAAATAGTGTCTGAGACCGTCTCAATATATGTATAAAATATGTATTGTATTTTGTTTATAATAATAATAGTCTTCTACAAGTTTTCAACAAGTATTGTTTCAAACAATATAGGTATTTAAACTATCATGCTCACTCAGATAAGTATCAAAGTAATCGGGATATTAACCATATTGCATTGTTTTGAGTTTCCGATATTTTGGCGCTGTTGCAAGCACCACGATCACGGAGGAACTGTAGTACTGGCGGTGAACAGTGAAAAAAGATTTTTAAGAGTAAATATAGCGATCTACCCTCTTTAGAGTTCTTTTACTATGCGTATCTGCACTACCACTGGTTTCACTCTCACCATAAACTCGAACCCGATCTCGATCACGTTCACGACACACAATGCTAACTGTATCCACTCGCGATTTCGTTTTGGCTTGTTCCCGGTTGTTTTTGCAAAGACGGAGCACTGGATGGCAGAAGTTTGGCAGTTGAAACTCATCCTCACGATTGAAATTTTTATACTTTTTGATTTTAATCGCTTCCGAGCATCTGAGGGTCATGTAACTCGATCCAGTGGTTCGTACCGGACTCCAATAAATGTTGAGCGATTGCAGATTTATGCGGTTCATTGTTTTTGACAACCCTGATGTGTTCCTTGATTCGGCATGTAACAGTTCTTTTTGTTTGTCCTATACAATAACTGCCACAGCTACAGTCAATCTTGTATACTCCCGGCCTGTCCTGTTAGAAATCTTATCTGTCACTCCTTTGATGCATGCATGATCATGGTGTTTTCAACAGCGCCAAAATATCGGAAACTCAAAACTGTACAACATGGTAAATATCCTGATTACTTTGATACTAATGTATCAAACAAGTTTACAACTTGTTTCTTAGCGAAACAACGTGCGTGTTGCATAACGTTACAGAACTTCATGAGCAACTCGTGTTGCGCGTCAAGTGTTGCCTAGTGCCTAGTGGGTACGAGACTAAAGCACACACATTGCGCCAATTCCAATAAAACAAGCAATGAGGAGGATAGTAAATTGAGTTGAAGAATGCCTCACCGTTATATTGTTTTCCCACCGATGTTCTGTAACCCCTATTACGTTGAGGTAGTATGGTGATTTTCTACTATATCGCCTGATGTTCATCATCACACTTGATATGTACTTTTTATTGTAGTATGTCACATTTGCTCGTTCAAATATCACTTTCAAGCACTGAAAAGGTAAGTATTGAGTTAAGTAACACTCATCATTATCCCTGTGTTAGGCCCGGTTGCATCCAAGGCCGTTGGAGTGTAAAAAGCGGATTACGGACTCAGACGTGAGAGCACCGAATGCGACTGGATTTAAGGTAAGAATGAAGAAGTGAAGTTCGGGGGTCTTTTAAAATATGACGTGATTTGATCAGCTATATTGGGAGCGACTGCATTCTGACCCACAAGCTTTAGTTGGCGTTTAAAAGGCACTCAGTTGTGGTCAGTGGTCAACTATTGACAGAGTTATTCAATAGTCTAGTCGACAAGTTGAAAATGGTACAAAATAGAGATACTGCTCTTAAAAATATGTGCGATAGCTCATTGGATTCGGAATGACGTCTAGAAACATGTGCCAAAAACGTGTATTAGCACATAAAAAATTGCAAAAGTTATAAGCAATTAAAGATGAAATAAAATGACATTTCGTTTTTTGCCAATATTTAATAGACTATTAATATTTAAGAAATTTCAAAAAAAGATTCTGAAAGAGGAGGAAATTTCCAATAACAATTTCCTAACTCCCGGAACTCTATCTCCATTATTTATAATTTTATTTTAACGCTGAAAATAGGTCTGCGCGTGACATTTTTAGGATGCGCGCGTGGCGTCAAAAGCGAGTACGATACATTAATTTATTAATTTAAGGTACTGAAATTTTTTTTTTAATTTGAAAAAATTATAGTGTGTTCTGAACACTATAAATAATTTATTCCCGTTGGAAATTTTACTTAAAATTAATTTTTCAACGAGTTAAACAATTGTTAACTAACGAAATTTTCTCGAACTACCGTCTTAATTGTAAGTGAAAAATTTTTTTTTAAATAAAGGTCGCTTCGTAGAACCTTTCTTACATACATACTTAACAAGATCGTGCCATAAAAGTTAAAAAAATATTTATACTTGAGCAAAAACTTAAAAATCCAAGTAATGTTGTTAAAAAACTTTTTTTTTCTAAATCATCATATTATCATTTTTTTATTCAAATTCAAATTGTTTCCAATTCAATTTTTTTATTTGCATAAAACATGGTGTACATAAATGTTATAAAAGGTTTACAAAATTGATATTATAAATGAGATATTAATTGATTTGCAAAAAAAAAAATTCCCGCATTTGTTGATAATTTTTTTATAAACAAATTGATTAAATCAATATTAAAAAAACAATACACATTTTTTAAAAAAAAATCATAATATTTATAATGTAATACCATTATAAATATTATGATTTAAAAAAAAATCCTTAATAACAATAGACGTCATTCCGGATCCAATGAGCTATCGCACATATTTTTAAGAGCAGTATCTCTATGTTGTACCATTTTCAACTTGTCGACTAGACTACTTTATGTCATAGCAAAACCAGTTAAAAATTTTAACTTAATTGAAATAGAAGAATCAAAGGATCAATTTCATTTATTCAATTTAGGCACCTTAAGAGCACATATAAACGTCAATATTTTACAATTATGTCAAAAAAAAAATTATAAAAATATTAAATAATGTATAAATAAAACATTGGAAAATAATTCTTGCGCTGGTTCAGTAGGTTAGTTCTACTGAGAAAATACCAGCAAGAAACTCAGACAATTATATTATAACTAGATTATCTAGTTTTTTATAAATTCGCTTTAGTTTACAATTTATGGTGTGCGAGCAAGCAAGAGACTTATGTTGACCACGCACTTACATCGTCAAGATATACATTTACTTTATAGTAACCTTTTTTCATCAAACAATTTTTCACTTCTATTTTAAATTTATTTAGTGGCATATTAACCAAATCCTTAGGAATTATATTAAATATTTTTTAATAGTTGCCTACAAACGAATCACCAACTTTATGAAGCCTGAGTTTTGGTAGAGCAGGTTTGTTTTTATTTCTCGTATTCAAATTATGCATGTCAGACTTTTTTACCGCGGTAGCCTAGTGGTTTGGGTAATGAACTGCTGAGACGAGGTCTCGGGTTCGATCCCAGGTTTTACCATGGCACACACCAATGACTTTTCGATGCTTTTCGAAGTTATGTGTGTATTTATCGCAGGTTTATAAGTGCCCGGTTAATGGCAATAGACTCGGCACCTATTATATTGGGGCCTAAACATAAACTGGCGAAATGTGGGTGCTAGTACCTCTGCCTACCCCTTCGGGGATATAGGCGTGAGTTTATGTTATATGTCATGTAGATTTTTTTCGAAAAGATCTAGGTTTTTTCGTACATATATAATATATTATCGTTAATATACTGAGGTGCAACTGTTAAAATATTAATTTCTTTGAATAAATCTTTCAGCGAGTCACAGGATCTGCGGCTATAGATCGCTCGTGTCGCTCGTTTCTGTAGTACAAATGTAGTATCATTATCGGTAGCTGACGATATCATTAAGGTTAACTTTTTTGTATTCTGTTAGTGAGGTAAGACTTAAGTAAGCTAAGTGAGCTGTTTGAAACATTATTTTAATCTAATTTTAGTAGCAATGTCACATGATCAACTGATGTTGTGATCCACCGACACATGATTGAAAAAGTTCAATACATTTTATCGTTCACTCTACAAGATGTCATTTGATTTTAGACTCTAACAGCATAACAGTCTAAAATTAATTGGTATTTTTGCAGTGTCAGTGGTATGACAATGATTTTATCTCTAATCATAAAATTCTTGTCACAGGTTTAGTGTTTATACACCTCCGAAACGGCTTTACCGATTTTGATGAAATTTTATATGAATATTCAGTAGGTATGTGAATAGGTTTATAACTATACAAGGTGGAATTATGTAATGCCATCGGAAGGAGAAGAACTCTTAATACTGTAGATAGAAAATTTTACTCAAAGAAAACATTCCTTTATTTTTGAAGAGAAAGAAAACTGCATTCTATTATTTTTTTAAATTCGCTTGCCGCACCCGGTAATCGAACCGACTAAAATCTGTAAAAGTTACACCCTGTACGTTTATTGCATCGATCGTTATGGTCAATTATAAGGATGAAATCTCTCTAACAAACTTCATAAAAGGTATATATTAAAACGATATGTGGCAAAACAACGTTTGCCGGGTCAACTAGTTATAACATATAATTTGCAGAATGGGAGCTCTGGTCGCCCATGTGGACCTGACAACCGTGACCGAAGTTCAACGTGCCCCGGAAGGTACGGATGCGCTCATGACAAATCATACCTACATGTTTGTCTGGAAGCGTAGTTGGGACAGAAACATCTAATGTTTAAATTCTCGTGACACGAGAATTTTGTCTTTGTTTGCAAACTCTCTGAAACGGTTGGACCGAATTTTATGATTTTCTTTTGCATATTTGGAAGGTCTGAAACTATTTTTAAACCTCCAAGTTATACTACCACTCTTTTAACTTACCTCTGAATAATTATTTTTACATTTTTGGAAAAAACACATATTATTTTTTTATTATTATTTGAAATTGAAAAATATTAGGAAATCGATTGCCGGTTCACTATCCATTTGCATAAAAAAAATAACCATAAAATATTTTGGCATATGGTAATTTAGAGTAATGATATTTACGCGTATTTTTTTTTGCATAATTTATAAGTAATAAGTAATTACTTATAAATTATGCTAAAAAAATATGCCTAGATATCATTAGTGTAAATTACCATACTTAGTCCTCAGTCAGCTAGTATTCATACATACCACTTACTTCAAAATATTAACCACTTACTTCAACATAGCTCCCTAAGGTTAAAAGAAGGAATAGTGACACTCTCAGTGTTAGTAACATGTCACGCGAGTTCACAAAATTCACTGAATGTGAGGCGGAAGTCGATCTGAAACCCTTTTATAGCTTAAAAGTGATTATCACGGAGGACAGAATATGATTAGACGTGATTATTCATTTGAAATATCTTCCTAATCATTTACTAACGTTTTGATGTGCTTAGGTTATAGATTCGCAGTCAAAATCATATTTTTAATGTAACAGGAAGCGCCCTTTCGTTTTCATTATAGAGCAGGCTACAGAGGTATTTATACCTACACAAAAAAATGAAATTTTAAGGGACTGTGTACCATTTTTTACGTGCGGAAAACTCCCACGGATACCCCACGACCGGAGCCGGTGGTAGAGGCCATGTCGGACTCGAACCGACTAAAACGCACGACGCCTATGGGTGTTTTTTCTTGCCGGAGGTGAGGTTAATACGCATATTCCTCGCACCCCAGCCGACCCAGAGCCATCTCTCTCGATCTGGCCCTCTACTCTCGTGTGAGGACCACACAGTCCCCAACTCGTCCCCGAAAACGGGGAGGCGCGCAAGGGTCTCCTTCTGCCAGGGTGACCGGCGGCTACACCCGTCACCCCCAGGCCTGGTCTGTGAGGGCGCGCCGTAGTAGCGGCGGTAAGACCCATCATGGGGGAGTGGCTAGAGAGGCCACACGGCAGCCTCTCGTACCGTCTGACGCAGATGTTCACCGAGCACGGGTGCTTCGGGAAGTATCTGCGTCGGATGGAGAAAGAGCCAACGTCCGAGTGCCATCACTGCGACGCGAGCGAGGACTCAGGGCCGCACACGCTCACCGAGTGTCCGACGTGGGAGACGCCGAGACGGGAGCTTGTGGCGGCCCTGGAAGTGAGAGTTCTCACGCTCTCCACCTTGCTCGCGGCGATGGTCCGCTGCGCGGATGCGTGGGCGGCCGGTGCCTCCTTCTGCGAGCAAGTAATGCTCGTGAAGGAGGAGGCGGGGCGGGAGCGGCAGCGGGTGCGACGAAGGATCGCAAGCTAAGCTGCCCGCGTACGAAGGCAACTCGGGCGTCGGGGGTCGATGAACGACCTCCGCCCCCCATGAGCGCCGGCCTGGGGGTGACAGGTGGAGCCGCCTGTCACCCTGGCAGAAGCAGGCCGCAGCGGCGGCGCGGCTGGCGCGCCCCCCCATTTCCTGAGACGAGTTGGGGACTCTGTAGTCCCCACACCCGAGAAGAGGGCCAGATCGTGAGAGATGGCCCTGGGTCGGCCGGGGTGCGAGGGATATGCCTGTCAACCTCACCTTCGGCAACCAAAACGACCCACAGGTGGCGTGCGTTTTAGTCGGTTCGAGTCCGACATAACCTCTTCCACCGGCTCCGGTGGGGAGGTATCCGGGGGGATTTTACGCACGTAAAAAAAAGGCCTGGTCTGTGTGTAGCTAAGTAATAACTATTTGCTAGAGCAGAGAACATTTATTTTTTAACTAGTTTGTTTTTAGGTTTATTTTTGTACTCGACTGTGCCTGCGAGGGTAATGTATTAAGCGCGTATGTATGTAAGTATTTTATAAGTAGTTTCTACAAGTCTATTGGCTGGACGGATTTCAATAAATGGGGACTCAAATGAGGCATCCGCTTTAGGAGGGACTTTGCTTCGCTATGTGTGTGTTCAACCACCTATACAACGGTTTGTGCTCAGTTGAATTGTTTGACATGATGCTTACAGCAACATTCTATCATCGCACTGCTCGCCATAGGCAGGGAATTCATCCCCACACATTGCAACCTGAGACTGTACGCACTGTACGGTATGAAAGAAACTTCATCCCACGCACGCTCAAGCTGTGGAATGAACTCCCTGCTGAGGTTTTCCCATGCGCCTACAATATGGAGTTCTTCAAAAGGGGCATTAGGAGGTTTCTTCAGGGTCGACAGCGCGAGTGTGACGCCCCTGATGTTGCACCCGTCCATAGGCCACGGTAACCACTCAGGTGGGCCATGTGCTTGTTTGCCACCTAGGTGGTATAATAAAAAAGGTATTCACCTCCTGAGTGTCATTGAGTACACAAAATTTCAACAATAACTATACGGTGGTGGATATTCGGTGCTAAAATGCGGGTAGTCAAAAAAAAACATTCAAATTTATCGAGTAGGGTATCAAAAAAAAGGGAATTTGACGTATATTAGATAAATGTATATATGTCATGTCATAACTAAAAAGTTTAAAATAATAGTAATTACTAAAAAATAATACAAATAACCGACTGCTGTCTAAGGTTCAATTTTGATGGCGGGCGGTACCTATCCGTAAAGTTTATGATTGGCAAATGGGTATCGCCTGCCATCAAACTTATTTTGATTTTTTAGACAGCAGTCGGTAATTTTTATTTTTTAATAATTGACTTGAATAATCTCTGGAACAACTGGATTTCGACATGACTCTCAATCACCCATAGCTGATGTCATAAGACCTAAATTAAGCTGTTAGTTTGGTTTGCTGAACGACCTATACTTACGACTGTTTAAAATGATGTTAACTACAATATTATTAAATAAAAATGATTATGACGTGCATGAATATCTAAATGACAAATCTATAGAATGACAATGAAATATTATTAATTAAATAAATATGTTAATAATGTAATGACCCCATCTCTTCCCGTGCGGTGTCGTACAAGGCGACTATAGGGCTGTTTAACATCAGACAGATATATACAGCCCAGACTCAGCCTCAGTTGCATGGCTCGAGTCAACAATTAGTGTCCAGAATACGGCAATTGTTATTATTGGTGAAATGTGGGTGTTAATTCACCTCTGCCTAACCCTCCGGGGATAAAGGCGTGATTATATGTATGTATGTATGTTTAATTGACAAAATATGTATTTTGCATGCCATCATATAGCAGAATATGAATTAAGCATACTACCTATATTGCAACCAGGGCTGGGCAAAATACACATTTTACTTTAATTGAAATACAAATTACAAAATGCTGAAACCGCAAGTAATTTGAATACAAAATACAAACTATAAAATACTTCTTCTGTATACGTCGTCTGTGAATCTTTTCGTCTTTTTCTTATAGTAATAAAAATAATACAAAATACGTAACTATTTGTATTTTAAATACGTATTTTAATTACAAGTACCTAATTCAAATACTGCCCAACCCTGATTGTAACAGCTGTACCAACCATATTTGAATTGAATTGAATTGAAAATAATAAATTAGGGTTATGTACAAAGGAAACAGGCCTAACTATATATTTATTAATTAATCTGTGCCTATTCTCCATTCGGTTAAGTATTTAACTTAAGGGTAAAATATCGTAGTGATTTAAAAAAATATATTAAACGAATAAACTAGGCTATAGCCGCGGAGGTCGATGAACGACCTCCACCCCCCATGAGCGCCGGCCTGGGGATGACAGGTGGAGCCGCCTGTCACCCTGGCAGAAGCAGGCCGCGGCGGCGGTGCGCCTGGCGCGCCTCCCCGTTTTCCGGGAACGAGCTGGGGACTCTGTAGTTCCCACACATCCGAGGAGAGAGCCAGATCGTGAAAGATGGCCGTGAGTCGGCCGGGATGCGAGGAATATGCCTGTTAACCTCACCTTCGGCAACCAAAACGACCCACAGGCGGCTTGCGTTTTAGTCGGTTCGAGTCCGACATAACCTCTCCCACCGGCTCCGGTGGGGAGGTATCCGTGGGGATTTTGCCCACGTAAAAAAAGGCAATAGCCGCGGTAGCCTAGTGGTATGGGTAATGGACTGCTGACACGAGGTCTCGGGGTCGATCCCAGGTTTCACCATGGCACACACCAATGACTTTTCGATGCTTTTTGAAGTTGTGTGTATTTATCGCAGGTTCAAAGTGCCCGGTGAATGGCAATAGGCTCGCCACCTATTACATTGGGACCTAAACATAAACTGGCGAAATGTGGGTGCTAGCACCTCTGCCTACCCATTCGGGGATATAGGCGTGAGTTTATGTTATGTTTATGTTATGTTATAAACTGGGCTAACTGACTGACTAGTGGTTCAATTTCGGTTTTTAGTTTTTAAAATGAGTTTCTAAGCAGAAAAATATTTTAAACTGAGTTTTTAAATGAAATACAATTACAAAGACACATCAAGATGGTTTGCGATAAGTTAAGTACCTGAATGAAAGAATGATAAGTTCCAGCGGACGAAGTCGCGAGTAGCAGCTAGAGTAGGTATAAAATAAATTATTGTGAAGGCATCGACATTTTGTGTTGGAACAATTATGTGGATGAATTATAATAATTACGAAAGGTAATAATGTTTGAAATCATGCAGAACAACTTAATTTGTTGAAAATATATTAGTGTATTGATGAATGAATGAATTATTTACGTTGTTTTGTGTAATGCTATGTTATTACCAGTGGCTAGGGGTCTCTATAAGCCGATTCCTGCCGGCTGCCCAATAGATACCTATTGAGAAACCTCGGACAGAATCTATTTATTTTTATTTTACTTACTTATTTATTTAGATACATTTGTCGCATTGATATTTTACAATTAAAATACCAATGCTACAATGTTTTTAACACAACCTAATAATAAATAGTGAAAATATTTTTTTTTTATAACACTTAGGTGGCAGACAAGCACAGAGCCCACCTGATGGAAAGTATTCACCGTGGCCTATGGACGCGTGCAAAACCAAACGAGTCACACTCGTCAGTATCAGAATAAACGGGATATTTACCATGTTTCATTATTTTGAGTATACAACATGGTAAATATCCCGTTTATTCTGATACTTATGTGAGTGACCATGATAGTTTAAATACCTATAGAGTCACACTCGTGCTGCCAACCCTCCAAGCATTGAGTTTCAGTGCCGTCATCAGTGTAAAAGACAAAGCAGGACAGGCTTTTGGTCTTCCCACTGACAGCACAAAAATCCTCCAGTGAACTCTGGCTAACCTACTCACCGCCGGAAACACAGCACGACGTTATTATGGCAATTTATGCCAGTTACGACAAACACCGCAGCGTCACCCTTTTAAACACAGCGAAAGTACATAAGTACAAATTATATCAATAGTATGTATGTATTTACAAAAAAAAAATGTATGTTTGTCCGCATTCTAGATTCCATAACATAAGCTAGTTAAGCTATGCTTACCATGGGTCTAGATAGCGTTGTGTAGAATGACGTGGAATATTTATTTCTTTAATAACACGCGAGAGAAAGAAAAAAAGACACGAAAGCCCTAAAACTTCAATAAACCTAGTTTGCAATAGCATGAGTAATGTTGGGAAAACTCTTGCAGACAGTATTTTGTTACAGCATCAGGCTTCCTCAGCCTTACACCATAATTCAGCCCCAATAGTAAACTCAAACCTTAATTATCCCCCCTGCAGTTCTCTTGTGCTATTGGAAGTAGATGAAGCTGAAATAGAGCTACTTATTCTGGATCTACGTTCTGACTCGGCTATGGGCTGGGATGGAATCTCACCTACAATATTAAAACTATGTCGCCATACGATAATACCTCCACTGACCTCTATTATAAATAAGTGTTTGGGTAAGGGTATATTTCCGGATGCCCTAAAAAGAGCAATAATTTATCCAATTTATAAGGGGGGTGATACAAATCGAGTCAACAATTATAGACCCATTTCGGTTTTAAATGCTCTCTCAAAGGTCTTTGAGAGGGCTCTTAGCAACCGACTTAAGAAGTTTTTGGACAATTATTCCATCATTTCAAAAAATCAATACGGCTTCCGTACTGGAGTATCGACGGAAGACGCAATATTAGAATTAACACAAACTGTAGCTGAAGGTCTTGATAATAAGAATAAATGCCTTGGTATATTTCTGGACATCTCCAAGGCTTTTGACACTGTTTCTATCCCTATCCTCACTACTAAACTGGAGCATGTTGGCATGAGAGGCGTTGCTTTAGATATCTTTAAAAGTTATCTGCAAAATCGAACTCAATGCGTCAGGATTGGAGAACACCTCAGTGAAGAGGAATCGGTATCTTTTGGAGTACCTCAAGGAAGTATTCTGGGCCCAACCTTGTTCCAAATATATATGAATGAGCTGTGTAATATGACCTTACCAAATAGTAAATTAATCGCTTATGCAGACGATACTGCTATAATAGTACGTGGACTTTCTTGGGATAGTGTCAAAAGCAGTGCCGTACAGGCACTCACAAATGTAACTAAATGGCTCAGTACTCATTCACTAGCCCATAATACTAACAAAACCTGCTACATTACCTTCGGTCTACGCAGGAATACACTACCCGATTCCTCCTTCTCCCTAACAGCACACACTTGCTCTCAACTGTCAATTCCTTGTAAATGTCCCAATTTGACTAGAACAGATGACGTAAGGTACCTAGGGGTGCAAATCGATTCAGGATTACGATGGGACAAACAAATAGATGCAGTGACAAATAGAACAATGCGTCTTATTCATACCTTCAAACTACTTAGAAGCTCCGCTGATCCTGATACCTTAAATATGGTGTATAAAGCTCTTTGCCAATCCGTTATCGGATATTGCATCCCTGCGTGGGGAGGTGCTATAAAAACGAATCTACTGAGAGTTGAGAGAGCGCAAAGAGCTATTCTAAAAGTTATTACACGTAAGCACTTCCGTTACCCTACGCGCCAACTTTATATAAACTGTAAGGTTCTAACAGTCCGTCAGCTATATGTCCAACAATCAGTTCTTAGAAAGCATAGTAGTGTCCCTGCGTCAAATCCAAATAGACGTAGGAACGACCCTCGGGGCATTCATCATAAAACAACTTTTGCTAAGCGCCAGTATCAAGTTCTAAGCACTCACCTCTACAAGCAGATCCATAAAAGACTCAACATAATAGACTTGAATAAAATACAACTAGAAATAAAACTCACAGAATGGCTACTCACACAGGACTATACGCAAACAGAACTGCTACTTACATATATCACCTAATAATAATAACAATGATCAAATATTAACAATAATCAAATATGTAATACAATTATAACAAAACACACACACACACACACACACACACACACACAAACACAATACACACTCTAATAATATTAACAGTAAAATACAGGCAATAAATTATGAAACATGAGACGACACCGTCAACAATCTATTGTAAAATATACATACATATTTAAAAGTATTATGTAAGTATATTTACTAAGCCGAACACTCCCTCTTATAATACAGGTTGCCCTAGTTTAAGAGGCAGGGCTCAACAAAATAACAAGGTAGATAGAATATTGTGCTTGTTAATGTCATTATAAAACCAAAAAAATACTGTAAGTAACTATACTTTAATATATATTGTAAGATTCATGTTACTATGTTTAAAAACAAATAAATTATTATTATTATTATTATTATACCGTGTTTCAGGTATTTAGCGCTCGTACAAGAGGAGCACATTGCATTAGGATTGTTCAAGTCACTGGTAGATCGAACGCTCTCCCCCTCGGGGCCTGTATTGGGAACAAGCAATCTCAACGAATCCAAAATTTGTGGATTATTCAATTTTCCGCGAAATACTAGAAAAACATACCAAACCAGTGCCAGATTATGCCTCACTTCAAGCTTATAGTATCCAACCATCCCTATGTCAAAGAGGGTTATCCTACATCTTTTGCGCTGACGACACAGAATGTCTCTGTTCTTACAGGGGTTGAGCCACGAGTGTTATTCCTCTGGTGTTACACTCGCCCATAGGCCACGGTAACCACTTACCATCAGGTGGGCCGCGTGCTTGTATGCGACCTAAGTTTTATAAAAAAAAAACACCGTTTTGTTTCAAATATATAACATTTTTGGTCTTAAGAGAGCCGAAGACGGTAATCTTCATCAATAAACACGTGTATGTGTATCAAATGATGTTTTTCAACATACTTGCGAAGAAACATAACATAAACTCACGCCTATATGCAGGCAGGCAGAGGTGCTAGCACCCACATTTCGCCAGTTTATGTAATAGGTGGCGAGCCTATTACCATTAACCGGGCACTTATAAACCTACGATAAATACACACATAACTTCGAAAAGCATCGAAAAGTCATTGGTGTGTGCTATGGTAAAACCTGGGATCGAACCCGAGACCTCGTCTCAGCAGTCCATTACCCATACCACTAGGCTACCGCGGTTATTTTCAAATACAGGTACCGGTTCCACTATGGAACTATATTTAGTTTCATGGGGATTGCGGATGATCGCGCTCGTTTCCAGCCTACTCATAACCAGAGCGCTGTCCTTAAAGTCTCTGGTCTCTCTCAACACAAAACCTAGATTTTGATAGGCCTTGGCACTTATGTCTGATAAGAATATAACTCCAAGGTCGGGCATCGAGAAAGCACGGGGAATGATCTCCCCTCCATGTGGTAGCTATGATGAAGTAGTACCAACGGGTGCGTGAAGAATACGATGCTACACTTTGACACATTGAACTGCAAACTATTCTCATGACTATACTATATAACTATACGGTCTATATCCTGCTGGAGAAAAGTGCAATCCTCATCCATCCCATAAAATAGTTTTAAGTCATTGGCAAACAGCAGGCAACTCGCACTTTGGACCACATTTGGTAAGTCGTTTATCATGAGGATAAACCAGTGGCCCCAAATTTGAACCTTGATACACGTCTGTCAGGGTGTGGTGCGAGTTAAAATCATACATACATATATATAATCACGCATTTATCCTCACACCCACATTGCACCAATCATTGAATTCGGTCCCAAGTAACAGGAGGTGAGCTTATTGCCGTTTTCCTGGCACTATTGTTGAATCAAGTCATGCGCCTCAGGCTTAGTCTGGGCTGTATATATCTGTCTGATGTTAAACAGCCCTATCCTTTAGTTGCCTTGTACGACATTGCATAGGAACAAATGAGGTGATCCAAATTCTACTCTGCCGGGAACCACGCGGTGTTAGAAACATATCCTCTATATTTTACATACTACTGGGGATCACTCAAGTAGCTAGATTAAAAAAAAAATCTGGAGGAATCCCGATCCTCGCAAACTTCTCCAGAAGGACGTCATTATCGACACTATCAAAGGCCTTTTTATAGTCAAAACATGCTACATCAAGCTGGGCCCCCGCTTTTGCATCAAGCAATGGTGCTACAATGCTCATAAAACGCTTAAGATTAGAGTCAGAGCGGCGACCCTCTCGAAATCCATGTTGTGCTGAACTGCACCTTTACCAACGACCTTCTAATGGAGCACAAAGCCGTTACAAGCACCTCCACGAATGCCAACAACACTGTCACCGGCCTATATTCGCTGACATCGGAGCTGGTCCCTTGGGCACTGGCGTCACCCTGGTTGACCTCCAACAGCGAGGATAAGATTGTTTTCTTAAACACATATGGAATAAAAATTGAAGTGTTTTTTTTTATACCACTTAGTTGGCAGACAAGCACACGGCCCACCTGATGGGAAGCGGTTACCGTGGCCTATGGACGTATGGAACACCAGGGGTGTCACACTCGAGCTGCCAACCATGAAGAAACCTTCTGATGCCCCTCTTGAAGAACCCCATATTGTAGGCGCTTGGGAAAACCGCAGCATAGAGGTCATTCCACAGCTTGAGTGTGCGTGGGATGAAGTTTCTTTCATACCGCACAGTGCGCACCGTCTCAGGTCGCAATGTGTGGGGATGAATTCCCTGCCTATGGCGAGAGGTGCGATGATAGAATGTAGCTACGGGCATCATGTCAAACAATTCATCTGAGCACAAACCATTGTATAGGCGGTAGAACACACACAGTGAGGCAAAATCCCTCCTAAGGCTAAGAGGTACCACACTACCTGTGAGTATGGGACTGTCAACCAGCCTCAATGCCCGTCTTTGCACTGAGTCGAAGGGGTCAAGCTGGTATGCAGGTGCTCCAGCAAAAAGGTGACAGCAGTACTCCATGTGAGGCCGGACCTGTGCTTTACAAAGAAGGAGTTGCTACCCCGCAGTGAAGTACTGCTTCGCCCTGTTGAGTACTCCGAGCTTTCTTGATGCCAACTGAACCTTGTCCTGCAAATGACTTCGGTATTGGACGTCACTGAAGATATCGACACCAAGGATCCCGATACTCGAGGAGATGGTAAGCGGTGTGCCCAGGAATTGCGGCGCTACAATGAATGGGGTTTTTTTAGCGGTGAATACACATACTTGTGTCTTAGTGGGGTTGAATTGGACTAGGTTTAGTCGTCCCCAATCGGATACTCTAGAGAGAGTAGTCTCGATTTCAGATACAAGTTGTTCGCGACTCTTCTCCACCTCGGATTGAGGGATATTTGCACGGCCCGTGTAACACGTGTCCCCGGTACTGTCGTCCGCATAACAATGAATGGAGCCATCAGACAGCATGTCATTGATATGCAGCAGAAACAGCGTCGGAGACAACACGGAGCCTTGTGGGACACCAGCGTTTATGTTCATGGGGTCCGAGCAGCTACCGTCGACGACGTTGTGCCAACGCCCTACTGGGCGTCGATTCTACTAAAACCAGTGTCATAGCGAGGACACTGTTAAAGATCCAATTAATTTTAGACTTTAACGCTATGCGATTAGAGATCAAAATTGAAAAGCTTTTTAAAGTAAATGATAAAATGTAATAAAAACTATTTTCATTTCATTTTGGACTTTAATGGTATAGAAATAAAGTTGTGGTAAGTGTGTGTGTGTAAAGTGTGTGGTATAGCGTGGTATAAGGTTTTGCTTTAGTGGAATCGAGGGCCTGCAGTCTTTCACCATATAGGGAGGTATGGCATCCGGACCCTGGGTAATTGACTACTTATTGGTAAATGACGAATTTATTAATTTTGATTTATTTTTTATATTATGAATTATTATGTTCGATGGTTAGTTTCTACCAGCAAGCCAAATTTTCAGAATAATAATTTAAGAACCGACAAGTAACAGGTTTAGAACTTGCGAAGGCTATAATATAATTCGTAGGGGAGCCAAAATTAACACGTTTAATAAAAATTAAATTGTTTTTGAATTATGAGGGAGTCAAAAGTGGCTCCGAATGGTTCGTGTAATATTACACACGGTGCTGCTCGCTAGTTCTGTTACTGTAACTTGGCTTGACACGCTACCACATGTCTAGATAACTCGTGCGTATTAACATGGCACATGGCTTCCCAAACGTAACAATAACAAATCTTAAATAAAATCCGGTAGTAAATAACTACGAAACTCAAACTAACTTAAACGTGCAACGATCACAGTGTTGCGGATGCAGCTGGACGCGAAGGATAAGAGCGGGGCCTCGTGCAGGTATGCGAGAGGAGGGTTGTTTTTTAGTCAGGTGCCATGTTAATTCGCACGAGTTGTAAGTGTAGTACCTGCCTAATTATTTAAAATTGTGCAAAAATATATAATACCTTCCAAATAATTAGTAATGTATCAGTCATAGAGCAATCGGTACTACAATTAACATCAACCACGTATCCGGTATTCATGTCCAAATTCAATTATAGTATATGTGTGTATAATTGTATTTCTGAATTGATTACATCTCAAAAAAAAACTGAAATAATAATTTTATTGAGTAAACCTTCAATTGTTGTAGGCATGAAAAAGCTATACAAATGTTGTGGAAAGTATACACGAATAGGTAAATAATAGTATATTATGGCCCGGCCTGGGGGTGACAGGTGGAGCCGCCTGTCACCCTGGCAGAAGCAGGCCGCGACGGTGGCGCGCCTGGCGCGCCTCCCCGTTTCCGGGGTCGAGTTGGGGACTCTGTAGTCCCCACACCCGAGAAGAGGGCCAGATCGTGAGAGATGGCCCTGGGTCGGCCGGGGTGCGAGGGATATACCTGTCAACCTCACCTTCGGCAACCAAAACGACCCACAGGCGGCGTGCGTTTTAGTCGGTTCGAGTCCGACATAACCTCCTCCACCGGCTCCGGTGGGGAGGTATCCGTGAGGATTTAGCGCACGTAAAAAAAAAAAAAAGTATATTATGGTACGAGTGTGTAAAGTTAGTGATTACCGTTAAGGCGCCATTTTTGGTCTTAAAGAGAGCCGAAGACGGTAATCTTCATCAATACACACGTGTATCATATGACGTTTTTCAACAAACTTGCGAAGAAACATAACATAACATAAACTCACACCTATATCCCCGCAGGGGTAGGCAGAGGTGCTAGCACCCACATTTTGCCAGTTTATGTTTAGGTCCCTATGTAATAGGTGGCGAGCCTATTGCCATTAACCGGGCGCTAATAAACCTGCGATACTCGTAAATACACACATAACTTCGAAAATTATTGGTGTATGCGATGGTGAAACCTGGGAGCGAACCAGAGACCTCGTCTCAAATAATACTAAAATAGATATTTACTCTTGTAGTTTTCAGGTAGGCAGTAAGCTTTCCATTTTTTTTTTTTATTTTTTTTTATACCACTTAGTTGGCAGACAAGCACACGGCCCACCTGATGGGAAGCGGTTACCGTGGCCTATGGACGTATGCAACACCAGGGGTGTCACACTCGCGCTGCCGACCATGAAGAAACCTTCTGATGCCCCTCTTGAAGAACCCCATATTGTAGGCGCTTGGGAAAACCGCAGCAGGGAGGTCATTCCACAGCTTGAGTGTGCGTGGGATGAAGTTTCTTTCATACCGCACAGTGCGTACCGTCTCAGGTCGCAATGTGTGGGGATGAATTCCCTGCCTATGGCGAGAGGTGCGATGATAGAATGTAGCTACGGGCATCATGTCAAACAATTCATCTGAGCACAAACCATTGTATAGGCGGTAGAACACACACAGTGAGGCAAAATCCCTCCTAAGGCTAAGAGGTTCCACTCTACCTGTGAGTATGGGATTGTCAACCAGCCTCAATGCCCGTCTTTGCAACGAGTCGAAGGGGTCAAGCTGGTATGCAGGCGCTCCAGCAAAAAGGTGACAGCAGTACTCCATGAGAGGCCGGACCTGTGCTTTATAAAGAAGGAGTTGCTGCCCCGCAGTGAAATACCGCTTTGCCCTGTTGAGCACTCCGAGCTTTCTTGATGCCAACTTAACCTTGTCCTGCAAATGACTTCGGTATTGGACGTCACTGGAGATATCGACACCAAGGATCCCGATACTCGGGGAGATGGTAAGCGGTGTGCCCAGGAATTGCGGCGCTACAATGAATGGGGTTTTCTTAGCGGTGAATACACATACTTGTGTCTTAGTGGGGTTGAATTGGACCAGGTTTAGTCGACCCCAATCGGACACTCCAGAGAGAGTAGTCTCGATTTCAGACACAAGTTGTTCGCGACTCTTCTCCACCTCGGACTGAGGGATGTTTGCACGGCCCGTGTAACACGTGTCCCCGGTACTGTCGTCCGCATAACAATGAATGGAGCCATCAGACAGCATGTCATTGATATGCAGCAGAAACAGCGTCGGAGACAACACGGAGCCTTGTGGGACACCAGCGTTTATGTTCATGCGGTCCGAGCAGCTGCCGTCGACGACGGCTTGGATGCTTCTGTTGGACAAAAAGCTGGAGATCCATTCGCACAATCCCTCGGGGAGTCCATAATATGGCAACTTCGTAAGAAGACCTTTGTGCCAGACCCGATCGAAGGCCTTCGCTACATCGAGGCTGACCGCTAGTGCCTCACCGCGACTCTCGATGGCTTGCGCCCACCGGTTTGTGAGATACACAAGAAGGTCACCGGTAGAGCGACGGTGGCGAAAACCGTACTGTCGGTCGCTCAGTAGATCGTTTCCTTCAAGGTACCTCAGGAGCTGTGTATTAATAACACGCTCCATAACCTTCGAGAGAAGGGAGGTTATAGCGATAGGCCTGTAATTGGTCGGATCTGTCCTGTCACCTTTCTTAGGTACAGGGTGCACGAACGCAGTCTTCCACGAGGCCGGGACCTGTCTCGCGGAGTATGAGAGTGCGAAAAGGCGTGTAAGTACAGGGCACAGCTCGGGGGCACAGTGCTTAAGCACCATCGCCGGTATACCGTCCGGCCCACTCGACTTCCGAACATCTAGGGACTTAAGCTCGCGCCGGACCACCCGTTGTGTGATTTTAATTTCGGTCATCGAAGCACCACAGCTGGGGATGATGGGTGGTTCGGCGTTCCCGTCGTTCATAGTCGAGTTTGACGCAAAGAGATTACCCAAAAGATTGGCCTTCTCCTTAGCGCCATGGGCCAGACTACCGTCGGATTTTTGCAGCGGCGGAAGGCAAGACTGGCAGAAGTTTCCCTCAGCAGCTTTAGCAAGCGACCAAAATGCACGACTGCCAGATGGGTAGCGCGCAAGCCGCTCGCCAATTCTGCCGATGAACTCAAACTTCGCACTAGACGTTGCCTTTTTACTGGACCTTGAGGCAGCATTCAACTTCCGCTTCACTTCAGCGATGTTCGGATCCTTATTGGCAAGAGCCGTGGTCCAAGCCCTGTATGCAGATTGCTTGCGGTCTCTAGCTTCCCTGCAGGGCCTATTAAACCACGGGCGTTTGCTCGCTCCTGTCGCGACCCAGCGGTTGGGGATGTAACATTCCATACCCACTAGAATCGCGTCAGCGACTGCTGTTGCACAGGAGCTTGGATCATCAGAAGAGAAGCAAAGCTGCCTCCACGGGTACGACGCGAAGAATTCTCGCAGTCCATCCCAGTCTGCCGACTTGTAGTGCCACACATGCCGCCACTGAGGTGGCCGCGGTGGTTCAGGCCGCGCGAGTGTCACTTGCGCCCGGACGAGGCTGTGGTCCGAATTACCGAGAGGTGCTTCCACCCTTATGGAGTATTCATCCGGGCGCGTAGTCAGCAGAAGGTCCAGTATAGAGCTTCTGTGGGTCTCAATTTCTGGTGTTCTAGTGATAGAATGCACCAGTTGAGAGAGCCCATAAGTTAGAGCGAAGTCGTGAGCAGCCCTTCCCGCAAAATCAGTCCTAGGAGACCCCAGCCACTCCACGTGGTGGGCGTTGAAGTCCCCCAAGAATACTAATTCCGCAGTGGGGTACTGCTCAATTACGCTGTCCGCCGACCGCTGCAGATGCTGAAACAATTGAGCCGTGCCCAGGTCACCGCTATGGGACCTGTAAAGGCACGCATAGATACGGGTGTGGCCACCGTGATCTATGCGTACCCATAAAGTTGACAGGTCCCTATCCTCAAGACCATGGAGACGGCGGCAGCAAATATCATCCCGGACGTACAAGCATACCCCGGCGCGACTCATAAAGCTATGCTCGAGTTTGTACCCGGGGTACATTAGGTAGGCTGTATCGGCCGGGCATGATATTTGCGTCTCCGTCAGAAAAAGCAAGGTAGGCTGCGCGGTCTCCAAGTGGAGATGGACCGCGTTAAGGTTGGAGTGTAGGCCCCTGATGTTGCAGAAATCCACATTCACTGTGGATGATGGTGCCGCTGTGGTAACGGTTCTCTTGCCTTTTCTGGTTTTCATGTTTGAGATGGGGGGAGGGGGGGGAGAAGGTAAAAAGAGATTCTGTGCCTCCAGTGTAGAAGACAAAGCAAGGCGTCCTACCCCACAGACAAGTTGGGGTTGTGTGACTGGCTGGCGCGATGGGCGGAAGGGCCCCCGGTCCCCTCCCAGATACTGAAGCCAGGTCCACTCCGGTCTCCTCCTCCGGCATGGCTACAGCACCGGGAACTTTACACAGGCTGCTGGTTCAGCCTCCTGGGGCGGAGATTAAGTAATCCCCAGGTTCGGGAACCGTACAGCCTGCGGGCGGCCAGCGGATAACCGTTTCACCGGGTCTCCCTGACCACCACGCCAACATTTCACGCCCCCACCAGTCAGTGGGGTCAATTTAAGCCTTTGGTCTTCCTACTGACAGCACAGAACCTCTCCAGTGAGCTCTGGCTACCCTACTCACCGCCGGGAACACAACACAAGGTTATTATAACCGGGGTATTCTGTAGGGCGGAGGTACTTACCCAGACGGACTGCTCAATTTTGGACGGGAGATACCGTCATGTCCTTCCTCCAATAATTCCATCAATCGTTCCATAACGTTAAGAGCTTCACATTTTAAATCGAGCGGTGAACAGCATAATCATTTTCTTCATAACTAGTACTTGTACACGATTCAATTAATAAATTGAAGGCTTGAGGCTCTCAAGCGGCGCAAATACTCCAATCTCATCGGAGATTATGAATTTGTGCCGTTTAGAGTTGAGACTTTAGGGTCATGGGGTCCGAGCGCTCGCAACCTCTTCCGTGAGATTGCGAAGCGTATGGTCGACGCTTCTCGTGACCAGAAGGCTGGCCTCTTTTTAGGTCAGAGAATAAGCATTGCCATACAACGTGGCAATGCTGCCAGTCTTCTGGGAACGCTACCACAAGAGACATGCGATGCGGAGGAATGCCACCACGCATTTTAATTGCTCTTAGCTATAAGTTGTATAATAGTTATTTTAGTTTAATTGTATTTAATTTATCCGCTCGCCATTTGAGGAGAGTGTATTAGAGACCAGGTTTGCTACCCCCTGTGCCGATGCTAGGAAAGTCGGCAAGCCATCATCCGTCACCCGCCGTAATCCGAGACCTCCGCTCTTATTGGCAGAGGCTCTTGTCGCCAAAATAATTAAAAAAATATTTATTTCCATAACACACCCTTACCACAAATCCATATCCAGTGGCCCCACACTAGGTAAGCCAGTCCTGTGGGTACCTAATACGATTTACATATAGTTTTTTTTTTTTACAACACTGTATCCAATGGCTGATCACAAAAATTACAAAACACAATGATGCGAAGTGGTGCACCAACTGAGTTCATACCCTGATCACAACAAGTACAAGAGAAGGTCCTCAGTAAAATCATATGGCAGAGGCGAGCCACTCCGTGATCCTTGATTTTGCTTCCCTTAGTGAGGACTGCTTTATATCACACAATCGAACTGATTTGTTGTAGGTATAATTGTCCTTATATGGGCTAAAGCGTCTAGCGAAGATCGTGTTGATCTTAGGTAAGGGTAGTCTAAAAATATCGTTTATATCATGGATAGCTAAGCTAAAAACAAGTAAATACTTACTAAGTTTCGTGCAACTTAGTATGTAATTTGATAATTTCAACTTTTATATAATAAAGTTTAATAAACAAAACTTTCACTGTAAAAACTTTAAATTCCCCACTTTCTTCGTTGTGTGTGTGGGTGAATGGGAATCTGGTGTGTTGTTGGCTCCAGGCACTTTCTTCAATTCCAATTTTGGGCGACATGACCTTCCGCATTGCGACTTGCCTACGTTTGGGTGCACCGTGTGTTTCTCCGCATCGGTGTCTCTGTTGAGAAGCTGTCGATAGCCTTGAACATCACGGATTGTCTTGCAGCAGGAGCGCAGGCCGCGTGTCCCGACATGTAAATATTAACGACATTATCCGTCAAGCTCTTGTCACCGCCGTCGTCCCAGCTATACTTGAACCTGTTGGCTTGGCACACGACGATGGTAAGAGACCGGACGGTATGCCGTTGATGCCTTGGAAGATGGGTAGGCCTTTGGTGTGGGATGCAACTTGCGTCGACACCCTATCGCCTTCCTGTCTTCCAAGTACGATGGACTGCGCATGCGCTGCTGCTGCATCAGCAGAGACTCTCAAACGGAGCGAATATACCAATTTAACTGGTAATTATATTTTTGAGCCGTTTGGAGTCGAAACGTTGGGTCCGTGGGGTCCAAGCGCGCGCACACTTTTCAAAGTAATAGCGAAGCGACTAATCGACACTTCCCGTGACCATAAGGCTGGCCTTTACCTCGCTCAAAGAATTGGCATCGCCAATTCAGCGTGGTAATGCCGCAAGCCGTATTTTTCGATGCCTAAAGTTGCAGTCTCCCTGTTTTTCTTTTTTTTGTATATATTGTATAGTTAGCATTGTATATTGTGTAACAAAGCTATTTGTATAAATTTTATAAATATTTGCATTACCTAGTTAATAATTGACATCCGAAGCAAATATAATATTTCTAAAATTAAAAAAATGACATGGAGATATTCAATTCAATACATTTTATTGCTTAAAAGAGGCTTCTACAAAAAAATTGAAAACTGACTCCTTAGTAGCCGTGATGGAGAGCGCAGCATCCACGCGGCCCTTCTCGAATGGGAACACATTCGGGAAGTTGTTGGTGGGAGCAGTCATATTGGTGTAGGCGTGTGGACCCTGGGGAACAATCATTTTATTTAAATTTTGTCTAAGGATTATGGATGAAAGATTCTTAAGGACTCCCCAGAGGGTCATCTACAGCTTTGATATAGCCCCCTCGGATGTGTTGACCTCAGTGCCCCCATCTTGTTTGAAAGAGAGGGGAGAAGAGGTAGGACACGACGGTATTTCCATCTAATTGAGCAGTCCGACTGGGGAAGGAAGTACCTCCGCCCTACAGAATACCGCGGCCATAATATCCTCGTGTTGTGTTCTCAGCGGTGAGTAGGGTAGCCAGAGCTCACTGGAGAGTTTTGTACTGTCAGTGGAAAGACCAAAAGCTTGTTCTGCTTTGCCTTTTACCCTGACGGCACAGAAACTCTTGTGTTTACAGGGTTGGCCGCGCGAGTGTGACTCCCTTGGTGTTGCACACGTCCATAGGCCACGGTACTTTCCATCAGGTGGGCCGTGTGCTTGTCTGCCAACCAAGTGGTATAAAAAAAAGAGCGGCAACGTCTCCCCTTTGAGAGAAAGGCGCTTATGTCTCTTTTTCAAGATTCCCGACTAAGCACACTCCTAACCATTATACCTAGTCTGTCTGTCTACACGCTAGCCAGTTTACTTAGAATAGGTTTACTCACGACAGTCACAGGACACTCAAGGCCTGACAATTTGAGCATGCCCCCCATGTAAGGCTCATCGTTGATAAAGTCGCATAACTTATGATGGAACTCTATGAACGAGCGTCGGTATTCGTTATGAAGAAACTGGTTGAAAATAATATCGACCTGCAAATAAATTTAGAGATAGGATTTAGGCTTTGTAATATTATGGTCCGTAGGTACTCACATCGCATTGAACCGGCTCGATGGAATTAAATAAAAGTAACTTTCAACACACTTGCTCATAAAGTGGCTCTAATTTCATCGCAATTAGGCACATAATGGCACATATAATCAAAGTGTAACTTTTGCCTGGCTATAATTCACAAGTGAGTTATAGTTTTTTTTTTAATTTCATTGGTTGAGTTGCTTTGTTCTTTAAAAAGTTTCTATACAGAAAATATTTCTCAAACAAATTTCTCAATTTTTAATGGTAATAGTAGATTATGTGCCTCACCGTGATATTGTTTCCCCACTGGTGTTTTATATCCACGTAGATGTTGAGTAGTATAGCGATTTTCTATTATATCGTCTGATGTTTATCGTGGCACTTGACATGTACTTTTGATTCGCAAGTGTCACATTTGCGCGTTCAAATATTACTTTCATACACTGAAAAGGTAGGTGTATATTAAGAGTTTAAACTTCATAGCAGACATATCAACTCTGAAAGGGATCGTTACCGCATCACCGTTCGGCTAGGTCACACCACGCTTACTTCTCTGTAGCAGCACAGACGCAACGTCAGCATTTTTTTTATGTACGTGATAAAAAAATTTAGAACAGAAATTACTAATATTCCCCCTAACCCTTCCAGTTAAACTAAATTGCTTGTTTTAGGAGTGGGTTCACGTCGGTAGTGTAATGGTCAGGGTTCGAACCCGGGACCTCTAAATCATAAGGCCGATTCCTTAACCGCTAAGGTGCCACTGGTACCCAGACACAGGGCATAGACTTTGGGGGGGCGCAGGAATGGCTAGACCGGCCTGGTCTAATATTTTTTCGTTTTCTCCTGAAAAGTTCCGACTGTGCCCTTAGTGCTCGATTCCAACACATACAGTAAATGCCAATATTTTCTAATATATCTTTGCAAATGTTTTCAATCTCTACCATACCATGTACTTAAAATTAAATGAATTTTTATATACGTAAACTTTGCAGGGTATTATTTCTATTAAAGAATATGTATGAATTCATATTATGAAAACCAAAGTGGTCCAAAAATTAAGTCACATAGAGGGCACTCGAATGTTGGCTCTTGCCGGATCCGACGCAGGAAATCCGCGAAGTACCCGCGCCCGCTAATAACCTGCGTCAGTTGGTACGAGAGGCCGCCGCGCCGGCCGTGTGACCTCTCAAGCTACTCCCTAATGATGCGCCTTATTTCGGTACCGATATAACACCGCAAGGGCTCTCGCTTCCGGAATCCACGGTAGCGATTTGATCGACAAGACTCATTGCGTCAAAGGAGATACGGTACCCCCTCATGATCCTGGTGACCAGATGGCCACCTGCTGAACATGGAGCTAAGATTCTTCTGCGGAGCATGCAGTAGGTGAACGTGCTTGGCCATCAGAGGCTCCACCCATTCGGGACGCCCGGTCATGGACCGTATACTCGGGAATACTCGTATATTGGGCAGCAATATACAAATGGCGGAGATATTTTGTGCTTTAGTGAGACTTTTATAGAGGCGGGTGATGATTATAATGTTAACATGGGGGTTTTAATGTTTCTAGTTACTTTTCAAGAAACTATAAAAGTAGTGGTGTATATATTCTAACCAAAAATAATTAACCTGTTCTCCACTAAAATTATGCCACACGTTATGTGTAGAAAATATTTTTGATGGTCATTTTGGCAATTTGTTATCATTTGCTTTACAGAATACCGAATGCAGATCTCCTAAATTTGAATCATTCAATTGGAAATTAATAATAAAAAAATGGTTGCCTGTAAAGTCGGTATACGGGCGAAAGTTTTACGTGACAACGACTTTGAGTGGTAAAATAATTTTAATGTGAATATTCATTCGTATAGTAGGAAGAAGGATGAAATATCACTACACAATCGTTTTACAATTAACTGGCAACGTGTAAACTTGTATGCAGGCGCCTAAGCGAAATAGAAGCGCAAGACATGAACCGGTGTGTATGCCTATCTCTCTCACTCTCTCTCTCTCGCTCTGTCTCTCTCGCTCTTAGGCGGGCTAACTGTGCTCGAGTGGAAGGGACGCGTGCCTTTCACTTTTTATGTCTGTCTCTCTCGCTCTTAGGCGGGCTAACCATGCCCGAGTGGAAGGGACGCGTGCCTCTCACTCGCTCTCATTGTGAGCGCATAACGTGAGCGGAGCGTAACGCAGTTTCTTGAAGTTTCACCCGGCAAACCAATTTATAAGACGTTGTCACGTCAAAACAATTTTTACACGATTCAGTCATTAATAAATATAACAATAATACCCAATGTCCGACTTATTACATTTATTATCCAGGAATTCATTGATTGTATAAAAGCAATTTTCAGTCAACCATTTAAACAATTCCTTCCTAAATTATGGAAAAGCTAACTCCCTTAGAGTCCGTGGTATGTGATTGTAAACACTTTAACTATTATGTCGTTACAATCAATTCATCAGTCTTATACAATAGTTCAGAATTAACTAGTGTAGGTGCAAGAATTTGCCTAGTTAATTCTTCCGTACTGTTGACCGAAGACAGGAATGCTGGTAAGCTGACATCTGAAATTTTGCGAATAATGAGCCCACCCAAGCGAATTGGTAAAGACGCTTGTAGTGAAGCTCGGTCTCCAAGGTCACATTTAAAATTTTGGTGAGTGTAATTTCTATAATTTTATCCATGATTTTTTTTTAAATTGTTAAATGTTTCCAAATTGGTGTACATCTGAGAGCATGAGTGAATTTAGGAACGAAAAGGCAGTACCGAAGTGAAAGCCAAGTGGATATTAATTTTGACTAAGTACTTAGGCGGTCCGAAATGTCACTAAAATTTTATATTAGGAGCTAATGTATTAAATTTAGAAATAGTAATAATTTTGTTATTATCATTTATTTTTAAGCCAATTAATTCAGTAAAAGCCAAATCTTGTAAAACTGTCTCCACATCTCCCCCTCGAGTCCCATCGTCTAGATACCATACATTAAATTTAGAATTTAGCCGCTGAATAATGGGCTGAATAGCCAAACTGAAAATTACCGCTCCAAGAGGCTCTCCTTATTAACAACCAACAGCAGATTCCAAAAGGTTGTCCTTGTAAATAATTTAGAAGGGTATCTGTAACATTGCCAAAGGAAATTATAAATTTTGGGTGTTTCTAATTTGGTTTAACAAGGTGTCCCTGTTTACCGAGTTGAAAGCATTCTTCACATCAACCTTGAGAATGATCTCACCTTCACCGAAGTCAAGGTAGGCAGCCTCACAGCCCCCCTTTGAACCAAAACCAAGTTGGAGGGGCTGGAACTTTAAAGCTAAATCGGTTTTGTAGTATTTACAGCAGAGTTTGGCTGCCATACGTCGGTATGTACATCCCACGGCAATGGGACGAATGCCTCCATATTCCTTACGTAGGGCACACAAATTAGTCCTATACAAAATGTCTATGATAAATAAATAAATAAAAATGTTTTTTTTTTGCATATTTGGAAGGTCTGAGAGTCCGTCGTAAACTACTTTAAACCTCTAAGTAATAGGGTCACCCTCGTAGCTGACTCCTGAATATTTATTTTTTTCATAACATAACATAAACTCATAAACTCACGCCTATATCCCCGAAGGGGTAGGCAGAGGGGCTAGCACCCACATTTCGCCAGTTTATGTTTAAGTTCCAATGTAATAGGTGACGAGCCTATTGCCATTAACCGAGCACTTATGAACCTGTGATAAATACACACATAACTTACAAAAGCATCGAAAAGTCACTGGTGTGTGCCATGGTGAAACCTGGGATCGAACCCGAGACCTCGTCTCAGTAGTCCATTACCTATACCACTAGGCTACCGCGGTTGTTTCGGGTCTAAAGAGAATCAAAACCAGGGTAACCCGCGTTTTTTGAGCTTTTTGATAATTTTTTTAAATATACAAAGAAGCTATAGGTTTACGCTATGTCTCTGTCAGGGTAGGTAGAGAGGATGAATCGCCAGGTTTCAGTACGCAGCAACGGCACCGTTTTTGGCTCATGGCCTGATTTTTTGCCCCTAGTTCTATTGGACCATCGACATAAAATATTACGTCCTTACATGAAATTAGCGTTTAGTCGTAGTTACTGACTGGATCTCAAATATCTCTACTTTGGTTAGGAATTCCAATTTCAAAAATTTTATTGATCCCCATTCGTAAAGTCCTTTTAGAAAAGGGATCAATGAACTACCTAAGAGATGAAAAAAGATGTCGGGTCAGCTAGTATTCATACATACCACTTACTTCAAAATATTAACCACTTACTTCAACATAGGTCCCTAAGGTTAAAAGAAGGAATAGTGACACTCTCAGTGTTAGTAACATGTCACGCGAGTTCACAAAATTCACTGAATGTGAGGCGGACAGAAACTATTTTATAGCTTAAAAGTGATTATCACGGAGGACAGAATATGATTAGACGTGATTATTCATTTGTAATATCTTCCTAATTATTAGATAATTTATAATATAATAATAATAATAATAATAATAAGTTTTAGGTTATAGATTGATTTGCTGATATTCAGTTATAATCATACTATTAATGCAACAGGAAGCTGTCTTCCGTTTTCACGATAGAGCAGGCTACAGCGGTATTTATACCTACATCTACACAAATAAATGAAGTTTTATGGGTCTGTGTATACCTAAGTAATAGCTATTTGCTTGTACAGAGAACATTTCTTTTTTTTAACTTTTATATATGTACAATTTTGACTTTTAAAAAACACATATAAAAAAAAAGACTCAACTAATGGTTCAATTTCGGTTTTAAGTCTTTAAAACACACTTAAATAGACACATCAAAATAGTTTTTGCGTTTAGTTAATACCTAACGAATCGAAAGGAGTATGATTAGTTCCAGCGGACGAAGTCGCGGGTAGCAGCTTTGTCCGTGTAGTAGGTATGAAATAAATTATTGTGAAGTTATTGACATTTTGTATTGGAACAATTACTGTGGATGAATTATAATAATTACGATAATAATGTTTTAAATTATGAAGGCGGGTATAACAACTTAATATATTTATTTATTTATTTATTATTACACACACCTTACACTATCTTTACAGAAAAGTCCAATGCGATAGTGTAGAAAGAAAAAAATTTCAAAAAAAAATAGAACACAAACAGTCAATGAGTAGGTACAATGTAAATCACAAATATTAAACAAAAATTAAAAAATAATAAAGATAAACATAAATCAGAACTAAAAATTAAATAATACAAACATCACAGCTCATAATATAACCAATTAGAATTATTAATGAATAAATTATAAATCAATTTTATTAATCAACCCAACTAGAAATAATTCTAATATCCCACGTCATTACGCAATATGTGGCTTTTGTGAACTCATTCAGTGAGCACGATATTGAAAATATATTATTGTAATGATGAATGAATGATTTATTTACGTTGTTTTGTTTAATGCTATGTTACTACCAGTGGCTAGGGGTCTCTATAAGCCGATTCCTGCCGGCTGCCCAGTATCCATTGGGAAGCTCCTGACAGAATTATTCAGGTTGCCCATATAGGTCTCCATAGCGACTACTGACAGCCAGGCCAACTCCTATAGACAAGTGGCAGTTCGTTTGCCAGCGTATCGAAGAATAGAATGTCAAACAAAGTCTATTGCAGAACGGATGTAGGACACGACAGTATTTCCGTAGTCCGACTTAGGAAGTAACATGACATGGCATGACATGACATGACATGACATGACGTGACATGACATGACATGACATGACACGACATGACATGACATGACATAAACTCACGCCTATATCTCCGAAGGGGTAGGCAGAGGTGCTAGCACCCACGTTTCGCCAGTTTATGTTTAGGTGGCGAGCTTATTGTCATTAACCGGGCACTTATAAACCTGCGATAAATAATAAGGGGAAGTACCTCCGCCCTATAGAATACCGGGGCCATAATAACCTTGTGTTGTATTGCCGGCGGTGAGTAGGGTAGCCAAAGCTCACTAGAGAGTTTTTGTGCTAACAGTGGGAAGACCAAAAGCTTGTTCTACTTTGTCTTTTACACAGACGGTACAGAAACTCTTTCTGTTGACGTTGGTTTTGCATACGTCACTTTCCATCAGGTGGGCCGTGTGTTTGGCTGCCACCTAAGTGGATTAAAAAGAAATTTGATGCATTGTTTTTCTGTGTCTGTGGTATGACAATGATTTTAACAATGACAAATCTCAAATAAAATCCAATAACCAATAACTACGAAACTCAAACTAAGGTAAACGTGAAACGGTCACAGTGTTGCGGATGCTGCTGGACGCGAAGGATGAGAGCGGGGCCTCGTGTGGGGATGCGAGAGTAGGGTAGCCAGAGCTCACTGGAGAATTTGTGGTGTCAGTCTTAGTCCTCTACACTGACGGCACAGAAACTCTGTGCTTACAGGGTCGGCAGCGCGAGTGTGGCTTCTCTGGTGTTACACACGTCCATAGGCCACTGTAATCACTTTCCATCAGGTGGGCCGTGCGCTTGTCTGCCACCTAAGTGGTATAAAAAAAGGAGGGTTGTTTTAGCCAGGTACCATGTTAATTCGCACTGAGTTGTAAGTGTAGTACCTGCCTAATCTTTTAAAATTGTGCATGTATGTATAAAAACATATAATACCTTCCAAATTATTAGGTAAGCTCAATCAGTCATAGAGCAATCAGTACTACAATTAACATCAACCACGTATCCGGTATTCATACCCAAACCCAATTATAGTATATAATTGTGTTTCTGGATTGATTACATCTCAAAATAATTGAAATAATAATTTGATTGAATAAACCTTAAATTGTTGCAAGCATGAAAAAACTATACAAATCATTTATAATGTTGTGAAAAGTATACCTGCGGTAGCCTAGTGGTATGGGTAATGGACTACTGAGACGAGGTCTCGGGTTCGATCCCAGGTTTAACCATGGCACACATCAATGACTTTTCGAAGTTATATGTGTGTATTTATCGCAGGTTTATAAGTGCCCGGTTAATGGCAATAGGCTCGCCACCACTTACATTGGGACCTAAACATAAACTGGCGAAATGTAGGTGCTAGCACCTCTGCCTACCCCTTCAGGGATATAGGCGTGAGTTTATGTTATGTTATCTATGTTATGTTCAACAACTGGTCTATTGCAATGCTCCGATATCGGCTTTGAGTTGTGGATGTCAGAGATGGCAGTCGCTTCACCGACAATATCGATGTTAAAGTAGTAGACTAGTGTAGTAGTAGACTGGTAAAGCGGACCCCAGACTTCGAGGTGATAACTTCTGATGCGATTGGAATTAACGCTAAGATGATAAAGGAGACGAGGAACTTGGAGGAACTAGTCAAAAATACTGGCCAGAAATAATTTGAAGCGAAGTTATTAAAAAAAAATATGATGTCTTGAATACATCAATTTTTACAATTTGTTGTCGAAATGGGCGCTAAAACGTCATAACGGTTTTATATAATATTTTAGTTATCTATAATTAATTTAAGTTATTTGAATTTAATCCAAATCCCAAATGTGATCAACCGGAAGAAGTGAAGATTGTTAAAAATAAATATAGTAAGTAAGAATTCCCTACTTAATCTCGAGGATTGCCAAGACTTTTTATCTTTTAGAACAAAATTTGTCTCAGCTTGGTAGAGTGTGAATGTGACCGGGAATGGATTCATGATATGTGAGGAAGAGACAAAATAAAAGATTAAATTAACCACGTCTTAAAGTGATATAGCGCCTTTTGTATTGTCATATGCACTGAGTTATATTATTATAAATCAATTGTCATCAAGCACGAAAAACTATCGTATTCGTAACGTAAACATAACGAGACAAAGGAGCATTGCGATTGGCCGGCTTCACACACGAACAGATACACAGTAAGCAGGCGGCCAATCGCAATGCTCGGTACCCCGAGCACGAAAACCTATCGTTAGCGTAACCAGAGAACGAAGCTCTGTGATTGGCCGCCTGCTTACAGTATACCTGTGTGTGTGTGAAGCTGGCCAATCCCAATGCTCTGTTTTCCTGGTACGTTTACGATAATATTACAATGGATTATCGTGCTAGGGGTACTGGTCAAGTAATTCGCTATTTTTTTTATCGTGAATACATTTTAGTAGAAAGAAGTCACTGGAATTAAAAACTTGACATCAAATAAATCACAATAGCCATTATCACTCTCTGAATCTTTTCCCAACAGTTTGTGGTCGTCTTTCTAGTCTAACAGTGATGCAGCTGAACCTCAATATTTTCTATAAAGTGACTGCCATTTGACCTCCACGATCCATTTATAATAATATAAATGTTCGGGACTTATCGCGATAAAATCATGGAACTTCCGTCCGCCTCGTGGTTTAGAATTTGGGCCCCCCCCATCTCTTCCCATGCGGTGTCGTACAAAGCGACTAAGGGATAGGGCTGTTTAACATCAGACAGATAAATACAGCCCAGACTCAGCCTCAGATGCATGGCTCGAGTCAACAATAGTGTCCGGAATACGGCAATAGACTCACCCCCCATTACGTGGGACCGAATAAAATTATTGGTGAAATGTGGGTAACACCTCTGCCTAACCCTCCGGGAATGAAGATTATATGTATGTGCGTATTTAAGTATGTATGTACTTAGGTACTTTTGCCAACGTCTGTAGTACTTATCTGTCAAAAAAAGTTTTATTTCATTGTAGGATAAATTGGTTTCAGGTTGATATGTCTTTGGCAAGGTCATTACAAATATTAAGGATAACACACAAATGTACTAGCCCTTACTGCCCTACGGTAAGTTGTACCATAAAAATGTACCCGTTTTAATTATGATTAGTCTAAAAACACTATTTCTTATTTATAAGAAGAAAAAGAAAGGATATACTGGGTGTATTATTGAAACGTAATAACGAGTACCGGCCCGAAAAGGTCGCCACTTCAGCATGATGCTGCACAAAAACGTGTTTTGTGTGATGTGATGCGCTGATAATCCAGTCCCAATACACGAAATATAACGGTGAGCTAGCTAAAAATTGCATACAGCTGAAAATTAGTAAGGTTCTACATACACATCATTATTAAAATTATACATTAAGTACACCCACCAATTTTAAACTCTATACGAATTGCAAGTTGAAATCCTTATTTTGATCTGGATTTATATTAAGAAAGTAGCTACAAAAGGCGACCGTACGGAGAACCCGCCCGCCCCATTGCCTGCTCACAGCATCCGAGGAGAAGCCGTCTAAGGGGGCGCTCCCGCCTCCACTGCCCCATCGGCTGGAATTTGCCGTAGGCGGTAACGATTTCCCTGCGACACGTAGTAGAATTATATTTTCTATTTCTGTTCTTCTATGTTGCCCGGGGTGCACTGGAGGTTCCGGAACAAGTACCTTTTCAATGTGTACCTTGTGCACGTGATCCCCCGCTATCCGCATTCCGTCTATACGTGTATCGAATAATAACATTATTTTCAGTACTCCGTGAAAAAAGCGGATTACTCAAGAGAATCATTCCTGAGTGGGACAAATGCGAATTTTCTAGAAAATCAGTATTTAGACTGGTCCCAGTCTAACGAATCAATTGATCCAGTAAGTATTCGAATTTTATTAATAGATAGAGTCGATATAGTAATTTGCACTTCTATTTAATTCTTACGTGCTATGCTAATATTATATGTTTCTGTTTCTGATGAGCTCTTCCAATTAGTCCCACCCTCCATTTTCCTACACAGGACAACACGTGCAGGTCTTAGATCTCATCCGCACACGGTGCAAAACAACCAAGCGGTTCGGAGACTCTTTCCTCTGTCGCACCATTAAGGCCTGGAATTCATTACCAGCTCACGAGTTTCCTTCTTACTACAGTCCCGGGTCCTTTAAGCGGGGCGTGAAAAAGCATATGATGAGGCCGTCGAGCTGAGTGTCACCATTGTCACACGGTATGTGTAAATAATGGTGACCCACTTTTCTGGGACTTTGCCTTCAGCTTACCATCAGGCAAGGCGAAGTATAATTGACGTGTCCTATATAAAAAAAAAAATTAAGTAAATGCGAAAATAACTCGCTCTCACGTCTAAACCACTGAACCAATGTTAATTGAAATCTGGTACAGAGATAGATTAGACTTTAGGAAGAAGAATAGGCTCGCTAGGTCCCAATATTCGACAACAGACACCAGGTTCTTTGTGTTAGCGATAATCCGGCTAAGTTCGATTTTCTTCGGTTGTATAGATCACACTTCGGACTGATGATCTTCATACTGTAAAGTAGCTAAAACTGTTTGAGTTTGCAAAATATTTGAACTCCGATTTTGGTTTTAACTGCTCTAAAATATATCAAGCAAACATACACTGTGCGAGAGAGATAACGCTCTACAAAATCGTAGTAAACGGTTTTTATTAGGTAGGCGCGGTGTGGCGGGGGAGGGCGTTAAGAAAGAGAAAGAAAGAGCGAGGAGGTAGGACACGACGGTATTTCTGTCCAATTGAGCAGTCCGACTGGGGAAGTACCTCCGTCCTATAGAATACCGCGGCCATAATAACCTCGTGTTGTGTTCCTCGCTTTGAGTAGGGTAGCCAGAGCTCACTAGAGAGTTTTTGTACTGTCAGTGGGAAGACCAAAAGCTTGTCCTGCTTCGTATTTTCACTGACGGGACAGAAACTCTCTGTGCTTACAGGGTTGGCAGCGCGAGTGTGACTCCCTCGATTTTGCACACGTCTATAGGCCACGGTAACCATTTTCCATCAGGTGGGCCGTGTGCTTGTCTGCCACCTAAGTGGTATAAAAAAAGCATGTATAGAGAGCGTGCATATATTGGTGTTGGACTGACGAAACCTGACGTCGAAACTCCCCCGTCTCGCCGCGCCGATTCCCAAGGCGGTTAAGGATTACGGTCAAACTACAAGTATACCAATATTGATCTTGACTGCGATTATTCATATTGAGAACTCACTTGTACATTTCCACATTATTTTTTATTTGTTGACCTGACCGGTTTCGCCTTACGGCATCCTCAAATGTTTACAATTACATTCCTTAAGTTCATTAAATGTCATTGTAAACTTTTGAGGATGCCGTAAGGCTGTAACAACAAATGCTGTAACAACATGACGACAACAATACTGTGACAATATTGTAACAACAAATGCCATCAATCAACAGTATAAATAGACTGCTATTATTACTTTTCTAGTCATGGAACACATTGTACTCAAGTCTGTGCGGCTCGAAGCTGAACATCCCCGAACTGGCTGAGGATGAATACTCTCCTAAAACACTCAGTAAGTAATAAAGTAGAATAAATCTAGATTAATTTTAAAAATTGAACGTAGTACCTAATCACAAAAACCATGTTTAATTCAAACTTAAATCAGACTACTGAAAAATACATACATACATATAATCGAGCCAGGGTCGATTAAAATAATAATCTAATAATCTAGTTCTAATATAGTTCGCTGAGTTTATTGCTGGTATCTTCTCAGTAGAACTAACCTTCCGAACCAGCGAAAGAATCATTTTCCAATGGTTTATTTGTACATTATTTAATATTATTATATTATTTCTTGACATACTCAATTGTAAAATTTTGACGTTCATATGTGCTCTTTGTGTGCCTAAACTGAATAAATGAAATTGAATCTTTGATTCTTTGATTCTATAGACCTACCTCATAAAAAATTGTGTTGCATTACATAAATGGTTGGTGGACGAGACTTTTTATACAGTGGAAGACTTTTTAAAGAAATATGCATGTCATTCGTACCACTGCAGAAATGCGTTATAACGGCTGCGCCATTATTGTGGCTGCAATAAAAATTTTTTAGTTGCTTTGTATACCTAATAATCTGTGTTTGCATGCCAACTTTATGGCGAAATGTGTTTGATTATTAAATTTTTTATTTCCATCTTTTGTAGTACCACATTACAAACAAATAAATAAATGAGTTATGAATTATAAATGAATTATGAATTATAAATGAATTATGAAATCACGCCTTTTTCCCCGGAGGGTTAGGCAGAGGTGAATTAACACACATGCCGCGTGGTTCCCGGCAGAGTAGAATTTGGGCCACCCCATCTCTTCCCGTGCGGTGTCGTACAAGGCGATTAGGGTTTGGCTGTTTAACATCCGACAAATATAAACAGCCCAGACTTAGCCTCAAATGCATGACTTGAGTCAACAATAGTGCCCGGAATACGGCAATAGGCTCACCCGCTATTACGTGGGACCGAATTCAATTATTGGTACTGAAAAATCACTAAACAAGAAAATATCAAGAATAGCCGTGGTCGTATGCCACTTTTCAATAGAAAGTTTTGTTTTGTTAGACTAAATAGTATAAGACAACGACTATCTTTGATATTTTCTTGTTTAGTTCTTTTTAAAGCGTGATTTTTCAGAAAGTAGTCGGCTTCTGGTTTTCAACTTATTTTTTTATTTATATTACTTTGGGGCAAGCAATGGCTATAATTTATACAAATTTGTAATGTGCTAATTAAGGCTTTGAAAGGCAGAGGATACCAAACACGGTATATTTATCTCAAGTTTATTTTTATCACAGTACGTTATGACCGCTAGAGGTGCTACATTAGATTCAGTGAGTAACCAGAGGACGACCAAGGCACTTCTAATGATACCTCATTTGTACAATTGTAATAAGTAATTCAGGAGCTATGCTTCAGTTGAACATACATACAAACATACATATAAACTTACATACATACATACATACACACACAGCCTTTCAAATACCAAGCTGCCCGCGTACGAAGGCAACTCGGACGTCAGAGATCGATGCATGACCTCCTTCCCCCATGAGCGCCGGCCTGGGGGTGACGGGTGGAGCCGCCTGTCACCCTGACAGGAGCAGGCCGTGGTGCCTCGCGCGCCTCCTCTCTCCGGGGACGAGTTGGGGACTGTGTGGTCCCCACACCCGAGGAGAGGGCCAGATAAAGAGAGAGATGGCCCTAGGTTGGCCGGGGTGCGAGGGATATGCCTTTTAACCTCACCTTCGGCAACCAAAAACGACCCACAGGTGTCGTTTTATTCGGTACGAGTCCGACATAACCTCTCCCACCGGCTCCGCACGTAAAAAACAAAAATCGTCGCCCCAAGACGAATGTATAGATAAAAGAATTTCGAACAACTAGGGACGTTTCATGTAGCTCAGTCTGTCAGAGTATCCCCCCTCTAAGGGAGTGATTACAGGGTCAAGTTCAGTCTTAGATGTTCACTTTTGCCGATCTAAATTTACTTATAAGAAAAGTTAGCATTATAATTGCTTTAAAAAATTCCTTCAATAGTTTAGTTAGAACTTTGCAGTAGGTATACAGAATTGTTGTTAGTAAAATGGATTAATATAAGATACAGCATTTATTCAAGAAAATGTTTATATTTCAGCTCAACCTCTGTGTGGTACAAAAAGCACAAGCTCTGAAACTTCTACGGAAACAATCAAACTACATTTAGCAGTTCAGGGCTTAATTAGAAGTTTCCAGGTAAAATAATATTATTTTACTAACATGTAATGTTATTTTTAAACTGTCGCGGTGTGGATTCATAATTATACAAGGTATAGGGACTTCTCGCGAATTAAATCATGTAATTTACTATTTCTGCCGACAGTTTTTAGTCAAGTCGTGGCCACGGGTGCTGCAACGCATTCGAAACGTCGGCAGAAATAGTAAGTTCCATGATTTAATTCGCGAGAAGTCCCGATACCTTGTATAATTATGAACTAACGGGTATATGGAGGCACTAACAAATCCAGGCCGATGCCTATCTCACCTCTTAGCCTGCACACCTGGGGCATAAAGGATGAGGCTTTGGTGCAGGCATTACTCTTTTTTGTATAGGACTTGTCAATTAGACTTCACCTCGCCTGGTAGTAAACTGAAGGCAAAGTCTCAGAATCACCATTGCATACATATACCTACTATGTTACAATCGTGACATTCGGCTTGACGGCCTCATCATATACTTGTTCACGCCCCGCTTAAAGGACCCAGGACTGTAGGAAGAAGGAAACACATGAGCTAGTAATGAATTCCAGGCCTTAATGATGCGACAAAGGAAAGAAGTCTCCGAACCGCTTGGTTCTTGATGGGATACTCAGCACCTTATGCGGGTGACATCTAAGGCTGTGTGGGAAAGTCCTCTTGGTGTTAAGGGTGTCCTCTCGGTCAAGAAAAACACGTCAATTAATATCGTTCCGGCTGCATTCGTTACCTTCGCCCTATTTGGGAAAGGTTTACGGGACAGCCGCTCTCTGTAAATCTAATCGTTGTATTATCGTTGATTACCACGTAATACTACCCGACCGCTGCTGTTTTCTTCCCTCGCGGGACGCCCCCCTTATAGTCTCAATTACTCGTATAAAAAATATCCCTCACACCTCAGCTGACCTTGGGACATCTATGTTTTAAGGTGGCCCCCTGGGCTATGTGAAGCACGATGTTCCCATGGAACACCGGAAAGGCGGGCGATTATCGCACCACTACGTTCCAGACCACGCACCCCACGAATAAATAATACTATTTCTATTGCAGGCACGAGGTCACCTTCTCGCTAAGACAGACCCATTAGACCTTACGCTTCCAGCGCGGATGCTCGACAAGGCGAAGAAACTACCACTCGGCACTAAAGCGCTGGAGTGCATTATGGTCGCTCGGGAGCTTAGCACTACTTTGAGTGAGTTTGCTTTTTTTATACATCACTTAGGTGGCAGACAAGCGCACGGCCTACTTGATGGAAAGTGGTTACCGTGGCCTGTGGACGTGTGTAACACTAGAGAAGCCACACTCGTGCCGCCGACTCTGTAAGCACGGAGTTTCTGTGCCGTCAGTATAGAGGACAAAGCAGGACAAAACTTTAGTCATCCCACTGACAGCACAAATTCTCTAGTGAGCTCTGGCTACCCTACTCACCGCTGGGAACACAACACGAAGTTATTATAACCGCGGTATTTTGTAGGGCGGAGATACTTCCCCAGTCGAACTGCTCAATTGGGCGGAAATACCGCCGTGTCCTACCTCCTAACAATTGCTTGTCAATATTGTTATGTGGCTCTTATTTTTATACCCTATTAGTGTAACCTCAAAGATTGGGTCACCCAGGGTATTGTAACAGGAACGTTAAAGCTGTGTCTATGCTAGATGAACCGAGCACGAGCGGAGTTATTCTGGTTGTAGTCATTCACGGCCTCAAGTGTGGAAGTGGACACTGTGTTAGCGCTATGACACCCCTTTGTGTTCATTATAAGCCGACAATTGGCGGAACAAGTCGAGTTCGACCCGAGCATTCGTAGCCAGCTTGTGCTTCGCTCTAGTTTGACTCATCTAGCGTAGACTCAGCTTTATGTATTTTTGAAAGAAATTTTAAAGCATTTAGTCTGCTAACTATTCAGATCGATTAAAATAAAATAGGAAGAATTGTATGTGTTCAGGTGTGATTCGAACACGCGATTTTTCCTTACAGGGGAAATGCTCTGACCACTGAACAAGCGAACCACTCATGAAGGGTAGGGTAGTCAGAGTTTACTGGAGAGTTTTTGTGCTGTCAATTAGAAGACCAAGGACTTGTCCTGATTTTGTGTTACGCATTGCACATAAACTCTCTGTTCTTACAAGGTCGGCAGCACGGGAGTAACTCCCCTGGTGGTACACACGTTCATAGGTCACGGTAACCATTTTCCATCTTGTTGGCCGCGTACTTGTCTGCAACCTACCTAAGTTGTTTAAAAAAAAGTTACAGGTAAAGTTACAGGTACAAACATTACTAAACTTATAACTTAGAAATATTGTTATTCAGGTGAAAAACATATGAATATGGTATTCCACTTGCCGGAAAGCACTTATATCGGTGGAAAAGAACAAGCACTAACACTCAGGTAAGACAATACACCATAGTTTTTTTAATAAAAAACCCTCTGATTTTCAGTGCAGCAGGCGCGGGCTTGACAGCTGAATTCGCGGTGAGATTTCAATTGCGCATGTTCTAAATTTGATGACGTCACGTTAGAGCATGCGCAATTGAAATCTCACCCCCGAATTCAGCTGTCAAGTCTGTTCGATCGTTCGAAACTGTCTTACAGCATGTGTATGCAGGGCTTAGATGTCACCCTCACAATGTGCAGAACATACGAGTAAGAACCACGCAGTTCGGAGACTGTTTTCTTTGCCGCACCACCAAGACCTGGCATTCATTACCAGCTCTTCATTTCAGACACAAGTTGTTCGCGACTCATCTCCACGTCGGACTGAGGGATATTTGCACGGCCCGTGTAACATGTGTTCCCGGTACTGTCATCCATATAACAATGAATGGAGCTATCAGACAGCATATCATTGACATGCAGCAGAAACAGGGTCGGAGACAACACGGAGCCTTGTGGGACACCAGCGTATATGTTCATGCGGTCCGAGCAGCTGCCGTCCCAGTTGATGGCACAGAAACTCTCTGTGCTTACAGGGTTGGCAGCGCGAGTGTGACTCCCTTGGTTTTCTACACGTCCATAAGCCACGGTAACCACTTTCTATCAGATGGTCCGTGTGCATGTCTACCACCTGAGTGGTATATAAAAAAACCCAACACTGACCATTACTGTCTCGTTATCCAGGGAAATAATTCACCGTTTGGAGAACGCTTACTGCGGTTCAATAGGGGTAGAGTACATGCACCTGTACGACATTGACGCCGTGCAGTTCCTCAGGAGTCGCGTGGAGCCACCGGACTCCTACCAAAACACTCTGGAGGAAAAGAAACTCATTATGAAGCGGCTCACCAAGGCAGTTTAGTAAGGACGTTTTTAGTTTTTAATTGTAATTTGTCTCTCAACTCTTCTAAAGCAAAACCACTGTCACACATCAGAAAGTGTAAAAAATGGCAATACATTGAAGACTTTATTCCTATACGGTTAAAGTCCAAAATTAAATGAGATTTGCAGAGTTTTAATTTTGAACTTTAAGAGCATCGCTTTAAAGTCTAAAATGAAATGGATTTTGCAGCAGTGCCCGTGGTATGACTGGTATGACAGTAGTTTTGCTTTAGTAGAATCGAGGCCCAGTTCATTGTTCGACGGCGGGTATAGACCTCTCCCAGTGTGTGACATAGCACCAGATCTGATTCCCTGCCTTTCGCATCCAATATATGCCAATGCCAGCCACCCTTTTCAGGTCATCAATATGTATGTTCCCAACCTAATAAATAGTTAATTAATAAAAAATGGATATTAAAGAATCCAATCCAACATCAAAAACTGAAAGAAAGAAAAAATATATTACCCAAATGTCCCAGCCACCTTTTTCAGGTCGTGAAGGCGGAGGATTAATTGATTGATTGATTGAATGATTGATTGATTGCTTGATTGGTTGATTGATTGATTGATTGATTGATTGATTGATTGTTTACCCAAATTCATCATATCACACTTTGAACAGTAAATGCATTCGTGTCAACTCCACACATAATAATGTTTGCTCCACATGTTGGTGACCATAGTGGTGAACGCATTGGCCAACACACCCTCCCAACGACACCCCGCCGCACATCAAGAATGGTGTTGGCCAATGCGTTTGCCACTGTGATCGCCAACGTGTAGAACGGCTATAAGACTAACAAAAACTTTTTCTCAACTAGTTTAGAGAAATATTTTGCAGCGAAATGGCCGGCGGAGAAGCGGTTCGGTTTGGAAGGAGGCGAGAGCATGATCGCCATGTTGGAGGAAATTGTGGACACTAGCACCCGACTCGGTGTCAAGTCTATCGTTATAGGGATGCAGCATCGAGGTTAGCTGAATATCATGGAGGGAACTTTATCATCCTCCAAATCTTTTCCCATCTCAGTCTCTGTCAGCTTTCCAGGCCGTCAATACTACCAAAGCGAAACCACTGTCATACCATAGATACCGCATAAAATGGCATTAAATTTAAGATTTTATTTCTATCCCAATAAAGTTCAAAATTAAATAAAAAGAGTTTCATAAACTTTTTCGTTCACTCTGCAAAGAGCGTTTTAATTTTGGACTTTAACTAGGAGGAGGTAGGACACGGCGCTATTTCCGCCCAATTGAGCAGTCCGAATGGGGAAGTACCTCCGCCCTACAGAATACCGCGGCTATAATAACTTCGTGTTATGTTCCCAGCGGTGAGTAGGGTAGCCAGAGCTCACTGGAGAATTTGTGCTGTCAGTGGGAAGACTAAAGGCTTGTTCTGCTTTGTCTTCTACACTGACGGCACAGAAACTCTGTACTTACAGGGTTGGCAGCGCAACTGTTACTCTTAAACGATTTTTTTAGCAGTGTCTGTGGTATGATAGTAGTCTAACTTCGAAATGGTTGAACTTCGATATTCACCGTAAAGCGACTGCTATCTGACTTCCAAAATTCACGGACGATATCGAAGTTATGTAGAGTTGTTAGACCGTTTGGATCTCCATCTCCAACTACCCGTAACGTGATAACGTAATGTAACAACTACCACAGATGTTCGTATGATCACCAACAGCATACCTACGTGCTCTCAGAAGCACGGAGAAGGCTAAATTGCATTGTACTATGTGTCACCGCCCATGTGTGATTCCTATTACTTTCCTAGCTAGTATTGCTGTTGTGAGACAACATCGTCTTTATGAAGACTATATTGTCTCACAGAACTTGTTTTTATTGCAATGTTTTGTTTAGGTCGATTAAACATGTTGGTTAACGTATGTCGCAAGAAGATGGTCGATATTTTTGCGCAGTTCAAACCTATGGAACCCAAGGAACCGGTAAGTGAGAACACAAACAAAACATACTATTTGAAACAAAAATCAATTATATGCTGCAGTATTTTTGTATATATCACACAAGACGTAATACACAAGTACAATAAACAATGTAAAGGACAATAATCGACATTAGCCGAGCACAATTATTTTTGTATATATCACACAAGACGTAATCATCATCATCCTCCTGCCCTTATCCCAAGATTATTTGGGGTCGGCGCAACATGTGTTCTTTTTCCATTCATCTCTAGTTGCAGTCATTTCAACATTCACTCCCTTCTTAACCATGTCATCTTTCACACAGTCCATCCACCGCATTTTGGGCCTCCCTCTCCCCTTGTAGCCATCCACTTCCATAGTTAGTACCTTCCTTACGACATTATTTTCATCCCTACGCATTACATGCCCGAACCAGGACAAACGATTTCCTCGTAGCTTTTCTATGATTGGTGCTACTCTCAAACTTCCTCTAATATATTCATTCCTAATCTTATCCATTCTTGTCACACCACACATCCATCTTAACATTCGCATCTCGGCTACATGCAACCGTCTTTCATCCGTCACCTTTACTGGCCAACTCTCCGATCCATACAGGACGGCAGGCCGGATCATGCTCTTATAAATTTTGCCCTTCAATCGAAGGGGCATTCGCGAGTCACATGTAGTTGCTGTAACCTGCCGCCATTTCATCCAACCAACGTTAATTCGGTGCTTTACGGCTCGATCTAATTCTCCATCGCTTTGCAGTAGTGAACCGAGGTACCTAAAATCGGAGCAGATTGGTATAGGAGCACCATCAAGCGCTATGACTGTGGGGCTAGAGAGACCGCCGAAATCGCAGAACATGTATTCTGTTTTGGTTCTGCTAATTTTCAGGCCAACATTCTCTAGCCTTTGTTGCCACTTCACCAATCTACTCTGGACATCGGTTCCATCCTCACCAACAAGGACAATGTCGTCGGCAAAAAGCATACACCAGGGTGCCTCATCCTGTATATCCGATGTCAGAACAAGACGTAATACACAAGCACAATAATCAATGTAAAGGACAATAAATGACACTAGCCTAGCACAATTATTTTTGTATATATCACACAAGACGTAATACACAAGCACAATAATCAATATAAATGACAATAATCGACACAACATGGCAAAATTCTTTTCCGAGTGCTCAGGAGTTCATATCGATCCTAGCTATTTCCTTCAATTCTCTTTTTCCTAGCTTTTTCTGGTTGTCAGTCAATCTGATCAGACCTTCCATTTGCCATTTGCCCATTGAGTGAGCTACTATGGGCTCATATAATCTCTAAAATATAACCAAACAAGGACTACACAAATAACTTTTTTTTTATATTGCAGGGTTCCGGTGACATCAAGTACCACTTAGGTACTTACGTACACCGCTTCATCCGCCGCACGAATAAGTACATCAAGGTGTCAATGAGCGCTAACCCCTCTCACTTGGAGGTAGTAGCACCCGTCGTCGCTGGTAAGACGCGTGCTGAACAGTTTTGGAAGGGGGACAATGGGGATAAGGTATGTTCAACTATTTTTGTCACCAATTACGTTAGGTAGGTATGTATACAAGTTCTGAAAAACTTCACATAGGTTACATATAAATAAATAAAACTTTATAGACAGTAAAAATAAGCCACAGGATTCCCGGCAGAGCAGAATTTGGACCACCCCATCTCTTCCCATGCGGTGTCGTACAAGGCGACTTAGAGATAGGGCTGTTTAAGATCAGACAGATATATACAGCCCAGACTCAGCCTCAGATACAAGGCTCGAGTCAACAATAGTGCCCGGAAGACAACAATAGACTCACCCTCTACTACGTGGGCCGAAAACAATGATTGGTGAAATGTGGTTGTTAATTCACCTCTGCCTAACCCTAAGGTGTGATTATAAGAGGGCCAGATCGTGAGAGATGGCCCTGGGTCGGCCGGGGTGCGAAGGGTATCCGTGGGGATTTTGCGCACGTAAAAAAAAAAAAGGTGTGATTATATGTATGTATGTACTAGAAGAACATGCTTGTATGTTGAAGGACAGGTCTGTAAAAGCATCACGCTGTTTTCTTTCTCTCACAGTGATATCGTCTGCGATATTTTTCCATTAATCGCCTCTTACGACACCCTTCGTATGAGATAAGATGGGGTGGAGATACTTGTATTCTGTACAAGAAATTAATTAATACATATTCGGTAGGTTATGGCGATCATTATGCACGGTGATGCGGCCATAGCTGGTCAGGGCGTGGTGTACGAGACCATGACGCAGACGAATCTACCAGCCTTCACCACGCGCGGCTGCATACACATCGTGTGCAACAACCAGATTGGCTACACTACCGACCCCAGGTTTTCTAGGAGCACACCTTACTGCACAGGTATACTTATTAGTTAGCTACTAACATGTACATACATACATAAAATCACGCCTGTCTCCCATAGGGGTAGGCAGAGATCACGGATCTCCATTTGCTACGATCCTGACATACTACTCTCGCTTCATTCACTCTCATTACATTCTTCATGCATGCTCGTCGGTTTAGAGTACTCCTGACCTGCCCCTTTTCTAAAACTTCCCCGATTTGGTCCAGGTATGTGCGCCTAGGTCTTCCCCTTCCGACGGTACCATCCACACTCGCCTCATACACCTGTTTCGTTAGTCTTCTTTCATTCATTCTCTCAACATGACCAAACCATCTCAACATTCCTCTCTCAATTCTCATCACTACATGTGAATTAAAAAAAAAATGCTATTTATACTATTTAGGTAGCAGACAAGCACACAGCCCACCAGATGGGGAGTGGTTGCTGTGGCCTATGGCGTTTACAACGCCAGGAGCGTCACTCGTGCTGCCTACCCTGTACAAACCTTCTAGAAGAACCCATATTGTAGTCGCTTACAAAAACAGAGACCACAGCATGGAGTTCATTCCACTGCTTGAACGTGCGCCGGATGATGTTCACTGTTGTAGCTGTGGGCATCATCTAACAATTCCACTGAACATAAGCCATTTGACATGCGGTAAAACACAAACATCGAAGCATATTTTCTCTCTTGAGAATGAAATGAAATTGAGTTAAATAAAAATTCATTTATTTTCAGACCATAGATAGTGTTAGTAACAACCACCACCACTCCTGTGAGTGGGATCGTCGACAATCCTCAGCGCCACTCTCTGCACTTATAAAGTTGTTATTTTAATATTACAAAACAAATAGGTAATAAAAAGTATTTAATGAGAAAATATCAAGGATAGTCGTGGTCTTATGCCACTTACTCTAACAAAACAATACATTCTAGGGAAATGTGGCATACGACCTTGATTTTTAAGAGTTTGATTTTTCAGAAGTCGGGTTTCAGTTTTAAACTAATTTTTTATTTATATTATTTTGGGGCAAGAAATACATATAATTTATACATATTTGAAATGTGCTAATTAAGCCCTTTCAGCTGATATCAAACACAACATATTTATCTCAAATTCATTATTAACACAGTTCTGACCGCTATATAGGGTGCCATAATAGATTCAGTGACAGCGGGACGACTATGATAACTCATTTGTACAGTTCTAGTTAGTGATTGAGGAGCTATAAGGCAACAGATGAACCTGCATACATACATAGCCTGTCAAAATTATAACCACAGATATTCGATCATAACCTTCCTTTTACTTCGCCGTAGTCGAATAAAAATTACGTTTTAATACAAATTACATAAAAACACAAATACAAATGATATTACAATACAAATACAAAATAAATGTTATTTATTTGTATAGACGTTGGCAAGGCCATCGACGCTCCCGTGTTACACGTGAACGGCGACGACGGCGACGCCGTGGCGCACGTGGCCCGCGTGGCCATCGAGTACCGCTGCCGGTTCAAGAAGGACATCATGGTGGACCTCGTGTGCTACCGGCGCCACGGCCACAGCGAGGAAGACGAGCCCATGTACACGCAGCCTCTCATGTATAAGAAGATCAAAGCTATGCCTACAGGTGACCCATGATTGAAATTAAATATTTTGATGTTATCCGTCACCACACGGAGAAAGAATACTAGTATCTCCACCCCATCTCGTCTAAAGCGTGTCGTAAGATGTGACTAATGGAAAATACGCAAGCGATAAGTGAAATCGTGGCAACAGTAGGGACATACATACTACATATAATCACGTCTTTAACCCCAGAGGGTTAGGCAAAAGGTGAATTAACACCCACATTTCACCAATCATTAAATCCAGTCCCACGTAATAGGGGATGAGTCTATTGCCACCTTCCGGGCATTATTGTTGACTCAAGCCATGCATCTGAGGCTGAGTCTATAAATATCTGTCTGATGTTAAACAGCCCTATCCCTTAGTCGCCTTGTACGACATCGCATGGGAAGAGATGGGGTGATCCAAATTCTACTCTGCCGGTAACCACGCGGCTAAAGATGTGACTAATGGAAACATACGTAAGCGATAAGTGAAATCGTGGAAACTGAAGGAATGACCCTCAGAGGGCGTGCGTTTTAGTCGGTTCGAACCCGACATAACCACCGTGCGCCTCGGCCGGGGGTATCCACACGTTAAAAAAAAGGTGGGCCTTGTGCTTGTCTACCACCTAAGTTGTATAAAAAATAAACTAGATGACCCGACCCAGCTTCGCCCGTGGTATATTTTGAAACCTCACTTAATTTATTAGAGTCTATATTTTCACATAATGTATGGCGATCTACCGGATTTGTTGACATTTAGGATCACTGCTCCGTTCCATTTATAAAAAAAAAAAAAAATAATAATTAAGTAGTAGCGTAATGGTAAATAGACTAAAACCTTCGTCGATAAACAGACTTTTCAACATAGAAATATTTTCTTAATTTGATCCAGTAGTTCCTGAGATTAGCGCGTTTAAACAAACAAACTCGTCAATCAAATCAATCAATCAATTAGTCCACCTCAGTCCACTGCTAGACATAGGCCTCTCCCAATGCGTGCCATTTTCTCCGATCAAACACACTCGTCATCTTTATAATATTAGTATAGAATTATAGTAGTATTGAACTTACAGTGGATGAAGTTTACGCTCAAAAGCTATTATCAGAAGGATGGGTGACCAAAGACGAGATCAAGGGTTGGCAGAAAGAATACATAGATACTCTGAACGAGCACTTTGAACTCTCCAAGAAAGTCACCAAGCTCAGTATCATGGATTGGATTGATACCCCCTGGACAGGCTTTTTCGAAGGTGTAGACCCTACTGAGGTATCCTACCTTCCTATCCTTCCTTCCTAATATTATATATGAGAAAGTTTGTACAGATGTTTCGGTGTTTGTTACTCTATTACGCTTAAATAGCTGAACATATTTAGGTAAAATTTGTTACAGGTATAGTTTGGAATAACACAAGATTCTTTTCATGTGTCACTTTGTTCCTCTATAAGCGGGAGCAATGTAGCTCTTTTATGTTAAGGGTCTTTTAGCAAGCGGAAAAGTGATTTGAATTTGGAACATAATAATATAATATGATTGATGAATTACTGGCTGGTACGTGTAGACCGCTCGGCGGTGCGGTACTCGTGTTAACTGAAAAAAAAAAACAAAAGTGCACGTAATACTTGTCTCTGGCTGTTTATACTGCAGATAGACGGCGCTTAGTGGAACTTGTTACACATATTGAATTAGGCATTTGTACTTCTACAGCGTTTTTAGATTTATTTTATTCCTTATTCAAAAATTATCTTTCTGTTCTTGTAAGTAATCACTACATGACAAATCTATTTACTCAAAGAAAGGTGATAAAAAGTATAGTGTATGACTTGAGCAAATTATTATATATATATAGGATTCTAGGTTAGAATCTTTCGATTCGCTCGTGATTCAAAGTAGCGCCCTCACCGTAAAAATATTATTCTTCTCCCTTGTCATACAATCAACTATTTTATCCCTAAAATAGGAACCCAAGCGTTACGATAATAGAAATTCTGTGTGTAGTAGCTACGGGCAACAGTTAGTTTTATAATCATGTATAATGCCAGTAAGCGCACTCCGCCTTACAACCTAAAGAACATTTCTTGTGCCTATAGGTTAGATACGTTAGAATCCCTTGCTATATCACGGTCGTGATTCAATTCTAGTCTTCCACGATAGTTCGTGATTAAGAGTAGGTAGGTAATCGCTCACTCATTGAACGATCGAAATGTTGTTTCTTCTATTTTATACTTTGTTCTAGACACAGATAATATAATCTAATTCTTGTTTTAGATCAAGGAGACAGGCATAAATCAGATGACTATAAATACGATAACCAATCACTTCTGTACACCGCCGGAGAAATGGGCTTTTGAGATTCATACCGGCGTGCAAAGGATACTCGTCAACCGAGAGAAACTGGTAATCTTACTTATAAATGTGACGTTTTCAGACCCGCAGTCCTTTTAGAGGGCTAAAGGACTATTCTGATACGTAATATTAGAGGGACGAGCGGTCTTATCGTTATCTATAGTAGTTTTACTTACTTAATCACACCAGAACTGCTGAATAGTCTTTTATATCACTTTGACAGATAAGCACATGGCACACCTGATGGAAAGAGGTTACCGTGGCCTATGGACGTGTGCAACATTAGACCGCTGACCCTCGTGCTGCCGACCCTGTAAGAACTGAGAGTTTCTGTGCCTTTGATCTTCCCACTGACAGCACAAAAACTCTCTAATGAGCTCTGGCTACCCTACTCACGGTTACGCACGGTTATTATAGCCGTGGTATTCTGTAGGGTGGGGTTACTTCCCCAGTCGGACTGCGCAATTGGACGGAAATGCCGAGGTTTAAAAATAAATAATAAATAAAAGGTGAAATTTGAAAGGATTGTATGGAGGAGAGGAAACCGACCCTAAATTTCAGTATCAAAATAAACGGGATATTTACCATGTTTCATTGTTTTGAGTTTCCGATATTTCGGCGCTGTTGCAAGCACCATGATCACGGAGGAACTGGAGTAGTGGCGGTGAACAGAGAAAAAGTTTTTTCTAGGAGTAATTATATCGATCTACCCTCTTTCGAGTTCTTTTACTACGCGTATCTGCACTACCACTAGTTTCACTCTCAGTACAAACTCGAAACCCGATCTCGATCACGTTCATGACACACGCCGCTGCCCAGACTCAGTCTTAGATGCATGGTTTGAGTGAACAACAACAACAGAAACTCTTGTTTACAGTGTGAGTGTGACTCCCTTGACGTAGCACACGTCCATAGGCCACGGTAACCGCTTTCCATCAGGTGGGCCGTGTGCTTGTGTACCAACCAAGTGGTATAAAAAAACAGTAGTGCCCGGAAGACGGCAATAGGCTACCCCCCTATTACGTGGGAGCGAATTCAATGATTGTTGAAATGTGGGTGTTAGCTCTCTGGTGATAAAGGCGTGATATTAATGTATGTATGTATGTATAATATAAAATATACAAAATTGTAACAGCTCCATCCTCCACAGCTTCATTCTAATGTACTTAAAACCAAATATTTTCTGTGTTAGGTGAAAGAAGGCATAGCTGACTGGGCCTTAGGCGAGGCACTCGCTTTTGGCTCACTCCTCAGAGACAAGGTACATATTAGATTTACGGGCGAAGACGTTGAAAGGGGCACCATGGCTCACAGGTGAGTTTATACATGAATATACATATACCTAAATATTATATACTTACCGGCATACATCTTGAATCAGGGTTAACCTAAATAAATTGCCAAGTTATCACTTGCCAAAAAATGTTCCACATAATTCCAATATCTCCAATAAATCCAAACTTTAAAAAAATATCCTAGTGGTATGGGTAATGGACTGCTGAGACGAGGTCTCGAGTTCGATCCCAGGTTTTACCATGGCACACCAATGATTTTTCGATGCTTTTCGAAATTATGTGTGGAATTATTGTAGGTTTATAAGTGCCCGGTTAATGGCAATAGGCTCGCCACCCATTGGGACCTAAACATAAACTGGTGAAATGTGGATGCTAGCACCTCTGCCTACCCCTTCGGGGATATAGGCGTGAGTTTGTTATGTTGTGTAATTACTTTTCCCAAATTATTACTTACCAAAAAATCTCTTCATAAGCAATTGATACACAAACGTTAACTTGTTTACCATAGGTGAGTAGCTTTCATGCTTCGTCATCATCACCATCTTTGTTTAAAGATGGCGAAAATAAGATGGCGGTGTTCTCACCGGACCGGTTTCCATCCGAGATTTTTACCCCAGAGCCCGAAATCTACCCGCTATAATTAAAAGTAAATTGTGCCAGAAAGGCTATTATAAAATCTAAGAATACTTGGTTGATAAACAAGCTTGGAAAGGTACTCAAGCAAATTTTTGTATTTAGATTAAGTAGACTAAGTGTATGTTTGTAAATAGACCAAAAAGAATGAAATGCCCGCTGAGATTCTTGCCGGAGTCTTCTCAGGTCGGGGCCGCGTTTCGAACCGGTGGTCCATGTACTAAACTGATATTCATGTTCCTTTTTTGATGACGTTTTGTAAGTGCCGATATAATGGTCTGTACAGAATAAAATAAATGATTTTTGACTTTGACTATATCACCTCCTGTTGGTTTGGTTTACTTTAATAGCAACAGCTGTCGCTGACCTCCAAACCCTTGAAGTATGTATTCAAACATACATTACATAAATAAATATATACACGCCTTTATCCCCGGAGGGTTAGGCAGAGGTAAATTAACACCCACAATCCACCAATCATTATATTCGGTCCCACGTAATAGGGGGTGAGCCTATTGCCGTATTCCGGGCACTATTGACTCGAGTCATGCATCTGAGGCTGATTCTGGGCTGTATATATCTGTCTGATGTTAAACAGCCCTATCCTTTAGTCGCCTTGTATGATACCGCGTGAGAGGAGATGAAGTCGCCCAAATACCACTCTGCCGGGAACCACACCTCTGTAGGGTGTCTTACTTTTATAGCAACAGCTGTAGTCTGACCTCCAAACCCTTGAAGTATGTATTCACATCGATAGTAAAATAGTCTGGATTTGAATCCTGGACCTCTCAATCATAATGCTGACTTAGATACCGATGATTGTTTCCCTAATATCATTAAAATTGTATCAACCCTGCAGACATCACGTGTTACACCACCAGGGTGTAGATGGCGCCACATTTTGTATGTTGGAAGTCGTTTACCCAGATCAAGCGAAGTACTCTCTTCATAATAGTGCTCTGTCTGAATGTGGTAAGTCTTGGTGCAGTTTTTTAATAGAATCTCCATATTAGGTATACAGGGCCCTAACAATACTTTCAGGGCCCAGTGTGAAGGCCAGGCCTAGGTCATTAAAATGCTCTCCTGAAACACAACAGTTTTTTTATATAGGACACGTTAATTAGACTTCGTCTCGCCTGATAAGCCGGTAAGCTGAAGGCAAAGTCTCAGAAAAGAGGGTCACCATTACTTACATATACCATGTTACAATAGTGACACTCAGCTTGGCGGCCTCATCATATGCTTTTTCACGCACCGCTTAAAGGACCCGGAACTGTAGGAAGAAGTAAACACGTGAGCTGGTTTTTTTTTATACAACTTAGGTGGCAGACAAGCACACTGCCCACCTGTTGGAAAGTGGTTACCGTGACCTATGAACGTGTGCAACACCAGTGGAGTCACATCCGTGCTGCCGACCCTGTAAGAACAGAGATATTTTATGTGCCCTCAGTGCAGAACACAAAATCAGGACAAGCCTTTGGTCTTCCCACTGACAGCACAAAAACTCTCCAGTGAGCTGGCTACCCTACTCACCATCAATTGGAAATGGAACAACTCGAGGTTATTATAGCCGTGGTATTCTGTAGGGCGGAGGTACTTCCCCAGTCGGACTGCTCAATTCGGACGGGAATACCGTCGTGTCCTACCTCCTTAAAAAATTACATTAGAATGTATTGTTTTGTTAGACAAGTGGCATATGATCACTTCACTTCACTTCACACTTCTTCTTGATGTTATCTAGTTTAATACTTTTAGAGCGTGATTTTTTTGTAGTCGGGTTTTAGTTTTATTTTTTTATTTATATTATTTTGGGGCAAGCAATAGGTATAATTTATACATATTTGAATGAATTGATGGTGAGTAGGGTAGCCAGAGCTCACTGGAGAATTTGTGCTGTCAGTGGGATGACTAAAGGCTTGCCCTGCTTTGTCTTCTACACTGACGACACAAAAACTCTGCACTTATAGGGTTGGCAGCGCGACTGTGACTCCTCTGGTGTTACAAACGTCCATAGACCACGGTAACCACTTTCCATCAGGTGGGCCGTGAGCTTGTCTGCCTCCTAAGTAGTATAAAAAAACGACCATGGCTATTCTTGATATTTTCTTGTTTAATACATCGACATATACCATGATTCTAAGAATAGATTTCAAAAATAAAATATTTAGCGCCTTTCGAGCCTTCAATAATAACAATAAACTCACCACCTGATTAAAGTAGATAGTATACCTACTCAGTACAATAAATAAATGTGGCGTGGGAGACGCCGAGGCGGGAGCTTGTGGTGGCCCTGGGAGTGAGGGTTCTCACGCTCTCCACCTTGCTCGCGGCGATGGTTCGCTGCGCGGATGCGTGGGCGGCCGGCGCCTCCTTCTGCGAGCAAGTAATGCTCGTGAAGGAGGAGGCGGGGCGGGAGCGGCAGCGGGAGCGACGAAGGATCGCTAGACAAGCTGCCCGCGCACGAAGGCAACTCGGGCGTCGGAGGTCGATGAACGACCTCCGCCCCCCATGAGCGCCGGCCTGGGGGTGACAGGTGAAGCCGCCTGTCACCCTGGCAGAAGCAGGCCGCGGCGGCGGCGCGCGTGGCACGCCTCCCCGTTTCCGGGGACGAGTTGGGGACTCTGTGGTCCCCACACCCGAGAAGAGGGCCAGATCGTGAGAGATGGCCCTGGGTCGGCCGGGGTGCGAGGGATATGCCTGTCAACCTCACCTTCGGCAACCGAAACGACCCACAGGCGGCGTGCGTTTTAGTCGGTTCGAGTCCGACATAACCTCTTCCACCGGCTCCGGTGGGGAGGTATCCGTGGGGATTTTGCGCACGTAAAAAAAAAAAAAAAAAAATGTGTAATTCATTTTACTTATCTCTGCTAAACTTAGTATGTACGAAATGTTATTTGTCTAGTTAATTCTCTGTGCTAATATTTTTCTTCTTTTTTCTTCAATTTTATAATATTACGCATGCTGGTTTATCCGTAATTGACAAATGTATCAGCCACATTACTCGCTAAACATGTCTTGTATATCATTGTAATGCATTTGCTGTGGATAAACCTATTAAATAAATAAATAAAGTAATTAATTAATACTTTCATAGCGTGATTTCTGATTTTATTTATTTATAGGTATCTTGGGCTTCGAAGTCGGCTACTCGTACTCAAGTCCACATTTACTGACCATCTGGGAAGCCCAGTATGGAGATTTCGCGGACACCGGCCAGTCCGTTTACGATACATTCATTTCCAACGGAGAGAGCAAATGGATGTGTCAGTCTGGTATTGTGGTGCAGCTGCCACATGGCATCGATGGCGCGGTAAGTAACTTCATAAAAATCCATAAAATAAAAGGTATATTCTGACCCCTCGTTTTCACCACGAAACAAGTTGCAAAACAAGCTATTTCCTGAGACTGCCTTTAGCTTACCATCAGGCGAGGTGAAGTCAAGTTGCTGTATCCTAGACAAAAAAAAAGCGGGGCGTGAAAAAGCAACTGATGAGGCCACCAACATGAGTGCAACCATTGTGGAATTGCTTGGTGTCATTGATGACACCTGAGACTGCCTTTGGATTTCCATCAGGCGAAGGGTAATCGAATTGGCGTAAAAATAAAAAAATTAAAATTGAATAAATATAAAAAAATTTAAACTTGTTTATGCAAAACTTGTAAAAGACTAATCAAAACCCAATACTTGTTTTATACATGTATCTCAGATACCTTTTCGTTCACATAGTATGTTTAGCCAACAAGTTGTAAACAACACATTTGCGTTCATACTGTAGCCTGTAACATATTGCAACCCCTCGTCGCTGTATATCATATTCTCAAAAGACCACATTAGTAAAATATCATATTCGCAAAACACGATATTCGCAAAACATCATATACTCATAATATCATAATCTGAAAACATCATAATCTTCTAAGACCATATTCGTAAAACACAACATTCTTGTGATACCACATTCAAAGTACAGTTCAGTACAATGAAGTTCAGTCTCTCATGTCTGTCATGTTTAAGAATTTAAACAAAACAAAAAAATAACCAAACTTAAACAAAACAAAAAAAATATTCTTAGTAAGTATTTATTTCCTGATTATGTATTAATTGCACATAAGCGTTTCAAACACACTTGAATGCATATTGTTTTATTTACACAATCATTAACTATACTTTCAATTTGTTTATTTTTTTCAATTATTTTTCTATTTCGTTTTACATCAGTAGGTACAATGTAAATAATTTCTTTTTAATTTTATGTTTTGCAATTTGGCTTCTTTTTTTAGCAGTGATATGAACTGGTACATACTAGGTTTTGATGGAATTCTCGTGTTGATGCGGCGATGCCAACCTTCAACGCCATTTGTGGTTCTATTTTTTTGGTCATGACAGCATAATATGTTACTACTTATCTTTTTCATCCATTGACTGTTGAAGTAATCTAGGAATTTGTAGACACGTGGTGATGACATTTCAATGATGGTATTAAAGGCTTCTGGCATCAATTTCGAAGGCAGTAAAGGCAAGAGTGAACAGTATTTTGCTACTTTTTGATCTTCAGATTCTTCAAGCTTTAATTTTTTGGTTGTAAATGATAGTAGCAACCTTTTATTTCTATGTGCGGAAAAACCTCAGTTACTGCTTTTATAACTGCTAACTCGTAGTCCCATTTGTACATATTTATTTCTAATCGGAATTGTTGTTTTAGTATTAAAAAGAATCTCTTGTATGTACTCTGTTTCTTATTGGGTAAGAGAGCAAAAATTATAGGTATAAAGTTCACCATATCATCATTCTGTGCTACATCTACATGCAAGCTATACATTTGATAGAAAGGAGCTGGTACAATTTTAAAAGTACCGTCGCCATATAAGGTTTTGGTGGAGTTAAAATATTCTCGTAACTCTGAACGTGTTAGCACTGAAAATATGATTATTCTATCGGATAAATAATATTCGTCGTATAAAAAAAAATCTTGCACCAAACTATGTGGCAGTTTTACATTTTTCGAGTTACTTGCTTTTAAACTGTTCATGTTTAAAAAATTCTTACGAACTCTGTAAGGAGTATCTTTTTTGGAGGAAAACAATGGCAGTTCATGCTCTTGACCCTTAAAGTCCTGGTTTATGAAATTTCTTTCGAAAATCTATTGCGCTGATTCGAAGTTATTGCATACTTCTTTTTTGCAATCGTCCATAATTGTGTCTATTTTATTGCGTATAAAATTCGGAGAATCACAGGTGTGCTGAGCGGGTCGCAAGATCTCATTATTAGTACCTAGTGTTATGGAGGTGCGGCAATCCTTTTGCTTCGAACAACGCCAATTCGTTGTTCCGCTCTTATTTTTTAAATAAAGATTATACCTATATCCCCCATGTAGTAGTACTGGTTTATTTTTTTGACTGCTAATTAATTTAAATTTACTTTTATTGCCACTGGTCTGATCCATTTTCAGAATTTGTCTTACATGAAATATGAATATTACAAGAAAATGCACAAATGCAATAAAATATGACTGTGTGTGACAGGTCATTATCACTCATAAGAGGAAATAATTTGCTGGCCAGTATGAATCAAAGAGGTTACGTATGTACATAGGTTTTATTCAGTGACGACGCAACGTTTAACACATTGATACATAAAGTCGCAAAGTTTTTGAAGACCAGTGTACTTTTTTACCTTTTTTGAAAATATAATGTTTAGAGAATGTTGTGTTTTGCTAATATGGTCTTAGAAGATTATGATGTTTTCAGAATATGATATTATGAGTATATGATGTTTTGCGAATATGATATTTTACTAATGTGGTCTTTTGAGAATATGATATACAGCGACGGAGGGATTGCAACTTGTCAAATACATGTTTAAACTTAGTTGAAAACGAGGGGTTAGGGTGAGTACCTTACTAGCGTGATATTGCGTAATGCGGGCGTCCTACGTGAGCGATTTTGAAGCGAACGCGAAGCGGGGCGAAGACAGTCGATACGTATTGAAGTGGCCTACGTGACCAAATACCTGTATTTAAAATACGAGATTTGAAACGAACGCTGACATTTTTACACGAATGCAGGCGCGGCAGCGATTGTTGGAGTTTTATTTGACAGTGGCGGAATTCCGCCGCATCGCATTGGATTCACGTGAAATTGCATCGATTCGCTTCGCAATTTTTTCATTTTGAATCGCCTACGTAGGACATTTTGCTATACTATTAGGAGGCTGACAAGCACACGGCCCGCCTGATGGGTAGTGGCTACCGTTGCCTATGAACGTATGCAATACCAGAGGAGTTACAGTCGTGCTGCCGACCCTAAAAAAACTTAATGCAATTCTTGAAGTACTCCATATTTTAGTGTCACATATTTGTGTAATAATCTGTGAACTTCTATTCAAGCATAGCCCTGAGCGAGCGTAGGCTTGTGCGAAGGTAGCCGTAGGCCTGTGCGAGCGTAGCCGTAGGCGTGTGCGAGCGTAGCTATAGGCGGGTGCGAGCGTAGTCCTGTGAGAGCGTAGCCCTGCACGAGCATGCCTGTTTAATCGAGAATTTGTGCGAACGTAATATTTTGTAAGCGTGTTGTTCTAAATCATATGTCACATATTGCAGGTTTATAATAAATTCATAGACCATGCAAATAAATGTTGTTCTCGTGTGTTTTACCGTAATATAAAATGTTTGCAGGGTCCTGAACATTCGTCGGCTCGTGTGGAGAGATATCTCTTGCAGTCTGATGATGACGAGGACAGTGTTCCCAATTTAGATGACAAAATGATGGAATGTAAGGATCCATCACATGCACAATACTTATAATCGTACTTACATCTTATCGTACAGTCACAATCACATCCTCGGTGCTTTAGCGTACATTCGCCATCGGTATTAGCTTAACACATTCCATATTACCGACCACCTTAGTAAGTGCACTTTATTATACTTGAAAGTGAATATTGATAAATGTTGATTTGAACATTATAAAAATAATAATATATCAGTATTATTTATTGTTGTATTTCAATGTGAAGATCGTTTGGAAATTTCTTAGGCCTGTAGTCTAGAATGGTACTCAGTTCTGGATCTCGATATATCTGACATGACAATATGTCAAATCTGTGAATCAGTCTATAGAGTACGCGCCACGAAATAATTCTATTGGCCGCGGTGTGGTGTGGGTACTGAACATAAATGAGTGAAGCCAAAATGTATCAAGAGAGAGTTTTGGGGCATGTTGTGAAACCTCCCAGCAATACACTTTTTAATTTGATTAGTGGGTCCTCGATCCTCGTCCTCATGAGATTGGTATCAATATATATACCTACCAGGAATTGTAATTCCCACTAAGTACATTATAAAAAAATTGCAGGCAAATTTAAGCCGTAATGGGCTGAACCAACCAACACGTAGTATGGCTGAGTATGGTGGCGATGTCATTTTTAATTCCGAGTATGACCGCGGGAATTTTTTTCATGTGTATCACTGAGACTGAATGTCATTCTAGAATATCGCCCTTATGTTAGCAATTTCTGAGGACCACTGTACATCGATCTGACAGTTTGATAAATGTACCTGACGCAATTTTCGTTCCATGCAGCTTTTCATAGTAGTTCAGTAGATATGAAAGTACTTAATTGTTAAATTCACATCCAGTAAAGCAGCTGAGGCAAGCGAACTGGATCTGCGCCAACGTGACTACTCCCGCGAACTACTTCCACCTCATCCGGCGCCAGCTTGCGATGCCCTTCCGCAAGCCACTCATACTGTTCACGCCGAAGGTCGGCCTGAAGCACCCCTACTACAGGTCCCAGTTTTCGGAATTTGTCACCGGAACTAAATTTCAAAGGTGAGAATTTTTGATCGAACAACTTATTACAGACCTCTACTGGAGGCCTCTGCTTAAAGTATGGTACACCACTCATCACCACTGCATAAGTAGCACCCGTTCGTAAAAAAAAAGTATCACCCGTTTCTTAAGGTATGATTCCGTAGGGTATGCCGTAATAGCGGCGGTAAGACCCATCATGGAGGAGTGGCTAGAGAGGCCACTCGGCAGCCTCTCGTACCATCTGACGCAGATGATCACCAAACACGGGTGCTTCGTAATAAGTATCTGCGTCGGATGGAGAAAGAGCCAACGTCCGAGTGCCATCACTGCGACGCGAGCGAGGACTCAGGGCCGCACACGCTCACCGAGTGTCCGGCGTGGGAGACGCCGAGACGGGAGCTTGTGGCGGCCCTGGAGTTCTCACGCTCTCCACCTTGCTCGCGGCGATGATCCGCTGCACGGATGCGTGGGCGGCCGGCGCCTCCTTCTGCGAGCAAGTAATGCTCGTGAAAGAGGAGGCGGGGTGGGAGCGACAGCGGGTGCGACGAAGGATCGCAAGCCAAGCTGCCCGCGTACGAAGGCAACTCGGGCGTCAGAGGTCGATGAACGACCTCCGCCCCCCATGAGCGCAGGCCTGGGGGTGACAGGTGGAGCCGCCTGTCACCCTGGCAGAATCAGGCCGCGGCGGTGGCACGCCTGGCGCGCCTCCCCGGGGTGCGAGGGATATGCCTGTAAACTTCACCTTCGGCAACCAAAACGACCCACAGGCGGCGTGCGTTTTAGTCGGTTCGAGTCCGACATAACCGGCTCCGGTGGGGAGGTATCCGTGGGGATTTTGCACACGTAAAAAAAAAAGTAAACCCGGGAGTGCACGGAGGAATTGCAATACGCGAGGCAAAGTCTAGTGTACATGAAAGTGAAGATTTACTCCTACTTTCTGCACTCCTACTTTTTCTCTTGACTTGGCTTACTTTGACTTTTACGAGAGAGACTGCTGTCGGGTCCTATAATCTCGAGAGTAAAACTTATACCAGAGCATTGTTAATTAATCAACAGGTTTACCGTATTGTGCGGCGATTCCTCTCTCTTGAGCTCTTGCCACCACCAATAGCTTGGTAGCCGATTATGTAGGAGTGGTTACTACTTTTTATATTTTGCCGCGTGGTTCCCGGCAGAGTAGATTTTTGACCACCCCATCTCTTCCCATGCGGTGTCGTACAAGGCAACTAAGGGATAGAGCTGTTTAACATCAGAAAGATATATGTACATATACAGCCCAGACTCAGCCTCAGCTTCTGAAATGGGGGTGTTAATTCACCTCTACCTAACTTCGGGGATCAAAACGTGATTATATTATGTTTATATTTTGTTTGAATATGTATAAAAATGTTTGTGAAAACCTACCACGGTAGCCTAGTGGTATGGGTAATGGACTGCCGAGATGAGGTCTCGGGTTCGATCCCAGCTGTTACCATGGCACACACCAATGTCTTTTCGATGCTTTTCGATATTATGTGTGTATTTATCGCAGGTTTATAAGTGCCCGGTTAATGGCAATAGGCTCGCCATTACATTGGAACCTAAACATAAACTGGCGAAATTTGGGTGCTAGCACCTCTTCGGGGATATAGGCGTGAATATGTTATGTTAATGTTTTCTTTCTTTTAATACAACTTAGGTGGCAGACAAGCACACGGCCCACCTGATGGAAAGTGCTTACCATGACCTATGAACGTGTGTAACACCAGTGGAGTCACATCCGTGCTGCCGACCCTGTAAGAACAGAGATTTTGTGCTGTCAGTGTAGACAAAGCAGGACAAGCCTTTGGTCGTCCCACTAATAGCATAAAAACTCTTGCGGTATTCTGTAGGGCGGAGGTGCTTGCCCAGTCGGACAGCTCAATTGGGCGGAAATACCGCCGTGTCCTACCTCCTGTGTGTGAATATTCAAGACATAAATGTAATAATAATTAACGTCTCATCTTTAAACAGAGTTCTGCCAGAAGACGGGCCTGCGAGTTACAACCCTCAAGGAGTCAAGAAACTAATATTCTGCTCGGGCGGAGTAGCAATCAAGATCAACGACATCCGCAAAGAAAAGAAACTTGAGAGCAAGATTGCCTTGTGTCGTATCGAGCAACTGTACCCCTTCCCTTACGACCTGGTGCTCAAGGAGTTCTGCAAATATGAGAAGGCTACGCTCTGCTTCTGTCAGGAGGAGCACAGGAATCAGGGCCCTTGGATTTATTGTAAGCTGCGGTTGGAAAATTTGCTTGGAAGAAAAGTAAAGTGAGTAATTTTATGTCAGTAATAGCCCTGATTTGGTATAAACTTAAGCATTTGTAAACTGGAGAATTTGTGCTGTCAGTGGGATGACTAAAGGCTTGTCCTGCTTTGTCTACACTACACTGACGGCACAGACTCTGTGCTTACAGGGTCGGCAGCGCGAAAGTTGCCTTTCTGGTGTTACACACGTCCATAGGCCACGGTACCCACTTTCCATGAGGTGGGCCACCTAAGTGGTATAAAAAAAATGTATTAATAATTATGATTGAGTGAGATATCATTATCGTCCTTGCGCTGGTTTCGGTTGCACCCGACGCCCTTCATTTCGGGGTCTGGCGTCTGCTTTTTCCAGTCTAACCGGGACGTGGCTGAACCGTCTGTACCATGGTGAATGTTTTGATAAGCTCTTCCAATTAGTCCCACCTTCCCCTTTCCTACACAGGACAACACGTGCAGGTCTTAGATATCATTCGCACACGGTGCAGAATATCCGATCAAGAATCTAGCAGTTCGGTGACTCTTGCCTTACTCGCACCATTAAGGCCTGGAATTCATTACCAGCTGACGTGTTTCCTTTTTCCTACGGTCCCGGGTATTTAAGCGGATTTATACGCCCTATGTCAGATACGCAAAATGTCAGATGTGCATATCAGTATCGATACATTGTTCTTCACTCAATTTACCAATATTCAAATGTATAAAAAACCTCAAGCAAGCTTTAAAAAAGTGACATAAGTTATTAATTCATACTTTTCTGGCTTTATGTGGTTCTGACTTTTTGCGTATCTGACATTCTGCGTACAGTCCAGCGTGAACAGCATATAATGAGGCCGTCAAGCTGAGTGTCACCATTGTAACATGATATATGTAAGTAATGGGGACCCTCTTTTCTGAGACTTTGTCTTCAGATTACCATCAGGCAAGGCGAATTCTAATTGACGTGTCCTATAAAAAATATAAAACTTCGATATCTTCTCGATATATAGTAGGTATATTACCACTGAGACATCATTCTACCTATAAATAGTTCCAATAGGCATGATTGTGATACGAATCGGGACAAAAAAGGTTTAAATAAATAAATTTTCAAAAAGACATGAAAACATAATTTACAATAAATATGCTATTTGTCGTGGAAAGTAGCCTGTAGACTAGACAAAAAAGAACACTTAGCAGTGAGATTAACAAATTAATAATGATCAGTTATGTACAATGATAATCGTGACTTAAAGATATTGAGAGAGTCACTTTTTCTGATGTTTAGTGGTAACTTATTATAAAGCTGAGCTCCCTCAAAAGTAGTGCTTTTTTTTCCGTAGTCGGTTCGTACTTTTGGTAATACCAGCAAGCTGGGTCGGCGAAGGCTGTGTTTACAAAGATGAATTTGCTCGAACACTACAACAAATTTTTAACCATCACTGCTGTCATGGGGGGAGGGAGAAGGTGCATTGTATCCCAGTATATGGTTCTGGCCCTCTAAAAAATTTTATAATTTCCGGTCCCCATTAAAAAAGTTTGCCCACCACTGATCTAGAATGTAGTTTTTTTTTTATACCACTTAGTTGGCAGACAAGCACACGGCTCACCTGATGGAAAGTGGTTACCGTGGCCTATGGACGTTTGTAACACCAGAGGAGTCACAGTCGCGCTGCCAACCCTGTAAGTACAGAGTTTCTGTGCCGTCATTGTAGAAGACAAAGCAGGACAAGCCTTTAGTCTTCCCACTGACAGCACAAATTCTCCAGTGAGGTCTGGCTACCCTACTCACCGCTGGGAACACAACACGAAGTTATTATAGCCGCGGTATTCTGTAGGGCGGAGGTACTTCCCCAGTCGGACTGCTCAATTGGGCGGAAATACCGCCGTGTCATACCTAGCTCCTATTTCAGTTTACTTACATGCTAAATATTTTAAATGGTATCTTTAATTGCAGGTACATTGGCAGACCACATAGCGCTGCCTCTGCAACTGGTATCAAATGGATACACAATAAAGAACTAAAAGAGCTCTATGAAAGTATTACTGAGTTGTAATCCAAATTTGTATTCAGTATCAAAATAAACGGGATATTTACCATGTTTCATTGTTTTAAGTTTCCAATATTTCGGCGCTGTTGCAAGCACCATGATCACGGAGGAACTGCAGTAGTGGCGGTGAACAGAGAAAAAGTTTTTTGGAGTAATTATATCGATCTACCCTCTTTCGAGTTTTTTTTATTTTATTACTTTTATTTTGATACTGATATGAGTGACCATGATTGTTTAAATAACAATTTTGTATTGTCCGTGTTGGCTTGTACATTAACAGTTTTTTAACTTATTTTCCTTTTGTTTTATTTTTACTCTGTACAAAACGTTCATACTGATCAGGCCCTCGATTTTACTAAAGCATTACCACTGTGACACCACAGACTCTGCAAAAATGATATTTTAGACTTTATCTCTATACACATGACGGATCGCCGAGCGCCTCTGATACAACCTCTTGGTGTGTATCCGCCATCTTGACCGTTTATTCACAGTGGGCGTAAAAATAATACCACAATAACACTGTGCAACGTCTATTAAAAGTAACAAATTGGAATGCAGTACAAAATATGAGGTGATTACTGTAATGTAATGAGATTAGAGGAGCCAATAGGTTTGCATGTGCTCACAAGCCGTCGTCCGTCAACCGAATGACAATGACATGCAACTCTATTCGGTGTTACCCGCTCCACTTTGATAAAAGTAATTATCATAGACAATATAACACAAACTAAATCGATTAAATTAACAAACTTCACTAGCAACACTGCCAAAATCAACACGCGCCGTTACGGCCGTCCTGCTTTTTCACACGTCCTCGTGTGTATCTTCGATAATTTCTGAAAGAAAACAGACACCACACTGTCATTCCGGTTCACTCGGCCATACTGACCAAATATGGCACGTGGTTATACTAAGTGATCATTAAAGTTTAGCGCCATATGCTTGACTAAAACTCGTACTACGTCATAATAGACAAACTGTGTTCCTTACACAGGCCACATTTGCCATAAAGGTTACTTTTATCACAGCGGCTACGCTCGTCACTCCTTACATTGCCACACTTGCTATTATCACACAGGGCATTGCTACACAGGCCATTGCTACACAGGCCGGCGCCACACAGGCTGTTGCCACACAGGCTGGTGCCACACAGGCTGGTGCCACACAGGCTATTGCCACACAGGCTGGTGCCACACAGGCTATCGCCACACAGGCTGGTGCCACACAGGCTATCGCCACACAGGCTGGTGCCACACAGGCTAGCGCCACACAGGCTATTGCCACACAGGCTACTGCCAGACAGGCAATTGCGACAGATACACCACACAGTTAATACTCACAGAAATTTCAAAACGCAACAGAGAAAACAGAGAAGTAAACTCACTTGGGCCAATTTTACCAGTGAGGCCTATTTATTACTCACCATCGCCGTTATCGGCACATTCTGATGAGGCTTCGTTTGTTGGCGTTTCCAAGCCAGCATTCAACTCCAATGGAACGTAGCACTCAGGCATAGGACGTATGCGGTCATGTGCATACTTATACGTTCGATTAGAATTCAATGCCTTGAGTAAGTATCTGTCACCATTAAGCAGCTCACTCACTTGATAAGGTCCTTTGAATTTAGGTTCTAATTTTGTCTTGTTTCGTTCATGGTTCTCTAACAAAACATAGTCACCTACTTTAAATCTTTTAACTAGTGCTTTGCCTTTATCAAACCTAGTTTTCTCTACCGCAGCATTGGCTTCAATAGCGTGTGCCGCCTGTCCTCTAATCACGGGTAGTTCGATTTCCGGCTCGTCTGTATCTAGTGTCATAAGCTGAAGTGGTCTACCTACCTTTCCAATTAGAAGTTCTAGGGGACTGGCTTTAGTGGTACGATTTACAGTACAATTAATCGCTAGTTGAACATCAAGTAGTGCAGCCTGCCACGATCTCTGATTACCTGTTTCTACAACCGTTAGCATATTTTTCAGAGTAGACATAACTCTCTCTACTTGACCGTTAGCACGGCTAGTGCCAGTTGCAATAAGATGTAGCATTATATTATGGGAAGTACAGAAGTCTTTGAAATCTTTAGACGCAAAACACCTACCTTGGTCAGCGATCACGCGTGTAGGAGCACCAAATATCGATACGCTTGCTTTTAGTGCTACTATAGCATTATTCGAGTCAATGTTTAAGGAGTGATGCAAAAGAACAAATTTTGTAAAAGAATCGATAGAGACAAACACATACTCTTTGGTGTCATTTTTACCACTGAGTTTACCAGTGGCGTCCATGTGTATAGTATGCCACGGTATCATAACTTTTGGGATGGAATGAAGTTCTACTTGGGTTTTCCCTGAATGAGATTTAGACAGTTTACACGTTATACAATTATCTACAAACTTTCTTACGTACTTATTCATATTGGGAAACCAATAATGACAAAAGGCCTTCTCTAGGGTTTTACTCCATCCTAAGTGCATAATACTTTCATGCACATGGTTTATAATGGCCCACTGAAATGCCCTTGGTATCACCGGTAACCAGATACTTCTCTTATTGCGTTCTATCTTTCTATGCAACACGCCCCTCCTAATCTCGTATGTACTAGAGATTTCGTCGGTAAGTTCATGACTCTCGAATTTGGCGATCAAAGAATTTAATTCACTATCTTTACGTTGTTCTGCTTGTAGCCAATTATCTGAGATCTCCATCAGATTAACACGTTTTTGTTCTATTTTTGTAGAACTTACGATTTCTGGCAATGGGTTCCTGGATAAGAAATCTACATGACCCATATTTTTACCCTGCCGATATTCGATATCAAACTCAAAGGCTTGCAAGAAGCACCACCACCTGTGGACCCGCGGAGTAAGGTCTATTTTGTTTTTGGAAGATTTGACTGCATTACAGTCAGTCACCACTATAAACTTTCGACCGCATAAGTAGTGCCTAAAATGTTTTATCGAATTCACGACTGCCAGAGTTTCCAACTCATACGAGTGGTACTTTGACTCTGCAGCGGAAGTTCGGCGACTATAATACTCAACTACACGCAACCTATCATCGATTTTTTGCATTAATATGGCACCGTAGCCTTCGGCACTCGCGTCTGTATGTAGTTCTGTAGGCTTATCTGGGTCAAAAATCACTAAAACTGGCTTGTCCGTCAGTATGTTAATAATATCCATTCGTATTCTTTCAAACGTAGGGGTCCACACTATTTTCCCTTTACCTGACGTTAAACGGTAGAGAGGAGCTGTTTTTTGAGAAAACTCTTTTACAAATTGTCTGAAGTATGAAGCCAATCCTATAAATTGTCGGAGTTGAGTAACTGTCTGTGGTGGTGCGAGTTCTGTGAGTGCTCTTATCTTACGTGGGTTTGGACGTATCTCGCCAGCCGATACGTGATAGCCTAAAAACTCTACTTCACTCTTCATGAAAACACATTTTTTTAAGTTAAGAGAAAAACCGGCATTGGTTAAAGCCTTCAAAACTTGACGCAATCGGTCTAAACCCTGTTCTAACGTACGGGATGGTATAATCACGTCATCAATGTAAACTACAGCAAACGATTCGGTTAAAGATCCCAGCGCTTTATTTATTGCCCTTTGATAGACAGAGGGGGCATTACGAAGGCCAAAGGGCATAGTAACATACTCAAATTGCCCGTCAGGTGTCACGAAAGCGGTACGTTCTATGGACTCAGGTTGAACGGGGATCTGGTGATATCCACTAGCCATATCGAGGGAAGTAAAGAAGTAGGCCCCCACGAGCCTTTGTATTTGATCAGAAATAATTGGGAGTGGGTATCGGTCTGGTACAGTGTTACTATTAAGTTCCCGGAAATCTACGCAAAGACGGTCAGTGCCGTCCTTTTTTTTGACTAACAAAATAGGACTCGCAAAGGGTGAACAGCTTTCTCTAATGATACCAGCATCCAAGAGTTCCCTGATTTTGGTACGTACCTCCTGTCTCTCAAGGGGGCTTAAACGATACGGCCGACGTTGTACTGTACGATTTGGATCAATTAGTTTTATCTCTAGCTGTCCTGTAGTGACTCTGCCTGTGGGGGTGCCTTCAACAAAATAATCAGAGTTCGCTTCCAGTAATGATATTAATTGGTGTCTAAACTCGATAGGAACATCACTTTCTATATCGCTAAAATCGTTTACTTTAGTTCCTACATCACAAACTGAAACTACTTTAATTTTCTTTAAAGTCAGTCGCTTTTCAAAAATTTCTACAGAGAACCCAAGTAATAACAAGTCTCTCCCAATCATAATTGCCTCGGAAATAGAATGATCTGGTACAACGTGAAATAATAACTGTATGGTATTACCCTGTATAGTAACCGTTGACAGAATTTGTTCATTACATTGCAAACTGGATTGCCCTATACCTAACAAGGTTACTTGATTATGCTGTCTCCTACCGTGAAACCTACCTGCTAATTTTTCCCTTATTAAGGAGCACTCTGCACCAGAATCGAAACAAAACAAGAACTGCTCACCGGTTTCAGTATGGAGTTGATCCACAGCTGGCTTAATAGTGCAGATATCCACACGGCGCTCCGTACGCTTGTTGCTTGAGTCTGCCTCCTTCTTCGCACAATGTGACGCAATATGTCCTTGTTCACCGCAGTAGTAGCACGTCAGCGTCGAAGGTTTCTTCTGAAGGCTGTCCTTAGCTAGCTGGGATATATTACTCCCGGAAGGCTGGAATCGAAAACGAGGCGAAGTATCACGAGCATTTTTGTTTTGGCAATCACTGGCCATATGCCCCGGCTTGCCGCATGTATAACATCTTCTAGGGATATCTAGTCTAGGTTTCTTAGCGTCACTCGAGGCAGCTGGCTTGTCTAAAACTGAAGGGCCTCTTTTTCGATACGTATATGCCATTAATTCTTGTTGCAACTTTACACGAGTGTCTATTTCGGTAGTAAAAGCCAGCCGTTGCAATCTTGGCTCAAACTTAGCAACGTGTGCCATTGTTACGGCGATTGCTATCTGGTCATTGTTCAAGGTATGCCACTGATTGCTCAATGTACTTAAAAAACGATTAGCATAAGCAGATAAGCATTCGCCATCTTTAGGGCTCTCATTTAAAAGCCTAAATAAAGTAGCAGCGGGCGTCTCCACAGTATCGAAACGTGCAAGAAATAAATCCTTCAGTTGTGGCCATGTTATGCCAGCAAAACTATTCTGCGCCAGCCAGGCCGCTGCGCTACCTCTGAATGATTTACTCAAAGCAATAATTAAATCTCCACAAGATAATTGTTTTCCTTGCATACACAGGTCTACGGTATTGCACCAGGCTCGTGCATCACACTCGCGAGATTCAGGGTTAAACTCAGGCAAGGTTAATTTAACACAGTTAACGTTTGGTTCTTTAATAGCACGAATCAATTCCATCATTTGGTTTTGTTGCATTTCAAATAATAATTTCCAATGGTTACTTTCATTGCTCAGATAATTATTATCAACAATACTCTGACCTGAAGTGCGTTCCTGCGTCGTTCCGGATCCCACTTCTGATGACGGATCGCCGAGCGCCTCTGATACAACCTCTTGGTGTGTATCCGCCATCTTGACCGTTTATTCACAGTGGGCGTAAAAATAATACCACAATAACACTGTGCAACGTCTATTAAAAGTAACAAATTGGAATGCAGTACAAAATATGAGGTGATTACTGTAATGTAATGAGATTAGAGGAGCCAATAGGTTTGCATGTGCTCACAAGCCGTCGTCCGTCAACCGAATGACAATGACATGCAACTCTATTCGGTGTTACCCGCTCCACTTTGATAAAAGTAATTATCATAGACAATATAACACAAACTAAATCGATTAAATTAACAAACTTCACTAGCAACACTGCCAAAATCAACACGCGCCGTTACACATAAAGTTCAAAATTCAATGAAAAGAGTTTCACTATACTTTTAGCATTCACTCTGCAAAAATTATTAGCAGACTATCAGCAGAGTGAATAATAATAAAGTGTAATGAAATTCTTTTTATATAATTTTGCACTTTAGCCATATTGAAATAAAGTCTAAAATTTAATGACATTGTTTGCAATGTCTGTGGTATGACAACTGTACCTTGTCACTGTCTAAGTCTCAGTAAGGTTTTATAAGTAGCACAAGTACTAATACGGAATAAATGGATTTTCAAAATGGACGAATATGGATATAAGGTACAAACAGAAGCTTCTTCACGCGGAATAAGTCAGATTTCCAAGATTTCTTGTTTCTACATACATACATACATAAACTCACGCCTATATCCCCGATGTAGTAGGCAGAGGTGCTAGCACACGCATTTCGCCAGTTAATGTTTAGGTCCCAATGTAAGCGGTGGCGAGCCTATTGCCATTTACCGGGCACTTATAAACCTGCGATAAATTCACACATAACTTCAAAAACCATCGAAAAGTCATTGGTTTGCGCCATAGTAAAACCTGGGATCGGAACCGAGACCTCGTCTCAGCAGTCCATTACCCGCACCACTAGGCTACCTTCTTGTTTCTCTTGAGCTGAATTCTGAGATTAATATAAATAAAAAAATAATTTACAAAAATGTAGGTTTATAATGTAAGAACGTTACCAGCCTTTAAATTAATTCGTTTCAATAATATTTAAATATCCTGCCTACTTATCCTATAGCACCTAGCTAAATAGATTAGCGTGGTTCCCGGCAGAGTAGAATTTGGACCAGGATCTCTTCCCATGCGGTGTCTTACAAGACGACTAAGGAATAATATGGCTGTTTTACATCAGACAGATGTAAACAGCCCAGACGCAGCCTCAGATGCAAGACTCGAGTCAATAATAGTACCTACCCGGAGTACGGCAATAGGCTCACCCCCTATTACGTAGGACCGAATTCAATGATTGGTTGAAATGTTGCAGTTAATTCGCCGCTGTATTACCCTCCGGGGATAAAGGCATGATTATCGGGAACAGGTTCATAGAGACAACAGGTGACTCCCGTTCCAGAGCATTCCTGGTGCAATGGATGGCCTTCGCAATTATGTATGTATGTATGTATGTATGTATGTAAATATATTAATTTTAGCCCAAGTGATAATATTTGCTATCGTGACCTTCACTCCATATGTATTGTGATACGAGTATAAAGTGTTTTTACGATTACAATAGCTTATTGCAGACGCACAGTTACTTAAATTATAAAATATATTTATATCTTTAACCGCGGAGTAGAAAATAATTATCTTCGTGAACGTGAATCGTGAAGGTTGCTGGACAAGAAATCACAACAGAAACATTCTTCATAATTTTCCACTTCAGAACTCGGAATCTCCATTCTTGCTTCATTTTCCTGCAATTCGCACTGTCTTCAGCATCTTCTCTGACAGTGAGTCCATCGGTCAAAAATATTATTTCACTTATTATTATTACACTGAAGAGTCTTGGGTTTACTTGGTTTTCTTATCTTTCCCTTTGGGTTTAGAAGGATAGATCACGAACAGTGCCAACTGAACTGCCGTTAACAAGACCGCTACCATGTTCTGAATCTGAAAAGACACACTTAGGTCAACGACATCGGGCAAGTGCACGTGTGCGTGGACTTGTACGTTTGCATATGCACAGGTACAAGTCCACACATATCGCATGTGCGTGTGTGTGTGCTTGTGTTTGACGAAATTACTCAATGCATTTATTGCGTTCCATAATGTGACACAGATGTCAAATTAAAATTAAGTTACAATTATGGACCCTCGGAAACAGCACAATGTTTGCAGAGAGGGAGAATTTTGGTTATAATATGTTTTTTTTATTAATGTATTGTATGTATTGTTACGACCGACGGCGACGTCGATATCTCGAAAACTAATAATCGAATCTTCAAGAAATAAAAACGCATTGTTAGTGAAGAGGTACTCTACCGAATGGCATAGAAAAATCTGGAATCGTCAACAAAAAGTCACTACTTACCTACCTACGAGTACCTACTCTTTTGAATAAAAACAAACAATAGGTAAATATCGAGAATGAACTCGAAAGTTCAGCGACGGCGCGCGGCGGTAACATCAAAGGAAGTAGGTATTTATCGCTCGCGAACTTTCTGGATGATTCGACGCTCCTAATTGAGAGGTATAAAAACACGCTCGCGTAGCTACACCATTCATTCAGTCTTTGAGATCAATAACGAACACAGCGAACTTAAGCGACCGAAGAAGATTCTACCTGCGACCTGAGCAACGACTGTGGACTACTGTGAACTACTGAGCGACTGGAACTGTTGAAGAGTACTGTGTGTACTAGTGATTAAATTGTCTAGTTTGTGGTGAGCTAATAAATCTCTTCGTTAAGTAAACGGCATTTAATTGTACTCCGTGCACGTAACAATTGGTGTCAGAAGCGGAATGCCGTTATTACCACGTGAAGACGAAGGGCGTACTCCACGGACCAGAAGTCAAGTGGAAATGGAGGCCGCACGTCAACGGAGCCTCGAAGAAGAAGGGCGTCAGGCCGATTCTGCTGTCTCAGCGCGAACTACGGCAGCACCAGAGGGAACCTTGTCAGATACCGACATAATGACGCTGCTAGCGTCTATGCAGCAGATGATGCAGGCCTCCAGGCAAGAGATGCAGAATTCTATGCAGCAGATGATGCAGGCTACCAGGCAAGAGACGCAGGCCTCCAGGCAAGAGATGCAGAATTCTATGCAGCAGATGATGCAGGCTTCCAGGCAAGAGACGCAGGCCTCCAGGTAAGAGATGCAGTCTTCTATGCAGCAGATGATGCAGGCCTCCAGGCAAGAAACGCAGGCTTCTATGCAGCAGATGCTGCAGGCCAACCAAGAAGCCGTCATGGGTAAAATCGATGCAGGCATCCATGCACTGGGAGATAAAGTGAGGAACCTCGAAGAGGGCTTGCAAATGCTGAGTAATGAAGTGTCTGGGAAGCTTCGAAGTCTGGGACCGTGGACGACCGCTTGCAAGTTCTCGAAAAGAGGATCGTCAGGCTGGAAACCTGCGGACCTGTTACCGTGACCTCACCATCATCAGCAAATTTCGACCTACCACACTTTGATGGAACTTCCTCGTGGACAGCCTTCAAGTACCAATTCGAAATATTGGCAAAAACTAAAGCCTGGAGCAACGAGGAGTCATTTATGGCCTTGACACTTGCATTACGAGGAGATGCCTTAATAATATTGGAAAACCTGCCGCCTGAAGGAAGGACTCTGGGGTCTTTGATGGAAGCTCTAGACACACGTTACGGTGACAAGCACCTGGAGAATGTCTACCGAGCGCAGCTCCGGGAGAAGAAACAAAAATCTAGTCAAAGCCTCCAGGAATGGGCTGTAGAAGTTGAAAGACTCGTTCGTCGGGCCTACTCATCGATACCCATTATGATCGAGACCACTCTGCTGGAGGCCTTCCTAAATGGTATACGAGACGCAGAAGTGAAAGCTAGTGTACAGTTGCGTCACCATCAGACCTTGAAAGAAGCGCTGGCTTATGCTCTCGAGGTGGAGACTGTACTGCAAAATGCCGGAATAAGTAAGGTAAGGGAGATCAAAGAGGTGGTTGCAGAAGAGAGGAAGCCACGATATGTCCCAACATGTGATTCCTGTAGAGGAAGGGGCCATATTCAATCAGAGTGTCCTTCGAGAAAACGGAGGAGGGTCACGGACTCCGGGACCCAAGTGGATCTAGAGGTTCCGTTAAACTAAATGCCGCCAGGGCCGTGGGGCGGGCGCTGGCAGGTAGACATGAGGCCCCAACCATCACTATAACTCAAGTTTGCAATGGCAATAGTTTGATCGTCGAGGCCACCTTAACACAATCAACCTTGCAGTTTAACAGTGGATACTGGAGCTTCACGTACAGTTGTTAGACCAGAATTACTGAAACGCACCATAAGGTGGGAAAAACGATGGAGATCCACTCTGACCAAGGACGCAACTTCGAGTCCGCTCTATTTCAAGAAATGTGCAAACTCCTTGGAATGAACAAGACCCGTACGACTCTAGCGCATCCGCAGTCAGACGGAATGGTCGAGAGGTTTAACCAGACGTTGGAAAATCACTTGGCTAAAATTGTCGATGAACACCAAAGAGATTGGGACCAGTACATCCCACTGTTCTTGATGTCCTATCGATCTGCGGTACATGACAGTACGGGACACACCCCAGCGAAAGTGAACTTTGGTCGAGAGATTAGGCTACCAGTGGATGCAATAACCGGTACGCCACATGATAGTCCTAAGCCCGCGACGGATTACGTGAGTGAACTTTGAAACCGACTGGACGAGGTGCACAGGATAGTACGGGAAAACAATCTGAAGACAGGTGAAAGGACGAAAACCCGGTACGATAGAAATGCAAACACCAAAGGTTTTGAAGAAGGAACACTGGTATGGTTTCATAATCCGCTACGCAAGAAGGGGAAATCTCCAAAACTCCAAGCTCGCTGGGAAGGCCCTATACGGTTATTACGAGAATCAATGACATCACCTACCGCATTAGGAAGGGGATTAGGGGAAAACTAAAGGTAGTCCATGTGGATAGGTTGACGCGTCATCATGGAACAAATGATGCTCGGGACGAGCATGACTAAAAGGGGGGTAATGTTACGATCGACGTCGATATCTCGAAAACTAATAATCGAATCTTCAAGAAATAAAAACGCATTGTTAGTGACGAGGTACTCTACCGAATGGCATAGAAAAATCTGGAATCGTCAACAAAAAGTCACTACCTACCTACGAGTACCTACTCTTTTGAATAAAAACAAACAATAGGTAAATATCGAGAATGAACTCGAAAGTTCAGCGACGGCGCGTGGCGGTTACATCAAAGGAAGTAGGTATTTATCGCTCGCGAACTTTCTGGATGATTCGACGCTCCTAATTGAGAGGTATAAAAACACGCTCGCGTAGCTACACCATTCATTCAGTCTTTGAGATCGATAACGAACACAGCGAACTTAAGCGACCGAAGAAGATTCTACCTGCGACCTGAGCAACGACTGTGGACTACTGTGAACTACTGAGCGACTGGAACTGTTGAAGAGTACTGTGTGTACTAGTGATTAAATTGTCTAGTTTGTGGTGAGCTAATAAATCTCTTCGTTGAGTAAACGGCATTTAATTGTACCCCGTGCACGTAACAGTATGTATTATAAGCATTATATTAATTATAAGATAAGTATCTAGTAATACTCACAACTAGTAGCTCGTTTCTTAGGATAATGCTATACACCAGCCACGCAAAGGATACGATTCCACCTGACAGGATGATAGGGAATGGCATGGTCTCTGTAGACTGATTCTTGATTACAACTTTCTGTAAAGTAAAACAGCATTCTGTTACTCGGATATTTCTAGAAATGGAATTTGTTTCACTATAAAGAATTTATAGAAATGTTACTCACCAATTCTGCAAGCGGCGATGCAATCAGGATTAATAAGTACACTGTAATGATAATTCCAAATCTGTTCTCCACCAGCTCCGGGTCTTCTACTTCAGCATATCCGATTAGAGCTGCTGAGAATGCACCCGATAGACCCAGCTTACCCCAGACTTTAACCTTTTCGTCAGTGTATTGGAAGTAGAATAGACAGTATACTATGTTGATGGCTAAACCGAGCAGGCTGACTTGTATGACGGGGTCGTCACGAATTATGTACCCATACTTCAAGTTAAGGATATTCCTGAAAATAAAAGAGGTACCTATCAACCACAATCGGTATTCACAAAATTACAATTAACACGTTGCCAATTAATACGAGTATACTCGTAGTAACTTTTTTGTAAACGTATTGCCACCATACAAAATGGTAGATACGAGTATACTCGTAGTTGGCAGTGGAGCCTAGTTCAAACTACGAGTATACTCGTAGCATGGCAATGAGATAGGATTCTTGTTAGCGATTGCCAATCTACGAGTATAGTCGTAGATGATTTGGCGCGAAAAATGTTTGCTCTCGTGCACCGAAAGGCCAGATGATTACAAAAAGAAATAACAACGTTTTCGTGTGCAATTGGAAGGATAAGAGAGAAGTATTGTGTATCTCTAATATATGCATAAACCTATTCTAGTTCCCGTGTCAAACAAAAACGGCAGGGTTTCATTGAAACCTAATGTAGTTAGAGATTATAACAACGGAATGTCCGGGATCGATCTTTCAGACCAAATGCTTTCATACTACTCAGCTCTTAGAAAGACATTGTTTTGGTACAAAAAATTAGCGATCCATATTTTAGAAATTTACATTCATAACGCCTGCATGATCTACAACCAACAAGCCAATCTTCCTCTAGAAAAAAAATTAGATGCTCTTTCATTCAAAGACGAAGTAGTAAAATATCTTTTAGGTGAGAAATTCACGAAATACAGTCATCATGAGCAGAAAAAGCAAAGAGAATTTCATTACTTGGAGCGTTTACCACCTACTCAAAAAAAACAAAGACCGACGAAGCCATGTCGTGTCTGCACCAAAGAAAAAAACGCAAAGAAACTGTTTATTATTGTCCGATATGTCCTGAAAAACCTGCCTTATGCGTTGAAAATTGTTTTAAAATGTATCACTCCTTCATAACTTCACAGTGATGTACTCAAATTTTTTTATATTAAACTTATTTTTAATGTTTTACTTCAAATGCCAAAGAATTTAACACCGCCTTCCTTCCACCGCCACTGTTTTAGAATTCGTCAGAAATCACATACAATCTACTACGAGAATACTCGTAGATGGCAGTGCACCCCAGATCATGTACTTCGAGTATACTCGTAGGTTGGCAGGCAACGTATTAAAGAAATTTATTCAAACAGTGCTATCTTGAACCTAAATGTGAAAGTCATGAATAATGGTAGCCCGTTATTGAAATTAGAAAATATGAGTCAGTGAAATTAGAAAAAAAATTTAAATAAACTTTTTAAACCTTTTGACCATATTTTTTTGGGCAACCCTATTGGTATGTGTTCAGCAACACATTTCATTCGCTAAAATATATTTTTCATTCGGTAACCGGGTGGATGAAGGCCAATCTCTACGATTGGACTGCGGATAACTTTTTTTTTACGTGCGCAAAATACCCACGGATACCCCTGGATATGTCGTGCTCGAACCGACCAAAACGCACTCCGCCTGTGAGCCGTTTTTTGTTGCCGAAGTTGAGGTTAACCGGCATATCCCGCACTCGCACCCCGGCCGAGCCAGAGCATTCCGATTGGCCGGCTTCACACACACAGGTTCACAGTAGGCAGCGGCCAATCATAATGCTCCATTTTCTCGATACGATTACGATAGTTTCTCGTACTAGGGGTACAGAACTCGTTTCCCCCACAGCAACTTGAATTAATAACAAAATAAAAGTACTCACAAAACTGCACCACCCAGGAAGGGTGTGATCCCGATACCTCGAGTGTCTCCCTGCTTGTAAATGTCATAGCAGATGAAAATGCCTGACAGCATATGGGCCACGGTGATTATAGTAGTCGCGTGGCCCACTATCTCCTTGTACGGCTCCATCACATTTGCAAGAGCGTCCATTTTGTCCCTAAATAAATAAAAAAAATCGTCTTTTTAAACCACTTAAGTGGCAAAGAAGCACACGGCCCATCTGATGGGAAGTGGTTACCATGGCCGTTACACTTGCGCTGCCGACTCTGAAGAAACCTTTTAATGCCCTTCTTGAAGAACCCCATATTGTAGGTTCTTGGGAAAACCGCAACAGGGGAGGTCATTCCACAGCTTGAGTGTGCATGAGATGAAGTTTCTTTCGTACCGCACAGTGCGCACCGTCTCAGGTCGCAATGTGAATTCCCTGCCTATGGTGAGCGGTGCGATGATAGAATGTAGCTGTGGGCATTATGTCAAACAATTCAAGATGTGATCACAAAACTAATAAACAAAACGATTGCAGAACTCCTTTGAGTTGCCTCTTCTTTCGTGTTGAGTCTCTCCACACTCCATCGGACTCCACACACCTTCGGAGCTAAGCTCCTAACCTATGAGCCGATGCGCAGGCTTTCCTCTCGGGATTGGGAAGTCAATTGGTAGTCGCTCCCATATCTTCTTCGATAACCTCCTTCCCTTACTTCCCATACTTATACATACATATATAATCACACCTTATCCCCGGAGGGCTAGGCAGAGGTGAACTAACACCCACATTTCACAAATTATTCTGTGTATAAATTAGTTTGTGTGCCTATTGCCGTCTTACGCGCACTATTCTTGACTCAAGCCATGCATTTGAGGCTGAGTCTGGGCTGTAGGTATATATCTGTCTGATGTTAAATAGCCCTATCATTTAGTCGCCTTGTACGACACCGCATGGGAAGAGATAGGGTGGTCCAAATTCTACTCTGCCGGGAATTAATAATAAAATTATAATAATAATACATAACTAAATATTCTACAACATTGTACATAACGTTATCTAGACTCATAGTAAGCATAGCTTAACTATTATAGCTTTTGTTATGGAATCTAGAATGCGGATAAACATACTTAGATACTTTTTTTGTAAATACATACATATTATACATAGATACACCCAGACCAATGCAAATATTTACTCTGAGCGGGTATCGAATCCGCAGCCTCTTGCGTAGCAGTCGCACGCCTTACCGCTACGCCACAGTGGGGAAAAAGTAAGCGGATCTTGGGCTCCTAGTTGAAAGAACCTTAAGTGACGATTATGTAAATTTAAGAACTCGTATGAATGGCAGCGGGTCTACAAAGGTCACATTGAGCGAAAAATGAGTAATTTTATGAATTTCCATTGTTATTAAATCCAGTAGATCTAAACAGATTGCTATAAAATTCGTTAAACCGTCACTGATATGAGCAGAATTACAATAATTCATTTTTTAAGCAGTCTACAGAATATCGCCGTTTAATAACCTTGTGTTGTGTTTTCGGTGGTGAGTACGCAACACAAAACCTCTCTAGTGAGCTCTGACTACCAGAGCTCACTAGAGAGGTTTTGTGTTGTCAGTGGGAAAGTGTCTTTTGCGCTGACGACACAGAATGTCTCTGTTCTTACAGGGGTTGCGGCACGAGTGTTATTCCTCTGGTGTTACACTCGCCCATAGGTCACGGTAACCACTTACCATCAGGTGGGCCGCGTGCCTGTCTGCGACCTAAGTTGTATAAAAATAAATAAAAAAAAAGACTAATTTCATGTAAATATTGCCACATGAAAAAATGTTATTCTAATACGTTTTCAATAAAGTGACCTTTTTAGACTTGCAGAAATTTGTAAATGAAGAAGAATTCTTTCGAATTCCTTATTTAATTTTTAGGATGAACTATCAATATTAGTACAGCCAGTAGTGGACTCGCCCGTTAAGTAACGGTGCGTAGGTACTGTGCGGCATTGTAAGAATTATATTGTATTATCTGTGGCGGTATGAAAGGAACTTCATCACACGCACGCTCAAACTGTGAAATGAATTACCTGCCGAGGTTTTCCCTAGTGGTTAAAATATTCTTCTAGAAGGGCCTAAAATTGTTTTTTTCTGGGTTGGCAGCACGAATGTAGCTCCCCTGGTGTTGCATACGTCCATAAGCCACGGTAACCACTTCCCATAAGGAGTACCGTACACTTGTCTGCCACCCCTAAGTGAAAACGAATGATCGTGGTGCACTGTAGCCTTGACGTATATAACCACATACAAAACGGAAAACTGCTCAAGTTTTGGCCACCACTCCTGGTGAACCTTCATTTTGGGGAACTTTGGGGAACCTTCATTTTTCCGTCCCAAGGTGCAGCACGAGGAATAGGTAAATTAACTCAACTACGAGTCATGTAGGAGTTTGCTCAATAATTAATAATACATACATATAATCACGCCTTTATCCCCGGAGGGTTAGGCAGCGGTAAAGGTAATAAGTAAGGTTTAAATTAGGTAGGACACGACTGTATTCTCAGTCTCAGTCAGCGGGAAGACCAAAGGCTTGTCTTGATATTGTGTTCTGCACTGACGGCACAGAAACTCTGTTTTTACAGTTTTGGCAGCATGAGTGTGACTCCCCTGGTGTTACACACGTTCATAGGTCACGGTAACCACTTTCCATCAGGTGGGCCGTGTGCTTCTCTATCACCTAAGGTGAATTAACACCCACATTTCACCATTAATTAAATTCGGTCTCACGTAATAGCCTATTGCCGTCTTCCGGGTACTATTGTAGACTCAAGCCATTCACCTGAGGCTGAATCTGGGCTAAATAATCTGATAATAATAACATATTCATAAATTCATAAATTCATTAAAAATAAATAATTCATTGAAGTGTTCTTATAAATTCCGATTTAAACGCCAAGTCTATAGTGAATGAGTTTTCCTTAACAACTAAACAAGTTATTCAATAACTTGTTTAATTTATTAAAGCAAACACATCTGATAATGAAGTAAAGAGCCTTATTCGAAGGTCGCAAAAAGGCAAGCAAAAAGCGGCAGTTGAAAAATGTTTGAACGAAAATAAAACAAGATTAAATAACGAGTCCAACTATCACTAACCTATAAAGTTATCTTTTAGTAAATAAAGCCGGAAAAGATAAAGAGTAATACCTAACAAAACGTCTATTTAATCATTTCAGTAGGTATGGGTTTCCCCTGATAAAATTGCTTACCTTTGTAACAATCAGCAAAGCGATTGTTAACAATATACTTAATTACAAAAATGAACGTACACTTTTTATTTAAATCACAATCATACACTTTTGCGATAATGTTTATTTTTATTTCAACAACAAATTGACAATGATGTTGACCGTATCAGACACCAAACTCGAGTGTCAGAATATAAATAAACCGGTTGGGGACGCCTGACTTCATTCGTCGTGTATAAAACAAATGACGAATGTTTGACTTGTTACTAGGCGAACTGCATGCACATTCAAGGCGTAGATTACCTACTTAATAATTATGTAGTTTTTTTTTATACCATTTAGGTGGCAGACAAGCGCACGGCCCACCTGATGGAAAGTGGTTACCGTGGCCTATGGACGTGTGCAATACTAGAGAAGCCACACTCGTGCTGCCGACCCTGTAAGCACAGAGTTTCTGTGCTGTCAGTATAGAGGACAAAGCAGTACCCTTTCGGACCCACGCTACCACCGCCGATACCACTGGTGGTAGCGTGGGTCTGAAACGATACCACCAAGTAGTGTTGTGATTTGTAGATAAGTACCTATTCTTGTATTATAGCATAATACAAGATACTACTACATGTCAATAATTTCTCTCATAAATACAGTTACCTTATACGTTTAGTAAACGCATTACAATAGGTGCCCATTACACTGTTTTATTTATCGATTTATTAATAAGGAGTGGGACCTTATAATCGCGGTATTCAGTAAGGCGGAGGTACTTCCCCAGTCGGACTGGTCAATTGGGCGTTACTATGTAAGGTATTAAATATATAGAAAAGGTCAGCTGAAACCTACTTCAAGCAGAAGGCGGATGTGATAGTCAATAAGAAATGCTATCGCACATTAAAGTTTAAAAAAATTAAAAACTATTTATTGTCACCAATATACATTTTGGAAGGTACAATTTTATCTTAAAAGTAGTCTTGAATAAATGTATGGACAGAGTATACTGATGCTGCCCTCCAAGCTAAGCATAGCTTGTATTTTGGGAGGCAGTGTTCAGTCGTGGAATATGACACGTTTTACTTATTTATACAAGAATACATATGCATGGCCGTCGTTGTATCGTTTGGAGCAATAATGTACGTTAAGGGAGAAGAAGGTTATGTGTTAGAGTGAGTTTGTGGTACAAGTTATCGGTGCTTCCGTGTGGTCAAACTATTTTGTCAAACTAATTTGACCAAGTGGAATAAAATTCATGTTGGTCAAACTTTTTAAATCGAGTGCACGTGATCAAAATCTTTTGTCTAACTAATTTGACCAAGTGGAAAAAAATTCCCGGTGGTCAAACTTCTTGGATAGAGAGAAGTCTTTTTATTATGTGATTCTTTCTTTATGTACTGTGATGATTCAAATAATTGTCATTAATTTTTCATTTCCATTTTCCTGTTTTGATTCAATAATACGAATATCATTTATTACGGTGCTTCATGGATTTAAAGTTCATAAAACGTAAAAGAGGAACTATATTACTGCATAATGGACGGCAGTATTATAGACTGCGTTCATACAAAAATGGAAATGTCTTTTGGACTTGCAGCCACCTAAAGAAGAAAAAGTGTCGCGGCTCCATAACTTTAAAGGTAAATATATAAAATGTATACTATACATTTGCCATTAAGTCTAATATATAAATAAGTTTGTGTAAATCTAAAGAAGATAGCATTATTTTGTATGATTTTAGATTGACATGGTCATTTACATTAGTATTAGGATATATATCGGGATATTTACCATGTTGAGTATTGGTTTTTGAGTTCCGATATTTCGACATCACTGCAGACGCCACGATCACGGATGACCGTCGAGTTAGTTGCTACTGGGCAAACCGTATCGATCTACCCTCTTCCGCACTCGTTTTTTACGTTCGTCGCTCCTACCATTGTCCTCTAACTCGCACCGCACTCGATTACGTTCACGACACACAACACTCACAGAATCGACTCGCACAGGTTTTTCAATTGTACGTTTTTGAGTGAACTTACGGATCACTGGATGCCAGACACTCGACAGTTGAAACCCATCTTCCCGGTTGAAGTTCTTGTACTTTTTAATTTCAATAGCTTCTTTCACCATTCTGGGTATGTAGTGGCGTTCTGTCGAGAGGATCTGAGGGTTGTGTAACTCAATCCAGTGATTCGTCCCCTCCTCTAAAAGGTGTTGAGCTATAGCCGATTTCTGTGGCTCGTTGTCTTTGACCGCCCTGATGTGCTGAGGAGCACATCAGGGTGGTCAAAAGTAATGGTAGGAGCGACGAACGAAAAAAACGAGTGCGGAAGAGGGTAGATCGATACGGTTTGCCCAGTAGCAACTAACTCGACGGTTATCCGTGATCATGGCGTCTGCAATGATGCCGAAATATCGGAACTCAAAAACCAATACTCAACATGGTAAATATCCCGATATATATCCTAATACTAAAATAAAATAGCATTATTTTCTTTAGATATACATTTCTTTCTTTAAAATAACCTCCCGCTATTTAGTCTGATAAATATATATTTTTCTTTTAGGACGACCGAATAGTTAAATATAGAGATCATTTATGTACTGCCGATTACGGCAAGAACGAAATGGATGCTGCGATTGATATTTTAAAAGAAAAGGCAACATTGACGAGTTCGCCTATTCCGCAATTATACCGCGAAACAAAGAATTCGCTTAAGGATAGAGGTCTGAACTTTGTAGGAACAATACCATCATTTGTCAATATAAAAAGTTCTTTATATTTGAGTAGGAACAAAACATGCTTCCGTAACTTAGAAGAAGTCCATATTTCTGACCACCAACAGTTTTTTCTTCGTGCGGAATATTCAACGGACACTTCTAAAATTCTGGTTTTTTGTTCCGAAAAAGGAAAGGAATTATTGACGACATCAAATGAGTTTTTTTGTGATGGAACATTCTTCAGCTGCCCGAAGCCATTCAAACAAATGTATAGTACCTATACATGCTGATGTGGCCCAGTCAACGTTAACTACAAATGTAATTCCAGCAGTGTATGCTTTGATGACTGACAAAAAGGAGGAGAGTTATACAGCATTATTTCAGATGATAAACTCCCAAATTCCCCAGTGGACGCCAAAAAATATTCACATTGATTTTGAAACAGCCGCCAGCAATGCCTTAATGCAGATTTTCACTAACCTTAAAATAATAAAATGTTACATCACTTTGGCAAATGTTTATGGAAAAGAGCAAAAAAAATAAAAATTAATACTAAAATTCTAAATAGAGTTATGGGACTTTGTTCAGCTCTCCCTCTATTGCCTGCAGACGAGATTAACGCTGGCTGGGAATATATCATATCGGAATGTCCCAAAAACGATAAAATCGAAAAGTTCATTAAATATTTCGAAAAAACCTGGTTGAAAGACAAAGGCTTCAAATCTGAATGGTCAGTATTTGGCGAGAGACATAGAAGCAATAACGCTATAGAATCCTGGCATTCACAGCTCAATCAAAAAATTAAAAACCATCGTCCAATTACAATATCTCGTCTATTGTCGACATTACTGCAAATGGAGGATGATGATAGCAACCACGAATCGTCCCCACGCCGAAACGAGCATATTATAAGAGACGATTACATTATGAAATCCCAATTACAATTGGTACATAAAGAAATATCTATAGGTCATTTCCTTGACAAATTACGTTAAGGCTTGTCCATATTTGTATTTTAGGTTCAAAGAACATTATATTTTTTCTTAATTTTGAAATGACTATTTTTATAACTTTTCTTAAAACGTAGGTAAAAGTTTGACCACTAGGAATAAATTACAATGAATAACGATTTAAAAATGACTGTACTTATCTTAAACCGGAATAGTTTAACTACAATGAATAGTTTTTCCTTGTGGTCAAATCAGTTTGACAAAATAGTTTGTCCACCTGGAAGGACCGCAAGTTATGTGTCGATGTTTTTTTGTGAATGTGTTTGTTGTGTATGTGTTTGGTGTGTGTGAGTGTGTGTGTGTGTGTGTGTGTGTGTGTGTGTGTGTGTGTGTGTGTGTGAGTGTGAGTGTCTGTGTGTGAGTGGGATTGTATGTGTAAGTGAGCGCGTGTGTTATAAATATTGTCAAGTGAAAGAGACTATTTTAAAAATGTTAACAGATCTTCCGTTTTGTGGTAGTTCAGTTGCTGAAGCCATGCTTCAACTTTGCTTTTTAATTTATATTTATTCAGCCCAACAATATTCATAACCCTATTTATATGATTGTATAGTTTAACACTTATGCTATTGTATTTCCCTCTGGCGAATGTCGTTCTGCATCGCATACGAGTGCATACTGAAGCCTTACTGCGTCTTTTAGGGTCTGGCACTGTGAGGGACCGGTGTCTCCTAAGGATGGTTTTGAGCACAAAAAGCTGGCGCACTGTCAGTACCTTGCATTCCGTGTAAAGATTAGTTGTAGGATATCTATATGGTTTCTTTGACATAACTTTTAGGACTGCTCTTTGTGCTCGCTCCAAACCAATCAGGAGTGTCTTACCGGCCCCTCCCCAGACTGTAATACAGTATTGAATAATAGATTGACATAGAGAAATATATACTGAGAAATATATCTGATTTTGTCTGGCGGGGCACAATGCCTAAGGGATTTAAAAACTCCGATTAGTCGCCTAACTCTGGAAGTAACTGATTCGACATGCTTATCCCATCTCAATCTACTATCCAAGTATACTCCCAGATATTTTACATGTTCAGAGCGCGTTATTTCTTGGCATGTACAGGGGTCGCCCAGAGAGGAACACGTATGGGCATTTATAGAAAAACCTTGTGGCGGGGATGTAATCTTCCTAATGGAGAAAGCGACATATTGAGTTTTTTGGATGTTAAGTGACAATAGGTTGTTGTTGAGCCAGCACATGATGATTGAGAGGGAGTATTCAGCATTGGACCTGACCGCATTCCAACTAGGACCCCATACAAATATTGCTGTATCATCTGCATATGTGAAGATGTTAGTGTTTGGAAGAGACATCTGGCAAAGTTCGTTGATGTATAGCAGGAACAATGTAGGACCCAAGACACTGCCCTGCGGTACACCGTAGGAGACAGCCTCCTCATCGCTAACAACATCGTCTATTTTGACTCGCTGTTTTCTTTTGGTGAGATAATCTTTGAATAGCTCATGTATGACGCCCCGAACACCCACCCTGTCCAACTTTGTGAGAAGAATTGGGACAGAGACCGTGTCAAAGGCCTTGGAAAGATCCAGGAATATACATAGGCATTTATTACCTGCATCCAACTGCCCAACAATGGCGTTAGTTAGGTTCATTACCGCGTCTTCAGTACAGTAACCCGAGCGAAAGCCATATTGGTTATCAGCCAATATTCCGTTTTTATGTAAGAATTCCTTGAGTGCCTGATTTAATATTTTTTCTAAAATCTTGGAGATGATGGGTAATACAGATATTGGTCGGTAGTTATTGACACAGTCTCTGTCCCCGTTCTTAAAGATTGGATGGATAATGGCTTTTTTGAGAACATCCGGGAAGGTACCAGAGCTTATAGCGAGATTACACACATGAGTTAAAAGAGGGATCAGAGTATTTCGACAATGCTTAATTATTTGCGACGAAATGCCGTCAAAGCCAGACGCACAATCCATTCGCAGTCGAACGATTATGGCTTCAACATCGGCTTCAGTTACCATCAAAACAGCAAGGGAATTGGAAGGGCTCTTCGAAGGGGCAAGGTGAGGTGATTTTGATGCAGGTTGGCTACTCGAAGTGAGTATTTTGTCTGCCAGTGATTTACCAATATTTGTGAAGAAATTACAGACGAGATTTACTGAAGATTTTGGGTCGTTACCTATAGTTAGAAGCTCTTTGGGAATAATTTTGGTTTTGCGTGTGTTTGTTATGTTTTTTATAGCATTCCAAAGTGCCTTTGGATCATTACCAGACCTGTCTAATAAATTCTTTTCGTAAGCCACTTTTAATTTTCGTAAAAGACAATTACAGAAGTTTCTGTACCGGGTATGGGTATTTCTTCGAAATTTCATTCTTCAACTGATTCATCTGGCCAAAATTAAATTACACTATAAGCTTTGTAACACATATTCATACGAAAATATGGATTCCAAAGATCATATATTTGAATGAGGGACTCATTTTGATACAGTAGTTTTCAAGATATCGACATTTTTATTATTTTTTTTACGTGCGCAAAATCCCCACTGATACCTCCCCACCGGAGCCGGTGGAGGAGGTTATGTCGGACTCGAACCGACTAAAACGCACGCCGCCTGTGGGTCGTTTTGGTTGCCGAAGGTGAGGTTGACAGGCATATCCCTCGCACCCCGGCCGACCCAGGGCCATCTCTCACGATATGGCCCTCTTCTCGGGTGTGGGGACTACAGAGTCCCCAACTCGTCCCCGGAAACGGGGAGGCGCGCCACGCGCGCCACTGCCGCGGCCTGCTTCTGCCAGGGTGACAGGCGGCTTCACCTGTCACCCCCAGGCCGGCGCTCATGGGGGGCGGAGGTCGTTCATCGACCTCCGACGCCCGAGTTGCCTTCGTACGCGGGCAGCTTGTCTTGCGATCCTTCGTCGCTCCCGCTGCCGCTCCCGCCCCGCCTCCTCCTTCACGAGCATTACTTGCTCGCAAAAGGAGGCGCCGGCCGCCCACGCATCCGCGCAGCGAACCATCGCCGCGAGCAAGGTGGAGAGCGTGAGAACCCTCACTCCCAGGGCCGCCACAAGCTCCCGCCTCGGCGTCTCCCACACCGGACACTCGGTGAGCGTGTGCGGACCTGAGTCCTCGCTCGCGTCGCAGTGATGGCACTCGGACGTTGGCTCTTTCTGCATCCGACGCAGATACTTTCCGAAGCATCCGTGCTCGGTGATCATCTGCGTCAGACGGTACGAGAGGCTGCCGTGTGGCCTCTCTAGCCACTCCCCCATGATGGGTCTTACCGCCGTTACTACGGCGTGCCCTGCGCTTGGTTGCCCAAGTCGTCTCTCCCATTCCGCCACCATTTCCCTGTGGAGCCGGGATCTCACGGCTCGGGATCGTGACCCCGCTCCCGCGCCGCCCTTCGGAACCGGTATAGCGCCGAAAGGCATCTCGCTTCCAGGATTCATGGTGGCGATCCGGCGAGGAGACTCGCCGCGTTGAACGATATCGTGCGGTACCCCCTTATGATGCGGCACGCCAACTTCCGCTGCGGACGCTGCAGCAGGAGCATGTGCCGATCACTCAGGGTGTCCGCCCACACGGGACACCCGTACAGGGCCATGGACCGCACGACACCCGCGTAGAGTCTCCTGCAGGAGTCCTCCGGGCCCCTCAGGTTGGGCAGTAGCCGCGCCAGAGCGTTGGCTGTGCCCGCCAATTTGGGGCCCAGACTTCGGAAGTGCTTCCCGAAGTCCCACCGGCCGTCGAGCACGAGCCCCAGATATTTCATCTGGGGCTTGATGCCGATGAGAGTGCCTCCCACTGTCAGACTGGAACCAGGTGGTGGCGTGCGCCGAGGTCCATGAAAGAACATGGCCTCGGATTTATGCAAAGCCACCTCAAGGCCCAGCCGCCGGATCCGTTCCACGACTTGAGCAACCGCGGTCGTGGCCCTCAGGATCGCTTCGCGGTGTGTAGCCCCGCTCGCCGTCACTAGCGTGTCGTCCGCATAGCACGTGACGGCGGCGCCGTCCGCAAGCTCACCGCGAAGCACCCAGTCGTATCCAATGTTCCACAGTAGCGGCCCGAGAACCGATCCCTGTGGAACACCGCACGACATCTCACGCCGACCGACGCCGGTCGCACTTGGGTAGATGACGGCTCTCTCCGTCAGGTACGCCCCGACTATGCGGCGGAGGTAGAGAGGCACACCGTGGTACACGAGTGCCTCCCTGATGCAACTCCAGGGCAAGGTGTTGAACGCGTTGGAGATGTCCAAGGACACCGCCAACGTCGCCTCACCCCGGGCAACTGCCTCCTCCGCCAAAGTCCTCATGCGCATGATGGCATCCACGGTGGACCGCCACCGGCGGAAGCCATATTGGGCATCCGCTAGGTCCGGCCCCCTAACAGAGAGGTGCTCGACGAGGCGCTTCGCAATAACTCTTTCAAAGAGCTTGCCCACCTCGTCGAGCAACACAATGGGCCGGTAGCCGGACGGTTCGTCCGCCGGGCGACCCTCCTTTCGGATGAGGACCAGTTTCCCCGTCTTCCACATCTTCGGAAACTGGCCCCGCTCCAAGCATGCGCTGAGGAACCCTCTAAGTCGGGGTTCGAGACCGTCTTCTCCCAGAGCTAGGACCCACGCGCGGCCTGGAATGCCGTCGGGTCCCTGGGCGGTGCTCTTCTTGGCTCTAAGCCTTCGCACCGCCAGCTCCAGTTCTACCCAAGTGACCTCGGGGACTTCGTCGTCAACTACCACACTGGGCGCCACAGGCGACCGAGGTGGCGGAGTCATCTGCGGCGGAACGTGTTCCGCTCGCGCCGGGAACAGGGACTCGACCACTCCACCGAGCAGAGCTGGCTGGAGAACCCGGGTCAATGGCGGGGCCCGGGGGCGCAGCTTTCCTCTTACCATAAGGTAAGGCCGCCCCCATGGGTCCCGCTCCAGCGTCTCCATGAGCTCCTTATAAGCCGCGGCTTTCGCCCGCTTAATCTCCGCTCGGAGGGCATCTCTGGCCTCCCTGTATCCCACATGAAGCTCCGCCACTCGGGGCTCCGTATCTGCGGTTCGGCTACGCCTCCTACGGAGTCTGGTCCACCGGCGGTGCGCGATCACGCAGGCTTGCCGTAGCCTCGCGATCTCCGCAGACCACCAGTAGACCCGACGCCTCGGACTATAGGGTGGTGCCCTAGGCATACCCGCATCGCAGACACGAGTCATGGCCTCCCGGAACCACACCGCCTCATCGTCGATATCGACAGGCCTATCCGGCGCAATGGCCCAGGCCTGTACGATGGCGGCCTCCAGGAGGACCTCCCGATTCAGTCTCCCAAGCACCCAGCGTGGCTCGCGTGGGGCCGGTATGACCGGCGCATCACCCGCGGGGGGGGAGACATCAAACCGAACGTATCGGTGATCCGCCAGTGTCTCCACCCCCACAACAACACGCCAGTCCCGCACACGGTGCGACAGCGAAGCGCCTGCGAACGATAGGTCGATAATCGAACTGCGCTCCGCGGTCACGAACGTGGCTTCGGCCCCGCGATTCTGGAGAACTAGACCGTGATTAGCGGCCCAGCTCTCCAGAGCCCTACCTCGTGGGTTCGTGTGCCGGGACCCCCAGGTCACTGACCAGGCGTTGAAGTCCCCGAGCACAAGAACCGGATGAGGATGACAGGCGTTGACGACGTCGGTCAGTCGCTCCAGCGACTGCCGGTACTCCCCTATGCGTCGGTGTAGGCTCGGCGTGAAATAGACGGCCACGACCGCAATCTCCCCCACACGCGCCGCTACGATGCCATGCTCCCTTGCCACGACAACAGGGGGGGGGGCACCCATAGCGGCGTTGTACACCAGTGCCGCCGACCCGTCCAGGTCGACCACCCAGGCAGGCCCAAGGGGCCGGTGAGTGTACGGATCGGCGACAGCGGCGACGTGTATGGACCACTGTGCCATGCTCTGGAGCAGAAGACCCTGAGCATCGGCACCGTGGCCCACGTTCGCCTGCAGGATGCGGAGCTGGGGATCCATTATGGAACCATCTCCGCATCCCGCCGCGAACTTTGGGTGGAGCCCCCGCCTTGCGGCTTCGGCTCCCCCCCGGTGCAGGCCTTGCTGCCAACCCTATGGTCGGCCGGTTTGCCCCCCGCTGCACACCTGAAACAGTGCAGCGGAGCTTCGCATCCACCGGCCGTATGGCCGGGTTGGCCACAGCAGAAGCAGCGGTCACCGACCGTCACCGCCGCCATGCACTGCACCCCCACGTGGCCGACTGACAGGCACCTAAAGCACCTGGTCGGTCGAGCCTGCAGGAGCCGGACCTGCACCCGCACCACGCCTCCAACGGCGAGGAACCCGGTCGGCAGCCTTTTTGGCTGCTGCGATGGGGCAGCCGACAACTGCCGCCCCCAGTCCACGGCGGCCGAAGCGGATTGCTCCGACCTTCACCGCCTCTAGGGGGCAGCCCCCGGCCTCCACCACGGTGAGGCGGATTTGCTCCGCCGTGATGGAGTCGTCCAGGTCCGAAATGCGCATTTCTGCGCACTTGTTGGGCCTGGACACCCGGACGTCGGCTGCATCAGCGTGTCCCGAAGCCTAGCCGCTAGGGCATCGGCCTGGGGACCGCGCCGGGGATCTCCAGTAGCCGAGCACCCGTCCGAGTGGGTTTCACCCGGATGGGGCCCGGCATATCGAGAGCCCTCATGTCAACGCAGGCTCTGGCCTGCGTGACGATCTGGGCGTACTGCACGCCCCTCTCCACCGCCTCCGCCGTCATCGTTAGCACGACGGCGGTTGAGCGGGGGACGCGCAGCCTCCCCGGCACTCCCCTCGCAGCAGCCTCAGCCTTCTTGGCATTTTTGGCTGCCTTCCTTTTCGCCTTGCGCCGTTTCTTGGAGGCTCCGGCCACCTCCCAGCCTCCCTCCGATGGGGAACCTGTGGAGGCAATCCCCACCGGGGTCCGGGCTGGCGCTGGGGCTGAGGCTAGGGCCGGGGACTTCTTCCCCTTGCCGTTCCCCTTCCCCTTGCCTTTGGCCCGGGCACCCTGGGAGCTCCCAGCCTCCACGTCGAGAGCGACAGTGGCTCGAGCGACCGGAGCGGCAGGAGTGGTAGGCGCAGCGGACGGGCTGCGGGCCGACTCCTGCAGGGCCTCTGCGACCGCCGGACTGGTGAGACCTCTTCTCACCGCTCCGGCATACCCCGTAGGCGGCGCCAAGGGCGGGCGGCAGCTGGAGTCCATGACCGCCTCCATGAACCTCCGGGTGCGCTCCTCCTGCGTCACCTGCCACCTCCGCTGCTCAGCCAGCGCCGCCTCCTGCCGCTTTACCATGGCGGCCATTGCCGCCATGCATGCCGCCAGTGGGTCCATGGGCCTAACCGGCTGCAGCACCGGCGACTCCAGCCGAGCGGGCTGCGCCAGTGACACCGGCCGCACCGGTGTCTCCGGCCGCACCGGTCGCACCGGCGGCCTTGACCGCACCGGTGTCTCCGGCATTACCGGTGCCTCCGGCCGCACCGGCGACCTTGACCGCACCGGTGACAGCTGCGGCGCCGGCGGCACCGGCCGCTCCGGCTGCACCGCTAGTCGCCGCCGCGCCGACCGCGTCACGCGCTCCGCGGGCAGCCCGGCGACGACCTGACGGAGGTTCGTCATTTCGGCCGCCATCCTCTCCATCTCTTTACGGTGCTCAGCCGCCGTTCGCTCTACGCTGTTGAGGAGCTCAACTTGCCTCCGGCCAAGTTGAGCTCGCTCGTTCCGGGACTCGGCCAGCTCCGCCTTGAGCAGCTCAAACTGCTCAACGAGGCGCGTCGCAGCCAGCCGGACCCGGTCCTCCTCCGGCGTTAGAGCTCCAGAGCGGGCCCCGGCCAGTCTCTCCAGGGCCTCCATCACGTCCCTGGACGTGGAGCCGTCGGTACGAAGCGCGGGCGCCGCCGAGACGGAGGGACTCGGCGGCGCTCTCACATCTTCCCCGGCTGAGGCCCGTGAGGGGGCGGCTTTGGTGCCCCCACCCTGCAGCTTTCGGCGGCTAACCGCAACCTGCTTGGGTGGGGGGGGACGCATCATCTCATCCCCACCAGAACTACTGGAAGACGAGTCGGTCAGAGTCAAGTCGAGATCCGACTCGGTCTTATCTGGGGGGATGATTTTTTTTCGGCGGTTGCGCTTCCGCCGTGCAGATTTTCGGGTCTGCAGACCCACCGGGCTGTTCGCCCTGCTCCTCTCAGTGGCGGTGTCGAAGTCTTCCGACACCGTCCCTGCTTGGGACGCGACTTCCGCGTCTTGGTGCTGCGCGACCTCCGCGCAGACTGTTTCACTTGGTGATGGTTTTTTGTTGTCTTTTAATTTTTTATTATTATCCATTCGAATCCCACGAGTAGAGACGATCTAAAATACACTTCCCGGGTGACGCTCATTCCGAGAAGCGGGGTAAATACTGTGGATTTCCCCAGGTGTCCACAGGTTTTAATCGACTTCGCTGTCGGGTTTTTCAGACTTTTCCTTGTCGCGGGCCGGCCAGTTAAGGCAAGCCCCGCGGCCTTCAGGATATCGGCTTCCCAAGTGTGGCTAGCACTCAGGTCGTTGTCGATATCCTGGAGGTTACGCGACGCGGGAGAGCAGCCAACTCTCCCAACACCGACGGTGGCACGAATGCCTGCCAGCCCCTGCGCGAGCAGTAGGCCGGCCCGTCCCTGGATCCTATGGATCCTTGTGTCGCCCCTATGTCCCCTCTGAAAGCAGAGGGATACCGGGAGCGACAGGCTAGCCCTAAAAAGGGCTGTTTAGGATGGAAGGGATTCTACGAATCCCTTCCCGCGAGCCTTGCAGGTCCGCCATACCACGACCCCCTCAGGGTCAGCTAGCCCTGAAAAGGGCTTGTCGGGTTATTTGTCGACGGCTAGCAGAGCTCTTTCTCCTTGGAGTCAGAGTCTACTAACCGTCGTCCAGGGTGCACCAGCCTCCCCGCTTCCGTTCCCCAGGACCGCGGTCCAGAGGGAAAAGAAACAGGCAAGCCAACGTGGAGGTTACCCAACCCGCACCCCAAGATATCGACATTCAAATATTTTGTGCCCAGAGGAATCAGAATTGGTAACAGATAAATCAGAAACAAAAGATGAAATTAAAAAACTTTAATACTTAATCAATTAGACTTATATACCTGGCACGGTTGGCTGTGCTGGTGCTGCTGCAGCTTCTGCAAAGACTCTTAAGCGGCGCAAGTATTCTAATCTCATTGGTGATTATGAGTTTGTGCCGTTTGGAGTAGAAACGTTTGGGCCGTAGGGTCCGAGCGCCCGCAATCTCTTCAGGGAGATTGCGAAGCGTATGGTCGACGCTTCTCGTGACCAGAGGGCTGGCCTCTTCTTAGGTCAGAGATATAAGCATTGCCTTACAACGTGGCAATGCTGCCAGACTTCTGGGAACGCTACCACAAGAGGCATGCGATGCGAAGGAATTGCACGACGCATTTTAACTTTTGTTTTTTTTATTATTATTTTTATTAATGTAAATATTAACATAGATTTAATATACATTAAATGTATATAGATAAATAAATAGCTATTATCAATTAGATTAATATTTTACAATTAAAAAATAACAGTATAAACTAATTCTTGTGATGGCACTTGACATCAGTCTTAGTAATGCATCGTGTGTCCAACTATCAAAACCATACACAAGTAAGAAAGTTAATAACATTACTAAAAGAAATATTTTCTTGACTTTTTGCAAGGGAGCGAGCTGCTTTCAATTTCATCCTCAAAAAAAATTCTTGGTGACGAGATCCTGAATTTTTCGATGAAGATGGAGTGATCGTATTTTCCCCAATGGTGTCAGACACTTTTGTCCGTTTAAATATAAGAAAAACCCCGATCGTCTGAATCTGAGTGGTCCAAGGTTGCTGATGATCGACCCTTCATTAGCAAGCTATTTTTTGTTGTTTAGGTGTTAAATTCTGCAAGAACCTTCTCTCTTTCTTTTCAAATATGTTTCTTTAATTTAAATTTGCACAGAGTATACTTGTCTGGATCTTTTCTCATGTTTTCCATAACGCGTTCTGCCAGTCTCTTTTTCTCCTTTTTTACCTCCAGGTCGTGGCATTGTTGTAAACTACAATATTAAAAGAAAAAAAAAATACAGATGTTTAAAGATAAATAACTTTTCACGTTTTTATTAGGGAAAATTAATCTTAAAATTGCCATTTTATTAATAGCGTAATAGTTATAGTACAATGTAACAAAAATGCAAATTAAAATATTTAAACTAAGTACCAAAGAAAGTATAAGGTTTAACAGAATCCGGCTCGAAGGACCATAAAATGTAGAGTTTCTACAAGCGGCTATACATTTGTAGCAGCTATACTTTAATACATATGTATGTAAAAAAGCAAATTGACGCTATAAAACCGCTCCTTTCTAATCCATATGGTGTTTTGACCATATGAAGCAGGCACAGAGGAATCAGGATTTTGCCTTTAATTATGCATAACTCCATATTCATACAGGCTTCAGTATTAAAAAAAATCCACATTAAAATATTACCTAAAAGCATCACGGCAAACGCAAATTGAGGTTTTAAAACAATAAAATAAATGTGATGAAGTAGGCATTGTAATCAGAATGTCACCTGAACCAAGCCCAGATGAATCATATATTTACCTTCGTATCACCAGGTTCTCTGGCTGCCAGCCGCATGTCCACCTTCTAGCTTGTTCGTTGCACGATTGGTTCCTCCCGCGCGCAAAATCACTGTCCTAGCGGTATTACCCAGTCAACTATGGTCAAGCGCAGCTTGCACCATATTAGTCAGTATTATACGCCGGACACTTATGTTTTACTTATTTATAAAAAAAGTACAAGTAGTTTTAACTACAACGCATTATTTTATAAAAGCACAATTCATTTCCTTTCCTTAAAAAATATTATTTATGTGAATTCGTCAAATGAAAAACGCCAGATCAAACATTTTCTTCCGGAAAATGGCAAACGGACGCGTTATATGAATCAGAAGAACATAGTTCAAATGTTTTTATTTTGTACCTAGACAACAACTATTTCTAAAATATCATTTGACCAAGTTAGAGACAAAGCTAAAGTATCCAAAACAAAAATTTACAGGCAATTATGTTAGTTGGTTACAGAAATACACCCATAGAAATAGAAAATTTTGTCTTCGAAGAACTACCCGTATATGTTACTTTGAGGGTCATATTGTCGGGGGATTTTTTGGATTTACCGTGTAGTTTATCGCGGTTTCTGATACAACGGAGCAGACCGGGCGTAACCCATGGTTTCAAAATTCTATACTTTCTCTTTACTATTTTAATATTGGTGTTATTTGCTATAACTGTGGTTAGAAGGGACACGAGATTACTTGTAGCTGTATTTGCATTTTGACTGGACATAAAAAGTTAGTGTTAGTAAAATCCATGTTTTCTAGATCTGTTTTTATATTATCGTAGTTGATATTTGACTTTAAGGAAGTTGATTGCCTGGGGGTTTTACTTTTTCCTAGAGATAAAATGATAGCTTTATGATCAGTTAAAGAAGATTCTAAAACCAGAGTAGTTGAGTGAACATTACCTTTTATTAGAAAGTGGTCTACACATCTCATGGACTCATCTCTGGTGGGGAAGGTGTGAGAAGGGAATAAACCATGAGCAGCATTTAAAGTTAGATATTCTTCTCGAAGGGGGTCTGAACTACGGTCGCAAATATCTATATTAATGTCTACTACTAAAATTTTGACGTGTGTCTCCAGATTATTATAGATATCATTTAAGCTATTGAAAAAGTTTGTGGAATTGGCGCTAGATCTTAGGAAGGGGGAGCGATAAACAGCCACAATCGCGATGTCGCTGCCTATCTGCAAAAGCAGACAGGTACCATCTGTGAACGCTGGTTCGCGTATTTTGTATGTTAAGCAATTTTTAGTGTATATAACTACACCGTCGTTTTGATTCAGTGCGTTGCTGGAGGAGTGAGCCACGTAGCCATCCACCAAGGGCAGACTATGTAACCCTTGAAGCCAGCACTCAGTCAATACTATGACATCGAAGTCAACTTCAGTTGTTGATAGTAGAATACGTAATTGTTCAAAATTTTTATTAATGCTGCGGATGTTAATATGGAACAGGTTAATTGACTGATCTGCCGGCGTAAGATATTTTTTACAGTTTTCTGGGCTACAATTGAATGAGTTTGTTGTTTCCAATAGATTCAATTCGTTATTTATTTTATGTATGGTAGCCATTGCAACTAAGGATACAGGCCACACACTAAAGCAGCAAGCACACAGCAAATGCCACACAATGCCCACATTTGCTGTGTATACATCTTCTCTATGCATTTTCTTAGCTATTTGATGTGTGCGCAGCAAATGTTGCTTTGTTGTTTGGCCCCTCTAACGCAGTAACCGTTTCTTGTATTGGCAATATGATGTGAGCTTGCTGCTTTGGGGTGTGATCCCCACCCTCCTCCCTAAGTCGACCACACAGGTCTTGTTCCATAGTCCGGTTGACCGGACAACTTAACCGTACTACGGGTAATAGATGAGAATACCGCGGCCACAATCACCTCGTGTTGTTTCCGGCGGCGAGTAGGGTAACCAGAGCTGAGAGATTTTGTGCTATCAGTGGTAAGACCAAAGGCTTGTCCTTTTTGTCTTCGGCACTGACGGCACACCCTCAGTTCTTACAGGGTCGGCAGCATCTTGGGTGTTACACACGTCCATAGGCCACGGCAACCACTTTTCATCAGGTGTGTTTCCAAGACGAGTGCTTGTCTGCCACCTAAGTGGTATATAAAAATTCTTCTTGCTTTCATCCCGAACGAACGTGATCTCCGATGAACGAAGATCGTGAGAGATGGCCCTGGGTCAGCCGGGGTGCGAGGGATATGCCTGTCAACCTCACCTTCGGCAACCAAAAACGACCCGGCGTGCGTTTTGGTCGGTTCGAGTCGATATAACCTCTTCCACCGGGTCCGGTGAGGGGTATCCGTGGGCATGTAAAAAAAAACTAGGACCTAAGTACAGTAATTAAATAAAAGCTTCCTTCATTAAAACAATACCAAGGACAATTTTTATTCACCAATCTTTAACATCACAAGACTCACAGTTTTACTAATTACAACGCTGTAATTGCATCTTTCAATTCTTTTAGTTCTTTATTGTGTAACCATTTGATGCCCGTCGCGGAGGCAGAACTAGAAGGTCTTCCAATGTACCTGTACGTGAAGAAAAATTTAATTAGTATTACATAGGTTACACTAAAAGTTTCCGGAACTGGCCACTTACATAAACAATATTTAAAAATTTATTACAACATTTGAAAATAGAACTCTTTGGCTGTAGAATACAGTTTGTTTCATCTGACTGTCTTTTGTTTTTACCTTGTGGCGCCATTTAAAAAATTGTGTGTCTGCATCAACATGGATTTAACTCGGGAAAATTTTCGTAGTATGATTTTCTACGATTTTAAGTGTAATTTGACGGCTCAACAGAGCATCGCTCGGCTTGAAACAGCTTATGGCGATGAAGCTCCATGCAAGACGACTGTTTATAGCTGGTTTGCAGAATTCAAGCGTGGTCGTATCAATCTCAGTGACGAATCTCGCGATGGTCGGCCGTCCACCGCTGTGACCAACAAAAACATCGATGCTGTGCGCCGTATGATTGAAACAGACAGGCATGTGACCTACCATGAAATTCGCGCATCCTTAGAAATAGGCATGAGTTAAATACAATCAATCCTACACAAACATTTGGGTGTGAGAAAGCTGTGCTCGCGGTGGATCCCACATAACTTGACCGAGGATCAAAAAACGGACCGCGTCACTTGGTGCAGTGCCATGCTTACCAGATTCAACGAAGGTGCGTCAAATTTGGTGTGGGACATAGTAACAGGTGACGAAACATGGATTTATTGCTACGATCCCAAAACAAAGCAGCAATCGAGCGTATGGGTCTTTCAAGATGAGCCGAAACCAACCAAAGTGGCGCGCGTGAAAAGTGCATCTAAGCGGATGATTGCTTCTTTTTTATATACTAATAAAACTGGACACGTGGCTACTGTTGCTTTAGAAAATCGTCGTACTGTGAATAGTGACTGGTACACGACCATTTGTTTGCCGGAAGTTATTGACGAACTCCGTAAAAATAACCGTAAACGCCGTATCATCCTGCACTACGACAATGCTAGTTCTCACACGGCCAGAGAGACAAACGACTTTTCGAAAGCGAAAAATGTAGAACTCATGAGTCATCCTGCATACAGTCCCGACCTGGCACCTTTTGACTTTTATCTGTTCCCAAAAATTAAGAACCAATTACGCGGCCAACGATTTTCATCACCAGAAGAGGCTGTCGAGGAGTATGAAAAACACGTTTCAGAGGTCACCACAGAGGAGTGGCACAAAAGTTTTCAAAACTGGTTTGATCGAATGAAAAAGTGCATAGACGCCAAGGGAGATTATTTTGAAAAACAATAAATTAATTTTGTACCTTTAATAGTATTTTTTCATATTCATTCCGGAAACTTATAGTGCGCCCCACGTAAAAAGCTGAGAAGAGGGCCAGATCGTAAGAGATGGCGCTGGGTCGGCCGGGGTGCGAGGGATATGCCTGTTAACCTCACCTTCGGCAACCAGAAACGACCAACAGGCGGCGTGCGTTTTGGTCGGTTCAAGTCCGACATAACCTCTTCCACCGGCTCCGGTTGGGGATATCCGTGGGTATTTTGCGCACGTAATATAAAAAAATTGGTATTGACAACACAAACACGATAAGAGCAGGCATTGGGCTAGATAAACCTTATGGTCTTTCTATATTATTCTCCCTCACAGAATAGAACAGCTGTCTGCTTCCTACCCACATAGGTACCTATACTAGTAGGTACTCCATTCGGTTAGGTATACAAAAGGTACACTAAAGGTAAACAAAACAATCTTGTAGCGACATTTTATAAAAACACATATTAAATAAACTAAGCTCGTTTTCACCACGAAACAAATTGTAAAACAAGTAAGACTTGTAGAAGACTAATTAAAACATAATATTTGTTTTATACATGTATCTCATATACAAGAAATAAGATCATAAACAACTTAAGATACAAAAAGGTTATTACTCTGTAAATGTTTTTTATCAGATAAATTGTAACTATCATCATAATCTTATTAGAAATTAATTTTAAAAATTGTTATTAACGTATAGGTAATTTGAATGAAAATTTGACAATTAATCGTTGTTGACATGCTCTTATTTATTTGTGAATATTATTTTATTATTATGCGATTATTTACATAATTATTATGACATACTGTATAATGTTAAATTTTAATGCCTGAAATTATTATTTTGACCTACTAATGAATGTGACATTTGCATGCCGTCTGGTTGAGTATGGTGATACTATCACAACAACTGTGAACATCAATGTATTATATACCCATATTTCGCAAATTATGAATAAATGAAATGAAATACTTTTTCGTTCACATAGTATGTATAGCCAACAAGTTGTAAACAAGTATAAAACACATTTGCGTTCACACTGTAGCCTGTGTATGTCACAGGCTACAGTGTGAACGCAAATGTGTTTGCAACTTGTCAAATACATGTTTTATATTTAGGTGAAAACGAGGGGTAACAGATGGTTGTGGCACGCTAAGATGACCGTTTTGACACGACTGGTTTTGCTCGTTTTCTTTTCTTTGGTGTGTGAAGTATATTTTCTTCTGTGCCAGTATCGTCATAGCGTGCCGCAACTTAAATTCTTAAAATTAAGAAACTAATTTCGCTTTTTAGTCTTTAAGTTGAGTTTCTAAACAGAAATTTTGTAATAAACTGAGTTTTTAAATAAAACATTTTAAAAAGATGCATATTAAAGATTGTGTAGGTACGTTTAGTTGAGTACCTAACCGGATGGAGTATAGAGAAGTGGATAAACTAAGTGTCTACGTAAGAAATGCAATTTTACTGGTTTACTAGCTTTTGCCTGCGGCTCCGCCCGCGTGGATGTCGGTTCCCAGGGTGGACAACCCTTATCACTAAGGGGTATGAAAAACAGATGTTGGCCGATTCTCAGACCTACTCAATATGCTCACAAAGTTTCATGAAAATCGGTCAAGCCGTTTCCGAGGAGTACGGGAACGAACCTTGTGACACGAGAATTTTATATACATATAAGATTTTTTATACGCGATACACGATAAAATTAGGAGTGGGTTCTGGAGTGTACCCGGGACCTCTCTCTCATTATCATCATCATATAATCACGGCTTTATCCCCGGATGGTTAGGCTGAGGTGAATTAACACCTACATTTCACCAATAATTTTATTCGGTCCCAAGTAATGGGGGGTGAGCCTATTGCCGCCTGGGCACTATATTGTTGACTCGAGCCCTGCATTTGAGACTGAGTCTGGGCTGTATATATCTGTCTGATGTTAAACAGCCCTATCCCTTAATCGCCTAGTACGACACCGCATGGGAAGAGATGGGGTGGTCCAAACTCTACTCTGCCGGGAACCACGCGGTTCTAATCGCGGCTCCCCTAAGTTAACTACAACGATGTATTCTGCATTGGGGTGTCAAAAAGTTCAATTAACTACTCACTGTACTTTCTTGCCAAGTAAATTCTCTATCCTATATCGGCAGAACCCCCAAGGACCCTGGTTCTTGTGCTCCTCCTGACAGAAGCACAGCTTGGCCTTCTCATACTTGCAGAACTCCTTGAGCACCAGGTCGTACGGAAAAGGGTACAGTTGCTCGATGCGGATCACGGCTATGTCCTTTTCCACTTTCTTTTCTTTTAACACGTCGTCAATTTTAATGGCAACATTACCGGAACAGAATATTACTTTCTTAACACTTTTGGGGTCTTTTCCATCATCCCCTATAACCCTGAAATTAATATTTTAAGCATGTTGATTGTTATACTAGACTGTACGATAGTAATAATAACCCCGCAGGGGCAGCTTGTGGCGAGTTGTTGGTGCGTGGCGACACCACGTACCCCGATACTCCTGAGGATTAGGATTTATTCCCCCTCACCTTGTGTGCTTGCCTTTATTGGCCGGCCATGAGTGGAGTTGCAAGAGCAGATTGCTACGGTTCCAGATTGGAATTGTAAAATGTCATAACGTCTTTGCAACGAGTCGAAGAGGTCAAGCTGGTATGCAGGTGCTCCAGCAAAAAGGTGACAGCAGTACTCCATGTGAGGCCGGACCTGTGCTTTATAAAGAAGGAGTTGCTGCCCCGCAGTGAAGTACTGCTTCGCCCTGTTAAGCACTCTGAGTTTTCCTGATGCCAACTTAACCTTGTCCTGCAAACGACTTCGGTATTAGACGTCACTGGAGATATCGACACCAAGGATCCCGATACTCGAGGAGATGGTAAGCGGTGTGCCCAGGAATTGCGGCGCTACAATGAACGGGGTTTTCTTAGCGGTGAGTACATATACTTATGTCTTAGTGGGGTTGAATTGGACTAGGTTTAGTCGTCCCCAATCGGATACTCCAGAGAGAGTAGTCTCAATTTCAGACAAATTGTTCGCGACTCTTCTCCACCTCGGACTGGGGGAAATTCGCACGGCCCGTGTAACACGTGTCTCCGGTACTGTCGTCCGCATAACAATGAATGGAGCCATCAGACAGCATGTCATTGATATGCAGCAGAAACAGCGTCGGAGACAACACGGAGCCTTGTGGGACACCAGCGTTTATGTTCATACGGTTGGAGCAGCTGCCGTCGACGACGGCTTGGATGCTTCTGTTGGACAAAAAGCTGGAGATCCATTTGCACATTCCCTCGGGGAGTCCATAATATGGCAACTTCGCAAGAAGACCTTTGTGCCAGACCCGATCGAAGGCCTTCGCTATATCGAGGCTGACCGCTAGTGCCTCACCCCGACTCTCGATGGCCTGCGCCCACTGGTTTGTGAGATACACAAGAAGGTCACCGGTAGAGCGACGGTGGCGAAAGCCGTACTGTCGATCGCTCAGTAGATCGTTTCCCTCAAGGTATCTCAGGAGCTGTGTATTAATAACACGCTCCATTACCTTCGAGAGAAGGGAGGTGATAGCGATAGGCATGTAATTGGTCGGATCTGTCCTGTAACCTTTCTTAGGTACATGGTGCACGAATGCGGTCTTCCACGAGGTCGGGACCCGCCTTGCGGAGTATGAGTGTGCGAAAAGACGTGTAAATACAGGGCACAGCTCAGGGGCGCAGTGTTTAAGCACCATCGCCGGTATACCGTCCGGCCCACTCGACTTCCGAACATCTAGGGACTTAAGCTCACGCCGGACCGCCCGTTGCGTGATTTTAACTTCAGTCATGGAAGCACCACAGCTGGGAGTTATGGGTGGTTCGGCGTTCCCGTCGTTCATTGTCGAGTTTGACGCAAAGAGATTACCCAACAGATCGGCTTTCTCCTTAGCGCCATGGGCCAGACTACCATCGGATTTTTGCAGCGGTGGAAGGCAGGTAGCGCGAAAGCCGCTCGCCAATTCTGCCGATGAACTCAAACTTAGCCCCGACCGTAGCTTTTTTACTAGACCTCGAGGCGGCATTCAACTTTCGCTTCACTTCAGTGATATATGGATCTTTATTGGCAAGACCCGTTGTCCAAGCCCTGTATGCAGATTGCTTGTAGTCTCTTGCTTCTCTGCAGGGCCTGTTAAACCAAGGGCGTTTACTCTCTCCTGTTGCGATCCAGCGGTTCGGAATATAGCATTCCATACCCGCTAGGATCGCATCAGCTACTGCTGTTGCACTGGAACTGGGATTATTTGAAGTCAAGCAAAGCCGCCTCCACGGGTACGACGCGAAGAATTCTCGCAGGCCATCCCAGTCTGCCGACTTCTAGTGCCAGACATGCCGCCATTGAGGTGGCCGCGGTGGTTCAGGCCGCATGAGAGTCACTTGCGCCCGAACGAGGCTGTGGTCCGAAGTACCAAGTGGTGCTTCCACAGTTAGTGAGTATTCGTCCGGGTGTGAAGTCAGCAGAAGGTCCAGTATTCAGTAGCTTCTATGGGTCTCTATTTCTGGTGTTCTAGTAATAGAATGCACTAGTTGAGAGAATCCGTAGGTCAGAGCAAAGTCATGAGCAGCCCTTCTCGCAAATTCAGTTCTAGGAGACCCCAGCCACTCTACGTGGTGAGCGTTGAAGTCCCCCAAGAATACTACATCCGCGGTAGGGTATTGCTCAATTACCTTGTCCGCAGACCGCTGCAGATGCTCAAACAATTAAGCTGTACCCAAGTCACCGCTATGAGACCTGTAGAGGCACGCAAAGGTACAGGTGTGGCCACCGTGATCCGTACGTACCCAAAGATTTGACAGGTCCCTGTCTTCAAGGCCTTGAAGACGGTGGCAGTAATATCATCCCGGACGTACAAGCATACCCCAGCACGACTCAGGAAGTTATGCTCGAGTTTGTACCCGGGGTATATTAAGTAGGCTGTATCGGCTGGGCATGATATTTGCGTCTCCGTCAGAAAAAACAAGGTAGGCTGCGCGGTCTCTAAATGGAGATGGACTGCGTTGAGGTTGGTGTGTAGGCCCCTGATGTTACAGAAATCCACGTGGACTTCTGTAACATCAGTCATCAATCATCATCTACTGTGGACGATGGTGCCGCTGTGGTAACGTTTTTCTTCTTGTTTTTTCCTTTCATGACCTATGTGGGGGGTGGGGGGAGGTAGGTATAGAGAGTTTCTGTGCTCCCAGTGCAGAAGGCAAAGCTAGGCTTCGTAACACCATTGACAAACTGGGGTTGTGTGAGTGGCTGGCGCGGCGGGCGGAAGGGCCCCCGGTCCCCTCCCAAATACTGTAGCCGAGTCCACTCCGGTTTCCTCCTCCGGCACGACTACAGCATCGGGCACTTTACACAGGCTGCTGGTTCAGCCTCCTGGGGCGGAGATTAAGTGATCCCCAGGTTCAGGAACCGTACAACCTGCGGGCAGCCAGCGGATAACGTTTCACCGGGTCTCCCTGACCGCCGCGCCAACATTTCACGCCCCTACAAGTCAGTGGTGTCAATTTAAGCCTACGGTCTATCCACTGACAGCACAAAATCTCTCCAGTGAGCTCTGGCTACCCTACTCACCACCGGGAACACAACACAAGGTTATTATAACCGCGGTATTCTGTAGGGCGGAGGTACTTCCCCAGACGGACTGCTCAATTTGAGACGGGAGATACTATATTATACATAGAAACACCCAGATCAATACAAATACCCATATTCAAGCATACAAAAACCCGCGTCTCCTGAGTAGCGTTTGCGTTTACCACCGCCACGCCACAGGAGCTGTCCATTTTAACCCCCCTTTTAGCAATTTATATGGATACCTATACTTTGTCAAACTGGTTAACTTCCCCCCACTCAAAGCCCCACTAAAGATAACATAGAAATTAATAACTAGCAGCGTTTCTTACCTTTTGAATTCAGTCCCAGGCAAGAAGTCCGAAAATTTTGACCTATAGTAAGGGTGCTTCAAGCCGACCTTAGGCGTGAAGAGTATGAGCGGCTTACGGAACGGCAAGGCAATCTGTCGTCGTATGAGATGGAAGTAGTTGGCAGCGCTGGTCACGTTGGCTAAGATCCAGTTCGATGCACGGAGCTGCTTTACTGCATACAGGATGAGAGATGGACATGGAAATAGCTATTTGAACTATCATGGTCACTCACATCAGTATCAAAATAAACGGGATATTTACCATGTTGCATTGTTTTGAGTTTGCAAAAACTACCGGGAATAAGCCAAAACAAAATCGCGAGTGGATACAGTAAGCATCGTGGGTCGTGTACGTAATCGAGATCGGGTTCGAGTTTGTAGTGAGAGTGAAACCAGTGGTAGTGCAGATACGCGTAGTAAAAGAACTCGAATGAGGGTAGATCGATATAATTACTACTAGAAAAAAAAATCTCTGTTCATTGCCACTACTCCAGTTACTCCGTGATCATGGGGCTATTTTTTTTTAATACCACTTAGGTGGCAGACAAGCACACGGCCCACCTGATGGAAAGGTTACCGTGGCCTATGGACGTTTGTAACACCAGAGGAGTCACAGTCGCGCTGCCAACCCTGTAAATACAGAGTTTCTGTGCCGTCAGTGTAGAAGACAAAGCAGGACAAGCCTTTAGTCTGCCCACTGACAGCACAAATTCTCTAGTGAGCTCTGGCTACCCTACTCACCGCTGGGAACACGACACGAAGTTATTATAGCCGCGGTTTTCTGCAGGGCTTAGGTACTTCCCCAGTTGGACTGCTCAATTGGGCGGAAATACCGCCGTGTCCTACCTCCTTAAAGCAACAGCGCCGAAATATCGGAAACTCAAAACAATGCAGCATGGTAAATATCCCGATTATTTTGATACTGATGGAAGGAGCTTCTGAAAATTGGGCCCTAATTGGGTCCAAGCCTGCCTCACTTGCTTTGTAATTCTCTAAGCATACAGGACCATAGCGATAGCCTTGATAGAAATTGTTGATGGTCGATCTCACGTGACGTCAACCACTCCGACCAATGACAAACTCTATCAAGGCTCTCGCTGTCCTCTCAGGATTGGAAGGATCCATCCAAAACAATAAAGAGGACCTTGAGCTCCAAAATTTAAATTTAGTACAAACTGAAGATAAGTTTCTTTAAATTATGATACTACCTATTATTTGCTTTTGCTGCTCAGAATATTTTTTTCTTTATTTGGGTAAACCAACAAACACAATATAATATTTACTTAAAAAAAGCATAATTGTGTTCCCTACAACATTTACCACAGCTTAGTAGGGTAGTATTAAAAAAGATGCCGAATGCGTTATGACCGAAGAAGAATAACTAATTTAGAATTTCGATAATTTTACTTCTAAAGATACTAGGTCACGTTGCCGTAATACCTATCGAATTGAAATTTCTATTGTATAAGTTGACTAAGCGATATATTGGCAAACGCACCCCTGCGTTAGTACGGCAGTGGTGCATTGCAAACAATTGGCAGTGGTTCGGGCAATGCGTCCTAGTAGGTATCCTATATGCTATTTTATAAATTAGGGCATTACAATCATATCTATTATTACAAACATCATATAACAACATTGTTTGAGGCAATATGAAGAATAATCGGAAGTGCTTAAAATAGGTCAATTAAAATCTTACGGGCCATTAATTTGTCATCCAAGTTGGGAATCACGTCTTCGTCGTCGTCGCACTGCGCTAGATACCTCTCGATACGGGCGGAGGAGTGCTCGGGACCCTGCAAATTTATGAAGGCTTATTTGAGAGTTCCTCGCCTACAAGATGACAATTATCGATAAAATAAAATAAAAGTTGCTCCGTCAAAACATTCGCAAAAACAATAGGCTACTTGACTGAATTTGGAAAACCATTTTAAATGATGCCTTATTACATTATCAACATACTACATTAATATTTCTGTAAAAAAACAATGCATTATGTTTAAAAATCAATGATAAAGTTTAAATTTTCAAGAGTGCGCGAAAAACGCTATTCTTCAAAATGGCGTCGTGTGAGATTCATGTGACGTCAATCACAAGTAAATAATATTCACTATAGAAGACGTTTGATAACAACAGGTGCTACGTAATTTCAAATTTTCAACATTTAAGTGGGAAATGGTGTGTAGTGCCACAGTGCACAAATATGTCTATAAGAACCCCAGAAAAAATATTTGTTTTTGTTCCCAACGATCCTAAGAGGCGAAAAATGTTAAATAACTCTAGAATTTTTTTAATTTATAGTATAATCTCCACTCGTCTCAGTCCGAAAGAGTTATGTTGTTGAGCTAAGTTGAAGTGTTTAGACCAGATTATTTATTATGACGGGCGTGTCATTGGCGAGGGGTGAAAATTTTCAAAAGGGAAGCTGGTGGAAAACAGTCTTACCTGTTATAGAATGTCCATAGCAATTTTGTATGGAATTATCTCAATTTTAGATACAGAATGTAAGATACTTTCTATTTCAAATAATGTGTATTATTTATTAGACTATAAAATATCAAAATGTCTACCAACTTGTCTCGGTAGAGCAAGCCGGCAGGAATCTAGCTATAGGGACCCCTCACCATTTGTGTGTATGAGAGAGAGACATAAATGTGTGTGAGATTTTATTTTACTGAATTTTATCGTTACTTAGTGGATCAAATTACTATTTATATAAGGCATTACAAAATGATATTTTGTGAAGTGTACATAAATCAAGTTTTGTTATTATATTTTCTAAATAAAACAAATAAGAAATATAATTGCTTTTTATTTAAGTACACAATGGTGATAACTAGTAACAACATTCGCCAAGATGTTATATTTAACTTCACCTCACTTGATGGTAAACTGAAGACACACATAGCATGTTTTTCTCAAATCATACCATTGTGGTACTGTACGAAATTGGAATATATTTTTTTCTAAAAATTAACTAGCTTAGGAATTAAATTATTATCATAATCATTGTCATATATTACTAAAATTATGTCTACATTTTTGTTCTGTTCGAACTGGCTATCGGTCACACAAAAATAGCACATTTGCTTGCCCGTTGCACACATTTGTTATTGTTCCTGTGCCTTACATTTGTCTGCAATGATACCATTTTTTATATAATTCATCTTAGTTTTTGCCTTGTTAGGTCCTTTAATTTCAATGACTGCATCTTCAATTAAGCCATCAGGAGATGATGCAATTGTTGAATTTGCATGGCATAAATAAAGCCCACATGGTGAAATCTTTATCAATTTTTTACTAATAATCTTTCTGCCCCCTTGTTGCTTCTTCTACTGTACTTATGGTATTGGCAGTCAATGTTGTTTTTAATTCCTTTAACAGTTTGTCTGCATCTGCTTGAATTTGTTTTGGTTGGTTCATTTTAAAATGATGCAATGCACTCTTCATAACTTTGTTAGGACAAAAATCTTCTTGGTGTTTTACTAATTTTATTCACAACTATCAATTTTCCTCTTCTTGGCTACTAAAATAAATTCAGTATAAACTATTGGATTACCAGGTCTATGTGGTACTTGTTTGGTATCTCTTGCACAGTCATATATTTCAGAGTAGTTGTTACTTTAGACAAAGTAGGCTTTCTCCAAAAGCAATCAACCCGAAGTAGATGTTGGTTCTTCAGCGCGACGATGGACCCACATCAAAAAAGGAAGTGCATGCTTACAACCTCCAGCAGAAGCAGCACAGTTATGGCAGTGACAGTTAACGATTTCATTTTCATTTTCTTTAATAATCAACGTCACATTGTACGGTTTGTTCCTCACTTTATACTCCGGGTACACTTTACACTAACTGTGCAAACACCATATTCTCGATGCAATTGAACGTAACCAATAGCATCATCTCCATAGGACTCCCTTCCAGACCTGCGTAACAAAAGAAAACATCATAAACATCATCAACAAATAAAACATTACTATGTTTATGTCAACGTAAACTAAAATTTCATTTTATAAAATTTAAATTATTACACATTAAGGTTTGAAAATGAATATGAATTTAGATACTACATGATACTTACTTAGCTATTTTTATATTTTTAAGTTCAGCAGCACGGAAATCAGTATTGTTTTTGAAGAACAGTGCAATCATAAAGGCGTCCACTTTAGGAAGTTGCTGTTATCTGCTCGCGCAAAATTTGTGTCCATGTTGATAATTAAAACAAACTATATTAACTATATTTATTACTTAATCACAAATGACCATAAAACTCTCGATAATTAAAGTAAAATCCGAATTATACACCGAAACAACAAAAAGCGCGTACAAACGAAGTGCTGTTTATTGGGCAGTGACGTCAACAGTACTTCTGCCCAATCAAGAGCGTTTTCATCATAGACAATGAATCAACAAAATATTATATTTTTATATTCGAAATTCTCATATAATATACATATTAGAGAGTAAATTATAGTCTCATAGGTCTTTTTCCGTTATTTTCTGATAGGATGACCATATTTTGAATGTTGTCAAATAGCCTATTGCCGCTCGCTCGTCCACGCTGGCGAGAATTGCATCGCAATGAGGAGATAGATACATACATTCATGTAATCGCGCCTTTATCCCCGGTGGGTTAGGCAGAGCTGAATTAACACCCATATTTCACAAATCATTAAATTTGGTCTCACTTAATAGGGGGTAAGCCTATTGCCGTCTTCCGGGCACTATTTTTGACTCAAGTCATGCATCTGAGGCTGAGTCTGGGCTGTATTATAAATGTGTCTGATGTTAAACAGCCCTATCTCTTAGTCGACACCGTTTGGGAAGAGATGGTGAGGAATTCTACTCTGCCAGGAAGCACGTGGCTGGAGAGATACACTACTTATTTATCTCGCTATCCCGAGTGTAACACCAGAGGCGTCACCATAGAATTGGAGGAAGTGATTCGTGCTGCCGAACCCGTACGAACCTTCTAAAGCCCTTCTAAATGGGGTATATTGTAATATAGGGTAATATGGAGTATATGGTAGTCGCTTGGAAAAACCACAGCAGGGAGTTCATTCCACAGCCTGAGCGTGCGTGTGATGAAGTTCCTTTCATAGACATAGATTTGTTCTGTACAAGCTCGAATGTAATTAAAAGACGCATGGTTGACGAGTTCTTTGGGGAAGGTGCTAGCCACCGTCACAGAACTCATTCAGTGTAGTGACACCTACTGCAGACTATTCTTGTGCTTTTGTATTTTGTATCTTCTTATATATTTTCTTTCCTTTTGTTGCAATATGTATCGTATTTTAAGTATCTTTTATTTATTTATATTATTGTACAAGCAAACGTAATAAATAAATATTTATATGTGTATGCTTGTAATTAGCAATATGTTTAACATAGTGTAATCTATATATTATTGTTATTAGTCTGTAAGCCTTCCTAAAAATAATAAATAAATAAATAATTAGCACGCTGTACGCATCGTTCCCGCTAAGTGTGTAATGTGTGAGAATGCCCCGCCAAGTGAGAATCTTTACACAGATTTTGAAACTCAAAGCGTCACTTACAGCTCCATCGAGGCCGTGTGGCAGCTGTATCACGATGCCGGACTGACAGATCCACTTGCTCTCGGCGTTGGCCACAAACGTATCGAACACCGGCTGCCCGGTGTCTGCGAAATCTCCGTACTGAGCCTCCCATATGGTCAAACAATACGGACTTGAGTACGAGTAGCCGACTTCGAAACCCATTATACCTGTGTTTCAAGAACCATTTTGGATTATACTTCTTTATAGATGTACGGGACCCTATATAGACCTGGGCCAAGCCAGCCTCACCTTCTGTATAACGGATAAGGCGCTGACGCAGGTTTTCCTCTCAAGGTTCACTCTCAGGTGGCAGTTGCTCCTAAATAAGTTACCCCAAATATTCTCGAGACAAACTCAACCACAACTCTAACACGGTACACATATGATTAACGGACGAAACTCTAGCACTGGTTTTCCGCCTCCTATAAAAGTCTCACAAGCCAAATCTGAAGGAGGCGGAGAAGCAAGCGAACCCTGGTCTTCGAGGTGGATGTAGTGTTAAGGAGAATCTAACCGACGACCACAACAATATGATGATGAATTGAATTATCTACTGCAGTTTCAGCCTATATTACAAAAGATAGAGGATAATGATGTGAGATATATTGGATGTATGAATATCTTTGGCTCAAACATACCTACTTCACACAAGCTAGAAAGGAATAATATATTTTATTCGGCACGGCCAATGACGTATTATATTCACAGATACGTCATACACAAAGATGGCGGCTTTCAAAAATAACTTGACTTTCTATAATAATAAAATTATATCAATTTTTTTTTATACCACTTAGGTGGCAGACAATCGCACGGCCCACCTGGTGGAAAGTGGTTACCGTGGCCTATGGACGTGTGTAACACCAGAGAAGTCAACCTCGCGCTGCCGACCCTGTAAGCACAGAGTGTCTGTGCCGTCAGTGTAGAGGACAAAGCAGGACAAGCCTTTAGTCATCCCACTGACAGCACAAATTCTCCAGTGAGCTCTGGCTACCCTACTCACCGCTGGGAACACAACAAGAAGTTATTATAACAGCAGCGGTATTCTGTAGGGCGGAGGTACCTCCCAAGCGGACTGCTCAATTGGGCGGAAATACCGCCGTTTCCTACCTCCTCCAATTACTAATAATACGTCAATATTATTAAATGATATGAACTACATTATTATTTATATCACTTAAAATTACATTATTATTCAAGACTTTTATTGCGTAGCGTCTTGTCACGTCACTGGTGCATATAAGTGACGTTCGTCATCATTTTTTTTTTACTACATTTTCGAGTGTGAACAACATATCTATAGTTTATAATATATCATTGGGTAGGTACAGCTGTTTATTGACGGACGAAGCTTTGACGTGGACTTACCTCCTGGGGTTAGGCTCATCCTCACTCCCGTAAAAGACAAAAAGGAAAGGTAGGATAGCGGATTCCAGGCTTATTGGCTAAAGAAGCTAGCTCAGCAGCTATTCAGTGAGGATAATGATCGTTTATGTAGATTAAACTCACCAAACTCAGACAAGGCACTGTTGTGAAGTTCGTATTTCGCTTGATCCGGGTATAGGAAATCTAACACGCGGTACGTGGCGCCGTCTACGCCTTGGTGGTGGTACACATGATGTCTGGCAAAACAAAGGTTGCTTAGACTTAAGAGTGAAGTACATGATAGGACACGTTGTTCAGCAATAATACGTGAGGAAGGAAGGTACGTGCTTAATTTCGTCACATTCGGACAAAAGCATTTCTGCGAATCGGTCACAGGCGCACTCGCGTTGTCATTGTGTTGTAGCAATCGGATCGAATCGGATCGGATCTAGTGTTTGTTTGACCGGAATCCTCCCGAATGTCTACAGCCCTATGGGAGAACACAACACACTGGCCGACTAGTGAAGCCCCGGATTCTGGTTGCGGAATACAAAGGGTGGGACTACACTACACCCGTAATATAGTTAATATATATATATCTGTGATGGGTAATGTACGGCACACGGGCCATATCCGGCCCGCGTAAGCATTTAAACTGGCCCACTGACGGTCCTTTGATATAAATTGAATATTATACATACATACATATAATAACGCCTCATCTCCGTAGAGTTACATAACATAACACTGCTCCGCTCCCCTAAGTAGTAGCGTGATGATATATAGCTTCCCCTAAATTCTAAAACCTTCGTCGATAAACGGAATCAATACAAAAATATTTTTTCAATACGAACCACTGGTTCCTGAGATTAGCGCGTTCATACAAACAAACAAACAAACTCTTCAGCTTTATAATATTAGTATAAATAAATATAAAAAGAGGAATATATCAAAAGGAATTGCTATTGTAGAGGAAGGAAGTACGTAAGGACAGAGTCAAATAGCGGGATGTTGTCTCTGCCGACCCTGTAGAGAAATAGGCGTGAGCGCATGTATGAACTGCTATCATTTTATTTCGTCATTATTATAGATTTAATTAAACTCACCTATGCGCCATGGTACCTCTTTCGACGTCTTCGCCTGTAAATCTAACGTGGATCTTGTCTCTGAGGAGGGACCCTAGGGCAAGTGCCTCACCCATCGCCCAATCAGCTATACCTTCGTTTATCTATCAAAGAATTATAACGTAAGAATAATAAACGGGTTTGAATCTTGGCCATCACACTACTGACGTGAACCCACTCCTTCCACAAGCAATTTTTTATACCATTTAGGTGGCAGACAAGCTCACGGGGCCCACCTGATGGGAAGTGGTTACCGTGGCCTATGGACGAGTGCAACACCAGGGGGTTTACACTCGCGCTACCGACCCTGAAGAAACTTTCTAATGCCCCTCTTAAAGAACCCCATATTGTAGGCACTTGAGAAAACCATAGCAAGGAGTTCATTCCACAGCTTGAGTGTGCGTGGGATGAAGTTTGTTTCATTACTTTACTCTACTCTGGTCGCAATGTGTGAGGGGTTCTCTATTTTTATTCCTACGATTTTATGTCATAATTTAACATTGCATAATGTTACTGGTCCTAATATAGGTATTTAAACTATCATGGTCACTCACATCAGTATCAGAATAAACGGGAACTCAAAACAATGAAACATGGTAAATATCCCGTTTATTCTGATTACTGGTCCTAACATTATTTACGCATAATACTCATTTGCCAAAACTTTTTAATCTTAATTTTTTTAATCCTATCTACTATAAGCATAATATTTTATAAGCATACTATCCCAAAGCATAAGTTTACTTAAGCATAACGACGCGTAATCATAACTATTATAAAATACTGCTACTACCAAGAACTGTTTGAAATTATAGTTTTTAAATTCAGAATGTTCATTTGACTAAATAAAGTTCTACATGGTTATAAAAAAAAATAACGACGAAGGCCTAATGCGGGAGCTTCGCTCCACTCCGCTCCCGCATTAGCCTTCTAACCTAATCTATCCAAGTCGGAATCATGGGCTTTCTCAATAAATCTATGACTGAACTATTAGACAAATAAACAATATGCTTTACAAATTTATGCATATCAAAGTTATGAATAAAAACATTAGGATATACAATATTTATGCTTAATAACAGAGTATGCTAAAAACCAATTATGGCACACTATTATTATGACAAAGAAAATTATGCCTAACTTATTATGACAATTTAAAGTAGGACAAAAATCATTATGAGAAAAAATGGGATCCCTGTGTGAGGATATGCCTATGGCGAGCGGTGCGATGATAGAATGTAGCTGTGGGCATCATGCCACTGGTCAAGAAGGTCACCGGTAGAGCGACGGTAACGATTTAGCTTAACTGGTGGGGTAAGAGGGAATATTAATAAATACGGTTACTTGGTATTCTATAAAAAAAGGAAGATAAGATAGACTAGGTAAGGTAGGAAGAAAGGAGATAGAACATAACGGTATTCCCGTTCCAATTCGGTAAAAATCTATCAGCCTTTAGTAGTAGGTATTCGCGGGGACTGGACCAACTCTTCAAACCACCACCTCCCCCCTGTCATTCCCTCCCCCGCCATGCCCTGTCTCTCGGCTTCAGGGTGGACGTCACGGCTAAAAAATAAAAAAATAAAAAAAGTTTGGTGTCTATTCGGGGGTTTTCGGCCATGCCGAGTCGATTGCGCTAATCCGTTTTCGCGTACGACGCACCGTTACAAAGTTACAGAAACGTAATCTGAGGTAATTGACGAACAATTGATAACGGCCGACCCTTGATAACGACCAGCCATCGTCGCTCAATGTTATCTCGGGTCTGTTGTCTTTTTTGTCAATGTCTGCGTCATAGCCAATGATGACTAAACCTATGATGTAAAACGGGTATGTATTTGATTTAAAAAAAAGTCCTTTCGCAATACTAATGTTCTTTATTATTTTCAAAACAATATTTGAATAACTTACTTAATATGATATCGTTATACAGCGTATTGTTAGTGAACAGGTGCTGGAAATCGGCTAATGACATACCATAATGTTTATAGTATAAATACATTAAACAATATTCGCCACATACTGGAGTGTAATCGTTTTGGATTCGATTAGTGTTGTAATTCCATACTCTGCAATTTCGATCTAAAAACGTACGATGGAAACCTGTGGGTGCTCTACCATAGGAATCAAAGTACTGACCAACTCCATTCGCGTCTATGTGTATAGCAACCCAGTGAGAACCAGGCTTATTGTCGTTATCTAAGTTGCTTATGATATATGTAGGCATATCTACATGAATCGGCAAGCGATTTGCGGCATAAACATTACATTCACTTTTTGAATCCACTTGTCTCAAGTATCTCCGTATTTCTAATGTATTCATGATCGCGTTACGATGTTATCAGGCTCGTAGATTATAAGCAAATAATGAGATCAACAATAATTTAACATATTATAGGGTCTACAAAAACTTTTGTTTTAACTGTAACATGACGTACGAGCTCCCTTTGCTCGCTCCCGCGCATAATAATTTCACTCATAATGAACATTGACCAAATTGGTCTGGTCTATGACAGAGTATCTTAACATACACTGCATTTCGAACATTCACGGTAACATAATATATACTAAACACATTGTTAATAAAACAAAGAAATACTTTGTATGAATATATTTTATTGAAAGGATCAATATACAATAATGCAGACTTATTTCTAAAACATATTTAATTCTAATACGCGCTTAATTCTAATACACACTTAATTTTAAAACATTTAAGTTTACTTAACTACTATATCAACAGAAATGTTACGGTTTTTATCGATTTCTATAACATTATCAAATTCTGCATAGACAATACAATTAATAGTTTGTGTTAAAGCCGTATCAAAGCGAACTTCTATTCTTACGCTACCATGTTTTATAAGGTTCCAGTGATTAGAAGCATTCGCTGATAAGTCAGGTGTTAAATCGAACGCTAGCAGACAAAACCCTTTGGAATATTGATCTCTAGATATCCCGTTGCCTTCATTAAGGAAATGTATACCTGTACCCGAGAACAACGTATGATAACTAGAAGTAAAAATATTATTCCCAAATGATGGTTGTAAAGCTTTTGAAGGTATTTGTTGTCCGTCTATGTATAAACAAAATGTACTAATATCAAAATTTTCAAATGTTGTGTGTTAAATGGGTTTTTAGAGAGATTTCCATTGAATGCTGCATTATTCACAAAACCAACTATACACCGTTTAGGTACTTGACCAAGGAATATGTTATCAAGAGTTTTACCCTGAACACCTGATGGTATCGTTAAAACTTTAACTTCAGCTCGTGTGATAGGATATTTAGCTGTCGTAGATGATAACACTTTTTGATGTGCAAGTAACACAGTTGGATTAATTCGTGCTCTACGAACAATCAGGGTTGCATCTGTAATAGTAACTTTAAATTTAAGGTCGTCAGCAAACAATTAGAACGAGTCAGTCGCTATCTAAAACTAAACAAACAAAAATGTATGTGTCATCTAAAGTAATGACCACTCGTTATAAGCAAAATTTCTGTTATCTGGGAATATGACTAAGTAGGTAGGGATTTGTGGTTATCGAATACAACAAAAAAGTTCAGTTATCTGAGGTATTTAGCTTACAATTCAAACAAATTGGTTCGCTATCTGAAGGTAAATTATCTGAGGATATCATTACTACGTTTCTAAAAGCAACGAGATATGGACTGTGTATAAAAGAGAGTCCTCTCTCTCACTAAACTCAGTTAAAACGTTGTCGTCAACAGTGGATAAGTTAGTACACTATAATAAAAAGACCAAAGTACAAGTTTGATAACTGAATATCATAGTATTCTTCATACATTACAGTGTGCTGTTCATACGTTGTGGTTACTATGGCTGTAAGTATTATCATATTTCAAATAGTGTTCTTAATTACATTTATACTTTTTTATTCGTGTGTCCATGTCAAATTTTTCAAAAAGATATTTTATATTGTTTCAGTTTCTAGATAATACATATAAACAGTTTTACTATCCAGGGGAAGAGGATGAGCGCAGTGACGAAGAAGGTACTCTGGAGTACAAAGTAAAGAACGCCATTCTACTAAAAAGGAAGAAAGACATAGAGGAATTCTTTGAGAAATCGAAGAAGAAGAAGAAGGCCTCCAAAAAGTCATCTACTGTTGGACGCTTATCAAACGGGGGTACAGCATATATCTCTACAAACAATGACGATGGAGATAATGCATCCCACCTCATAAAAATTGAAATTTACGATCTGAAGAAGACTAAAGAAATTGCACCGACGGAGCTATGGAAACATGCCGAGCTGCGTGTAAAATATTATACAGCAAACGATGGGGACAAGAATCTAAACAATGTACGTGATATCATATACGATATAACTAAACAGCTCGCTGCTACCGAAGATTGTGCTAAATACTTCATGAATAATTGAAGTAGTGAAGATACACAGACTTCTACCTTAATTTAGTTTTGATAGTGTATGAACTATTGTGTAGTACAATCTATCTAGTAAAACAGTGCGTATTCAAGAATCCTTGTGTTAAATATATAGATTAATAGTGATACACCATGGATACATTAAACTGTGACTTATATAATTCGGAACTCGTGGTGCTTGCTGAGGAAGTGTCGTTAGATTTTATGTCATCTGAATTCAACCAGGAATTTCATATATCACAAACTGGAAAAGGAAAAAGAAAATCAGAATCTGTGACAACAACAGAAGAAGACTCAACTGCAAAAAGAATACATCTTGAAGCACCATCCACATCATCAGTGTTTTTTCAAACTGTGAGTACAGAAAGTTATGATACAATTAAATGTTCACAGTGCAAAGTGTCGATAAAAAAAAAAATTTTGAGTAACCATTTGAAAAGTAATACACATAAAAATAATTCTTTAAAGAATGATTCAGAGTTAAGAAATGTTAAAATAGTTGAAAGTGCTTTCGGAAATAGAGTTATTACGTATAGAATTAAATCTGATATCATTATTGACAACAATCCACAACCTTTTCAAACACCTGAATTATTTTTAAAAGAAATCAAAGATGTCGTATTTACTTTACTTGAACGATGTATCATAGATCTTTTTATTGTAAAAGTAAATGTTATCCTCAATGCACACTTTATACAGCTAACTAAAAACTTACGTAACACATTCGACTTCCAAATAACTAATTACGTTTTCAGTCGTGGTGATGATAAAGATATGATTTTTTCTTTAATAACTTCTGAAATAAGTACTAAAATTTCAAATTTTGAAAAAAAAGATAGTGGTTGGAGTTTACTAAAAATAAATTACATGGATATGAATGTTAATAAATTTAACCCATTGCGGGGCTCCTTCTACATAGACCTACCATTAGACATAAAAGTTAAAAAAGCAGTAATAAATGTACAAAATAGGGATAACGAATGTTTTCGATGGGCAGTTTTATCAGCATTATATCCAGCTAAAACCCATGTTGACAGGGTAACATGTTATATTCCTTATAAAAATAAATTAAAATTTGGTAATATTTCATTTCCTGTAAAATTGAAAGACATTAATAAATTTGAAAAACTTAATGATATTAGTATAAATGTTTTTGGTTTAGATTACGATTCTAGAAAAAAGAAAAATATTGTGGTTGGCCCGTTATATTTTACAAAAGAAAAAAAAAACATCCATTTAAACTTATTATACATAACTCAGGCTAACAGAGGTCATTATTGTTATATAAAAAATATTTCAAGGTTAGTAGCTCAACAAATTTCATCAAGTAAATGTGCAGTTCATATTTGTGATGGTTGTTTGTTAAACTTTACATCGCATAATAATTTAAAACAACATCAAGAAAAAGATTGTTTCCACATTTCAACAAAACTACCATCGGAATCTAATAAAAAAAGTAATTGGTTTAATGAGTTAACACCTTCGAACCAAATATCATTTAACAATTATGAACGAAAATTAAGAGTACCCTTCGTAATATACGCTGACTTTGAAGCTTTTTTGAATCCTATTAACGGATGTTCTAATAACCCAAATAATTCATCAACCGAAAACATCCAAAAACATGAAACGTATAGCTTTGGCTATTACATTAAATGTTCATATGATGATAGGCTTTCAAAGTATAGGTCACATACTGGTAAAGATTGTGCACTTATGTTTATGAAAATGATAAAAGATGATTTAGTTAATATCTGTAAAAAAAATACATTTGTTAAAAGTCCGTTACCATTAACGGAAGAAAATATTAATATGTCTAATCAAACTAAAGTCTGTTATATTTGTAATCATAGTTTAAACAGGCCCCTCTTCCCCACTGGGCACTATGGGCACGTGCCCAGGGCCCCGCGATCGAATGGGGCCCCCTAGTTCCTGCCAGATTACCAAATGATAACCGATATTTAGGTATTACCGAAAAACATTAATTTTGAAAAATCTGATGATAATGACTTACTACAATACCTACGCTTATTATATTAGCTTTAGTTTGCCGCATGCGGATAGCTATACCTTGTACAACATAGCTTGAACTTTTTGACAGATGGGTCAGTGATGGGAAACAGAAAATATCTATTGGTGTAAAAAATGTGTTGGCTAAATATGTGGCTGTATGTATGTTTTAAACTATTCAAAATAAATAAATTCATTCGTCAATCAATTTTATTGCACTAGACATAAAAACATTGGGTAGGTACCATTGTTTTCAGTTTTTCTATTTAAATTTTACTTCGAAGCAATAAAAACCACTTAAGACTTTCGGCAAATGCTTGAGTCCTTAACAGGTACTCTTATGTTGTGTGTCTATTCTTATGATTATTATCAATTTTTAATATTATTAAAATAAGAAAATATTGTTCGTCGTTGCAAAGTTATATAGATTTCAGATTTGACATCCGTCAAAAAGAAAGATCAAACTAATAAATAAACAGGGTATAAGCACGGAACAGAGAAGTAGGTATAAGTACTCCACTCTCTCTCAAAAATGAGTTTTTCCGATATTAGTATACCTATTTAGGTTAATTTAAATACCTATATGTAAGTATAAGAATACAATTAAAAGAAAAATTATTAAATTAAAAAAAGAAGAATTATTTGATGCGGTGTGGTTTATGTCTTTAAGAAACCTATTCGAACGTCATTCGTAATACCAAAGACAAAAAAGGGGAATTCCCGACTCCCGATCGTCGTTTGACTTGACGAACGGGAATTCCCTTCAAGTATTTGTCTGCGATGTTGTGGCGTTTGTTTTGTTTGTAGTTGTTAGTTTGTTACTGACTGTGCTTGAGCTCTGACAAAAAATAGTATTGTTTGATTAAATCGTCGTTTGTCTGTTTTGTGTTAGCGAATATTTTCGTTATAAAATTAATTAAATACTGAATTATAATATAAAATGTCGAAACGGTCATATCCTAGTGGATCTGAAAAAAGGAAAAAAGCTCTACATCAGAAAGAAGTAATTGAAAAGTTACCAAAATTAACATCATATTTTACTACTACTACTGGAGAAACTTCTGTAAGTAGCAATCAACTCATAAATGTTCCACATCATGTTCCAATTTTGAAAAAGAGATTGAATCAGAAAGCGACTATTCCTACGACGAAAGTGCAACGACTTCAGTAACTTCACTAAAACCGACAACTCCAACTGTGTCAATTGAACAGCAGTTTTCCAACACAGAAGAATTAATATCGCACGATCCCGCCGATTATTTTCACGAAAAGTTTGTTGAAATAAATCGCGAAATTTTAATTCGTAAGGGACCAGTATATTTTCAAAATAAAGATTCTGACTTTTCCGAGGCATCCAGAACCTACAAAGATGGTAATAAATTAGTGACGAGATATTTCAACAAAGCATTAGCTTCTCTCGTGATAAGAGTAAAACGAAGTATGGCACACAACAGAATACAGCAAATAAATAAACATACTATTTATGGATTCAGATACTTATTACAATACAAAATTAGTCAGTTTCAATTGCAAGTCTGTGAAAAGGTCTGTCGAGGGTGTTAGATCTTTGTGCCAGTCAGCTGATATAGTTGCTCTGCAAGAAACGTGGCTGATGCCATATGACATATCATACCTCGACTCCATACACAACGATTTCGTCAGTACGGGTAAATCAGCTGTAGATCTTTCAGTAGATTTATTAAGAGGGCGTCCCTATGGCGGTGTTGCTATCCTGTGGCGTAAACAAGCGTTTAAAGCGGTCACTGTGATTGAGTGCGTTAGTACGCGGTTAGTGGCAATTAAAGCATCTCTCGGTGATAGCTCGATAATAGTGTTTAGTGTATACATGCCTACTGATTGCAGTGAAAATTTACCAGAGTTCACTGAGTGTCTGGCTGAAATGTACGCGATAGTCGATAGTGAGAACGTCGAATCGGTTTACCTACTTGGGGACTACAATAGCCACCCTGGTGAGTCTTTTTACTGTGAACTCTTGGACTTTTGTACTGAGCAAAAATGGACATGTGCGGATATTGCAAAATTAGGAATAGACTCTGATAGCTATACATACATCAGTGAAGCTCACGGCTGTAGGCGTTGGCTAGACCACTGTGTGGTTACTGAGTCGGCTTGGCAAACGATTACGGAAATTGGTATATTGCATGATGTCTTCTGGTCTGACCACTATCCTATGTTTATCAACTGTAGGTTAGGTATTAATAGGCGAATATCAGATATCATCGATACACCTTGTAACCGGGTAATTTGGGGACACAAGGACAATGATCAGATAACTGAATATTCTAACTTTTGTAATGACAAATTAAGGTTGATTGAGTACCCTCAAGATCTAGGTATGTGCACTAATGCTCACTGTGAGGATCTTGAACATAGGCAAATTATAGACAGTATATATATAAATATTGTCAACATTCTCTCTGAAGCAGCCACACAGAGTTATGTAAAAAATCAGACTAAGAAACACAAGGCTCAGATTGTAGGCTGGAATAGGTATGTGCGGGAGGCTCACATGAGGGCTAGGTCTGGCTATCAGAACTGGCTCTTGCACAATAAACCTACTTCTGGGCCCATCCACGAGGATATGTACTTATCTCGCAAAATGTTCAAAAACAAACTTAAATGGTGTCAAAACCACCAAGAGCAAATTAAACTTGACATTATCGCCTCACATCGTGAAGGTAAGGACTTTAAACAATTCTGGAAAGCCACAAATAAACTGAATACCAGACCTAGCCTTCCTGTGAACGTTGGCGGTGCTGATCTGCCTGACAGCATTGCAAATATGTTTGTGGAGCATTTTAAATTAGAGTCACCTCTTGGCCGTTCGTCGGGGGTGGTCGATGCTGGCGTTTGTCGTGACACCGATACAGTTCGTTTCTCCGCTAGGGATGTGGCTGGGGTTATTGGTAGAATGACGACTGGAAAGTCTCCTGGTCATGATGGTCTCAGCATCGAGCACCTTCGGTACGCCGGGCCTCATTTGCCTAGAGCTCTTGCCATGCTCTATTCACTTTGCTTGTGTCACTCATACCTTCCAGGTGATTTAATGAGAACTATTGTGATACCAGTAATTAAGAACAAGACAGGTGATGCGACTGACAAGTGTAATTATCGACCCATTTCACTGGCTACCGTCATGGCAAAGGTGCTAGATAGCCTGTTGGATATTAGGTTGGAGCCTCTACTCAGGTTACATGACGCCCAATTTGGGTTTCGACCTGGGTTGTCCACTGAAACAGCAATACTAAGCTTGAAACATACTGTACATTATTACACCCAACGTCAAACACCAATTTATGCGTGTTTTCTGGACCTTTCCCGTGCTTTTGACCTCGTATCTTATGATATATTGTGGGAGAAACTACGGGAGAGAAAAGTGCCAGCTGAATTGGTGCGTATTTTTCAGTTTTGGTACCTCAATCAGGTGAATAATGTTAAATGGGCCGGTAAGCTTTCTGTTTCTTTCGCGTTGAACTGTGGTGTAAGGCAGGGGGGTATAACATCTCCAAAGCTCTTCAATGTCTATATGGATGACTTGATTGTTGAGCTCAGTAACAAAAAAATCGGCTGTCGTATTGACGATATAAGCGTTAACAATATCAGCTACGCTGATGATATGGCATTGCTGAGCCCAACTGTCAAGGCACTCAGGGAGTTACTTGGGGCTTGTGAGTGTTACGCTGCAAAACATGGGTTAGCATATAATGTTAAAAAAAGCGAGTACTTGGTCTTTAAGGCGGGAGGTGGTAAATGCCCAGAATCAATACCTCCTATAATATTGAATAAGTGTGAGCTTAAGCGAGTGTATCAATTTAAATACCTCGGGCATTATGTTACTGATGACCTTAAGGACCAAGCTGATATCGAGAGGGAACGTAGGGCGCTGGCGGTGCGATGTAACATGGTGGCCCGCAGGTTTGCACGATGTAGTGAACCAGTTAGGGTCACCTTGTTTAAGACATACTGCCAAGTATTTTACACGTGCAGCTTGTGGACCAACTATACGCAGCGTGCCGTCAGCGCTTTACGTGTCTTATATAATAATGGCTATAGAATGCTGATGGGGTTGCCTCGCTTCTGCAGTGCTTCAGGTATGTTTGCGCAAAGTCATACAAATGATTTCGCTGCAATATGGCGCAAAAAAACAGCCTCCTTGCTCTGCAGAGTTCGGGCCAGCTCCAACAGTATTTTGCAAATGTTTGCTGAAAGGCACGACTCGCCTGTTTTGAACCATTGTGCGCGTAGATGTATGTCTGCCGTACAATTGGTCTCTAAATAGTAATTAGTTTAGTTTTAAAATGTAATTTAATTTGTTTACTAATATAGTCCTAAGTATATTGTTACTAACAAAATATGAATCAATGCGTTCGAAATAAAATATATTTTATTTTATTTATTTATTTATTTATTATTTATTCGCAAATTAAAGAACAATGAAAGCGTCGAAAGAAAATGGTTGCTGTATTCGCCTTCCAAATGCTCTGTATTTTGTTTTTCATGCTGCTTATTTAACCCAACTGATGTTAATCTTTGCTCTCGGAATGGATGTAATGATTGGAAGCATATTAATCACATAATTTTAACACATGAAAATAGCCCAGCGCATAAGCAATCTATGATGACTTATCTGGCACGAAGTAAAGCGGTTTGTAGGGTAGATATAGAGTTATTATCTCAACATCAAAAGGAAGTGGATTACTGGAGAAACGTACTTAAACGGATTGTAGCTGTTGTAAAATTTTTGGCATCGAGAGGGCTTCCATTTCGCGGCGACAATGAAATCCTAGGATCTCCAAACAATGGAAATTATTTGGGTTGTGTGGAATTATTGAGTGAATTTGATCCATTTCTTGCAGATCACTTAAAAAAATTTGGGAATCCTGGAAAGGGTTACATTGCTTATTTATCAGCAAATATCTGTAATGAGTTTATTGAAGTAATGGGAAAACAGGTTCTAAAAAAATTATAAATGAAGTTAAATCAGCAAAATATTTTTCCATAAGCGTTGACAGTACGCCCGATCTGTCTCATATTGACCAGCTAACTTTCATCATTCGATACGTAAAAGACTGTGTTCCTGTTGAAAGGTTTTTGAAATTTATACCTATTAAAGAGCATAAATCTAAGTATTTAGCGGAGACCATCTTAAATTTTTTAGAGATACATGATATTCCCATAAAAGATTGCAGAGGACAAAGCTACGACAATGCTTCAAATATGTCGGGAAAGTATAGTGGTCTACAAACAAGGATCAAGGAAAAATGTGAATTTGCCACCTTTATACCATGTGCAGGACATTCACTAAACTTGGTAGGTGTCCATGCTGCTGGGTGTGTACCGGAGGCATCACAGTTTTTTGAAATAGTTCAGAAAGTGTACAACTTTTTTTCGGGCTCTACCCACAGATGGAATATATTAACAGAACATTTAGGTTCAAAAAAAGTTGTTAAGAGTCTTTCACAAACCAGATGGTCAGCCCGAGCTGATGCAGTAAGTGCTTTGCATGGGGGTTATAAAAGAATATTAGAAGCTTTAATCACCATCGCAAACGATACTGAAAAGGCACGAGAAACAAGAGACGAAGCCCTTAGTCTGTCTAGAAAAATGGGAAATCTAGAATTTATTATACTGACGGAAATCTGGAGCACCATATTGGAAAGAATAGACAAAACAAGTAATTATCTTCAGAAAGAAACAATAACACTGGACGTTGCAACCAATTTGTTGACTTCACTTTATGATTTTATTACTAACCTCAGGGATAAATTTGATAACTTCGAATCATCTGCCAAAGAAAATAACCCAGAATCTGACTACAAAGATCTATCTCAAAGAACAAGACGTAGAAACTCACGGCTGATTTTTTTTGATGGCTCTGCGCCATCAGTCCAATTGAATGGAAAAGAGCGATTCAACGTAGAAACCTTTCTCCCAATAATCGATACCTTGAGTGTTCATCTAAAACAGCGACAAAGTTCATATGAGACCGTCAGTCAACGTTTTAGTTTATTTTTTCACTTAAAAACTCTGAATTCCGAAGAGATACGACAAGGATGCAAAGAATTTTCTCAAATCTATCACGAAGATGTAAATGAAAAAGAGTTAGAAATAGAATGTCAACATTTAAAAGAATACTTAAAAAATGTTCAGAGTGAAAATGAAGCATCTAACAGTGTACAGGAAGTATATAATCTATAAAGCAAAACAAAATTGAAGACACATTTCCTAACGTAGAAATTGCATTGAGAATATTTTTAAGTATGATGGTAACTAACTGCAGCGGAGAACGCTCCTTCTCCAAATTGAAACGAATAAAAAATGAATTAAGAAGTACAATGCTTCAAGAGAGATTAACTAGTTTGTCGCTGATGTCCATAGAATGTGATATTCTCAATACCATAGATTTTGAAGATGTGATTAACGATTTTGCTCATCTTAAATCTAGAAGGGTACCTTTGCAATCAACATAGAATTAATCTAAGGATTTTATGTTAAGCGAGTTACTTTTGTAGATTATTTTTTATATTTCCTATTTTTTTATAGTTAGTAACTAAATAAAAATAAATTTAGAACCTTGTTTGTCTTTCTTTATCTATTGTAACTAAATAGTGTTTTCTCAAGGTCCTAGGGGCCCCATGATCCTAATGTGCCCAGGGCCTCAAATAGTTTAAAGACGGCCCTGAGTTTAAATGAAAATTTTGAGATTTGTTATAATTGGTTTACTGGTTTATATGAAGGAGTTGGACATACACATTGTTCTAAAAAGTATAGAGTACCAAACTTCGTACCCATATTTCTACATAACTTGGGTAACTATGATTCGCATTTTATTGTTCATGGTCTCAATTTTGAAGATGGTAATATAGAAATCATTCCTGAGAATAAAGAAAAGTACATTTCTTTTTCAAAAATATTAAATATTAATAACCGTGTTATGAAATTAAGATTTCTTGATTCTTTTAAATTCATGTCTAGTAGTCTAGAAAAATTGGCTCAAAATTTATTATTGGATCAATTCAAAGAACTCAAATTAAATTTTCCATGTGAGGAAGACTTTCGGCGCTTAATACGTAAAGGTATTTATCCTTATGAATATATGACTTCATTCGAATGTTTAAACTTAACATGTCTGCCTACTCCTGACAAATTTTATAGTTCGTTAACTGATATGCATGTTACTGAAAATGATTACCAGCATGCTCAAGATGTATGGCATCATTTCCATTGTAAAAATATGAAAGAATACTCTGATTTATATTTAAAAACAGATGTTTTATTGTTGGCCGATATATTTGAAAATTTTAGAGATGTGTGTCTTAAAACATATGAATTAGACCCAGCCCATTATTATACAGCACCGGGTTTGAGTTGGGATGCCATGTTAGTACATACTAAAATAAATTTAGAGTTGTTAACTGATATAAACAAAATTACTTTTATTGCAAAAAATATTCGCGGTGGTATATCTCAATGTAGTAACAGACATGCTAAAGCAAATAATTCTTATATGTCAGAATATGATCCTTCTGTACCATGTTCTTTACTAATGTATCTGGATGCAAATAACCTTTACGGTTGGGCTATGTCTCAATGTCTCCCTACTGGAAAATTTGAATGGGTTGATGTTAATACTAACTTTCATGTTCCTGACGATGCTGATTATGGTTTCATTTTGGAAGTGGACTTAGAATATCCAAAACATTTACACGACTTACATTCGGATCTGCCGTTATGTCCTGAAAATTTATGTTATGGTGGTAGTAAAGACAAAAAATTGATTCCAAATTTAAATGATAAAAAGAACTATGTCATTCATTATAGGAATCTTAAACAATGTTTGAAAAGAGGACTTCGTTTGCTTAAAATTCACAAAATTCTTAAGTTCAATCAATCAGCGTGGTTAAAAGTTTATATAGATTTGAACACTCGCATGCGTTCATTGGCAACTTCAGATTTTGAAAAAGATTTCTTTAAATTAATGAATAACTCTGTTTTTGGTAAAACAATGGAAAATGTTTTAAAACGAGTAAATGTAAAATTAGTGAACCGTTGGACAAATTGTGGGAAAACTCAGGGAGCTGAAACTTTAATAGCAAGACTTGAATTTCATAGTTTATCTGTATTTTCAGAAGACTTAATCGCTGTACAATTAAACAAAACACAAGTTTTATACAACAAACCGATTTACCTTGGATTTTGTATTTTAGATATTTCAAAAACTTTAATGTATGACTTTCATTATGAAATGAAATGAAATGAAATATGTTTATTTGCAGAAATATGGTAGGTACAGGGTTTTAAACATAAATATAAGAATCGCATATTTCGTCAGTCAATGTTCTGACATGCAAAATATAATGTAGCTAAAATAATGCTTAATTGAAATATTTGGATCAAATCGCCATGTCAAATGCTTTCATAAATCATTGTCAAATTAAATTAATTAATTAATTCGGAATTAATAACATTGAACTCAGAAAAAATTAAACAATAATCAATTGAACACAGAATAAAACATGGTATTATGTCATAAATTAATCACAGTCAAATAAATAAATGAAATTTAAAAATTCAAAGCTACCAATATTGAATTCAAAATAAATAAAAATCAATTGAACATTTAATGAGAATAAAATCAACAATTACGCTCACTTAAATAATCATTCAACGAATAGAACATTCGATCCAATAACCACAATTTCAACCTATTTTTAAATTTAGTTGTCGGCAATTCTCTCACAGATGATGGCACCTTATTAAAAATTTTGATGCACATGGCGTAACAATTTTTATGGAACAATGTAGTTCTAGGAACAAAATGTAGAACCAATCTTTCACTGTCACGAGTGCTACGTGGATACATATCCTTGGCCGTTTTAAAAAGATTAGGGTTACTTTTAACAAATATACAGATTTCAAAGATGTACATACATGGCAGTGTCAATATTTTAAATTTTCTAAAATATGGTTTACACGATTCATAGGGTGGGATTCCTGCCATAGCCCGGATGCATCTCTTCTGGGCTAAAAATGCTCGAATAGCATTTGTCGAGTTTCCCCATAACAACAAACCGTATCTTAATACAGAGCTAACATGACCGTGGTACGCGAGAAGTACTGTCTGTTAGGTTGAAATTTTTCTCAGTCGGTTAAGCACGTAAACGAAACTATTAACTCTTTTACAAACAGACTCAACCTGTGCTTTCCAGTTGCAATATTTATCCAATGTAATACCCAAGAACTTCACACATTCAGTTTCTTTAATAGTAGTATCCTCATATTTTATATCCTTGGGTTTGAGCTTTGTGCCCTGTGTTTGGAATTGTATATAATTTGTTTTTGAAAGATTAGCCCGTAAATTATTATTTTTTAACCATTTAATTATAGATATGATTGTATCATTAATGTCAATGTCAAAGTTTGCTGTGTTATTAGATGTCACTATAAGAGAAATGTCATCAGCAAATAATATACATTTATGATTAGTTATGTCAGGAAGATCATTAATATAAATTAAGAATAACAGTGGGCCTAGAACACTCCCCTGAGGAACACCACACTCATTTATTAGAAATGTCGATCTCTCTCTACTATTTTTGATTAATTGAGTTATTTTGATTTTTTAATATGTCTACGCATTGTTCTCGGTTTTTAAGATAGCTAGTAATCCAAGAATGTGCTGGGCCACGAACTCCATAATCATCTAATTTTTCTAAAAGTAATTTATGGGGCACGAAATCAAAAGCCTTTGTCATATCAAAAAAGATAACCATTGTAGGCTTTTTACGGTCAATATTTTCTAACACATTGTGAACCAAATCAAATGCTGCAAGTGTAGTAGATTTTCCCCTCTGAAAGCCATTTTGCTCTTTTTTGATCAATCCAAATTTATTAAGATATCCTATCAATCTCCTATGCATGGCTTTTTCGAATATCTTTGATAGGATTGGTATAAGAGTAATGGGTCTGTAATTACCTAGATCTAACCTATCCCCTTTTTTGTAAAGCGGCTTTACTACAGACTTTTTTAGTCCTTCAGGAAACATACCTGTTTCAAAGGAAAGATTAATTAGATAAGTAATTACTGGCACTATTTCATTTACACATTGTTTCAACACATAGGTGGTAATTTCATCCACACCGACAGAGTTTGCGTTGTTTAGTGACAGTATTATATTTTTAACCTCTATGAAGTCAAATGGTTCAAGAAACATGCTATTTTGTACCTTTGTTTTATTGGTATTAACTAGATTCTGGACATTTCCCGTTGATGATTCTACAAAATACTTATTGAATTGTCCGGCTATCTCTTTCGGTTTTACAATTAGATTGTCGTTCACTCTTATTTCAGATATAACGTTCTGTGAAATATTTCTGCCACTATCCTCATTTATAACCTGCCAAGCAGTGCGACAGATGTTTCTTGAATTTCTCAGCATGTTAGTGTTGTAAAGTTTTTGTGCTGTATTAACACAATTTCTTAAAATTTTGGAGTAGTTCTGATATTTATTTTTACTTTCCTTAGTTTTCTGCGTGTAAAACTGGAAGCGAAGTTGTCTCTTTGTTCTTAAGCTGTTTCGCAAGCCTTTAGTTATCCATTTTACATCTCGTTTCTTTGGCTTGATGATTTTTTGAGATATAGGAAAACAAAGGTTGTAGAATAGACAAAATTCAGTATAAAAATATTCGAATGAAACATCTAGATTGGTACACAGAAAGGTGTCCGTAAAATTTATTTTTTTGAGATATTCACGAAACTTTGCAATATTTTCTACAGAGTAATTTCTCATAGTTAGAGACATTTTTTTGAGTCTTGTAATGTCTTTTGCTATCGGCAGACATATTAATTGGGCATGATGATCAGAGAGGCCAGTTTTTAAGACATTAGTACTAGTTTCTTTTAGGTTACTTATCACATGATCTATACAATTATTTATTCTAGTCGGTTCATTTATAAAAGATATCAAATTGTAATTTTTCAAAATGTCCTGTAAATTTTGCGTTATTTTATTAATTTTTAATGTGTTGATATTTAGGTCACCCACTAGCACAAGTTTTTGCCTCTTAACATTACTAAACAACACTCTGTAGGTATAATAATGTATCTAAGTATTCTAAAAATTGATGTACATTAGAATCAGGTGTGCGATATACACATATTACATATAAATTCAGGATATCTATTTCAATAACAGTGCACTCAAATACTTATTCTTTAGAATATGACTTTATTTTTGTTAACTCTTTATATTTAATACCTTTTTTGACGTACACACAAACACCGCCCCTAGAGCTAGGCTTTATGATTTTATGAAAGAAAAATATATGGAAAATATTAAACTATTATATACAGATACTGATAGTTTAGTATACCAGATATTTACCAATAATTTTTATCATGATATTAAAGAAAATTTAGAAAATTACTTTGATACATCCGATTATCCTCCTGACAATATATATGGTTTACCTCTAATAAATAAAAAGCGATTAGGATTTTTTAAAGACGAAAACAATGGCAAAATTCTTAAAGAGTTTGTAGGACTTCGAGCAAAAATGTATGCTATGGACGTACAAAATAAATTTATAGCTAAAGCAAAGGGTGTTAGTAAATGTGTTACAAAAAAAATTACTTTAAATGATTATAAAAGCTGTTTGTTAGAAGAAAAAATACATTATAGTGAAATGTTAAGATTTAAGTCAATAAAACATACTATATACACACAAAAAGTTAATAAAATATCTCTTTCGCACAATGACACTAAACGATACATATTGGAAGACGCTATCAATACCCTAGCTTGGGGGCACTATAAAATTAAGAACATTTAACTTTTTATGTATGTTGTAAATATAAATAATAAATATTCTACAATCTACTGCCGCAACACGCTTGCTTCGTGCTTTAATTGTAATATAAATATGTTTTTAAGATTGCTATAAATGTTTGTCCTTATAGGTCTCTCTATTATAAGATTGTGTAATAATTATATAAAATAAAATTTAACAAATTTGTTTATAATATTGTGCCATAAATTTTTATCATTATAAGTCTGTCTATTATAAGATTGTATAATAAATGTATAAAATATAGTAAATTTGTTTATATGATTGTGTTATAAATGTTTATCATTATAAGTCTGTTTAAGTAATAATTTTTTTAAATAAAATATATAAATGCTTATTTTCTTAACAAATTGTTTCATTCTTTGTCTATATCCTAACTTACTTAGACGTTTTTCAAAATGATCCACTTCAATCATCCATTTACTGCGATAGTTGCTGGTCCAAGTGGATGTGGAAAGTCAGTCTTTGTAACAAATTTTATAAAATTTGTTAAAGATGTTTGTAACACAAATTTTGATCAAATAACATGGTGTTTTGATGAAATGCAACCTTTATACAATATACGAAATGTTAATTACATCCAAGGCATACCAGATCTAACTATGTTTAGTGGAAAGGATCCTCAACTCCTAATAATTGATGACTTAATGAGAGAGTCTGATGGACGTATTGTTGATATATTCACAAAAGGAAGTCATCATAGAAATTTAAGTGTGTTTTACATATCACAAAATTTATTTCATCAGGGAAAAGGTCAACGAGACATATCTCTGAATTCAAGTTATATAATTTATTTTAAAAATCCAAGAGATAAAACACAAATACGATACTTGGCACGACAAGTATTTCCAGAAAATCCAAAATACTTGGAAGATTCTTACAAAGACGCAACTAACAATGCACATGGATATCTTATGATTGATTTAAAACAAGAAACAAATGACATGTGTCGTATTAAAACAAAGATATTTCCATGTGATGGATATTGCACTGTTTACATACCATCAAAAGGGTTTAAATATAGTAGAAATCAACAGATATCCATTAGTTACTAACAATGCATGGAAGCACAAAGACGCATAAAGGCCTATTAAGCGCTCTGATTACACTTAAACCAAAATATCAAAAAGCTCTTTTAAAAGCCTGCGATGAAGAAGAAATAAATTGTATTTGTGAATGTATTCATAACGTTTTACAAGGAAAAATAGAATTGAAAGAAAAAGAAAGATCAAAATTGAAAAAATACAAAAATATTCTACGAAAAATAGTACGGAAGGGATCACACAAAATTAGAAAACATTTAATAATACAAAAAGGTGGTGCATTTCTACCACTAATATTGGGTTCTGTTCTAAGTGCCTTGGTTAGTACACTTGTCTAAGAAAAATGGATAATGCTAAGAAAATGTTACTCATCGATCCATCTCTATTAGAAAAGTTAAAACAACCTAACGCGGTTGATACTCCATTATCTCGTTTAGACACAGATATGCAAAACATTTTAAATAGCGATATGGATGATCGAAAGAAGTGTATTTTATATTTACAAACTCTACAAAGATATTTAAACTTCACTAAAGAGGAGCGACAACCCTATGAAATACCAATAATAAATCAAGACTCGAAAAGATCGGTGAAGTATATTACTGATGATGAAGATAATATATCTACAGTCCATTCTAACACATCAGTAAAGGAAGTAAGTTTGCAAGAAACTAATGAAGGACCATACACATCTAATTACATTTTAAAACTTATACCAAAATCCTATATAAAAAAGGGGGAATCACTGTTGAACTTACTCTCTTTGAATAAATATAAGATTAATTGGGATGAGACAGGCACTGTGGTTATAGATGGTCAAAAAGTTCCTGAAAGTAATATTGTTGATTTGGTAAATGATTCATTGAGGACACTTAAAAATAGTGAACCTACTGGATGGCAAACATTCGCTACAGCTTTAAAGGAAATCAAAGTACCGCTTATATATATTGGTAACACAAAAAGATCTGAATATATTAAAAAGCTACAATCACAAGAGCATCCAGATTCAATCCCAGCAGATGAATTATTTTCTACACCAATAACTGAAAGTAAATTTCGTAAAAAGATAAAAAGAAAAATAGATTGGGAAAAATGGACCCCATATTAGAATTAAATAAGATTTATTATGATTCTTCACATCCTGCAGGGTACAGTAGCCTTAGCAAATTAACCAAAGCAATGAAAGGTAAATTGAAAAGAGATGATGTGAAGAACTGGTTAAAGTCACAAGAAACATACATTACATAAACCTGTACAAAGAAACTTTTCAAGAAATAAATATATTTTATCTAATATTAACGAACTGTGGCAGGCTGACTTGAGTGATATGAGAACTTACTCAAATTATAATAATGGGTTCAACTATATTCTTTGTGTTATTGACGTGTTTAGTAAATATGCCTTTGCGAGACCAATGAAAAAGAAAAACTCTGAAACAATCAAAGCATGTTTCGAGAGTATATTCACGGAAGCTAAAGTTACACCTACACATATACAATCTGACAAAGGGACAGAATTCGTATCCAAAGACGTACGAAAATACTTTACTTCAAAAAATATTAATTATTATACTACTAATAATCCTGATATTAAAGCAAGCATTGTAGAAAGATTCCAGAGAACTCTAAAGATGAAAATGTGGCGGTATTTCACACATAAGAACACGCATAAATATATTGATGTTTTACAAGATTTGCTGTACTCGTATAATCATAGTTATCATTCTAGTATCAAAATGTGTCCATCTGAAGTTAATCGTGATAATATCATTACTGTATGGGAAAATTTATATTACAAGAAAGGAAAAGACAAACCTTCTAACATCGCTTTATCGAAGTTTCGCGTTGGTGAGTTTGTCAGAATAACGAAACATAAACATATTTTTCAAAAAGGTTATGAATCTAACTGGAGTGATGAAATATTCATAATATCTTCCGTAATTCACCGGTCTCCGTGGTTAGTATACACTCTTAAAGACCTAGAGGGCGAAGAGATAATAGGAACTTTCTATGAAAAAGAGTTGCAGAAAATCATCTTTGACCCCACTGCCAATTTTAAAGTAGATAAAATAATACGTTCTCGATATTCTGGTGTTAGAAAAGAAGTGTTAGTCAAGTGGAGAGGTTATCCAGACAAATTTAATAGCTGGGTCTTGGCTACTAATTTGAAAGAAATATGAACAAACAAAGCTTTTATCTAACGTTACTAAGTAATAGTTCCATGGAATACTTTCCAGATAACAAAACATCAATTTTTTCCACAAAATTACCGAAACCAATAATACTAGAAGGAGAATGGAAGGTTGGCGTTGTGGAATTCCAGTATCCATGCACCATGTTTACGGTTCAAGAACATGAAAATGTTATATACATTGCAAAATTAGCACAAATGCCTAATGAAAAAAAAGAATCTCTAATATATTACAAAATACACATTCCAGCAACGAATTATGACAATATTAATCACATTTTAAAGGCAATGAATAATATTCGAGAAAAAATAACATTTCGTTATGATGAGATATCAAAGTTTGTTGTGGTTAGTGTATCAGATGAAAATATAAAATCCATAACATTATCATCCAGATTAGCCCTTCAATTAGGTTTTGAACCAAATAGAAACTTAGTAGAAAAAAATATAGGAAAATGTCCGGCTAATTTACACTTAGGCTTACCATCGCAAATATTTGTTTATTGTGATATAGTTGAACCACAAATTGTTGGGGATGTGATGACTCCACTTCTACGAATTATACCATTAGATCCCTCGAAATACATTTATGGTGCTAATAAAATGCATGTTTTTTCTCCACCCCATTATTTGCCTGTTATGCGTAGAGAATTTGATACCATTGAAATAGATATAAGATCAACCACTGGTCAAAAGATACCATTCCAATTCGGGACAGTGTGCATTAAACTTCACTTTCAAAAATTATAATGTATTCTCAACATGATAATATCTCATGTCCTTACCAACACTATTATTCCCATCAAGCTGGATCAGGTATAGGAGTGATCTATAGGGGAGCACCATATCAAAAAGGACATGGTATTGGAAGTTTTCTTGGGGGATTATTTCGATCTGTTTTTCCATTACTATCTAGTGGAGCTAAAGCAATTGGTAAAGAAGCCTTAAATGCTGGCGTTGGTCTGTTGTCGGATATGGTCAGTGCACGTCCTATGGAGGAATCAATTAAATCCCGACTCAAAGAGGTCGGTACCAATTTAAAACGCAGAGCTGATAAGAAAATAAATAGCATCAACATGTCTGGATCAGGATATATAACGAAACGGAAACGTCTTTCTACATTCATTCCTTCGATAACAGCGAGAGTGAAAGCCGCAAAAAAATTGAAAAGTGATCATATTAAAGATATATTTTCGAATTAACTATGTCTTTTTTACATAGTCAATCTTGTGAATGTGTTAAGTCTGAACTAGATTTATTTGCATTACCAACAACTCAAACTAGTATTGAAAGTGGAATATGGATACACTATAAGCCCATTTCGTCCCTTGCTGACGATGGACCTATTGAATTTCAAATACCCGGAGCAGGCGACGACTACGTTGATTTATCTCATACTTTACTACAACTAAAAGCGAAAATATTAACCCAAGATAATACAAAACTTGCTACTAGTGCAGTAGTTGCTCCAGTTAACAATTGGTTACATTCGCTTTTTAGTCAACTCGATGTGTACTTAAACCAAAAACTTGTATCACCTCCAAATAATACATATGCTTATCGAGCTTACATAGAAACACTATTGAACTATGCACCTGCAGCTAAAAACTCGCATCTATCATGCAGTCTTTGGTATGAAGACGTAGCTGGGAAAATGGACGAGATGGATGATAAAAATGAGGGATTTACAAAGAGACAACAAATGGCTAGTGAAAGTAGAGAAATAGAAATGATTGGTCATCTTCATGGTGATATATTTAATCAAGAAAAATTTTTGATTAATGGTGTTGATATGTGTGTAAAATTAGTTCGCTCTAGGGAAAATTTTAATCTAATGGCTTCTTCGCATGACCTTAAATTTAAAGTTACTATTACAGATGCAACCCTGATTGTTCGTAGAGCACGAATTAATCCAACTGTGTTACTTGCACATCAAAAAGTGTTATCATCTACGACAGCTAAATATCCTATCACACGAGCTGAAGTTAAAGTTTTAACGATACCATCAGGTGTTCAGGGTAAAACTCTTGATAACATATTCCTTGGTCAAGTACCTAAACGGTGTATAGTTGGTTTTGTGAATAATGCAGCATTCAATGGAAATCTCTCTAAAAACCCATTTAACACACAACATTTGAAAATTTTGATATTAGTACATTTTGTTTATACATAGACGGACAACAAATACCTTCAAAAGCTTTACAACCATCATTTGGGAATAATATTTTTACTTCTAGTTATCATACGTTGTTCTCGGGTACAGGTATACATTTCCTTAATGAAGGCAACGGGATATCTAGAGATCAATATTCCAAAGGGTTTTGTCTGCTAGCGTTCGATTTAACACCTGACTTATCAGCGAATGCTTCTAATCACTGGAACCTTATAAAACATGGTAGCGTAAGAATAGAAGTTCGCTTTGATACGGCTTTAACACAAACTATTAATTGTATTGTCTATGCAGAATTTGATAATGTTATAGTAATATAACCGTAACATTTCTGTTGACTATATCTAGTAGTTAAGTAAACTTAAATGTTTTAAAATTAAGTGTGTATTAGAATTAAGCGCGTATTAGAATTAAATATGTTTTAGAAATAAGTCTGCATTATTGTATATTGATCCTTTCAATAAAATATATTCATACAAAGTATTTCTTTGTTTTATTAACAATGTGTTTGTATATATTATGTTACCGTGAATGTTCGAAATGCAGTGTATGTTAAGATACTCTGTCATAGACCAGACCAATTTGGTCAATGTTCATTATGAGTGAAATTATTATGCGCGGGAGCGAGCAAAGGGAGCTCGTACGTCATGTTACAGTTAAAACAAAAGTTTTTGTAGACCCTGTAATATGTTAAATTATTGTTGATCTCATTATTTGCTTATAATCTACGAGCCTGATAACATCGTAACGCGATCATGAATACATTAGAAATACGGAGATACTTGAGACAAGTGGATTCAAAAAGTGAATGTAATGTTTATGCCGCAAATCGCTTGCCGATTCATGTAGATATGCCTACATATATCATAAGCAACTTAGATAACGACAATAAGCCTGGTTCTCACTGGGTTGCTATACACATAGACGCGAATGGAGTTGGTCAGTACTTTGATTCCTATGGTAGAGCACCCACAGGTTTCCATCGTACGTTTTTAGATCGAAATTGCAGAGTATGGAATTACAACACTAATCGAATCCAAAACGATTACACTCCAGTATGTGGCGAATATTGTTTAATGTATTTATACTATAAACATTATGGTATGTCATTAGCCGATTTCCAGCACCTGTTCACTAACAATACGCTGTATAACGATATCATATTAAGTAAGTTATTCAAATATTGTTTTGAAAATAATAAAGAACATTAGTATTGCGAAAGGACTTTTTTTTAAATCAAATACATACCCGTTTTACATCATAGGTTTAGTCATCATTGGCTATGACGCAGACATTGACAAAAAAGACAACAGACCCGAGATAACATTGAGCGACGATGGCTGGTCGTTATCAAGGGTCGGCCGTTATCAATTGTTCGTCAATTACCTCAGATTACGTTTCTGTAACTTTGTAACGGTGCGTCGTACGCGAAAACGGATTAGCGCAATCGACTCGGCATGGCCGAAAACCCCCGAATAGACACCAAACTTTTTTTTTTTTTTTTTAGCCGTGACGTCCACCCTGAAGCCGAGAGACAGGGCATGGCGGGGGAGGGAATGACAGGGGGGAGGTGGTGGTTTGAAGAGTTGGTCCAGTCCCCGCGAATACCTACTACTGCCTTTCGCTGGAAACAGAAGGATTGACAGAGAAAGAATTATCACCACCCCATCTCATCCTAAGGGTGTCGTAAGAGGCGACCAACGGACAAATGCACAGACGATATCACTGTGAGACAAGGAAAACTTAAAAATAAAACCCTGTACCAATCCGTCTGGCCAGCGTGACAGCGTGGCAATAGTAGGCCAAAGACTCCCAACATTCGGAGGGCTTAGTCCAGCAGTGAACTGCGATGGGCTAGTTGTTTTGTTTAGTAATTGTCCAAGACCAGAAAAAGGTAGCCACCTTTTTGTATGCTAATGGTGGCGAGTCGAGTGCAATGGCGAACATTGGGAGAGGTCTATATCCAGCAGTGGACAGTGATAGGTTTTGAGATGTACCATACTTTTTAATACACTTTTTGTAATAGAGGGTAATGTATAATATCAAGTTTAGTTCCAAAAGCCATACCATTTTCTCTCGGGCGGCTAGCATCCTATCTAAACCTTTATGAAGTTCAAAAGCCCATTTTTCGGGCGGTGCGGCAAAGTGTTTAGCTATTGTCATCAATGACGCCTGGTTTATCCCAGTTCCTTTTATCTGAAATAACATGTAAATAGACTTAGAAATATGCCAATAAGTTAAAGGGGTATAGGCGCAATGGGCAGGCAGAGCAACTAACAAATAACCGTGAGTATGAACATACTGACCGTGTTAGGGTCCGTAGCCTCAAAGAAGCCCGTCCAGGGCGTATCAACCCAATCCATGATACTGAGCTTGGTGACTTTCTTAGCGAGTTCGAAGTGCTCGTTCAGCGTGTCCATGTACTCTTTCTGCCACATTTTGATGTCCGCATCAGAGGCTACTCCTTCTGCCTTTAACTTGTCAGCGTATACTAAATCAACTGTAAATATATAAATAAAAAACTGCTTTAGACAGAGAAAGTCGCGTGGTTCCTGGCAGAGTAGAATTTGTACGGCACACAATGAGTACTTCGCAAAATTACCACACACCATCATGATTACATCCTAGAACGACCACTTCAAAATTGGCCCTCAATTTTACTAAAACGAAATCACTGTCATACCCACAGACACTGCAAATAAATGGCATTAAATTTTAGATTTTATTTCTATACGTTTTAAAGTCCAAAATTAAATGAAAAAATTTCATCACCCTTTTTTATTCACTCTGCAAAAAGCATTTTAATTTTGAACTTTAACCACTTTGCTCTAAAGTCGAAAATTAAATGGTATTTCAGTGGTTTCGCTTTAGCTGACTCGAGGCCCTGAGCAATTCCCAAAATGACCATGTCTCAAAACGCCCACTTCTCAAAATAACACATTTTCTCAATTATCAACCTCATAAAAAGACCAAAGACCACCAACCAATTGGCACAATAGGTCCAATTAGCGATTTTTAGTGACAATTTTTGGAATTGGCACATCAAAATCGGTCGCATTAGCTAATTGCACCCTAATAGATTAGATGTTAGAATGCATTTTTGGAAGCACCTGGAAGACTACTAGGTATATAGGTGACAAGTAGGCCATAAAGATAAAGATAAATTTATTTGTAGAAACATGTGTACCCATGATGTTACAAAGTATACGAGATGCATTGCGAGTTTCAACATGTTCTGTCAATGTAGACGTACAAGTAAGAGTATTTGTGAACTTCATGTATGAGCATCAGACATATATAATGTTCCTTTATTAATTACAATTATTTTTTTATACTACTTAGGTGGCAGACAAGCACACGGCCCACCTGATGGAAAGTGGTGACCGTGGCCTATGGACGTGTGTAACACCAGAGAAGCCACACTCGCGCTGCCAACACTAGAAGCACAGAGTCTCTCTGCCGTCAGTGTAGGACAAGCCTTTAGTCATCCCACAGACAGCACAAATTCTCCAGTGAGCTCTGGCTACCCTACTCACCGCTGTGACCACAACACGAAGTTATTAAAACCGCGGTATTCTGTAAGGCGGAGGTACTTCCCCAGTCGGACTGCTCAATTGGGCGCAAAATACCGCCGTGTCCTACCTCCTATATACCACCGTGTCCTACCTCCTATTTTTACTTAGATTATTTGACAATTGGGGTAAATTCTTATAGTGACTTACCTGTGGGCATCGATTTAATCTTCTTATACATAAAAGGCTGGGTGTACATCGGCTCATCTTCTTCGCTGTGGCCGTGACGCCGGTAGCACACCAGGTCGAGCATGACGTCTTTCTTAAATGCGCAGCGGTATTCTATGGCGACGCGCGCCGCGTGCGCCACTGCCTCACCGTCGTCTCCATTCACGTGCAGAATCGGAGCGTCGATAGCCTTCCCCACGTCTTTGTACAATGCGAATTATAAAGAAACGATAAGAAAGGAACGAGGATGTATAGGATTTAACTAAGAACTTCAATCGATGAATCAATTAGCCCATCGCAGAAGCGGTGAGTAGGGTAGCCAGAGCTCACTGGAGGATTTGTGCTGTCAGTGGGAAGACTAAAGGCTTGTCCTGCTTTGTCTTTTACTGACGGTACAGAAACTCTGTACTTACAGGGTTGGCAGCGCGACTGTGACTCTCTGGTGTTACAGACGTCCATAGGCCATGGTAACTACTTTCCATCAGGTGGGCCGTGTGCTTGTCTGCCAACTAAGTGGTATAAAAAAAAAAAAACTGCCTCTCCCAATGTTGGGAAACTTTGGTCTACTGTTTGACTGTTTCCACCTTGGCCGGACGGGTTGGTACAGAGTTAAATTTCGAGTTTTCCTTCTCTCGCGATGATATCGTCTGCGTATTTTTCCATTAGTCACCTCTTACGACACCTATCGGATAAGATGGGGTAGTGATACTTGTGTTCTTTCTCCACACGGATAACCTCAAGGTCTAAGAACTTCAAGATCAGCCTATCGTCATCTGCAAGCCGGCTTTCCTGTCGAAATAGGAAGGTCACCATACACATAATAACGCCTTTATCCCCGGAGGGTTAGGCAGAGGTGAATTAACACCGATATTTCACCAATCGTTGAATTCGGTCCCACGTCAGCCTATTGCCGTATTTCAGGCACAATTTTTTTTTTTTTTAGAATAGAATAGATCTTTATTTGCTAGAACATTGTGATAAGGATGTTACAAATTGTGTCTTATGACTAGGTACATCATGTTCTGCCTAAATTGGGCATGCAAATTTTCCTTATTATCTATACACTTTGGCGTACAAAATGATACGAAGTCAAAAGGAAGCTTATACATTTTAAACCACCTAATCACATTTTTATCTATACTCTTTACTGGTTATGGATAAAAACTCTGTAACAGAATAAAAACATTTGTTTAGCAACCAGTCTTTTAACGTTTTTATAAATTTATTGTACGGTAAAGCTTTGATTTCACTAGGTACACAATTATAAATATATCCACACATAGACAGGCAATTCTTTTTATATACAACTGTTTTTGGTACCTTAGATAAAACTATTCTGTCTGGGTCGCGTGTGTTTCTGGGGTACATCTCCTTTGCTGTTGTAAAGATGTGCTTATTCAGTCTGACAAATTTTGCACATTCAAATATAAACATACTGGGCAAGGTTAACAGTTTAAGTGATTGAAATAGAGGTCTGCAAGATATCCAGGGGGCCACACCGCAAATCGCTCTGATACATTTTTTTTGAACAATGAATGCCTTATTTATGTCAGTTGAGTTCCCCCAAAGAATCAAGCCATAATTTAGAACTGCGGCCACATAACCATGGTACGCGCTAAGAACCGTCATTTGCGACGTTATTCTACTTAACTTCGCCAAGACATATACAAACTTGTTTATTTTGCTACATATGTTATTTATGTGGGCTTTCCAATTAATATGTTTATCCAGAATAATACCTAAAAATTTAGTGTGGTCTACTTCCTCGATTTTAATAGCTTTGTACATAATATTAAGGTTTAAGTGTTTACGTCCATATGTGCTAAATTGTATATATTTAGTTTTTGTTAGGTTAACATTAAGACTATTTTCATCCAGCCATTTTATAACGCATTCTATTGATTTATTGATGTCATAGTTATATTTATTTATGTCATGCTTATTAATGTCATATTTATTAAGGTCAGTGTCATTTAAGTAATTGTCAGTTAATTTGGATTTAATTATTATTGAAATGTCATCTGCAAATAGTGTACATGGATGTTCCATGACCCCGGGAAGGTCATTTATGTATAATAGAAATAATAGAGGGCCTAGCACACTGCCCTGCGGTATGCCAGAGCCGTTAACTCTGTAACTCGAATTAGTTGCTTCTAATTCTTTTTTGTCATTTAGGGAGCTAATTTGAACACATTGTTTTCTATTTGTTAGATATGTTTCTAACCATGACAGCGCATTTCCGCGAATACCGTATTTTTCCAGCTTATTTAATAATATTTTATGTGAAACAAAATCAAATGCTTTCGTCATATCAAAAAATATGACAGTTGTAGCGTTACCATCATCTACACTATCAATGACTTGAGCCATGAGGTTGAAACATGCCGCAGTAGTTGACTTCCCTTTTTGGAATCCAAACTGTTCCTTCCTAAGAATATTATGTTTGGCTAGAAATTCCATGATACGTTTATACATGGCTGTTTCAAATATTTTAGAGAGAACAGACACAAGAGTAATAGGTCTGTAATTTGAAATTGATGATTTGTCTCCTTTTTTATATAGTGGTTTAACAATGGATATTTTCAACAGATCTGGGAAACAGTCTGTGGTAAAAGATAGATTTACCAAATGAGTTAGTACAGGAACAAATTCATTCGTACTAGCCTTTAAAATTTCAGTCGTAATGTTATCATAGCCCGTCGATTTTGTGTTCTTTAGGGTCATTACTATTTTATTAATGTCATAACAGTCGTACGGCTTTAGGAATAGGCTATTGCAATTTGTTTCCACCTTAGTCCCACAACTGTTCTTGTTTATATTACAGTTTATGTAATAATCGTTAAAAAGGTCGGCTATTTCTTTTGACTTACATATTATTTCACCGTTATTTATTATGTTTTTTATAGGTTCAGTTTTACTGTTTTTTCCAGATTCTGCTTTTATTAAATTCCATGAAGATTTGCAAATATTCTTACTGTTACTAATTAGTTTGTCATTGTGCATTTGAATAGATTTATTTATACAACGTCTTAATAGTTTTGTGTATTTTTTGTATATTATTTTGTTCTCCACAGAGGTGTTACTGTAACCAGTTGCTGTTTTGAAGTTACTGATGATATGGTCAATACAGTTGTTTTTTCTGGTTGGGTCTTTGATGTGTAATGTCAAGTCATAGTTCTTTACCAGATCCAAAAACTCTAATGTGGTTTTTTCGAATTTGAGTGTGTTAATATTTAAATCCCCTGCCAAAATAATTTTTTTGTCACATTTGTACAGGAGTTTCTGTAGTAAGCTATTGAGTTGTGTAAAGTAAATATTTATATCGGAGTCAGGAGTTCTATACATACAGATAATCATCATATTCCGTTCAGTGACATCAATGCCGCAACATTCAAAACTGCTGTCTATTGCTAGGCTCTTTGTTAGTTGAATTTCCGTGTATTTAAGGCCACGTTTAGCCAGCACACATACTCCTCCCCTTTTTTTGTGATTTTGTCTGCAGTAAGAGGCGGCCAATACATAACCATCAACATTAATGAGATCATCACAACCCAGCCCAACAAATGTTTCAGACAAACAAATAATTTCCGGGTCCCTTTTGTCCTTTTTAAGTTCAAAAAGGTTTATTTCCAGATAGTGTATTTTGTTAAAAAGTCCGGCGACATTTTGATGTAGTATTCTAAAATAATTGTTTTCAATAGCATTAGTCACGAAAAAAGGTGTCGTTTTGATCATTTTTTTGTATTGAGGTAGGTGTTGTTTGTGTTGCTGTGTCGCGCGTAGCTACAGTGTGCTGTGTATATTCAGTACCAGTGTTGCAAGATTCAACAACTTTCTGGCATGTAGAAGTTGCGTTTGCCCCTAAATGCTTACATTGCCCTGATTTCTTGAACAATAAAAAGGTATTATTATAATAAATTTGATCTAGTACATAATTAATTTCGTTACATAGATTTCTCCTATAGCGGTCATCATAATATCTACATTGAATAAACCGAGCATTTTTGAATTGAGTACATGTGAATTTCAACATATTATTCAACTTGAATTCATTCAAATAAATGTTTCTAAATACTCTAAGAATGAGAACAGGACACTTTATCTGACCTACAAATACATTCAAACTACACATAGTGGCATGCGGGTTCGAATCATGCTCGCCAACCGACAAAATAATACGATCGTCTGTTGTTATATCGTACAACTTAGCACTTAGTAACACATCCGCGGTCGATGCGTATGGCTTTATAAAAGATATAACATTGTACTGTTCGTAGGGATTTTTATATCTTGATTTTATCAATTGCCTTGCTAGACCTATACATTGCTGTCCTCCAAAGATGAACACCCTTCGTTTGCCTTTTTTTTGATCACCTGTTTTTTCTTGCTGGCTATCCTTTTTAGGATTATATATTAGGATATATTAGGATTGTCGACTCGAGCCATGCATCTGAGGCTGAGTCTGGGCTGTGTATATCTGTCTGATGTTAAACAGCCCTATCCCTTAGTCGCCTTTGTACGACACCGCATGGGAAACGATGGTATGGCCCAAATTCTACTCTGCCGGTAACCACGCGGCTAAGGTCAAACGGTAGTCAATTCCATAAAAGTCAGTATGGCGCGGGTCGACGCGCCGAACAGCTACTATGTTAGGGCGGGTGTTTGCTGTCGCCGATTGCGCTGCCTAGAGGGCCTATCCCTCTCTATCCTATGGCTACACGTAGACCATGGCCCTACGAGTCAGATCTATGTTTGCCTCTACCGTTCCTATACAGGAGATGCCGAGACAACTCGACTCTTTGAATATCTGAGTCAGACGGCAGATGATGCGCAGGAGCGATTTCCGAACGCCGAAATGGTGTTTTTGGGGGATTTTAACGCCCACCACGAGATCTGGTTGGGCTCCGCCAAAACAGACCGTGCGGAAAGAGCCGCCCACGCATTTGCTTTGGCGCACGGCCTAATTGGTGCACGAGGTAATTAGGATACCAAGAAGGTCGGGCCTAGCACTCTATGCTAGACCTTCTGCTGACGAGTAACCCGGATTATTACAGTGTGTCGGTGCGAGCCGCTTTAGGCAACTCCGACCACTGCCTGGTCTGTTCCACGGTACCTATTATAGCGCCCCCACGACCCATGCAGGGGAAGCGGCGTCTCTGGCACTACTCAGCGGACTGGGATGGACTTCGTGACTATTTTGCGTCCATCCCGTGGGTTGGGCGCTGCTTTGAAGGTAAGAACCCATCGGATTGTGCTACTGCTATCACCGGTGAGATAAGTCTGTGTATGGAATACTATATCTCATATACTGATATCACCGGTGACCGCGGGGTGCGCCCTTGGCTCGGGCGCGAGTGCGCGGAAGCTGTTGAACAAAAACAGTCTGTGTACAGCGCTTAGGTAAGGAAGCGCGCCAGGCTGTTCAGGTTCTGTGATTCTTTCGTCTGTCGCACCATTAAGGCCTGGAATTAATTATCAACTCACGTATTTCCTTCTTCCTACAGTCCCGGGTCCTTTAAGCGGGACGTGAAAAAGCATATGATGAGGCCGTCAGGCTGAGTGTCACCATTGTCACACGGTATGTGTAAGTAATGGTGACCCTCCGGACTGAGTAAGAGACTCTCTAAGAGAATAACATTATAAGGAACGCATAGAACTAGCGTGTGAAGCCGCATAAAGTAATACTATAGTAGTACCATTTTGCTCGCACTCTTTGTGTGCACGCACGCACGAAAGCGAAATTGAAATTTAATAAATACCTGTACAATAAGGTGTGCTCCTAGAGAACCTGGGGTCGGTAGTGTAGCCGATCTGGTTATTGCAGACGATGTGCAAGCACCCGTGTGTGGTGAAGGCTGGCAGGTTCGTCTGGATTGCAGTCTCGTACACCACACCTTGGCCAGCGACGGCCGCGTCACCGTGCATTATGATAACCATTACCTGTGGGCCAATGCGTTGATCGACTCAATATGTACCAGCCCGATATAATTAAGAACGTTGTAAAAGATCCCAAATTCCATTTGATCATTTTTAATAGAAATAATATTGTGCATGTTCTCTTGTGATCCCAACTGCGTAATTGCTTTAATCACGATCGAATATCAGCTTGAAGGTTCGAACTCCTGCGATACTGTACAAAGGACTAAAACTAAGAAAAGAAGAAGATTAAAGAAGAAGATTAAAGATAATTAAATGGTTCGGACATGTAGAGAGGATGGATGAAATAAGATAGACACAAATCAGATCGTTAAGGGTACCTCCAACCGATGAGCTTGTATGAAAACAATTACGAAAGCAGTAAGCAGATTATAGTCAAAAGTTTACGCAACGCGAAACCGATAGACAGATGCGATAGATTGAAACTTTCAAATAACTCACCTGGTCACCATGATCTCCCGTCCAAAACTGTTCAGCCCGCGCCTTCCCCGCGACCACGGGGCCCACCACCTCCAAGTGAGATGGATTGGCGCTCATGGAAACTTTAATGTACTTATTCGTGCGGCGGATGAAACGATGGATGTATGTGCCCAGATGATATTTGATGTCACCAGATCCCTACAGCAACAAGAGAAGTTTTACGATTTTTTGGATTTAGGAATTCATGATTCAGGAAACTGAGATTTTTAGGATAGCAATCAATTAACTAACCTATTACTTGCCAATCCACTATTGGACATAGGACTCTCCCAATATACGCCATAGTATCACAGCGTAGGATAACAATATAGTTATTAATTAAAATATAATTACCTCCGCCCTACAGAATACCGCGGTTATAATAACTTCGTGTTGTGTTCCCAGCGGTGAGTAGGGTAGCCAGAGCTCACTGGAGAATTTGTGCTGTCAGTGAGATGACTAAAGGCTTGTCCTGCTTTGTCCTCTACACTGATGGCACAGAAACTCTGTGCTTACAGGGTCGGCAGCGCGAGTGTGGCTTCTCCGGTGTTACACACGTCCATAGGCCACGGTAACCACTTTCCATCAGGTGGGCCGTGCGCTTGTCTGCCACCTAAGTGGTATTAAAAAAAATACTGACCGGTTCTTTTGGTTCCATGGGTTTGAACTGCGCAAAAATGTCAACCAACTTTTTGCGACACACGTTGACCAACATATTCAGCCGACCTAGACATTAAACCAGATATAGAATATAGGAACGTGGAATCCAGTGAATAAGAATCCAGAAATAGTAAGTTACATGATTTAATTCGCGAGAAGTCTTTTTTTTTTTTACGTGCGCAAAATCCCCACGGATACCTCCCCACCGGAGCCGGCGAAGGAGGTTATGTCGGACTCGAACCGACTAAAACGCACGCCACCTGTGGGTCGCTTTGGTTGCCGAAGGTGAGGTTTACAGGCATATCCCTCGCACCCCGGCCGACCCAGGGCCATCTCTCACGATCTGGCCCTCTTCTCGGGTGTGGGGACTACAGAGTCCCCAACTCGTCCCCGGAAACGGGGAGGCGCGTCAGGCGCGCCACCGCCGCGGCCTGCTTCTGCCAGGGTGACAGGCAGCTCCACCTGTCACCCCCAGGCCGGCGCTCATGGGGGGCGGAGGTCGTTCATCGACCTCCGACGCCCGAATTGCCTTCGTACGCGGGCAGCTTGGCTTGCGATCCTTCGTCGCTCCCGATGCCGCTCCCGCCCCACCTACTCCTTCACGAGCATTACTTGCTCGCAGAAGGAGGCGCCGGCCGCCCACGCATCCGCGCAGCGAACCATCGCCGCGAGCAAGGTGGAGAGCGTAAGAACCCTCACTCCCAGGGCCGCCACAAGCTCCCGCCTCGGCGTCTCCCACGCCGGACACTCGGTGAGCGTGTGCGGACCTGAGTGTCCGGCCTTGTGTAATTATGAATTCGCACGGCAATAGTTTAAAAATAACATCAGATAATAGAATGTACAAGATAAGTACTGTAGTACTTTAAAGATTTTTTTTTATTTACATTACTTTTTTATCGAAAATATAAATATCAGTTGTTTTGTCCGTTGGTCTAGCGACCATTGCCTCGATTCTACTAACGCAAAGCCACTGTCATTCCACGTACACTGCTAAAAAATCCGTTTGATTTCAGACTTTAAGGCAATTACGCTAAAGTTCAAAATTAAAAGATAGATAGATAGATAGATAGATAGATAGATAATTCTTTATTGTACACCAATAGATTACAGTAAAATTTGTAGTGAGCATGCATACAGTTTAATGTACAATGGGCGGCCTTATCGCTGGAAGCGATTTCTTCCAGGCAACCTTGGGATGGACAGTAGTGTAATAAAGCAAAAGATTTGGTGTAGTTAGCAAATAAACCAGAAACAAGGTGTATTAAAAGATACAAAAAGAAAGATAGATAAATAAATAAATAAAACAAATAAAGTTAAATAAATATACAACTTTTTTAAAAGATTTTTTAAAAGACCTTTTGCAGAGAGAACAAATAAGTGTAACTAAACTCTCTTTATTTAATTTTGGACTTTAACCTGATAGAAATTTAGTCTTTTCTTTTTACTTGCGCAAAATCCCCACGGATACCACCCCACCGGAGCCGGTGGAAGAGGTTATGTCGGACTCGAACCGACTAAAACGCACGCCGCCTGTTTTGGTTGCCGAAGGTGAGGTTGACAGGCATATCCCTCGCACCCCGGCCAACCCAAGGCCATCTCTCACGATCTGGCCCTCTCCTCGGGATAGAAATATAGTATAATATAGTAAGTTTTATGCCTTTTTTTCAATGGTATGACAGTGGTTTTAAGATAAGATAAGATAAGACGATTACGATCTACCGGAACCTGTAACATTCCTAGCTGTCCTATCAGGAACAAAAGTCAGTTAGGCGATTTATCATTTATTTTATAAGAAGTAAGTAGGTTGGTACGTTAAATCTACAGGGTCGTGGTAGAATATTCGAGACCGGCGACGCGCTACATCACCCACATTACCGTCAGAATAACTGGCTTTGAGTTGGCAAGAGATGAAAAAGACAATTTACTACAGCTACAGCGAATAAGCTATGCCAAAGCAGCATTTGCTGCGAACAGAGATGAGCTACTTAACGAGAGATGTTAAGAAGCTTTTGCAGCGTAGGACACGACGGTATTTCCGTCCCAATTGATCAGTGCGACTGTGGAAGTACCTCCACCCTACAGAATAATAACCTCGTGTTGTGTTCCCGGCGGTGAGCAGGGTAGCCAGAGCTCACTGGAGAATTTTTGTGCTGTCAGTGGGAAAACCAAAAGCTTGTCCTGATTTTGTGTTCTGCACTAAAGGCACAGAAAATCTCTGTTTTTACAGGGTTGGCAGTAAGTGTATGACTCCTCTGGTGTTACACACGTTAAAAGGTCACGGTAAGCAATTTCCATCAGATAGGCCGAGTGCTTGTCTGCCACCTAAGTTGTATAAAAAAGAGAAAAAAGGTCAAATATAGAACACATAAGTAACATTTGGCTCCTCTAAGATAAGTTTAAAACATCTACGTAGCCTGACCAACCTCGATGCTGCATGCCAATAATGATAGACTTGACACCGAGGCGGGACGCGGTGTCCACGATCTCCTCAAGCATCACGATCATGCTCTCGCCTCCTTCCAGCCCGAAACGTTTCTCTGCCGGCCACTTGGTCGCAAAGTATTTCTCCAAGCTGTTTTAAACAAGTAGAGTACAGTAAGTAAGGGATGAAAGTAATGTTGTAAGGAAGGTACTAACTATGGAAGTGGATGGCTACAAGGGGAGAGGGAGGCCTAAAATGCGGTGGATGGACTGTGTGAAAGATGACATGGTTAAGAAGGGAGTGAATGTTGAAATGACTGCAACTAGAGATGAATGGAAAAGGAACACATGTTGCGGCAACCCCAAATAATCTTGGGATAAGGGCATGAGGATGATGATGAGAGTACAGTAACCATCTGTTGATGTTTTGACAAGTCCGGTTTAGATTGACTTGCTCGGTTTTGATGAAATTGAGCTCAATGCGAAGAAAACTAAATGTGTAAAGTTTACTATGCCTAATGTAAGACAGACAGATATTAATATTAAAATGAATAATGAATCTGTCCAAATAATCAATACCACAGTTTTTCTTGGAATAACTTTAGATACTAAACTGCAATGGGGCTCTCATATCAAAGCCTTGGCAGGAAGACTTAGCTCAGCTGCCTATGCGGTTAGAAAGATAAGGTCACTGACTGATGAGGAAACTGCACGAATAGTTTATTTTAGTTACTTCCATAGCGTTATGTCATACGGTCTGCTGCTGTGGGGCTCGGCTGCCGATATTGAGACTATATTTGTACTACAGAAACGAGCGATACGAGCGATCTAGAGCCTCAGACCCCGTGACTCGCTAAAAGAAGTTTTCAAAGAAATTAATATTTTAACAGTTGCTTCTCAATACATTTATGATAATATCATATATGTACGAAAAAACCTAAATAATTTCGAAAAACTATCTGATGTACACAATTTTAATACGAGAAGCAAGAATAAACTAGTTGTGCCTAAACTTAGGCTTCACAAGGTTGGTGATTCATTTGTAGGAAGCAGCATAAAAATATTTAATAAAATTCCTCAGGATTTGATTAATATGCCGATAAATAAATTTAAATTAGAAGTGAAAAAAACTTTAATGAGTAAAGGTTATTATAAAGTGGATGAGTATCTTAATGATATCAATGCGTGGTCAACATAAGTCTCTTGCTTGCTCGCACAAAATAAATTGTAAACTAAAGCAAATTTAAAAAAAAAAGAAAAATAATCTAGTTCTAATATAGTTCGCTGAGTTTCTTGCTGGTATCTTCTCAGTAGAACTAACCTACCGAACCAGCGAAAGAATCATTTTCCAATGGTTTATTTGTACATTATTTAATATTTTAATATTATTTCTTGACATACTCAATTGTATAATTTTGACGTTCATATGTGCTCTTTGTGTGCCTAAACTGAATAAATGAAATTGATTCTTTGATTCTTTGATGAAATTTTAGAGCATTTAGTATATGAACTATTAAATTTGAACTAGATTGGAAAAGTGAATGGGTAAGGTACTGTTCGCGGTCAGGAATCCGCCACTCAGCCAAAGTACCTACGGCGCGCTACAGCCCCGGGCTGTAAGAGCACTCAGGGCTAGCGCGCGCTTGCTAACACGCGTGTGATCTGACTTGAGCAATCATATTATTGTAGTCGCTCTTGTGACATCTATTATCGCTGTTGAGAAATATTAACTTTTTTTACACCATGTACATGCTTTCCGATAGAATATCTTATAACATTACTTGTAAGATTCAGAAAATAACAGGAGGAAATCACTTAAGTGAGGGTAAAAAAATTGTTTTATTTTAATTTTCTGACAAAGTGATAACCCCAGCAACACTCGAGTTCACGCCATTGTATGGCAAATTAGGGCACCTACAAAATTTTGTAGGTTATTAAAACAGCAACTTTCTTCATGATCAAAGGTGAGCAACTTCTGTACATAGTATTATTATGTGACCTCCGTCCCCCATGAATGCGGGCCTGGGGGTAAAGGGTGGAGCCGCCTGTTACCCTAGCAGAAGCATGCCGCGGTGGCGTCGCCAGTTGTGGGCCTCCCCATACCCAGGGATTGGATGAGGACTCCGTGGTCCCCACACCCGAAGAGGGCCAGCTTGAAAGAGATTGCTCTGGGTCGGCCGGAGTGCGAGGGATATACTTCTGGCAATCCCACCGCGCCGGATAATTTCGACCCTCAGACGGCATGCGTCGTTTTAGTCTATTCGAGTCCGACATAACCTCTCCCACTGGCTCTGGCGGCCCCCCCCACCAGATAGTAGGAGAGCTGGCACGAATTTTTGGGTAGGTATATGAGGCAAGCTGAAAACTTGTCAGAAACCTCTCCTATTATACCCCAACACGGAAATGCAGACCTGGCTGGTGAGTAGCGGGGCTAAATCAACCCCTATATTTTTAAAAATATTTTTTTTCTTCCCCAAAAATATATTTGAGGCAATACGCAATTTATATATGTTGCAGTGTAATACTTTATAAATACGAAAAAAATAAGCCAGATAATTTAATCGGGCTTTTAACATTGCCAGACGCATGCAAAAATATTTAGCAAAAAATTGCTGCTCTCACACTACAGCTTATCTATAGCACTACAGGCTCGTACCCATTCATTATTTGTTTGATCACCTGGCAGGCAGAAAGCCCTACCGAATTTATCTGTCTTTTTGGGAATCTTATTTTTTAGTTATAAGTAACACTCCATTAAAATTTCAAGCTGTCTTAAAAACATTTTTTATAATTTTTTGCAAACTATTTTTGCACGCGTCTGGCAATGTTAAAAGCCCGATTAAATTATCTGGCTTATCTTTTTTCGTATTTATAAAGTGTTACACTGCAACATATATAAATTGTGTATTGCCTCAAGATATTTTTGGGGAAGAAAAGATATTATTTTTAAAAATGTAGGGGTTGATTTAGCCCCGCTACTCACTAGCCAGGTCTGCAATTCCGTGTTGGGGGTATAATAGGAGAGGTATCTGACAAGTTTTCAGATTGCCTCAAATACCTACCCAAAATTTCGTGCCAGCTCTCGGACTAAGGGGGGGGGGGGGGGTATCCGGGGGTAATAGGGGGTTTCGCACGATAAAAGAAAAAAGTCCTATCTGAGTATTTCTTTTTGTATGTATGAGGTATAATGTCGGTACAGGTGAAAGGAATGGGGGCTGGGAAAATTATATATTTATATTAAATAACCGAATATTAGTAATTGTTAAAATGTGTGTGTTAATTCACCTCTGCCTAATCCTCCGGGGATAAAAGCTTGATTATATATATATGTATACATACGTAGCTTGTGACAATACTTACAACACAGCCTTAGTGAGCCGTTTCATTATCAGTTTCTTCTGCTCGGGGTCTTTGTCGTAGGAGCCAGGCGTCTCCACGCGTCTCCTGATGAATTGCACGGCGTCGAGGTCGTACAAGTGCATGTACTCTATCCCTAGGGACCCGCAGTATACGTACTCCAGACGCCTTATTATTTCCCTGGTGAACAGATTATATTAATAAAGAGGTCCGTGTCTTTTGAGAGCCTCTGTGGCCGTTACGCAGGAGGCGCGGGTTCGATCCCCGCTCAGTGCAGTGTATTTGCATGGACTGGGATCAGACCAGACCTTTTATACTTGCTTACAACTTGTTGGCTATATATACTATCTGAATGAAAAAGTATTTCGAGATGCATGTATAAAACAAGTTTTGCGTTTTTATTAGGCTTCTACAAGTTTTGTATCAAACAAGCTTACAACTTGATTGGCGGTGAAAACCTGGGTAACACAATCGTTATCCTAATATCAAAACGATTAATCATTTGGCACCTGAATCGATTATTCTCACAATCTATTTGAGTCACTCCAACCATTGACTACAACTGTCATAAGTACCTAGGTATTAAATTTATTTTAACTATTTACTGGTAGCGAAGGGAGGCGGGACAAGGCGGGTATTTAAAAGTTTAATTTTACTTATATGACGTCACAACTTTTGGTGATGATTATGTCGATGACGTGTCACAAACTCACCTTAAAGGCAGCGCAGTTTCCTTCCCTCCAATAAAAGTTCGTTCAGGTAATGTGAATACCATGTCCATATGCTTCTCACCTAGGGATTGCGAGAATCAATACCAACATTATGAAGCTAAAAAAATAGTGTTTGTTCTGTTGAGCGCGCTAATCTCGGGAACTACTAATTTGAATTATAAAAAATCGTTAGACATTTAATCCGTTTATCAAGCTACTACTCAAGGGAACGGAGCAGTGATAAAAAATGTCAATAAATTCGGTAGATTCTCATTCATTATTTAAAAGCTTATAATTTTTTTTGATGTACCATTTAGGTGGCAGAAAAGCACCTGATGGGAAGTGGTTACCGTGACCTATGGACGTATGCAACACCAAGGGTGTTACACTCGCTCTCGACCATGAAGAAACCTTCTGATGCCCCTCTTGAATAGACTGTGGTGCTTGGGAAAACCACAGCAGGGAGGTCATTCCACACCTTGATTGTACGTGGGATGAAGTTTCTTTCATACCGCACAGTGCGCACCGTCTCAGGTCGCAATTCCCTGCCTATGGCGAGAGGTGCGATGATAGAAAATAGTCTACGGACATATGAGTGACAGGAGTTCATATATGGATAAAGAGCATATCTTTTTTTTTCATAACATTACTGTCCATCCCAAGGTTGCCTGGAAGAAATCGCTTCAACGATAAGGCCGCCCATTGTACATTGAACTGTATGGATGCTATCTACTTGTCCTACTGTAAATCTGTCGGTGTACAATAAAGAATTATCTATCTATCTATCTATCTATCATGTTTGGTCATGATAATCCACATCCATGCGGGTGGAGCTGCGGGCAACAGCTAGTATCTATTAAAAGAAATCGGCGAAGTGCGAGTCAGACTTACGTACCTACTGAGGCTCCTTGCAAAACTGGATATCGGATCGAACTTATGCTATATATAAAGACATCCTACTATTAGAAAGGGTGCAAAGAAGAGCCACTAAAATGGTCAATGATTTGAAAGAGATGTCATACGAAGAGCGCCTTCTGGAACTAAACCTAACTACACTGGAAGAGAGAAGGAAAAGGGGAGACCTCATTGAAATATACAAAATCCTGACAGAACATTATAATGTATCAAATATACAAAACATCTACACAATGAACTCCAACAGACATCTAAGAGGTCACTCAATGAAATTATGCAAGTCTCGGTGTGCCAGCAACCCTAGGTATCACTTCTTGCCGAACCGCGTGGTGCAAATGTGGAACTCCCTTCCGGAAAGTGTAATAAAAGCTCCTAATGTGAATATTTTTAAAAATAGACTTGATAAACATTGGACAATCAAAACACAAGTGCAGTGATATACACGCATCAGCTTATGCTGCTAGTGTATTAAATAATAATAATAATGATAAACAGAAATATATTTTGATGGCGTTGACTTAAGAAGTTTTCCACAACTTCAGGCACTGCAGACCTATAATAAGAATTTGGTGGGAATTTCAATTTAATGCCTCTACGCATTCCCGAGAAAAAGGTCTTAACAGATAGATGAACAACGAAGTGATCCTATTTCATTTTTATCTTTTGAAGCACGGAAACCTAAAAGCGACACGAAGGCAGTCATGAGACACGTGAAAGTGAAACTTACTCAAGGTGCTGCCCAATTCTATTGTAACCATAACACTGTCCAGTCCTTTGATATCAAGCGCTAGCTTAGAAATTTGATTTTTCTACAACTTCAGGGCAACGCAGACCACAGAATTTGGTGGGAATTTCAACTTGATGCCTACACGCATTCCCGAGAAAAAGGTCTTAACAGACAGGGGGACAACGAAGTGATCCTATTTTATTTTTGCCTTTTGCAAATTGAAGCCTGAAAGGGACATGAAAGCAGTCGTGGGACACGTGAAGGTGAAACTTACTCAAGGTGGTTCCCACTTCTCGTGCTACCATAACATTGTCCAGCCCTTTGGCATCAAGCGCTAGCTTTTTCGCCTTATCGAGCATCCTAGCTGGCAGCGTCAGCTCCAATGGATCTGTTTTGGACAGGAGATGACCTCGACACTGAAACAAACAAAAAGCCTTTTAGATGCAACAGTTCATGGACGTGTGCAATACCAGGGGAGTCATACTTGTGCTGCCGACGCTGCATGACCCTTTTAATGCCCTTCTTGAAGAACTCCATATTGCAGTGGCTTGGTAAAACCAAGCAGCAGGGAGATCATTCCACAGTTTGCGTGCGGGAGAAATATTTTCATATCGAGCTGGTTTATTTTTTCTTTATTTTGTCGAAGTTTTCCACCTTCGATAAAATAAAGTCAAGGTGGAAACTTCAGTATCAAAATAAACGGGATATTTCCCATGTTTCATTGTTTTAAGTTTCCGACATTTCGGCGCTGTTTGCAAGCACAATGCTCACGGAGGAACTGGAGTAGTGGCGGTGAACAGAGAAAAAGTTTTTCTAAGAGTAATTATATCAATCTACCCTCTTTCGAGTTCTTTTACTACGCGTATTTGCACTACCACTGGTTTCACTCTCACTACAAACTCGACTCGAACCCGATCTCGATCACGTTCACGACACACGATACTTACTGTATTCACTCGCGATTTTGTTTTGGCTTGTTCCCGGTTGTTTTTGCAAAGACGGACCACTGGATGCCAGACGTTTGGCAGATTGAAACCCGTCCTCACGATTGAAATTTTTATACTTTTTGATTGAACTCAAAACAATGAAACATGGTAAATATCCCGTTTATTTTGATACTGATGTGTGTGACCATGATAGTTTAAATACCTATAAGGTGGCTTGCTCTTATCTCATCCACTACTTTCATACTCATCATAGCTCCACTGCTGGACTAAGCCTCTCGCAATGTTGGGAGGCTTTGGCCTACTGTTTCCACTCTGGCCAGACGGGTTGCTACAGGATTTTATTTTGAGTTGGCTTTCTCTCACAGTGATATCGTCTGCGTATTTTTCCGTTAGTCGCCATTTACGACACCCTTCGGATGAGATGAGGTGTTGATATTTGTATTCTTTCTCCATCACTACACGGATAATATACATAGAAACTCACTTGATAGCTCCTTATTAAATTCTGAACAGCTAGATGTAGCTTTATTTTCTCTTGAGATATATCTTTCCCAGGGGCACTTTTATTCTTTGCTCCTGGAAAATAAATTATTCGGATATTAATGTATGTACCTATATAGCTTTCGTTTAGATGGTACTTATCTTCGCAAAGACTAATTCTTCGCAGAGAATAATTTAATATTGATAAATATATGTATTATCTATTATGTTTGTATCTAGTAGTATGTACCTAATATGTCTGCTGTATGTATTGTATATGTAAAATATTTTTATTCTTAGTATGTATTATTATGTATTTTTTCTGCTGTTGTACATACACTTGGTTTTTTTTAATCATTTTTTTTTGCACTTTTAATCCCCAAAGGTTTGCTGGAAGAAAACTCAATATTAAGTTAAGCTCGCCTTTGTACACCAAGATGTATTTGTGATTACCTGTTGATGTATTATTTTCTTGTGTACAATAAAGAATTAAAGAAAGAAAAGAAGTACATAGGTACAGGTTTCCTAAAATACCACTATTGGGATCTCGCCTCTCTGCCAGCCAACAGGGTTGGTTACGTTGGACTCGAACCGACAAAAACCGACGTCTCCAGTCTCATCTCAGGCAATCAGGGCCACATGTTTACTAATTATATATCATATTAAAACCATTGTCAAACCACTGACACTGCAAACAATACCATTTGATTTTATGCTTTACTGCCATGCAGTTAGAGTATACAATTAAATGGCATAGAAAGAATAAAAGATGTAATGAACTCCTTTTATTTAATTTTGGTCTTAAGGCAATTTAAATAAAGCCTAAAATTTAACGTCATTCTTTTTTGTTTTGCCATTACTTGAAATTAGCAGAATCGGAGGCCAGGACGAGGGCATGTAGTTTATGTACTAAAGCTATTACCTACTAAAGCTACTCGCTCTACTTACCTGCCTTTCGAGGGGCAAATTCGTCTTGCACATCTTCTATCTTCAAAGCTGGCCCACAAAGACTGTCATAGAATGTATCCCATGACTGCGAACCAAAATAAATTTGCTGCTGAATTTTTACTGTCCCCTTGATTCAAGGTTTAGTTTTAGAAATTTTAGTAACCTCATTATCATCGAAGAGTCTGTTCCATTTCCATCTGGAGTTTTTAGGTAACTATGAGACTTCATAGAAAAAATATAGTAATAAAAATAAACTTGCAGTGTCAAAACTCAGGCTTCTTGAAGTTGGTAATTCGTTTTTAGCCTTTGTAGGCAAGTGTATTAAATACGTTTAGTAAAATTCCTCAGGATTTGGTTGACATACTACTTAATAAATTTAAAATAGAAATAATTACATTTAATTATAAAGTAGATGAATATCTTAATGATAAAAATGCATGATCATCCTGAACTTTTGTTATTATTGTTTCTCGGTTTCATGACTCTCGGGACTATGGAGTCGCGGACCTTTAGAAGGCGTGCGTCGGGCTGAAGCCAAGACGTAGAGGCCCTTTTATGAGAATTTAACATGCTAGGAATACATACACATGGCGGATATCATCCCCGAGCGCACAATATGATACACCGGGAGGTGGTCCCCGCCAGGTGCAGAGACTATTATTGCTGTGCGGTGCTGTGGCCGCGATGAAAAATAATTATGGGCTATGGGATTGAGAATTGGATGGACTGGTGAATGACCTTTGGGGGGAGACTAACGGACACCTGCCTTGACAATAAGTCTCAAAATTGTAAAAAGGCAGGCGGTGACTTGCCAACTCATTGCATGGGCCCCATTAAAATAGCCACATATAGTGCGACCATGGAACAACATCCGTTGAGCGGCTAAGGTTGTCGAGAGGTGAGTCTGCGGGGCGCAAGTTCCCGGTATACCAGTCAGCATGCCCCCGGCGTTATGACATTTTACACTTGCAACCTGGAATATAGGTTCTGCTCTTGCAACTCCACTCATGGCCGGCCAATAAAGGCAAGCACACAAGGTGAGGGGGAATAAATCTTAATCCTCTGGAGAATCGGAGTACGTGGTGTCGCCACGCACCAACAGCTCGCCACAAGCTGCCCCTGCGGGGTTATTATATTATTCTTTATTGTACGCCAATTACAATATTCATGTTACAGAAATATGAGAAGATAAGAGCAGTACAAAGGGCGGCCTTATCGCTTTACACAATTTATTCCAGGCAACTTTACACAATTTCTTTTGCTTGCTCGCATACCTACTATAATTTGTAAACAAACCCATATTTAAAAAGAATATAGGTCTAATATAGTCCTCTGAGTTTCCTGTTGGTATCACTTGTCAGTATAACGAACCTACCGAATGAATTATCTTACAACGGTTTATCTATTTAATATTTTAAAATATTTCTTGATATAATTGTAAAATTTTGACGTTAATAATGTGCTTTTTAAGTGCCTAAACTGAAAAAATGGAATTTATTCTTAGATTCTAAGACTAGGCGCTGCTAAATCTTTCTCCTCTTTTGCTCTTGGCTCATACGGCTTCTGTTCATTACGGTCTAACCTCCCAATAGCGAAAGAAAAACTGGCGCCAGATCCTCGTCAACCAGCAGAAGCACAAGTTTGAGCGCGAGGTGGTGTTGTCCTAAATATCTTGGTTTGGCTTCATGTACCCAAGTTTAAACTGTATGCAATTTTAAGAACTTAAGAAGTTAATTATGTGTATGGAACACCAGATATACCAGTAAAACAAAGAATAAATCATTCTACATAATAGCAGTGACAGCTGTTTCTTAGAAATCAGAATGTGCATCTAATCTTCGCTCCACGGCTACAATCATGGTGTGAGAGGACTTCCACCTCGATGACTACTACGAGGTTTCAACTCAGCACCTCCCATGCCGGGTACTCTGTAGCAGCGTGTGCTGCCTCAGAAGCGAGACACTTTGCTCTCGCTCGTGCGTAATAATGGTACTCAAACGTTGGCTTCTGGTCGAAACCGCCCAAAGATCATCTGCGTCAGTCGGTACGAGTGGCTTCCATGTCTTGCGTCAATCCTCCATGACGGGTCTTACCGCCTCTACAACGCTGCGCCTAACACTAAATCTTTCCTTCCACTGGAATTTCTGGACCTCGATTTCTCAAGGCTCATAATTCCGTCCTAGGCTGTAAGGGCTCTCGCGTCTAGATCCCATGGTGGATATTCGAAAGGAAATTCACCGTTTCATCAAGTCCCTGTAGTCTATTAAGACCTATAACAATCTCAGTTTCGTAAAATTGAATACTTACTGAATCAATGGATCCCTTAGAGTTTGCCCAATCCGCATACTGATTTTCAAGAAAGTTTGCATTTGTACCGCTTAGAAAGGACTCCTTTGCCTTATTGCTGTAGAGGAGATACTGAAAACGATATTACAGTAGCTTCTTTACAACAGTTGAATTTGAAGCTTTGGCGAAAACGAGTCTCTGGCGCAGACATTCCTCTCGACATTGAGAGGTCAAACGGTAGCCAACATGTCAATAAAAAACAGGCGGACCTGGTGCTCCAAAATACCAAACTATGGATGCAACTGGGAACTCATTAGTCTTCATCATCCTAGGGTTACTTAGCGGTATCGAAGTATTACAGTTACACCGTAATTGGACTTTTTAAGGCTCCAACTATCCGGAAATATCCAGACTAGTGTAAATAGACATATTCATGTATACAAATATTAGCACTGAGCAGGAATCGAACCCGCGACCCCTGCATAGCAGTCACGTTTCCTAACTCCACGCCACAGAGGCGTTCAGTTAATCAGTGTTTCGGTTTTAAAGTGTGAACGTAAACCCTCCAAAAAGTCAGTATTATAGGCTATTTACACTTTTGATTGTTGGCACTTGGTGGAATTTGTTACGCAAATTGTACTTTTCCACATTATTTTTAATATATATTAGACCTGACCGGTTTCACCTTACGGCATCCTCAAGTTTACAATGACATTTAAAAACATTCCCTTTTTTTTTACGTTCGCAAAATCCTCACGGATACCCTCCCACCGGAGCCGGTCGAAGAGGTTATGTTGGACTCGAACCGACCAAAACGCACGCCGACTGTGGGTCGTGTTTGGATGCCGAAGGTGAGGTTGACAGGCATATCCCTCGCACCCCGGCCGACAAAGGCTCATCTCTCACGATCTGGCCCTCTCCTCGGGTGTGGGAGTCCCCAACTCGTCCCCGGAAACAGGGAGGCGCGCGAGGCGCGCCTCCGCCGCAGCCTGCTTCTGCCAGGGTGATAGGCGGCTCAACTACACTCATATTTCACATGTGGGTAGTTGTAAAATTATGTACATCAATTTAATTTATTTTATTATATATATCTTAATATATATATTTCTTGTGTGCGTGTGTATGTGACTGAACTCCTCCTAAACGACTGGACCGATTTTGATGAAATTTTTTGTGTGTGTTCGTGGAGATTCGAGAATGGTTTAGATTTACAATTAGTATGAAATTAAAGACGTGTGTACAGGACAACGTCTGTCGGGTCCGCTAGTTTATATATATACACTGACGGACTCATAAACTGCATCAAAGTAATAGACGACTTTGAAATAAATATTTTAACCAAGTATGCATACTTTCTATGCAGATTTAAATTGAAACCTCTAGATTGGTTCGTGAACTTTAAAACAGCGTAGGGTCATATCTTTAAGTTTAAGTTTATGTACTGGAAAGGACCTTAAGACTTTTATTGAAGAAAAAACAGAAATTTAAGAAAAATTGGTTTAATTAAAAAATTGGTTTTAACAATAGACACAAACTTTATGCAAGGGTTTATTTGTGTTTTAATAAGGTGTATTACCCCCACGTGCCCTTATTACGGATTCTAATCGGTTCCGCATAGATTTTATAAGGGTTTTTAAAAGATCTTGCGGAATATTGTCCCATTCTTCTGAAAGTGCTGTTCTTAGTGCTGCCACTGTCGTGGGCGAAGGGTTTCTCGCATATACAGCTCTTTTTAAATTGTCCCAAACATGCTCGATGGGATTAAGATCCGGGCTGCGTGCTGGCCAATTCATTGTACGTATCCCAACCTCTTCGCAATAATGTTGAACTTGTGCAGCTGCATGCGGCCGGGCATTATCCTGCATTAAAGTAAAATTTTCGCCTATGAATCCCATGTAAGGCACCACGTGATCTTCTAATATCTCTGTTATGTAGCGATGTGCTGTCAAACCCCCTCTATTACCGTTTTGACGGACCATGTCTATGAACACAAGTTCGGTTCGCCCGTTCATCGATATGCCACCCCAGACCATACATGAACCGCCTCCAAAAGGAACACGCTCCTCAATGCAACTTTGAGCATATCGCTCCCCACGTCGACGATAGACTCTTCTGCGACCATCTGCACCATATAAACATGTCCTACACTCGTCCGTGAACAATACAGAGGCCCACTGCTCTTCTGTCCAATTCAGGTGATGACGCGCAAATCTTAAGCGAGCTTGTCTGTGAGCTGTAGACAACTTTGGACCATTTGCTGGTCTAAAAGGGGTGATATCCGCTTCCTTTAACCTTCTTCTTATTGTTCGTGCACACACGTTTACTCCACGCACTTCATTAAGCTCGGTTTTGATGTTAACTGACGTGAGGAAACGATTTCGCAGGGAAGTTATAACAATAAATCGGTCATCACGACCTGTGGTTGCTCGAGTTCTGCCTGTACCACGTCTCCTCCTGTAAGAACCTGTCTCTACAAACCTTCTGTATATTCTAGAAACCGTAGACTGGTTTAAATTTAAATTTCTACCAATCGTTCGTTGATCCAAGCCCTCCCGCACCAATGCTACAATTTGTGCCGCTTGTTCGGACGAAGTATCCATATTATGGTTCAAAAACTCTCGATGTGTTAAAAAACTAACCCAACAATTATGCTGGTAACAATAATTCAATTGACAAAACAAAAAAAATCAATGAGAATCAATTTAAAACTTTGCTATAAATAACACGCAAATCTGATACTACAAGTAAATTTTCTTTCCCGGCTATATTCATTTGTTTTACTGCAGTTCTATTTTTAAATTTAATTTTTTTTTAAGATTAAGAGTCAGTCTTTCCATATTTATATAATTTAATCTAAAAAGTTTGCATACTTATTATAAAAAATCCTTTTAGAGTAAACCTGAACTTTGATGCAGTTTATGAGTCCGTCAGTGTATATATATATAGAAATACGTACCACTTGTACATATATCACATTTCTCTATAACAACATAAACTCACGCCTATATCCCCGAAGGGGTAGGCAGAGGTGCTAGCACCCACATTTCGCCAGTTTATGTTTAGGTCCCAATGTAATAGGTGGCGAGCCTATTGCCATTAACCGGGCACTTATATTTCTCTATATATGTCAGTATTATGGGACTTACACTAGTGCTACGTCCGTTCGCATATTTGTTGATAGCCTTTAGCATATGCAGTGGGCGCAAAAGTGACATCTCAATCTGAAAGCATCATATCAAGATACTATTAAACACTTATAAAACTACTAGCTAGGGGAGGAGTTCTGTAAAATTCATTCTTTTTTTTTATACGACTTAGGTGGCAGGACACGCGGCCTATGGACGTATGCAAAACCAACGAAGTCACACTCGCGCTGCCAACCCTGTAAGCACAAAGAGTGTCTGTGCCGTAAGTGTAAAAGACAAGCCAGGATAAGCTTTTGGTCTTCCCACTGACTGCACAAGAACTCTCCAGTGAGCTCTGGCTACCCTACTCACCGCCTATTCTTAGCGGATGCCTACACTCTATAAGGAAAAAAACGTCTTTAATGGACACCAGTAACATATATTACATTACAATATGAGATACAAGTTTAAGGCACGTATAGATGGCGGCCTTATCACTCTGCGGCAATTTCTAACAGGGAACCATAAGGAACCTACTTCCTAAAATTCAAGTAGGTAGTTGTTTTGTTATAGTTTCACATATTAATCAGCAAGTGGTATTTTCTCAATAATAATACAATGAACAGCTAAAGTGAAATATTCTTACGACAAATTTGATTTTGAAAATTCAATTTTTCGCGCCGTCAGAAAACGCTCCATACAAAATCGTAAATGCGAATGACGTCACATGGCCATCGCGAGTACCTAGTGCAAATGTATGTAGTGCAAGAGAATTTCGCATTTATCTAGGTCTACGTTGCGTTTACACATTATATAGTTCATGATAAAAGTAATTTGTAGTTTAATGAGGAATCTAAAAAGTTATAATTTGGGACTGAATTTGATTGTTTATATGTACATATTTTGACTTACTTTGGGACTTTAAAATAATGATAAGTCATAGTTGCAGTTTAGTTAGGCAATATCTTAATTTGCAAAGCATATTTTATGATAACACACTAACATATTAAGCAGTATTGGGAAGAGTCAGACAACCTTATCAAATAACCTATTGTTGCTATGTTTAGGTTTGCAGAGAGAGCCACAGTTAAGTTACGCTTCAGGGTCGGGCTGACCATTATATTCGAGGTAGAGTCCCCTGTTCTATCTACTGCCTGGTTGACAACCCACACAACCAACAACAGATTATATCCCGTCTACGTAGGTACCCCTCTTTTATTAATGACGGAATTCCCCTCGGATACCACCCCGCCTGACCTAACTGACAAACCGCACCGCCGCCTTAGGGCATCATTTGCAGGGGGTGAGGTAGCCTTTGTCATATCCCTCGCGCACCCCGACTAACCCGGGGTCATGAAAGTCACTCTCGGGTGTGGTACTACGGCGTCCCTATCTTTCGCCAGAAAAGAAGACGGCGCACACCGCGCCACCGTCTCAGCCTGCTGCTAGGGTAACATGCGGCTCCACCTGTCACCCCCATGCCCGTGCTCATGGAAAACGGAAGTTCGCCCTTTGCGGGCAATGCGGAACGGAAGGGACCCAAGTCTGCTCCGGCCCCGCTCCCCAGCCTCCTTCTCGAGCATCACTTAGGTACCCTGAAGGATAATACGTTCCATGTCTCTAAATTACCACATTCAAATTAGCATTCCTAAAGCATTGATGTGTACATTAAAGTTACCGCTCAACACATGTTCGTTACTTATAGATAAAGGTCCACTAAGAATCTAACGGAAACTGGAAAAATGACTTACTTCGTTATATCTAGAGAGTTGAATAAGGTCCACTAAGAATCTAACGGAAACTGGAAAAATTACTTACTTCGTTATATCTAGAGAGTTGAATAAGGTGATACGGGTGCCAGCCACTACCAGTAATCAGCTACAAGCTAGAATGGCTGGCGACCCCACGATCGCCACTTGGTTACCTATACCAAAAATTGTTAATCTTTAAGTTTCAAGAGCAAGATTAAGTTTGGAGTTTTGTTAACCTAACTGGTATGACTTTTTTGTCGTTGCCGGTTGCCGGGGGTGAAGTTAGCAGGCATATCCCTCACATCCCGGCCGACACAGGTCCATCTCTCTCGATCTAGCACTTCTCGGGTGTAGAGACCACGAAGTCCCTAATTCGTCCCCGGATATGGGCAGGCGGGCAATGCTAGTCACCCGTCACCTTTAGGCCCGTGCTCAAAGGGCGTTATTCTGCGACAACCAACGCTCGAGTTCCCTCAGTTCGCGGACAGCGTAGTGTGCGATTCTCCTTCGCTGTCGCTTCCGCCCCGCCTCCTCCTTCACGAGCATTACTTGCTCGCAGAAGTAGACGCCGACCGGACTGGTATGATTTGTAAATCGGAGACGATTAATCCACATATTTAAACATTAGACTCCAGAATTTTTAATTAATGGGGATGTAATGACATATGAACATTCTCCACAAGGGTAAGTGAGTACCTAATGACAATGTATGAAATGGGGCTCATATTCAGATAACTCTTCCTACAGTCCCGGGTCCTTTAAGCGGGGCGTGAAAAAGCATATGACGTAACCGTCAAGCTGAGTGTCACCATTGTCACACGGTATGTGTAGGTAATGGTGACCCTCTTTTCTGAGACTTTGCCTTCAGCTTACCATCAGGCAAGGCGAAGTCTAATTGACGTGTTCCATATATAAAAAAAAAGTATTTACTTTCCGTGTGGTGAAGGAGAAAGAATATAAGTATCACCACCCCATCTCATCTGAAGGGTGTCGTAAAAGGTGACCAACGGAAAAATACGCAGACGACATCACTGCGAGAGAAGAAAACCTTGAAATAAATCCCTGTACCAACCCGTCTTGCCAGTGTGGAAACAGTAGACTAAAACCTCCCAACATTGGAAGAGGCCTCGTTGAGCAGTGGACTACGATGGGCTATTGATTGATATTTACTTTGATGGGGTATTAAGTTTTAATAAATGTATCTATTCTATTAGAAAGTGTATTACAAGTATTTAGAGCCCAAGGCAACCTTCCTTGCAACCTGCAAGCTAGTAGGTATACCTGCCGGACGCAGATGGAGGACGCTCCGGCGCAGGCTTGTCCCTCAATGTTGGATAAGTCAGATGGTAGTCGCTAAATAAAGCCAAAATATATTAACAGTACTTACTACCGGGGTAGCCTAGTGGTATGACTGCTGAGACGAGGTCTCGGGTTCGATCCCAGGTTTACCATGGCTCACACCAATGACTATTCGATGCTTTTCGAAGTTATGTGTGTAGGTATTTATCGCAGGTTTATAAGTGCCCGGTTAATGGCAATAGGCTCGCCACCTATTACATTGGGAACTAAAAATAAACTGGCGAAAAAAATCCCCCTTCGGGGATATAGGCGTGAGTTTATGTTATGTTTATTTCAACAGTGTAAGATGGGGGGGAATAGGAAAGTAACCTCCAAAGTGCAACCCTTGTGAAAGTCACATAAAAAAATATCGGGAGCGGCACTCGGAACATGATTATATTATTTTTTTATATCACGTGTTTGAAAGTACAGGTTAACGTGTCATATGGACGAATGGATTACTTCAACTTGGATCTTCTATAGAGAGTAGATTAAGATCAAAATGCAATGGACTGCACGTCTGCTTGTTATCGTATTAGAAATTAATAGTCTGTCTTTCATCCTCTGTCTTTCAGAACCCTCAGATGGATGAATGTGAATGAATATCAACGGGAACTTTGGACAATCGATTCGATTCGCCTCGCCTGTTTGGCAATAGGTACCTACTGGTGTGGAAGAAAATGCAACTTACCCTATTTTCAAACGTAAACCGTCCACATTACAATTTTTGTAAATTTAGAACCTAATAATTAATGTATAATAGAAGATATAAAAAACCAAAATCTATGCGGTGATGTTCATATTTACTAATCAATTTTAAATTTCATGTGTTGATTGAAAAATACGTAAAATCAGAAACTGACAGATTATTATCTGTCTTCATGATAAATGATTTTCGACACTTAGAGAGTATTTATGGCCAGTATGTGCTTGTACAGCATACAGCGTTTTGATTCCAGCGGGAGTACAATAGGGTCATCCATCCCTTCCTGTGGACTTCGTAAAAGGCATTTAAGAAAGAGATGAAAGATAGGGCTGATACCAGTCACTCCATAACTTTACTTCTTACATACAGTCTCTGATCTGAGCCTCTGACTTCATAATGTATTTTTTTATGCTACCATTTCAAAACGTTAAGTAAGCCTTAAGAGTACTTAGACAATAGAAAGAAGAGTAGGTTTTGGCGCCAACTCGAAGAAGGGCGCATCGCGGTATTATTTTATTGTCCAAAAATTGATGTGAATTCAATTTTTAATGTATAAAAATGATGGATTTTTAAACATAAAGGAAAGTGGCATGTTACAGTGAATTGTGACTTTTCACATTGGTACCAAATCTCTCTAGAAAACCTGTAGTTAAGTCCCCACAATTTTACTGAGGCACCAATCATCATTCATCGTCATTATCATCATATACTCATTATAGTCAACAATCATCCCAACTAAGAAATTAAAAAACTGATGACATGGCAGTATGGTCATAGCACCTTAGCCGATTCCGAAAGGAACAAAATGAGAAAAAAAAAAGTTTGCATTGCAAAAAACATTTCATTGAATGACATTAATGACATTTATTTTCAAAACTTTCAAAATTGTGGAAACTGCACGTAAACAAATAATTAAATATAAAAATGTCTTCATATTTTGATTACTATTGTAAAAGAGAAAGTGATAAGATTGCAGGGACCTGCTACACCATGTGTCCTGAAGAAGAGATCGCACTGTACGTAACTCTCGTAGTTGACGCTTCTTGTTTTGGATATAATTACATAAATTGTCTTCAATGTAGCTCCCATTTCTAACATTTTCCTTGCATTGAATGGTCACCGTGAAGAGATTACCTACTAATTATTATAAGGCTATAGGTATGTACAACTGTGTAACAGCAAGTTTATTTATGATAAGTATTCAATTCTTCTTTACTAAAACTTTCTTTTTTCTATAATTTATATTCGAGTACTTACCAATGTTTTCAATTACTTACATGATATACATGGATTTACAAAAAAATGTGTCTATTCTCCATTTGGTTAGGTTAGTCAACAATCTTGATGTGTCTTTTTAATATGTTTTATTTAAAAACTCAGTTTATTAATATTTTTCTGATTAGAAGCATATTATTTATAAAAAATAATTCACACAACCGCGGTAGCCTAGTGGTATGGGTAATGGACTACTGGGACGAGGTCTCGGGTTCGGTCCCAGGTGTTACCATGTTGTACCATGAGTTTATGTTATGTTTACTATTTTGAGAAATAAAGAATTTGAATAACCAGGGCCCCGATTATGCTAAATTTATGTCAAGTCAAAGCCAGTGTCATGCCACAGACACTGTAGAAAATGATATTCAATTTTATACTTTACATTCTTGTTGTTAACGTCTAAAATTAAATGACACCATGTAGAGTGAATAAAAATGTAATAATTTCTTTCTTTAACTGTATGTAAATAGAGTCTAAAATTTAATGAAATATTTTGTAGTGTCTGTGTTTTGTTATAACACAAACTTAGTAGAATCAGAGCCCAGAAAGTTAATCTAAATTCTAAAACTACCATTTGACTTACCGTACCTGCAATAGCAAAGAAACCAATACTCCTTTTTTAAATCTCTTAATACATCTTAAACAAAAAAAAAATTGTCTTCTTTAAGGCGGGAAACCTCGAAGCTAGTTCATGTGCTGGAAGTGGTGGGTTCTAAGCGGAATCTAGTCAAGAGCTACTGCCGGTCGGCAGCTGACTTACATATAGCAGTGCCACATCTCTTGCGACCATACTCTGTGCTCATGCGAACTGTGGAGTATTTATTGCTTGAGTAAGTATGTTTTTATATTTATGGGTTATACTGCTGTAGGGCCAACCGCATAAAATGGTGTTACCTAGACTCGGAGGGTGGTGGCTGTTATTGTGGTGCACCTCTGCAGTCGATGGACCACCTCCTGTCATGCCCACTGTGCCCCTACACCTGCACAATTGCTGACCTGAATGAAGCGACGGAAGGTGCGGTCAATGTCGCCGAATTTTAGGCTGGGCGCATTTAGCTTCTATTTTTTTTATTGTTGCCATTGACACAAAGAAGAAGAAGTGCTAAGTCTTCTAACAAATTCAGAAACATTAAATCAATAAATTATTTTATACAACTTAGCTGGCAGACAAGCACATGGTTCACCTGTTGGGAAGTGTTTACCGTGGCCTATGGACGTGTGCTACACCAAGAGGGTCAGGCTTGTGCTGCTGACTCTGTAAAAAGGGAGTTTCTATAAAAATATTTCTTACACACTAGAGCAGCATTTGCTGCACACACAGTGCAAATTGAACGAAAAAAAAAAAGAGCTCCTTTAGTATTGATATTTTATTGATGATGATGATGATGATGATAATATTAATATTGATGATTGATATTTACCTGGTGGTAAAATTTTCTATTTTTGACATATATGCACTCTGTCGACTAATTGGGAAGCTTCCTTAGAGCTTTGAGCATAAATACGGTCATTTTGTTTGTTAAAATGTTGCTCAATTGTAAAGATTTTCTCATCCGTAAACAAAATTTTTCTGTGACCTCCCTTTGCGTACCGCTTCAGTAGTTGCTTCGATTTTACCACCCGATCCTTTTTTAAATTATAAGTTAAAAAATGACTAGTGCGTCTCTTATAGGCTGCAAGTCCTAAGTCATCTTTTAAAACGCTCGACATGGTTCTGGGTGCTATCTTCATCTCCCGAGATAAAATCTTTTGCTTTCGGACAGGATTTCTTCGAATTCTTTCCCTTACTGCTTTGACCACCTTTTTCGTACGAACACTACGTGGACGGCCAGATCTTTTTCTGTCACAAACAGAGGAGGGCTCATTGTACCTATTAATAGCCCGGTACACAAACATTTGACTAATACCAAGCGTATGGAGAGTTTTAAAAATTACATTCGGCTCCATACCAACTTTGTGTAATGCAATCACAGCGATTCGGTTTTCTTTATCACCCCACTCCATTTTAATATAGCAAAATATTGTACAATGTATTGGCGCCAAAATTAGAAAACACAATGAACAATCGTTTAAAAATGACAGATTCCAAATTCAAATGTAATATCTTTCTTATTTTAATTGTAACAGTATTTATGGCCAGACTAAGTATATTAAATAATATTCAAGTTCTCTTCCCATGCGGTGTCGTACAAGGCCGCTAGAGTATAGGGCTGTTTAACATCAGACAGATATATACAGTCCAGACTCAGCCTCAAATGCATTGCTTGAGTCTACAATAGTGCTTGGAAGACAGCAATAGGCTCACCTCTTTTACGTGGGACCGAAATCAATGATTGGTGAAATGTGGGTGTTAATTCACCTCTGCCTAACACTCCGGGGAATTATTATTATTATTATTATTATTATTGGGGAACAGGCCAGCAGTTGAAACAACTGATATCAGCCTGCATCTCATTGTTCACTACACTGTTTTCACTACTCAAAGATTTTGTTGATTTATGTGTTTGTCCAGTCTATTTTTGAATTGGTTAATGTTTTCTGCTGTCACAATATTTTCAGGTAGCCTATTCCATGTGTTAACCACTCTATTGCTCAAAAAGTTCTTGTGTGGGTTTGTATTCCAACTAGATTTTTGCAGTCTAATGTTGTGTCCTCTACGATTTCGGTCCGGTGCGCGTATGAACATGTTGCTGAATCCTTGTAAGTCATAGTGATCAGTGATTATTTTGAAGGTCTCAATCAGGTCTCCACGTTCTCTGCGCTCCTTCAAGGTGGTCAGGTTCAGTTTGTCTAATCGTTCCTCGTATGGCAACCGCTTCAGCTGTCTGGGGACTTTGGTGAATCCACGCTGCACTCTTTCCAACAGGTCTATGTCTTTTATGAAATAGGGGCTCCATACCTGATAGGCATATTCCAATATTGGTCTGACATACATTTTGTGGATTCTAAGAGCCATTTCAGGTGTCAATGTTCCAAAGGCCTTCCGTGTGAGGTATACCATGGTATTAGCTTTTTTGACAATATTCGTGATATGGTCTTCCCATTTCAGATTCTCCGAGATCTTAACTCCCAGGTCCATCTGTGTTTTGACTTCGGCTAGCTGAGCATCGCCAAGTTTGTAAGTAAGCCTGGGGTTCCGATTTCCGATGTGCAATACCGTACATTTTGTGTGATTCAAATTTATGAGCCAGTCTTTGGACCACTTCATGATTTTATCTAAGTCTGCTTGGAGACGATCATAGTCTAAAAAGGGGTTTGCAAAGATCTTTGTGTCGTCGGCAAACATGCTGACTTTGCAATCAAGGCATTGACACAGATCGAAGGTGAAGATAATAAAAAGCACCGGGCCTAGGACGGAGCCTTGCGGCACACCACTATAGATATCTCGTTGTTCGGACAGTGTGTCACCCACTCTCACACGGAAGGTTCTTTTGCGAAGGAAAGCCTCTATCCAGTCGAGCAATCTGCCACGTATGCCAATAAATTCGAGTTTTTGCAACAGTCTGTTTGTGGGGACTTTATCAAAAGCTTTTTCGTAATCCAGGTAAACTACGTCAACAGGGGCTCGCTCATCAAAGCTCTTGGTCCAGGTAGCCAGGCACGACAGCAGGTTTGACACAGTGGAGCGGCGTGGACAGAAGCCATGTTGACAGTCGCTTATTATTTGATGTAGGCGCAGATGTTCTCTTATGTGTTTGACTACAATTTTTTCCATGGCCTTACATATAACGCTGGTCAAACTGATCGGTCTGTAGTTGACTGGTGCTAGTCTGTCTCCTTTTTTGAAGATAGGGGTCACAGTAGCTGTTTTCCAAATGTCTGGTAATTTTCCAGTGTTGTACGAGGTCTTCATTATTTCAGCCAGTACATTCGCAACATTACATTTTTGAAGGAGTACTACTGGAATTTCGTCTGGGCCGGGAGAAGAGTCTGATTTCATTTCCCTTAGGGCTTGTTGTACCTTGTCACTGGTAAACTCCAGATCTGAAATGGATTCTTCAACTCTCAGGCTTGGCTCTATAACAGGGAGCGGACCAGGAGGCTCATGTTGGTAGACACTGACAAACTGGTCAGCAAACGCTTCTGCTATTTCCTTGGAGCTCGTAACAGTCTGTCCTTGTTGGTTTCGTAGCACAGTTGGCATGCTTACTTTCGATGTGATTTGCTGTCGGATATAAGAATAGAATCTCTTTGGTCCAGCTTGAAGAAGAGTCATCTCATAGGAAGTTCTTTGAGAGCGTCTTAGGATTGTTAGTTTGTTGTTCACCTTTCTGTATTTGTCATGGATACTTTCTAAACCAGTCAGAGTGTACCTGTTCCAAAGCACATGCTTTTCTTTGATAATTTTGAGCATGTCATTGTTTACCCATGGTTTGTTGGTAGCATTTTGTTGCACCTTGGCCAGGGGCACATGCTTGCCTATTGCATTTCTTAGTACACTTATAAAGTTGTTTGTTTGTACATTCACATCTATTGATTGTAGTGTTGGGCTAGGTAAGGTGTCCAGTAGCATATCATTGATTTTCTCAAAATCAGCCCCACGATAATTTCTCCTCAGAATGGGTTTAGTCTGTGTATTGTTTGTTTTCTCAAATTGTATAGTGATGCTTAAGCAGGTATGGTCGCTCCTCCCAATCGGGGCAGAGTGTTCGAGCTGTGCCACAAGTGAGTCATCATTGGTTAATATCAGGTCGAGCAATGATGGCTGGTTTCCTTTTCTGTACCTGGTGTGTTTGTCTACTAGCTGTTGGAGATTACTATCCCCATACCACTGGACAAAATTGTCTTCTTTGGGTGTCAAATAGCCACAGTCTGTCAAAGGCCATTTTACTCCACTGAAGTTGAAATCACCCATTACAACACATGCGTGGGAGTCTGTAGCTGTTTTTATTTGTTCCAGTAGTACATTGTCGTGTTGTATGGTAGAGCCTTGTCCCCTGTACAGTCCACAGAGCAAGAACTTACTGCGTCCCACCTGTATGTCCAACCATAAACATTCAGATGATTCATGTTTCTTGTTGAAGGGACTTAGTTTAGTTTGTATTCCAGCATTGTTTGCAGTATAAATAGCTACTCCACCACTCCGCTTGTCCAAACGGTCATCTCTGTATACATCATAACCTGGAATCCTAATCAGTGTGTCAGGTATATCTGGCTTGAGCCATGTTTCAGTTACAACTATTATTGTTGGTTTCTGGGTATTAATTTTTGCAATGAGGAGATCAATTTTGGATGTAAGTGACTGAATGTTTGTGTACAGTATAGTTAGTATGTATAGCGGAGTTCGTTTGTTCCCAATGTTTCCTATCTTGTGGTCCACTATTGGGAGATATGTACCACAAGTTGGAGAGACTAGTTTTTTTTGGGAGTTTTACAATTTTGGGATGACCCTGTACATACTTAATGGTGATGTCGTTTTCTCCCTTTTTGATGCGTTCCTCAAGCTCCTCACGCAGGTATTTCAGGTATTCTCGCTGAAGTGGAGTAAGGTCCGACTTGATCTTCCTCGGGTCAGCCAGCTTAGCTTTGTTCTTGAGAACTTTCACTGCATCGGACTTGGTGCGAAAAATAAGTTTGAGTGGGCGGGAGCCATCAGTTGAGTTGCCTTTCGGGGCACCTAGGCGAAAGGTCTTGATATCACCACAGTTAACATCATTGGTTAAAAGTTTGATTAGTTTTGCACATTCCTGTTTATCATGCTCGATCCTCTCAGCAGGCTGGTCAGATGTGGACTCAGGTATATCAAACACAATGACATTGGTTGCTCTATTGGCACGCTCCTCCATCTCCTGGATCGCTGACTCGGTGGCCAGTATACTCTGGCGAACTCGCAATTGTTTCACTTCTTCAGACAACTCATCCAGTCTCCTCATGATACTAGGTAGCTGGGCCAAGGTCATCCTGCAGTCCGCACAAAGAAAGGTGACAACTCGAACAATTGTTTTTAGCTCAAATACACGGATCTCCGTGGGGGACAGACCATGGCAGTCTCCGCATAGTAAGCTCTTACAGCAATCACAGGTGACAGACAGTTTTTTATCACTCGGTTGTTTGTTACACTTGGCACATTTGGTCTTAGGATTCATTTTTGGCTATTTATGTCTACGTGTTTTCGTTCGTGTTTTTTTTTTTCTTTTTTGAAATTTGCTTTATTTTGTTTTTTGTTGTTTGGGTATTTATTTTTGTTACACTGATAACACTGATCCGGACTCAATGTCAAACAAAAATGAGAATATGGAGGGTAGGTTGGAAATTTTTGCACTGGCTCAATGTCAAACAAAAGAGTTTCCCCACTATTTTAGCTGTTATTCTTGCGTATTTCTTGAAAAATATCGTTTATGCACTACACCAAGTTTATACACAACACTTATACTGCGTTTTTATTACAATTGTCGCACTTTCGCCAAAAAAAACCAATAAAAACTACGAGCGCGGTGATTGCCACTTTCGCTGCATTTGACATATTTTTCAGGATAATTCAATTAGCCCCACGCAGTCCACTGCTGGACATAGGCCTCTTCCAATGCGCGCCATTTTCTCCGATCCTCTGCCTTCCGCATCCAGTCTGTCCCAGCCACCTTTTCTTTTTTTAATAAGTAAATCAAATAATACAAATTATAAATTCGTTAAACCTTTATTTCCAGGATAACACTAAGAGAAGATATACCACAATCAATAGTTTATGACTTCGTGAATGACCGCCTCAGGGCTGTGAGACAAGACATGACCATACAGAGGCTGACCCCGGACGAGTGTGTCAACCTACTAGAGCCCATGGTGCGGTTCTATGTGTATTATGGTTATTTGTAAGTGTATATATATATATATATATAAGTATTGATTTTTTTTTATTATTATTATTTTATCAGGCTGGCAGTTGCTAGAACTGATAGTTGCGTGTATCCAATTTCTAAAACTTGTTTTCTTTCCTTTTGTACAAGTATATATGTCCTACTGTAAATCTGTTGGTGTACAATAAAGAATTATCTATCTATCTATCTATCTATATCTGTTCTTAAATTTGTTGATGGTTTGTGCTTAAATGATGTCATTGGGCAGCTTATTCCACTCTGTTACTGAAGAAGTGCTTGTGGAGGTTATTGTTTGATAATCTAGTGCAGAATTTAAGGTGATGACTCCTCAGCATAAAGATAAATACTCTTTATTACACACCAAACATAGGATACATATGATGGATACATAAATATGCATAATAGACCTACCCACATTTCGCCAGTTTATGTTTAGGTCCCAATGTAATAGGTGACGAGCCTATTGCCATTAACCGGGCACTTATAAACCTGCGATAAATACATACAACTTCGAGCAGTCATTGGTGTGTGTCATGGTAAAACCTGGAATCGAACGAGACCTCGGTTCAGCAGTTCATTACCCATACCACTAGGCTACCGCGGTTATTACATAACCACATATTACATAAAAAATAACGTAATCAATAATAAACTGCCACAAAACACCTATAGCTTCAAATACTACCAAAAACTGGCCTATAGGAGTTTTTGGTATGGTATTGCCATTCCAATTTCTCTAGTAAGCCTAAGGCGGCAATTTGTTGCTATGAAAGATTTTTGCAGCCTTGAGCACCGCGTGCGTACGTTTCCTCTCTTATCCACTTCCCTTCAAGTGACTATGAACCTTTCGTTGAAGTAAATAAGGTTCCAAACGGTGTTCTTTCTGTTGAGAATCTCCACTGTAGATTGACCATTAATGATGACAACCGTTCCTTGAAGCAACCACAGAACCATAGTGTAAAGGTGTAAAACTTTTTACTGCCCAAGTCCTAGATAATACATTTTTTGTAGGCTATTATTATCCCGGCAGTTTGGACTCTATCTCTTCCCATGCGGTGTCGTACAAGGTGACTAAGGGATAGGGCTGTTTAACATCAGACAGATATATTATATACAGCCCAGACTCAGCCTCAAATGCATGGCTCGAGGCAATAATGTTTCCCGGAAAACTGCAATAAATGTGGGTGTGTTAATTTACCTCTGCCTAACCCTCCAGGGATAAAGGCGTGATTATATTTATACCTAGTCTAGCCATAAATATTGTTACGAAGAAAAAACATTTTTTTTTATTGCAAATAATATTTATTACTTTTACAGTGTGTTAGTTTAATACATAAATATAAAATAATTTAAAATATAAAAAGCTTATTCGAAGTGGTCTCCATTGGCTGCAACACAGTCCTTTAAACGTTGAGGCCAGTTATCAATAGAAGTACGCACTCTTTCCATGGGAAAATTCTTCACTGCCAATCGTATGAATTGTTTTAGGGACTCCAAATTATAATGGCGTTTAGAGCAAGCCATACTCTCTAAAACTGACCATAAATCATAATCCAGCGGATTAAGATCGGGACTAGACGACGGCCAGTCTTCAGCTCTGATGAAGTCCGAAACGTTCACTTCCAACCAAGACTGCGTGGACCGAGCTTTATGACCCGGCGCTGAGTCTTGTTGGAAGGACCATACTTGGTTATTGAACATGGTGTTGTTAAGGGGTTTAACTACCTTCTCAAGAATGGTATCTTGATACACTTGTGCCGATGTTTTGATACCTTTTTCACAAAAATATGGCTCAGTCACTCCTTCATAGCTAACACCCCACCAAACCATCACTGAAGTCGGATAATGCCCACGTTGCACTCTGTCGACTAATTGGGAAGCTTCCTTAGAGCTTTGAGCATAAATACGGTCATTTTGTTTGTTAAAATATTGCTCAATTGTAAAGATTTTCTCATCCGTAAACAATTTTTTTCTGTGACCTCCCTTTGCGTACCGCTTCAGTAGTTGCTTCGATTTTACCACCCTATTCTTTTTTAAATTATCAATTAAAAAATGACCAGTGCGTCTCTTATAGGCTGCAAGTCCTAAGTCATCTTTTAAAATGCGCGACATGGTTCTGGGTGCTATCTTCATCTCCCGAGATAAAATCTTTTGCTTTCGGACAGGATTTCTTCGAATTCTTTCCCTTACTGCTTTGACCACTTTTCTCGTACGAACACTACGTGGACGGCCAGATCTTTTTCTGTCACAAACAGAGGAGGTCTCATTGTACCTATTAATAGCCCGGTACACAAACATTTGACTAATACCAAGCGTATGGAGAGTTTTAAAAATTACATTCGGCTCCATACCAACTTTGTGTAATGCAATCACAGCGATTCGGTTTTCTTTATCACCCCACTCCATTTTAATATAGCAAAATATTGTACAATGTATTGGCGCCAAAATTAGAAAACCCAATGAACAATCGTATAAAAATGACAGATTCCAAATTCAAATGTAATATCTTTCTTATTTTAATTGTAACAGTATTTATGGCCAGACTAAGTATACATACATACATACAATCAATCACGCCTTTACCAGGTTAGTCAGAGGTAAATGAACACCCACATTTCACCAATCATTATATTTCGTCCCACGTAATAGGGGGTGAGCCTATTACTGTCTTCCGGGCACTTCTATTGTTGACTCAAGCCATGCATCCGAGGCTGAGTCTGGGCTGTACACATTTGTCTGTTAAACAGCCCTATCCCTTAGTCGCCTTGTACGACACCGCATGGCAAGAGATGGGGTGGTCCCTTATTCTACTCTGCCGGGAACCACGCTGCTATATTTATGTATTATTATTTTATACTTAAATTCTCTTTCAGATTAAGCAGTCTTCCTACAAAAGACTTTGATCCAGTGTTAAACAACAAATATCTACTAGAATGTACGAAATGGTGTCTAAACTGCATCAACAGTATTGAACATCGACAAGACGCAGAGCTGGTAGACCTGTTTGCAAAGTTTCTATATGTTAAAAACAAGGATAAGACATTGACATGTGACAGGGTGTTGATGGAGAGCCTGTATATACTGTGTAACCTAGGTAATACTTGTCCAATCTACCGGTACACTAACCTGTCCAGTGATTTACAGAAGTAAGTTTTTTTTTATATACCACTTAGGTGGCAGACAAGCACACGGCCCACCTGATGGGAAGTAGTTACCGTGGCATATGGACGACCAGGGATGTTACGCTCGCGCTGCCGACCACGAAGAAACCTTCTGATCCCCATAATTGTAGGTGCTTGCCTATGGCGAGAGGTGTGATGATAGAATGTAGCTGTATTTTTATGCAGGTTTAATTTGGGGAGTAATCTGGGTCTCGATTCTTAATGCTTGCAGGATTGACAGCGCTAGTGTGACTCTCTTGGTTTTGCACACGTCCATAGGCCACGGTGACCACTTTCCATCAGGTGGGCCGTGCGCTGGTCTGCCACCTAATTGAATAATGAAAATATAGGTAAAGCAAATCCACTGTCATACCACTGATACTGCTAAAAAGTCCATTTAATTTTATACTTTAAATCAATGAGCTTAAAGTCCAAAATTTGAAGGCTTTTTGAAGAGTAATGCAAAAGTGTAATGCAACTTTTTCCATTTCATTATGGACTTTACGCGTATAGAAATAAAATCAAAAATTAGGTAGTAGAGGTAAAGAAGTTTTACTTCTGTCGTGTGGTCTAAAAGCACTCTTTTGTAAGGCTTCGTACCTCAAGAGGAAAAAAACTAAACCCTATGTAGGATTTAAAAAATATATGTATGTGTTTAGTATTCTTATTGCTTGGGGTATACATCTTGTATGCCTCTTACATTAAAATCTCCACTTTCATGTACACTAGACTTTGCCTCTCGTATTGCAATTCCTCTGTGCACTTCCGAATTTGCTGGAAGAAAACCCAATTTTGAGTTAAGCTCGCCTTTTTTTTTCTGTATAAATGTAATTTTGTGTGAGTTTACAATATAGTATAAAGTAGAAGTATAGTAGGATCACTTAGTTGTATGTCTGTCTGTCTGTCAAGACCATTTCTCAGGAATGCATAAAGGTATCAAGTTGAAATTCACACCACATGCTCAGGTCTGTAACGTCTTGGAACTCTTGGAAATCCAGAGGAGGTAGGACACGACGGTATATCCGTCCCAATCGAGCAGTCCGACTGGGGAATTACCTCCACCCTACAGAATTTCGCCGTTTAATAACCTTGTGTTGTGTTTTCGGTGGTGAGTAGGGTAGTCAGAGCTCACTAGAGAGGTTTTGTGTTGTCAGTGGGAAAACCAAAGTTTTATCCTGCATCTTTTGCGCTGTCGACACAGAATGTCTTTGTTCTTACAGGGGTTGCGGCACGAGTGTTATTCCTCTGGTGTTACACTCGCCCATAGGCCACGATAACCACTTACCATCAGGTGGGCCGCGAGCTTGTCTGCGACCGAAGTTGTATAAAAATAAAATAAAACTGCAATAATCAAACTTCTCCAATCCAAAGTCCAATGCAAATACCTACCCACATTCATGCATACACATATTTACACTGAGCGAGAATCAAACACGCGCCTCCTGCTTAGCGGGCGCGTTCACTGCCACCACGCCTTGGAAGCTGTCAGTAAACCCACTCTTAACACATACTATACATCCTCTGCAGCGAGGCGGTAGCATTCTAGATCTCGATCAGATATTTGTGTGCATTAAATCTGTCTATTTGTATGATCTGGTTGTTTCCATCCCTCGGAGAGCATTTTAAGCCGTCGTCGGTCGGTGTGCCCTCTGGTAATAGTAGTAGGAGTGAGTCCGTTTGTGACTAAGAATCGAACCCAGCACCTCTCGATCGTAACCCGTCCTAATTAACCACTAGGCTACCAATACCTATAAACTAACAAAACAACGAAGATAGGAGGTAGGACACGACGGTATTTCCGTCCAAATGAGCAGTCCGACTGGGGAATAACCTCCGCCCTACAGAATACCGCGGCCATAATAACCTCGTGTTGTGTTCCCGGCAGTGAGTAGGATGGCCAGAGCTCACTGGAGAGGTTTTGCCCTAATTTTGTGTTCTGCATTGACGGCATAGAAACTCTCAATGCTTGCAGGGTTGGCAGCGCAAGTTTAACTCTATTTGTTTTGCACGCGTCCATGGGCCACGGTGACCACTTTCCATCAGGTGTACCGTGTGCTTGTTTACCACCTAAGTGGTATAAAATAAATATCTTGTTAATTAATCTAGTGATATGTTTTATCATTACAGTGAACCAAAGCTACGTCTAGCATATACCATAGCGATTGCAAATATGCATGGGAACTTCATAAAAGTGTGCCGACTGATGGACCAGCTGTGTCCTCTTACCTACTGCGCTGTGTTCTCTTACCTACCGACATTGCAAAGGTATGAATAACCACTACCCGAGGGGGCTATCTTAAACCCATAGATGGCCAATGGTCAGCGTGGTACAATAGAAATTCTTTATTGGGCCACCTAACACCTGTATAAGACCCGAGACAACGTGCGGTTTTAGCCGAATTCGACATAATCACCCTCGCTGGCCGGCGATTGTCCATTCAACAGCTTTTTACCCAACTAAAGCAAAAGGAGGGTTATGATTTTAACACGTTATGTATGTATGTATGTAGGTTCATCTGTTCCCTCATCCACTTATTAGAACTGGACATATGCGGTATTGTTAGAAGTATCTTATTCGTCCGCTGGTTATAGGCTATATAATGTGTCAATGAACTTAATGTAGCGCCCTCTAACGGTCATATAGTGCTATTTTAAAAATAAATTTGAGTAAATATGAACCGAAAGGCATTAATTAGCACATTTCAAATATGTATAAAGTATACTTATTACTGGCCCCAAAATAATATAAATAAAAAAAATAGATTTAAACAAACCCGGCTGCTGAAAAATAAAGCTCTAAAAAGTTTTAAACAAGAAAATATCAAGGATAGCCATGGCCGTATGCCATTTTAGTCTATAATAAATGCATTCTAGAGACATTTGGCAAACGAGTAGTGAAAAAAAAAATGAAAAATGAAAAAATATTTATTGATCCAAAATGTTACATAGGTACACATTTTCATAACACAACAATTTTGGGTAACTCTGACCAAGTTTTGTGTAATAAGAATGTTATGATCTAATGAGAAACATTCTGCAGAAAACCCACTTAACTTAACCTAAATCTATCTGTGATTTCCTCACTAGGCAAGCCTGTATCGAGGAAACCTAAAATTTAGTCTGATTTTAGTTGTAAATTTTTCTTTTTATTACTTTGCAATTGCTTACTTTTTCTTTCCCTTTCTCGCCGAGATTTCCACTTTTCTATTAAAAATTATCTTGTTGATGTTGACAATCTTAGTACAATTAGAGACATTTCTCACTGAAATAGCAGCTAACTGCAGTGCCTTTAGGGACAAAATATTACAAATAATTTTGAACCTTAGCTTTTTTTTATACCACTTAGTTGGCAGACAACCACACGTCCCACCTGATGGGAAGCGGTTACCATGGCCTATGGACGTATGCAACACCAGGGGTGTCACACTCGCGCTGCCGACCATGAAGAAACCTTCTGATGCCCCTCTTGAAGAACCCCATATTGTATTATTTAGCTACGCGAGAAAAGTAAATATTGAAGGCAAATGTCGGACAGCGCATCTGCGGAGACTCCGCACGGCTGCTTGAACCTTCTCATACATATTTCTAGTAACAAATTAATAAGAATAAACTCGACAAGCATTTGAAATCTCAAGTGAAAGCTGGTAAAGAATAACAATATATTTGCATGGATGCGTGGTTCCTGGCAGAGTAATTTGGACCACCCCATCTCATCCCATGTGGTGTCGTACAAGGCGACTAAAGTATAGGGCTGTTAAAATCGGACATATATATACAGCCCAGACTCAGCCTCAGATGCATGGCTCGAGTCAACAATAGCCCCCGAAATACGGCAATAGGCTCACCCCCTATTACGTGGGACCGAATACAGTTATTGGTGAAATGTGGGTGATAATTCACTTCTGTTTAACCCTCCGGGGATAAAGGCGTGATTATAAGGATGTATATGTTAAATCGACTGTTGCTTAATAAATAAGTAAAAAAATCTGGCCGCTACCCTTTTAGGAATAATTCTCCTTGATGGTATCCCAGGCGAGCTCTCCAGGTGTTGAGTCACGGGTACCACAACAAGCGGCTGGGCGTGCCGAGTGACGTCATCACGCGCTGGCTGCGCTTCGCCGACGCGCAAGAGGCTCGCTCCACGTGCGCGCACTACGGACTCAGTGCTGACGGGGGAAAGGTGCGGTTTGACAAGACGGACTTCAAAATGGACACGAGGATGGTGAGGGTCTTATATATTGACATATTGACATATTACAGCAGGCCGAGGCCCCGTTCACTCGGGCCCTTCGCGCCCTCAATATGATATTCGAAATAGTGGACATGTTTGCCTGTTCTCTGAGTTAGTTCACAAGGACAAGGTTTTTTTTTATACCACTTAGTTAGCAGACAAGCACACGGCTCACCTGATGGAAAGTGGTTACCGTGACCTATGGACGTCTGTAACACCAGAGGAGTCACAGTCGCGCTGCCAACACTGTAAGTACAGAGTTTCTGTGCCGTCAGTAGAAGACAAAGCAGGACAAGCCTTTAGTCTTCCCACTGACGGCACAAATTCTCCAGTGAGCTCTGGCTACCCTACTCACCGCTGGGAACACAACACGAAGTTATTATAACCGCGGTATTCTGTAGGGCGGAAGTACTACCCCAGTCGGACTGCTCAATCGGGCGGAAATACCGCCGTGTCCTACCTCCTTACATCTTTGTATGTCATTAGTTATAATAATAATAATAAATAATATAAATATTCCACGACATTCTACACGACGCTATCTAGACCCATAGTAAGCATAGCTTGTGTTATGGGATCTAGAATGCGGATAAAAATACTTAAATACTATTTTTTTGTAAATACGTACATATTATACATAGAAACACCCAGACCAATGCAATTATACAAATTCATGCATACAAATATTTGCACTGAGCAGGAATCGAACCCACGCCCCCTGCATAGCAGTCGAATGCTCTACCGCTACGCCACGGAGGTCGTCTGTTATAGTTAGTAGAATAGGTTAAGATTTACAATGTAGAATTTACTAACTGCCGCATAGGGGCAACCTGTAATGGTAGTTACATAAGGAAAATAAATAAACAAAAAAATATCTAGAACCTAAAATGGCAGACAAGCACACAGCCCACTTAATGGAATGTGGTTACCGTGACCTATGAACGGGTGCAACACAAGAGGAGTCACACCCGTGCTACCGACCCTATAAGAACAGAGAGTTTCTGTGCAGAAAACACAATCAGAACAAGCCTGTAGTCTCCCCACTGACAGCACAAACTCTCCAGTGAGCTCTGGCTACCCTACTCACTGCCGGGAATACAACACGAGGTTATTATAACCGTGGTATTCTGTAGGGTGGAGGTACTTCCCCAGTCGGACTGCTCAATTGGGACGGGAATACCGTCGTGTCCTGCCTACTCATACTCAAAATGTGCTCTATACGTGCCAATACACGTTTCTTAGGTGTCTTATGAGGATAGCATGGGTTGCGACGGCGGTGGACGAGCCCATATTCACCAAGCATATATGATTACGATAAAATCCGCGCGCGACAGAACCCCTTTTTTCACGAGACTTGGTCCAAGATATGTCTTGAGATATAAAAAGATGTTTGTTATTTTTTCTTTCAATAGGCAATAAGCTCGCTTCCTACCGGAAGGTCCATTGAACCGGTGAACCGGTGGTCAATTTACTAAACTGATATTCATGTTCCTTTTTTTCTTGACGTTTTTTAAGTGCCGATATAATGGTCTGTACAGAATAAATGATTTTTGACTTTGACTATTATGTGGTACCATTATATTTGGCGAAATGTATGTGTAATACCTACACTTCAGCTTACCTTTTCTGGGATTTAGAGGCGTGAGTATGAGTGTGTATGAATGTTTGTTTCACTGACGTTTGGTGCAACTCCGAGAGCTTCCACTTTCGTTTCTCGGAAGATACTAGCCGGCAGACTTCTTGATCAAACGTTGGGGAAAGTTCGCACATGACTAGTATACGGACCGACCAAGATAGTAGAACTACATAACATAAACTCACGCCTATATCCCCGAAGGGGTAGGGCAGAGGTGCTAGCACCCACTTTTCGCCAGTTTATGTTTAGGTATTGGTAATAAGGTGGCGAGCCTATTACCATTAACCGGGCACTTATAAACATGCGATAAATACACACATAACTTCGAAAAGCATCAGTCATTGGTTTGTGCCATGGTAATACCTGGAATGGAACCAGAGACCTCGTCTCAGCAGTCCATTACCCATACCACTAGGCTACCGCGGATAATGGAACTATTTATTACCTATATATTTTAGAACTATTCATGATGGCAATAAAAATTGAATTTTGTAATTTTCTTTTCAGCACCAGCTACAGACTCAAGATATAGAAACGAAGTTTAATATTTATAATGTAATAGATATATTTACATATACATCTAATGAATACTTGCCACATGATGGCAAGTAGAGCGGTCCCCTCGTAACGCGATCTCATGTTGCTGATGAGTATGACTGATTCGGATTTCGGACACCACTAGAGACAATGGCTCGCCTAGAAACATCACAGGAGGCTGCGGTACAGCGCGCCCCGCCCTACCGGCTTGTATCAACACTATAAACAGTGATATGTATAATATTATATTTTATATTGGACGTCAATATGACTTCACCTTGCGTATTGCCAAGGAGCTGTCCATTATTCACGTGATGTCTTTGTTAGCAATTTTTAACCTGCACCCTCTCCCCCATGGTGATACGTGGTGAGGTTTCAGACTACCCCTCCCGCCCCGCCCCCTATCCAAAGCCACGTGTATTTAACGATAATGTTATTTAAAGAAAAAATAATTAAATTTTTTTCACGCGTAATTTAAAAATTTATAAATACACATGATATCTCACTATACCCCTACCTCCCTCCTGGTAATATTTCGTGATTTTGTACCCCCCAATGTTGAGCCTCACGTGATTAATGAACAGCCCCCAAGCTAAAACTAAAGCCCCAAAGCCCCAAGTCCTAGAAAAGAGGGTCCCTATGACATGCAGTTATTTTATAGCGAGTTTTTACGCATCTGAAGTTCCTTTTTTTCGTTAGAGAGGCGATAATAATATTTGTCTGTTCTAGTACGGACTTAGTATAGTCCGGTTTTATAACAAACTGTTACTTGCGTAATAGAGGCAATCTTCGAAAATTATGTAAAGGTGATAAACACTTCGTTGTGTGTTATTTGTGATGTGACTATGTTGTATTCGCACAAATATTTGTCGTATGAGCGAACAATCATTAAATATTTTTACATGAGGTAGGACACGGCGATATTTACATCCCATTGAGAACTACAAAATACCGCGGCCTTAATAACCTCGTGTTGTGTTCCCAGAGGTGAGTAGGGTTGCCAAAGCTCACTGGAGAGATTTCGTGCTGTAAGTGGGTCGACAAAAAGCTTGTCCTGCTTTGTCTTTTACACTGACGGCACAGAAACTCTCTGTGCTTACAGGGTTGGCAGCGTGAGTGTGCCTCCCTTGGTTTTGCACACATCTATACGCCACGGTAACCACTTTCCTTCAGGTGGGCCGTGTGCTTGTCTGCCACTTAGTGGAATAAAAAAAACCGTTACTCAGTTTGACCGTATTCGCTCGCTCTGGGTAATGCGCGGCGAGACGGGAGGAGTGTCGACCATCGAGCATCTATTTGGCAGCGCTCGCTCGCTTTCAACTCATGTTCTTTCTATACCTCGCCCTCTCCATACTCCATTCGGTTAAAACGTCAATCTTGATGTGTCTTTAATTATATTTTATTTAAAAACTCAGGTTATCAATATTTTTCTGAAATACTAGTAATCGAAATTAAACCTCTAGTTAGCTTAGTTTTTATAATACATACATGCCTTTATCCCCGGAGGGTTAGGCAGAGACACCCACATTTCACTAATAATTAAATTCGGTCCCACGTGATAGGAGGTGAGCCTATTGCCGTCTTTCAGGGACCATTGTTTACTCAAGCCTTTCATATAAGGCTGAGTCTGGGCTGGATATATATGTCTGCTGTTTAACAGACCTATCCCTTAGTCGCCTTGTACGACACCACATGGGAAGAGATGGGATGGTCCAAATTCTATTCTGTCAGGAATCACGCGGAAATTTATTTATTTATCAGGCAGCAGTTGATTTAACTGATAAATCTGATGGATTCTCCACCAGGTTTCACTTGAGATTTCAAATGTTTGTTGAATTTGTTCTTAAATTGACTCACATTCCGTGAAGATATTGCGTCTTCTGGCAGTTTGTTCCATGCTTTGAATTATTATTTGAAAACCTGGAACTCAGCTTCAAGTGGTGACCTCTGAGATGCGTATTTTGGTTTCGCAGAAATAAATTATATTTGTCCTGGTTCATAGGTCGTACGGATGAAAGTAACGTCCTAAAGAAGGCACTAACTATGGTAGTGGATGGCTACAAGGAGAGAGGGAGACCTAAAATGAGGTGGATGGACTGTGTGAAAGATGATATGGTTAAGAAGGGAGTGTTGAGATGACTGCAACTAGAGATGAATGGAAAAAGAACACATGTTGCGCCGACCCCAAATGATCTTGGGATAAGGGCAGGAGGATGAGGATGTTTTTTTTTTTTTACGTGCGCAAAATCCCCGCGGATTCCCCTCCCACTGGAGCCGGTGGAAGAGGTTATGTCGGACTCGAACACACTAAAACGCACGCTGCCTGTGTGTCGCTTTGGTTGGCGAAGGTGAGGTTGACAGGCATATCCCTCGCACCTCGGCCGATCCAGGGCCATCTCTCACGATCTGACCTCCTCGGGTAGATAACCTTTAGTCAAGTACCGAACGGAGTATAGGGCCCTGTATAGTGTTCGCAGTGGGTCTATAATATCACATAACGAAGTGTGACTCCGCCATAATATTGTATGTACGTCAACGATCTCACTCAATTCATTTATTAAGTTTGCTTAGTTAAATAATTATTTATCAAAATAAAACGAATTATTTTATAAAGGAATCCTTTATTTGTTTTATTTACATAAGAAAATTCTCCTAATTATGCAATAACTAATTACAATGGACAACAAAATCTATCTAATATCAAACGGTTGCATGGCTCCCAATGTACAATTCATTCCATATATATCTGTGTAGTACCTCCCTATTATAATTACGTCACATTATAGTGACGTCAACACAATTTTATTTATAAGTATATGTGTAAAGATAGCCAAAAAGATAATATGTATTACACTGTCAAACAGATATGAGTTGGTCAAAGCTTTAAAATATATTTGAGACTATAATTCATTTATTTTACGTCGATGTCGCTTAGGACCTTCTTCAGCCGTCGATATGGTAACATTCATTTGACAATGTAATAGAGGTGGGCATGTATACCAGCTTGCCTACACGACACAACCGAGAACCGAACCACTGCTCAGCTACACAATAAATAAATTAATTCTTATATTGAAACAAATTTCATTACATCCGCAATGTTGACCATGCTTAGTCGACAGCTTTCTTTAAAAAGATACAAATAATAAATGCTGTTCCAATTCGATATACCTAACACTTAGGGGGGCCAAACACCAACCAATTTACTAACATTTACGCAGCAAAATACTTCTCGGAAGCATTTTACTTGGCAAATAAATGCTGCTTTGGTGTGTGGTCCCCCTTATAGCCTCGGTGCAAATATTATGAAACACAGCATCGAACATTATTCATTACCACAGCATTGTCTTCTTTGCAGCAATTGAAATAAGAACGATTTTCTTTTATAGCTTTGAACGTTTTGATAAAGAATATCGTTTGCTTTGCAATTTTCGATCTAATTTCAACGCTCACAAAACTGATAATGCGTTGGCAGTAAAAGATGCTCAATTCTACACTACGTCATATGTGCGCCAGCGCCGGTAGTGACAATACGAATGAATCCAAACAATTTTGCAAGAAATATCACAGGTCATATAAAATCGAGTGCGGTCGCATAGTCGATATTGCGGAATATCGATGAAAAAAAATGTCGATAATGGTAACTAATAATGACCCTATCGTAGCCTGAAAATCGAACCCGAACATCCCTAATTCTTTCACACTATAAATAACCAACATACATGAGAAGCGTATACACATAGCGTAGAGACACTAAACACACGAGATAATATTTTATAAGGTAACTTTTCAGGACACAGGTTCTGCAAATTGCCAACCAACTCTCATATCACAGATACTGCAAAACATGCCATTTAATTATGAACTTTACTTCTATGCTGTAAAGTCTAAAAGGTGCGTCTACAGCTCATATTTTTCACAAAAAAAAACAAAACATTTACATCTCTATGGTAAATTCAATTTTTTTTTAATGTTTGGCACTTTAGATAACGTTTTATTTCTCTTGTGTCGAATATCATCAAAAAAAAAAGAAAATCCATAGAGATATAAATCTCTACAAGGTTTTGTTGTGAAAAATATAAATTGTATCCGCACCTTCAAATTAAATGACATCTTGTACAGTGAATGACAAAATATAATCAATATTTTCATTTAATTTTGGACTTTAAGCCAATACACATAAAGTCTCAAATTTAATGGCATTTTTTGCAGTATCGATGTTGTGACAACGGTTGACAATGAGCAGGATCGTGGTCCCAGTAATAACAATTTTTATACAAATCTTGAACTATTCATCAGTTTGTTCATTTAATGTTTCTACGTCCGTTGGATAGCACCAAGATGTCTGTTTATCACTAAAAAAAGGAAGGCAACAATAAATCGTAATTTAAAAACTGACAGGAACCATGTGTACAAAAAAAAACCTAAACGACTATAACAAGTTTTTAAAAAGGACATTACGCGTGATTTCATTGCGACATAACATAATAAAAACTGATATATAGTTTAAAGCATCAAGAAAACGTAATGTACAAGAGGTATTCATTCTATAAGGACTCGGACGATAGTTTCGGACGAGTCGCGAACTGTGTCCCGAAGTATCGGTGAACGCAGCACCGCCGTCACTAGAGGATCATGAGCCCAGTATAACAATAGTTCAATGACTTTTATGTATACTGATAGACTACGTAATTACATAAAAAAAAAATTACGCTCAATTTTTTTTTTTGTAGCTGTCAAACAGATGACACTAAAAAGAGCGCGAATTTCCACGTCATCACCTGAATAACAACACATTTTTTTGGTCTAAACAGTTCATCTAATAGTATATATATAAAGTCATTGCAATAATTCATATAATTTGATACATAATATTTCCTAAATAAGTCGACATGCACAACGAACCTATGTTTTCTCTTAGCGTTAACGTTTAACATTAGCTGCACGGACGCGGCACCAGTTCGTTCGTTTCACACTGTGAGACTTGTCTGTGGTCTCTTGACAGTTGCTGTCACTTGTCATGACCAACAATTTTAAAAAGTTCTATAACGGTTGAAAACGGCGTGCTCCGGTGACGTCATAATCTATGACAGGCCAACACGCCGTGAGGCTGCGCAAGCGCATAGTGTACCTTCCACTGAAATAAAATTTGTTATTAAATTTATAACAGAGCTTCCTGAAAAATTCTTATATGTATAGACGCATTTCGTTAAATGTTTTTGCAAAAAATGAAATCTGAGACGGCATGCACTTTAGGGTTATAACAGAACTATCAACTCGAAAATCACCGATCAAGGGCCCCTTCAGCTAGACAACGCCACGCTTACCGCTGGTTGACCTAGCTTCAGAGTTCATTACATAATTATGGTATTTTTTCCATAGTAGCGGTGACGCCGTAAGCGAATCATTTTTTTTTTTTAATTTTAGGCTTACGATTTTAGGTTACGATTAGTTTCTAAGTTGATATGACCCTTAGAGGCGTTTTTACTTTATCTAATCCGATATCGGTGTCGGCTCCGATACAGATGTCGAATATCGGGCCGGACAATATGATAGGCAGATAGATATTTCATACATTTGACTTCCTCCAATATCAATCGGCGATTTTTATATGACTTAGGTGGTAGACTAGCACACGGCCTACCTGATGGGAAGTGGTTACCGTGGCCTATGGATGTGTGCGACACCAGAGGCGTTACACAAGCGCTGTCGACCCTGTAGAAACCTTCTAATGCCCCTCTTGAAGAACCCCATATTGTAGGCACTTGTGAAAACCGCAGTAGGGAGTTCATTTCACAATTTGAGTGTGCGTGGGATGAAGTTTCTTTCGTAACGCACAGTGCGCACCGTCTCAGGTCGCAATGTGTGCGGATGAATTTCCTGCCTATGGCGAGCAGTGCGATGATCGAATATAGCTATGGGCATCATGGAATGGAATGGAAAGGGACTCCTTTGTCCGCATTTAGCCTCCTTTTTGGGCTATTGTGCTGGCTACTCTAGCCAGTACCCTACAAGGTACTGGCTAGAGTAGCCAGCCTAGCTCCGCCCAGAAATGCAGAAGCTCACTGGGGACTTCACAGGTTTCGCGGAGCGACCTCACTGTGCCGAGGAATTGTGATCGTTGATGGGCTACTGCGTCGCATCCCAGTATTATGTGGGCGGCCGTTTCCCCGGCAACAGTGGCCCGTTATTGTCCCCATTCTTTTTCTATAGCAGTGCTGTGATGATGATGCCCATCATGTCAAACAATTCATCTGAGCACAAACCATTGTATAGGCGGTAAAACACACACAGCGAGGCGAAGTCGCTCCTGAGGCTAATAGGTTCCACATTACCTGCGAGAATGGGATTGTCGACCAGCCTCAATGCCCGTCTTTGCACCGAGATTTCGCACGAAGAAGAAAGATACTACAAACCTTTAGTTGCCAATTAGTTCTAGTTGTGCTTGAGGAAGGCGTCGTCGAACAGCTCCAGCTCGTGCGCCAGGTAGTTGGCCTTGTTGCGCAGCTTCTTGGCGGAGGAGGACGCGTCGTCCAGCATCTTGATGGCGTCGCGCACCTCGCACAGCTCCGCGTCCATCTCCGTCGTCGCCTCGTCGATGAGGCGGCACAGGCGCGCGAACATCGTTGATAACTCTCTGGGAGAACAACGTTACGTGTGTTCAATAACATTGTTTACAAAACTAGCATTTCAAATAGCCTGTCCGCCATATTGGATTTAAGTCACGTGACCATTTTTTCGTTTTCCTGACAACAAACCCTTACATTTGATACCCATATCATGGGGGTGGATTTCAAACAGCCAGTCCGCCATCTTGGGGAGGTCGCCATATTGGATTTGTAATGACATTTCTTAGCTAGTCATGTATTGTCATCAGAACTCAGAGCGTGTGCAAAATTTCATCCTAATCGAAGACCGGGAAGTGGGTCAAATTGAGTTTCCAAGATTTTCTTACATACATAGTTAGTTACAAGTGAAGCTAATAAAAGCGTGTTAAAAGAGAGGGTAGTTGTCTTAAAAAATTATGTGAAAAATAATATGCCTCTATTTATATCCCAGCATTAATTTCGGTTGTTCTCAGTGTTTGCACTTAGAGGCTGTATTGGGCCCTGGAGATTTTGGTGGAGTCTCACACACCCAACATATTGAGGGCTATAATATATCCCTGAAGAGGAGGTAGATTAAACAGCTTAGTCGATTTTTGGCGCAATACGATGAAGGCCGTAACGCGGTATTATTTTATTTACCGATATTGTAATTCGAGTTTATATGTATTAAAATGGTGGATTTTAAGACATAACGTCTTTGAAAACGCACACAAATGTAGGAAACTAGTATATTATTATGAATTGTGACTTTACGTGTTGGTTCCAAATCTCCCTAGGGAGCTTCAAGTATGTCCCCATAACTTTACTGAGGCAACATCATCATCGTCGTTATCATCATCATAGCTATCATCATCATCATCACCATCGTAATCATTCTAAAGAACCGCAACATGCAAAACTTTACATTGGCGTCTCGCCATTAATAATTTTAAAGACATTTACTTGACATTGGCCAAATTGCTGCAGAAGCCATCAATAAGAAAAGACAGTAGATGTTGACAGACAGACAGAGTTGTTTTCTGTCCCACATAACATGAGGCGAATCTATTATCGTAACAAGGAACTTCGTCACTTGGGGAACCGAGGAGCTGCGGAGGTGAGGAGGTGAATAGGAGCGTGGCACTTACTGCTGCACCTGGTGGCTGCAGTTGGCGGAGGTGAGGTCGACGATGAGGCGCAGCTTCTTGCCGGCGTGCGCCACGTACTGCTTCTTGAAGACGCGCTCCTGCGCCTTGGCCGTCCACGTGAGGCGCTCGTACGCGTACAGCGCGCCGTACAGCGCGCCCGTCACCGCCACGATGCGCCAGCCCACCGTCTTCAGCAGCTGCGGGCACCACCGACAACGTATACAGTTTGTGTCTGAAGGTAGTCTAGAGGGAAGTACTAGAGTAAGTGCCAGATAGCCTGGCAATACACGTCATTAACCCAATTTCATCTCGAAACAAACGATAGGTTACTAGAACGTATCGCTCCCGTAGAAAAACTGTCGAAAAAGGACATCCGTCGATTATCATAATACACGGGAACATAGTCCTACGAAGCTACAAGAGAACCAATTAAAAATAAGATATAAGGATTAATACATAATCACTTTTCTAGTAGTAAATGATAATTGCAAAAATGCACGGCATCAGAACTGATTAGTAATGTTATTATAAGTGGAAATTGTATAAGAGGTTGATATTTACTAATAAAATCGTTTTAATTTTAATGTTAAAACCTTGACAAATGACAATTGTGTGGAATATTTATTTTATTCAAATAAAAACCTTGAAACATAACAACTTATGTTAAATGAGTATCATTGAAATTAACAATGTCGAAAATTTTGAACAAACGCGGCGCTCTAATATAAACACCTCAACAAAGTCTAGGGAACAAGATGACCCCAATTTTTTTTTTCGTGTAAATCTTGTTTTGCAAATAACTGGCAGCAAATAAATAAAAATAGAATAAAGTAGATTACAGAGTTGTTCGAAATTTAAAAATAAATTTAAATAAGTAATGATTTTCGAATATGGAGGGAAAACTTTTAAAAGTGTTTGTGCAGTTTCTCTGAGGCAAAATAAAAATTATTTTTTTTATTGTAAATAACGTTTATTATCAATAATACGTCTTTTACGTATGGTTTGTGCATTTTTGTGACTGTAGTCATCATGTCACGTCGTCATTTAAGTCGCGAAGAGATGTTAAGGGCTGTTGGTATGCTGCAAGCTGGACGAACTCAACGCGACGTAGCGGATGCTGTCAACACCCAACCAAGCGTAATTTGCAGATTATGGGCACGCTACAGGTCTACAGGGGATGTTGCCGAACGTCACAAGGGACGAAATAGGGTTACTACCCCGCGACAAGATCGTTTCTTGCAAAATTCCGCAAGGCGGCAACCCACGATTACTGCTCGTCAGTTGGTCGCAGGCCTCCAGTCTCAGCATCAAGTGGTTATTAGCGATCAAACTGTCAGAAGAAGACTACACGAAGCCAATCTTTATGCTCGCAGACCGCTTAGGGTTCCAGCTCTTCGACGTGGAAATCGAGGTCGTCGCTTATTGTGGGCTAACGCACATTTACAGTGGACCGACCATCAATGGGCACGGGTTCTGTTTTCCGACGAATCTTGCTTCGGTTTTCATCCTGATTCGAGAAGAGTGCGTATATGGCGAGTTCCTGGACGTCGGAGTCGTCTCCAGAATCCGCAAGAAGTTCATCCTTATCAAGGTGGAACAATCATGGTATGGGCTGGAATTCGCCTTGGTGGAAGGACCGACCTCGTTTGGATACGGGGCAATTTGAATGCAAACCAATACATTCAGGAGGTTATACACCCCATGGTAATCTCTCATCGAGAGCAGTTCGGTCAAGATTTTATGTTCATGCAAGATAATGCACGGTCACACACCGCGAGGGTAGTGGTCAATGCGTTAAGCGAGCACAATATGACGACGTTGGAATGGCCTGCTCAGTCTGCCGACCTCAATCCCATAGAGCATGCCTGGGATTTGCTTGGGAGAAGAGCTTTCAGTGATTCTTTGGAAAATCTGAACACTGAAGAACAACTTTTTTTACACCTTCGCAGTGTATGGAGCCATATTCCACAGACGATGATTGACAATCTCATACTAAGTATGCCACGCCGTTGTCGAGCTGTTGCTAATGCTTTAGGAGGTCCTACAGATTATTAAAAACGTTTAAAGTACGGTTAATTACTGTATTTCTTACTACCTCGTTATTTTTGTGCCTAATCATAGAAGGTTGTAATACTCAATATTGGCACTATTCAATTCTTTCTTAAAAAAAAAAAAAATTGATATGAGAATGTTTTTATTAAAATTAAAATTAAAAACGGTATAAAAATACCCTTCTATTGATATAAAACACTCACTATTACAAGAAAGGGTTTTTAAATAAAAACTAGAAATGTCCTTGTTCCCTAGACTTTGTTGATGTGTGTATTTCTAACTCTAAGCAGCGCTCGACTCGTCAGGGGTGCGGCACTCTCGGCCGGTGTCGGCACCGTTCCGCCATCTTGTTTGCTTATACCGTATACCGTGTCTAATGCGCTTCTTGCACAGACGTATTTTGGAAACTAAGTATTTTTGTTCTTTTTGTGCGATAGTTGTGATTTTTGTGTCGTTACGGGATCCTTGAAACTGTCGTATTTGCAAATTACGTATACAGTGGTAGGGTCATGTAAATGACTTGTATTGCCACACTAAGTGGCGTGTGCTCCATCGTGCACTTTCTCGACCATTAACTCCCCACGCATATATCTCCATAAAGTACATAAATGACTCAAAGAATCAAAGAATCAAAGAATCAATTTCATTTATTCAGTTTAGGCACACAAAGAGCACATATGAACGTCAAAATTATACAATTGAGTATGTCAAGAAATAATATTAAAATATTAAATAATGTACAAATAAACCATTGGAAAATGATTCTTTCGCTGGTTCGGTAGGTTAGTTCTACTGAGAAGACACCAGCAAGAAACTCAGCGAACTATATTAGAACTAGATTATTTTTCTTTTTTTTTTTTTTAAATTTGCTTTAGTTTACAATTTATTTTGTGCGAGCAAGCAAGAGACTTATGTTGACCACGCATTGATATCATTAAGATACTCATCCACTTTATAATAACCTTTACTCATTAAAGTTTTTTTCACTTCTAATTTAAATTTATTTATCGGCATATTAATCAAATCCTGAGGAATTTTATTAAATATTTTTATGCTGCTTCCTACAAATTAATCACCAACCTTGTGAAGCCTAAGTTTAGGCACAACTAGTTTATTCTTGCCTCTCGTATTAAAATTGTGTACATCAGATAGTTTTTCGAAAATATTTAGGTTTTTTCGTACATATATGATATTGATGTTAATTCTGTTGTTGCCATCTCTAAACTTAAATTTCTCTAAAATTTTCTTATTTTAGCTAAGCGATTGACATAATGGTATTCTGTTGTTAAGTCCAACTAAATTTGGTGATCACGAAGACAGCACTTAATTTGAATATGACATCGCTAAACGCTCAATATGAAAGTGTTACCCGCTATTAAAAATTAGGAACGAATGATAAATGGTCTTTTCATAAAATCTTTAAATACTTTATTTATAGGTCTTTAGGATGCCGGTAAATGATAATTAATGCATATTATTGATCAAATAGTAAACAAACTGTGTTTCTTCTCACTCATACTTAAATAAACCCAGTTTTACTCGGTTCCCGTAACTGGTAACCCACGGCACATCTCTTAATTATCTATGTTAATAAACTAACTGTATTGAATCTGTGCAAGTCAGTTTGACATTACAACTGGACATCACATTCTCAATAGGGATGTGCTCTAGAGCTAATTTTAGCTCCCGGAGATTTTTCTCCGGTTTTCCTTAACGTCCGGAACATTCCAGTGAACCATTTTAAACTCATATTTGTACTATATGCTCATATTCCGCAATAAAATATGGCGTAATAAATAGCTTATATAAAATCAAAAATATGCTTAAAGATAGTACCTACTCTTGGGTACAGAGACCAGACTACCGATAGTTCAGGAGATTAATCTTCACACGTATCAAGGAATACTGCTTTCTGCATCAAACCAACTGCCAAACGCAACGTTCTTCAGATTAATGCGGGATTTTGTCAATCACACCGTGTCAATCGTTGTATTGGAACAATAATTGCTAAATCCACATATTCCACATACCACAATGTCGACAACTTCTAAAGCGGACTTTTTAATTTCATGAAATTTTAATTAAAATGATTAAAACACCGGAGTTTTAGAAAAAAAAAGGTTATGCATAAAATTTGTTATCTCCGGTGTTTCTCCAGCTTTTTTGGTACCGGAGAACAACCCTAATCTCAGTCTACGATTTTGTTGTAATGTCCAAAATTCACAATAGAGTAAAATATAAATGAACAAGATACAAAAGGGCCCACAAGAGGCTACAATAGTTGCTAAGTCAAGTTTTAAGGAGTAGGCAGGACTTGAACAACTTAGCCTGCAATATATAGCAGTCAGCATGTAAGTACTTTTTGATCTTTGAACGAGAGCCTTACAAATTTTGTGCTGGAAAATGTAAAGCATAGCAACCTATACCATAATTGTTGTTATATATTTGCTTAATACCTTTATACGGTGAAAAAAAAGACACAAAATATTCATAATTCAATGAGCGTAACGGAAAGAGAACCAGCTATATCAGATTTCTTTGATATCGAGTAGAAGATTTTAGATATAGTCGGGACCACCAATTTACGGATTTGCCAGTCTTGAAATGATAAAATATAGTTTCAATAATTTAAACTGTACCTTGACTTAACGCCCTACAACCCAACATAATAATTATTTTCGTTATAGGGACAATAACACCTGGTAAGAAGCTAGCGCAACGTATCATCGGGTTGTGTCATTGGCGCCGCGTCTTGCTAAGGCCCTTACATCTTCCTATCTAAGACAAATTATTATTGCAAGCTCTACAAGAAAGCAATAGAAGTTTAAAAGAAAGTACCTATTCAACATAGCGCTGAAGTGCTTACTGCTGCTCTGAGGGACTATAGTGTTGAAGATAATCCAAGTAGATTCATAATGAAAAATAATTATGTTAATTAAACTATTCAGAACCCATGCTTTTTTAAATATTCTTTTAATTAAACTATTCTAAACCCATGATTTCTAGTCTTACGTCTGTTAATTTGCGATGGACGCAAATACTACTGAGCGGATTTTATATAGCAGTCTTTAAGTTTGATCATGATTAGAAAATTATGATGGAATGGTGCCCCTTGACGTAGCAGTCGAATGCAATAAATATCGCCACGCCATTTTGCGAGGCAGAGATGTGAATAATGTGTGTGAGGTTTGGCTCTTTCTCATACGGTAGAAGGTCAAGATCACAGACACACACAGACACAGAGCGCACATGAGCCTGTGCCAGGTGCGTAGAAGTAACGGGGCTAGTCATTGGCTCAGCAGAAGCAGAAGAAGGGTGGCGGCGTGTCGTGTTTTCGCGCGCGCCTCTTTCTCTAGGGATGGGGAGATTTCGATCCCCAACAACATGCTGGGGTCGCCAATGTTGAAGAACAAGGCTGATCGGGATCTCTGGGTTATCCTATCTAGCCGCACTGGCTAATGTAACGAAATACTACGGTTTTGGTTAGTTCGAGTCACATAGCCACTTCATCATTAACTTCGATAAGGTGAAGCCCGAGGAGGTATCCGTGCGCAAAAACAGGAAGTTTCCCTTGCACCCAGGCTATGACACGACGAGGCCAGGACACCTGCCCGAGTACCTCTGCCCTATAGAATATCGTGGCCATAATATCCCTGTTCCCGGCAGTGAGTAGGGTAGCCAGAGCTTACTGGAGAGTTTTCGTGCTGCCAGTGGGAAGAACAAAGGCTTGTCCTGCTTTGTCTTCCGCACAGACGGCACAGAAACTCACCGTGCTTACAGGGTTGGCAGCGCGAGTGTGACTCCCCTGGTGTTGTACGTCATAGGCCACGGTTACCACTTTTCATCAGGTGGGCCATGTGTTTGTCTGCCTCCCAAATAGTATAAAAAAGGCTAATTTTTGGACTATGCACGTATTTAATAAGGCCCTCTCAGTTGTGAGAAGCACAGTTTTCCCTCCTGGTTAGGGGATAATTAGGAGACGTGTGCCGTGCCACCTCACTGGCGAGGATGCCAGGTAGTCGCACCTGTAACCTCCAACCCACTCTCGGAGAACCAGTCCAGCACTTGCCTACTATCCACTGTGCCCTCTGGAAGTCTGACGGATACATGGAAAGCCTCCGAGCAACCCTCTATAGAGCCGCTCTGCCTCCACCAAAATTATAACGTAGGCGGCAGCGTTTGTCCTGCGGGAGTGAGACGCTGCAGTCTCCGTTGCCCAAGGTGCACCGCATGGAGGTTCTGGATCGAGTACTACACAGAACTATACCTATCACTAACTTAGTCGCCACTATTTAGAAGGCGTCTAATTTTAGTGTGACATTTCTTATTTTAGTGCATCTTTGACAATTAAAACGTACAACAGAATACCGTTTGACTAAAAAAGGACTAAGTTAAGTAACTTAGCTAATTTTGATTGTGTCAAACTAATTTTAGGTTAATCGTGTGTTCTCAGAATACGAAACGATAGTTGACAGGACTAAACTAAATTTTAGAGATTTTTAGCGTATTTTAGTTTAGTTATGTCACAACAGAATTGGCATCATTATCATAAATGTATTGAGAAGCAACTGTTAAAATATTAATTTTTTTGAAAACTTCTTTTAGCGAGTCGCGGGGTCTGAGGCTATAGACCGCTCGTATCGCTCGTTTCTGTAGTACAAATATAGTCTCAATATCGGCAGCCGAGCCCCACAGCAGCAGACCGTACGACATAACGCTATGGAAGTAACTAAAATAAACTAATCGTGCAGTTTCCTCATCAGTCAGTGACCTTATCTTTCTAACCGCATAGGCAGCTGAGCTAAGTCTTCCTGCCAAGGCTTTGATATGAGAGCCCCATTGCAGTTTACTATCTAAAGTTATTCCAAGAAAAACTGTAGTATTGATTATTTGGACAGATTCATTATTCATTTTAATATTAATATTTGTCTGTCTCACATTAGGCATAGTAAACTTTACACATTTAGTTTTCTTCGCATTGAGCAGCAAGTTGTTACTTGTAAACCAATGCAATATTTCAGAAAGGGCATTATTTACTTCGTCAAGTACTATTTTATGTCTATCAGTCTTAAACATTAATGATGTATCATCAGCAAATAATACAATTTCACAAAAATTTGTAGCGAAATAAGGAAGATCATTAACATAAATCAAGAATAGAAGGGGTCCCAATATCGAGCCCTGGGGTACTCCCATAACTAATGGGGCACCAGAAGAGTTAGTGCCATTAACGTTGACTTTTTGAATTCTGTCAGTGAGGTAAGACGTAAGTAATCTAAGTGAGCCGCTTGAAACACCATAATATTCTAATTTTAGTAACAACGTCTCATGATCAACACAATCAAAAGCTTTTGATAGATCACAAAAAATACCAATGGCATCCTGCTTCTTTTCCCATGCATCAAATATATGTTTTACAAGTGCAACTCCTGCATCTGTCGTGTTTCTACCTTTAGTGAAACCAAACTGTTTATCATGAAATAAATTATTTTCTGTAAAATGTGAAAGCAGTTGATTAAATATTATTTTTTCAAAAATTTTACTTAGAGCTGGAAGTATGGAGATGGGTCTAAAATTTGAAGGATCACTTTTGTCCCCTGCTTTAAATAACGGAATGATTTTACTGTACTTCATAAGATTAGGAAATTGGTTTTCATCTATACATTTATTGAAAATGAATGCCAGGTAAGGCGCGATAGCGGGCATTATTGATTGTATTATATTGATTGAAATGCCCCAAAGATCCTCAGTCTTTTTTACATTTAGTTGCATAAAAGTTTTAAGTATAGTTATAAAGTCAATATACTGAAAATCAAAGTTAATACCACATTTAAGAAGAGAAGCAGCTATATTTTTTGAAGAATTTAATCGGTTTGTAGTGGTAATTGGAATATTTATGAAAAAAGATTCAAATGCATTAGCCACAGCAGCATCAGTATTAATGTGTTTACCATCTATTTCTAACTCGAAGGAACGATCACGTGACTTTGTCTTACAGGTTTCTTTGTTAATAACATTCCATGTTGCCTTAATTTTATTATCTGATTTTTCTATTTTAGCCCGAATATAATTAGATTTGGCTATTGAACAGACTTTCTTAAACAGTTTCGAGTATTTTTTAATATGTTCGATTACTTGTGGCTCATTTGTACATGCCTTTGTCTCATATAATTCATACAATTTTTTTCTACTTTTAAAGATTCCAGGTGTAGCCCAATCACTAAATTTAATTTTGAATGGATTAGTGTTTATTGTTTTTTTTGTGAAAATGTTATTAAATTCGTAATTGATTATTTCGAACAAATCTTTGTAAAGAACATCCGGGTTTTCATCATTATTTAATTCCAAAAGTGGTATTTTGTTGTTAATATTTTCTTTAAATTTCTCTAATCGATAAGTTGTGATTGGTCTACATACAATATTTTTTGGTAAAGAAACATGGTGGTGCTCAAATCTAGCTAACTGACCTGTATGATCTGACTTTATAAAATTAATTAAAGATTTCTCATTTACATTGTTATCAGAAAAAATATTATCCAAGCAGGTAGCTGTTGTGGATGTGATGCGAGTTGGTTCACAAAACAGATTTTGTAAATTAAAAGATTTGAAAAGATTGAGGAACCTTAACGCGTTCTGGGAGTTTTCGAGAATATCAATATTAAAATCGCCACATACAACTACCGTCTTCTTACATTTACATACTTTTTTTAAGGTTTCTTCCATAATAGACTCAAAAAGGTGGTAATCTCCAGAAGGAGGTCTATAGACGCTAATAACAATATGTTGCTCAAGCTCTGCACATGATAGTTCAATATTTCGCTCACTCGAGAGTGCTACTATATCTTTTCTCTCTTTGGATTTTAATTTGTCATTAATTAAAATGAGTGACCCACCTCTTATAGCAGAAACTCTAGTAAACGAACTAATGATTTTATAATTATCAATGTTAACTAATAATTCATGTTTTTTTAGCCAGTGTTCAGTCAAACAAAGTATATGAATATGCATTTCATTTAAAAACAATTCTAGTTCTAACTCTTTGCCAGAAAAACCTTGAATATTTTGATGAATAATATTCAGGTACATAGACTTTTCCTTTGTCCCTAAGATTAAGTTGCTAGAGATCTCCCCTATTGTCCTAGAATTATATTTAAATGATTGTCACACTTTTTTGGAACAGATTCCAAGGTCGCAAGACAAACATTGTCATTTTTCTGCTCAAAAGGAGCAGCTTGGGTAGCCAAGTTCTTGGCTGAACAAGTAATATAATATGATAGCAAAGATGCTATCTGTCTCTTAAAATAAATATTCAAATAGAATTTATCTTTTGTCAACAATAATTTATTTTCTAAGTATACATTTATGTCAACTAAATAGAATTTATTTTGATTATGAAATGCCATTGTATGTAGAGTTTGATTGAGCTTATGTCTAAGATTGTTTTCTGCCTGTGACAAGCTACGGCTATAAGGAAGTGTGAATAATATTATATTTTTAACATTCAGTGACTTCAGTGATTCAAAACAATTTATAAGTGCATTTCTGTCTGCATTTCCCCTGTCTCCCACTAAAATGATAAGCGTATTATTGCTGTTTAAACTATAATTCTTAATTTTTTTAATTATGTTACAATAAGTTAATCCCGGCGTACAATAGTTAGTAACCTTATGTTCTAAATATGAACTTAATAATTGGCCCATTGATTTCCCCAATTCATCACAATACATCACTATTTCAGGTTTTACATTACTTTTTACAGTGAAGGAACCACTTGTTTTCTCATTTAAATCAACTAAAGGGGTAATGTGTGAAGTCAGCAAGGACTTACAGACTGGCTCAGGACTGAGTAAATTGATGTTCGATGTTAATGTGGAATTTGGATTCATCAGATCCTTCATAGCCAGAACATACTCCTGATACTCACCCCTCACACCACTGTACCTGTCAGTCATTATGTCCAGTGATTTTTTTAAGTTATTAATTTCAGTTTCTAATTTTAAGATATTATTATTATGTTCTGAAATGTTATTTTCAATTAACAATGAATACATATCAAGTTCATCACCTAGTTGCCTTCTTTCTTTAATATACTTGACTTTTTTGTACATACATTTTTGTCTTTTGATAAGTTTTTGCGTTTTTCTTATGTATTTATTAATTTTTACATATTTCTTAAGTTTGTTTCTACTGCACTTAACTAAGCCCATCTTGGGATAGGAGGTATAAGATGTTAATGTATCATCCTTTGTAAGGTCAATAGTAATTGTGGGTTGTAAGTTAGGTTCAGTAGAAACAAGGCTGGGCACACTTCCGACTAACTCCTCAAACAAGTTATGGGTATGGGAAGCAATGGTGTCACGTTTTTCGGTCTCCAGGTGGGTAATGTGGTGATGGGCTTCCTGCAGTTCCTGCTCCAAGACCGACAGGCGCTTAAGGCCCTGTTCATACTCATCGCTGCACTCCCTAAACCCACTCACAATGTTGTGCAATCTGTCCCGCTCATCTAACACTAACCTATGCTCTGTGTGCAGCTCAGCCATCTGCTTTTTTATCAAGTCGTATTTATTTACTCGATAATCAGTGCAGCTATCTGGTTTATAATCACTCTATATCGTATTGAAAATCAACCCGTTGAAGATAGCTGATAAAGACCCGACACGGATAGTTTCGGTTAGAAGGGTATGGCGCAGGTTTGTATAATTCACGATTAGGAAGTCCTCCAATCCGTATACAAGGGTACTCACAAGTCCAGACAGCAGTAGGCCGCCCATGGTTCCCTGAGACGTGAGCGCCCCCAGCGCGAACTTGGACACGAGCCCCCACTCCTCGGGCGAGAGCCCCACGTGGCCCGCCAGCGACGGGCCGTTGGGCGCGCGGGACACCTCCATCGACGACGGGACCGAGCTCACCGACGGCGGTATCTGGTGATTTATAAACAATTTATTAATAAAATGATTCTGTCTAGATTTATTTGCGTATTTTTTTGTTGGCTGTTTCCGACATTTCAACTCTTTTGAGCAATAAAGGTTGCGAGAAGACGTGTTCGGACACTTGAGAAAACTTACGCCTCTTAAGAACGGGAATTTAAAACGTATTAACTACACAATTGCATCATAACATGGTCATTCACATTTGTAGTATAACACTCACCGGAATATTTACCATGTGCATTACCATTGCTTGAAAAAATAAATGAAAAAATGTTTTTCATTTGTATTTGTATTTTCGACACTGTTCCATTCCAAGCTCCATGGTCACGACAAATGAAAAATATGGTAATTCCCAGTGAGTGTTACACCTACACCGTCAGGTATATTTATGTACAAAAAAGCTTTTTGCGTTTACGAGATACCAACTTACCGAAGTATACTGAGGCGGATTCTTGAGTGCTATCTTGTTGGTGTTCTTCCCCTGGAACCGCTGTATGAGCGCGGTGATCCCGTAGGAGAAGCGGAAGGACAGGTCCTCCTGGAAGTCTGCGCACAGGTTGTCGCAGTTGAGCCGGTACAGCACCTCGAAGGGCTGCTGGTGCGGCATGATGTAGGACGCCGCCGCCGCGCGCTTGTGGGCCGGCAGGATGTTGTACATGCGGTCTGAGACAGGAAATCAGGTAAAAATCTGGTTTCTATCAGGAAAATACACACATACATATAATCACGCCTTTATCCCTAGAGGGTTAGGCAGAGGTGAATTAAAACCCACATTTCATCAATAATTGTATTCGGTGCACGTAATAGAGGGTGAGCCTATTGCCTTATTCCGGGCACTACTGTTGACTCGAACCATGCATCTGAGGCTGAGGCTGGACTGTATATATCTGTCTGATATTAAACAGCCCTATCCCTTAGTGCACCGCATGGGAAGAGATGGGGTGGCCTTAATTCTACTCTGCCGGAAACCACGCGGCAAGATATCAGGAAAATATTAGATACAAACATTTATGGCAGTCGTCACAAGTAGTCGGCTCTAAAAACTCTGTCAACAGATATAATTACAGAACTTCGTTATTGCCAGTAGACTATAAAGCTGATCTAACAGTGGCATCGGCCTTCGATAGCCCTGGGTCAGCCGGAGTACGAGGAATATGCCAGAAGACCTAACTTTCAGTAACTGATGGCTGTAGACGGCCATGCGGTTTTGGTCGGTTCGTCCGACATAAACATCACTACTGCCTCCGGCGATGTATCCTTGGCGATTTTCACACGTTAGAAAAAGTTCCAACTGACTTGGAAAAACGTTCAGAGGATGATAACCGTTTCCATCTCTTATTTAGATGTGACCTTGTAGAGGAACTGGCACAAAGGACAGTTTCTCCGACCTGGCAGGGCATTACGAATGCCGGACTATTATGAATAAAAATTACTATAACGTGCATAAAAAATTAATTAAATAAATATGTTGATAATGAGATTTATAAATGTAAATTGACAAAATATGTAATTTGCATGCCATCAAATGGTAGAATATGAATGAACCATTCAATATGAATGAACATCTTCTGTGCCTACCATATTCTTGCAAATAAATATAATTTGAATGTGAGCATTACGGGCCGTGCGGGCTGTGTGTGTGTGTGTGTGTGTGCGCAGGTCGTGTGTATGTACGGGCCGTGCAGGCCGTGTGTATGTGCGGGCCGTGCAGGCCGTGTGTATGTACGGGACGTGCGGGCTGTGTGTGTGTGTGCGCAGGTCGTGTGTATGTACGGGCCGTGCAGGCCGTGTGTATGTGCGGGCCGTGTGTACATACGGGCCGTGCGGGCCGTGTGTATGTGCGGGCCGTGTGTACATACGGGCCGTGCGGGCCGTGTGTATGTGCGGGCCGTGTGTACATACGGGCCGTGCGGGCCGTGTGTATGTGCGGGCCGTGTGTACATACGGGCCGTGCGGGCCGTGTGTATGTGCGGGCCGTGTGTACATACGGGCCGTGCGGGCCGTGTGTATGTGCGGGCCGTGTGTACATACGGGCCGTGCGGGCCGTGTGTATGTGCGGGCCGTGTGTACATACGGGCCGTGCGGGCCGTGTGTATGTGCGGGCCGTGTGTACATACGGGCCGTGCGGGCCGTGTGTATGTACGGGCTGGGGTACGCACCGGCCATCTCGTTCTGCGCCTGGTCCATCTCGTGGCCGATGTCGGCGGACAGGCGCTTCTTGAGGCGCGAGCCGAGCCCCGCCTCCACGTGGCGGTGCAGCGCGCGCTTGTACTGCTCCAGCGCCGCGCGCTCGCTGCGGAACGGGCTGTCGTACTCGTCGATGAGCGCCGACAGCCGCCGGATCTCCTGGCTCAGGGTCAGCGACACCTGCACGCAGGTAGCCAGGCATTCCATCAATCTCGAAGATATCTCTCACTCCCCATTGACCAACTAACATGCACAACGAATTAAACAGTGAGGAATGCCAATCGATCATCCTTCACACAAATTATGAAAAACGAGTGCAAGCTAATTTAACCTTAATGACCTTACTTTAAAAACATGTCTTTGGCATCTTTAGATGACGCTGATCGCAAATGTGAGGAGTTTTTGTGCTGCCAGTGGAAAAACGAAAGGGTTGTCCTGCTTTGTCTTCTACACTGAGGGCACAGAAACTCCCTATTCATACAGGGTCGGCAGCGCGAGTGTTACTCTTCTGGTGTTGCACATTTTTCATCAGGTGGGCCGTGTGCTTGTCTGCCACATAACTAGTATAATAAAATGTCAAAAAGAAATTGGGTATCATTTTAAGTCAATAAGGTCAAAAATGACTTGCACTGTTCCGGTCACAAAATGATTGTGATATTTCGCAAATTGGACCCTTCTTGCAACTAAAGGATACAAACCAGCGTTTGAATCTAAATTTTGAGATACTTAATGTAAAAACACGGACAAAGTAAAAAATCATCTGCTCACAAACCTTGTGTTCTACGCTCTCCACCATACGGTTAATTTTATCCTTCATCTGGCGCGTGATGGTAGTGAGTTGTTCCTCAATGGCCGACAACTGCTCATGTAATACCCGCTGTTTCTCCACTTTGGCTGCTTTTTGCTCTGAGGCTGTTGTGTATATCTGTTAATGTAAATACATTACAATTATATAGTACTAGCTTTTGCCCGCGGCTCCGCCCGCGTAGATGTCGGTTATCGCGACAAAACATAGCCTATGTCCTTTCCCAAGATCTAATCTACCCCTGTACCAAATTTCAGCAAAATCGGTTCAGTGGTTTAGGCGTGAAAGCGTAACAGACAGACAGACAGACAGACAGAGTTACTTTCACATTTATAATATTAGTAAGGATCATAAAAGACTTCGAACGACTTCGAACGAATTCGAAGTCCACGAAGTAGTCAGGCGCACTGTACAAATAAATAGTAGGCAACTCACGAGTTCGAGCGCCTGCATGACTTCGTTGGCGATGTTCTTCCCGCGGCGCGAGTGCTGCGCGAACTTGGTGCGCACGGCCGACTTGCTGATGCACTCCTCGAACTTGCGCTCGAAGTCCACGAACTCGAAGTAGCGGACCTGGTGACCGTCGGCCAGGATGGGGGCTGCAACCAACAGTCATTGTTCAGAAAGATATGGACCATGTTTGTTAAGGGTATGCATAAAAGATATAGCCATATCCGTTAATCAACTTCTAGGGATGCGGTGGTCCTTTCTACTCCACCGAGAACCAGCACGTCTTTAAGAGATAGGGCTGTTCTAAATCGCACAGTAAACAAAAAGGCCATGACAATGTGCCCGTATGACGGCAATAGAATCGCTAATGACGTCTTAGATGAAGTGTGGATGTTAATACAAGGTGTCCCAAAAGAAAGTTTATATTTACTAAGCTTACTGCGTGAGCGCAACGCATCAAAGGGGCGCGCGGGTTATGGCAATCGGTAGCGTGGCTCTTGGGAATTCAGTAGCTATTGAGCGTTTCTCAGGAGCAGACCGCGCGTTGTGCGTGCGAGAATTTTACAAAAACAGTGATTCAGCGACTGTAGCGCGTAGAAGATTCTGCAGTATTCGAGGTTTTCGTCACTTAAATGATGCGCCAAGCATTCCTCTTATTAGAAAATGGGTTAAAAAGTTGGAAGAGACCGATACAACACTCGAAGAACCCAAATCCGGACGACCAAGGTCATTAAGAACGGCAGAAAACGTGGAGGTTGTTAATCAATCTGTTCGTGACGATCCGAACCTATCAATTCGGAAGCGCGCAAGTGCTTTAAATGTGCAAAGATCATCATTGCAACGCATTTTACACAACGATCTAAAGCTGCACCCCTATAAAATCCAATTGGTGCAAGAATTAAAGCCCCAAGATGCCAGTCAGAGGCTTGCCTTCGCAAATCAGGCAATTGAGCGCTTTTCAACGTTTAGCAACATCTTGTTCTCAGATGAAGCTCATTTTCATCTTAATGGGCACGTAAATAAGCAGAATTGCCGTTACTGGAGTGCAACGAATCCGAAACGTAAGCATCAGAAACCCCTTCATTCGCCAAAAGTGACCGTATGGGCTGCGATGTCGGCGCGAGGAATTATTGGCCCTTACTTTTTTGAAGACGAAAGGGGTCGTGCCGTTACTGTAAATTCAGAGCGTTATGTGGAGATGTTAGACGACTTCTTGGTACATGAACTGCAAAACTTTCGTGGCTATAACCAAAGAACATGGTTTCAGCAGGATGGAGCAACGTCACACACCTCCAATACGTCTCCGCCACGAGTACGTGAAATTTTCTCTGGGAAATTGATCTCCAGGAGAGGTGACATAAACTGGCCTCCACGCAGTCCTGATTTAACCCCTATGGACTTTTTCCTATGGGGGTATCTTAAATCTAAAGTTTACGCCAGCAAGCCGACTTCCCTTGCACATTTAAAAGAAAATATCCGTCATGAAATGGCAGCCATAACTGAGTCCACCTGCCGAGCCGTCATGAACAATTTTATTGTTCGCTTAAATGAGTGCCACAAACGCGAGGGGTCTACATTTAGACGATATTATTTTTAAGAAATAAATTCCCAAATTGTATATTTTAATAATTAATAAACATTTGTTCCATACATTGCTTACTTTTTTTTTGATCGATCCACTAAATATAAACTTTCTTTTGGGACACCTTGTACATGGTGTGTTTACCATCGCCCCGTTATCCGTGTAGTGACGGAGAAAGAATACAAGAATCACTACCCCGTCTCATCCGAAGGGTGTCGTAAGAGGCGACTAACGGCATAATACGCAGACGATATCACTGCGAGAGAAGGAAAACTCGAAATAAAACCTTGCACCAACCTGTCTGGCCAGCAAAGAAACAGTAGGCCAAAGCCTCCCAACATTGAGAGAGGCTTATATCCAGTAGTGGACTGCAATAGGTTTATTGATTGATTGATTACCGTCGCTCTAGTACAAGCTATGCTATTAATGGCCTATGACGGTTCCTAGCCTATACATTTTGGTACTGCTAAGCAATTTTGCTAAGCATATACACGATTATGAATCTGATGATGAGAGAAGGGTTAGAGAAAGCACTCGCAGGAAAGATTTTCAGAGCAAAATTGTGCCTAGCCTGGACGTCGTAAAGCATAGTACGCTCTACAACTCCTTTAGAATCTTCAACAAACTGCCTCTAGATTTGAAAACTATAATTTACAAAAGAGAGTTCCAAGACAAATTGAAGGCTTTTCTGTTACAAGAGTGTTATTATTCAGTTGATGACATTTTTAATAAATAGATTTTATACTGATACCAGTTTTTACGTGTCATGATATTTTCTACTGCTTTTGATTGTTGTTTTTCTTATGTTTTTTTTTTGTATATGCAATGTATGTGTACAAACCATGTTCAAACACAATGAAAAAATTGTTAATGAAATTTAAAAAAAAAATGTCGAAAGGAAAGGATCTATCTTCTGCAGTAGACCCTGATTGTAATTAAACACATTGTAATTAAATGTACTCACACGAGACAGGCTTCTCCCTCTCGCGCATGCGCGTGAGCAGCGCCTCCTTGGCGGAGATGAAGAAGATGCGCTCCTCCGCCTCTTTGGGAGAGCACACGCGCAACTCGCGCGACAGGAAGTCCACGCAGCGGTTGGCGTGCTGCGTGCGGACCTGCCGAACACATATATATATATGTTGCGCTCAACACGGACGGACGGAACGAATATCAAATCATGCTGACAGTCTATTATGCGGATATCGCTACGATACCCCTCACCGGAGCCCGCGGGGGTAGTTATATCGGATTCGAACCGACCAAATCCGCGCGGTCGTCTCAGGCCAAGGGTGAGGTAGCCTCTGGCATATCCCTTGCATCCCTGCTGACCCAGGGTAATCGAAGACCCCTCGGGTATGTCCAATCCCTTCCGAATCAGAAGGTCCATTAGGGAAAAATGACATTGTTTGCAGAAGGTCTACGTGTTTAAACGTCTACTCTTCCCCAGAAAAATGGGGGAGAGGTGCGTACCGCTCCGCCGCCTCGGCCTGCCACTACTAGGCTAACAGGCAGCTCCACCTGTCACCCCCAGACCCGTGGGTGCAATCTCTCCCTCCAAAATTCATAAATATTATCTTGTTAGTTTGCAGATGAACAAGAATGATATACACTTCTTATTGTTTTAGATAGAAAACATACCTGATCCAAGTACTCGGGTTCAGATGCGGAGGCGTCCCACCGATTGTTCAATATGAATATGTTTGGTTGCGATATCTTTGTTGATACTTTGTGAAAAAAGTTTTTTTCCTGTAAATAAAAGAAAAAAATATTAGCATTTAGAAATACAGTCTATTGTGCAGATGAATTTTTACTATACTGGTCCTCAGTACTAGTCAATCCACTCGTCCAGATTGGGCGTCACGTCCACGCCGGGGCTGTCCACAGCACCACGTCGTCGGTATCTATAGCTGTGTACTCACAGTGACCATGAGCGTGGACTCTGCGTTGGCGACGAGCACGAACACGTCGGCGTCGAGGCAGTACTGGTCGATCCACTCGTCCAGGTTGGGCGTCACGTCCACGCCGGGGCTGTCCACAGCACCACGTCGTCGGTATCTACAGCTGTGTACTCACAGTGACCATGAGCGTGGACTCTGCGTTGGCGACGAGCACGAACACGTCGGCGTCGAGGCAGTACTGGTCGATCCACTCGTCCAGGTTGGGCGTCACGTCCACGCCGGGGCTGTCCACAGCACCACGTCGTCGGTATCTATAGCTGTGTACTCACAGTGACCATGAGCGTGGACTCTGCGTTGGCGACGAGCACGAACACGTCGGCGTCGAGGCAGTACTGGTCGATCCACTCGTCCAGGTTGGGCGTCACGTCCACGCCGGGGCTGTCCACAGCACCACGTCGTCGGTATCTACAGCTGTGTACTCACAGTGACCATGAGCGTGGACTCTGCGTTGGCGACGAGCACGAACACGTCGGCGTCGAGGCAGTACTGGTCGATCCACTCGTCCAGGTTGGGCGTCACGTCCACGCCGGGGCTGTCCACAGCACCACGTCGTCGGTATCTATAGCTGTGTACTCACAGTGACCATGAGCGTGGACTCTGCGTTGGCGACGAGCACGAACACGTCGGCGTCGAGGCAGTACTGGTCGATCCACTCGTCCTGGTTGGGCGTCACGTCCACGCCGGGGCTGTCCACAGCACCACGTCGTCGGTATCTACAGCTGTGTACTCACAGTGACCATGAGCGTGGACTCTGCGTTGGCGACGAGCACGAACACGTCGGCGTCGAGGCAGTACTGGTCGATCCACTCGTCCAGGTTGGGCGTCACGTCCACGCCGGGGCTGTCCACCAGCACCACGTCGTCACGCAGCAGCGCGCACAGTTCGCGCGGCCAGTACACGTGCACCAGCGAGCGCTCCTGCAGCCGCGACGCGCATAAAGCGTGGCCTAGTTGGCTCACCGACTGCAAGAACACACAGGACAATAAATCACAGAACAAATACAAAGATAAAGTGTGACGTCATCAAAGTGGCCCATTCATCCTGTGGACACCCTCATTCCCGCAAAGGGGAATCACGTGAGAAAATCTAAGTGTGTCAAAAGCCCTTACCTCGACATTCAACTTTTCCTCAGAGCCGTCAGTCCGCAGGAAAGCGTCATCAGTGTCAGAGCCCTCGACTTGGAGGAAGCAGTTTGTGGTGTGGCCGATGCCGCTCGGCAGTATCTTGTCGTGCAGCATTGCGTTTATTACTGTACTCTTGCCGTTGCTCGTCCTGTATCCCAAAGAAAACAAATATACTTTGCGCTCACTAATCCTAAACTACTTTCTACTATTTGGGATGGGTTTGGATATTCCACCTTCTCCGTCGGAGGGGGTCTGATATCGAAGACAGTGTAGATTTAGTGGATTCAACTCTAACATAGTCGTTTCTTAGTACCCACCACTTCGTCATACCGTAGGGTGTAAAACCAGAAAACCACTGAAAAACCAATATCTACCTGTTTTCTGTTAGAATGCGTTTTGTAACATGTCTCGCATCATATTTTCCCTGTAATTCCCAACGTCTAGTGATGAGTCATACTCTACGTACTTCACACAATAGTGCATGGCTCATTGCTACGCTGTCTTGGCAAGGTATTGATTGTAATACTGACGCCTAGCGTAACGTAATATACATAGAAAGTGAGTGATGTGTATGAATAGATCTTACAGTCTTACTAAACGGAAATTAATTTTATGACCATGACTTGATAATTAACAGACGAGGACCACTTAGGGTTGAGAGATTGACGATTGTCGCTCTTATAAAAGTCAAGATAAGTTAAATCCAAGGAGGGGAAAGAGCAGAGGTTGCCGGGCTTCAAGGCCTTAGGCCTTAGATGCACCTGGAACCTCGGTTATAATAACTTCGTGTTGTGTTCCCAGTGGTGAGTAGGGTAGCCAGAGCTCACTGGAGAATTTGTGCTGTCAGTGGGATGACTAAAGGCTTCTCCTCTACACTGACGGCCCAGAAACTCTATGCTTACAGGGTCGGCAGCGCGAGGATGGCTTCTCTGGTGTTACACACGTCCATAGGCCACGGTAACCACTTTCCATCAGGTGGGCCGTGCGCTTGTATGCCACCTTTTGGTATAAAAAAAAAAAGAAGTAGCTCACCGGCCGAAGAACGCCACCTTCATGTGATCTCGCTTGAGGACTTCCCGTATAGCCTGTACTTTCGAGACATACGCCTCCACATTGGCCAAATCTTGAGGTGTTGCGATACCATTTTCACCGGTGACAGCTGCAATAGATACACACAAATAAATTCGTTGTTTTATATATCGACTCATGTCTATGTGACTTCTATGGGGGGAACAATTAATCTTCTTCTTCATCTGAGCGTTAAATCCTATTTATAGCGTATAATTCCAGTCGCATCCGAAGTTTTCACACCAGTGTTCTGATGAGCTCTTCCAATTAGTTCCACCCTCCCCTTTCCTACACAGGACAACACGTGCGGTCTTAGATGTCATCCGCACACGGTGCAGAACATTAGATCAAGAACCAAGCGGTTCGGTGACTCTTTCCTCTGTCGCACCATTAAGGCCTGGAATTCATTACCAGCTCACGTGTTTCCTTCTTCCTACAGTTCCGGGTCCTTTAAGCGGGGTGATAAAAAGCATATGATGAGGCCGTCAAGCTGAGTGTCACCATTGTCACACGGTATGTGTAAGTAATGGTGACCCTCTTTTCTGAGACTTTGCCTTCAGCTTACCATCAGGCACGGCGAAGTCTAATTGACGTGTTCTATATAAAAAAAACCTCGGAGTCTGGGGTCCGTTTTACCAGGTTAACCACCTCATGGAAAGTGACTACCGTGGCCTATGGAACGTATGCAACACCAAAGGTGTTACACTCGTGCTGCCCACCTAGAAGAAACTTTCTAATGCTTCTTTAAGAACCCTATATTGTAGTCGCTTTGAAAAACCGATCGCTCATAAGCGTATGTGTTACGACAACCACACAATCATGTAATAGATACACAAGTACCAAACACAATGAACTAACATCAAACTAATTTAAAACGACCTTTCCGCGTGCTCTCTTTATTAGGGCGCGTCAGCATAACGCAGACCTTCACAATACGCGCGTTTATTATGAGCTTGTTATACAAATATGAAGCTAATAGCCTGGGTGGATATACGCCAAATATGTTTTACTTATTCTTCTGTCGAGTCGACGGCATATCATGTTATATTTTATCAGCCCAGTGTGCAGCCACCCCGATTGCGTTCTCAGAGGCACTCTTGAGTTCCTCCGCCGTAAGTAGCGCAAGTCTTCAGGTGTTGTTCCCTATTCACACCATGTTTGTCTGAGAAACCCCACCTAATTCGATTTCCGTTACTTTGACCGAACTGCGTCCAAAGTCTATTAACAGTTACTTCTCCGCATTCAAACCATGTGTCCACTTTGTCTGAGAAACCCCACCTAATCCGGTTTTCGTTACTTTGACCGACCTGCATCCAAAGTCTATTAACAGGTACTTCTCCGCATTCAAACCATGTGTCCACTTTGTCTGAGAAACCCCACCTAATCCGGTTTTCGTTACTTTGACCGACCTGCATCCAAAGTCTATTAACAGGTATTGCTCCGCATTCACACCATGTGTCCACTTTGTCTGAGAAACCCCACCTAATCCGGTTTTCGTTACTTTGACCGACCTGCATCCAAAGTCTATTAACAGGTACTTCTCCGCATTCACACCATGTGTCCACTTTGTCTGAGAAACCCCACCTAATCCGGTTTTCGTTACTTTGACCGACCTGCATCCAAAGTCTATTAACAGGTACTTCTCCGCATTCACACCATGTGTCCACTTTGTCTGAGAAACCCCACCTAATCCGGTTTTCGTTACTTTGACCGACCTGCATCCAAAGTCTATTAACAGGTACTTCTCCGCATTCACACCGTGTGTCCACTTTGTCAGAGAAACCCCACCTAATCCGGTTTTCGTTACTTTGACCGACCTGCGTCCAAAGTCTATTAACAGGTACTTCTCCGCATTCACACCGTGTGTCCACTTTGTCTGAGAAACCCCACCTAATCCGGTTTTCGTTACTTTGACCGACCTGCATCCAAAGTCTATTGACACGTACTTCTCCGCATTCACACGGTGTGTCCACTTTGTCTGAGAAACCCCACCTAATCCGGTTTTCGTTACTTTGACCGACCTGCGTCCAAAGTCTATTAAAGGACTTCCAGGTGGTCCAAGCATACTGATCTCAGTTGATTGTTTAATTATAATGAGTACCATGAGGTCCTATTAATACTAGACCTAGGCCTCTCCCAATATTGGGAAGCTTTGGCCTACTGTTTCCATGCTGGCCAGACGAGTTAGCGCAGGGTTTTATTTCGAGTTTTCCTTCTCTCGCAGTGATTTCGCCTGCGTATTTTTCCGTAAGCCTCTTACGAAACCCTTTGGATGAGTGGTAGTAATACTATGGTATTCTTTCTCTGTCACCAAACGCATGATACAATACTAAAACAATTTATTAAAACGAAAGTAATATTGTAGATTGTATGTAGTATGTAAACATATGAATCACTTAACCTTGGCTCAATTAACTGAATGACAATGACCTCTAACAGAACAGGTTTTACATATTTTATGATCTTGACGTCCCATTACAGATATATTTAAATATGTATTAGATAAAGTTACCAAATACTGATAACAGATAACACAGAACTGTCAATTTGATAGCTAATACATCATTATTATTTTTATGGCAGTGAAGACAGGCACAAAGGGCCTTACTGTATTAAAAATTGTCACCCATCCTAAGACTGACCTAGCTCCTGTTGTTTAACTTCATGAAAGTATCCAATATACAGTGAAGCTGTAGTTTCTCAATAGGAATGCAACAATTGGAAATTTTCACAGTGCAGTAAAAAGATTATGGTAGACTGAAGATGAGCCATCGAAGAGTCATAGGAGTGATTACAGGATCCTATTGACTAAACAGATATGTGATAGTAACAGTACCCCGAATGTCCAGAATACATAGAGATCTTTTTCAACCCATCACCGAGTGCCTCACACGGTATCTGACCATATTGGGGTTATTCACACTAGATTTAGAAGACCTATAGCAATGATACATATTGACCCTGAACGGTTGACAAAGACCTACCAAGGGTCAATGTGAGTGAATAAAGTAATTGGGGGTTGATGTAATGGGGGTGAATAATATTAGACCTTGTATACAGAGGTCGCAATTGGTTTTGACAATATGCAATTAACCGTTAATGGATAATATGCAATTTTATATAATATGTTCATTGAATAATAGAATGTATGTCTGTATAAATACACGCGCATACACACATACATGGGTAACTTAATTTTCATCAGAACACGTAAATAATCAATGACATTAGTACTATTATCAACAAATGTATTTATTGCCTAATGTTTTTATAATGTACTACTTACTACAAATAAATAGAAAGCAAAGTTAATAACATGTTTTATGTTACTCACTTTTAAACCGGGAAATAACTCTTGGTGATTTACATTCACGTATAAGACAATCAGAAATATGGCAAGTGGTCTAGAAGGCAACAAAGTTTAGAGATTTTGAACACTATAGGGTCACAAGATGGAATGAACAAAAGAACCTGATTGAAACTGGCACCTTCCACAGGGTTATTACCCGTTATAATATTAAGACTCAATTATTACAGTAAGAGAAATACTATTCTAATCAATGAGTGGAATAAAATAATACATAAATATCATAATGAATAATAATTTATCACAAAGATATTTCTAATATACACAACAGTTATGTTTACAATGCAATGTTAATACAAAACAGTTCTTACCATGCATAAAAGTGACAGCATCCTTGACATAATCATCAATCTCAACAAATATGTCATTTATCTTCTTCTTGGCCCTCACAAATATCTGCAGCGGTGAGTCCACATTGGACATATTCACACGGACCGCACCATTGTTCAGCATCGCAACGTTGTGGGGCCCGTCGCCAGCCATCATTGATATTGTACGGTTAACATATGCAGCCATACGGGAAGGAAAGATTCACTGTTGTCGTTAGGTGGACCTTATGCCGGACAAGCCAACAATATAGTCACTGTGTCACTTCTACAGTTACAACAATGCATGCACGGTAAAACTGCAACAAAAGCAAAAAGAGGCCATAAAGAAGTGCAAAAAAAAAAACACTTACATAAAAAGCACACACATGTGGTACTTTAAGTTTCTTAAAAAATCCAAATTTTGTGCTGTGCTCATTTCAATTACATTACATTGTAGTATATCACTTGTTTTAATAAAATTATAGTAACAAGTTGTGTTCGCTGAGTTTTATAGTGATTTGTTTACTGTATGTTATTTGAAAACTGAAATATACTGACTTTTTAAGGATGGTACGTTTTTAATCAAATTTATTATGTATTTCATTTGGAAGTGTAATATGAAGACTACTATATAGTGTGAATAATTTTGGTGAAGTAATTTCACATAATACTTAGTACTGATACCATGCACAATTGAGAATTCAGACCTAATAACACACAAAAACACACACAAAACTGTGCATCAACTCACTATCACTATGTACTGGTAATGTATACAAATTAATATTAACTACATTGAGGTTATGATATGATCCGTTAAGTGTAACCCACATATCCGCAGGCGTAACCACGAAAGGAACCACCGAACAAATAGGAAAGTGTGCAGAAAAGCTAAACAATAATATGAAGCATATACAAAATGCATATAATCTATAGGTAATGCACCTTATCATCATCATCTCGTTGCATCATCGCAATCGAAGCTCATTCCTTTTATCCAAGCAGCGTGAAAATAAGTAAACATTATAGGGACAATGTAACAAATAAGACGTCGCGAAGAAAATACCATGAGACGTAAAACAACTGACAGCCGCTAAATATAAGTCAAAAAATTATTCGTGATAAAATACTGTAACGGGATTCATCAGGAAAATAGCGGCAGTAGATGCGAATAAAATGAAATATCAGACTTACCTAAGCCTCAAAGCATCATCCTAGACATTTTACTCGCTATTTAATTTCGGCAGAAATTACCAATAAATTTTTCACAGATTTTTTCCCTGTTTTCAATTTTCGATAATTTAACACAGAAAGTGATTATGTTCTCTATTTCAGTTTATTTTTTAGTCTCTCTACTATTGGCCGAAAAACTTAATCGTTGTTTCACAACCAATGACAATATAGACTTTGTTATGCAAGCAATTGCGTTTAATTTATGCTAATTCATATCACAAGCTCGGGAACAAATACGTAAGAAGAATTTGTAATTGCCAATCAATCATAATAAATAAATTAAAAAACACTGCATCATTTTGAATGCCACAGAAATGCTGCAAAATTTGATTATTTGCAATAATTTTAAAAGTAGTTTCGCTTTACAAAACTAAATGTAAAGCGAAACGTAGTGCCAAATGCAGATTATAAAATAATACTCTAAGAAAATCACGGATTTGCGTTTTATTATTATAAACTTCATCTGTCACAAATTATTCATTAATGTTTTTAATTTTTACTTCTAATAGACCTATGAACATTGGTTGATTTTAGAAATAAAATTTGCACTTAAATTAGTAAAGGTTTCTTGTTTCAGTCAAAATTTTACTACATTGAAATAAAATAACTCACAACTGTAAAAAAACAAAACGCAATTAAATTTCTCGAACTGTCAAACTCCAATTTAATTTTAGTCAATGGCGGACGAATGAATGAAATTTCGAGATAACGCCGCTAGTGTGCGAACAAGTTTAAAAATATTCAATTAACAATATTTTTCAGCTTTGTTTGAAGTATTACTGAGTTAGTTTTATTGTCAACGTACTTTTCATAGCAAAATGTCTCGCTCTGTGCGCGCAGAAACGAGAAACCGTGTTAAAGATGATATCAAAAGGGTCATGCAAGCTGTGGAAAAAGTTCGCCATTGGTAAGAAAAATACAGAAGTGATTTTTTACATATTTTTCGAACTTTATTATTAAATATTAAATGCTATGACTATTTTAGGGAGAAAAAATGGGTGACTATTGGTGAAACAACCATGAAAATTTATAAGTGGGTGCCTATATCTACGAATGAACAGAAAAAGAAACATGCGGCTAAACGTGAAAATAAGGAGAACGCATTGACGCCTAAAAAAGTACACGACTCGTCAAACTCCAACTTTGGGATGGCCGAAGACTCAAACACATGTAAGTACCATGTAAATAAAACAAAATTTAATGACAAATTAAACTTTATTTTCTCAGCCATATTTTAATAACGAGAAAAATTCTGAGATAAGTAGGTCAAGGCACAATTGAACATAGGCACATACTTTTTTTTACAAGGATGGAGATCTGTCATAAAATTTCCTTAATACTTTGTTTATTATATTTCCAATGAGGACAGCATTAGCTGGATGTATGATTGGACCCAACTGTATGTGTATCATTTGTTTGTATATATTGTAATCCTACATGTTATTACTTTTCAGGTTTCTCAACAGTAAGCGACTCTCAAGGCCCCACAGACTTTATTTCTACACCCATGAACTTCTCTGAAGACTCCAATTCACAAAGTAGTGGCACCACCACACCTGCCAAACGGTTAAAAACTGACTGAGCTCGGTTAAGGAAATAACACCGTTATGGTATAAGCCTACCATAGAGACCGCACAGTTGTCTTTTGAAGAGACATTTTGAAGATTGTGGCAGTGCTGTGAGTTGATTTAACTAAGTTATTGTGGCCAGGGCATATGTATTTTTCTTTAGACATTTTGTACAGTCAGTTAATTTTAAAATGTTCTACACTGTGATGGAGCAACGGAAGGCACTAGAAAGTTACAAATGGTACTAAGTGATCTTGTTCAAAAGTTCAAAAGTTTGGTACACTGAATATATACTCATTCATGACAGAATTAATGCAATGTGGCACAGGTACACAATATACACATATAGGCTACCTTAGAGTACTCTGTAGCATTTAGACGAATTTTTTTCACTTTTCAAACAGGCTAACCCACAGGTAGCAACTAGTCTATAACAAATGCTTTTTAATCTTGAGTGACAAATACAAACTCTAATAGAAGTAGTTAAGAAATAGATTGGAGCTGGTCTTATTTTGATAATTAGACAGTGATAAATGCCAAATATTGTGCGAAGAAAAGCTATTGACACTTTCGCATTACTAAAATTGTCGTCAATCTTCCACAAAAGTTAAATATGATAGGTTGTTTATGATTCTGTACCTAAAAATATGAATTTTTTGATAGAATAACATCAGTGCCTTGAATGCTACATCACTACACCAAAAGGCCGGGTCTAGAATTATTTAGTTTTAGTTGCTAGCTCAAATACTTCCTGTTGTAAATATTTATTCTGTTTCATAAAATGTGACTTAATTAGAATTAGATTTAGAATATAAAATGGTGTTATAAGTTTAATTTGTATGTGTTTGATTGAATGTTTACGATTGCCAAAATTGAGATTATTATGGAATTTGTAGCTGTTGGTTTCATTAAAAAAAATTTAAATATAGAACATAAGCTATTTCCAACCTATGCAAATAGCGATTGCACTATCTGAATCTTAGAAACAAAACTCAGATCTCAAGTTGAATTCTTTAAATCCTTTTTGGTGGCTTCTGCAGTAAATCACAATAATTTTGTCAAGCATCTATAAAATTATTAATGGTAAGACACCAATATCAAATTTTTCTAGAAATTTTACTAATCAAAACCACACTAGCCACATTAAGATGATGATGATAGTTTCTGTCCCCCATGGGATTCTGGTGGACATTTTAATCTCCACCAGAATCCCATGGGGAACCAGAATCCGACAACCCATATAATCTCCTGAAATTAACTAAACCTGTACCAACAGCTACATATTCTTATATTAATACTCGTGAAGTATGTTCTCAGACTAGCCCTGCTTTCCCACCATGGTTGGGCTGGCTTGACAGGGCTATTATTTAGGATTTTAGGCATTTAGGATAAAAATTTACAAAATGCTAGCAATTTGCTTGCATTTTGTTATTTTTTCGAGACATTAAGACTACAGCATTGATTTTATTTTGTCAAGTTGATTAGGATTTATATGATATCAATATGATAATAAATTATATTACAAGCATTGATTATGGTTCTGCTGACCCCACAAAGTTAATTTAGAGTGTGAATATACTTTTCTTTTTGGAAAATTTAGATCTAATGGAGTAAGTACAAAATAGGACTCAGATGCTTGCAATAAATTACCATTTTTTGTTATGTGTTATGTGATAGGGGTTGTTCAAGTATTCCGTAAGCACTAAAAGGGGAAGGGGGGCTTTGCATTGCTAATTTTTTGACACAGGGGTGTCTAGATAATGATTACATAAGCAGTAGTTATGTTATTATGCATTACTCTAAAAAAAACAACATGAAAAGAAATATGCATGTAGGTACCAATATTTACGTAAGCATTGGGGGGAGGGGGGGGGTTGCTTACTGTTGCTGACAAGGGGGGGGGGGGTTAAGCAATTGTAACAAATCTGCCTACATAAGACTTGAACGGCCCCATACTACAAAAGCTGTTCGGAATTCGAAATTTAAACTTCATATAAGTGCAGAGAATCGTTTCATCCAATGATTAAACATGCAGTGATCTCTTGGTCACTGAGTGCAGAGTAACTCATACTACTTCCAAAGTATTATAGATCGACTGTAATAGCTGTACCGCCTCTTGGGTACGTGCGGCGAGGCAAGGGGGAGGGGGGCTATCGAGCAATCGACAGTCAGTCCGCCGCCAACGCCTATATCTTGATCATACGCACCGAGTGGAGTGGCGAGAGTGCGTTCGGCCGAGTGCGATGTACGTGCGAAGCATTCGGCGCTATGTTCACATGTACCGCCGGTTGAGTGCACTGTCTCATGTCTTGATCACAGACACACAGTGAATTGGCGAGACAGGGTACTGTCTCAGTACGGTAGAAACTACAGTAGGTAATGTATTACGGCAGTATCTCGCTTGCTCTCGAACCATGCTGTCTTTACCTTGTCCCCCGCCACGCCGCGCCTACGAAAATAAAGTCCCGCGGTTAAACTTGGAACTAAAAACTGTGTTGGTTGGTTCAGTCAGGCCATGACAGTACGGTTTAGTACAAGTGGAAATTATAGTTCCTGGCATGTACACTATTATATGCGCAGTATGCGGTTTTTTTTTTTGAAGAATGCATGAGGTGCTACGGTATGAGTGCGTGGGGGGAGCTCAAACCCACTAATCACATTAAAAAGTGCGAGGTTTCACAACACGCTCCAAGACTGTCCCTTGATACACTTTGGCTGAAGTTTTCACTCCTGTAACTTTTAAGTTCAGTAGTTCAGCTAACATTCGTATCTGAACAATGAAAGAACTGGTAAAATAAAAGGACGATACTGGCAACATTACATGTTGCGACTGCCCGCCGCGGCCAAAGGACTTATTTCGTGGCGCGTACTCTGCGATCATACGATTTGACGTGATCTCATGCTGCGTTTAGTCTGTGTACTTATTCGTGTGCTTGCCTAATTACTTGAAGTAAATGGGCTGTAAGTGAGCAATATTTTAGTTCCGCACAGCTAGTACTCTAGTAGTACGCCTACGTAGCAATTGTACTAATTTATCTCAATCCCAAGTTTTATATTGATAATAATGTGACAAATTATTGTAAATGTTAATTTAATGTAATATATAATGAAAGGATAGCAATAAAGACATGGATTATTCGTATGTAATTTTATTTAGTAATATTAGTCCGATTCTGAGTCGTTTGAGAGTATGGTCAGCAGAGACTCTGCAGAGCCCTCGAGGTTGGACATAGCCTCCGACACATTCTCCATCTCTTGCATGCCAATTATTTCGTTTACGAAATACGAAAAATGTAACTCCTGTAAAACAAATTATTATATTAACGAGGGTACTGACTAGAAAATTATATAAGTTACTAGCGACCGCCCGCGACTTCGTACGCGTGGATCGGTTTTACCCCTTAGGGGAGGAGTTTTGTAAAATAGGTTCTTAGCGGATGTCTACACCCTGTAGTCAAAGTCAAAAATCATTATTCTACATATACAATTAAATAGCGTTGGAAAAATTGGGGTTGAGGTTTGAAAATTCAGAGTTGTATGTATGTTCTAATGTTGTATCATAAGAAAAGAATCAAAAATTAACTAAGAAATTAGGGGTGCGGGTACTCTTAACATTTAGGGGGATGAAAAATAGATACTGTCCGATTGTCAGACCTACCCTATATGCACACAAAATTTCATGAGAATCAGTCCAGCCTTTTCGGTGGAGTTTTACTACAAACACCGCGACACCTATATACCTAGTCTAGCCATAAATATTGTTACGAAGAAAAAACATTTTTTTTATTGCAAATAATATTTATTACTTTTACAGTGTGTTAGTTTAATACATAAATATAAAACAATTTAAAATATAAAAAGCTTATCCGAAGTGGTCTCCATTGGCTGCATCACAGTCCTTTAAACGTTGAGGCCAGTTATCAATAGAAGCACGCACTCTTTCCATGGGAAAATTCTTCACTGCCAATCGTATGGATTGTTTTAGGGACTCCAAATTATCATGGCGTTTAGAGCAAGTCATACTCTCTAAAACTGACCATAAATCATAATCCAGCGGATTAAGATCGGGACTAAACGACGGCCAGTCTTCAGCTCTGATGAAGTCCGAAACGTTCACTTCCAACCAAGACTTCGTGGACCGAGCTTTATGACCCGGCGCTGAGTCTTGTTGGAAGGACCATACTTGGTTATTGAACATGGTGTTGTTAAGGGCTTTAACTACCTTCTCAAGAATGGTATCTTGATACACTTGTGCCGATGTTTTGATACCTTTTTCACAAAAATATGGCTCAGTCACTCCTTCATAGCTATCACCCCACCAAACCATCACTGAAGTAGGATAATGCCCACGTTGCACTCTGTCGACTAATTGGGAAGCTTCCTTAGAGCTTTGAGCATAAATACGGTCATTTTGTTTGTTAAAATGTTGCTCAATTGTAAAGATTTTCTCATCCGTAAACAAAATTTTTCTGTGACCTCACTTTGCGTACCGCTTCAGTAGTTGCTTCGATTTTACCACCCTATTCTTTTTTAAATTATCAGTTAAAATATGACCAGTGCGTCTCTTATAGGCTGCAAGTCCTAAGTCATCTTTTAAAATGCGCGACATGGTTCTGGGTGCTATCTTCATTTCCCGAGATAAAATCTTTTGCTTTCGGACAGGATTTCTTTGAATTCTTTCCCTTACTGCTTTGACTACCTTTTTCGTACGAACACTACGTGGACGGCCAGATCTTTTTCTGTCACAAACAGAGGAGGTCTCATTGTACTTATTAATAGCCCGGTACACAAACATTTGACTAATACCAAGCGTATGGAGAGTTTTAAAAATTACATTCGGCTCCATACCAACTTTGTGTAATGCAATCACAGCGATTCGGTTTTCTTTATCACCCCACTCCATTTTAATATAGCAAAATATTGTACAAAGTATTGGCGCCAAAATTAGAAAACACAATGAACAATCGTATAAAAATGACAGATTCCAAATTCAAATGTAATATCTTTCTTATTTTAATTGTAACAGTATTTATGGCCAGACTAAGTATATAAGAGATTTTTTACTGAAGGTCAGAACTTAACTGCGGTGACCATAGGTAGTATACAACAAGCTCTTCTTCTGGAAGCAAGTAATGCTCGTGAAGGAGGAGGCGGGGCGGGAGCGGCAGCGGGAGCGTCGAAGGATCGGAAGCCAAGCTGCCCGCGTACGAAAGCAACTCGAGAGTCGGAGGTCGATGAACGGCAGGTGGAACCGCCTGTCACCCTGGCAGAAGCAGGCCGCGGCGGTGGCGCGCTTCCCCGTTTCCGGGGACGAGTTGGGAACTCTGTAGTCCCCACACCCGAGAAGAGGGCCAGATCGTGAGAGATGGCCCTGGGTCGGCCGGGGTGCGAGGGATATGCCTGTCAACCTCACCTTCGGCAACCAAAGCGACCCACAGGTGGCGTGCGTTTTAGTCGGTTCGAGTCAGACATAACCTCTTTCACCGGCTCCGGTGAAGGGATATCCGTGGGGATTTTGCGCACGTAAAAAAAAAGTATACAACAAGCAAGACCCTCCTTGGTCTTACTTGCCGTATAGGTACTATGGACGCTCATCGCACCTTCCACTACTAAATATACGTAATAAATAATTAAATAGGGTACCTATATGACCACCGGTATGTGAGTAATTCATAAATATGGTGCCAATAGGGAACAATATTCCCAGTTTTAATTCCTTGCGGCTTATCAATAGCTCCATTTATTATCCGTCTTCAAGTTTAACAAGTAATGGATATGAAAAAATGTAAAAGACAAATAGACAAATGAAGAATAGCGGGACTGATTTTCTTTTATATTTCTACATATATACATATAATCACGCCTCAATCCCCGAAGGGCTAGGCAGAGATGAATTAACCACCACATTTCACCAATTATTAAATTCGGTCCCACGTAATAGGGGGTGAGCCTATTACCGTCATTTGGACACTATTGTTGACTCAAGCCATGCTTCTAAGGCTGAGTCTGGGCTGTATATATCTGACTGATGTTAAACAGCCCTATCCCTTAGTCGCCTTGTACGACACCGCATGGGAAGAGATGAGGTAGTTCAAATTCTACTCTGCCGGAAACCACGCGGCTAGTGTTTTTTTTTATATTTCTATGGACCATTTAGGTGCGGGTCGGATCGCTAGATTCGCTACATTACTTGTTAAACTTCGATACGGATAAACAGTGCCATTGAGAAGCCGCAATGAATTAAAATAATAAACAAAACAATCATATTAAAATCTATTTCATGATACGTGGTGCTGTGCAACACTGCTGCGTGCTGCAGAGTTCGGAATCATACCAAAACTGCCTTACTTATATCGTTAGACATTTATTTACCTTCGGCAGAAACGAGAAATCTTCCTCAACCATTGTTGCTCTATCTTCAAAGCTGTGTCCACTGAGTATAGATAGCAAATACCACGCCAGTTCCTCGGAGAAATGTTCCCCTGTGTCATTGCAAGAGAAAAATATTAGTTTTTTTTGTTCTATGGCGATCCCAACAAAATATTAGTTAAATTACATATTTGACCCATATAGTGTCATATATTTGGTGCGTCTTGCATGTCATAGTTCATATGACATACTTCATGCTTACCCACTTTGTACCATGACAAATATTTTTAGACAAAAATCACTCAGCACGTTAAGATAAAAGAAATCAGACCAAATAATTCGTGTAGAAAGCAATTCAACCAATAAAATTAAAAAAAAACGTAAATCACTCGTGAAAACTATAGCAAGGAAAGATCACAGTTTAATTATGTAGGTGCCATTATGTGCCTAATTGCGGTGAAATTAGAGCCACTTTATGAGCAAGTGTGTTGAATTTAAATTACCCATTTACTACATTACGAACAGAAGAAACCTCATTCTTTTAGTCTATGGTCTATGCTAGATAGGCGCGCATGCGCGCATAGAAAAACTAATAAATTTTTCCCGCTCTTGCGAAAATAATTCTCAACTCGTGTTCACTGTTGAAATTATATTAAATAAAGTACATAGTTATGAAGAAAATGATTTATGCTGTTCACCGCCCTATATAAGATGTGAAGCCGTTAACGTTATGCAAATTTTGCTAGGTACCTGAAAGCTACAAGGACAAATATCTATTTTAGTATTATTCTCAAATCAAATTAAATAAAATGTATTTATTGTTTGTACAGGTAGATGTTGTTATTTACATGGCTGGGACGGTTAGGTAGGTATCTCTGTAACATGTCTGATAAGACGTAGGTACCTACAATAAGATTATGTATTACAATCACAGACTTAAAATTAAATTTAACAAATAGTTATTTGGATAAATCATTATTAAATTTGAGCTATAATATCATTATACTAACCAAAGAATACAATTAACACATGAATTTATAGATGAATGTTATATTGTTTCGTCTTCAAGTTTACTTTCATAATTACCTAGTTGTAATTATGAAATTAAATTTATATTTTCTTCCCAAGTGTTTTGAAAACCGTATGATGTACGTGTGTATTGATGATTACCGTCTTCGGGTCTCTTAAGACCAATCTCAATAGCGCCTTAACAGTAATCACCAACTTTACACACTCGTGCCATAATATATTATACTATTAACTTACAAGTAACCGCGTAGCCTAGTGGTATGGGTAAAGGACTGCTGAGACGAGGTCTCGGGTTCGATCCCATGTTTTACCATGGCACACACCAATGACTTTTCAATACTTTTCGAAGTTATGTGTGTATTTATCGCAGGTCTATAAGTGCCCGGTTAATGGCAATAGGCTCGCCACCTATTACATTGGGACCTAAACATAAACTGACGAAATGTGGGTGCCAGCACCTCTGCCTACCACTTCGGGGATATAGGCGTTATGTATGTTATTAACTTACAATGATAAACTTTCCTTACCGCTAGAAGTGAGCATTTCAATGAATTTCTCTCTATCTATGAACATGTTCGTTGTGTGCACGGTCGCGAACTTCTTGAACGCAGCCCTGATTCGTTTGAAATTGTCCCCGAACACAGGCCGGTGGTTGAGGTAGAGCTTCACAAAATCGTCGAAGTTTATTTCTGCCACTGGTTCGCGCAGGTATACTTTATATTTCGCTTCTACTAACAAGTTTTCAACCTATAAGAAGATAGTGACATTCTAAAATTGGACTCGCACATAAGTCTTTGCGTCGTTTCTTCAATGTGCCCTGTGTGAAGCTATAAAGAAAAGTACCTATAACTCGTGCGCATTAATATAGCACCTGGCTTCCCAAACGTAACAATAAAAATATCTAAAATAAAATCCCGCCTATGGTAGGTAGAGCCACGTGGTTCCCGGCAGAGTAGAATTTGGGCCACCCTATCACTTCCCATGCAGTGTCGTACAAGGCGACTAAGGGATATGGCAGTTTAACACGAAACAGATATATACAGTCAAGACTCAGCTTTAGATGCATTGCTCGAGTCAACAATAGTGCCCGGAAGACCCAAACGTGGGACTGAATTCAATGATTGGTGAAATGTGGGTGTCACCTCTGCCTAACCCTCCGGGGATAAAGGCATGATTATATGTATGTATGTATGTAAAATAAAATCTGATAACAAATAACTACGAATCTCAAACTAAGGCAAACGTGCAACGGTCACAGTGTTGCGGATGCTGCTGGTCTAGAAGGACGAGAATGGGGCCTTGCGCGAGGTCTCGCACGGAGGGTTGTTTTCGAGGCAGGTGCCGTGTTAATTCGCACGAATTGTACTTATCAAGACAAAAAAACAGTGCCATTGCGATAGTGCGGCAAAAAGAAGTGCGACTGAGGTCAAAACTTAAAAAACGGAGTCAATATAAGAAATTAGTAAAACTGCCATCTACCGGATACACTATAACATATACTGTGAACATTAGTATAGCGCCACCTAGTAGAAGGTTTGAGAACTACACAGGTGTTAGTAACGGTAACAGTGTCACTGAGAGTGCAATGGTTTTTTCCCATCTCATAAAAAGCCCAACGTACCTAAAGAAGTTTTCACTGCTCAATGCGCCCAGAGAAGTATTCACTTCGTCGTCGCTATTGCTATCTATATAAATGAATAGCGCACTTATTTATTTTTTATTGATTTATTTATTTTCCTTATGTAATTTCCTTATGTATATTTCCTTATGAATAGTTTTTTGTACTTAGGTTAATTTTAAATGAAGCGGATAAATGATTTCATGAGCCGTTTTTAAGTGGTCATTACATATCAACCTTATTCTATTAAAACAAATCCTAGAATAATATGCAACTCCATTCTACAGACTTTTCTTAATTACTGAAGTATACCTACTATTTTACCTTGTCTAAGTGAAAAAGGTTGATATTTAATGAAGACTTGAAAATTGCTCGAGTATTTACCCCTACCTTTTGACCTTGACCCTTAGCCGTATCTATCATAGACCTTGTACCTCATATTCCGTTGGGAAATATCCAAGCGCCCTCATCAAGTCGGGTAGCGAGTCTATTGGTATGAAGTCCTTGACTCGTCGCATGGCTGGCGAGAACGTGCCCTGGCAGAGGATCTGGATGTAGTAGAACAGGTCTCGGACCTCCTGGAACAGCCAGCCAGGCCGCGAGTCCTCTATCAGACAGTAGTACGGATCTAGGTCGCCACCGCCACATTTAGCAGCTCCTTCCACTGATCTACAAAATAATATTTTGCGGGTTGTGCACGTGAGGCTCAACAGGAAAGGGAGTGGAAAAAATCGCGAAATATCACCAGGGGGAGGTAGGGGTAGTAAGTGTATTTAATTGTTTTTAAATTACGCGCGAAAAAAAGTGAATATTCTTGTAAAAACTAACTGTACCGAACTACTTGTAACTTGTACCAAAAACATACACGTGATTTTGGGTAAGGGGAAGCGGGAGGGGGGGGGGGTGTCTGAAACCCCACCACGTATCACCATGGGGAGGGTGGGTTAAAAAATTGTTAAAAAATACATGACGTGATTAATGGCCTCTTGATGAATTGTTTGGCTAACGTGGCTCTGGTGAAATTTCTTGAAAAACTTGACATTGGCGTCTCGCCATTAATAATTTTATAAACATTTACAATTTACTTGATATTGGCAAAATTACAGCGCTTTGCTGAAGAGACCATTAATAAATGAACATTGAACATTGATGAATTGTCACCATTGTCACATGGTAGGTATGTGTAAGTGATGGTGACCCTCTTTTCTGAGACTTTGCCTTCAGTTACCATCAGGCAGGGCGAAGTCTAATTGCCGTGTTCTATATATAAAAATAAAAAAAATGCCGCCTACGGGGCCGGTTCCAGGATAAATGCATTTTGTAGTGTGTTACCAATTGTCTGAAATATGGGTCCGTACTTTGCAAGGTACGTACGCGAGCGCTGTACCGCTCCCATAAGACGCATGGCTTGGTGGGGGACGCTCGCTTAGGGCATTATCTCGCTTGCTCTCAGTTCAAGCTCTTTCTGTCTCTTTACAGCGTCTCTCGGCACGCCGTGCGTATTATGAGAGCAGTACAGCGCTCGCGGTCACATTCTTTTAGTCCTGGATTCGAATCCTGGCCATTACACTACCGACGTGAACCCACTCCTAACACGAGCAATTTAGCTTAGTTGGAGGGGTTAGAGAGAATATTAGTAATTTCGGTTCTAAGAAAAAAAAATGGTACCTATTAATAAATGCAACAAATACAAAACAATAACAACCTGAAATTGGCTGCCCATTGTATCATCGTTGTGTCTTTCTCACCGATAGTGAACAGAAACCCATGGTCCTCTCGGAAACACATGTCCGTGATCTGAAAGAAGGTAACTATTTTATTGCGCCGTGCAAGAAAACCCTTCCATGCTGAGGTTCTTATGGAATGCTGAACTAATTTCACGACCCCACAGCCAATCCGAGGAGTCGGTCAATCACCTTCGAGGGCTACATCAACCTGCAAACCTGTAGGTACGTCTGCTGGTAAACGGATGAGGCTCATCGGTGAGGTTCATTCAACATACCAGTATCAAGGTAATGATTACAAGGTCTTACCCTCACAGGATGTCCCAACATTCCTACGTGTTTCCAAGGGTTTCCATCCAGAGGCATCTTCTGTAGTCCGATCACGTCTTTCGTTGCATACACTAGGTACTGCTCGTCTTCATTGCTCTGTTTCTTGTGTACCAGACGCATCTTGCAAACTGGGGACTCGTAGCGAGGACCGAGTACCGTTGATAAAGTCATCGTCGTTTCGTAGTTCACTATCTTATATTTATACTGAAAATATTGATAATTGTTTCTGTTATAGTCATTGGTCGATCACCAGTGACGTCACCCAGATCGACCAATTAATCTCTATCAAGGCTGTTGCAGCGCTGTGCTTAACGCTGTGTTTCTAAGAGAATTGGGCAGCCCGAGAATTGGGCAGCCCGAGAAGAGGGCCAGATCGTGAGAGGATCGGGGTCCGAGGGATATGCCTGTCAACCTCACCTTCGGCAACCAAAACGACCCACAGGCGGCGTGCGTTTTAGTCGGATCGAGTCCGACATAACCTCTTCCACCAGCTCCGGTGGAAGAGGCTATGTCGTGGAGGTATCCGTGGGGATTTTGCGCACGTAACAAAAAAGACAATTGCGCAGCAGAAAGAAAGAGCGTTAATATTTTGATCACACGCACCAACTGCAGTGGTGAAAAGTACACTCGACCAAATGTACTGTCTCTTCACTCCACTCGGTGCATATGATCAAGGTATAACTGAAAGCGAGCGAAATTCCGTGGCGAGCTCTGTTGGCGATATCTCGCACGCTCTCTTCTTTCTCTTTTTTTTACCTCGTCCCCCACCACGTCACCCGTATCATGGAGCGGTACCTACAGTGCTCACCGTCGGTCTATATTAGAATGATCAGCGTATTGAATCTTCTCTCTGGTATATTAGCATGAAGAATGTCTCGTAGTATCTCAATCAATCAATCAATTAGCCCACCGCAATGTACTGCTGGACATAGGCCTCTCCCAAAGCGCGCTATTTTTTACGATCCCCTGCCTTCTGCATCCAGTCTGTCCTCAGCCGCCTTTTTCAGGTCGTCCGTCCATCTGGGTAGAGGGCGTCCTACCTTTCGTTTACCTTCTCGCGGTCTCCACTCTAGGACTCGTTTCCTTCATCGGCCATCAGTCCTTCGACAAACGTGTCTAAACTTTCAGTGTCTACTTATAACAAATACTTACGGGTTTGCGGTTGTAATTGAGGCTTGCATCTCAGAGCCCGGGACCCACTTACTCCTCTTTATATTTGGCTTATAGTGCTTATACAGACAGCCTCTGTGGTGTGGAGTGAACGCGGTCGCTACGCAGGAGGCACGGTTCCGATCTCCACTCAGTGCAAATATTTGTATGCATGAATATGGATAATGGTCTGATCGTGCCTATTGGGCCTAGTTGGAGCCTTCAAAAATCTGACTAGTCTAACTACATAACTACGATATCGCCAAATGGTTGTGTCAGATGGCAGTCGATTCACGGATAATGTCGAATTTCAACCGCATCTGCACTGAAACTGAGTTAGGCAAACGACACGGTACCCACAGGACAAGCTTGCCAAGTGTGGAGCCAACGGGAATTCTTTCAAAATGTTGAATTGTTTTTGGATTTTTTTTTTTAATCTTAGTTAGACTGCTGACCCCATCGTAATAGGAAAAGGTTTAGAGAATGATGAAGACAGTGCTTATATGTGAGAGGAATGCCTGTGCTGGAGTCTCGTCCGAAAATCAACATGTACCTACCCGTCTTGCAGATGAAGGTTTTTTTACGTGATGAAGTGCATTTACGCACTTCGCTCACGTCCCGCGGGGGCAGGGGGCTCGCTTCGTGTGGGACTCCTGGTCTCGGACAAAGGCCAGACTACCCACGAAACCACCACGGAGTTCCTTCTTCGCCTAATCCAGCCGCGGGATAGTCTGCTCACCCCGTCTCGGCTAAGGTCTCTTGCAGATGAAGTTGATTTGGTCCCAAATTAGTAGTGCTATAGCGTCCAAGGATAGGAGACACCGACAAATAGTAGATAAAAATAGGTACTCCAACAAATTTACCTCATTATTTGCCAAAAGGATCATAGGTACATCTTTTCTATACAATTCAGGCTCTTGCTCGAGGCTTTTAGGCGAGGGCCACACGATACCAGCTAGCGGAATAGCAGTCTGGTCCACCCTGTCTAAGCTCAATATCTCCAAATGTTCGTCCTTGCTAGCTCCAATATCGTACTCCACCATGATCCTATCCTTGCCTAAGGACAGCAGTTTATAGTTTCCATCTGGGTTTTTCGCAGGTAAAAAGTTTAAGACTGTTATGTCTTTGTAATGAGCTCGATGCTTCCCTATAAATGTCCACGTGAAGGTGCTACAGTCGTATTTGTACACACAGACGGTCATGCCGGCGTCCTGCGGTGACAATGTCCAATTAGAAGGAACCTTTATATACTTTATAGCAGCGACGAAGGGTAATCATTCTCAAAACAGAAATCGATGGAAATAATACTTAAGAAGATGTTATAGAACGACCATAGCATTTTTGTATGGAATTCTAGGCGTTCTGTTTTCAGGTACAAAATTTAAGTTACTAAATTTCTCTAGCACGATGTCTCTTTGCAAAGAAAGCCAGCAATCCCTCGATTCTATCAAAGTAAATCCACTGTCATACCACAGACACTGCAAAACATTACATTTTACACTTTACGTAATATACTTAGACTAAAATTAAATTTCACCATACTTTTTCATTTAGGTACTTTACAAAAAGTCTTTTAATTTTGACGTCAAACGTCATTGATGTAAAGTCTTTTCTTTTATACATCTTAGGTGGCAGACAAGCACACGGCACACCTGATGTAAAGTGGTTACCGTGACCTAAGAACGTGTGTAACACCAGGGGAGTCACATCCGTGCTGCCAACCCCGTAAGAACAGAGATTTTCTGTGCCTTCAATGCAGAACACAAAATTAGGACAAGCCTTTGGCCTTCCCACTGACAGCACAAAAACTCTCCAGTGAGCTCTGGCTACCCTACTCACCGCTGGGAACACAACACGAGGTTATTACAGCCGTGGTATTCTGTAGGGTGGAGGTACTTCCCCAGTCGGACTGCTCAATTGGGAGGAATTACCGTCGTGTCCTACCTCCTAGCGTATAAAATTAAATGGATTTTTTAGCAGTGTCACTGGTATGACAGTGTTTTGCTTTAGCAGAATCGAGGCTCAGAAATCGGTATATAAGGAGCGCCACAAATATATAGCTTTTTCGCAAAATCCCCACGGATCCCTCCCCACCGGAGCCGGTGGGGGAGGTTATGCCGGACTCGAACCGACTAAAACGTACGCCACCTGTGGGTCGTTTTGGTTGCCGAAGGTGAGGTTGACAGGCATATCCCTCGCACCCCGGCCGACCCAGGGCCATCTCTCACGATCTGGCCCTCTGGTGTGGTGACTACAGAGTATCCAACTCGTTCCCGGAAAACGGGGAGGCGCGCCAGGCGCGCCGCCGCCCGCCGCGACCTGCTTCTGCCAGGGTGACAGGCGGCTCCACCTGTCACCCCCAGGCCGGCGCTCATGGGGGGCGGAGGTCGTTCATCGACCTCACAAATTTATAGCTAGATGTATCAAAGCCATAAAATATTGTCTAAATATTTTAATACAACGTTCTACACATAAGTACCTACCTATCAAAGTCTATTCCATTTCACTTACAGCCATGGCCAAAGTCAGGGAGTCCGCACTAAAGCTCATCCGCTTGATAGGATGAGACGTGTCCTTGAATGCTTTGGGCGTGATCATGTCTATCGATGTGGGATCCAAGAATACCAGCTCTCCCGTGTTCAATCCACACGCTAGGTGTAAACCTGAAAGGTGGGTTATTTGTACTGTTCACTGATATATTAGGTCTACAGATTCATGAGTTCGTTATTCCTGTAATTTAATTCACACTCGTTCCGGGTCGTTCCTGGTCCAAAGGCTGTCCAATGCCATCCAACGTGGCAACGCAGCAAGTGTTATAGGCACTTTTGCACCGGGAGCGATCAGGAACGGGTTATGTGATATATGAAGCTATTTCCATTATTTATATTTAGTTTGAGAGTTGATTTCAAGATTTAACAACTCTGTATGAAATTTAGTTTTTATTGGTCGCTTGATAAATTAAATTTGATCTTCAAAAACAGTAATTCCTAAATGCCATCCATTTTGATCATAAATTTCGTATTTCTTTTTTTCAGCTTTCATTATCAAAAATGTTATAAAATTGTATTTTAGCATGTGTGTAGTCTCATTCATACACAAAAAAAATCATAAAATTTGGATTTGTCATTCCTAAAAAAAAGCAAAACTGTTAGTACTGAAAATTGGGTTTCCTTCAATTTCTTCAAAAAACGGCAATTTTATATGTAACGACCTATTATGACCACGGCCGCTGTGACGCGCCGTAGGAAAACGCAGAGTGGCGGGGGACGAAGGAAAGAAAGAGCATGAGTCTGGAGTGACAGAGAGAGAGAGAGAGATATACCGCCGTGAACGTAGGCGTAGGACTGACAAAATCTTTCGGTCGATTCGTCAATTCCCCTCCCGTCTCGCCGCACACATACCCAGCGGCGCAGTAGTGTTGCGCTCGGTCTATAGCAGTTGATGGAACTTACTACAAATATTTAATGAAAGCAGAAAGCTATAAATAAAGAATGATAATCTTTACTACGTTAATCAATATTTCAGAGCTGTTCCTAGATGCATCAGAGGCTTTCTGAGTCCGGTTCCACTTATTTTACCTTTTGATGTCTCCGCATGGTTTCCAGCAGAGCAGAATTTGGACCACCCCATCTCTTCCCATGCGGTGTCGTACAAGGCGACTGAGGGATAGGGCTGTTTTACATCAGACATATATATACAGCCCAGACTGCGCCTCATATGCATGACACGAGTCAACAATGGTGCTCGGAAAACAGCAATAGGCTCACTAGGTTTTAGGTGGGATCGAATACAATGATTGGTGAAGTGTGTCAGGGGAAAAAGGCGTGATATAAGAGGAAGCTCACGCTATAGTTAAAGTGTTAAGGTATCTGGTGCACCCTGCACTGGGTCCTGAAGAGCTTGGTGCATGACCTCTTCAATAACCTGGTACCTACACCTGCCGGAAGAGGCTCTAGCGTAGGTTTTTTCCAGACCTACGGTCCCTTAAAAGCTAAGTCCCGGCAGAGTAGAATTTGGGCCACCCCATCACTTCCCATGCGGTGTCGTACAAGGCGACTAAGGGATAGGGCTGTTTAACACCAGACAACAAGGAGGTAGGAGGTAGGACACGGCGGTATATCCGCACGATTGAGCAGTCCGACTGGGGAAGTACCTCCGCCCTACAGAATACCGCGGTTATAATAACTTCGTGTTGTGTTCCCAGCGGTGAGTAGGGTAGCCAGAGCTCACTGGAGAATTTGTGCCGTCAGTGGGAAGACTAAAGGCTTGTCCTGATTTGTCTTCTACTGACGGCACAGAAACTCTGTACTTACAGGGTTGGCAGCGCGACTGTGACTCCTCTGGTGTTACAGACGTCCATAGGCCACGGTAACTACTTTCCATCAGGTGGGCCGTGTGCTTGTCTGCCAACTAAGTGGTATTAAAAAAAAAAGACAGATATATCTTTAGATGCATTGCTCGAGTCAACAATAGTGCCAGGAAGACGGCAATAGGCTCACCCCCTATTACGTGGGACTGAATTCAATGATTGGTGAAATGTGGGTGTTAATTCACCTCTGCCTAACCCTCCGGGGATAAAGGCGTGATTATATGTATGTATGTATGTATGTATGTATGTAAAGAAAACAAAGGAGGAGTAGAAGAGGGGAAAGCTTTCAACCCAACCTGGATTAGAATTTAGGTGATGATGGAGTGGAGAGACGGGGAGATCCATACACTTAATGGAACGGAATGGAAAAGGACTCTTGTCCACACTTAGCCTCCTTTTTTGGGCCGTTGGCCATGAAGACCAGCCTAGCACCGAACAGAAACGCAGAAGCTTCGCGGAGCAACCTACTAAGGATTTGAGATTGTTGAGAGGCCACTGCTTCGCCTTCCAATATTACATGGGCGGCCGTTTCCTCGGCAACGAAACACCCCCTGTAATGAGGGCTGTGCGTGACACTGTGCTTGTTGAGGAGACAGTGACCCGTTATTATCCTTCCTTATAGCCATTTTTAATGGCCTGTAGGTTACCTTACACATCCTAAGTATATGTAATGAAAAGTGGCTATGACCAATGGTAGTCTGTAGAAATAAATAACTAACATAACATTAACTCACGCCTATATCCCCGAATGGGTAGGCAGAGGTGCTAGCACCCACATTTCGCCAGTTTATATTTAGGTCCCAATGTAATAGGTGGTAAGCCTATTGCCATTAACCGGGCCCTTATAAACCTGTGATAAATACACACATAACTTCGAAAAGCTTCGAAAAGTCATTGGTGTGTGCCATGGTAAACTTGGCATCGAACCCGAGACCTCGTCTCTGCAGTCCATTGCCCATACCACTACGCTATCGCGGTTACCCGGTTATAAATAAATAATTATTGAGAAATGAGTGAGCATAGGTACTACCTGAGGGTGAATAATGGACACAAGTTCCAGATAGTTTGGGTACAATGCTTTCAAAGTTGCCGTTGATAGAGTCGTCTCTTGGCGGGATCACGATTGTGAAGTATTTCCTCAAGTCGAGTCTGTATAGCCCTTTGTGAATTAAAAAATTGTTCAACTCAACCGTCCCGTCTGAAAAGCTAAGGCAGACGAGAGGCCTGTAAGTTAAAAACAAAACATCGCTTAAATATTAATTTGAAGAAAGTAATTGTATACTTACTGAAGAAACCTCCGAAGAGGAGAGATGAGGATACATAAGTACTTAGAAACCCATATTTCATACAACTGGCTTAAGATCTATTTAATGCAAACCGAACCTAAATTGTTTGTGAACTTCTGTCGTCTTTGTCTACCGTGGAACCTTGTGTGAAAATACCCACTAACTACGCGAATATAACTACGTAATTACAAATATTGTGCCGATTATAACAATAGGTGTTGTCATCGATGCAATGTCAGTGCAACTCACTCACTTATGGGGGTGCACGGTGATGCTCACGATGTGCCCGGCCCTGCATTTTATTATTGTTTTCACTTTCTCCGTCACAAAGTCCACAAAACCAACGCCTGTGTTGTATGTTCCTGAAAATGGTTTCCTTTGAAAACACATACATAATATAGTCACACTTTTATTCCCAGAGCATTAGGCAAAGGTGAATTAACACCCACATTTCACCATTAAATTCGGTCCCACGTAATAGGGAGTGAGCCTATAGCCGTCTTCCGGGCACTAATGTTTTTTTTATACCACTTGATTGGCAGACAAGCACACGGCCCACTTGATGGAAAGCGGTTACCGTGGCCTATGGACGTGTGCTACACCAAGGGAGTCACACTCGCGTTGCCAACCCTGTAAACAAGAGTTTCTGTTGTTGTTGTTCACTCAAGCCATGCATCTGAGGCTGAGTCTGGCCTGTATATGTCTGTCTGATGTTAAACAACACTATCCTTAGTCGCCTTGTACGACACCACATGGGAAGAGATGGGGTGGTCCAAATTCTACTCTGCCGGAAACCACACGGCCTTTGAAAATACACCACACATACCTACATACGTTCATATTCTTATGAGGATCATGTTTTCGAGGTTTACGAGGCTGTTCTGCCTGCAGCAGATCTCTAGCAGATAAATAAAAAAAAAAAACATTTCATTTTCTGCCTGCCTTCGTCCTAATCAAGTATTTGTGGTCTGTTTCCTCTCCTCCATACAATCCTTTCAAATGTCATCTTTTATTGATTTATTCTTAAACCTTCACTCCCTTCTTTGTCATTGTGTCCTCTTTCACGCATTCCATACATATTTTCTTTGGTTAGTCTAATGCCGAGGAGCAGAGGTAGTATTCTGCTCCTAAAACCCTCAACTTTCATACTTTTTTCTAGGAACGTGGCAGATCTCTCACAATAATGAAATTAACAAATATATAGTGTACAAAATTTCTGATTTTACCAATAATAAAATCCCTGACAAGAAATGGCTTGCCGCTAGTGGTGGCGTCATAAGGAATTTTCATCTTTAGGAGCTTCTGTTGTATCACGCCCGTCTCAGGGTCCACTTCTGTCGTCACCTTCTCCCAGCAGACGCAAGCTTTTTTACCTAAAAAGTGACGAGTGCTTCAGAAGGAACGATAATAGTGGGTAAGTAAATTATTTATTTAACCCTGTGAGTTCGCGATCAGTGAAAGTGTAGAGTATCTACAATGGAGTATCTTACAGGGCCTCGGGTCTGTTAAAGCAAAACCATTATCATACCACAGTCTCTGCAAAACTATGCACGTGAGGACTTTGGCGGAGGAGGCAGTCGCCCGGGGCGAGGAGACGTTGGCGGTGTCCTTGGACATCTCCAACGTGTTCAACACCTTGCCCTGGAGTTGCATCAGGGAGGCACTCGTGTACCATGGTGTGCCTCTCTACCTCCGCCGCATAGTCGGGGCGTACCTGACGGAGAGAGCCGTCATCTACCCAAGTGCGACCGGCGTCGGTCGGCGTGAGATGTCGTGCGGTGTTCCACAGGGATCGGTTTTTGGACCGCTCCTGTGGAACATCGGATACGACTGGGTGCTTCGCGGTGAGCTCGCGGACGGCGCCGCCGTCACGTGCTATGCGGACGACACGCTAGTGACGGCGAGCGGGGCTATATACCGCGAAGCGACCCTGAGGGCCACGACCGCGGTTGCTAAGTCGTGGAACGGATCCGGCGGCTGGGCCTTGAGGTGGCTCTGCATAAATCCGAGGCCATGTTCTTTCATGGACCTCGACGCACGCCACCACCTGGTTCCAGTCTCACAGTGGGAGGCACTCTCATCGGCATCAAGCCCCAGATGAAATATCTGGGGCTCGTGCTCGACGGCCGGTGGGACTTCGGGAAGCACTTCCGAAGTCTGGGCCCCAAATTGGTGGGCACAGCCAACGCTCTGGCGCGGCTACTGCCCAACCTGAGGGGCCCGGAGGACTCCTGCAGGAGACTCTACGCGGGTGTCGTGCGGTCCATGGCCCTGTACGGGTGTCCCGTGTGGGCGGACACCCTGAGTGATCGGCACATGGCCCTGCTGCAGCGTCCGCAGCAGAAGTTGGCGTGCCGCATCATAAGGGGGTACCGCACGATATCTTTCAACGCGGCGAGTCTCCTCGCCGGATCGCCACCATGGATCCTGGAAGTGAGATGCCTTTCGGCACTACACCGGTTCCGAAAGGCGGCGCGGGAGCGGGGTCACGATCCCGAGCCCGAAGAAATTCGGGCCGTGAGATCCCGGCTCCACAGGGAAGCCGGGAACAAACACGGTGGCGGAATGGGAGATACGACGGTAAGACCCATCATGGGGGATTGGCTAGAGAGGCCATACGGCAGCCTCTCGTACCGTCTGACGCAGATGATCACCCAGCACGGATGCTTCGGAAAGTATCTGCGTCGGATGCAGAAAGAGCCAACGTCCAAGTGCCATCACTGCGACGCGAGCGAGGACTCAGGTCCGCACACGCTCACCGAGTGTCCGGCGTGGGAGACGCCGAGACGGGAGCTAGTGGCGGCCCTGGGAGTGAGGGTTCTCACGCTCTCCACCTTGCTCGCGGCGATGGATCGCTGCGCGGATGCGTGGGCGGCCGGCGCCTCCTTCTGCGAGCAAGTAATGCTCGTGAAGGAGGAGGCGGGGCGCGAGCGGCAGCGGGAGCGACGAAGGATCGCAAGACAAGCTGCCCGCGTACGAAGGCAACTCGGGCGTCGAAGGTCGATGAACGACCTCCACCCCCCATGAGCGCCGGCCTGGGGGTGACAGGTGGAACCGCCTGTCACCCTGGCAGAAGCAGGCCGCGGCGGTGGCGCGCGTGGCGCGCCTCCCCGTTTCCGGGGACGAGTTGGGGACTCTGTAGTTCCCACACCCGAGAAGAGGACCAGATCGTGAGAGATGGCCCTGGGTCGGCCGGGGTGCGAGGGATATGCCTGTCAACCTCACCTTCGGCAACCAAAGCGACCCACAGGCGGCGTGCGTTTTAGTCGGTTCGAGTCCGACATAACCTCCTCCACCGGCTCCGGTTACAGTGCCTGTGGTAGGTATGACAGTTGTTTTGCTTTAGTGGAATCGAGGACCAGGCTGGAAGCCCGATTCAATAAAATTACGTTTTAAAAACTTCAAAAACTTATATTGTAAAAATTACGTTTTAAAAACTTATATTGAAGTTTCAAAATTAAACTGATACCGAATTAAAGTATGAATTCTGAAACTTTACTAAAACGTAGACAGCATAATAGGGAAAGTTAAAGTTAATTTTACCGTATAGATACTTTCTATAAGCGTAACGAATCGGGCCCCAGGACCTATAAAGACCAGGATTTATAAGGATAGGTGATTAATTATTGTAAGTAATATCTTTTTTATTAATAGGATATGATATGACCTAAGATGAAAGTCTAAATACCTAAAAAAAGGAGTAGGATCGGCAGAACGAATGTGACTCCCTGGGTCACCATTAGGTATACCTACTAAAGCAAAACCATCGTCATACCAAGGAAACTACCTATTAAATATTCATTTAATTTAGACTTGCAATACCTTTGATTTTTAAAATTAAAAGGCTTTTTGCAGACTCAATCAAAAAGTGTAATTTAAACTCTTTCTATTTAATTTTGGACTTTCCTTTTTTATCCGCGAACAAGGCGGTGACTCCCGCTCCGGCTCGTTTCTGGGGCAGAGGATGGCCATCGCGATTCAGCGAGGCAACGCTGCCAGTGTCATGGGCACCTTTGCACCGGGAACGATACGGGGCGGGTTTTTTGATTTGACATAAACAATTGACAAAATCTATGATTGCAGATAATGATTGGACATTTGTATTGTAATTAATTAAAAATAAATTATTTGTATTTTGGACTTTAAGAGGATACAAATAAAGTCTAAAATTTAACGCCATTTTTTGCAGCGTCTGTGGAATGACAGTGGTTTTGCTTTAGTACAATCAAGGGCCTGGTGTTGCACACGTCTATAGGCCACGGTAATCACTTTCCATCAGTTGGGCCGTGATGCAATTGTCTGCCACTTAAAAAAGTAATAAACAAATATCCATATAAGAAGTAGGTAGGTTATAATAATCTTTAGTGACTAGAAAACAAGTCTGCTAACATTTAGTATCAAATATTTTGTAGCTCCGGGGAGACAGGTTGAAGCTGAGCGACTTGATACAGTCAACCGGGAACTTGTGGACCCAGTACAGCAACTTCAGCTGATCGTCGTAGAAGTGCATCTGGCCAATATTGTTGGCGGTCACTATGACCCTGGGTAAGAGATATGCTTACAGTGATATGCTATAATATAGTACCAGATAGAAATAGACACACCCTTTATATAACTCCATCCCGCTCCCTCTGGAACGTGGTCCAAAACATGATCGCATATAGCGCGTCATGGTAGGCTCAAGAGGTCAGTAAAATTGTCGATTTATTTTCAGAGTATAAAAACTTTTACAGGTAGATTTGGCCAATGACAGTCAAATCTGCCTGTAAACGTTTTTATACTCTGTGGAGTCCTGTGACCAGCAGTGAACTGCGACTGGCTAATTGATTTCTTATTTCCGTGCGGGTAAACCCCTTACCCCGCTCGGTGAGGGCGGTTATGCGGGACTCAAACCGACTAAAACCTCGAGACTGCAGAGACCGTTAGCATTTCCCTCCCACCACAGCCAAGCCAGGACCATCTACCGTTTCGAAATGCCCTCACCTTAGGGGGACTGACGGATAAGGGTTACCCTGAGCACTTACTAAAGCAGGCAACAGGAAAGAAGGGAAAGGACCTTATGTTTCTTTTTTATATAGGAAACGTCAATTAGACTTCGCATTGCCTGATGGTAAGCTGAAGGCGAAGTCTCAGAAAAGAGGGTCACCATTACTAACACATACCATGTGACAATGGTGACACTCAGCTTAACAGCCTCATCATATGCTTTTTCACGCCGCGCTTAAAGGACCCGGGACTGTAGGAAGAGGGGAACACGTGAACTGGTAATGAATTCCAGGACTTAATGGTGCGACAAATGAAAGAGTCACCGAACCGCTTGGTTCTTGATCCGATATTCTGCACCGTGTGCGGGTGACATCTAAGACCGCACGTGTTGTCCTGTGTAGGAAAGGGGAGGGTGTTTTATTTATGCAATCAGCACAAGTCTTAAATTCCTTGTTACTGATATCTTCTGAATATTTTTGCATTTGCCCGTTTGCTTTACTGAATACGCTTCCAAAAGAACTTACTTATCAATGTCTTTTATAACATTTATCCTCTTCTTCTCCACCTTCACCACTTTGATGAACCTCAGCTGTTCGTACTCCTCCGGAGATACCTTAACATTCTTGTGGTACCCAAGACCGTACCCATACACAACGATGGCTCCTCGGCTCGTCGCCACCAGTATCTGGCCCGTGTTCTCAACAAACGTGTAACAAGTAAGCTTGCCATATTCCGGATTGATGGTTTTATCAGGACAGCGTATTTTCAACTCGAAGTCGTCTGTCACTCTTTCAAGTCCTCGTTCACTAACGACGATTTTCTAGAAGTACACAAACTGCAGGTAGGCATTATGTGTGGTTATAGTTATGATAGAAATGTCGGTAGCTAAGTGGTTGAGGAGGCCGCCTTACGATCGAGAGAACTTAGGTCAATACACTACATAAGTGATGCCACTGTGGCTTTACCTTTATGGCGGTAAGTTCCTACGAACCTAAAAGGTTTAGGGGGAATACTGGTAATTTATTTTTTGAACTGGGTAATGTAAGTAGACAGGTATTACCTAACTACGGAGTCGAGTTCGAAAATTAAAGGACAGAAGCAATTGACCATTTCAATCATCCATTTCATATTATTTGAAAAAGCTTGGGAAATGAAGACAAATGACTGCTAAATCTTCAGGAAACAACAGATGTAGATCTGTACTTATATAAAACTTACCCTTGAGATCCCAATCCAGATATCTTTATTATTCATCAATAGGAATTGTTCAGACAAAAAAGGATTAAAACCCATTTGTAACACGCTATCTCGAGCCATTTTGAGTTCGTATTTAGCTGAAATAAAACCTCAAATCAATAACAATTTAAGTAGCTTCAAAGGTTATTTTAGTCTCTTTAATAAGTTGGGACCAAATTTAGTCAAATTGCGTATAATAAAAACGTAGATACCAGGCTCACTCTGCTCGGTTTGGCTAAGGAGAACTGGCGCAGGCCTATAGTAGCTGGCACAGACAACCGCAGGGAGGTCTGGCAGGGTCTGCTACATGGCAAGTTCTATCGGGCCCTCCACAGGCCCAAGTAGAGCTACTAGCATCCGTGTACTGGCTACGTTTCGGTGACCTTTTTGGGGAAACTGAAGGTTTTGTCTGTGCAATTGCTGACGAAGTTATCAAGACGAATAACTACCGGAAATATATCATGAATGATGACACAATTGACATTTGTCAAGCGTGTCACCCACCGGATGAATTCCTCAGGTATGTTACTTCCGGTTGTTCTCGTATTGCTAACGGCGAGTACTTGCATAGACATAATCAAGTAGCCAGGATAATTCATCAGCGACTTGCTCTGAAATACCACCTTGTGGAAGTTTAGATGCCGTACTATAGGTATGTTCCTGAACCAGTTCTTGAAAATAGTCATGTCACATTGTACTGGGATCGATCTATCATCACTGATGGGACTGTTGTAGCCAACAAGCCTGACATTGTGGTGATAGACCAATCCGAACGCCGAACATTAATTGTTGATGTAACCATTCCTCATAACGAAAATCTCGTAAAAGCTGAGAAAGAAAGACAGGTTAAGTACTTGGATTTGCCCCCCGAGATTGTCAACATGTGGAATGTTGACTTAGGAATCATTGCACCTGTCAGTTAACGGACCAATAGCAAAGAGCCTCGACCCCTGAAGAGGCTCGGATTAGACGGTTGGGTCAAGGGCCAGATGCAGAAGGCTGTACTTCTCGATACGGCGCGCATCGTGAGGAAGTTCCTTTCTCAGGAACCCAAACCACACCGGTAGCTTGGTCCCTATACCCGATATCGATGGAGCTCTATTTTTTTATATTTTTTAAATGTATTTCAAAATATAATTTATAGTTAGTGAATTCCGCCCAATTGAGCAGTCCGACTGGGGAAGTACCTCCGCCCTACAGAATACCGCGGTTATAATAACTACGTGTTGTGTTCCCAGCGGTGAGTAGGGTAGCCAGAGCTCACTGGAGAATTTGTGCTGTCAGTGGGATGACTAAGGGCTTGTCTTGCTTTGTCCTCTACACTGACGGCACAGAAACTCTGTGCTTAAAGGGTCGGCAGCGCGAGTGTGGCTTCGCTGGTGTTACACACGTCCATAGGCCACGGTAACCACTTTCCATCAGGTGGGCCGTGAGCTTGTCTGCCACCTAAGTGGTATAAAAAAAAAAAATTATAGGTTTTTTTAAATGAATAAAGGTGTAACCGAGCTTGGTGTTCTTTAGGTGGGTTTTGTTTGTCAAATCATACCTATTTATTGAATGCCAAAGATTTTTCCAATTAATCGGTTTGAAATCATGCTTTTTGTAAGCGTCTTTTTGAAACCTAATCACATAATAAAGAAGTACTTATACTCACAATGTGGTTCAATTGATTCTACGGACCAAATCCACCAATGTATGTGAACGACATCAGTCCCATACGCCAATGTCAGCAAAAATTTGGCATCATTACTTAAGGCAATCTTGGCAATATTATTATCCCCGTGCGGAGAAAACAGAGTCCTTTGAGGAAACAAGTCGGCATAATCCCACACGATGAGGATGTTGTCGGGACCAGAGTCTGCGGTCACCAGCCACTCACCCTTGCCGTCTATCGCGATGCAGGTCACTGTGTGTCTCTGTAGGAATTATAGAGACATGTAACCTTGTAGCCGCGTGGTTCTCAGCAGAGTAGAATTTGGAACACCCCATCTCTTCCCATGCGGTGTCGTACAAGGCGACTAAGGCATTGTGCCCTTAGGCATTGTGCCCCGCCAGACAAAATCAGATTAGTATATATTTCTCTATGTCAATCAATTATTCAATACTGTATTACAGTCTGGGGAGGGGCCGGTAAGACACTCCTGATTGGTTTGGAGCGAGCACAAAGAGCAGTCCTAAAAGTTGTCAAAGAAACCATATAGATACCCTACAACTAATCTTTACACGGAATGCAAGGTTCTGACAGTGCGCCAGCTTTTTGTGCTCAAAACCATCCTTAGGAGACACCGGTCCCTCACAGTGCCTGACCCTAAAAGACGCAGTAAGGCTTCAGTATGCACTCGTATGCGATGCAGAACGACATTCGCCAGAGGGAAATACAATAGCATAAGTGTAAAACTATACAATCATATAAATAGGGTTATGAATATTGTTGGGCTGAATAAATATAAATTAAAAAGCAAAGTTGAAGCATGGCTTCAGCAACTGGACTACCACAAAACGGAAGATCTGTTAACATTTTTGAAATAGTCTCTTTCACTTGACAATAATTATAACACACGCGCTCATTACACATACAATCCCACTCACACACAGACACACACTCACACACTCACACACACACACACACACACACACACAAACACACACACACACACACACATACACACACACACACACACACACACACACACACACACACACACACACACACACACACACACACACACACACAGACTCACACACACACCAAACACATACACAACAAACACATTCACAACAAAACATCGACACATAACTTGTACCACAAACTCACTCTAACACATAACCTTCTTCTCCCTTAACGTACATTATTGCTCCAAACGATACAACGACGGCCATGCATATGTATTCTTGTATAAATAAGTAAAACGTGTCATATTCCACGACTGAACACTGCCTTCCAAAATACAAGCTATGCTTAGCTTGGAGGGCAGCATCAGTATACTCTGTCCATACATTTATTCAAGACTACTTTTAAGATAAAAATTGTACCTTTCAAAATGTATATTGGTGACAATAAATAGTTTTTAATTTTAATAAAAAAAGGGATAGGGCTGTTTAACACCAGACAGATATACACAGCCCAGGCTCAGCCTCAGATGCATGGCTTGAGTAATAATAGTGCCTGAAAGACAGCAATTGGCTCACCCACTATTACGTGGGACCGAATTCAATGATTGGTGAAATGTGGGTATTAATTCACCTCTGCCTAACCCTCCCGGGATTCACTTTGCAAAAAGGCTTTTAATTTTGATAGTCTAAATTTAAATGATTTTTTAGCAGTGTTCGTAGTATGACAGTGGTTTTGCTTTAGCAGAATCGAGTCTCTGATATGTCAATCAGCCAATCTCACCTCGGGCAACCTACGATCACGACCCACATACAGGGTGCGTTTTACTCGGTGCAAGTCCGATATAACCTCGGGCTAGGGGAGGGGATATCTGTGGGGATTTAGCGTACAATAATAAAAAAGACCTATCCACCTCATCGTTAGCTCTGGTGCAGTGAAAACCGAGAGGTTATCTGCACGCGAAAGATGAAGCCTTACTGATTAACCAAAATTCTGATATTCCTTATTTTATGTGGATGTGTGGGTGCGCGTCGGTAGAATAAAGGCCAGTATTCAACCGTGACATCGTGAATTAAGGAGTAGACGGTCGATCGAAAGGTCTACTCCTTAAGCATTATAATAGGTCGTTACAAATGAAATTGCCGTTTTTCGAAGAAATTGGAGAAAACCTAATTTTCAGTACTATCATTTTTGCATTTTTTTAGGGATGACAAATCCAAATTTTATGGTTTTTTTTTGTGTACGAATGAGACAACATTAAGCTAACTGAGATGTGTTGTTGTGTTCATGCGTCACTGACTCGTTGCGTGGCGGCGGAGCCACTAGCGGCGCCATCTGAAAACCAGCGCTTCGCATACCCTGGTGTGCGGGGCATTCATGCTGAGAGAGTATTCTTGTTGTGTTATCTTGTTGTTGTATATATATATATATATTTGTCTGACTCTCTGTACGTTGTGTGTTCGTGAATAAATGTTTTTTCTTTCTTTCTTTCTTTCTAACAAACGCTTTTATTACATTTTTGAAAAGTGACAGCTGTAAAAATGTAATACGTAATTTATCATCCAAATGGATAGCATTTTGGAAGTACTGTTTTTGAAGATCGAATTTAGTTATCAAGTGGCCAATAAAAACAAAATTTTATACAGAGTTGTGAAATCTTGAAAACAACTTTCATACAAAATATAGTGGAAATAGCTATTAAATTAGGTTCAGGAATAACGAACGCATGAATCTGTAGGAATATTTCGGCAATTTCATAGGTAAAGATCTAATACTACCGCGTCGCTCTGTCTTTCATTGTCTATGCTTACGTGTCCTTGCAGCACCCTCATGTGGTGTTTGGTCCAATTATAGAGCACCCCGCAGTTGGCTGCAGCGTAGAACAATATAGTACTGCCGTTCTTATTCATATTTATCATGTCCACCTTTTGGTTGTAGCCGTGGATCCAACGGAGATTCTAAAGGAGTAAAAAGCCAGCTGTGCAATTCTTAGCATACAGACAGCGTTTATAAAGATTGTCATTGGCAAACTGAGTGACGTCACTAGACATACTCGACACTATGCTTTGAGAATTGGATATTTGACTGACTATTCAAATTAGTTACTTTTTACTAAATGTCAGAGGGGTATGTTATAAGGAAAATTGTATGAAATAATTTATTGTGACGTCATAATACAGCCGCGGTAGCCTAGTGGTTTGGGTAATGGACTGCTGAGACGAGGTCTCGGGTTCGATCCCAGGTTTCACCATGGCACACACCAATGACTTTTCGATGCTTTTCGAAGTTATGTGTGTATTTATCGCAGGTTTATAAGTGCCCGGTTAATGGCAATAGGCTCGCCACCTATTACATTGGGACCTAAACATAAACTGGCGAAATGTGGGTACTGGCACCTCTGCCTACCCCTTCGGGGATATAGGCGTGAGTTTATGTTATGTTATGTCATAATATTTAATAGTCAAATCATTTTATAGGTTGGCTGGATGATTAAAAGTAAATAAAAATTAAAAAATAACAACAGACACAGCTTCTACAGCTCTTATACTGTTTTTTTTTTATACCACTTAGGTGGCAGACAAGCGCACGGCCCACCTGATGGTTACCGTGGCCTATGGACGTGTGTAACACCAGAGAAGCCACACTCGCGCTGCCGACCCTGTAAGCACAGTCTATGTGTGGTCAGTGCAGAGGACAAAGCAGGACAAGCCTTTAGTCATCCCACTGACAGCACAAATTCTCCAGTGAGCTCTGGCTACCCTACTCACCGCTGGGAACACAACACGAAGTTATTATAACCGCGGTATTTTGTAGGGCGGAGGTACTTCCCCAGTCGGACTGCTCAATTGGACGGAAATACCGCCGTGTCCTACCTCCTATAAAATACCGCCGTGTCTGTCGTATGTTCTTAATAATGATCGGCAGCGAGGCTGACGTCTCTACATAGACCATACCGTAACCACTTCCTAACCGGTGGGCCGCTAGTCTGCTACTTAAGCGGCATAAAAAAATGGCATTGCATTGGATAAATCTCGAGTGAATATGGGTCTTATAAGTATTGAATATCTTCTTACAAAAGGTGAACACCAAGGCAGCTTTATCTCCTTGAAATTAGGATTTCCCTTCATCATCGAAGTTCGTGAAGGACTGAAAAACTTGGTAAAGTCCGGAGCTGACTCAGATATAGAAGCGTGCGGGGCCAAATCGGGCATGGATTGAGATTTCCGGCTCATTTTTATAGAACAGAAACTTGTTAAAATAAATTGTATAAATCTTTGAAACTCAGCGCTTGTTTGGCATCAAATTCGACGATATTTTGACATTTATATTGACAGGTATTTTTTTTTAAAGATATTGTTCGCTAAAGAGATCTAATGTTATATACATGCATAGAACCTCTTTGATGTACATAAATAAAAAAAATGTCTAATATCTTTATATTATCTATTATTGTGTAAAAAAATACTTCCCTCTGGTACTTCTATGATTAATTATTGCAAATAACTAAAAATAAAAGAAACTGACTCGAAACAAAATAAAAAATCAACTGCTACTGATCTGAGCCGTCTGAGCTATCGATGCAGAGATGCAGTCTCTTACTTATATTACAAAATATTATATTATATTCATATATGTTCTGTAGCGTAGCGATAGAACGTTTGACTGCAACACAAGAGGCGCGGGTTCGATTCTCGTTCAGTGCAAATATTTGTATGCATGTATATGTATATTTACATTCATCTGGGTGTTTTTATGTATGATCTGTATGTATTTACAAAACAAAAATAGAATCTAAGTATGTTTATCCGCATTCTAGATTCAATAACACAAGCTAGTTAAGATATGCTAACCATGAATCTGGATAGCGTTGTGTGGAATGTTGTGAAATATTTTTTTTTACATACATACATACATATAATCACGCCTTTATCCCTGGAGGGCAAAGGTGAATTAACACCCCAATTTCACCAATAATTTTATTCGATCTCACGTAATAGGGGGTGAGCCTATTGCCGTATTCCGGGCACTATTGTTGACTCGAGCTATGCATCTGAGGCTGAGTCTGGGCTATATATATCTGTCTGATGTTAAACAGCCCTATCCCTTAGTCGCCTTGTACGACACCGCATGGGAAGAGATGGGGTGGCCTTAATTCTACTCTGCCGGAAACCACGCAGCAATCTGCCGGCAACCACGCGTCAATTATTATTTTCAATATATTTATATGTATCAATAACTTATGAGTTAAGTTATTGATACTCAATTCAATACGACATGTATACCTTCAAGTTCATTCAACTGATACAGCAGTACCTACCAATAAAAGTGGTCACATTCAAAGCTAAGGTATTGCCCCCTCCTCAATTCCAACTGGTCATAGCGACGAACGAGCAGTTGTAAGTTACATAAGTTAAGTTCAAAGGTTCACCAACAGAAATATTAAAAACAAATACTTATAAGATTTGTAAGTAACTTCCAATAAAAATTGATTAGAACCTCAATAGTTAGTATTGTTTCTCAATAACAATAGCCCAGGGTCTTCCGGTGAAGGTCAATAACCAGATCACCACAATATTACTTACTCACTATCTGCTGTCAAAGGTCGCGTCGGTACCAAACTCAGTTATCTCCCATTTTTCCTTCAGCCGCCATGAGTTCCAAGTGTATCGTGTGCTTGCTAATATGTTTTTGTGTCAGTCTTGTGTCATGCAGAACTATTTATTTGGAGATGGGACGAACTACGGCTGAAGAGGTCAGTTTGTTATAATTTTCTGGGTTATCTGTGGCTATTTAGAGTGCAGTTTTGATTATGACAATGTAGACTGTATGTGTTTGTCCTCCTTTGTTATATATAACAAGTTAATATGGCAATCTCATTATGTTTTATGTTCTAATTAAGTATAGAAACGTACCAAGTCTAAAACTTATGTGTGATATTCTTATTTTAACATTCCGTTGTTACATATATTCCATAGTTCGTCTAAAAAAAAAAACAGAAATGCGCGAATTGATGTGTCATTTTACACGACTTCTTAAAAAAGGTGTGTAATGTTTTCAGGGGCATATTTAGGTATGTGAATTTCTTCATTACACCTTAATTTTAAAATGCCCTGAATAGGTTTGAATGGTAATGGAAATATTGGTATTTAAACTATCATGGTCACTCACGTCAGTATCAAAATAATCGGGATATTTACCATGTTGCATTGTTTTGAGTTTCCGATATTTTGGCGCTATTGCAAGCACCACAGACGAACTGGAACTCAAAATAATGCAACATGGTAAATATCCCGATTATTTTGATACTGATGTCATAGATAAATGCTAAAGATCGTCTTTTATTTATTTATTAGACTTTGTGCACAAATACATAGACGCACTTGAAACTTGCAACATGAGAATGTCTTCAGCAAAGTTCTTTATATCCACAGACAGCATTCCTGATGAGGTTCGGTTACCTCCCAGAATATAAGGTCCCAGGTTCGGATTCTGGATACAGCCTCAATGATATTTACGAAGCACTGAAGAAGATGCAAGCTTTCGCTGGACTTCCAGAAACGGGGATTCTCGACCCTGAGACCAAACAGGTACCTATGACGAATTACCACCATAAATCTCCTCATTTATCCGAGGGCTAACCCAGCTAAAACCTGCAGTTCACCAGAGTCTCGTCCGTTAATTGGCAGGTGGCCAGGGCCTGATTCAATAACACTATGCTTACAAAACAAGTGATTTCAATTTGATCTGGGCCCCGATTCTGCTAATTTCATGGCACTGCAAACAATGCCATTTAATTTTACACTTTACGAGTATGCTTTTAAAGTCTATAATTAAATGGCATCTCGTATAGTGAATGAGAAGATGAAATGAACTCTTTTTGAACTTTAAGCCTATATCAAGAAAGTCAAAAATCAAATCTAATTTCTTGCAGTGTGAGTGGTATAACAATGGTTTTACTATGACATAAAATTAGCAGAAGCGGGGGCCAGTTGGTATTCGACTCTCAGTAATTACCGGGGTGTAACTGTGAAAGGTTTCCTCGCATCCTAGCTGACCTAATCTATAGTTTTAAAATGACCCCGTCGGGTGTAAGGTGATGTGTTATCAACCCTCGGAAAGGGAGTGAAAAGGAACTATTTGTCCGCACAAGTAGGCCACTGTGCACCTCCTTTTTTAGGCCATTGTGCATGCAGAGTACTGACAAGAGCAGCCAGCCTAGCTCCGTCCAAAAACGCAGAAGCTTACTGGGGGATTCACAGGATTCGCAGAACAACCTCACTGTGTCGAGGATTTGTGATCGCTGAGGGGCCACTGCCTCGCATTCCCGTATAACGTGCAAAGGGGCTATTCAAACCGATGGCGTGTACGTGCTTGTTGAGGGAACAGTGGCCCGTTATTGTCCTTATAACTCTTCTTAGACTTCTTCTGTCTAGTTTTAGAAGACGTTTACAACCTCAGAAATGGGTGACTCACTCAGTTGATTGCGTTTAAACAAATAATTTTGAAATTTTATACGTTTTCCGAAGTTTCCAAAATATTCCCAAGAACTTAATTTTACTGTGAATTGTCTCCCTAGCGAGGATAGGCTGGTTTGGCTGCAAGAATACTGTTGAGATTGCAAGTGCCTAGGTACATCATTCAGAATACATTCTACATACATACATACATAAACTCACGCCTATATCCCCTAAGGGGAGGTATCTGCCTAGCTGTGCTAGCACCCGCATTTCACCCGTTTATGTTTAGGTCCCAATGTAATAGGTGGCGAGCCTATTGCCATTAACCGGGCACTTATAAACCTGCGATAAATACACACATAACTTCGAAAAGCATCGAAAAGTCATTGGTGTGTGCCATGGTAAAACCTGGGATCAAACCCGAGACCTCGTCTCAGCAGTCCATTACCTATACCACTAGGCTACCACGGACCGCGGTGGTATTATATTATACATTCTAAATTCTAATAAAACTAAGTGGACATTTTATAAATGAATCATTAAGAGCTAAATCCAATTTTATCAATAGGTTGACTGTTACGTCTATCCTATATACAAATATGGCCAAAATGTTGATAGCACAATCCGTATCAGCGACAGAATACATTTCTAAGAAGCAGTCCATATACAGCGGTAAGGACTATTTGTTTTAGGAGCATCGCCTTCTACAGTAATGATTCATTTCTGATTACAAAGCATGACATTGTGCAGCCCTGTTTAATACTAGGCCCTTAGTCGGCTTGACCAATCGTAGCGTAATTACGCGAGATTGTGTTAACCAAGTGTAAATTAAGCGTATTAACCGACACATTTAAGTTGGTTTAGTTTTAAGCCAGTTCTTTCTTCTTTGTTAACCAATTGAAATTCACCATCTGCTTACGACTGACGCTAAACACGTAATGACCAGCGTTACGAAGCGTAATTTAGCGCCCCGTAATCGTCAGTTTCGGCTAAATTCAAAACTTTCACTTTGGAGGCGAGAGTCCTTACGCCCACTTATTCTCTTCATTTAATATTATATAGCCGCGGTAGCCTAGTGGTATGGGTAATGGACTGCTGAGACGAGGTCTCGGATTCGATCCCAGATTTTACTATGGCACACACCAATGACTTTTCGATGCTTTTCGAAGTTATGTGTGTATTTATTGCAGGTTTATAAGTGTCCGGTTAATGACAATAGGCTCGCCACCTATTACATTGGGACCTGAACATAAACTGACGAAATGTGGGTGCTAGCACCGCTGCCTACCCCTTCGAGGATATAGGTGTGAGTTTATGTTATGTTTTGTAATATTATATTGTTCTTTTTTTTATATAGAACACGTCTATTAGACTTCGCCTTGCCTGATGGTAAGCTGAAGGCAAAGTCTCAGAAAAGAGGGTCACCATTACTTACACATACCATGTGATAATGGTGACACTCAGCTTGACGGCCTCATCATATGCTTTTTCACGCCCCGCTTAAGGTACCCGGTACTGTAGGAAGAAGGAAACACGTGAGCTGGTAATGAATTCCAGGCCTTAAAGGACAGAGGAAAGAGTCACCGAACCGCTTGGTTCTTGATCGGATGTTCTGCACCGTGTGCGGGTGACATCTAAGACCTGTTCTTTCGGGTGCCACTGGTGTGTTCCCTGTCTGGTCAAGTGATGGTAAATGTCGTATTGTTATTTCATTGATTTTAATGTTGGATATAATTACTGTTTCCAGCTTTTCAAAAAGAAGCGATGTGGTGTCAGAGATATAGGGCCTGCGACCGAACAGGCTGCGGCAAGAACCCGTCGATACGTTCTACAACAGGGATGGACCAAGCAGTCTATATCATACAGGTCTAGTAGAAAAAGTATTTAATAAAAAATAATCATTTTTAAGTCTAAACATAAGTCCTGGGTCTTTTAAGCGGTGCGTGAAAAAGCATAATATGATGAGGGCGTCAAGCTGAGTGTCACTATTGTAATACATGGTATGTGTATGACCCTCTGTCTTAAGACTTTGCCTTCAGCTTACCATTAGGCGAGGTGAAGTCTAATTGACGTGACCTATATAAAAAAGTAGCAGTGCAGTTATAAGTAGCCTAACCCCTCGTTTACACTACGAAACAAGTTGTAAAAGTGTAAACTTGTTTATAAAACACTTGTTGAAGACTAATCAAAAAAAAAAAAAATACTTGTTTTATACATGTATCTCAGATACTTTTTCATTCACATAGCATGTATAGCCAACAAGTTGTGAACAAGTATAAAACACATTTGCGTTCACACTGTAGCCTGTGACATATTGCAACTTGTCAAATACATGTTTTATACTTAGGTGTAAACGAGGGGTTACGCGTAATTTTCCTGTCTTGACAATGATGCACGAAAAATGGTTAGACAAGTATTTAATTTGGTACCGTCGCGTTGGTCTGAAAGATACTTATTAATAAAATAAAAGTTAGAAACAATAATCTTAGTACTATTAATCAAGTCAAATAAAATTTATATAAGTAGTTGTCTGTTTTCAATATAGAGTGATGAACGGCTCGAGTACTTTGCCCAAGGCGCGCGTGGAGGAGCTGATATCGAAAGGTCTGGCAGTGTGGGCTCCTTATGGCGGGCTCAATTTCCACAAAAAGTTGGATGCTGGCAAAGCTGACATAGAGGTCTCGTTTGCCGCAGGCCCTCATGGGGACGGGTGAGTACTTATCTATACTAATATTATAATGCTGCAGAGTTTGTTTGTTTGGACGCGCTAATCTCTGGAACTACTGGTCCGATTCGAATGATTCTTTCAGTGTTGGGTAGTCCACTTATCGAGGAAGGTTTTAGGCTATATATCATCACGCTACTACTTAAGGGAGCGGAGCATTAATAATAAATGTTAACAAATCTGGCAATTTTTCATACATATTTTGAAGACTAAAACATACGGGCTCAAAGGGATATGAAGTTTCAAAATATACCCCGGGCGAAGCTGGGGTGGGTCAGCTAGTAATGATAGAAATTGCTTATAATAGTTAAATTCGTACGTAGTACGGGATACGGAACTGACGAGTGTGAGTGTGTGACACACAGTGTGGTGTGACCGTGTTGCACAAGTCCATAGGCCACGGAGCCAATTTACATCAGGTAGGCCGTATGTTTGTCTGCTACCTAAGTGGTATAAAAAAAAACATTCCGAGTGTGATGTCAGTAGGTAAATATTTACGAAGAGACTCCTATCTGTCCTCCATAGAAGAGATTTTTCGTTCCGCTAAGTAAGACAGTCTTTCGATAATCCTAGGTTCCCATTCGACGGCCCCGGACGCGTGGTGGCCCACGCGTTCCCTCCACCTCACGGAGCCATACACTTCGACGATGACGAAATTTGGGGGGACAACCCTGAGGAGGACGATTATGATGTGACAGATTTCTTCGCGGTGGCGGTGCACGAGATAGGACACGCGCTAGGGATGGCGCACTCGAACGTAAACACTTCTGTCATGTACCCTTACTACCAGGTGCCTATCGAGAGCCTGTACGCAGATGATATTCTTGGCATGCAGGCATTGTATTGTGAGTACCAACCATTGTAATTTGCGTATATGTGTATAATATCAACATTTTTATTTAAAAGAGTAAGTAATGTTATCGGTACGGAAACTAATATTGACAGACTCCTGGACACGAAATGATAACCAACACAGAATCAACCAACAGAATACTACGACCATAATAACTTCATGTTGTGTTCCCAGCGGTTAGTAGCGTAGCCAGTGCTCACTGGAGAGTTTGTGCTATCAGTGCGAACACTAAAGTCTTGCCCTGCTTTGTCTTCTGCACTAACGGCACAGAAACTCTGTGCTTACAGGGTCGGTAGCGCGATTGTGACTTCTCTGGTGTTACACACGTCCATAGGTCACGGTAACCGCTTCCCATCAGGTGGGCCGTGTGCTTGTCTGCCACCTAAGTGGTAGAAAAAAAACCTAAAAATCACATTGTGTTGTGAAGCATTTTTGCACCATTGGATCAATAGCCGCGTGCCCCGCATGGTTCCCGGCAGAGAAGAATTTCGCTACCCCATCTCTTCCCATGCGGAGTCGTACAAGGCGACTAAGGGATAGGGCTGTTTAACACCAGAAAGATATATACAGCCCCAGACTCAGCCTCAAATGCATGGCTCGAGTCAACAATAGTGCCCGGAAGACGCCAATAGGTTCACCCCTTATTACGTGGAACCGAATGCAATGATTGGTGAAATGTGGGTGTTAATTCACCTCTGCCTAACCCTCCGTGGATAAACGCGTGATTATATGTATGTATGTAGCTGCGTTAGGTACCTACACTTCCATTTGACTTTATATTCAGTGAATAAATATCAAAATAACACAAGACTGACAAAACGTACAATTTTTAAACTTTCGCGGTGTAAATTCATAATTATACTAGGTATCGGGACTTCTCAGTCAAGTCTTGAACGCATCCGAAACGTCGGCAGAAATAGTAAGTTCCAAGATATAATTCGCGAGAAGTCCCGATACCTAGTATAATTATGAAAACGTACAATACTTCATTTTGAAACATATTTATTGTCTTTAAGTAACCAAGAAAGAAGACCCAGACGAAAATTCAGAGATGACAGAAAGCCCACGGATATCCCGCTCCTCGCTGATGCCCGGGTACACGATGCCTTACGGCGAGGACGACGTCCCAGACCTGTGCAAGTCGAACTACGATACGCTGCAAGTGCTGCAGGGCAAGATCTTCGTCTTTGAGGAAGAGGTATGCTCTAAACGTAGCAAAATCCCAATTAGACCACTAGCCTCGAAGCGAATTTCTCTCGCATCCATTGTCTGTAACAATAGATGTCGCTAAGTGCTATATTTATTAAGTTTATCCTCGTAAAATACCGCGGTATCCTAGTGGTATGGGTAATGGACTGCTGAGACGAGGTCTCGGGTTCGATCCCAGGTTTTACCATGGCACACACCAATGACTTTCAAATCAAATCAAATTCATTTATTTGCTAGAACATGGTGTATAGTACTTTTCGATGCTTTACGAAGTTATGGGTTTATAAGTGCCCGGTTAATGGCAATAGGCTCGCCACCAATTACATTGGGAACTAAACATAAACTTGCGAAATGTGGGTGCTAGCACCTCTCCTTACTCCTTCAGGTATATAGGCGTGAGTTTATGTTATGTTATGTTATGTTATTAAGTTTGCTCATCGAGTTCGTGGTGACAATTTCCACACAGTATAAATGGTCAGGAGTTGGCCGGTTCTAAGCCTGTATCCAGATGCATTATTCTATTTTACAATGAATTTCAAACGCATTTCTAACTCATAACGTGAGTAGACGATAGAGAAGACTCAGACAAGAAGGGTCGCTGGGGTGCGAGCGGCCAGAGGCAGGGAATTCATCCTCACACATTGCGAACTGAGACGGTGCGCACTGTGCGGTACGAAAGAAACTTCATCCCATGCACACTTAAGCTGTGGAATGACCTCCCTGCTGCGGTTTTCCCAAGCACCTACAATATGGGGTTCTTCAAGAGGGGCATCAAAAGGTTTCTTCATGGTCGGCAGCGCGAGTGTAACACCCCTGGTATTGCATACGTCCGTAGGCCACGGTAACCACTTCCCATCAGGTGGGCCGTGTGCTTGTGCGGTTCAAGTCCGACATTATCTCGTGGGGATTTTTCCAACGATAATAATGAAGTGAAGTGTCGATTGCTTAGTGGTTATGGAGTCGGCCTTATGATCTAAAGGTCTTGTGTTCGAATCCTGGCCATTACGCTACCGACGTAAACCCACTCCTAACACAAGCAATTTAGCTTAGGTAGAGAGGTTAGAGGGAATATTAGTAAAAAAAATTGAGTCCTCTGTTGGAGGTCCACTGGTGAATTGCCACCTAATTCAGCCTTAAGGCTATACATAGAATGTTCTGTCGCTTGTAACCAAACTGTTTGTAATTTCTCGTTTCTAGTGGGTATGGGTTTTTCGAGACCAACACATGTTGAAGAAAGGATTCCCGCGGTTGCTCCACGATGTCTTCCAAGGTCTACCTGAAGATATTCTTATGATGAAGACGATCTACGAGAGACAAAATGGAAACATAGTCATTTTTTCAGGTACATTTCGCAATGTGAGGATCTATTTTTTAGGAGGGACAACACACACGAGGTTATTATGTCCGCGGTATTCTATAGGGCGGAGGTACTTCCCCAGTCGGACTGCTCAACACGACGGTATTTCCGTCAAATTGAGCAGTCCGACTGGGGAAGTACCTCCGTCCTACAGAATACCGCGGACATAATAACCTCGTGTTGTGTTCCCGGCAATGAGTAGGATAGCCAGAGCTCACTGGAGAGTTTTTGTGCTGTCAGTGGGAAAACCAAAAGCTTGTCCTGCTTCGTCTTTTACACTGACGGCACAGAAACTCTCTGTGGTTACAGGGTTGACTGCGCGATTGTGACTCCATGGTTTTGTACACGTCCATAGGCTACGGTAACCACTTTCCATCAAGTGGGCCGTGTGCTTTTCTGCCACCTAAGTGGTTTAAATAAAAAAAAGTCTATAGTTTTAAACAGTTTCAGCTATAAGCTGCCGTTGCCACTAGTAGAATTGGCTAAGGTAGATTTTAGATGGTTGAGAAGTCGCCGGTATGTAGGATGTAAGGCTACGGGGTCATTAAACACTGCAGGGGCTATATGACGGCCTGAGTGGCGTACCGGTAGAACGTGTCACGCAGGGAGCGCGGGTTCGATTCCCGCTCCGTGGAAATATTTGATTATATAATAATAATAAGTGTTTATTTCGGACTTGGGCACTAACGGTGTTAGTAACAATTTTCCTTACAATGTAATGTTAGTACATACATACATATAATCACGTCTTTATCCCCGGAGGGTTAGGCAGAGGTGAATTAACACCCACATTTCACCATCATTGTATTCGGTCCCACGTAATAGGGGGATTTCCGGGCACTATTGTTGCCTCGAGCCATGCATCTCTGGCTGAGTCTGGGCTGTATATATCTGTCTGGTGTTAAACAGTCTTATCCCTTAGTCGCCTTGTACGACACCGCATGGGAAGAGATGGGGTGGTCCAAATTCTACTCTGCTGGAAGTTAGGAGATATACACAACAAGATATGCAATAATATAAGAAGGTGGGGTACAGAGTCATGCCTTTATGGCATGAAACTCGCCGCAAATACTTTCAGGAGCGTGTTCGGGCTGCCGCGGAGGCGCTCAAGGACCGATGTGCATTACTGTGGTGCAGCGCTTGCGCATAATGCATGCGAAGCCGTCCACGTGGTGGCTCGCGAACATGCTGGATGCGTTGTACCGCCACTGCCGCGGCAGCCCCATCACTGCCCTGAAGCCGTTATTGTATTGGACCCGGAGGTCGCCATATGCCCGCTGCGTTCATCCACAGGCCGCAACTGTAGAATGATTGGCAGTATGCCTTGTACAGCGTGATTTTTATTGCCTGTGAGCAACGTGCGAACCTGTGGGCAAGCATGTTTGCACGAGCAGCTAGCGACCTCCGTTCCCTATCAACATCACAGCCGTCTTTCAAATCCTCGATGACCCAGTGACCCAAGTATTTTAACTTGTTTACCTTACACAGTGGTGTTCGGTGCCACATTTATTTGCATTGGTCTGGGTGTTATTATGTATAATATGTATGTATTTACAAAAAAAAAAATCTAAGTATGTTTATCCGCATCTTAGATTCCATAAAAAAAGCTAGTTAATCTATGCTTAGTATGGGTCTAGATAGCGTTGTGTGGAATGTTGTAGAATATTTTATTTATTGTCATTATCGGCGTTGAAAGATATTGTCTCTGGGAAAATTCAATCTTATTTCTAATAACTTTAATCCCGGTCGCAGCTTTCAACTCGTAGTACGGGGTCCGCTTTTTGGCTGAACGTCTATAATTTCCGTGGAGAGACTGTCATCTGACCTCCACAACCCATTTAACCAATGGGTTCAAAGCGTTGCACTTAGACCAGTTGTTGGACTTTTAGGACTCCAACAACTGTCATAGACGTTCGTATGGTAACAGATCAAATAACAGTACTGCCGCTTTTGCCGACGCGACGGCTTAATGTGCTCTCCGAGGCACGAACAATGCAAATAGCAAATAGCCATAATCATTTCATACATACAAATAATTGCACTAAACGGGAATCGAATCCGCGCCTCTTACGTAGCATTCGCATGCACTACCTTCCACTCCAGGCTTTCAAATTCTAGCTTATTACAATATTAATAATAATTTCTTATCTCTAAATTCCAGAACGTACTTTTTGGGAATTCAACCCATCATTCTTCATAATCAGAACAGGCTCTATATCAGAATACGGATTACCAGAAGATGTCCCCGAGCTGGTGGCCGTGTTCCTCTCCAACTATAACAATAAAACGTACCTGATAGAGGAGGAGAGGTTCTGGCGGTTCGACGAGAGCACCATGACGATGGACCCAGGGTACCCCAAGGATATGACTGCGTGGAGAAACGTGCCATACCCTGTTAATGCTGCTATTGTGTGGAGAGGAGGTAAGCTTTCGTATAGTAAGGTACACGACAGTATTTCCGTCCAATTGAGCAGTCCGAGTGGGGAAGTACCCCCGCCCTGCAGTATACCACGGCCATAATAACTTCGGGTTATGTTCCCAGACGGTGAGTAGGGTATCCAGAGCTGACCTGAGAGTTTTTGTCCTGTCAGTGGGAAGACCAAAAACTTGTCCTTCTTTGTCTTCTACACTGACGACACAGTAACACAATGCTTAAAAGATCGGCAGCTCCACTGGTTTTGCACACGTTCATAGCCCGCGGTAACCACTTTCCATTATCAAAAGTTGCGACCAAAGTCCTTTATTTGGCGGTAAGAGTGCAGTGAGGTTTGTACGATTTCTACAAATGATGCCTCTGATATTTTTAAAAGCCACGGTAACCGCCTACCGTAGGCCATATACTTGTGTTCTACAGTAGTAGTATAAGATATGGTTATTTTCACCATATTTGTACTCAAGAACCTAAGTCATTAGAATTTTCAAGCGTGTTCGATAGTCTCAACCTCACTGTTTTTAGATAAAATCGGTATTTATGACAAGACTTATAAACTTTTGGCAAGTTATATAATAAGAGTACATGGGATGTGAAATTTTGTAGGATCTACTGATAACGCAAGTATAATAAAATTATGGTGTGCCCCAGGGAAGTGCACTTGGTCCTAAATATTCAAAACAATGACAAATTTACTTAAGTTTTTTTTTTATATAGGACACGCCAATTTGACCTCACTTCGCCTGATGGTAAGCTAAAGGCACTAAGTGTTACAATGGTGGCACTCAGCTTGGCGGCCTCATCAGATGCTTTTTCACGCCCCGCTTAAAGGCCCCGGGACTGTAGGAAGAAAGAAACACGTGTGCTGGTAATGAATTCCAGTAGTACATGCATCATGCAAGTACATGTAGTTTTGATTTCATTTAATTATTTTTTTATTAATGTAAATATTATAATAGATTTAATTAGTGATTATTCATTGTATTTTAAAAATATTAAATTAAAAAGGTAAGTTTTAGTATAAAAAATGATGACATTAAATGTTAAAAAACGACAATTTATAATTTCTGTTTCAGATACATTCTTTTTCCAAGGCCCTCGCTACTGGCGGTTCGACAACGAGCTGATCCAAGCTCACCGCTACTACCCGCTACCCACGGCCCAGATCTGGTTCAATTGCGAAGAAACGCCAGAGATGAACCAATACGTCACTAACGACGGCCCGTGAATTGTGTACATATTAGAAATAAACTATTGTATTGTTAAGTACTTGGTATCAGCAAAAATTCAGTCGCCAGAACTCTTATTCTAGACTTTAACTTGATAAGCTTAAAGTCCAAAACTAATGGTGCAAAGGATCCCATATGTAATGAACTCATATTACTTATAATTTTTTTTAGTAGGAGCTTACGGAGAGCCGTAGAACACAGCTAGTGTTCATTTCTTTATTATTTCATTTATTTACATCATCATACTGCATATACGGTTATGACATAGTCTAATTATTTCTTACAGTTCGGTCGACTAGGTACTTGCGCGGGGCAACTATGAGGGGTACAAGGGAAGCGAGCGACAGTGCCGGATAGCTCAAACTCACATAGTTTGCGTTCTCTAAATCTGTACCCCTTATCTTTTTTTTACGTGCGCAATGGGGCGGATGGGGTATCCGCGGGGTTTTTGCGCACCAGTGCGGGTGGAAGAGTTTATGTCGGACTCGAACCGACTAAAATGCACGCCGCCTGTGGGTCGCTTTAGTTGCCGAAGGTGAGGTTGACAGGCATATCCCTCGCACCCCGGCCGACTCAGGGCCATCTCTTACGATCTGGCCCTCTTCTCGGGTGTGGGGACTGCAGAGTCCTCAGCTCGTCCCCGGAAACGGGGAGGCGCGCCAGGCGCGCCGCCGAAGCGGCCTGCTTCTGCAAGAGTGAAAGGCGGCTCCACCTGTCACCCCCAGGCCTGCGCTCATGGGGGGCGGAGGTAGTTCATCGACCTCTGACGCCCGAGTTGCCTTCGTACTCGGGCAGCTTGACTTGCAATCCGTCGTCGCTCCCGCTGCCGCTCCCGCCCCTCCTCCTCCTTCACGAGCATTACTTGCTCGCAGAAGGAGGCGCCGGCCGCCCACGCATCCGCGCAGCAGACCATCGCCGCGAGCAAGGTGGAGAGCGTGAGAACTCTCACTCACAGGGCCGCCACAAGCTCCCGTCTCGGCGTCTCCCACGCCGGACACTCGGTGAATCTGTACCCCTAGCACGAAAAATTATCGTAATCGTATCGTAAACGTAACGAGAGAACGGAGCATTGGGATTGGTCGGCTGCCTACTGTGAACTTGTTTGTGTGTAAAGCCGGCCAATCGCAATGGTCCATTACATACGTTAAATATGATTGCGAGAGAACGGAGCATTGCCATTGGCCGGCTTCACACACAAACAGGTTCATAGCAGACTTTCGGCCAATCGCAATGCTCCGTTCTCTCGCTACGTTTACGATACAATAGTTTTTCGCGCTAGGGGTACTGAAGGGGTATGTTGCCGACGAAAGCCTTTAATTCGTCGTAATTTTTTAAAAGCTGTTTATTAACTTGCACGTTTGCTCGGGTAAAACCTTGCAACTCGATTTTACAAACACTTCATTTAGATGACAATGCATTAATATGGCACCACGGAGCTGTTCTATTGATGAAATAAGGTGACCATAGGCACTCGAAAATTAAAGATTTTTTTATACCACTTAGGTGGTAGACAGGCACACGGCCCACCTGATGGAAAGTGGTTACCGTGGCCTATGGACGTTTGAACACCAGAGGAGTCACAGTCGCGCTGCCAACCCTGTAAGTACAGAGTTTCTGTGCCGTCAGTGTAGAATACAAAGCAGGACAAGCCTTTAGTCTTCCCACTGACAGCACAAATTCTCCAATGAGCTCTGGCTACCCTACTCACCGCTGGGAACACAATACAAAGTTATTATAGCCGCGGTATTCTGTAGGGCGGGGGTACTGCTCAATCAATCAACTAGCCCATCGCAGTCCCGATGAACGACCTCCGCCCCCCATGAGCGCCGGCCTGGGGGTGACAGGTGGAGCCGCCTGTCTCCCTAGCAGAAGCAGGCCGCGGCTGCGGCGCGCCTCCCCGTTTACCGGGAACGAATTGGGGACTATGTAGGCCAGATCGTGAGAGATGGCCCTGGGTCGGCCGGGGTGCGAGGGATATGCCTGTCAACCTCACCTTCGGCAACCAAAGCGACCCGCAGGCGGCGTGCGTTTTTTCGGTTCAAGTCCGACATAACCTCTCCCATCGGCTCCGGTGGGGAGGTATCCGTGGGGATTTTGCGCACGTAAAAGAAAAAAAAAAAGCCCATCGCAGTCCACTGCTGGACTAGGCCTCTCCCAATGTTGGGAGGCTTTGGCCTACTGTTTCCACGCTGGCCAGACGGGTTGGTACAGGGTTTTATTTCGAGTTTTCCTTCTCTCGCAGTGATATGGTTTGCGTATGTTTCCATTAGTCGCCTCTTACGACACCTTTCGGATGAGATGGAGTGGTGATACTTGTATTCTTTTTCCGTCACCACACGGACTGCTCAATTGGGCGGAAATACCGCCGTGTCCTACCTCCTAACAAAGTATAATACCCTTTGTTGTGACAACCATGATCCTTGGCTGTTTCTGTGTGTAAATAGGTCGAACTACTAGTCTTATAGGCAGATATTAATACTGTGTTACTATGATCCTACGCATAGCACTTCACTTGAACATTTCTTCAATTTCAGATCGAGAAAACACAACTCGTAGGTACTCCACATCTCTAGGCCGTTTGATTTGAGCGATTTTAATTATTTAAATGCAGAAAAAAAAATAAAAAAAACTGTTTCATTAAAGATATATCACTTTATTAGAGTTCAAAATGACAAAATTAAAAATAAACAGATGTAACAAAAAACCGTTTGGCCGAATACGTCCGGAATGTTGCCAACAATAACAATAATACTGTTTATTTCACCATTGTAACATTCACATTTCGATACACATATTTTGAGACAACAATACGTAGATTTTTAAGAATTTGTTCTATTATAATTTGAAAACAGACTTCAGGCCTAGAAAGTTGTTCATATAGACATCGTATGTCCTATCACATGTACAATAACGAACAAACTATCGTGATATACCATGTAAAACCTGATTTTATAACTTCATTCTACAAGATTTAACAAATGTGGTAAATTTAAAAATAACAAATTTTAACAATGGTGTATTAATTACACTCTGTGATAATGTTAAATGCTAAATTGTTAAAGTTAGAGTATCTTGAGTTACGTGATGATTTATTATAACTAGATGTTCTTATTAGGAGAACTACTCACAAGGTTTTCGAACAAACCATGGCCTATTCAAGGTAACTCACAGTGTTCCAATCATTGGAAGCAACGGGAAAAACATTTCTGTATATGTTTCCTGTTGCTTTCGCGTAAAAAACGTAAAAACTATTGAAATTATTTTTACTTCAGAGCAATAGTATACCAACAAACTAACTGTACTACAATAATGAACTTTAAGCAATGGGAATATAAATTTCCCATTGCTCATAAAATACTGACACAATCGGAGCAACAGGAAACACAATTTCTCGTTGCACCTACAAATCGTATATACAATCGAAGCACTGGGAATAGCCCGAATTAACGTATTTTAACTCATCTAGTCTATAATAAACCGTCTAATAAACGTTTAGTTGTAAATTATCAATGTAAGCTAAGTACGACTGCACACCGACTTATCGACCATCGACTAAACACCAAGATTATCGGAACAGGTTTTTAAAAATTACTACAAAAAACTATCACTGGAAAAATAATATCATTTTCTAACTGATGCTATAATGTATTCTTTTCTTCGAACACGAATTTTTATTTACCGTATAACTCCAATCCATTGTGAAAATCGACACCTCTAAATAATCCTTTTTTTAAAACCCGGCAAAAAGCAAATGACGCGCGTGATTCGTGCCAACAACTGTCAAAAAGCATCGACAAGATGGCGGAGCAACATTTTGACATTCAATTTATACAAGAATTTAAAAAAATTATTCCAGTCTTGTTTAGATTGTATGCGACTGGAGTCTCGCCACATTTTAGTTGCCTAATGTAAGGGTATTCTTATTGCTTTTATGAGTATTTGTAGACTTGTTCTCTTTTTCTTAGATGGCAACAAATCAACCCAATATTTTTTTTTTGAAGACTTATTTTTTGTCTACGCAAACTATAGCTATGAATCTTCACGATTATAATTTTTATATAAAAACCCCTTATAACCCGATTACAGTGCCACCTCCAATAAATTATATTAGGTTTCGCGCAAGTGCCAGCATAAGTAGACAAACGGACGGATGAATAAACTTTTCTACAAACCTTGTCCTGTACAATAATGAACTACATTACACCACTACATAAAACCACCAATTTACATTTGCTCCGATTTATATAAAAGGATGGTAGCAAGTTGAGGCATTAGGTCTCTGCCTACCCCACTGAAAAAGAGGTGTAACTAAGTATTATATACTATACTAGCGAACGCCCCGAGAGTCCGTACGCGTGGACCTATTTTACCCCCTAAGGGGTGGAGTTTCGTATTACCGTTCTTAGCGGATGTCTACACCTGCAATTTCGATTTTGTAGTTGTTATAGGATTCGTGATTATATATATAGAATATTGTACGACTGTATGTCTGTACAAAGTTCGTGAATACCAAAAAAATCCCGATAAATATAAATTCAAAGAAAAGATACATGACAGCGATCAGTAGTTTAGTTAGTGGAGTGTGGAGCGCCTAGCTGCAGCAGGAGGCGGGGTTGGGGTCCTTGCCGGAGCGCTTGGTGATGTTGAGGCGCGTGAACTCCTCGGCCACGGTGGGGTGGATGCCCACCGTGTTGATCAGCTGCTCCATTGTGATGCCGCACCTGGGGAGTTTTTACTTTTTTATATCTTCTTCTTTTTCTTGGCAATTAATCCCAGTCGCATCAGAGGCTTTCAGCTCAAGAGTCTGGGGTCTGCTTTACCAGTCTAGGATTTGCTTAAACGTCGATATTTTTCGTGAAGCAACTGCCATGTAACTTACACAACTCATTGGCAAGATTAGTTTCTTCGGTGTCGAACCGGTGGTCTATTTACTGAACTGGTTTTCAAGTTTCCTTTTTTATTGACGTTTTGTAAGTTCCGATTTAATAGTCTATGCAGAATAAATGATTTTTGACTTTGACTTTGAAAAGCATTGCAGATAGACCAGCTGTCGGAGTTGCGCTGAGCAGGAATCGAACCCACACAGAATTAGTGGCATTCAAATACACTACCGCCACGCCACAGAGGTGACTCCACACTATTGGGAATTTTCGTACAAAATTTCATGGCTTTTTCAAAGTTTGGTAAAAGGTGGTTTGAAGTGGTATGACTCACTTGATGGCAGCCGCGAAGCCCTGTATGACCTCTCCGGCGTGCGGCCCCACAAAGTGCAGGCCGAGGATCTTCTGCGGCGCCTCGCGCAGCGCCACCGCCTTCAGGTAGCAGTTCTTGATGTTGCGCTGCGGGATGAAGAACTCCGTCGGCTTGTAGTACGCGTGGTAGATCTCCAGGTTATCCGCACCGAACCTACAAAAAAAGGAGTGCTTTAGATAAACTGGAGCAAAAATTCTTTAGCTCTATCGTAACCGGCTATGAGAAAAAGAGAGAAAGAAAATGTATACTCTTTTTGCATTTTGCCCCTACAGTTATATACGAAATGTAACTGTCTCTCTGTCTCTCTCTCTATCTAGCTATCTTCACTAATTTATATCTCCCTCTCAAGTTCCGTTTGCCTCGCCCGATCACGCTTTTCGTAACGCTCTCATTCACAAGCTTACTGACTTAACTTAGCAAACGTTAAGCACACCAATTGCTTAAAAGGAGGTTCCATTCATTGTTTAAGTTAAAATGTATTTTTATATCAATAAAGTTTATTATTAATAGAGCTCGAAGAATGGTAGTGGATATTAACTATCGCGACGAACCCATACAGTTCACAACACAATCCCTCATCCAAAGCTAGCACTTTGGTGCCCGGGATTTCTACGTAAGCTCCTCCTTTTATAAGTATTTTTTATACGACTGTCGTTTCATCTCTCAACCCTGAAAGAAAATCCTTTATCGGAGTCTCATTCATCAATCAGTTTGCAGGAGGTTGGCCTGCCCCTCCAAGATCTAAATGGAGCCCCACATACACCCATTACAATACACACAATATCTTATAATGTTAGTAAGAAGTACGAAAGTATCGGAACAATTTTTTTCTGTGCTGAACTCAAATTTGATTGGATTGAGAGAGAAATTTGAAGAAATTGTAGCGACCAAATACGCTACAACAACAATCGCTTCCGCTTATATTTTACACCTTGTAAAATCACGCCATACACTTAGCGATGACTAATACTGCAGGTGTGCATAGTGCAGTGTGCAGTGTGCAAAACAAGAACCTGTTTAAGCCACGCCTCCTGCAGTATAGCGCCGGTGCACCTATTGTTCTAGCAGTGGCAGTTCAAGATGGCCACTACTTCAATTGGCGGCCATAGTGAAAAGGGGCGTCAACAGCTAAGCAAAAACGGTCAAGACCGACCCGTTATTATTATTAGTTGTTAATTATTATTAATAATTTTTATTATATAAATACTCGTGTTGTTCGAAGTAAAGTTTATTATGTTTTCATCACTCGGAATAAAAACAATGCAGTTGTAACTGTATATTATTACTACCTCTAGTATACTCGCTACACGTATAGATAGCAAGTGGTTTAGGTACAAAAACCTAAATACCTAACCACTTCAAAATTAATAAGTATCAACCCTTCGCCTCTTATTGTCTTTTTCAGTCTCTATTAACCAGATTGCGCAAGCGCATAATAAGTGTTCGAGAAACGTGTGGACAGCGGCGTGAATAAAAGATAAAGGTAGGCCTTGAGAGTCGACAAATGAGTCAGTGGTCTGATAAAATATCTTTATAGGAATAGAGTTAAACTGATAGTGTCACAAGTGATGTGTTCACTATGTCGGTCACGCATTCGTGTTAATAGTAACATAAGTGGTTCGGTATTATTAATTTTTCAGTTATCAAGCGCAGGTTCAGGTAGCTCAGTTGGAGCAAAAGGACTTAAGTGGATTTAATTTTATTGTCTAATTTTAATAACCCACGGTTAGTTGAACAATAATTGTAAATTAAAAGTTAATGTAGTGGTTGCGATAGAGATCGTGAACACGTTGGTAGCCATGTTGTTGTAGTCCATGTATGTACTCACTGCTGGGTGGCGACCTCCTCGCTGAGCCCCACGCTGCCGTACTCGAGCGATGCGATTACGGTGGTGGCCATTTTGTCGTAGTCCATGTACTCACCGCTGGATGGCGACCTCCTCGCTGAGCCCCACGCAGACGTACTCGAGCGGCGTGAAAACGGTGATGGCCACATTGTCGTAGTCCATGTACTCACCGCTGGGTGGCAACTTCCTCGCTGAGCCCCACGCAGCCGTACTCGAGCGGCGTGAACACGGTGGTGGCCACATTGTCGTAGTCCATGTACTCACCGCTGGGTGGCGACCTCCTCACTGAGCCCCACGCAGCCGTAATCGAGCGGCGTGAAGACGGTGGTGGGCACATTGTCGTAGTCCATGTACTCACCGCTGGGTGGCGACCTCCTCGCTGAGCCCCACGCAGCCATACTCGAGCGGCGTGAACACGGTGGTAGCCACGTTTTCGTAGTCCATGTGCTGGGCCCCGGCGCCGAACATGCGGCGCGCCAGCAGGCGGCCGGCGTGGATGGCCACGGGCGTCAGCTCCGGCCGCTCCTCCAGCACGTCGCCCACCGCGTATATGTGTGGCACGTTCGTCTGCTCCGTCGCCGCCAGGATCTTGCCGCTGGGTGTTACGCACTGAAATACAATGTTTGTATGAAGTTTGCATGCAGCAGGCACATGCTGCAACTCGACAGTTGAACCCGCGGTGAAATTTCAATTTCGTATGATGTAATTTGGTGACGTCACGATGTTGAGCACATAAACATATACAATGTCGGCTTGTACTGAAATTAAAATCTTACCGCGCATTCAGCTGTCGAGTCCATAAGATCGTTTGGAACGTTCCCACGGCATCAATTGGGTATTAGCCTGACTAGTCAAATTAGTTGCTTTTTACTAAACGTCAAAGCGGTAAGTTCTAAGGAAATAAATTATAGTGACGTCATAATAGCCCATTCATACTGTTATAGGTTGGGTGGATGATTAAAAATAAATAAAAACGATAAAATAAGAACCGACGCAACTTTTACCGCTCTTTTGCCATTCTTAATTTAAAATTTAAATATTTTATTTAGAAATTTAAAATTAAATTAAGAATGGCAAAAGAAAAATGTTAGTCAGTTTGGCAGAATATTTTTTTTTTTTTATAGGACACGTCAATTGGACTTCGCCTTGCCTGATGGTAAGCTGAAGGCAAAGTCCCAGAAAAGAGGGTCACCATTACTTACACATACCGTGTGACAATGGTGAATATGCGTAATAACCTTAGCTCCTAAGAACATATCGTTTTCGATAATCCTCAGCAGATTAAGAGTGAAAGTTCTTTTCTCAGTGTAGCCTGTGTAATATACTTACATTGATGCCTGCCGCCTCCAAATTGAGTTGCTTGGTGAGCGCGTACCGGCCCGTAGCTAACAGAACTGTGTCGAATATATCCTCAACCCTATAGCAAACAAAACAAAAACGGTTTAGCCACATTACAAAGCACTAGAAGACAAAATGGCAGTTTCGTCCATTATCATGTGAAACCGAAATATCGGCAAAGAAAAGATCATGGTGAGGTGATCCTTTACCCTGCCCCTCTTTTGCCTTCAAATTAATATGAACTTTTTCTCCTGTAGATAAAATTCAAAATGGTTTATAAGAAACACCTCAACAAAGTCTAGGGAACAAGATGACCCCAATTATTTTTTTTCGTGTAAATCTTGTTTTGCTAATAACTGGCAGCAAATAAATAAAAATAGAATAAAGTAGATTACAGAGTTGTTCGAAATTTAAAAATAAATTTAAATAAGTAATGATTTTCGAATATGGAGGGAAAACTTTTAAAAGTGTTTTATTGTGCAGTTTCTCTGAGGCAAAATAAAAATTTTTTTTTTGATTGTAAATAACGTTTATTATCAATAATACGTCTTTTACGTATGGTTTGTGCATTTTTGTGACTGTAGTCATCATGTCACGTCGTCATTTAAGTCGCGAAGAGATGTTAAGGGCTGTTGGTATGCTGCAAGCTGGACGAACTCAACGCGACGTAGCGGATGCTGTCAACACCCAACCAAGCGTAATTTGCAGATTATGGGCACGCTACAGGTCTACAGGGGATGTTGCCGAACGTCACAGGGGACGAAATAGGGTTACTACCCCGCGACAAGATCGTTTCTTGCAAAATTCCGCAAGGCGGCAACCCACGATTACTGCTCGTCAGTTGGTCGCAGGCCTCCAGTCTCAGCATCAAGTGGTTATTAGCAATCAAACTGTCAGAAGAAGACTACACGAAGCCAATCTTTATGCTCGCAGACCGCTTAGGGTTCCAGCTCTTCGACATGGAAATCGAGGTCGTCGCTTATTGTGGGCTAACGCACATTTACAGTGGACCGACCATCAATAGGCACGGGTTCTGTTTTCCGACGAATCTTGCTTCGGTTTTCATCCTGATTCGAGAAGAGTGCGTATATGGCGAGTTCCTGGACGTCGGAGTCGTCTCCAGAATCCGCAAGAAGTTCATCCTTACCAAGGTGGAACAATCATTGTATGGGCTGGAATTCACCTTGGTGGAAGGACCGACCTCGTTTGGATACGGGGCAATTTGAATGCAAACCAATACATTCAGGACGTTATACACCCCATGGTAATCCCTCATCGACAGCAGTTCGGTCAAGATTTTATGTTCATGCAAGATAATGCACGGTCACACACCGCGAGGGTAGTGGTCAATGCGTTAAGCGAACACAATATGACGACGTTGGAATGGTCTGCTCAGTCTGTCGACCTCAATCCCATAGAGCATGCCTGGGATTTGCTTGGGAGAAGAGCTTTCAGTGATTCTTTGGAAAATCTGAACACTGAAGAACAACTTTTTTTACACCTTCGCAGTGTATGGAGCCATATTCCACAGACGATGATTGACAATCTCATTCTAAGTATGCCACGCCGTTGTCGAGCTGTTGCTAATGCTTTAGGAGGTCCTACAGATTATTAAAAACGTTTAAAGTACGGTTAATTACTGTATTTCTTACTACCTCGTTATTTTTGTGCCTAATCATAGAAGGTTGTAATACTCAATATTGGCACTATTCAATTCTTTCTTTAAAAAAAAAAAAAATTTGGTATGAAAATGTTTTTATTAAAATTAAAATTTAAAACGGTATAAAAATACCCTTCTATTGATATAAAACACTCACTATTACAAGAAAGGGTTTTTAAATAAAAACTAGAAATGTCTTTGTTCCCTAGACTTTGTTGATGTGTGTATTTTGCCTTAAAAAGCATCACAGCTTAGAAAAACAAAATTAAAAACATTATGAATATACTTACTGTTCCTGTGTCTCATTATTCTGCCAACGCACCTTCAGCTTGCCATTATCAATCTTCTCCACAGACAGAGGGATGCACCTATGACAGAACTTGACGCCTCTCTCCTCCATCTCGTTGGTAACCATGCGCGCCATCTGTTGGTCGAACCCACGCAGCGGCACGGAGCGTACTAGCACAGTCGCTGAGTAACCCATTGCGTTTAGGAAGCCCGCGCATTCTAGACCGATATCTGTTCTTAGTTAAGGTTTTTATTTTGATTTTAAGTTTAGTACCATCTAGCGACAGACAGTAGAACTACTTAGAAAACATGCATCGCGCTATTGAAGTGCTGACGCTCATAACTTGATAATAATAACCGAAAGTCAACAGTTGAGCCATGTCGCGACTTGCTAGGCGCTATCGACCATCCATGTAGTACAAAATATTTAATATAAGTGGGCAGTTTAGTCAATTAAACTTAATGTATGACATTAGGTAAAGTTAGTGAAGTGTGTTTGTTGAAGAAATATGTGTGTTATATCTGCTTCTGAGATAACAGAGTATTACAATGCAACAAATTTCCAAAAAGGATACATCCTGCGCCAACAACCAGCGTCTTTCCAGGCTGATGTCCTAAGCTGAAGATATCGTCACTGCTAATGCAGTACTCCACAGCCCCGGGGATATCCGGGTAAAAAGGCCGGCCTCCGACTGCGATGACGACGTTCCTAGCCGTCAGCTCCTTCTTAGACCCATTCTTTAACGTAGCAATAATCGTGTGAGGGTCTTTGAACTCCCCTAAACCATTGATATAGTCAATTTTCTTATCTCTAAGGTCCACTCTGGTGACCCAGTTGACGGATTTAATGTGGTTCTGCACAGACTCTGTGAGGGCCGGCCAGTTTATTTTGACATCTTTTACTGATGGCACTTGCCAGCCATAGGCGGTAGCTTCCTGCAACGCGAGTGTACAACATAAAAATTTATAGCAAGGGGATAATATACAATATTTGTGAAATAAAATACAAGGAAATATGTATGTTGTAACATTTTATTTGGGTAATAATAATGCTATCTCTGTACATTTATTGTTGCATTAATTTGCAAAAAGGGATGAATAGAAAAAAATATCTGGCCCCCGATTCTATTAATTTTGTCATAGCAAAACCAGTTATACCACTGACACCGCAAAAAATTACATTAAATTTTAGACTTTATTCACATATACCTACTTAAAGTTCAAAATTAAATTTCATTGCATCTTTTAATTTACTCTAAAAGATGACATTTAATTTTAGATTCTGACAGCATAAAAGTAAAGTCCAAAATCGGGCCCGAATAAATTTTACAGTAATTTTAAAGTGACATTAAACTACTACATTGTGCAGAATTATCAAATGTTTGGTGGTATGAAAGAATTATTTAAGACACCATTGATTTCTATTCACCCTTTTTAACAGACTGTGTATACAGAGTACGAACAAAGAGAAGTGTCGATATAGGTAAATTGTCGCGAATCGCAAGAGCACATTTGCGCCCTTCGAAGGGACGAAAGTTGCATTAGTGGCGAGATAACGACAGAGTCCTCTATGTTTATACTCTATTGCAATGAAAGTAGCGAAACAAACTTTACGTTCAATAACTCTTCACACTACTTATTTCTCTGAATCTTCGGACATTTAGAAGAGTTGGATTATTTTTGGTTTTCCCGATTTTTGCGAACATCTCTCAAGTTAATAGGATTTTTATATTTTTTGTTTTTTACTCACCGCGCCAGCTGTACCTAGGCATTACAATAGCTGCAAATTCTGACTTGGAAAGTGAGTCTGTGACCTAAATGCGTTATCAAGAGAAACTTTCTTTAACTATACAATACATATTGTAGTGGTGACACCGGCCGTGGTCATAGGATGACCACACCGGAGTCAGCCTGTGACCAAGGGTGGTGTAATCTGTAGGTCTGAAAAGGCGGCTTTATTGGAATCGTACTAGCAAATGTTGTTATGCAGCGATATTTACACGAAATTGGAACCTGCCTGGTAAATGGATTGTTGTGATTCATATGAGTGACGACGAGACGACGTTTTACAAATTTTATCTGTTGAGATTTACTGGCAATTCATCTAGTTATTAGTTTTTAGCGAAATCACATCTAGTTATTAGTTTTTAGGGCCACTGGTAGAGACATCTGTGCCCCGAGCACGAAAAACTATCGTAAATATACCGAGAACATGTAGCGTTGCGATTAGTCGCCTCAATCAATCAATCAATTAGCCTATTGCAGTCTACTGCTGTACATAGGCCTCTCCCAATATCGGGAGGCTTTGGCCTAGTGTTTCCACCCTGGCCAGACGGATTGGTACAGGGTTTTTATTTCGAGTTTTCCTTCTCTCGCAATGATATCGTCTGCGAATTTTTCCGTATGTCGCCTCACGGCACCCTTCGGACGAGATAGGGTAGTGATACTTGTTTTCTTTCTCCGTAACCACGCGGATATTGGTCGATTGGTCGCCTGCCTACTGTGAATCTATGTCAGTGTGAAGCCGACCAATCGCAATGCTCCGTTCTCTCGATTCATTTACGTAGGATTACGATACTTTTCCGTGCTAGGACTACAGGCAATTCAAAGGTACGTATTCTTTACCATGATCGCGTTAATTTCCGTTACTACCTACAGACAAAATTCTTATCTACAACGAGCCTGCCGTACATTCAATGTGGCATGTCTGGATGTTGACATAGACTTATTCTTCACTGGTGTCTCTAAAGTAAAGAAAGCATTATGTGATCACTACTTTGTTGATTAAGTAATTTTCTTTTATTATGCTTACTATAAATAACACTTTATATAGATGCTGAAATTAATAGTAATATATAGTCATAAAATTGCTTTGCCGTAATATTCTCAAATTTAAACGACATGTTATCGGTGAAAACTTGTAAATGGCCTTCAATATGTTATTTGATTTTCACCTATTGTTATTTTTTAGCTGTAAGTTTTCCAAAAATGTAAAAATATAACATAACATAACATAAACTCACGCCTATATCCCCGAAGGGGTAGGCAGAGGTGCTAGCACCCACATTTCGCCAGTTTATGTTTAGGTCCCAATGTAAATAGGTGGCGAGCCTATTGCCATTAACCTGGCACTTATAAACCTGCGATAAATACACACATAACTTCGGAAAGCATCGAAAAGTCATTTGGTGTGTGCCATGGTAAAACCTGGGATCGAACCCGAGACCTCGTCTCAGCAGTCCATTACCTATACCACTAGGCTACCGCGGGTAAAAATATAATAAAAATAAAACATTAGTGTATGTCATGAACGTGAAAGTTTTACCGAATCGTGACAAGGGCGCATAGTTATATGGGTCGACAATCCCCAACCAATTATTTTTAGTTATAATAAAAAACCTAATTGTTTAAATCACTGTTGTCACTTAAACATATTCGTGATTATTTGCAGTTTGACGAAAAAATCAATGTCCTGTTCAAAAATAGGTATTTATACTATTCTGTAAGTATTAATTAAACCTCATTTTATACGTAGTTAGAAAAATAGTACTGTGCATTAAACTAAAATAATTTAAACAATGACGTATTATCCCTTTCAAGACTTCATGCTCGTATTAGAAGCCCTGTTGACTAAAAGAATTAACTACACAGCAATACAGTTGAAAAATTACCAGATATTAGATCAAGTGAATGTATCCCATAGTTATTACATCTTTTGACCTTAAAACTGTACCCGCCCCACAAAGGTAATCGTTGTCAGTCGTTACGGATAGTTAAAGCCCTAATAAGTCCAACACCTGCTGTGCAATTCTGTGAGCACACAGCGTCGACCACAGCGCTGCGACCGCCTAGATAGAAATTGTCATTGGTCGGACTGGATGACGTCACAGGAGATCGACCAATGATAATCTTTATCAAGGATGTCGCAGCGCTGTGGTCGACGCTGTGTGCTTACAGAATTGCACAGCTGGTCTAACTGCAATGCTTCGATATCGGCTTTGGATTGTGGAGTTTACGTGGCAGTCGCTTCACGGAAAATATCGAAGTTCGGCTAAATCCGCAGTTAGACCGGTAACGGACCACAGGCTCTGGAGTGATAAAGCTTAGGATGCGACTGGTAATAACGTTAAGATGAAGAAAAGAAGATTAGATCAAGAGAATGTGTCCCATAGTAACTGCATCTTTTGTCCATAATACTGGACCCGCCCCACTAAGGTCTTGAATGCCAAATCAGCCATGATGATGTAGTCAGCCTAGACCCTACGTTACCGGGTCTAGCTGCTTCCAGTTACGCCGCGGGGAGGCTCCTTGTCCCCCACATCGAGCGAGAGAGCAAATTTAAGAAGACAAGCATCCAGCTCCGGTAGATTTCGTCAGACCAAGCGAAGAACTGCCGCCTGGATTCCATCTCCTGTATCAAACTTGTAAGTCTTTAAACTGCCAAGGCCAAATTGGCCGCTGCAGAGAAAATATGGGCAAAATGGGGCTTTATCGACCGGTCGTAAGAGTCCTGCACTTGCGGGGCCCAGTTCCAGTCCATGTTGTATTTGCTTTCCTGCTCGATGTGTCCCTTAACTTGCACTACCGACGACCTCTGTAAAGCAACGGAGTGCGCTGTTGCTGTGATCAAGTATTGGGCCAATAAAATGCCAGATCATTATATATCAGACCTAGTCATTGATTCGAAGATCTGCAAGCTGGCACACACCTGCTGATTGGAGGGACGAGACTACGGCGTCGGTTTTCCTATTGGGCCCATACCCTGATTTCCTTAGGAGGGGAAGGATAGCGGGCCACGGGCTCCAAAGTCTAAGCTTTAGATATAAATCAATTATCGATCTTATTCCACCAAAAGTGGATTGGCCAACCACCTTTTTTATGTAATCCTCGACCAGAAAAAGGTGGCTGGGACAGCCTGAATGAGGAAGACGGAGGATCGACAGAAATGGCGCATATTGGGAGAATGTGTCCAGAAGCTGACTGCGATAGGCTAAATGATTACCTACTTAATGCAGGTATTTAAACTATCATGGTCACTATTATCATTAGTATCGAAATGGGATATTTCCCATGTAAGTATTGTTTTAAGTGACCGACTCTCACTTTCGATACTCAAAACAAATAACATAATATAAACTCACGTCTACATTCCCGAAGGGGTAGGCAAAGGTGCTAGCACCCACATTTCGCCAGTTTATGTTTAGGTCCCAATGTAATAGGTGGCGAGCCTATTGCCATTAACCGGGCACTTATAAACCTGCGATAAATACACACATAACTTCGAAAAGTCATTGGTGTGTGCGATGGTATAACATGAGATCGACCTCGTCTCAGCAGTCCATTACCCATACCACTAGGCTACCGCGGTTATGGCGTCAAAACAAATACATGGTAAATATCCCGTCAACTATACCATTATCTAATGGACCATTAATCAATCATATGACACGATTATAAATAAGCCACGTCTATTCGCAACCGGCCTTAAAACTATTGATCGAGAGACTACCGTTAAAGTTATTAAATACTGCCTTGACCCGAGTCCAGTAGTGAACAAGTGTGAGCTAGTTCCATTTGAATGGAAGTTTAACTAAACCTGAATATAACGGAAGTAATTAACAAAATTACACCAGCTTTAAAAATAGTGTCACTTCAATGATTAGACCAAATTTAAAACTTCTTTCACTCGTTCCTTCTAACAGATACAGATGTATAATTAAAATTCGTATTCTTGTTTCTGGCTGATAAGCATACCTTATGGAAAGTGTTTCCGTGGCCTATGGGCCTGTGCAACATCAGGGAAGTCACACTCGTATAACCTCTCTATAATATAATATCGATGTGTTTCATTTTTTTTTATACCACTTAGGTGGCAGACAAGCACACAGCCCACCTGATGGAAAGTGGTTACCATGACCTATGAACGTGTGTAACACCACACACAAGTCACATCCGTGCTGCCGACCCTGTAAGAAGTAGAAGAAGAAGAAAGAATGAATATAGTGTTAATCCCGGACGCATTCGACCATTGGCACGCAACATCAAGCCAGTACTCCTCGAGTATAATCCTGCTACAGGGAAACGGCGGGAGCGCCATTGCCAGATACTTGATACCCTCGTAGCCTGTCGGTAGTAGCGGCTTCCGCTATACGGTGGCCACACCAGTAAATATGACTCTCCTGTATAAAGAGATAGGACACGACGGTATTCCTGTCCCAATTGAGCAGTCCGACTGGGGAAGTACATCCACAGAATACAACGGCTATAATAACTTCGTGTTGTGTTCCTAACGGTGACTAAGGTAGCCAGAGCTCACTGGAGAGTTTTTGTGCTGTCAGTGGGACGACCAAAGGCTTGTCCTGATTGTGTCTTCTGCACTGACGGCACAGAAACTCTGTTCCTACAAGGTCGGCAGCACGGGTATGACTACTCTGGAGTTGGACACTACATTAGGAGGACCGTGTGCTTGTCTGCCACCTAAGTTGTATAAAAAAAACCTATGACTTAGGACATATATTTTGTACCTAAAATATTCTTAAAATGTGCTCTATACGCACAGGGTCTCGTTTGTCTCGCGACTTGGATCCAATATACCTACATGTCTCGAGGTATTCTATGATAATACTTAGTGCACTTGTTTCTTGCATTTTCATGAAAAAGCGAGCCGCGGCGGCCTAAGAAGGGCGTCAAAAAGTATATGATGAGACCGTCAAGCTGAGTGTCACCATTGTCACATGGTATATGTAAGTAATGGTGACCCTCTTTTCTGAGACTTTGCCTTCAGCCTACCATCAGGCAAGGCAGTCTAATTGACGTTTCCTATATATATATAAAAGTTACAATATTCCACGTATGTCAATTTCGTATGTAATGAATTTATTTAGTGGGTACTCAAACAAATGTTGAATGTATCAGAAAATTAAATGAAAACAAATGATAAGTTGCAAGGAAGTTAGTTATTTATCACCATTATTTTTTAATATGTGTATTCAAATTATAACAAGTTGTTTTCAGTCATGTCACGCGCGTATGACACAATCTTCTTACCTACTTTCAATAGGTACGTTAAATAAAGATGTACTTGCTGTCTCAGAAAAAGGCGCGAGTTTTTTTATATACAACTTAGGTGACAGACAAGCACATGGCCCAACTAATGGAAAGTGGTAACATGGCCTACGGACGTGTGCAACACCGGGAGAGTCACACTCGTGCTGCGTGGTTCCAACCACCTCATCTCTTCCTCAGCGGTGTCGTACAAGGCGACTAAAGGATAGGGCTGTTTAACATCAGAGAGATATATATAGTACAGACTCAGCCTCAGGATGCAAGGCTTGAGTCAACAATAGTGCCCGGAAGACGGCAATAGGCTCACCCCCTGTTACATGGGACCGAATTTTATGATTGGTGAAATGTGGGTGTTAATTCACCTCTGCCTAACCTTCCGGGGATAAAGGCGTGATTATATGTATGTACAGCACAAGAATTCCAGCGAGTTTTGGCTACCCTACTCACCACCGGGAACACACCTTCATTTATTTATATTGTTTAATCATTCATTTTTTTATTGATACGGGTCTCCACCGAATGGAAAGCGTTTACCGTGACCTTTATTGTTTTTGCCCGACATTAATACTCATATCTCTACAAAAAGATTGGTTTAGAGTTATAGACCTATTACCTTTTTTTTATACCCTTAGTTGGCAGACAAGCACACGGCCCACCTGATGGAAAGTGGTTACCGTGGCCTATGCACGTTTGTAACACCAGAGGAGTCACAGTCGCGCTGCCGCCACTGACAGCACAAATTCTTTTTTTAATTTAATGAGGAATCTAAAAAGTTATAATTTGGGACTGAATTTGATTATTTTTTGACTAATTTGGGAATTAAAAATGATGAAAAGTCATAGTTTGCAGTTTAGTTAGGCAATATCTTAATTTGCAAAGCATATTTTATGATAACAGACTTACAACAATTAACCGCGGTAGCCTAGTGATATGGGTAAGGGACTGCTGAGACGAGGTCTCGGGTTCGATCCCAGGTTTCACCATGGCACACACCAATGACTTTTCGATGCTTTTCGAAGTTATGTGTGTATTTATCGCAGGTTTACAAGTGCCCCGATTAATGGCAATCTCTTACAGGCACCTATTACATTGGGACCTAAAAATAAACTGGCGTAATGTGGGTGCCTAGCACCTCTGCCTACCCTTTCGGGGATATAGGCGTGAGTTTATGTTTATTGGGGAGAATCGGATGACCTTGTCAAATAGCCTATTAGTTAATTGATGGCGGTATACAATGCATGTAACGGAAAATTTAATATTATGTGCCATGGAAACACTCGATTTCCTGTCTGATGAATGATGACTCATTCATGGTACTTGCCTCAACTACAATCCTTTACTACCTACATGCATTATCTACACTCGGTACTCGGTACTTGAGCATCTAGTACAGATTGGAATCTCAGCGATGTCAGTCCACATATTCATATTTATAAATAGCGTAGTGCAGTCCTTCTATTGTATGGCATACGAATGCAATGTTTAGTCTCTTTTGACTTTTGAGAGACTATCAGGGCGTTGTTGCCTAATCAAGATAGTAATTTCCAGATTTGGAAATATTTTGCTTATAGCGCAGACGACTTCTCTGTTGAATGAAATTTTAAAGCATTTAGCAATCGCCGTAAGACGGATATATATAGTAAGATTTGGATGATTTCAGGCGTGGTTCGGTGACTGTGGTCAGAGCATTTCTCCTTGTTCCTACAACAGGTATTTAAATTTTATTGACCCAGAACTTGGCCACAGCAACAGCGCTCTCCGTTGCTCTACATAGGTCTTCGTTAATACATATGAAGGGGCACATCGAGCAGGAAAGCAAATGCGACATGGTCTGAGATTGGGCAAAAGATGCAGTTACTATGGGACACATTCTCTTGATCTAATCTCATCTTCTTCATCTTAACGTTAATACCACTCGCATCTTAAGCTTTATCACTCCGGAGCCTGGGGTTCACTTTACCGGTCTAACTGCTGATTTGGTTGAACTTCCATATTTTCCGTGAAGCGACTGCCACGTAAACTCCACAACCCAAGGCCGATATCGAAGCATTGCAGTTAGACCAGCTGTGCAATTCTGTAAGCACACAGCGTCGACCACAGCGCTGCGACTTCCTTGATAAAGATTGTTATTGGTCGGTCTCCAGTGACGTCGCAGGACTCTTGCGACCGGTCGATAAAGTCCCATTTTGCCATGTTTTCTATGCAGCGGCCAACTTGGATCCGCAGGCGGTTTAAAGACTTCCAAGTTGGCCACTCGTCTGAGGGCTGAGCCACTCGAGCCATGCATCTGAAGTTGAGTCTGGGCTGTATATGTGTCTGACGTTAAACAGCCCTATCCCTTAGCCGCCTTGTACGACCGCATGGGAAGAGATGGGGTGGCCCAAATTCTACTCTGTCGGGAACCAAACACCAACTTATAATGTATGTATATGTAGAATAGCACCACAGTTGAGTTTTCGAAGTAAATTAGAAGGAAGCATCTAAGCAAATTAGACACTTATTGAGGATTCAGTTTTTTTCAGCTATTCAGGATTACTTTATATATTAAATTAAACGGTCAAAGTATTTGAGGGTTGACTATATTGGTTTAGATTTAGGGTAATTACACCCAATTTCCATGTGTCTATCCTGCCTGAAGCAACAGCGACGTACACAATATCATTCTAAACAGCTTTTTTGTCTTTTTATGTCTGCGATGCGCAATGCCGTGCGAAATGGAAAAGAAAAATCCAGCAGACGGACCCCGAGCTTCGAGGTGAAGGCCTCAGTCGCAATCGGGTTGAGGCACCGTTATGATAATTATGTGTTTTGGTCTATAATTAATTATCGCCTCAAGACGAATGAAAAGGAAAATTTCGAACATCCAAGACGGATCCTTGTAGCTTTGTTTATCAGAGCTCCCTGAAAAAAATCTGTGCGCGGTGCACCCGAGACAGGTTTTTTTCTCACAGTACAGTCTTGGATGTTCAATTTACATATAACATGACATAAACTGACGCCTATATCCCCGAAGGGGTAGGCAGAGGTGCTAGCACCCACATTTCGCCAGTTTAATAATAGGTGGCGAGCCTATTGCCATTAACCGGGCACTTATAAACCTTATGTTCAATTTTTCCGATCTAAATCTGTATGCATAATATACTATAAAATATTAATCGCGAAAACGTGTGCAAACGGCATTTGGTCGAACCCATCCTCACTAGTCACTAATAATAACATAATCGATAAAGTTTATAAATATTTTTTAGATCTCTATCAGAAGGTAGGTAATATACAGTATGTAAGTACATATAACCTAAAAGAAAGCAACAACACAACTACTCAGTAAATAACCTTGAAAAGGCTATTACGCTACTTTATTTTGTAAATTATAGGTTGTGGCTCTTTGACCAATTCTGCCAATTGGAGTACTAAGTATAGGGAAGGTTTAGAAGTACGGCGCGCGGCGTTCACGGGCTAAAATAATATGAATATCAGTTTTCTTTATAGAGACATGGCCGCGTGGACTCAGCCTCAGGCTCGAGTCAACTATAATGTCCGACATACGGCAATAGGCTCACCACCTATTACGTGGGACCGAATACAGTTTTTTTTTTTTATACAACTTAGGTGGCAGACAAGCACACGGCCCACCTGATGGAAAGTGGTTGCCATGACCTATGAACGTGTGTAACACCAGTGGAGTCACATCCGTGCTGCCGACCCTGTAAGAACAGAGATTTTGTGCCGTCAGTGTAGAGGACAAAGCAGGACAAGCCTTTGGTCATCCCACTGACAGCACAAAAACTCTCCAGTGAGCCAGTTATTGGTGAAATGTGGGTGTTAATTCACCTCTGCCTAACCCTCCGGGGATAAAGGCGTGATTTTATGTATGTATGTATGTATGTCAATTAGTCATTGGTCCAATTCGCGACTGGTTCGATTCTCGATTGTTCCCATTCCAGAATAACTACATTTACCTATAATATTAGGATCATGTTTGATAAACGTACAAGAAGCACTGAATTCCTCGTGTATCCAGTACCCTACGCTACTAGCTACTTGTGTCATGGTCGTGAAGCAAGAACTCAGACACGGAAGTAGATGGAGTATCTGTTAAAACCATTAGTGCTAACAAAAAGGGACCACTGATTAGAATATTATTAAGTAGGTAATCTCAAAAGGTTTTGTAAGAGTTAGGACACGACGGTATTCCTGTCCCAATTGAGCAGTCCGACTGGGGAAGTACCTCCACCCTACAAAATACCGCGGCCATAATAACCTCCTCGTGTTGTGTTCCCGGTGGAGTGTAGGGTAGCCAGAGCACACTGGTGAGTTTTTGTGCTGTCAGTGGGAATACCAAAGGCTTGTCCAGCTTTGTCTTCTACACTGACGGCACAGAAACACTCAATTCTTACAGGGTCAGCAGCACGAGTGTCGATGTTGCATACGTCCATAGGCCACGGTAACCACTTTCCATCAGGTGGCTATGTGCTTGTCTGCTACCTAAGTGGTCTGAAAGAAAGGTACTTTTTCATACATATAATCGTTTTTATCCACGGAGGGTTAGGTAGCGGTGAATTAACACCCACATTTCACCTATCATTGAATTCCGTCCCACGTAATAGGGGGTGAACCTATTGCCGTCTTTCGAGCACTGTTGTTGACTCAAGCCATTCATCTGAGACTGAGTCTGGGCTGTATATATCTGTCTGATGTTAAGCTCAATCCCTTAGTCGCCTTGTACGACACCGCATGGGAAGAGATGGAGTGGTCCAAATTCTACTCTGCCGGGAACCACGCAATATTTTTTCAGTGGTTTATACATAACATCATCTACAAGTGGGTAACAATTCTATTCACGAGCAATAGTTTAGATAAAGAATGAAGATACTATTTGCGCACTAAACATATAATATAATATTCTGATAGTGACTGGCACAATACATCGTTATCGCTAACATCTCTCAAGTAAAGTTAAAAATACGCACAAACTGAGTGTAAAACTCTTCTATATAAAACTATTGTTAGGTTAGCTTGGCATTATTACCGCGGCGCAGATTCTCATCTATCAAATAAAATCTTTTTAAGTGCTCCAATTATTGTGTAATTAGTATAGTCAAGCCCATGTTCACTGGAGCTCACTGGAGAATTTGTGCTGTCAGCGGGATGACTAAGGGCTTGTCCTGATTTTGTGTTCTGCACTGACGGCACAGAAACTGTGCTTACAGGGTCGGCAGCGCGAGTGTGGCTTACACATCTGGTGTTACACACGTCCATAGGCCACGGTAACCACTTTCCATCAGGTGGGCCGTGCGCTTGTCTGCCACCTAAGTGGTATAAAAAAATGTTACCATATGAATTCTGAGCAGAGAAGGGGGCCACCTTACTAAGCGGTCAAGGGCGGCCAAGACTCGACGAAGGATCGCAAGACGCGCCTCCCTGTTTCCGGGGACGAGTTAGGGACTCTGTAGTCCCCACACCCGAGAAGAGGGCCAGATCGTGAGAGATGGCCCTGGGTCGGCCGGGGTGCGAGGGATATGCCTGTCAACCTCACCTTCGGCAGCCAAAGCGACCCACAGGCGGCGTGCGTTTTAGTCGGTTCGAGTCCGACATAACCTCCTCCACCGGCTCCGGTGGGGAGGTATCCGTGGGGATTTTGCGCACGTAAAAGAAAAAAAAAGGGCGGCCAAGACTCCCAGACCACGATCATCTCATCATCTCGTCGCGTTTGTCTCATGCGTTTGACCAGGTCGCATCAAAAACCCTCACATCCAAGTCCGGGATCTGACTTTTAAAGTCTAAAAGAGCTAAACTTCGATATTTTCCGTGAAGTGATATCCAAGTTTTGTATATGGCTCCGTTGTCTACTAACAATGGACTTATTCTTAAAACGCGTTAACCCGCTGAATCAATTCAGGCGTGATTCAAACCCGCAATCTTTACCTTACAGGGGAATGCTCTGACTACTGAGTCACCGAACCTTACCTGGAATCATTCAAATCTTCCTATTTACATAGGGGTAAGCAGAGGTGCTAGCACACACAATTCGCCAGTTTATGTTTAGGTCCCAATGTGTGCCATTAACCGGGCACTTATAAACCTGCGATAAATACACACATAACTTCGAAAAGCATCGAAAAGTCATTGGTGTGTGCCATGGTAAAACCTGGGATCGAACCCGAGACCTCGTCTCAGCAGTCCATTACCCATACCACTAGGCTACCGCGGTTCCTATATCTTATATATAAAACTAGCTGACCCACCCCAGCTTCGCCGGGGGTATATTTTGAAGCTTCATATCCCTTTGAGCCCGTATGTTTTAGTCTTCAAAATATGTATGAAAAATTGCCGGATTTGTTAACATTTATTATCAACGCTCCGCTCCCTTAAGTAGTAGCGTGATGATATATAGCTTAAAACCTTCCTCGATAAATGGACTACCCGACACTGAAAGAATCATTCAAATCAGACTAGTAGTTCCAGAGATTAGCGCGATTCTCGTGTCGCGGTGTTTGTGGTTAAACTCCTCCAAAACGGCTTGACCGATTCTCATGAAATTTTGTGTGCATATTGGGTAGGTCTGAGAATCGGACAACATCTATTTTTCATCCCCCTAAATGATTGATAAGGGTGTCCACCCTTAACATTATATGGCAAAACAACGTTTGCCGGGTCAGCTAGTATTTATATAATATATATATTTTTATATAGGACACGCCAACTTGACCTCACCTCGCCTAATGGTAAGCTAAAGGCAAAGTCTCAGGAAAGAGGGTCACCATTACAGACACTAAGTGCTACAATGGTGGCACTCAGCTTGGCGGCCTCATCAGATGCTTTTTCACGCCCGCCCCGCTTAAAGGCCCCGGGACTGTAGGAAGAATATATTTATATATTTACACGTCTTACGGGGACACTGTGGGAGCCATCTACCGATCTCGTACGAACTATTGGTTAATATAGTTCATATTACATATAAATATAATGAAATAGTCGGGCAACGATGCGAATTATCCTTATTAAGGTACAGGAAGGAAGCTAGTTAAGATACAATATCGCCTCGTCAGTACAACGTTTCAGTTGCAATTTAATCAATACTACGCCCCTACTTTGCCTGATATAATTTGATTTCCCGTAGTTCAAAAGCATCTTTTTGTTTAATATATATGTCTAAAAATAAGACGCGTGATTCCCGACAAAGTAGAATTTGGACCACCGCATCTCTTCCCATGCGGTGTCGTACAAGGTGACTAAGGGATAGGGCTGTTTGACATCAGACAGATATATACAGCCAAGACTCAGCCTCAGATACATGGCTTAAGTCAACAATAGTGCCCGGAAGACAGCAATAGATTCACCCCCTATTACGTGCGACCGAATTTAATGGTGAAATGTGGGTGTTAATTCACCTCTGCCTAATCCTCCGGCGTTAAAGGCGTAATTATATGTATGTATGTGAAAATAATCAATGTAGAATAGTCGTTTCAGGACTGCGCACCAATACAGGCGTTACGACTATCAATTAATCAAGATAAATTAATCTGAAAATCAGTTGTAATTGTAATTTAATAATTTTAAATTGTTTTATCTAATCAATATAAAGAAATATTTGATTCTAGTTGAGGATAATAAATTAAGTAACTGTTGTGAACGGATTCAGTTGGCAATTGTTCACCAGCCTCTCTAGACAAGAGACAATTTGTTAGCCATCCTATACATTTATCATTCTATTCAACAATGACCGCGGTAGCCTAGTGGCATGGGTAATGGACTGCTGAGACGAGGTCTCGAGTTCGATCCCAGGTTTTACCATGGCACACACTAATGACTTTTCGATGCTTTCCGAAGTTATATTTGTATTTATCGCCGGTTTATAAGTGCCCGGTTAATGGCAATAGGCTCGCCATTATTACATTGGGACCTAAAAACATAAACTAGCGAAATGTGGGTGCTTGCACCTCTGCCTACCCCTTCGGGGATATAGGCGTGACTTTATGTTATGTATTCAACAATATCCCGGCCAATGGGTGCAGTGTGCAGCAGGTCTAACCCCTCGTTTACACCTAAGTATAAAACACATACTTGACAAGTTGCAATAATAGGTATGTCAAAGGTACAGTGTGAACGCAAATGCGTTTTATACTTGTTTACAACTTGTTGGCTGTAGAATTAATTTATAAAGCATTTAATATGCTACCTATTCAAATTGATTAAGATATAGTAAATAATGAATAGAAAAGGGAGTCGAACCCGCGATCTTTCCCTTACAGGGGGAACGCTCTAACCACTAAGCCACTGAGCGATTCGTTGACTATACATTCTATGTGAACGAAAAAGTATCTGAGATACACGTATAAAACAAGTATTTTGTTTTGATTAGTCTTTTACAAATATTGTATCAAACAAGTTTACCAACTTGTTTTACAACTTGTTTCGTGGCGAAAACGAGGGGTAAAAAGGCCACGTCAGAAGAATCGTATTAGGATAATAGTTTATCATGAGGCAATATTTACACAAAAATAGAATCTGCAATGATTTGTGATTTTGCTCATATACTTACAATAATAAACTATACTACGAGTATAATAATAATTAATATTATAAAGAGGAAAGATTTGTATTTTTGTATGTAACGAGTAAACTCAAAAAGTACTAGACCGATTTTAATAATTCTTTTTTCATTAGAAAGATACATTCTTCGTGAGTAATATAGGCTACTTTTTATCCCAATTTTCGGATGGGATCAGGATTTACGCGGGTGAAACCGCGGCGCGGTGCTAGTGAGTGATAATTTTAAAATTTTTATAGGAATCTATTGAGATCTACTAGAATATCATAAAGTTACACGTTTTTAGTAGAATGTGTAGCCTGTTACCTTTTTAGACGAGCAGGTATGAATGTACAGTTCACAAAGGAAATACGGTCGCACTTTTTCATATACATACAGTATACTGAAAAAGTGCGACTTTTTCATATACATACAGTATACTGAAAAAGTGCGACTTTATCTCCTTTGTCAACTGTATGATATGAAGTAAAATGTGCCTGCACGCCGCCGGTGCAGGCGTATTACTGACTTAGGGACCAGATCGAGAGACATGGACCCTGGGTCGGCCGGGGTGACCTTGACCATCAACGGAAAGGAACAGTGGCTCTGCGAGGCAGAAAACTCTTATGTATAAAAAATTACCGATATGACCTGATGATGTTGGACGGTGCATTGTGTTACCATATTAACGAGAAAGTTTCAAGCAGTTTTTTTAAAGACTACATATAGTAACCGATATTACTTTTTTTGCTGTTTGCTTGCTGATAGCGAAACAAAAAAAATTGCGCTTGCAAGAGCTACGTCGTAGTCTAAATATTTATAATGCAATTGTTTCATGGTTCCTGTTGATTTAAAAAATGGCATTCGTAAAAATACAAACAAATGATTGTAATATATATGAGCGCTATATAACTGAACAAAGAAAAATAATTATTTTTTTACAACTATAATAAAATAATGTAAAAGCCTTGAACTCAAAAATCGCGGCCACGCACCGCGTTTTCAAAATTCCAGGTAAGTATAAAAATGTCTGCCTACCCCAATGGGAAAGAAGCGTGTCTATGAGTGTGTATTCTATTAATAACATTATAACGAACTACTGCTTTTATTTCTACACTCTAATGACCAAACAACTTACAAAATAAATTACATATTCTACAACGTTACACCGTATCATCCATCGTTAGTTACATTATTATAACAGCTATGATTACAGTAATCTAACTATAAAATAAATGTAAAAACAGTGTAACCAAGAATAATCCAAGTTTTCTTTAGCCTTAGTTCAAGAAGGAAGTAGGATGCAAGGTAGGAGTAGTACCGTAGTAGGAAGGGTAGGAGCCACGTCACTTACCATCTACAAAAAACATAAATACCGATGTAGTGTTTGGAGAAAATTAAGAAAAATATCACATAATATAATTCTTAGCATTTGTAATGTTTGATACTTTCATTGCTTCTTAATTAATCATCTTATATTAAAACAATGTGGATATGATATTTCAATGCTATAACACAATTGGAGGAATAATGTCATAAATTATCGTAAGAACTCACTGATCCGTGAATGTCCTGTTACAGCACTAGTTCTTAAACTAAATAGCCTAATGTTGAGGTACTATTCCAAGCATTGCCATATCTACCTCTTTATAATACAAGATGATTGGATATAGGAAAGTAATATTTTTAACGTACACATTTAAAAACTTACATGAATGCTTTCTCCAAGTAAGGCAGCCTGATGCATCAATTTCTTGGGTATACATCCCACATTGACACAGGTACCACCAAGCCCCCACTTGGTGCCCTGTGGTGAAGGTGTCACATAGTCGAGCACAGCTACACGTGCACCCAAGTTCACTGCTTCTTTGGCACACGCGAGCCCACCGGACCCACCACCAATGACCGCAAGGTCATAGTCGAAATTTCCATCTAAAAGGTGAATCAGCAACCCATCAGTGTGTGTTGTGTGTGATTACATAAATGCGTGTTGGAATGGAAAGCATTTTTAGTAGTAGTTGGTTGCAGATACTATTCTTTAGTTTAGTATATTTTTTACGGTAATATTATATTTTTAATTTTGTGTAAGAATTCTAGTATTTTATCTATTCTAACAGTTCTTAAACTTCAATTCATTAATAAATTCAAAGTAAGGGGGTTTTAACAGGTATCATTTTAATAATTATTGGTTTGATAAATTGACCATCTAATCCAGTTAAATACCGAAGTCAGCAGTAATGGCTCCGTGAAGTATCTGAGTTGCTTAGGCCTAGTATCTACATCCGAATGGCATGCCTTGTTAGGGGCATTGAGAGGACACTCCATACCAAATGAACTATAACTGCAACCTCTAGTAAACAAACCCTTCGTTTACTTTGGTTTGATTAATCCACCCCATTTGCCTAAATTCCGGGGATGCTTTTTCTCTTGTCATCAATAATAGGCTTAACAAACTGAAGATGAGTTATTCTCAGACAATTTTAAGCATGTAATGCCTTATAGGGTAGATAGTGAATGTACCAGTTAGACACGCTCACTACTAAAGGGCCCCCAAAAATGTCCTATAGCAGAATTAAAGAGACGCCAAAAGCATGACATTCACTTAGTGATAGTTTTCACAATACAACAGTATCAAAATAAACTGAAAAATTGGTACATCACATTGAGAAAACGGTGCCCAAAAGTAATTAATGATTTGTTACTTGCAACTAAATGCAACTGTCAATATTATGAGATGCTTTTCCTTTTCCAAGCAACATTTATAGTGCAAATGTAATAACGCACTAATGTTTTTTAAACCTTAAGCTCCCTTAGCAACCGAGTTTATGAAAGTATCTATGTATTGAGATTGCTCTTGAAATAATAGAATGTGCACAGTAAATAATATTTTATTTTGCTATCATACCTTCTTGGGTATTGTCAATAGGAGTGACCAACTTGGTATTACGGCTACAACACAGCCAGTCCGCTGTTGCCACCAAAAAAAATATATGTACCAAAATAACTTTAATGGTGAGATTACTATTTAGTTATTCCAATAAGAGTGACACAAATCTAATAAGATAATAAACCCTTAACTTTGAAATCTAAGTACTAAAGTAATGAGTTCTTATATAGGTAGGTATTGTGCAATCAAATAATTTTGTAATTCCACCATCCCAAGGACAAAAATTAATATTCTGTGTAGAGTTTTAAGCAATTACGCTTATATTTCTAGATAGATATCAAATAATGTTATGTTTTTAAACAGGTCACAGGAAATTTCGGATAAAAAGTAAGACTTTATTAACAAAAACTGTGTTGCTAATTGAGATTGAGGTTAGTCAATTATCTACAATTCAAGGTTAATACGCCGTCAGTTCAGGATTACTTACGTGTGCTAAGAGTCCGACGGGCCAATAAAACAATTCTGTCAGTGGATAATGATGATTTTAAAAAATTATTTATCCTTACAAAATTACTTATGATTGTCATTTTGACGTCAAATGTGACAGACAGGGAAATACGCGAGTAGCGTATGAAATAGAAAGAAGGACTGTAAAGATAACTTATTCTAAACGTCAGTACATAACCAAAGTTCAGTTCAACACGTTCAAAGATGAAATCCCTGTTAATTACCGGTGCGAATAGAGGTCTGGGCCTCGGGATGGTGAAATTTCTAACTAAACAGAATACCTCGCAGAAGATAATTGCGACATGCCGAAATGTTTCCGAGGTATGTAACTCAATTCCGACTTACCTATGGGTGCCATAACTTCGTTTCTATGTTACACAAATTAAATATTCAACACTTTGAGAACTTTTAATTTAACAGTGCACAGTAACACACAAGTTTCACGAACAAACACTATTCGTTTTATGGCGTAAGGTGCTTTTTTGTAGCAAACTACTACAAGTGTGTAAAAGAGATGGCACATAAACCAATGCCCAATGCCACTCAACTAGATGCTCTGACAGATAAGTGACGTCACCTTTGAGTAGGTAAATTAATATGAAAAGTGTTGTAGTCCCATGACGTATCACTTTTTAGTAATGTAATGATGTCACGCTAGACGACATAAATACTAAATCACAAATAATATTAACACAGCAAATTATCGAGATATTACAAAACAATACATACAGTAGATATTTTTAGTAAATTGCCACACTGTACTCGTACTCATTAGCTCCGTAAACCCGTTAGGAATTTGAGAAAACTTTTTGAACTATGGTGCCAAATCTCTACGATCATTACTTCATCTGTTGTTTATATAAACTGAAATACAGTTTATTAAAATATGCAAGTTAATGCTGAGTGGAGAGAACAGTTTTAGGAAATGATTTCACTAAGTACGCCACTTCCTTGACTATCTACTGTAGGGTAGAGATATTTGGCGGTGCAGTATGCAAAACGGTATCATTCAAGATTCAAGAATTAAAAGTACTTTATTGAAAAAGGAAGACATTAATTTTATTATAATTGCAACTAAATGCTTAATAGCGTGAACACTTGTTGGAAACGTGACACTATACCACTTCCTTGAATTACTGTTCATTAGGGTAGAGACAGATAATAATAATAATAAATATTCTATAAAATTATACACAACGCTATCTAGACCCATGTTAAGCGAAGTTTAACCAGCTTGTTTTATGGGATCTAGATTGCGGATAAACATACTTAAATACTTTTTTGTAAATACAAACATACTATACATAGAAACCCTCGAGCCAATGCAAATATACATATGCATATAAATATTTGCACTGCTGTGCAATTCTCTAAGCGTTCCCACAGCTTCGAAGACAGCGCTGCGACAGCTTTGATATAGAGATTTTCATTGGTCGGACTGTGTGACGTCACTGGAGATCGACCAATCACAATCTCTACCGAGGCTGTTGCAGCGCTTGCGTCGTGTCGATGCTGTCGTGCTCGATGCAATGCTGTACGCTTAGAGCATTGCACTGCTGAGCGGGAATATGAAACAGTCGAACGTTCTACCGCTGCGCCATAGAGGCCGTTGAAGATTCGGCGATCGGTCGAGATTTGGCGGTACATAACATAGCCTTTGATTTAGGCGCTGTTTTATTAAAATAAAAATGTATACAGTAAAAGTTTCATATGCATATAATAAAGTACCATTCTATGCAACGTTAACAATTAATCAATGCTAATAACTAATTACAGAATAATTTGACTAATTTATTGAATGGTTTACTCTCGACTGCCCATAAAAGCCTCAGGCCACCACTTGCCCCACTGCAAGGGCCGTGGAATTAATAAATGGTCTACTGCGATCTAACCCTGATGTCGATGTATTCTCCGACAATATACATCAAATGATGAGAAACGTCTTAACGTACCTGAATGCACCCTCATGAGATGTGCATCAGAATGGCAAATTAGTAGTGGCTTACCTTTACACATTAGCAATATTATTATTAATATTTTATTACTTACATGTACCTAGTAGATTAAGTTAGCTGTTAGTTAGTTAGTAAGTAGTATAACATTATAAGCGCTTTGGTGTTACACTGTTAGCTTGTATTGTTTGTAAATAATAAATAAATAAGTTAATGAAAGATACCCTGATTAAGACTTAAACACTAGATATGCTGTAAGAAAAGATAGCGCCGAAAATATTTGAGTAAAATTTATAACTATAAAATAAGAAATAATAACTAAGGTATAATTAACTTAATATTACCTTTTCAGGAACTGAAGACCTTGGCTGCAGAGAATAAAAACTTGTTTATTCTAAACTTAGGTAAGTGTCTATCCCATGTAATCCTACTAAGTATATTGCGTTCTAAAGCAACCAATTGTTCTTTAATATAAATTACTAACAGCAACCGTTAGAAGTATGCGAGAAATTACTCTACATACTCGAATAAGATTGTAGGTTTAAAATAATATTTATAAATTTATAATTAAATTCTAGTTTAATGTTTCAGACCTCGCAAATATATCTTCAATTGGTGATATATCGTCACAAGTATCCAAAATTGTAGGTAACGAAGGATTAAATGTTTTAATAAATAATGCAGGCGTTGCCACGAAATATACCAAACTCGGCTTGGTAAAAGCTGAGCAGCTATTGGAGAACCTTACCATTAATACGGTTGCACCAATTATACTCACTAAGGTCTGTTACTGAACTGAAGGCCAATACCCGTAGTAAAAAGATGATCAAATTTCAGTCTTCGTCTAACCTCAATCTTCTGAATGTCAAAAACGGTATTCACATAACAGGATTTCACAATAATTTTCGTGAGCCATTTCCACCATCGAACGATCAGCTGTACAATTCTCTAAGCTTACAGCGTCGAGCACAGCGCTGCGAGCTGTGACAGTCTTGACAGATAGTTATTGGTCGGACTGGGTGACGTCACTGGAGATCGACCAATGACAATCTCGATCAAGGCTGTCGTAGCGCTGCGCTCGATGCTGTATACTTTTTTTTTTATGTGCGCAAAATCTACACGGACACCCCTCCACCGGAGCCGGTGGAAGAGGTTATGTCGGACTCGAACCGACCAAAACACATGCCGCCTGTGGGTCGTTTTTTTTGGTTGCCGAAGGTGAGATTAACAGGCATATCCCTCGCACCCCGGCCGATACAGGACCATCTCTATCGATCTGGCTCTCTCCTCGGGTGTGGGGACCACAGAGTCCCCAACTCGTCCCAGGAAATGGGGATGCGCACGAGGCGCGTCACCGCTGCGGCCTGCTTCTGCCAGGGTGACAGGAGGCTCCACTCGTCACCCCCAGGCCTGCGCTCATGAGGGCGGAGGTCATTCATCGACCCGACTCTGTCTACTTAGAGAGCAGGCAACGCGCCACCGATACAGTGGACATGCCACTTATATGTATTAAACGATTCGGCGAAGGACTGGAATGCACTTCCCGTTTCTATGTTCCCGGACAGCTACAACTTCGATGACTTCAATACTAAAGTGAATAGTTTACTTCTAGGCAAACGTGCTCCACAGTCGACCACTTCGTCACCTACTAACAGCGTGAGACAGTGGTCAAACGCGAGCCTATGTAATATAAAAAATAAATATTTGAGAGATCAAGACTGAATTTCGATCATTTTTTATTACGTGATTGGACCTTCTGGTGACATTTATTTTACTTAATAAATAATCTATTTTCTATTTAATATGTTTAAATATTTTTTCAGACTCTGCTACCGTTTCTTAAACAAGCTGCAGAAGCGAATAAAGATAAGTCAATGGGGGTACAACGCGCAGCTGTAATCAATATGAGTTCAGTTCTTGGATCTATTGCACAAAATGACAATGGAGGATTCTATCCTTACAGATGTTCAAAGGTAAGATCGTACCCTAAAGGCGCCTGCAACCTTTACATGTGGATAAATGGTTCATACGATTTATGATCAAAATAATAAATGTCCAACTAGGATTAAAGTCCAACACGATTTATGTCAAATACGATTTATGACCAAAATACGAAATGTCCAACTAGTATTAAAGTAGCACGTTTTTTTCCAGCACTACTTGTATGGTGTGTAGGTAGTTAATTCTTTGGCCGTGCCTACTAACGTTCTTCGTTTACACAGAATAAAATAAAAAAAATAATGATCTTGATTTCAGGCAGCGTTGAACGCAGCGACAAAATCTATGAGCCTCGATTTGAAAAAGGAAAACATACTGGTGGTGTCGATGCATCCTGGTTGGGTAAAAACTGATATGGGTGGTGCTGCCGCCCCACTGGACGTTGACACAAGCATTAACGGTATATTTAATACCATAACCAAACTTGGAGGAGCCGACACTGGCAAGTTCGTGCAATACGATGGCAAAGAGTTGCCATGGTAGATAAACTTAGTAGCGACAAGTGGCAAAAAAAAACTGTTATTAAATTTTAGTGCAATTTTCTTTTTTGTTTTTTTTTTTATATTTCATACCAGATTTGATGTAAAGTTGCAATGGTATACAATAATATATCGATCCAGTTGTCTGCGTCAAAGTGCATTCAGTATCCAGTCTCACTATACAAGTATACATACTCACAAAAGTACTAAAAAAGTACATAATCACAAACAGATATTATTAGACTAACGGCTAGTGAGTAGACATTATGTACCTAACTATTAATTTGCTTGATTAAATATCTCAGGTGTTCTACTATACCTAAACCTAGGTACTTACCCTCCCATCGGCTCCTGTCCTGGTTATCATTTTGTGATTGTGGTTTAATAAGCCCTTTAGACGCAGCTGCAATGAAATAAATTTAATATAATAAATTACTATTACTGTATATCTATAGTAAGGTTTGATATTGAGTGAACAGTTCTGGGAAGAATCAAGGTTCTGCACAACTTTATAAGCAGCCCGAATGATGTACGACTGACTGTATCTTTACAGTCAATACACGTTATGTATGGCAGTGAATTTAAATTTTGAAGCATAAAGAGTTCAAGAGTAACCAGCGAGTATGTTTGAAAAAAATATCACATCTCGCTACATCAATTTTCATAAAACGTATGGAAAGAAATGATTTCCACCTGCCCCAATTGAAAAGAAAGAAAACTGTATCCTATTTGTCAGTTCCCACTCTCTGCTCTTATTCCGTATTATTTTCTTATATGTAACCAACATCCATAATCACTTACATATTGATTATGTACCTACCCTACCCTACCTACTAACGGGACAAACAGCAAGTTTTAGTCGATTATATATTTTATTATTATAAAAAAGTTCGATGAATTATGTATGATGCATTGACGCATAAAAAGTACTTATACGAAAAAATTTAAATTAAAATGACGCTCCAACTTCGTTTAAATATTTTCTAATCTTTTACCAGGTCAACGTTTAAATATAATGTAAAAAAAAAATAAACGTGATTTTTACAGGCATGTACCTTACCTATAGTACCTGGTAAGAAACAAAGACATTTTACATTTGAATTTGGCGCCATTTGATTTTTTATAAACAATTTTTATTTTGTCACAAACAAAATGCATCATTAGAACGCTCCCTGAATCCCACACTCTAGAATTCCCTGTTTCGTGGGATACAGTCCCATTCTTTCCGCTACGACAATAAATTAACAAATAAGAAGAGAGCAAACAGACTGTTAATACTGTTGATTGATGGCGCTTGGTGAAACTTGCTACATACATATTGAATAAGACATTTTGTACTTACATTTCCACTATATTTTATATTTCACCAAAACCTTTGAGAATGCCGTGAGACGAAACCGGTCAGGCGGAAAATATAGTGGAAAAAAGTACAAAGTGTCTTTCTTATTTATTAAGAGAGTAAACACATTATCTTTTTGTCTTTTTTAAGAAAAGTGAAAACAAGAATATAAGCATGCATGCATAGTTGGATGTGACCGCGTGTGCGTATGCTTGTGCATGTACGTGTGCGTGTGCGTGTGTATCTGTGTGTCTGTATGTGTATGTGTGCGTGCATGCATGCAGGCGTACACGCGTGCGTGCGTGTGTGGTAACAACTATATATTGTGCCTTTTGTGCTAGTGTTCATTCAGAAGTGATGACTTACGTACGGTAAAGCAAGGGAAGATTGTAAATGTACTGACACCTCAAATATTGCGTTAAAACTCTAAAATGATTCCAATACAAACTAACCTATACCTACCTGAGCACATGAGGGCGACGAGTAAGATCAATCTATACCAGGAAGCTAAAAAAGATTGTTTACCACACAAGAACATTGTAAATACCATTATGGGATAACGTCCCCTGATACACAAAACTGCAAATGGATGAACGCGGAATAACACGAGCGAATGGGTAGGTTACCTACCGATAACCTCAACGGTTTTACGCAAACACTTAAAATCCAGAAATTTGACAACCTTAGTGAGGAAATAACGTCTCCGTCTTCATGTAGACTGCTCTATTCAGTAAATTAGTAAATGGTTAAATGGGAAACGAGCTGAATTGTTAAAGTGTATGCCATGAGCGGAAGGTACCTACTTAAATTAGTTCGGTAAGTATTAGGTAGGGTGTACACACATATAATCACGCCTTTATCCCCGGAGGGTGAGGCAGAAGTTAATTCACACCCACATTTCACCAATCTTTAAATTCGGCCCCACGTAATAGGACCCCCTATTATTGTGGGATCGGGTATAAAGGAGTGATTATATGAATGTATGTATAATTGCATGTACCTAACCAACCACATAAGCAAACAACACTATCACTTCATAGAAAAATATGAAACGATCAAGTGCATTGAGTAGAAGACTTGCTTCTTTTATAAAATACTAGCTGACCCGCCCCAGGTTCGCCCGTGGCATATTTTAAGACCAAATATCACCTATGTGAGCCCGTTTTTTTTTTGCAAATAATATATGGGAATCTGCCGGATTTATTAACATTTATGGTCACTGCTCCGCTCTCTTCAGTTGTAACGTGATGATATATAGCCTAAAACCTTTGTCGATAAACAGACTATTACACAAAAAAAAACAATTTGAGAAAAAATCATAATTAAAGGACTTTATTAAAAAAAACAAATCGCGATGTAAAAATAGCGATTGATCGTAGAGGATTGAAAATTCAGGGTTGTAAGTATGTATTTTTTAATGCTGTATCATAAAAAAATAAAACATTTATATGAGAATTTTAAAAAAAATGTTAGAGGTGGGCAATCCTAATCACTTAGGTAGGGGTATGAAAAATAGATAGCAGCCGATTCTCAGACCCACTGAATATGCATATAAAATTTCATAAAAATGTATCAAGCCATTTCGGAGGAGTAGGGTAACTAATACTATGACACGAGAATTTTATATATTAGATGATAGTTAGTTTGACTTACAGGATACAGTAAACAAACTGTTATTTCTTGAAATGCTGCGACGTACATATTGTAAGATAAAGAATACGGTACCAAAAATGGCCACGACCACAGAAAAGTGTCCAGACAATGTGTAAATCATCAGGTTTATATTTCCATAGAGATTTGAACAAAATTGAAGATTGAACGAATCTTTGAGATGTCTTAAACTTAATGAATGGTAAAATACAAAGAAAAAAATATTTTATCCAGCTTCTATTCCATGAGAAAGAGCCATATTTTACTTTAGCTGAAGTTATAAGCGATCTTGGCAGTTCTTGGTAATATCTGTAAAAAAGAAAAGAATGCCATGAATGATGCGGAAGTTGCCCATTGTATCGGCAGAACGATTCCTAATAGGAGTGTGAAATGACAGATATTTGAACCAGATTAGATGAGAGAGGACAAGAACTCCTCATTCACCCAACGTCGAAGCTATCAATATATGAGAGACCTTACACTTCGGCATTCGAGACCCGAGATGGCGTACGGTTTGAGTCGGTTCAAGACCGATTTCGTCCCAACCAATGTCCTTTATGGACTGAGAGTAGTACAGCGTAGTAAGTAAAATAGTACCTACGACAAATGCTATCGTTTGTTACTTGTTACCCTCAAGGGCCCCAAGTGGTCCCTTGTGGTACTCCCTAGCGTATCATCGGTCGTGGCGAGAGGCACCTTGATATGACAAGGAGCACGAGAGAACAAAGAGGGTGAGGGTAGCTAACTACTCAGGTGCTGCTGCAAGTGACTAGTCAACACTCATGAACAACTTCGATGCTTAATAGTCAATACGTTATTATTTTGTAGATGGTGTTATACGTTTTGTTTGTGTGCGGGTGTGCGTGTGTGCGTGTGCGCGTGTGTGCGTGTGTACGTGTGTGCGTGTGTGCGTGTGTGCGTGTGTGCGTGTGCGCGTGTGCGCGTGAGCGCGTGTGCGCGTGAGCGCGTGTGCGCGTGTGCGTGTGTGTGTGTGTGTGTGTGTGAGTGTGTGCGTGTGTGTGAGTGTGTGTGAGTGTGTGCGTGTGTGTGCATGCTCGTGTTTGTGTGCGTGCGAGTGTGCGTGTGTATGTCTGTGGCATAGCTCCCGAACGGGTGAATCGATGATATTGCTTTAGTTTTTTTTTTTTCATTTTTAAATACCATTAATTTTTGGCAGTTACATACTGATACCTTATTATTAATTTAACTTAGATTTCTTTTCTTATTTGCTTACTAATAACTAGTTATGCTATTAGTTTATTTTTTCTAATTAGAAAACTGTCGTCTTAGCTCTAGAAGTTATATAAGCCATACTAGAAGGAACAGAAGGAGTAAGAGATAGTACAGGCACTCGGATGTAACCGGAAACGAGACGAGAGAAGATGATGAAGAGGCTTTTGGTCCGTAACCTTCACGCCATGCACCCAGGGTAACGGAGACGGCAGTACTTCCCTTCCATAGCGGAGACACGGTGCCGCGCCGCCTACGGCCAATTTATGATATAGGGCCGATATAACCACCCCCGGTGACTGGCTGGGGTGGTATTCGTGGAGAGGGTCGCGCGAAATAAAAATGTCCCTATATTAGCGTGTAAGAAATTGCCGCAAAAAGATAAGGCTGCCATCTGTACGCACCACAAAACTTGTATCAACATTTCGCCAGTTTACGTTTAGGTCCCGATATAATAATAGGTGGTGAACCTATTGCCATTAACCGGGCACTTATAAACCTGCGATAAATACACACATAACTTCGAAAAGCATCGAAAAGTCATTGGTGTGTGCCATGGTAAAACCTGGGGTCGAACCCGAGACTTCGTCTCAGCAGTCCATTACCCAAACCACTAGGACTGCCCGTCACCGCCTTAGATGCTGAAAGCAAGTATAAGAAACTTACCAAGCCTGCTGCACTGTTCTCTGTGTGGACATATAGTATTGAGAGTGTTAATATTCATACTTCAACGTAGATAGTTTGCACAGTTACAATTGTACCATATTATAAATAAATGATTTATTACAGGCCTTGTATAAGTTTATTCGGAAAGTATTTGCGAGTGACAGACACACTTCATTAAATTCTCTTATCTATAGGAATTGACAGAACCATAGACAAGCCTCCAATGGGTATAAACAAGAAGCCTTGTAGATTGAATATATGTAGGTCTCAATGCATATAGTTTAGGTATACTGCACTAAGACTATAAAGACACAGTAGAGTCATTTAAATGGTGTGTAAAAAAATGCATTTTCACATTGTTTTTGCTATGTATTTTGTTAGCCGTCTGTGTCTATACAATATATAAGGTCTAAGGTACTACTAAAAAAATATATTCTATTATCTGTGGTACCCATGGAAATGTACGTATACCTACAAGCGGTTCTAATTAAAACGTTCAGTGCTCGGGCACGGAGTACAAAAAAAAAATTCAAATTTGTAACGGAAACGTATAGAGAGAACGGAGCATTGCGATTGGTCGGCTTCACACTCACAGGTTCACAGTAGGCAAGCGGCCAATCGCAATACTCCGCGTTCTCTCGATACGTTTACTTTACGAATTCGAATATTTTTCGTGCTCGGGCCACAGAACTAAAATTGTGCCACGGTTCCTGACTGAGGCGAATGGGAAATAATTTTGAATTTCAAATTTCGAACGGGACGTAGAAACTAGATCGAAATTATACTGAATTTTGACCGCCAGATGCATAACAATATTCAGGTTTTGTTTTAGCATGCAGAAGTGCGTGTGCTAGATGACCTACTAACCTATTTATACAGAAAAAAAGTAACTTCCGCATTCAGCGGGCTCGGGGAAGCCGCGAGGGCATGTGGGGCTCTCACCACACTAAAACAACCAGTCGTGTACCATACGCCGCGACTTACGTCTCGTTTTCACTTAAGTATAAAACATGTATTTGACAAGTCGCAATATAACGCAGGCTTCAATATTAGCGCAGTGTTTTGAACGGAGGGCTAACCTCGACCCATCCACCCGCGGCCACACTAGGGCGGCATAAGGGTTCAACAAGGCTGACTGCCTCTATGGCCCGCTCCGCCGAGACCTAAACTAACCTAAATTACAAATCACGGTTGGAAAAGTGGCAACTTTTGAAGGTCTTTGGCCGATATTCTACCAAGGCCGATATGGCAGAAAATCTAAGAGTCTGTATCACGAACGATCGAGGCCCTTCCTGTGATAGGCTTACCTCTTTGAGGTTTGGGGGATGGGAGATTGATAGGAGGAGAGTGGATAGAAAGAAATAAAGACAAAGAAAGAAAGAAGAAATGTTTATTGTGATACACAGCATACAGTACAAAAAAAACACAGAACGCAAAAAGAAAAAAAAAAAAAAATACGATATAATTTTTATATACTGTGATCCCGGATTCCAGGATGCAGGCTGGGCATCCCACCGAGACTGACGACGTGAGAACGACGATATTGTATTTCAGATTTATACTGTACTTTTTACCGGACTGCCTAGAAAGGTTGTGTTCTTCGCGCGTATCTGTATCTTCTATGCATGTAACTTACATAATGTAAGTATGTAATATTCTCACCCGAGGAGAGGGCCAGATCGTGAGAGATGGCCCTGGGTCGGCCGGGGTGCGAGGGATATTCCAAAATTTTAAGTACCATAGGCCGCTATGCGGCATAAAGAGCAACCAAAACGACCCACAAGCGGCGTGCATTTTAGTCGGTTCGAGTCCGACATAACCTCTCCCAGCGGCTCCAGTGGGGAGGTATCCGTGGGGATTTTGCGTACGTAAAAAAAAAAAAAGTATGTAATATTCTTTTGAGACATATCTTTTGTAATTTTTTGACTTCTGTTTCTGTATTGGCGGTACAGAAACTCAGTTCTTACAGGATCGGCAGTACGAGTGTGACACCCCGTCTCTGGTTTTGCACACGTCCATATTATAGACCAGGTACCCACTTTTCATCAGATGGGTGTGTGCATGTCTCCCACCTAAGTGGTAAAAAATACTAATTATGGTTCTACGTCTGCACAAAACACTACGCAATGTCCAATTAATCCCACCCTCCCCTTTCCTACACAGGACAACACATGCAGGTCTTAGATGTCATCCGCACACGGTGCAAAACATCCGATCAAGAACCAAGCGGTTCGGAGACTCTTTCCTCTGTCGCACCTTTAAGGCCTGGAATTCATTACCAGCTCACGTGTTTCCTTCTTCCTATAGTCCCGGGTCCTTTAAGCGGGGCGTGAAAAAGCATATGATGAGGCCGTCAAGTTGAGTGTCACCATTGTCACACGGTATGTCTAAGTAATGGTGACCCTATTTTCTGGGATTTTGCCTTCAACTTACCATCAGGCAAGGCGAAGTCCAATTGACGTGTCCTATATGTAAAAAAAAATATAAAAAAAATATATTGGTATTATATATTATTTTTGTGTTGGACAGTTCGTATATCGCAGCAGGTCATATGCTATAAATCACGTTACTACCTAAGGAACGCTCCTAGTAATAATAATAATCATTTAATCTCAGACATCGATCCATATGTTTTAGTAACAATGATCTTATAACTATGTTAGTACTACATTAAACACAAATTACAAAATGAAAACGAGGGCACGCGCTAGCATGTAAGCGCGTCTACCTTTGCAGGACAGGAAGGTCCCACCTCTCGGACAATACCTTCAGGATGCTGTTGGTGCTACCAAGCAATCGAGCAGACATTGACGCGCTCCGCTTTCTTATTATAGCGTAAAAATCATCGCAATGCGCCTCCGCGAACATATTTGATGCGCTACAGAACCTCGGCAGGTTCAGCAGCACCCGGAAGGCATTGTTGTACTGAACTCGTAGTGCGCTGTACGCCTTCTGCGTGAAGTCGGCCCATAGACTGCACGTGTAAAAAGACTGGCAATACGCTTTGAAAAGTGTTACCTTCACTGGTGTTGTACACTTTGCAAACCTGCGCGCCAACATGTTACAACGAACGGACAGCGAACTTCGTTCCCTCTCAATGTCCTGGTCGTCCTTGAGGTCGGCAGTCAACACATGCCCAAGGTATTTAAAGTTATATACTCTTTGCATAGGTTGATTATTGAGTATAATCGGCGGTATTTGAGCATATTGTTGACTCCCGGCCCCAAAGACCATAACTTAACTTTTTTTTACATTATAGGTCAAGCCGTGTGAGAGGGCGTACGATTCGCATTTGGCCACCAGAGACCGCATGCCACAGACAGATGCACTCAGCAGTGCCATATCATTGAGATCAAGATTCAGTGAGAGCAAATATGCTGGCCCGCAGGTTTGCACGCTGTTCACGAGAGGTTAAACTCACACTTTTTAGAGCTTTCTGTACCTCGTTCTATACGTGCTGCTTGTGGGCCAGGTATACTCAAAAAGCTTACAGTGCCCTTAGAGTACAGTATACCTAATAACGCCTTCAGGGTGCTGTTGGGGCTACCTCGCTTCTGCAGTGCATCGGGGATGTTCGCAGAGGCCCGGGTAAACTGCTTTTACGCAACGATGAGGAAGAGATGCGCGTCCTTGGTGCATAGGGTGCGGGCGAGCGACAACAGCATCCTGAATATGGCCGCGCGAAGGCTGGGCTGCCTCCATGTAAGCCATTGCTGTGCCATAGCGGGAGGGTTGGTACAGCAATGGCCCTTGTAATACTATAATAACTATTAATAATATACTAACCTAGATATAAGTGATACTAACAAAGATAAACCACTGTTATTTTTAAATAAATAAATAATTCATTCATTCATTCATTCATTAAATCCTCTGGCAAAAAGCTATGAGTACCTAACACACAGGTTAAATAACAATGCAAGTACTCTCGGCAGATGTACGTCCGTATACTGCAAGTGCTCGATGCTGAGACTGTCGTGACCCGGGGATTTCCCTCTAACCATGTTTTTTATAACTAGGGCAATCTCCTTAGCAGAGAATCTGATGTTATAATACCCGGGACGATCGTCCGCTGCGAGCACCTGTGACGAGGGCCCGAGAGGTGATGACACACTGAAATGAGTCTGAAAGGCACGGGCTATATCATGTGGATCGTGTGCACCGCCCACACTCACCGGTGTGCTCGATTTAGGATTTAACTTTCGCGTGTTTTTCCAAAAACTTACAAAGTTTTTATTTCAACGATGTTTCGCTATAATATCCATGTTAATTTGAGTTTCATTGTTCTGGCAGTGTTTTAATTTAGATTTAAATACTCTTTTAAATCAATAAGTAATAACAAATGCCAAGATATTAGTTGAAAATATTAATAATAATTAATAATTATCATACATTACTAGAAAGTTAATTAAATTGTGGATATACATATAATATGGCCACGGGGATGACAGACAGCTTAAAAGTTTTCTAAGAATGCCACGGGTGAAGCAGAGTTTAGAATGGAATGGAAAGGGACTCCCTTGTCCGCACTTAGCCTCCCTTTTGGGCCATTGTGCGTGCTGAGTACTGGCTAGAGTAGCCAGCCTAGCTCCGCACCGAAGCGCAGAAGCTTACTAGGGGCTTCACAGGCTTCGCGGAGCGACCTCACTGTACCGAGGATTTGTAATCGTTGATAGGCTACTGCCTCGCATTCCAGTATTACTGGGGCGGCTGTTTCCTCGGCAGCAAAACATCCCCTGCAAAGGGGACTGTGCGTGACACCAATGGTGTATAGGTGCTTGTGGAGGGGGCAGTGGCCCGTTATAGTGTTCTTAGACTTGTTCTGTCTAGTTTTAGGAGACGTTACGTGAGTCGTTTATTTACCGATGGCATAACCACTTTTGAGTGCCTGCAGTCGGTGGTTTGTGTCCATCTTTGAAACCGGGTTATAAATACTTAGTCTGGCCATAAATACTGTTACAATTAAAATAAGAAAGATATTACATTTGAATTTGGAATCTGTCATTTTTATACGATTGTTCATTGTGTTTTCTAATTTTGGCGCCAATACATTGTATAATATTTTGCTATATTAAAATGGAGTGGGGTGATAAAGAAAACCGAATCGCTGTGATTGCATTCCACAAAATTAGTATGGAGCCGAATGTAATTTTTAAAACTCTCCACACGCTTGGTATTAGTCAAATGTTTGTGTACCGGGCTATTAATAGGTACAATGAGACCTCCTCTGTTTGTGACAGAAAAAGATCTGGCCGTCCACGTAGTGTTCGTACGAAAAAGATGGTCAAAGCAGTAAGGGAAAGAATTCGAAGAAATCCTGTCCGAAAGCAAAAGATTTTATCTCGGGAGATGAAGATAGCACCCAGAACCATGTCGCGCATTTTAAAAGATGACTTAGGAATTGCAGCCTATAAGAGACGCACTGGTCATTTTTTAACTGATAATTTAAAAAAGAATAGGGTGGTAAAATCGAAGCAACTACTGAAGCGGTACGCAAAGGGAGGTCACAGAAAAATTTTGTTTACGGATGAGAAAATATTTACAATTGAGCAACATTTTAACAAACAAAATGACCGTATTTATGCTCAAATCTCTAAGGAAGCTTCCCAATTAGTCGACAGAGTGCAACGTGGGCATTATCCGACTTCAGTGATGGTTTGGTGGGGTGTTAGCTATGAAGGAGTGACTGAGCCATATTTTTGTGAAAAAGGTATCAAAACATCGGCACAAGTGTATCAAGATACCATTCTTGAGAAGGTAGTTAAACCCCTTAACAACACCATGTTCAATAACAAGACTCAGCGCCGGGTCATAAAGCTCGGTCCACGCAGTCTTGGTTGGAAGTGAACGTTTCGGACTTCATCAGAGCTGAAGACTGGCCGTCGTCTAGTCCCGATCTTAATCCGCTGGATTATGATTTATGGTCAATTTTAGAGAGTATGGCTTGCTCTAAACGCCATGATAATTTGGAGTCCCTAAAACAATCCATACGATTGGCAGTGAAGAATTTTCCCATGGAAAGAGTGCGTGCTTCTATTGATAACTGGCCTCAACGTTTAAAGGACTGTGTTGCAGCCAATGGAGACCACTTCGAATAAGCTTTTTATATTTTAAATTGTTTTATATTTATGTATTAAACTAACACACTGTAAAAGTAATAAATATTATTTGCAATAAAAAAAAATGTTTTTTCGTCGTAACAATATTTATGGCTAGACTAGGTATAGTCTCATCAAAACACTAGGTCCGAGCACCATTATACCTACGTATGTGAAAATATAGGTAAGTATATGTGCTGTGGGGGAATGGGAGTCAGGCCTCTGGATTCAGGCACTTCCATCGCCCAACATAGGTACTATGTTGGACGATACTACTTTCCGCCTTGCCACTTGCCTTCGCTTAGGAGCGCCGTGTGTTTCTCCGCATCATTGCCACTGCGGTGAAGCTGTCGACAGTCTTGGGTACCATGGCCTTTCATGCAGCAGAAGCGCTGGGCGTATACCGCGACACGCCTGCATCAACGACATTATACGCCGTTTTTTTTTTTGTTTACGTGGTGGAATGCATTTACGCACTTCGCTCACCCCCCGCGGGGGCAGGGGGCTCGCTTCGTGTGGGACTCCTGGCCTCGGACAAAGGCCAGACTACCCACTAAACCACCACGGTGTTCCTCCTTCGCCTAATCCGAGCCGCGGGATAGTCTGCTCACCGCGACTCGGCTAGGGGCGCCCTTGGTAGGCCCGCTACTCAAGACCCCACCATCCCGGTAATCAGGCCGGAATGGTGGGGGTTTTTTCACCTCAAGAATGCACCCCAGGAACACACAGGGGCGCATTCCGCCACATCAGCATAGGGGCAGCGGGTCCCCCGACCCACTGCCCGTGGCCACTTTCATTCGCCCCCTCGCCGGGGGCCTGCGGGGTGGAAGAGTGAGCCCAGCTCGCTCCCGCTCCCGCAGTGCCTCTCTCTTGGCCGCCATCACCTCGCTAACGAACGAGGCGACGGCGGCCCAACACTGTTCGCTGCCGGCCATAGCTGAAACTACGGCCGACAGCGAGAGGTCCACACCAATGATGCTTGTGAGGGCCGCTCTTTGACCACCCCACGCGTCACACACGGCCAAGGTGTGGTGTGCCGTGTCGGGGTCACCGCTGGTGCAGTTTCGGCACCGGGGCTCCGCTTCCACCCCCACCACCTCCCACAGGTACTTGGCGAAGCAGCCATGACCCGTGAGAAGTTGGGTGAGGTGATACGTGGGAGCCCCATGACCCCGTTCTACCCACTCACGCAGGACGGGCCGAACGGCCCCCACAAGCAGCAAGCTACTCCTTGTCGTAGCCAGTCTATCGGCCCACTTCCGGAAGAGAACATCGCGAGTCTCCTGTCTCCAGCGATCGATCTCCTCCGGAAGCGGCCGACCTCCTGCAACACGCCGCATCAGGGCGCCCTCCTCGTAGACCCTCTTAAGGACGTCAGCCTCGAGATCCCAGGGGATACTGCCCGCAATCAAACACGCCGCCTCATAAGAGACGGTGTGATACGCCCGTGCGGCCCTCTGCGCGATGGCGCGCTGTGGTCGCCGCAGCAGCACGACATTCGTACGGCAGAGGGCCTCCTCCCAAATGGGCGCTCCATAGAGCGCCTTGGAGCGCACCACACCGTCGTGGAGACGGCGGCAGGCAGACCCCGGACCCCCAGTGTTGGGCAGCAATCGCGAGAGCATTCCGGCAAACGCTAGCAGTTTAGGTGCCAGCCGCCGGAAATGTTCCGCGAAACGCCACCGACTGTCGAGAACGAGCCCGAGGTATTTCAGGCTGCTCCCGACAGCGATGGAGGTGCCACCCACCACGATCGCCTGATCCCGAGGCGGCGGCCGCCGACGCCCATAGAAGAAAAGGGCCTCGGACTTTTCGAGGGCCACCTTCAGTCCCAGCGCCCCGATACGGTGCACGACAAGGTCGACACCTGCCGTGGCGAGAACGGCGGCATCGCTAAACGTTGGGGCCCGCGCGGTAACTAGGGTATCATCGGCGTAACAAAGTACGCCGACCCCCCGAAGAGTAGCACCGCGCAGGACCCAATCGTACCCGACGTTCCACAGAAGCGGCCCAAGGACCGACCCCTGCGGAACGCCGCACGCCATAGTTCGGCGGACAACCCCGCATTGGGTCGGGTTGATGATAACCCGGTCCACGAAGTAGTCCGCCAGGATGCGCCTGAGGTACCACGGGACATTGTGGTACCTCAGCGCCTCCGCAATTGTCGCCCAGGGGAGGGTGTTGAAGGCGTTGGCTATATCAAGCGATACAGCCAACAACACCTCCCTCCCGGCGACCGCTTCGTCGATGCCGTCCCGCAGCCGGGATATGGCGTCGAGAGTCGACCTCCCGCGACGGAATCCGAACTGGCCGTCACTCAGGTTGGGCCCCGCCCCCTCAAGGTGACCAACGAGACGCGCAGCGAGCACCCGCTCAAACAGCTTGCACATCTCGTCGAGCAAAACGATGGGGCGGTAGGCCGACGGCGACTCGTCTGGGCGCCCGTGCTTCTTGAGAAGCACGAGCTTGCCGGTCTTCCATCGTCGCGGGAACCTCCCCGACGCCACACACTCCGACATGAGGGACAGCGTCTCCTCTTCTAGTGCCGGCATAACTGTGGCAATCACCTTCCCCGGGATGCCGTCCGGGCCCGGGGCGCGGTTCCTGGACTTGAGCGCCAGGATCGCGGCCCCTAACTCGGCCTCGGACACGGGAGGTATTGCCCCTTCGTCTGCCGGCACTTGGCTTGGTGCTACCATCCGCGGCGGGACCCACTCTTCCCTCACCGGGAAGAGGGAGCTGACCACTCGGTCCAGGAGGTTCGGCTCGAGAGTTTGGGTGAGGGGAGGCGCCCAGGGCCGAAGTTTTTGACTCACGACCCTGTACAGGCGCCCCCAAGGGTCTCGGTCGAGACTCTCGAGCCACTCCCTCCAGGACTCCTCCTTGACGGCTTTGATCGCCGAGCTCAGGGCCTCACGGGCGGCCCTGTACGCAGCGTGCAGTCGCTCCTCCCGGGCGAGATCTCGGACAGCCCGCCTTCGACTGCGAGTGTACTGCCTCTGGGCCGCGTAACTTGCGGTACGCAGCCCGGCTAGGTGGGGACGCCACCAGTACACCCGCCTCCGAGGTGGGACAGGCCTCGCCCTCTGCATCGCCGCGTCGCAGACGCGAGTCAGCGCTCCGACGAGCCACTCGCACCTCGCGTCCACGTCCAGGCCACCGTCAATAAGGGCCCATCGCTCGACGATAGCCGCTTCTTTGGCCAGCTCTCGGTCCAGAGTGCCGAGGCGCCACCGTGGACCTTGCCCCACCAAGGGGCGGTCAAATTCCACTCGAGTCCCCGAGGCGGCGGGGACGACGTCGAACCGGATGTACCGATGATCCGACGCGGTCTCCACCCCCTCGACGACCCGCCAATTGTTGACGCGTCGGGCCAGGGCAGAACTGGCGAACGACAGGTCAACAATCGAGCTACCCTGCGGCCGCACAAGTGTGTGGACCGCCCCCTGGTTTAGCAGCACCACATTATACGCCGTGCTCTAGCTACCGCTGGCGTGCCAGCCATTCGTGAACCTAAAGGGCTGGTGCGTAACGATGGCAAGAGACCGGATGGTATGTCGTTGCTACCTTGGAAGATGGGTAGACCTTTGGTGTGGGACGCTACGTGTGTCGACACTCTTGGGCCTTCACATCTTTCAAGGACAGCAGGGTGTGCCGGTGCTGCTGCTGCATCTGCGGAAAACCTCAAACGGTGCAAATACTGTAACCTGTCAGGTGATTATGTTTTTGAGCCGTTTGGGGTTGAAACGTTAGGGACGTGGGGTCCAAGTGCTCGTTCTCTATATAAAGACTTAGCAAAGCAGCTGATCGACGCTACGCGTGACCAGAAGGCTGGTTATTATCTTGCACAGAGGATAAGCATTGCCGTTCAACGTGGCAATGCTGCCAGCCTTCTGGGTACGTTACCGGTCGGTGATGATGCGGAGGAATTTCATGACGCATTATGTATGTAATTTTTGTGTTTATTTTATTTTAGTGTATTTTAGTAGGTACCTAATAATAGTTTTAGTTATTACATTAGTTTACATGATAATATATAAAGATTACAGTATATGTTACCTACAATATGTATTCTATACAATGCCTTGGCAATGTATACTAGAATACCGAGTCGGCTATGTGTGAAATTTTATCAAAAACCATAAAGAATAGTTATAAAAAAAAACAACCACAAAGCCTAACGCGGGTGCTCCGCTTTCGCCTCATTCATCTAAGGTCGGGCCGCAATGTCTACACCGCGCAATTTGACTTGAATAGTTTAGGTTAGAAGGCTACGGTCCGCTGTCCCGCATTAGCTTTCGTGGTTATTTTTTTATAAATCAAATCAATTTATTGCGATATATATGGGTACCTACATAGGTTACAGGTAAATACATTTAGGTTCCACCCATATTTCAGTCAGATTGGCATGCAATAACGTCACACATATTATGACGATATTTGATTATTAGAAGCTAAGAATATGCATTTAATATAGAAAATTTCATAACATTACATGGTTGTGCTCAGATGAATTGTTTGACATGATGCCCGTAGCTATATTCTATCATCGCACCTCTCGCCATAGGCAGGGAATTCAGGGGTATGAAAGAAACTTCATCCCACGCACACTCAAGCTGTGGAATGACCTCCCTGCTGCGGTTTTCTCAAGCACCTACAATATGGGGTTCTTCAAGAGGGGCATCAGAAGGTTTCTTCATGGTCGGCAGCGCGAGTGTGACACCGCTGGTGTTGCATACGTCCATAGGCCATGGGTAACCGCTTCCCATCAGGTGGGCCGTGTGCTTGTCTGCCAACTAAGTGGTATAAAAAAAAATACATTAGATGTCAGTATTTCCGTGCTAAATATAATAAACACCTCCAAGCAAAATAATCATTAAATTAGTCAAATACAATTTACATTGTCAAAGTTATGATTGAATTTAATTATTTACCTAGCATCTAGTGTTTTGTCATTTAAATATTCATTTAATAGTGTATGGTCATAAATTAAGATGTCAAAATAAATAATTAGGTACATTAAGCGGTCATTTAGGTAGTCTGTAATATTATAGTAACATTTTTCTGCGAGAAATTTTTAATTTGTTTCTTAAAAATAATTAAATTTAGTTCCTTCTATAACCATTCATAAATAGAATATCCGCAAAGTCATCCGTAAATATAAACCAAGATCTATTTATTTCACACATAGCCAGTGGAACAGCAGGCCTCAGACGAAAAGAATAAGATAGACGGAACGTATAGAACTAGCGAGTGAAGCCGTCAAATGGGATACTAAAATGCAAAGGGATATCATTTCGCTCGTCACTCCTTGTGAGCAGCGAGCGAGTGCGCACGTCAAATTACCGCTGATTAAAATATTAAAAATATGCCGTATTGTGTGGTGAAAAGGTGTAGGAATACATCAACAGTTCACAGAAAAAATGCTGGATTATCGTTTCATAAGTAAGTAGCTGTTTCTTAATAAATTTCATATCTTTTTCTAAATATTTTAGTTTCGCAAACTAGGAACACAAAACCTCCGCCATATTGTACAATGTTGCCATACACTTTTTAAATTTTCCATAAAATATTTTGCAGTATTTGTGGGAATTTATAAAGTACTGAGTAAAAAACAATCAGGGACATGAATCATGTTTCTAATCATCATCATCATTATCATTCTTGCGTTATTCTCGAACTCCCCAGCACATCTGAGTCCGAGGTCTATTTAATATGTGGCTTGGTTTTTTACCCGACTGCGCCAGTGAGGCTAATGATTTTAGCGCGTATGTATGTATGTATGCATCTATGTACATATGTATATAATTATTATGTATGTTTATAGTTTTCTTTGTTCCCGAGTAGGATATCAAAATAAAGGGAATTAGAAGGAGACTACAAATATGCAGGGTAATTTGTAGTTATTTTAAAAAATGAGTTTTCAAGTTTTTATTGTCATTACGCGACATTATTAAGTCTATATTTCATTCATAAAGTGAACATGCATGCACACATGTTCGCGCGCGCTTGCGCCGCCGGATTAATGGCTCGCGTGGCTTGTTGCGTGTAGAAAGTAACTAGGTATGTATATTTGTAACCACATTCTAATTCCCTTTATTTTCATCATCATAACTAATAAGCTTAATAACTAATAGGTAATTTATTTTTCGGCAACCTTGGAAGTGACTGCAGTCTGACCTCCTAGCCTGAGTATTGACTAGATTAGAGAGATATATTTAGGTTACATAAATAGACCTCAGTCTTAACCTAATGGCTATTGGGATCTGGGACCGAGTGACATTTTACGTACCGTCCAAGGTTAAGTTCTCTAAAATATTTATTGTTTGGCTAAGCTTTACCTACTGTTAAAATTATTTTACAGATTTCCAATGAAACCCAATTTGCGAGAGGAATGGACATAAATATTAAGGAACGATAGAGAGGATGATTCCTGGACTCCCTCTGCTTTTTCTTTAATTTGCTCCGCACACTTTGAAGAAAAGGATTTATATATTACAAGCACCGGTCTTCGTCGGTTACGTGAAAATGCCGTACAACGTAAAAATGATTTTGTTTTTAGTTTAAGTGGCATATAATTATGTTAATTTTGTAATTTTAATTGTATTTTATTGTACTTATTGCATGTACAGTCAACGACAACAGTAGCTTAACCAATTCTAATCTGTTGATCACTATAGCTGTTAAAACGATCACAAAATAATAAACAAAACACAAAATATATCAAGTATGTCCTCGGGGGTTCTAAAATTACTAATACATTGTTGTGGCACATGCATGCATTTTTGTGTCAATCAACTTTTGCTGTTGACTGTACCTTGCAGCCTCTCTCACTGGAATGAAAATGTTTCTTTCATACTTCTTAAAAAGGGTTATTTTATTATGTAAAATTTTAGAAAGATAGAAATTAAAGTGTATTTACTCAGTGTCTATAACGTTTTTTATTATTTTAAAACTTGCCTATGGGCTATTTAGGCACTTATTAATATAAATAATTTATCATAACATGACATCAAAGAATTGCAGATAACATTTACTATAACAAATATTAATATTCCATGTGTAGTGGTTGGGAGCTTTGTTCATTTGCTGGCAACATTACACACACACCGTTAGTAGTATCGGTACACGGAATTTAGTGTCACACGCACACATTGAAAGTGTCAATTGGCTTCACGTGTTTGTTCTACACAATCCGTCTATCTTATTCTTTTCGTCTGAGCAGCAGGCATTCAATATATTAATAGCATAAATTACCTAGATACATAGAATGCCTGCATTATACAGATTGTCGGTAACTGTACACCGGTGATAGCGAGGCCCTGCAACGTGATATTGATGCAGTTGCGAAGTGGAGCAGGACTCACAAACTATCATTGAAGATCTCGAAGTGCAAATTAATTACCTTCATTCGATCGCGTTCTCCAATTGAAATATCATATGCGTTGGGAGAGAAGCTGCTTGAGCGTGTTACGACATTATCCGATTGTATATTGATTATTGATTGATTGTAGGAGGTAGGACACGGCGGTATTTCCGCCCGATTGAGCAGTCCGACTGGGAAAGTACCTCCGCCCTACAGAATGTTGTGTTCCCAGGCGGTGAGTAGGGTAGCCAGAGCTCACTGGAGAATTTGTGCTGTCAGTGGGATGACTAAAGGCTTGTCCTGCTTTGTCCTCTACACTGGCGGCTCCGAAACTCTGTGCTTACAGGGGCGACAGAGCGAGTGTGGCTTCACTGGTGTTACACACGTCCATAGACCACCGTAACCACTTTCCATCAGGTGACTGCCACCTAAGAGGTATAAAAAAAGACTTATCTTGGCTTGACGCTTGACGTAAAATTTAACTTCCATGAACACTGTCGTGGACTGTATCAGTGATCAGGTGAATAAAACAGCAATTTCTTCCAGTTCTTGTTTATGTCATGTCACCCGATCATAATAAATCACCATATGCTATTCACCTAACGAATGCACTGCCGAAATGTGCGTTCTAATATTCAATTTGTTCGGCCATAGACCGCTACGCGGCATAAAGAGCAATTACTTTATAATAATATTATTTAAAAAATTGTAGCTAACATTACTTTACTACTTACAATATTAGCTTAAGGTCCTCAAAACTAGCACACTATTTACATACGACAGGTGGTTCTTTTCAGGCGGCGTGGTTCGGCGTACTGGACAACCACATTAAAAATACATGTAGGTAGGTAAGACAGCAAATAGATCTTTGGGATTCATAATCAGAACACCATCTCAATTTACTTCTTTACAACGCTTATGTAAGAAGCAAGTTGGAATATAACGTCATTTTATGGAGCCCCCATGAAATAACGTACGTTTTAATGATCGAGAGAATACAACGCAAGTTCACCCGGTATCTCTATAAGCGTTCATGCGAATATTATCCTTTTCTGTATTTCTCTCTGTTCGTGACAGGGATTAGTGATGTTAAGAACTCGAGTCTTTGAGTCCCAAATTTTGAGCTCGACTGACAAATTACAGGACTCGACTCATTACAATAAAACTCCCAAGACTAGAGAACTCGAGTCCATATTATGAGCTCTTGAGCGCAAATTGGGACTCGAGTCTCCTTTAGTGCTCGAGTCCTTTTTACGGGCGAGTCGCGCTCGAGTTCTATTCCGTTTGGAGTTCCTTTTTAAATCTGGCATTAAAATATTACTTTTGTGGGATATATTCGTAAAGCGTATTTTGAAAAATAAAAGCGTTAATTATTAGGAAATATAATTTTAATCATAAAAATAATGGTAATCATCAAAAAATAATAAGACACAGTCTTATTAATTTATACTTATACTTACTAATATTTATATTTTTAAAAGTTTCAAAACTTTCAAACGTGGTGCGTTAATTTAAGCATAAAAATAATGGTAATCATCAAAAAATAATAAGACACAGTCTTATTAATTTATACTTATACTTACTAATATTTATATTATGTAAAAGTTTCAAACCTTTCAAACGTGGTGCGTTAATATTTTTACCAAAATGTCCAGTGCTGATAGTGAACGATCTACTTCTCCTAGTATTTTGACAGGATTGTATCAGGAAAAAAGAGAAAATTATCAGGATCAACAACTTCAGTAAAAGTCGATAAACAAACGCAGGTTAAACATGAAGATATCATAGATTCCAATGTGTATCAAAGAAATCGCTGGGACTCGTGTGAGGTACGAGCTCGTACAAATTTACTAAAAGATATTGATTTTGGTTCAGAACAACTGAGTGATCCAAGGAATCAAGAATTTGCTAAACTGATAGCATTTGAGATGGATCGAGTACCCGAAATAAAACGCACTATGACTTACTCCAGGATATTAACGTTTTTATACGGAAAGTACGAGAGGAAGATAGTTTAAGAGATACTAGTTTACCTAGTTTTTCCGATTCTGAATAGATATGTACCAGAATAAGTCTTCGAAAATTATGAAACTATACCTATATATTTTACTTATTATATTTTACTTGATATCTAAAACTTAATTGTAGAATAAGGAAATAAGAAAATAAAGTATTACACACTAAGAGATAATTTCAATATTATTTATTAATATACACGGGCCTAAGTGAAGTATTGTTTCTATTATTATTATTTCAATAACAGGCAAGCGGCAGAAGAAAATACATAAGTTAAATAAAATCACAAGCAATCAAAATTGACCCGATGTCGCACATATTATAAGTATGTATAAAGGCCAGAATAATCAGGTTATCTTGAAAAAATCTGACGTACTCGTAAATCTATTTATTAAACCTTTGGATTACCTTGCAACTGTTAACATTATTAAACCTTAATACGTTGTAGACATAAGACTCGAGCTCTTTTAAGACTCCAACTCTATTTAAGACTCGAGCTCTATTTAAGACTCGAGCTCTTTTTAAAGCTCGAGTTCTATTTTAGCGCTCGAGTCTTTATGAAAAGACTGAAGCTCGGCTCGACTCAAGACTCTGAGTTCAGTTAGTTCACCGAGTCTTGTAAAATTGAGTCGAGTCTATTGAATTAGGACTCAAAGACTCGAGTTCTTAACATCACTAATAGGGATGGTGGGTCTTTCTTGCATATAAAGCACTATTACTTACTTACCGGTTACTCAATAATAAGGTAGATAACCCGTCTGTCATAGAATGCATTCACTACTTTGTCCCAGATAGTTAGGTATATACGAGCCACTGGGCGTCGACAACATCGCCTTCTTGTGAAGCCATCGGCTGCCTGATATTATAACATAACATAAACTCACGCCTATATCCCCGAAGGGGTAGGCAGAGGTACTAGCGCCCACATTTCGCCAGTTTATGTTTAGGTCCCAATGTAATAGGTGGCGAGCCTATTGCCATTAACCATTAAAAATTGCGATTAATACACACATAACGTCGAAAAGCATCGAAAAGTCATTGGTGTGTGTCATGGTAAAACCTGGGATCGAACCCGAGACCTCGTCTCAGCAATCCATTACCCATACCACTAGGCTACCGCGGGTTGACCAGGATATTATATACTCTTTGGATAATATTTGCCAAATGACAAGAAACGTATTAACGTTTCTGAACGCGCCATCCTAAACTGTGCAAGTGGGTGGATCCTCATTGTTGTCACTATTATAGAGGATTGTATTATATAATATATATGTATGTATGTAGTAATTACAGATATTAAGTAGTATAACTAGTCTTCTGGCTCTTGCAAGCAGGAGGGTGGTGGAGTATTAAATGCCGTTAAACATGATATTAAATCCAAGCGTGTTAGTGCATGGGAAAGTTCTTGTGAGGACATCTGGGTGGTTTTGGGTGCAACTGGCTTGCGCAACAAGTATCAAATAGCTCTTTGCGCGGTATATTTACCACCACCTGTATCCCTTCCAGCTCTAGAACAATTTTTAGATAGTTGCAGCTCTGCAATAGATCAAATGGCTGACTCAGAACTGTGTATAATGGGTGATTTTAATCTATGGGATATCGACTGGAATCTAGTGCAGACCCAGAGAGATATTTCAGGCCTAAGCAATAAAAAATATTTAATGCTAGATTTTTTAAATACCAATAGACTTAATCAGTTTAATTTAATCGGAAATCATATAGGCCGTATACTAGACCTCGTTCTTTGTACTATCCCTTTGATCAATGTTAGCGAATGTGTCACTCCTGTTAGTAAAGTTCATAAACCACATTCACCTCTAAATGTCACTATCTCTTTATAAATAGAAACTAAGCTTACTTACAAAACAACTAATTTAAGGCCAAACTTCTTTAAAGGTGATTACCAGGCAATATGCATGTACCTGAGTGAACTAAACTGGGTTGATTTACTTGGGGGTTTGGATGACGTTAATAAAATGCTCGAGGTGTTCTATGATCATCTGAATATCACAATACGGAAATTCATACCAACTCGCTCACCCAATAGAAACAAATTTCCACTGTGGTTTAATAGAAAACTAATTAAGTTGTTAAATGAAAAAAATAGACTTCGACATACGATTTAAAAAATATAAAAATCCAATGGACGAGGTAGAATTAAAATCAGTTGGGAAAATACCGTGTGACAATGGTGACACTCAGCTTGACAGCCTCATCATATGCTTTTTCACGCCCCGCTTAAAGGACCCGGGACTGTAGGAAGAAGGAAACATGTGAGCTGGTAATGAATTCCAGGCCTTAATGGTGCGACAGAGGAAAGAGTCTCCGAACCGCTTGGTTCTTGATCGGATGTTTTGCACCGTGTGCGGATGACATCTAAGACCTGCACGTGTTGTCCTGTGTAGGAAAGGGGAGGGTGGGACTAATTGGAAGAGCTCATCAGAACACTATATTAAAAGTCTTGAGGGTGAACTACGGAGAAATCCTAAACTGTTTTGGTCGTATGTCAAAGCTAAGCGGGGAGGAACTAGCACATACCCAAAGCCTATGACTAATGGGCTGGTAACTTCATCTGATGGTAGTGAGATATGCGAGCTGTTCGCGGAGTACTTTTCCTCTGTTTACAGTACAAATGATGTCATCAGTGACACAGAATATATGTCAGAAAGTCTGCAGGCTTTATATATAAACAGTTTGAGTCTCAACGTGCCACCCTTAAAACAAGATGATATACAAAATAAACTAAAGAACATTGATGTTACTAAAGGGGCTGGTCCAGATGGAATAATAATAATAAATATTCTACAACATTCTACACAACGCTATCTAGACCCATGGTAAGCATAGCTTAACTAGCTTGTGTTATGGGATCTAGAAAGCGGATAAACATACTTGAATACACCCAATATTTGTATCAAAATGTCATTTAGAAAGAAAGAAAGAAAATACAATGCCATTAATAACAGGTGTCAGTGTGGAGTGTGTGTTTAAAAGGCCGCAGTTCAGCTGATGCTACAGATTAGGCACAATCTGCAGCGCTGGTTTTCAACTGTAGCCTAACCAAACCAGGTAGCTTACTGTATGTTTGCCATTATTCCTATTAAAAAAAAAAACAAAAAAAAAAGTACATTATACACGTACCCGTACTGTACATTCACACAACATGTACTAGGTATACACAATACACACATTATGCCCACCGGATTCCGTTTCCGGTCCTTGTATTGTGAATATCATAGTGTTGACGCCCCGGGAAGTTTATCAATAATAAATACATCATATCCATAGTTTGCACAACTGAAGCACATCCAAGTCAGTAAAAAGTGAAGTTACAAAGTTTAAAATAATAATCACATCACATATTGATCGATTATATGAAGAATTTTGAAAAAACAACATCAACAAAACTTTGAGGTTAGAAATATTATATCAATAGACATCATAGAATACAGCAGTGGTACCAACACAATAAAACTGATAGTCAATGTTGCCAGTTAAAAGCTACTAATTTACGAAACATCCTCAGTGTAGTCAGTTAAAAACTACTAACATACGTAACGTTCCTTTACACGTAAGAAGTAAGAACAGAATAAATATGGAAGAGCAATTCCAATTACTATTCGATAAAATGAAAATCGAAATGGAAAAGCAAACAGTGAAATTGAGTAACACAATAATGGAAAAAATTGATGAGAAACTAAAACCTATCGTAGAAGAAAATAAAAATTTGAAACTTAAAGTTGAAAACTTGGAGAGAAGAGTAGAATATCTAGAAAGAGAGAAAAAAAGTAACAATATAATAATTCACGGATTACCTGAAAAGGAAAAGTCTACATTGGAGCTACTCGAAAACTTGAAAAAAACGTTTCTAGACGAATCAGGTATATCAATAAAAGACTACGACGTAAACAAGATACATCGTATCGGAAAAATAAATAAAAACGAGAAACCAAGACCTACGCTTCTTGGATTAACTAGTGGCTGGAAAAAGAGTGAGATAATGAAAAATAAGAAGAAACTTAACAAAATATATTTAACAGAAGATTACTCAAAAGAAACTATAGAAAAAAGGAAAGCACTACAACCTAAGCTTATGGAAGAAAGGAAAAAAGGTAACTTTGCTTACTTAAAATTTGATAAACTTGTCGTCAAAGAAAACACAAGTTCCAATGATAAGAGAAAAAGAGAAGCTTCAACATCACCTCGAGCTGACTCACAGCCACGAAAACAGCAGACAGTGATAGGACCCAAAAACAACCGAATAAACGCATTTGAAAGAATGAGGGGGAGATCCAACTCCCTTTCTAATATAACAACAGAGGAAAAAATATAGCAACTAAAGAAATGTGATCGGAAACGGAAACCAACAAATACAAATCAGAACAAACAACTAATACAACAAAATCAAATTATCCTCCCACCACGGCTGGTCACCGAGGGAGTAATAGACCATCACCCTCTAACAAAAAGAAAAAAACTATACATTGCAACTCTTAATACTAGAACCCTGAGAACACCAGAAGCTCAGCTAGAACTGGAAAAAGCACTGATGGACCTGAAATGGGATATACTAGGCATGTGTGAAATTCGAAGAGCAGGAGAAGCAATAGAAGAATATGCAGGTTACATATTGTTCTATAAAGGTGAAACCGGAGGACAAAAAGGAGTTGGATTCATGGTCAAAACACACCTCAGAAAGTATATAAAAGGCTTCATCGGGGTAACAGACCGAATTTCAATACTACACCTAACTATACCCAGTCATAAGAAAACATGGACCATCATACAAGTCTATGCGCCGACTGAACTAGCCGACAAAACTGAACATCAACTATTCTACGACAAACTAGGCCAAGTTATATCAGAACATTCAAAAAATATTCTCATACTAATGGGAGATTTCAATGCCCAAGTAGGAGCCAAACAAAACAATGATGAATATGTGCTGGGCAAGTTTGGACATGGCAAAAGAAGCGAAAATGGCCAAAAACTAATAGACTTCTTACTTGAGCATAATCTTTTACTTTTGAACAGTTTATTCAAGAAAAATGTGAACAACAAATGGACCTGGATTTCTCCCGATGGGAAATATAAAAACGAAATTGACTACATCACAAGCAGTCACGCAAAATTTTGCACAGACACATCAGTAATATCGAGACTAAACTTTAACACAAATCATCGTATGGTAAGAGCTTCATTCCATATAAACCCACCTAAAAAGACGAGAAAGCTCGCTGTCAATACTGCCACTGCAACTACACTAGGAATCAACAATACAAAAACAACTTCTATGGTAACACTTCTCAGCGAAATAATAAACTCAGATATTAAACAGGTCGAATCTAGTTACAACAAACTTCATAATAACCTTACTTGTCTCAATACTAGAAAAACCGACCAACAAAAGTACAACTTAAGTGAACCAACAATGCTATTAATAAATGAGAGAAAACATCTATTCAATAATAAAATGAAAAAGCAAAATATCCAGAAGATAACTGAACTAAGTAAAAAAATAAGGGAAGGCATCAGAAAGGATAGAAAATCGAAGCGACTCCAAACTCTTGTAAAACACATTGTAGCAACAGGCGGAACCAGGAAAGCTCTTAAAGAATTACGGGAATCAAGCAATTGGATACCAAACTTGAAAAACCACCAGATGCACGTTACGAGTCGAAAAGATATTAACAAAACAGCAACACAATTCTACCAAAACCTGTACTCTAACAGAGACTCCGCAAACAAGAACAGGTGTGAAACCTCTCCCCCAATCCTGAGTTCCGAACCTGAAATCTTACCTAGTGAAGTGAGACATGCAATACTTAGCCAGAAGCTAGACAAATCGCCAGGCCCTGACAAGATCACAAATGAGCTATTGAAAGGAACCTTGGAAGAACTTATCCCGATATTAACTAAAATCTTTAACGACATTATAATATCCAAATACATCCCACAACAATGGGAAACATCACATATAATACTAATACACAAGAAGGGCCCAAAAGAAGACATAGACAACTATAGACCAATTAGTTTGATGTCCAATATATACAAAGTATTTACGAAAATCATCCTTGGGAGAATAACCACAATATTAGACGAAAACCAACCCATGGAGCAGGCTGGCTTCAGGAAAAGTTTCTCCACAATAGACCATCTACATACAGTGAAACAAATTATAGAAAAACACAAAGAGTATAATAAATCTCTGTACATGGTCTTTATAGACTACACCAAGGCTTTCGACAGTATCAGTCACAAAGCCATCTGGGAGAGCCTAGAGAAACAGGGTATCCCCTCCACCTACATCAGAATCATACGAAGCATATACTACCATAGCAAAGGAAGAATTCAATTGGAAACTTTGGGTGACGAGTTCAGAATAGGAAGAGGGGTCAGACAGGGAGATCCACTGTCTCCCAAGCTGTTCTCCGCGGTATTAGAAAATATATTCCGTAAACTAGACTGGGATCAATACGGCCTAAGCATAGATGGAAGAAAACTCAATCATCTGAGGTTTGCGGACGACATCGTCCTATTCGAAAGAGATCCATATAATCTAGAGAAAATGATTGAAGAACTAAGGAAACAAAGTGAAAGCATCGGACTATACATGAACCTGACCAAGACAAAATTACTAACAAATAGTATACATCAAGAGATTAAAATAAATAACCACCCTCTCGAATACGTAGAAGAGTATACCTACTTAGGACAAACCATCTCACATGCAGACCAATCAACCAAAGAAATAAATAGAAGAATAGCCAACAGCTGGAAAAAATACTGGTCCTTGAAAGAAGTAATGAAATCCATAGACATCAGCATAGGAATCAAACGGAAGGTCTTCGATACCTGTATCCTACCTTGCCTCACATACGGATGTGAAACCTGGTCACTCACTAAACTCCAAAGAGACAGTATAGTACACTGCCAAAGAGCCATGGAGAGGAGCATGCTTGGCGTAAAAAAGCAAGATAGAAAAAGACACACCTTCATAAGATCAAAAACAAAAGTAACAGACGTGCTAGATAAGATAGATCAACTAAAGTGGAGGTGGACAGGCCATTTAATGAGATGTCCCCAGGAAAAATGGAGTAAGATATTAACCGAATGGTATCCTAGAGATGGAAAAAGAAAGAGAGGAAGACAAGCAAAAAGATGGGAAGACGAAATAAAACTAACAGCTGGACCCAACTGGAGAAGAGTTGCAAAAGATAGAAAGCAATGGAAAATGTTAGAGGAGGCCTATGCCAAGAGGCACACTGAACTGAGAGACATTCTGTGAGAAGACACTAATAAAATAAAAAAATAAAAAAAAAATAAAAAAAGTTCAGGATAAAAGGCTGATTGATTGATTGATTGAATTAAGTTGTTAAATGAAAAAAATAGACTTCGACATACGATTTAAAAAATATAAAAATCCAATGGACGAGGTAGAATTAAAATCAGTTGGGAAAATACCGTGTGACAATGGTGACACTCAGCTTGACAGCCTCATCATATGCTTTTTCACGCCCCGCTTAAAGGACCCGGGACTGTAGGAAGAAGGAAACATGTGAGCTGGTAATGAATTCCAGGCCTTAATGGTGCGACAGAGGAAAGAGTCTCCGAACCGCTTGGTTCTTGATCGGATGTTTTGCACCGTGTGCGGATGACATCTAAGACCTGCACGTGTTGTCCTGTGTAGGAAAGGGGAGGGTGGGACTAATTGGAAGAGCTCATCAGAACACTATATTAAAAGTCTTGAGGGTGAACTACGGAGAAATCCTAAACTGTTTTGGTCGTATGTCAAAGCTAAGCGGGGAGGAACTAGCACATACCCAAAGCCTATGACTAATGGGCTGGTAACTTCATCTGATGGTAGTGAGATATGCGAGCTGTTCGCGGAGTACTTTTCCTCTGTTTACAGTACAAATGATGTCATCAGTGACACAGAATATATGTCAGAAAGTCTGCAGGCTTTATATATAAACAGTTTGAGTCTCAACGTGCCACCCTTAAAACAAGATGATATACAAAATAAACTAAAGAACATTGATGTTACTAAAGGGGCTGGTCCAGATGGAATAATAATAATAAATATTCTACAACATTCTACACAACGCTATCTAGACCCATGGTAAGCATAGCTTAACTAGCTTGTGTTATGGGATCTAGAAAGCGGATAAACATACTTGAATACACCCAATATTTGTATCAAAATGTCATTTAGAAAGAAAGAAAGAAAATACAATGCCATTAATAACAGGTGTCAGTGTGGAGTGTGTGTTTAAAAGGCCGCAGTTCAGCTGATGCTACAGATTAGGCACAATCTGCAGCGCTGGTTTTCAACTGTAGCCTAACCAAACCAGGTAGCTTACTGTATGTTTGCCATTATTCCTATTAAAAAAAAAAACAAAAAAAAAAGTACATTATACACGTACCCGTACTGTACATTCACACAACATGTACTAGGTATACACAATACACACATTATGCCCACACGCCCTCCTTTAATTCATTTATAAGCCCCGAGTATTATACAAACAAAAACAAAATAATATAAATCAAAAACAAACAAGCAAGTACATAGTCACAATCACAATGTAAATAGCACATCATATACATAGCACATCCCCCACTATTTTCCCTATTGCCTTTCTAACAAATTGTATACCATTAGAATCATACAACAGAAACAAAATAAAACATGAATACAAAAAAGAAAATAAAATGTAACACGCACCAAAACAACAGCAAGCATTATTAGCACCCCAGGGCGACCCGCAACCGTATTGACTGAGTAAATACATACCAAGCCTATTATCGACTAGATTTCTGGACACTGAGAAGGATATTTATGTACCTTACGCGAAAACCATGGACTCCGGCAAGCCTTCTCAGTGGCGGAGGAATATTATTCCATATCTTACTCGCACGATATCGGAAACCACCCTGAAATGCCGCAGTTCTATGTTTCGGTGCGCGATGCCCTTGTCAAGTACCGACTGCTTTCATTGAGCCATTTCAGTTTCGAGTACAGGTAGAAAGGTTTGCCTGTCTTTATAATTCCAAAAAGAACAGTGGCCAGGTGTAACTCCCTCCTATACTTCATTTTGAGCTTGTTGTGATTGTTCAGATATGGTGTCACATGGCTTCTTGGTGGTATATTATAACAAAAGCGCGCGCACGCATTTTGCACCCTCTGAATCAAATTTTCTGTTTTCACCAGCAGTCGAGGGCCGTAGACTACGTCCAGGTAATTGAATTTGGATAGTACCAAGGTGTCGACTAGTCTCTCTCGAAGTTCAACACTGAGGTAGCTTCGTATTCTGTATAGCAGCTTCAGTCTATAAAAACAGTTCCTCACGTTATTAGCTATATGACGCTCGAACCTCAGTCTCTCATCCATCAACAGTCCCAAATTCCTGGCCTCATACACACGCTGAATAGGGACGTTATCAACGGACTGGGATGGACTTCGTGACTATTTTGCGTCCATCCCGTGGGTTGAGCGCTGCTTTGAAGGTAAGAACCCATCGGATTGTGCTACTGCTGTCGCCGGTGAGATCGGTCTGGGTATGGAATACTATATCTCATACACCGATGTCACCGGCGACCGCGGGGTGCGCCCTTGGTTCGGGCGCGAGTGCGCGGAAGCTGTTGAACAAAAACAGTCTGCGTACCGCGCTTGGGTAAGGGCGCGCGCCACGCGCTACCCAATCTGGGCCACTTCAAGGCGGCGTACAACAGAGCCACAAAGGTCTGTAGAAGGGCCTACATCAGAGCGGATGCCTTGCGCATAGCGCGGCTTGGTCAAGAGCTAGTGATGCATCCCACGGGAAGCCGTGGCTACTGGCGACTGGCTAAAGCCGTGCAAGCCAATTTTTGTCAGCCTTCGCTGCCTCCGCTGCGTAACCCTGATGGATCCCTGGCCCATGAGCCGCAAGAGAAGGCAAATCTGCTGGCTAATCTCTTTGCGGCCAACTCCCGAATCGATGATTGTGGTACGCAGCCACCAACACTACCCGACAGTGACCACGCGATGCCTGATATCCATATCAGGCAACGCGATGTCCGTGCAGTGCTGCAATCACTCGATGTCCGGAAAGCCAGTGGTCCGGATGGTATTCCAGCGGTAGTTTTGAAAAAATGTGCAGCGGAGTTGTCTCCAATGCTTACGCGCCTGTACCGGCTATCCTACAGTTCGGGTACAGTGCCTTTGCCTTGGAAAGAGGCGAATGATTACATAATTAACAAACAGCTCATGCGGCACCTAGAGGATCACTCCTTAATTAATGACCGGCAATATGGCTTCAGACCGAAACGGTCAACGGGTGATCTTCTAGCATACGTTACCCATCTTTGGGGTGAGGCTATGGACAAGCACGGCGAGTCACTGGCAATTAGTCTTGACATCGCCAAAGCTTTCGATAGAGTCTGGCACAAATCGCTTCTTTCCAAGCTACCTGCCTTTGGTCTGCCTTCTAGGCTGTGCAACTGGGTTGCTAGCTTCCTGCAGGGGCGCCGTATTCGCGTCCTTTGTGACGGACGAGCTTCGGAGTTTCTGCAGGTTAATGCTGGCGTGCCCCAGGGGTCCGTCTTATCACCCACTCTCTTTCTTCTGCATATCAACGACATGCTGTCTACCGGCAATGTTCATTGTTATGCAGACGATAGCATTTTACATGGGAGTTATCATGGACATCCTGCGGCCAAACAGTCAGATATCGCAGAGAAAAGGCAGCTTCTTGTCACTGAGCTTGACGGGATCCTGAATCACATTTCTCAATGGGGCTCTGAGAACCTGGTTGAGTTCAATGCCAAGAAGACGCAGGCATGTGCGTTTACAGCAAAAGTATCTTCTTTCCTTCCCCTCCCCACTCTTCAGACACGCCACTGCCACTGCAGGACAATCTCACTATCCTAGGTATGGATGTTCGCTGCAACCTGAATAACAAAAACTACATCGAAAGCATCATCAAAACAGCCTCACGAAAACTCGGAGTCCTGAACAGAGTGAGACGATTTTTCACGCCGGAGCAGCGGTGTCTTCTATACAAGACACAAATTCGCTCCTGTGTGGAGTACTGCTCGCATCTCTGGGATGGTTCAGCAAAGTACTTACTAGATGCTCTCTTTTACCGTCTGTACCATGGGGAGTGTTCTGATGAGCTCTTCCAATTAGTCCCACCCTCCCCTTTCCTACACAGGACAACACGTGCAGGTCTTAGATGTCATCCGCACACGGTGCAAAACATCCGATCAAGAACCAAGCGGCTCGGAGACTCTTTCCTCTGTCGCACCATTAAGGCCTGGAATTCATTACCAGCTCACGTGTTTCCTTCTTCGTACAGTCCCGGGTCCTTTAAGCGGGGCGTGAAAAAGCATATGATAAGGCCGTCAAGCTGAGTGTCACCATTGTCACACGGTATGTGTAAGTAATGGTGACCCTCTTTTCTGGGACTTTGCCTTCAGCTTACCATCAGGCAAGGCGAAGTCCAATTGACGTGTCCTATTAAAAAAAAAAAATTACTGGTTGTTGATTATTGACCTGAGTAATTTGATATTTGGAGCCAAGTATTAAATACTTGGTCTTGTTTGCATGCAATACGAGTATATTCTGACGGGCCCAACGACAAATAGTATACAGATCCTCGTTTACCTTCACCATGGCTTCCTGTAGTTCATTAGCTTTGAAAGAGAAGTACATTTGGACGTCGTCGGCGTATATATGGAATTGACAGTGTTTTATGACCTGAACAATATCAGCACTATAAAGGATAAACAGCAAGGGCCCCAAAACTAACCCCTGCGGCACACCTCTGCCTACCTTATCTTTTTTTTTTATATAGAACACGTCAATTGGACTTCGCCTTGCCTGATGGTAAGCTGAAGGCAAAGTCCCAGAAAAGAGGAACGCAGTGTGGATCCATCACTTTGTTGGGTTTCCACAAATTGTGTCCGGCCACTTAAATATGAAAGAAACCACTGTATTGTATCGCTGTCAAACCTATAATACGCCAACTTGGAGAGCAAGAGGGCAATGTTAAGTCCGTCGAAAGCCCTAGAAAAATCCAGCAATACCAGAACTGTTGCCTTGCCGTTGTCCTCGGCATAACATCCAATAAGGCCGTTGCTGTACCACGGTTCTTCCTAAAGCCCGACTGCGCGTCTGGTAATAGGTTACGTGTTTCCAGATAGTGCCTTAGTTGTGTCGCAACCACCTTCTCCAATATTTTCGACAAACAAGGCAAAATACTGATTGGGCGAAGGTCTCTAGTATCGTGGACCTCACCACCCTTAGGTATTGGCTTAACAATTGCTGTTTTCCAGCTAGTTGGGAACTTTGAACTCACGATAGACCTGTTTATGATTGTGGTGATTACATTTAGTGTTTTCGGGACCACCATGACTATCATTTTCAGCGATATTCCGTCAATCCCAACCGCATTCGACTCCTTATGGTGTCCCTGGACATAGAGGGCGCCTTCGATAGCGCATGGTGGCCGGCCATAAAGGTGCGACTGGCGGAGGAAAAGTGTCCGGCGAACTTGAGACGAGTCATCAGTAGTTACCTTAGCGACAGGGAGGTAAGGGTTAGGTATGCGGGCGAGGAGTGCAGACGCTCCACGGAGAAGGGGTGCGTCCAGGGGTCTATCGGCGGTCCCTTACTGTGGAACCTATTGCTGGATCCCTTATTGCACCAACTCGATGGGGGGACGGTTCACGTGCAAGCGTTCGCGGACGATGTGGTGCTGGTGTTCGATGGGGGCAGCGCCTTGGAGATTGAGAGACAGGCCAATGCCTCTCTCGAGCATGTGCGGGAGTGGGGCATCAGAAATAAGCTGAAATTCGCACCGCACAAAACTTGTGCGATGGTAATTATGCGGAGGCTTAAGTATGATGCCCCACGCCTCAGCATGGGCGGGATAGACATTGGACTGTCCAAAGAAATCAAAATCCTGGGGCTCACCATCGACCACAAGCTCACCTTTAACACACACGTCACAAATGTATGTAGGAAGGCAATCGGGATTTATCACAAGCTGGCGCGTATGGCCCGGATCAGTTGGGGACTGCATCCCGAGGTGATCCGGACCATATTCAACGCCGCTGTGGAGCCGATAGTGCTGTATGCCGCCAGTAGCTGGTATCCTGCGGTGGACAGGCTTGGTGTTCGGAAGCAGCTGAATGTGGTGCAGCGCGGATTCCCTCAGAAGCTATGTAAAAGCTACCGCACGGTCTCTCTGCACTCGGGGTTGATCTTGGCTGGGATGCTCCCTCTGGACCTCAGAGTTCGCGAGGTGGCCTCGTTATACGAGGCTAAGAGAGGAGTACCCCAGTCATGGTTGAGGGGTAGGGAGATCGAGCGGATGGCTCCAGCTATTGAGGCACCTCACCCCGCGGAGCATATGAACCTGGAGTTCGTAAGTCTGGTAGACGAGGAACACTTGCAACGCGTCAGTTCCCAGACGCAAGTACAAATTTATACGGACGGGAGCAAGATTGAGGGTCGTGTCGGCGCCGCGTTATCCATTTGGGATAACGGGGCCGAAACTAAGGCCCTCAAACTTGCTCTCGCCCCGTACTGTACCGTCTACCAGGCAGAGCTCCTGGCCATATGCAAAGCGGCCAGTGAGGCTCTCAAGCGAGGCGCGGCCACATTCGGCGTCTTTAGCGACAGCAGAGCCGCACTCATGACGGTCACTAACCGTCACGCCCTCCACCCACTGGCTGTTGAGGCCAGGGAGTCCATCAAGCGGGGATTGACCCAGGGCAAAGAAATATCCTTGTTCTGGGTCAAGGCCCACCCAGGGTTGGAGGGCAACGAGCGAGCGGACCAGCTCGCCAAAGAGGCGGCTCTGCGGTCGAAGATTGCGCCGCATTACAGTCTGTGCCCGGTCTCGTTCGTGAAGCGGGATCTGCGTCAGACCTCGCTTCACGAATGGAACGAAAGGTACAGGCTGGGCCACACGGCTTCCGTCACCAAGCTTTTCTTCCCTTGCGCTCTGGAGGCATATAGCATTGTCCGCAAGATGACGCCTTCCAGCACCACTACCCAACTCCTGACGGGGCATGGTGGGTTCTCCGAATACTTGGCCCGTTTCAAGTGTAAGGGGGACCCATCATGCGCCTGTGAGCCGGGGGTGGACGAGACGGTCGTCCACCTGCTGGTGGACTGTCCCATACACCAAAGGGCACGGTACGATTTTGAACAAAGTGTAGATTTAAAAGTAAACACCAGAAACCTACCAATTTTAATTTCTAAAAAGTACAGGCAGTACTTCCTGGAGTACTGGGCCAAGATTTCCAGGATAGTGCGGAAAAGAAATAGTACATAAGGTGGTCACTTATAGATATTTTATATAAATATCCCAAAGCGGACCACACATAATGCAACACAGACAGGAAGGAACACGAAATTTAGTAAAACCAATATTTATGTATAAAAACAGTAAAATAAAAACTTAAATTAAATAAATACACCCCCCTCCCACCTATCCCAGAGGTATGAAAGGTATAGCGTGAAAGTACGTGAGGTATACGAGCGGGAAATGGTATGTTACAAGAGGACAGGAATGAAAGCGAGATAATTAAGATCACTATATTTATTATTTAAGCAATGTAATACTGACCCTGAGCGGGTTAACAGTCTTAAGACTGGCACATAAGTTAGCCTAGTTATTAAGAAGAAATGATAAGAATAGGCTTCCACGAAGTGCCCCGCCACGCAGTGGAAGGTGCTAGTAAAATTTAAAAAAAAAAAAAAAAAAACCGCATTCGACTGAAGCTCTGTTATTATTTTAAGTACCGCTGATGAGTCAACAGGTAAAAGCCCAAAAGTGAATTCATTAAATCTATTGTACTCAAAATATGTGAATGTAGACAAAGGGACGGAAGTGTCTCCCGGAACATCAAGAAAATACTTTGTTGATCTCATTTGGGTTATGTAGGTGCGCAGGAATATCTGTACATTTATGTGGGTAAAGATTGGCTTTTATATTTCTCCACATAGTCTTAGGGTCCTTAATGTTATTATCTATTTGCAGCTTGAAATAACACTTCTTTTCATTTTTTATTGCTATATCAACCTGCTTCTTTAGCTCCTTGTAGTAGTCCTTATGCGACTCAATTTTGGATGACCTAGCCCGGCTCAATGCTGCATCCCTCAGTTTGATCATATACTTTACATTGTCCGTAAGCCAAGGAGTTGGACGGTCCCTTATAATTTTCCTCTTTACTGGAGCATGCAGCTCGAATAAGAAAATTATTAACTTAGTGTAGTCCTCAACAATATCGTCAACATCGTCCAGACACAGTAAACGATCCCACCTGCACGAACCAGCGTTTTCGTTAAACATATTTATATTGATATCAACTAAGGGCCTATATGCAATAACCTTCGGTGGGATTCTGGGTTTACGGAATGAAAATTCACATTCAATGAATGCATGTCCGTTCAGTTTCCCAGCAGAATCCACAGTCGTATTACGCACCCTCGCATTTGTACAAACCACGTCAATAAGCGTCTGACTGTGATCCGTAAATATGTGTTGCGTCCCTTACACACTGAGTCAACCCCATGCAATGCAGAAACGTGATAAATTGTTTGGTATTTGCCTCTGTATGCTTAAACAAGTCTATGTTAAAGTCACCCAGTAGAACTATGTAGTCATAGTCAGAGAAAGAACCGATGGAGTCAGTCAGCGCATCCAGAAACTGTCGTACATTACCTGTAGGTGTATTGTAACCCGTGCCCACTATGATCTTGTTGTGTTTTACTTTGACCCTAACCCACATCTGCTCAACTGCGGGGTGCACCGGGTGGATACATGCCTTCACATTCAAACCGCTTCTGCTGTAGAAACCAACCCCCCCCTCCGCGATTAGCTCTGTGGGATGCAGGGCGGGGGGTATGTCGCAACCGGTATTCCGGCACGAATGGCGCGCGCCCCTCTTCCCCACGCTGTAGCCATGTCTCATTTATAGCCAATATGTCTACCTATTTCGTACGTCAGATGACCTAGTAGTACTGCACTGGATAGATAGATGTCGCTGCGCCCAGTAATTAGACTACGATCAGCTGTTTACCAGCTGATTTAGGGTAGGTATTTATTATAATATAATATAAACACCCACACAATGACTTGTGATAATCGTTAATTATATTTATTATTGTAATTTAATGTTTGAAACACTGTACTATGTTTATTTCATTCAACGCACACAAGTATCACTGAGTATCTGCCACACAACCACTGTAAGTTTTAGCGAGAAGTAAGTAAGTAGGCGCTGAAATTAATATTTTTATAACTGCAAGCACGTATAGCACCGGTTCAAGAATTATCTATTTCCTTGTTGTTAACGATTACAGAGCACACGGAAAACGTTACACCATATATGTTACTGATTTCACTATTCGACTATTCACATGTAGATATTAATAAAGCTTATATAAAATTTTCCAAGATTTTTATTTACGGAGCTTACACAAGTTAACCCGCCACAATACAGCGCCACCTGGTGTGGTGGTGTATTTAGTGCTGACTCCGCCGCTAATGATAATTTATAAGAAATCTTTGGACTCTGGAGTATTTCCTCACAGATGGAAGATAGCTAAAGTCGTACCTGTTCATAAGTCTGACGACAAAACAGTCGTAGCTAACTACAGACCCATATCAATACTGTCTGTGTTCGCTAAGATATTCGAAGTTATGATATGTCCCCATATACAATATCATTTGAAGCGTTACTTAAGCGATCATCAACATGGTTTTGTGGCACATCGATCCACGGCTTCAAATCTGGTCCCTTTACGGAGCTGTTGATAAGTGCAGTGGACTCGGGCCATCAAGCCGATGTTATCTGCACAGATTTTTCAAAAGCATTCGACAGGGTATCCCACAGTGTCCTTATCTCAAAATTGCAGGCCTATGGCATAATGGGATCTTTACTGGACTGGCTGTCATCGTACTTGAAAAATAGAGCTTTCTCAGTAGTGCTTAATGGCTATGACTCTAATTTTATATCCATTTCTTCTGGCGTTCCTCAAGGCTCGTACCTAGGCCCAATCCTCTTTAACTTCTTCATAAACGACATTCCAGAGTGTTTTCACTTTTCCGAGGTTTTTATGTATGCAGATGATCTCAAGTTTATGAAGATAATAAAATGCAATGAAGATGCTGGGCAGCTACAATGTGACCAGACTTGTGTCATGGTGCAAAAGTAACAGGATGGTTCTGAATGTTAAAAAATGTCATCATATAACGTTTACGCGTAAGCTCCATGCATTAAACCACAGCTACCACATAGAAGGAGACAAAATCTTGGAGTATTGTTTGACAGAAAGTTAACTCTTACGCCTCATTTAGATGAAGTAATTAAGAAAGCTTCCAAGATATCGGGGTTTGTGCTGCGAAATAGTAAAAGCTTTTGCAGCAACTGCACAAAAATGTTGCTTTACAACAGCTTGATACGTAGCACCCTTGAATACTGTAGTATTGTATGGTGTCCTCATTTCACACCTTGCTTCTCGAGAGAATTCAGAGGCGTTTTGTTTGGCACCTAGCTTTCAGAAATGGAATCACCAAAAAGGTATCTTCTTATAGTGGTAGGCTAATGCATTTTAGAATGCAAAACCTTGAGTGTCGCGCAAAGTTAAATGATGCTATGTTTGCATCTAAGGTACTTCAACACCAAGTTAGATTTAATGCACCTTCCAGACTTCCTCGTGGTTCAATCACTCCTCTCTGTCCACCTTTGACAAGGACAGTTTTAGGGGCTAATTCCCCATATGTAAGACTATGTAAGATTGTCAACAGTATCAGTGACATAATTGACCTGCATGTTGACTCAGTGGCTATTCAAAAAAGAAAAACTTTGGATTGCCTAGGCACTTAAAACATCAATGTTAATGTCTTCCTACCTTTATTATTTTCTCTTTCTTTGTGATGTTTTAGTTCTTAACATTTCTTATTTTTATTTTTTAGTTATAATGTCTAAATTGTTTATGTAATGGTTTTATTACATATATTTAGTACTTAAGTATCCTCCATTAATTTGTTGCATGATGTGTTTACCTTTAAGTAGTTGTTACATTGTCTGAAGTATCTTTTCTGATAATTTTATGTATGTCGTGTATTAACGTAAACAACTGTTGGTAGACCTAATACATTTTTTTGTTAGCTTGTGTTGTTTGTGTGTACCAATAAATATACAGGATTCTGTGGTGGTTCCAAGCGGCTTAACATGGGATTCTTCAAGAAGGGCAATAGAAGGTTACTTCAGGCCACTGTAACCACTTTCCATAATGACCCATCTGCTTGCCTGCCACCTTAATGGTATAAAAAAAATTTGTTAAAGTCTCTCGATAAAGGCTTTGAGAGGTCTACCTAATAACCTAACCTCATCATGTTACGCGGGTGTCGTGCGGTCCATGGCCCTGTACGGGTGTCCCGTGTGGGCGGACACCCTGAGTGATCGGCACATGCCCCTGCTGCAGCGTCCGTAGCAGAAGTTGGCGTGCCGCATCATAAGGGGGTACCGCACGATATCTTTCAACGCGGCGAGTCTCCTCGCCGGATCGCCACCATGGATCCTGGAACCAAGATCCCTTTCGGCGCTATACCGGTTCCGAAAGGCGGCGCGGGAGCGGGGTCACGATCCCGAGCCTTCGGCAGCCAAAACGACCCACAGGCGGCGTGCGTTTTAGTCGGTTCGTGTCCGACATAACCTCCTCCACCGGCTCCGGTGGGGAGGTATCCGTGGGGAATTTGCGCACGGATACCTCCCGAAAGATACAACCACATATTCTGTCCTCCGTGGGCGCCCGTACCGAACATGATGAGGTTTTTTTTTACGTGCTCAAAATCCCCACGGATACCTCCCCACCGGAGCCGGTGGAGGAGGTTATGTCGGACTCGAACCGACTAAAACGCACGCCGCCTGTGGGTCGTTTTGGTTGCCGAAGGTGAGGTTGACAGGCATATCCCTCGCACCCCGGCCGACCCAGGGCCATCTCTCACGATCTGGCCCTCGTCTCCGACTAACAGAGAGGTGTTAGATGAGAGTCCTACACATTTAACAGCGGACTTTTATCGTCATAGAAACTAAAAATGCAAAGATAGGATTGAGATTACAGGTTAAGCAGGTCAGAATTTTTGAGGCGCACCCAAAATCTTTTATAGTACAACCTAAATGATGGAAAGAGCCAGGACTACCTACCTACTTCGTGGCAATCCTGTCACAAAGAAAGCATCATCATTAATACTTTTGAACGTAGGTAAACGTTGGTCTTCTTTCATGGGGGTTACAGGTGGAGCCGCCTGTCAGCCTAGCAGAAGCAGGCCGTGGCGGTGGCGCGCGTTGCGCGTCTCCCCGTTTCCAGGGACAAGTTGGGGACCCTGCGGTACCAGCATCCGAGGAGGGCCAGACCGAGAGAGATGGCCATGGGTCAGCCGGAGTGCGATGGATATGCCTGTCAACCTCACCTTCGGCAACCAACAATGATCTACAGGCGACCAGTTCCGGCGGGGAGGTATCCGTGGGATTTTTTTCGCACGTAGAAAGAAACGTGCAAAGTCTGATAAGTATCAAGGTAATATTTCGTCTAGATACCGAAAATTGGTAATCTTCGCTAACATTCCAAAACACAGCAGGAAATACCACATAAAATATTTTTCTTGAAGGTTAAAGTAAATGGTTAAACAATAATTAATTAGGTACTTTCTAAAAGACAAAGGGTGACCGGAAACTAAACTTGATGTTTTTATCAGTTTCCTCAGAAAAAATCTTTGTTTCGAAGCCATAAATACCACGGTACAATATTTTAAAATAATAAATGCTTACTTACAAAAGCTACAAACCAATTTAGTTTAGAAAAAAATAGAAGAATAGTTTAAAACAGAACAATACACGCGCATTACCATTAACAATACATTGAGTAAGGGCTAAGGGCACAGATAATATTCTATAATTCTTATTGTAAGGGAATGTAGATCCCTAGATTACTTGAGCCCAGGTAGACTATAGAACATACAATAAATAGATCTTTACGAAGAATTATTTTGACTATCATTCGAGTACACGGTGGGGAGGTATCCGTGGGGATTTTGCGCACGTAAAAAAAAAAAAAAAAAAAAGGAAGGAGCCATTCTCAATTCGTAGCATACCTAGGTACATTTAATGTTAGTAGGTAACATTTTTTTTCTAAACAGTTAGTACAGACAGCATCAGTTCGATCTTAACCACAAAGTTAAGTGTCAGTAGCTTAGTGGTTTAGGAGTCGGCTTTACGATCGAGAGTGCCCGGGTTCGATTCGGATCCTGGCCATTACCATACCGACGTGTATCACAACACAAGCAATTTAGCTTACCTGGAAGGAATATTAATAATTTCGGATCTAATATTATTAAAAAAAAAGTCTCAAAATGTTTGTTGAAATCAAACTTTTTTTTTATACACCTTAGGTGGCAGACAAGCACACGGCCCACCTGATGAAAAGTGGTTACCATGACCTATGAACGTGTGTATCACCAGTGGAGTCACATCCGTGCTGCCGACCCTGTAAGAACAGAGATTTTATGTGCCCTCAGTGCAGAACACAAAATTAGGAGCCTTTGGTTTTCCCACTGGCAGCATAAAAACTCTCCTGTGAGCTCTGGCTGCCCTACTCACCACGGGGAACACAACACGAGGTTATTATAGCCGTGGTATTCTGTAGGGTGAAGGTACTTAATTATTTAATTTAAATTGTATTATTACACACAAGTTTACCAAACACCAGAACAATCAGTCAACTTGAGTACTTAATTGATCAAGACCTGCTGAGTGCACATAAAGGGGTGCTTGGTCAAAAACCACCACGCGGTGGTACCTGGGCAACGGAGACGGTAGCGCCTCTCAAGCAAGAGAGAAGCTTTTGCCTACGGCCAATTCCAACCAAAGAGGGTGGTACGAAGGCTCTGCACGTGTCCCTCTGAAGCCTCCCTAACATAAGGCATAATGGAGAGAAGGCAAGGGACGGGCAGGTTCTCCGGGCGCAAGCCTGGAGGTGAATGGCCACCTGTCACTTCATCAGAAGCAGCAGGCCTGTGAAATTTCTATAATAATCTACTTGAGACCTGAAATTGGAGAAATTTACAGCGTTTCTTACGATTAAAACACGTTTTTGTTTTGTTAGTTCTCAGTTAAATCTTATGTTCCTTTATAATTGACTTCAGCAGCGAATGCCAAGTGTTTTGCTAATGTCAAGTAAATTGTAAAGGTTTATATTATTAACCGCGGTAGTGGTATGGGTAATGGACTGCTAAGACGAGATCTCACGTTCGATCCCAGGTTTTACCATCGCACACACCAATGACTTTTCGATGCTTTTCGAAGTTATGTGTGTATTTATCGCAGGTTTATAAATGCCCGGTTAATGGCAATAGTCTCGCCCACCTATTACATTGGGACCAAAACATAAAATGGCGAAATGTAGGTGCTAGCACCTCTGTCTACCCCTTCGGGGATATAAGCGTGAGTTTTTTTTTATTTTTTTATACCACTTAGTTGGCAGACAAGCACACGGCCCACCTGATGGAAAGTAGTTACCGTGGCCTATGGACGTCTGTAACACCAGAGGAGTCACAGTCGCGCTGCCAACCCTGTAAGTACAGAGTTTCTGTGCCGTCAGTAGAAGACAAATCAGGACAAGCCTTTAGTCTTCCCACTGACGGCACAAATTCTCCAGTGAGCTCTGGCTACCCTACTCACCGCTGGGAACACAACACGAAGTTATTATAACCGCGGTATTCTGTAGGGCGGAGGTACTTCCCCAGTCGGACTGCTCAATCGGGCGGATATACCGCCGTGTCCTACCTCCTAAAGTTTGTGTTATGTTATAAAATTATTAATGGCGAAACGCCAATGTCAAGTTTTTCAAGAAATTCTACCAGAGCCACGTTAGTCACGCCAGTAAATTTGTTTCCATGTCCCCCCCCCCCCCTCCTCCTGGATTTTAAGGCGGCCAGTTAAATCTTTTGAAATATTCAAATTTTACTAAGTAACAGTAATAATGTCATTGTCACTGACGATTTCTGACAATTCTTGTACCAAGTGATTCCCATGCAGTATTTTGAACATTAGGGTGGCATTTTAATATCTATACTAAGTAATATTAATCTCAAGAAGTATAAGGAAAGTGGTTACCGTGGCCTATGGACATGTGCCATACCAAGGGCGTTACAATCATAAATGTAACGAAAGCATATTATACTATTGACGATTTTCTTAAAGACATTTTGTAATCAAAATAACTTAGTGTTATTATTATAAAAATTTAATGTAACAATTATTTATTTTGAATTTTGGACATTATTATTACTATTAATATTTTACTTTATGTATTAATACGGAATGAGGATAAACATACTTAGATACTTTTTTTGTCTAAATACAAACATTATTATACATACGTTATTAAAGATAGAATCACTCAGAACAATACAAATATACGTATTCGTGCATACAAATATTTGTACTGAGCAGGAATCGAACCCGCGCCTCCTGCATATCAGTCAAACGTTCAAGCGCTACGTCACAGAGGCCGTCCCTGAATCATGCAGCCGACCCTGAAAAATCCATCTAATACCCTTCTTGAATTATAGTAGTCTTTGGGAAAACCGGAGCAAGGAGTTCAATCCACAACTTGAGCATGCGTGGGATGAAGTTTCTTTCATACCGCACAGTTGTAGACACCGTTGCCTCTCCTGCTCTATGCGAGTTCCCTAAAGTAGCGAACTCCCTGTCTATCCTTGTTAAATAAAACTAAGTAATGGAATTGATTAAGATATAGAAAAAATTGAATTGGTCCAGGCGGGATTCGAACCAGCGACCTTTTCCTTACAGGGAGAACGTTCTGAACTTTTCTTTTCTTATATATATAGAACACGTCAATTAGACTTCGCCTTGCCTGATGGTAAGCTGAAGGCAAAGTCTCAGAAAAGAGGGTCACCATTTTGTTTTTCAAATCAAATCAAATCAGTTTATTGTGAACACACATTACACATACAGTGTGACAATGGTGACACTCAGCTTGACGGTCTCATCATATGCTTTTTCACGCCCCGCTTAAAGGACCCGGGACTGTAGCTGTGCTAAGCATTGCTGCTTACTCCCGACGCGACCAGGTGGAGCCGCCTGTCACCCTGGCAGAAGCAGGCCGCGGCGGCGGCGCGCTTGGCGCGCCTACCCGTTTCCGGGGACGAGTTGGGGACTCTGTGGTCCCCGCACCCGAGAAGAGGGCCAGATCGTGAGAGATGGCCCTAGGTCGGCCGGGGTGCGAGGGATATGCCTGTCAACCTCACCTTCGGCAACCAAAACGACCCACAGGCGGCGTGCGTTTTGGTCGGTTCGAGTCCGACATAACCTCCTCCACCGGCTCCGGTGGGGAGGTATCCGAGGGGATTTTGCGCACGTAAAAAAAAAAAAATACTCCCGACGCGACGGCTTAACGTGCTCTCCGAGGCACGAATGCAAATAGCCATTTCATTTCATGCATACAAATAATTGCACTGTACGGGAATCGAACCCGCGCCTCAAGCGTAGCAGTCGCATTCACTACCTCCACGCTACAGAAGCTGTCAAAGTCATCCTTATATGACTAAATAAATGATAATCCTATCTCTAAATTCCAGAACGTACTTTTTGGGAATTCAACCCATCATTCTTCATCATCAGTCCACACTCAGCTATAGATGCATTGCTCGAGTCAACAATAGTGCCCGGAAGACGGCATTAAGCTCACCCCCTATTACGTGGGACTGAATTCAATGATTGGTGAAATGTGGGTGTTAATTCATCTCTGGCTAACCCTCCGGGGTTAAAGGCGTGATTATATGTATGTATGTAATTTCTTTCTATAACTCATGAAAATCGTTGTACGCTTTGGTGAGTTTAAGAAGATTATTTTTAAACCAAGCAAAAAAAATTCTAATTAATAAAACTTTAGTGTTTTTTTAAGGTTTCCATTGTTCCAAAACGGCAGTTTCTGAACAAGTAAAAGGAAATTAATACACAGTCGTATCCATCCACGGTTGTTGCAAACAACCAACCAACCAACACTTGTGCGCGATTTAAGGACAAGTGCCTCAATAGAAAAAATTAACACGAGTTTGGCTTACCCAACTCGTGTTCATTTTCTATGCGATCTTTCACACCCGTGGGTTTTTCGCGGCATTATTGACCACAGAAATAAATATATTTCCCGAACCGTTATATTTATACTGGTGAAGTATTAGGAATGAATCAACTTGGAATATGACAAATTTCTCACTACACTGGCATACCTGAGTTACTATGTCACGTTACCGCCGATATTAGGGAAAGCTGTGTGACAATTGTCGGCCAGGATGATTGGCTGTGGAAAACATTCAACCATTTGGGCTTTATCGAGTAAGATTGGTTTATGCATCTGGAACATCAACCGCCTTCTCACTAATCTCAAGTCTCTAAAGACTTCAGGGGAAAGGGCCAGCGGTAAGACTCATAATGGAGGACTGGCTAGAGAGGACTCACGAGGGCGTCTGGTACCGGCTGACACAGGTGATCACCGGACACGAATGTTTCGGGAGTTACCTGCATCGGATCAGGAAGGAGCCAACGCCTGAGTGTCATCACGGTGACGCAAGCGAGGATACGTGGCTGCGCACACTGACCGAATACCCGGCAAGTGAGACGTCGAGGCGTGTCCTTTGGGCGGTCCTGGGACTGGGAGTTCTCTCGCTCAGCACGTTGCTCGCAGTGATGGTGCAGAGCACGAGCGCGTAGGCTGCCGCCGACTCCTTCTGTGAGCAAATAATGCTCGAGAAAGATGCGGGGGAACGGGGCCGGAGGAGACTTAGGTCCCTTCCGTCCCACATAGCCCGCAATGCGCGTAGGTGACTCTGGTATCGGAGGTCATTGAATAACCGCAAGCCTAAAGGAGACAAGTGGAACCGCTTGTCACTTTAGCAGAAGCAGGCCGAAACGGTGCCGGCTGCGCCATTTTACGCCCCTACCCCGCGGAAAGATTTATTTATTTATTTAATTACACACACTGACACTACCTTTACAGGGGGAACCTTATGCGACCTTATAAGATAAGACCATATACGACCTAATATTTAAAAACTAATTAATACGATCTCTTTACAGTAACCTGGGGCCAATGATTTTTTACTTTGACTTTGGCCTTCTATAGCCCTGGGTCAGTTGGGGTGCGCAAGGGATATGACAGAGGCAAATTCAGCTTCTACACTACACACAAGCCTGAAAAACAGGATTACCTAGTTCAGGCACAATCTATGTAGCACAGCTTAATAATTATAACGTAAGATTGATTTGACAATTATTGTAGAGTTTATGTATAAAGTATACAATAAGTATAAAAGATAATAACAGATTATGAAACTATGTAACATATACTTTTGAATTAATGAAATAAATTATTATTATATTATTTAACTTCACCCTCGGCAACTGATGGGCCAAGACGGCCGTGCTGTTTTGGTTGGTTCGAGCCCGTCATAACCACCCCGCTGGCCCCGGTGGTGGTATCCGAATGGATTTCCGCAGATTTAAAAAGTCTCTAAAGAGGGAATAAGTTCTTGGAATCAAAGAAACAATATTAAGTATATACTGTATATACCTACAAGCCCGATAGCGCCGTGAACATTCCTAACTCATTACACGAGAAATTTAGCTTACCTGGAGGGGTTAAAAGGAAAAACAAATTCAGGCCACTGCTCAGGCTGCTCTTGTAGTGGGGATCGACCTAAAGCTAATTTTTACCGGAGTAGTATACCTCGAGACACATAACTTGGACGTAAGTCGCGAGCCAAGCGAAGCACCGGCGCGCGCGGATTTTTTTATAATAATGATAATCTATGCTTGATGAGTTTGAGCTCGTCCACAGCTGTAAGCACCCGGTGCTATCCTCAAAAGACACAAAGAAACGGTCCAAGATATATGTCTCGAGGACCCGAGGTACTTAATGTGGTAATATATACGATGTATTCATACAGCATGAATAAATAAATGGTTGTTTCCGGCAGTTCGTCCAATATCTGCAGTTGGGTTTTTCCATCGATGACAGACGCTTGTTTATTTTGGGATAGTGATATAATCTCCTCATTCTCTGAGCCTTTCCTCAACTCAATTGAGGTCGGCTTTTCAGCCTAACTGTGACGCGGTGGAATAGGCAATATCAAAGTTCTGCAGTTTTTATTTCTAGGACACGCCAACTTGAAAGGATTATTTCTCAGGACAAAGGGTCACCATTACAGACACTAAGTAATGTTACAATGGTGGCAATCAGCTTGGCGGCCTCATCAGATGTTTTTTCACGTGACGCTTAAAGGCCCCGGGACTGTAGGAAGAAGGAAACACGTGTGCTGGTAATGAATTCCAGGTCTCAGTAGTACGGCAAAGAAAAGAGTCTCCGAACCGCTTGGTTCTTGCTCGTTAGTTAGATTAGTCGGAGTTTTATGGACTACAAACTACCCGTAATGAGTGCCATAGATGTTATTTTTGAGCATTCATGACAATGTTACATTACAAGAAAATAAAAGAAAGAGTTTCAGCTAGTTTACGATCCAGCGTTTCGGCGAGCATTATCGCGAGATAAAAACAGTAAATTAGCATCGACTAGACTACTACTAGCACGGATAATCTATACTAATATTATAAAGCTGCAGTTTGTTTGTTTGTTTGAACGCGCTAATCTCTGGAACTACTGGTCCGATTTGAATGATTCTTTCAGTGTTGGGTAGTCCATTTATCGTGGAAGGCTTTAGGCTATATACCATCACGCTACTACTTAAGGGAGCGGAGCATTGATAATAAATGTTAACAAATCCGGCAATATTTCATACATATTTTGAAGACTAAAACATACGGGCTCAAAGGTATATGAAGCTTCAAAATATACCTCGGGCGAAGCTGGGGTGGGTCAGCTAGTCTATACTAATATTATAAAGCTGCAGAGTTTGTTTGTTTGTTTGAACGCGCTAATCTCTGGAACTACTGGTTCGATTTGAATGATTCTTTCAGTGTTGGGTAGTCCATTTATCGAGGAAGGTTTTAGGCTATATATCATCACGCTACTACTTAAGAGAGCGGAGCATTGATAATAAATGTTAACAAATCCGGCAATTTTTCATACATATTTTGAAGACTAAAACAAACGGGCTCAAATGGATATGAAGCTTCAAAATATACCTCGGGCGAAGCTGGGGTGGGTCAGCTAGTCTATACTAATATTATAAAGCTGCAGAGTTTGTTTGTTTGTTTGAACGCTCTAATCTCTGGAACTACTGGTTCGATTTGAATGATTCTTTCAGTGTTGGGTAGTCCATTTATCGTGGAAGGTTTTAGGCTATATATCATCACGCTACTACTTAAGGGAGCGGAGCATTGATAATAAATGTTAACAAATCCGGCAATTTTTCATACATATTTCATACAGAACGTTCGCAACAGAGATCATGAAAATGTTCGTAGCGATATTTGTCTCTATGCTGTCATACCACAAATACAGCAAAATATGGCATTCAATTTTTGACTTTATTTCTATACGCTGAAAGTCCAAAATTAAATGATTTTTCATTACATCTTTTCATTCACTCTACGAAGTCTTTTAATTTTGGACTTTAATTCAATGGGCTTAAAATCTATAATTAAATGATTATCCGAGCAGTGTCGGTGTTATGAGTGGTTTTACTTGAGCAGAATCGAAGCCCAGTTCGACAAATTTAAAAAAAAAAAACGGCGAATGCTTGATATTCTATTACAAGTAAATACTCTGGTGTATCAGTACCTTTCGTCAAACGGGACCGAGTGACGGCTCAACGTGCTCTTTGAGGCACAACCAAACCAATGCGGTTAATGCAAATAACTATTTTCGTACATACAATCACGCCTTTATCCCTGGAAGGTTAGGAAAAGGTGAACCAACACCCACTTTTCACCAATAATTGTATTCGGTCCCATGTAATAGGGGGTGAGCCTATTGCCGTATTCCGGACACTATTGTTGACTTGAGCCATGCATCTGGGTTGATGTTAATGCTTTCTGATGTCAAACAGCCCCATCCCTTAGTCGCCTTATACGTCACCGCATGGCAAGAAAACCATATTCATGTATACAAATATTTGCACTGGACGGGAATCTAACCCGCGCCTTCTGCGTAGCATTCGCGTACACTACCGCCACGCCACAGAGGCGGTCACAATAGGTATGATACAACCACCTATCAGACCATAATTAGGCACCTTTTGTTCGATAATATATATCAGTACATACATACTTCGTATTTATAATACCTACCTATCTTTTCTTATAATACTTATTCAATAACTAAGTTATAAAAGATAATGTATTCTTTGAATACTATTATGAAAACCAGATTTTATGATTAATGATAAAAGTTACCGGTGATTAACGTCCATTATCACTTATCACATCAGAAATTAACTAATGTTAAATAGGTTAAGTATCATTTATTTGTACCTACCTATTGTGTGCCAATGTTGTATCAAATTAAAATGTTAGATTTTTTTTTAATTGATTTAGGCACAGATAACATAATACTAATTTAGGTAACTTTATAAATGATTTCTTTCTTCATCAACATTTTCTATAGCGTTGTTACCGATAGCTTCTGAGGTCATCGCCTCGGAGCCCAGTATTCTCTTTTTTTATGGGAGCCACTACCGTCTGACCACCTAAACCTGAGAGCAAAGCCTGCGCCAGAGCTTTAACCTTCGATCAGCAGTTGTATCATCATCTGGTGGTGGCTGGCAGTACGTACTGCCAGAATTAACTACTGGTAGTAAGATGAGGGGACAAAGTGCGCCATACTTTTTGCATAGTTCACTTTGAATAACATACATATAATCACCCCTTTATCCCCGAAAGGTTAGGCAGAGATGAATATCAGTGAAAAAGAAATGGCGCGTGTATCAAACCCATTATGACTAGTACCATCTGTGACTATTATCTACAACTATGATTTTGTTTGTAATATCTCGATGTAAATTGTCACTTCTAGTACCCAATAGATACGTTTTCGAGATATTTGTTGCAGGCGCAGTTGCCCGTTAGCCATACTTTGCCACCTTCACCTTACCTACTGGCAGGCCGGCTCTCCTTCGATCTTGAAATGACGGCAGTCATTTACCGGTAATATTCAAATCTCTAGCTGAAAACCCGTGGAATATAAAATGAAGAGGGAGTGCCCTAAATGCGCATGCAACAAAGCCGTGATAATGCTTTTTTTTTATGATCCGATTACCTACTAGACTTTTATTTATGTAGAATATACTAGAGGAGCTGCGTGGAATAAAAAAAAATGCTAATATAATGGACCACCAATAAATGCGCATTTTTATGTGTCATACATGCATGACATAAAAAGCGCGCTATGTACATGCAGATAGGTCTCAAAATGCATTAGCTCATTGATCTAGTTTCAGATTCGCGTTTAATATTCGATATTCAAAATTCATTCGCGCCTCACCCAGGAACCGTGACAAAATATTAATTTGTTCTAAAAAGAAGTCAATGCTACTGACGTTTACTATTAAGAACGCTTGTTCCCTGTTCGTATTTTTACAAGTTGGGGACTAGTTGTAGGTACTTTCTCTTAATTTTATATTCCATGGTTTATACTAAGCTATCCACTCAGTAATGGTGTTTGATGTTTCGGAAATAAAACTGCTCAAATGGTATCAAAAATCGGATTTATATTTCCGCTTGCTGCAGTATGTTAATGTCAATTAACAATTCGCCAGGTTACAGAATTGGCCGCACAGCCGGTATCAAGCATAACGTGTACTTTTTATAACAATGATACATTTTTTTTTCAGACCTAATAACCTAAATCTTACAGAAACTAACTACAAAGATATACAGGTAAAGCCTAAATTATCTACAATCGTCAATAAGTTATATACAGATATAATAACAATACAGCAATGTTATATACAAAAAGAATTATCTGTAACCTGAGAAACTTTGATTCTTCCTACATTCAGGACAGTACCATTTGCCTTTAGGCGGTACCATGATACCGACGCATTCGAAGTGAAACCATTCTATGGGACAACCTTCGGCGTCGCACGCAATCATCTCCGACACTTCGTCGTAGGGACACCGGCAGTAACAGTACACACTTTCGCCTTCCCGCGCCTCCCGCACTGCGGGTCTCTGGAACGCATATGGCAAGCTGGATGTACCGGAGTTCAAGTAAGTCGGTGGCGGAGGCACTGAACTTTGACTATTAGGCTGATATATTTCTAAGTTTCCTTCATCACTGGAGTCAGAATCACTCGATTCCATAGACTCTGAATTCATTAAGATTCGCGGCGGCTCAGGTTCAGGATCCGGTATGGGAGCTGTCAACCTTATAGGATCAGTATAATTATATAATCTACTAGAAATTATAGTAGAAGGTACTTCTTTCTTTGCCTTGTGCGTCACTGGCGAAGGTAGGTCCTCCTTCCTCCACTCGAGCTTGGGTGGCTGTTGCGGTTTTAGTGCCGATACGGGAGTCTGTGGCGCGGCAGCTTCCTCATCACTAGAGTAACCATAAAACTTGTTAGGAACTCGCCGCCGTTTCGACGCTCGCTTCTTTTCTAAAGCCGTCGTAGGGGTTTTCATATTAATTATACTTGGGGTCGGTTTAGGTGCCTCTGGAATTTGTACTGTGTTGGATTGTAACGATATAGTTATCTTGTTAGGGGCGAGTGGCAGGGGTGCCTCTACTTCCGGTTTAGTAATTACATCTTTAGGAATGTTAATTTTAATGGGTCCATGCTTTTTGGAATTCTTAGATCTCTTTTTCTTTTTGCTTTTCTTCTTACTACTCGTTGATTTTACTTTCGCATCCTCAACTAGTGGCTCTTCTTTAACTATTTCCTTTTCTTCAGCCTTAATGGGAGTGGCGGGTCTACTGACTTCTCCAGAGACTGAACCGCAGTCAGAAGGCCCAACGGATGGTACTGTTATCAACTGGTTCCGCTTTTCTTCATTTAGTTTATTAGCCAGCTGTTGCGGATTTTCATCATAGAACTCTTCGTCGGTATCACTTTCGTCTGTTTCTAGATCAGTTTCTGCAATAGGTGGTTCCGTTTTTTCGGGTATCAAAATTGGTGTTTCGGACACACCCATAACGTCGACGTTAGAACCAGTGCTTATACGTCTATTAGGTAACAATTTCTTGACGCGTTTAATCTTCTTCTTCTCGTTACCTGAATCATCAGACGAATCGGAATCTGATGAACTGGACGACGAGGATCCACTGCTAGATGAGCAGCTACAATTAGAACCACAGGAGCAACTTGAATCCGAGTCGCTACTACTACTGCTGGAGGAAGACAAGTCACCTCGTTGCTTTTTCGGCGACTTTTTATTTTTCTTTTTGTCACTATGGAATAAATCCTCATCTCCATTCATATCAGTAGGCACTAAGCAGTAATCATGGTCTGATTCACATACATGCTTTCTAATTGGAACCAAAGGAGGTGTTTTTTCTTTCTGCTTTTCAACCTTTGCTTGATACTTTTTGAAATTATCCCATATATCTAGCACTTGTTGGTCATTTGGCTTTTCATCAATTGTCTCAGATTTGAATTCTGTTTTCGAATTCAATTCAACATCTGTATTTTTTAAAGCCTCAGTTTCTAATATCGGAGTAACACTGTCATTGTATTTTTCTTCTCGTTTAAGGTTTTCATCCTTTATTGTTGGTGGGATGCCACTGTCTGATTCGTCACTACTGTCACTCTCCGAGAGATTCAGTGCTGGTAAATTCACATCGAGTAAAAGTGCATCTTTATCTTTCATCTTCTTCTTCTTTCCCTTTTTAGTCAGTTGCTCAGTAGACTCAGCCTTTACCTCAGAAGCACCAACTTCTTCTGCTGTATTATTTACCAAATCAATAACAGGAATGGGATCTTTCAATGCTTCTGGCAATGCCTCACTTGATGTATTATGCTTGTCAGCATTCAGTTCCTCAGTTAATAGTTTCTTTCTATGATCATCTATGTGTTTATTAAGCAGCTTTTTCGAAACAAATTTTTCTGTACAATTTTCTTCTGTACAAAGATGCGGATATTCACCTGTGTGAAATCTTTTATGAACTTTTAAATAAACAGCTTTTGTAAATTGCTTACTGCATTCTTCACAAATGAATATTGCCGGTGGTGTACAGAAGTGATACACATGAGGCCACTTTTTCTGCATACATTTCTTACACATAACACTTTCTGTGCCATGTTTCCAAAATAAGTGGTTAGTAATATCTGGCTTATTTCTGTATGCAATCCCACATCGATAACATAAATGATGCAGTTTATGCTTCCAAACATGATTAGAAAGACGTGCTTGATTGTGGCACAACTCCAGGCAGACATCACATGTGTGGTGCATCTTCCGCAGGTGTACCATCAATCTAAACTGCGATGGAATAGCATCTACACTGCACAAACAACATCTAAACTTAATTTCATACTCAGAATCATATGTTCCAGGGCATAAATGACATAATAATTCACTATAACTATAAAAATTTGACTTACACATGACACACAGTAAGATAGTTTTTTGATGCATTTTACGATTATGTAAATAGAGATCTTTATGGATAGCAGTTTTAAAATAACACTGAAAACACTCAAACATATAGTCATATTGTACATTATCACACTTGTCCACACTGTCATAAGAGTCCAAGTTAATGTAGACAGAGTTCAATTCCGGTGCACTAGTAATCAGCTTAGATGTGATAGTCTCTGGCATCAGTTCTTCAGCTGTGATACTGTCCACTGTGGCTCTGAAACGATGCTGTGCCACCATGTGTAATGCAAGCTGCTCACAGTTTACAGCAATCTTACGTACATGGTTGCAATATATACAGTTGTATACTGTTGATGATAAGAACACTTTTAAAAGGTCCTTGAGAGGGTATCTATCTAAGGGTCTATCTAAAGCTAATTCCGTTACTGGGATAGATGGTTCCTCGACAATTGGCTCAGCCGGTGTCTCCTGCTCTACTGTTGGCTCAGTCTTGGGTTCTACTTTCAAGTCTGTGGGGTCGTCATCAACTTGTATGTTTTCATCACTAGGTTTATGCACTGCATCCTCAATCAACTGAGATGGTGAAAATGGAGGCTCTGTTTCCATACTCTCATTAAGTGGTTCTTCAATTGGTTTCTCTGTTTCCTCCTGTGGTGGGTTGTTTTCATCAACTGTTAATTTATCACTTACATCACTATCAGATGAATAGTCACTAGATGAATCTTTGTCCAGGAGTTCTTTGGGGACTCTTACTGTTAATTTTGGTACTCTATTTAATGTGTTGATCTCTTCTAGCTTGTTGTCATAAATTGTTGTTTTTACGGAGTTATCAGGAGTCTTTGATGCAGAATCTACATTATTATTTAATAAAGTCTTCAATGTGTGTGTCTCTTTATTATTTTCTATAAAGGTAGTCTTAACAAAGGGACTGTCCGCTCTATCACATATTGTCATTTTAATTGATGGTGGTTTTGGTGGTGGAGCTGCAGTTTCAGGTGGTATTTCTTTTTCATAACGCTTTGGTGGCCTTCTAACGCGAGTTGGAGGTTTATGTGCACTTTGTTGCCCAATTGTGGGATCAACAGTTGAATTAATGATAACCGGTGAGTTTGCATTGTTTAAACTTAATTTTAATTTTATACCACATTCTTTCTCAACTGGAGGACACACTTTTTCTTCAGTTTTTGGTAGCAAGGCCTCTTTTATGGGTTCATGAACCTCATCTGACACTGGCGAATCACTGTCGTCTGAATGGTCTATACTGTCATCATCGCCATTAGGAATCAACTGCTTATTTCTGTCCGGACTGTAAGACTTGTCTTCAACTGGACTTGAAATATCCTTTGTATGAGGACTTTCCATACCTGAGTTCGCAGTATTCGTAGTATCTTTACTTGTTGCAGCTGAGCTGTCAGAACTAATACTGGTGTCACTAATTAAAGGTTCAGCTACCGTAGAATCTACAGTTGAGACTATTTTGTTTGTAGTAGATGTGACAGTTTCAAGTCTATTCTCACTAATGTCTTTTCTATCACAAATAGATTTTGTCGTTTCTTTAATTATACTTGTAGGCCCATTAGAAGAAACTTCATTATATATTTTAGTACTTTTCATACTACTAGTCTTAGCGTTCTTGTTAACAAGAACAGGCACAGGTCGTGGCTTAATTTTATTACAATCGTGATTGACAAAGTCATCTTGTTCCGTGCATATCTCATCACACGCACAACACATCAAATAAACAGTTCCACTGTACACATTAAAAAATTCTTCTTTACTGTCATAGTTAAATTCCTTGACATGGTGTTTATTTACAAGGTGCAAGGCCAATTTTTCTGCTTTAGAAAACATGCCCAAACAGAACAGGCAGATATGCCTATTGTGAGCTTCCCTCATGTGCAGAAAGAGATTCCAGTTCTCATAATATGTTCCACATGCTGAGCACAAGTATACCTTCCTTGTTACTCTTGATGGTCCACTATTATTTGCTTCACTTGGAGTTGGAGCTGCCTCGGGGCTTAAAGCAGGTTCTTTTGCTTGAGCACGACATACTAACTGATGTTCCTTTAACATAGCCAAGGTCTTAAATGACATTGAACTACATTTTCGACATTTGAATTTGACCATAGGCTGCAAACCCAAACTCTGTACATATTCCTTCAACTGGGGTCCCTTTTCAGTTTTATTTTTTTTGTATTGTAACAGTTGGCTTTTGGGTACAAGTCGTGGGACAGGCTTATCTCGTTCATTATTGACATCACTTTCAGCTGATGACACATTGTGAAATTTATTACGGTCTATGTGCTTAGGTATAAGTTTGGGCACTCTAGGTACTGAGACCGAAGTGCTACTATCACAACTTTTATTCACTGAAGGTTTTCTTTTCTTGCTTGGATTATAGTACTGGAGAGAATTATCTACAAAGGGCCTCTTTCCAAGGTGTATTCTTAGAGGATTTATTCGTTTCTTGAACTTGTCGTCGGTTGAAGTGTCGGCGGGCAACCGACACTGCTCGTAGGGTTCGTTAGGCGGACTGGACGGCTCCCCCGCGTATTCGTGGCCATTCGCAGTTGATTTTGGAGGGCGTTCGCCGTATAAGTTTGTCAATGATGTTGTTGTGATTTTATCATCTTTCGTATTGACAATATTACCATCTTCCATAGTTTTCTGTAAAAATAAAAACACGTGCTTTTGACTACTAGGAAACAAAAGACGCTCAAACAAGAGGAAATCGAAACATGATTTGAATTATCATCGTAACAACAATAATACAAATATACAATATGTACCTCGGAAATCGTCCGTCCAGCACGAGTGCAAGAATAAAGATTTGTTTCCATGCATCCGTTTGATCAGAGCAATCCTTACATCAGGCTTAGTATGAAGCAGCCGCGGCCTGATCATTCCCGTAAAATGGCGTCACTTCGCACAGCGAGGAATGGTGATTATCAAAAGCGTTGCAGAATATTTGTAGCACTTAATTCACAGATCACAAACATTTTTCAGGGTTTAAACATCGTAAATAAACACAAACAAAATTAAATTAACCCCAATATATTGTTTATTTCCAAACACATTATCGAAAACCGTAGCGTATTACGAGAAGCTAATTCATGAACCATAAACTAAAATTTTACTTCTTAAATTTTTATTTTTTTAAATTGCATAGCTTGGTATGGCACCGCACTACAATAAACACGTGGTCAAGACCATAGACAGCAAATAACGTAAACAGGAATTAAGTTCATTCAATTAATTAACTAAGTAGTATCGTAATTTGCATTAGAAACTTCGTCTTATTTAAAAATATTGTTTACTAAATAATATAATTTTTCGGAGTTACTTGTTTGGTAAAGTGTGTATCCGAATTTGATTTCCCTTTCACTTTGGACGAGAATAATAGAGGCACTCCTCAATTGGATATGAAATATATTTTTATCGACTAAAACAAATATAAAATATAACAATCATTGTGCATTATGAGGTATTCGTAATTTAGTGCGATGTAAACTACAATTAATTCAAATGTTTTGAGCCTTTCATTTCATTAATCTAATACTCACATTAATGCAGCTTACTGTCCGAAATCTTTTTTAGTCCAAATATAATTAGGCACTTTAATAATTTAGGGACACACTGTTTGATAACAATACGCTACAACGCGTAACGTCCACGCTATTACAGATTACAGCGGAGTACGAGGATGTCGACCGACTGATGCCGGCAGACGTTGTCGAGGTGCCGACTGCCGATTAGTGTAATGGTGTAGTTAATTTAACGTACAGCGCCATTTCATCGCGCACTGTGGCAATTTAACTTACAGCGCACGATATAATATTGGTATCGCGTCAGGATTGGCGCGATAAATAGCGCCACGCGTAATGGCAAAATTTTAATATTTTTTTAGGTACAGCGTAGCGCCGCATACCAAAGTGACTAGTTTTAAACAAGCTATACGTTGGAAATTCTGATTATTAATATTATTCATGTAACACGTATCGTTAAAAGTGTATTTCACTTAGTAATAGGTCCATCCTGCTCATTAGCTAATGCCATCATATTATTGAAAGCCATAAGTATGATTACCAGGGATTAATTACGAATAATTATTGTAATAATTTATTAAACAGTAATTTAGAAAATTTACTATGCGTGTGCCAGTTGATTTCTAATTCTTTTAAATTTTCTGCAAAATAGGTTTATTTTTACTGTAAACTTGATTGGTAATTTTCGTGAAAATACGTGAGTTCTTTAAGATTAATATTGTAGTTCGTACTACTTTGAAATGGCTCTTTTGGAATGTCATTATTCTAACTTTACTAAAACTATGAAATAAATGTGTTTTTTTTTTGTTTTATTCGTTTTAAGTTTCGTAAGGATTTTCTTCGTTTGTCTTTGTTAATATTGCTATTCATCATTTTTGGCTTTGTAGCAATAGAAAATACACTTTTGGTAAATGCTTTGTTTGCTTATCTCTGAGTGCAGGTAGGTAAAATAGGATCTATTACTTCAAAATATTTTGCAATTTATTGACAATAGTCTTAATTTTGATCATGTTTTATGCCACACACGCTGTAATTTGCGCTGATAACACGTGAAATGAAAAAAATTCAATGTCTAGTATATTCTCAGAAAGTTATGAATTCTAGATACCTGTTAGTCACAATACCCTTAATCATCATTTTTGTTCATAGGTATCTATTTCAAATTAGCTAATGACTTTAATTAGCTAAAAGCAAATGCAAATTTAAATACGAAAATAAAGTCGTACCTGAACAAAATTAAAATAAAATATAATTACTGTAATAATATTGTTCATGTCATTACGGTTTTCGATGAATAGGGTCTCAAATGATAGGTATTTATCTCCCAAGTGTTATAAGGTACATAAAAAGTCAACAATAACTTTCATGCTAAAAAGTGTGTTGTTAATGTTTTTGGTTCATTGAAATTCATCTAGTTGTGTATCAAAATAAAGAGATTGATCATACTTATATCATAATTAAAATGTTTGAAATAAAATAAATTATAAAAATACACAAACCCGACTGCTGTCCAAAAGATCAAAACAAGTTTGATAAGAGGTGGTGCCAATTGATTTATGATTAGTAAATGGGTACCACCTGCTATCAAACCAGGGCTAGGGAGGACACTTCATTCGACAGTAAACATATATTATTAATATATATATATATTATGTTATTATGCATTAAGATATATTTCTATTGTATTTATAATAAATATGAGTTATCTACATATTTATTGGTTGCATAAAATACATGGGACACTAAATTAAAATATAAAAACAATACAGAAAATACCTGTACAATGCTGCAAGTTCAGGCATGAAAAAAAAATGTTTAAAAAAATCTAAATAAATTAAATAAATAAATAAATAAGAACAATAATATTTAAATCAAAATACATTATCTAGAAGAGAAAAACGGATGGAGTAAAATTATAACAAACGAAAAGAATTCAAAATCTTATACCGTCTAACACGTAACCCTATAAATATAGCAATCTGCTATACGTACATACACAGAAATAACTTAATATGTTAAAAATGTTATAGAAATACATACATTCAAATTTAGACTCCATAATGACTCCATACTGGCACTGTCCAACACTTTTAATTTTTTTTTTAAATCCGATGTTTTAGCTAGCCGCAACGTAACAGGATGTTCTCCTCAGCGTCACTGCATTGTAACTAACGTACCTTGCCGTTAACTCGTTGCCGTTGGTTCACTTTAACTACCTGGGACTCGTTACTGTGAACTGATGGGGATAAGTGAAGTGAAGTCAGAAGATTAAGGGTACATGTTATTAATAGCAGGTAATTATTAAATCACTTCTCCGTATATAACAATGATTGTTTTAACAGGTGGTGAGTCAATAACGAGGTATCGGTCGTAAAAGGTAACTGATAAAATATATATAATTCGACATCAAAGAAACAAAGCAATTACCCAAATACACTACTGCTGAAAATGACCACAATAAATTAATAAAGTTAAAATATTAACAGGAGGTCGAGTTTATAAATATAAGAAACTAGCCAACCAGGCTTCACCCGTAGAATATTTTGAAACCCCTTTGAGCTCGTAATATTTTGGTATTCAAATAATGTATGGAATAATCAAAATAATCAAACTTGTTTAATTTATTTTATTTGAATTTGACATATACATTTTTTACTGTGTTTTATTTAACATTTGATAAGTGTTATATGAATTAGAGTAGGTACTTACAAATAAACCTATATTTAGAATGCAAATGTTTGATTACATAACAGATGTAATTTAATGTAACTGTGTCTAAATTATAATTATTATTGTACCTACCTAGTTCAATAAAGAAATTATGTGACCTAAATGTTGCAATGCCTGGAAAAGGCGCTAAGTTTTAAGTACATACTGACATATAAATTGAAAGATCTATGTACACTTGGTAAGCATCACTACTCCGCTCCCTTTAGTAGTAGCGTGATAATATAAATTTGCCTTTGTCGATAAATGAGCTATTCAACATAAAAATATTTTTTAAATTCGAACCAGCACTTATTGAGATTAGCGCGTCAAACACACAAACTTCAGCTTTATAATATTAGTATAGACATTGCATAAAGTATAAAAAAAATATGGAACATAATGAATTTATCAATCTTTTCATTTGCCACATATTAGATAAAAAAAAACTACCTTATCACTCAGTAAAATATCATCTGGGTAGTATGTAAAGGAGCAGAGTAGTAATCATAAATCCGATGTATATGTAACGAGCACATTATATGAGTTAAAGGGGTGCAACGGGGACCCAAAATATACCACGAGCGAAGCTGCGAAGAACCGAGGAAGGGTTAGCTAAACAGAAAGCGCGTTAACGGGTTCAAAATACTACGCGATCATTGGCTCTGTACTTTTAATTGATTAAAATTGCAGGCCAGAAGTTCCCGATCACAAACGCAGCGAACGGCGCTTGAGCTAGTAAAACTAGTGCTTTATTACCAAATATTGTTAAAGTCTAACAATACAACCATTATTACAGAGTGCTGCAAGTACGTACACCCGGGTCAGTTTTATTTAATAAAGCCTTGGAACACACTATTTTAATGGGTTCTCTATTTTTATTACTACGATTTTATGTCATAATTTATAATTGCATATTGTTACTAGTCCTAGCATTATTTACGCATAATACTCATTTGCCATAACTTTTGTATCATTTTTTTAATCCCGTATAAGCATAATATTTTATAGCATACTATCCCAAAGCCTAAGTTTACTTATGCATAACGACGCATAACGATAATTATTATAAGCATACAAATTATATTCCGAAAAATTAACTACAAAATACCTATATGTGAACTATAGGTACGTCGACGGAGCCCCGCTTTGCAGGGCTTTGCTTTGCGGGGCTCCTAATTTTTCTTGCATTAACACAAGAAACCTAACCCTACCCTTCTAACTTGCTTCTAACCTATATCTATCCGTGTCGGAGCGCGCGGTGTCGATAGAATATTCGTAAAGTACGTTTACTTTATGCTTTTTGATCATTATTCCAAATAACTATTAGACAAATAAACAATATGCTTTACAAGTCTATGCATATCAATGTTCTGAATAAAAACAATAGGATATACAATATTGATACTTAATTACACATTATGCTAAAAACCAATTATGGCACACTATCAGGGCCGTCTTAACCGGGGGTTCAAGGGTGCGTGGAGCCCGAGGGGCTGCAGGACGAGCTCTAAAAATTTCGATATTTCCTAATTAAACTTTAACTCATAAGTACAATATCAACACCATTCCACCGTTTCATACACTTACGTTAAATAAACACCTACATGCATAAAAGTATAGGAATCAACCAATATTAAATTACCATTGTATTATTGTCACTTTTGCCTTTCGGCTCGTGTCATACTGCTCACGATATGCAAAGTAAAATAGCTCTTTACTCGATATTTATAACAATTAAATTTATTTAACACGCACGTGGCAATATCTCTATTCTAAAGACGTTTGGTGCGCCCTGTTGACATAGCCGCCTGGCGCCCGTACTTAAAACGAAATAGCCTCTATTATTAGGGGATTAGGGTGTAAATTGTAATGTAAGTTTGCAATGCGGCTCTGAGTGTCGGTTACTGATTGATGTCATTAGACGACCTATCTTATTGCATGAAAGTTAAAGTTTGATTTTGTTTAATGCTGTGAAACGTTAGAGAAACATGAAATCAATTTCTATTCCTTAAATTTTCATTGTATTTACTTACGATAGCCGCCAAGTGAGCACTAATAATTCTATTGGAAGCTTAGTTATGGCCTACCTATATCGATTAATTGATTGCATGTGAACAAAATTAATTGCTGAAGAATTAGACTGCGAAACTGAATTTAACGAAACTGCTCGTCCACGTCCCCAAAAGACATTTTAATTACGAGCCCATTTTAGACCCAGAGAAAATATTTAAAATGTTTTAATTTTTTTTTTTGACACTGCAATCTCGTAATCAAATGAGAGATTTGAATTGCTAACGGATAACAATAACGTTTTCTCATTTTGCATAACATTGAGAACTGGAGGGCAATGGAGCCGATTCGAAAAAAACACCATGTCTCCGTACAAGAAAAATTAACATTTAAAAAATTGGTTGCCTGTAAAGTCGGTATACGGGCGAAAGTTTTACGTGACAACGACTTTGAGTGGTAAAATAATTTTAATGTGAATATTCATTCGTATAGTAGGAAGAAGGATGAAATAATAGTAACAATTTAAAACATTTATTTATACAAAGAATTATATTTAAAACATTAATTTATACAAAGAATCTCGCACTGAATTTCATATTAACAAAATTTTATTTTTACCTTTACACATATTGGCAATTCATTTACACTCAGTGTGTATGCCTATCTCTCTCACTCTCTCTCTCTCGCTCTGTCTCTCTCGCTCTTAGGCGGGCTAACTGTGCTCGAGTGGAAGGGACGCGTGCCTTTCACTTTTTATGTCTGTCTCTCTCGCTCTTAGGCGGGCTAACCATGCCCGAGTGGAAGGGACGCGTGCCTCTCACTCGCTCTCATTGTGAGCGCATAACGTGAGCGGAGCGTAACGCAGTTTCTTGAAGTGTCACCCGGCAAACCAATTTATAAGACGTTGTCACGTCAAAATACAAACAATTTAATGTCCGTGTTTCCTAACCTTTCAACATCTGTGCGTAAACGAGTATATTTAACACTGCCTGTAACAGTAGCTGAAGGAGAACGGTCTTTTCAAAATTGAAGTTAATAAAATATTGTCTCCGGTAATCCATGACCTAAAACAGACTTACAAACTTGGCCATTATAAGTACTAAAATTGATATCAAATTAAACGGCATTATTAAAATACAGGGTGGGCCATGAATTAGTTAATATTTAAAATATATATATATAAAAAAACTACTAGACGTATTAAAATAATAATTGATTATTGAGATATCTAATAAACAGGATTTTTTTTTTTAAATAACATCATTTAAATGACCACCGTCGCGATTTCGGCACTCTTCTAAACGAGAACGAAAGTTTACGAGTACTCGTCTGCATAAAGACCGAGAAATCGCTGACATCTCTTCCCTGATCCTAGCCTTTAATTCAACCAATGAAGTTGGTTTATGGGTATATACCATAAAAAGAAATCGGCTGGCGTCAAATCAGGACTCCTAGGTGGCCACGGAATATTGCCCCTCCGAGAAATGAGTTTTTCGGGGAACATCTCTTTGATGACTGGCAAGGCTTGGTTAGAAGTGTGGCAAGTGGCTCCATCTTGCTGAAATCATGTGTTTCGATTATATCCAGCAAATTCCTGAAGTTGTGGTGTCAAAAACTCCCGTAGCATCAAACTCCCGAAAAATTTACTTTGATTTACAATTATTAAAAATTGAATAAAAAATTGAAGAAATATGTATATACCTACCTAATAGAAAATAATTTATTATTTAGTTGCTGTTACTGCGGCAACAAACAGATAGACAGATGAAATTTTTATAGATAATTTATTACTGTGGCCGGGACGGTATAACAACGAAAAGAGGTTATAACATAAAATATGGTAGTGGTAGGTACCTGCCTTAACGGAACCTTCTGTGCGCAAGTTCGACTCGCACTTAAAATAAAACATTATATATTTATTGTAGATTACAGATCTTAGACAAAAATAAATCAGTCTGAGCTTCGCACCCTGGCGCTATATAGCCTTAGGACGGCCCTGCACACTAGCTATAATTATGACAAAGAAAATTATGCCTAACTTATTATGACAATTTAAATTAGGACAAAAACCATTATGAGAAAAAATGGGATCCCTTTTCAATGACTACGCATGTCGAAGATAGCATAGCATAGTTCTATTTTCAGGAAGTAGAAAGTAACAAAAAATAAGATACTAGATAAACAACAAAGTACGAAGCGAAATAACGATACAAGAAAAATGGATACAATCATAATTTAATAAAACTATTTAAAGAATATAGGAACTAGATTATTGCCACGTGCTTCCTGGCAGAGTAGAATTTGGACGACCCCATCTCTTCCGACGATAGGGCTGTTTAACATCAAAAAGTTATATACAGCCCAAACTCAGCCTGAGATGCATGGCTTGAGTCAACAATAATACTCGGAAGACGGCAATATGTTCACCTCCTAATACGTGGGACCAAATTCAATGATTGGTCAAATGTGGGTGTTCATTCACCTCCTAACGCTCCGAGGATAAAGGAGTGATTATATGTATGTATGTATGTATGTATTTTTTTCGACGTTTTTTTTCATTTCACCATTGGAATGATAACCATGAGTAACGTGAATTACTTTTGGCCGAGTGCACTTTGAGAATGCTCTGGATTCACCCACACACACACATAAAAGTTACAGCTATTGTCTACACTACTACTACAGTCTTTGTATGCAATAGCATATTTATCGATACCATCCACGAAAATATAAAAACTTACCATATAATTCCAAACATTTTTCCTTCCTATTGTACCGTAACAGTAAATCGTGCCGTTGCTATTCATAATATAAAAGCGCCTATAATAATTATTCGTTTGAAGAAGAATAAAAAATCATTATAATAATTTTATAATCCACAATTTTAATGACAATAGCGTTTAATTCTGCTTTGTCTACCCATGGAAACGACATGCATCATGAAACTCTATATAATAGTTTTCATAGACTTAGTTCCAAGAGCGAGTTGTACGCACAACGCGCATTACACAGAATAAAGAGGCAGATAATTTAACCATTAAGACCACTAAGCATTTTTATTTTTTTCTAATTTAAAATACAAGTAAAAATACTTATTCAACTTTTATTATTAAATGTAAAGACTTCAGCGATATTATGTTAATCGATTGAAAATTAAAAATCGACTAAATTCAAATAGTAGCTTCGTATACACCGCACCTCATTATTTTTTGCAAATTTGTCAAAAACCTCTCGAAGTGAGTGAGGGTGTACAGTTTTTATTGTTTTATTTATTGAGACTTTATTTCTTTGCGTTTGTTATGTAGACAATGCAGATGCAAGATGATGTCTGATCAGTTTAGGAAGGTAGAACCGTATTCCCCAAAGTCTTCACCGAGAGGCGGGAGGTCACCAGTGGTTTCTCGTCAGGATTCCTCCGGAACACTCAAGACTACCATCTCCTTGGGCAAGAATCCGTCTATCGTGCATAGCGGACCATTCTATTTGATGAAAGAACCTCCAGGTATTTCTTTACTAATTGCTATACAATGTTACAAGCAGTTTATTTACAAACTTTAAGCTTATCAATTTGAAACAATTTTCAATATATTTTTCAGGAGAATGTGAAACGACAGGGGCTACTAATTTAATGGCTTATTATGGGCTCGAGCACTCTTACAGTAAATTTAATGGTAAAAAACTGAAGGAGTCCCTGTCGTCGTTCCTACCTAATTTGCCTGGAATTCTTGACGGGCCTGGTCAGGAGGATAATAGTACATTAGGGTCTGTGATCGCTAAGAGACCTATAGGCGGCAAGGAACTATTGCCCCTCACAAGTGCCCAGCTGGCTGGATTCAGGCTGCACCCCGGCCCACTGCCTGAGCAGTACCGTTACGTTAGTGCTACACCACCAAAGAGGCATAAGACCAAACACAAGAAGCATAAGCACAAGGATGGTGTGCCGCCCGGACAAGAAACTCCACTACAAGGTAATTCTTTCCTTTTAAAATGTACCTATTAATACTTGAGCCTTTTTTAATACTAACATCATCATCATTATGCTCATAACCATTCCCTATTTCCAAATTTTACATTTTGTAGGTTGCTTATAACTTTATGAAAGTGTCTGCTGTTCAACCCCAAGACGAAACGGTGCATATGTATATAATAATATTATACCAATTTGGTTTCAATAATGATGAAAGAATTGCTGTAGCTGATACCCCTCATTTTCACTAAGAAACAAGTGGTAAACTTGTTTATAATAATAATAATAATAAAATAATAAAAATTAATTTATTGCCAAATAGTATGTAACAATGTTAAGTATTATACTGTGACCCCACACTAGGCAAAGCCTGTCCTGTGGGTGCCAAATACGTTTGACACAAAACTTGTTGAAGACTTGTAGAAGACCGTAAATATGTATTGATACTTGTCTCAGATACTTTTTCGTTCACAAAGTATGTATAGCCAACAAGTTGTATAAAACAAGTTCACACTGTAGCCTGTGACATATTGCAACTTGTCAAATGCATATACTTAGGTGAAATGAGGGGTAAGAATGACTAAATAAGTGTGGGTTGATCAGTGTACTTGTTTAATAAACAACACCCTTTAACATGAGCCTCTTTAAGGGCAATTCATGTTTTTATGTGTACAGGCATTCTAAGTTCAATGAGAATGCTAGACCCAAGGCCACCATTTCTAATTGGGCACCATGGGTATGAGAGATTTAGATCTAAATTTATTAAATGTAATATTAAATGCATATCCTACATTACAAATGATGCTTTTAATGGATTCAAACTGGTGCGACAATGGAATTTCAGCAATTTTCCCATTGAGACCTATTGAGCAGTCCTACTGGGGAAGTACCTCCACCCTACAGAATAACACGGTTATAACCTCGTGTTGTGTTCCTGGCGGTGAGTAGGATAACCAGAGCTCACTTTAGAGTTGTGCTGTCAGTGGGAAAACCAAAGGCTTGACCTGTTTTTCTGTTATACACTGACAGCACTGGTGTGACTCCCCTGGTGTTACGTTCATAAGTCCATTTAGCTTGACTTTTTGGCTACTTTTAAGCAGTTATGGTCGCTGATTGACTATGTTAGGCTTAAAGTAAATAATATCGAAAAAGTCACAATATAATCTGTTAAAAAGTAGATGAATTTCAATGAGCAATTATCAGGTAAACTTCTAAAAAAAAAAACTTTAGTTATGGTGCAATATTGTGTTTTGCATTATTTTCATATGGTGAAGTCTCGTGTTATTATTTTTTTCTAATGCGATCCCAACAATTCCGCCAACAACTCTGTTTTTATACACTGATCGAAATAACGTGTGAAAGTATAAGAGTAAATAGCATAACAAAAAATAAACTCACGCCTACATCCCCGAAGGGGTAGGCAGAGGTGCTAGCAACCACATTTCGCGAGTTTATTTTTAGGTCCCAAGGTGGCGAGCCTATTGCCATTAACCTGCCACTTATAAACCTGCAATAAATACACACATAACTTTGAAAAGCTTCGAAAATTCATTGGTGTGTGCCATGGTAAAACCTGGGATTGAACCCGAGACCTCGTCTCAGCAGTCCATTACCCATACCACTAGGCTACAGCGGTAAGAGTAAATAAACAAAAATTATCCATATAAACAAAAAAAAATATTGCTAAAAAACACTAAGGTCACATTCATTGCCGCTGACCCCACACTAGGTAAGCCTGCCCATGGGTGCCAAATATGTTACTACATTATCGGTTATACATTGTTGTTTACATTTAAGTTGCTGTTGTTATTTACAGTTATGTTTATTCTTACATTATTGTATATTGTCACAGTTTGCCAATTTACCCTTGATATAAACAGATAAACAATTTCAAAAACCAAAAAAAACATTATTTAGTTATTATTATAGACGCGGTAGCCCAGTGGTATGGGTAATGGACTACTCAGATGAGGTCTCGGGTTCGATCCCAGGTTTTACCATGGCACACACTAATGACTTTTCGATGCCTTTTCTAAGTTATGTGTGTATTTACCGCAGGTTTATAAGTGCCCTGTTAATGGCAATAGGCTCTCCACATACTACATTGGGACCTAAACATAAACTGGCGAAATGTGGGTGCTAGCACCTTTGCCTACCTCTTCCGGGATATAGGTGTGAGTTTAAGTTATGTTTTAGATGTTAAACAGTTGATTTTGAAAGAGTCCAAAAGGTTTATAGTGTGTTGAAGTACCTGAAAAGAGGAGACATCATTACTTATGCTATTTTCAGTTCATCTTATCTGTCATTTGACATTGATTAGCATATGTATAGACAACAATGCTATTGTTATGTTAATTCAACCATTAAATTGTATATCTGATTACATTTCATGGGGCTATTATGTTGAGTTTTCATAATTATGCTTTTGTCAAGTCCGACATGATCTTCCTACCATCTACTCTTTGAAATACATCACTATAGGACACACAACACAATGGTTGATATAGATTTTGAATATTTGTTTGACAGTACATATTTTACAGCCTATAACTAAGACAGTCGATCTCGAGAGTCGTCACAAATCGTCTTGCGGGTAAGCTCGACGAGTTCAAACCACCGGAGCAAGCCGGGTTTCGAAAAGGTTATAGCACCGTGGACCACATCCATACTGTTCGGCAGATTGTAGAAAAGGCCCAAGAATACAATCAGCCGCTGTGTATGGCGTTTGTGGACTACGAAAAAGCCTTCGACTCCATCGAAACCTGGGCAGTTCTGGATGCCCTACAGCGGTGTCGTGTCGATTGGCGATACATCGAGGTGCTGAGATGCTTGTATGACACTGCCACAATGTCCGTCCAGCTCCAAGACCAGAAGACGAAACCTATTAGCCTCCAACGTGGAGTGAGACAGGGAGATATATCCCCCAAACTATTCACCAACGCGTTGGAGGACGTCTTCAAAACTCTGGATTGGACTGGGCAGGGTATAAACATTAACGGTGAGTACATCTCACATCTTCGGTTCGCCGACGACATCGTCATAGTAACGGAATCGTTGGAACAACTGGGCGAAATGCTGCATAGCCTAGATGGAGCTTTTCGACGCGTCGGCCTTGGTGTAAACTTGGATAATACCAAAATTATGTTCAACGAACATGTTGCACCGAGACCGATTGCCATCGAAGGGGCGACACTCGAAGTTGTTCAAAAATATGTCTACCTGGGGCAGGTTATCCAGCTCGGTAAAAACAACTTCGAGAAAGAACTAGCCAGAAGAATCTAACTGGGTTGGGCAGCATTTCGCAAACAACGTCGAGTTTTCTCTTCACCCCTACCGCAATGCCTCAAAACAAAGGTCTTTGAACAGTGCGTCCTACCTGTTATGACTTACGGTGCCGAAACGTGGACACTTACAGTGGGGCTGGTCCATAGCTTAAAAGTCGCGCAGCGGGCTATGGAGCGAGCTATGCTTGGAGTTTCTCTGAAGGATAAAATTCGGAACGAGGTTATTCGACAGAGAACCAAAGTTACCGACATAGGCCACAAAATAAGCAAGTTAAAGTGGCAGTGGGCTGGCCACGTTTGCCGAAGGACCGATGGCCGTTGGAGCAAACGAGTCCTAGAGTGGAGACCGCGAGAAGGTAAACGAAAGGTAGGACGCCCCCTAGCTAGATGGACTGACGACCTGAAAAAGGTGGCTGGGACAGACTGGATGCGGAAGGCGGAGGATCGGAGAAAATGGCGCACATTGGGAGAGGCCTATGTCCAGCAGTGGACTGCAGTGGGCTGATTGATTGATTGATTGAACTAAGACAACATGATTACTTGCTTTTGTCACTATGGCTATCCATGTGGTTGATCTATATAACTTGCTATTTTCTATAATAAATAGTATGCTATAGTCTACAGATGCCTACTTCAATATTTTAAGCAGTTTAGTGGTCAACGTTTGATAAGGTGATTGCCTTTCGATTGAAGGGCAAAATTTATAAGAGCATGATCCGGCCTGCCGTCCTGTATGGATCGGAGAGTCGGCCCGTTAAGGTGACGGATGAAAGACGGTTGCATGTAGCCGAGATGCGAATGTTGAGATGGATGTGTGGCGTGACATGAATGGATAAGATCAGGAATGAATATATTAGAGGAAGTTTGAGAGTAGCACCAATCATAGAAAAGCTACGAGGAAATCGTTTGTCCTGGTTCGGGCATGTAATGCGTAGGGATGAAAGTAATGTCGTAAGGAAGGTACTAACTATGTAAGTGGTGGCTACAAGGGGAGAGGGAGACCTAAAATGAGGTGGATGGACTGTGTGAAAGATGACATGGTTAAGAAGGGAGTGAATGTTGAAATGACTGCAACTAGAAATGAATGGAAAAAGAACACATGTTGCACCGACCCCAAATAATCTTGGGATAAGGGCAGGAGGATAATGATATTTGATAAGGTGATAAGGACAGAGAGACAAGAGTCTGCTTACTCCTTTGGTGTCCCAACAAGAACAGGGTTTTGGAAATTTACCATTATATTTATTACTGCCCATGGAAATGTCGATGTGGAATTTCGATCTTATACCTGCAATGTAGGGACTTTCTAGAACTAATTTGTTATTATTTGAAAATGGAGATATTGGAAGCCGGATAGATGATCCATCTGCTACGTCAGCAAGCTATTACATCCATTTCCCCACTTTCTAGAGCTAATCACACTCTATCCCCGTGCTAAACTTTCTAATAATCCAATTTTGTGTTTTTTCCATAACACAAGCTAGTTAATCTATGCTTACCATGGGTCTAGATAGCGATGTGTAAAATGTTGTAGAATATTTATACTTTATTTATTAATTTTATGAGGGTTCCGTACCTCTCAAGGAAAAAAGCTGAACCCTTATAGGATGATGCGTTGTCCGTCTCTCCGTCTGTCTGTTTATCAAGACCTTTTTCTCAGTAATGCGTGAAGGTAGCAAGTTGATATTCATATCACATACTCAGGTCTATAATGTCTTGATTGAAACTGTGCAAGAATCAAACTTCTAAGTCAACACATTCAAAATATATTACGGTTTATGTAGCTTAAGTTACGGAACACTCGCGAGTCCGACTCGCACTTGGCCTACTTGTTATTTACTAGCAGACCTGCTAGTAAATAAGCCAGCTTCCAGCTTCGCCCGTGGCATGTTCTGAAACCTTTGAAAGCGCTAATTTCAAGAACTAGAGTCTTTTTTTTATACCACTTAGGTGGCAGACAAGCTCACGGCATGATGGAAAGTGGTTACCGTGGCCTATGGACGTGTGTAACACCAGAGAAGCCACACTAACGCTGCCGACCCTGTAAGCACAGAGTCTCTGTACCGTCAGTGTAGACGACAAAGCAGGACAAGCCTTTAGTCATCCCACTGACAGCACAAATTTTCCAATGAGCTCTGGCTACCCTACTCACCGCTGGGAACACAACACGAAGTTATTGTAACCGCGGTATTCTGTAGGTTCGAATTAAAAAATATATTTTCGCATGGATAATCCGTTTATCAACAAAGGTTTTAGACTATAAGTATATCATCATGCTACTACTTAAGGGAGCGGAGCAAAGATCATAAATGTCAACAGATCTCATTATTTGAAGATAAAAGACTTACATGCTTAACTCATAAATTCACGCCTATATCTCCGAAGGGGTAGGGAGAGGTGCTAGCACCCATGCACTTACATGCTTAAAGGGGTGATATTAAGTTTCTAAATATGCCAAGGGTGGAGCTGGGGCGGGTCAGCTAGTATTAAATAATGTAGGCATATGGAGTTTGGGCCCCGAAGATTTTAGTGGGCAAGTAGATCTTCGGGGCCCAAGCCGACATCACCTTAAGCCGGTGCCCCTAGCACGAAGCACTATCGTAATCGTATTGTAAACGTAATGAGAGAACAGAGCGTTGTGATTGGCCGTCTGCCTACTGCGAACGTGAGTGTGTATGAAGCCCGCCAATCGCAATGCTCTATTCTCTCAATACGATTACGTCAGTTTTTCGTGCGAAGGGTACTGCATACCTACTGTTGTAAATGGATGAGCTTCTTACGCTGATTTTTCGGTACAGTTTGAGGGGTCAGACAACTCTATATACTCTGATTTTATAGAAGGTAATTTCGGATTAAAATATTTTGGACACAGTTTTGATACCAAAATCGTCTGGAAGTATTAATTGGCGAATAAATAAATATTTTTGTTGTCGAAACTGTGTCTATATTCTTTTTATCCGAAACGAACTATTAAATCACCCGGCATAAGTTTTCTGTTTGAGAACATCAAGTCAATAATTATAATTCTATTATTCTAACAGATTCATCAAACCCAGACACATACGAGAAGAAGCACAAAAAGCAGAAGCGCCACGAGGACGACAAGGAGCGTAAGAAACGAAAAAAGGAAAAGAAAAGAAAAAAGCAGAAACACAGCCCCGAGCACGGCGGCCTCACGCCCAGCCAGCACCCTGTACCCTAATAGGACATACCGCCAGTAGTCGTAAGGAGCTATTGAGCCCAAAGAGACTGCACCATAGAGTTTACAAAGTAATGTGCAACCAAAAATATCTTTTTTTTTTTTTTGTAGAAGCAAGGGTAGCTTAGCTTGTCTTAGCCTAAATGACGCGCCCACGAGTCATGACATTTCACACAAACAAACAAATTATTGACGACGATTGTTCTCTGATTTCTTGGTAAATTATTATATTTTGACAGAACGTGCGAGCGAGCGGATGTATTGTTCTATACAATATGTGACAGTCCCGTACACATACACACACGTATTTCCGTGCCTCGGAGAGCACATTAGGTAGGCCGTCGGTCTCGATTGCCATACGAACATCTAAGGCAGGCGTTACGGGTAGTTGGAGCCCTCAAAAGTCCAACATCTGGTCTAACTGCAATACTTCGATTACACTAATGAGTTGTGAAGGTTATATGGCAGTCGCTTCATGATAATTCTGATGCGTCCGGAATTAAAGCTATCATAAAGAGAAATCACAGAGCGTACTCGGATTTATCACGCGACTAGTTGATCGCAAGGTCCGCATATTTCATACAGTCTGTCGACGAAGCCGTCTACACAGAGCAATCGTGCGGGGTGAGCGGGGTGGCGGGGAACGGGGGGCCGTACCCCTAGTAGCCATACATTTTACTCGGTACCAACGATTCAGGGCTGTCTCATCTGTAATCGCGTTTTTTAGTTTATTATAATTATTATTGACTCATTTTGTTTGTTAAAATGTGTTTTTTTTTTCGTTTTCGATTACGAGTGCATTATCCATTTAGTGATCAAAGATGGTGGACTCGAATATTTCAATGAAATCAATATGGGTATCGTTTTCGCGGGAGTTCGAGACAATCAATGATTTTACGCAGATGGAGTGAGGGGCGTCATTTCAGTTTAGACTGGCTATAATCACCTAATCGAGTCTCAATGATGGAATAGATTTTTGGAAGTGTGAATGTATAGTAAAATATTTATCTTTAGGATACAACCCGTTTAAGTTTGGACCTGACGTCTATGTAACAGCAGGCACACGATGTTACACCTCGTTTACACCACGAAACAAGTTGTAAACTTGTTTATAAAAAACTTTTACTTTTAAATTCCTTCTTAAATTTTAAATTACTTTTATTATGAATAGCTGACCCACCCCAGCTTCGCCCGGGGTATATTTTGAAGCTTCATATCCCTTTGAGCCCGTATGTTTTAGTCTTCAAAATATTTATGACAAATTGCCGGATTTGTTAACATTTATTATCAATGCTCCACTCCCTTAAGTAGTAGCGTGATGATATATAGCCTAAAACCTTCCTCGATAAATGGACTACCCAAAACTAAAAGAATTATTCGAATCGGACCAGTAGTTCCAGAGATTAGCGCGTTCAAACAAACAAACAAACAAACAAACTCTGCAGCTTTATAATATTAGTATAGATTATATACCGGTAAACGCAACGTAGATGACCGAAATAAATTCGATATTCTTTTGCACTTCATAAATTTGAAATACGCGCGACGGGCTTGTGACGTCACTCGCAAGTACGATTTTATATGGAGCGTTATCGGGCGACGCGAGAAATTGTATTTTTAAAATCAAATATGTATTTGTCATACGAATATTTCACTTTAGCAGTACATTATGTTTTTATACAGTGGTCATTTTACGAGAGTAAAAAAATATTGACAAATAGCTTATTGAAATCTCCTCCTCGGCCTCGACTGCTATGTAGATGGCGCGGGTTTGATTCCCGCTCAGTGAAAATATTCGTAGCATGAATATGTATATTTGCATTGGTCTCGGTATTTCTATGTATAATATGTATGTATTTACAAAAAAAAAAAAAGTATCTAAGTATGTTTATCCGCATTCTAGATCCCATAACACAAGCTAGTTAAGTTATGCTTACCATGGGTCTAGATAGCGTTGTGTAGAATGTCGTGGAATATTTATTTATTTATTTATCTCCCCGTGAGAAACGTTCTTACGGCATGTGCCTGCTGGTCCAAGCTTAAAGTAAGCGGGTGGTACTTTGGGCACTTGTTAGCTTGAGAAGCAAAAACGACTGAATTTGTAAGTTTTACTACATAAGATTACATACATATAATCACGCCTTTATCCCCGGAAGGTTAAGCAGAGGTGAATTAACACCCACATTTCACCAATCATTGTATTCGGTCCCACGTAATAGGAGGTGGGCCTTTTGCCGTCTTCCGGGCACTATTGTTGACTCAAGCCATGCATTTGAGGCTGAGTCTGGGCTGTATATATGTGTCTGATGTTAAACAGCTCTATCCCTTAGTCGCCTTGTACGACACCGCATGGGAAGAGATGGGGTGGTCCAAATTCTACTCTGCCGGGAACCACGCGGCTAAGATTAATTATCTCAAATCAAACTTGTAGACACAGTTTTGTAAGAAAGTACCTTTATTTATTAGAAATAATGTTAATCTTTTTCTTTGGTAGAGTTTCATTTTGTATAAGGTCACCGGTCAGCTGATGGAGAAGTGTACATACATTTTTAGGTTTAAATTAGTGGTTTGGTTCATGACGTTAAATTCTCTGGATGAAGAATTCCCTGAACATCCTCGAAGAGTCTCGTTCTATGTTCGACAATATTTAATATACCAAGCCCGCAATTGAGATTTCATTTAAATTATTAATTAATATTATATTTCAATGTCTATATAGCCAATTAGAACAATTTTCTGAGTGTTAATTATTTTGGGTATTTTTATTTGTAAAATTTGTCTTGATAACTAAGATAATTTTGGGTAAGTAGATTTTTATATGTACAACACTTTGACTTCACCTCGCCTGATGGCAAGCTGATTTATATATAGCCATTTGAACATTGTAACATGTACAGTTTCTGGGCTTATTCCAATGATACAAACTGGTACCATTATAGTCCAGTTATATTATATTAATACCTATTTAATGGATATTATCTTTTGACTTTAACATTCATAATTAGCTTAATTATCGCATTCTCTATTATTCAATAATAAAATCGCGCCGGGGGTAGGCTGCGCAGTGCCTTACATGTTCAGTCAGGCAACTAGAGGCTAGAAGTTTCTACAAAGTCGGCTGCACGAGTGTGACACCCCTGGTGTTGCACACGTCCATAGGCCACAGTAACGGTAACCACTAATCAGGTGGGCCGTGTGCTTGTCTACAACCTAAGTGGTATAAAAAAAGCGGACATTCAAATATTTCACTGTGGTGTACCCGCCAATCAGACGCATGTCTCGCGTAATGCGACAGTAGTTTAAAATGAAATATGTTTAGGAATAAACATTGAGGAATTTTGACGTCATTAACCAAACCTAAATAATAGGGTCTCACACTAGCGCGGCATCAAAGAGAAGTGAAATGACAACACATGCAGGGCTTAGATGTCACCCGCATACGGTGCAGAATATCCGATCAAGAACCAAGCGGTTAAGACTCTTTCCTTTGCCGCACCATTAAGGCCTGGAATTCATTACCTACTAGCTCACGTGTTTCCTTCTTCCTACAGTCTCGGGTCCTTTACGCTGGGCGTGAAGAAGCATATGATGAGGCCGTCAAGCTGAGTGTCACCATTGTAACATGGTATATGTAAGTAATGGTGACTCTCTTTTCTGAGACTTTGCCTTCAGCTTACCATCAGGCGAGGCGAAGTATAATTGACGTGTCCTAAAAAAAAAAATTATGTCATCAGTTTCCCAATAGGAATGCTATTGTTCTTAGGAATTCCAGGGAAATTAACAGAATCTAGGCAGGATTTCCTTGATAATTTCGATTTTCGAGTGTTTAGATCTAATGTGAATATATTATGAAAAAATAATTCTCAATCGAGCTTATAAAAATATCACTTATTTATTAATAAGGTATTTATCGATCATCTTCTCTATAAAATCATAGTGGTATTTTTTGTCTGTGAAATAAATTATAATTGGTCTTGTTGGTCTTGGCGAAGTTAAGAGAAGCTAGTTTAAACCTCTTACAGTATACCACAGATGTGTACCCCAGAGCGGTTAGCGAGAATAAAAACTAGGCATATTTTGCCCACGTTACAAGTAACTTTTATTAAAAATAAATTGTTATAACCGCTTTAGAGACACAACGTTTTGCTGTCGCGCCAGTGTGTGCACCCTTAGTTAAAGGTTGTTCAATACTCAGTCTATGCTTACGTCATCTCTTTGGGCTTGACTCTAGGAAAATAAGTATTAGTGATAATATGATACAGTAATAATATTTCATTTGTACCATTTTGTTAACTTTCGTTTCATACACTTCTGGTAACCGAGATTCATTGTAAATATACATACTTACCTACTTGTTTTTTTTATGTTAAGAAATACCATTCTCTTAGATGTAATAAATTTGATAAAACGTTCTTATGTTGTTTCATTTTAAAATATTGAGTGCTATTCATTTTCAGATTGACGTCAGAATAAAATACATATACTTAGTTTTTAGAAAAATATAAATGGCCCAATCAATCAATCAAAGAATCAATTTCATTTATTCAGTTCAGTTCAAGAGGGGCATTAGAAGGTTTCTTCAGGGTCGGCAGCGCGAGTGTAACGCCCCTGGTGTTGCACACGTCCATAGGCTACGGTAACCACTCCCCATCAGGTGGGCCGTGTGCTTGTCTGCCACCTAAGTGGTATAAAAAAGTTAAGGCAAATTAAAAGCACATATGAGCGTCAAAATTTTACAATTATGCCAAGAAATATTATTAAAATAATAAGTAATATAAATAAACCATTGGAAAATGATTCTTTCGCTGGTTCGGCAGGTTAGTTCTAGTGAGTAGATACCAGCATGAATGTAATGTTAAGGAGTCGGCCTGAGGATCGAGACGTCCTGAGTACGTAAACATTGCACGACTCATGCCTGTCGCCCTTAATCTATTTCAAACCAACTAAAAACATGGCTCGTAGGTATGTGTTCTCTATAATCTATGCACTGCATCACTGACTGGAATTTATTAACGTTAGGTACGTTTTTTTCTTTATTCACCTTAGGTAGCAGACAAGCACACGACCCACCTGATGGAAAGTGGTTACCGCGACCTATGAATCCAGGGGAGTCATACCCGTGCTGCCGACCCTGTAATAACAAGCCTTTAGTCTTCCCACTGACAGCACAAAACTCTCCAGTGAGCTCTAGCTACCCTACTCACCGCTGGGAACACAAAACTAGGTCATTAAAGCCGTGGTTATTATGTAGGGTGGAAGTACTTCCCCAGTCGGACTGTTCAATTGGGACGGGAAGGGAACACCGTTGTGTCCTACCACCTCAAAAAAATAATTATAAGTTTTCAACGAGATATAGTAGGTTGAAAAGATAGAAGAAGAATGTTTGGCCACTAGGATGTATAATTCCTCGCAGCCAAACCAGTTTGGCCATCCTGAAAAGCCCCCATATTTTATTTTTATTTTTACGCGCTAAATCCCCACGGATAACCCTCGCCGGAGCTGGTGGGAGAGGTTATGTCGGACTCGAACCGACTTAAACGGACAGCGCCTGTGGGTCGTTGTTGGTTGCCAAAGGTGAGGTTGACAGGCATATCCCTCGCACCCCGGCCGACCTAGGAGGAAAAAACCCCCTAAGGTTGACTTATAGATAATGCCTTATGCATTCGGTCTGTCTTTGTTGGAATCGTATTACGATTATATTTTGTCATTCGGCGATATTTTCATCTGCTTAGTAACCGATTTTTTTTAATACTTTTTTATACAACTTAATTGGCAGACAAGCACACGGCCCACCTGATGGAAAGTGGTTACTGTGACCTATGAATGTATGTAACATCAGAGGAGTCACACCCGTGCTGCCGACCCTGTAAGAACAGATTTTATGTGCCGTCAGTGCAGAATACAAAATCAGGACAAGCCTTTAGTCTTCCCACTGACAGTACAAAAACTCTCCAGTGAGCTCTGGTTACCTTACTCACCGCCGCGCCGGGAACACAACACAAGGTTATTATAACCGTGGTATTCTGTAGGTACTTCTGCAGTCGGACTGCTCAATTGGGACGGAAATACCGTCGTGTCCTACCTCCTAGTATTTTCAATTAGGCTTATATGAGTGACCATTTTACTAATTTTATAGGAATCTATTGAGGTGTACTGGAAAAAAGAGCAGCGTTGCATTTTGCAGCGAGATTCAACGCTGCACAATGCGTTGGTCGATAGGAGGATGCTGATCACACCAAGTTGTCATGCCAGGTGACAGTTAGGATTTTTTTTTTGTTTTAAAGGTATTATGCGTAGTTCATCAGAGCACAAGCTGCCATTAATTCGCAGTATACATCGTCTTAGCGTTGTCCCGATGGCATCCTGGTATTCCTAGTTCGGAGTTCGCAGTTCGTGACTTACAGGCAGGTGAAATCTCTCCACACGGTTTGCGACACATCATTCGATTACATGTTGCTGGTTGAAAAATAGTCGGAATTGAAAATAATAATAATAATAAATATTCTACAACATTCCACACAACGCTGTCTAGACCCATAGCATGGCTTATTAACTAGCTTGTTTTGGAATCTAGAATACGGATAAACATACTTACTTTTTTGTAATTACATACATATTATACATAGATACACCCAGACCAATGCAAATATCCATATTCATACATACAGATATTTGCACTGAGCGGGGATCGAACCCGCTCCTCCTACGTAGCAGTCGCGTTCACTACCGCCACGCCACTGAGGCCTTACATTTATCGAACCATCAGAGCCCGGACCATGGACGCTAAAAACGGGTCAATAATTGAACTGAACTGTCATACTACAAACTGCAAAGGTAACTTTGTAATCCTATATATTTATATGGGATTACATAGTTATTTATACATTTAGTAAATTACAGTTGATCAAGTATTGACCTGTTTTAAGACTTCATGGTAAGCCCACAGATGCATAAATCGTTTTTAAAACCATCATTTTAGGCGTATGACGTCAGCGGAGTGACGTCACGTTGATACGCTCTACATAAACAGCCAGAAAGAAATAAAACAGTTGTATCAGAGCGAAATTTATTCAAAATATTCAAATTTATACAATATTAAGTCTGTTTTCGCTTCATATAAAAAGACAGTTGGTCATTCAGTTAAATTGAAAACAAAATAAATTAGTAATGCAGCACCAAAATACATACATCGTACTTAAAATATTACCTTCTTACTTACAAATTATACCGACTGCGTCACTAGCGGGCGCCGGAAGCGTCGGACCAGTGGGGCCGACTGCGCGCCAAATGTATGTCACATACTTAGGACAGCACGCATCGCAAGAATAAACTCTATTACTGTGCCCTAAGAACCAATATAGGATTATAATTTTAAATGTTAAACAGAAAATTTAAATTCAGAACTGAATTTAAAAAAGGTTTTATTAATTCCACAATATCGAAAATGAGAACACTGTCTGCATGAATTTCATTATTTAAATCTTAAAAAAAGAACGTTAAAAAATATAAATTTATTCCAATGACGTCATTCGGTGGAACTACAACTGCGCATATTATATTTTATCTGTGGTTTAGAATATTATCTTGCGTTGCGATACGTGTCTATGCTGAGTATGTGTGTAGTTCCTGTTTGCGGTTTTAACATAATATTTATTTAAATGGCATTTCGTACTATAAAATTATCTACATATTCGTATATAAAACTTGAACGCGAAATATAAAATCAGGAAGTGCCATGTCGGTAACTATCGCCATATTTAATTAAATAATTCGCTGCTATATGACATTCACTTTTAAACTTCTTCTTTGTAGGAAATGCGTCACTGTTTTTTGTGACGTCATTATATACGAGATATGGCGATATTAGTTTCCATACTACACGGGTGGGGTATGTTAATACGCCAAAAATACATTCACTCATTTATCTAGTTCACTCCTGCGACCTGACACAGTGACTCAAATTGTCATCTAGTAATATAAACAGACGTTATAAAGGTTAGGGATGAACATTCTACAGTTCTATTGTCCCAAATATGGTCTAGATGGTCTACTGGGGTTACCGCGCCTAACGTAACACTTCGCAATACAAAATCTACAGATATACATACAAATTATATTACATGTACGCGTTTACAGATCACTAGATAAGTAATACGACCACGATAAAACGTACCTATGTATTTTAATAACCGCGGTAGCCTAGTGGTATGGGTAATGGACTGCTGAGAAGAGGTCGCGGGTTCGATCTCAGGTTTTACCATGGCACACACCAATGACTTTTCGATGCTTTTCGAAGTTATGTGTGTATTTATCGCAGGTTTTAGGGTCCGGTTAATGGCAATAGGCTCGCCACCTATTACATTGGGACCTAAACATAAACCGGCGATTTTCAGAGTGATTTTTAGAGTTGAGCTAGTCTTTATTTAAATAGTGCGATATAATCTCTTTTCTCATACATTCTCTCTCTCATACATCAGAAAGAAACTCTTTCCTGAGACTTTACCTTCAGCTGATGGTAAGCTGGTGAGGTAAAGTGTCATATTGATGTACAGTTTATAAAAAAATGTGTGAAATAACATAAACTCACGCCTATATCCCCGAAGGGGTAGGCAGAGGTGCTAGCACCCACATTTCGCCAGTTTATGTTAAGTTCCAATGTAATAGGTGGCGAGCCTATTGCCATTAACCGGGCACTTAACATCGACTAAGCATCGAAAAGTCATTGGGGACGCGTTATCGTGGCCTTAAAATATTACCTCCCAAAGCTGTACAACAGAGCCGCGTTTAATCACATCACTACACGGCGGTCACAAGCGCATCACTACCGCTACCCGCACATCGATACCTACTCGCAACTACATACAAAACGCATTAACATATCATATTTACGTATTAATAATACATTTTGGTGCGCCATGGCACTGTACGTTAAGTGAGCATCACTAACAACTATATTTATATATATAAGCGAATTTATATAAACTGTACACCAGATACTATATTGCTTGCACATCCCTATTTATAAAAAAAAAATTACCGTTACGAATCGTGAGCATACAATGGTGTCGAAGCCAATATACATTTAAAATTATATTGTTTATTAAATAATTGGAAATGAAAGTTAATAAATTATTAATAATAGTTAATATCAGTGCTCTTTAATTATGATGGTCGCTATAGTCATCAACTCCGAGATCTAATGTCGTACTGCTGTGCAATTCTGTGAGCACACAGCGTCGACCACAGCGCTGCGACAGCCTTCATAGATACTGTCATTGGTCGGACTGTGTGACGTCACTGGAAATCGACCAATCATAAAGGATATCGCAGTGCTGTGCTCTACGCTGTGTGCTTAGACAATTGCACAGCTGTTCACACAAGTAACACAAGAATGCCATAATAACAAGATAAAAATAATTTACAATGATATCAGTTAAGCATGGTAACTTTCTAGTCGTGAATAAAAATCTCGAAATAAAAAAAAATTGACAGTCTTTAGAGAATATAAAGTGCAGAACACATTATTCTCCGAGACAAATGTCTACAGTTTTTTTTGGAGACTTCCCGAGACTTATTACCCAATTAATATTGAAAATCGAACGGTTTGTGTTACATCCGGTGGGATAGCGGGAACTAACTATAAACGCGGGAAAGTAATTGTATAAATCTGACTTCCTATTCACAAAATAAATTCTCAGAATTTAAGATGTGTCACATGCACTTTATATACCCTAACGGTGAGTTACACGAAGACTCACGACAGTGGGTCCCACGACGACGCACCGCGGTGAGTTCCACAAAGACTCGCGACGGTGGGTCCCACGACGACGCACCGCGGTGAGTTCCACAAAGACTCGCGACGGTGGGTCCCACGACGACTCACCGCGGTGAGTTCCACAAAGACTCACAGCAACAGTCTCTAAGCCTATTGGACGTTTACGTTCTCAATCGACTATCACAACATTCATGGGGTACAATTTTGAGCAATATTATTTACAGATAAAAAGCATTAAAATTATTTGTTTAAAACGACGCCATTTTGCAATGGGAATAGGAACGCTACGGAATTCTACGGCAAGTCTCGTAATTCCCATCACGTATAATTTAAAGATTAAAAAATTGGTTGCCTGTAAAGTCGGTATACGGGCGAAAGTTTTACGTGACAACGACTTTGAGTGGTAAAATAATTTTAATGTGAATATTCATTCGTATAGTAGGAAGAAGGATGAAATAATAGTAAGGACGCGTGCCTTTCACTTTTTATGTCTGTCTCTCTCGCTCTTAGGCGGGCTAACCATGCCCGAGTGGAAGGGACGCGTGCCTCTCACTCGCTCTCATTGTGAGCGCATAACGTGAGCGGAGCGTAACGCAGTTTCTTGAAGTGTCACCCGGCAAACCAATTTATAAGACGTTGTCACGTCAAAATGCATCTCGTCAAACTTAACTATCAGAATTTGTGATACCAATGGCAAGTAACTCGATAGCTCGAATCGTGATTAGTAACAAAAAGCGAAATGTAATCGGCAAGCTAAATATAAAACTCTTACGCAATATCTATACAGAAAATGTGAACATTGTTACAATAAATAATTATATTAATAAAATTAAAACAAAATATTAATTAATTATACACATTATTATTACTTTACAAGGAATATTTAGGTATAAAAACGATTTACAAATTATATGGGTTATTATGTTTACAACCATGCTATGTGCTCATAGGTGATACTCATCACTTCAAAAGTATAAGAATGTGAATAAAAAATTAACTTATTTACAAAAAATGACAGTGTATTTAAAAAAAAAGTAGTTCCATAACGGGACTATTTAGAATATACCTTTATAAACAAAAGGCGCACAGCGTCCTAACATCATTTAACAAAGCAAGAAAAAATAGTCCCGATATGGAACTACTGTTAAGAAAAGTCTCACGAGTTCCATCACGGGATTATTGTAAAAAGACCTCTGTAAATACAATGAAGTGTGTCATAAATCACCTAAGAGCACTAATTCAAACAGGAACCAAATTTAATACATTTTATTTAAACAAAATCTCATTCCCATCTGAAAACTCTTGTCACAGCGTCTACTAAATTACTTATAGTTTCATTTCAAAGAAAATGCCTCCGCTATTAATAGACTAATAATAAATTTCACAATTATATAAATAACAGATGACTCATGAACTTAATCTTGCTAAACGTCATAACTATGCTGGGTACTGTAACGATGAATAAGACTGCGGTCACAGACTAGCGGAGCGAGGAGCGGGTTAGTTTGAAACTATAAAAATTTTAGCAGTTTATTTACAGCTGTTTATTTATTGTATGCGCTCCTTGTCTGTATAGGATAAAATGTGAAGGCAAATTAATTTTAAATTGCCGTTTTTCAGTAATTAAAAGGGTTACGTATCCCGCTCCGCTTCCCGCTTCGCTAGAACCAAGACCACCATCTAACTTTGTGAATTAGCCTATTCATGAAATATTATACATTTCTTTCGCGTGTTATTTAATTCCTTTATAATTATGTTTATTAACCACACGTTAGATAAAATGCGTTTACAGAAATAAATTACATTTTTGAATAACAATGCGACAAGTTTTTAGTGGAATTACAATGCCCGTAAAAGACTTTTATGTACACTACTAAACACAGCGTAAATGTTATAGCATGTAGCTCCATTATTATTTTGAAGTCCAAGTTGGTAACCTGCGAACCGGTATAGGGAACGAGTTAAAAAAGTAATTCAAGTTCTAAATTTTGAAATATTTTTTTATCGTTTGCACAAATCTAGGGTCTCAAGAGATTTGTTTGAACGCGCTAATTTGATATCAGTTTCAGGTCTCTGTTTTATTTTTCATTTCTTGGGGAATATTATAGGCCTTATTGTGCCACGCTATGTGACCTAAGGGTTGAGCAGTAAGAAAAAAAGAATGGGAGAGCCAGGAGTACGCCTGGTGAGACCGTGGGACAATGCGAGTTTTGAATAAATTTAGGAAAATAAGACTGTTTTTATATTTCTCTCTAAAGATAATAGGTTTATTACTGGTCTTTATATTTGTATGATCAACATATTACGGTTCAAAATATTGGTTATTACAGGTACCAAGTCTACAACAATATGTGGTATAAATTCTTTCAAACATCTGACTTGGGTCTCGCAAATGAATGCGACTGATGATTTACAAAAATAACAACTAACAATTCAGTTAAGGATATTACAAAGTGAATGTTTGGAAATGCGATCACACTTGACATGATTACGTTCAAATACGTATTGGAAGCACTTGTAGATCTTATAAAAATGTACATGCTACTGCCATTTTTCGGCACTCCCGAGTCTTTTTACTAAATTTCGGTTGCATTTAAAGCTACCACTTTGAAATCCAGGCGAACGAATTTCAAAGTATAGGTATTTAAACTATCATGGTCACTCAAAATAAACGGCATATTTACCATGTTTCATTGTTTTGGATTTCAAAGTGTTTCCAGTTTGGTTTGATTAACTTTTATGGGAGCAACTGCTGTCTGATCCTCAAACGGGCAAGGTAAGCATTTTTGAGCACAACGACTAATATTGATAATTAATAAAACATAAAATAGGATCAAATTGAGGATTAAAAGGAAAACGGAAGTGATATTGATTTATTTGGGTATCTATTTATTTTCCGATGAGCATGGATAAAATGGTGCAGACAAATGTACACGACTTCATGTTTGGAACGAAACAATCTCCTTTCCTGCTCTATATAACCTAATTACTAATATTCTAATTTCCGATTTATATGCTGACCGTTTACAAAAACTGCAATACCAAATATTTGTAATGATGTACATCTGGTTTTCCCTATTAATCTTTAGTTCTTTACCTGCATTTGGCGTGTCACGTATACGAGCGCCTAAACATCATGCAAAATTATTTTGAACGATTTTGGGTGATTTATTTTGCATGATTTTGGGTAATTTATTTTGCAAGATTTTAGGCAATTTATTTGCACGATTTTGGGCAATTTATTTAGCAAGATTTTGGGCAAATAATTTTGCATTATATTGTGCAAATTATCTGCTTGGAATTAGCTCTGTATGATGCATATATGCAATGAACAGATGCCCGCATTCGTGCACACGCACAACGCTTCTTAAGACCAACCACGCTTGCTGGTCTTATTTCCTGAGCTTCTTCTAATAAACATCCTACAACCTGTCTGTAATTCAAAGGCCTATATCCAAAAATGCATAATACTATTCCCGTAGTTCGATAGTTTCAGTGCGTCGTAATACATGGCTGGCTGCATCCGCTGTTACATCGCACGGTTGTATTGCCAACGCGCATTGCATACCGTTATTGTCACAGGTCCTTTAAGAGTGCGGACTTAGCGTTCTTGAGTTTGTCTAGTCGTTTCGTCAGGTGGCTGTTCTCAGTCTCCAATTCTTCTACTCGGTTTAGGGCTTCGCGCGCCTGGAATTTGTAGAATAAAGGTTAGAAGTGGTTATAGGTGGTTATTTTACAAATAGGGGGCGAGGTACAATCACGAACAATGGTTTATTTATAAAAATAAATCTATAGCAGGGGTATTTCTATTAAAGTCAATTCTTATCCGGCCAAAAATCTAGAAGTTCCTGAGTGATAATTAAATATCTTTCTTATTACTATTAATAAATTGTTCACACACAAAAGGTTGAATTACTGCATACTGCATAAAAGGACGGGCATGTGCAGCCATTTTCATGTTGTAATACACTTTTCAGCCTTGTCTCAATTGAACAAGGTTAATATTAATAATAATAATAATAATAATATATCTTTTTATTGCATGTACACAAAGAAGGGATACAGAAAAGTACAATAGGTACATCTTTGTGGCATTACAAGTGGCGGCCTTATTGCACAAGGCAATCTTTACCAGGCAACCATGGGTAGGAACCCATGGTTGCCTGGTAGAGATTGCCTTGTTAACTTGTTAGAGAAGGATCCTATTAACACTTAAAAATTGCACGAGCATTTTCTCGCCCGATCTAATTTAACACTTAGATTTAGGCAGAAGCATATAATACATTACATATTGAGAACTCACTTGTACTTTTCCATATTAATTTTAATAGTTATTAGGCGTGAATCTATTGATTGATGGCACTTGGTGGAATTTGTTGCATTATTTTTTTTATATTGTAATTATTATTATTTTTTATTTTGTATATATGTAATTTTTTACTATTGTATTATACATTCTCAGTTAAAGTCATATTTTAGTCAATATGTAAATGTCAAAATACAAAGAATTAACATCATTGTTCGTGATTGTACAGACTCTATATACAAGGCATGCCGAGAGTTAAAATTACTGGGGGTGTTGATACAGCAGTCAAGATTATATAAAATATATACAATTTTCTTAAACACGTAACAGGAATAAATGGATTTAAAGTATTGGTTACTAATAGATTTTTACTCTATTCAGTAAGGTACATAATTAAACGTAAACAACCTTGATATATTTTTAATGTGCTTTATTTAAAAACTCATTTTAAAGATTGATTTTTTCATACCACTTAGGTGGCAGACAAGCACACGGCCCACCAGATGGGAAGCGGTTACCGTGGCCTATGGACGTATGCGACACTAGGGGCGTTAATAAAAATTTAAAATAAACGACGGGTCGCACTCCGGGAGTGCCGGCAGAAGTGAAAACTTGAATATTATTAACGTTGTGCATTTTTGATATTACGGCACGCTGTAACATTAACACACACGAACTGCCGCCTGTCCTCTCTCCATCCGTCTTACGAATTTTCGATCAGGTCACGTGTCCTGACGCGAGTTTAGAAATTTTTACACATTCCAAATAAAGTACACAGCGCCGCTAAAGAAGTTTTAATTTCAAAAATAAACTCAATATCAAAATTGAACCACTAGTCAGTCAAATAGCCTAGTTTATTTGTTTAATATTTTATTTTTATATTCGTGTGCTGACGGAGTAAGAATACAAGTATGACCACATCATCTCACCCGACGGATATCGTAAAAGGCGACTAACGGAAACATACGCAGATGATATCTCTGCGAGAGATGGAAAACTCTAAATAAAACCCTGTACCAACCCGTCTGACCTGCGTGGAAACAGTAGGCTTAAGCCTCCCAATATTGGGAGAGGACTAGTCCAGCAGTGGATTGCGATGGGCTAGTTGATTATGATTACATACATACATATAATCACGCCTTTATCCTCAGAGGGTTAGGCATAGGTGAATTAACACCCACATCTCTACCACGGTGAGTGTTCTGACGAGCTCTTCCAACTAATCCCACCATCTCCTTTCCTACATAGGACAACACGTGCAGGCCTTAGATGTCACCCTCACACTGTGCAGAATATACGAGCAAGAACCAAGCGGTTCGGAGACTCTTTTCTTTGCCGCACCACCAAGACCTGGAATTCATTACCAGCACACGTGTTTCCTTCTTCCTACAGTCTCGGGGCCTTTAAGCGGGGCGTGAAAAAGCATCTGATGAGGCCGCCAAGCTGAGTGCCACCATTGTAGCACTTAGTGTCTGTAATGGTGACCCTCTTTCCTGAGACTTTACATTTAGCTTACCATCAGGCGAGGTGAGGTCAAGTTGGCGTGTCCTATATAAAAAAAAACATTCCAATAATCATTGAATTCGGTCCCACGTTAAAGGGGGCGAGCCTATTGCTGTCTTATGGGTACTATTGTTGACTCAAGCCATTCATCTGAGGCTGAGTCGGGGTTGTATATATCTATCTTATGTTATATAGCCCTATCCCTCAGTCGCCTTGTACGACACCGCATGGGAAGAGATGGGGTAGTCCAAATTCTACTCTGCCGGGAACGGCCATTATAATTTTTTTGTTTTTACTAAAAGTAGCAACATGACTGTTTATCTTTAGTTAATTACCTAACTGTATAGAGTATAGACATAGTTAACGGTAAAAAAACATTATAGATTGTGAGTATGTTATACACCTCTGTCTACCTCTTCAGTAATACACAGGCGTGAGTATATAAACAAGTAAAATTAAACTGAGGACAACATTTGTCAACGTGTCCAAGCAAGGTGTACAGCTGTTGGCTATTCAGGCCAAAGGTTTCTTGTACAGGCAGCGTCAGATCGACCTTGAACAAAGTACTCAAACTGATCTTAATGCCTCTTCCTATTGATTGATTGGTCTCATATTTCGTACACGCCTTTAGTTCGGCTAATAACACTGTTACGACAGATGCCGATATCTCGAAAACTAATAATCGAATCTTCAAGAAATAAAAACGCATGTTAGTGACGAGGTACTCTACCGAATGGCATAGAAAAATCTAGAATCGTCAACACAAAGTCACAACCTACCTACGAGTACCTACACTCTCTTTTGAATAAAAACACAATAGGTAAATATCGAGAATGTACTCGAAGGTCAGCGACGCCGGCAAGATCAAAGGACAGGTATTTATCGCTCGCGAACTTTCTAGATAATTCGATCCTCCTAATTGAGAGGTATAAAAACACGCTCGCATAGCGACACGATTCATTCAGTCTTTGAGATAGATAACGAACACAGCGAACTTAAGCGACCGAAGAAGATTCTACCTGCGACCTGAGCAACGACAGTGGGCTACTGTGAACTACTGAGCGACTGGAACTGTTGAAGAGTACTGTGTGTACTAGGGATTAAATTGTCTAGATTGTGGTGAGCTAATAAATCTCTCCGTTGAGTAAACGGCAATTAATTGTACCCCGTGCACGTAACAATACGATTGGGTATTTTTCAGTCGTTAAACTTTTTTTTTTTCGCTGTTTGAAAAAGAATATTAGCAACTGCAAATACTAATATTCCTTTTAACCTCTCCAGCTAAGCTAATTTGCTTGTGCTAGGAGTGGGTCACGTCGGTAGTGTAATGGCCAGGATTCGAATCCGAGACCTTTCGATCGTAAGGCTGAGTCCTTAACCACTGAGCTACCAACGCTTAGTAACTAAGTTTATTAAATTAAAAATGGTTAAAGAGCGATAAAAGTTCGCATTGGTTCTTATTTTTTTTTTTTTTTTTAGTCAAACACCCAACCTATAATAGTGAATGATTTGACTATTGAATATTGTGACGTCACATTAAATTATTTCATACAAGTTTCTTAATCTTAACGTTTGACGTTTAGTAGAAAGAAAGAAACATTTTTATTTAGTGCAGTAAAAAGTAATTTAATTGAGGTGCTAGCACCCAAATTTCGCCAGTTTATGTTCAGGTCCCAATGTAATAGGTGGCGAGCCTATTGCCACTAACCGGACACTTATAAACCTGCGATAAATACACACATAACTTCGAAAAGTCATTGGTGTGTGCCATGGTAAACCTGGGATCGAACCCGAGACCTCGTCTCAGCAGTCCACTACCCATACTACAAGGCTACCGCGGTCAGTCAAATACCCAATTTAAATCAATAAAACAGTTTGATTTGCTCTTAACACCGTGGTATTAAGATCTTTTGAAGAACGGAGGCTACTCGGGCCTCAGAGTTCGCAGAATGACCTCCGTCCCCTATTACCCGGGGATGACGGGTGGGGCAGCCTGTTACCCTGGTAGTAGCAGTCCGCCGCGATCTGTACCTGATCTGTACCTCCCCATATCAATTAATACTCACCACAGTCCACTGCTAGACATAAGCCTCTCCCAAACCCGGGTACTAAATGGGTATACTGTGGTTCCCAAATCCGAAAAGGGTAAGTTCGAAAGAGATGGCCTTGGATCGGCCGGGGTGCGAGGGATATGCTTCAGTTAACCCTCAACGCTCGGGCGGAAGGGTTAGATGGTTCAAGTCAGACATAACCCACTCCACCAGGTTGTATATCCATGGGGATTTTTCTCACCACAAATATAACGTAATAACATCATTTTGAGTCTTTGTAGTCAAGATCGTCCGGACTCTGCCTGTATTAGGACAGTGACACACCATGTCGATAACGTTGTAAGGGACGCACACACTGTGGGTTAGGTAGTGAACTGTACCGTTAACTGTCGCCATTATTGATAACGGCCCAGAAGTCAACAACGTCCTGAAATAATATAAATGGGTGTCTGAATATTTTGTAGTTGTTTTTGTTAGTTTGATTGACGTAGTGTGTGTCTTTTCTCGTTACTTATTCACAATCATAATTACGTAACCGTTATTACAAATAACATCACGTTATCACTAATAACGGTAAAGATAAGCTGCGTAAAGTACGGGCGGCAAACCATCGAACATCGGCTCGAGCGGTAGCCGTAATCTGTACGCACCTTTACGTTCAATAACGTTTAGGTAATAAACGAAAATACACTATCTAGTTTATAGATATATTATGTTTAGACCGTACGCGACCACTGTAATAGTCTATATATTGGAGTGAATCCAGTGAGGTCAGCGGCTGCGGTAACGATAACGGTATCAGTAACGGTAACGTGTACGGTAACAGTAACAATAACGGAAACGTTATTACGGTATCGCTATCGGTATCGGTATCGGCATCGGTATCGGTATCGGTATCGGTATCGCTATCGGTATCGGTATCGGTATCGGTATCGGTAACGGAATCGGTAACGGTATCGCTATCGGTGTCGGTGTCGGTGACGGTGACGCAGCTGCGCCAGGCGGCATACCTCGCGCTGCAGCTTGCGCCGCTCGTGCTTGAGCGCCTCCTCGTGCTCGTCCTGGTGGTCCTGGCGCGCGCGCAGGCGGGCCAGCTGCGCCTCCAGGCGCGCCACGTGCGCCGCGTGCAGCGCCGCCTCCGCCTCGGCCCGCGCCGCGCGCCCCTTGGCCTCCGACAGGCTCTTGCGCGCGCTCTCCACTGGACGAGGACATCACACCATTAGTGGGGTGCTAATATCTTAGGGCAAACACAGAGAGGAGGTGGCTAACGGTAAGTAACTGTGCACAGTGACTCTCGGATATAAGGGTCGATGTACTGTTGATGATCGTCCACAGCTCAGTATCTACAAATATATTTTTGCTTGATGCTAGATGGCGATACTTAGTATCTGAGTGATTTGATTTTTCAAAGTCTTTATTGCATAAAAATAAACATTACATGTAACAACTCCAGTGTAAATTAAATCCTAGAGGTTAACAAATAAATTAGGTTACATTACGCAAAGTTATTGCACTTTTTACGAATTTATACACATGTTTGTAGATCATTAAAAATACAGAAAATATAATGGGTAGATTAGAAATATTGTTTATGCAAGCTTTAGTACAGCATTACATTTGATGCATACTTAAGTTAAAACTAAACAATAATGGTATAATACCACGAACATAATTAGTACAATGATAATGCATTGTATGTAGGTATTAAAATAAAATATTATCTATTGGCTAAGCAAAACGGACAAAAGATCGCCCCGGCAGTAAGCAAACAAGTTTTTATTTGATTTTTATTCAATAGGAACAGTCGCCGTAGTAGGTCCACGCCACCGCGCATGCGATGCGCACGGCCATACTGGTCTATATGCCTAAATAATACGGGTGATAGCCGTGCGCATTGCCCCGCGTAGATCATTGGCGCACATGGGCCGCTGTGCAAGTCTATTCATCGCACTCAAGAAACAAGTGATGGGGTAATTTGTATCGGTTGTATTTGTCGATAAACGGAAGATTCTTCATACGGCTCCTACCTATGTTATTAATATAAATATTTTTACTAACTTTGTTACTGTACAAATAAAACTTTTTGGATAATTTAATAATGAATTCTCTTAAGGTTGGTAATTTGATTTTAATATGTAGTTTATTTAGATTTGTTCGAAAAGGGGTGTTAAACGCGTATTTAAGTGACTTGTTTTGAACTACTTGAAGACTATTAAAATTAGTGAGACATGTACCGCTCCATACCGGGCAAGCATAAGTTAGACAAGGTCGTATTAGTGTACAATATATATTAAGTTTAGTTGCACTACTAAGGCAGGATCGTTTGCAGAGAATGGGAATGTCCATCAATATTGAGCCTTCTCTTAGGGAGTGATCGTTGCCTAGAAAAGAGTATTGCTTCAGTTTTAGCAGCATTTATTTTTAGTTTCCATTTGCGAAAGTAGGTTGTTAACAGCTCAATTGATAAATTTAAGCGATCGATTATCAAGTCAATATCTATGGCAGATGTTAAGGATGCTGTATCGTCCGCATAACAAGCAAGACTGGTGTGTGGTTGCATTGGTATGTCGTTTAATGCTTTAGTGCCTTTAATTTTTAGTTTATTAGTGTTATCACTCCAGTTGAGCTTGTTGTCTAACATAGTGCCCAAATATTTAACAGAACGGCTCCATCCGATCTCATGTCCATCAATATTGAGCCTTCTCTTAGGGAGTGATCGTTGCCTAGAAAAGAGTATTGCTTCAGTTTTAGCAGCATTTATTTTTAGTTTCCATTTGCGAAAGTAGGTTGTTAACAGCTCAATTGATAAATTTAAGCGATCGATTATCAAGTCAATATCTATGGCAGATGTTAAGGATGCTGTATCGTCCGCATAACAAGCAAGACTGGTGTGTGGTTGCATTGGTATGTCGTTCAGATACAGTAAAAAGAGCTGGGGACCCAGGACAGATCTCTGGGGGACGCCAGCAGGGACCAGTCGAGCACCCGAGCTAGAGTCATTCACGTGAACCCTAAATGTCCGGTGGTCTAAATAAGATTTAACGAGTTTTATAAGTGACAAAGGAACACCTGATAGCAGCATCTTGTGGAGAAGGGCTTCGTGCCAGACTGTGTCAAAAGCTTTTTCAATATCCAAAAGGAACATCCCGGTTGACTTTTTCAAATTTAGGTTATGTGACACAGTTTCTGCCACTCTAGCCAGCTGCTGGGTGGTTGAATGTCCAGCCCGAAAGCCAAACTGTTCATTGATCAGGATATTTTCTGTCACACGATTAAGGCGACGATACAGGATCCTTTCAAAGAGTTTCCCTAAACACGGAAGGAGGCTAATTGGTCGGTATCCAGTTGGATCTGAGGGATCTTTACCTGGTTTACGGATTACAATTACCTTCGCAACTTTCCAGGCCGCTGGAAAGTAGTTAGTTCGCAAGCAGCTATTAAAAACTTTTGTTAACAAGACGATAGATTTACGAGGTAGACGTTTAATGAGATAGTTTGATATTTCATCCGGGCCAGCTGCTTTTTTCGTTTTGAGCGCTGATATACTTTTGACTATTTCCATTGGTCTAACCAACTGGGCACAGTTATCAACATCGTCAAGATTGTTTAGGGCATACAGAGACATATTAACGTTGGATTGTTCATCACTGGCCCAACTATGAGTAAGGACCATGTTATCAGCAAAGCTGTTTGCTAAAGTTTCACATTGATCCCTAGCGTTAGAACTCATAGTGCCGTCATTAGCCTTAAGTGGGGGTATGAAAGATGTGGAAGTCGATTTCAGGCCTTTAGCAATCCGCCAGAGGTCCGCACATGGGTTGTCCACTTTTTTAAGTTTACAGTTCCAGAGTTTATCACGGTGGGCTCTTATGGCATCATAAATATTGCGTTGAAGCTGTTTAATTTCAAGATAAAGGGTTTTGCGAGTAACGTTGTCTATTACTTTGGCAGAAATACGACGTAGGTTATTTTTGTTCCTGATTTTTCTTTTAATACATCTAGGTAAAGAGGTTTCCCAGGGTTTTAAAGTATCAATTGGAACAAAGGCATCCCTAGCTAAGATCATGGTGCATTGGAGGTGTGAAATTGCTAAGTCAATATCGTCTATGGACTCGTATATCTTGTTATCCAGGTTTATGTTGCTATTGAGATATTGTCGGTAACCATTCCAATCAGCCCTTGCGTAATTGAATTTTCGTATGGGCTTACGATGAGTGTTGATGGCCAGTCGAACAAATACAGGCAAGTGGTTGGAAGAAAGTGCATACACGGTATCAATGGAGTCAACTGCGTGTAGGTTCTTAGTAATTAACAGATCAGGGTTTGTGGGCACACACTCGCCAGTGTAGTGAATAAGAGTGGGATCACTAGGACTGTGGATTATGAATTCGCTTTGTAACATTAATTTATATAGTGTCTTACCGTGTGCATTGTTGGGGCCGGGTGACCAATAGGAATGTCTAGCATTTAAGTCACCCATTATCAGAACATTACGCCCAGAGGACATGAGAGCGCTTATGTCATTAATAAGCAGCGTCATGTTAGGTGATTGGTAAACCGAATAGACAATGAGGTTTCCGCATGATAAGTTAAGGGATATCCCTGTGACTTCCAAGTTATGTGTCGGGGGGGTCACTACAATGTCATGTTCTAGATCGTCTCTGACTAAGATTGCGACACCTTGGCCAGAGCCATCTGCACGTCTGTCGACTCTGTAACATGTAAAACCGGGGAAGCTAAGAGTGAGACGGCTGGTCAGCCTAGTTTCATTGAGTGCGATGATGTCGACATCAAGCTCACTTACCGCAAGCGATCTCAATTCCTGCTGCTTTTTGTGAATACCATCGGCATTCCAATAGAGTATGCGTAACTCGGAAAAATTAAAAATGATTACCTACATGTGACAGAATAAGAATGACTTTGTCCATGAAAGTCTCACAATTGATAAAATCCTGCTTGAGGGTCTTGATTGTTGAAAGTATTAGCAGCATTTCGCTGTATCTGAGTAAGTACTTCCCTGTTACGTTTAGTGACATCTAGTGTGATATTATACGTACTAACTTCGTCAAGAAATAAGTGTATACTGTTTGCTATTGACCAGTAGCCAGAAAATTTAGAAATGAGCTTCGAATGAATGAATGAGGGATTTTAGCCCCTTCATCACACCCTCACCCCCGCATAGTATCAAAAGGCTTTGGCGCACGCTTTTCTCTCGCCTCAATCGCGAGACGCGTGGCGTCAGACGACGAGAGACAGCCACTAAATATATTCGTAAATAGAATGATATGACTTATCGTTTTCACGAAAGAACTATTCTATCAAACGCTTTTGAATGCTTACATTCGTTCTCATACTCCTGGTCGTGATGGTTGGCCACTCCGTTCTGCCTGGCGGCGCGTTCCTCGTTCAACTGCAACTTCAGCTTACGGACTTCGGACTCCAAGGACTGTTTCGAACTCAGCAACTTTTGCAACCGCACGTCTGTAACGGTATCAACTATTTTGAAACGAAAAACCTCTATGAAGTTGCGCAATGGAAAACAAATTCTGTGTGTGTTGTGTAATTTTTTAGGCCATGTGGAAGATAACGGCCGTACTATAACAACTAAAAGACTACATTTAATGCAAAAATAAGATGTAATCGTGGATCATTGAGTCGAGTATCACACACATTATGAGTACTGAAGTCGATCGGAAGTCGACCACTAAAATCAAACACATACGATCAAATCGTAATATTTAAAAGAAGAAAAAATGGGGTAGATTAAAAGCATCATTTTGATAAAAAGGGTACGGAAGATGGTATGGTAATTTTGGTATGCAATGCGCTTACCACACGCATAGGTTTCACCACAGACTTGCCTGCGCAAGCCAGCTAGCGCGCTTACTAGTGCGTGTACGTGGTAAAACTGTACAAACCGCAAGCTAGCGGTGCGACATGTGTTCAAGTGACATGTGTTCACACCTTGCCTGAGCAGGACAACCTGCGCGCACTTTCCTGTGCGTGTGCTTGGCAAAACTGTACCTTGTCTGCGCAGGCATAACTGTGGTGAAACTTGCGTTGTATTCGCATAAGGGAAAAGCTACAAAGGTTTGTGCTCAGATGAATTGTTAGACATGATGCCCACAGTTACATTCTATCATCACACCGCTCGCCATAGGCAGGGAATTCAACCCCACACATTGCAACCAGAGACGGTGCGCAGTGTGCGGTATGAAAGAAACTTCATCCCACGCACATTCAAGCTGTGGAATGAACTTCCTGATGCGGTTTTCCCATGCGCCTATAATATGGGGTTCTTCAATAGGGGCATTAGAAGGTTTCCTCAGGGTCGGCAGCGCGACTGTGACGCCCCTGGTGTTGCACACGTCCATAGAACACGGTAATCACCAGGTGCTTGTCTACCCATCTAAGTAGTATAAAAAAGCCGAGCGGCGGACAGTATTCTTAGGCCCTACTAGAGGGAGGAGAGCGTGTGTACCCAGCGGTCCCTCCCCGGCGTCGTTGAGCAGCTGCTCGGCGTGGTGCGACACCAGCGCCAGCGGCGGCACGGCGCCCACGGCCGGGCCCACGCCGGGCGGCGCGGCGTCCAGCGCGGCCGCCTCCACGAAGGCGAAGCCCGCCGCCGCCGCCGCGCAGTCCCGCGCCCGCACCGCGTCCCGCGCCGCGCTCAGTTCCCGGGACACGGACTCGTGTTCCCGCTTCACGCGCTCCAAGGACGAGCATTTCTCTCTGTGCTCGCGCTGTCACGGAGAAAAATAATTAGAGAACAAAAAAACTGGTAAAATATGAGTCGGGCTCGCGCATTAAGGTACATATCTGGATTGAGAGACGAACTTATGCCATATAAACGGCAATTTTTTTTTTATTTCCTTGATTTAGAAGTTTGGTCTTTTTTTTACAGATTCAAGACGCTACTGACTATATATATGAATATATGTATGAATATATATATACTACTATATATTTATATTTATATATATATATATAGGTATGTATTTCTACTTGATATGCCTACGCAATCCTAGGAAAGACAGACCGACAGACGAACAGGCCTTAACATACTGACAGACAGGCAACGAAATGATCCTATAAGGGTTCCGATATTTCCTTTTAAAGTACGGAACCCTGAAAAAGCAAATACCTACTAACATTAAAACTTATGCGTGCCATGATATACAATAATTAAAAACAAGAGCAGGTGTACCACTGAGCCAATTAGCATGTGACCACGGCCGATGTAACCTGGTCGAAACGTCAGGCAATTCAAAGGTACCATGATCCGGTTAATTCTTTTTAACATTATCGTATAAATAGCAAATATTTATTGTACGTGAAGAAGCAGCTACGTATCTTTATCTATCTAATTCTAATACGCGATAATTACGAGATAACAATGATTATATTACTGTTAATTATCACATAACACCATAATGAAGTTAGCTCTTCATTGTGATATAAACTTGTAGGTAAATTAACAAATCATAAATTAAAGTAGTAACGATTTTAAGAAATTCGCGTCTAGGCACTTATTGACGGACATAAAAAAATCAATAAAAAGACTAATTAACCAGTGACCAGTGCACAGTAACCTAAAACCAAGAGACCTAAAAACGCACTTCGCTCAACCTGAATACATTATGGCAAAGTTTGACGATCACAAGAATAAAAACAAAACCATTTCCGATAATCTTGTGTTTTTTCATGCAGTCTCTATAAATATATTCAGTGAAACAATTAAATCCAGACATAATATCGATAATTACCTGTAACTGCGCGTATTCCTCGTGGAGCTCCTCTATCCTGTCCTTGAGCAGTTCGAGCTGGTAGCCGAGCGCCGCCTTGTCGTTGTCCAACTGCGCGTTCAGAATCATCGCCTTTCGGAATTTCTCCTCAACTTCCTTTAACTCGTGCTGGAAATGAGAAGAAAATACGTAAATAAATTGACTAACTACGATTGAATTAAGTAAATAAATATTTTATGTCATTCTAATCAGTCCTGAGTCTTCTCTATCCGTGTGGTGACGGAGAAAGAACACAAATATCACCACCCCGACTCATCTGAAAGGTGACGTAAGAGGCGACTAACGGAAAAATACGCTGACGATATCACTGCGAGAGAAGGAACTTCCCTGTACCAACCCAGTGTGGAAACAGTAGGCCAAACCCTCCTAACATTGGGAGAGGCCTAGTCCAGCAGTGGACTGTAAGTAGTTATTTGAAAAACAGGGTCTTCTACATGCTGTCGAAAATTTACGTAAATATTAACAAAATGAAAACTAATTTTGGAGTACGTAGGTACGAGTCTCCCTATTTTCAGCATGAGCGGAATTGATAGACTTCACAAGTCTTTTGAAATTTTATGATGGATGCACTTTCACAGGTAATTTAAAAAAATTACTTGTATTTTGTAATGGGTACCTACGAGACGCCAATGCTAAGAACCATTACCATTAGGGTAGGCTAAGACAACAACTTGCATATTGCATAACTTGATCCCGGCATACCTCAACGTTCGCTTTTACTCTCAGACAGACGTGGGCCCTTCCTATACAATGTCCGTCAATGCTTTGTGATAGTACCACACTTACAACATTATTAATTTGTAAATTTTACACTGGGAAGAGACGTGATGAGAGAGAGATTAGGAGGCTTACTCTAAGGTCCTTGATGCTGAAGGTGTCATCAACCGAGTCCTCAGAGCTGCGGCGCGGTGAGTGCACCGAACTGGCGGGGCTGAGCGCCGCCAGTCTCGTGCGGTCGCGCCGCCCCACTGTCTCTGGAAACATTCACAATACAATGTTGTAGTAAAGTTGTTTATTGTGTGAGCGTATGAAGTCTCATCAAGAACTTTGGGGGCCGCCGAGGAACTTCATCAGCAAGTCAGTACAAGCTGTTTAACGAACGAGGCAGTGGTGCAGGTCTTTCCTCTCGGGGTTCGAAAGTTACATGGCAATCGCTCCTGCTAAAGTCAAAGTAACCCAATCAAGAGAAAGAGTAGGAGAGTGCTCTAAAATACAAACATTGGATGCGTCCGGGACTAATGCTGTGACGATGACGACTATTATGCAAAAAGGCAGGATATGACCGGAATTACTAGTATTCTCCCTCCAGCTAAGCTAAATTGCTTGTTATTTAGTTTACAAGCTACAAGCACCGAGTTCGCAAGCAGTTTGTGAACTCGTTCCATGTCATTACGTTTTTTTACAATCTGCCTTTGAGTATCCGATTGAATTCATGACTCGCTCACTCCCTAGCTTTTAAAATCACTGACTAGCATCATAAACTAGCCCAGTGTCATCGAAGCTTTAGGAGTGGATTCACGTCGATAGTTCCTTAAATAATGGAGTTATATAAGTATTTCCCTCACCTGTCTTTCCCCCATACATATCGTATGCCTTGTCGGCATGGTCCTCTTGTTCTCTCTGCTGTCGCTCCAGCTCGCGCATGCGGATCTCCCGTGCCTCCGCCCGAGCAGCGCGGCGTGCAGCCAACCGCTGTTCCGCCTGTAAACAAATACACATCGTTCTAAATACAAAATCTGATCTTGAACGCATAAACTTTCGTTCGTCAGTGCATTACATTGTATAAAATTATATTCATTAAAGAGTACAAAATTATATCCAATATTAAAACATGGAAATACCGAGCAACTTTATTAAGACTGCAGAAATGTGAGACATTTATACCATATAATATTACTGGAATCAATATCACATAACTTAGAAACCGTAAAATTTGTGTCCGTGGCGCAGTTCGTTTCTCGCTTTGCTAATCCTCTATGCGTCCTAAATCTCTAATATACTTCAGATTAATTTCGAAGTGGTTTCTAAGACAGTTTAACTATCCTTGGAATTCACCCACTACCATTCCTGGTATTTCAGACAGTAACTGTTGTCAAGCTAGGCGTATTGGTATAAGTGTAAGCATCGAACAGTGAATTAATTTCGGACAATACACGCAAATAGACAATGCGTAAATGACAGTAATGGAAGTCGCACGCTAATGGAAAGACAAGTTAACCTATTTATTCCCAGATAAACTTCTAGGAAAAGACACGTTTGATCTAAACCAGGCGAGGTGTCGAGTTAGCAAGACTATTACGGATCCAGAGCAAACGGTTTTAATATCCCAGTTGGCAACGAACAACCCAGGTTAATCAAAATTGTTTATTTACTAGTTATAATACAGCACAGTGCCAAAGAGACGGTACGGTTGCGAATAGCGATAAGTGGGTGGACGTGGAACATCCTTGCCTGTAGTTTGTAAGTTAGATACTCCTCAAAGTAATTAGCTTGCATATAAATCGCTATAAAATAACATTAGCCTTCCCTCGTTTGTATATCTACGAGGTATTTTTATACTGATTAGTTATTTATTGGCTAGTAAGCAGCACAACAACAAAACTAGTTTTAAATTACCTATACGTAGTGGTTTAGTTCAATTATAGGTGTTTAAACTATCATGGTCACTCACATCAGTAGCAAAATAATCGGGATATTTACCATGTTGCATTGTTGCGAGGTTCCTTACGATCAGAGTGACGAACAATGCTGAAATATCGGAAACTCGAAACAATGCAACATGGTAAATATCCCGATTACTTTGATACTGATAGTTCAATTATGTTTATTAAAGTGGTCTTCGTGATAGTAGTAGTTTAGTCAAAAAACAGGTGTTCGTGATAATGGTGATAGCAGTTACAGGATTCTAGTGACACCTAGTAATTCTCTTAGTGTACTAATTAAGTATGCAGTTTTTTTATATACACTAAAATATTACGACAAAACTTGAATCACCATTTTCTCGCAAACGTCTTTTTTACTTTTATTGCATTTATATTGTGAACTACAGCACAATTATTACATGATGAAGTTTATTACGCTGTCAATATTAATAATAATGATTTTGACATTTATAATAATTTAACTTTTGTATCCCTTGACATTCCACTTTATGACATGTCCTTTTATATATTTTGATATCACTTCACATGTTTTGTTTATAATGAGCTAATACCATGCCTTAGGCTGTCCGCTAACCCATGCGGATGCGGCCCTGTTTCGTGCACGTATTATTTTACGCACGATATTTGTTCCATATTCGCACGAGGCAGCTAGGGACCTTAATCACAACGAGAAGAATTCTTAACCGTCCATGGATTCACTGTGCGGGTGCCGGATCTAACGCGTGTTTGACAAGATATAAGGAATACTTATGAACGTGGCGATGACTGCGACACAGACGTAGGTTTAGGGACCATGACATGCTATGTTTGCAATAAATGAAATATAACGGCATGTAGATGCCATACAGATAAAGGCCACCATTTTATAAAAGCCACCATTAATAAAAGTGTATAAAACATAAAAAAGGAAAGTTCAAGAAAGTATAAATGATGGTCATATAAACATAAACGTAGCCTAGATACTTAAGAGCATGTTGCGTGATATAATTGCATGTAATTACGTGTAAGCACAGCAAAATCCGAGGTAGAAAACCTTCTCGTGGTGCTTCCTAGTCAACTGGCAACACCAATCTTACTTCTGGGAGAAATGATGCCAGAATAATGTTCTGCTGAAGCAGCTCACGTTTTGGCTATTTAGTTTCACCTCGTATTTTTCATATTAGCAGCGGATTTAGTAGCGGAAAGACTGGTTGGTTGTTACTTCTTACTGAATTATTTCAAATGAGAGGATATAGTATAGCACAGGTCGGCGGACAGACTGAAATCCTAACCAACAACGAAAAAGTACGGTGACACTTTGAGGCTTGAGGCAAGACAATAAAATACCTAATAAATACGTTGTTAATAGTTTAAAACAAGAAGAGACTCCTGTAACAGCGACTTGACTGATGAAGCAAGACAGATTTTAATGCCTTTGAGCCGGACTATTGAAAACACCTAATTGCTAAAGGTGTCTTGCTCTTCTTCCACTTCGAGTCAATGGCTAGGTCTGGCATATAATGGTCTGATATTTAAATTATATTGACCGAAATCTTGGCCACAGCATCAACGCTCTCCGTTGCTCTACGTAGGTCGTCAGTAGTGAGACTGGAAGCAGCTAGACCCGGTAACGCAGGGTCTAGGCTGACCAATCCTATCACCACAATGGATCAATCATTTACTGGTGTCTTGCAAGAACCTTGTTTGCCAGGATATTCGTCGTTGGTCTACGTCGGCTGATGTTATGAGTAAAATACTTTGTGATGATAAATCTGTAATCTCAATAACGTGACTTCACGTACCTACCGTAGGTATTTACAAATATGTATACAAGCAACAATGGATACGAGTAAACAACAGAGATATCGCAAACAAACATTTTATGTCCGTTAGCCCAATTTTTGATTATATAAACCTAGGTGCATACATCATTGTATTCAATATAGTGCTGCCGTTATCGTTTATGACGTCTGGTGAAACTTTTGCGTCAACTAACGTTAGCTTCAAGCTATCATTAAGGGGGCATGAAGTCAGGTCGACTAATGCCCACCGCCCCTCAGGCCTGGGGGTGACGGTTGGAGCCGCCTGTCACCCTGGCAAAAGCAGGCCGCAGCGACAATGCGCCTTGCGCACCTCCTCGTTTCGAGTTGGGGACTCTGTGGTTCCCACACCCGAGGAGAGGCTCAGATCGAGTGAGATGGGCCTGGGTCGGCCGTGGTGCGAGGTATATGCATGTTAACCTCACCCTCGGCAACCAATAACGACCCACAGGAGTCGTGAGTTTTAGACGGTTCGAGTCCGACATAAACTCTCCCATCGGCTCCTGTGGTGGGGGTATCCGTGGGGATTTTCCGCACGTAAAAAAGGGGCCTGAAGCCCGGATTCTACTCCTAACTATTTTAGATTAGCGGTATTACGCCTTTGGCATCGCAAAATCCAAAAGGTAAGACAAGGCCAGAGTCTCGTCTGGCTGCGTAGATCTCGTAGGGCCCCGGACGCTCATGTCTGGCTGGTGAAACTTTTATAATCCGTCTCGCTCGCTCTATGCTCATAATGATGTGAGTTGTGACGTATATGGCTGGGACACTTGGAAGCTAACGACCGCACTAAAGGAAATAACCCTAAGAGTAGCAAGCAGCAATTGTAGCATGAAATCACTACAAAGCACTGACTGAGTTACGTCATATGAGAGGAAGGTGTTGAAATATTCGGAAGTGAAGCGAGTAACGGTTGCAATTTGCACCTCGTGACTAGGAAGTAATATCGGCAAGCGTCAGTATGGTACAAGGGTATTGAAAATGTGTAGGATTTAAGTATACTCTCTCTTTTATTATATATGACACATACCCTCAAAGTAATATGCGGCATGTCAATACTTCATCTATTTTCTATGTAATTTTCTTACCCACGTGACAGGGAGTAATTTTCGAGACGCGTCATCCTAATTGAAAACCTAACACCTTGCTCGATCCGGTAAAGGAACATGAGATCTTCTGTAAAAGCCCATGTATTTACTACCTGCATACCAATAATGAGGCACTGAGTAGTTGAGCGCAGGATTAAGATTACTAAAATAAACCAGTGTTTGAGATCTGTTTCTTAGAATATTACTAATAGTAAGCTAATGACGTGAATGTGTCCGTCATTCTGTTGACGTTCCGTAAATCCCCTAAGACCTTAAGCAATAGATATTTCTAAGTGCAGCGGCTTAGTCAGTTTTAAAAAGTTCTTATTAAACATTATGCCAGAATATTCTGAACAGGCCTTGGTTCTTATCTGATGATGGACAGGAGAACTTAAGTTTCTTATAATTCAGCCGGGGTGCAAGGGAATACCTCATTGGGTACAAACCGATAATTGAGACACGAGTTTATGGTTGGAGTCTGACTTGACCACTCTTCACCATTAAGGTAGTGGAGGGTAGTCGTTTACTTTTCTGCACAAGGAAAATAAAGAGGTACCTTATGATTAGGGATTCTTAAAAGCAGTAAAGAATAGAAAAATGACGTATACTCTCCTGTGTCAGAGAACAAGTCGTAATAAATTTTGGAACTTCTGAGAACTGTGTGCTCTTGTGGGAAAGACGGAAGTGTCCATGTGAAGTCTTAGCTTCAAGTATTAATATGCAGATTTAGTCATAACGATAAGATATAATAATAAATGTTAATGCTATTCAGTTTTGTTTTTAAATATCATTGTCTTTGAGCGGAATTAGTCACCAGGAACCTCGCATAAGATTATGCAATGACATCAATATAAGTTCATTATGCAATGATTCTAATGTATACATTTGTGTTAGATTAAAATCAATTCACAGACCGGTTTCACCTACGTCTTATCTTAATCTGTAATTTGCAAGTGATTATGACGCCACTACATTTAGATTTTGTATAATAACGCCAATTAGACGATGCAAGATTTTTAAATTGAAATTAAAGGTGACCCACTTGATGTAGATAAGTGCAGTTACTGTGGAACGCTTGTAATAATAGAGATGTCATTCGTGCGTTGCAGCTTGCAGAGAGGATCCAATGACGTGATCCGGTGTCAATATAGGGATGGATCGCGTTTACACATCAACTATATCAATATTATATTGATAGGATCACGCAGATCATGATTGATCTCGTGCATTTCAGGTACTTCGCTTCGCTCAAAAGGGTTATTGACCATCTAATGACTCTCTTGGAGACCATACGAAATGCAGCATATTGTTTAAAATCGATATTGAGTAAGAAGACTGAGATGGTGATACTTCTCCAGTTAAACCAGCTCATTCTTGTGTGTGCTAAACAGGTAAAAAAATAAAATAAATATAGTAGCAAAATTCTTCACGGTCAGACGTGAAAGAATAAACATTGTTTTGGATAATTAACATAATTGGATAATAAAATATTGCATTGTATAATTATATTGTTGGTACAACAGTGCGAGGTACTGACAGGTCGTAAGGTGAACCGCTGCTAGGAGCGGACGTGGGCGTGGTTGCCCCTCCTTGTCTAGACTTACTAATGTATCGTATAATTCACAAGTGTTACTGAAATGGAGTAGCCCTAGACAATACACAGACAGAATGCCTTTAGGGTGTTTCTACCGAGGCAGAGACGAGCGGAGCGAAGTGGTGCAGGATTTGATCTAATTATATTACTTAAAATATCCGTTTCATTAATTTTAAGCAGTATAATTCAGTCAGCTCACACGTTCGTCTCCTCCTCAATTGAAGAGATTGAGGGTTACGAAACTCGATCCAGTGGTCAGTACCATACTCCAATAGATGTTAAGCGATTGCAGATTGTGAATCGTGAGGATGGGTTTCAACTACCGAACGTCTGGCATCCATTGGTCCGTTTTTGCAAAAACAACCGGGAACAAGCCAAAACAAAATCGCGAGTGCACACAAAATGCTCTACACTTACCTCTCGACGCTCGCAAGTTAGTTATGACTACGGGTGCTGCAACGCATCCGAAAAGTCGGCAAAAATAGTCAGTTCCATAATTTAATCACGGAAAATCCCGGACCGTTATATTATTATGAATTCACACCGCGATAGTTTAAAAAAACTTTATAGTAGCAATAATATCACGAGTCACGAACTCACGACTGTGTTGCGAACTAAAGGAGGGCTGCGTTATCGCGGACTGTTAGGCCGCACTTCCCGTCGCCCGTAGCTAACGGTTCATACCAGCATGACTTCTACATCTACTGCAAGGAACTACATATTATCAACTATTGATAAACAATTTAAAAAAACGTAGGAAAGACGTGACTTTTCCAATATGTCGATTTTTTTACAAGCTTTTGTGAGGTTAATTTGAATAAATTATGTCATTAACAGTATAATTCAATGAGCAACATCTCAGTAGGGTTCTTTCCGGTTACATCCAAAGTTTGCACGTTGATTCTGGATTTCTGAGATCCTGTTCTCCTCCTATTCTTTCTTTTCTTATGTATCTGAACCTCCAGAAGAAAGTTTGTCCCTCAGCAGTCAATCAGCAGGTTCCAGCTCCAAGTGATATGAGTTTAGGCCCTGAAGATCTTAGCGAGCCTCATACACGCTATCAACTACGGTAAACAAATCTTGGAAATCGAATGTTACCAGCTCCTAATTATCACATCGGTTCGAAACTTTGTGAGTATGTAACATTCCAATTTTCATCTCATTTGACGTTATGTCATGAAGCAACGATGTGGATAATGAAAATTTTCAAAGATTACTAGAAATATTTCAAATTAGGTCTTATGCACGAGTCCCATACATTAATCTTATACCAAGGAGAGTTTAACTTTTAGAGGACCACCCACTATTGAAAACTAGAAAGTGAAATAACCAAGATATTTTTTTTTTCATAGATAAGCGAAAGGTAATATTCCAAAACAATAAACGAAACATGTACATCAAAAACAAAAGATATCACAATCGGGTAATGGATGAATCGATTACAAATGAGCTCACCGGTGATAAACAAAAAATGCGATAAAAACAAGTTTTTGGACAAGGTAAGTATTGGTGCCGATTCTGCTGTTAAAAAACTCTCTAAACTAGACTAATGATATAATCGCCAAAACGACGTAAACAACAAAGGTGAGTAGGTAACCCGCGGAGAGGGCCAGATCGTGAGAGTAGGCCCTGGGTCAGCCGGGGTGCGAGGGATATGCCTGTCAACCTCACCTTCGGCAACCAAAGCGACCCACAGGCGGCGTGCGTTTTAGTCGGTTGGAGTCCGACATAACCTCTTCCACCGGCTCCGGTGGGGAGGTATCCGTGATTTAGAGCACGTAAAAAAAAAGGTGAGTAAGTATATCAAAAACAACTGTAAACACATCTCTTTTGCCACTAAATTGAACAAATAAAATGATTTTTTTATACCACTTAGGTGGCAGACAAGCATATTTCCCACCTGATGGGAAGTGGTTACCGTGGCCTATGGACGTGTGCAAGACCGGGGGCGTCACACTCGCGCTGCCAACTCTGAAGCTACTTTCTAATGCCCCTTTTGAAGCATGGGAAACCGCAGCAGGGAGTTCATTCCACAGCTTGAGTGTGCATAGGATGAAGTTTCTTTCATACCGCACAGTGCGTACTGTCTCAGGTTGCAATGTGTGGGGATGGCGAGCGGTGCTTTGATAGAAAGTTGCTGTGGGCACCATTTCAAACGATCCCAAACAATAGAGATGTATGCGCAATAGAATCAGCACCAAAGTCAAATCTTTGCACACAAAAATTTTGACTCTTACGTCACCACTGCCAAATATTTGTAAAGTTATTTCATTAAAAATTTTATTCACGACACATGGTGGGCTGTGTAAATAAAGACGTGTGAGCAGACGTGGTGACATCATCCTTCAAGACAATGGCTTAAGGATACGGTCATTCGCCACCGTCAGTGATTGTATCCTTGACGACTTTTGAACAACATAAACAATCCTTGAGCATATGATAATTTAATTTAAGCGAATACGCATGCCGCCATCTTAACCGTGGAAGCACCCTGTCCTGTAACTAGCAGTATACTCCATTACCTATGGTTGAGAGATGTCAACACGTGATGAGCGATATTAGGGTGTCAGAAACGTACATAGGATCATGCTCTTATAGATTTTTCACATAAATCGAAGGGGCGATCGTGAGTCTCAGGTGGTAGCCGTAAAAGCCGTAACCTGTCGCCATTTCATCCAAGCAACGTTAATCCGGTGCTTTACGGCTTTACGGTCACTAATTACAAAACAATCTGCGCGCACCAGGGCGTCGTATGTCTTGCGGTTTAGGTCCAAGATACGTGCCCCGAGGTATATAGTTGTACCAAAACTCAGACTTCACAAAGTTGGTGATTCGTTTGTAGGCAGCTGTATAAAAATGTTTAATAAAATTCCTCAGGATTTGATTAACATGCCACTACATGAGTTTTTTGCTGGTATCTTCTTAGCAGAACTAACCTACTGAACCAGCGAAAGAATCATTTTCCAATGGTTTATTTATATTACTTATTATTTTTATAATATTTCTTGACATAATTGTAAAATTTTGACATTCATATGTGCTCTTTATGTGCCTAAACTGTTTTTTTTTTATCTAGGACACACCAACTTGACTTCACCTCGCCTGATGGTAAGCTAAAGGCAAAGTCTCAGGAAAGGGGGTCACCATTTCAAACACTAAGTAGAATGGTGGCACTTAGCTTGGCGGCCTCATCAGATGCTTTTTCACGCCCCGCTTAAAAGACCCGGGACTGTAGGAAGAAGGAAGCAACAAATTCTTGATTCTTTGAGCGTGTTACCTGACCATAGTGTCCACATGAAATGACGAAGGAAGAAGTAATAAAAATATCGCCTATTTTCACATCTATTCAGTCATTTGATTTAGTAATTTAGTTCAGTCATTTGATTTACGCGTTGAAAATTATACTCCTTTTTGGGTGTACACTACTGTACAAAAAAGGAGCATAACGTTTTCAGGTTTCACCTGTAAAGTGCAAGATAATTTCTTGCGCTTTCTATAACGTGTCTGCTCAATAAGGGTAAGAGAAAAGTTTAGTTATTGAGCGACAATTTTATGTCAAGCGATTGAGCGACCAACCATCAGATTAGAGAGAGATTGTGGCACGCACCTCAATTTCATTGTTTAGACACTCCCGCCTGATTGAGAGATGAAACCATTAAAGTTCCACTCTATTTGTATCTAATGACTCACAACAGTATTACGCGTTTGAATTTTGACAGCATCTTCGAGATGCTGTCAAAATTCAAACGCGTATTCAAAACAATTAACCGCAATTTGACCGACAATTCGTTGCCTCATCCGACTTTACCTATTCATTTCCGGTAATTGTGATTGATTGATTACTCATTTAAGCGAAATGTCTACGTTAATCATCATCAAGCAGGTGTTACACAAGAGTATGGAGTATTTTGAAAATAATAGAGGAGTTAACTGTGGAGTTGAATTGTTTCTTTTTATTAAACGTTCTAATGGTAAGTGCTGTGGAAATTTTTGTATGAAATCATTTGTTATTACGTCATAATATGCTATTGTCAAGTATATGGCTGGATGGTTAATAAATAAATAAATATTCCACGATATTTCACACAACGCTATCTAGACCCATGGTAAGCATAGCTTAACTAGCTTGAGTTATGGGGTCTAGAATGCGGATACACATACTTAGATACTTTTTTTTTTGTAAATACATACATATTATACATAGGTTTCTATGTACCCAGACCAATGCAAATATACATCATGCATACAAATATTTGTACTGAGCGGGAATCGTACCCGCGCCCCCTGCATAGCAGTCGAATGCACTACCGCTACGCCACAGAGGTCGTCAATATAGTAAAATAATTAAATAGATGTACTTTTTTCCGGCTTTGTGTAAATTGGAATTGTAATGTCAAGTAAAACTTGCTGGTCCAGACTCATTTTGTCTCAACTTAACGATACAGTTCAACTTCGACTATGACGAATGATTGTCTTACTTTAAAAAACAACGATAGAATAGAGCGTGACAAATTGCCAATGTCATAGTTTAACGTCAATTGTTTATATTATTAGTATAAACAGATATTTCAAAGATGCTTTAGAAACTCATGAACAATGAGCATAGCACAACGTGAGTGTTATAACTGAAGCACGAGTCAGGTGAAAACATTTCAGCTATTCCATTGAATACCATATCTACGATGACACAATTGGTTTTTATAGTTAGAGTAAACATCAGAAGGTTTCTTCATAGTCGGCAGCGCGAGTGTGACAGCCCTGGTGTTGCATACGTCCATAGGCCACGGTAACCGCTTCCCATCAGGTGGGCCGTGTGCTTGTCTGCCAACTAAGTGGTATAAAAAAAAACACTCACTGTATCAACTTATAATATTAAGATTTAAACCACATAGGTGACAGACAAGCACACAGCCCACCTGATGTAAAGTGGTTACGTACATCTGACGTTAAGTGGATACGCCAACCTGGCTTCACCTCGCCTGATGGTAAGCTAAAGGCAAAGTCTCAGGAAAGAGGGCCACCATTACAGACACTAAGTAATGTTACAATGGTGGCACTCAGCTTGGCGGCCTCATCAGATGCTTTTTCACGCCCCGCTTAAAGGACCCGGGACTGTAGGAAGAAGGAAACACGAGAGCTGGTAATGGTTACCGTGGCCTATGAACGTGTTGTGACACTCGCGCTGCCGACCCTGTAAGCACAGAGTTTCTGTGCCGTCAGTGTGGAAGACAAAGCAGGGCAAGCCTTTAGTCTTTTAGACAACACAAACTCTCCAGTGAGCTCTAGCTACCCTACTCACCGCTGGGAACATAACACGAGGTTATTCTGTAGGGCGGAGGTACTTCCCCAGTCGGACTGCTCAATTAGACGGAAATACCGCCGTATCCTAACTCCTTAAAGAATATAAGGAGATGAAATAATTCAAAGTATTTGAAGCATTAGTCATAGTTAAAGAGATGAGGTTAGTAACTCAAATAATAATACAATTAGCAAGGACATTTAGAAGGACCTTGTGTGTATGTATAATCAAACAGTAGCTATTGCTCGTGCAGAAACTTGTTCTATAGATGTTTTAGGTATGAAAATAAAGCAGTTTTACTCACATAGACAGTCAAAATTCGTATTGTGATATATAACAACAGTTCGAGCTCAATCATGATCGTATGACGTCACCAGACAATACCACCGCACAAGTGCGACCAGCTGATGTCACATACATACTGAACAGCAATGTATATTTACTACATTACATCTACATAACCCATAAACATTTTTCCTTTAATAATTCACGTTATGGAACTTATAGTTAATGTGTGACGAATCGTATGAACATCCTTTAATACAGAATCGTAAAGACATGAAATGTTAACTTACATACAGGCTCAATAGTTTGCAAGCAAGTGCTAACAAGCTCTCAGGAAACGTCATATCGATGCAATCTAGCTTCTAGTAAGACGAGGTCATCTCACCACAAAACTGGCCCAGGTACGAACAAGAACGCTACACTGAATAAGTATCTCTTACATTTTACTACAACTAACACACTACACTAATGACCTATTCACGACAGTTAAAGTGTTATAAGATTTGCCAACAAACACTAGTTATAACGTCACGTAGAAAACGGATGATAACCAAAGCATGCTGTGTTCACCTGAGACAACTTTACTTAAAGAGTGTGACCTTCGAATTCCAAACATTTGAAATACAGTGAGAGATAAGATAATCTCCATAGAGGCCTATTTGGAACCATGAACTAAATTTAGTTTTAAGAGCACAATCATGTACATATTCGTGCAGCGTGTTAAGGGAAAGGTGTTGCATAGCAGATGGTTGTAACATGACGCACCTGTAAATCATTTTGAGGGCCGGTAAATACTTTGAATTAAGCATGACACCATACAAAATTCAAAGAAGGTCAACATTGTATAATCGTAAATGAAATACGTACGTGATTCTGTTGGTCGCCAAGAATGCCGACTATTGAGGGACTTTGGTCGCCATGAGAGTCTCTACGTAAGTCCGCCAGGGAGAAGCTCGGGTTCTCTGCATCGCTTGAGTGAGTCTCGCTTATTGTACGAGCTATATGCCTGGGTTGTTCTTTCACATCATTAGAAAAGCCATTAGTTGCTCCATTTACTTTGTGAATATCGTCATCCTTTGCTTCGCTTGTAGGCATATTGGATCCGTTTACATTACCGTTTCTTTCTATAATAGTTTCATCATCTGAATCGCCAAAATCACCGTCAGTAAAAGCATCTCCACTTTCGTCATCGCTATTACGAGGTGTAGCCACTTCAGATCGATGCCCCATGATTACTGACACTGATCAACTGTTTGGTATTGTTGCACTTGTTCGTAGAAAACAAACAAACGGACACGCGCGACTGTTTTCAAATTCCCACATCTATAGCATGCGTCAACAAGTATAGACCGGACGAATAGATTGCACCATCGTCTTTGCAACTTCAATAGAAAGGAAGGACGTAATTTTTGCACTAAATTAGGTATATGCCTCCTCCCCTCAACTGCACTCTATAACGAATGGCGATAACACTTATTGTCACGGTATAATTTATCTTATCGATATTTCCACTTTATTATGCGTTGCTCCTATTTACGAGTGTTCAATAATAGAATTTATTTTGTCATCAATAAAAAGAATTTCTTAGAAATACTCACTTCACAATGATATTATTTTTTATTATGTTTTAATAATAGACTGCTGTTAATAAATAAATTAATTATGAATAGTATACACGACACGTTTGCGATTAAAAAATAGCTCGTGAGGGACACACGTGTGATTGTGTCGACGTCTCCGTGAGACTGCGTCTGACCACAATACCCGGCCGCACGTTACACCGTGTAATGGTTGAATTTAACTATCGTTTTCATTAAGTGTTATCGCAAATGTTATAAATAAAAAGAATGTACCGCAGTAAAAGGACATTGTTAAACTGGCAACAGTTGTGCAGTGTGCAGCGGAAGTTGACGTCATTAGAAAGTTTGTAACGGGACCCAAACCGCGAACATACCTCAAAATCACTGAAATGTCATAGAATTCAGAATATGTGCGAGATCAAAGACGAGCCGTTGTCACGTGTTCCTCTGTGTTCTTGCGTAGTAAATGCATAGCATTCCTAATCGCTACTGGTTCCTTTCCTAATATTACAGTTATGTCGACTTGGATGTTCGTGAATCACAGCATAGGTATATCAAATCAAATTTTTTATTTTTTTATATTGGACACGTCAATTGGACTTCGTCTTGCCTGATGGTAAGCTTAAGGCAAAGTTCCAGAAAAGAGGGTCTTATTGCTGACCAAAGGTGTTGTAGAGGTATTTAGTACATTGAAAAGTCCTCTTCGGCCTACCTTGTTGGCATGTAAGAACATATTGTAGTTTTTTATATGTACCTATCTTTAATTATTACACGGTCAAAGATAATATTTTTATAGCGAAGTAACATATGCCTTATTTGATGGTAAACAGTTACGGTGACTTATGTATGCTAACCAATCACTTATGCCACAATTCGCAACGCGATAGGACTAACTGGCATAGGCTTATACTCTGTTGAATATTATATCCTATTAGTGTAATGTGATTTGTTATCAATGTCATCACATGTGAGAGTTTAGCGACATTTGCTTCCACTAATAAGTTGTAAAGGCATTTAATCTTAGTTTTAAATTGGCTTATATTGCAATAAATCTCGTCACGTCGTCACGTAAAAACATTTTTTTCTCCTATTTGTTACACTATAAAAATAACAACAATCATTTTGGTGATTGTTCTGATCTTGAAACTGTCAGTTCCGTATTCATTTCAATACCACCATGGGTTTATTTTAATTTGATATTTAAATTATATGCATACATTAATTCACTCTTCAATTACTCTGTATATAGTAGACAGAGCAGCAGAGCACTACATACATACATACATATAATCACGCCTTTATCCCCGGAGGGTTAGGCAGAAGTGAATTAACACCCACATTTCATCAATCATTGAATTCGGTACCACGTAACAGGGGATGAGCCAATTGCCGTTGCAAGCACTATTGCTGACTCAAGCCATGCATCTGAGGCTGAGTCTGGGTAGTATATATCTGTCTGATGTTAAGCACTCTCGGGGAAATATCTACAGGTTGTAAAGGTAAAAAAGAATTGAGTTCCCTTTTAGTTGGTATCTCGCTATAGGTGGGAGGAACACGAACACTGCGCATTAAGCTGATAATGCCTAACAGTGTATTTTTATAAAACTGTGATGTTATTAATGACATTGAAATTATCACAGGAAATTATGTGACATATAATCGGACATAACAAACAATGATAAATAACTATTTCCTAACCACAACCAGTGGCTATTGAATTATAATTTAATAGAGTGAGCACCTATGCCAGTCCATAGGCGCTGGTAGAATTAGAATTAATTTAACACCCTCAACATTTGCGAACTACGATTTTTAGGGTGTAAGCTTATCTGGCAAAAAGAATGGCTCAACCACCTTCAAATGTTTTAGGTAATCTAGGTATGAGAAATTGACAAATAAATCCCGATAAAATTAGTTAAAAAGTTTTATTATTTCAATGAGTGATATTCGAATAAACTTCCGACAGTAGCCTCAATTGTCCAGTTGATACAACACAGTCATCTTAAATACAAACATAACTTCTTTAATTGCCTCATCCGGGATGCGAACATCGCACAATTTAACAACTTTAATAATCCTGAAGTCAAGAAATGCATTAAGATGGTAATTCTTAATTAAAAGTATCCATTTTACCTTTTCTAAGGTTTGTGAGAGTGATCTTAGAACAGTGCCTAAAATGCTCATTTCTGGATGCAGCAGGTAAATTGTTTAAAAGAATTCTAGCTGCCCAACTCGTCCAGCACCTTTGCGACCTTGAGTCAGCCATGATCTGTGGGATGCAGTTCGATTTTAAAGCTAGGCGTTCAACGATTGATGTCGTTATGAGACTGAACGTCGTGGCCGAAAAGGTGGTGTGCAAGTCTGCCGTTTAGCTGCATCAGGGAACTAATCGGATATCGTGAAGTGCTGCTATATTTAAGGTGGCTAGTGCCAGACTATTTTAAGGATAATTATATGGCAACACAGAAACTCTGTACTTACAGGGTTGGCAGCGCAACTGTGACTCCTCTGGTGTTACAAAAGTCCATAAGCCACGGTAACCACTTTCCATCAGGTGGCCCGTGTCCTTGTCTGCCACCGAAGGTATAAAAAAATATAATGTCCGAAAATCGATATGGAAGTACTGCTACATCGGCCCATGCCATGAGGTGTCCCACAGGGGTTGAGATTTGGACCGCACCTGTACAACATTGGGTACTACTGAATGTTTTGCGGTTTTCTACCCGGGGATTGAGATGACACGCTTACAAGAAGTAAGGCCTCCAGCACTAACAACTCATTGAGACACCATACAAGTGCTGTTAACATTAACATATGCCACTATAACTGTTTATGTGTTTGTTGCTGTCATATAAAAAATATAGGTCTTGACATTGAGATCTCAACATTTCACATGTTACTGTTATTTTTAATTATATATTCTTATGGAATAAATTAACCAACTAGAAATGTATTACGTAGTCTGATATTCTCACGAACTGCTCTACATTTTGTTAATTTTATTGTTTAAATTAAATAATAATGATGCTTAGAATGTTAATTATGAGAATTTTGAATATACCAAACAGTAATTGTTGCATGAACTCATTATTGTATTATACTAGCTGTTCCACGCAGAACTGCCCCCATGGAAGACGTGTATAGCAGAAAAAATAATTTTTAAAATAAATAACTAGATATAAATGTTCAGGTTATGTCTATGCCAATTTAAAAAAAAACTATGTAGCAACTTATACGTGAGAAGGTAACAGCCAAAATTTTCCATTTATAATAATTAATTATACCTTATATTAAGGGGACGAAACTATATCCTTCTACTGGCCACGACTTCCAACTAAGAACAAATTAATCTGCTGTCTAAGTTACCGTGGCTGCAAGTAATGCAAGCAAATACTAATATATACATGTCGAATGGCAAAATCGATACGGACAAGGCTTTTGTAGTTACTGTTCAAAGTCAAGGGCAACTCATGCACCGTGGATATAAATTGCTAATTGTGTGAGCGTTGCTAGCGAGAATTTTCATCTTTTAATATCAAAAGGACATGATTGCAATATCGATTGAAACAAAATTGGGATTTGAGTTATTCACGTATGGTAAAGATGTTAGGAAAAATAATTCAATTAAAATTTGTCAATGAATCAATTTAACTCATAACAGTACATTACTGGATATTTGATTCAATAATATTCAATGTTAAGAGGCTACTGTTTCCACGCTGACCAGACAGGTTGGTGCAGGGTTTTAATTCAAGCTTTCCTTCTCTCGCAGTTTTCCGTCATCCGCCTCTTGCGACTTAAAATTTGTACGATAAACGAAATGCTCTGTTTGATAATTGTGCTTATGCCAAGATAGTGGAAAATGGAAGGATGTGATTTTGTCATTATCTACTTTAATGGGAAAAAGGAATGACTATATTTCTGTTATATCTGACTACTTATTGAAACGAATTTATTCAATGAATTTGTCTGTGTTTTATTGTGTTTTCTTTAACAAACAGTGGATCAACTTCCTTTAATTCTCGCTGCAGCCGCTTTACGCCGCAGAATTCTGTGCTATTTTGCTATTTATTTTATTTTAGTATAATCTTTTTGTTGCGGTACAACTAATTGGACATTGCAATTGGAGTAATGCATCTTGGGTCTGTAACAGAGAGCCACGCTCAGTTATGAATCGAATCTCACAATGACTTTAGAACAGTCATCTAGAATAAAAACTGTCCTCAGATCTAGTTATCAGTCAGTCGATACACAGAAATGATCCTGAATCTAGATTCAGGATTGTATATCGTTCTAACGGGCGTTTCGGGATTTTGAATAACGACAAACTGTTTATTTATAAGGATTCACGTCACACCTACATTTCCTGTATTCAAACACCTACCCATATAAACTTGCTCTCCGCGAACGAACCTTAGACACGCTGCAAGGACGTCACGGGTATACACTCCCACACAATACACCCCTCGGTGTAACCCCAGCCATACATCCTTGATCCTTATTCCGTTACTCCAAGGTTCAATTTTATTTGCCGGATACTAACAAGTTGGTGATAAAAATAAAGTCGCAAGAAGGTGACGGCTAAATGAAAGATGAGTATTTTAATAGACAACCATAATCACCGGCAGGCAAAGATTCAAACATTAAAAAGATTATTTTTTAAATTAAGTTTAAAACTGTAACAGATACATAATTTTAAATGGCTTTGCACAATAAATCATAAGACTGTATTTTGAGTATTTATTACTTGATGTTTGTGAATTTAAATGAAAAATGTACAATATCCAGGTGGGAATTTCAGCCACGGCAGTTCTACGGTAGGGGCAAGTGAAGAATTACGTTTTAAATAAATATCATGTAATTTGCCGTAATTATTCTTAAGAAGTGTAGATCTATATTAAATATTTCTACACTGCATTGACGTAGAATATGTGAGACCAATATTTTTTTTTTAAATCTTTATGTGTCATATTCTATTATATTCTATTCTTCTTCTTTGATTTTATATAAATTATACAAACGTTAAAAATCCGCACTTCCTATGCACAAAATTAAATTTCTAATTAAAACCGTGCAAATGTCGTAGAGTACACTAAACCTAGCAATCGACCGATAAACACTGATTGACAGGCACGCAGACGCACGGAACTCACGCAAAAACTGCGCGAAAGCAACTGACGCGAGCAATATATTGAGATGACGATCACACGACAACTGAACGCAATGAAAAGGCCGATCACGGACGATTAACTGTTTAGAGAACAAATATCGAACGGGATCGATGGACGGCCTGTCGGTGCCATGATATGCGCACGCGACGCGGACGTAAATATCGTGACATTTGCGACGCATCTAATGCGTCTACTGCTATGCAGACGTTCGCCAATGTACGTGAGATGTTCTTTCGTAATAGCTAAAGGTGAATGATCGATGGACGAAATATTTATTAATCATCATCAAAGTGATCATATTATAAATGTGAAAGTTGGGGAATTTATTCACAGTTGTTAATGATTTATTGAACCGAGACGAGAATTCAAAGTTCTTAAAGTAACACGGATACCTATGCGTCCCTCTTCCAAGGCAAGCTGGGAGACTGCAAGTCTAGAGTGAACAGGTTACTTCTAGACAAGCGTGTTCCATCACAGACCAAGTTATCAATAGTAAATAGGTAAGATAGTGGTCAAAATCTCAGCTATTGCATTTCTAAGACAGCTATATTTATTTTGGAAGAATAAGGAAAGGATATCGCAAACGTTTCAGATGATTCTCTCAACAACATTCAATTTTACGTGCAAATAAATTGTAAGTACATAATACATACAATCACGCCTTTATCCCCGGAGAGTTAGGCAGAGGTGAATTAACACCCACATTTCACCATAATTGTATTCAGTCCCACGTAATAGGGGGTGAGCCTATTGCCGTTTTCCGGGCACTATTGTTGCCTCGACCCATGAATCTGAGGCTGATTCTGGGCTGTATATATCTGTCTGATGTTAAACAGCCCTATACCTTAGTCGCTTTGTACTACACCGCATGGGAAGAGATGGGATGGTCCAGAATCTACTCTGCCAGAAACCAAGCGGCTAATTGTAAGTAATTGCGTAAATTATACTCAGATCCTGAGCTTCAAAATGGAGTATGGAGTCCTGTCTTCGATGAATAGGTTTACGCGCTAAGAGGATGTCGGACTATTAATAAACACGTCTAATTCAATTTGAGATTTTTGTAAAGGTTATGATGTCAGCTATAGTATATTATGGAGAGAGTTGTATCACTTGTATCAAGAGAGGCCGCAGATTAATATTCGCATAAATTTATGAATACGGAGACACTGAACTCGTATTCCAACGACGACCTTAACAGAGAAAAGTCACAAGAGGCCGAACGCATCAAGATAATGTATTAAAGCTCAGGTTTTATTGACGATATTTCACAAAACGAAGACACGCATAGTAAATTAACATAACGATTACTTCGCTCTAAATCAAATGAGCGATAGGAGGAATTTACGAGAGGTGTTTATTTATAGAATTGATTAGTGTGTCCTGTATGATTCAGTGATGAGTTTGCGGTGAGGACTGAGGACCACACACGGACATCGCGGTTGTGACATTAAAGCCGCATTTCCACGACACGGTTTCGATACCGTCCGGTTTCACGGACTGTATTATGATACATATATGTTATCCGATCACGAACGGCATTGGAGGACGCACACCAAAGCAGCAAGCTCTCAACATTTACCGGAAGAATAACCGAGCAGCAAATGCTTTTCGTGTGTGCGTACTACATAGGTAAATAAATGTATGGGATCATTAATTGCATCCAAAACCATTTGCTATGTGCTATTTACTGCTATTTTGATGTAGATCCTGCATTAGCGCTCTGCTCTGATAACGCCAATAGCGAGCTTTCCGAACATGTAGATACGAAATGAGATCTTTCATGTGGGTGAGACTCGATACACACTACTGCAGATAACCGGTGCTGAAATCGACATTGTGGAAATGATTCTATGGTGAGACGTGCAAATCTGACAACCGGACACGGTTTGCCGACCCCGGTGTGCCACCGCCTCGTGCAAAAGCGAATTAAAGATGGACGGGAAAATTGCCACCACATTTTTGGCAAATCTACTATCCTACACTCGAGAGCAATGAATCCGGGTCACTTAAAGAATGTTAAAAATCTCGGAAACTAAAAATGATAGGTTAATGCAATAAATTGTATTTAATAGACAATGTAATACTCCTTAAATGAAAGTAAAAAAAATATGAGTCACCATACATTTTATTAACACAAAATTACATAAAGAAAAAAACTGCTGATCTCTCCTTAAAACAAAAATAGGAAACATGAAATTTTTGAACTTTATTACGATTTTCTTGAATTTTAATACTTCGTATTGCCTCCTCGTGCTTCCATTACTGCGTTTACGCGGTTTGGCATGCTGTACACCAAGTTCCTTATACGATTTTGGGGAATATTCTCCCATTCCTCTGTGAGAGCAATTTTGAGCTCACGAAGCGTGATTGGGGGAGGGTTTCGTTGTTTTACGCATCTGCCTAGCTCGTCCCAAGCATGCTCGATCGGGTTGATATCCGGGCTGCGCGCTGGCCACTCCATACGAGTAATGTTCATCTCTTGAAGGTAGTCATTCACAATCCTACCTGTATGAGGTCTGGCATTGTCATGCATAAATATAGCATCCTCACCTAAATTGACCATAAATGGACCAACGTGATCATTGAGGATTTCTTCCACATATCTTACGCTAGTTAAAGAGCCGTTTTCTATGATCACCAGCTCTGTGCGACTTTCAGAAGAAATTCCGGCCCACACAAGTACAGACCCACCACCGTAGGCTACTTTTTCTTCGATGCATGCTTGCTTGAATCTTTCCCCTGGTCTTCGATACACTCTGTGTCTTCCATCGTGCTTGTAGAGCATAAATTTTGATTCGTCGGAGAACATAACTTTTGACCAATCTTCAATACTCCAATTTACGTGGCTCTGGGCATAACTTAGTCTCGAAATACGATGCCCACGCTCCAGTTTAGGGCCGTTTGCAGGTCTAAGGGGTTTTAAGTTAGATTCAGCAAGCCGACGTCTTACTGTCCATGCACTTGGGTTACTTCCTCCGAGGCGTCGAAACTGATTGGTGAGTTCAGTTCCTGTGAGAAAGCGATTTCGAAGCATGGTGTTCACCAAGTATCGGTCTTCTCGTGCTGTGGTACACCTGGTTCTGCCCGTTCCTGGTCTGCGTAGGTTAGAACCAGTTTCTTCGTAACGTCGGAGAACTCTTTGTACTGTTGACAGCGACACACCGACAGTCCTGGCTGTATCGCGCTGACTCCGGCCGGTTTCCAGCATTGTAAGTATTCTGGTGCATTCTTCAGGCGTAAGCGACATAATTTCAGCTTGATTAATGAATATAGAGCACTATCAACATGGTTTATGTACCCACATAAATGACAGATTACAAACAAAAGCAACACCAAATGCTGTAATTTCGTAGTTCCATCTTCGAAAGTGGCCCTTTTTCAAATTTGATTTTTTTATGATATAACTTTACAATAACTAAGAAGTTTTAATACCTTCATTTAAGGAGTATTACATTGTCTATTAAATACAATTTATTGCATTAACCTAGCATTTTTAGTTTCCGAGATTTTTAGGATTCTTTAAGTGACCCGGATTCATTGCTCTCGAGTGTATATTCATCAACATCATTGCCAGGATTTGCACTGTTATGTAATTATTTTGCTACGACGACGCGGACACAAACTGAGTTCGAAAGTGGAATATCCGCAATGTAATTTCCGTCAAGTGTAACGTAGACCTTAATCACCAGGTACCTACGTCTCCTATGAGGAAAATTGAGTAATCTATGTATTGTCTTACATCAGAAATCTTGTGGAGTAATGCGTGGTACATTAAGTACACTCAGTCTATGGTATAAAAGGCTTTGAATATGATTCAATAGCGTTCAAGGATTATTGTTTTCATTATTTGTGTATGTGTATAGCAATGTGCGTTGCATTTGCAATAAAACTTTTTCTTCTTCTTCTGCAATATGGTACAATGTCAGTCTATTACAATTACCTAACAGGTGTTAAGTAATCAGTAATCTGTTTCTCTTACGCGAATTATAGTAATATCTGTGATCATGTTACGCTTTCCGAGCGTGCTAAAGATAAGCGGCGACCATCATCGAGGCCACTTTTGTTTATAACTTTTTGGACAATAAATAAGCATTATATCAGTAAGTGAGAATAAAACCGTACCAGCCCTTACGAAACAAAGGTCTTCGAGTTTGCCCGATAACGTTATAAAACCAGGAATACTAAGCTACATGACAACCAAGAACAACAATAATAAGAATACAAACAAAGAATACGATGCCACTAAAGCATAGCAACGAGCACTTCAACCCCTCCCAGAAATCCACAAAGAAGAACATAATATAACAACACACAAAACACATCTCCCAATCCGGCCGGTCACCGTGGGAGAAAAAGACCGAAACCCTCCAGAGACAATTACCTCAAATAAGTTGGAACCTACATATGATAATCTATTCTACATTGGAACTTACAACGTAAAAACTTTATCATCACACACTCGCCTTTTAGAACTCATGGAAGCACTGAAAAATATAAAATTTGATATAATTGGCTTATCAGAAATTAGGAGGAGAGGAAACTCTATTCATGAATATGAAAACGTTATCCTTTACTACGTGGGAGAAACCCCAGGCCTTTATGGTGTGGGCTTTCTCGTAAAAAAATACCTCAAAGCACACATCGTGAGTTTTGTTGGCCTGTCAGAACGAGTGGCGATATTGACAATAAATATTAACAATTTCAAAATCAGTTTGATACAAACATATGCCCCAACAGAGGCTGCAAGTGATGAAGATATAGAACGTTTCTACAATACTATAGAAAAAGCTCTGAAAATATCAGAGAACAACACAATAGTCATGGGGGACTTTAATGCCAAGATTGGCCAACCGAAACCAGAAGAAAATATGATTATGAACAAATATGGCTATGGTACAAGAAACGGCAGAGGCGAACGACTAATAGAATTTGCATACGAAAATAAATTGTCAATTATGAATACTTTCTATAAAAAGAAGAACAATCAAAGATGGACATGGCGCTCTCCAGGTGGCTCTACTAAAAATGAAATAGACTTTATTTTAACAAATTTAAAGAACAATGTTCAGAATATACAAACCATCAACCTAAATTACAATACAGACCACAGATTCCTAAGAGCAACATTTTTGATACAGAAACTAAAAATAACAAGAATTAACCACGTTAGCAACCCAAGAAGTTCACTAAAAAATGAAGAGGAAATATCCAGATTTAAACAGTCACTCAGTGAATGCAACGAAGATCTTATGCAATGCCAACAAACCGACTCTGTACAAGAATGCTATGATAAAATAATGAACATTTTAGACACCAACTTGAAGAAAGCTCACATATACAATAGAGACGGAGAGAAAAACAGTGCTATATCTGCCCATACTTCGAAACTAATACAACGCAGAAGAGCCCTACAAAAAACCAAACCAAAAACGCGAGCCATGAAAAATGAATTGAAAGCAATGTATAAACTAGTAAGTAAATACGTTCGAAGAGACTACGCGAATCATCGTAAGAGCACTATTGAAATGCACATTAATTCTACGGGAAGTTTGAAAAAAGCCTACAAGGATCTTCGTTCCCACAAAGTATGGATAGAAGGACTTAACGACGCCCAAAACACAAGGCACGACCGGAAAGGTATACTTAATATAGCAACCAGCTTTTATGAAAATTTGTACAGTGCTCCAGTATGTCAATATGTTAATCAAGAGGAATCAAAATCTGATGATAATGACAAAGAAATAAAACCAGTGGAAGAAACAGAAATTATAATGGGAATTAAAAGGTTAAAAGCAGATAAGAGCCCAGGGCCTGACAGGATAACGAACGAGGCCATAAAAGCGGCAGGTTTCTTCCTGGTAGAACCTTTGACTCATTTATTCAACTTGATATTAAGCTCCTCTACAACACCTACACAGTGGTCAGAATCTGATATAATACTGTTGTTTAAAAAAGGTGATCCACTAAATATTGGCAATTATCGTCCAATTAGCCTCCTTCCTTCTATTTACAAGCTATTTGCTTCGATTATAGAGAAAAGAATCAGTCCTACATTAGAAAAAAGCCAACCAGTCGAACAAGCTGGATTCCGAAGGGGTTTTTCCACTATGGACCACATCCACTCTTTAGAACAGATAATAGAGAAATATCAAGAATTTCAACGCCCTCTCTACATAGGTTTCGTAGATTACCAGAAAGCCTTTGATACAATACTACACTCCGCAATATGGAAAGCTTTAAAATCACAAAATGTGCAGGAAAAGTACGTACAAGTCTTAAAATACTTATATGAACACAACACTAGCAGAGTAAAATTGGAGAGCACAGGACCACCCATCCCCATTGAAAGAGGGGTAAGACAAGGTGACCCCCTATCACCTCGACTATTTACAGCAGTACTGGAATCGATTATCGGCAAATTAAATTGGGAAAAAACCGGTATATGTATAGAAGACAAATATATCAGCCACCTGAGGTTTGCCGATGACATTGTCCTTCTTTCAGAAGATAGCACCGAGCTGGAATCAATGTTAGCGACATTACAACAAGCAAGCATAGAGGTAGGACTAGAAATGAACCTGTGCAAAACCAAACTCATGACAAATGCCGCACAAAACTCTGTTAGTCTAAACAACACAACGGTAGAATATGTCGAGAACTATATCTATTTAGGAAAACATATTTCCCTCCAAAAACAAAACAATGACTTAGAGGTCGAAAGAAGAATAAAAACGACATGGAAAAAGTTTTGGAGTTTAAAAGAAATTTTAAAAAGTCAGATGCCTCTAAAAATTAAAAGAAAGGTGATGGACTCATGTCTTTTACCAACGTTAACCTACGGCTCTCAGACCTGGAAGTTCACTGCAAGGGTTAAAAATAAAATCAGGTCCTGCCAACGAGGTATGGAAAGAAGTATCACAAAAATTAGAAAACATCAAAAAATACGTCACACTATAATCAGACAAAAGACAGGTGTAACTGATGCTCTCACCTACGCTCTAAAATTAAAATGGAGATGGGCAGGACACATAGCGAGAATGAGCGACGATCGCTGGACAGTCCGCACTACGTCATGGCCAGGCCCAAAGGGTACCCGTAAAAGAGGAAGACCTATAACCAGGTGGGCGGACGACATCACACAAATAGCAGGCAAAGACTGGCTAACTGAAGCCAAAGATCGAGACCACTGGTGTTCTCTGGAGGAGGCCTTCACCCTCACAACATGAGGGGTTCATGCATTTTTTATTTTTTATTTTTTTATTTTTGATTAATGTCATTAATTTTTTCAAACTTTTTTCTTTATTTAGTTTATAACGTTTAATGCAATGTACCTAAGGCATGAAATAAAAGGCTTTTTTATTTTATTTTATTTTATATCAGTAAGTGACAAAATGTTATGTAGCCACTTTCACTACAGACCGGTCGCGATTTTCTGTAGGTGTACATATTGCTATGAATAAATTAATTTCGACTCTATTTATAAGTACGTAAGACTGAATCCTAGAAACAAGTTTGTAGTTATAACACATGATATCCTTACATCCATCCGCTGCAGTTATGTCCGCCAATTACTCTAATATTTCCTTGATTTGTGTTACGTGAGTGTAGTGATCATTGTTTACATTGTTGTATACAGTGTAGTTACAGTATCATGCTCTTAACAATTATCTGGTTGAGGTCACGCTCTGAATAACAGTATAACACAAGCAGTACTTCAATGCATCTCATTTAACGTGCGTTTTCTCTTTTAAGCTATTATTTGATCATTCACCATATTGTATTTCCTTTTGCTACTTCCGTTTTCATACATTTATCCCATGAAACATGGTAGCTCATGGTCCGTTAAGTAGTATTATCATTGCCCTTAATTCTGATTTAATGAGCCTCCGCATACACTGACCTATAATTTCCAATACGAAGAAGATACTTGATGATGATGATGATGATGATAATAATAAGCATGAGATTCTTTCTTTTCACAAATGATGTGATTCTAATGGTAACTGTGTGCTAATGACCCTGTGAATGCTTCTGAAAAAGCCATTGATCTAAAAGTATTCCTTGTGGTACTCCTCTAAATATTACTTACCTAGTATACCCAGTAACACCACAAGGAACTAGCTAAGTAGTTAGCTACGTATTACGAGGACGATTATTATAAATAGTTCAAGATATTTGACTATCAAATAATACTTAATAAATCTTACAAACAAAGCCAACCACGTAAAAAGATACTCACTAGTTTCGGTCTGACTAGACAGACAATCGATCGAGCGGAATCCTCGTCACTGCTGCTCTCCAGACAGTCGGACAAGGACGGCGAACGTCGCTGCCACGACTTGGGTGCTTTTTCTGTGCACGGTGAAGGAACGACCAATGGAGGCAGTAGCCAGTTGCCCTGTCCTCGCCACCACGACACCAACGCCGGCGCAACACCCACCACCATTGCTAATCCCAAACGCACCATCGTACCAAATATACACCAAGATATCTGTCACAAAACAAAACAGTCTCACAATGGCATCTCTTTGTGGCCGCACTAGGAAGTGCCCGCGACGCCTAGCCACGTATTGTCATAAATAAAAACGTCTATTTTCGATCGATGCAGTGTCACTCACTTTCACACATGCAATGTGTCACCAAACAGGCGAGCGCACGCCACAGAACATCTATCAACGTGTCAATGGTAGAACAACACGCGCGTTTTAGTATTACTCTACATTAACATGAATAACTATCATCTCAAATCGGTACACGTGCCAAATGCCAGGGGACACCGACGTGCCGGCAATGTACAACCACCACGAAACGCATCATGCCAAACGAGTGACTGTTCGCGACCGGAATCTGCCAGGTATTTTACACAGACGATCGACGATTGCCACACGAGACCGTAGCGATGTGCACGGTCCGCGAAGTTGCACGCTCCGTAGAACGCTATTGAAATATCGAAAGTTGAATTTTCGTTCGGGTGCACCATGGAACGGTGTTCCCTCGCGCTCGCAGACAGACGAGTGGCGGTCGTTGACGCTGGAGGCTCCCCTCCGCCGTCCGCCCAGGCCCCCCTCCAGCCGCCCGCCCAAAAGTATCAACCCCCTCAGCTACAAAGCGAGAGCATGTCGCGCGAAATCACAACTTATTAACTTAAAATGTACTAGTCTGGTTTTTAATTAGATGAAGCGTTAAATCGGCTTGCTGGTACAGAATTAGTATGTTTTTGTACATGCAGCGCAATCTGGTGTCGTAAAGTAGGTCAGGCACATGCAACACTCGTAATGGACGATAAATTTCATTACATGCCTACCAATGTTGCAGTATAAAAATATAGTGTTCAAAAATCAGCGTCATGAGAGACGTTACATAAAAGAGAAGTAAAAATAGACTTTATCAGATGTACCTGCCTCACCTGAACAAAGAACTATGAATTGGATTTTATGACGACGATATGCTGCTAGTCTCCTTGTTAGTTGTGACTCATGGGACATTTTTAGTAAAGATTTTTCTTTAATCTATTAACTGCCTCGTTGATGCGTGAGCGTGAGCGCGACAGCTGTCCATGAGGTCCCGGATTAATTGGAAATCAAAACTCATGAGCTCAATCCGTCAAAAATATTAGGTTTTTTTTCTAACGAAAGACTCACTTCTGCTAGTGCGAAAGTCTGTAAAAATTGCTCGATTTTATGGCAATTTTATTTTCTTTTACTAAAAACTTAGTATACAAAGTATGACAAAAAACCTCTGCCAGCTCCTTTGGGAATATATAGACATGAATATTGTAATTTCGTGACTATTTAAATGTTCATTAAATACTAGAGTAAATTAAAATGCTTGGTTACAACTTTACTGAAAATAATAATATAACATTATTGCCAAAAGGAAAACTTTCTATACAGGGTGTATTTTTGAAACGGGGCAGTAAGGGCAAGTACCTTAACCGTTGCAGTTACAGCAAAACGTTCTTAGAAGACCTTCCCTAACTTTTTGACATATTTTGAACTGCATTCACAGATTTTGTAAAAAACGTGAGGTTGGCAAAAAAAATGCAAAAAGTCCAAAAATTTTTTTTATGCCAATCGATTCTATTTCATGTGGGGATCAAAAAACTCTATGAGACTATTTTAGCTTTCAGTACTAGGAAAGACAGAAATCGCCAAAAACGTTTCCCATACATTTCGGCAACAGAAACAAATTTCTACGATGGTCTAACTTTTTGTTATGGCCAGGAAGTGGGTAGAATTGACTGTAAAGTAAATAAAAAGAATTTTTACCCTCAAATTTCGAATTTGATTCGAAAATCTGTGTGTTATACTTAGTTTCAGCTGAGAAACTTCGTATGAGTTATTAATTAAGGATTTTCGTTAAAATGTCTTCTAATCGTGAAAAAATTGACTTATTAGAAGCGTATTTTGTCAATAATCGAAATGCGGGAGCTGCATTAGTGTGGTACCGCAATAAGTATCCGTTGCGGCATGTGCCAACAAGAAAGGTTATTACAAATCTTTTGAAAAACCTGGAATTGCAGGGTTCTTTCAAAAGAAAGCGGCAGCCTCGTGTGGACATGGACACGGAGATTGCGGTTCTGACTTATGTCGAAGCATATCCAGAGGTATCGTCCAGGCAAGTCGCCCTTGAAGTAGGTGTATCCCACTCCCTAGTGATAAAGATATGGAAGAAATACGGCTACAAGTGCTATCGATATGGGCGCATAGTTCAAGTGTTACATCCGGGTGATGATGTTCGAAGGCTTACTTTTTGCAGATGGCTAAGAGGAAAAATAAGCAGAGATCATGAATTTTTAAATTACATACTGTGGTCAGACGAAATGAATTTTTCCAATAACGGTATGTACAACAGAAAAAATCACCACTATTGGTCCAAAGAAAATCCACTAAGAGTTACGGCAAGTCATAATCAGGTTCGCTTCTCATTCAACTGTTGGTGTGGTATAATGTCCAATCGAGTCATAATGGTGGAATTTTATGAAGGGAAACTAAATTCTGCCATGTATAATGAAGTCATTTTACACCATCTTGAAAACGAGATGGACGAATGGCCCCTGTCGGAATTGCGAAAAGTTCATTTTCAACAAGATGGTGCTCCGCCACATAACAGTCACCTTTCACGTTCCAATTTGAGCCGCCTATTCGGTACACAGTGGATAGGTACACATGGTCCAACACAGTGGCCACCTCGTAGCCCCGATCTAACACCACTTGATTTTTTTTTATGGGGCTTCGTGAAAAACGAGGTGTATAAGACGATGTACGCCAGTGTTCAAGAGCTCAAGGATGCATTAATGACCATTTTACGTAATATTCATCCCAGAACATTATTAGCCGCCATTCGTTCAGTGAAAAAAAGGATAGACTTATGTATTCGTGAAAATGGAAATCATTTTGAGCAATTTATTTCATAAACCAATTTCTTAAATGTTTAAATGATTTTTTTTATTTAAAAAAGTTCCAAATTTTACCTGAGCTATGAGTTGCGAGTTGATTTATCATATTTCCGTACGAAATGTATGGGAAACGTTTTTGGCGATTTCTGTCTTTTCTAGTACTGAAAGCTAAAATGGTCCCATAGAGTTTTTTGATCCCCACATGAAATAGAATCGATTGGCATAAAAAAAAAATTTGAACTTTTTGCATTTTTTTTGCTAACTGTAAGTTTTTTACAAAATCTGTGAATGCAGTTCAAAATGTCCCAAAAAGTTAGGGAAGGTCTTTTAAGAACGTTTTGCTGTAACTGCAACGGTTAAGGTACTTGCCCTTACTGCCCCGTTTCAAAAATACACCCTGTATATCAATTAAAAAAAAATTAGAATTATACACCCAGATGCTGTGCAGATGGGTGAGCAAAATACAAAGTGAGTTTCTCATAAACTACGTCTGGACCACACCGAAGTGCCATGTTTCCAACAAAATTAACAAAATCGGCCCACGTGGTGGTGGATAATAAATCCACGAAGTTTGAAGTTTCAAAATTGAGAACAGCTCCAACGATTTAAATTTTTTGGTTTTATGCATAATTTCCAAGACATGGATTTGATGAATTGTACGAAAGAACATTTTAGAATATCCCCTAAAAAGTAGAAATTGTGTAATGCTTGACAAAAACCGCTTGAACAAAGAATACTTGACGAACTGAGAGCCTTTGAAGCCAGTGGCAAATTTCTATGTAAGGTTTTAAGAACGTAACATGTTTGGAAGTTGCATCAGCCGGTCCTGGCTCTGGGGGTGGGGAACAGACAGATCGATGCCTACTGACGTCAGAGCAGCGCAGACTAAGGGCGGACGGTATCCACGAGCTCAGTCTAGCTTCGCAACATCCATATTTGTATTCTGATCGTGATTCAGATATGTGGACGAAAATAGCTTTCAACGAATTTTGTCGCTACACTGATATGATAGCGAATTATGTATATTTATAAAAATGGATGCTGGTTTAGTTAAAGATTGATAACTTTAAACCCCTTTGACAGATCACCTTGAAATTTGGCACACCTTTCTGTGTGTTCAGTTAATACGAATCCAAGTAAGCAAGAGTTTGCAACGTGCAAGTTGCACGTGAAGTCTCAAGATTAAAGACCAAAACCAACCAAAAGATCCAGTCATAGTTTCAGGAATAACTTTTCTAAGGCACCTGATAGGCGTTTATCAATGCCTATCTGAATATATACCTAACGTATGAATGACAGATGCCAATATTCATCACTGCTAAAATTCCAAATGTTATTGATGCAAGAAAAATGATGCTGAATTATTACACTACCACCAAGTTGATTACTTTTGAAAATCCTCACGGATATCCACCCCCCTTCCCCCGCCGGAGCCAGTGGGAGACTATGTCTACTTATGTCAGACTCAATCGACTAAAACACACGGCGCCTGTAGGTCATTGTTGGTTGCCGAAAGTGAGGTTGACAGGCATATCCCTCGCGACTGTACTTCCCTTGTCAAGTTGGCCTATTCGTGCTCGCAAAAGCATGGCTATACCGTCACCTTATTTGATACACAGGGTGTATTCAAAGCTTAATTTTATTCAAACAGATTCTTAGATCGTTGCGATACCAGACTGGAACATTATTTGAGGTAAGTGGGTTACGATACAGACCGGAACTAACAGTAAACAACGGTGTTTGAAACCTCCACACAATATACAAGCCCCATACGTTGACCCTCAATAGTATTTTAATATTGCCTAAATGGCGTAGTGACAACGAGTGCGATTGCAGTGTTTGAGGTTTGATTCTCGGGAGGTACAAGACATTATTAGATTGCTCTGTTACGAAGTGCTCAGTAAGTAGAACGGCGCGGTGTCTAGAGAAGGAACCCTGTTAACGGTAAATGGCTCACCCCCTGTCATTTAAAACAGAAATGTGGATGCTTTTACACTTCTGCCTACCCTCTCATGAATGATTATAGGTGTCTATGATAATAAAAAAGGAGATTGATGCTATTTAATGCCATATAATACAAAGTATTGACCGATTGCATAACTTAATATCAAAAATGCTCTTAAGAAACAATTCGAAATTGCATAATATTGGACGAGAGAAACTTAAGTAGGTGATTACAAGCACTAATTTATTTCCGCTACTAAGGTAGCCAACAAGTATAGTATAGAAGAGTTAATTTAATGAAAAACCTTGGCAAATAGTCCAACGATTTTCTCATCTTTTTCTATCTATTACTCTGAAGAGAGCGACATACATATTTTTTCATTCCATACTAACGCCTTTTCCCACTGGGGCAGGTAGACAAAAGCCGCCATCTGCTTCTATTCTTACCATTCCTTACACACTTCTCGAGCTTTCTCTACTGTTATTAAACCTTTATTACAACCCTGTCACGTCGATTTCCAGAAAAATCAATCAATTTCATTACACGCACATCTTCTCCCAATGTGCGTTATTGCTTCCGATCCTCATTCGAGAAACATAAATAGCAGGTATATAGCTAGCCTCAATTCCTTTATCCTGGGTCTTACATAACCTGCCCCCTGTACGGTAGGCCCCGCGGGCACAAACTGGGACGCCGCGCCGGATCAATGTGTACGGGGCGACGAACCTTACGGAACAATTGCCAACTGACCTATATCCATATCTAATATTACTATAAAAGGTGACTATACTACAGGTCAAACACTTATATAGGCGTTTAATACTTCTACAAAAGGAAATTATTAAATCAAACAATCTAAATAAAATGGTTACAAAGTTTGTAATATGATAAAATATGGTTTCTTTGTTTGTTAGTTGTCTATGCGTTCCTATATGACGTAGTAATTAACTATAGACTACGTCAGAGCGGTTTCGATTCCCGCTCAGTGCAAGTTTTAATTACGAACGTGGAAAGAAGGATATTTTAATTTGCCGGCCGGGGTGCGAGGAATATGTCTCACATAATTTCACCTGCGGCCCACACAGACGAGACGGTGTGCGTTTTAGTCGGTTCAAAGTCTGACATAACCTACCCCACCGGCCTCTGTGGGTATCCGTGGGGATTTCTCTCCTTCAAATCATAATCATGATCATACATAGGCATTCATCTTTACCTACTACTTAGGTACAGGTATAGAGCTACAAAAAGCAGTGTGTACTAATAAGGAATTATGCATTGACATTGTACAAAGAAAAATAAGATCCCATAAGGTCGAAAGCTATTTAGGTACAGTCGGCAACAAATCTTTGAAATGTTTTAATTTACATTTATAAATTGGAAAGTTTTAGAAATCATCACTGATCAATCGCTCTTAAACCTTTTAGATAACATAACATAATATAACATAAACTCACGCCTATATCCCCGAAGGGGTAGGCAGAGGTACTAGCACCCACATTTCGCCAGTTTATGTTCAGGTCACAATGTAATAGTTGGCGAGCCTATTGCCATTAACCGGGCACTTATAACCCTGCGATGAATACACACATAACTTCGAAAAGCCTTTTAGACAATAATAAACAAATCAGTAAATATCAACAGCTTGTTCTGGATTATACAAAAAGATACAACGAACACTGCTTGGTGGAACAAATTGTTAAATGTAAAATCATTTCAAGTTAGGAAATTTGTTACTGTTCAGCAACTTTTGCAACATACTGTACCTATATAGTTATCCGCGAAACGCAACGAGACGAGGCGCGTGCCAACTCTCAGACATACATGCCCGTTAGTTCGCAGAAACAACTGACCTACTGCAACGTTCCCTAAGCGAGTCAATGATTGTAGATCGTCGTAGAGACTGTGTACTCGAGTACATGACGACCCGCACGCGTGAAAGATTGCGGTTAAATGCGGACGTGTGCCGGCTCTCGCAGGTCTTGAGAGGAGCGCTCGTTTACTATGATTTCCGGCAAATTTTGTGACCAAATGTCAAAAAGTTCGCTCATTCGTACTAACTGGTCAACCAATAAAAGGAATCAGTCCTTCCAATCACGTGACAACGTGAGCGCATGATTGGTTTAAAGGTATGATTCTGAGTTCGACCGCAGGTAGCAGCAGCAGACGCGGAGCGTACCATGAATATAATAATTTTGTTTATTGTTTTCATTCATTGCTGCTTCTTCGTCTTGTGCCGTTTATCCGTATCGAAGTTTAAAAAGTAATGAATGCGAAGAGATACGTCATCCAACCACAAATAAATTGTCCATAGAAACAAAAGAAAATCAGTCCCGCATAGGACAAAAAGTAGGAGACCGGACCCTGGTCTCCAAAGAAACAGTTTTGGTGCAGTGATGATGATGTTAACTTAATTAAGCATAGCACGTCTGGAAAAATATTAGCCCTCTTACTAAATTTTAATTTAAAGAACCTTGATCACGGAGGAACTGATTCTCCGTGATCATGGTGCTTGCAACAGTGCCGAAATATTGCAAACTCAGAACAATACAACATGTTAAATATCCCGATAACTTTAATACTAATGTGAGTGACTATGATTGTTTAAATACTTCTTACTAAATATCCAAGAACTGTATGCTACATTTCCTTCAGTTAGTAAGTATTCGTGACTGTAGCTTCTCGGTACAAAATATGCTCGGTATAAAATACGGCCTGTAAGTCATCAATGAAATCAAATAGGATGACAGATGTATATCAACACGAGAGCAGATCGAAACATTAATCCGTCAGTAGCTATTGCTTACACGATTGGTTACCAGACGGTTATATAGGCCACAGCATCGTACGTACGTATTATGTTACCATGATTTTATGGTAACTTACTATATGGTTGTAATACAATGTTAATATATATCTACAACATTGTGTTATTACATTAGTACAATCTCTTGTGAAGGTTTAGAACACGCCTGTATCCTCCAGGTACAAAAAGTTGAATTGCTAAAATGTTGAATTTGCAAAAAGTTGAAATTGCAGAATGTGGAATCCTAAAATTATCCCCGAAAATTCTTTATTTGTATAAAAGATTTACAATAAACGTTGTGGTGCCTATTCGAGGCGAAGCAACCTCGAATCGATGTCACTAGGACCGAATGAAATCTCTATCGTAACGCCAACCAGCGGGCTGCTAAGGGACTCTTGAAAATAAAGGTTGTACTATTTTCTGAAACACCATCTACAGGTCCAATACTTCGATATGTCCACACCATTCACGTGATATCGCGGTGGCCAAGCGCGCAGCGATTTTTAGGGTGCCGTAACTCAAAAGGAAAAATACCGGCACTACTTGTAGGTTCAATTCGTTATCCCTCTGTCTGTCTGTCAAGACCTGTTTCTCAGGAATGCGTGGGGGTATCCAGTTGAAATTCATACCACACACTCAGGTCTATAAGTTCATGAAACTGTGCAAAAATCAAACTTCTAAGTCAACGCATTTAAAATATATTTCGGTTTATGTAATGTAAACCCTCGGTACGAGAGTTCGACTCGCACTTGACCAGCTTTTTTATCATTGATACGCTCATATCTAACGATGTAGTCTGCGATGAAAGACGTCTGCCTACAAGGAACTTATTCACTTGAGACTCAGGTTATAACTTCCCCCGGAAACAGATGGATCTGTTTTGATACTTCACCCCGGGGCCTTCACGATACAGCCTGGCGCTGTATCATCCACGTACACTGCATGGTGACATCATCTCAACGTGCAATTATCTATTGAAGAGATGTTCTTGGTATATCGCGGACGAAATTGGTTATTTCTAATTTCGTCCACGATATTCCGAGTGTAAGAGTCATTGCATTTTTAGGATAATGTTATTACAGTGCGTAGGTACAACTAATTCCTGAAACTATACTATGATGTGTAAAAACATCCGTGTTTCGGGTGAGAAAGAGGGATCAAGCTATATAAGGGTTTTTTTCGCCTGGAACACAATTATAGGAGGTAGAACACGACGGTATTTCCGTCTCAATTGAGCAGTCTGACTGGGGAAGTACCTCCACCCTACAAAATACTACGGCTATAATAACTTCGTTTTGTGTTCCCGGCGGTGAGTAGGTTAGCCAGAGCTCATTGGAGAGTTTTGTGCTGTCAGTGGGAAGACTAAAGGCTTGTCCTGATTTTGTGTTCTGCACTGACGGCACAGAAAATCTCTGTTCTTATGCTGCAAGGGTGTGACTCCTCTGGTGTTGCACACGTTCATAGGTCAGGGTAACCACTTTCCTTCAGGTGGCCCGTGTTCTTGTCTGCCACCTAAGTTATATAAAAAGAAACAGATGCTTTCAACACGTCATGGTGAGCCATCCTAACATCAAAGTTGAACAGAATTCTAATATATCCCCGTTCTAAAGGATACATAAGGAGTGTACCTAGTGCGGCTAGGAATCCTAGCCCCTTAACATTTGTAAATAGCGCAACCAACCGGGCCTCGTCTATTTCCGTCGCACATCGTTTTATTTCGCACCACGACGTTCCAATGGACGCGCTCTATGCGCATTGCGCTTATGCATAATATATTAACGTCATCGCGCAGGGTTGCCGTAGTTTCGCAATCATATACGGGGAGTTTAGTTTTTTAAGGAATTGTTAGGATGAAATGGTACAGAAGTGGTAAAATCTAAAGCTTGACAGCCTACTGCAATATTTTATATGTATTTTTCTCCGAAATAGACAACGATGAAGTTTACACTAGGTACTATGATGTATCTTTTTAGTACCTACCCATACCTATATTTGTTTTTTATTTATTTATTTAATATAATCATACAATGTTTTTACAGATTAATCCAAGAAAAGTATGTACAACATAATTATTGCTTATAATACCTGTAAGATTTATTAACTTATAGTAACATTAATACTTTCCCAACTCTTAACATTGGAGTGTCACCCGCTCAAATTCCGCCAATGAACAACAAAAGATATTCACTCTGTGCTCATAGAGACTTTGATCTCCACATGAAATAACATTGATTAGCACGATTTTTTAGTGTTTAAGCATTTTTCTTACTGACTGTAAGAATTTTCCAAAATATATGAATGCAGTTCGAAATATCTTTAATATTACAGATTGTTTCCTAGGAACGTTTTGCTGTTACTTAACGGTTAAGGTACTGCCCTTACTGCTTTGTCTCAAAAATATATCCTGTATATATCTTTTTTATTTAGAGTTGTTCTGGTAAAGCTACATACTGGAAGCCCTAATCTTCCTTATAGGTTCCCGGCCGCTGTCCTATTTATTCCTATTCATCATTTCTAGATGGGGTATTGGGTATTGCCGAAGCGCCTGCCATCTACCTCAACCCTGAAAGGCAAGCCTGCGCCGGAACTTCGTCCTTTGTTCGGCAGGTGTCGGTTAGCAAATCTTGGTGAGGCAAACACCCAAATATTTTTACCATTTATACACGACCCTAAAATATTTTGTCACAGACAGCAAGTGTAGCAACCCTATTTAACCTCGCAGCTCATAAAGCAATAATCATCGAATTCTGCAATACATTTTGATAGTGCAATATCCTCCTACACAAATATACATAACTACTAGATTTGTATGTGTGAATTTTATATCCCGATTGCATGATGCTTAATTTATTGATTCAATAATATTGGTGTTTCACTTCAATATGTTATTGCCCACCAATGCAATATACGGATGTCGGATCGTTCGTCGGATTTGGAAAGAGGAAATGTGGTGGTTTACGAGGGTTTGCAATACTGCACAAACATATACCCTGATTGGAAATAATCCTAGGTGGAAAAAAGGTCCGGTTGATGTTATAAACTAACTTGTAAATGACTACGAGGCTCTTCTTCGGTATACCTAAAGTGCATTGTATGCAGGGAGGTTGACTTGGTCCCACAGATTCCAGTGAAGCACATACCCTTTTATGAATATTATAAAGATATTTTTCCTTCCGTTCCGTTTGACGTAATAGTTAAACTACGGAAAAAAATAATCGTTTAGACGACTCTCACATTCCATTACCCAAATAACTATAGGCATAATAATGTCCCTTTCGCAAAATGTCCCCTTTTTAACTATTCATTACATACCTATTTAGGAACTGTTTTCGAAATTTTTCGTTTTACTAAAATATGTACAGTAAAATATATATTTTTCATATTGGACACGTTCCGCCTCTTCTTGAATATGACAATATTAAATGCCGCAAATACTTAATAAAGTAAGAAAGCTTTATTTCTAACTGAAAATTAATCGAAAGCAGCTCCCTGTGCAAGTATTATGACATCAAAGGCGACATCTAACGCTGAGGTGCATGCGGAAGTCTATTTCGATCACGCATCACTTTACACTCTACATCTACAGGTGGCAAATTACACAGTGGTCATATGTGAAGGAATTGAATAAACCTAAATGTATTTTTTAGCGTTCAAAAAAAGATGTTCAAAACTGGGCGAGGACAGAGTCGGATATCACAAGATATACTGAAATTTTGCAAGCAAGGACACGTTATTATAGTAAGGATAAGTACCTAAGTATACAAGTATTTTAAGCAGTCCTGGCGTAAGAGAAGAAAAATAGGTTGAGAAACTTAGGAAAGTAAAAATAAAATTGTAATGTGTGAGATGAATGTGCGTATTGCGATTGGAGAATGGAGAGTCAGTGCTCAGCATTAACATATGCGGCATAAAACCATGATCTGCAATTTATCTTTACACAGATGAATAAGTCACTATGTAAGACTCCAATAGATTGACCAAACGTCGCGACGACAATTGATAGATATCCTTTGTCTCATTTCTTAATTCGTACTTAGATATTTGGGTACTTGCAATGTAACACTAACTAGGCAAACTCACGCTCGCATATAAACCATTATGGTTTAAGCGGGTGGTTTAAATTTGTAAAATGTGTGTAATGATATGAATTGAACAATAAATAAAAAAATAAAAAAATATATATATTCGTACAAAAATCGCAAGGAATATATGACGGATCAACGCCCTTTATAAAACAGTATTTGTAAATATATGTAAAATATTCACATAATTATTTATACTCCAGTTAATTACTTGATTACCCAACTGAGTTATTTATGTTTTTGATAACACTTGAAAATATTCACACCTTGAATTGAAAGTAGGTAATAAGTTTTCTATCTAATCTAAACAAGATAAATTCTGACAACTAAGCCATCAAGCATTATATTACAATTAATATTAATCAACTTCAATGTTGTTGTTCAAAAGAAATATTGTATATTTTTTTCCAAAGACACGTCCACTTGGCACACTGTGTTTGGTTTGGGATCTTCTTTGACGCGGCGAGATTCAAACTTTGCATTCAAAGATTAGATACAAGTGAGACGTGTGGCTAGCATGTTTCTTTGTCTTATAATAATAATATGTACAATTTTTCTGATTGTAGTGTACTATCAACAAGCAAAGTGTACAGATAACTAGCATTTTTATCTCGCGATACTTGAAATTTTATTCTCTATCTTATCATTGCGATTGTTTTTTAGTTAGTAGCTATTGTATGTAGTGCGTTGTGTACGGTTAGTGGTTATTCACTTATGTTTAACGACTTGATATAAGAAGAAATAAGGTATGTTTACTAAAGACTTCTCCTGCTTTGTCCTCTACACTGACGGCACAGAGACTGTGCTTACAGGGTCGGCAGCGCGAGTGTAGCTTCTCTGGTGTTACACACGTCCATGGGCCACGGTAACCGCTTTCCATCAGGTGGGCCGTGTGCTTGTCTGCCGCATAAGTGGTATGAAAAAAAGTGTTTGTGTTGTCGCTGATTATATTTAGGTGTTGTAATGGACTAGTTTATGTCTTGGAGAAAACGTTGAAAGATTTATTGGTGGCGAGGCGTTCAGTGTTAATGATACGGGCTGCGGGTGCAGAAAGAGGCCATGCTTACGGCGATAGCGCGCTATTACATATTTAAGTGTTGACTAAACTCGGTTAGGGTTATGGCATCTAAATTCGCAATCTTTATCAAGGTATAGAGAGAATGTGACAGGTGGAGCCGCCTGTCACCCTGGCAGAAGCAGGCCGCGGCGGTGGCGCGCCTCCCCGTTTCCGGGGACGAGTTGGGGACTCTGTAGTTCCCATACCCGAGAAGAGGGCCAGATCGTGAGAGATGGCCCTGGGTCGGCCGGGGTGCGAGGGATATGCCTGTCAACCTCACCTTCGGCAACCAAAGCGACCCACAGGCGGCGTGCGTTTTAGTCGGTTCGAGTCCGACATAACCTCCTCCACCGGCTCCGATGGGGAGGTATCCGTGGGGATTTTGCGCGCGTAAAAAAAAGGTATAGAGAGATTGGGAAGAAGGTTAACTTTCTACATATACAAAGCGATGATGCTTGCAGCGTTCACAGTACATATGTTAAAACGCGAAGACAATTTCTTTCTTACACAAGGTGCAGATAAATTGTTGAATAACATGTAGATTGTTCTAAACCTATAAAAAATTAGGTAGGTCATAATCATCATCCTCCTAGCTTGAATACCGGTCACATTCGAGGCCCTCACCTCGGAGTCCAGGGTCTACCGAAAAACAATCTTGTACAATATTTATTCTTTGCAACATATTTGTTTTTTGGATCTAGGTCTAGGATTAGATCTAGATAGCGCTGTGTAGAATGTTGTAGAATATTTATACACTACTATTGCTAAAACGCAATAAAATAAAGTAACTACATAAATTATTTTTGACCGAATTCAATGATTGGTGAAATGTGGGTGTTATTTACCTCTGCCTTACCCTTCGGGGATAAAGGCGTGATTACATATATTAGCACTTGGTTGGCAGACAATCACACGGCCCACCTGACGGAAAGTGGTTACTGTGGTCTATTGACGTGTGCAATACCAACGGAGTCCCAATCGCGATGCCAACCCCGTAAGCACTAGAGTTTCTGTGTCGTTAGTGTAAAAGACAAAGCAGGACAAGCTTTTGGTCTTCCCACTGACAGTAGAAAAATCTCCAGTGAGCTCTGGCTACCCTACTCACCGCCGGGAACACAACACGATGTTATTATGGCCGCGGTATTCTGTAGGGTAGAGGTATTTCCCCAGTCGGACTGCTCGATGGGACGGAAGTTTCGTCGTGTCCTACCTCCTACCTGTATGTATGTATGTGACTAACCTAACCTACCATTAAATAAATAGCGAGGGATATGCCTGTCAACCTCACCTTTGGCAACCAAAACGACCCACAGGCGGCGTGCGTTTTAGTCGGTTCGAGTCCGACATAACCTCCTCCACCGGCTCCGGTGGGGAGGTATCCGTGGGGATTTTGCGCACGTAAAAAAAACCGTTAAATAAATAAATAAATAAAATAAATAAATATATTTCACCACATTCTACACAACGCTATCTAGACCCATGGAAAGCATACTAGCTTTGTGTTATGGAATCTAGAATGCGGATAAACTTACTTATACATATACTTTTTTTTTGTAAATACATACATATTATACATAGAAACACCCAGACCAATGCAAATATACATATTCACGCATACAAATATTTGCACTGAGCGGGAATCGAACCCGCGCCCCCGCGCAGTCGAATGCTCTACCGCTACGCCACGGAGGTCTTTCGTAGTATTGCAAAATTTCCGCTTGCCTTTCAGTTTGCCCTGTACGATATTATTATACAGTTAGTCAATAGTTAAGAAACTTACCTGATATCGTAATGTGATTATTAATGAGTTATTAACGCTGTATGAGTAAAACAATTCATTTTTATTATTATTTTATACCACTTAGTTGGCAGACAAGCACACGGCCCACCTGATGGAAAGTGGTTACCGTCACATTTTATTGTTTAACCAAAATAAAAAAGAAAAGGGGTCGGCAGCGCGAATGTGACGCCCCTGGTGTTACACACGTCCATAGGCCACGGTAACCACTTTCCATCGGGTGGGCCGTGTGCTTGTCTGCCACCTACGTGGTATAATAAAAAATACCGGTAATTTGGGAGTCGGACACACTCTGCTAGGGTTCCGTATAAAATTGTATTCAGGACAATCTTATGCTACATAAACCGCAATATAAACACCTCAACAAAGTCTAGGGAACAAGATGACCCCAATTTTTTTTTTCGTGTAAATCTTGTTTTGCAAATAACTGGCAGCAAATAAATAAAAATAGAATAAAGTAAATTACAGAGTTGTTCGAAATTTAAAAATAAATTTAAATAAGTAATGATTTTCGAATATGGAGGGAAAACTTTTAAAAGTGTTTGATTGTGCAGTTTCTCTGAGGCAAAATAAAAATTATTTTCTTTGATTGTAAATAACGTTTATTATCAATAATACGTCTTTTACGTATGGTTTGTGCATTTTTGTGACTGTAGTCATCATGTCACGTCGTCATTTAAGTCGCGAAGAGATGTTAAGGGCTGTTGGTATGCTGCAAGCTGGACGAACTCAACGCGACGTAGCGGATGCTGTCAACACCCAACCAAGCGTAATTTGCAGATTATGGGCACGCTACAGGTCTACAGGGGATGTTGCCGAACGTCACAGGTGACGAAATAGGGTTACTACCCCGCGACAAGATCGTTTCTTGCAAAATTCCGCAAGGCTTCAACCCACGATTACTGCTCGTCAGTTGGTCGCAGGCCTCCAGTCTCAGCATCAAGTGGTTATTAGCGATCAAACTGTCAGGAGAAGACTACACGAAGCCAATCTTCATGCTCGCAGACCGCTTAGGGTTCCAGCTCTTCGACGTGGAAATCGAGGTCGTCGCTTATTGTGGGCTAACGCACATTTACAGTGGACCGACCATCAATGGGCACGGGTTCTGTTTTCCGACGAATCTCGCTTCGGTTTTCATCCTGATTCGAGAAGAGTGGGTATATGGCGAGTTCCTGGACGTCGGAGTCGTCTCCAGAATCCGCAAGAAGTTCATCCTTACCAAGGTGGAACAACCATGGTATGGGCTGGAATTCGCCTTGGTGGAAGGACCGACCTCGTTTGGATACGGGGCAATTTGAATGCAAACCAATACATTCAGGAGGTTATACACCCCATGGTAATCCCTCATCGACAGCAGTTCGGTCAAGATTTTATGTTCATGCAAGATAATGCACTGTCACACACCGTGAGGGTAGTGGTCAATGCGTTAAGCGAGCACAATATTACGACGTTGGAATGGCCTGCTCAGTCTGCCGACCTCAATCCCATAGAGCATGCCTGGGATTTGCTTGGGAGAAGAGCTTTCAGTGATTTTTTGGAAAATCTGAACACAAAAGAACAACTTTTTTTACACCTTCGCAGTATATGGAGCCATATTCCACAGACGATGATTGACAATCTCATACTAAGTATGCCACGCCGTTGTCGAGCTGTTGCTAATGCTTTAGAAGGTCCTACAGATTATTAAAAACGTTTAAAGTACGGTTAATTGCTGTATTTCTTACTACCTCGTTATTTTTGTGGCTAATCATAGAAGGTTGTAATACTCAATATTGGCACTATTCAATTCTTTCTAAAAAAAATTTTTTTTTGATATGAGAATGTTCTTATTAAAATTAAAATTAAAAACGGTATAAAAATACCCTTTTATTGATATAAAACACTCACTATTACAAGAAAAGGTTTTTAAATAAAAACTAGAAATGTCCTTGTTCCCTAGACTTTGTTGATGTGTGTATTTTGAATGCGTTGACTCAGACTTTTGATTTTCGCAGTTTCAAAATGTTACAGATCTCGAGTATGTAGTATGAATTTTAACTTGATAAACATAACATAAACTCACGCCTATATCCCCGAAGGGGTAAGCAGAGGTGCTAGCACTCACATTTCGCCAGTTTATGTTTAGGTCCCAATGTAATAGGTAGCGAGCCTATTCCCATTAACCGGGCACTGGTAAACCTGCGATAAATACACACATAACTTCGAAAAGCGTCGAAAAGTCATTGGTGTGTGCCAAGGTAAAACCTGGGATTGAACCCGAGACCTCGTCTCAGCAGTCCATTATCCATACCACTAGGCTACCGCGGTTTTAACTTGATACCTCCACGTATTCCTGAGAAGGTCTTGACAGACAGACAGACGGACGACGAAGTGATCCTATAAGGGTTCCGATATTTTCCTCTTGATGTACGGAACCCTAAAAAGGAGAGGGCTAAGAGCAAAAAATGTGAAACTTCGAGGTACCTACAAGCCAATCCTCTCGGTGTCATTTCAGATGGCTTTCGGTTTGATAATAGACAAGAAGAAGCAGGAAAGAGGGCCCCGGCATTCGGCTCATCTTAGCGTTAATCCCAGTCTGTGGTCCGCTTTATCGGTCGTAACTGCAGATTTGGCTGAACTATTTTCCGTGAAGCGTCTTCCATCTGAGCTTCACAACCATGATTCAACCATGAGTAAACCATTCTTCATGGTCGGCAGCGCGAGTGTGACACCCCTGGTGTTGCATACGTCCATAGGCCACGGTAACCGCTTCCCATCAGGTGGGCCGTGTGCTTGTCTGCCAACTAAGTGGTATAAAAAAAAAAAACATACTTTCAAAGATACCTTTTTTTTTTTTACGTGCGCAAAATCCCCACGGATACCTCCCCACCGGAGCCGGTGGAGGAGGTTATGTCGGACTCGAACCGGCTAAAACGCACGCCGCCTGTGGGTCGCTTTGGTTGTCGAAGGTGAGGTTGACAGGCATATCCCTCGCACCCCGGCTGACCCAGGGCCGGCACAAGCTCCCGCCTCGGCGTCTCCCACGCCGGACACTCTCAAAGATACCTCCACAATCAAAGGTGATATCTAAGCATTGCAGCTAGACCAGTTGGACTTTTTAGGGCCCCAACTACCAGTAACGACTGCCACAGATTTTGGTATGGCAACCGGGACAGACGGCTTAATGTGCTCTCCGAGGCACGAACCGACCAATGCAAACATCTGGATTCATGCATACAAATATTTGCACTGAGCGGGGATCAAACTACCGCCACGCGATGGTGGCTGTTCGAAGTGAGCTTTGGGCAACCGGGAATAAAGCTAGGATGATCAGAAGAAATACGAAATAAAAAAACCGTTTTTGAATTCGATTCTAGAATTAAATAACCAATACTCAAATATTCCAACCAACATACATTGCATTTATCAACTGGCGGCTCTTAAATCGTCCCTTTTTTCGGCAACCTTCGTCGAAGAAGGTAACGATCTCGTGTGTCAGATTTGAACCGACTAAAACGCACGCCGTCGGAGGGTCATAGGATGCTGGAGGTGAAATTGCCGGAGGCATATCCACTCCGGCCAACCGCATGCCATCTTGGGTCTTAAGATGCCGGGTGTAATATTAAATGGTTGATTATTTTAGTTGGCTATGATATATGTATAAAACAGACAGTCAAGTGCGAGTCGGACTTGCATACTTTTGAGGAGCGGCTTTTGAGGAGGTAGGACACGGCGGTATTTCTGCCCAATTGAGCAGTCCGACTAGGGAAGTACCTCCGCCCTACAGAATACCGCGGTTATAATAACTTCGTGTTGTGTTCCCGGCGGTGAGTAGGGTAGCCAGAGCTCACTGGAGAGTTTTTGTGCTGTCAGTGGGATGACCAAAGGCTTGTCCTGCTTTGTCCTCTACACTGACGGCACAAAATCTCTGTTCTTACAGGGTCGGCAGCACGGATGTGACTCCACTGGTGTTACACACGTTCATAGGTCATGGTAACCACTTTCCATCAGGTGGGCTGTGTGCTTATCTGCCACCTAAGTTGTGTAAAAAAAAAATCCATTCAAAGGTTACCTGGATACTTTATACTGCTCTTGTCTTCTTAATTTCTGTATCATGAATATTGTAAATCAATTTGACCTTTGAATACGTATGGTCTTAACCCATAATTGGATTAGCTAAGTGATCTCATGTTCGGCTTAATATCCCACGTGACCGCCATATGCTAATTATAACGAATTAAATGATTTTGGGACCATCCACTTATTAGTGCTAATTTTGTGTCTTATGGTTGACTACTGGCCTCTTTTATTGTGCGTAGTTAGCTCGTTTTTGTTTCTTATATGTGCATATACGTACTCAGTATTGCTCGGGGCATTTATCTTGGGACTAAAATATATGCTTAAAATTTGAAGTACACGTTTCTTGGGTGTGTTTTGAGGATGGCAAGTTGTGTCAGTGGCAGTGGCAGTGGACGACCTCAAATTCATCAATAGTAGCATCATCCTCCTGCCCATATCCCGAGTTTATTTGGGGTCGCCGCAACATGTGCTCTTTTTCCATTCATCTCTAGTTGCAGTCATCTCAACATTCACTCCCTTCTTCACCATATATTCATTCAAACAGTCCATCCACCTCATTTTAGGTCACCCTCTCCCCTTGTAGCCATCCATTTCCATAGTTAGTGCCTTCCTTACGACATTACTTTCATCCTTACGCATTACATGTCCGAACCAGGACAAACGATTTCCTCGTAGCTTTCCCAATGTGTACCATTTCTACCGCATCCATAACATAAGATAACATAAACTCACGCCTATATCCCCGAAGGGGTAGGCAGAGGTGCTAGCACCCATATTTCGCCAGTTTATGTTCAGGTCCCAATGTAATAGGTGGCGAGCCTATTGCTATTAACCGGGCACTTATAAACCTGCGATAAATACACACATAACTTCGAAAAGCATCGAAAAGTCATTGGTGTGTGCCATGGTAAAACCTGGGATCGAACCCGAGACCTCGTCTCATCAGTCCATTACCCAAACCACTAGGCCACCGCATCCAGTCTGTCATAGCCACATTTTTCTGGTCGTCAGCCCATGTGGCTAGGGCAAGCTCGTACTAGGCGTTCAGAAATTGTTGTGGGTGTAAATGGAATACTATTTATTCTTTCGTGAGTAAATATACAAAGATAAATAAACATAATGTTTGTGTATTTGTGTTTATAGAACTAGGTGCTATTCTGGTCTATATGTTTTTATAAATTGAGTATCCATCGACACGACAGATAAAGAAATTGCTTAGGTATTTTGAGATCTCCGGTGGAAAATAAATATTTTATAAACCTATAAAGGTGAAGACAGAGACATAGGTATTAACGCTCATATTTAGATGTAATTGTTTTCGACTTTCGTTCTCTGGTTCTATCCTGCGGATTTTTTGCCATAAATAGATTATATTTCGGCACTTCAAAGTCAAAGCACGGCTATTATTATAATTTCCTTTTAAACGAAAACCCGACTGCTGAAAAATCACGCTATAAAAAGTATTAAATTAGTAAATATCAAGGATAGCCGTGGTCGTATGCCACTTGATCTAACAAAAGTACAGCCGTTACGCCACAACAACACATTAATAAATAGCTACCTAAGCGCAATGAGAACGTGTAGGCCCGACTTGGGTATTAAACCCAGAATCTATAAAGTACTACTCATTAAAAAAACCGCCGCGTGGTTCCCGGCAGAGGAGAATTTGGACCACCCCATTTCTTCCCATTCGGTGTCGTACGGGGAGACTAAGGGATAGGGCTGTTTAATATCAGACATATATATAAAACCCAGACTTAGCCTCAGAAGCATGGCTTCAGTCAACAATAGGGCCCGAAAGACAGCAATAGGCTCACCCCCTATTACGTATTCTATGATTGGTGAAATGTGGGCGGTAATTCACCTCGACCTAACACTCCGGGGATAAAGGCGTGATTATGTGTATGTATTAAAATGACACGTACCTCTCTGGCTATTTGGTCGAGGGCCTGCTCCTCCGCCGTGGCCTTGGTCTGAGTGCGCTGGCGTCGTGACGGATCCATCTCCGCACAAACACTTCACTCCCTGTGAAATTAATAAAAGTAAAACCGCTGTTAGGTTCGTAAGGTTTTTTTACTGGTCAGGGTTGGACAATTATTTATTGCATTTCATAAATTATTCATAATTCATTTATTACTGTAAAATGGTACAACATTCTCCTTATGTGACAATGATTTGTGAATAATAATATTAATAGTAGAAGGTTTATATCCAATGAGTTAAACTTAAAATTAATCCGACTGCTGTCTAAAAGATTTAAACAAGTTTGACAGCAAATGGTATCCATAAATTTTTCTTTGGGCTTATTATTGGAAATAGGATGCTGTCTAAAAGATCGAAACAAGCCTGTGAACTTGTTTCGTTCTTTTAGGCAGCAAGTTGAGATTTTTATTACTGAATATTTTTAATTGCTATTAAAATTTGCACACTACACACTCATTCTGGTGGTCTATCTGATGGCAGCCACTCCCAAAACCAGTGGGAAGACCAAAGGCTGGTCCTGCTTTGTCTTTTACACTGACTACACAGAAACTCTCTGTGCTTACAGAGACAGCAGCGCGAGTGTGACTCTCCTGGCGTTGCACACATCCATGGGCCACACTAACTTTCCATCAGGTGGATCTTGTGCTTGTCTGGCACCTTCATGGTATAAAAAATAGACATCCCTTAATTAGTTCCTGTGGCAGGTTAAATATGATGTTGCTTGATGTTATCGGTAACAACAGTAGTCTGAACTCCCAACATTAATTATTGTAGTTAAAAGTTAACCAATCACTAACAGAGTTGTTAAGGTCATCCATATAGGTAGGATATAGACAATTGGGTAGACAGTTTTGACTAAATAACAAACATTTTTAAACTACTTTTAACCATAGAAGGTATGATTCCGTACTCTGCAGCATGCAGCAGTGTTGCACAGCGACAGGTACTATGAAATAGACTTGAATATGACAGTTTTGTTTGCAGGATTTGGAATCATTCGTTTTTCGTTTATACAGAATTTTTTTTCTATTAATATAGGTAGTTATTTTTATTCCACTCTCTGATAACATAATGGCCAAAATTTATGTTCTAAAGCACTAACACAAGAGATAAGCAATATTATACTAATTAAGAACATGTAAAGGCTTAAATAACCAGATAAAATATTTAAATTCAACTTTAATGTGTTTATAATTAAGAATATATTACAAGGGAGCGACTAAACCCTGAATTAATTGCTTGGTGCGACATCAATGTGTCACATGCATGCCTTATCACTGAGAGCTAATGAAGCTGCATTAACAAGGTTATCTTGACACATATGTCTTGTTCAAATACCTTACAATCTTATTAGGTGGTTTATTCATGGCAGTCATAGATTAATTCTATTAGTTGGTGTTGGTATTTTAAAAATGTATATATGTTTATTTAATAAACAATTACATAAGTATGTGTGTTATTGGCACTCTGAAAACCATAAGACAAGCAAAAAGCATAAAAGGCTTACTATAAGGGAATACAAATGCCACACAACACAAGGCGACAAACGGAATAATTCACAGACGATATCATTGCGAGAGAAGGAAAATTCGAAATAAGAACCCTGTACCAACCTGGCTGGTCAGCGTGGAAATAGTAGGCCAAAGCCTCCCGATATTGGGAGGGGCCTATGTCTAGCAGTGGACTGCAATAGGGTAATTGATTGATTGATTGATAATAGAATAGATCTCTATTTAATTTTTTTTTTTAAAGTGCTAGAACATTGTGATAATGTGTTACAAAGTGTGTCTTATGACAAGATGCATTATATTCTACCAATTTTTTTTAATTTATATAGGCTGTATGGTCATCTAAACTGCATTTCAAATCTTAGTAAGCATCATCGCCACAACTATGGGATACAACAAAAATCTGCAGTTTCAGTCTCTATAAATATATGTACCTATACCTGTGTCTTTATTTTTTTTAATCAAAAAGAGAGCTCATACACTAGTATTATAGTCTGAGTCTAATTAGAATGTAGACTAATGCATACAAAAGTTGTCTAATTAAGAACACAAATTTAGTAATATCTTTTACACAATGTTTTTTTTGTAAATAGGACACATCAATTAGACTTTTAACATGAATTAGTTGCATATATCATACCCATGTAAGGCATTGTACAATTACTTTATTTTTTAATATTTATCAACACTTTATGGTACACCAATTAAATGCATCATGATTACAAAATTTAACGAAGGAACTAGTATGTGGCCTTATCGCTTTAAGCGATTTCTACCAAGCAACCTTTGGATATTGGTTAAGGTTGTCAGATTAAGTGGTCATTGTTTGGTGTACTTTTACAATATAAGTATAATAAGTACATAGGTATATTTATACCAAATATATACATAAATATACTTATATATATATATAAATACAAATAATACAGTGATCTGATCTAATACTTACATTTAATAAATAATATTTATAATAAATAAAATTAACTGATAGTGGTACTTCAGGGAATATTGTCATATATATTAGATAATTATGTGTATTGTTTACTAAGGTTGTGACCACTAAGTATCAGATTGTAAGTTATTTAGTAAAGCTGTGAATCATGCATGTATTTGTGGCAGTAAGCAGTTGTATATTGAATTAGAGTATGTACTTATTTGAAGAGGTAAAATCTATATATGGTCAGTAGGTTAAGGATAAAATTACAACAAAAAATATGTGTTATCAAGTCTACCCTTGGTATTTAACAAATTGTGTGCTTGCTGTGAATGATTATGTTTAGATCTAGATCAAATGGCCTAGAAAAGGGTTTATTTTAATCCAATATATCACAATTTCAATGTTAAAGTCCACATTGTATGTCATCTAACCCATTCACAATATAAAAGCCTGATACAATTAACATTCATTCTGAGACAGGTTGATATAACCTAAGGGGTTTAACGCGCTTTTCTCACATGGCTGTTTCTTAAAAAATATATTGGAGTCACGTCTAGTTGGAAAACGGGTGGGCACAAAGCCAACTTGGTTTTTTATGGTAGCACCACAATGACATCATAGCACACTTACTGAGACAGTTACAGATGTAAACACATCACTGCAACGACACTATCACCTACTTATCGGTCACCAGTCCCGACACGATCACACAGTTATCTTAGCGCACAGAAAACGCGAAAGGAACGTAAAAAGATTGCAATTATTTAAGAAATACGGCGACACCAATTCACTGCCTACACGATTCACGATGATTATACGTTACATTCACGTTAACAGCAAAAATATATGGATTGTTTGGCACAGCTTTAAAGGCATACAATTGATTATAAAGTTTTATAAACGTGAAAAAATGTAATTTAGACCATTTTTACTAATATTAATTTTTACAAAAGCCATGTATGACATGCATGCTATTGCCATTTAAAACCGTTGCGTTCGTTTAGGAACAGCCTGTTGGAATGTCAATTCATGTATTTATGGAAGCGTTCATTCTACAATGTATCTTTTGTTTGATAAATTAACAATTTTATTTTGTATTATATTGCTTAACTTCTCTGCTGTACAGTCATTGATGTACATAAAACAAAATTATTTACACAGCGATAATATTCAATCAATTGAATATTATCGCTGTGTAAATAATTTTGTCTACTTCTAGAGATTTTAAGTGTTGCCATATTATAACATACCATTATTATTGTAACAATAGTTATTTTATTACACAGCAGAGCATTCAATTCTCTTGATTTAAGGATTACCTATTAAAAGAATTACTCAGTAAAGTTATTAGGTTTAGAATAAATACACTATTTTAATAATGTATATTTTTATTATTACCATACTTCAAACAATGAATTGCACGAAATTTCACATCATACATACACTTAACTAATTTATCTACAAAAGTATCTTAAATTAGTCACTCTTAGACTTAGGTGTTTCTTCTTTGTAGTATAGGAACACAAATGAGAAGAGGAACACACCGATCATCATGGAGAAGGAACTGACATAATACGGGTATGCGCTCGGAATGAACCGCTCATACTGTGTATGTTGTAGAGGACGAACAGATACCTGTGGAAAGAACAAACAATTAATACTGTAAATAAAAATTCATTAATTCATTTATTAAGTTGGCAATACATGATAATTTTCACCATCATGTATTGCCAATTTCAAAATGCATCCAATGTCCATAAACCAGTTGTAACCAACACTTTCATCTCAGAGCTCAGGATCAGCTTACTCTTCCTCCTTTTTAGAGTCACAGCTTTTATAGAAGAGACTATGGCAGCCTCCGAAACCTTTGTCATCTGACTTTCCATTTGTTTGACACATGTTCATACATGCACTTGGGAGACAACACACCCTGCTCTGTCTAAATTTCCAATATCATGACTGCATACCTGAGTAGAATGATACAGCCTGGTATATCCGATTCTATCATAATCAACCTTGAACTGGTAAACTCCCCAAACATCGGGGACCTTGAACACTGCCTCATATACACCGTTGGGTTTCTTCTGCAGGGTAGTGCGAATGAAGGGGTCAATGCGTACAAACTCCAGCTGTACGTCATTGGCTTCAAAAGGCTGCCATTTACCATTCTTCAGCTCTTCAATTTCTATTCTGTAGACCTGTACATCAATAAAATTTATTTTTTATTTTATTTCTTTCATAAATCTCCTATGGATTTAATTAGTTCTAATTAAAGAGAAAGTGTGAGAGATAGAGAGAGAGAATGAGAGATAGAGAGAGAGAATGAGAGAGAGAGAGAGAGAGAGAGAGAAAGAGAATGAGGGAGAGAGAGATGGAGTGAGAGAAAGTTAGAGAAAATTAAATTGAAGGAACTATTCTGTACACGCTTAGCCTCCTTTTTTGACCCATCGTGCGAGAAAGTTAGAGACAAATATCATGAAGTATGTTACTTATATACTTACCACAGTATCAGTGATAGTGTAAGTATTGGTGGATGCCTTCTCTCCCTTCTTGTGGTGATTCACGTTGCGCACGCGCAGCTGCCCACGTTCGCCGAACGCCCACTCGCTCAGGTGTAGAGACAGACCTTTGTTGCCAGACTGGTTGGCTGTTACTTTGTCACCCTGAAACAATACAGGAATTTGATATGGGGATTTGTGAAGTTCAGTAGTGTTCAACTAATGAGGTTATTCATACAGTTTATAGATGTCTTTTATTGGTAAGGATAAGCGACATAAAAAAATGAATACTAGGTACACTCAGACTATAAGAATACTTTTTTCTTGGAAAAAAGAACACAAAATTTGGCTATGTATCTGGGATAAGGTTTCACTACAGTTAAATTTACAATTGATTAAGGATAACGGTATATATTTACTTTTTTGTATATAAAGTTGTATGAAATGGTGTTTGCCTAAGTTATTTGTTTCATAGGTAACTTATTTTATAGCCTAACAAGCAAGGTCAAATATTACATTAACATACATACATAAAATCACGCCTGTCTCCCATAGGGGTAGGCAGAGATCACGGATCTCCATTTGCTACGATCCTGACATACTACTCTCGCTTCATTCACTCTCATTACATTCTTCATGCATGCTCGTCGGTTTAGAGTACTCCTGACCTGCCCCTTTTCTAAAACTTAGGTTTTATAAGTTTTGCTAATATGTATTCTCATAATATAAAAAAAAAACCAAATACTTACATGAACTTTAGCCACTCCAGAGTTGAAAGCCTCATCAGAGAAGAAGAACAGAGAGCCACTGAAGACAATACGGGCATTGTTCCTCGCTTGCAGAGCAGCTATGAGCACTGTCTTGCGGCCCACGGCGTGAGGATACTCCTTAACCTGTTGGACAAGTAGATAAAGTATGATAAGTGTTTTTATGAAGTAAATAAAAGATTACAAAGAATATTCCTGTGCATATTTTCTTTCCTTTCTACTCAAAAAAAGTAATACAAAAGGAAAATGAGCGTATATTTGCCTGTCACTCCATTCTTTGAGACTCCAAAGCAGGGAGTGACAGCTATACGAAAAAACCTAAATATTTTCGAAAAACTATCTGATGTACACAATTTTAATATGAGAAACAAAAATAAACTAGTTGTACCAAAACTTAGGCTTCACAAGGTTGGTGATTCATTTGTAGGCAGCTGCATAAAAATATTTAATAAAATTCCTCAGGATTTGATTAATATGCCAATAAATAAATTTAAAATAGAAGTGAAAAAATCTTTAATAAGTAAAGGTTACTATAAAGTGGATGAGTATCTTAATGATGTTAATGCGTGGTCAACATAAGTCTCTTGCTTGCTCGCACAAAATAAATTGTAAAGTAAAGCAAATTTAAAAAAGAAAAATAATCTAGTTCTAATATAGTTCGCTGAGTTTCTTGCTGGTATCTTCTCAGTAGAACTAACCTACTGAACCAGCGAAAGAATCATTTTCCGATGATTTATTTTTACATTATTTAATATTTTTATATTATTTCTTGACATATCCAATTGTAAAGTTTTGACGTACATATGTGCTCTTTGTGTGCCTAAACTGAATAAATTAAATTGATTCTTTGAGAGATTTGAGATTGACTGAGATTGATTGAGATGAGAGAGGGGGAAATAGGTATAACTATGAAACCATAACTAGAAAATGTGAGTATATTTGTCTCATCATAATTAACTTTCCACTTGATTTTAAATTGGAAAAAAGAAATAAATAAGAATCTCTCCCAACTTCAATATGAATGAAAGAGTCTCTCACCAATGTTACAGCGTTGATCTGTAAAATTGGTGAAAAAAAATTTAAAAGCTTTAAAAACTACAGATATACATACCTGGCTTTTAGGATTATAGCTGTAAGCAGTAGAATCAGCAGTGAGGATTGGCAGCACTAGACTGTTGTCCTTGTCCAGGATGAGACCAGTGCCCTCAAATATAAGGGGCTGAGTGTTCTTCTCACCTACAATGGTGGGGGCAGAGATCAAGTTCTTTGGGGAAACCACAATCCTAGTGTGTTCACCATCATCTGATGCGTCATAGTTGAAGTGGTCAATCACAGCTGCTGACTCTTCGTCCATCTGGAAAAACAAATTATTATTGTTGTTTAAAACAAAAATTGCATGAAAGGATTAATGGCAGTAGAATAAACTCATGAAGTAGGTAAGGATAGCGTCAAATCGCGGATTGTTGTCTTTGCCTACCCTGCGGGGTAATAGGTGAGAGAATAATGTATGGCTATGTGATTCCCGGTAGAGTAAAATTTGGGCCACCCAATCTCTTACTGTGCAGTGTCCACACAAGATGACTAATGGATAGAGCTGTTTCATATCAGATATATACAGCTCAGACTCAGGTGCAGATGCATGGTTTGAGTTGCAAAAGACTTACTCTTTATTATGCAGGATCCAATAAAATGATTGTTACATGATGTGGGTGTTAATTCACCTCTGCCTAACCCTCCGGGGATAAAGGTATGATTATACGTATATATGTAAAACAAACTGAAGTACTGAAGTAAATAAAGACAAATGAATATTTGTAACAATAAGTATGCTAATCTTTACTAATATTATATGGAGGAAAGATTTGTATTTTTGTATCTAACGAAGAAACTTAAAAAGTACTGGACCGATTTTAATAATTCTTTTTTCATTAGTATGCTACATTGTTCGTGAGTAACATAGGTTACTTTTTATCCCGATATTCCCATGGGATCAGAATTTACACAGGTGAAACTGTGGTGCGGTGCTAGTTTATAATAAAAATAAATAGCTACATTGGCCAGAGAGTGCCCTATAACGAGATAAGTCATAGGCTTAGTTGTCAACCTGTATGTTTGTTTCCAATTTAAATTCCAATGAGATACTTATTGGAAATAAAAAAAAACTGAATGACTTTTCCTTTCATTCTTTTTTTTTTATTTCAGTCTCAGAAAAGAGGGTCACCATTACATACATATACACAGCTTGACAGCCTCACCATTTTCTCTGTTGTTCACTTGGTTCTGATCTCTATAGGTAAGTAATTATATTCTCCTCTATTACTCTAAGATTTGCTGTAAGATTTAAATTTCAACTAAGCAATCATAGACCTATTCTTTTATGTGTACAATAAATGGATATGAATGTCATAAAGCCTCATAAAAGTCTACAATAATTAAAAAAGAACTGATATATTATAGATACCTCAAATCCGCATTCTGAAGCGATTTCTCTGTACACATCACCAGCGGCCGCATTGCCGGCCATGAGCAAGTTACCGCCATCGTCGATGAATTTAGTGATGGCTTCAGTGTCGACTTGACCGCCGAACTCAAGTACGGAGGGGGAAAACACGATCAGATTCTTGTACAAATATTCACCGTACTTGGCTAAGACTAGGTTAGCATCGTCAGCTAGTTTGAATGTTAGCTTGTAGCCTCTGTCTGTAAAGTTTAATTATATCAAAACACATGCAATACATTTATTTGGAGCAGTCAAACCCCACTAATACAAGAATAAAACTGGTGTTAAAGTACCGGTGTCTTCAACTGCATTGAACTTACCTTGCAGAGATTTGAAGAATTGTGAGTGGGTTTCCTTAATGTTAAGGTTATCTACAAGAACTAAAGTATCATGCTCAGCTAATGCAGCTGAAACGCAAGATAAAATTCCTATAAATAATGAAAACTTCATTTTAACAAATTAGCCGCAGTTTTATATTGCTAAAATGACGTGTACCTAAATTCCATAGACTAAATTAGAACCACAAAAACCAAAGTTACCAAACCACAAACTACCATGCAAGGAGTTCTACATCGTGCTAAACGCTAATGGCTTTTATAATACAATGAAATATGATATTATGATCCTTTAATAAGGAATTTCTACTATACTTACATCAAACTTACATAATCATTCCATGAAAAGAATACAAATATGAAGACAATCTTACCCTTTTTATAGATTTAATTTCTGAACTACACACCTGTATTCTATCTGTACTATCTCATCTATTTGCATATTCTGTGATTTGTATTTTGCATCATCTGTGGTGGTGTCAGTCAATTTATTTTGATTGACGTTTCGTAAAATGATTTATTTTTGTATCAAAAACCTGATCGTGAAATTAGCCAAATAAGTAAAGTAAGACGTACGAAGTAGTAGCTTCAATAGGAAGTCTTCCATAATTATTGATAAAATGATAATATCGCGGTCTAAACACCGCTCTTCAGTGGAAATATGCGCTGACTGCGGTGCATCAGGTCAGAACGATGTTCCAGTTTTATTTCCAATGTTTCTGTGCAAATGGCTATTTGGTTTTATCGTTGTGTTGTGTGTGTAGATCCGTCATGGGCGTCTATCAACCGTGGGTTGCTCCTCTGTGCTGAATGCTGTAGTGTCCACCGTAGTATGGGGCGCCACATATCCCACGTAAAGTCCCTGCGCCAGGGTTCGTGGCCCCCTTCATTATTAGCTGTAAGTATCTACATCGGACCGATAAAGAAGTATATCAACTCTGTACTATTTAAGAAATTCTATTTAGTGGTTCCTAAGTCACCTAATTGGCTTTAATTATTGAATCTACTGACAAGTCAATTAATCCTAGTTAAACTTTAGTCATACATACATGTCAGCAATAAATGATGCAAGCATTCTTTCAAGAATTTTGTTTGTTTATTTTTTCAGTGCATTGTTTTAAAAATTACAAAGAGATGTTTTAAATTCACCTACCTTCTTATTTCTGCGGATGGCAGGAGTGTATGAAAACCTATGTTTTGTTTACACTGACTTATGGTTGCTTAAAACTGTAGACAATTACATGTCACTGAAGTATTACCACCTTCAATGAGAAAAGGTTGAACTTAAGAGGAAAACAAATAAGGTTTAAAAAACATTACAGTTAAATATTACAATACAATCAAAGAAGCGAGAAATCAATTTCATTTATTCATTTTAGGCACATAAAGAGCACATATGATGATAATGATGATGATGATGATAATGAACATCAAAATTTACAATTATCTCAAGAAATAATAAAAAAATATTAAATAATGTAAAAATAAACCATTGGAAAATGATTCTTTCACTGGTTTGGTTGGTTAGTTCTACTGAGAACATACCAGCAAGAAACTCAGGGAACTATCTTAAAACTAGATTAGCATTCTTTTTTAAATTTGCTTAAATTTATGATTTATTTTGTGCGAGCAAGCAAGATACTTTATGTTGAGCACGCATTTACATCGTCAAGATACTCATCTACTTTATAGTAACCTTTATTCATGAAAGTTATTTAGTGGCTGTAATTCTACGGTTGTAATTCCCTCATAAGATTATCCCATCCTAATAATTCATAAGGAGGTAGGACACGGCAGTATTTCCACCCAATTGAGCTGTCTGACTGGGGAAGTACCTCCACCCTACCGAATACCGCGGCTATAATAACTTCGTGTTGTGTTCCCAGTGGTGAGTAGGGTAGCCAGACCTCATTGGAGAATTTGTGCTGTCAGTAGAAAGACTAAATGCTTGTCCTGTCTTGTCTTCTACACTGACGGCACAGAAACTCTGTATTTACAGGGTTGGTAGCGTGACTGTGACTCTTCTTATGTTACAAACGTCCATAGGCCACGGTAACCACTTTCCATCAGGTGGGCCGTGTGCTTGTCTGCCACCTAAGTGGTATAAAAAAAAATATTCCCCATAGAACATAACTCTACAACCTACTAATACTTGAGTTACCCCACACAGATGGTGCAAGCACTAACAGCTCAGAATGTTAACACAATCTGGGAACATTCTTTACTGGACACGTCAGCACCGAAGCACCTTCGCAAGAAACCACAACCCAAAGATCCATTACAGTAAGTATCATTTTAATACCTTCTAATAATTTAACCCTTTTTTCCTCTTATGGTGCAGACTTCTATCTAAATATGTTTTTTATAATTTGCTATGTTTGTAATAATTAAAAAATATGTGTTATTACAAAGTAAAAAAAATTGGTTCGCAAGCGTCAGATGTAATAATAAAAAAATATGTGTCATATGACAATGAAAGAAAGTAAGTGTGTAATCTCCTATTTAAAAGAAATATAAATAAAATTGGTTTGTAAGTACATTACCATAAAAGTTCGGGCGCCTTGGAGATACACATGCCTAAGATAATCAGCGGATATTGGAAACTTTTAATCTTCCGGAGGTGAGCTTTTATTATTTATTATTATTATTATTTATTATTATAAATATTATCCACCACCTTGACAGGGACAACCCCAAAACAGAAATGGACTTACATAACAAAATATACAACTATTATCTCACTAAGTAATTAAAACAAACACAAAAATCACACATATAACTACAAATCAACTAGGTACGAGTATATAAAACACTAAATAATAAGATAAAATTTAAACAAAAAAATAAAATAAAAAAAATACAAACTATGGATTATTGTAAGCTATGTCATTTAACAAAATCCTTGCAAGCTCACTCCAGTTACTCGAAAATATATCCACCTTGTCACCTATGTCATTTATGACTCTTATGGATCGGCTAAGAGGTGTTTTTTGAAGCAAGTTGGTCCTGGCTGCAGGCACAACCAGTAATGGTGGACGTCTCCGCCTCCATACGTAACGATCCGGAACGCAGATACTTAGTTGTTTAAGTATACCTGGATTGCATACCTTCCCTCTCAAGAGATTAATTAGGTAAGCCGTAAGAAAAAATTCCCGCCGCACTCTCAACTGATTATACCCCACCATACCCAGTACGAACAATGTGGGGTACATTAGAGGGTAAAATGGGTACACTCCGTATAATTTCATATACAAGTACCGCGTAAACTTGTTCTGAATTTTATCTATCATGAGTGTATACTTCGCTTCATGTGGAGACCATATCATGCCATCATGCTCAAGATGACTCCTGACCAGTGCGTCATACAACGCCTTTACCGCGCTGATATTAGTAAAATCCCGTGACTGCCTTAGTACGAATCCTAAGTTTCTGTACGCCTTTTTACAAATATTGGTAATATGGCTCGAAAATGATAATTCAGCTGTCATTAGTACTCCTAGGTCTCGAACTTCCGTTACTCTTTGCATAGGTTCCGTATCTATTCTATATGTATGCATTATCGGTTTTCGCGCCCGACTGAAAGTTATAGTGGAACTTTTGGAGACATTAAAAGTTAATTTGTTTTGCTCTACCCACCTCACTACTCTATCTATATCGCGCTGCAAATTTTCGCAGTCAGAGTCATTTTTTATTTCGTGTAGTAACTTCAGATCATCGGCAAAGAGTAGACACGTTGCATGTTTTACTACTTCCGGTAAATCGTTTATCATTATAAGAAACTCAAGTGGTCCCAAATTACTTCCTTGACTTACGCCAGATCTAGTGAAATACGACTCAGAAACCCACCCATTGTAGTCAACGTACTGCTGCCTATCTTTGAAATAACTTGCAAAGAACTCTAGCAAGTGTTGCGTGCATCCGACAGCAGCAAGCTTCGCTAGTAATACGTCATTATCGACCGTATCGAAGGCTTTTTTTATATCAAAGTAGGCCGCGTCCACCTGCACACCAGAATCAACAGCGGGCACCACTTGAGCCATAAAGTTTAGAAGGTTGGAGGAAGTGCTCCGACCTGGACGAAATCCGTGCTGTGCGTCCGATATTAGCCCTTGCACCTGTTCTTGTATGCGGCGCTGAATGGCAGATTCGAATACTTTGGCTGGAGTAGACAACACAGCCACCGGTCTGTATCCTGCGACATCTGGCCCTGACTTACCTTTAGGAACTGGGATAACTCTAGTAGTTTTCCATCTATCAGGGTATATTTTTGTTTTTAATATTATATTAAATATGTAATGAAGAGGTGTCGCTATTACTCTACTACAATCCCTAAGCAGAAAAGGGGGAATGCCGTCAGGACCGGTCGATCGCTTTGGCTTTAAGCGCACGAGTGCTTCTCCAACACTATTTAAGCTAAGAGATTCGATATGCACGCATATACCAGATGTTCCATGCGGCTGCGCCATTGCCGCTTTCACATCAAGTTGGGGCGGTGAGCTATTATACACGGACTTTAAAAAATCAGCAAAGTGTTCAGCACATTCTTCATTAGTAATCTGCTGACCATCTTTCAAAATAGCCTGCTTATGAGCCGTGCCCTTCCTATTTCTCAAAAACTCCCAAAAGGCTTTAGGGTCCTTTTTAAATTTATTTTCTATATTATTTACATATTGTTTGTATGCAACCTCTATAGCCACCTTAATACTTTTTCTATACCTAGCGAACTCCCTGTAATCACTATCTAATTTAGTCTGTTTGAACCTTTTGTGGAGCCGTGCCTTGATTTTTAGGTCTTTTATAATGGCACTTGTGTACCATTCTGGGTATTGGTAGCTTGTTTGCTTACGAATCTGCTTTTTTCTCGGAACGTGTTCATCTAACATGTTATTAAAAGTAGTGTAAAAATAATTAATTGCATCCTCAATATTTTCAATTTCATATAATACACTCCAATCTGCTGTAGCTAAACTATAATACAATGAATGGAAATCAGCCTTAAAAAAATTCCATTGCGGACGTAAACTGGATTCACTGCGCGTGGGTGAAGCAGTGATATCCCCGGCGACCGCAACAGTCAAAGGTGTGGTTGTAGGGCACACGCTCACCATCAGTGGCGGGTGTAGTGGGTCCTTACGCACTATACTCTCGTCCGACGCTACCACTGCCACTTCACCGGGTATGCCTACACCCAGTACCAAATCCAGTTGACGATTCATACAATTCGGTATTTTGTTACTTTGAGTGAACTCGCAATAGGATAAAATGTACTCATAATAACCATGAACGCTAGACGGAGCAGAATATAAGTTGAAATCGCCGATTACAATGACTTCCTTGTACCTAGTACATAACACTTCTATTATATTAAATAATAATGTGTAATCATTCTCAGAACTAGCTGGAGGAATATAAACCACGCAACATACAAACAAAAACTTATTTTTTAAATATACCTCAGCACCTATTATTTCAAATGCACACTTATCAATACATACAGTACTCGTAGATGTAGAAGCAGCACGTGAACTGCACCCTCCGTCTCCGGCCAATTGTATCCGTCGTATTTCGAGTTGGTGTGTGGCAACTAGAAATGCACCGCCCTGCTTCCGACCATCTGCTCGATCACATCTCAGTATTTGATATCCCGGGGGGACTATCTCCGTATCATGTATGGATTCATTGCACCCAGACTCCGTAATTGCGTATAAGTCCGCGTGAACTAAACTTATATTATTTCTAAAGGTATCTAATTTTGTACGCAGGCCAGCAACATTTTGGTAGTATAATAGTATTTCTGTTTTCTTATTCTCTGTCCGAGTTTTTTGACGATTTTCGAAACCAAATCCACTCGCTATATTGTGTATTTACTGGCCATGCATCAGAATGCATCAAGGTCTGAAAATTTTTTTCAGGAACACCGATTCTAAACGAAGAGTAATCCCTGTCCGTCTTGTGATTGATTTTATCAATTTTCAGATCAACGTCATAACCGCATTTATTCTTTACGTGATCTATCATTGCTTCCAGTGTAGTTTCCGGGTGTAAGCGCCAAACATGTAGATATCGTTTCTTTTCCGTAGCTTTTATAGCTGTCATGTGGCTGTTTCTTCCCGTTCCAATCTCTCTTGAATATCGATTATGTTTTTTGTTTTGCACGACTGTCCAACCCGTCTTGAAACTCTTATCTGCTTCCGTTGCTACTTCCTCCCTTACTGGCCCCTTTTTAATGTATTCTGAGTTATGTTTAGGTTCCATTGCGGATTTCGTGGCCCCACCTTTATATTCTTCAGGTATCATACCGCATTCTAAATTGTTATTTTTTCGAGCTAGACACGTGTCATCCATAATTTTGGCATCTGTCTGCTGGGAGGTAGTATTCTCAGGTGTTAAGTTGTTTGAAAGTTGCATTTGCCATTTTCCCGGCTGATTTTTACTAACTTTTTCTTCCAGCACAGTCATAATGTTAATCACGTGAACAAGTTGCGCTTTATTTTCAGAAAATTGTATTTTAAGATCTGCAATTGTTTTTTCTTGTCTGTCCATGCGAGCCATCATATCAGATCGTAGTTCTCTCAGTTCGTCCAGTATCATAGACTCCATATTATCCGATCTTATAGGTGTGAAATTACCTTGACTACCTCGCACAAGGTTTACGTAACTAGGAGACGTACCAGCTTTATTATTACATCTAATCGGTGTGTCGTCAGTATTCCTTGGCTTCGGAGTCATCGCCATGCAATCAGGACATATCCAGTTTTTCTTGTATTCCAAAGTAAACGCTTTAAATATGTCTATTTTAACATTTAGACAGTTTATATCATACTTTTTCTTACATTTTTCGTTAGAACATTCCATATAGATGGCATCGAGTATAGTTGAACAACAAGCGCTGCATTTATTAGCCATTCTTCATGTACAGTTAAGATGAATTTCAAAAATTAAAAATTATAGTAGGTAATAATTTACTATAATTATAATTATTTTATTATTTTTATATAATTATAATAATTTCTATTCCTCCTAATTTTCTCCCAACTATAGCATATTTTTTTTTTGCAATGGTATTATTAGTGACTTTGCTATTTGCCGCAGGGTGGCGCTGACCGCCACCGTTTTAGCTAAAGTTACCAGTTAATTAACGAATACCTCTCAAAAAAATTCCCTTGTAATATTTTTATTTCTGCAACACTGCGAAGTTTAAGTTTCGCTATTCGCCACTATGAGACACTAGTAGTATTATTTTGAATTATTTTTTTTCTTAACGTTTTTGTCAATCAATAATTTTACACAGTTTTCATCACACAGCTTTAAATCGCGCTTAATACTGTTACTTTATGTTCAATTTCTATGTATGTTGAGTATCTATTGTAGTATTTTACACCTTTAAGTGTCCACTTATCACACTATTCACACTATATTACGCAACTTTTTATACTGTATTTATCACTTTATCTATTATTTAGGCTTTATTTAAATACGCGGCGAATGTACCGTACCAGTGTTGCCACTTTGAATGAAACCAAACTGTGAGGTTTAAGGTTTTATTGTCCACTCCAGTGTGCATTTAGAAATAGTTGCAAGGATACATTCCTAATGTATAACTAACCTTAAATTTAAAATTAGATTTTTATAAGCTATGTCAATATTATCCTACGTCAATATGATTCTATGTCACCAATGCACTTTTAGGTTATTTTGAAGTTTAGATTTAAAATATAATTAAAGTAAGCTCACGGCATCCCTCGGCGAGTATATGTAAACACAGCAGCGGGAAAGCTCGTAGCAGGCGAAGTTTTCAGTTTAAGCCCATGCGGTACATCCATGTTTGAGGTGAAAAGCCCAAACCCTCCATAAGGAAATGCAGTTGACCGAAGACAAAGAAACGCCGAAAAAGGTCCAAAGAAAAGAGAAAAGGCAAAGCCAAAGGGCAAAGGCGGCTCCAACCTGGAAACCTGTAATAAAATTGCATGTCATTAGAACAAACTCCAATATGAATGAACACGAGGTCCTAATTTTTTATAAATTTGTGCGTCTTACCGCCTTAATTTGCTGGAACAATGCCAATAGCAAAAGAAATCATAATATTTTCAGATTAAGAGCTGAAACAATAGAATTTTAACAATTATTTTTCAAATTAGGAGCGTGGCGAATTTCCATCAAAGGGAATCTTATTAAAAAATAACAACTCACCAGAAATAAACTATAATTCCACAAGAGGATAGTTGTGAGGACACAAACTATTATCCTTTAGGCCAAAATACTCTCATTTTTATGAGATTTATTGAAATTAAGTTACGAAGCCATGAATATCGACCATCCCGTCTCAATATAGGAAAAAAGGTGCTTTTGACAGCGATACGTCAAAATGTCATTCACTCCGCGCTCCGAAACCCTTCGTTCAAAAATAGAATTAAAACAGGTGTGACGACGTTCGCAGAGCGCGTCGTTACATTACATCCCTCCCCAAAAAGAAAAAAGAAAGAAAGAAACTTCCTTTTCTAATGAAAATTATGAGAGTCCAGAACAAAATTCCAAAAAAACCTCAAAAGACAAAATGTCCCGCAACATTTTTCAATAAACAAAAAGGCAATGCGAAAGCATCTTGCAATGGGTATTGCAGAAACAATTATAAATTAAAGAATGGGAAAGCATTCCTAAAAATCAAAGAATGTGAAAACACTCGAAAAGTAAAGAACCAAACTCAGAAAAGAGTAAAAACTTATTTCAACACAAAAGTGAAAATAAATCCTTCAATAAAACAAATTAAACAATCCCTACTCAATTCCATTCCAGATATCGATTAGGCAACCAACGCCGTCGAATCTAATCCTTGATCTTAACCAGCCTTCTAGCATCAATACAAAAGTGCGGTTGAGCTCCTACGCCACCGACTCTATACCAGCTATTCCTGAAACAAAAATATGAAACTAACAAGATATCGGTTAAGCACCAACGCTGCCGAATCTGAAAGAAAATCGGTAAAAACAATGAAGTTTTCCCACTGTCGGTTAGGTTGAAAAGCCGCCGACTTCAAATTCCTATTCCAACATCTAAAACGTCAAAACAAAATCACAACAAAAGTGTCGTAATAATATATTTATAAGCATTGTGATCGGCATAACACCACCAACTTTCCGAGCACAAGCAAAATATAAAGAAAATATGACAATTGTGACCAGTACAACACCACTGACTTTCTGAACACAACCGCATAAGAAGAGTATGACATTTGCGACCGGCACAACACCACCGACATCCCGTGCGCAAAGCATAAAAAATGTAACAATGTGTATAAAAACACAATCGTACAAAAAGAGAAAAACGACAATTACGACCGGCTCAACACCACCAGCTTCCCGTGCGCAAAGCGTAAGGCGTGACTATGTGTATGAAACACAATAGCACAAAAAATTGTAAAGTCCAGTAAGACACAAGTTTCCCAAAAATGGTATAACAAGGTGTGTAAAAAATGCATAAAATGCGTCCAATCCGAGAATCTTAATACTAAGAAAATAACCCAGAACTGTACAAAAATAAAGTTCAAGAAACTTAATTTTCCATTCCCTAAGTGAGTGGAAATAAGTCAAGTGAATTTAATGTAGAAAATGAATATTAAATTTCACTCCTATATTAGAGTAGAAACTAAATTCCTAAATTTGTACAAAATATACAATATTAAATATACAAGTGTATAAAAATATATACAGGAAAATAATCCTATACAACAAAGATAAATAAAAATATAAGATCTTTTGATGTGGAACAATTTGTTAATATGGAGTAGAGTTACATAAAAATAAGTCCTAAAATGACCTAAGTTATTTTTGAAGGAAACTAAAATTGAAATTAATAAATTGTTGTGAAGTTCCTAACATACATCTCCTTTCAACACCCCTCAACCTTTCAAACATCACCTCATAGTGGGGTCATACTTCAAACAAAGTACCAAAGACAAAGATAGACATTGTCAAAACAAGAATAATTTTAATATTTAATTATGTCTTTAATATGATAACGACCAGTATAGTTTTTATTAAGGTCTTTTAAAACATAAACATTAGAGGAAATTTTATCTATTATTTCACACTTAACAAACTTAGGTGCTAACTTAGCCGAAAAGAATGCAGGAGCATTAGACTGCACAAAACTTCTCCTCCACACTATATCTCCCACCTCAAAAGAAATGACCTTCCTTCCTATATTATAATAACGCGCATTACGCTTATAAGCTTTAAGCAATGAAGCTTGAACTTTTATAAAAATATCACTAAGTGATTTAAGTGAATAAGCAAATGAAGACCTATCAACAACATCAAGTTGATTGAGGTTATCAAAAGAATTACTAAAACGGTGCAATGAAGCATCAAAAATAAGTTCTCTACCGAACATGAGAAAATTAGGAGTGAAATCTGTAGCTAGATTCACACTACTATTTAAAGCTAATTGAACATGAGGCAAATACTTTGACCAAGTTCTATGATCATCTTTAACAAAACAAGAAATACATGTTTCGACTGTTTTGTTATATCTCTCTACAGGATTATTTTGAGGTGTATATAAAGTATTATAAAATATTTTACTAATATTATAACTTTTTAGAAAATCTACAAATTGCTTAGCTGTAAATTGGCTTCCATTATCACAAACAAAAATTTTATGTTTAACTAAATGAGTAAGACCTAAGCCTCTCTTTTCATAAGAAATATTTTCAAAAAGTGAAATAATTTTATTTAACTCGTGTTTCTCAGAAGGAGAAAGTTCAGAAACAGAAGTAACTGCATTTACACAAGTAGTGGATTCATATTCAAAAGTAATATTATTCCATAAGTCTTTAGCAAGATTAAATTTCAACCAAAAGTCAAATCCCAAAATAATTGAAGGTTTAAAAGAAGGTATTATCAAAAAATCTACATTTTTAGTTAAGTTATCACAAGTGATAGGTAAAACCATAGTTCCAATAACATTGTGTGCAGAACCATCAGCAGTAACAGCGTTACCTTTATAAGGTTTAAATTTATAACCTAATTGCAAAAATGTTTGATGAATATTAGAACCGAGTACACAACTACAAGCTCCACTATCTAACAAACCTGAATAAAATTTATTATTAATATTAAAATTTAAATAAGGTCTAGTGTCTTTATGTTTAACAAACAAAATAGGAGCAGCCCTGATATTATTAAAGAAAACTTTCAAATAATCCAACCAATCATTAAATTCTTTCTTACAAGTGGCTTCATTCGGAGCATTGCTAAATTTTTTCAACATCGAGTCACCAGAAGTTTTATCAAAAACTAGGGCTCGATGGGACCTGATACGTTTTTTGACTGAACAGTATTTGAATTACAAACTTCGCAATTCTTCGTAGTGACGCCAAACTTGTGACATTTAAAACAAATTACACCTGGAAATGTAGGGCAATTTTTATAAGAATGTCCAGAGGACTTACATTTTAAACAAGTTAAATCATCTGATTTAACAGCACTAATTTGAGCAGAATATTTTTCTTTTTTAATACTTTTATTCTCACTCAAGTTCTTTCTTGACACAAAATTCTCTAATTCTCTGCTGAGGTTAATAAATTCGTCGATAGAAGAAATAGTTCTACCAAACACAAAAGGTGTGTAAATATTTAACATATTATGTTTAATAATAGTTATGAGGGTAGCATCAAAAACAGGCATAGACAAACGGCTAGCCATATCCATTATGTCTGTAATAAAATCTGGTAATGACTCAGTTATCTTTTGTTTACGAGTACGGAGTTCCTGTTCCAAATGATAATCAAATTCAACTCTATCAAAACGTTTCAACAACGCAGCCTTCAAATCCTGCCAAGAAGCAATACGAATACGAACACTACGAAACCATTTAAGCGCAGTGCCTGACAAAAGATCAGAGAATGAACTAACCAAAAAATATTCATTAAAATTTTTAAACAAGAAATATTCTTCCACTTGAGTAATAAATTCCCTAACGCACGATTTACCATCATACAAAAGCTTACTTCGTTTTAAATCAGGCAACTTAGTAACAGAAGGCAAGTTTTTCTTCAAATTATCATTCAATAAAACATTCATCATATTAAATGAAGATGCGGCTCTCAGACTATGATCACCAACTCCTCGACTATTCGAAAATGGATCAACAACTTCAGATAAATCAGCCATGACATGAGTAAAAGTACCAACTGGAACATCACCAACAATATTCTCAAACAAAGGCGGGACCTGTATTTCCTTATCCATGTTTGATTTATAAAAGGATGTGAAAATCTAATAAAAAGTTGTATTAAATACACTATAAGTTTCTAATTAAAGTATCAATTAAAGTTTCTAATTAAAGTTAATTAAATTATGAATGAAGTTAATTGCATTGATAGCAAAACGCTAAACTCAAAAGTCAAACAAACTCATAGAATGGAATGTTATTGTTGCAAAAATTATTTAGGTCAAATGCCTATAAAGATAAAAATGCATTAGTGATTCACAAAATAAATTATTTATGTCTACTTAAGGTAAACAGCAAATATTCAAATATTACTATGTTTTCACACATGTGAATAAAGGTTAAGAACTAGTAATTATATAATATTACTAAGTGGAAAATCTTACCTGTAATAAACAAAGGCTATATAAGACAAATCAATTATAACAATAACCATGTTATACAAATTGAAACATTCACCTGTAATTGAGAGATACAAACAACAGTACTAACTTGTAGTATGATTAGTTTTGCAAAGTAAACAATAACAAAGATTTACTGTAATACACAGTTATGTAACAGTAAAAAAACATGAAGAAAACACTGTTCTTAACATGATAAAGTAAAAAATAATGCAAAGGTGACAAGGAATAAAGATATATGCACACTGTCATGTCCCTGTTCGCGAGTGCCAATTGTAATAATTAAAAATATATGTTTTTATTACAAAGTAACTCCTATTTAAAAGAAATATAAATAAAATTGGTTTGTAAGTACATTACCATAAAAGTTCGGGCGCCTTGGAGATACACATGCCTAAGATAATCAGCGGATATTGGAAACTTTTAATCTTCCGGAGGTGAGCTAAATGAAACCAAACTGTGAGGTTTAAGGTTTTATTGTCCACTCCAGTGTGCATTTAGAAATAGTTGCAAGGATACATTCCTAATGTATAACTAACCTTAAATTTAAAATTAGATTTTTATAAGCTATGTCAATATTATCCTACGTCAATATGATTCTATGTCACCAATGCACTTTTAGGTTATTTTGAAGTTTAGATTTAAAATATAATTAAAGTAAGCTCACGGCATCCCTCGGCGAGTATATGTAAACACAGCAGCGGGAAAGCTCGTAGCAGGCGAAGTTTTCAGTTTAAGCCCATGCGGTACATCCATGTTTGAGGTGAAAAGCCCAAACCCTCCATAAGGAAATGCAGTTGACCGAAGACAAAGAAACGCCGAAAAAGGTCCAAAGAAAAGAGAAAAGGCAAAGCCAAAGGGCAAAGGCGGCTCCAACCTGGAAACCTGTAATAAAATTGCATGTCATTAGAACAAACTCCAATATGAATGAACACGAGGTCCTAATTTTTTATAAATTTGTGCGTCTTACCGCCTTAATTTGCTGGAACAATGCCAATAGCAAAAGAAATCATAATATTTTCAGATTAAGAGCTGAAACAATAGAATTTTAACAATTATTTTTCAAATTAGGAGCGTGGCGAATTTCCATCAAAGGGAATCTTATTAAAAAATAACAACTCACCAGAAATAAACTATAATTCCACAAGAGGATAGTTGTGAGGACACAAACTATTATCCTTTAGGCCAAAATACTCTCATTTTTATGAGATTTATTGAAATTAAGTTACGAAGCCATGAATATCGACCATCCCGTCTCAATATAGGAAAAAAGGTGCTTTTGACAGCGATACGTCAAAATGTCATTCACTCCGCGCTCCGAAACCCTTCGTTCAAAAATAGAATTAAAACAGGTGTGACGACGTTCGCAGAGCGCGTCGTTACATGTTAAACCCAAAAAAAAAATGTTTCCATTCTTGTCTGTTTGTATATATATATACATACATACATACATATAATCACGCCTTTATCCCCGGATGGTAAGGCAGAGGTGAATAAACATCCACATTTCACCAATCATTAAATTCGATTCCACGCAATACAGGCTGAGCCTATTGCTGTCTTCCGGTCACTATTGTTGATTTAAGCCATCCATCTGAGGCTGAGTCTCGGCTGTATTTAACTATCTGATATTAAACAGCTCTATCCCTTAGTCGTCTTGTATGATACCGCATGGGAAGAGATGGGATGGTCCAAATTCTACTCCACTTTTATGCTCAACGGATTTTGGTCTTGGTCTTGGGCAAATCTTACTCAAGTTTCAATCCAATTGGTTAAGTAGAACATTTTTTTTTTTTTTTTAAATGCGCAAAATCCCACGGGTACCACCTCCCCACCGGAGCCGGTGGAGGAGGTTGTGTCGTACTCGAACCGACTAAAACGCACGCCGCCTGTGGGTCGCTTTGGTTGCCGAAGGTGAGGTTGACAGGCATATCCCTCGCACCCCAGCCGACCCAGGGCCATCTCTCACGATCTGGCCCTCTTCTCGGGTGTGGGGACTACAGAGTCCCCAACTCGTCCCCGGAAATGGGGAGGCGCGCCACGCGCGCCGCCGCCGCGGCCTGCTTCTGCCAGGGTGACAGGCGGCTCCACCTGTCACCCCTAGACCGGCGCTCATGGGGGGCGGAGGTCGTTCATCGACCTCCGACGCCCGAGTTGCCTTCGTACGCTGGTTGAGTAGAACTGAGTACATGACCAAGAGTTGCACGTCTGACCTGCCCGTGTGTGCTTGTTACTTATCTACATGTTTACTATCTGATAATGTATTATAAGCACTATGTCAGATAATGTAACCTTAATAGGTGTGTTTACTTAAGTTTACAGTGCATGTAAAAAAGAAAGAAAAAAAAAATAACAGTTTAGGTCCCGATATAATAGGTGGCGAACCTATTGCCATTAACCGGGCACTTATAAACCTGCGATAAATACACACAACTTCGAAAAGCATCGAAAAGTCATTGGTATGTGCCATAGTAAAATATGGTATTGAACCCGAGACATCGTCTCAGCAATCCATTATCCATACCACTAGGCTACCGCGGTGTATAGAAATATCACATTTTATGAAAATAGATAAACAGATAGAAAATAAATCATACTACTGACGGCACAGAAACTCTGTACTTACAGGGTTGGCAGCGCGACTGTGACTCCTCTGGTGTTACAGACGTCCATAGGCCACGGTAACTACTCTCCATCAGGTGGGCCGTGTGCTTGTCTGCCAACTAAGTGGTATAAAAAAAAAAAAATTGTTAAATCTATTTTCAACTTCAACTAACTTTTGGACGCGGCTCCATCCGCGTGGACGTTGGTTATCGCGACCAAACATAGATTATACTCATTCTCAAGTTCTAATCTACAGCGGGGCGGGAGCGGCAGCGGGAGCGACGAAGGATCGCAAGCCAAGCTGCCCGCGTACGAAGGCAACTCCTCCGCCCCCCATGAGCGCCGGCCTGGGGGTGACAGGTGGAGCCGCCTGTCACCCTGGCAGAAGCAGGCCGCGGCGGTGGCGCGCCTGGCGCGCCTCCTCGTTTCCGGGGTCGAGTTGGGGACTCTGTAGTCCCCACACCCGAGAAGAGAGCCAGATCGCGAGAGATGGCCCTGGGTCGGCCGGGGTGCGAGGGATATGCCTGTCAACCTCACCTTCGGCAATCAAAACGACCCACAGGCGGCGTGCGTTTTAGTTGGTTCGTGTCCGACATAACCTCCTCCACCGGCTCCGGTGGGGAGGTATCCGTGGGGATTTTGCGCACGTAAAAAAAAAAAAGTTCTAATCTACGATCAGACGACCTTCCGCATTGCGACTTACCTACGTTTGGGTGCTCCGTCTGTTTCTCCGCGTCGGTGTCTCTGTGGAGAAGCTGTCGATATCCTTGGACATCACGGATTGTCTTGCAGCAAGAGCGCAGGCCGCGTGTCCCGACATGCAAATATTAACGACATTATTCGTCGAGCTCTTGTCACTGCCGGCGTGCCAGCTATACTTGAACCTGTTGGCTTGTTACGCGACGATGGTAATAGACCGGACGGTATGTCGTTGATGCCTTGGAAGATGGGTAGGCCTTTGGTGTGGGATGCAACTTGCGTCGACACCCTGGCGCCTTCCCATCTTTCAAGTACGATGGACTGCGCATGCGCTGCCGCTGCATCAGCGGAGACTCTCAAACGGTGCAAATTTACCAATTTAACAGGTAATTATATTTTTGAGCCGTTTGGAGTCGAAACGTTGGGTCCGTGGGGTCCAAGCAAGTACAGAAACCACCCTGATTAAACGGAATCTAAGTTAATTAACATTAACAAGCAGAAACACGTCGTCAGATGCGTAGAGATGTTGCGTCCATGGCTGTATTTTACCGTCTGTACCATGGGGAGTGTTCTGATGAGCTCTTCCAATGAGTCCCACCATCCCCTTTCCTACATAGGACAACACGTGCAGGTCTTAGATGTCATCCGCACACGGTGCAGAACATACGATCAAGAACCAAACGGTTCGGCGACTCTTTCCTCTGTCGCACCATTAAGGCCTGGAATTCATTACCAGCTCACGTGTTTCCTTCTTCCTACAGTCCCGGGTCCTTTAAGCGGGGCGTGAAAAAGCATATGATGAGGCCGTCAGGCTGAGTGTCACCATTGTCACACGGTATGTGTAAGTAATGGTGACCCTCTTTTATGGGACTTTGCCTTCAGCTTACCATCAGGTAAGGCGAAGTCCAATTGACGTGTCCTATATATAAAAAAATATATATTTGATAGCTCAGACGTAGACTCTATACCACATACGCACAAGGGGAACACCTTCTTTTACCTACGAAATTTATTTGTTAAATAATAAAAAAAAAGTACACTAATAATAAATTATGTGTGTATTTATCGCAGGTTTATAAGTGTCCGGTTAATGGCTATAGGCTCACGACCTATTACATTGGAACCTAAACATAAACTGGTGAAATGTGGGTGCTAGCAACTCTGCCTACCCCTTCGGGGATATAGGCGTGAGTTTATGAGTTATATGTATATATATAAATGTTTAAAATTCATAATAAATATTGTTCTAGCCCAGTGAAATCGGAGTTTATATTAGCGAAGCATTTGAGACTGGCATATGTGCTGAGGGCAAGACGAGATGAGCCCCCAAGTGAGCTCGGGAGGCAGCTGCACAGTGCTGTGAGGAGCTCCTCCCTGGATACCGCTATGAGACTGCTGGCACAAGGAGCTGACCCCAATTATTACAATCAGGTAGTGTAGCTTACTGGTATTTAATAACTTCGTGTTGAGTAGGGTGGCCAGAACTCACTGGAGAATTCGTACTGTCAGTGGGAAGACGAAAGGCTTGTCCTGCTTTGTCTTCTACACTGACGGCACAGAAACTCTGTGCTTACAGGTTTGGCAGCGCGAGTGTGACTCCTCTGGTGGTACACACGCCCATAGGCCACGGTAACCACTTTCCATCAGGTGGGCCGTTTGCGTGTCTGCTACCTAAGTGGTATAATTTTTTTTTTTAAAAAGTACAAGTGAGTTCTCAATACGTGTAACAGTCCTTTCACTGAATAATTTTCAAACTTACAATGTAATTATGTCATTCCATATATTGTTTATCATATTTGGTTGTCTAATGCCTGGTACACACTAAGCGATTGAAGGTGAACCTTGGTTAAGAGATGAACAAGAGTGAACCTGTATGGATGTCACAGAAAAGCAAGCATTCATCATCTTTATCTTTATCTCAATTAATGCACGCTAATTTTATGGCCGCGGTAGCCTAGTGGTATGGGTAATGGACTGCTGAGACGAGGTCTCCGGTTCGATCCCAGGTTTTACCATGGCACACGCCAATGCTTTTCGAAGTTATGTGTGTATGTATCGCAGGTTTATAAGTGCCCGGTTAATGGCAATAGGCTCGTCACCTATTACATTGGGATCTAAACATAAACTGGCGAAATGTGGGTGCTATCACCTCCGCCTGCCCCTTCGGGGATATAGGCGTGAGTGTATGTTATGTAATTTTATGGCCTATGGCACGTGGCCTATGGTTTGTGCAAAACCAAGGGAGTCACACTCGCGTTGCCGATCCTATAAGCATAGAGAGTTTGTGTGCCGTCAGTGTAAAAGACAAAGTAGGACAAGCTTTTGATCTTCCCACTGACACCACCAAAACTCTCTAAACAAAAAACACTTAATAGAGACACTTCAACTGAGCGAGTCGTAGATCGGTACGTCATCAAGTGTACCGTAATTATGACAAATTACACTCGGTTGCTGTCACTGTGACGCCCACATTGGTTTATTTTGGTTTTTATTTTAACTATCGTTCGCCTGCATTGATATGGTGTGTACCTGACCAATCCTTCATGCTATTAATCTAACAAAATGTGAAGCGTTTTCTCAACACTATTCTAAAACAAATACGTAATAAGTTATATAGATATAATGTATATGTATTATTCATTATTTTCTTATGTAAGGAGTTATTTCATTCATTACGTTTGGTTGGCAGCTGGCCAATGAAACAACTTTCATTTCATAATATTTTCTTTAAAATATAAATAAACTGCCGCCTATTCCTCATGTCTTTGTTAATTGTGTGGAGAACCTGTGAAGCGGTTTTTAGGGTTCCGTTGTATGTCTACTAAAACACTACAGTTTTGCCACGTCTGTCTGAGCGCAGGCTAGCTCACTTTCTCTTGTAATTTAGAAAGTATATAAATATAAAAACTGGCCGTAGCATATTTTGGTAACTTCATGATCTCACCCCTTTGAGTCCGTATTTTTAGTCTTTTATTTTATTTTTATTTTCTTTTATTGGGACACCAAACAGTTACACATTATGTCATACAAAATGAAAGTTACCATTGTTAAATTTGGTAAATGTATAACCCACACTTATGTCCGCAAAATAATATAGTAAATTTATTTAACTCTTTAGAGTTAATTTTGTTAGAGTCTTCAAATAATTGTATGGAAATTGCCGGATTTGTTGACGTTTATGATCACTGCTCCGTTCCTTTAATTAGTAGCGTCATGATGTAATGACTCAAAAATATTTTTTCAATTCTAATCGAACCAGTAGTTCCTGAGATTAGCACGTTCAAACAAATGAACAGAAGCTCTTCCGGTTTATAATATTCTTATAGACTAGCTGACCTGCCCCAGCTTCGCCCGTGGTATATTTAGAAACCTTATTTCACCCCTTTAAGTCCGTAATTCTGTCTTCAAACAATGTATAGAAATCTGCCGGATTTGTTGACATTTATGATCACTGCTCCACTCCCTTTAGTAGTAGCGTGATGATGTATAGCCTTAAACCATCGTCGATAAACTTTAAATTCATTAAAATAATATGTTTTCAATTCTAACCAGTAGTTTCTGAGATTAGCGCGTTCAAACTGACAAGGTAAGCATGGTAAGGTCTCGCACCGGAAATAGAACAATAAAATTGAAACTAACTGAAACTGCTGTTAGATTTAGATGGAAAAGTGAATGCTCAAAAAAGGACTTAAGTTCACGACTTAGAGGGGAAATGTCATTGGATTTTCGAGGAGGTAAGACACGACGGTATTTCCGTCCAATTGAGCAGTTCGACTGGGGAAGTACCTCTGCCCTACATAATACCGCGGCCATATTAACCTCGTGTTGTGTTCCCGGTGGTGAGTAGGGCAGCCAGAGCTCACAGGAGGATTTTTGTGCTGAAGCTTGAAAGACCAAAAGCTTGTCCTGCTTTGTCTTTTACACTGAGGGCACAGAAACTCTCAATGCTTGCAGGGTTGGCAGCGCGAGTGTGACTCTCTTGGTTTTGCACGCGTCCATTGGCCGCAGTGACCATTTTCCATCAGGTGGGCCGTGTGCTTGACTGCCAAGTGGTATAAAAAAAGTCATTGAATTCAGCCCCACGTAATAGCGGGTGAGCCTATTGCCGTCTGAGGCTGAGTCTGTACTGTATATATCTTTCTGATGTTAAACAGTCTTTTCCCTTAGTCACCTTGTACGACACCGCATGGGAAGAGATGGGGTGGTCCAATGTCTACTCTATATACTTATTCCTTTAAAATTTCATGAAACTGTTGTTACTGCTATCGCAATTACCACGACAGGATACCCCCTGCCTACCTTTTCAGATATATAATAGCGTTAGAATATTAAGGATATTTATTCCATCTCATATAAGTAAAATATACTATTTGTATAGGAGAAAGGATCCATGTGCCTGCATGTGGCGTGTCGCGCCGGACAACCGGCACAGGCCGAACTGCTGGTGTCGTGGGGCGCAGACCCCACCACGCGAGATGCCGGCGGGAATACCCCTGCTGACTGTGCAAGGTTGGTAAATTATTAAGTAGTAACATGCATATACAGTTTAATGTACAATGGACGGCCTTATCGCTGAAGCGATTTCTTCCAGGCAACCTTGGGATGGACAGTAATGTGACAAGACAAACGATATATGGTGGTATCACCCTTCGTGGACTTCCGATCGCGGTCCTGCTGCTGCCCCTCCCCGATAGCGTGATGGTATATAGCCTATGACACGCCCAAATAATGTGACTTTCTATTGGTAATTTTTTTTTTTTGGTTTTGGGTTCTGGGATATTTTGGAGAACTTGGGAACGAAAAACCAGAGATCTCCTCCTACAATGCCACAAACTTTACCTCTTTATGATAATAGTATATTTATGTGATACTCGTCACGTATGTCATCCGTGTCGTGACGGAGAAAGAATCAACAAGTATCCACGTATTGAGAACACATTTGTACTTTTTCCAAGGTACTTTTTTTTATTAGTCCTGACCGGTTTCGCCTTACGGCATCCTCATAGGCTGCGGTGGCGGCGCGGGGACGAGTTGGGACCCGGTTGTCCCGCACACGAGAAGGGCCAGATCGAGAGAGAGTGCCTTGGGTCAGCCGGGGTGCGAGCAACAAACAATGATCCACAGGCACCATGAGTTTTAGTCGGTTCGAGTCCGACATAACCTCTTCCACCAGCACCAGCGGGTAGGTATCAGTGGGTAATTATTTGCACGTAAAAAAAAAGACATGCTCAAAGATTTACAATGTAATGCCGTAAGGCGAAACCGGTCAGGACCGACTAACGGAAAAGTAGGCAGACGATATCACTGCGAGAGAAGGAACTCGAAATAAAATCCTGTACCAACCCGTCTGGACTGGGATAGACTAATTCATTTATATGTAATAACAAAATGTAAATTTTTAACAGCCTAGGCACATTTTACCATTGACCATCGAAAGGACTGATTTGAGGCAACCTCGGGAGCTTTACGCAGAAGGGACACACAATATAATTACCTCGCCGTAACACAGTCGACTAGCACGGGAGGCAATGATATTATATTTGCATACCGCCAACATTATTTTGTTAGGCTTTTACATATTTTTTTTACATTAAATAGGCTATCTAACTTGGTTCTAGAAACAAGTCAAATATTTTTTTTTAAATATATAGGGTGTCTCAGTAAGAGTTTTTAAAATTGTATTGTAAAGTAGACGTATTCCGATTAAGTATGGAATAAAATATCCGGCAAATGACCCCCACGGCTCCGATGCCAGGTCACTCTTTTCATGAAATTTTCTATGACTTTTGCACAGAGATGTGGCTGTATCTCACCGATGACGCGTTGGATTTCCGATTCGAGCTCAGAAATTGTTTCGGGTTTATTCGCATAAACCAAATACTTGTTTTTATTTTAAAATGAATAAGCGCACTCGTGCTGAGACACCCGTTATATATAATACTAGCACCGCGCCGCGGTTTCACCCGCGTAAATCCTGATCCCATGGGAATATCGGGATAAAAAGTAGCCTATGTTACTCACGAATAATGTAGATTTCTAATGAAAAAAGAAGTATTAAAATTGGTCCAGTACTTTTTGAGTTTATAATAATAATAATAAAAACTTTATTTCACAAAAAACTGTTACATCATTTAGCACAAACTGGTTTGCCGTATGAACTGATTACATTATGTTAGAATACTCTGAAATTCCAGACTAGGTATTGACCTGTATTCTAGAATTCAGTGGATTGCTGAGAACTTTTGTGTTTACATTTCGATTTCGATGGTACTTAACATTTAAAATGACAAATATATTACATAAGACAGAAATGAGAAGGCGACAATTTTCTAATCTAATCTAAATTTGCATAATTGATTGGTGGGTAGATGTAAGTTTGGGGCGTATTGGTGTGTGTGAGCGTATGTGTGTGTCTGTGTGTCTATGTGCGTGTATGTGTGTGTGTGTGTGTGTGTGTGTGTGTGTGTGTGTGTGTGTGTGTGTGTGTGTGTGTGTGCGCGTGTGTGTGTATGAGTGTGTGAGTGAGTGTGTGTATATGTTGTCGATTATATTGGGATATGTATGAAGGAATCAAAATTTTGGGAGAAGTATTTAGAGAAGCACTAACCTAGAAGGTTTTCTGTGTCACCGTAGTCTAAATTCTGAAGCCAGTTCATCAATTTATTCTTTAGTTCATACTTTTTTAAAAGCTGTATGGGTAGAAGTTCGTTAACAGTATTATAAACCTTACTACTGGAAATAGGAAGTTGTCGAGTAGAAAAAGTAGTTCTGTGTAGGGGTATAGGGTAGCCTCTATAGGGTCTTCTTTTGGTGATATCTGGTAGGGGTATTCGCGGATGGAGGCGCATAATCGCCCGATGTATAAAAAGTTGCCTAACTGTTAGAACTTTCGCGATAGAAAAAAGTTCATGAGTGGAGAATCTATATGGTTTGAAATGTATAACTTTTAGTACCGCTCTCTGCGCTCTCTCTAGTTTTATAAGGTGCGTTTTATCAGCACTACCCCAGATTGGGATGCAGTAGGAGATGATTGATACGCAGAGAGCGGAGTAGACCATGTTAAGTGTTTCGAGAACTGCAGCATATTGTCTAAGAATTTTGAAAATGTGTATAAGGCGTCTAACTCTAGTAGTAAGCTTCTCAATTTGTAAATGCCAGTTTAGGGTATGATCGATGTATACGCCTAAATATTTTGTGTTCTGAGATTTCATTATAGGGCGACATCCGCAGTTATTTACCTGATTACAATGTGAGTGTACGTAAATCTCATAATTAGATGGCGGTTGGGTGCAATTAGTAATGGTGAAAGGGATGAACTGAGTCTTTGAAAGGTTGAGTGATAAGAGATTATGAGATAGCTAATTATTTATTATTATAAGACTTCGTTCTGCAGAGGTTTTAATATCTGCCCAATTTGGGCCGTGTATAACCACAGCAGTGTCATCTGCGTAGGTAAATAATGTGCAGTTGGGAAGATTAATGTCATAGAGCTGGTTAATATAAAGAAGGAACAAAGTGGGGCCTAGGATTGAGCCTTGTGGAATGCCATATTCGATAGGAGTTTCATCACTCTTTATCCCATTTATCGTGATGCACTGAGAACGATTTTTCAGATAGTCTTTAAAAATATCGTGAGCAATACCTCTTATACCAATCTTATCGAGTTTTGTGAGAAGTGTAGGTATATATATTGTGTCGAAGGCTTTTTGTATATGTATCAAGGAAGATTCCTAAGGCTTTCTGTCCCTGGTCCCACTTTCCAGTGATGTATTCAACCAGATCTGCGACGGCATCTTCTGCTGAGATACGGGGTCTGAAACCGTATTGATGTCTCGAGATAATTTTATTTTTGTTGAGGAATTCTAGTAGTCTTTTATTGAGTAGTTTTTCAAGAATTTTAGACATCGTGGGGAGGACAGAAATAGGTCTGTAATTTGCGATGGAGGTTTTGTCACCACTCTTGTAAATCGGGTGTACCAGGGCTTTTTTTTAAATATTTGGGAAAACACCCGTGCGGAAAGAGACATTACAAATATGTGTGATAATGGGAACAAGAATAGTACAATTTGACTCTATTATGGCTGGGGAGATTCCATCAGAACCAGTTGCTGAATCAGTTCGTAGGCCCATAATAATAGAATCTACCTCTGACTCGTCTGTATCAAGGATCACCATGGAATTTAGGGTACCAGATTGATTACTCTTTAGAAAAGGAGTAATGTCTACTAGAGGGTTTGGTTTTATTCCACTTGCTAGAGTTTTACCGATGTCGACAAAATAACTGTTTAGTGAATTGAGCGAGGATTTGGGATCACCACGTTGTAATAGGTCAAGGGGTGGGTTGAGAGCCCTATTAGTATTCGTGATAGTCTTTATAGTTTTCCAGGTAGTTTTGGGGTTATTTTTACACTTTTCAAGTTCACTTTTATCATGTGCTCTTTTCAGTCTACGTAAGAGAAGGTTACAAAAATTACGATATCGGGTATAGGTTGTTTTAATAATTTGGTCATTAGGAGAGCTTGCTGCTTTCTCGTGTAGCCGATCTCTATTTTGAATGCAACTTAGTAAACCTACTGTCATCCAAGGTTTGAGAATTCTTTTATTTCTGGGTATCGTGCTTTGTTTGGAGTGTTTTTTGATTAAGTTAGTCATGATTGAGACTAGGGAAGTGACAGCAATGTTTGCGTCCTCTATTCGGAGAATATGGTTGAAGTTAGTATCCACCATGTCCCGTTGTATACTTTCCATATCAATTTTAAGTCGAAAATTAGTGTGACGTCTGATAGGGGTTTTGAGTTGAAGGCAGAGCAATGTAGGGAGGTGGTCTGTTATGTGAGAGGTTATAACGAGTGTGGTAGATGGTAAGTTTGACTTCAGTAGACATGATCAAGTTTATTCGTTACATACAAAAATACCAATCTTTCCTCTTTATAATATTAGTATAGATTTTCTTTCATTACAAAGTATTATCTTTCATGTTGCATTTGCATTTGTTGTGTTCCCGGTGGTGAGTAGGGTAGCCAGAGTTCACTGGAGAGCTTTTGTGCCGTCAGCGGGAAGACCAAAGGCTTGTCCTGATTTTGTGTTCTGCACTGAGGGCACATAAAATCTCTGTTCCTACAGGGTCGGCAGCACGGATGTGACTCCACTAGTGTTACACATGTTTATAGGTCACGGTAACCACTTTCCATCAGGTGGGCCGTGTGCTTGTCTGCCATATAAGTTGTTAAAAAAAAATACAAAATTATATTAAACTCTATTACGCAATATGCCGCTACCAAATTTTGACGTCAACCAAACATTAAAGTCAGCTTAGTCAGCCGTTTAGTAAGCATCCTGTTCTCAATAATTGGCATAATTATGTACGTATGTATGAGTTGTGAAGTTCTGTTGTGACGGCAATACTCAGCCAGCATTATTAGTACCTGTAACAGTGACTCTAATTCCTGAGTCCTTTAGCTTCCCATCTGTCTCGATTCTATTAAAGCAATATCACTGTCACACCTCGGACATTTTATCTCCATTTTTATATTTTACTTTAACTTTAAAGCAATGAAATAAAGTCTAAATTTTTTTGCCATTTTTTGCGACAGTGGTTTTGGTTTAGTTGCATCGAGAGCCAGATATGGCGATGTCTCACATTAAAAGAGTCTTAAAAGCGTCGGTAGCTTAGTGTTTAAGGAGTCGGCCTTACGATCAAAAGGTCCTGGGTTCGAATCCTAGCCATTACACTACCGACGTGAACCCATTCCTAACACAAGCAATTTAGCTTATCTGGAGGGGTTAGAGGGAATATTAATGATTTAGGTTCTAATTGGTCTGGGTGTTTCTATGTATAATATGTATGTATTTACGAAAAAAAAAAAAAAGTATCTATGTATGTTTATCCGCATTCTAGATCCCATAACACAAGCTAGTTAAGCTATGCTTGCCATGGGTCTAGATAGCGTTGTGTAGAATGTCGTGGAATATTTATTTATTTATTTATTTATTTAATATTCTTTTTACAAAAAAAAAGAATAATTTAGACAAAACGTATAGAACTAGCGCGTGAATCCGTGTAAAGTAATACTAAAATTGTACCATTTTTCCCGCACTCTGTACACTGAAACGAGTGCGCCATCTCCCCACACCCCGCCGGAGGTTTACTTTACGCAGCTTTGACTTCATCTTACCTGATGGTAAGCTGAAGGCACAATCTCAGAAAAGAGGGTCACCATTACTTACATAAACCATGTGACAATGGTGACACTTAGCTTGACGGCCTCATCTTTCACGCCCCGCTTAAAGGACCCGGGACTGAAGGAAGAAGGAAGAAGGAAACACGTGAGCTGAGCAAGACTTTAATGGTGCGACAAAGGAAAGAGTCTTCAAACCGCTTGGTTCTTGATAGGATACTCTGCACCGTGTGCGGGTGACATCTTAGCCCTGCACGTGTTATACTGTGTAGGAAAGGGGAGGGTGGGACTAATTGGAAGAGCTCATCAGAACATTCACCATGGTACAGAGTACAGGGGTTTAGCGTGTGCAGCCGAGAAGTCGCGTGAAGTTCCGTCTATGCTATGTTTAGTCTGAGGACGTGACTATAATAAAAAATCTCTTTAAAGGTTGTAAAATATGCATCAAGTATTTCGTAATTCGTTGCTGAATTTTAATATGAATATCTATAATAAACGCTGCATAGCTAACATTTGACTTCACTCACGTAGGTGTTAGAACGGCCTTGTCCTTCCCATATCGACGAACAAAACATAGGTTATGACGCTACATTATAATACAATTATAAGGTCATTATGCTGGACGTGGGAAGACGGTACATGTGGAATTATTTCCAGCGATTAATCCATCGATCGTCGCTAATAACCAATCATGAATTTATACTATTTATACTGTTGATTGATGGCAGACAAGCACACGGCCCACCTGATTTAAAGTTGTTACCGTGGTCTATGGACGTTTGTAACACCAAAGGAGTCACAGTCGCGCTGCCAACCCTGTAAGTACAGAGTTTCTGTGCCGTCAGTGTAGAAGACAAAGCACTTGGCACTTGGTGGAATTTGTTGTTACACATATTGATAACTCACTTGTACTTTTCCACATTACTTTTAATATATATTACACCTGACCGGTTTCGCCTTACTGCATCCTCAAAGGTTTACAATGACATTTAAGAACATTCCTTGATGAACAGTCCTGAATTTATACTTTAAAGATTTTTATCCCATATTTTTGCCATGTATGTAATAGAATATATCTGTAGAGAAGAATTTGGGTGGTTTCGGATGAAGATTCTGTGGCTTAGTAGTCAGAGTGTTCCCCCTGTAATGGAAAGATCGAGGGTTCGAATCCCGTCTGGAGCGATTAAAATTTTTTCTATATCTAAATCGATTTGAATATTTTTGCTGTCAAATTGACTGCTACCCGTCTTATGGTAAGCTGGGGTCCAGTCCAAAGAACCAGAGATTCTATGAAGGACGGAAACACGTGTGAGTGTAAAGCATTGTAGCTCTATATCGTTCGACAAATGAAGGAATTTTGAAACTGCTCAGTACAAGATGGTATTGTTAGCGCCGTATGACGGTGTCACTTGGGTTCTGTACGTGTAGTTCGGGCCGTATAGGCGATAGTATATATGTAAAGTGGTCTTCACAAGTAGCTGAACACTACCAAGTTAAACTATCGACATATTAATCCAGTCAAAGTAAAAGAATAAAATGGTAAACTAGCATAAATTTTCATAGAACTGAAAATTGGTAGGGGTACTAGATAATGATTGCGCAATACTTATGTACTTTTTCAGACATAATATTATAGCATGCATTACCCTTAAAAACAAACATGAAAAGAAATATGCATATAGGTCCTATGATTACGTAAGCATGGTTAAGAGCTTTGCGTAGTTTGGTGACAAGAGGGAGGCGGAGTTGTAATAAATCTGCTTACGTAATACTTGAACGGTCCCTCATCAGTCGCGCGCGATTCCCGTCGCCCGTCGTCTCGACGTACGTCTCAACAACTGGCAGAACAATAATTTGACATTCAATTTGTACAAGAAATTGAGAAAATTTCTTAGTTTCCAGTCGCGTAATATACGAGTCGCGTAATTGCGAACAAGTTTCCACAATACGTGACTGTAATCTCGTCACATTCTAGTTTCCTAATGTAAGAAGGGCCTTACGTGTCTGTTATCTACAGACAAGGCGGGCACATGGAGCTAGCGGACCGCATGACGGAGCTGGTGTACGAGGCCACGGACAGAATGATCTACTTCCTGACGGGCGAGCGGCCTGACCACGCCGCCGGCCGACACTACATCGTGCCGCGCGCTCATGACACGCACGAGATGACCGACGTCGCTAAGGCCGCGAGGGGCAAGCTGCAGCTGGTGAGTTACTTATATTCACGTCTGTGGGTAGGCAGAAGTGTATTATCACACCCATTTCTCTAACAAAAATTTCGGGTCACACGTAATAAGGGATGCGTCTATTGCCGCTGTAAGTATATTTTCTGTGGGATGGGCAATAGCACTATCCCTTAGTCGCCTTCTGTGATACCCACAGGAAGAGATATGGTGACCCTATTCTCTTTAACCGGGAATCAAAATGGCAATAGCGGTGAGGTACTATTAGGAAGTCCGCTGCATTGTGCAGAAACAAACAGCGACGGTCACTGGTTCAACGTAGCGGACTGCCTTATATTATAGATTTACCTTACAAGTTGCAGCACTTTCCTGTGGGTTACGAGATAGGGATGCAAATAAGGGGCACAGTAAACACAATATAGGTATTTAAACTATCATGGTCACTCACATCAGTATCAAAATAAACTGGATATGTACCATGTTTCATTGTTTTGAGTTTCCGATATTTCGGCGCTGTTGCAAGCACCAGTTCAGTTCAGTTCCTCTGTGATCATGGTGCTTGCAACAGCGCCGAAATATCGGAAACTCAAAACAATGAAACATGGTTAATATCCCGTTTATTTTGATAAAGTATACATACCCCACGAAAATAATATAATACCTTAAACGATTAAATTCTATATTTTATTTTATTTTATTTATTTATACTTTATTGTACACACATATATTACATTAATATAACAAGATGAGATGTAATGTACAAAGGCGAGCTTAACTCAAAGTTGAGTTGTCTTCCAGCAAATCTGGGAGCGCACAGAGGAATTGCAATACGAGAGGCTAAGTCTAGTGCACAAGAGTAAAATTAATATAAGAAGGTATAAAATGTGTATACCCCCGACAATAGGCACAAATATACACATACACATAAACACACATACTCACGTACATACATACATATATACATACATACATACATACATACCTACATAAATACATAAATAAACATACATACATACATACAAATACATATCATGTATGTCTGCTATTATTGAGAGAGAAATAGTAATCTCTTATATGTCTTTTAAAAATAATTAGAGATTTTAATTTAATTATCTACACTTACGTACAACCTAATTTATTCAGTTTAGGTACATAAAATATGCTATTACTTATAAAATATATACAAAACTATCCTAACTATTACAATATAATACAAAAATGAAAGAAAAACAGAAGAAAATGCGTTTAAACACACACATAAATACCTACGAAATAACACCCACAGAAATAAATATAAAACATACATAATAAAATACATAATTATTGATAGGTAAGTAAAACAAACAAAAAAAACAACAAACATTCGCATACAGTTCAGACTGCAACTTTAGGTTTCGAAAAATTCCTCCCCATCGATCTCTACTGGTACCGTGCCCAAGAGGCTGGCAGCATTACCACGCTGAATGGTGATACCAATTCTTTAAGCGAGGTAAAGGCCAGCCCCTATTGTAAACTAAATTTCAGTGCAGTTGTAATAAGCGTAAATACTTTTGTTGATGCCACGCTCTAATTGCTAACCTCTGTGCTTATTTACTAATACACCTCGACAGTCGGCAATTATATTGCCATTATCCGCTACTTCAAATGTCTCAATCTCATGAACTTACCACAGACGCATATGACTATATACCTACATAAATTACATGGCAAGCGACGTCGCGGTGCGACTAGCCAGTTTATTATAGACTAGTAAACAAAGCTCTAACCTTTATAACTTAATTTTCTATTGTCCTTTTCTATTATGTATTAAACAATAGCTTGAGGGTGCATTTATATGATGCTATATACCTATAACTTGACATTCTGTTGTTCTATGACGCTAGATCTAGAACTATAGGATAGCTTGACTAAGCCCGAATGACGTCCCCCACCACCTTTTACGTACACATACAAATTATTGACGATTAAGTTCATGAAACAATCGACGTGACAAATGATGTGAATATGGGGGGGCGAAATTTCAGTTTAGACAAGTTAAAGTTCATTCAAATTAATTTCCTAGGGGCTGTTTAAGTATTAAGTAAGCACTTAAGGGGGGTCTTTGTATTGCTTATTTTTGATGACATGGGAGTGGGGGGGGGAGGTCTAGATAATGATTACGTAAGCAGTAGTTATTTACTTTTTCACACATAATATAGTATGCATTACCCATACATTAACAAAAAAAAACAAACATGAAAAGAAATATGCATTTAAGTACCAATGTTTACGTAAGCATGAGGGGTTATAGTTTTGCTTACTATTGCCCTTAGGGGAAGGGGGGCTAAATAATTGTAATATACCTGCTTACGTAATTCTTGAACGGCCCCCTACCTGTGACTTCTAAAACAAGCTGTCTAGAACCGATATTGTCGCGGGCGCTGGTGAGGCTTGTTTCTGATTATCTGCGTGCTTTGTATGATTGGTTGTTAAATATTTTCCAGTTGCCCAATCATCTGTTTGAAGAACTAGTAATGGATATCTATGACGAGATCGATCGCAGGGAAACGGAAGCAAGTGAGTTTACTAAAAGTATTATTGCGCTTCTTATTTATTAGGGGGCGGTGGGCTCTTTCTAGGGTTAAATGGGGACAAAGTGGTTCTTACACCTGAGGGGGTCATGTCGAAAATATAAGTGGTAATTTCAAAGCCGTAGGTGGCCCAAGGTCAGCCTGGGTGCGAGGGAATTGTCTTGTTGTGTCACCTTTCACCCGGTGTATAAGACCTGAGACGGCGTTAGAGCTTGCATAGTAGTTGAAGCTCAGTGAAGTGTGTAAGGACAGAAACAGACTGTGAGCTGAAGTCTCTACCTATCTCGGCAAGATGGCCTTTATCATAGTAGAGTTCATATCCGTTTAGTATATATTAAGTTTATGATCCATATTAATATAATAATTGTGATAGTATCTCTGTCTATCTGTCTGTTACGCTTTCACGTCTAATGCAATGTACCGATTATGATAAAATTAGTTTGGCCAGATAGTTATGATAGTTTGGCCCTTGGGAAAGGACATAAGCTATGTTAGGTCATATATTAGTCCGACATAACCTCCCCCGAACTTCGTACACCCCTCCCCCAACCCAAATGCTATGATAGGTCACGATAACAGACATCCACAAGGGCGGAGCCGTGGGCAACAGCTTTACATAACTTTTTAATTTTTTACAAAATTATTTTACCTTTTGCAGTATGGCAGACAAGCGCGAGCGGGTTAGAACGCAGTGGGGTGGTGTTTCTCCCCGTCAACCCTGCGCTGTCGGCGCCCCGCAACCAGGGCCGGCAGAAACTGGCGCGCCTGTCCACTGCAGAGATGGCCACACTCCTAAGGGATGTGCTGGTCGACGCCACTAGGAGACAACATATAGCCACTTTACAGCCTAGAGGTAGGTGTATCTCTGTCAAAAGTCAAATTCATTTATTCTGCATAGACCATTAAATCGGCACTTAAAAAACGTTACTATAAAATGAAATATGAAAGACTAGTTTAGCAAATGGACCACCTGTTCGAAAGTAGTATAAGTAAGTATAACCGCCAATACAAGCCTTTGAGAATGCCGTGAGGCGAAACCGGTCAGGTGAAAAATAAAATGCAGTGGAAAGTACATAGTGTCTTATTCAATATATCCGGATATCATCTTTAGCGCAAATACACCACAGCTTACCCCTTCCCGCACCAGAGGACGGCCACCGCACCCGAATAGGGCCAGATCGAGTGAGATGGCACAGAAACTCTACTCTTACAGGGTCGGCAGTGCGAGTATGACTCCTTTGGTGTTGTACACGTCCATAGGCCATGATAACCACTTTCCCTCTGGTGGACCGTTAGCTTATCCGCCACCTAAGTTGTATAATAAAAAAAGATAGCCCTGGGTCAGCCGGGTTGCGAAGGATATGCCCACCTTCGGTAACCAACAATGATCCACAGGAGGCATGCGTTTTAGTCGGTTCGAGTCCGACATAACCTCTCTCACCACGTAATATTATCACGTAAAAAAATTGCATACAGTCGTTACCATGACATGTGTATTTTGTCCGTAGCGCCGGCGACGTTAGCGAACCCCCTGCTGTCGGCGTCTCACCTGAAGCACTTCTCGCTGGTGTCCGACGACGAGCCTCTGTACGACTCCGTGGCCTCCGACGATGACTACGCGCAACTGGCTCCGGTAGATCTTGACGTGAGGATCTCTGTTATACTTTACTAGTGTTTACACTACACTCGCTGGGATATTATACAAGCACACGGCCCACCTGATGGGAAGCGGTTACCGTGGCCTATGGACGTATGCAACACCAGGGGTGTCACACTCGTGCTGCCGACCATGAAGAAACCTTCTGATGCCCCTCTTGAAGAACCCCATATTGTAGGCGCTTGGGAAAACCGGGAAAATGATGTAGAAACCGCGGTAGCCTAGTGGTATGGGTAATGAACTGCTGAGACGAGGTTTTACCATGGCACACACCAATGACTTTCGATAATTTTCGAAGTTATTGTGTATTTATCGCAGGTTTATAAGTGCCCGGTTAATGGCAATAGTCTCATTGGGACCTAAATATAAACTGGCGCAATGTGGGTGCTAGCTCCTCTGCCCACCCCTTCAGGGATATAGGCTCGAGTTTATGTTATGTTTATTATTTTTGTTGAGCAACCGATATTTTGGCGCTGTCACAAGCGCCATGATCACGGTATACTTGCTGTACACCGTGGTGATGATGAGCTCTTCCAATTAGTCCCACCCTCCCCTTTCCTACACAGGACAATACGTGCAGGGCTTAGATGTCACCCGCACACTGTGCAGAATATCCGGTCAAGAACCAATCGGTTCGGAGACTTTCCTTTGTCGCATTAAGGCCTGGAATTCATTACCAGCTCACGTGTTTCCTTCTTCCTACAGTCCCGGGTCCTTTAAGCGGGGCGTGAAAAAGCATATGATGAGGCCGTCAAGCTGAGTGTCACAATTGTAACATGATATATGTAAGTAATGGTGACCCTCTTTTCCGAGACTCTGCCTTTGGCTTACCATCAGGCAAGACGAAGTCAAATTGACGTGTCCTATATAAAAAAGTGGTGCCCGGCAGAGTAGAATTTGGACCACCCCATCTCTTCCCATGCGGTGTCGTTCAAGGCGACTGAGGGATAGGGCTGTTTAACATCAGAAAGATATATACAGTCCAGACTCAGTCTCAGATGCATGGCTTGACTCAACAATAGAGCCTGGAAGTAGGTAATAGGCTTACCCCCATTTCATGGGACCGGATTTAATTATTGATGAATTGTTGGTACCTATTAATTCATCTCTGCCTAACACTTAGGGGATAAACGCGTGATATGTTTTCCCAAGCACCTACAATATGGGGTTCTTTAAGAGGGGCATCAGAAGGTTTATTCATGGTCGGCAGCGCGAGTGTACCCTGGTGTTGCATACGTCCATAGGCCACGGTAACCACTTTCCATCAGGTGGGCCGTGTGCTTGTCTGCCACCAAAGTGGTATAAAAAAAAATGTATACCGCAGTTTCGCTTGTGTTTTTGTTTAAAAGAACATGTTCATCATCGTAGCTTTCGAGAAGCGGTGAGGCCTTACAGACGGGATGCTTACGCTCGCGTTAGAAATTGAGGTCACAGTTTCAAATTTGAATTACGGAATTGGTTTACGTTTCATTCGTTTACTATATTATACGAAACAAGTATACTAACAAAAAAGAACAATCAAAATAATTTATTTTATTCCACAGTTATCAACAATAGCACCACGCACAGGCGAAACAGTATCTTCCACATACAACCCCTCACTCCCCGACTTCAGCATAGACCTCCGAAGAACTCAGTCACCTAGCCGAATGACCCACGTACCCATGCCAGAAAACAAAGACGAAATTGAAACTCTAAAAAAAGAACTATACACTAAAGACTCCACTATCACCGAACTGAAAAGCCAATTAAAAAATTTACAAACTATTGTGGAACAACTGACAAAAGAAAACAGTGTTCTTAAAACAACTAGTAGTGTTGACGATGATCAGAGTATGACGTCACAGATATCAATGAACGACAGCACAAGTAATGTTCTAGAAGCTTCCAAAGGTCCGGAGAGAGGCAAGAGCTTAGAGACAGAACAGTTCGGTAGAGAAGAGCCTGATGCTAAGTTGACAAAGACAGCCCAGAGACCGGTCAGTATGTATGAGACTAGAGAGGGACCAAAGAATAACTGGCAGGTTACTAAACACCAGGTACTAATATTTAATTATACTAACTTGTTTATGTTTGCCGCTACGAAAAGATAGGTTACAACTTTGATTAAGATAGGAAAATTTTTTAAACTGTTCAGGCGAGATTCAAAAAAATTTTTAAACTGTTCAGGCGAGATTCAAACCCGCGATCTTTCTTACATGGCGAATGCTATGACCACTAAGCTACCGAACCTCGCCTTAAGTCATCCAAATCTTTCTGGTCTTACAGTGACGGTGAGAGCCATCTACCGAAACTCGTACGCCTGAACTTTTTCCTATCTTAATCTTTAAAATTTCATTCTTTTAATAATATTTTTTTCTTTTAATAATATTCTACAACATTCTACACAACGCTATCTAGACCCACGGTAAGCATAAGTATATAGTAAGCTTGTGTTATGGAATCTAGAATGCGGATAAACATACTTAAATACTTTTTTTTTGTAAATGCATACATATTATACATAGAAACACCCAGACCACTGCAAATACCCATATTCATGCATACAAATATTTGCACTGAGCGGGGATCGAACTAGCGCCTCTTGCGTAGCAGTCCTGTTCACTACCGCCACGCCACAGAGGCTGTCAAAAGGTTACAAATAGTGTACGTGGTTGAATGCTATTTTTGAGAGATCCGTTTTAATATTAGGATAGTGGATAGAACGTGCAGAGAGCAGAGCCGTGGGCTTCAGCTAGTAAAACACTAAAACTAATAGAATTTGAACATATTCAATCAGTCCCTACTGCTGTTAAGAAGGTAGGACACGGCGGTATTTCCGCCCAATTGAGCAGTCCAACTGCGGAAGTACCGCCGCCCTACAGAACACCGTGGTTATAATAACTTCGTGTTGTGTTCCCAGCGGTGAGTAGGGTAGCTAGAGCTCACTGGAGAATTTGTGCTGTCAGTGAAAAGACTAAAGGCTTGTCCTGCTTTGTCTTCTACTGACGGCATAGAAACTCTGTACTTACAGGGTTGGCAGCACGACTGTGATTCCTCTGGTGTTACAAACGTCCTTAGGCCACGGTAACCACTTTCCACCAGGGGCGCGGTAGGCTTGTCTGCCATCTAAGTGGTATAAAAAACCAATAGGATACATTTTCAATCGGACACTAGGCTGTTGTTAAGAAGTATTACCCGCCCAAACACAGGATGACTTCAATTACAATAGATAAAATTCCATACCACACTCGTAACTCTTTCAGTATTTTTATTGGTTTAGTTTTAGTTACAACCGACTTGGAAAGTACCTCCGACTTACAGAATACCGCAGCCATGATAACCTCGTGTTGTGATCTCGGCGGTGAGTAGAGTAGCCGGAGCTCACTGGAGAGTTTTTGAGCTGTCGGCTCAGAAACTCTATTCTTACAGGGTCGATAGCACAAGTGTGACTTCACTGGTGTTGCACACGTCCATAGGTCATGATAAAAGCTTTCCATCAGGACCACAAGCATGAAAAAATATCGTAATCGTATGGAGAGAGTGATGTATTGCGATTGGCCGGTTTGTGTGTGAAGCCGGCCAATCACAATGCTCCATTCTCTCGATACGTTTACGATAAGATTACGATAATTTTTCGTACTTGGTATACTTATTTTTACGTGCGGACATTCCCACGAATTACGACCTCCGACGCCCGGTGCTTGATATACTGGTGGATCCGTACTTGTCTGCCACCTAAGTTGTATTTACTGTAAAATAAGTTAGTTTACTATATTGGTATTTAAACTATCATGGTCACTCACATCAGTATCAGAATAAACGGGATATTTACCATGTTTCATTGTTTTGAGTTTTGTAGTGAGAGTGAAACCAATAGTAGTGCAGATACGCGTAGTAAAAGAACTCGAAAGAGGGTAGATCGATATAATTACTCCTAGGGAAAAAACTTTTTCTTTGTTCACCGCCACTACTCCAGTTCCTACGTGATCATGGTGCTTGCAACAGCGCCGAAATATCGGAAACTCAAAACAATGAAACATGGTAAATATCCCGTTTATTCTGATACTGAAGTTAGTTTACTTTTAAATATCTTCTCGTAGCGGCAACAATAGTTGATACTAATATAAGGTGTCCAGTATAGCGTCTAGTTTAATCCGAATCAGTTTAACATGTTTAACTATTGTAATTGTTTATTAATATGAGTCTTATTTACTGGTGTTACGTCTTCACTAGTATACGCTTCTATTATATAGTAATAATAAAAAATGTTTATTGACTCAAAATATAAGGTGCAGAAATGAAGCTCTTAAAAACGTAAGACATAAATTTGAGGTTCGCGCTTAAGTATTACGCTGGTTCCCAAACTAAGCTGAAGCTTGTGTTTTGTGAATGCTTGTGGGAATTGTGAAAAAATGTAAATCACTAAATTGATTTAACTTAGCTACAGTTGCACTTCTGTGGGTCAGACCCGTTTTACTCTCAATCTTCCAAATATCAAAAACTATTCCGATATCAAGAAAAAGAGGGTCAATTCTCGTAATAAAAACATAAACATTAATAGTATGACGTAATGTTAAAGAACGTATCTTTCTTGGTAGTTGGAGAAAAACGATCACGGGGTCATTGTTTATGTATATGACCCCTCGTTTACACCTAAGTATAAAACATGTATTTGACAAGTTGCAATATATTATAGGTTACATTGTGAACGCAAATGTGTTTTGTACTTGTCAACAACTTGTTGGCTATACATCCTATGTGAACGAAAAAGTATCTGAGATACATGTATAAAACAAGTATTGTGTTTAAATTAATCTTCTACAAGTCTTCAACAAGTTTTGTATTAAACAAGTTTACAACTGGTTTTAAAACTAGTTTCGTGGTGAAAACAAGAGATACAGTTTTTATTAGATTTTGATAGATCGGTAATGAATTATCGGTAATCATTTTTGAGAATTGATCTTCAAGTATTACAAGAGTCCACAGCCTAGAAAAGCCATTCAAATTCAAATTTCAAATTTTTATTTTTCAAAATAGTGCAAAGTAATTACATCTTTTTGACGTCAAATTCTGCTTAAAACTTAGTTTACCACCGCTTTCGAGGCGCCAGATTTCTTCTAAACAGCAATAAACTTCATCAAATTCCTTCAAACCTTACTTAAAGTATAACATTTGTCAGCTAACGACACTATCAAGCCTCGAGCGGTCCCTGTCCCCGCTGTCGCTGGCGGCGGACTGCTCCGAAGAGCTGGCAGAGGCGGGCTCGAGCCCGTCCCCGGAGGAGGTGCAGCGGCTGGCGGAGGGCGTGACGCGCGCCATCTCGGCGCTGTGGGCGGCGGCGCGCGAGCAGCACCCGCGCCTGGCGCCGCGCGGCCGCGCCATCCGCCACGCCGTGCGCGCGCTGCTCGCGCTCTTCCCGCAGGTATACCCTCCCGGGAACTTTTTTATGCCGCGCGCTTCCCGGCACCATCCGGGTTCATTGCTCAGCTCACGTGTTTCCTTCTTCCTATAGTCCCGGGTCCTTTAAGCGGGGCGTGAAAGATGAGGCCGTCAAGCTAAGTGTCACCCTTGTCACATGGTTTATGTAAGTAATGGTGACCCTCTTTTCTGAGACTTAGCCTTCAGTTCACCATAAGGCAAGACGAAGTCTTACACGACTTACATACTCGAATCGACTGAACGATTGTAACAATATTTCCTTGTTAACCAAATAAAGGATGAGTTGCAGGTACCAACATTAATCAAAGATGGAGTTGATGGAAAGTTATAAGCTTTTAGTTAATGTCGTAAGGAAGGCACTAACTATGGAAGTGAATGGCTACAAGAGGAGGGGGACACCTAAAATGAACTGGATGGACTATATATTTTGATTACGTTGACTTAGAAGCTTTGAAGTGGTTAGGTATTTAGGTTTTTGTACCTAAACCACTTGCTATCTATACGTGTAGCGAGTATACTAGAGGTAGTAATAATATACAGTTACAACTGCATTGTTTTTATTCCGAGTGATGAAAACATAATAATCTTTACTTCGAACAACACGAGTATTTATATAATAAAAATTATTAATAATAATTAACAACTAATAATAATAACGGGTCGGTCTTGACCGTTTTTGCTTAGCTGTTGACGCCCCTTTTCACTATGGCCGCCAATTGAAGTAGTGGCCATCTTGAACTGCCACTGCTAGAACAATAGGTGCACCGGCGCTATACTACAGGAGGCGTGGCTTAAACAGGTTCTTGTTTTGCACACTGCACTATGCACACCTGCAGTATTAGTCATCGCTAAGTGTATGGCGTGATTTTACAAGGTTTAAAATATAAGCGGAAGCGATTGTTGTTGTAGCGTATTTGGTCGCTACACTACTCCCCCTCCGAGACCGTAGTTACTACGGGCGAAAGTAGTCTGGGAATCTAACAGTTCTTCCACTTCTTGTTTTCCGAATTGGTGTTTCGGATGGTTGTTCTTGCAGTATTTTTGTTGTATAAGATTCAGTTATAGTTGGTTCTGTTTGCTCTCGTGCCATAAATGCAGGTTTAATGCGATCTATTGTGACCTTCTGCTTTTTTCCTTGTACTACAATATCAAAGGTCTTTTCTCCTCGGTGCAGAACCTTGTAGGGACCAAGGTATGGAGCTTGTAGTGGTCTTTTCACTGGACCTTGGCGAAGAAAAACATGAGTTGCTGTCTTCAAGTCTTTGGGTAAGTAGAAAGGTCGGCTGGAGCTAGTGTGCCACGATGTTGGTTGCGGAGTAAGTTTCGCCACGTGTGCTCGGAGTCTGCTGACGAGGCTGTTCATGTCCACCTGGACTTGGGAGTCAGCCGTCAGGAACTGTCCAGGTAGGCGTAGCGGCTCTCCGTAGACTAATTCCGCTGTAGATCCTTGCAGGTCCTCCTTCCACGCAGTGCGGATACCCAATAGTACCCAAGGAAGAGCTTCAGACCAACTTGCAGTAGCATGGCATGTAATGGCAGCCTTCAGCTGTCTGTGTAGCCTTTCGACTAGTCCATTGGCTGCAGGGTGGTAAGCAGTAGTAAGATGATGTTTGGCGCCAATGAGTATTGTTAGTTCGTTGAAGACATGCGAGACAAATTGGCGTCCACGGTCTGTAGTTATGTGCTCCGGACAGCCAAAGCGTGCGATCCAGCCTGAAGTGAGGGCTGATACGCAAGTCTCTGCGGTGATGTCTTCAAGTGGATACGCTTCGGGCCAACGAGTAGCTCGGTCGACAACAGTTAGACAGTATTTGTAGTTACCGGAGATGGGCAATGGTCCGACCAAGTCAATGTGTATATGCTGAAAACGCTGTGATGTTGGCATAAATGTTTGCAAGGGAGCTGATGTGTGTCGTGTCACCTTGCTTCTCTGACATGCTTCACATTCTTTGGCCCATTGCCGACAATCTCGTCTTACGCCAGGCCACACGAATCTCTGCGTTACTAAATGTACACTTGCTTTCACGCCTGGGTGGCTTAGGTTGTGGAGTGATAAAAATACAGTCTTGCGGAATGCTGCAGTAACAAATGGCCTTGGCGATGCTGTCACGTCGCAGTAGACTTCGGTGCTTGACTCTGGGAGCCTGATCTTTTTTAAGCTTAGCGAGCAACCGTTATTTAGCAGGTCATGCAGCTCCGTGTCGGTTTCTTGGGCTTCAGCTAGTGCCTTGTAATCCAGGGGTAGTGTGAGCTCTTCTATGCGAGACAAAGTGTCAGCGATCACATTTTGTTCCCCTTTGATGTACCTCAAATCTGTTGTGAATTGGCTGATGTAGTCCAGGTACCGAAATTGTCGTGGAGAGCAGTTTTCACGATTCGTTGTAAATGCGAAAGTCAAGGGTTTATGATCTGTGACGATAAAAAAATGACGTGCTTCAACCATGAACCTGAAGTATCGTATAGCCTCATAAATTGCTAAAAGTTCTCTGTCGTATGGGCTATATTTCTTCTGTGGCGGGCTAAGTTTCTTGGAAAAGAATGCCAGAGGTTGCCAATCTTGAGCAGTGTACTGCTGCAATACAGCTCCAATCGCTGTATCGGAGGCGTCTGTTTGTATTGAGAGTTCAGCTTTTGGATCCGGATGTATGAGTAATGTAGCCTCTGATAAACTTCGCTTGCAGTTTTCGAATACTTCCAGTAATTCAAGTGTTAGGCTAATGGGATGGCGTCCTTTAGTTTTGGGGCCTGCAAGTAGACTGTTAAGTGGTGCTTGAATAGATGCGGCAGCTGGTATGAAGCGGCGGTAGAAATTCAGCATACCCAGAAATCGTCTAAGTTCTTTCACGGTTTTGGGTGCGGGATAATCTTGGATAGCTTGTACCTTACACTCCAGAGGCTTAACACCAGCAGCGGAAACTTTGAATCCAAGAAATTTTACTTCTGTCTTGCCGAACATGCACTTATTTGTGTTTATTAAGACGCCATATTCGGTCAGTCTTTGAAATAGTTGTTGTAGATGTTCCTGGTGTTGGGTGCTATTGTTGCTGCTAACCAGGATATCATCTAAGTATCCGTAACAGAAGTCCAGGCCACGAAGAACCTCGTCCATGAAGCGCTGGAACGTTTGGGCGGCGTTACGAAGTCCAAACGTCATGAATGGGAATTCGTATAGGCCAAATGGGGTTGTTATTGTGGTCTTTGGTATGTCTTCTTCAGATACTGGTATTTGGTTATAGGCTTTAACTAAATCAATGGTGGAGAAGATGGAGCAGCCAGTTAGTTGTTGAGTGAAGTCTTGTAAGTGCCTGATAGGGTATCGGTCTGGAATTGTACGAGCATTCAACATTCTGTAGTCTCCGCAGGGTCGCCAACCGTCGTCTTTCTTGCGAACTAGGTGGAGTGGTGAAGACCATGGGCTATCAGATCTGCGTGCCGTTCCGTGTTGAAGCATATCTTCGAACTCTGTCTTTGCTATTTTTAACCGTTCAGAATCTAAACGTCGTGGGCGATTCTTTACAGGTGGTCCTGCGGTAGTGCGGATGTGATGAACGGTTTTGTGTTTCATTGGACTACGTTGACCAGCAGGGCGTGTGACGTTTGGGTACTCCCGTAGCAGACGATGGTACAGAGAATCGTCTTTGGTTGTACGGACTGAAGAAATAGCTTCTGTAGAAGTCTGATGTATTGCGGCCACTGTAAGTGCTGTGATGCCATCAATCAGACGTTGGTTACGGCAATCGACGAGGAGGCTATAGTACCCCAGGAAGTCGACTCCGATTATAGGCTTTGTAACATCTGCTACAATGAAGCGCCAATTGAAGTTACGGCGAAGTCCCAAGTCCAGTGTTAGAGGTATGTCCCCATATGTAGAGATGACCGTTCCGTTGGCAGCGAATAATTCATACGGTGTTTTGTTTCTTTGCTCCCTTACAGCGGACCGCGGAAAGACGCACAGGTCTGAACCCGTATCTACCAGATATTGCACCTTTGTTTTGCGGTCCGTGATGAAAAGGCGGCTTGAAATTGCGTAGCAGTCATTTACCGCCGTTATTGACTGCCGGGGAAGTTTTCCTTTTTATAGTAGGAACAAGGCTGGGTACATCTTCGAGCTTTTTCGCCAAATCGATAATGGTAGAAGCAAAAGGGATGATTGTCTGGGCGTGAATTTGGTCGAGGGCTGTATCTTCTGTTTCTATCCTGAGAGCGCGAGCGTGATCGTGAACGACTGCGCAGTTCCATACTCATTGCCTCCAATCTTCTACTGAGTTCTTCTACTTTTCTTGTCAATAGATTGAGGCCACTGTCAGCAACAGCGGTAACATGCGCCGTGCTTGAGCCTTGATTTGTACTGGCTATGGCCATGGTTGCAGGAACGACGTCATTAACACGGTCTGCCAATGCTGCCAGGTCTTCCAGAGTCATCTTGGTTTCTTGAGCTGCAATGCATGTTTGCAAGTGTGTAGGTAGACGACTGGCCCAGATGGTTCTGATGAAATCAGCTGGAACATTGACGCCTGCTAGGAGTTGCAGATGCCGAAGAAATTGTGTCGGCTTCCGGTCTCCCATCTCTTCGTGCATCAAAAGCTGTTTAATCTTCCGTTCTTGAGAAGCTGATAGCCTACGAATAAGCTCAGTCTTGATGGTCGTATATTTATTTACGGCTGGTGGAGTGACTATTAGATCTCTGACTTCTGCTGCATGTTGAGGTTCCAGCTGTGCCAACACATAATAAAATTTCGTGGCATCAGCGCTTATGTTGGACAACACGAATTGTCCCTCCATCTGGGCGAACCATAGCTCTGGGTCATCAGGGTTGAATTTTGGTGTTTTCACTCCAACGCGGTGCGATTCCCCCAATACAACATCTTCTTTAGCTTCGGTTGCCATGCTCGTAGTTTCTTAGGATTCTTCTAAATGTCGAAGGTTCACCAGTGAAGTGGTTAGGTATTTAGGTTTTTGTACCTAAACCACTTGCTATCTATACGTGTAGCGAGTATACTAGAGGTAGTAATAATATACAGTTACAACTGCATTGTTTTTATTCCGAGTGATGAAAACATAATAATCTTTACTTCGAACAACACGAGTATTTATATAATAAAAATTATTAATAATAATTAACAACTAATAATAATAACGGGTCGGTCTTGACCGTTTTTGCTTAGCTGTTGACGCCCCTTTTCACTATGGCCGCCAATTGAAGTAGTGGCCATCTTGAACTGCCACTGCTAGAACAATAGGTGCACCGGCGCTATACTACAGGAGGCGTGGCTTAAACAGGTTCTTGTTTTGCACACTGCACTATGCACACCTGCAGTATTAGTCATCGCTAAGTGTATGGCGTGAATATCATTCAACGCGGCGAGTCTCCTCGCCGGATCGCCACCATGGATCCTGGAAGCGAGATGCCTTTCGGCGCTATACAGGTTCCGAAGGGCGGCGCGGGAGCGGGGTCACGATCCCGAGCCCGAAGAAATTCGGGCCGTGAGATCCCGGCTCCACAGGGAAATGGTGGCAGAATGGGAGAGACGACTTGGGCAACCAAGCGCAGGGCACGCCGTAGTAACGGCGGTAAGACCCATCATGGGGGAGTGGCTAGAGAGGCCACACGGCAGCCTCTCGTACCGTCTGACGCAGATGATCACCGAGCACGGATGCTTCGGAAAGTATCTGCGTCGGATGCAGAAAGAGCCAACGTCCGAGTGCCATCACTGCGACGCGAGCGAGGACTCAGGTCCGCACACGCTCACCGAGTGTCCGGCGTGGGAGACGCCGAGGCGGGAGCTTGTGGCGGCCCTGGGAGTGAGGGTTCTCACGCTCTCCACCTTGCTCGCGGCGATGGTTCGCTGCGCGGATGCGTGGGCGGCCGGCGCCTCCTTCTGCGAGCAAGTAATGCTCGTGAAGGAGGAGGCGGGGCGGGAGCGGCAGCGGGAGCGACGAAGGATCGCTAGACAAGCTGCCCGCGCACGAAGGCAACTCGGGCGTCGGAGGTCGATGAACGACTTCCGCCCCCCATGAGCGCCGGCCTGGGGGTGACAGGTGAAGCCGCCTGTCACCCTTGCAGAAGCAGGCCGCGGCGGCGGCGCGCGTGGCGCGCCTCCCCGTTTCCGGGGACGAGTTGGGGACTCTGTGGTCCCCACACCCGAGAAGAGGGCCAGATCGTGAGAGATGGCCCTGGGTCGGCCGGGGTGCGAGGGATATGCCTGTCAACCTCACCTTCGGCAACCGAAACGACCCACAGGCGGCGTGCGTTTTAGTCGGTTCGAGTCCGACATAACCTCCTCCACCGGGTCCGGTGGGGAGGTATCCGTGGGGATTTTGCGCACGTAAAAAAAAAAAAAAAAAAAAAAAGTGTATGGCGTGATTTTACAAGGTTTAAAATATAAGCGGAAGCGATTGTTGTTGTAGCGTATTTGGTCGCTACAGCTTGATTTATGCACAGTTTTAAAACGGTACAGACCTGAGTAAATGACTTGAATTTCAACTTGATATCTCCACGCATTCCTGAGATAAAGGTCTTGACAGACAGACTGACAGCCTGGCATACAGACGGACAACGAAGTGATGTTACAAGGGTTTCTTTTTCTCTTGAGTTACTGAACCCTAAAAACAACAAAATTCAGTTCATTCGTTCCGAGAGTTACGATACCACCTACAAACACACACAGACAGGTCAAGCATTAAATAATGTAAAAATAAGCCATTGGAAATAGCCATCGCTGGTTTGGTAAGTTAGTTCTACTGAGAAGATACCAGCAAAAAACTCAGAGAACTATATAAGATTTGGATTAATTTTCTTTTTTAAATTTACTTTAGTTTACAATTTATTTTGTGCGAGAAAGCAAGAGACTTATGTTGACCACGCATTTACATCATCAAGATACTCGTCTCTTTATAGTTACCTTTATTCATTAAAGTTTTTTTTTCCACTTTTATTTTAAATGTATTTATTGGCATGTTAATCAAATTCTGAGGAATTTTGTTAAATATTTTTATACAGCTGCCTACAAACGAATCACCAACTTTGTGAAGCCTAAGTTTTGGTACAGCTAGTTTATTCTTGTTTTTCGTATTAAAATTGTGTACGTCAGATTTTTTTCGAAAAGATTTAGGTTCTTTCGTACATATAAGATATTATCGTAAATGTATTGAGAAGTAACTGTTAAAATATAATCTCAATATCGACAGCTGAGCTCCACAGACGCAGACTGTATGACATAACGCTATGAAAGTAGCTACAATAAACTAATCGTGCAGTTTCCTCATCAGTCTCAGTGACCTTATCTTTCTAACCGCATAGGTAGCTGCGCTAAGTCTTCCTGCCAAGGCTGTGATATGAGAACCCCATTGCAATTTACTATCTAGAGTTATTCCAAGAACTGTGGTATTGATTATTTGGACAGATTCATTATTCATTTACCTATCTGTCTTACATTAGGCATAGTAAACTTTACACATTTTGTTTTCTTCGCATTGAGTAGCAAGTTGTAAGGGTATTATTCACATCGTCAAGTACTAATTTATATCTATCAATCTTAAACATAATGATGTGGCATCAGCAAATAATACAATTTCACAAAGATTTGTAGCGAAGTAAGAAAGATCATTAACGTATATCAAGAATAAAAGGGGTCCTAATATCGAACCCTGGGGTAATCCCATAACTAATGGGGCACCAGAAGTGACAGTGCTATTAACGTTAACTTTTTGAATTCTGTCAGTCAGGTAAGACTTAAGTAATCTAAGTGAGATGCTTGAAACACCATAATATTCTAATTTTAGTAACAACGTATGATCAACACAATCAAAAGCTTTTGATAGATCACAAAAAATACCAATGGCACCCTGCTTCTTCTCCCATGCATCTAATATATGTTGGACAAGTGCAACTCCTGCATTTGTCGTGTTTCTACCTTTAGTGAAACCAAACTGTTCATCATGAAGTAACTTATTTTCTGTAAAGTGTGAAAGCAGTTGATTAAATATTATTTTTACAAAAATTTTACTGACAGATGGAAGTACGGAGATAGGTCGAAAATTTGATGGATCACTTTTGTCCCCTGTTTTGAATAACGGAATAATTTTACTGTACTTCATAAGGTTAGGCAATTGTTTTTCATCTATACATTTATTGTAAATGAATACAAGATAAGGTGCGATAGCGGACATTATTGATTGTATTATATGGATTGAAATGCCCCAAAGTTCCTCAGTCTTTTTATATTCAGTGGTAAAGGTGCGGTGCATCATCACGATGTTAAGGTCAGGGTACATCGGAACGTAACATGCAACCTATTTTTTTTATACCACTTAGGTGGCAGACAAGTGCACGGCCCACCTGATGGAAAGTGGTTACCGTGACCTATGGACTTGCGCTGCCGACCCTGTAAGCACAGAGTTTCTGTGCCGTCAGTGTAGAGGGCAAAGCAGGACAAGCCTTGAGTCATTTCCTAGTAATTTGGCTTACTTAATGATTTATTCATACTTAAATCCCCCACCAATCGTTTATGATGAATATTGGACATTCTGCGAACTGGACGTTTTGCGAACTGGACATTCTGCGAACTGGACATTTTGCGAACTGGACATTCTGCGAACTGGACATTTTGCGTCCGCTGGACATTTTGCGAATTGGACATTCTGCGCCTAAACGATCCCACTGACAGCACAAATTTTCCAGTGAGCACTGACTACCCTACTCACCGCTGGGAACACAACACGAAGTTATTATAACCGCGGTATTCTGTAGGGCGGAGGTACTTTCCCAGTCGGACTGCTCAATTGCCGTGTCCTGTAATGGTACTTACATAAGGAAAATAAAGAAATAAATGCTGTCGTCAGGTAACCGCTGACCGCGAACTGGAGCTGGTCCTGGGCGAGCTGCGCGCGGCGTGCGACGCGGTGTCGCTGGCGTGTGCGGCGCCGTCGCCGCTCAACGACGTGCGCGCGGCGGCCTACGAGCTGGCCAGCGCCACCAAGCTGCTCGTCACGCACTACGCGCCCTCCTAGCGCGCGCCCTCCGCCCTCTACTCCACCGTGTAGCGTGGGCGCCGCAACTGGACTACCCGCTCGATCATAATAAGTGTGCTTCTGTTCATATTTGTGCGGAGAAGATCTTCGACTCTGAGTACAGTGCAAGTATACCCGTTCCACATATCTAATCAACTTTTTCTCAGACTTCTAGAAGTGATAATTGAATTTTGTGTATATTATTATTAATTAATTTTAAGAATTTTAGATCCGAAATTACTAATATACCCTCTAATCCCTCCGGCTAAGCTAAATTGCTTGTGTTAGGAGTGGGTTCGCGTCGATAGTGTAATAGGATTCGAACCCGGGACCTCTCGATGGCCGGTCGACCTTCTAGTACTGTGTATTTATGTTGCAGTTATTGTGCATCGTGTTTGAGGGTAGTGTAAAATTACTGCGGCAATATTTAATACTCAAAAGAACTTAGAGGGCAGTATGCGTCCATTGACAACATAACGCGAATCCGGTAATGATAAAATTGACTGCAATCATTATTATTACACGATATTTTTATATATGGAGACCAGTTGAACATAGATTAAAGTAGACGCAAAATGCTTGTACACTACGCAAGTTCACGAGCTAGTGTTATTTAGCCTACTTGCAAAATATCATTGATAAATCTAGCATCACTTAAAAAATCTTTACGCTTCAGATATCACATATTAGATATCATCATCTGATTATATTCGGAATGCATTTAACAAATTAATATGACAAGACAATCTTCAGATAACTAAACGGATTTAAACATAGCGAGGAGATAACACCTCAGAACAGTACACTTTGTCTGTCCTTGATAGACTGCACTCATCTATATTAATTCTAGAAACCGGTCAAGGAAATGCTCGCCTGTTATTTCATATAATGTAATAATTTAGTTTTCATACGCTCACGAAGAGCTCACTAGAGAATTTGTGCTGTCAGTGGGATGACTAAAGGTTTGTCCTGCTTTGTCCTCTAAATTGACAGCACAGAAACTCTGTGCTTACAGGGTCGGTAGCACGAGTGTGGTTTCTCTGGTGTTACACACGTCCATAGGCCACGGTAACCACTTTCCATGATGTGGGCCGTGCGCTTGTCTGCTACCTAAGTGGTATAAAAAAAACTTTAACATCATGATCAGTTAAAAAGGATTACAAAATTCTAATACATAAGTATGTACACAGAAAGCTACTGTAGCAATGCACTTTACATCACAAATTAGTGGTATGAACAAAATAAGGCATAATTATACTAGGTATCGGGACTTCTCGCGAATTATATCTTGGAACTTACTATTTCTGCCGACGTTTCGGATGCGTTGCAGCACCCGTGGTCACGACTTGAGTAGTCTTCGAGAGTCGAGATGTAAGCAGGAAATATTTTTTTGAGCGCCTACCCACCATTACACTTATTATCAACGGTTAGGCTGGCGACACACCACACTCACTATGTCAGTTTTTAACGGCACTGTGTTTTTTGGTTCAAGATATAATTCGCGAGAAGTCCCGATACCTAGTATAATTATGAATACACACCGCGAAAGTTTAAAAATAACGAAATAAGGTAGTTAAATAAATTCATTGAGGCTAAATAGTGTCTTAAGACATTAGTATTATTGTACCTCGTTGCAAATAATGTGTTCTAATATACAACCGTTGACATTCTAACAGCCATATTGCGTAGATGTACTAACTGAGATAATATATGTTTATATCTGCCATAATAAAAAAAATGTTCTTTGAAAAATACGTAAGAGGAAGTTAGAATTGTATTGAAAAGCAAATCAAATGGAATGAAAAAGTTATCATTGATTGTTAGAAAATGAATATTATACGGTTTATGCTTCATACGAAGCACATTAAATATATGAATTTTTAATAAGTTGTGGGTATGTACCCGAATACGGGTACATACTATAATGCGGATGCGGATTTTTAAGGTTGACATCCGTGGATACGGATGTAGTTGTCACTTTAGCATGAATTAATAATGTTACTACTTACCCGATTTTTGGAGAATGTCTATTATAGCAGATAAAATTTTGGTCTGCGTGCTCATCAATTTTATTTCACACTTTCCGTTGCTGGTGATAATGCATTCTATTATCTAAGACGGGAAATTACTCTATTTTTAATGTTAGCCCGGTTGTGAAAACGATTTAAATAGTTATTAATAAACAAAAAAATCAAGGAGCAAGTCTACTCTTGTAACTAACGAGAGCATCGAATGTTCAAAATTACGATTATTTCTGCTTAGTCAATAATTTTTTTCGGATAAATTTAACTAGTATTACAGAAGCGTTTACAAATGCGGTATCTTATAACTTTGCGAATGTGCTGTAAACACGGATGCAATTGTGAATATCTGTAACAGTATTCTATTAACAAAAGTTATACAAGAGTTTTTGACATGATTATTTCATGTTACTCAATGCTGCACAACTTAAGAACTACCTTTCATTATTTATAATATTACGGTATAGACTCTTTGAAATATAGGTTGAGAACTACAGTGTTCAATATTATTTAATTCATATATTATAAAAAAATAAACTTAAAAAAGTCTATTGTAAAATGCTTGACGCTTGTAATGTACCTAAATATTACGGCATCGCTTATTAGTTAGACAAAATGTATATGTTAAGTTGAATTTTAAGTTCAAATGTGTACAATATAATAAATGTGAAGTATATTAAATTTTGGACCTTAGCGCGTCCGCTTAAGGTCGAGTATATAGAGGCCGAGTCCCCATAGACAATAGACAATGACAGTCAACGACTTATGTCATAAATGTCAAATCCCATTCTATTCTACAATACGCCGGCCAACCAAGTGTCACTTGTCTATGGGGTATTTTGTCACGCTAGGTAGTAAATAAATGATGTTAGTGATTACGTATTTAAGGAAATGAAAGCTGAAGAAAGATTATAACTTTTATTTTTATTTACTATATCGTTGTAAGTAAAATGGTTGACAAGTATATATGCGTTCATTGTTATATCGTAACGAGTCGACTGTCATTATTGCATGTGTGTAATATGTGTAGCAGAATTAGTGTGGAGCCACAATTGCCGGAATAAAGCTGAATAGTACTAATAACAATATACTATGCCTACATTACACGATAGTATCAAAATATTATAATCTTCAGCGATAGCTATATTCAAAAAAGAATTGACGAGTACCCTACGTAAAAACAAAATAAACCCTTGTTTGCTTTGTTCGCCGTACTAGAATGTTTTCTTTTTATATAGGACACGTTAATTAGACTTCGCCTTGCCTGTTAGTAAGCTGAAGGCAAAGTCTCAGAGGGTCACCATTACTTACATATACCATGTGACAATGGTGACACTCAGCTTGAAAATAAAAACGTTTAGAAACGGAAGATCCGTTTCAGCATTATTTCGGCATTATGGTTGGATCCGTTATTAAAACATGCATTTATATGCAATCATGTTAGTTTTGTTAAAATAAAAGTATAAGAACACTGGATGGGTTATGTCTGCTCTGACTCGCCTTTTGCGCTTTTGAAGTCAAAAGATTTTAATACGGAATTTAGCTTAGCAATACAGAATGTATGTATATGAATGATATTCATAACTTTTGTAACGAGAACTAGTATTTTTATAACATAAATACATTATAAAATTAAATACAAATTACATTATTAAATAATAACTCATATAAATACATTTAAATTTTTTAACGTCCTTTCGCCCAAACGTGCCGATCAGGTTGGCAGCGATTCCTCTCTGTATAGCCAGGGTGACATTTTGCATTAAATACTAGCCCAAGCACGGATTAAAAATGTAATTTGTATTTAATTGACTGTTTAAATGTGATAAATTCTATCATTTTATAAAAAGAAATCTTATTTATATTAAACTTTACTTCTTAGGTATGTAATTCATCCTACTTAATTTATGAGAGAGATCTTGCAAATATCAATCTATTTTTGTCATGTAATTGTAGATAGATTTTAGTTTGTCTAGCTACAATGTCATAAATACAATTTGCTTTATATTAACTATCACGAAACATGAACAAAATTTCACATTATTTTACTATTTTGCACTTAACTTGAATAGACGTTTGATTTTTGATGTTCCTTCAATAGAGACGATCACTCCTACAAGGTCACGTGATGGCGAAAAAAATCAATCGGTGTGAACATTTTAACATCCGATGTACGTCCGAAACAATTCCGTTTGTTTACTCTAAATGGCGCTACTGGTAGGTGTTACCACATGAAATAAACATACGCTTTAGTAGAAAATTAGTAAAATAAAGTAATAATTGTGTTCAAGTTTGGTATACTACGCATTACTTCTTGTTGTGTTTCTCATCATTGTTTCTCTAATATCATTGTACCGGGTCAGAGCACATATTTGAATATAATAACTTATCCAATAGGAAGTAACCTTAGCCCACAATGCGATCGTTTGTGGTGTACCCAAGTGCCATACCCGCGCGGGTATTAAACGTTTTGTATTATCATTCACATTGGTGTAACCAAAGCTTCTCTTATCGCTTATGCCGACTGAACACTTTTTGTTGCAAGCATTTAATTAAAACCTAACCTATAAACAGTTCTGAAGTATTTGAGAAAATTATTATTTATAGGTATACTAGATCATCGCTATTTGTACCATAGTCTGATAGAAAAGACCGCATCATGTATCTTTCGAGTTAGCTTATTTACTCGCTTGAGATTGAACACATTTAAAACTATATAAGCACAATGTACCTACTCAGGCAAACATTTATTTCATTCATTAAAAGTATTGAAATAAATAAGTACCTCATCGAGGCGACCGGTGACACTCGTTCCGGGTCGTTCCTGGTCCAAGTCCGTGGCAGTGCAGCAAGTGTTATGGGCACTTTTGCACCGGGAGCGATCAGGGGCGGGTTATTTGATTAGTACATGGACTAAGCATTGCTTGTTATACAATTTTGACATGTTGTAAAAATATTTTTCAGACAAATTCTGATACTAGTGATTTTGTATGCCTAAACTTCATGATATTTCAGATATTCTTTCAACTATAGATCAACAAAAAGTGTCCCGTCTGTACGAGTTCTTAATGTTAGTAAACCAACGTACCTTCATTTCTGTCACAAATCTGCATTTCTCTACTTACGTGTCATTCCATGCGATGTGTTCTGTATAATGTAATATCTGTAGGTATTTATCGTAACGCTTCTACTTGTACTGCATATCTTTATCTTATAGTATTCTATTCGGTTGTTGTGATTCACTTTGCTGTAGAATAACGCGTGTCACAAGATTGGTTCTAAGTAATATATATTTGACACATGTACTGAGGTTCAGATTACGAACTAACTAATAAACCTGTAGCAACCGTCTGGCCAGAGTGGCAACAGTAGGCCAAAGCCTCCCAACATTGGGAGAGTACTTCGTCCACCAGTTGATTGCGATATGCTAATTGAACCGCGTCCAGCAAAATTGATTCTTAGTTTGACAGATCGTTATGTCAATCGAAGATTTTCAGTCTCTGTTTACGTTGAAGGAAATTTTAAAGCATTTAATAAGCTATTCAAATCGATGATGATAGAAAAAAATGAATCGATCCAGTATTCATTCATTCATTGGTTCCGATAATTCGTACGTATGTCGCTAGATGGCTCTCAACTGTCCCCCGCAAGACGCATATATGTATATAAGAATTTGGATGGTTTGAGGCGAAAGTTTGGTGGCTTAGTGTTGAAAGAGCCCTATTTAATATTTTTGTATTAGTCTCACATGTTCATTTAAAAAGTTCCGCTCAATTTGTCAATGCATAGAATTAAATCTCACGTCTTCACGTTTTCAACTTCTGTGGGTAAGTTGGAAGGAAACGTGAGACTAAATTCTAAGTATTATTCTCAAATCAACTAACCCATCGCAGTCCACTGCTTTATATAGGCCTCTCCCAATGTTGGGAGGTTTTAACCTACTGTTACGACCCTGGCCAGACGGGTTGGTACAAGGTTTTATTTCGAGTTTTCCTTCTCTCGCAGTGATATCGTCTGCGTATTTTTCCGTTAGTCTCCTCTTACGACACCCCTCGGATGAGATGGGGTAGTGATACTTGTATTCTTTCTCCGTCACCACAAGTATTATTATAAGATTTAGATTTAAATTTAACAAAAGTGAAATAGAAAAAATAGTAAGTTCCAATATTAAATCGCGAAATGCCCCGAACCTATATAACGATGAATACAATCTTGCAACATGCGTATGTTCTTCAGTACCCCTAGCATGACAAACTATCGTAAACGTAACGAGAGAACGGATCATTCTGATTGGCCGACTGTCTACTGTGAACCTGTGTGTGTGTGAAGCCGGCCAATCGCAATGCTCCATTCTCTCGATACGATTACAGTAGTTTTTCGTGCTAGGAGTACTGCTCTATCCCCTACACGATACCTAAATCGAGGTGCTTACCATATAAGTTTCCTATCCATCCCAGTAATTGTTAGTACGCAGTACATTTGATAAACAAATTGTGCCTAAAAATTTTTATATTCATACATTTGTTAGTATACCTAGATAAGTTTATTTGTTCGTAGATTTTATATAAGCGTTTCATAATAAACTATACTACGTTCTTAGATAGGTATTTGTATAGTTCAAAAGTGGATATACTATTGTGGTTATATATGTATGGTCTTCTCAAAACATCTGCTGACACGTGAGTCGACGTGACCTGGTAGAAGTGAATAAGTGATTGGATTATGTTTGATATATTGCGGTCATTTGGAATTTTAGGGAATTATTCATGGAACAGTAGTGAAGGTCAGGTGGCAGTCGCTTCACGGAAAATATCGAAGATCAGCCAAATTCGCAGTTTGACTGGATAAAAGCGGATCCCAGACTACAAAAAAACTTCAGATGTGACGGGAATTAACGCTAGGATAAAAAAAAGTTAATGTTATAAATAAAATAAAATAAATAAATAAATATTCCACTACATTCTACACAACGCTATCTAGACCCATGGTAAGCATAGCTTAACTAGCTTGTGTTATGGGATCTAGAATGCTGATAAACATACTTAAATACTTGCCAATTTAATTACTATAAGAGCATGGAATCACTTGTTATCTTTTGCACTAAGGATATTGCATACTGTACCCCGCTTTCTATAATGATATATTAATCTCTATTACTAATATATCAAAATATATCCTACAGTGCTATACTAAGAATAAAATGAAAACATGAATTTTCTTTCTGGAGCAATTCAATTATTTTCAACTAGCCTAAGCCCGCGAAGTCAGCCGCGTGGTATACTATTCCCGTTCCCGCCACTCACAAGAATGTATATTCCCGGTCTTATCCTACCTATGTGTATTTTAGACAAAACATACATACATATGCCTTTATCCCCGAAGGGTTAGGCAGAGATGAATTAACACCCACATTTCACCAATCATTGTTTTCGGCTCCACTTAATGTGTAGTAGAATGCCACTACGCTACCGATCAGGCTACGAACAAACATACTCTATTTTATATCAGCAGATGTTTTGAGAGGGTCCGCGAAACAATATTAGCTTTGGTACTATATATTAGTATGTTTAATATACGTATGAGTATTATGTGATCACTTTATGTGCCAATGTTTATGTAAAAGACCTAGTTTAGATAGCGTTCGTGATGGGATCCTGTTTCTGTATTTTTGTACATATATACACGTTCCCACCTAACACTGTATAGATTTATGTACCTATATGTTTATTAGAATAATATGTATTCTTTAAATACTGCAAAACGGGTTGAATAACATTCAACGTGGTGAATAAAAGATAAGGAGCGAAAATAAATTCAATTCGAAACAAAAATATACGATAGTATTAGTAATAGAGCTCACTGGAGAGTTTGTGCTGTCAGTGGGAAGACTAAAGGCTTGCCCTGCTTTGTCTTCTACACTGACGGCACAGAAACTCTGTGCTTACAGGGTTGGCAGCGCAAGTGTGGCTCCTCTGGTGTTACACACGCCCATAGGCCACGGTAACCACTTCCATCAGGAGGGCCGTGTGTTTATCTGCCACCTAAGTGGTATAAAAAAAATTTGTTGATGAATAGAAATAATTTTTTTTTAATTTGCCTCTATTTTAATGGTCATTCCCGTTGGTCATTACCCCGTTGTTAACACTGTTAACTATTGGTAATGTTTTGTTCTACTGGTTAACAGTCTTGACCAACGTAAAGTAATAATAATAAACAATAAACTTCAGTGTTAAAGTCTTAGCTATGATCATGGAATGTAAATTCAAGAAACTTGCGCGCCACAAGATTGCAATGCGATTGGCTTCTCACAGACATTATTGAAAGTGATGACCAATAATGCCGTTGTTGTGTGAGACATTATTGGTCATAATATGTGTTATTTTACCAACTATAGTTTTCATACTAACGAGTTTTAGACATTTGATGAAAATGACGTCACGGATCTTCCATATTCGCATCTGTCTATGTGTGTTGGGTACCACCTATGTGTGTGTGTGTGTGGACGGACACACGCGAGTGACCGATCTTCCGCCTGTTGGTAACATATTAAAAAGCATTCCGGCGTAAGATCCGCAACGGTATTTCCATCAATATCAGCATAACTTGAGTTTGTATTCCGTGGGTATGACGATATTTTGTATACATGCCGCACAATGTATGCGACACTATAAACGTTAGTAATGTAGCGAGAGATGTATAACAAAATAATATCAAACGAATATAGTCGTGTCTTGGTCGTGTGTACCGATATATTGTCTAAACTGCACGCTACATCACATGTAAACCCTATTTAATAAATAAGAATTATTATGGATACCACATATTGCTGTAAAATATATATTATACAATATCTATAGTAGGTAACGGGCTTTTGTTTTATAACATGTGGAGAAGAAGAGGGAGAGTCCCACTAAGATCGGCTTGCTTGATTCTTTATTCTAGAGCGTTTTCTCTATTGTACAACGCACATCTCGAACGTCAGAGTCTCTTTAACATAACATAAACTCACGCCTATATCCCCGAAGGGGTAGGCAGAGGTGCTAGCACCCACATTTCGCCAGTTTATGTTTAGGTCTCAATGTAATAGGTGGCGAGCCTATTGCCATTAACTGGGCACTTATAAACCTACGATAAATACTCTCTTTAGAGTCTCTTTAGAGTGGTTAAAACCGAAATCGTACTTTTTACATTTCACAAACAAACGTAGCCTAGTGGTATGGGTAATGGACTGCTGAGACGAGGTCTCGGGTTCGATCCCAAGTTTTACCATGGTACACACCAATGACTTTTCGATATATGTGTATGTGTGTGTGTATATGTGTGTATTTATCGCAGGTTTATAAGTTCCCGGTGAATGGCAATAGGCTCGCCACCTATTACATTGGGACCGAAACATAAACTGGCGAAATGTGGGTGCTAGCACCTCTACCTACCCCTTCGGGAATATACGCGTGAGTTTATGTATGTTTTGACAAACAAACGTATAACTACTATATAAAGGTACAAAACTGTCAGTCTAATGCACCAAGTAGAGAGAATTCCATACGAAACCGAAGAACCTACGTCAGTCTTTCCGGATTTTAACTCTTCTTCTATCCACTGTGCCAAATCAAAAACCGATAACTGAAAATGTCACTTAAGAAATTTTCTGTTTGACGACTCAATATCACTTATGACATTTGGTAAACGAATATTCAGTGCGTTTGTGATAGAACAGTATCCTACGCGGTAGCAACATATTTAAAAGAATACTCCTTCAAGCAGGGCGTGAAAAAGCATCTGATGAGGCCGCCAAGCTGAGTGGCCACCATTGTAACATTACTTAGTGCCAGTAATGGTGACTCTCTTTCCTGAGACTTTGCCTTTAGCTTATCATCAGGCGAGGTGAAGTAAAATTGGCGTGTCCTAGATAAAAAAAAAACTTGTATATGCTTGTTATAAGAGAGGGTCACGTCGGAAGTGTAATGGCGGGGTTTGAACCCGCAAGCTATCGATCGTAAGTTCGATACTCCGGCTACTGGGCTACAGTGCGCTGTTAATACAAAATTAAAAGCTATCTAACTTTAAATACAGTTGAATTTTCTTTGCCTATGCACGGTAACCTGACAGTATTCAAATTGATACAGCATTTCATTGTTGTGTAATGAATACGTACATAAGTATTTATGATTCAGTTCTATTCAAACGCACCTGGATAAACCACTTATTGCTTCTGTATCTGTAATATACAAATAAAAATGCAAAATTGCTACGGAAACATGATCTCAAGCTGATTCGTATGAAATTTATTGAAATTTTTAACGTTTAACATATTATTAAAAAATATATATTGATTAATTTTGAAATTATACGTTTGTTTTATTTCCATTTGTGAACTGTTCCTCCGTGATCATGGTGCTTGCAACAGCGCCGAAATATCGGAAACTCAAAACAATGCAATATGGTAAATATCCCGATTATTTTGATACTGATATTCGTATTATATTATTATTGCGATATCTTCATAGCGTCTGCCTTTGGGCGTGTGGTAATCCCCTCTAGGTGGGATGAAGGTGGAACGGTAGATGAAATAGGTAGCCACATTGTATGTTTCAGAAATTCAGATTATATATATATATATAGGATTTTATTTCACAGCCTGTAAAATGGCAACATTCTGATGAAACATAAAATAAAGAATTTTGGCGCCAACTCGAAAACTATTCGTGTTGGTTCCAAATCTAGAAACTAGAAACTTCTAATAAAGTCTCTTACACTTTAATAAGCAAGCAATCATCATTAATCGTCATCATCATAATCATAAAAATCATCAAATCAACAATCATTCAAAATGAAAATAAAATCGGCACAGAAACTCTTCCTTGGCGTTGCACACGTCCATAAGCCACGGTAACCACTTTCCATCGGGTGGGCCGTGTGCTTGTCTGCCAACCAAGTGGTATAAAAAAAATACAGACGTGGTTTAAAAGGTCTAGTATCCAAGCAGAAAATCTTTAAATTAAATGGATATCATTTTCTTTCATATTTTGTAAATCATATTCTTCAGCTGTTTTGTATGTGGATCTCTACAAACTTCCGTAACCGGTCACATGCTGGTCCACTTTATTTCCGTCGTTAATAGCTTGGCGGAATTGATGCTAATAGCAGAGTCATACATCAAGAATTAAATTAAATTGTATGTGGATCATTTTACGCATTTTCAATATCTATATCAATAGGAGGTAGGACTAGGACACGGCGGTATTTCCGTCCAATTGAGCAGTCCGACTGGGGAAGTATCTCCGCCCTACAAAATACCGCGGCCATAATAACCTCGTGTTGTATTCCCGGTGGTGAGTAGGGTAGCCAGAGCTTACTGGAGAGTTTTTGTACTATCAGTGGGAAGACCAAAAGCTTGTCCTGCTTTGTCTTTTACATTGCACAAAAACTCTTGTGCTTACAGGGTTGGCTGCGCGAGTGTGACTCCTTTGGTGTTGCACAAGTCCATAGGCCACGGTAACCACTTTCCATCAGGTGGGCCGTGTGCTTGTCTGTCAACCAGGTGATATAAAAAAATCTAACTGAAGTCAGATTGGAAATCACCAATTTGAACTGATAAGATGCTCACTGCCTACCTTCTATATAAAAATAGGTTATAACTATCACTGACTATTTTTAGATACCTAGATATATCGCCGTGTGCACATTCTGAGGTCATCATCATCATCAATTCATGAGACAGTGTTGCAGATCCAGCCACTTCACGCTAGTAGCCGACGAGGTGGGCGTGGCCGACTGGCTCACCCGCGACTGTACTGTATGTTTATACAAATGTACTCTGTGCCCGCGGCATCTGATCGCACTTCCTGTGACGTCACAGAATGTAGTTGTGTGCCAGCTGAGTGCGCATTGTGTATCAGCCAACCTTAACCTCAGCATAATGCAAGTTACACGTGTAGTTCCTCGCAACAAATCCACGCATGACGGTGAGTAGGTATTTACCTTTTTTATAGTAAAAAAATCAATACAAACCTTATATGAATCAATGCGTTCGAAATAAAATATATTTTATTTTATTTCTTACAGTTAGACTGAACCTACATTAGCTCGGGGCTGAAGTAGAACAACAGGAGCATTTGTATTTGCTTTAGGCGCCAAAAGAGACGAATTTCCAGCTCATTGGTTGCGCTGCGCTTTGTCAGGCCTGGATTTTAATAAATCCGTAGATAAAGCTAGAAATATTGGTGCCGGTGTACCTATGGATTGCGTCTAGAATAAGGATGAAAATGGCGAAAGATACTCATTTGTTTTTTTCGCAACTTTGAAACTTTCCAGTAAAATACATGTAACTTTGTATTAATACAAATTTAGGGCTATTTGAAAAATAGAAATTTACATGTATAATACATGTATTAATCAATGTATTTTACATTGTGAATGAAAAAAGAACAATGATAATGGCAGTGTTTATTATAATTTTACGTTATTTATTATTAATTTATATATTAATTTATATTCGGCAATAGGCTCACCCCCTATTACGTGGGACCGAATACAATAATGGTGAAATGTGGGTGTTAATTCACCTCTGCCTAACCCTCCGGGGATAAAGGCGTGATTATATGTATGTATGTATGTTATTATTAACTATATATACAAAAAAAAAAGTTTCTATAATTCAATATCACTACTGCAATCGTCAACCTGAACGTCGTCGTCTGGTTCATCAATTGGGACACCATTGATACCGTCTTTAGCATGGACAAATTTTAGATTCCAGTTAACAAAAATTAATTTATTCAATTGATCAGCTGTCAAACGGTTCCGGTCTTTGGTGTGGACACACACCGGTGTGTGTCCACACCAAAGACCGGAACCGTTAAACAAAGACCAATTTCTCTCACTAGCGGCTGATGATGGTGGATTACTCAAAATTCTTACGGCAACAGCAGACAATGACTTTGAGTGACACAGTCCTAGCCACCAGTCACGTGGGTGAAGTTTGGTACGTGACGAAGATGAATTATTTTCCATACTCCTAATAGGACTCCACAACAACTCGTTACTCCAAAATTGACTTCGTGCCCTATATTCAGCTAAATTCTGAAATACTAAAGTATTGTCAATAGGCAATACATCCGCAACCTTTGATATAAAATGTGTAGCAGAGCAATATTCATCGTCATTAAGGCTTACACATGTATTGTTCACAAGAGGGTGGTACGTGGGATCAAGTAAATAGGCTGCTAAATGGATTGGCTTCAGACAGAATGATTGACGACTATCGCAATAGTTTAAAATTTCTTCTTTTTTTTCTGTAGCTAAAAAATCACAGACTTCAAGACTGCTGATACTGTTTTTTATAATGATGAAAGCCTCTAAAACGTCAGATAAAACTGAGTCATCAGATTCTATTTTTGCAATGGGAGAAAGTAACTTCTTAGCATTTCCAATATGGATCCAAGTTTCTTCACACATCAAGTATCTTTTTGGATATTCCGCTTCTATAAGTCTCCAGGCAGCCTTCATCGCACTCGCATTGTCAGTTATAATGCATAAAAACTTTTCAGCACCAATATCTTCTATAACTTTGCATACTTCTGTTTTATAAATTCGGCTGTTTCCCTGTTAGTACCGGGGTAAATACATTTTATAAAAATGGGTTTTGGTGTTGTAACAAGAAAGTTGACCACTCCTTGGCTACATATATTAGTCCATCCATCTGTTACAAGCCCCAATTAGTACTTTTTTGTAATTTTCGATCATTGTCTTCTTTTACTCGTACATATTCTGCATTTAATAATGTATTGCTCATCGCATATTTATTCGGTCGAATGTAGTTTTCATTTATAGCTTTTATTGCCGATTTCCAGTAAGGTGATTCAATTAATGATAATGGTAAATTTGTAGCATATACTGCACGAGCTAATGCTGCATTAATTTTGTCCACAACATCTTTATTTTGCAAATTATCCACTCCTGTTGATGTAGTTGATACTACATTGCCATGATTATGATCATTCGGCCGAGCAAGAGAAACAGTACTATTACTTACAGATTGCGAACTTGTCGATCGTGACACAATTTGTTGTTTGTGACACAATTTGTTGGGAGAACAGCGAAACATACAATGTAAAATACATGTAAAAAACGTAAACTTCCGAAAGATACATCGAAAGGTCTCATTGAAAGTTTCTGTATTTTATTGAAAAATACAAAGTCCGATTGAAAAATACATGTATTGTACTTGTGATTTTCATCCCTAGTCTAGAAACGCTAAACGCTGAAGCTAGCTGACTTAGAACTGCCTAGTTTAACTTACCTAGTCTAGCCATAAATATTGTTACGAAGAAAAAACTTTTTTTTTATTGCAAATAATATTTATTACTATTACAGTGTGTTAGTTTAATACATAAATATAAAACAATTTAAAATATAAAAAGCTTATTCGAAGTGGTCTCCATTGGCTGCAACACAGTCCTTTAAACGTTGAGGCCAGTTATCAATAGAAGCACGCACTCTTTCCATGGGAAAATTCTTCACTGCCAATCGTATGGATTGTTTTAGGGACTCCAAATTATCATGGCGTTTAGAGCAAGCCATACTCTCTAAAACTGACCATAAATCATAATCCAGCGGATTAAGATCGGGACTAGATGACGGCCAGTCTTCAGCTCTGATGAAGTCCGAAACGTTCACTTCCAACCAAGACTGCGTGGATCGAGCTTTATGACCCGGCGCTGAGTCTTGTTGGAAGGACCATACTTAGGTAGTTATTGAACATGGTGTTGTTAAGGGGTTTAACTACCTTCTCAAGAATGGTATCTTGATACACTTGAGCCGATGTTTTGATACCTTTTTCACAAAAATATGGCTCAGTCACTCCTTCATAGCTAACACCCCACCAAACCATAACTGAAGTCGGATAATGCCCACGTTGCACTCTGTCGACTTATTGGGAAGCTTCCTTAAAGCTTTGAGCATAAATACGGTCATTTTGTTTGTTAAAATGTTGCTCAATTGTAAAAAAATTCTCATCCGTAAACAAAATTTTTCTGTGACCTCCCTTTGCGTACCGCTTCAGTAGTTACTTCGATTTTACCACCCTATTCTTTTTTAAATTATCAGTTAAAAAATGACCAGTGCGTCTCTTATAGGCTGCAAGTCCTAAGTCATCTTTTAAAATGCGCAACATGGTTCTGGGTGCTATCTTCATCTCCCGAGTTAAAATCTTTTGCTTTCGGACAGGATTTCTTCAAATTCTTTCCCTTACTGCTTTGACCACCGTTTTCGTACGAACACTACGTGGACGGCCAGATCTTTTTCTGTCACAAACAGAAGAGGTCTCATTGTACCTATTAATAGCCCGGTACACAAACATTTGACTAATACCAAGCGTATGGAGAGTTTTAAAAATTACATTCGGCTCCATACCAACTTTGTGTAATGCAATCACAGCGATTCGGTTTTCTTTATCACCCCACTCCATTTTAATTATAGCAAAATATTGTACAATGTATTGGCGCCAAAATTAGTAAACACAATGAACAATCGTATAAAAATGACAGATTCCAAATTCAAATGTAATATCTTTCTTATTTTAATTGTAACAGTACTTATGGCCAGACTAAGTATGTACCTACTGTGTTTCTTCCGAAATTAAATGTGATAGATATATTTTCTTACACCACTTAGGTGGCAGGCAAGCATATCTTCCACCTGATGGAAAGTGGTTACCGTGGCCTATAGACGTAGGCAAAACTCGCGTTGCCAGTCGCGTTACAGGGCTAAAAGACAAAGTTGAATCCAAGGTCACAAGATCATAACGTGTTATGTGCAATAGAGGTATCAAGTGTCTGTAATGGTGACCCTCTTTCCTGAGACTTTGCCTTTAGCTTACCATCAGACGAGGTGAAGTCAAGTTGACGTGTCATAGATAAAAAAAAGTTTTATATTAAGGTACGATTCAGAACTCTGCAGTACGCAGCAGTGTTGCGCTATTCAAAGAAAGAAAGAAAGAAAGAAAATATTTTATTCAGGCCCCACACAGCGGGCACCCCACCAAATACAAACAGGTAGGCATTACTACAGTTAACAGGTAGGTACATCAAATCAAAAAAACAAAAATTAAAAAATAAAATATAAAAAAACAGTACATTAAAATTAAACTACGGGTGCAACACTCCACACTATGCGAGCCCAAATAGGGCCCCATCTCAGCATTGAATGCTGCGCACACCCTTCGTTGGGTATGCACAGCGCTGGTTTTCAGATTCGTGGTGATGTGCTATTTTCTATTAATTCATTTGCATGCAGCATTGCTATGTAGCTCGAAATGTAATGTCATATAAGCACGTAGAGATTAAATGGACACCAGCATATAATAGCAGCACTGCTGCGTGCTGCAGAGTTCTGAATCATGCCTTTAAAGAACATAGTGTAGTAATAAAAATACTGCCGCTTAACGTCCTCCAAATGAAACAACAAAATATGTCTTATTCAAAAAATACTTTATTTTCATTATAAAATTTTCACACGGTCAAGTGTAATAAAGCAATTAGGTAGTACAAAAAATGCCTACACATAACTTCAAAGGTACGCAGTTCAACACGGGTAAAAAATATGACCTCGTTTTTTGTTTGTACGTTAGTTACGTTAAAAATGAAAATATAATGTATGAATACTATGAACAGTACCTACTTACGTACATAATTGACAAAAATATTGTGTAAGTGCACAGAGCAAGGTCGCACGTCGTATGTACCTACGTGTTCTGTGGTCAGTTATGAACAAAATTATCAAATGATTATACCCACTGTCCACGTTAAGGTACTTTAGTATTACAGAATTGTATTATATTATCTGTGGCAATACAGTAATCTTCTCTTATATAATTTAGTAGTTATCTGTGGTTAGGCGTAACGTATGTTAGCGTAACACGATTTATTACGACAGATAATAAATAATATAATTCTTATTACAACTGAGATTCGATACATAAACAAATAATATAATATAAATAAGCGACGACCTCCGTGGCGTAGCGGTAGAGCATTCGACTGCTATGCAGGGGGCACGGGTTCGATTCCCGCTCAGTGCAAATATTTATATGCATGAATATGTTTATTTGCATTGGTCTGGGTGTTTCTATGTATAATATGTATGTATTTAAAAAAAAAAGTATCTAAGTATGTTTATCCGCATTCTAGATCCCCTAACACAAGCTAGTTAAGCTATGCTTACCATGGGTCTAGATAGCGTTGTGTAGAATGTCGTGGAATATTTATTTATTTATTTTATCTCTTTTTTACACTTGTTGAGTTACAAAATAATATCTATAGGTTGAATAAAAATAAACAACTTCCTAAGTAGGTATATAATATAATAAAATGTTGCAAAAACTTGTATATTTTTTATGTAAGTTATTTAAACAGTGTTCCAGTACTCATCAACAAAAAGAAACACTACCTAAGTAATGAAGTAGAGGCCAGTAGACCCCACTAAGAGAGTTAGTGAACCCCAACGGTTCACTAATTCTCTTAGTGGGGTATCTTGCTTGATGTTACGGATCCGAAGGCAGTCACTCCCGTGAAAGCTAAGTTGATCCAAAATGCCACTCCTAAATGAAGAGAATGTGGACAAGAACTTAAGTGCAAACTTTGAATGCACCCAGTAATCTTTGAATGATGATGACAATTACAAAGCAGGCACTGACAACTGACATATATAATCAAAGGCACTGACGTACGAATAATGTCATTTAGACACTATAAAAAAACCATGATCGACCCTGACTTTTTAATTATGAACGGATGGTAGGTAATAAAGGAACGTAGTCAACTAAAACCTTGCCAGCAAAAAAAATATCCATCGCATAGTCACGCTGCTATTTATAAGCTTTTAATTAAAACGTACAGTAGTAAACATACCTTCCTACCTAATTAATTACATAAAAAACATATCGGGTCAAAGCCTGTTTGTTCCTTTGAATATGCTTATTATAGTGCAATTCTGTAATATAGAAATTCGATTTCGAATCTCCCGTGAAACCGTCGCGTGGCTCCCGGCAGAGCAGAATTAGGGCCACCCCATCTCTTCCCATGCGGTGTCGTACAAGGCGACTAAGGGATAGGGCTGTTTAACATCAGACAAATATATACAGCCCAGACTCAGCCTCAGATGCAGGACTCTAGTCAACTATAGTGCCCGGAAGGCGACAATAGGCTCACCCCCTATTACGTGGGACCGAATTCAATGATTGGTGAAATTTGGGTGTTAATTCGACTCTCCCTAACCCTCCGGGGATGAAGGCGTTTTGAATCTTACTTAAACAAGAGCGCTCACTTCGAGTATGTTCAGAGAGCAAATAAATTAATCTCAACTAGCTGACCCGCCCTGGGTGCACTCGTGGCATATTTTGAAACCTCATATCACTCCTTTGAGCCCGTAATTTTATAATCTTTAAGTAAAGTATGGAAATCTGCCGGATTTGTTGACATTTATGATCACTGCTCGGTTCTCTTATGTAGTAACGTGATGATACGAGTATATAGCCTTAAACCTTCGTCGATAAACGAACAAGTAAAATATCGATAAACGAACTATTCAACAGTATCCTGGTTTTCGACTTTGTGTTTAAAGTCCACAATTAAAAGACTTTGCAGACGGAATGATAAAATGTAATGAAATTTATTTTATTTTGAATTTTAAGCGTAAAGAAATAAAATTTAAAATTGAATACCATTTTTTGCAGCGACTAGTAATGATAGTGGTTTTGCTTTAGTAGAATCGAGGGCCAGTTCCTGAGATTAGCGCTTCAAACAAACAAATACACAAACATACAAACTCATCAGCTTTGTAATATTAGTATAGATTTGATTGGTTAGAGTACATTACCAGTGTTACTTAACTAATAGTCTGAGAGAGGACACTGGATATAGAGAAGAAAATAAAGAAGCCGTAATAAAATAAAGTACGAAGAAGCCAGTTGAATTAATTGTCAATCCCTCGCTTTGAATGCGCTTCCAAATATTTTGGGACAAGTGGAAGTAACAGCATTTATGTTGTGCACTAGGGAACACATTTTGACCGGCTCTTTATAGGTACTAGTTCAAAATAAAATGAAATAAATAAACTAAATCAGTAATTAGGAATTCAGGCTTCAGTTCATTAAGTAGGTGTCTTTTTGTTGGTTAATCATTAAATTTTATTCACCCTTATTTTTTTAATTGTTCCACTTTACCAGTAAATCTATAATTTTCCACACTCACACAAAACATCGATTCGTCAAACATCGATTTACAGCAAGCATTTCTTTGTAAAGCAAGAAGTAGTAGAAGCCTTCGCATTTACTAGACTTTCGCACTGACGTGCATCGCGCTGGAATACATTCGACAATGTGTGAATCGACATGGAATACTTTCGCACTACCGTGCTTCGCAGTGGAAAGCATTCGAAATTATGGGTATCAATGTGGCGCACTTTCGCACTACCGTGAGTTGCATTTCGGTTTTTTAGGGCTAGTTCATCGCAATTTTGAACTTCGAAATTCAGTATGACAGTCGCTCGCTACCTTTTACATTGGGACCTAAACAAACTGGCGAAATGTGGGTGCTAGCACCTCTGCCTAACCCCTTCGGGGATATAGGCGTGAGTTTATGTTGTTACAACTAAGCGAATGTAGAACCAGAAATCTTTGCAGTTGGTGCTTCGCATTTTGTACAAATTTGTACAAATTTTGTAATATGGCAAATAAATTATTCTAGTACCTAGGTACTTAGAATAAAATCAAATTGAATCCGATGTAGGTAAAGTTTACGGCTTAAGGATGGACTTGCACGGACCTGTCCTTGACGTCCATTGGTCCACTGTGCTGTTTTTTTATACCACTTAAGCGGCAAGCAAGCACACGGCCCACCTGATGGAAATTGGTAACCGTGACCTATGGACGTGTGCAACACCAAGGGAGTCACACTCGCGCTGTCAACCCTGTAAGCACAGAGAGTTTCTGTGCCGTCAGTATAAAAGACAAAACAGGACAAGCTTATGGTCTTCCCACTGACAGCACAAAACTACCCTACTCACCGCCGGGAACACAACACGAGGTTATTATGGCCGCGGTATTTAGTAGGACTGTTGTAACAACCACTGCTTGAACCAATATCTATGTGAATGCTTTACCAAGAAATTGATTTACATCTATGTACTTAAACAACATAGTACATGTTAGGTATTAGGTACAATATCTACATACTGAGGCACGAGTATTTTGTTTATTATGTATGGTAATTTACCTACGTAATTAAACATTCTCTTCCGTTCCTGCATTTAATGTGTACAAGTGCAGGTACATATTTAAAGGCACATTACCATAATCCTCATTACGTTTTTCTTTGCGACGGCGAGCGACGATAAGATTGACGTTACTTCATATTATAAAGCAGTAGGTCTCGGTTATATGTTTACGTTTGAAGTCCAACTTAATAGTTTAGTAGATATTGGACTTATTCGCCAAAGGTTATTCTGTCATTTATGAACTTCTTCGTTATATAAGTATCATTTCACACTCCACAGCTTGTTCCACGCTAGAATACTAACAAAATAATACTAAACCAATGACGTAAAATAGATACGTCATACACGAAGATGGCGGCTTTCAAAAATGGCGTAAACACTATAAAAAAATATAACTAATTACTAATAATACGTCAATATAATTAATTCATATACATAATATTTATAGGAGGTAGGACACGACGGTATTTCCGGTCAATTGAGGCAGTCTGACTGGGGAAGTATCTCCGCCCTATAGAATACCGCGGCCCTAATAACCTTGTGTTGTGTTCCCGGCGGAGCCAGAGCTCACTGGAGAGTTTTTGTGCTGTCAGTGGAAAGACCAAAGCATGTCCTGCTTTGTCTTTTACACTGACACGCTCCATTTAAACAATGTACTACAACAAAACCATAGTCATACTTACCGCAGACACTACAAAAATGGCATTAAATTTTCAACTTTATTTCCATGCTGCTAAAGTTCAAAATAAAATGAAAATAGTTTCATTATCCTTTTATTTACTCTGCAAAACGCCTTTTAATTATGGACTAGGACTTTAACAATGGATTTTTTATCAGTACCTATGCGTGGTATTACAGTGCCAGTGGTTTTGCTTTAGCAAAATCGAGGCCCAGCGGGCCCAGCAGCGGGCTCAGCGGGTACTGTAAGTACTGGTGCGCTAATGTAACAGCCAATGCTGATAATGGAAGACACGTTAGCCTCGCACGTGTTCTTCTGAATAGGAAAAGAAGATCCATGAAAATTTTGATTTTGTTGAAGCAAAACCACTTTTATACCACTTAGGTGGCAGACAAGCGCACGACCCACCTGATACCATGGACACTGCTTAATATCCATTCAATTTTCGACTTTAAAGCAATGCTATTATGGTCCAAAATTAAAAATATTTTTCCAGAGAGAATGTACAAGTATAATGATACTCTTTTCATTTAATTTTATACTTTAACGGTATAGAAATAAAATAAAACAAAATCTAAAAATCAATGCCATTTTTTGCAGTGTACTTATGTGGTTTAGCTTTGGTAAAATTGAGGGCCTGGAATAACACTAGGGTGAAGTAGACTGAAACACTTGCCTTGCCCAGCCATAGTTGCTTTCATAGAAGCTAATGGACGTGAATAGAGGCTATTAGCTAGGTAGTAAAGTACCTAGTCACAGGCCCGGTGATTTCTACGCTTATGCTAATGTGTTCTTTGAAATGTTTATGACATAAAAACCATTATACGCGTGTCGACTACTGTTTTACATACAAAACACGACATTAATACTACATTGTACGTAATATTTTTAAAATCTACTTTCTGGAAAAGCATTTAGTTAACAATCAACAAAAGAAAATTAAAGAAATGCTCTATGATGTGTAATTGTAATGAATTCTGTATTCAAATCCATAGAGATATATGGTACAATTTGTGATGGCTTCAAAGTAGATACTATTTTCAGTTTTCAAACTACCTCCTGTCATACCTATATTATCTGTGGTTGTACTCAGCTTCTGTCTTTACCGAATGCCATCGAACGATCATGCTGGGTGAGAATTCTGTGTCATGACAAAAAATATTGAAAAGTAGGATACTCGTAGATAAAATTTATACATCAGTTAGCGTAAAGAATTTGGATAATAATTCTTACGTCTTTGTTTTCGCCATGGCATAAAATAACATCTATTTAATTATTATTCATCTTGTTTAATCTGGCATTGTCATTTTAAACATGCATAAATTATTAAAACATTATTTACAAGACGCGCTAAAACGCCACAATAACTAGTATTATTATGTGTCGGCTGCGAGAACCGACACTCGCTTTTACGAACACTTCCAGATAACGACGGCCTGGTTTCCTCCGAAGTACAAGTAGCAAATAGTGGTGCATTCGTAGGTGATCTCGAAGCCGTAGCTCTCGCCAACGACAACGTGGAAGGCAGCACCGAACTTTTTGTCCATTGATTCTTTAACCATGCGCGCAGCCAGTTCATTGTTCGCGGAATATTTTTCACAAGCCGTCACAGATAACTCCATCGCTTCTATCCTCATCTCTTCTGGCATGTCTGAATGCTGTGGACAAACATTCACATTTTAAAACTGAATTTCAATTGTGTTTATAACTATCCGTGTAGTACGGAGAAAGAATACAAATAACGCCACCCCACACCACCCCATCTCATCCGAAGAGTGACATAAGAGGCGACTACCGGCAAAATAAGCAGACAATATCACTACGAGAGAAGGAAAGCCCAAAATAAAACGCAGGGTTTTATTTTGGGCTTTCCTAACCAACCCATCTAGCCAGCGTGGAAACAATAAGCCAAAGCCTACTAACAGTGGGCAGTTCACTGCTGGACATAAGCCTCTCCCAAATTTGGGAGAGGCCTAGGACCAGCAGCAGTGGACTACGAGAGGCTAATTGATGATTGATGATCATAACTATCTTAACGTACCTATGTAACTACGCCTACGGTCTCGGTCAAAATAGTGGACTAGCCATATTAGTATGGTGGAAATGGCACTATTTGTCTCTGCAGAGCTCTGCCCCCGACTCCACCTGTACACTACACGTCCTATCAGCTCAGACTCCACCTCCTACCTATTACAAATTACATGGCCTCATCTTTACTTAGGAATTAGCGGGTGACATTTTTTAGACTATTTATACTGTTGATTGATGACACTAGGTGGAATTAGTTGCTACACATATTGACGACACTCGTGTACTTTTTCGCCTTACGGCCTTCTCAAAGGATCCTTTGAGGATGTCGTACGGCGAAGGCCAAAAAGTACAAGTGTGTTCTCCAAATTTAGGGATATTTTAATTTTTCTTACAACTGCAATAATCTGTAGCTATTGCTCAAAGTTCTACAATACGATGGTGAAACAATAAACAAATAACAATCTCGGTAAAATCTCTCCTAGTAACATCAGCTAACACGAAAATGAGAACAAAAACATTCCAAAATTCTTTTCAACACCTTATTTCACGCCAAGCAAATCCATTACCAAACTAAGCGTGTACAACTCTTCGCTTTACGTAACCGTCTCTAAATACGAACTAATGTACGAGACCAAGATGGGTCCAACTGCCAAAACAAACAGTAGGATGTATTATTCGATGAAGCATCACCACCGTATCGACGACGAGGCGAGAGCTGTCAGAACGATCATATGGTGTTTATGTGTACTTACTTCCGATCCGGTAATTTACAGTGATGTTTATACGAGAGAGATTTGGTACAGTATGTTGGCTCGCAAAGCAAATATTTGTAGAAATTATAATGCATATTGCGTAGATCACTTGCCGGAATGTAGTATGAAGGATTTTAACACGTTTTGGTTTCAATTAGGTATTACATATTCGCACTAACTCAACTTTTGTCTTGATTTAAGTATAAGAATACTTGTTTGTTCGATGCGTTCTGGATTCGATTCCCTGTTTAGGCTAGCTGTCATGGGATTTTTCTGTCAGGAAATTCCCTCAATAGCGGTGCAGGTTAGACTAGTTGTGGCATCGAGGTAGGAAAGAAATACTTCTCGTCTGTAATTCCCCTTCCAAATAATTATATTGGAGATGGCGAATAGCTATGTATGTGCTATTGGTTAAGTATCTGATGTGCTAATTATTAGTAGTTATGTTGGAAATCAGTTGTAGTCATAGCAACCTATATGGATCTTTGCCACATTTTTTTTTTATACCACTTAGTTGGCAAACAAGCACACGGCTCACCTGATGGGAAGCGGTTACTGTGGCCTATGGACGTATGCAACACCAGGGGTGTCACACTCGCGCTGCCGACCATGAAGAAACCTTCTGATGCCCCTCTTGAAGAACCCCATATTGTAGGCGCTTGGGAAAACCGCAGCAGGGAGGTCATTCCACAGCTTGAGTGTGCGTGGGATGAAGTTTCTTTCATACCGCACAGTGCGCACCGTCAGGTCGCAATGTGTGAGGATGAATTCCCTGCCTATGGCGAGAGGTGCGATGATAGAATGTAGCTACGGGCATCATGTCAAACAATTCACCTGAGCACAAACCACTGTATAGGCGGTAGAACACACACAGTGAGGCAAAATCCCTCCTAAGGCTAAGAGGTTCCACACTACCTGTGAGTATGGGATTGTCAACCAGCCTCAATGCCCGTCTTTGCACTGAGTCGAAGGGGTCAAGCTGGTATGCAGGTGCTCCAGTAAAAAGGTGACAGCAGTACTCCATGTGAGGCCGGACCTGTGCTTTATAGGTATAAAGAAGGAGTTGCTGCCCCGCAGTGAAGTACTGCTTCGCCCTGTTGAGCACTCCAAGCTTTCTTGATGCCAACTTAACCTTGTCCCGCAAATGACTTCGGTATTGGACGTCGCTGGGGATATCGACACCAAGGATCCCTAAACTCGAGGTGATGGTAAGCGGTGTGCCCAGGAATTGCTACAATGAATGGGGTTTTCTTAGAAGTGAATACACATACTTGTGTCTTAACTTAACACCAAACCAACATCCGCGTGAAGACGACTCCTAACGCGTCTTTTTTATGGCATATCTAGTCTGTGGTTGTTTACGTTACACAACAACAGATTATGTTTATAGGAGGTAGAACACGGCGGTATTTCCGCCCAATTGAGCAGTCCGACTGGGGAAGTACCTCTGCCGTACAGAATACCGCGGTTATAATAACTTCCATGTTGTGTTCCCAGCGGTGAGTAGGGTTCCCAGAGCTCACTGGAGAATATGTGCTGTCAGTGGGATGACTAAAGGCTTTTCCTGCTTTGTCCTCTACACTGACGACACAGAGACTCTGTGCTTACAGGGTCGGCAGCGCGAGTGTGGCTTCTCTGGTGTTACATACGTCCATAGGCCACGGTAACCATTTTCCATCAGGTGGACCGTGTGCTTGTCTGCCACATAAGTGGTATAAAAAAATGTGCAATATTTAGAATTGAATCCTTCAAAAAGGCCATTAAATAAAATCCACAATTTGAGGATAAATTTCCGATGGATATTCATCGGAAGATGAATACTTTCCTGAACTGCTAAGCATAGATGCAAGCAGCTGTAGCTACCTACGTAGTTTATAATTATCTTTACCTTGTGATAGCAACAATTAAAAATCTGATTCGTCATGAGAATGGCAATCAGCGGTCGGCGTAGGTGGAAACCAAACACCGATCGTTCCGGTCGAACGATTTTTATCTATAACACCGTTGTAGCACTGACGGACCTTGACTTCACCGAAATTTAATATCTCTTACCGTTTGATCGATATCTCTAATAATGGATATTTACTTTCAGATTAAGAAGAAATTTGCTATTGCGTTATAAGATGGGAAGTCCGCTCTAGAAGCAATATTCTGCTATTCGTCGAAATGTCAAGAACTCAAGGCTCTCTAGAGTGGTATAATTCTGCTATTAGTCGAGACTAGATCGAGGTATCAAAACCTCAAGAACTCAAGGCTCTCTAGAGTGGTATAATTCTGCTATTAGTCGAGACTAGATCGAGGTATCAAAACCTCAAGAACTCAAGGCTCTCTAGAGTGGTATAATTCTGCTATTAGTCGAGACTAGATCGAGGTATCAAAACCTCAAGAACTCAAGGCTCTCTAGAGTGGTATAATTCTGCTATTAGTCGAGACTAGATTTAGGTATCAAAACCTTCTGTGGTCTACCGAGAGAAAACACATGGGTCAACATTTTACACGATTCACACTTAAACTATTTTTTTATACCACGGCAGACATGGCCTATGGCCCTATGGACGTGTGTAACACCAGAACACTGGTTTCCTTTTTTTTGTTGGGTTGGGACCTGAATTAGTGCGGCCTCATAAATACTTTGTTTCTAATACCACAGATAATATAATATACATACATACATATAATCACGCCTTTTTCCTCGGAGGGTTAGGCAGAGGTGAATTATCACCCACATTTCACCAATTATTGAATAATAGTCCCCCGCAATAGGGGGAGAGCCTATTGGCGTCTTCCGGGTACTATTGGTGACTCAAGCCATGCATCTGAGGCTGAGTCTGGGTTGTATATATCTGTCTGATGCTAAACAGCCCTATCCCTAAGTCACCTTGTATGGGAAGAGATGGGGTGGTCAATTATTCTGCCGGGAACCACGCGGCTATAATATAATTCTCTAATACTAAGTAGTTAAAGTAGTGAAAATGCTATATAGGTACGTACACCAGTATGAATTCACTAATTCCATTAGTAGGTAACTAAACAAACATTACTTAAGCCAATCTTACAATTGCTACGAAATGTTGGGATGTCAACCTACGAGTGAGTATAAGTATCTACCTATTATCATATAGAACATAGTTTGACACAGTACTCTGTACCTACCTACTTAACCTAAGGTCGGTTTGTTAGTAAATAAGAAAAACCTCACAAAAACCCAGTTGTTTATGTGAGGACTTTATGTCATTACAAAAACTAATAACTTGTAATTCATTCAGAGAATACTTAGGCAGAGCATGAGTGCGATAAGCTAATAAATACACAGCCTACACAATCACAAATTAATTAACGCTAAACAAAGACGCAAAACGTAATATTTACCCTTATGAGAGGATACGTATGGACCACTTTCTCAACACCCGCTCCTGGCGCAGCCTCATCACCCATTGTCCGTAAAATTCACAGAATGTTCAGTTATTAATCACACAATCACTTCACCACAAGAATGCAATATAATATTCGAAACTCAACACGATCTGTCGAACGCGCAGTGCAATGTCTCCCCGCTGTTTACTCGTTGCCTTGGAAACCGACAGAAGCGGGAAGATTCTGATTGATTTTTCTCAGCGCAGTGCACTGTACAACCAGCCAGACTCGCTGGCTACTAATCTACTAATGGTAGTAAAATATGCGATGTTTTGTTCTCCAAGGCTGTGCGTGGGAGCTCGAGTAGTTTTAACTTAGGTGAAAATTATACGTATTCAAACTTTAATTATAACATCATTACCTATCGTTACATACGTGGTACCTATTGTAAGTATGTAATATTATCAAAAAACGCAGACATTAAAATTATTTTGGTCGTGTTAGTAATTAGTTTCAGCTAGTCTTACGTAAGTTGAACAAAGCAGAAGGCATTGGACTGTCTATTTTATAGCTTAGGTATTAAGTTTAATATATTTATATGAATGAGCGGTAGCCTAGTGGCTACCGCGGTAGCCTAGTGGTATGGATAATGGACTGCCGAGACGAGGTCTCGGGTTTAATCCCAGGTTTTGCCATGGCACACACCAATGACTTTTCTTTGCTTTTTGAAGTTATGTGTGTATTTATCGCAGGTTTATAAGCGCCGGGTTAATGGCAATGAGCTTGCCACATATTACATTGGGACCTAAACATAAACTGGCGAAATGTGGGTGCAAGCACCTCTGCCTACTCCTTCAGGGATATGGGCGTGAGTTTATGTTATGTTATAGATGAATGAGTGATATGCTTAGGCACCTATGTAGGTGCTTCAAAGTTCAATCAATCAATCAACTCGCCCAACGCAGTCTACTGCTAGACTAGGCCTGTTTCCACGCTGGCCAAACGAGTTGGTACAGGGTTCTATTTCAAGTTTTCCTTCTCTCTCAATGATATCATCTGCGTAATTTTCCATCAGTCGCCTCTTACCCTTCGGATGCAATGGGGTGGTGATACTTGTATTCTTTCTTCGTCACCACACTGATAAGGTAGGTATAGGTGCTTAGTGAGATAAATTTAATGAAGTGCATTTAATGGCAATAACTATTTGCCAGCGTCGATTATAGTCCTACCTCATAAAAAAAATTGTGTTGCATTACATAAATGGTTGGTGGACGAAACTTTTTATACAGTGGAAGACTTTTTAAAGAAATGTGCATGACATTCGTACCACTGCAGAAATGCGTTGTAACGGCTGCGCTATTATTGTGACTGCAATATATTTTACATGTAACACCAGTGGAGTCACACCCGTGCTGCCGACCCTGTGAGAACAGGGATTTTCTGTGCCTTTAGTGCAGAACACGAAATCAGGACAAGCCTTTGTTCTTCCCAGTGACAGCACAAAAACTCTTCAGTGAGCTCTGGCTACCCTACTCACCGCCGGGAAAACAACACGAGGTTATTATAGACATGGTATTCTGTAGAGTGGAGGTACTGCCCCAGTCGGACTGCTCAATTGGGACAGAAATACCGCCGTGTCCTATTAAAAAAATAATAGGTATGAGTAGAAAGAATATGAATGAGTATCATATAGTGACTTGGTAATGTATGGACCGTGGTTCGATTCCCGGGCAATTCCGATTTCTTTTTCGATTTTTTTATTTTTTTAATACCAATTACTTGGCAGACAAGCACACGGCCCACCTGATGGGAAGCGGTTACCGTGGAATTTATTAGTATCAGCATACGGAAAAGTGCCGAATTCAGCAATAGACTCGTCCTACATTACATTGGACCAAAAAACACCTCGGCTTACGACTTTGGGAGCAAAAATGCGTGATTATATATAGATGATGTTATATGTGTCTGTTTAAATAAAACACAATTAGGTACATTCAATTTGCTCACTTATAGACTCGGTAAAAGTAATTTTCACACAACTAAATAGTTCCTGTGCCTACGTTGCATTTAAGTTATAATAAAACTACCGCTTTTAAAGGGAATTTACCTCATTTCCCAATCTCTGAGCCCCTAAAAGGATATCTCAATCACAACTTTATAGCAAAGTTGCGACGCTATAACTGTAGAACTGCGACTTGCAAAATAACTCTTACAAATACAACAGGGAACATGCCAAAACAAAATCGCGAGTGAATAGGTACACGTACAGTAAGCATCGTGTGTCGTGAACGTGATCGAGATCGCGTTCGAGTTTGTAGTGAGAGTGAAACCAGTGGTAGTGCAGATACGCGTAGTAAAAGAACTCGAAAGAGGGTAGATCGATGTATTTACTGCTAACAATATTTTTCACTGTTCATCGCCAATCATCGCCAATACTAGAGTTCCTCCATAATCATGGTGCTTGCAACAGCGCCGAAATATTGGAAACTCAGAACAATACAACATGGTAAATATCCAGATAACTTTACTCCTATTGAGATAAAATATAACTATACTGTAGGTGCCTATTGATAGATGTGGATACAATAGGAATATAGCGTGCGACTTTATTTTGAAAATTGATACGAATACAAGCACCCTACCTACCTGACAGTAAGTAGGTGGATACTGGTAGATGAATGCTTGCTAAAGGAGGTGGCAAGAAAGGAACAGGAAAAAACGAAGATGTACAAATATTACATATTGAAACATTCTACAATATTCTACACAACGCTATATAGACCCATTGCCCATGGAAAACATAGCTTAACTAGCTTTTGTTATGGAATCTAGAATGCGGATAAACATTTTAGATCCTTTTTTTTTGTAAATACTTACATATATAAATATCATTCATCGAAACACCGACCAATACAAATATACATAGGTATTCATGCATATAAATATTTGCACTGAGTGGGATCGAACCCGCGCCCCCTGCGTAGCAGTCCAACTTTCTACCGCTATGCCACAGAGATCACGTTGAAGAACTGAAAGAAAAAAAAAAAAAAAAAAAAAAAAAAATTATTGCATCATTTTGTTATACATCTAGGTACATACAGTCTCTGTCTCCCGAACTAGGTCCTCAACCTGTATCTCAGGAGACAGTTCCTTCCAAATTACAGGTTTCACACTGTGGAATCTGTTATATGGCTTATAAAAAAACGGAGAGAAACGGCCTTTTCTCTTTCAGTGTGAATTGCCCCTTAAAGTCAGCATAAAGTGAACAGTAGAAACCCAAACACAAACCAAACCCAAAACAATGGAACGTAAGTATTCAAGCAAAAAATTATTTGCACTGAGTGGGAATGGAACCCGCGACCTCCGACGTAACAGTCTAACAGTCGATTGCTCTATAACCACGCCACGCCACACGGCACATCATGTGATTATTAATGATTTTTGTACGTACCTACATTACTAAGGTGGTAAACAAGTGCATCCGTTTCATTATAAGCGCTTACCGACCCATAAATACTCATTCGCGTGCTACAAAATTATTCTCTTCTCCAAAATGTTTTGGTCGCCATATTTACCAGTACAAAACAATCTGTATTACTCTACTATATCTGATAGACGTACTTCCTTACCCGGTGACTCTAAATATCTTACACCAAATTGAAATGCTTTGCTAAAGTTCTAAGAAAGTTACCAAACCGAAATTGGAAGGCTCAGTACCTAAATCTTCTTGTAATTGCATTGCAGCATCGAAAAATTAGAATCTATGGTACGAAAATAATTCATATCATAGCAACATTTTTGTAATTTCTACCAAATGTCAATGTCAAAATCAGCTGTGCGAAATTGTGTTTACGTTTAATAAAAAAATAGATTAAAACGTATTTTATTAATTGCTTTAATTAATAATAACATCATGGCTTCTCGTTTTAGTGGAGCTTTGCAGTTAACAGACTTAGATGATTTCATAACTCCCTCACAGGTACAAACATAACCTATTTTGTAAACAAATTATTCTGTAAACTTTTAGGTACCCATTGCCTGTTCCCTTACGTATGTACCCTGACACATTTACTGTACAAGCTTTCTGTTATCTATATCTCTATTTGAATATCACTACAATATCTCTAATATGTATGTATTTACAAAAAAAGTATCTAAGTATGTTTATCCGCGTTTGTACGCCAAGGTCAGACGTAAACTTAATGAATAATGTTTTGAAACTGTAATACGTAAACTTAATGAATAATGTTTTGAAACTGTAATATTTTGTATGGCTTGCTTGTAGTAGGTAATGGAAATTTAACCCCTTCTTGTTGACTAATTGATCTGGTATTTGGTAGACAGCTTTAATTCGGATGATAATGCAATTTAAAATAATAAAACTTAAAAAATAATCTTCAAGTACCTATTGCCTATTTTTCTGTTTATAGGAATGTATTAAGCCTGTTAAAATAGAAAAATCGAAGACTAAAACAGGTGCAAAGATAAAAATTGGAGAGGATGGGTATTTTGATGTGTCCAATGGAAGAGAGCAGAAGCTGCAGAAAGTGGAGATAACTCTCGCTGACTGTCTCGCCTGCAGCGGCTGCATCACATCTGCCGAGAGTGTCCTTGTCACAAAGCAAAGTCAAGAAGAGTTGTTGCGGTAATTACATGCTTTTTTAATTACAAACTATACTTAAATATATGGAAAGTAGACCCCGGGTTTAATTATAACATTATGCTGGTTGTATTGAGGGTTAACTAATCCAGAAGTCAACGAATACAGGATAGTTCAGAAACAGACGTGGTTACAACAAGAAGCGTGTAGATTAAAAAATAGACCAATAAACAAAAGGACTTTAAAATAACTCTTCCTATGTCATCAAATCCTTTTTTTATTGTGAATGAATAGTTTTTTTTTCTAATGTTATTAATTTTTTAAACTTTTAATTTTTGATTGACTGACTATGTTGACATTTTGTAGGTAGATTGTAAGCAGTTTTCAGATATTTTCTTTATCAATTTCAATTACTATATTATTTTTGTATAACAATCAGCCAAAGCTGTGTATATCTATAATTGGTGTAGCACATACCTAATAACATCTTGCATTACTACTCATAAGACAATGTTTGTGTATACACTGTTGATATGCCAAAATAAATAAATAAATAAAATAAATAAAAAATCCTTTGAGATCAGGAACTTAGGCAATTAACATTGTGAGGCTCCAATAGCACAAATACTTTATAATTTAACTTTTTTGCTTAATACTAAAAAGCGCTTACCAGGTCATTGAATTGGTTTCCCAACATTTTAGGCCCTTTTAAAAAACAAAACGAACAAGCACTATTACAATTTTTGATGCCAATCTAATAAGATTAATGGCAATAGGCTCGCCATTACATTGGGACCTAAACATAAACTGGCGAAATGTGGGTGCTAGCACCCCTGCCAACCCCTTCGGGGATATAGGTGTGAGATTATAAAAAAAAGTCTAATAAGAATAACATTAAAAATTGAAAAAAAGTTGCCTAAGTTTATTGCTATCCATTTCCCTAAATATGTTTTTAATTGCTGGCCAGTAACATAACAATACAGTGAAGTTAGTTATACATTCTTCTTCTAGCCTCGGTGGCGTGGCGGTAGTGAACGCGACTGCTACGCAGGAGGCGCGGGTTCGATCCCCGCTCAGTGCAAATATTTGTATGCATGAATATGGGTATTTGCATTGGTCTGGGTGTTTCTATGTATAATATTTATGTATTTACAAAAAAAAAAAGTATTTAAGTATGTTTATCCGTATTCTAGATTCCATAACACAAGCTAGTTAAATTATGCTTACCATAGCGTTGTGTAGAATGTTGTAGAATATTTATTATTATTTTATTATTATTATTTTGATTCCACAGAGTATTCTCAGAGAGGAAGTACACAGATAGCAAAGGTGTGACCAATGACGTGAGTCTCATAGTGATATCTCTGTCAGCGCAGCCCACTCTGTCACTAGCAGCCAGGTACAAGCTCACAGCTGAAGAAGCCACTAGCAAGTTGGCAGGTGCTTTATATTTCGTAATAATATTGTATTATAGCTGGTAGAAGTAGACCCATGCAATGATTGAGCACAAGATTGAGTGTTAAAAGTAAACTTAGTGTAAATTGGGAATGGGAAATTTCTGAATGTAAATCACCTCAGTGTTCATAAAACGTCCATCACGCCTTTATCCTCGGAGGGTTAGGCAGACATGAATTAACACCCACATTTCACCAATCATTGTATTTGGTTCCACATAATAGAGGGTGACCCAATTGCCGTTGCAAGCACTATTGCTGACTCAAGCCATGCATCTGAGGCTGAGTCTGGGCTCTATATTTTCTGTCTGGTGTTAAACAGCCCTATGGGAAGAGATGGGGTAATCCAAATTCTACTACCATGCGGTTCATAAAAACGCCTCTGAATTTAGCTCTAGAATACAATCTGTACTTGGCATTAGTCTCAAGTTGTGACTTATGATTGAGTATTGTCCTAGGACCTAAAATATGGCTCTAATTGTCAACTTTATAGCACCAAAAAAAAATGTATCCACTAAACTGGGCCCCGATTCTGCTAAAGCAAAACCACTATCATACCACAGACAGTGCCAAGAATTCTATTTAATTTTAGATTTTAAGGCAATGTGTTTAAGGCTTAAAATTAAAAAGCTTTTTGCTGAGTAAGTATAATGAGAAAGTATAATGAAAATCTTTTCATTAAATTTTGGACTTTAAGGGTATAGAAATAAAGTCTAAAATTTAATGCTATTTTTTGCAGTGTCTGTGGTCTGACAGTGGTTTGGCTTTAGTAGAATCGAGGTCCTGCTACTTAATGTAACCCATACTAATATTATTATGCGAAAGGAACTCTGTGTGTCCTTGCATTGTTTATTTTTGATGTCATTGGGGTGGGTGGGGTCTAAATGATGATTACGTATGCAGTGGTTATTTACTTTTCCACACATAATATTATTTAATAGTACCTACCGTAAAAAACAAACATGAAAAGAATTATTCATATAGGTACCACCAATATTTACGTAAGCATTGGGTAAGAGCCTTGCTTACTTTTACTGACAAGGAGGAGGGAGGGTAAACTAACTGTAATAAAATACCTTCTGACCCGTATTGATAAATAGGCATATATCTAGAGCTAACGACAAAGGACATAGGTTCTGTTTGCTCGCAATAACTGACAACGACGCGGGCGGTCGGCAACAGCTAGTATGAGCTACAGCAACTGAATATTTTTTTTATAAACCATCCATATTCCCTGTTCAGGTTACTTCAAAAGTTTGGGAGCCGATTTAGTTCTAGACATGACGATAGCCGAAGACTTCGCCCTGCTGGAGGCGCAGCAAGAATTCCTACAGAGATTTCAGAACCAACTTCACGATCCAACGTCTAAAAACCTACCAATGCTTGCTAGCTCCTGTCCAGGTAACTGAGAATAATACTGAAAGATAGACAATTTGGAATGAATGAATGAACGAATGAATGAATATAACTTTATTATACACCGATAATCAACGCCAAATAAACATCTACAAAGTTCACAAGTTTTTGTAGAAAATTACATGATCTACAGCTTTGTCTAACATACTTTTGCGTTAACACTTGCTGTTTACGAGCAAAATTCGAGAATACAATAATTTTGCACTTGACCTTGAATAAAAAAAATGCAGAAGTCCAATCGATGGGGATATTTCTTTTGTAATGGTGTATAATTACCATTACAATACATTAATTACCATTTTATTTATTCTATTTTGACTGGATTATATCTAGCAAAACCTCTCTACACAGGTTGGGTATGTTACGCCGAAAAGACTCACGGCAACTTCATCCTCCCGTACATATCGAGCACGAAGTCTCCCCAGCAGATCATGGGCTCGCTGGTCAAACAGTACCTGTCGAAGCGCAAGGAGACCAGTCCCAAGGAGATATACCACGTCACCTTCATGCCGTGCTACGACAAGAAGCTCGAGGCTTCCCGGGAAGACTTCTACAGCGAGATGATGCAGTGCCACGATGTCGACTGCGTTATCACTTCGAGTAAGTTCTTTTTTGTAGTACATTCACCCTCAAAAATCGCTGAACAGATCATGGACTCGCTGGTCAATTAGTACCTGTATAAGTACAAGGGAACTAGCCCCAAGTAGATAATACCACGTCACCCTCTTGCCGTGCTACAACAAGAAGCTCGAGGCGTCCCAGGAAAACTCCTAGAGATGATACGGTGGCACAATGTCGACTGTGATATCACCTCGAGTACTTTTATAGTAAACATTTAAAAATTAGGTGGTCCGTATCTTAAAATGTGCTCGGCAATCCCTACACATACCGTTTCCCCCGCCGTCGACCAGCAGGGTGTTTATGTCGGACTCGAACCAACTAAACTGCCACGCCGTCCCACGTCTCAAATGCTGGTATAAGGTTGACCTAATAAGACATTTCTCTCGCACCTCGACTGACCTTGAACCATCACTAACTTAGATATAGCCCCCTCAGGTGTGGAACTACATCTGGGAGACTGAGGGGTTCTCGGATTTTTCGTTTCTAGCGCCATATAGTAGAGTCTTGTGGAACCAGCATGCTATCAATACTAACTACTTGTTGCATACCAGACCATATGGTAGCTTCTCCCGACAGGAAAACCTATAAATAACCATTGATGACGCTTCATATAGGAATTAAAATATAACAAAAATGTATTCCCCCAGTCGAGCTAGAACAAATGCTGGAGAACGACCACAATTCTCTGTGCGACATCCCGGGAATGGACCTGGACTGGCCTTGGAGTACTCTCAGCGAGGAGGCCCCGGCGCTCCGCCGTCACACCGGCAGCGGCTCCGGTGGCTGGGCAGACAACGTGTTCCTGTACGCTGCGGAACAACTCTTCGGGGAAACCAGTGCGCAACTCACCTATAAGAACCTCAGGTACTTACTGACAGTGTGGAACCTCTCAGCCTTAGAAAGAAGAGTATTCACCCACCCACATTTCGGCAACTATGAGTTTTGGTCCCACGTAAAGGGGGGCGAGCCTGTATGTGTACATGGATGGAGTACAGCCTTATCCATTAGTCGCCTTCCGTGACACCCACGGGAACAGATGGCCGATGGGGTGGCCTTAGTTCATTCCACTGGGAACCAAGACTGCTATTCTACCGCATATACAGGTTGTCCCAAAATACAAAGATAAGCCGTCACCAGATGGTGGAGCTACTTAAGCTTCAGAAAAATTAGAAAAAATATACAAGTATATAATTTTTTTTATAACTTTAAATCTTTTAAATCTTTCGATTTCTGATACACCTAATGATATTTTCAACTACCAGGCCCACAATTATTTAAATATTTTCGATCTATTTTCTGTATTGAAAACAAACCTTGAAAATTTATTTATTATTTTACAAAAACAACTCAAAATATTTATTTTTCGAAAAAAAATTCAAATATTTTAACTTTCGATCAAGTTTATTTCACAATGGTGGAAAAAAGTATGGACACCACTATGGCGACCTATGTTAAAAATTGGTGCAACTATCCTGGATTACAAAATGGTATGATATTCAACCCATCGTTTTCAGCTAAGTATAAAAGATGTATTTAACAAGTCGAAATATGTCACAGGCTTCATTGTGAACGCAATTATTGTGTTTTATACTTGTTTACAACTTGTTGGCTATACATACTATGTGAACGAAAAAGTGTCTCAATACATGTATAAAACATATGTATTGTATTTGACAACTTGTTTCTTAGTGAAAACGAGGAGTAATAAAACACACACACGGCTTAAAATTGTAGGATATCCTGTATAATAATATGTGTTCGGGAGATTTATTTATGTTTGATATGATAGAACGATTCGATACATTCTATCATCGCACCGCTAGGCTCAACCAGGGAATTCTCTCCCACTCATTGCAACCGGAAACGGTGCGCACAGTGATGTTCGAAAGGAACTTCATTCCGGGCACGCTCAGGCTGTGGTATGATCTATCTACCGACGAGTTTTGGTTAATGGAGCAGTGGTCATATCAACCAGACACATCAAGAAAATATCTGTTTATATTATTAAACGGTTGCAGATAAAATCAAACAAAATAAAGAGAATCATAGCTCAAATTCCAACAAGCAGTATTCTCTTCAATAGTTTACAAACACTACACAATACTCTTTAAGTGACTGATTGCAACACTCATGCGGTATATTGACGCAAATGCATTGACGCGAGTCGACTCTCGACCCTTCAACTGTGTTGCCAGAAACGCATTATTGTCTGAGCATTGCTCAATATTAAACATTGTTATTGTTCAATTCCATTTATCATTTTTGTTTATTCGTATTTTATGTTCGCGCTTTCGTTATAGATATATGTAGAGCTTCTTTATCCGAACACCGTCCCAAATGCACTTCAGAAAGAGTGGTGGAAGCATCTTCTCCACACTCTTTAAAGTTTGTTTTATTTTGACTTTTACAGCAGCTTCTGCCCTCTCGAACCCATCACCCCCAACCCCCACCACAACCAGTTCTCATCTATCAATAAACAGTTGCTCTTGTTGTAAAAGCGATGGACTTATATTGTAATGATACAGCTTTCTTCCCCTGGCGGTGGCGCGTGTGGTTTCCACATCCGAGGAGAGCCAGATCGAGAGAGATGGCCCTGAGTCGGCCGGGGTGCGAGGGCTATGCCTGTCAACCTCACCTTCGGCAACCAACAACGACCACAGGCGCCGTGCGTTTAAGTCGGCTCGAATCTGACATAACCTCTCCCACCGGCTCCGAAAAATAGTCTTTCTTCTCGAGTTTCAGGGTCAAATAAGAGTAGGATATTTTTTTAAATAGGTATAATAAATAACTATATAGGTTTGTCTATACGGCCGCAACTGAGTTGAGAAAAGACTTTACGTCTAGAAATATATCATAACGTTGATAACATGACCGAAACACAGCGATTATATTGTATTCAAGTAGATTTTTTTATATATAGGAAACGTCAATTAGACTTCGCCTTGCCTGTTGGTAAGCTGAAGGCAAAGTCTCAGAAAAGAGGATCACCATTACTTACATATGCCATGGTGACAATGGTGACACTCAGTTTGACGGCCTCATGCTTTTTCACGTCCCGCTTAAAGGACCCGGGACTGTAGGAAGTAGGAAACACGTGAGCTGGTTATAAATTCCAGGCCTTAATGGTGCGAGAAAGGAACCTCCGACCCGCTTGGTTCTTGGTCGGATATTCTACATCGTGTGCGGGTGACATCTAAACCCTACACGTGTTGTCCTGTGTAGGAAAGGGGAGGGTGGAACTAACTGGAAGAGCTTTGGAAAGTGTAGTTATTGTTTCTTCATGGTCGATGCAGCATACCTCCATCGGCCACGGTAAACGCTTCCCATCAGGTGGGCCGTGTGCTTGTCTGCCAACTAATGTAGATGGTTTTTAATGTTTTTATACACACCTAATAGAAAAATAAAAATAAATCATAATATCAACTCCGTTTTGTCAGGGTATAATTAGTTCCAACACCGATAAAAAAGTTAAGTAATTCATAATTAATAATTATTAATTATATTAGATACTAGCTGTACCCGCGACTCCGCCCGCGTATAATTCTTACCTGGGACAGCACATTAATTTTTTTAGGAGGAGAGGATTGCATTTTTATTGAACGAGCGCTCAAGTTGTATCTTTTTTTGTATATTTGATATTAATTTAATATTTTTTGTGCCCATTGCGGTGGAGACTATGGGCAGTTGGGGGTCGGGCACGAAGATGTTGATCGCGGAAATTGGCCGCCGCATCCACGACCATAGCGGTGACTTCCGATCCGGCTCGTTCCTGGGGCAAAGGTTGGCTATTGCGATTCAGCAGGGCAACGCGGCCAGCATCATGGGCACCTTTGCGCCGGGAACGATGCGAAGTGGGTTGTGGCGACATGATCGCGAGTTTGTGTCGTGTATTTATGTTTTAATTATTATGTCTATTTGTAATGTGTTAAAAATTATATCAAGAAATTAAAAAAAAAAAAATTTAATATAATATTTAAAAAAAATATATTTATAAATATTTATTTTTTTATTATTTTTGATGTATTATAAACTACTCAGTAAAATGGCAACAAAAACAATTATGACGAAGTTCATCAATTTATGCGACACTGCGCTACATATAAAAAAACACGTCATTTATTTATTCTGTGCTGTAGACCCAGACCAATGTACACAGTAGAAGAAGCTCGCGAACTCTTATGGTAACACCTGTTCTTTGTCAATCGTGTGCAGAAACCCAGACTTCCGGGAGGTGGTTCTGGAGAAGGACGGCAAGGAAGTGCTGCGGTTCGCGATCGCCAACGGCTTCAGGAACATTCAGAACTTGGTGCAGAAGCTGAAGCGAGGCAAGTCGCCCTACCACTACGTCGAGGTCATGGCGTGTCCCTCAGGTATGATAGCAATCTTTCTTTATAGGGATCCGTGCCTCAAAATAAAAAAGAAAAGAACCCTTATATATCATCAGTACCTCCGCCCTACAGAATACCGCGGCTATAATAACTTCGTGTTATGTTCCTGGCGGTGAGTAGGGTAGCCAGAGCTCACTAGAGAATTTGTGTTGTCAGTGCGAAGACTAAAGGCTTGACCTGCTTTGTCTTCTACACTGGCATGGCATAGAAACTCTGTACTTACAGGGTCGGCAGCGCAACTATGACTCCTCTGGTGTTACAAACGTCCATAGGCCACGGTAACCACTTACCATCTGGTGGGCCGTGTGCTTGTCTGCCACCTGGTATAAAAAAAAAAAAAAGTATCACTTCGTCGTCCGCTTGTTTGTCCGTCTGTCTGTTTGTTAAGAACTTTTTTTCAGGAATTTGTGGAGGTATCAAGGTGAAATTCATATCACATACTCAAGTATATAACGTCTTGAAACTGGGCCAATATCTCACTTCAAAGCAATCAAAATATATATATAGCAGTTTATGTAGCTTAAGTTCTTCCTAAACCTAATTTTGGACGGAACCCTGAGTATGCAAGTCCGACTCGCATTTGAATGGCCGTTTGATATATCGCAGCCAACTAAAATAATCAGCCGTTTAATATTACACCCGGCATCTAAAGACCCAAGATGGCATGCAGTTGGCCAGAGTGCGAGAGATATGCCTCCTGCAATTTCACCAGCATCCTATAACCCTCAGACGGCGTGCGTTTTAGCCGGTTCAAGTCCGACACACAAGATCGTCACCTTCTTCGACGAAGGTTGCCGAAGAAACGGACGATTTAAGAGCCGTCAGTTGATAACTGAGCCAGTGTTGTCCAATCTCGCTCGCACGACCATAGATAATTTAGTCACAAATTATCGAAACTTACTTAAATATCGATTCAATTAAGGATATCATATTGGCTCCGGCGAGGGGAAGGGGGTATCCGTGGGGTTCTTTCGCGCAATAAAAGAACAAGATGGCATGTGGCTTTAGTCGGTTTGAGTCCGACATCACCACCACCCCGCGCGCCGGGCGGGTAGAAAGTATTTACAGAGATTTCCAGTATTGGAAACTTTTTGTACCGGTTTACTACCTTAATAAGACACTAAATTGCCGACAGAGTAGAAATTGGACCACCCCATCTCTTCCCATGTGGTGTCGTACAAGGCGACTAAGGGATAGGGCTGTTTAACATCCGACAGATATATACAGCCTAGACTCCGCGTTAGATGCATGCCTTGAGTCAACAATAGTCCGGAATACGGCAATAGATTCACCCCTTATTCCGTGGGACTGAATAGAATGATGGCGAAATGTGGGTGTTTATTCAAATTCAAATTCATTTATTTGCTGCTTTCACCTCTGCATAACCCTTTTTTATACCACTTAGGTGGCAGACAAGCACACGGCCCACCTGATGGAAAGTGTTTACCACGGCCTATGGACGTGAGTAACACCAGAGGAGACTCACTCGCACTGCCGACCCTGTAAGCACAGTTTCTTTGCCGTCTGTGTAGAAGACAAAGCAGGACAAGCCTTTAGTCTTTCCACTGATAGCACAAATTCTCTAGTGAGCTCTGGCTACCCTACTCACCGCTGGGAACACAACACCACGGTATTCCGTAGGGTGGAAGTACTTCCCCAGTCGCACTGCTCAATTGGGCGGAAATACCGCCGTGTCCTACCTCCTTTCAAATCCTCCCTCCTCCCTCCGGGGATAAAGACATGATTATATGTATTTATGTAAATTTATCACGTCTCCTTCGTAGGATGCCTCAACGGCGGTGCTCAAGTCCGTCCCGTAGCAGGTGAGAGCAGTCGCGAGTTGTCCGCGCAGCTCGAGGCGATGTACTCGTCGCTCCCGCCGGCGGCGCCCGCCGACAGCCGCCTCGTGCGCGCGCTGTACAGCGAGTGGCTCGACGGTAAGGACTCGGACAAGGCGGCCGCCATGCTGCACACCAGCTACCACGCCGTGGAGAAGTCGGACATAGCGCTTAATATTAAGTGGTGATAGGTTTTATTATATTACCATTAGCTGACCCGGCAAACGTTGTTTTGCCATACAATGTTAAGGGTGGACACCCTTTATCATTTAGGAGGATAAAAAATAGATGTTGTCCGATTCTCAGACCTACCCAATATGCTCACAAAATTTCATGAGAATCGGTCGAGAATTTTATATTTAAGATTATGTACCCCTCGTTTTCATCAAGATTTATACGCTCGTTATAGGTAGGAAATGTGGAGATACACTACTTATTTATCCCGATAGGTGGCGCATTATCGCTGGTGTTGTATCGCTGTCGAATTGCATACAAATTGTTAGTAAATAAAGGAAAAGTCTTCTGTACATTAAACAATGACGCTGTGTAGTGTATTTCAGTGTAAAAGGAAAGGTCCGATAAGAAAAAACGGATGCTATAGATTAAGACCTGCAAATCAAACACTGGATATCAAATTCGTCTGCTAAAATATGTAGCGACCATTTCAAACCTGATGATTTTAATATTGGTAAGCATTTATCTTCTTTAACTTTTCTTTTAAATTCGTCACTGTCATGTAGGAGCACATTTTTATTGATAAATATTGTTATATAATCTCAATGCGAATGTCAAAGACAAGATTGACAAGCACATCTGACAGTGTGACGTAAGAAACATAGGATTATAAACTCTAAGACAAGCACCAGGGCAGGTCAAGCGCCTACCATATGGGGTTCTTCAATAGGTGCATTAGAAAGTTTCTTCAGGGTTAGCAGCGCGAGTGTAACGTCCCTGGTGTTGCATACATCCATAGGTCACGGTAACCATTTCCCATCAGATGGGCAGTGTACATGTCTGTCATCTAAATGGTATAAAAATAAACATGTCTTTGACAAGTTACAATATGTCACAGACTTAGATATACATACAATGTAAACAAAAATTAATCTAAGAACTAAGACAATCTCAAAGTATGAAATTGTGTTTTGACAAGTCTCCTACAAGTTTTGCATCAAACAAGCTTACAACTTGTTTCTCTGTGAAAACGAGGGGTAAGTAGGATAATGGTAGGCGGTGACAGGCGACGATTAGACCTTATTTTCATATCCTTAAAATCGAAATTTCAATTACGTAAATAAAGCCGGGTATGATTGCTTAAATTTCAACTTTAGTTAAATGCTGATAAGGTCTATTTCGACAAATTAAACTTCTTTGCTGTGCAGTGTCGTCAGTATGCAAGATAAAAGATACGATAAGATTGTTTGTACATAGAGATGTATGTATTCACGCCCTTTCTTCTATCTGGCTAGGCAAAGACGACCATACAATAAACTGAAAACAATATGTATGAATATTTTGTGAGAAGTTTTTACTATATTGTGTTTAGTATACAGATTAAATAATCATAATATTTTAGCATTAAGCAAATATTTCGGTGTTTTGTTGTGAAGACTACTTTAAGTGAAAATAATATGAATTAATTATAAGAAATATGCCTCGGAATGCACCTTTTCCAAAAATGTATATGTTATATAGCTTAGCTATCTGTTATGTTATTATTCGAATAATTAATAGAAAGGGTACATGCACTTGTGTAATTAGAATTATTTTAATAAACTATACTTGTTCCTATTTCCATAAAAAGAAAAGAAAAAAAAATAACAAGAACTGTTATTCAATACATGTTATTATGTTTACAAAACACAGAAACTTGTGGCGTATCCATATCTTCTTCATCTTAGTGCCTGACTCACAGATACAAGGATACTGTCATACCACGGACACTGCTAAAAAATACGTTTAATTTTAGACTTTAAGGCAATGTTGTTAAAGCCCAAAATTAAAATGCTTTTTGTTGTGTGGATGAAAAAGTGCAGTGAACACTTTTTATTTAAATTTGGACTTTAATTATATAGAAATTAGGTCATTTTTTGCAATGTCTGTGGTATGACAGTGGTTTTGCTTTAGTAGAATCGTGGGCCTGGTTATCCCAGGAATAACCAATTTATGTTGTCTCTTGTCTTTCGATTTTTATTATAATAGTTTGTTTTACAAAAATCGTTAACGCTAGGAGACTATCTTTTTAGATTTTTTTTTAATTTTAACGATTTGTTTGATAGTTTGATCAAAGTGCCGTCACAGAATATGGAGACCGAAAAAGTTTTTGTAATAATTTTATTTAAATTACTATTCTTTAAGATTTCGAATCTGACTATGTTGTATGGCTGTATGTATTTACGTTATGTGTTAAGTATTTTTTAACTCTTGTGTGGAACACAAAATGTTAAGGCCGTACTTGTGACGAGTACAAATTATTGAGGGTATTCAGAACAATAGAAATGTTACCCATTTTAATGTATTAAGATAGAAAAATCTGAATCGATTATCGATTTTTGATTCAGTTTTTTTTATCCAAATCGATTTCAATATTTAGCATACTAAATACTTTAAAATTTAATTCAGTGATCCCTACTTGTTTTTATAAAACAATTAATATCGTGATCCGGTCTAGTGAAGAATTGAGTCTGATTTGCACATCATTAATATCAATATATACTGATAGGAACGCGATCCTGTCAGTATTATATTGCCATATTATGTTGAAAGAATAAACGGGTCCATAACCTATTTAGTACAAATGCTGTCATGTATCCTAAATAGACTATGAATTCTATAAAGCCTTTTCTATGGGATACTAATATCAGTATCAAAATAATCGGGATATTTACCATGTTGCATTGTTTTGAGTTTCCGATATTTCGGCGCTGATGCAAGCACCATGATCACGGAGGAGGTCCTCCGTATCGGAAACTCAAAACAATGAAACATGGTAAATATCCTGATTATTTTGATACTGATGTGAGTGACCATGATAGTTCAAATAGGAATACTAATAAATGAAATAATGATATAGACTGAAATAATAGAGAATGTTACAACTTCGGGGAATATGGGGTTCTTCAAGAGGGGCATCAGAAGGTTTCTTCATGGTCGGCAGCGCGAGTGTGACACCCCTGGTGTTGCATACGTCCATAGGCCACGGTAACCGCTTCCCATCAGGTGGGCCGTGTGCTGGTCTGCCAACTAAGGGGTATAAAAAAAATAAAATTTAAAAGACTAAAAAGTTAAATGTCATAAAATTTGCAAGACGTAAAGAGTTCTGAATGCACTCAATCAATTTGTACGTGGCCTGCCTAGTTGTATGTGTAATATCGATTGTAAATATTATAGTAAGAACAATATTAGAACAATACAGTTGTTTGGAAAGCGTCTTGTTTGTGTGGTAACCGCTCATTTGCATTTAGAACTTAGTCATTATAAATATTTAATTATTCCTTTTTAATATAAATGGATGACCTCGCGTGTCGCAACGAAATGCTGTCACTTGTGCGCAGTCACTTTCAGAATACATTTTACTTTTATTTATTTTTAATTGAAACTGATTGCACTAATTTACTGCTTCCCGCGCTTTTTGGTTAGGCTCGAAGCAGTTCAGTGAACTATTATTCCAAATTCAAATTAATGTTCTGAGAACTGTGAGAAATATTCTTTTTCTATTCTTTATTGATGGCATCTGCGGCTAATCGCCACAATTTTGCCAATGTCAAGTAAATGTCTTTAAAATTATTAATGGCGAGACACCAATATCAAGTTTTTCAAGTTGCAGTCCTTTAAAATGATTGTTAATGATGACGACGAGTTGATGATGCGGATGATGATGATGATAATGATCAATGAGATAATTGCTGCCCCAGTAAAGTTGCGGGGACTTTACTAGAAGCTCTCTAGGGAGATTAGGAACCAACACGAAAAGTCACAATTCACTGTAATATGCCACTTTCCTACACTTGTGTGCGTTATTAAAGACGTTGTGTCTAAAAATCCACCATTTTTATAATTAAAAACTCGAATTCACACCAATTTCGAAAAATAAAATAATACCGCAATGCGCCCTTCTTCGTGTTGGCGCCAAAACTCCGTGAAAAATATTATTGGCGCGGTTTATTTAAACATTACCGGATCCCATAAAACCATAGTCAAATATGATTATTAAGTATTTTATTTACTTTTATTTTTCGCACATTATATCTCTATGAAGGCTCTCCTCTGAAAGCGAAGGGGCTATTAAAATGTTTGTAGGGTACCAATACGATTATTTTAGACCAGACAATTTATTTTAAATTGCTTTTATTAGTATCCAGCAGTCACTAGTACGTTAGGTTTTAGTTCGCCTGCTTGCACTTACCACTAATCCAAATATACAATTCGTACTGGCACTCAAAATAAAAGACCGATGAGATTTTATTTTTCTGTTGCTCTGCTCGTACAGAGAATTGAGCAAAAAGTATTTATACTGTTGATTGATGGCACTTGGTGGAATTTGTTGTTACACATATTGAAAACTCACTTGTACTTTTCCCACATTATTTTTTATTTGTTCTTAGACCTGTCCGGTTTCACTTTACGGCATCCTCAAAAGTTCAGGCCTTAAAGGTAAGGCGAAACCGGTCAGGTCTAATAACAAATTATGTGGAAAAGTACAAGTGAGTTCTCAATATGTGAGCAAAAAGTACTCAATAGAAATACAATTACAGGTAATACATTGCTTAACATTAGAATTGTTTTATCTACATCACACAATGTTTAGTGTAAGCAACTACAAACAAAAGTTATTACAATTTATATAAGCATTAATTACAATAGTGCTCCGAATAACCATCCACACATTTACCTAACAAAAGACGAACGACATACGTACATACCGTTACGAATTGCATCTCAAATATGACATTTAACACTTCTTACTCAATATATTTGTTAACATTATAACAACCGTGCCTAACTATTCCAAAAATGTGATTTTTTGAAATAAAAACTGGTATTGAATACGATTGATGAATTACGTCATATATCGACAATAGGCCCGTCATGTACACTATACTTCAGAACATATATCTTAGACCTATGTCGCGACACAAACTACGCCTAGGTTTTTTTTTTATTTTTACGTGCGCAATATCCCCACGGATACCTCCCCACCGGAGCCGGTGGGAAAGGTTATGTCGGACTCGAACCGACTAAAACGCACGCCGCCTGCGGGTCGCTTTGGTTGCCGAAGGTGAGGTTGACAGGCATATCCCTCGCACCCCGGCCGACTCAGGGCCATCTCTCACGATCTGGCCCTCTTCTCGGCTGTGTGGGGACTACAGAGTCCCCAACTTGTTCCTGGTAAACGGGGAGGCGCGCCGCCGCCGCGGCCTGCTTCTGCTAGGGTGACAGGCGGCTCCACCTGCCACCCCCAGGCCGGCGCTCATGGGGGGCGGAGGTCGTTCCTCGACCTCCGACGCCCTAGTTGCCTTCGTACGCGGGCAGCTTGGCTTGCGATCCGTCGTCGCTCCCGCTGCCGCTCCCGCCCCGCCTCCTCCTTCACGAGCATTACTTGCTCGCAGAAGAAGGCGCCGGCCGCCCACGCATCCGCGCAGCGGACCATCGAACTACGCCCTGGTACGCGCGGATTGTCCGGCCGGAGTGCGACGGATATGTCTCAGATAATCTCACCTCCGGCAACCTGCGGCCCATACAGTCGACGTAACGTGCGTTTTAGTCGGTTCAAGTCCGACATAACCTCCCCCACCGGCCTCGGCGGTGGGGGAATCCGTGGGCGGATTTTGTGCACATTAAAAAAAAAAGATGCGCATGTAATTTTTTTTTATCTAGGACGCGCCAACTTGTGTTCACCTCGCCTGATGGTAAGCTAAAGGCAAAGTCTCAGGAAAGGGCTACATAATACCGCGGCTATAATAACTTCGTGTTGTGTTCCCAGCGGTGAGTAAGGTAGCCAGAGCTCACTGGAGAATTTGTGCTGTCAGTGGGAAGACCAAAGGCTTGTCCTGCTTTGTCTTCTACTGACGGCACAGAAACTCTGTACTTACAGGGTTGGCAACGCGACTGTGACTCCTCTGGTGTTACAGACGTCCATAGGTCACGGTAACCACTTTCCATCAGGTGGGCCGTGTGCTTGTCTGCCAACTACATGGTATAAAAAAAAACCATTAAGGACACTAAGTAATTCTCGAGGAAGTAGGACATGACGGTATTTCCGTCCAATTGAGCAGTCCGACTAGGGAAGTACCTCCGCCCTACAGAATACTGCGGCCATCGTAACCTCGTGTTGTGTTCCCTGCAGTGAGTAAGGTAGCCGGAGCTCACTGGAGAATTTTTGTGCTGTCAGTGGGAAGACCAAATGCTTGTCCTGCTTCGTCTTTTACACTGACGGCACAGAAACTCCTGTGCTTAAAGCGTTCGCAGCACGAGTGTGACTCCCTTAGTTTTGCACACGTCCATAGGCCACGGTAACCACTTTCCATCAGGTGAGCCGTGTGCTTGTCTGTCACCAAAGTGGTATAAAAAAATGTTACAATGGTGGCTATGCTTAGTGAATTTGAGCTCGTCCACAGCCTTGGCACCTCGTGCTACCCTAGACTGCCCAAGAATCGCGTAGTGCGTGTATATAGCACATTTAGGTACAATATATATGTCCCTAGGTATATCAAGGTTCGTGAATAGCGATTGTATTCGGCGTGGCGTACGGGCCGGCCGCGCACGACATCCGAACTTCTCCAATGCGCGTGTTGAACAAATAATGTTAAGTGTTTACAAAACAAGTGCTAGTTTGTTCCGCGACTGAGCTCAATAGGCCGCTGATGTTGGTGTGAGATGGGGGACTTCAGTGCGATCTCTAGGATATACTGCGTCCTGTTCTGCACGATCATCAAGGCCGTGATGAGCACGGGGCTCGGCAAGTGTCCCGTGTACCCGACGCTGCCTAACTTTGATGTGCAAAGGGTGAGTATTCAGTACTTACATATTATACCTAATAGTTTCTCTGTGTGTTTTGACTTGAAGTTTTCGATAGTACCTGTTTAGGTACCCTTCTTTTATCTGAAATTTAATGTACACTTCACATCCTCTTATTACTATAACTGTTTCTCTGCTACTCAAAGGTTTGCTGGTAGAGAACTGATATTGAGTTAAGCTCGCCTTTGAAAACTTTTTTTTGTGAATGAACTCTGTACTGATTGTGTGCAATAAAAAAGTAAATTAAATTAAACAAGTTTGTATGTTCTCTCTCCATGAAAGAAAACTTTAAAGTGGTCACATTGTGTGTGAACAGTGTTGGAGTTTATTGATCTCGTATATGACAAAATTCAGTTACATAATATATTTATAATAGTCATTGCACAGTTCTATATATTTAATAATTTGTAATTATATTTTATTATAATTATAAATTATTATTATACTTCTTATATAATATGGGGTAATCATATGCGTTTGAACATTAAAAGGTTTCAAAATCGGATCGGTAGTTTTGTATGATTCTAGAACTTGCATATTTTATTTTAAAATCATTACTTAATTTTAATCAACCAACTGAATCAAATTTTATAATAGAATTCGAAGTTATTTACGTTTTAATAATGGTACATTTATATCAGCACAGAAACATTGGGTCTAATAATTTGATAAAATTAATAATCTGCTTAATATTGTATACCCAAATGGTGAAACATAGCTGAACTAATTATTATGAGAACATCTTCTGTACCTATGATTTACAATAAATATGATTTGATTTGATTTGATTTGAAAGGATCGAACGAGGGTGTTGGTAGGGCACTGTCAACCTCACCTCATAAACTACAGACGAGACTGTGACACAGGTTTTTATCTCGGTGTTAGGAGGTCAGCTGCTGTCGCTTCCGGAAAAGCAACAAAAAGACACACCAATCAAAAACAATAAGTGGACTAGGAGAATATCGTTACCTACAGCGACATTCCTATTTCAAGACTCCAGTTTTATGTCTTTTAATATGGCTTCTTTGTCAATATAAATTAATTGTGTTTATTATGTAAATAATACAAATAGAGCGGTAAAATTAAGTAGATATGTATTTATTTTTCGATGATATTCATTTTAACAATTCACTCTAATATTTTTTGAGCCGTTAACTGTTTTGAATGTAGCATACGAGAATTTAATTATTGAAGAGGTCCCAAAATGCTTCCTTGAGGAACTCCAAAACCGTACCGAGTTTACCCTGACCATTTTTGGACGATAGATATAATTATCAAATAAGACATTTCTACACTTTTACATTCGACATTTTTTAATCCATAGTTTCATAAATTTTCTAACAGGTATACCTTGCTAGTGTAAAACTCACCGGTATATTTACCATGTTTATTATTTTTATTGAGCAACCGATATATCGGCGTTGTTACAAGCGCCATGATCACGGAGTACTGACGACCACCTAGCTAGTCCTGTGGCACCAGTGGTAGCCAACTTCTGGTTGAAATTTTTAGAAAACAAAGCTATTGCCACTACCCCAGACCTTACTACCTACCTACTAGAGGAGGTAGGACATGACAGTATATCCGTCCAATTGAGCAGTCCGAATGGGGAAGTCCCTCCGTCCTACAGAATACCGCGGCCATAATAACCTCGTTCTGTGTTCCCGGCGGTGAGTAGGGTAGCCAGAGCTCACTGGAGGGATTTTGTGCTCTCAGTGAAAAGACCAAAAGGTTGTGTCCTGCTTTGTTTTTTACAATGACGGCACAGAAACTCTCAATGCTTACAGGGTTGACAACCCGAGTGTGATTCTCTTGCACGCGTCCATAGGCCACGGTGACCACTTTCCATCAGATGGGCCGTGTGCTTGTCTGCCACCTAAGTGGTATTAAAAAAAATGATGACATGTTTTGTATATTGGAGGGTACTGAGAGTGCTGTGAAAGGTTACCTGACACACGTGAAATGGCATTCATAGGAAGAACCAATTCACCTACGAGATGGAAAGAATATAATTATAGTAATGTGAATGACCATGTCACCGACCGTCTGTACCATGGTGAGTGTTCTGATGAGCTCTTCCAATTAGTCCCACCCTCCCCTTTCCTACACAAGACAACACGTGCAGGTCTTAGATGTCACCCGCACACGGTGCAGAACATCCGATCAAGAACCAAGCGGTTCGGTTATTCTTTCCTCTGTCGCACCATTAAGGCCTGGAATTCATTACCAGCTCACGAGTTTCCTTCTTCCTACAGTCCCGGGTCCTTTAAGCGGGGCGTGAAAAAGCATATGATGAGGCCGTCAAGCTGAATGTCACCATTGTCACTCGGTATGTGTAAGTAATGGTGACCCTCTTTTCTGAGACTTTGTCTTCAGCTTACCATCAAGCAAGGCGAAGTCTCATTGACATATTCTATATATATAAAAAAACTAACTTTGTAAACTATTATTTCTGAAAGAAATAAAAGGCTTTTTATTTTGTTTTATATATTTACCTCTAAGGGCACCTGTGACAAACTCAAACCATCAGGTAACGCAAAGTCTAATTGCAATACATACATGCAATCACGCCTTTATCACCGGAGGGTTGGGCAGAGGTGAATTAATACCCACATTTCACCAATCATTGAATTCGGTCCCACGTAATAGGGAGTGAACCTATTGCCGTATTCCGGGCACCATTGTTGACTCGAGCCATGCATCTGAGGCTGAGTCTGGGCTGTATACATATATCTGTCTGGTGTTAAACAGCCTTATCCCTTAGTCGCCTTGTACGACACCGCATGGGAAGAGATGGGGTGGTCAAAATTCCACTCTGCCGGGAACCACGCGGCTAAGTCTAAATGGCGAGTTCTATATTTTAAAAAAATGTCAATCTCACATCAGGTGTAGGTACCTGCAAAGAAATGCGAAACATGTAGACGGTAAAAACAATAAAAGGATATTCTGCTTGAATTTAATTAGTAGTTTCTACACATAATGAAGATATAGATACCTAAATGTACACCATTCACCAATCTTTTGCTCACATAACTGTTTGCCAAATCAAAATATGATCCGGATATAGAACTATTATGTACCTATTCTGTGACCTCGCTATAATTAAGTATACAGAACTAGACTTTCTGGTCTTTTTTTTATACCACTAGGTGGCAGACAAGCGCACGGCCCACCTGATGGAAAGTGGTTACCGTGGCCTATGGTCTGCCTAATTTGTAATGTAAGTTTGCACTTTTGCTTGCATGCTCTCCGTTTCCCCGGGTGCACCGCGTGATGGTTCCTGACCACACACCTCGGTATTAAAATTTAAATCTGAGTTGTAAAATAGGCTTAAAGGATGTACAGAGTTACTCTTTCGCGCAAAAACGCTTTAATGGAATCTGGCCCTCGATTCTAAGTATTAAAGCATTAGCAGGACAAGGTATTGCATTAGCAGGACAATGTATTGCTTTAGCCTAGCCCTCGCCGAAATACAGCAGGGAGATGAAATTATAGTCGATTTTATCGCAGTCTGCTATGAAAATTTATTACAATTTAATGCGAACAGAGCCGCGGATATAAACGTACTATCAAGTTTACAGACTGCCAGGTGCCAGCACTTTTTTTAACCTCACCTGAATACTTAGCAGTATGAATGAGTAGGTAATAGTATTTAATTAAATACTCTTTAAATTAAATATAATATGCACATTTACAATACACGTTTTAGTATTTCAAAACACACTATTTGTGATTATTCCCGGTGTCCACCCCCTGCTTGTCCACCGCGGGTGGACAGAGACACAAATATTTTAAAAAATTCTCGCTGTCCACCCCTGGGGGACAGCGAGAATTAATTTTAAATTATTTTCGCTGGCCACCCCGGGTGGACAAAGACACGAGTTTCATATGACTACTCTCAATGTCCACCACAGGTGGACAAAGCCACTGCTTAAATAAACATTCTCGATGTCCACCCTTGCTGGAATTGGGAGTAAATAATTATCACAAAATTAATAGCCTTCGTGGTTATTTTTTTTCATAACCACTCATACAAGGATTGTCTGCTCCAATCCTGAAGTTTTTTTTTTTTTATACCACTTAGTTGGCACACAAGCACACGGCCCACCTGATGGAAAGTAGTTACCGCGGCCTATGGACGTCTGCAACACCAGAGGAGTCACAGTCGCGCTGCCAACCCTGTAAGTACAGAGTTTCTGTGCCGTCAGTAGAAAACAAATCAGGACAAGCCCTCAGTCTTCCCACTGACGGCACAAATTCTCCAGTGAGCTCTGGCTACCCTACTCACCGCTGGGAACACAACACGAAGTTATTATAACCGCGGTATTCTGTAGGGCGGAGGTACTTCCCCAGTCGGACTGCTCAATCGGGCGGAAATACCGCCGTGTCCTACCTCCTTATAAATAATAAATTAATTCTCGCTGTCCCCCAGTGGTGGACGGCGAGAATTTTTTTAAATATTTGTGTCTCTGTCCACCCGCGGTGGACAAGCAGGGGGTGGACACCGGGAATAATCGACTGTTTGCATACAAAACATCACATGTAGCTTCTAACCATTGTACAACTAATTTCTCTGTCAATTAACGCAGTTCTATAAGTTTTAGACTAGGTACCTACCCTAGCGATACAGTGGACACACTAGATGATCAGCCACTTTGTGGAGGTAGCATTATCAGACTTAGCGGACCCCGGGGTCCGAGGCGAAATGCGACTGGGACTCACTGTGGAGATGATGATTTACGATCCATGCCCCGATATATTATCTGTGCCTATATGCAAAATCGTACAGAAATAAAGATAAAAGTGATATTATGTAAAGGTGACAGAGTGGCTTATGAAATATTCGGGCGCCAAGAGCTCAATAAAATATCTGGTCATAGAAAGCGCCAGCGTCGCTATAGATGGCCACCCGAGAATTTCGACATTCAAGGTCATATTCAGACATTTCAGTTGGTCAGAGTATTCCGCTTAGAAGGGGGCTAATCGCGGGTTTAAGTTCTCTCCTGGAAGCAGGCGTTTTCAAATATATATTAATATAAAAAATATTATACCTTGGATTGATAAATGTTCCTATAGTAGTCCTAAATTAGTGTTGACTGTGAGATTGCGGTCCGGGCAAATTCCATCTAGAAAGTTCACTTTCCTTATGGGTTTGTCACCTTCGCCAAACTGTGAAATATGTGGTGTGATTGAAGACGTACAACATATTCTGATGGAATGTGTTCGGAACCAACAGAGGAGAGCAGACCTAATGCAAACTAATGTAATGGATATCCGAGGATGCAATAGCGTCCTTGCGAGACCTCTTTCGGATGTAGCTCATGATATAACAGATACATGATCTGTTATATCATGAATATATGACAGCTGGTAATGGATACAAAATGGCTATGATGGAACGACATAGTCATGTTGTGGCTAAGCTCCGCAAATAAAGATTTTAAAAAATATGTATGTAAAATATTCTTAGGAAATGCATCCTAACAAAAAACCTTGATTTCAGATGACAGGCACATGGTTCGAAGTGGAGCGATCTTTTTATCTCGTAGAACTGACCGCCAGCTGCACAGAACTCACCCTGGACCTCAACGAAAAGGGGTACCTACTCATCACAATCAACACTGTCAATAGATGGTAAACACTATGCAATAACTTATGGAATTATCAGACAATCTACTTAAATATTCTTTTTATGGTCCTCAAATTAGTTATTAGGTAAGTTCCGATTAAGATTAAGATTCTCCCCCGTCACATGAAAACTGGACTCACCACTTACTTTTCTTTACGTAGATACTTAATGTATACCCACGCTTTGTATAATTCAAATCTACCATGGAGAAGGGAAATTCCTTCGAAAACCTACCAATATGCCCCAATGGGGAGGTACAGGCAAAACTAATCTCAGATGGCGTCACCTTCACTGGTGCTTGTCTTAGAGTCTATAATCCTATGTTTCTTACGTAAGACTGTCAGAGGTGCTTGTCAATCTTGTTGACATTCGCATTGAGATGATTAGAAAAAAAACTATCAATTAAAATGTGCTCCTCCATGACAGTGGCGAATTTAAAAGAAGAGTTGTAGAAGAGAAATGCTTACCTAAGTATATAGGTACTCAATCATCAGGTTTGAAATGCTCGCTGCATATTTGGTATCCAGTCTTTGATTTGCAGGGCTTTTATCTATAGCGTCCGTTTTTTTTCTTATCAGTAGAGAAACGAGGACTTTTCTTTTTACACAGAAATGCACTACATAGCGTCATTGTTTATTCTGCAGAAGACTTTTTCCTTTATTTACTAACAATTTGTATGAAATTTGACAGCGATACAACACCAGCGATAATGCGCCACCTATCGGGATAAATAAGTAGTGTATCTCCTCATTGCTATTCTTATTTATGATTCCAATTTATCTTAGGCCATTCTTAAAATTATTAAGAATGTATATATATAATTCCGCCTTTATGGGTATAGGGTTAGACAGAGGTGTTAAACACATTTCACTAATAACTGTATTCGGTCCCACGTAATAGGAGGTGAGCCTATTGCCGTATTTCGGGCACTATTGTTGACTCGCACCATGCATCTGAGGCTGAGTTTGGGCTGTATATATATTTCTGATGTAAAAGCCCTAGCCCTTAGTCACCTTGTACGACACCGCATAGGAAGAGATGGGGTGGTCCAAATTCTACTCTACCGGGAACCACGCGGCCAATAAGAATGGCCTAAGATGAATTGGAATCTTCATTACGTAAACCCCCATCTTAGATTCTCGTCATTCTTAGACATTAGTCATATGCGGATGTAAAACTTAAAACCCCAGAGACAAATAAAATTACTGCTTGGTGTTAGGACAGGTAAAGCTTCCACAACAAACGGGCTTGGAATCCCGAGCTCCAACGGCTCATCAATCTTCCGATACAAGTTGAACAGCCGAGTGCCATACGTGATCGGTCGGCTGCTGCCCGGCGCCGGCCTCTACAATATACTGTTCACGGACTACGACCGGTTCGCGATCGTGTGGTCCTGCACCAGTCTCAGCATCGCACATTCAGGTTTGTGGATTTTATATATACACTAGATGACCTACACTAGCTTCACACCTATTTGAGCCTGTTCCTATATCTTTAGTTTTCCAATAATGTATGGGAATTTGCCGGATTTGTTGATAATTATGATAACTGCTCCGCTCTCTTAAGTAGCAGCGTGATGATATGTACCCTAAAACCTTCGTCGTTAAAGGGACTATTCAACACAAAAAAATTTCAATTCGAACCAGTAGTTTAATAATTAGCGCGTTCATACAAAAAAACAAACACTCTTCAGCTTTATAATATTAGTATAGATATATTCACGTTTATAATATTCACGTTTGTAATTCCCTGAAGGGGAGAGCTGTATTAACACCCACATTTCGCCAAATATGATTTCAAAGTCAAAGTCAAAGTCAAAGTTCTTTATTTGTAGAATATGGTACAAAAAATGATGTTTAAATTATACACATAGTGTCCGATCACATATTCTGCCAGTTCTGGCGTACAAAATTTACATAACATAAACATTACCAAATAGCAAATACACACAATATGTCAATTATATCAAAGCACAAATATAGTTAAATAACTCAAATAAAATACCTATATCCCGTGCTGCAGGCATTTTGTCATGGACTGTCGGATGGAGAACAGCCCTATTCCTTACCACCTGGCCATGGCGTAACCTTGACCGAACGAAAATAGTGACTGTTTCAACCATAGAGGTTAAAAGTTATAACACTGTCGTTAACCCATCAGACTTTTAGCTACCCATCAGAGTTAATTACAATAAGTAGTTGAACTACAATAAGGAAGCATTCCTAACGAAAACTCTACAACAATTCAATAATTTCCTGTCATGAACAATGTTTTTTCAGCCAAGAATTACTATGATCGAATCAATTAATTTCCAACATTTCTTGTTTTCATAAACCGCCTTTTGTTTGTACAGATGTCAATTTCCAATTATCTATTTCAGATCACATCTGGGTGCTAGGACGAGAGCGCGAAATCGACGCGACAGTGCGCGCGCAAATCTACGCCATCATGGAGGAACTCCACTTAGACCCCGACCGCCTCATCATATCCAAGAATACTAACTGCATAAAACAGAACAGCAATATTACAATATACTAAACCAATTCGGTGTTTTATTTATTGTAATAGATTTTTTTTTATATGACACGCCAACTGGACTTCAACTCGCCTAATGGCTTACCCCGTTTATTAGCTTACTAAAGGCAAAGTCTCAGGAAAGAGGGTCACCATTATAGACACTAAGTGTTACAATGGTGGCACTCAGCTTGGCGGCCTCATCAGATGCTTTTTCACGCCCCGTTTAAAGGACCCGGGACTGTAGGAAGAAGGAAACACGTGTGTTGGTAATGAATTCCAAGTCTTGGTGGTGCGGCAAAGAAGAGTCTCCGATCCGCTTGGTTCTTGCTCGTATATTCTGCACAGTGTGAGGGTGACATCTAAGGCCTGCACGTGTTGTCCTATGTAGGAAAGGGGATGGTGAGAAAATCCTTGGTTCTCAAAATCTTGGTCTAATCCAGGACCCCGCAATTCTGCAATTGTCAACCTCATAAATGCCATTAAATTTTATGCCATTTTATTGTTAAAGCTTTAAAGTGCAAACGGGGATTATCAGTTAATGGCACTTCGTTGTGCACATGTGTGGGTCTTGGCTTGAAGATCCGCATCTCCACCGAGATCTTCGAGCCAAACAAGCTCCATATGCAAACCTAGAAATGATCCATCCTTTATGCAAGTTACTTACTGCTATACAAGCTATGTAGCAAAGTAGCGCATTCCTAAGCTTCAGACTTACTATCGTTAATTTAACTACATTATAGGTCAAGTTCTAATTTGAATACTGTTTGTCATCGCATATTGATAAACACGAAGAAATGTCATATCAAATAGTTATGCAAATTCCAACTCCGCTTAATTGTTTTATTAATTGTGACCGTTATCGTACAAATTAAGGAAACGTCTGGCGATTCACAAGGTTACATAGAACGTAATAAAATTGGGAATTGGGAATATTCACGGCGAGGAAGAAGTACCGAAAAAGTAGATAGTATTTGGAACTGATGTGAACTATGTAAATTCATACATTATTTATATATCCAAGGTAGGTATACATTATTAAACCTACGTCAAGCGTACCTGCCTACGAGGGAGCGTGATGGCTAGCGAATGAACGCGAGGGAAGCAGTGTGACGTCACAGCGGATACCAGTATATTTGTGTTGAATTTGTGACGTAGTAACGCATAACATAATTAATTAAATTAATTCACGAATTAAATCACCACAAGTACCTACTATAGTTGCGGCACGCTATGATGGCCGTTATGACAGGACTGGTTTTGCTGTTTTTCATTTTTTGGTGTGTGAAGTCGCGTGGTTTCCGGCAGAGTAGAATTGGAAATACCCCATCTCTTCCCATGCGACGACGTACAAAGCTACACTAACGGATAGGGCTGTTTAACATCAGATAGATACAGTGGCGGGGCAACAACTAAATTTGATGTGGGCAAGACAGATTTCGCGAGGCCCTGTTCTATGGCGACCTGAAGACGGATTTTATAAAATAATAAAAACAAACAAAACAATTAACACTGCCAAGCTTTTATTCATAAAAATACAAATTAGATTAATAAGTATTAAATGAAAAATTACAAATTGTTAATATAAAGGTGGAGATATACATTTCTTAAAGTGTATCTTAAAAAACATTAGATTTCTTTATTAAAGGAACAGAAATTTCCTGCTTTTAACGTTACTAAATTCCTTAATTATGGTATCGTAATTCAGCCTAGATGCCAAATCTGATTCAATTGATAAAACAGCCAAAGCTGAAAGTCTTTCTTGGCTCATTGTGTTTCTCAAATAATTTTTTATTAATTTTAATTTTGAAAAACTTCTTTCAGCAGAGGCTGTACTTACCGGAATTGTTAATAAAATTCGGATGACAATGTAAATATTTGGGTAAATTTCTTTCAAGCTATTTTCTGTTATGTATGACAGCAGCTGTTTCACGTCTTTAATGAAGTTGGGTAAATTCGGGATCATTGTATTTAATTCTTCATATAATTCAAATGGTTGGAAGTCACTGCAGCTCTCACCCACACGCAGGACGTTATGTAAATGGTTACAGTGTTTTAATATTTGCTCCTGTGGCATATTTTTTAGCGCGCTTAAATCATAGAGAAAACCAAAGTCTTCAAAATGTTGATTTAAAGACGTAAATCTTAATTCCATATTGGTTATTATAGAATCAATCATGGCGTAAAAAAAATCTGTTTGATACCGGATTTTGGGAGACTGTATAGGTTCATTGCTGCTTTCATAATCTAACATCCTTTTCTTTTTGGCTACTCTTTTATTCTTAAACTCTTTTGGCAGGTCATAACAGCTTTTCTCAGTAAATTTCCGAACATCAGACAGGGATTTCTCAAATCCAGTTTCCCGATACTCTTTTATCCATTCACAAAATGTGTGTAAATGTTCAAGAGCAATGCTTAAATGAATTTGTACTGATTGCCATAATTTACTTATTATATTAACACGCAATAATATCTCATACCACACATGTAAAGATACGATAAATTCTAAACTTAACATTTCATTTAGTATTGAATCGCAATCACTGAGAGTGTCTGATTCCTCCGTTTGATTTTTTAAGTTTTTTATGCATTCAATCACTTCATCAAATTGCAATAATACGGCCTTTACTGCTTCGACTCTACTTTCCCATCTTGTGTCTGATAAAGGTTTTATAGTAAGTTTTAATTTTCCTTTTATAAAATCCCAGCGCTTGCTTGATCTTGAAAATAGCAAATAAATTTTTTGTATGAAACCAAAAAAGTTTTTGCTACCATAGATGAGTTCGCTGCATCTACCAATAGTAGATTCCAACTATGACAGCCACAAGGTGTGAAAAATGCCCTAGGGTTAATATTCAATATTCGAGTTTTAACTCCACTATTTACACCTACCATATTTGCACCATTGTCGTATCCCTGGCCACGGCAGTCTTGAATATTTAAGTCATATTTTTCTAGGTGTTCCAGTATAGCATTGGCTAAATATTCTCCAGTTGTCTGAGTAACAGCTAGAAATCCCATAAAATGTTCGACTATTGTACCAGTTGACGTATCACAAAATCTTAAGATAACCGACATTTGTTCAACTCTATTACAATCTCTAGTGCAATCGAGCAAAAAAGAATAATACTTTGCTTCTTTAACCTTACGAATAATTTCATTGACAACTGTTTTTGACATCAATATGATCAATTCATTTTGAATATCGTGACTTAAATAATGGTGTGAAAGTTGTTTGTCACTAATGCGTTTCATGTGTTCACGTAAAGTAGGATCAAATTTTAATATCAGTTTAAATAAATCTATGAAATTACCGGAATTCTTAATACCGTCACCTGTCTTGAGAGATTCTCTGTGACCTCTAAATGCAAGATTATGAGAGGCCAAAAAGTTTATTATGTCAATTATTCTCTCTAACATGTTGTGCCAATGTTTTTGTGATTCACGTATTAGCCTTTCGTTTTCTTGGTCTATTGTTTTGCCTTGATTTATTCCTTTCTCTAAATTTAACCATTGGAACATATGTGCCATATGTTCTTTGGTATTCTCATGTCTATGTAAAATGCTACTTAAATGTTTCCAGTCACAACACCCTCCTTGCACCACCTGAGTTTGTGAATTGCTAAATAGTCTGCATGGAAAACAGTAAACTTTATTTTGGGCATTGGAATACACTAACGGCGACAGCGACGATGTTGAGTTTCACCATTATTTAGTTTTCTCGAGAAATAGAAATTGGAAAAGTGTCTGGGATAATATTCATCACCGCTATTTAATTGCTGTGTGGGGCGCTTCGAACTATGTCACGACGCTGTGTATCCGTTATGGGAAACGTCCACAATCCCGGATCCGAATTAACAAGTACTTGCTGAACTATGGCGCTGGCGTCGTCGCTGCGAATTGGAGAATCTATGTCAATCTGTTCTTCTTGATTGCTTGATGACAGCACAAGAGTTTCAGCGTCAATTTTTGATTGGCTAGAAGATGATCCAAGCTCTACGTCTAAGTGACGTTCGCTCTCGGTATTCAGTGCATCTAGAGCATTTTCCAACGGTATCTCGGACGTTTGTTGTGTAGAAGTCGAAGCTATCGATTCAGAAGGTTCTGTACTACCAGATGCAGTTTGGTTGAGGAACTTCATCAAATTTAAACTCAAAACTTGGTTGGTTGCAGTTCTTTCAGCTTTTCTTTTTCTTTTTGCTGATCCAGACTCCCATTTTCTTCCAATATCTCTATCTCGGCCGGACATGTCGATAACGTCGTATCTATACACTGTAAACGAAAGCAATAGTTAACATTTTTTTGCAGTTTTATCTACATAATATTGTAAAACCTAAATTTAAATTAGTTTTCAAATAAAAATCTTTAAGATAGCTTTTACTACCTGCTAGTTTTAAAAACTTAAAAAGTCGATACGTTTTTTACCTTAAAGCTTTTTTGGTTTCCTTCAAGAGATATTATAAAGCGTATTTTATATACAAGTAATTACTGCGTTATATACTTATTACCAATTAAATATTTCTTACCTTATGTAAAATAGACGAGTACAGGTACCGGTGTGTTACAAATCACAAAGAAAACAAAAAAACAATTAAAAAAGTCACTGTTTTAAAATTTTGGGTCAGTTTACAGGAGCAATCAATATACCTAAACACTATCTATTTATTCACTAAATATTATTAAAACATTGAACACACTATTCTTATCAAAATAGGTACGTACAGTCATAAAAATAAACAATATTGAATAACACAATTATACGTTTCTATTGTTATGCGCCTAGCGACTGCGTTGCGTACTTTGATTTGATTGGTTGACTTCCTAGTAAAGAAAGTAAACAAATAAACCGGGGATTCCCCGCACTCTGGTCGGCGGCAAATGTTGCCAGACTAAGAAAACATGTTTCACAACAAAATTGATTTATATTTTTTTTGTTTTATTCTCGCTTTAAACATTTTTGAGTCGCGAGGCCGTAGGCGGTGGCCCACGTCGCCCACGCTTAACGCCGCCTCTGGACAGATATAAACACAGTAAGAAGACAGCAATAGGCTCACCCCCTATTACGTGGGACCGAATTCAATAATTGGTGAAATGTGGGTGTTAATTCACCTCTGCCTAACCCTCTGAGGATAAAGGCGTGATTATATGTATATATGTGTGTATGAAGTTTATTTTCTTCTGTGCTAGTCTCGCCATATTTTTCTTTAGTTGTTCGTCTAATAGTTCGTTGTTCAATAATAAGCGCGCCAAAAAAGAGAAAACTTGCAACACTAATCGTGTCAAAGTGGCCATCATAGCGCGCGGCAACTATAGTGATTTTGCTGAGGTGAATAGTAGAATAATCTATCCTACTCGTTTGCGACGAGTTTGACTGGTGTGAACCCAGCAGAATAGCAGGGAATAAATAAAGTTAACATGACACTCTCACACGCCGACACGCACATTCCTTGACAGCTTACCACTCGCTAAACAACCGCATTGTGCAACTTTCTACAGTTGAAACACAAATTGCCCGAGGAAGTGGTGTCAGCTGCTACGCTAACCACCTGTAAGTGTCGCTTGGATGAATGGCTTACAATACAAAACAAACAATAATAGAGATATGGACTGGACTACTGTACTCCAACACCATGAAGTGACATATCAGCAAACATGCTGCTCGTCCATAATTTTAATAATACGAGTAATAATATCATTCTTCTTCTCCACCCGAGTCCCAACGCGGTCGATTCATAATCCAGTCAGTTCTACTCCTTTAATAGGTTTGCTTTGATTTTTATGAGATACCTATCTATAGTCTATGGACTAGCGTATGCATATTATATTCTTTAGTGGCGCATTTTTTTTTTTTTTATACCACTTAGGTGGCAGGCTAGCACACGGCCCACCTGATGGAAAGTGGTTACCGTGGCCTATAGACGTTTGTAACTCCAGAGGAGTCACATTTGCGCTGCCAGCCCTGTAAGTACAGAGTTTCTGTGCCGTCAATGTAAAAGACAAAGCAGGACAAGCCTTTAGTCTTACCACCGACAGCACAAATTCTCCAGTGAGCTCTGGCTACCCTACTTACCGCTGAGAACACAACACGAAATTATTATAGCCGCGGTATACTGTAGGGCGGCGGTACTTCCCCAGTCGGACGGCTCAATTGGGCTCAATTGTTTTATTATGCCTATTATATTTTTTTAGTGGCGTACCTCTCTATTATACTTGTCCACCTTCTTAGCGAATACTATGCGGTTCGAGCCCAAGATACCAGAGGTTACACTCGAGACCGCGTGAAAAAAGCAAAGGTAATAGGTACAAAAGAAACGAACGAATCCATAATCACACTTTCTATTTTTTTGGAAAAATATCTTATATTTACAGTAAAGTTTAATACAGTAAAAATCTTATGAGAAGTTTAATAGCTATTCAATATAAATTATAATCGTTCACAAGAAATTTATCACCTTCACGTAACCAATATTAAAAATTATTATAATAAATCCCTGTTCTGATAAAATACTTTAAAAAATACAAATAAATAATTTTATAAATACTATTGTAAGTTTTTTTAAACACTCGTGTTTAGAGAAGTGGAACAGGGTCTTTTGTGATGTTTATAAAAACAAAAATAGAATTGTGCATAGAAATGTAAATAACTGCGTTCACAATGTACAGTTTTAAATAACACAGTGTATAGTGATGCAAGTTGCAGTAACATTAAAAACTATTTAATTTGGCCGAGTTATCCTTTAAATAGAGGAAACAATTTGGTTATTATATTTGGCATAGTATTGCAACAGCACATTGAATTTATGAGTTAAAAGTTTAAGGATGTTATCTGTAAACATTGATGATTTACTAGATTAGAAGATGTTGTTTTTAGATATTTTTGCATTCTGTTCTTTTTTTTTGTTACAATACAAGTGCTGTGTCGCAATAAACATTTTTCTTTCTTTCTTGTTGATTTCAATGTTATAAAAAGGCGATGGAGTATATTACCTGTAGTCAAAAAAAATACCTGCTTGTAGTTAATTTTTCGTTAGTTAGTCATATAAATTCTTAGTTTTTATTACACAAAAATCCATAACATATAACTAAATCAACAATATATCAGAATACATCCTTAAAACTCACCAATGGTCAATTCTCGTTACTGAGACAGTCACATTATAGTTCTGACTTGATAGACTAATATCAATTTAGTAGGTAACAGAATAAGTAAGTACACACGGCAAAGGGACACATGTGAAGGTGTATACTTATTTCCTTTGCTGTCTGTACATAGAATTCTGTTGTATTCTTTAAATCAAAAAGTATTTTTAGGCACAGGTATTACAATCAAATTACGTTAATCGACCCCCAGATCTATTGCTCACCTCAATAGTTTATAAACACGTTAATATCGCTAAGAGTCTGAAATTCACTATGAAGATTGGATGGCTTACATTATTCTTACAGTCTTAAGACTTATATTGCTTATATTGTTGAAACAGACCACCTATATGACACACGCGTCGCCACCAAAACTTTAGAGCTTGTATAACATAAATAAAATAAATTAAAATAAATAACAACATGCAATCTTTAACAATAATATTGTGCAAAACAAAAATGAAGTGCAATATAAAACAAATAAATTAATTTGAACAATACTTTTTAAGTACTGAGACATATGTGATTTATTTTCAACCAATCTAGAGCAATTCGCAATCGAGCTGTGACATCACGCCCTACGCACACAAACCAAGCACAGTGTGAGCTGTACACGTGCAGTGCTTAGTTTTGAGCAAAAGACAGTAATAATGTTTTACAAAGATGTCGCCAGGTGACACTGATCTTATATAACACTAGTGAATGTGATTGCACTAGATGCGCAAGAATAGCTCAAACATAAGCACGGCTATGTTATGCAGATAGCACATTTGGACCCAATCACAAAATTACCGATAGAACCTCATTTTAAGACTCCTTTATTGATGAGGTCTAAACTTTGAATTCGAACAACCGTAAACTGAACGATTTGTGCGCGACGTGACACACTGTTACAAAATATTTTGTCAATACACAACACACATACAGTGAAAACTGTGAACACATAAAATGCCATTTAAACAGGCACTCTGGGAAATGACTTACCAAGTCTAAAAAAATTCACACTACAGATTATTTTTATCAGAAACAGTACAGTTCCTTACGTCCATCACTTTGAGGCACTCTGCGTCGCGGTTCTTATAGTCGTATTGCGAGAGGGAGGCTATACTGCTGTCGGGACTTTCGCAACTGTTGCTCTGAGGCAGTGGGGCGTTCTGCTGGCCCGTGTGGTTGTTGAGGGCATACTGGTGTATCCAGAGCTGTTTCTCTTCTACTTCTTTACTGACGACGACAAATAGTTCCTTTTCTTTACAGTCTAGTTGCTCCTTTAAGTATGCTATTAGATCGCTGCTCTGAAATTTGAAGATGTAATTGGTGTTTAAAGTATGCTTTAGGTAATTGTAGGTTTCGGGCAGTTTTAGTTTAGTAAAAGTACCGCGGTAACCTAGTGGTATGGGTAATGGACTGCTGAGACGAGGTCTCGGGTTCGATCCCAGGTCTTCTTACCATGGCACACACCAATGACTTTTCGATGCTTTTCGAAGTTATGTGTGTATTTATCGCAGGTTTATAAGTGCCCGGTTAATGGCAATAGGCTCGCCACCTATTACATTGGGACCTAAACATAAACTGGCGAAATGTGGGTGCTAGCACCTCTGCCTACCTCTTCGGGGATATAGGCGTGAGTTTATGTTATGTTATGTTAAAAAAGTATTAAAAAACAAAAATCTTCACTTGCTATCTAAAAGAGCGAAAAAAGTAAACCGGGCTGCTGTCTAATAGATCAAAACAAGTTTGATAGCAGGCTGAACTCTATTGTCAATCATAAAAAAAATTTAAAAAAATGTGTACCGCCTGCTTTCACTGGGTCGGCCAGGGTGCGAGGGATATGCCTGTTAACCTCACCTTCGGCAACCAAAAACAACTCACAAGCGTCGTGCGTGGTAGTCGGTTCGAGACCGTCATAACCTGTCCCACCGGAGTCGGTGTTGGGTATCCGTGGGGATTTTACGCACGTTAAAAAAACCGCCTGCTTAAAAACTTGTTTCGAAATTTTAGACAGCAGTCAGGTTATTTTTTTTCTTTCTATAAGACCATTTATATATTTCCTTCCATGTATTAATTTGAGTTTTTTTTTATTATGTACTGGCATCCAAGGGATGGAAAAAGAAATAGAGGCCTGGTGGCCTCAAGAGGTGGGAGGATGAGGTGAAAGCCACGGCAGGACCCACTTGGACCAGGCTGGCAAGAGATAGAGAGGAGTGGAAGGCGTTGGAGGAGGCCTTTGCCAACAGGCAAACGGATATCGACAACTAAACTATATATTTAGACTAAGTTTGGAACTGTACATGTCGACATATCTGAAAATAAAGGCTTATTATTACATACATACATATAACCACACCTTTATCCCCGGAGGGTTAGGCAGAGGTGAATTAACACCCACATTTCACCAATCATTGAATTCGGTCCCACATAATAGGGGGTGAGCCAATTACCGTCTTCCGGGCACCATGTTGACTCAATCCTTGTATCTGTGCCTGAGACTGAGCTTATTATTATTGTTATTATTATTGGTCAACTCTTGCAGAAGACAAATTAAATAGCAACATATTTATATACACTTACAAGTCACACCACACTTATCTATTGGGTATATCCAACAGGAATTACCAATGACTGAATTAAGCATTTCAACATTTTTCCTGTATTGACATGAGACTTTTATTGAAACTGCAATTTATCTTAATAATTTTTCTTTTTAATTATAATAAATTACCTTATAATGCATTTCTAGGTTCAGCAGTCTATGCTTTTTAAGATATTAAACAGTATTCAAATTAATTAAGTAACAGAAAAAAAATTACCGGTTCAGGCAGGATTTGAACCTGCTATCTTTCCCTTACAGGGGGAATATCTTAATGGATTTGAATAGTTAGCATACTTTATGCTTAAAAAATTTATTCAATATTTCACTGTAGTTGGCAGTGGCAGTTGCTTGGCTCGTCACATTCGATTTTAAAAGCACAGTCAAAAAAGAACTAAGAACACACTCTTTCATACAATTTGTTTATTTAAAGGTGTATACTTATAAGGTGTCAGCAAAGGGTACTTATTCTCCCTATTAATTTTTTGTAATGGACTTCTGAGAAGAGGTCTCGGGTTCGATCCCAGGTTTTACCATGGCACACACCAATGACTTTTCGAAGTTATGTGTGTATTATAAGTGCCCGGTTAATGGCAATAGGCTCGCCACCTATTACATTGGGACCAAAAACATAAACTGGCGAAATGTGAGTGTTAGCACCTCTGCCTACCCCTTCGGGGATATAGGCGTGAGTTTATAAAAAAAGGTTCAATCATACTTACTCTCCCTATTAATTGTGGTGTGTCAAGTTTGGAGTCCAAATTATAAAAGTTGCCTTGTATTTGTCGTATGGCGATCCAGTGACGACGTCGCAGCGGCAGCATCACAAAACCCAGTTTGTAGTCCGATGGCACATTCAGGATAAATCCACAGATGTTTGACAAGTCCAAATATCCTGGGTCTCTGAAGTAGAAAGATAGATAGTAAGTAAATAGTACAAAATAGGCTACTTACTGATTTCTTAAAATAATAAACATATCTGACACACTGGTCGCACATCACTTCTTTAGTAACAGAGTTGTCCACAATTGGAACTTACTGCCAGATAACATTGTTGCTGCAACCAAAATGCAATATAAAATGGATTCAAAAATAGACTTGATGACTGGCTACGACTGGGTAACACAGAGCTCAAAAAAGTGACGGACAGTTAAGGCTTCAATAGAGAGACTACACATTTTATCACTAGATGTGAACACATCAGCTTGTAGCTGCTTGCTCATTAATAAATAAGTATCTGTCTCTGAAGTAGGAATAGTAGAAATATTCAATCAATCAATTAATCCATTGCAGTCCACTGCTGGACATAGGTCTCTTCCAATGTTGGGAGGCTTTGGCCTACTGTTTCCATGCTGGCCAGACAGATTGGCATAGGGTATATTTTGAGTTTTCCTTCTCTTGCAGTGATATCGTCTGTATATTTTTCCGTTAGTTGCCTCTTATGACACCCATCAGATGAGAGGTGGTGGTGATACTTGTATTCTTTCTCTGTCCTACCTCCTAACTTAGTGATTTCTCAAAATAATAGAAATATTGTACAGTTTTTAATTGACATTGAAACATTAGAATTAATCAGAATAATAATTTGTTAATAAGATTTAACAATGTTTATTGTCTAAAATGCAAATAAAGTAGAAATAATGATGTTGCTGAGTAAAATGCAAATCACATAATATAAAAATCTTCTCATGTGTTTTCTATACTTCTGGAAATACCTAAAAGAGTAAGCAGATAATATAGGTTGACAGACACTCAATAACTGGATCATGAATCCAGAAATGTAACTTAAGCCACAGGAAAAACTGCTTTGCATCCTTGCAGAACCAACAAATTTTAGGGGTAAATGTTAAGGTAGTTGCTACATTCAACTTAGACCATTACCCAACTCTTAACAAATTTACACTTGGAATGTTTACTTAACTACTGAATTCAAGGCTACTCACTTCCTCTTGTCAAACCACACTGCTTCACAGCCTTTTTTCTGTAGAGCAGCCATTATAACATTAATATCATAGTTGCCCATTCCTAGCATGGAACGGTGAGGGTTGATCCATACATTTGGTGATAATCTCCTACATATGGCATCTAACTCGGACTTGGAATATGTTCCCCGCGTCTGAAAACACGAGACATAATCATGAATATCTTACCTATTCACAGATGAGTGCTAATAGGCCAATAATCAACATAACAAACAAACTTGCTGTATTTGACAATGCTGAACTTCACGGTCACTATTGACGTTTTAAAGTGGTAGTAATTAAAATTCAGTAGATACCTGGAATAAATTGTTAAGTGCGTGTAACGCGCAGAGCTCTTTAACCTGCTTTTCATGATAAATTGGAGATTTTGAACTCATTGCGTTTAAGTCCCATTCAAAATGTTTCCTGTTAATAAACCCACATTTTATTCACTTGTAATTTTTTTACAGTATTGTAGCAGTTAATCGCAATTAATATATAATCATTGCGAAATGGTTTTATTTAGGATTTATTTTACGAAATTTGATCATAAACAACTTGACAATTTTTCTGATTTCTGACCGAGACTGACTTGACAGCCTTTTGACAGAGTTACCGCTTTAAAAAATAGTAGAAAATGAGAACTATAAAATTGATAAACACTATAATACAACACGTTTTCTACTGGTTTGTGATTTATACTCAGGGTTGGATTTCATAGTATAACTATTCTATTTGTGCCATAATTTCATAATGTGTAGTATGTACCTAGTATTATAATGTCACTATACTACGCGAAAATACCATAATTTTATGATAGGTCAGGCAGCTACTTGTATTATTAGTGAGTCCTTTTACGTTATAATATTTAGTATTCATCCTATAGGCAGTGTCGGGAATTTCTGTGTGTACAAACGGCAACACTAAATCAGGCAATAACGGAGGCGGGGATTCCCCTCGCTATGTTTTACTGTCCCAACCGTTTTGACAGAGAAGGGTTTATAATATGTATGAATGAGTGCGACAAAGACAATATAATGTTCATGTACCTAGTACCCATTTTAGTACAAACTACGAACTTTGAACAAGTGAATTTTTAAGATAGACTTTTTATTATTGTGTGTGAAGTGTAGACAGTAATATTGTTTTTGAGAACTCCGTAATTTATTTTGCTGTCGTAATTTGCAACTATGAGTGAGAGTGAGGGCGAAATATAGCCCTGGGTCAGTCTGGGTGCGCGAGCTATATGCCAGAGGCTGCCTTACCCTCGGCAACAGATGTTCCAAGACGGCTGTGCGGTTTTAGTCGGTTCGAGCCTGACATAACCACCCCGCTGGCCGAGGCGGGAGGTACCCGAAATGGATTTCCGCAAGATAAAAAAAAAATGGTATCAGCTTATGTATATCACGTTAATCACGTATCATTGCGAATTACGAAACGTTCAAATACATGAAAAAAAAAACGTGAAACGTCAAACGTAGTATATTTTTTAATAAAGTAGTAGAATTTTGTCTTTCACGTACAATATTTTTTTGAGGCCCTGAATCCAACCCTGTTTATAAATACTATCGGTCTTATTACAAAAAACGGAATTAAGTCAGGTTTAAACCTGAACTATAAAGTCTAGGCTTAATCTCAAGACCATGGTCTAAACTTCTCCTTATTACAAAAGCTGAATAATCCGTAGACTACTTAGTACCATAATTTAAACCTTGACTTAAATAAAACCACAGATTACTCAAACTATTGTTCGTTCATTATGATACCATTCAATCGCAACGTTCCGTTTCCTCAGAAAACAAAAATTATCTGACATCATTAATAAATAATATATACTAAAAATGGTGAAAAAAAGATTTAGATAATACATTTTCATTAAATTCAATTTTATGAATAATAGTTGTACTTTATTTTATAATAAAATATCATTTTGATGCCTTTATTTAGCAATCATTGTTATGTATGATATTGGAAGATCTATGGACGTGAAATGGAACGAACTTTTCCGTTCGCGCTGACTTGGTATCAAATTTTTCCCAATTTTTATACCTACTTTAAAATATATTTATTGCAAGTTATTTAAAACGTTTAGTAAACCTATACTTTTGCATAAAAAGCTTCTTCAGATAGTTCGATAAAGGGGTTTACTGGAATACGATGTCTGTTAGGTAAGCGTGGTATGTCCAATGACTCCACGATATTAATATCTGCGATATCCTGATATCCATCAGATCAACTGCGTCAATATCCATTACGAGCATAGTATTATAAGAAAGTAAACGAATTTATCTGACGCTAACCGGCTAAGTTCAAAATGGCAAGTTTGACATATTATTATTGTGATTTACACTTTAGACCAACGTTAAACTAGGGGTCACGCAGGTTTATCTTTAGACCAGAGATAGTCCATGGTTTAGTAATAAAACCCTTTTTGTAATAAAAATTTCTTTAGACCATGGTCTAAAGACGATTTAAACCTGGTTTTAGAGTTAGTCCGTGTTTTGTAATAAGACCGATCGGTCTTATTACAAAAAACGGAATTAAGTCAGGTTTAAACCTGAACTATAAAGTCTAGGCTTAATCTCAAGACCATGGTCTAAACTTCTCCTTATTACAAAAGCTGAATAATCCGTAGACTACTTAGTACCATAATTTAAACCTTGACTTAAATAAAACCACAGATTACTCAAACTATTGTTCGTTCATTATGATACCATTCAATCGCAACGTTCCGTTTCCTCAGAAAACAAAAATTATCTGACATCATTAATAAATAATATATACTAAAAATGGTGAAAAAAAGATTTAGATAATACATTTTCATTAAATTCAATTTTATGAATAATAGTTGTACTTTATTTTATAATAAAATATCATTTTGATGCCTTTATTTAGCAATCATTGTTATGTATGATATTGGAAGATCTATGGACGTGAAATGGAACGAACTTTTCCGTTCGCGCTGACTTGGTATCAAATTTTTCCCAATTTTTATACCTACTTTAAAATATATTTATTGCAAGTTATTTAAAACGTTTAGTAAACCTATACTTTTGCATAAAAAGCTTCTTCAGATAGTTCGATAAAGGGGTTTACTGGAATACGATGTCTGTTAGGTAAGCGTGGTATGTCCAATGACTCCACGATATTAATATCTGCGATATCCTGATATCCATCAGATCAACTGCGTCAATATCCATTACGAGCATAGTATTATAAGAAAGTAAACGAATTTATCTGACGCTAACCGGCTAAGTTCAAAATGGCAAGTTTGACATATTATTATTGTGATTTACACTTTAGACCAACGTTAAACTAGGGGTCACGCAGGTTTATCTTTAGACCAGAGATAGTCCATGGTTTAGTAATAAAACCCTTTTTGTAATAAAAATTTCTTTAGACCATGGTCTAAAGACGATTTAAACCTGGTTTTAGAGTTAGTCCGTGTTTTGTAATAAGACCGTGTATCAGCAACGGTAGTTTTAATTTAATGTATACTCTGTTCAAGCGTGTGGCGAAGCGCGGGAAATTTATTTTGAGATAGTTCATTTGACAGCTGGTTGTTTTCTATCTGCAGTTTGAGAATTTCTTTACCATTTTTGTTTTTATTCCAGGTTATCAATTAACTTGATTTGAGATTGATTACACGATGTTTGAAGCTGATGAAATAGATGGATTATTTCCCGAGGAAACTTGTGAAAGCCATTTATCCACTATTAATAAGTCATGTTTCCAGCAGTACAAACTTTCTCTACATAAGTAAATATTTTTTGAATACAATTTAATTCATCATTTCGTTACTATCTTACTTACTTTTCCTAACTAAAGAATTGATTGTATTCTTAAACTTAAATGCATTTCTAAAAATAAGTTTTTCTGACATCAATTATTTACGAGTTCCTATACCCAAATTGGTTATGCGGAAAAATAAATACTGAAAATACAAAAAATATTTTTGTTGATATCATGAGGTAATTTAGGCTGATGAAGCCACCATTATTCAGTACGTCTAAACTAGCTGTATGTTTTCAGTGCCTCAAATATCGCATCCAATGACTTGCTGAACTGTGCCTGGAACAGTAATAAAGAGCTATTCAATGACAAAGCAATAGACCACATTCTTATTAATGCTAAATCACTGCTGCAGAATGCCGATACCAGTCAAATGAAAACATGGAGAAGTTGTTTGAGGTTTTTATATTTCAATTCACATAACATTTTTTAATAGGTATCTAAATGATTCTATTTGCCTTTATAATTATTATACAATTAATAAAATGTAATTAAATCCACTAAGATAGATGTTTATCTATTCATGCATACATATATTTGCACTAAGTGGGAATCGACTCCTGATTCTGTATGAGAAGAATGAAAGCTGTAAACATAGTATTGAATCTGTGCTAATTTTCAAGTCATATATTTATAAATATATTGTTATTTTGAAAGAAAGAAAGATAGAAAAATATTTTACTTAAGTTCCACACAGTGGGACAAATAGGTAGGTAAGTATAATAGTTATAATTAGTAGGTATATTAAATTAAGCTATGGGTGCAACATTCCACACTGTGAACCCAAATGGGGCCCCATCTCAGCATTGAATGCTGTGCACACCCGTTGTTGAGTATGCACAGCGCTGGTTTTCAGATGGGGCCACTTTTGAACCTAATATGCAATCAGTTTCAGTTAAAACCATAAGCAGTTGTTTTAAGAGATGTTTGGCATGTTAGATATGCCTTCCCATTGTTAGGCCGCCTTCTTGCAATTCTTTCTCAAAGGTTATCCAATGTGTGCAATCTTTTTAAACATCTTGTTACCAGTTGATTTCCTAGACTGTGCTCGTCTATTCTGATGGCGAGTGATCTGGTCCTTGTATAAGTGGGAAGTTTTAACTATTTACATACCAATAAATACACCAAGATCTACAATGCTAAAAAGACCTTACTCCAGTGCAGTGATGTGGACACATCAGCAAATTTGCTGCTCGTCTAAAAAGAAATAATAATATAGGTATCAAAATAAATGGGATATTTACCATGTTTTTATTTATGTCATTACCATTATGTCATTTACCGTGTTTATTTTGATACGGATGTGAGTGACCATGATAGTTTAAATACCTATAATAATATAGGTATTTAAACTATCATGGTCACTCACTCACTCACATCCGTATTAAAATAATCGGGATATTTACCGGAAACTCAAAATATAATAATATTTCCTCTTTTACATACATACACACATATAATCACGCCTTTATCCCCGAAGGGTTAGGCAGAGGTAAATTAACCCCACATTTCATCAATCATTGAATTCGGTCCCATGTAATAGGCGGTGAGAGCCTATTCTTCTTTTACTGTGGAAATATCTAGGTGATACTAAATATTATTATTATATTTGTAGCAATTTAGATGCTGAATCAATATTTGAACAATCATTACCAACATGTGCTAAATGTCCTCCCATAACATTTGCTGGACTGGACAAATTTCAACACAACAAATGTAGCTGTGACTTAGGTATACCAAACACTACCGAAAAAACTAGTAAAGAATCCAATGAAACCAAAGGAAGTTCTATTTTCGTGAGGTATTTAAATTCAGAACAGTCCTCAAGCCAAGAATCCAAGTCTGGTGATGAGAGACAGGTTTTCAAACCGAGGTTTGGTCGGCAAAGGCATGTGAATAAACCTCAACCAACGACAAATACAGTGACAGTAGAAGAAGTAGACTTAACTAAGGAAGAGGAGGAGAATAAGGCTCATAAAAGTAATGTGGCAAAGCTAACATTCAAGACGGCCAAGGAACAGCTGCTGGCAACAAATCCTGCAGCTAAGAGGACATTAGGAACTTCGAGGAAAGCTCAAGCTAAGTTTGTTTCGCCCATGATTGGAGCTCAGTAAGTGAATATACTTTGTTTTTCAAATTAGGAATATCTTTACTTTTTTAATTTTCTTTTTCATAGGAACCCCAGACATAAAGGTCTGAATAAAACCACTTCATTTTGATTTTGTTTTTTAAAGGAAGTGCTTAATTTGATGTTGTTTTCAGAGATAAACAGGATGCTGTTGAGCCAGATGTAACAGATGAAAGACTCAAACATATTGATCCAAAGATGATTGAACTTATTGAGAGTGAAATTATCGACAAAGGAACACCCATAGGTGAGCAATGGTGTATCTAGAGATAATATAGAATTTATTTCTTTCAAATTCCAAGTCCTAAGATTTTTCTTATTTTTATTATAAATAAGAATATTGTACTAGTATTATCGGTTACTAGTATTTAGTCAGCTAAACGAAATTGTTAGTCTTGGCGAATTCAAAATCGAGGTTTCCCTAAGGCTTTGATCGCAGACTTAGCGGCGGCGGCCAGGTGCGACAAGCTTATGAGAGAGAAAGAGAGGGATAAATTCTGCTTGGCTAACCGCTCCGCTAGCCGCTGAGTTGGCGACTGAGGCGAGAGGCTCTCATTAACCACAATAACTACTAAGATATCAAGTAACAACATTGAAGTTTAAAGTATAAATGTGATTAATGAAGGGTTGATATTGGAATGCCGTTTATTTCACAGGATGGGATGATATAGCAGGACTACACCTAGCAAAATCGGTGATACAGGAAGCAGTGGTATGGCCCCTGCTGCGTCCAGATATATTCACTGGGCTGAGGAGACCACCTAAGGGAATTCTACTATTTGGACCGCCAGGGACTGGGAAGACTTTAATTGGTATACAGACATTACCAGCTTAGATACACGCTAGTTTATTTCTAAAGTAGAGTTTGTCCAGATTTGTTGGTCAAGTAGCACTTTAATAGACCCTGCGAACGAAGGTATGCCTTTTATGCCGGTATGTTTTATACAATATTTCAGCGCTAGTACATACCATACGCAGAGCGTGTATGTTCATGAAACTTTCGACGTTTTTACACAAATAATGAATGTGTGTGTGAGGGGAGAGGGGGGGGGGGCGTCATTTCATGTTAGACGAGCTGTTTTTTTTACGAGTGAAAAATTCCCTCGGAACAAAAGGAGCCGGTGGGACAGGTTTTGTCGTAAACGAACCGCATGGCGCCTGTGGGTCGTTTTTGGTTGCCGAAGGTGAGGTTAACAGACATATCCCTCGCACCCCTGCCGACCCAGGACTTTTGATCTGGCACTCTTCAGGTGTGGGAACCACCGAGTCCCCGACTCGTCTTCGGAAACGGGAAGGGGCCTGCTTCTGTTAGACTGACAGGCGGATTCACCCGTCACCCCCAAGCTTGCGCTCATGGGGGGCGGAGGTCATTCATCAACCTCCGACACTCGAGTTGCCTCAGTACGCACGTGCAACTGCAAGTAATGCTGTGATATCAACAAATAGTTCGCTGTTCCAGGCAAGTGCGTGGCGGCGCAGTGCCACGCCACGTTCTTCAGTATCTCGGCGTCGTCACTGACGTCCAAGTGGATCGGCGACGGCGAGAAGATGGTGCGGGCGCTCTTCGCCGTCGCTCGCTGCCACCAGCCCGCCGTCAGTACCCTTGTGCCATACAGATATACACTCACGCCTTTTGCACTTTGGGGTAGACAGAGACAACAGCTTATGTTCTTGCTTCAGAGACAGGAGTAGGAGAGTGAACTCTGACGTCTTAATTTGATAATCGTTGTTCATGTGTACATGTGTTCTGATGAGCTCTTCCAATTAGTTCCTCTCTCCCCTTTCCTACACAGGACAACACGTGCAGGTCTTAGATGTCACCCGTACACGGTGCAGAACATCCGATCAAGAACCAAGCTGTTCGGTGACTCTTTCCTCTGTCGCACCATTAAGGCCTGGAGTTCATTACCAGCTCACGTGTTTCCCTCTTCCCACAGTCCCGGGTCCTTTAAGCGGGGCGTGAAAAAGCATATGATGAGGCCGTCAAGCTGAGTGTCACCATTGTCACATGGTATGTGTAAGTAATGGTGACCCTCTTTTCTGAGACTTTGCCTTCAGCTTACAATCAGTCAAGGCGAAATCTAATTGACGTATTGTATATAAAAAGAAAAACTAATATTTATATAGCATTGGGGAATGTAGGCAAAAATCTCAAGCTTACATTATTCCATTGGTTCACATTTTTTTTATACTACTAAGGTGGCAGACAACACACGGCTCACCTGATGGGAAGTGGTTACCGTGGCCTATGGACGTATGCAACACCAGGGGCGCTACACTCGCGCTGCCAACCCTGAAGAAACCTAAAGCCCTTGAAGAACCCCAAAATCTAGTCCCTTGTAAAAAACACAGCAGGGAGTTCATTCCACAGCTTGAGCGTGCGTGGGATGAAGTTCCTTTCATACCGCATTGTCCGCACCATTTCCGGTCACAATGTATGAGGATGAATTCCCTGCCTATCGCGAGTAGTGCGATGATAGAATGCAGCTGTGGGCATCATGTCAAACAATTCATCAGCACAAACCATTGTCCCCATGTTGAGTTTTAATTTCGGCGTTCCAGGTTATATTTATAGACGAGATCGACTCTCTGTTGACTCAGCGGAGCGACACAGAACACGAAGCCACAAGGAGGATCAAGACGGAGTTCTTAGTGCAGTTCGACGGTGCGGCCACAGGTACCTGCGTCTGTTTTGTACTACTAATAACAAAGGAACAGCCTGTTTGTCAGTAGCAGTCCCCAAATCCCGTCACTGCTTGCCACTATATGTACTGTAGCAGTATTGTCAGCGAATTCATTGCCAGGCAGCGACGGAGCGCCCGCGCTCTGTGAAGCCAGTTCATTCGGAAGGCTTGCCACAGTCAGCCACATATGAACTCGCTCACTTATAGATATTCTAAGTTAATATCAAGTATTGCGTGCGTGCCGCAACTATAGACATATTGTCTTCAAGAATCTGTCTACATGAGACCGGAAATACAGAACTTTTTTTTATACCACTTGGTTGCCAGTCAAGCACACGGCCCACTTGATGGAAAGTGGTTACCGTGGCCTATGGATGTTCGCAACACCAAAGGAGTCACATTCGCACTGCCAACTTCGTATTTCTGAGCCATCAGTGTAAAAGACAAAGCAGGACAAGCTTTTGGTCTTCCCATTGACAGCACAAGAAGTCTCCAGTGAGCTCTGACTACCCTACTTATCGCCGGGAACACAATACGAGGTTATTATGGCCGCGGTATTCTATAGGACGGAGGTATTTCCCCAGTCGGACTGCTCAATTAGACGGAAATACTGTCGTGTCTCCTAAAACCCCAAGAACGTCACGTCAAAATGTGGGCGTAAAATATATCTCACAGCTTAGGGGCTATAAGCTGAGAGGAGTAGTGAGTATACTAGAAGTGTCAGCATATAATGTAAGAAGTAATTCTTTCACAGGTGATGAAGACCGTCTCCTGATAGTGGGCGCGACCAACCGCCCCCAAGAGTTAGACGAAGCGGCGAGGAGAAGGCTCGTCAAACGCCTCTACATACCGCTACCTGACGTTGGAGTAAGTTCATTTGGCACTTTACTAAGCAGGTGTTACTGTTTCCCTCAGCTTCGCCTGCGCGGTATATTGATCTTGTGTCAGCCACCTACAGAAATTTGTTTTTGGAATAAAAAGTAGCCTTCATTCACACAAACAGCCGCGTGGTTCCCGGCAGAGTAGACCTTGGGCCACCCCATCTCTTCCCATGCGGTGTCGTACAAGGCGACTAAGATATAGGGCTGTTTAACATTAGACAGAGGTATGAAGCCCGGACGCGGCCTCGGCTGCATGGCTTGAGTGAACAATGGCGCCCGGAAGACGGCGATAGACTCACTCCCTATTGCATGGGACCAAGTTCGGTAATTGGCGAAATGTTGGCGTTGATTCACCTCTGTCTAGCCATCCGGGGAGAGAGGCGTGAACTTAATTCAGATCCATTCAACCGTTCTAGCGTGATTGAGTAACAAACAAACGCCCATTCATCCACACTTTTCCATTTATAAGTTGTATAACCTCAGGATAAACGAGGCCCTGACTCGTCGCTCGAATTGTTTTGTAATCATCTTTGCTTGGTCAATTTGAGCTCGCCCACCGCAGTTGCACTCCGTGCTATTTTCAAAAGACTCCCATGAAACGTGTACTGTGCGTATAGAGGACATTTTGAACATATTTTAGGTCTAACATATTATGTCCTGACCAATACGAGCTACTTCGCACCTGATAAATATTGCTCTCGTTCCCGCAACCCACAACCCTTTAAAATCTATTTCTGGCATAAAAACTAGGCTGTGTACCATTCCGGACTTCAATCGATCTCTATTTTATCTAGATCCGTTCAGCCATTTTGTTGTCCAATTCTCTAAGCACACAGCGTCGAGCAGAGCGCTGCGACAGCCTTGATAGAGACTGTCATTGGTCGATTTCCAGTGACGTCACCCGATCCGACCAATGACAATCACTATCAAGGCTTTCGCAGCGCTCTTCTCGACGCTATGCGCTTAGAGAATTTCATAACTGATGTTACGCTTGTACTTTTCCACATTATTTTTTAATTGTTGTTAGTCCTGACCGGTTTCGCCTTACGGCATCCTCAAAGGTTTACAATGACATTTAAGAACATTCCTTTATAAACTTGTATAAGTACAAGAAAATGTACATGTGTGTTCTCAATATGTGTGACAACAAATTCCACCAAGTGCCATCAATCAACAGTATAAAGAGCATAAGTGCTGTGTTTGCGAAATACGAGTTTGGACGTTTGTTACACATCCAAACTCGTATTTATTCACCCATCATGTTTCTATTCACCCATCATGTTTCTATTCACCCTTTAACTTACTAGCCGACTCGCACCGGCTTCGTCCGTGGCATATTTCGAAAACGAGCGTGGGCATATATGGCCATATATGCCCACGCTTTATTAATTTTCAAATAATGCATGGCAATTTGCCGGATTTGTTTGGTTGCTCCGCACGCTTGAGTAGTAGCGTGATGATATTTATTCCATAACCTTCCTCGATATCGAAGTCATTTGCAGGACAAGGTTAAGTTGGCATCAAGAAAACTCGGAGTGCTCAACAGGGCGAAGCAGTACTTCACTGCGGGGCAGCAACTCCTTCTTTATAAAGCACAGGTCCGGCCTCACATGGAGTACTGCGGTCATCTTTTTGCTGGAGCACTTGCATACCAGCGTGACCCCTTCGACTCAGTGCAAAGACGGGCATTGAGGCTGGTTGACAATCCCATACTCACAGGTTGTGTGGAACCTCTTAGCCTTAGGAGGGATTTTGCCTCACTGTGTGTGTTCTACCGCCTATACAATGGTTTGTGCTCAGATGAGTTGTTTGACATGATGCCCGTAGCTACATTCTATCATCGCACCTCTCGCCATAGGCAGGGAATTCATCCCCACACATTGCGACCTGAGACGGTGCGCACTGTGCGGTATGAAAGAAACTTCATCCCACGCACAGTCAAGCTGTGGAATGACCTCCCGGCTGCGGTTTTCCCAAGCGCCTACAAAATGGGGTTCTTCAAGAGGGGCATCAGAAGGTTTCTTCATGGTCGGCAGCGCGAGTGTGACACCCCTGGTGTTGCATACGTCCATAGGCCACGGTAACTGCTTCCCATCAGGTGGGCCGTGTGCTTGTCTGCCAAGTGGTATAAAAAAAAATAAACAAACTCTTCAGCTTTATAACATTAGTGTGTACTAATTAACCATATACTTGCAGGCTCGCCAGCAAATAATAACGAATTTACTATCGAACGAAAACCACGAGCTTGCCCCCGCTCACGTCGCGGAGGTGGCGGCGCTCACGGACGGGTACTCGGGCGCCGACATGAAGTCTCTGTGCTCCGAGGCCGCCATGGGTCCCATACGGTCTGTTCCCATGTCGCAGATCGTCAGCATCGATAGGGACAAGGTACGAAATTAAATTATGGGGTGGGTGACCGGGCAGATGCGGTTCTTCCTTTCGTGTGGAGCCATTTCACCTTGAAGGTGCGGCTTCAATCATCAACACGTCAGTCTTGGTTGCATCCATAGCTTGTACTTTAAAGCCCACTCGCCTGCTCTTTCTATTAGTTTTAACGGAAACGACTGCCGTCTGGCCCCTCAATCTAGAAAGAAAACCTTGCGTCAGGACCTCGTCTGCTTTTTAGCAACTGCACTGACTTGTAGGTGAGGTTGGCCCAGGCCCTGAAGAGCTTGGTTTGGTAGGACACCCATACACCCGAGACACGATTTAGTGTTATACATTTTTTTTTTACGTCATTATTTTGTATTATATTTTCAGGTACGTCCCGTCAACATACAAGATTTCGTGAACGCGCTGCAAAGAGTGAGGCCGAGCGTATCGCAAGACGATTTGGGACAATATGTTAAATGGAACAAGACTTACGGCCAAGGATTTTAATTTAATAAACTTTAACTTAATTGACATGTTTTATTTTATGCCTGTAAATTGTTGCAATAATGTAGGTCCTTCATTTAAATTACATTTTAAAGCTGCTAAATTACATTTTAAGAAATTTAAAACGGGAAAGTCTATATCGTTACGTTTAAAGGATGGGATTTAAAACCGTGACTGGTCCCATTCTAGTAGGAATACCAACCGACTGAGCCACTTGAAGAAACAAAATCATACTTATCCGAATTTGAAACGGTGACTTCACCATGGCACTGCCCAATGACACTACTAAAAAGGACAATGTTTGAAATAGTCTCCTCCCCTCTCTCTTTCCTTTGATCTATGTCTTCTCAACACAAAATCAGGCTTCCCGAACATACCCATCCCACTGACAGCTACTGTCAAGGTCCAAAACTGTCAATATCAGCTGGCTTAGCATCGGCAAAGTGAAGTGCGTTTAATTTTGTGGGAATTTAGGCGGGAGTTGTAATAATTATTTAAGATGTATAAAATGAACACTAGATATAATGAAATACAAATGTAATTGTGTACACAAATATATACGGATTAAGTGAACATATAAAATGGATCAGGGAAATCGAGTTGTTGTTCTCATTGACATGGACTGTTTTTATTGCCAAGTGGAGGAAAAATTAAACCCTGAGCTGAAGGGGAAACCCATAGCCGTTGTACAGTATAATCCATGGCAAGGCGGCGGGTAAGTTCCTTTACAAGTGTGTTATGAGGTGCTGTTCATTGTTATTCGTCATAACAACCCAATTTTCTCGTTAGGATCATAGCTGTGAATTATATAGCGCGAGCTCAAGGAGTCAAGCGTGGTATGCGAGGTAACGAAGCTAAGGAGAAATGCCCCGATATTGAGCTGCCTTCAGTACCGAGTACGAGAGGCAAAGCTGACATACATAGGTAAACAAATTATTGAATACATCTCTACAAGCTACAAGTAATATTATTCAAACATCGCTTGTTACCGAACTTTGTTCTATCTAATGTATATGAAATACTTATGAAGTCACTTTGTTGTTTTTTTTATACCATTTAGGTGGAAGATAAGCACATGGCCCACCTGATGGAAAGTGGTCATTGTGGCCTATGGATGCATGCAAAACCAAGAGAGTCACACTCGCGCTGCCAACCCTACAAGCATTTCGGTGTACAGTTATGGGTGGAGTTTACCATAGAACTAAACTTCATTATTACATTTTAAGGAGATTCTTTGTATAAAGCACCTTAGTTTGCAGTTCCCATCATAGGTGAAATCTATCTTACAGCTTTCATTAATATTGTCATCATCGTAGTCATGATGCCAGTTGCATCCGAGGCTTTCACCTTTCAATGTGGGGTATTCTTGGTTATATTGGAAGCCAGTCCTAAGGAGAGACCAGACCATGTCCCACTTATCTTAGAATGTTAATCTAAAAAAATGATCAAGTACTGAATACCCAACCTTGCGAGTCCAGAATCTGCAGTCCTGTGTTTTCTATTGTATTATTATTATTTTTTTTTATTGTACCTAAACACATTTTTTACTCACTAAAACTCAGGTATAGAGAGGCAGGAAAAGAAGTAGCCAGAGTATTACAGAAATTCACTCCTCTGCTTGAAAGAGCATCAATTGATGAAGCTTACTTAGACATCACAGCTCCAGTAAGTTGCTCCCGTCATTTCTTAAAAGACTAACCTTTTTTAACACCAGCCTGTATTATATGAATAGATAACTGTGCCTTTCACATCAATATGATGAGTATCTTGCTTTTCTCATTAATTTTATTGACGATTTATTCTATAACATTCTAATACCCAAATAAAATGTATTTTGCCTTTTCATCTTCAGCATAAACAGTGATAAAAGTGTGCCATCTTGGGGCAAACCAGCCCATGAAATAAAAAAAAATCTAGAAATAAACTTTCTGTTACTTGCTATATGGCTACACCCATGAGACCAACACTTAACTAAATTTTAATTCTAGGTGGAAGAAAGACTGAAGACCTTGAATTTCAACACAGTGAACTCTAGCATGATCCCTAATACATACGCACTTGGATATGACACAATAGAAGGGTTTATATCGGACATCCACAACCCCAGCATGGACCACATCGACTTTGACTATGAACATGCTAAGAGACTGCTCGTAGGAGCTGTCATTGTTAGTGAAGTTAGGAACGCTGTGTATGAAGAAACTGGTGAGTAAACCACACTTTGTGATGTGAACACCCATAGGTACACTTGTTATTTACTTCCAGACCCTCGGTTCTACTGTCATACCACAGACACTGCAATAAAGAGCATTAAATTTTAGACTTTGCGTCGAAACCCTTACAGTCCAATATTAAATGAAAAGAGTATCATTACTCTTTTACATTTACTCTGCAAAATGACTTTTAATTTTGGACTTTAACTGCATCGCATTAAAGTTTAAAATTAAATGAGTTTTTTAGCAGTGTCCGTATCACAGTGGTTTTGCTTTAATAGAATCGAGGGCCAGGTTTGATCACAGACACTGCAATAAAACTCATTAAATGTTAGTCCAAAATTAAATAAAAAGAGTTTCATTACACTTTTTTATTCATTCTGCAAAATGCCTTTTAATTTTCATTCCCTTAAAGTCTATAGTAAATGGATTTTTAGCAGTGTTTTAGAAGTGGTTTTGCTTTAGTAGAAATGAGGCTCAGAATTAGTTCCTTTTAATAGTTGTTGCACGCTATGATGGCCGTTTTGACACTACTGGTTTTCAATTTTTTTTGTGTGTGAAGTTTATTTTCTTCTGTGCCAGTATCGCCTAATTTTTTTTTAGTTATTCGTCTAACAGTTCGTTGTCCAATATCACCAAAAAAGAAAACTAGCAACCGGGTCGTGTCAAAACGGCCATCATAACGCGCCGCAACTATAGTGACACTGAAATTGAATTTGATGCCTTGCATTCCTGGCTAGGTGTTTTTCTTCTTAATCTTTAAGGTATTTTAAAAATAATTAATTACATTATCCATTAAAATCTGGTCTATTACTCCTCATTCAATCCTTTGAGCGTTCTTTTGCCATCCACACCCAGAAAAGTCACCATCAGTCAGTACGAAATCCGCATCGAAAATGTTTGTTCTCATATTTGTTTTATTTTGCATCACAGGTTATAGATGTTCAGCTGGCATAGCTCACAACAAAATTTTAGCCAAACTAGTTTGTGGCTTCAACAAGCCTAATAAACAGACAATTCTACCAAAACATTCTGTCGATATATTGTATAGGTAAGTAAAGATAATGGAGATAAGATATGAGAGGTTTAAGATATGGCATTAGAATAAGCGAGCTTTAAAATTGTTTCAGTACACTTCCAGTCAAGAAAGTTAAACATTTAGGAGGAAAATTTGGGGACAGTGTTTGCGAAATACTAAAAATCAAAGAAATGGGTGAACTACAAAAATTTACTGAGAAGTTCCTGCAAGCTCGATTTGATGAAAAGAATGGGTAAGTTCATCTTTTCTTGTAGTGCAGAAATCCCTACGGATACGTGGCATGTTTTTTTTTTTTTATATAGGACACGTCAATTGGACTTCGCCTTGCCTGATGGTAAGCTGAAGGCAAAGTCCCAGAAAAGAGGGTCACCATTACTTACACATACCGTGTGACAATGGTGACACTCAGCTTGACGGCTTCATCATATGCTTTTTCACGCCCCGCTTAAAGGACCCGGGACTGTAGGAAGAAGGAAACATGTGGAGCTGGAACCGACTAAAACCGCACGCCGTCTCTAAAAGGCAAGTGAAAGGTAGCCGAATAAGGCAATTCCCTTGCACCCTAACAATAAGCTATGTAGAATTCAATTCTACTCTTATTTCGCTTTTTTTAATAATTGTAACATTTTTAGAACGTGGCTGTACAACATTGCCCGCGGAATTGATTTAGAGCCTGTACAAGTAAGGTTCAATCCGAAAAGCATCGGTTGTTGCAAACAATTTCCGGGCAAATCTGCTCTCCTCCATCTCGATAACGTACGAAAATGGCTAAAAGACCTCGGCGAGGAGATAGACGACAGACTCGAGCAGGACGCTCTAGAGAACAACAGGACGCCGAAGCAAATGGTAGTCAGCTTCTCGACGCAAATGCCAGATGGGAGGGACGTTAGCAGTTCAAGATCTTACAATTTTGTTGCTGATGATGAACTATGTGGTGAACTATTTTCGAGCAAAGCACTGGAGCTTCTTATAGAGAGTTCTGAAGGGGTGAAAGTGAAAGGTATATTATAACTATTTATACCTACTGTTGATTAATGGCACTTGGTGGAATTTTGTTTTGTTTTGTTTTACGCTTATTTATAGAAGTATATTTCCCAAAAACGGCACGGAAACGACCACAGAAATGAAGGACCGAACCACATCTTTAGACATGAAGACCTTGCAGACCTCTTGCCCGAAGAGAGCTCGGCAGTAGTTGTAACTAGCAGACTTTGTGCAACGGGTGTAGATGGTTATGCAGGGGCAACAGCAGCCGCCACAGCAGCCTCCACAGCATCCGCCGCAACACAGTTTGGCTAAGAAGTTTTGAGAGTACAGAGAAAATCTAAAATGATAAAGATTATAGAAGTTGTGGAAAATAAACTTAGATGACTTATATTATTATTACTATTAGCTTTATAAAAATTTTTTAGAGCTTTTTATAATTTATTACACTGCTCGGGCAATTTGTGAGTACTTACGTACTCGGGTAATTTGTTGTTACACATATTGACAACACATTTGTTCTTTTTCCATAGTATTATTACACCAGACCGGGTTTTGCCTTACGGCATTCTCCTTTGACGATTTGATATATAAAAAAAGATGTAATAATAAAAAATACTGTGGAAAAGTACAAGTGTATTTCAATATGTGTAATTTTGATCACCTTCTCGAAATCCATGAGATCCTATTCTAGGGTTAAAAAGCCTATATGCTATTTTAGACTGTATCAAATTTCAGCCAGATCCATTCAGCTTGAATAATGAACATTCAAATATCTTCACAAACTTCACATTTATAATTTCAGTAGGATTGGTCAATCACTATAATCATTTATTTAGATAACTGACTGATTGTTTTGCAATCAGTAATGGAAGTTAAACTCTTATTATTTTCGTTCCAGAGGACGAATGCGATAGAAGATTAAAAGCTCCTATAAAATTCCTAGGGATAAGTGTTGGAAAATTCGAGGACAATTCAGAGACAAAGAAAACTAGGAAAATTTTAGACTACTTTAGTGCAGGCACTTCTAAAGAAACTGTTGACAAACCCAAGAATACCAAACACGAAGATAATGGTATTGAGAAAACTAAATCGAATTTAAAGAAAAGTGGCAAAGAGTACATACTGCACAAGTTTTTCCAGGTATCTGATAAACCTTCAAATGTTAAACCTCAAAGTGAACTTATTAAATTAACTGAAATATCAAAAGGGATCCAAGGTAATCTTCCAGAGACGGGAGCTGAAAACGCTCAAGATGGAACCTTGAAATCTCAGCATATTGAAAACCAACAATCTCAAAATATTGAAACTTTAAAATCTGAAAACATTGCACCTTTAGAATCTCATAAAATCGGACCTATAGTTGAATCAAGTTTAGACAAGCAGGAATCGTTTTTTGCCAAAATTTTAAATCAAAACAGCAAAAAAGACCCTCGCTTGAACAATATTGTATCTGAAGAAAAAACGCGACCTTTAACACCTCTATGCGATGTTGTCAACTGCCAAGAAGATACTAATGACACCGATTATTCCGGCTCAACAATAATTGATGAAATTGACAAAAGTATGGCTTTATTTGAAGATGACCCGGAGGATATAGCTCGTGTGAGTAATATGAGAGAGCTGCTGAATAGCTCGAAAGTAATTAACGAAAATGACGAACAAACAGAAGTAGTTACTCCAGAGCCTGAACAAATGCCTCAGGTGACTCCGCAAATAGAACCTCAAACAGTTGAGACATTTGATTGTACAGAATGCGGCAAATCTATCCCTATCGAGGCTATTGAAATGCATTCTGATTATCATGTCGCGTTACGATTGAGAGACGAGGAGCGCCAACAAGTTCGAAAAGAAAAACTAGAGAGAACACTTGTGAAACAGAAACCAGAAGAAATTAAGAAGAAAAAGCGATCAGAAGATTCAAGTAACAAAAATAAGTCAATTTCATCAATAGCTGGCTTCTTAGTCAAAATAGATAATAATGTGCCGAATGAAACATGCCAAGAGTGTGGTAAGAAAATACCAATAGAAAAGTTTACAGAACATTTGGACTTCCATGAAGCTCAAAAACTAAATAGAGAATTGAATAAGAAAATAATTCCTCAGATTAGCGGGACTAGTACCGCGAAAAGAAAAAGAAAATCAGCCTCGCCGATGACGAAAAATACGAAGCTTTGTACATCTAAAAACTCATTATTTAAATGAATTCAAAATATAAGTGGTCATGTCTGTAAATTGGAGATATTAAAAATACTTTATAACGATACTGAACACGAAAATTCTTTGTTTTTTAAACTTCTTGTCTGTTTGCCCGCGATGGTGGCAAAAAACTAGTGAATGGATTTTGTAGCGGTTATGTTTTGTGTGAAAGGTCTTGGTTAGACTTAAAATCTTACGTTTGTTTGATAGCAATAGTTGGGTAGGCCGGAGATATGACCAAAAGTCGCTATAACATTTTAAGATAGATAAAGCCCCCCTGGATCCCAGCAGAGTAGTAGTAGTTTGGACCACCCCATCTCTTCGCATGCGGTGTTTTACAAGGCGACTAAGGGATAGGGCTGTTTAACATCTGACAGATATATACAGCCCAGACGCATAGCTCGAGTCAACAATAGTGCCCGAAAGGCGGCAATAAGCTCACCCCCTATTACGTGGGACCAAATTCAAGTCACTAAATGTTAAAAAATATAATATTATTCACACTTCCTTATAGCCGTAGCTTGTCACAGGCAGAAAACAATCTTAGACATAAGCTCAATCAAACTCTACATACAATGGCATTTCATAATCAAAATAAATTCCATTTAGTTGACATAAATGTATATTTAGAAAATAAATTATTATTGACAAAAGATAAATTCTATTTGAATATTTATTTTAAGAGACAGATAGCATCTTTGCTATCATATTATATTACTTGTTCAGCCAAGAACTTGGCTACCCAAGCTGCTCCTTTTGAGCAGAAAAATGACAATGTTTGTCTTGCGACCTTGGAATCTGTTCCAAAAAAGTGTGACAATCATTTAAATATAATTCTAGGACAATAGGGGAGATCTCTAGCAACTTAATCTCAGGGACAAAGGAAAAGTCTATGTACCTGAATATTATTCATCAAAATATTCAAGGTTTTTCTGGCAAAGAGTTAGAACTAGAATTGTTTTTAAATGAAATGCATATTCATATACTTTGTTTGACTGAACACTGGCTAAAAAAACATGAATTATTAGTTAACATTGATAATTATAAAATCATTAGTTCGTTTACTAGAGTTTCTGCTATAAGAGGTGGGTCACTCATTTTAATTAATGACAAATTAAAATCCAAAGAGAGAAAAGATATAGTAGCACTCTCGAGTGAGCGAAATATTGAACTATCATGTGCAGAGCTTGAGCAACATATTGTTATTAGCGTCTATAGACCTCCTTCTGGAGATTACCACCTTTTTGAGTCTATTATGGAAGAAACCTTAAAAAAAAGTATGTAAATGTAAGAAGACGGTAGTTGTATGTGGCGATTTTAATATTGATATTCTCGAAAACTCCCAGAACGCGTTAAGGTTCCTCAATCTTTTCAAATCTTTTAATTTACAAAATCTGTTTTGTGAACCAACTCGCATCACATCCACAACAGCTACCTGCTTGGATAATATTTTTTCTGATAACAATGTAAATGAGAAATCTTTAATTAATTTTATAAAGTCAGATCATACAGGTCAGTTAGCTAGGTTTGAGCACCACCATGTTTCTTTACCAAAAAATATTGTATGTAGACCACATATTATTGATATAGTATTAGACCATATAGTATTGATCACAACTTATCGATTAGAGAAATTTAAAGAAAATATTAACAACAAAATACCACTTTTGGAATTAAATAATGATGAAAACCCGGATGTTCTTTACAAAGATTTGTTCGAAATAATCAATTACGAATTTAATAACATTTTCACAAAAAAAACAATAAACACTAATCCATTCAAAATTAAATTTAGTGATTGGGCTACACCTGGAATCTTTAAAAGTAGAAAAAAATTGTATGAATTATATGAGACAAAGGCATGTACAAATGAGCCACAAGTAATCGAACATATTAAAAAATACTCGAAACTGTTTAAGAAAGTCTGTTCAATAGCCAAATCTAATTATATTCGGGCTAAAATAGAAAAATCAGATAATAAAATTAAGGCAACATGGAATGTTATTAACAAAGAAACCTGTAAGACAAAGTCACGCGATCGTTCCTTCGAGTTAGAAATAGATGGTAAACACATTAATACTGATGCTGCTGTGGCTAATGCATTTGAATCTTTTTTCACAAATATTCCAATTACCACTACAAACCGATTAAATTCTTCAAAAAATATAGCTGCTTCTCTTCTCTAAATCTAGTGTTGATAAATGTGGTATTAACTTTGATTTTCAGTATATTGACTTTATAACTATACTTAAAACTTTTAAGCAACTAAATGTAAAAAAGACTGAGGATCTTTGGGGCATTTCAATCAATATAATACAATCAATAATGCCCGCTATCGCGCCTTACCTGGCATTCATTTTCAATAAATGTATAGATGAAAACCAATTTCCTAATCTTATGAAGTACAGTAAAATCATTCCGTTATTTAAAGCAGGGGACAAAAGTGATCCTTCAAATTTTAGACCCATCTCCATACTTCCAGCTCTAAGTAAAATTTTTGAAAAAATAATATTTAATCAACTGCTTTCACATTTTACAGAAAATAATTTACTTCATGATAAACAGTTTGGTTTCACTAAAGGTAGAAACACGACAGATGCAGGAGTTGCACTTGTAAAACATATATTTGATGCATGGGAAAAGAAGCAGGATGCCATTGGTATTTTTTGTGATCTATCAAAAGCTTTTGATTGTGTTGATCATGAGACGTTGTTACTAAAATTAGAATATTATGGTGTTTCAAGCGGCTCACTTAGATTACTTACGTCTTACCTCACTGACAGAATTCAAAAAGTTAACGTTAATGGCACTAACTCTTCTGGTGCCCCATTAGTTATGGGAGTACCCCAGGGCTCGATATTAGGACCCCTTCTATTCTTGATTTATGTTAATGATCTTCCTTATTTCGCTACAAATTTTTGTGAAATTGTACTATTTGCTGATGATACATCATTAATGTTTAAGACTGATAGACATAAAATAGTACTTGACGAAGTAAATAATGCCCTTTCCGAAATATTGCATTGGTTTACAAGTAACAACTTGCTGCTCAATGCGAAGAAAACTAAATGTGTAAAGTTTACTATGCCTAATGTAAGACAGACAGATATTAATATTAAAATAAATAATGAATCTGTCCAAATAATCAATACCACAGTTTTTCTTGGAATAACTTTAGATAGTAAACTGCAATGGGGCTCTCATATCAAAGCCTTGGCAGGAAGACTTAGCTCAGCTGCCTATGCGGTTAGAAAGATAAGGTCACTGACTGATGAGGAAACTGCACGAATAGTTTATTTTAGTTACTTCCATAGCGTTATGTCATACGGTCTGCTGCTGTGGGGCTCGGCTGCCGATATTGAGACTATATTTGTACTACAGAAACGAGCGATACGAGCGATCTATAGCCTCAGACCCCGTGACTCGCTAAAAGAAGTTTTCAAAGAAATTAATATTTTAACAGTTGCTTCTCAATACATTTATGATAATATCATATATGTACGAAAAAACCTAAATAATTTCGAAAAACTATCTGATGTACACAATTTTAATACGAGAAGCAAGAATAAACTAGTTGTGCCTAAACTTAGGCTTCACAAGGTTGGTGATTCATTTGTAGGAAGCAGCATAAAAATATTTAATAAAATTCCTCAGGATTTGATTAATATGCCGATAAATAAATTTAAATTAGAAGTGAAAAAAACTTTAATGAGTAAAGGTTATTATAAAGTGGATGAGTATCTTAATGATATCAATGCGTGGTCAACATAAGTCTCTTGCTTGCTCGCACAAAATAAATTGTAAACTAAAGCAAATTTAAAAAAAAAAGAAAAATAATCTAGTTCTAATATAGTTCGCTGAGTTTCTTGCTGGTGTCTTCTCAGTAGAACTAACCTACCGAACCAGCGAAAGAATCATTTTCCAATGGTTTATTTGTACATTATTTAATATTTTAATATTATTTCTTGACATACTCAATTGTATAATTTTGACGTTCATATGTGCTCTTTGTGTGCCTAAACTGAATAAATGAAATTGATTCTTTGATTCTTGAATGATTGGTGAAACGTGGATGTTAAAATTCACCTCTGCCTAACCCTCCGGGTCCGGGGACGACGTGATTATGTACCTATGTATGAGAGATAAAATTTCAAGAGTGACAGGACTGACAGGCATAACATAAATACCCAGACTCCAAAAAAATTGTGAAAAACGGGCAACAGTATTCACTTTTCAATAAGCAATAAAGTTAGGGATTTACCTGTGAATACGTTTAAAAATGTATTTAAGAATAAACTGTGCCAAAGAGGCTATAATAAAATCTGAATATTTAGATATAAAGCTTGTAAATAAACTGTTCCCTCAACTATTGTGTTTAGAGTAGAGCAGTAAATGTTTGTAAATAGATAAAAAAAAATGACCACTGAGTTTCTTCTCAGGTCGTGGCCGCGTTTCGATTTTTGAATCGGTTCAAGCGGGATCCGAACCTGCGATCTTTCCCTTACAGGGGGAATGCTCTGAGGTTTAGTCGCATAATGCCTAATTTGCGAAATGGCACCCGAGTCTGAAAAGGACTAATTCGCGAATGGACTAATTCTTAAAAAGACTAAATCGGGAAATGGCTAATTCTGAAAATGACTAATTCGTCGAAGGGCTAATTCTTAAAAAGACTTATTCGCGAAATGGTCAACTTTCAACAACGTATCAAATCCTTCAATTATCCTTAAACCGCGCGCCCCGACACTGATAGATATAGGTTAGAAGGGTAATTAAAGCAAGTATCACATATCTATATACGCACACATTCACATGCGTTACTTATGTCCGACTTGTGCTGTCATACGTCGTTAAGAGTTAGCCATTATGCGAATGAGTCTTTTTAAGAATTAGCCGTTTGACGAATTAGTCCTTTTCAGAATTAGCCATTTCGCGAATTAGTCTTTTTAAGAATTAGTCCATCCACGAATTAGTCCTTTTCAGAATTAGCCATTTCGCGAATTAGTCCATCCACGAATTAGTCCTTTTCAGACTCGGGTGCCATTTGGCGAATTAGGCCACCTAACCTCGCCTCGATGATTTACATCCAAATCTTTCTATATATAGGTCTTACAGCGACGGTGAGAGCCAACGGATACTCGTACGAACTATCTCAACCAATGAATGATAATTTACAATCATTTTAAACATTGAATTTTGATCTCTGATTTGAAGACTGTTGAATGAAAAATTTTGAAGCATTTAGTATGCTAACTGCATTCAACAGTCTAATGTACTTTTAATTTTGACGTTTGTAAGTTACGTTTTAATGGTCTATAAATAAAATATTTCTTTACTTTGACTTTGATACCGACTTCCGTGCGGGCGGTAGACTAGTAGGGAATGAAATTAATTAAAAATCCAAAGTTGTTTTTAAGGTATATTGGTGATTACAGATTTACACGCTGTAGATCTCATTCTGGAACTTCCTCCACGCGTCGAGGGGCCCGTGCTCGGGGCGGTACCTCACATTGCAGCCGTCGTTGGCCAGGCGGCCATCCTCGCGCAGCTTCTCGAACTCATCGCGGTCATACTTGGTGAATCCCCACTTCTTGGAGATGTAGATCTGGAAAGTTGGATAATAGCATTATAAAATGTTCTAATATTTCTATTGATAGAAGACAATCTTACATTGAATTGTACATTGATCATTTTTATAATGGAACCTTATTTCAAATCTATAATGATATAGAAAGAATTCAGGCAGGATACGAACCCACGATCTTTCCCTTACATTTTATCTGCATTATCAAATTCATTCATTAAAGTACATAAAAAAAATAATAGATACAAATTCATATTTGATGCTATTAATTAAACCATATATATTTACAAAGAAATTAATTATTAAACCAGTTATTCAAAAAACAGCAGAACTTACCTTCTGGCGACCGGGGAACTTGAACTTGGCACGACGCAGAGCCTCGATGACCTGCGCCTTCCAGCGGTCGCTCGAGCGCACGGACATGATTGGCTGTCCGATACGCACACGCGCTACGGTACCTTGCGGCTTGCCGAACGCACCACGCATCCCAGTCTGGAGCCTGGAATAGATTAATACAACTTGCTCATTTAGTGAACTAGATCGTTTATCTTACCCCTCATTTACACTAAGAAACATGTTGTTAACATGTTTGATACAAATCTTGATAAAGACTAGTCAAAACACAATACATAATATAATAATATGTTTTATACATGTATTAAGACTGTCTCAGACACTTTTTTATTCACAAAGTATGTATAGCCAACAAGTTGTAAACAAGTAGAATACACAATTGCGTTCCCACTGATGCATTTGACATATTGCAACTTGTCAAATCCATGTTTTATCCTTAGGTGACAAAGAGGGGGTAGGTTTTTGACAAAACGCGATAACCATTTTATTTTAATTCTTTATTGCATATACAACCTTCACGTCTTAATAAATAAAAAATATTACGAAGAACACGTACAAAGGTAAGCTTAACTCATAATGAGTTCTCTCCCAGCAAACCTTCGAGTACCAGAGCATATGGTTATGAAGAGGGATGTGAAGTATACTTTAAAAAAAACCATCTGTTGTGGCTAGTAAGTTAGGGATTGTCATTCAAGGAACAACATCTGTAATAGTGACCACTATTATTTGGACTGTACCCCAGCTATACCATCAGACAGGTTGCATGCTAATGAGCCCGTTGCCTGCAGCTTTGCACTCATGTAATTCCGATCTTGTTTCCACCATACACAAGAACCAGTCACATTTCAGAACATAGGTAATGTATGTGTGGAATTTCATCCAGATCTGTGCAAGATAGAAGCAGATGGTAAACCATAGTTAGTTTCTACAATTACAATAGGCAGTATTAACTTTTTGTGATGGTATAACATGACTGGAATTCAAAAAGTTTTTGTCCATTGTAGAATAGTCAAGAGTTCCAAAGCACCTTGACTATTCTCATTTCTTTTTATACAAATAAGAATTGATCTGATTACAAGCATGACAGATTTAATTTATCAAAGCAGTAATATTATCATGTTTTAATATTTGTATTGCCCTGCTTCAATTTGTGTAATGTTGTGCAACAAATGACTCGTGATAATGAATAGGATCATCATGACTTGCAATGTTTATCTACCAGCTGTACTGAAAACTTGGTTGAAAAAGTTTGAATCATATTGTCTCTATTGAAACTTATTCCTTTCTGCAGCTAATTAAGTAATATGCACTTTACTGATATCATGATGAAGCTTGTCAGATTCATCTAATATCAAAAGTATCTCCAACATCCAAGTCATTGTATATTGGAATGGTATATGCCTACAAAAATTTGAGCCCACCTATCTCATCAAGTACCGGTGTTGTGTTGTCTTATAACTTTAAAGAGCCCTCATAAGTATAATTATCTGTGTGGTGACAGAGAAAGAATACAAGTATCACCACTACATCACATTTGAGGGGTGTCATAAGAGGCAACCAAGGGAAAATTTATGCAGATAAATCATTGCGAGCGAAGGAAAACTAGAAATAAAATCTTGTACCAACCCGTCTGGTCATTGTGGAAACAATAAGCCAAAGCCTCCCAACATTGGGTGAAGCCTAGTCCAGCAGTGGACTGCTATGGGTTAATGGTTGTTGTACGGTATAATTAGTTTGATCAAAATAAAAATTGTATAAATATTAGTTCATCACTTTGTAGCATCATAATGCCAGGAGGATACACAAATTTTATGGTAATATCCTGAACTATTTTCAAAAGGGCAGCTCTGCGTGACATGTGAGAGATTTTTTTTTTCAGTGCTTGACATTAATTGCAAACATAAAATAGGATAGAACATAAGAACTCAAAGCATGTGTTTAAAACACTTGCTGTTTCGCGCGGCTCCACATGCGTTGGATATCTATTATATTGACGAAAGATAGCCTATATCTCTGTACCAACTTTCATCATACTCGATTCAGTGGTTTGGGTAAGAAAGCATAATAGAGTTGAGTTAATTTCTTATTTATGAGTTTTAACTTACCTATCAGCTCCAGCGCACGATAACATTTTATTGATGCGGATGACATGGAAGGGATGCAGCCTCATGCGGATGTGGAACTGATCCTTGCCGCAGTTCTTGACGAGGTACTTGTTGCAGCAAATACGGCCGGCCTCCAGGGCCTCCGAGCTCAGCTGCTCATACTCGTCCGACACTAGATGCACGCATAGCGGAAAGTCGTCCACCGTTGCCTTCTTCTTGCCCAAGTCAAAGATGCGAATCTTCGGGTCCGGAACACCTCGACAGAACCGTGACTTGGGGTACGGTTTGTTTTTACAATACCGGTAACTGAAAACCACATTTCACTTGATAAAATTAAGTTCAATAGTACACCAAAACATAATCACGATAGAACTTTATTTACCATCTCGCTGGCCGGCGCCCCATTGTGATCTGAAATATATAAAAATAATTACTTATTATCTATCCTAGAGCACTTATTTGTATTATCTCATAGAAATGATTAAACACTATGTTCGATTACAACAGATTTATTAGAACAAAAATTATAAGCACCTTCACAAAGTGACACCACTACCTCGAAAGAAAGACAGACGGAAGTTGAGGTTAGTTTGACGTTGACGTCTTTATTTTTTAATTCAATAACAGCCATGGATACATGTATTTGAAGCCATTGTCTGAGCGGTTAAAATTAACTCTACTGCTCCACAGTTCCTACTTGGTCAGGAATAAGCCAACGATGCTTATTTATTTCCACAGTTTCCTTGTTTTCTTCTTCCTACAGTCCCGGGTCCTTTAAGCGGGGCGTGTAAAAGTATCTGATGAGGCCGCCAAGCTGAGTGCCACCATTGGAACATCACTTAGTGTCTGTAATGGTGACTCTCTCTCCTGAGACTTTGCCTTTAGCTTACCATCAGGCGAGGTGAAGTCAAGTTGGCATGTCCTAAATTAAAAAAAAACAGTTCTAGTTCTAGTAGTATACCTGTTTAGAAGTATACTACTAGAACTAGAACCGTATCTTAGACCCGAATCGCAACACAATGAGGCTCTGGTGCGCGCGAATTGTGTTATAATAATCTATGATTGGTGATATTGAGCTTGTCCACCACTGTAGCACCCCGTAAACACATTCAAGAAACGTGTACTGTGCATTTAGAGCTACTAGAGTACATTTTAGGTCAAATCAATTCATATTATTATTCATATGTTAACATAGGTGATAGTTGTCAGTTAACTGTGTTGGATTGGTTGGATTTAATGTTCGTCATGCTATGTCAAAAGGCGTACAAATGCAGTAGCATATACTGATCAATAACAAGAAAAAAATAAATTAAATCCCAGATGAGATATATTATGTCCCAAGCAATACATAGATAACAGGCACTAAGTTTACTTTCATGCTCCTTCTACCTTACCCAACATTCATTACATTCATTATGTTAAATTCTTCCAAAATAAACCATTCCACATAATTGACGCTGAAATGGCAATAAATCGTGTCGTTTGATCAACGAATATAAGACCGCCCAATATCATGTCTTTCAACAATGAAAGTGATTGGTGATCATCAAAGGTGATCATCACGGCAACACTGATTTGATCAGCTGCGTGACAGTGACAGTTGACAACAAAGTAGTTATCATATATTTGCGTAAATAATATAATAAATAATTAATTTACTTATAAGTGCATAGTGTTTAACAGAAGTACGTTTTTTTGGAAAATGGGAGCCCTAACAAGTAGACAGAATGCTGGCGTTGAGGAAGCTGATATTGTCTCCAACCATGCATATAAATACCCACCCAGATCGGGTATGCGCGACCTTTTTATTGAATTCTATATAATTAACATAACTATTACGATGTATCTCAGTATACTCGGGTTCTCTGCAAATATTTGCTTTAGTCTATAATCAAAATCATAGCGTCTAAGTTCCTGTTTACAGAGTTTGTAAATTGTACTTTAGTTTTTGGCTCACACATAGCTATAAAATTATACACTAATCTCCTAATTAAACAGAAATCTCATAACTCTTTAAAACAATATCTTAAAAAGTTTATTGTTAACAAATGTTTCATATGACTCCATGAATAGATTAATATTATAGTGTATGTTATGATTTGTAAAGCAGGTAACTATTTCGGAAGTCACTTCATTATGGGTGGAGAGAGATTTGACACACCACAACCAGAAGCATATCTGTTTGGAGAGAATGCAGATTTAAACTTTCTTGGCAGTAGGCCTACACCTGTAAGTAATTGACTTTTTGCACATATGTAATATGGCATGTATACAACAATAAACAATAAATCTATATTTTTGACGATGAATTTTAGATGCTTTTATATCTGATTTGAATTGTACAAAAGATGAATAGAATAATATAATATTTGCATGTCACTACTGGTAATGGTACATTGTACTTATTTTATTTTTAGTGACCAACTTATTATTATTATTTAAATTATGGATGAGCAGCATGTTTGCTGATATGTCCACTTCATTACTTATTATCACTGTATTATGCAAATAAATAAATACTTTGTAGACAAGATTGTGATTGCATTTCACTATAATAATAATAATAATAGCCTTTATTTTCGGACAGTATAACATCTAACGTTTTCTCTGTTTTACAATATCTATAAGTATCTATATATTTTCTAACACCTTAAAGTATGTTAGCATTTCACTATAAGAAATAATATAACTTGAAATTGTAACGACGCGCTCTGCGAACGTCGTCACACCTGTTTTAATTCTATTTTTGAACGAAGGGTTTCGGAGCGCGGAGTGAATGACATTTTGACGTATCGCTGTCAAAAGCACCTTTTTTCCTATAATGAGACGGAATGGTCGATATTCATGGCTTCGTAACTTAATTTCAATAAATCTCATAAAAATGAGAGTATTTTGGCCTAAAGGATAATAGTTTGTGTCCTCACAACTATCCTCTTGTGGAATTATAGTTTATTTCTGGTGAGTTGTCATTTTTTAATGGGATTCACTTTGATGGAAATTCGCCACGCTCCTGATTTGAAAAATAATTGTTAAAATTCTATTGTTTCAGCTCTTAATCTGAAAATATTATGATTTCTTTTGCTATTGGCATTGTTCCAGCAAATTAAGGCGGTAAGTCGCGCAAATTTATAGAAAATTAGGACCTCGTGTTCATATATGGGAGTATTGTTCTAATGACATGCAATTTTATTACAGGTTTCCAAATTGGAACCGCCTTTGCCCTTTGGCTTTGCCTTTTCTCTTTTCTTTGGACCTTTTTCGGCGTTCCTTTGTCTTCGGTCATCTGCATTTCCTTATGGAGGGTTTGGACTTTTCACCTCAAACATGGATGTACCGCATGGGCTTAAACTGAAAACTTCGCCTGCTACGAGCTTTCTCGCTGCTGTGTTTACATATACTCGCCGAGGGATGCCGTGAGCTTACTTTAATTATATTTTAAATCTAAACTTCAAAATGACCTAAAAGTGCATTGGTGACATAGAATCATATTGACGTAGGATAATATAGACATAGCTTATAAAAATCTAATTTTAAATTTAAGGTTAGATATACATTAGGAATGTATCCTTGCAACTATTTCTAAATGCACACTGGAGTGGACAATAAAACCTTAAACCTCACAGTTTGGTTTCATTTAGCTCACCTCCGGAAGATTAAAAGTTTCCAATATCCGCTGATTATCTTAGGCATGTGTATCTCCAAGGCGCCCGAACTTTTATGGTAATGTACTTACAAACCAATTTTATTTATATTTCTTTTAAATAGGAGATTACACACTTACTTTCTTTCATTGTCATATGACACATATTTTTTTATTATTACATCTGACGCTTGCGAACCAATTTTTTTTTACTTTGTAATAACACATATTTTTTAATTATTACAATTGGCACTCGCGAACAGGGACATGACAGTGTGCATGTATCTTTATTCCTTGTCACCTTTGCATTATTTTTTACTTTAACATGTTAAGAACAGTGTTTTCTTCATGTATTTTACTGTTACATAACTGTGTATTACAGTAAATCTTTGTTATTGTTTACTTTGCAAAACTAATCATACTACAAGTTAGTACTATTGTTTGTATCTCTCAATTACAGGTGAATGTTTCAATTTGTATAACATGGTTATTGTTATAATTGATTTGTCTTATATAGCTTTTGTTTATTACAGGTAAGATTTTCCACTTAGTAATATTATATAATTACTAGTTCTTAACCTTTATTCACATGTGTGAAAACATAGTAATATTTGAATATTTGCTGTTTACCTTAAGTAGACATAAATAATTTATTTTGTGAATCACTAATGCATTTTTATCTTTATAGGCATTTGACCTAAATAATTTTTGCAACAATAACATTCCATTCTATGAGTTTGTTTGACTTTTGAGTTTAGCGTTTTGCTATCAATGCAATTAACTTCATTCATAATTTAATTAACTTTAATTAGAAACTTTAATTGATACTTTAATTAGAAACTTATAGTGTATTTAATACAACTTTTTATTGGATTTTCACATCCTTTTATAAATCAAACATGGATAAGGAAATACAGGTCCCGCCTTTGTTTGAGAATATTGTTGGTGATGTTCCAGTTGGTACTTTTACTCATGTCATGGCTGATTTATCTGAAGTTGTTGATCCATTTTCGAATAGTCGAGGAGCTGGTGATCATAGTCTGAGAGCCGCATCTTCATTTAATATGATGAATGTTTTATTGAATGATAATTTGAAGAAAAACTTGCCTTCTGTTACTAAGTTGCCTGATTTAAAACGAAGTAAGCTTTTGTATGATGGTGAATCGTGCGTTAGGGAATTTATTACTCAAGTGGAAGAATATTTCTTGTTTAAAAATTTTAATGAATATTTTTTGGTTAGTTCATTCTCTGATCTTTTGTCAGGCACTGCGCTTAAATGGTTTCGTAGTGTTCGTATTCGTATTGCTTCTTGGCAGGATTTGAAGGCTGCGTTGTTGAAACGTTTTGATAGAGTTGAATTTGATTATCATTTGGAACAGGAACTCCGTACTCGTAAACAAAAGATAACTGAGTCATTACCAGATTTTATTACAGACATAATGGATATGGCTAGCCGTTTGTCTATGCCTGTTTTTGATGCTACCCTCATAACTATTATTAAACATAATATGTTAAATATTTACACACCTTTTGTGTTTGGTAGAACTATTTCTTCTATCGACGAATTTATTAACCTCAGCAGAGAATTAGAGAATTTTGTGTCAAGAAAGAACTTGAGTGAGAATAAAAGTATTAAAAAAGAAAAATATTCTGCTCAAATTAGTGCTGTTAAATCAGATGATTTAACTTGTTTAAAATGTAAGTCCTCTGGACATTCTTATAAAAATTGCCCTACATTTCCAGGTGTAATTTGTTTTAAATGTCACAAGCTTGGCGTCACTACGAAGAATTGCGAAGTTTGTAATTCAAATACTGTTCAGTCAAAAAACGTATCAGGTCCCATCGAGCCCTAGTTTTTGATAAAACTTCTGGTGACTCGATGTTGAAAAAATTTAGCAATGCTCCGAATGAAGCCACTTGTAAGAAAGAATTTAATGATTGGTTGGATTATTTGAAAGTTTTCTTTAATAATATCAGGGCTGCTCCTATTTTGTTTGTTAAACATAAAGACACTAGACCTTATTTAAATTTTAATATTAATAATAAATTTTATTCAGGTTTGTTAGATAGTGGAGCTTGTAGTTGTGTACTCGGTTCTAATATTCATCAAACATTTTTGCAATTAGGTTATAAATTTAAACCTTATAAAGGTAACGCTGTTACTGCTGATGGTTCTGCACACAATGTTATTGGAACTATGGTTTTACCTATCACTTGTGATAACTTAACTAAAAATGTAGATTTTTTGATAATACCTTCTTTTAAACCTTCAATTATTTTGGGATTTGACTTTTGGTTGAAATTTAATCTTGCTAAAGACTTATGGAATAATATTACTTTTGAATATGAATCCACTACTTGTGTAAATGCAGTTACTTCTGTTTCTGAACTTTCTCCTTCTGAGAAACATGAGTTAAATAAAATTATTTCACTTTTTGAAAATATTTCTTATGAAAAGAGAGGCTTAGGTCTTACTCATTTAGTTAAACATAAAATTAATGTTACTGGTGAACCTTTTAAACAACGTTATTGGCCCCTTAGTCCTGCTAAACAAAAAGAACTTTATGATGAAGTGGAAGTTTTATTAAAGGAAAATATTATTGAACCTTCTAAATCTCCTTGGTGTTCTCCAGTGTTAGCCGTTGAAAAACGCGATGGTGGAACAAGATTATGTTTGGACTCTAGACGTTTAAATTCAGTTACTGTTAAAGATTCTTATCCTTTACCTTACCCTTCTAGAATTTTAGATAACCTTCGGGGTGCTAATTATATAACTACTATTGATTTGTCTAAAGCATTTTTGCAAATCGCTTTAGAAGAATCTTCTCGAGAGAAGACTGCTTTTGTTGTTCCTGGGAAAGGTTTATTTCATTTTACCCGGATGGTGTACGGTTTGACTAATGCACCTGCAGAGTTACAGAGACTCGTAGACAAGTTGTTTGGACCAGAATTTGATAATGTAGCATTCTGTTACTTAGATGATCTCATATTGATAAATTCTACATTCTCTGATCATTTAGATTATTTAAATAAAATTTATAAAATCCTTAAAGATGCTGGGTTAACTATTAATTTAAAAAAGTGTAATTTTTGTAAAGATAAACTGCGTTATCTTGGTTATATTGTTGATAGTAATGGTTTACATACAGACCCTGCTAAATTAGAGTCCATTAAAAGTTTCCCACGCCCAGAAAGCGTTAGACAATTAAGAAGTTTTCTTGGGTTATGTTCTTATTACCGTAGATTCATTGATAAGTTTGCTGATATTGCTTCGCCCTTAACCAAATTAACGGCCGGAAGCAAGAATTCTAAAAAATCTCTTTTCTGGAATGAAGAAGCTGAAGTTGCTTTTCATAATTTAAAACTTGCATTAATTTCTGCACCAGTTTTACATTGTCCGAATTTTGAAAGACCATTCTCTTTACATTGCGATGCTAGTTCTGTTGGAATTGGTAGTGTCCTGAGCCAAGATGATGATAATGGAGATCCACATCCTGTAGCTTATTATTCTAGATCACTTAATAAATGTGAACGTAATTATAGTACAACTGAGAGAGAGTTGTTGTCAATATTGGATTCTATTGAACATTTCAGACCTTATATTGAAGGAATGAAATTTACAGTTATCACTGACCATGCTAGTTTAACTTGGCTTCTTAAACTTAATAATCCTAGTGGTCGTCTTGCACGTTGGGCTGCTAGAATTTCTCAATTTACTTTTGATGTTAAATATAAAAAAGGTTCTTTACATTTAGTTCCAGATTGTTTATCCAGAATAGAAATTTCTGCTATTAATATTCCTGTAAATAATATTATTGTTATGCCAAATGAGGATATCGTTGATCCTTGGTATAGAAAAATATTTGTAAATTGTCAAAAGTTTCCTAGAAAATATAAAAATTTCAAAGTTGAAAGTGATACTTTGTATAGATTTTGTAAAGATAAATATAATCCTAATAATCGTTTAAATTGGAAAATTGTCATACCTAAAGAACACATCTTAGACACTATTAAATCTAATCATGATGATGTTAATTCAGGACATTTAGGAATTCATAAAACTTTAAATAAATTAAAAATACATTATTTTTGGAAAGGTATGTTTATTGATGTTCAAAAATACATTTCTTCTTGTGATACTTGTAAAGCTTATAAATCTTCTACTAATCCACCTCATGGAATTATGGTTAATCCTAAGAAAGTTGATAAACCAATGTTAATGCTTTCTATTGATATTATTGGAACTCTTCCAAAAGCTTATTCTGGCCATAAGTATATACTTTCAATCATAGATGTTTTTACAAAATATTGTTGGATATTTCCTATGACTAGTGCTACCACTAAAGTAATTTGTAGGATACTTGAAAAGGAAATATTTCTTAAGTTTGGAACACCTAAAGTTTTTGTTTGTGATAATGGAAGCCAATTTACAGCTAAGCAATTTGTAGATTTTCTAAAAAGTTATAATATTAGTAAAATATTTTATAATACTTTATATACACCTCAAAATAATCCTGTAGAGAGATATAACAAAACAGTCGAAACATGTATTTCTTGTTTTGTTAAAGATGATCATAGAACTTGGTCAAAGTATTTGCCTCATGTTCAATTAGCTTTAAATAGTAGTGTGAATCTAGCTACAGATTTCACTCCTAATTTTCTCATGTTCGGTAGAGAACTTATTTTTGATGCTTCATTGCACCGTTTTAGTAATTCTTTTGATAACCTCAATCAACTTGATGTTGTTGATAGGTCTTCATTTGCTTATTCACTTAAATCACTTAGTGATATTTTTATAAAAGTTCAAGCTTCATTGCTTAAAGCTTATAAGCGTAATGCGCGTTATTATAATATAGGAAGGAAGGTCATTTCTTTTGAGGTGGGAGATATAGTGTGGAGGAGAAGTTTTGTGCAGTCTAATGCTCCTGCATTCTTTTCGGCTAAGTTAGCACCTAAGTTTGTTAAGTGTGAAATAATAGATAAAATTTCCTCTAATGTTTATGTTTTAAAAGACCTTAATAAAAACTATACTGGTCGTTATCATATTAAAGACATAATTAAATATTAAAATTATTCTTGTTTTGACAATGTCTATCTTTGTCTTTGGTACTTTGTTTGAAGTATGACCCCACTATGAGGTGATGTTTGAAAGGTTGAGGGGTGTTGAAAGGAGATGTATGTTAGGAACTTCACAACAATTTATTAATTTCAATTTTAGTTTCCTTCAAAATAACTTAGGTCATTTTAGGACTTGTTATTGTGTAACTCTACTCCATATTAACAAATTGTTCCACATCAAAAGATCTTATATTTTTACTTATCTTTGTTGTATAGGATTATTTTCCTGTATATATTTTTATACACTTGTATATTTAATATTGTATATTTTGTACAAATTTAGGAATTTAGTTTCTACTCTAATATAGGAGTGAAATTTAATATTCATTTTCTACATTAAATTCACTTGACTTATTTCCACTCACTTAGGGAATGGAAAATTAAGTTTCTTGAACTTTATTTTTGTACAGTTCTGGGTTATTTTCTTAGTATTAAGATTCTCGGATTGGACGCATTTTATGCAATTTTTACACACCCTGTTATACCATTTTTTGGGAAACTTGTGTCTTACTGGACTTTACAATTTTTTGTGCTATTGTGTTTCATACACATAGTCACACCTTACGCTTTGCGCACGGGAAGCTGGTGGTGTTGAGCCGGTCGTAATTGTCGTTTTTCTCTTTTTGTACGATTGTGTTTTTATACACATTGTTACATTTTTTATGCTTTGCGCACGGGATGTCGGTGGTGTTGTGCCGGTCGCAAATGTCATACTTTTCTTATGCGGTTGTGCTCAGAAAGTCAGTGGTGTTGTACTGGTCACAATTGTCATATTTTCTTTATATTTTGCTTGTGCTCGGAAAGTTGGTGGTGTTATGCCGATCACAATGCTTATAAATATATTATTACGACACTTTTGTTGTGATTTTGTTTTGACGTTTTGGATGTTGGAATAGGAATTTGAAGTCGGCGGCTTTTCAACCTAACCGACAGTGGGAAAACTTCATTGTTTTTACCGATTTTCTTTCAGATTCGGCAGCGTTGGTGCTTAACCGATATCTTGTTAGTTTCATATTTTTGTTTCAGGAATAGCTGGTATAGAGTCGGTGGCGTAGGAGCTCAACCGCACTTTTGTATTGATGCTAGAAGGCTGGTTAAGATCAAGGATTAGATTCGACGGCGTTGGTTGCCTAATCGATATCTGGAATGGAATTGAGTAGGGATTGTTTAATTTGTTTTATTGAAGGATTTATTTTCACTTTTGTGTTGAAATAAGTTTTTACTCTTTTCTGAGTTTGGTTCTTTACTTTTCGAGTGTTTTCACATTCTTTGATTTTTAGGAATGCTTTCCCATTCTTTAATTTATAATTGTTTCTGCAATACCCATTGCAAGATGCTTTCGCATTGCCTTTTTTGTTTATTGAAAAATGTTGCAAGACATTTTGTCTTTTGAGGTTTTTTTGGAATTTTGTTCTGGACTCTCATAATTTTCATTAGAAAAGGAAGTTTCTTTCTTTCTTTTTTCTTTTTGGGGAGGGATGTAATGTAACGACGCGCTCTGCGAACGTCGTCACACCTGTTTTAATTCTATTTTTGAACGAAGGGTTTCGGAGCGCGGAGTGAATGACATTTTGACGTATCGCTGTCAAAAGCACCTTTTTTCCTATAATGAGACGGAATGGTCGATATTCATGGCTTCGTAACTTAATTTCAATAAATCTCATAAAAATGAGAGTATTTTGGCCTAAAGGATAATAGTTTGTGTCCTCACAACTATCCTCTTGTGGAATTATAGTTTATTTCTGGTGAGTTGTCATTTTTTAATGGGATTCACTTTGATGGAAATTCGCCACGCTCCTGATTTGAAAAATAATTGTTAAAATTCTATTGTTTCAGCTCTTAATCTGAAAATATTATGATTTCTTTTGCTATTGGCATTGTTCCAGCAAATTAAGGCGGTAAGTCGCGCAAATTTATAGAAAATTAGGACCTCGTGTTCATATATGGGAGTATTGTTCTAATGACATGCAATTTTATTACAGGTTTCCAAATTGGAACCGCCTTTGCCCTTTGGCTTTGCCTTTTCTCTTTTCTTTGGACCTTTTTCGGCGTTCCTTTGTCTTCGGTCATCTGCATTTCCTTATGGAGGGTTTGGACTTTTCACCTCAAACATGGATGTACCGCATGGGCTTAAACTGAAAACTTCGCCTGCTACGAGCTTTCTCGCTGCTGTGTTTACATATACTCGCCGAGGGATGCCGTGAGCTTACTTTAATTATATTTTAAATCTAAACTTCAAAATGACCTAAAAGTGCATTGGTGACATAGAATCATATTGACGTAGGATAATATAGACATAGCTTATAAAAATCTAATTTTAAATTTAAGGTTAGATATACATTAGGAATGTATCCTTGCAACTATTTCTAAATGCACACTGGAGTGGACAATAAAACCTTAAACCTCACAGTTTGGTTTCATTTAGCTCACCTCCGGAAGATTAAAAGTTTCCAATATCCGCTGATTATCTTAGGCATGTGTATCTCCAAGGCGCCCGAACTTTTATGGTAATGTACTTACAAACCAATTTTATTTATATTTCTTTTAAATAGGAGATTACACACTTACTTTCTTTCATTGTCATATGACACATATTTTTTTATTATTACATCTGACGCTTGCGAACCAATTTTTTTTTACTTTGTAATAACACATATTTTTTAATTATTACAAAATTCACTCAAATATGTAAAACAAACTTTCTATGGATCCTAAATTAATATTATAATTATTATTATATGTATTAAAAATCTTAGATTAATATAATTATTTGTACGGCATGTTTAAGTTAACCAATAATATTAGTAAATGTATAATGTAATTAATAATAATATAATGCAAATACCTAAATATAATATAAAAAATTTGAGGAGAAAAATTTAACCTGAATCTTCTTAATTTTTCTTCCAGTTTCCATATCCACCACCACAATCCAATGAACCAACAAAAACATTAAAAAGTTTAGTGAACATACGTAAAGAGTCATTACGATTTGTCCGTTGTCCGGAACCTGTTGGCAAACTGGCTGACAATAAAATTGGAGATGGGATCATTAAAAATTCAGATGGCAATGGCAAGGGGACGTATTATAACATTGAGTTTACCTTTGACTGTGATGCAAGGTGTGCCATTACTGTGTTTTACTTCTGTACTGAAGAGGTCACTCCTACAGGTGTTGTGTAAGTATGACTACAGCTTAGAGTTATAGAAAAATTATGGTCAATTGTAAACAAAAATATTTTCGTAAAAATTTTTATTTTTTACATTCTTTCATAGTAAAAATATTGTTAATGCAATTTTGTGACTTAGCGGGCTCCCGCATCTCGGACTGTGGTGTTATTATTTATGGCACTTTAAAGATATTGTTCTCTTCACAGATACTACCCACGTGACCCTACAATGAATTCTCAAACCTATCACTACAAGAAAGGTGCCAACCAACAGTTCTGTCAGATATCACATGTGTTTGATCCATCTAAGCACCTTGACGAAGACCTGGTATATAACGCTGACCGGGAGATTATACCTATTGCTATATACTGTGTTGTTGATGAAGGACAAGAAGGTATTTAATAAACATAATATGTATGCTTATGTTTTTATGTCTCATTCCCATTGCGGTGAACAGTGTGTTTATTTTTCCTATTGATAGCTTGATAAAATCTAGTATAGGTTCTAGGTGTTATGACAGGCATAAAGTTAGCATTTATTCCAGAGATACGCCAATCGCATACAACTATCGCCGTGGTAGAGAGACACTCAGACGGAACCTACGTACTGAAGGCGCTCAAACAGAAGCTGTTTGTAGATGGACTTTGCTACTTGTTACAGGAGATATATGGTATTGAGAACAAGAATCTTGATACAAAGGTAAGTCGCCTTGAACACAGGGTTCTATGGCAACCTCACCCTTTGAACCCTAAGAAGTCTTGTAGAATTTCTGTCAACTGCTGATGCTTTAAGTTGTACGTTGATCCCATAGCCAAGCTCCGACGAGGAGACAGAAGACGGCGGGTCGGAGTGCGTGATCTGCATGTGTGACGTGCGCGACACGCTGATCCTGCCGTGCCGCCACCTGTGCCTGTGCAACTCTTGCGCCGACTCGTTGCGCTACCAGGCCAACAACTGCCCCATCTGCCGCGCGCCCTTCCGCGCGCTGCTGCAGATCCGCGCGCTGCAGAGGCGCGCCGACAGCGCCGCCCCGGCCCTGCCCTCCACCACGGACGTTAGTATAGTGCTGCATATACTGCCAGGCCAACAACTGCCCCATCTGCCGCGCGCCCTTCCGCGCGCTGCTGCAGATCCGCGCGCTGCAGAGGCGCGCCGACAGCGCCGCCCCGGCCCTGCCCTCCACCACGGACGTTAGTATAGTGCTGCATATACTGCCAGGCCAACAACTGCCCCATCTGCCGCGCGCCCTTCCGCGCGCTGCTGCAGATCCGCGCGCTGCAGAGGCGCGCCGACAGCGCCGCCCCGGCCCTGCCCTCCACCACGGACGTTAGTATAGTGCTGCATATACTGCCAGGCCAACAACTGCCCCATCTGCCGCGCGCCCTTCTGCGCTCTGACAGCCCCGCCCCGTCCCCCACCACAGACATTAGTACAGTGCTACATATACTGCCAGCCGACACTTACGTCTGTATCGCTCCGCAGGGCAGCTCGGAGAACATCCCGGCGGGCTACGAGCCGGTGTCGCTGCTGGAGGCGCTCAACGGGCCGCACCCCGCGCGCTCGCTGCCGCCCGTGCGCCCCGCGCCCGCCATCGCCAGCCCCGACACCGACACTGCCTCACAGGTACCGGCCCGCGGACCCGGCAATGGTGTCCCTGTAGTAGAGGTAGACCCCAGAAGTCCTAGTTTGACGTCGTAGAGTGTACCAGTAACCTGGCCATTATGGTATGCCCAAGACCGTGCGAAATGTAGGAGAAAAAACCGAAAGGCGGACCCTGGGCTTCGAGGTATTTTGGATTGAGTGTCAGGACACAATGTCTTTATGAAGATAATGATAGGAAAATGGCCGTGTATCTAAAACAAATTCTACTTATTCTCTGTCCTCACTGCCAGGCCGCCGAAATCCTGAATCGCTGCAACCTGGAGCGCAGTTCGTCCACCAGCCTAGGTAGCAGCGGCAGCAGGAAGGCCAAGAGTGGCTCCAAAGATGATGTCAAGATTATGCGTGAGCGATCCGCCGCGCCCGTCGTCACGCCTGAGGTATGCACCAAGATACTATATTTTTAGCAAACATGATGCTCTCATTTTACATACACACACACACACACACACACGGACGCACACACACACACACACACACATACATATACACACATACATATACACACACACACACACACATACATATACACACATACACACATACATATATACACACACACAAACACACATACATATACACACACATACATATACACACACACACATACATATACACACACACACACACACACATACATATACACACACACACACACATACACACACACACACACACACGCACACGGACGTACACACACACACCCACCGAAAACGCGTGCGCGCGCACACATCCACACACGCACTCGCCCACACATACACACATAGAGAGAGACAGAGAGAGAGAGAGAGAGAGATAGAGATAGAGAGAGATAGAGAGAGAGACACACACACACAGCAGGCAGTAAAAGATTAAAGCGGCTCATGTTTACAGTTCCGCATGTCGGTGCTGCTGGCTCGCGAGGAGGAAGCGAAACGCGTCGAAGAGAAGGCGGCCGCCGCGCACAGCCCGCTGCTGTATAACCACAAGGCGCTCAATGGGGACAAGATCACTAAGGTATGTGTCTTACTGACGGCAATTGGAATGATGACAGGGTCATCGGATTCTACCCAATAAGAAAGAGGGAAAGAAAATAAAAATAATGATTCTCATAATGTACAAGCTTTTGATGTATAGAGCGGTTTCGGACGGTTTGAGCGTTTCGGGCGGTTTGAGCGTTTCGGGCAGTTCGAGCGTTTCAGGCCCTGTGAATCGAAGAATCGCCACCGATTGAGCTTAAAGTTATGATCCGTATCCGCAGATCTTGACACCAAATATCTGTATCTGCCGTTATACATGATGATCCGGTACGTCACTAGTACAAAGTACAGGTGGTTCTGCCCCCGCAGTCGTCGCTGAGTCTGCAGTACCCGGGCGACAGCGAGGCCGGCGATGGCGAAGGCCCGCTCGACGCGTCGGGCTCCGACGACGAGGCTCGGGCTGCAAGCGCCACGGGGCCCGACAGCGACGCTGAACGACTGTCGCCGCTGCTCACCCACGCCAACACTAACGGGGTGAATATATTATACAATACTGTTTTTTATAGGTTTCATAATAATATTTTTTTATTAAATTAAAACATAAATAAACAAAACAAATTCGCGATTATGTCGCGTCGAACAACCTGATGTGGTTAGGTATTTCGGTTTTTGTACCTAGACCACTTGCTATCTATACGTGTAGCGAGTATCCTTTTTTTTTTTATTTTTTTTTACGTTCGTAAAATCCCCACGGTTACCTCCCCACCGGAGCCGGTGGGAGAGGTTATGTCGGACTCGAACCGACTAAAACGCACGTCGCCTGTGGTTCGCTTTGGTTGCCGAAGGTGAGGTTGACAGGCATATCCCTCGCACCCCGGCCGACCCAGGGCCATCTCTCACGATCTGGCCCTCTTCTCGGGTGTGTGGGGACTACAGAGTCCCCAACTCGTTCCCGGTAAACGGGGAGGCGCGCCAAACGCGCCGCCGGCGCGGCCTGCTTCTGCTAGGGTGACAGGCGGCTCCACCTGTCGCCCCCACGCCGGCGCTCATGGGGGGCGCAGCGAGTATACTAGGGGTAGTAATAATATACAGTTACAACTGCATTGTTTTTATTGCGAGTGATGAAAACATAATCCTCTCTACTTCGAACAACACGAGTATTTATATAATAAAAGTTATTAATAATAATTAACAACTAATAATAATAACGGGTCGGTCTTGACCGTTTTTGCTTAGCTGTTGACACCTCTTTTCACTATGGCCGCCAATTGAAGTAGCGGCCATCTTGAACTACCACTGCTAGAACAATAGGTGCACCGGCGCTATACTGCAGGAGGCGTGGCTTAAACAGGTTCTTGTTTTGCACACTGCAGTATTAGTCATCGCTAAGTGTATGGTGTGATTTTACAAGGTGTAAAATATAGGTAGAAGCGATTGTTGTAGTGTATTTGGTCGCTACAAACCCACTCCGAATCGTTCCCGGTGCAAAGGTGCCCATGATGCAGGCCGCTTTGCTTTGCTGAATCGCAATAGCCAACCTTTGCCCCAGGAACGTGTCCGAGCGGGAGTCACCGGCTTGATCGTGGATACGCTGGCCAATTTCCGCGATCATCCTCTTCGTCTCTGACCCCCAACTGCCCATAGTTTCAACCGTAATGGACACAAAATAATATTCTGGCTCCATTGTAACGTATTTTACACCGGTTTCATAATTAATCTCACATGAATGCACAATAACCCGGGATCGCCTTCCTTACGAATGTTTTGGTTAATCTTGTGCTTTTTATGGAAGCGACTGCTGTCTGACCCCTTGACCTGAAGGAAAACTCTTGAGAGGAAGGAGGAGGACCCTTATTATGATGGGTTCGCACGTACCCCAAATATCTCTATGTATATATTTGCCACTTGTCCCCGCCAGATCTTGAAGAGTGCCGGCCTGTCCCGCGTGTCGCCAGTGCCGCTGGCGGCGGGGGCGGGGGCGGGGGCCGGGGGCAGCGTGGGCGCGCTGTCGTCGTGCGGCGCGGGGCTGCGGCTGTCGGCGCCCGCGCTCGCGCACATCGACGATACTGACACCGACGAGCCCGACCAGCCGCACCACAGTCAGTATACACACACACACACACACACACACACACACACACACACACACACACACACACACACACACACACACACACACACACACACACACACACACACACACACACACACACACACACACACACACACACACACACACACACACACACACACACACACACACACACACACACACACACACACACACACACACACACACACACACACACACACACACACACACACACACACACACACACACACACACACACACACACACACACACACACACACACACACACACACACACACACACACACACACACACACACACACACACACACACACACACACACACACACACACACACACACACACACACACACACACACACACACACACACACACACACACACACACACACACACACACACACACACACACACACACACACACACACACACACACACACACACACACACACACACACACACACACACACACACACACACACACACACACACACACACACACACACACCACACACACACACACACACACACACACACACACACACACACACACACACACACACACACACACACCACACACACACACACACACACCACACACACACACACACACACACACACACACACACACACACACACACACACACACACACACACACACACACACACACACACACACACACACACACACACACACACACACACACACACACACACACACACACACACACACACACACACACACACACACACACACACACACACACACACACACACACACACACACACACACACACACACACACACACACACACACACACACACACACACACACACACACACACACACACACACACACACACACACACACACACACACACACACACACACACACACACACACACACACACACACACACACACACACACACACACACACACACACACACACACACACACACACACACACACACACACACACACACACACACACACACACACACACACACACACACACACACACACACACACACACACACACACACACACACACACACACACACACACACACACACACACACACACACACACACACACACACACACACACACACACACACACACACACACACACACACACACACACACACACACACACACACACACACACACACACACACACACACACACACACACACACACACACACACACACACACACACACACACACACACACACACACACACACACACACACACACACACACACACACACACACACACACACACACACACACACACACACACACACACACACACACACACACACACACACACACACACACACACACACACACACACACACACACACACACACACACACACACACACACACACACACACACACACACACACACACACACACACACACACACACACACACACACACACACACACACACACACACACACACACACACACACACACACACACACACACACACACACACACACACACACACACACACACACACACACACACACACACACACACACACACACACACACACACACACACACACACACACACACACACACACACACACACACACACACACACACACACACACACACACACACACACACACACACACACACACACACACACACACACACACACACACACACACACACACACACACACACACACACACACACACACACACACACACACACACACACACACACACACACACACACACACACACACACACACACACACACACACACACACACACACACACACACACACACACACACACACACACACACACACACACACACACACACACACACACACACACACACACACACACACACACACACACACACACACACACACACACACACACACACACACACACACACACACACACACACACACACACACACACACACACACACACACACACACACACACACACACACACACACACACACACACACACACACACACACACACACACACACACACACACACACACACACACACACACACACACACACACACACACACACACACACACACACACACACACACACACACACACACACACACACACACACACACACACACACACACACACACACACACACACACACACACACACACACACACACACACACACACACACACACACACACACACACAACACCAAGGCGGACTAAGGGATAGGGCTGTTTAACATTAGACAGATATATACAGCCCAGAATGCATGATTCGAGTCAACAATAGTGCCTGGAATACAGTAATAGGCACATTCCTTATTACATGGGACCGAATACAATGATTGGTGAAATGTGGGTGTTAATTCACCTTTGCCTAACCCTCCGGGAATAAAGGCGTGATTATATGTATGTATGTTTTCTATGTATATTGGACATTGGGCTGTTCAGAATAAAAATTGAGGTACGGTGCCTGGTTGAGGTGGAAATGAATTTGGATTTTCATTCATAATTATGCAACGGTTCTGGAATTTTCGCGAGTTAATCATGGAAGTTACTATTTTGTCGACATTTCGGGTTCGTCACTGGCAAAAATATTAATTTCCATGATTAAATCATTAAAAGTTCTGAACCGTTATATAATTAAGGATTTTTATTTTAGATAGACTTAGCTATCTGTGTAGATTAGGCTACTATTGTTTAAAAAAAGTATCAGGTTTCCGCACAAAGAATAAAATAAACCTACAGCTGAATACACTCAAACGAAATCACAGGCTTCATAAAATAATACATGAACTCCTATATATTTAAGTAGAATAAACTTCATAGGTAACCTTATTTCCTGTATACCTAGTAAATTATATTCAACTGCTGTGTGAATTACATCCTTTGATCCATGGATCTGCCTATGTGTGTTTGGGATGCCTATATGTGGTTATGGATGAAATCTTTAGAGGGAAACGGTATAGTGTTAATTAGTGCAATAAAGCAGCTATATTCTTTGGACTGCACTTAAAATTCCCATAAAAAACATCACTCATTTACAAAGAATTTACATAGATTGAATATGGCTGGCTTTAGCATTTTATGGAGACTGGCCTACATCTCCTAATGCCAATCGCCGAGCCACAAAAACTACCATTGCAATTACTTTTATCGTACTTGCAACACCAAGAAAAAAAAACTATTTGAAATGGAAGCTATTATACCTCAAAAAGTAAATACGCATTAACAGTAAGCAATCATGCATGCTTGTTAGCGATAGATTGCGTTGTATTGGTTTTCCTAAAAAGCGAGTATATTATTATCAGTACTGCGTAGTACGCAAAGAAGTTCGTAGCAGCATCACGACCGAGAGGGTCATTCTCTATGACCATGTCAAGTAATTTCATCTTCGCCGCCTATATTGCGCCTATGCATACCGGTTGCTGGCATTCCAATTTTGAATTACGACAATGTCAATAATATTTTTTAGTACTTCCGGTTCCCACTAACGCCGAACCTTTTGAATAAACTGTTTCTAATTTTAAAAAATATACGTATTAGTTACATAGTATAAATTAGATCTTAATTTAACTGAACTCTATTTAATACGATTTGTAGAATACTTAATAGGTGAAATTGGGGAATTGGTTTTAAATGAAAAGGTTCTTAAACTTTAATCAATACCAATCGGCACGCGCGTGACATATGCAGTACAGCAGCCGATAGCACACGCAATAAAAATGGTGATGGTAGATTCTTTTTTTATTTAGCCGAGAAGTAGAAAAAAGTTATGTTCCATAGGAATACTGGTACAGAATTGGGTATTTGACAATTTGTGCAATAAAATATGTAATGGATTGGATATGATAGCTTAAATGTAAATAAATTTATTTCAATCAAGTATGAATTATAAATAATTTATTTTTACGAAATAACAATCAATTTTGGCTTAAGTGTAGTTTCAAATACTGTTGTCAACAATGCAGCATAACAAATAGTCCCAATGTGGCTGCTGGTCGTACTTGACACTGTCATAGAGAACGAGCGCTCAGTTCATAATACGTTGTACAATCGCACGCAGCGAGCGGGACTCAGTCTCGTAACGATGTGGAGTCGCCGGTTGTCGCCGAGGACTCTGATTATTTCACGCCCGAGGACACCAACACTACAATATTGACCGTACCTAAGGCGAACAAACTCTCAGTAAGTGACGCCATCTTGCATCAGTTGTCATCGTAGTCCTGTGACGTCATCATGCTTTGTTTGTGTGTGTAATAGTCGGTTTTGGTTTTTCCTTTTTATTTCGCGTCGTATTTTTAATTTGCACTTTCATTATTCATTTTGGCATTATATAAATGTTGTCTATGGGAGGGAAAGCACGGTGCAGAGACGCGGCGATGCACTATGGTTATTCTAACGTCGCTTCATGTCGACGAGGTCGTATAACAGGGCTTGTACGAAATTAATTTGTGCGCATATTATTGCATGATATTATAAACATGAACTGTGTTGACTAAATTATCGCGGTCACTTGATTGTCATGCAAATATATGCGCATGATGTACTGAGTGATTGATGTTTGATTGTTATTCTGAAGCCCGTGTCTGTTGCAGGAGCCAACTAACAATGGAGACTGTACTCAACAACGCTGGGCTCTGCCACATCACGTCACTTCTTTACCTGGTAGGTACCTAATTTACTTTTTTTAAATCTTGTTTTATCACAAGCCTAATTTTAATTATTGTTTTTCTCCCTATACAGGAACACCTCTCAGCCAGTCCAGCGTGCGTTCATCCGGTGACTCGTACAGCTCGACGTCGTCCACTCGCCAGTTGTTAGCGCCCGTGGTCGGCTCGCCGCTCGCCACTGACACGCCCTGCTAGCCCCCGACACGTACCACGCTCCTGGAGATATATCGCTCTGTATATACACACAACAAAAGAGATAAGTAACCACCAAGACCTTCTGAACTTCTTCAAGGCTGACACACACCAAAGGATCCTCTGACTTCTGCCGGCCGTAACGCAGAATTTTCTTTTGGTGTTAGGAAGAGTAAGCGGACTCTCTCCAAAGGGAGAGCCGCGATCACCGCGAACTTGTCCAGTGCTAAATACCTGGATACTTATCTCTTTTGTTGTGGGTACACTGCTATGTACACATATCTTTTTTGTTGTGTGTATAGTTAACAAACTGAGCGTGGTTTTCAATGGTGAAAATAATTGCGATCAAATTTAAATCATTTATGTTTAACAATGTCACTTAATGATTTTTTTAAGTAGAAGCTTATTAGTAACAGCATTTACTAGTATTCCTGTTAACGCCTCTAGCTATGTCTTGTATATATAATTAAACTTTATAACGCAGTTTACTTTAAGTTGATCGCGATTATTTTTATTGGTGAAATCAAAACAAACGTCTCATTGAGCGTGGACGCTGTCTATAAAATTTCTTTTAAAAGAATTTGATTAAGTTAAAACATATCCCCGTCTTTGTCATACCTTCGGTATAAAAAGAAATGGGAATACATTATAGTGTTTACAAGTATGTATCGACAGAATCGGCACTTATACCTCGCGTTCTTATGAAAACAGCTGCCATTGGAAAAAAAAATCAAATATATATTTATTTTTATTTAAAAGATATACAGAAAAATAATTAACAAGGTAAGGTTTATGTTCTATCATACTATTATAATAGTTGTTGAAATTAAGAACAAAAAAATCACAATGTTGCAGTTTGACAAACATTTGATAGATAATTTGTCGTAAAATTTAAAAAAATAGTCGGACTGAGGTTTATTACTTTAGAATTAGACTATAACCCCTCGTTTACACCTAAGTATAACATGTATTTGACAAGTTGTAATATGTCACAGGTTTCAGTGTGAACACAAATGTGTTTTCAACTTGTTGGCTATACTATGTGAATACATACTATGTGAATGAAAAAGTATCTGAGAAACATGTATAAAACAAGTATTGTGTTTTGATTAGTCTTCTACAAGTTTTTTATAAACAAGTTTACAACTTGTTTCGGGGTTTAGGATTGTAAATTATTCATATATGTATTAAAAGTATTTAATTATTAACGTCAAAATATCTGTCGCTTCTAAATTCAAAACTGTGATACTGACTTAATATATTGAAAAAAAAAGCAACGGATTCTGTCGCAATTTACTTGGTGTTATTTTATCATTGCAACACCAAATATTCGCACTAGAATCTTTTAAATGATAGTTTTATTTCAATGTGTAAAATTCACGTTAACTTCGACAATAATGCTATTTTATCATGACCATGATAAGGCAAATACTTTTTTTGGGTTGAGGGACAAATATAAATATCTCTGTCCGCGGTCTAGTGTATTTTCAAAATAGATTTACTGACACCCACGGGGGTGGAGCTTTTGTGTCATATTATATTTTGGAACAAAGTAACTCTGATGCTCTTATTAATTTATTTAGCTAGCTTAATATTGCGGTAGAATATTCTGATACAAAAGTTAAATAGAAAACTGAAACACCATGTTAAATGAAAGATAAATGTTTAGACTTGTGGCAACCCCAATAGTTGTCAAAGATAAATTAAAAATTGTTTTTTTCTAAATTTTGCTAGGTTTATCTAGGTTTACTTTTTTCTTCTATATATTATTATATACACGCCTCTTTTTCTAATAGGTCACATATGAAATTTTCTTACAGATTCATGAGTTCGTTATTCCGTGTAATTTAATAGCTATTTCCATTATTTACATTTTGTTTGAAAGTTGATTTCAAGATTTTACAACGCTGTGTTCAATTTTGTTTTCATTGACCGCCTGATAAATTAAATTCGATATTCAAAAACAGTACTTCCTAAATGCTTTTTAATTAAATTTTGATGATAAATTGCGATTTTTACAGCTGTCCCTGTCCAAAAATGTAATAAAAGTGTTTGCTAGGTTTTGTTGGTTGGTTTGTCTCATTCATACACAAAAAAATCATAAAATTTGGATTTGTCATTCCTAAAAAAATGCAAAAATGTTAGTACTGAAAATTGGGTTTCCTCCAATTTCTTAAAAAAACGGCAATTTCATATGTAACGACCTATTAGAAAAAGAGTCGTGACTGAAGAAACGCCTCTTCTCCAATGAAGTAGGCAGAGACGACATGTTTCCATTTCCTAGAATGTGTGTGCGTTACCCCAGTAAGAACGTATCTCGTGGTGATATACACGTATAATTAGTGGCTTATATGCTGCGAGTGTGTGCCTCATATAAAAATTATTTGGTGAAAACGGAAAAAAAGATTCTTGCTGGAGTAACGTTGTTCCAGCAAGAATCATTTTTTCCGTATTTTTTTTTTCAAAACGACAACACTCACAATTTTATATGCGTCGCATATGCACAGCATATAAGGCACTAATTATACGTGCCACTTTATCACTCTACGAGATACTTTCTTGCTTGGATAACGCACACCTAGAATGTATGTATAAAAGCTATATAGGTATTGTTAATCTTTTTGTATCTCTGTGCTATATTTTATGTGATATATTTTATTTCCCGTAGGTTTAGTGTTGGGTTAAAATTAGCAATATATTGTAAGATTTCTAAAATTTGGAATTATATTTTAAATTAGATAAGATTTTAGATTAGGTTACCTATAACTTTTTTCTAGGCAGTACCCTGCTTCATGAGTGCACGCATGCAGGGGCTTGTTTCGTACAAACAATATGCTGCGAATTTCGTGTAAAAAAATACATACGATTTGCACGAAACAGCAGTGTAACTCTCTAAGCATACACGGTCGTGCACAGCGCTGCGAAATCCTTGATAGCGATTGTTATTGGTCGGACTGTGTGACGTCACTGGAGACCGACCAATGAGTCTTTATCAAGGCTGTCGCAACGCTGCGCTCGACACTGTCCGCTTGCGTGACATGAGCAAGGCTACGGACGCTGTTATATTCTTACTAACGGCTGAATTTATGAACTGCTAAAATTTCATATCTCATATTCTAATATTTTTAGATGTAGGTTGTTTCATAAATAAGCAATAGGAGACCAATCGCAAGGGTGACCACAGATTGAGTGATACCCAAACCAGTGCAAGTTTATCGATCGCTGGTAACTAAACTGAGATTAGGAATATTGGATTAATGCCATCCGGCAATTTATTTTCACAAGTGAAACTAATTACAATCAACGCTAACCAGTTTAACCCGTTTTACTCAATGAATCAAGTTGAGGGATATTACGTAAACGTGAATTCATTGAGTTTTAACGTTTTCCTCAATACCATTCATTGCATTAAATACGATAACGGTTAAGTTGTTATTTTAAATTGAATTAAACGCGTTTATATTCGTTTGTAAAAGTAAAACCCAAAACAATATTTAAATTTAAAACGAACAATATAATTATTTTTAGGGAAATTCTGCCCTTGTTTGTTAACGTGATTGTCAGATGAAATTGTGGAACTTCACTTTACTGGTGTTGTGATAAATTGCGATTGGTCGCCCTTGCAAATAAATTTAAAAATTATAGGAGACGAGCGAGACTGGTGTACGGTGTTTACACAGTACACACCCTAAGCATCCTGTACTTACGGTCTTATATTAAAATGAAGTAGATATTATCTCATTATATAGCGATTTGAAAAGCGGTCGGCAAACTTTGCGCGTCAAAAGGTTGCGGATGGATAGGGCACTAATTGGCCAAGCAAAAAAATTAGTGCATGTGTTGTTGCATTCGTGCTTGCGATGAGTGATTGATCATTTTAAGGGCCAGTGCTATATTAACATCTTTTCTTTCAATATAAGATCATTGTATGTGGATGATTTTTCTGATAGGACATTCATCACAACCGTGTAATATTATTAGAAGATATTTCTAAAGTTTACTTTAAAGTAAAGGTTCGTTATTGGCTATAAATCAGAACAAAGCCTCTATTAATAAGGCAATATTTGACGCGCGCCATGTTGCACAACATGTTACTCGCTGCAACGCGGAACTTTGTTTACGTTTACTAAAGGCCAATTCTTATAACATAAGTATATTCAAAATTCAGTCTCGACCCGTTTATCATCAATCCCAAATGACAAAATCGATCGCGATCGCTATGGAAAGAATTCCTACCGTTTTTGAAATTTGAGTGATTAAGATTAGATCAAAACTGTATTTTGAACAGATTTTTGTTACGAAACGTCACGCAATATTGTCCAACGTTGCACATCTTGTTGAGCGCCACGTGTTGTGCGGCAATTGTTGCTAGTGGATATGAGGCTTAAGGAGGTTCAAAATTAGAAAGTGGATAAATCCTGAACACGTTAAATATGCGGCAACCCTAGCTCAACCACCTAAGATACACCCAACATACCATTAACAAATTAGTCCTTGTGTGATAATAATATTGTTTACTAGATTTAAGATGGTGAAGAGTATTTTTTGATAGTTTTCAATACCTAATTTAACTATTGTGAATGGTAGATTTTTAATTAGTGATCACAACTATAGTAAAATGAATACTCATTTTACTTTTAAAGTATACACTTTCTCTGGTTCTTGTGTAAAGCTTTACTGGCCAGAAACTTGCATGTGCAATTCTCAGAATACAGAACAAACTGTATTCTGTTTGTTCTGTATTCCGAGGTGCAACCAGTATTTGTCAGTCTTTGAAATGAGTGAAACTACAAACAATCAACAAATTATTATAACTGATGAACAATGTAAAAAAAATATATAGGTATATATAGTCATGATGTATTGTGTTATATAATATGTTCATGTGTATGATTTTATTTTATATGTGTAAAAATAACTTTCTTGATTCTTTTTAAACTATCCTTTTTTTTAGTATGCGTTAAGAAAGAAGCCATCATAACAATTTGTTTTGAAGTTTACAATATTTACAGTTGAGTTTTATGGAAAGTAATATATTCCACCAGGAAGACTGTAAGGTATAGGAATCAGAATTCATACTTGTGGCATCTTTTTAGAATATAATAATCACAGTTGATTATTTACCTGTATTTTGCTTGTATTATTATAATTTCCCAATGAAATATAAGTGACACTATATGTTGTCAACTTAGTATATTTTTAGACTGAATTAAGAACATTCCGGATTTCATTAATTGAATCTCAAGAAGTATGTATACCATACCTATCTTTGCTGTTTTTACCTTGTGTAATTAAATTCTCTCTACATTGTTTATTGATTTATTTAGATGTATTATTTGAAAATAATAAACTTTTAAGATTATCTTTATGACTATTCTTTTACAGTAAATAAAATCGAACCCAATAAAAGGCAAGTTCAAGCTTGTATAAAATAATTTATTAGAAGACCTCTGCATATCATTGTCATATATACCATTATTTAAAATCTACAGCAGACTAAGGGAAATATAATGTAAATAATTATTTTTACTTTTATCTTTATAGTTATTCCCAGTCTAATAATGCACAACACAAACACACTTGTGATATCCAGATCCACACCTATGCAAGTGGTTAAACACCTAAATGTACCTAACTTATATTGCTTAATGTAATGATTTGTCACTCAATTTTGTTTAAAGTCCTGTGTAATAAAAATATAATCACAATTCTACATAATTATTGTTTACTCATGTACAATTCTCAGCTTTTGTTTGGCATTTGTTTGAAAACTTCTACATTTTCTGGAAACCCTGCAGAGTTGTTAGAGCCTGTCACCTTTTTCATAGCCTGTCTCCGGGCTGCATATGCTGACATTCTAGTTAGTCTAGCTTGTCTCTGATCTGGAGTTTCGTTAGCCAGCCTTTTGGCAGCATATGCAGACATACGAGAGAGACGTTTGGCTCTCTGATCACTTGTTTCATGAGCTAAGCGCTTGGCTGCATATTCTGACATACGTCTCAGTCTGTTTGCGCGCTGTTCAGGGGATTCGTTAGCTAATCGATGAGCTGCATAAGCCGACATCTTCGCTAAACGAGACGCTCTATCTTCTGGAGACTCGCATTTTGGAGCCCCCGACGACTTCCGACGGATCCGTCTCTCCGGCTGCAACAGCGAGAGCGGATCCATCTCTTGTGTAATTGACATCGGTGTTTCACTGTCATAGCATTCATCCACACATGTATCTTCTTGCTCTTGTTTAACATTCTCGGACGCTATCGGCGAGTGTTCCGAGTTTATATCTGTGATGTTCGCCGTATTATCCATTGCGCTACGTTCTAAATTTATGGTAGAGATCCATTTGTTATTTGCTTTCGCTATCACCATTTTCTTCCAGGAACAATCGGATGAACTCAAATCACCCATATTGATTGTTCAAGGATAGTGGTATCCACAGAACCATATTATTACGAAAATAAACGATGTTTATTTATAGAGCATTCAACTACGAAAACAAAAATGCACACCACAAAAGCTCCAAATGTCGATAATTATGTATTTTCACTTGATTTAGATTTTAGACCAGGCGCAGCCAAAAAGTCAATTACATTTATTTTCTACCATTCTATCAGAGAGACTTCGACAGAAAATATAATTACTACCAAACCTAGGAAAAGATATTTTAGTATATTTCGAAAAATCTACCATTATCTTAAAGAACCTCATTAAAAAAGTATTATACTTAGTATTTAGTTATTATTTATTTTCTATTTTATCGTACAGTGATCTTTATATAAGATTCAGATTTTTCTTCTCTTATAATTAAAGTCCCTGCTTGGCAGAATAGTTCATAGATTAAAATATACATCGATATTATATATATTTACTAGTTTTTATGCAGCAACACTTTACATATGAGTTGTCAAAATGTTGGCATATAGTCCATCTGTTTTATTTAACAATTCTATTTTCATAACTTGCACTGAAGCTACTGTTTAGGTATTCGACATATTTCGATTATATTCATAAAGGAAACGTCTACCTCTTTATCATTAGTGTTGCAGTCTGATTAATTTGTTTCATAATTCATCGTAACTACATACAACTTAGCGCATTGTGAACTGATTTTGTAACTGTTTTTTCACTTAATTTCTATTTTTGTTGTCTTTGTTCATGTTTTTCACGAGCTATATTACGAATTTTAGGAATCTGTGACCCGAGGACAGTGTTTGTTATATAGGGACGTGATGACATAATGGTGTAGTAGTTTAAAAAATATTACCTCGAAAAATTTTCAATAAAAATGGATAGCATTCCTGAATCACCGGCAAAGTCGAGCCCCCTTGTGGAGCCCGAGTGTTTCCTCCCTGAGAGTGGGACCGATTATTCTAGCATTAGAGGAAAGGTGAGTGTCATATTATCATTGTTTACCAACAGTATTCCCGCGTAAACTACGCCTACTCATACCTACTGATTCCCAGTAATGTCATATAGAGGATATTATTCTTTGTATGAATTTTATATTACCTGTAAAAGAAAAAAAAAACTATTTATTCCTGAGTCAACATCCTTTTTGGACCCTAAGGCCTGTTTTGTGTATGTAACAGTGTTGACTTAAAATATATTGCACAATCATTGATTTTTTATGCACATCTTATAACACATGTATCAATAAATCTGTACTGTGTTTGGTTAAGTACTAATTAAGATAAACAATCTTGCTGTGTCTGTTTATTTTTTATTTAAAAACATAAAGGTAATTTTTTTTAAATTGTAAGTATAAAAATAACTAAATCAAAGCACTAGTTAAAGTAGTAGTTTATAAGTTTAATATGTAACTAAGCAAACAGAATATAGGCATGCATAATTCAACTTGATCTGCAGCTATAAAAAAAAGTTAGTAGTAGACAACATGAATTAAAAATAAGAAGGATGCAAGCTGAAATTGACATAGAGTTAATTAAAATATTTAAAAAGGATCTTTATAAGCTTTATATTCAATACAATTCACATTCTTCTTGTATTAGTTGTCAAATATCCAATTACATTAATATTACTTAATATTTTTTCATCAAATAATATGTGCCAATATCACTGTAATATTACACTCAATTACATGAAACCAAAAGATGTATGATGCAATGTGGATGTATAGTATATCTCTGCCTACCTCCTTAAAAATAATTGTTTATTTTCATCTCATATTGCATCATGTTAAGTCAATAGGTGGTAAGAGAATACTATACTATACTGTAATTAATAATCATTACATACCATTTGAGAGAGTACTGCAGACTTCTACCCTACATTTTATTTACTAAAACTCTTTTTTTTCCTGTCTCTAGCTTGATGTCCCTTTAGCTTGATGATGGGATCGGTATTTCCCTCTAGATCAGTGGTGAGCAAACTTTTTTATGGGGGACCAGAAAGTCTAAGAAATTTTTGAGGAGGGCCAGATTTTATATTCTAGGATACACCCCTCCACCCCCTGGGCAGAAGTGGTTAAGAATTTCGCTTCATTGAACTACGCGGCTATTAGCTCGTTTCTTTATCTATTCGTCTATTATTTTAATAAGTAGAATCTACTGAATACTTCTGGACTGCCAAATTATAATTATCAAGGGGCCATATACTATACAACTATTCATGTCATTGGACCGTGGACGGGCCGGAATGAGTGCTTTTTTTTGTACATGCGCAAAATCCCCACGGATACCCCCCCACCGGAGCCGGTGGAAGAGGTTATGTCGGACTCGAACCGACTAAAACGGTTCTGTGGGTCGTTTTGGTTGCCGAAGGTGAGGTTGACAGGCATATCCCTCGCACCCCGGCCGACCCAGGGCCATCTCTTACGATCTGGCCCTCTTAGGTGTGGGGACTACAGAGTCCCCAACTCGTCCCCGGAAATTCAATTCAATTCATTTATTTCTCAACAAACATAATTCGTGTAGAAATTATAACAGTATAAATACATGGCAATCAATAAGAATGTCAAAAATTTCGTGGCTCGCCGTCGCCGCGGCCTGCCTCTGTCAATGTGACAGGCGGCTCCACCTGTCACACCCAGGCCTGCGCTCTTGGGGGGCGGAGGTCGGTTGACCTCCGACGCCCGAGTTGCCTTCGTACGCGGGCAGCTTGGCTTGCGATCCTTCGTCGCTCCCGCCCCGCCTCCTCCTTCACGAGCATTCCTTGATCGCAGAAGGAGGCGCCAGGTGGAGAGCGTGAGAATTCACTCCCAGGGCCGCCACAAACTCCCGTCTCGGCGTCTCCCACGCCGGACATGCGGTGAGCATGTGCGGCCCCGAGTCCTCGAATGCGTCGCAGTGATGGCACTCGGACATTGGCTCTTTCTCCATCCGACGCAGATACTTCCCGAAGCACCCGTGCTCGGTGATCATCTGCGTCAGACGGTACGAGAGGCTGCCGTGTGGCCTCACTAGCCACTCCCCCCCCTGATGGGTCTTACCGCCGCAACTACGGCGGACTCTGGCCGGAAAAAGTGCTTGCGTGGGTCGGAGCTGGCCCGCGGGCCGTACTTTGCCCATCACTGCTCTAGATGATGCAATAAGTAACATAAAACTCATAGTAACTATTTAACATCAGTGAACCGAAGACGGCCTCTGTGGCGTAGCGGTGGAACGTGCCACTGCTACGCAAGAGGCGCGAGTTCAATTCCTGCTCAGTGCAAATTTTCAATGCACGAATATTTATATTTGCATTGGCCTAGGTGTTTCTATGTATAATATGTATGTATTTACAAAAAGAAAGTATCGGAGTATGTTTATCCGCATTCTAGAATACATAACTTAAGCTATGCTTACCATGGGTCTAGATAGTATTGTGTAGAATGTTGTAGAATATTTATTATTTATTTATTTATTAGTAGCATAAAGACTAAGCTTTTATACTAAAATTAGTATAACTGTCATATCTAGTGATACCACAAGGTACACATTGTTGCATCATTGTAATCAATAGCTGTACTCATAATGATGGGCTTTGTTACAGTAATAGCATTCATGTGTAATTTGTGTGTATGTTTAGGTGAATGGTCACACCTAATGTTACATCAATGACAGAATAACAATACAATGTAATTCAAGTAATTCAACAAATAGAATGTTATTTAATTTACATGCTCACATTCCAAGAAAATTTATACTGTGGAGTGTTTGTAAGAATTTTGAATTATCACACTATAGAATACTTACATTGTAATTCTATATAGTTTTTTTTTTATACAACTCAGTTGCATACAAGCACACGACCCACCTGATGGAAAGTGTTTACCGTGACCAATGAATGTGTGTTGTAAGAATTTTGAATTATCACACTTTATAGAATACATTGTAATTCTATATCATATTTTTTATACAACTTAGGTGGCAGACAAGCACACAACCCACCTGATGAAAAGTGGTTACCGTGACCTATGAATGTGTGCAACACGAGGGGAGTTACACCTGTGCTACTGACCCTGTAAGATAGTTTCTGTGGCAATACAATTACGACAATCAGGACAAGCCTTTAGTCTTCGCACTGGCAGCACAAAAACTCTCCAGTGAGCTCTGGCTACCCTACTCACCGCCGGGAACACAACACGAGGTTATTACAGCCGTGGTATTCTCTATATATGTATATCATACAAAAAAGAAAAAAAATGTGTGCTGGTAAAGATTTAAAATATTTACCAGCACACATATTTCCTTCTTCCTACAGTCATTGGTCCTTTAAGTAGACATGAAAAACATCTGATGAAGCTGTCAAGCTGAAGGTCACCATAGGTGTATTGGTGTCTATGATGACGACTCTTTTCTGATAGCCAGGGTAGCCAGAGCTCACTGGAGAATTTGTGCTGTCAGTGGGAAGAATAAAGGCTTGTCCTGCTTTGTCTTCTACTGACGGCACAGAAACTGTGTACTTACTGGGTTGGCAGCGCGAGTGTGACTCCTCTGGTGTTACAGACGTCCATAGGCCACGGTAACCACTTTCCATCAGGTGGGCCGTGTGCTTGACTGCCACCTAAGTGGTATAAAAAAAAACCAAAAAAACTTGCTTTACCATAAGGTAAGGTGAAGTGCCCGACCTTGGACATCCAACTGAACTCCCAATGGTTCAACATTATCATAGGTTAATGTACCTATACCATATCTTAATATTTTACAATATTGTGGTACACAAGCAATAGTTATCAGACGTAACCTCATGGTTGAATAAAATTTTAAAGCATTTAGTATACTATGCTAACTATTATTAGTACGGATATATGCATAGAAGAATTTGGATGGTTTCGGGCGAAGGTTCTGTGGTTTAGTGGTCAGAGCGTTCCCCCTCTAAGGTTATTTTTTTTTACGTGCGCAAAATCCCCACGGATACGCCCCCACCGGAACCGGTATGTCGGACTCAAACCGACCAAAACGCGCGCCGCCTGTGGGTCGTTTTAGTTGCCGAAGGTGAGGTTGACAGGCATATCCCTCGCACCCCGGCCGACACAGGGCCATCTCTCACGATCTGACCCTCTCATCGGGTGTGGGGACTACAGAGTCCCCAACTCGCACGCCACCGCCGCGGCCTGCTTTTGCCAGGGTGACGGGCGGCCTCAACCAGTCACCCTCAGGCCTGCGCTCATGGGGGGCGGAGGTCGTTCATCGACCTCCGACGCCCGAGTTGCGTTTGTACGCAGGCAGCTTGGCTTGCGATCCTTCGTCGCTCCCGCTGCCGCTCCCGACCCGCCTCCTCCTTCAGAGCGTCTCCCTGTAAGATAAAGATCGCGTATTCAATAATATATGTGAGATTATTATGATATAACATAACTATTTACTTTTTAGATGGTGCTGGTGAGCCCTACGGCAGATGAATATGAACTGCTCCGTAAGCAGCTGCTTGAGAGGCTGGAGACCGGTAACGGAGAGATCATATACGATATTGGACATGGAGAAGGTATATAAACTATTTAATTAACTTTAGCAATAGTTTTTTACAAATACATACATGTAATCACGCCTTTATCCCCAGAGGGTTAGGTAGAGGTGAATTAACACCCACATTTCACCAATCATTGTATTCTGTCCCACGTAATAGGGATGAGCCTATTGCCATATTCCAGGCACTATTGTTGACTCGAGACATGTATCTGAGGCTGAGTCTAGGCTGTATATATCTGTCTGATGTTAAACAACCCTATCCTTTAGTCGCCTTGTACGACACCGCATGGTAAGAGATGGGGGGATTCAAATTCTACTCTGCCGGGAACCACGTGGCCGCGTTTTTTACATATACCTACCTGAATGCCTGTAAGCGGACACAGAAGTTATTACAGCAACTTTTCACACATATAAATAGACAGCAAGCATTGATTGAGAATAAATCAATAATAAAGGTTTTTTTTTGCAATCTGTGCCTCCCATTTAAAGGCTGTCCATTAAATATCACCAGCTAAGGATATTTTTTCTAAATTACGCGCCAAAAAGTGAATTTTCTGCTTTTTTTAAATAACTAGTACCTACTAAAAATATACGTGTTTTTTAGTAGGGTGGGGAGTTTGAAACATCACCACGTATCACCATGGGGGAGGGGAAGTTAAAAATTGCCAAAAAAACATCACGAGATTAATGGGCAGCCCTTAAGTAATTGTTTCAAAGTTGAAAACTTGGGTGTTAACACACCTCTGCCTGACCCTCTAGGGATAAAGGCGCGATTATATGATTATATGTATGATGAAACCTAATTTTTTTTTTATACCACTTAGTTGGTAGACAAGCACACGGCCCACCTGATGGAAAGTAGTTACCGTGGCCTATGGACGTCTGTAACACCAGAGGAGTCACAGTCGCGCTGCCGACCCTGTAAGTACATAGTTTCTGTGCCGTCAGTAGAAGACAAATCAGGACAAGCCTTTACCGGCTCTTGCAACAATTAGAGGTAAGGCTACGTCAGTGTTGTTTGTTAGCCTCGTCATCGTCAGTTAGTCAGTAGGTACGTGAGTTTTTATTGGGACTCCAAAAATTCACTTACATTCATATATACCCACGAAACTTACACTGACGACACAGAAACTCTGTGCTTACAGGGTCGGCAGCGCGAGTGTGGCTCCTCTGGTGTTAGGTACACACGTCCATATGCCACGGTAACCACTTTCCATCAGGTGGGCCGTGTGCTTGTCTGCCACCCAAGTGGTATAAAAAAAACCCTTAATACAGTTGATGAACTATTATTATATAGGTGCAGTATACACAGACACACTTCCTTGCTTATAATAAGTGTGAATATATAAATAGAAATTATATCAAATACTTATGGTGTAATTTCCGTTTTCATACACAATGGCTTATGATATGACTCATACTGTTATATTGGTATTGTTCGTGTTCATGGATTTTTGTGCTATCAGTGGGAAGACCAAAACCTTGTCCTGCTTTGTATTTTACACTGACGGCACAGAAACTCTTGTGCTTATAGGGTTGGCAGCGTGAGTCACGGCCACGGTAACCACTTTCCATCAGGTGGGCCGTGTTCTTGACAGCCACCTAAGTGACATAAAAAAATATATCGCGATCGAAAATAGCTTATATTCATTTCCAAGTGCTAATTTATCTCTGTACAAAATTTCTTCAAAATCAGTCCAGTGGTTTAGACGTGAATTCGTAACAAATGACGGAGTTATTTTCGTTTTTCACTACTTCAAAAAAGGAGGAGGTTCTCATTTCGATGGCCTTTTTTATGTATGTTTGTTACGCAATATCATTGGAACATAGGAATTTCACAGGTGTTCTGTACCCCAAGCACGAAAAACTTTCGTAATCGTATCGTAAACGTAACAAGAGAACGAAGCATTGCGATTGGCCGGCTTCACATACAAACAGGTTCACAGTAGGCAGGCAACCAATCACAATACGTTTACAAGTCGATTACTACAGTTTTTTGTGCTTGTACAGTTTAGTCCCAAAAAGTCACTTTGATATATTTTTTCAATAATATCTAAGTGTGTCTATGGCTACAGAGCGCATCCACCCAGACAGTTAGGTAATAACCTTAAAGAACATCATGCAAACTCTTACTTGCATTGTCAAATCAACATCTTAGCCATTACTTCACTTCCGCTCCTATCAGTGTTGCTAGCGATGTCGTCAGACGGTGCGTGAACAGATAAAACAGTAGGAAGTAATGTTGCAACTCTTGCATCAGTACACAATCTTATCTAAATAAGCTCGCTGCAATCCACGTATGTGCTAATTACATGATTATATTGATGACTTACGTGGCGGGACAGCGATCGATTGTTACATTGGCGATTGCGGGTTGATTCCCGCCTTGTGCTAATATTGTTTGCATGAATATGTCTATTTGCATTTTTATTTTTTTGTGTAATATGTGAAAATATGTTTATCCAAATTCTAAAACCCATCTAATTCATTAAATCATTTAACTGAACTTAACAGGCTATTAGGAGGTAGGACACGGCTGTATTTCCGCCCAATTGAGCAGTCCGACTGGGGAAGTACCTCTGCCCTACAGAATACCGCGGTTATAATAACTTCGTGTTGTGTTCCCAGCGGTGAGGAGTAGGGTAGCCAGAGCTCACTGGAGAATTTGTGCTGTCAGTGGGATGACTAAAGGCTTGTCCTGCTTAGTCCTCTACACTGACGTCACAGAAATTCTGTGCTTACAGGGACGGCAGTAAGAGTGTGGCTTCTCTGGTGTTACACACGTCCATAGGTCACGGTAACCACTTTCCATCAGGTGGGCCGTGCGCTTGTCTGCCACTTATATGATATAAAAAAAAACAGTAGTCTATATGCCAGCAAACATCTTGTACAGAAGACGGAAAGTTCACATGTAAGCTCTGCGTACCAACCAAAAAAAAAGAGCAATGAAGCCAATCAATCAATGACGGGAGTCCTTGAACCTGTGATTGGTGCAATACAATTTATGATTGTTTGATAATCCCGCACAACCTCCAAAGAGCTCCTTCTGCACTTACTGCGCAGCTAGAGTCCATTCGTCTTCATCCTAGCGTTAATCCCAGGCGTATCCGAACCTTTCACCTCAGAGTCTAGGATCCGTTTTAACAATATAACCACGGATTTGACTGAACTTCGATATTTTCCGTGAAGCGAATACCATATGACCTTCACAACCCAAAGACAATATCGAAGCATTGCAGTTAGACCAGTTATTGGACTTTTTAGGGCTCCAACTACCCATAAAAACTGCCAAAGATCTTCGTATGGCAACCGGGACTGACCGCTAACGTGCTCTCCGAGGGACGACCAGACCAATGCAAATACCCATATTCAGGCATACAAACATTTGCACTGAGCGAGGATAGAACCCACACCTCCTGCGTAGCGCCGCAGAGGCTGTCAGATTATTTCTCGGTCATTATAAGTCACAACATTCCCGTAGATGGGCGTGGTCTCACCGAGGACGAGTACAGTGCTTCGGTAGCGACGCTCCAGTCGCTGGTGAGCGGCGACCGCGTATCATGCGTCGAGCTAAGGCGCTGGGACTGCGGCACAGGCATCACGGGACAGTACCTCCTGCGCACTCAACTCGACCTCACGGACTTCATGGAGATTAGGTAAGATCCTCTCCCACACCCCGGCACGTGCGACCTGAGACGGCGTTTGGTTTCAGTCGGTTCGAATCTAACATAACTCCGCAGTCGGCCGTAGCCTCAGTGAAGTCTCAAGGATTACATGGAGATTAGGTATGATAACCCTTCCTTCTAGCCAGGAATGTGAGACCGGAGTGAGACGCGGTTCTAGTCGGTTCGAGTCCAACATAACCCCGGAGACGACTGTGGTCTCGCTAAAGACTCACGAACTTCATGGAGCTTACGTATGGTAGCTTTCGAGATTTGCTCCCAAATTTTACACTTGAGTTGTCTGTTCCTTTTGTTATATGTATTGGTGGTCGAAGTCTACTAGGGTTTCTGGGAAGGTTTTTCTAAGGGTATACCTAAGGTAGCATATAAAATACTCTCGTAAACTGAACACCGTGTGGTTTTATTCGTTTCGACCCCGACATAGCCAAGTTACTTCACTGCTAGTGCTAGTGAATAATCTCGTAACGGGTACCACCTCCCATTTCGAGATAAAAAAAAAAAAGATATGATATCCCTAAAACGTTTACACTGAATTGTACCGAGATATATAAACGCGTTAAGATTATAGAAATTATCTTTATTATCTATACACAAACCAAAATATGCATAATTTAGAATACACAATTAACATAACACACTAATGGCGGCCTTATCGCTGAAAGTGAGTCCGTACAGGCAATAGCATTGAATTCGATGTAGTTCTGGTAAATTAAGTAATCAAATTGTTATCACTTATCACAACTCGACGATTGTTTTGTAAATATTCTTAGCAATTTTTTATTCTACTATTATCTAATTTGGTCTTATGCACACTTTGAAAAGTTACCCTATATAATATATGTACAATATTATACTCACGCCTATATGACTCCAAAGAGGTAAGCAGAAGTATTATAATACCCACAATAGGGCGCAGGCGAATCAATGAAACTTGGCGCATCATGGGAAACGAACCTAGAACCTCACGATCGTCATCATCCGAACTCTAATCTCTCACATCTGGACTTGTAAGTTCAGGTCCACTCTCTTTCTAATCCTCATTGACTTGACCTCATTAAAATATACATAAACGACTAAAAAAGGACTGCACCCAGCGCCTCGTCCAGTTAGCAGATATACCGCTTTGCCCCAAAAAGACTTCTAAACACCACAAAGTGCTTTGAGATTTTTGGGGGTAGCAGAAAGTAAGTACTGTATAAACTGTGATGGGTGGAGCTGCCTGGACCCTAGCAGATCCCCCACACTCGAAGGGGGTCATCTTGAAAGAGGTGGCCATGCGCCGGCTGGGGTGTAAGAGATATGTCTCAGACAATTTAACCTCCGGCAACCGAAGACCCTGAGACGGCGTGCGTTTTAGCTGGCTTGAGTCCGATATAACCATCTTCGCCGGCTCCTTTTCTTTTATTCCACTTAGTTGGCAGACAAGCACACGGCCCACCCGATGGGAAGCGGTTACCGTGGCCTATGGACGTATGCAACACCAGGGGTGTCACACTCGCGCTGCCGACCATGAAGAAACCTTCCGAGGCCCCTCTTGAAGAACCCCATATTGTAGGCGCTTGGGAAAACCGCAACAGGGAGGTCATTCCACAGTTTGAGTGTGCGTGGGATGAAGTTTCTTTCATACCGCACAGTGCGCACCGTCTCGGGTCGCAATGTGTGAGGATGAATTCCCTGCCTAAGGCGAGAGGTGCGATGATAGAATGTGCGGTGCGAGGGAGAAAAGAGTACTGTATGATCTAATCTTCCCCAGGGTGGCGGTCGTAGGCAATGTAGACGCGGGCAAGTCGACCCTGCTGGGCGTGCTGACGCACGGCGAGCTGGACAACGGGCGCGGGTACGCGCGCCAGCGGCTGTTCCGCCACAAGCACGAGATGGAGAGCGGCCGCACCAGCTCCGTGGGCAACGACATACTGGGCTTCGACAGCATGGGTGAGTGAGACATATTGCACTGGATATAAAAGATCCTCTGCACCCGCAGTACAAGTTTCTTGGGTGTCTTTTGAGGGTAACACGGGGTGCTACAGCAGTGGATGTACTCAAAATCATTAAGCATAGAGTATTACAAAACAAACTACGCGCGCCAGCGGCTCGTTTGTCTCGCGGTTTAGGTCCAAAATACGTGTTCTGCACGGTAAAGCTATCGTAAACGTATCGAGAGAACGAAGCATTGCGATTGGCCGGCTTCACACACACTCGGTTGAATAGACAGGCGGCCAATCACAATGCTCCATTCTCTCGATACGATTACGATAGTTTTTCGTGCTAGGGGTACAGCGGTATACTAGTAATCACCTGTATCTAATATATAAAATTCTCGTGTCGCGGTGTTTGTGGTTAAACTCCTCCGAAACGGCTTGACCGAAAATTTTGTGAGCATATTGGGTAGGTCTGAGAATCGGACAACATCTATTTTTCATCCTCCTAAATGATAAGGGCTGTCCACCCTTAACATTATATGGCAAAACAACGTTTGCCGGATCAGCTAGTAACTCTATATAACATTTGTTATACTGGTGTTGTATACGTCCATAGGCCACGGTAACCACTTCCCATCAGGCGGGCCGTATGCTTGTCTGCCACCTAAGTGGTATAAAAAAAATATAACATTCGTCATCTTCACAGTGTACTTCTTCTGTCGACTCAACGGCATATCGTGTCATATTTTGTTTGCCCACTGTACAGCTATCCTGATAGTGTTCTCAGAGGCCTGATCACAGCGCTGAGGAATCCAGAGCTTTTAGATAGATAGATAGATAATTCTTTATTGTACACCAACAGATTTACAGTAGGACAAGTAGGTAGCATCTATACAGTTCAATGTACAATGAGCGGCCTTATCGCTGAAGCGATTTCTTCCAGGCAACCTATGCTTTTACCTTGGAGCCCAGGGTCCGCACACCTACTCTTGATTTGACTTTTTCGTGGACCCCTCAATCTCGAGAGGAAAACAGGTGCCAGAGCATCGTCCGTTATTAGCAGCTTCAGCCCGAAGGGTCTTGGTAGGACCCCTTACATGCGAACTATTCTATCTATATATGCATAGCACGAGAGGTTAAGATTTTATTTTGCAGACTTACCACCGCCGTGTATAAAATACTAGCTGACCCACCCCATCTTCGCCCGGGGTATATTTTGAAGCTTCATATCCCTTTGAGCCCGTATGTTTTAGTCTTCAAAATATGTATGAAAAATTGCCGGATTTGTTAACATTTATTATCAATGCTCCGCTCCCTTAAGTAGTAGCGTGATGATATATAGCCTAAAACCTTCCTCGATAAATGGACTACCCAACACTGAAAGAATCATTCAAATCGGACCAGTAGTTCTAGAGAGTAGCGCGTTCAAACAAACAAACAAACTCTGCAGCTTTATAATATTAGTATAGATTACATACAACACGTGTGTAATCTATGTATGTAATCATAACATATTAAACATAGCTCGCCACACAACTTCAATACAAACCAATCCATTGATTTAGAACTCAAAAAATTGAATATTTATTCAAAAATAATCTTATATGTTGATTTTATTTAGTTGTATCTTGTAATAATAACTTTTAAACTATCGCATTCCATGATATACAATAATGTTACCAGGAATTAATGCGATCATGGTATACCTACATACATACCTTTGGTTTGCCTGACGTTTTGACCACGCTACATCAGCCGTGGTCACGGGCTGACTGACGATGTAACATCAGGCATAGGTCTACCATACCATGATCGCGTTAATCCCCGATAACATTAATGTATCTTGTAGTCCGCATATTACTTACAAATGCACGTATAAAAGAATAATAAGTCCATACCAAAATATTGCACTCTCAGTACACAATTAAAGTTTGTTATTGTGTCTGGTGCAGTGGAGCATGCGCTGGCTGGACCGCTGATTTTATTATACGGAATTATACAATCGCTCAAGGATATACCTACTCGTGTAGCGAGATTTATCGGAGAAGCAAGATATCGTTAGTAACTGGGGTCTTCTCTGGGGGTGTATAGCCACAGTGACACAAGTCACCTCCACTCTATAATTGCTCTGGAACACAGAGCAACTACAGATTTTTTTTAAATGACTTAGGTGGTAGACAACAGGGCCCACTTAATGGGAAGTGGTTACGTGGTCTAGTGTGGTGGCAGATAACAGGACCCACATGATGGGAAGTGGTTACCGTGGTCTATGGACGTGTGCAACATCAGAGACGTTACACTCGCGCTGCCGATTCTGAAGAAACCTTCTAATACCCCTCTTGAAGAACCCCATATTGTAGGCGCTTGGGAAAACCGCAGCAGGGAGTTCATTCCTTTAGTGTGCGTGGGATGATGTTTCTTTCATACCGCACAGCGCGCACCGTTTCCGGTCGCAATGATGAATTCTCTGCTTATGGCGAGTGGTGCGATGCTAGAATGTAGCTGTGGGCATCATGTCAAATAATTCATCACAGCACAAAAGTGGAGGTGACCCTCTATTTTAAGATCCAGGTTAGCGTTTTGGAATTCCACCAAGAACTTTAGAGCTTAAGTCCAGCTCATTTCAAACGTCGCACACCTACCGATTGAGGGCCGACATTCTCGTGATGACTTTCTTCTTAGGGTTGAGTGGTCAGAGCGAGCAGTCGCTCTTGTAAATACTAAATCAGGGTCAAGTAGTAAGGGTGCCGATCCCGGGCTTCAAAGTTATTATTGTTAAGACTATTAAAACATGTCCATCCAGGGGTTGCCTGTAAGAGATCGCTTGTAGCGATAATGCGATTGTACATTTCATAATGTTGTCTGTACATGTACTATAATAGTTAGCGATCGTAGGTCTGGGGGAAACGGGTGGAGCCGTTTCCGGGGACTTTTTTTTTTTTTTTTTATATAGGACACGTCAATTGGACTTCGCCTTGCCTGATGGTAAGCTGAAGGCAAAGTCCCAGAAAAGAGGGTCACCATTACTTACACTTACCGTGTGACAATGGTGACACTCAGCTTGACGGCTGTGGGCCCCACACCCTAGGAAAGGGCCAGATCGAAAGAGATGGCCCTGAGTCGGCCGGGGTGCGATAATACGGCATATGCCTGCTAACCGCACCTTCGGCAACCAAAAACGACCCACAGGCGTCGTGCGTTTTAGTCGGTTCGAGTCCAACATAACCTCTTCCACTGGCTCTTGGGGGTGTATCCGTGGGAATTTTTAGCACGTTAAAAAAAAGTGTAAGCGCTGAATACAACCGGGATTACCGCTCGGATGAGTATCTATACTTGTTTGCTACTGTCATATGATAAACAAAACTTATATATTATTTTCTTTGTTTATTTTAACCGCGGAAACCAATTAAAATTCACAAGGAGAACAACGCGATATCTTGCGTTAGAGTCTGCAAGCAACAACGACTAAATATGTGACGTCACTATGCTTAGTCTCATGAATATTAAGCTATAACATCTAAATGAATATCTTTACGTTCTCATTACCGCAGGCACTGTGGTATTACGTTGTAATACGTAACGACAGCGAATTACGTTGTCCCGCAGCCAGAGGGTACAAGAAGGAAACACTTAAAACGAACTTAGAATCACTTAAAACGAAATTTATTATACTTATTTAATTAAAAAAAAATTGTTTATTTCTCACCACAAAACAATAAATTCAAAATATGACAAAAGGATTACTGTATGCACATTCGGTTGTGGATCGCTGGTGCCTGTGGTAGGTAATATAAACCTGAATTACACAGTTAATTTAATCTAACTAGCCTAAATATGAATGCACTCGATTTAGGAACTACATTACACCATACTAGCCTAAGCGAATGAGTTCCATGATGCGAACTACATTCTAACTACTAACTCTAATTAAATCTAGTGACCACGATCGATGCAAGAACAGAAGTGAATCGTTATTGTAATAAAGGTTATAAATCGGTTCGCATATTGATGCAATCGATTTCCAATCACGCCACTAATCTGCTGACGGTGCGGCACGAGGCGGGACACGGAGTCAATCGCCGCATGTGGCGCCGATTCTGCAACTCGTACTTGCTGTCTTCACAATCTGGTTCACTCAGTATAGCGTATCATGCGGGTTGGCCTATGTAATTTCTTGAGACGGTTGGTTCATGCCTCGTATAGAGGTTGAGGTCCCGGCGAGATTTCATACGTCGGCACAGATACATAACAAGCGCGTAAGCAATGCTTAAAATTGATCTTGATAATACTTAGAATAACTCGTGTTACTAATTGCTTAGAGATTTACGATAATGTTTACGGGATTTGATAAAATCGTGGAGTAGTAGTAGTAGTAGCGGTATGAAAGAAACTTCATCCCACGCACACTCAAGCTGTGGAATGAACTCCCTGCTGCGGTTTTCCCATGCGTCTACAATATGAGGTTCTTCAAAAGGGCCATTAGGAGGTTTCTTTACGGTCCGCAGCGCGAGTGTGACGCTCCTGGTGTTGCACACGTCCATAGGCCACGGTAACCACTTCTCATCAGGTGAGCCGTCGATTGTCTGCCAACCTAGGTGGTGTAAAAAAAAGTTATATATTTGAGTGTTATGGGTCCCTACCGTCTTTTTATACGTGCGAAAAATACCCACGGTTAGGAGAGGTTATGTCGGACTCGAATCGACTAAAACACACGGCGCCGGTGGGTCATTGTTGGTTGCCGGAGTGAGATTGACAGCTATATCGCTCGCACCCCGGCTGACCGGAGCCATCTCCCTAGAACTGGCTCTTCTCGGGTGTTGGGGCCACGAAGTCTCCCAACTCGATTCTAGACCGTTTTCTGTTCAAAGCGTGCCATGCGCGACGCTGCAGCGTCCTGCTTTCTACCAGGATGACCCTACCTAGATTTTTGGGAGAACCAACCTCATTTGAAAGTCGCTTCACCTTCTTATCAACAGACGAGGCTCTGAAGCAGGCTTTAATGAGGAGTTGGGAGGATACTCAAAAGTTAAAAACTGGCGCCCAAGAGTTAATGTGGAAAGTTACCCCGGACTTCGAGGTGAGGACTTCGAATGCAACTGGGATGGGATTATCGCACTGATAATGACGCAATTAAAATACAATAGTAGAGATAGATAACAATAGAGGCTCGTCCATCAGTCCGCAGGTGTAGATAGATAGATAAATCTTTATTGTGTTGTATTGTATTGATAAAAATAATTACAGTACATTTACGGACAAGATTGAAGGTTATCAGATGCCGAAGGTGAGATTGCCACAGGCATATTCCTAGTGGCAATCTCACCCCATCCTAAAACGCCATCTCGGGGTGTAAGATTGCCCAGAGCATATCCCTCTCACGGTGAGAGGAATATGCTCTAGGCAACGTGATATGCTCGAGGGATAAGAGTCGTATCCTGGCTGACACAGAGCCACCTCCTGTTTCGAGATGGTCTCCTTGGATGTAATTAGCAGGTGCCTCATCCCTCACGCACTCATCTATACTCAGACTCGATTAAGATAGGAAAAATTGAATCGGTTCAGACGGGATACAAACACGCGAACTTTCTTTTACAGGGCCTCCCTGTTCCTTACCGACGTATATAAATATATAGGAAGATTTGGAAGTTTTCAGGCGAGGCCGAGGTTCAGTGTCTCATTGGTCAGAGCATTCAGGAAAGATGGCGGGTAGGAATCTCGCCTGAACCGATTCAAATATTTTCCTATCATATTGCTTTAAAATTTAATTTAATATAAACATGTGTGATTGCAGGTAACGTAGTGAACAAACCGGACCACGGCACGCTGGACTGGGTGAAGATCTGCGAGAAGTCGTCCAAAGTGATCACGTTCATCGACCTGGCGGGCCACGAGCGGTACCTCAAGACCACCGTGTTCGGCATGACCGGACACGCGCCCGACTTCGGCATGCTTATGGTAACATATTTCATACTACTTATTATGGGTGCGGTATTCTGTTGGGTAAGGTACTTCCCCAGTCGGACTGCTCAATTGGACGGAAATACCGTCGTGTCCTACCTCCGCCTTGACAATTCGGTATTTGTATGTCACTACTACCCCTCGTTTACACCACGAAACAGGTTGTATAAAAAAACTTGTTGAATACTTGTTGCAGACTAATCAAAACACAATACTGGTTTTATACATGTATCTCAGATACTTTTTCCTTCAAATAGTATGTATAGACAACAAGTTGTAAACAAGTATAAAACACGTTTGGTACGCTGGTCACGCTGGTAGGAGGTAGGACACGACGGTATCTCCCGTCTCAAATTGAGCAGTCCGTCTGGGGAAGTACCTCCGCCCTACAGAATACCGCGGTTATAATAACCTTGTGTTGTGTTCCCGGTGGTGAGTAGGGTAGCCAGAGCTCACTGGAGAGGTTTTGTGCTGTCAGTGGATAGACCGTAGGCTTAAATTGACACCACTGACTTGTAGGGGCGTGAAATGTTGGCGCGGCGGTCAGGGAGACCCGGTGAAACGGTTATCCGCTGGCCGCCCGCAGGTTGTACGGTTCCCGAACCTGGGGATCACTTAATCTCCGCCCCAGGAGGCTGAACCAGCAGCCTGTGTAAAGTGCCCGATGCTGTAGTCGTGCCGGAGGAGGAAACCGGAGTGGACTCGGCTACAGTATTTGGGAGGGGACCGGGGGCCCTTCCGCCCGCCGCGCCAGCCACTCACACAACCCCAGCTTGTCAGTGGTGGTACGAAGCCTAGCTTTGTCTTCTGCACTGGGAGCACAGAAACTCTCTATACCTTCCTCCCCCCCACCCCCCACATAGGTCATGAAAGGAAAAAATAAGAATAAGGTTACTACAGCGGTACCATCGTCCACAATACATGTGGATTTCTGTAACATCAGGGGCCTACACACCAACCTCAACGCGGTCCATCTACATTTAGAGACCGCGCAGCCCACCTTGTTTTTTCTGACGGAGACGCAAATATCATGCCCAGCCGATACAGCCTACTTAATGTACCCGGGGTACAAACTCGAGCATAACTTCCTGAGTCGCGCCGGGGTATGCTTGTACGTCCGGGATGATATTTGCTGCCGCCGTCTTCAAGGCCTTGAAGACAGGGACCTGTCAACTCTTTGGGTACGTACGGATCACGGTGGCCACACCCGTATCTTTGCGTGCCTCTACAGGTCTCATAGCGGTGACTTGGGTACAGCTCAATTGTTTGAGCATCTGCAGCGGTCTGCGGACAAGGTAATTGAGCAATACCCTACCGCAGATTTAGTATTCTTGGGGGACTTCAACGCTCACCACGTAGAGTGGCTGGGGTCTCCTAGAACTGATTTTGCGGGAAGGGCTGCTCATGACTTTGCACTGAGCTACGGATTCTCTCAACTGGTGCATTCTATTACTAGAACACCAGAAATAGAGACCCATAGAAGCTCTATACTGGACCTTCTGCTGACTTCACGCCCGGACGAATACTCAGTAACTGTGGAAGCACCACTTGGTACTTCGGACCACAGCCTCGTTCGGGCGCAAGTGACTCTCACGCGGCCTGAACCACCGCGGCCACCTCAATGGCGGCATGTCTGGCACTACAAGTCGGCAGACTGGGATGGACTGCGAGAATTCTTCGCGTCGTACTCTCACGCGGCCTGAACCACCGCGGCCACCTCAATGGCGGCATGTCTGGCACTACAAGTCGGCAGACTGGGATGGACTGCGAGAATTCTTCGCGTCGTACTCTCACGCGGCCTGAACCACCGCGGCCACCTCAATGGCGGCATGTCTGGCACTACAAGTCGGCAGACTGGGATGGACTGCGAGAATTCTTCGCGTCGTACTCTCACGCGGCCTGAACCACCGCGGCCACCTCAATGGCGGCATGTCTGGCACTACAAGTCGGCAGACTGGGATGGACTGCGAGAATTCTTCGCGTCGTACCCGTGGAGGCGGCTTTGCTTCACTTCAAATGATCCCAGCTCCTGTGCAACAGCAGTAGCTGATGCGATCCTAGCGGGTATGGAATGCTATATTCCGAACCGCTGGATCGCAACAGGAGAGAGCAAACGCCCTTGGTTTAATAGGCCCTGCAGAGAAGCAAGAGACCACAAGCAATCTGCATACAGGGCTTGGACCACGGCTTTAGCCAATAAAGATCCTAATATCACTGAAGTGAAGCGAAAGTTGAATGCCGCCTCGAGGTCTAGTAAAAAAGCTACGGCCAGGGCTAAGTTTGAGTTCATCGGCAGAATTGGCGAGCGGCTTGCCCGCTACCCATCTGGCAGTCGTGCATTTTGGTCGCTCGCCAAAGCTGCCGAGGGAAACTTCTGCCAGTCTTGCCTTCCACCGCTGCAAAAATCCGATGGTAGTCTGGCCCATGGCGCTAAGGAGAAAGCCGATCTGTTGGGTAATCTCTTTGCGTCAAACTCGACTATGAACGACGGGGACGCCGAACCACCCATAATCCCCAGCTGTGGTGCTTCCATGTCTGAAGTTAAAATCACGCAACGGGCGGTCCGGCGTGAGCTTAAGTCCCTAGATGTTCGGAAGTCGAGTGGGCCGGATGGGATACCGGCGATGGTGCCCTGTACTTACACGCCTTTTTGCACTCTCCTACTCCGCGCGGCAGGTTCCAGCCTCGTGGAAGACCGCATTCGTGCACCCTGTACCTAAGAAAGGCGACAGGACAGATCCGACCAATTACAGGCCTATCGCTATAACCTCCCTACTCTCGAAGGTTATGGAGCGTGTCATTAACACACTGCTCCTGAGATACCTTGAAGGAAACGATCTACTGAGCGACCGACAGTACGGCTTTCGCCACCGTCGCTCAACCGGTGACCTTCTTGTGTATCTCACAAACCGGTGGTCGCAAGCCATCGAGAGTCGGGGTGAGGCACTAGCGGTCAGCCTCGATATAGCAAAGGCCTTCGATCGGGTCTGGCACAAAGGTCTTCTTGCGAAGTTGCCGTACTATGGACTCCCCGAGGGACTTTGCGAATGGATCGCCAGCTTTTTGTCCAACAGAAGCATCCAAGCTGTCGTCGACGGCAGCTGCTCGGACCGCATGAACATAAACGCTGGTGTCCCACAAGGCTCCGTGTTGTCTCCGACGCTGTTTCTGCTGCATATCAATGACATGCTGTCTGATGGCTCCATTCATTGTTATGCGGACGACAGTACCGGGGACACGTGTTACACGGGCCGTGCAAATATCCCTCAGTCCGAGGTGGAGAAGAGTCGCGAACAACTTGTGTCTAAAATCGAGACTACTCTCTCTGGAGTATCCGATTGGGGACGACTAAACCTAGTCCAATTCAACCCCACTAAGACACAAGTATGTGTATTCACCGCTAAGAAAACCCCATTCATTGTAGCGCCGCAATTCCTGGGCACACCGCTTACCATCTCCTCGAGTATCGGGATCCTTGGTGTCGATATCTCCAGCGACGTCCAATACCGAAGTCATTTGCAGGACAAGGTTAAGTTGGCATCAAAAAAACTCGGAGTGCTCAACAGGGCGAAGCAGTACTTCACTGCGGGGCAGCAACTCCTTCTTTATAAGGCACAGGTCCGGCCTCACATGGAGTACTGCTGTCACCTTTTTGCTGGAGCACCTGCATACCAGCTTGACCCCTTCGACTCGTTGCAAAGACGGGCATTGAGGCTGGTTGACAATCCCATACTCACAGGTAGAGTGGAACCTCTTAGCCTTAGGAGGGATTTTGCCTCACTGTGTGTGTTCTACCGCCTATACAATGGTTTGTGCTCAGATGAATTGTTTGACATGATGCCCGTAGCTTCATTCTATCATCGCACCTCTCGCCATAGGCAGGGAATTCATCCCCACACATTGCGACCTGAGACGGTGCGCACTGTGCGGTATGAAAGAAACTTCATCCCACGCACACTCAAGCTGTGGAATGACCTCCCTGCTGCGGTTTTCCCAAGCGCCTACAATATGGGGTTCTTCAAGAGGGGCATCAGAAGGTTTCTTCATGGTCGGCAGCACGAGTGTGACACCCCTGGTGTTGCATACGTCCATAGGCCACGGTAACCGCTTCCCATCAGGTGGGCCGTGTGCTTGTCTGCCAACTTAGTGGTATAAAAAAAAAAAAAAAAAAACGTTTGCGTTCACACTGTAGCCTGTGACATATTGCAACTTGTCAAATACATGTTTTATACTTAGGTGTAAACGAGAGGTTAGTTGGATCAATAATTGAGAACCATCGCCAGGTTCCTACCTGGCACTTGGAGCCTGAACACCTATTTGGTGCATTTCTGTATCATACATACATACATACAGTCACGTCTTTTTCCCAGTAGGGTAGGCAGAGACCACTGTTTTCCACTTGCCCCGATCCTGGCATAACTCTTTCGCTTCTTGTACTTTCGTAATTGTTCTCATAAATGCTCGCCGGTTTTGGGTACTCTTGACATGTCCTTTCTTTAAATCTTCGATTTGATTTTATTTGACATAGGTATGCCTACGTCGACCACTACAGGGTGGTCCATTCACCCTCGCTTCATAATTTTTTTTTGTCAATCTTCTTTCGTCGATCCTCCTTTATCATACCTATGTTTATTCTTAATGAAAGAAAATATTTCCAATTTCTTTTCTTTTATTTGTGCTCACTTTGTAACAATAAATGTTTATTTCCTTCTAATGTACTTGTGGTATTTAATGAATAAAATTGAAGGGTGTGTTTTACCTTTTTTTTATTTATCTAGGACACGCCAACTTAATCTCACCTCGCCTGATGGTAAGCTAAAGGCAAAGTCTCAGGAAAGAGGGTCAGCATTACAGACATTAAGTTATGTTAAAATGGTGGCACTTAGCTTGGCGGCCTCATCAGATGCTTTTGAACTTCAAAAGAACAACTTTTATAACACCTAGACGATCGGTTAATTGATTCCCTGGTCTAACCAGAAATCTTCCATGCCCCCAATGACTTGTGGTCTTCGCTTCACTTCAAATATTGATACTCGACCGATCCGTATTTAACCTAAAAAGCCTACCCAGTTGGGGTAGGCTTTTTAGGTTGAGAAAAGGCTCAGAGAATGATGATCAGAGATTTATGTACATATATATAGTTATATTTATGTGTATATTAGGCCGCGGGGTTCCCGGCAGAGTAGAATTTGGACCACCCCATGTCTTCCCATGTGGTGTCGTACAAGGCGACTAAGGGATTGAGTTGTTTAACATCCGACAGATATATACAGCCCAAGACTCACCCTCAGATGCATGGCTTGAGTCAACAATAGTACCCGGAAGATGGCAATAGGCTCACCCTCTAATACGTGGGACCGAATTCAATGATTGGTGAAATGTGGGTGTTAATTCACCTCTGCCTAACCCTCCGGGGATAAAGGCGTGATTATATGTATTAGGTATAATATATCTAGGTCCTTACTTATTATATTTGTATTGTAAAAGTACGCCAAACAACTACCACTCATTCCTACAACTTTAATCCCGGGTCCTTTAAGCGGGGCGTGAAAAAGCATATGATGAGGCCGTCAAGCTGAGTGTCACTATTGTCACACGGTAATGGTGTATGTAATGTAATGGTGACCCTCTTTTCTGAGACTTTGCCTTCAGCTCACCATCAATCAAGGCCGCCCATTGTACTGATTCCGTTGTTATTTAATAACAGACTTTAATAATTATACATATTAATGGTGTACAATAGTAATAAATAAATAAATGATTTAACTTAGTAATTTCTTCTCAGATCGGCGCAAACGCAGGTATAGTAGGCATGACAAAGGAGCACCTCGGGCTGGCGCTAGCTCTGTCCGTCCCCGTGTTCGTGGTCGTGACGAAGATAGACATGTGCCCCCCAAACGTGCTGCAGGACAATCTAAAACTGCTCATCAGGATCCTCAAGTCCTCAGGGTGTAGGAAGGTCCCCGTTATGGTGAAGACGAAAGATGACGTCATTGTTAGCGCCACCAATTTTGTGTCACAGAGGTAAGACTTTTTTTATTATATGAAGCGCGTAAGTGACTTCTCGAAATATTTTCTTTTCACGAAATATTTGCAGTTACTTTAAAGTTCTGGTATTTGCCAATCATGTATTAAGTATTAATTGATACGTCATACAGGAACATTGCGACTTTCGAAAATGGCGCAAACACTAAGCATAATAAAATATAGCTACTTACTCGCGTGTAGAAATAATACATCATTATTATCAATTTATATGAGATATTTTATGATTTATATATATACCACGGTAGCCTAGTGGTATGGGTAATGGACTGCTGAGACGAGGTCTCGGATTCGATCCCAGGTTTTACCATGGCACACATCAATGACTTTTTGATGCTTTTCGAAGTTATGTGTGTATTTATCGCAGGTTTATAAGTGCCCGGTTAATGGCAATAGGCTCGCCCACCTATTACATTGGGACCTAAACATAAACTGTCGAAATTGGGTGCTAGCACCTCTGCCTACCCCTTCGGGGATATAGGCGTGAGTTGATGTTATGTTATATAAAATAATAATATTATTGTGAATTTATCAATAAGGGTCGGTAGCTTAATGGTTAAGACCTTACGACCGAGAAGTCCCGGGTTCGAAACCTAGCCATTACACTACCGAAGTGAACCCACTCTTAACACAAGCAATTTAGTTTAGCTGAAGGGGTTAGAGGGAATATTAATAATTTCGATTCTAATATTCTTAAAAAAAGTTTTTTTTTTTATACCACTTAGTTGGCAGACAAGCACACGGCCGACCATGAAGAAACCTTCTGATGCCCCTCTTGAAGAACCCCATATTGTACATTTTTTTACATACCGCACTGTCGCGTTCCTGATTAGTGCGTAAATTGATGACGTTTGTCATCATTTTGTTGTCACCACTTTAGAGCACGGACAATATGTCTAGTTTATAATACATCATTGGTATTTCTTTTTTTTTTTACGTGCGCAAAATCCCCACGGATACCTCCCCACCGGAGCCGGTGGAGGAGGTTATGTCGGACACGAACCGACTAAAACGCACGCCGCCTGTGGGTCGTTTTGGTTGCCGAAGGTGAGGTTGACAGGCATATCCCTCGCACCCCGGCCGACCCAAGGCCATCTCTCACGATCTGGCCCACTTCTCGGGTGTGGGGACTACAGAGTCCCCAACTCGTCCCCGGAAACGGGGAGGCGCGCCACGCGCGCCACCGCCGCGGTCTGCTTCTGCCAGGGTGACAGGCGGCTTCACCTGTCACCCCCAGGCCGGCGCTCATGGGGGGCGGAGGTCGTTCATCGACCTCCGACGCCCGAGTTGCCTTCGTACGCGGGCAGCTTGTCTTGCGATCCTTCGTCGCTCCCGCTGCCGCTCCCGCCCCGCCTCCTCCTTCACGAGCATTACTTGCTCGCAGAAGGAGGCGCCGGCCGCCCACGCATCCGCGCAGCGAACCATCGCCGCTCGGTGCGGTGGAGAGCGTGAGTCCTCGCTCGCGTCGCAGTGATGGCACTCGGACGTTGGCTCTTTCTCCATCCGACGCAGATACTTTCCGAAGCACCCGTGCTCGGTGATCATCTGCGTCAGACGGTACGAGAGGCTGCCGTGTGGCCTCTCTAGCCACTCCCCCATGATGGGTCTTACCGCCGCTACTACAGCGTGCCCTGCGCCTGGTTGCCCAAATCGTATCTCCACATCATTGGTATTTGCATTAACCTCTCCAGCTAAGACGTTAGGAGTGGGTTAATGTCGGTAGCCTAGTGGTTTGGGTAATGGACTGCTGAGACGAGGACTCGGGTTCGATCCCAGGTTATACCATGGCATACACCAATGACTTTTCGAGGCTTTTCGAAGTTATGTGTGTATTTATCGCAGGTTTATAAGTGCCCGGTTAATGGCAATAGGCTCGCCACCTATTACATTGGGGCCTAAACATAAACCGGTGAAATGTGGGTGCTAGCACCTCTGCCTACCCCTTCGGGGATATAGGCGTGAGTTTGTTATTTTTATTAGTAACCCCTAAGATTTGAACTCGAGACCTCTCAACGAACACATTAATGACTAAGCTACTAACGATACTGATCTTAGACTACCGATTCGGCAGGCTATGTCCAATCTTCCAAGTGTCGAACGTGAGCGGCGAGAACCTGGAGCTGCTGACGATGTTCCTCAACCTGCTGAAGACGAGGATGCCCTCGCACGACGACAAGCCAGCGGAGTTCCAGATCGACGACACATACTCCGTGCCCGTAAGTTGGAAACATCACCCCTGTTATATTGACACACCTTTCTGTGCGTGCATTCGTGCATGCGAGCGTTCGTGCACCCTCATAATGTTGTATGACAAGATGAAGTTGTTTGTGTCCGGTCGCAGGGCGTGGGCACGGTGGTGTCGGGCACGACGCTGGCGGGCGTGATCCGGCTGAACGACACGCTGCTGCTGGGCCCCGACCCGCTGGGCCGCTTCACGCCCATCGCCGTCAAGAGCATCCACCGCAAGCGCATGCCCGTGCCCGAGGTGCGCGGCGGACAGACCGCCAGCTTCGCGCTCAAGAAGGTCAGTACATGCGTGCCGGCCGCGGGGGAGAGGTACAACAACCCCCCCCCCCCCCCCCGTCCGGGGCAGTAGGAATGGACCCGTCCCGAGGTGGCTAGTAAGAATGAGCCCATCTCGGAGAGGGGCGCACCCCCACGCCTCGTGGACAGTAGAATTTAGTCCATCTCAGGGAGGCGTGCCCCCACCCCTCGTGGTCAGTAGGAATGGGTCTATTCTGGAAAGGGGCGCACCCTCACTACTCGTGGTCAGTAGGAGTGGGCCCATCCCGAGGAGGGGTGCATCCCCAACCCCCGCGTTCAGTAGGAATGGGTCCACCCCGAAAGCGTGCACCCCCTCCCGTGGTCAATAACAATGGGCCTACCATGTACTGTCTGTATTATCTCGTAACAATTTTAACTAAACAACTTGTCATGTTATACCTATGTACAGATAAAGCGGTCTCAGATACGAAAAGGCATGGTGATGGTGTCGCCCGCGCTGAACCCGCAGGCGTGCTGGCAGTTCGAGGGCGAGATCCTAGTGCTGCACCACCCCACCACTATCTCCTCTAGATACCAGGCCATGGGTGAGTATCCTGTAAGGGCCTAGGGAAACCTACGAGTCGATAGTGAACGTACAACTCGTGGAAACTTATCTGGTTGACGGCTGTTCCATAGACCCTTTGTTATCTACTTGGCATGAAAGAATATGAAGCAATGTTTCCAAAATGTTCTAGGTCCTTGATCCAAGTTCAATCAATCAAAGAATCAATTTCATTTATTCAGTTTAGGCACATAAAGAGCACATATGAACGTCAAAATTTTACAAATATGTATGTCAAGAAATAATATAAAAATATTAAATAATTTAAAAATAAACCATTGGAAAATGATTCTTTCGCTGGTTCGGTAGATTAGTTCTACTGAGAAGATACCAGCAAGAAACTCAGCGAACTACATTAGAACTAGATTATTTTTCTTTTATAAATTTGTTTTGTTTACAATTTATTTTTTATTTATTTTGTGCGAGCAAGCAAGAGACTTATGTTGACCACGCATTAACATCATTACGGTACTCATCCACTTTATAGTAACCTTTACTCATTAAAGTTTTTTTCACTTCTATTTTAAATTTATTTATTGGCATATTAATCAAGTCCTGAGGAATTTTATTAAATATTTTTATGCAGCTGCCTACAAATGAATCACCAACCTTGTGAAGCCTAAGTTTTGGTACAACTAGTTTATTTTTTTTTCATTTCTCGTATTAAAATTGTGTACATCAGATAGTTTTTCGAAAATATTTAGGTTTTTTCGTACATATAAGATATTTTCATAGATGTATTGAGAAGCAACTGTTAAAATATTAATTTCTTTGAAAAGTTCTTTCACGGGGTCTGAAGCTATAGATCGCTCGTATCGCTCGTTTCTGTAGTACAAATATAGTTTCAATATCGGCAGCTGAGCCCCACAGCAGCAGACCGTACGACATAACGCTATGAAAGTAGCTAAAATAAACTAGTCGTGCAGTTTCCTCATCAGTCAGTGACCTTATCTTTCTAACCGCATAGGCAGCTGAGCTAAGTCTTCCTGCCAAGGCTATGATATGAGATGATTGCAGTTTACTATCTAGAGTTATTCCAAGAAAAACTGTGGTATTGACTATTTGGACAGATTCGTTATTCATTTTAATATTAATATCTGCCTGTCTTACATTTGGCATAGCAAACTTTACACATTTAGTTTTCTTCGCATTGAGTAGCAAGTTGTTACTTGTGAACCAATGTAATATATCAGAAAGGGTAGTTCTTCTCAGTTCCTGTCTAGATAGTGCACAATCACAATAATTGCTTTCAGGCTGAGCTTACACGTCACCAAATGTGATGCAGTTTGATGCTAGTATGAAGTACATGCCAAAGTAAAAAAAAAAATTCACCTGTGTGTGCGTGCTTACGTGCATTTGTGCGTGCGTGGCGCTTTAAATCCTCTGGTGTTGCACACGTGCATAGGCCACGGTAACCACTTTCCATCCAGTGGACCTCCTACTCCGCCACTTAAGTGGTATAAAAGAAAACAAAATTTCAAAGAAAAATACTGAATTACACACATACATACTTATACAGGGTGTATTTTTGAAACGGGGCAGTAAGGGCAAGTACCTTAACCGTTGCAGTTACAGCAAAACGTTCTTAGAAAACCTTCCCTAACTTTTTGACATATTTTGAACTGCATTCACAGATTTTATAAAAAACTTACAGTTGGCAAAAAAAATGCTAAAAGTCCAAAAAAATTTTTTTTATGCCATTCGATTCTATTTCATGTGGGGATCAAAAATCTCTATGAGACCATTTTAGCTTTCAGTACTAGGAAAGACAGAAATCGCCAAAAACGTTTCCCATACATTTCGGCAACAGAAACAAATTTCAACGATGGTCTAACTTTTTATTATGGCCAGGAAGTGGGTAGAATTGACTGTAAAGTAAATAAAAAGAATTTTTACCCTCAAATTTCGAATTTGATTCGAAAATCTGTGTGTTATACTTAGTTTCAGCTGAGAAACTTCGTATGAGTTATTAATTAAGGATTTTCGCTAAAATGTCTTCTAATCGTGAAAAAATTGACTTATTAGAAGCGTATTTTGTCAATAATCGAAATGCGGGAGCTGCATTAGTGTGGTACCGCAATAAGTATCCGTTGCGGCATGTGCCAACAAGAAAGGTTATTACAAATCTTTTGAAAAACCTGGAATTGCAGGGTTCTTTCAAAAGAAAGCGGCAGCCTCGTGTGGACATGGACACGGAGATTGCGGTTCTGACTTATGTCGAAGCATATCCAGAGGTATCGTCCAGGCAAGTCGCCCTTGAAGTAGGTGTATCCCACTCCCTTGTGATAAAGATATGGAAGAAATACGGCTACAAGTGCTATCGATATGGGCGCATAGTTCAAGTGTTATATCCGGGTGATGCTGTTCGAAGGCTTACTTTTTGCAGATGGCTAAGAGGAAAAATAAGCAGAGATCATGAATTTTTAAATTACATACTGTGGTCAGACGAAACGAATTTTTCCAATAACGTACAACAGAAAAAATCACCACTATTGGTCCAAAGAAAATCCACTAAGAGTTACGGCAAGTCATAATCAGGTTCGCTTCTCATTCAACTGTTGGTGTGGTATAATGTCCAATCGAGTCATAATGGTGGAATTTTATGAAGGGAAACTGAATTCTGCCATGTATAATGAAGTCATTTTACACCAACTTGAAAACGAGATGGACGAATGGCCCCTGTCGGAATTGCGAAAAGTTCATTTTCAACAAGATGGTGCTCCGCCACAGAACAGTCACCTTTCACGTTTCAATTTGAGCCGCCTATTCGGTACACAGTGGATAGGTACACATGGTCCAACACAGTGGCCACCTTGTAGCCCCGATCTAACACCACTTGATTTTTTTTTATGGGGCTTCGTGAAAAATTAGGTGTATAAGACGACGTACGCCAGTGTTCAAGAGCTCAAGGATGCATTAATGACCATTTTACGTAATATTCATCCCAGAACATTATGCCGCCATTCGTTCAGTGCAAAAAAGGATAGACTTATGTATTCGTGAAAATGGAAATCATTTTGAGCAATTTATTTCATAAACCAATTTCTTAAATGTTTAAATGATTTTTTTATTTAAAAAAATTGGTTGCCTGTAAAGTCGGTATACGGGCGAAAGTTTTACGTGACAACGACTTTGAGTGGTAAAATAATTTTAATGTGAATATTCATTCGTATAGTAGGAAGAAGGATGAAATATCACTACACAATCGTTTTACAATTAACTGGCAACGTGTAAACTTGTATGCAGGCGCCTAAGCGAAATAGAAGCGCAAGACATGAACCGGTGTGTATGCCTATCTCTCTCACTCTCTCTCTCTCGCTCTGTCTCTTTCGCTCTTAGGCGGGCTAACTGTGCTCGAGTGGAAGGGACGCGTGCCTTTCACTTTTTATGTCTGTCTCTCTCGCTCTTAGGCGGGCTAACCATGCCCGAGTGGAAGGGACGCGTGCCTCTCACTCGCTCTCATTGTGAGCGCATAACGTGAGCGGAGCGTAACGCAGTTTCTTGAAGTGTCACCCGGCAAACCAATTTATAAGACGTTGTCACGTCAAAAGTTCAAAATTTTACCTGACCTATGTTTCGAGTTGATTTATCATATTTCCGTACGAAATGTATGGGAAACGTTTTTGGCGATTTCTGTCTTTCCTAGTACTGAAAGCTAAAATGGTCCCATAGAGTTTTTTGATCCCCACATGAAATAAAATCGATTGGCATAAAAAAAAACTTGAACTTTTTGCATTTTTTTGCTAACTGTAAGTTTTTTACAAAATCTGTGAATGCAGTTCAAAATGTCCCAAAAAGTTAGGGAAGGTCTTTTAAGAACGTTTTGCTGTAACTGCAACGGTTAAGGTACTTGCCCTTACTGCCCCGTTTCAAAAATACACCCTGTATTCACGCCTGTAAAGTGTAAAACCCCGAAGGGATAAGCAGAAGTGTATTTACATCCATATTTCAGCACCTATGATTTTTTTATCTCACATTATAGGCGGTGAGTCTATTGTCGCCAAGCGGGTATACTAGATTAATATTCACTAATTGGACCACCACTTCGCACGCGTTCTGAAAACACCCCTTCAAGAAACTCAACGGGCTCTTTTTGTCTATTTACAATGATGTTTGTGTGCAGTGCACTGCGGCAGTATTCGCCAGACGGCGTCGATCCTGTCGATGTCCCGCGACTGCCTGCGCACTGGAGACAAGGCGCTGGTTCGATTCCGATTCATCAAGCATCCCGAATATCTCAAGCGAGGACAGAGGATGGTCAGTACTACTGTTATAAGCGATTTATAATGTGAAATATTTTCTTATACTCACGATTGTTTTACAGAGTACCTGTTAAAGAGCTAACTGTTAAAAAGACTTACCAATTAAGGGGGTCTAGTGTGGGTTCTCTTCATTTCTTCTTCATAGCGTGAATCCCAGTCGGATTCGAAGTTTTCACCTAGGAGTCTGGGGTCTGCTCCTTCCAATCAACGGGGCCTGTGGCTGAACTGCAATTATTTCCGTGAAGCAACTTCCATATGACCTCCACCTCCCATTGACCATTGCTATTAGAAAAAAATAGTATTCTTACTATAGCATGTTAGACTTTTTTTAATTTGAATCAACACATAATTATCGCAGATTTAAACAATTACCAACGTAAATGGCTCAACACGTATTCGAACACAACATTTTTCTTCGGTGTAACCCTAAGCAATGTTCCAGGTGTTCCGCGAGGGTCGAACGAAAGCTGTGGGCAACGTGTTGCAGCCCGAGCCCGCCGCGCTCAAGGCGCTGCCCAGGAACACGGGCGGGCGCCACGAGCGGCGCGGCGCCGCGCTCTCCGCACAACATCACGACGCGCCGCACGGGCACCTGGTACGTGGCTGGGGGCAGCAGATCGTGATTATCGCAAATTTCTTGGACAAACGATACAACTTTTTTTTATATATAGAACACGTCAATTAGACTTCGCCTCTGAAGGCAAAGTCTCAGAAAAGAGGTTCATCATGACTTACACATACCATGTGACAATGGTGACACTCAGCTTGACGGCCTCATCATATGCTTTTCACGCCCCGCTTAAAGGACCCGGGACTGTAGGAAGAAGGAAACACGTGAGCTGGTAATGAACTCCAGGCTTTAATGGTGCGACAGAGGAAAGAGTCTCTGAACCGCTTGGTTCTTGATTGGATGTACAACACCGTGTGCGGGTGACATCTAAGACCTGCACGTGTTGTCTTGTGTAGGAAAGGGGAGGGTGGGACTAATTGGAAGAGCTCATCAGTACACTCACCATGGTATAGATGGTAAAATATTGCGCAAATGCTCACTATATGGACCAAAGAACCGATCCAGTGCAAGTCGGACTCGCGCACATACAGACATACATATATATAATCACGCGTTTATCCCCGGAAGGTTAGGTAGAGGTGAATTAACACCCACATTTCACCAATCATTGAATTCCGTCCCAAGTAATAGGGGGTGAACGTATTGCCGTCTTTCGGACACTATTATTGACTCAAGCCATTCGTCTGAGGCGCTGAGCGTGCTGAGTGTGGGCTGTATATATCTGTCTGATGTTAAGCCCAATCCATTAGTCGCCTTGTACTACACCGCATGGGAAGAGATAGGGTGGTCCAAATTCTACACTGCCGGAAACCACGTTGGAGCTGTGGGATTGACCCGGTTTATATGCCCTTGTATTTGCAAAAAATAGTAGATAAATTTCTGTACTGAGTGTCACATTGACTTAGAAATTTGATTTTTTTTAAGATACTTGGCAGTCACTATAAACGCAATTGGCTCGGCGCCAAACACCTTATTGTGTCACCATACACTCGATCACTACTCTAAAACACTATTTTGGTTACAGCAAGAGAGTGACGTCACCGCAGTAGACTCTCCATTCGAAGTACAATCCGACAAGCGCGGCGCGGCGGGCGGGGGAGGGGGAGGGGGCGGCGGCGCGGGCGGAGGAGGCGCGGGAGGAGGGGGGCGCCGCCCACGGAAACGCCACGACAAGCCGCCCGACCAGCCCGCGCTAGCTGCCGCCAACTAGACACCCCCCCGCCCCTCCGACCTCGCACCGCGACTGCACAACCCGACACACAGACTAATAAGACTACAATATATTATATCTTCCGTAGTGTAAACAGTAAACCTCACTCTAGATATTGAAATATATTAGATTACAATTTATAAAGGTTTATTCAAACTGAATTAGTATTCGCTACTGTTGGCAGTAGAAACAGCCAACTGAGGTATGCGGTATAATACTTGTAAATCACAAGCACCAGCGTCTTAGTTATAATATTCGTGTACAACAGTATTGGGGTAATTTTAATTGCAATCAAACTTGTAATCAACCAGACTGCTGTTGACGGCCTCTGTGGCGTAGCGGTGGAACGTTCGACTGCTGCACAGGAGGCGAGGGTTCGATTCCTGCTCAGTACATGTATGCATGAATATGTAATATAGAAACAAGTTTGACAGCAGGCGGTGTCCATTAGTATTTCTTTCGGTTTATGATTAGCAAGAGGGTACCACCTGCTGTCAAACTTTTCGATCTTTTCGACAGCAGTCGGGTTTACTTGTACTAAATACCTAAGCGAACCCTGGGCGGAATGTATCTTTATCTACAGTGGCAGCGAATACAGCTCAAGAGGGCCAATTAAAAAAATATAACATAAACATAACATAAACTCACGCCTATATCCCCAAAGGGGTAGGCAGAGGTGCTAGCACCCACATTTCGCCAGTTTTATGTTTGGGTCCCAATGTAATAGGTGGCGAGCCTATTGCTATTAACCGGAAAAAATATAAATCTGTTTAAAATCTAGTCTCTATCTAATCTCAATCACTCAAACGTCAAAAACGATCACGATGTCTTGAAAATTGTGTTACGTCACCACGCATACCGTTTTTGACATTTTGGAGATTGAAATTAGATCGAGACAGAATATTGAATAGATTTTATTTCGAGAATTGACACTCGGGTTTGAATAAGTTTAAAAAAAAATAATTACTCGTGTCACGAACTCGGTTCGTACACATTAATTTCTAAAATAATTTCATTTAATGTAATACTCGCCGGGATATTTACCATGTTTATTATTTTTGTTGAGCAACCGTACAGTATACGCTTGTAACAGCGCCGAAATATTGTGTGCCGAGTATTACATTAATAATGTGAATGAGCATGACAATCTCAAATCATACAATTTCAATTAAATTTAATGCATGTGTATGATTGGTTCCAACTTGAAAGATGATAGTTTTTGGACCCGATAGATAGATAGGCTTTGTTGTCACGATCTAAAAATAATAATAATTTTACATAAAAGCAGTTCATCCGTGGCAGAATCTCTGCCCGTTAATTTTTTTTTCTGTTTTACTAATCTACAAGCACGTATTTTTAAATTTCTTTCAAATGACACTGCTCTTATTAGTGGACTGTACTCCATTTAGTTAGGTACTTAAATAAAGGTAAACGATCTTGATATATCTTTAATTATTTTATTTCCCTAGCGCAGCTTATTGGTCCAAAAACACTGATAAGTACGAGGGACATAGATAATATTTTGCAGTGTATTACGATATTTCATACGCCAATTACACAACTTTCTACAACTGTTGAGTACACTGGCCATTGCAAAATTACATATTTTTTAATAAAACTGTACTTTTATCTGTATTTACATAAATAATAACACATCTTTGTAATAATAAATTTTGCCTACTGACCTAATGCCGCCTGATGACGCTAATTTATCACACAAATTGAAATTCTAGATTATAATGAGACAGAGAACTATGTGATTAATGTGGTAGAAAATGGGGATTGTACTAATTTGAAATAAACTAAGACCAAAATTTTTATGTTTCAACTTTTGGATTATTTGAAATTCTAATTATTTTATGCCAATGTTGCGGATATTTTTATTTTAAAAATTGGTTGTTGATTTGTTAATTATTATTTTTGTTACTAAGCAGTCACACAGTGATTCAATATTATATATTTATACTATATCACAAAGTGCGTGAACAGAGGGACGAATCTACAATACCAACTGTGAAGTTGGTTCTTTAAAAATCGCAATAAGCAATAATAATTATAGTTAGTGAGGCTAGCTGCTCTGCTCCATATCATATAGTTCAGTATTTGATTATACACAGTACCATTGTGATTTTTGTAGTTTAAGTAAATGGAGATATTTTTATGGTTTGTTCACAGTGAAGGAAAATAAAACTAGCTGAGATAAAACTATGTAGTATTATTTATTATATATAATGAACATTAGCTAAAACTGTTACTATATACATAAATCACTTCTTGATTTGTTTCTTTGCATCCTGGACACCTTCCTTTATATTCTCACTGAACTTTTTAAGGAAAGACATTATACTGTTTAGTTCCTTCGGATCCATCTTCTCCATTTTTTCCTTGCCTCGGTAGAAGACGGACACTGCAATCTGTGCAGCGCGCCTCACCGGGTACGACTCGGCAAGTTTCTGCACCAGTTGTTCATTATTGGCTAAGTACCTAAGCAAGGCCCGTAGAGGCATTATATTATATACACGTCACTTGAACGACGTTTCAAAAGAGCACATGTTACGGTACTTCTGCAAGAGCTCTCTCTTTAGCCTTAACTGCGTTCTCAGTATCTCAAACTGTTTCAATTGATCTTGTTTGTTGTAATCAATGCCTGGTAGCCTTTTGATCTGATGAGGAATAAAGGCATACATCAAATTAGCCGGTGCATGCTTTAACTTTTAAAACTAAGGACTACTATTACACAGATGAAAATAAATTTTACTTTCACTTCAATATTAACATTTTTTAACCTTAGATTTTCTATTTTTTTACAAACTGGTCAAGGGTTACTCTCATGCATGATCACATTCTATACATTGCTATTTACATACAAACATACAATCACGCCTTTATCCCTGGAGGGTTCGACAGAGGTGAATTAACACCCACATTTCACTAATAATTCGGTCCCATGTAATAGTGGGGGAGCCTATTTCCATATTTCGGGCACTATTGTTGACTTGAGCCATGCATCTGATGCTGAGTCTGGGCTGTATATATCTGTCTGATGTTAAATAGCACTATCCCTTAATCGCCTTGTACAACACCGCATGGGAAGAGATGGGGTGGCCCTAATTCTACTCTGCCGGAAACCACGCGGCAATTGCTATTGCCAAATAGATAATAAGAATAACATTGCTCTTCCTTCATAAAGGACCTGGGACTGCACCAGGTCCTTTAAGTGGGGTGTCAAAAAGCATCTGGGCGGCTGTCAAGCTGAATGTTAACATTGTAATGTTGTCAGTGTCATGGTGACCCTGCAGGCACAGAATAAATGACTTTGTCCTGAGACTTAGCCTTCACTTTACCATCAGGCGAGGTGAAATCATATTGACGTGTCCCATATAAAAAAATACATGTCAACGACCGGATTTGGTTGATTGCTATAATATAAAAAGAGGTTAGGAGCAAGGTACCCAGTTCGTTATCTAATATTGTTATCAACAACACGTTCTATTATCCGAAACTTTAAAAAGGATTACCTGGGCCCGTGCGATATCTAATTTCTTTTGCAATTCGAGGACTCGTTGGCTGCACTCCTGAGATTCTCTTGCTTTGGCAGAGTTGTCATGAAAATCTCTCTCGACACTAAATTACAATAAAAATAAAATATAATAAACTACACAAACACCGCATACGACACAAATCTAAAAATAAAAGCACTACGTGTGATACCTTCGTATAATTTCGTAAACAATCGGTAAAAAGTCTACATCTACGTCTTGCACAGCTAAAGGACTAAAGTTGTTTTGTTCAGAATGATCTGTATTATTTTCCATTATTGGAGGGGCATGAACCGGACGCTTATGAAAAATGTAACTTGCCTAAAGTAAAATTAATTAGACAGTCATCAATACAACATTTAACAACCAAATAAACAACGACATAAAATCTTTATTGTCATTCCGTGAGCTATTGATAAATGTCGTGCATATGTCGTCTGTCGATATCGATAAAATCAATTTATTTAGGGATGCTCATCTATAGACAATTTTATACACTGATCTATTCCACAGATATTATAAAAGTTGTTACTGTGGCTACTGCGGTTATTTATAATAATCGTAATCCGAAAAGCGATTTATCTATTTTTCAAAACAATAATTTAGTAAAAATATGGATTAAAGTTTCATTCATTTGCTAAATATAAAATTTAAGGTATTTTGGTTATCGTTATCAATATTTTACTATACTCTTTGATCGTTACAGTGTACAGCACTGTTTTTCCATGGCGATAAATTGTGTAGTCGTCGTCGTTCAAATTATAAAAACGCCTTTGGAAATAAATATTTTTAAAGGTAACACTGATTAATTGTGTCATTTTGTTAGATATTCATTCATGTCTTCATTTCATTCATTCGAACATATTTCACAAATATGTTGTATATTTTGTGGTTACTGTAATAGTTGTTTGTACTAAAATAAATATTCAATAGAAATGGATGAAGTTGCTAAATTAGAACATCTTTCTTTAGTGTCCAAAGTTTGCACTGAATTGGATAACCATTTGGGATTAAATGACAAAGATCTAGGTAAGTTTTTGTATTGAATAATTTCATTTTTATGTCTGTGATTTACTATACAACACGATGTTTTTTTTAAATTTCCTGATTGTCCTGTCTTTAGTCTATCAGTTATCATATAAATCTATTCGTGACCCGTTATATTTTAGCCGTTTGGGGTCGAGACGCTGGGATTATGGGGTCCAAGTGCCCGTCTTTTGTTTAGAGACATTTCTAAACGTTTAATTGACGCTACCCGTGACCAGAGGGCTGGTTCCTTGAGCAAAGGATTGGTATTGCCATTCAACGTGGCAATGCCGCCAGCCTTCTGGCCACCTTCCCGGTTGACATCGATGCGGAGGAATTCTTTGACGCCTAAAAAAGAATATATATCTAAATAATATATACCATATTGATTGATTGCCAATAGTAACTTTACAATTATTTCCTTGTTTTAGCTGAATTCATTATAGACATAGCTGATAAAAATCCAGCCTTCGAGAGTTTCAAGAAAGCCCTAGTTGAAAATGGCGCTGAGTTTTCAGATTCGTTCATGACGAACTTATTGCGAATCATACAACATATGAAACCAGTGAACAACACTGCACAAACAACTGATACCTTGAATGAAAATCAAAATCCACTAGCCAATAAGTTTCCAGGACTTGCCATACCTAATGAGAAACCTCCCAAATTCTCTTCTGATGAGGACAGTGAGAATGAAAAGGATACAAAGAATAATAAAAGACTGACATCAAAAGAAATATTTAAAAATGAATCTAAAAATGTTAAAAGTGAGTTAAAAGCTAATGATGATGTAGTAGACCAGGCTATGGCTGAATTGGAGGCATTGGCACCAAGTTCTAGCACTGTTTCCAAGACTGAAGTAAGTAAACCTAATGAGGCAATTAAAAAACGGGAACGGAGTCAAAGTATCGAACGAAAAGATATTACTAAAAAGAGAGAACACTCTAGGGATAGAAAGAGGCGCAGCAGAAGTAAAGATGCCAATAGTCGTACAAGAGATCGTAGGAGCAGAAGTCGTGACCACAGAAGTAGAAGTCGTGACCGCAGAAGTAGAAGTCGTGACCGCAGAAGTAGAAGTCGAGATCGTAGGGGTAGGAGTCGAGACAGAGGAGACCGTGATAGGGGTAGAAATGATAAGGAACGAAATAGGGATAGAAATGATAGAGATAGAAATAGGGGGGACAAAGATCTAGATAAAGATAGAAGCTACAGAGACAGGGAGAGAAAACGAAGATCTAGAAGTCGCCATACATCTAGGGATAGAGACAGGTCTAGAAGATCGAGATCTAGAGGCAAGAGATCAGTATCGAGAGAAAGAGAAAGAGATGACAGACATGGTGACTATGGCAAGAAACCAAGAAAAAAGAGTCCAGAGGTTGATAACTTGAGTGATGATCCCGAACCGGGTAAAGTAAGTACACAACTGGAATATTGGTCATTTTTTAATATACTCACACCTTTTTCCCACTGATGTAGGCAGAGACCATATGTTCCCACCTGCTTTAATCCTGGCATACGTCTTTCGCTTCTTATACTTTTTTTTTCTTTTATATAGAACACGTCAATTAGACTTCGCCTTGCCTGATGGTAAGCTGAAGGCAAAGTCTCAGAAAAGAGGATCACCATTACTTACACATACCATGTGACAATGGTGACACTCAGCTTGACAGCCTCATCATATGCTTTTTCACGCCCCGCTTAAGATCTGTTAATGAATTCCAGGCCTTAATGGTGCTACATAATACTTTTTATGAAAGATTTTTTTCTCCATTAAATTTGTATGTTGCGTTATCAAAATGTGTTATTTTAAAACATACAAAGTCATTTAAGACTATGACACTTTCAAAATCCAATTCAAAGCAATAATACTGTGAGTGATAAATCCCTCATTAGATTTTATATCCTTCTGAAAATGTATGTTTTACCTCACACACATACTGGATGAATTAGCCTATTGTAGTCCACTGTTGGACATGGGCCTCTCCCAATGGTGGGAGAGGCCTTTGTCCAAAGATTTTTCATGATTTTCTTTTTTAATTGAATTGAACCTACATAGAGTAGGTTTTTTTTAACTTGAGATTTTTATGGAGTTAAAAAGCTTTCATAATAGTTTAACAGTGTGGCTAAACCATTATGAAAGCTTCCACAAAAAAATATTAAAATAATACTTAGAAGTTTGTTAAAAGTTTTTCATTGTGTATCATACATTAATAACAATAATAATAATAATAATAATTCATTTATTTGCTGACCAAAGGTATATAAAGATGTTAGGTAGTACATTTAAATAGGAAATAAGTTCTCTTCAGCCTACCTTATCGGCATGCAAAAATTTCTTAATTTATGAATGCAGTATGAGTTATCATCAACTTGTACAGTGATCATTACTTGTGACAATTAAATAATAAAATTATTAAAACATATGGAATGTCAACTATGTCTGCAAGATGTACAGAATATCAGGTAAAATGTCAGATTCAGACATTGTTCCATAACTCTAATAAAATTTCTGCTATATAGGCCTATAGCATGTCTAAACTGAAAGGAGTCACCCATACATTTATATCATTTGTATAAAAACATCCATTGTTTCATGAACTTGACTGTCAAAATTTTTCTTGTTTGTGTAACAGATGAGGTGGGTGTGTTAATTATACCTAACCAATCTATATCTATGCAGTCTGAGAGTTTGACACAAATGTCAATAATACCCTGATACTGCATATACACTAAGAAACCTATGTATTTCTGTTTCAGATCTATAGTGGAAGAGTAGCAAATATAGTGCCATTTGGTTGTTTCGTCCAAATTGAAGGAGTGCGCAAGAGATGGGAGGGCCTAGTGCACATCTCACAGCTGAGGTCCGAGGGCAGAGTCACCAATGTGTCCGATGTGGTCAATAGAGGGGACAAAGTCAAGGTAAGATGTTAGTTAATTTAGATAGTAGACAGATGTGAACCTGCCATTAAACATTTTATGCAAGCCCTACATTTCAAGTCCTTGCTAGTTTATTCTCAATATTCCTTTTTTTATACCATTTGGTTGGCAGACAAGCACACAGCCCACCTGATGGAAAGGTTACCATGGCCTATAGACGTGTACAACACCAAGGGAGCCACTTGCGCTGCCAACCCTGTAAGCACAAGAGTTTCTGTGCCCTCAGTGTAAATACAAAGTAGGCCAAGCTTTTGGTCTCTCCACTGATAGTGAACTCTGGCTACCCTAATCACCGCCGGGAACACAACACGAGGTTATTATGGCTGCGGTGTTCTGAAAGGCTTATACTTCCCCAGTTAGACTGCTCAATGTAGAGCGGAGATACTTCCCCAGTCCGATTGGACGGAACCGTCGTGTTATACCTCCTCTTCCTAATAAAAGAATTTTACACAACATTTCATTTACAAATTACTTGCTTCATCTGTCTGTTGTTGGTGACACCATCTTGAGAAAATTTCTAGTTGGATTTGAAGTTGATAGAAACAGGAATGTTGATGAAAGCAGATAAATAATATGTGATATAGTTGTAAGAGTGAAAAGTTATCAATTAAGATCGAAAATATTTAATTGGTTCAGTCAGAATTCGAACCCGCGATCTTTCCCTTACAGGGGGAACGCTCTGACCACTGAACCACTAATCCTTCACCTGTAATCATCCAAATTCTTCTATACATAAATCCGTTGTGAAAAGTTATGCTGAGGTACTTTGGTGGCTAGTGTGGCTACAAGCCAGCAGAAATAATATGAACAAAACTCACTTTTTGAAATCTGAGTTTCAATTGACAACTCTCAATTTATTTTTAATTACAGGTTAAGGTGCTCTCAGTGACCGGTCAGAAAGTATCTCTCACAATGAAAGATGTGTGTCAAGACACGGGTAAAGATCTGAATCCAGCATCGCATGCACATTTGGAGGTAAGAATTGTTAATTGAGTCAATCATTTAAGTAAAAAATATAATTTTAAATTCAAGTATCCGGGTAGTAATTTAGTTTGGTGTTGCAATAGAACAAGACTCCCGTGGGTTCAAGGTTGTACCTGACCCCTTATTCGGAGTGACAAACATACATACATACATATAATCATGCCTTTATCCCCAGAGGATTAGGCAGACGTGAATTACCACCCACATTTCACCAATAATTGTATTCAGTCCCATGTATTAGGGGGTGAGCCTATTGCCGTATTCCGGGCACTATTGTTTCATGCCTCTGAGGCTGTATATATATATATATATGTATGTCTGACGTTAAACAACAATGTCCCTTAGTCGCCTTGTACGACACTGCATTGGAAGAAATGGTGTGGCCCAAATATCATTCTAATCTGACGTAAATATACGCGTTCTTAAAAGTTGACTCAGTTTAGTAACATAGAAGAGAGGAATGTTAACCACTGACTGACTAGTCAAATTTGTTACTTTTTACTAACCGTCAAAACGGTACATTATAAGAAAACTTGTACTAAATAATTTATTGTGACGTCATAATATTCCATTGTCAAATAATTTACTATTATCAGTTCGTTGATGATTAAAAATAAATAAAAATGATTAAATAAGAACAGACGCAACTGTTTACCGCGCTTTTACCGTTCTTAATTTAGTGAGCTCAGTTCAATAATTTATTTAACTACAGAAAAATACCCAATTGTAAGCCACTTTCTTTTCACGTTGCAACTACGTTTGCAACTTTATGTGACTTAAAATAATAAATAATCATGTAAAAGGTTTCTAATTGAAATTCATAAGAATAACTTCAGTTACTTCATTTTGTTTGAACCACAAGTGAATCTAATTATTGACTACTAGCACCGCGCTGCGGTTTCACCCGCGTAAATCCTGATCCCGTGGGAATATCGGGATAAAAAGTAGCCTATGTTACTCACGAAGAATGTAGCTTTCTAATGAAAAAATAATTATTAAAATCGGTCCAGTACTTTTTGAGTTTATTCGTTACATACAAAAATACAAATCTTTCCTCTTTATAATATTAGTATAGATTTGAACAAGGCGACCGATTTTTTCCAATACCGCTTAATGTCTTAAAAAAGCTGGGAAAATATGTCTTGCCAAATAAGATATTTCGTAACTCAACTGAAACTACGACCTTTCATTATTTTTAATTTTTAAAGTAAGTCAAAATATAAACAATCAAATTCAGTCCCAATTTTTAACTTTTTAGACTCCTTACTACATTTCAAATTACTTTTATTAAAAACTATACTCATGTAAACGCAACGTGGACTGAGATAAATGCGATATTCTCTTGCACTCCAAACATTTGAACTACGAGCAACAACTGGCGCGTGACCTCACCCGCAAGTACTATTTTGTATGGATTGTTCTCGGCCGGCTTGAGAAATTGAATTTTCAAAAGATATTTGTTCTTTAAAAACTATTTGTCGTAAGAAAATTTCTCTTTAGCAGTTCATTGTATTATACTAAAGTGATCATTTTTCAACAATAAAAAAAATAGTCAAATAGCCTATTGCATAATGTTTGTTAACAGAGTGAAACTGAATTTAATACGGTCAATTTGGATACTGTTACCTAAAGTTACGAGATGATAAGAGAACCAGGACGATGAGTCAGTTGTTATTCTTTTCAATATTGCTGCAGGCCGAGCGCGAGGGCCGCAACCCAGACCGTCCCCCGCCGAACGCGACCGTGCTGGCGGGACTGCAGGGCGGCCTGGACCCAGACGAGGACTCCAGCCGCAAGAGAGTCACCAGGATATCGAGCCCCGAGAGATGGGAGATCAAACAGGTATTATACTTTTAACATTCACTCCTTTATCCCCCGGAGGGATAGGCGGAGGTGAATTAACACCCACTTTTAACCAATCGTTGAATTCGGTCCCACGTAATAGGGGGTGAGCGTATACTTTTAAATAATATAATTTATTACTAGGTTAACGTGACCAAACATAATCTATATCTTTTCCTAAGGAAGGCATGTTTTTTTTAATGGGTGGCCGGAAAATGTAAGAAATCTTAGAAGAGGGCCAGAATTATATACTGGAATTCGCTCTTTGTTCCTTCACCACCACGCTTTTTTGCTTTTGTGCCCCGCGACCCGCAATACAATCATGAACTACGCTGCTGGTTTCGCGGTTTCTTTACCTATTCATCAATTATTTTAATGAAATTGATTTTCGATTTACGATGATAAGATTTCTACGTAAATCTACTTCTAACAGTTCCAATACAAGCAATTTAACTTAGCTGGTTCTTAACTGACCAAGGCACTTTTTACTCTCTCTCCAAAATATTAACATCTTAATTAATACTTCGCAGATGATATCATCAGGCGTGATAGACAAGAGTGAGCTACCAGACTTCGACGATGAGACAGGTTTATTACCGAAAGACGAAGACGGCGAGGCTGACATAGAAATAGAGCTGGTGGAAGAAGAACCTCCATTCCTCCAAGGCCATGGACGTGCGCTCCACGATCTCTCTCCCGTCAGAATAGTCAAGAACCCTGACGGATCTTTAGCACAAGCCGCCATGATGCAGTCAGCTTTAGCCAAAGAGAGGAGGGAACAAAAAATGATTCAGAGGGAGCAGGAAATAGAAAGTCTCCCCATGGGGCTCAATAAAAACTGGATAGATCCTCTGCCAGAGAGTGATGGAAGAGCGTTAGCAGCGAATATGAGAGGGACGGGGATAACTCCTCAGGATCTGCCGGAGTGGAAGAAACATGTGATCGGAGGGAAGAAGTCTTCTTTTGGTAAGAAGACTAATTTGTCTCTGTTGGAGCAGAGGCAGTCACTGCCTATTTACAAGCTGAGGGATGAACTGACGAAGGTATGTCTGTTTTTTTTTAAATATATATTACTTGTAGAATAGGATCATTAGAAACATAATAGTTCAATATATCATTCCTAGATGGCGTTATAATGCTAGCCGCCGTAGTCTAGTGGTACGGGTAATGGACTGCTGAGACGAGGACTCGGGTTCGATCCCAGGTTTTACCATGACACACACCAATGACATTTCGATGCTTTTCGAAGTTATGTGTGTATTTATCGCAGGTTTACAAGTGCCCGGTTAATGGTAATAGGCTCGCCACCTTATTACATTGGGACCTAAACATAAACTGGTGAAATGTGGGTGCTAGTACCTCTGCCTACCCCTTCGGGGATATAGGCGTGAGTTTATGTTGTGTTATAACGCTACTAATATAGTACCGTTCGTCATCACCTAAGTCGGTCAAACTGTTATTATATTTGTCTCGCTCGCTCTTGTTGTTTTTAGGAAAAGAGGTATGTTGTGAATTTTATAGCCAGACGTTTTAAAAATTAATGGTAGTTGACGTTAGCGATGTTGAGAGTGAAGTTGTATTGTTACTAATTGTAACATCATTCTCTATGGTTTTCTTTTAAATAAGTTTAAATAAGGCTATAATAACTTCGTGTTGTGTTCCCAGCGGTGAGTAGGGTAGCCAGAGCTCACTTGAGAATTTGTGCTGTCAGTGGGAAGACTAAAGGCTTGTCCTGCTTTGTCTTCTACTGACGGCACAGAAACTCTGTACTTACAGGGTTGGCAACGCGACTGTGACTCCTCTGGTGTTACAGACGTCCATAGGTCACGGTAACCACTTTCCATCAGGTGGGCCGAGTGCTTGTCTGCCAACTAAGTGTTATAAATAAAAAAAAAGTTTACTATGAAAAAAATTCAAGCTATAAATCCAACTGGAGCGTTAAAACTAAATTGCGATCGTGTACGCCGATTGACTAATCTTGCTGTCTTGCGATCATGGCTCCCATTACTATTGGCGCATTCTTGTCCACTATTCAACTTAATTTCATCCTGTACCCCACGTATTCAAAAACTATCACGAGTCATAGGAAACTGTACTCTTTGTGTTGGAAATAATATATGGTTTTACCACACTTACATTAATTTGTTAATTGAATATTGCAGGCGGTTGCTGACAACCAAATCCTGATCGTCATCGGAGAGACAGGCTCTGGCAAGACGACCCAGATCACGCAGTACCTGGCCGAGTGCGGGCTCACGGCGCGCGGCAAGATCGCCTGCACGCAACCGCGCCGAGTAGCCGCCATGTCAGTGGCCAAGAGAGTGGCCGAGGAGTTTGGCTGCAGGCTCGGGCAGGAAGTAGGGTATACCATCCGGTTCGAAGATTGTACGAGCCCTGAGACTGTTATCAAGTAAGTCAATATCCTAGAGCATTTTTGGATACATACACTCTGTCAACTTCACTCTCTCCTCCTTTATCCTAGTTCCTAGTTGTTTCAAATATAACATACATAAACTCACGCCTATATCCCCGAAGGGGTAGGCAGAGGTGCTAGCACCCACATTTCGCCAGTTTATGTTTAGGTCCCAATGTAATAGGTGGCGAGCCTATTGCCATTAACCAGGCACTTGTAAACCTGCGATAAATACACACATAACTTCGAAAAGCATCGAAAAGTCATTGGTGTGTGCCATGGTAAAACCTGGGATCTAACCCGAGACCTCGTCTCACTAGCACATTACCCATACCACTAGGCTACCGCGGTTCTTTGAAATTCAAGTTGTTTAAAAAATTATATTTTCTGGCATGCGGTATGCTTTTTACAACAATTTTTATTTTGTATATTGGGTTTTATGAAAACTACTGCCGCCTTTCTCTGACCGCTAACTGGTTTTTCCTTATCCATTTCTTGCGATTTGGAGCATACCTTGCAGTGAGACCCTCATGGCATGCTCTAGGAATGTTAGGATACAATGAATATGTGCTGTGCCCGACAGGGTCCATAATTGTAACTTAATTTTAATCTGATAACTATATCGCATTATGGAATGTACAATCGCGGTACCCTAGTGGTATGGGTAATGGACTGCTGAGACGACGTCTCGGGTTCGATCTCAGGTTTTACCATGGCACACACCAATGACTTTTCGATGCCTTTCGAAGTTATGTGTGTATTTATCGCAGGTTTATAAGTGCCCGGTTAATGGCAATAGGCTCGCTACCATTGGGACCTAAACATAAACTGGCGAAATGTGGGTGCTAGCACTTCTGCCTACCCCTTCGGGTATATAGTTATGTAATAAATATAAACATAACATAAACATTGAGTATTAAATTAACGTCCTTGTTCTTTTGTCAGGTACATGACAGACGGTATGTTACTCCGCGAGTGTCTCATGGACTTAGACCTCAAGACGTACTCCGTCATCATGTTGGACGAGGCTCACGAGCGCACCATCCACACCGACGTCCTCTTCGGTCTTCTCAAGCAGGCAGTACAAAAACGCCCCGAACTCAAGCTCATAGTGACATCAGCTACGTTAGACGCTGTCAAATTCTCCCAGTATTTCTTCGAAGCACCCATCTTTACTATACCAGGACGAACTTTCCCTGTAGAAGTATTGTACACGAAGGAACCAGAAACTGACTACCTAGATGCTTCGTTGATAACAGTCATGCAAATCCACTTAAGGGAACCGCCAGGAGATATTTTGCTGTTCTTGACTGGACAGGAGGAGATCGATACAGCTTGTGAGATTCTGTATGAAAGGATGAAGTCTTTAGGACCTGATGTACCGGAACTGATCATCCTGCCTGTGTACTCTGCGCTGCCGTCTGAAATGCAGACCCGTATCTTCGAGCCAGCGCCCCCAGGGTCCAGGAAAGTGGTGATAGCGACGAATATCGCGGAGACATCGCTGACCATAGATGGAATATATTATGTGGTGGATCCCGGCTTTGTGAAACAGAAGGTTTATAATTCGAAGACTGGAATGGACTCTTTGGTTGTTACGCCTATTTCACAGGTTAGTTGTACATGTCTTATTTTTGATGTACCTTGCCCGGGACTTGTCCGTTTGAACGAAATCCTAATTCTTTATAAAAAAATATAAATTCTTTAAGTAACTCCTTATAACATCAGCTATCTAATCAACAATAAAAATGCTGTCAAAATTGATACAGACGCTTCGGAGATTATCCTGCACAAACAGACATCCTGACAATTTTTTTATTGATTGCTGCTTGGTTACCCTTTGTTTTCACCAAAAAACAAGTTGTAAATTTGTTTGATATAAAACTTGTAGAAGATTAGTCAAAACACAGTACTCGTTTTATACATGTATTAAGTCTGTGTCTCAGATACTTTCATATACGTTCACATGTATGGATAGCCAACAAGTTTAAAAAACTTTGCATTCCCACTGAAACATATTCAAAAAATTCATTTATTTGTTTAAGTCTTTACATGTGCAAGCTTTAACTATTCAAAATAAAATTGAAATTAAGTCAGAAATAAGATTATGAGAATTAGATTAAAATACAAAATGCCATAGAACAACCATAGTCATAATAGGATGTCGATATAGCAATAATAGTAAATGATTTCCAAAATAATTCACAACATCCAAAACAAATACCTAGTCTAGCCATAAATATTGTTACGAAGAAAAAACATTTTTTTTTATTGCAAATAATATTTATTACTTTTACAGTGTGTTAGTTTAATACATAAATATAAAACAATTTAAAATATAAAAAGCTTATTCGAAGTGGTCTCCATTGGCTGCAACACAGTCCTTTAAACGTTGAGGCCAGTTATCAATAGAAGCACGCACTCTTTCCATGGGAAAATTCTTCACTGTCAATCGTATGGATTGTTTTAGGGACTTCATATTATCATGGCGTTTAGAGCAAGCCATACTCTCTAAAACTGACCATAAATCATAATCCAGCGGATTAAGATCGGGACTAGACGACGGCCAGTCTTCAGCTCTGATGAAGTCCGAAACGTTCACTTCCAACCAAGACTGCGTGGACCGAGCTTTATGACCCGGCGCTGAGTCTTGTTGGAAGGACCATACTTGGTTATTGAACATGGTGTTGTTAAGGGGTTTAACTACCTTCTCAAGAATGGTATCTTGATACACTTGTGCCGATGTTTTGATACCTTTTTCACAAAAATATGGCTCACTCACTCCTTCATAGCTAACACCCCACCAAACCATCACTGAAGCCCACGTTGCACTCTGTCGACTAATTGGGAAGCTTCCTTAGAGCTTTGAGCATAAATACGGTCATTTTGTTTGTTAAAATGTTGCTCAATTGTAAAGATTTTCTCATCCGTAAACAAAATTTTTCTGAAACGTCCCTTTGCGTACCGCTTCAGTAGTTGCTTCGATTTTACCACCCTATTCTTTTTTAAATTATCAGTTAAAAAATGACCAGTGCGTCTCTTATAGGCTGCAAGTCCTAAGTCATCTTTTAAAATGCGCGACATGGTTCTGGGTGCTATCTTCATCTCCCGAGATAAAATCTTTTGCTTTCGGACAGGATTTCTTCGAATTCTTTCCCTTACTGCTTTGACCACCTTTTTCGTACGAAAACTACGTGGACGGCCAGATCTTTTTCTGTCACAAACAGAGGAGGTCTCATTGTACCTATTAATAGCCCGGTACACAAACATTTTACTAATACCAAGCGTATGGAGATTTTAAAAATTACATTCGGCTCCATACCAACTTTGTGTAATGCAATCACAGCGATTCGGTTTTCTTTATCACTCCACTCCATTTTAATATAGCAAAATATTGTACAATGTATTGGCGCCAAAATTAGAAAACACAATGAACAATCGTATAAAAATGACAGATTCCAAATTCAAATGTAATATCTTTCTTATTTTAATTGTAACAGTATTTATGGCCAGACTAAGTACATATATTGCAACTTGTCAAATACATGCTTTATACTCACGTGAATCGTGTATACATTCATATGCATAGAAAGTTTGATAAGGTATAAATAAGTGTCAAATGTTCAACAATAGCCCATTGCCCCCAGGCGGCGGCCAAGCAGCGCGCGGGGCGGGCGGGGCGCACGGGCCCCGGCAAGTGCTACCGCCTGTACACCGAGCGCGCCTACCGCGACGAGATGCTGCCCACGCCCGTGCCCGAGATACAGCGCACCAACCTCGCCACCACCGTACGTACGCACTGTCGTCAACTTCCATAGCGCGATTCAGGATCAGCAATTCCATAGAAGTTCATCTTAATTTCGCTAGATGGCTCTGAACATAATATATAACAACGCCACAATACGACAAGCAAATTCTTTAGTACCGAAAAAGAATTAGGTTCTCTTTAAGTCACAATTGTGTTGTCGCTGTTGTTGTTAGAAGTGCCGGCAAACTTCTTGAATATTCTTTCAACCAAGCATCCACCATTTGTTGATAAGCTTGCGATTGCGAGTGCCACCGAAAAAGGGGCCGTTCAAGTATTAAGTAGATTTATTACAATTATATAACCCCACCCAACCCCCCCAAATCCCACCACCCCCATGTCATCAAAAATAAGCACTGTATAGACCCCTTCTCTACTTTAGTGCTTAGGTTTTTTTATACCACTTAGGTAGCAGACAAGCACACAGGTGGGCCACCTGATGGAAAGTGGTTACCGTGCCTAACACCAGGGGAGCCACACTACTTGAACGGCCCCAACCACATAGAAACCCAGATAGGGTCTATGGTCAAGAAGTTTGTCGGTCAGGTCGGTGATTATAGACCAAAGAGTTTCCTCGCCATTTAACTCCAAATTAAAACCTTATTCTGTCTGTTCCAGGTACTGCAACTGAAAACGATGGGCATCAACGACCTACTCCACTTCGACTTCATGGACGCTCCCCCGGTAGAATCTCTCATCATGGCACTGGAACAACTGCACTCCCTCTCCGCGCTGGACTCGGAAGGACTGCTCACCAGGCTCGGGCGGAGGGTGTGTATTCTCTCCATTTAGAATACTCTTATTATTTTATTTCTTCTTCCCTCGGGTAGCCCCCCCCCCCCCCTCCCCAATCGGGGGACACCGCACGCTGTCTTGGGTCTCCCATCCCGTCTGATCCAGTTTCATCTCCGGTTTTGATATGCCCCCCTCGTGTGTGGGAATCGCGGTGTCTTAATTTTGCCCTCTAAATGGCCAGGCGCTTGTCACGCCGCCTCCCCTGTGCCGCCTGACACCCTGGACCCGACAAGAAAGTGCGCCAGAGCGTCCTCATCTGTCAATTTCATGTATACCGGGTTATACGTGAGATTGACTGGGCCGCGAAAAATCTTGGAGTTGCCATATTTACCCTACTACTTTACCAATTAATAACATAAACTCACGCTTATATCCCCGAAGGGGTAGGCAGAGGCTAGCACCCACATTTCGCCAGTTAATGTTGAGGTCCCAACGTAATAGGTGGCGAGCCTATTGCCATTAACCGGGCACTTATAAACCTGCCATAAATACACACACAACTTCGAAAAGCATCGAAAAGTCATTGGTGTGTGTCATGGTAAAACCTGGGATCGAACCCGAAACCTCGTCTTAGCAGTCCATTACCCATACCACTACGCTACCGCGGTAGGACCAATTAATATTATTTTATTATAACTGAGACAGATCCTCAACACCAGTTTTTTTTACAGATGGCAGAATTCCCCCTAGAACCGAACTTGTCAAAAATCCTCATCATGTCAGTAGCACTGCAGTGTTCTGACGAAATCCTCACGATAGTATCAATGCTGAGCGTCCAAAACGTGTTCTATAGGCCTAAGGACAAACAGGCCCTCGCCGACCAGAAGAAGGCCAAGTTCAACCAGCCCGAGGGTGACCACTTAACTTTGCTGGCAGTGTACAACAGCTGGAGGAACAATAAGTTCTCAAACGCGTGGTGCTATGAGAACTTCGTACAAATCCGGACATTGAAACGGGCCCAGGATGTTAGGAAACAGTTGCTGGGGATCATGGATAGGTAAGATATTTTATTAACTACCCTCTCCTTTCCTACACAGAACAACACGTGCAGGGCGTAATTGTCACCCGTACATGGTGCAGAGTATGCGATCAAGAACCAAGCGGTTCGGAGACTCCTTTCTTTGCGACACCATTAAGAGCTGAAATTCCTTACCAGCTCACGTGTTTCCTTCTTCCTACAGTCCCGGGTCCTATAAGCGGGGCGTGATAAAGCATCTGATGAGGCCGCCAAGCTGAGTAACATGCTACGTGTCAGTTATGGTGACCCATTTTCCTGAGACTTTGCCTTTAGCTTACCACCAGGCGACGTAAAGATAAATTGGCGTGTGCTAAAATTTAAAAAAACGTACAGACGACTCATCTTATCTCCGACACTCACAGACAGCCAACGTCAAAATATAATTGCTCATACTCTGATTAAAAATCAATTATTCTATTATTGGCCGCGTGGTTCCCTGCAGAGTAGAATTTGGGCCATCCCATCTCTTCCCATGCGGTGTCGTACAAAGCGACTAAAATCAGATAGATATATACAGCCCAGACTCAGCCTCAGAAGCATGGCTTGAGTCAACAATAGTGTCCGGTAGACGGCAATAGGCTCACCCCCTATTACGTGGGACCGAATACAATGATTGGTGAAATGTGGGTGTTAATTCACCTCTGCCTAACCCTCCGGTGATAAAGGCGTGAGTATATGTATGTTATGTAAGTTTAATTAGCGACGATTAGAAAATAGTAGCTTTATAGTCTTATTGCCTTGTGAAATTGAGTATACAAACGTCGTGGATAGGCCTATAGCAAGACGGATATACTTATATAGGAAAATTTCGATGGCTTCAAGCGAGATTCGGTGACTCAGTGATCAGACCATTCCCCCTGCAAGGGGTAGATCGCGGGTTCGAATCCTGCCTGAACCGATTTTTTTTTTCTATCTTAATCGAATGGACGGTATTCCCGTCCGAATTGAGTAGTCCGACTGGGGAAGTATCTCCACCCTACAGAATGCCACGGCTATAATAACCTCGTGTTGTGTTCCCGGCGGTGAGTAGGGTAACCAGAGCTCACTGGAGAGTTTTTGTGCTGTCAGTGGGATGACTAAAGGCTTGTCCTGATTGTTTCTTCTGCACTGACAGCACAGAAACTCTCTGTTCTTAGTGTCGGTAGCACGGGTGTAACTCCCTTGGTGTTGCACACGTTCATAGGCCACGGTAACTTCTTTCCATCAGATGGGCCTTGTGCTTGTCTGCCACCTAAGTTGTATAAAAGATGGAGTTTTACGTTCATAAGTACTACTTTGTAACTCGAATGATTTTCTTATAGGCACAAACTAGACGTAGTATCAGCGGGCAAGAACACAGTGCGTATCCAGAAGACGATATGCTCCGGCTTCTTCAGGAACGCCGCCAAGAAGGACCCGCAGGAGGGCTACCGGACGCTGGTGGACAGCCAGGTCGTCTACATACACCCGTCTAGCGCTCTCTTCAACAGGCAACCGGAGTGGTGAGTCTTAAATTCTTAATACTTAAAATTCTACTAATATATTGTTACGTGCACGGGGTACAATTAAAACTCAACGAAGAGATTTATTAGCTCGCCAAAAACTAGACAATTAAATCACTAGTACACACAGTACTCTTCAACAGTTCCAGTCGCTCAGTAGTTCACAGTAGTCCACAGTCGTTGCTCAGGTCGCAGGTAGAATCTTCTTCGGTCGCTTAAGTTCGCTGTGTTCGTTATCGATCGCAAAGACAGAATGAATGTTGTCGCTATGCGAGCGTGTTTTTATATCTCTCAATTAGGAGGGTCGAATCATCTAGAAAATACGCGAGCGATAACTACCTACCTACTCTTTTGAAGTTTGCCGCCGTCGCTCACCTTCGAGTTTATTCTCGATATTTACCTATTCTTTTTTATTTTTTTTATACCACTTAGTTGGCAGACAAGCACACGGCCCACCTGATGGAAAGTAGTTACCGTGGCCTATGGACGTCTGTAACACCAGAGGAGTCACTTTTTGTAAAAGAGTAGGTACTCGTAGGTAGGTTGTGGCTTTGTGTTGACGAGTCTAGATTTTTCTATGCCAATCGGTAGAGTACCTCTTCACTAACAATGCGTTTTTATTTCTTGAAGATTCGATTACTAGTTTTCGAGATATCGACGTCTGTTGTAAAAATATTTCATAACTGTTAAAGTTTAATGTATATAAGTATGAATAACATAAGTGTTATAGGACATTCTACACGACGCTGTATATATTCATAGTAAGCATAGTAACCAACTTGTATTATGGATTTTAGAATGTGGATAAACATTAAATAAGCCGTCAAGCTGAGTGTCAGCATTGTAACAAGATATAAGTATATAATGGTGACCCTCTTTTCTGAAACTTTGCCTTCATCTTACCATCAGGCGAGGCGAAGTCTAATTCATGTGTAGGATACATCAATTGGACTTCGCCTCGCCTGATGGTAAGCTATAAAATAAGGGATACAATTTTGTTATAAAGACATACATTTTTTTACATAAGACACGTCAATACATACAAATCGACATAGAATTATGCAAGATAAAATAAATATATTCATGAAATTTGCACTGAGCGGTAGTCGAACCCGGGACGTTTCCAAGTGATTGATTCGTTACTTCGATCCAAACAGTCTCGTATTGAATAGCGCCTATAAAGTTTTATATTCAATCATTCAATAAAATTAGCATAATCCGCTGCTGAATATACTTACTTTATAAGTCTTCTAATGTACCTTCCGTATTTAATATGTCTTAGCTACCTTTTTCAGATCATCATTCCATTTGTGTACTTACCATACTAGCATTAAAGATCACCTTCGGCAACCAAAAACGACCCACAGGCGGCGTACGTTTTGGTCGGTTCGAGTCCGACATAACCTCTTCCACCGGCTCCAGTGCGGGGTGTCCGTGGGGATTTTGCGCACGTAAAAATAATAATAAAAAAGCATTAAAATTATTGGGATATTTACCATGTTATATTGTTCTGAGTTTCCAATAACTTTAATACTAATGTGAGTGACCATGATCGTTTAAATACCTATATTACCATACTAAATGAAATTTCTCTTGCCCTAGGGTAATCTACCACGAGCTGGTGCAGACGACGAAGGAGTACATGCGAGAAGTAACCACTATCGATCCCAAATGGCTGGTGGAGTTCGCCCCAGCGTTCTTCAAGTTCTCGGACCCAACAAAACTGTCTAAATTTAAGAAGAACCAACGATTGGAGCCTCTCTACAACAAATATGAAGAACCAAATGCGTGGAGAATTTCCAGGGTTCGCAGGAGGAGGAATTAAATTATATAATTTAAAAAAAAATAAAAAACATTAAAAGTTGTACATAAAAAAACATCAATAAAAAATAGATTTAAGGCAAAATTTGTGTTTTATTTTGACTTTAAAATTGAAAATGGTGAATGAAAGAATACTTCGAGCTAAAAGTTATATTGAATATGCACATGGCGACCATACCATCAAAATTTTTTTTTTAAAAAAACCTAATACCTCTCCACCGGAGCCGGTGGAAGAGGTTATGTCGAACTCGAACCGACTAAAACGCACGCCGCCTGTGGGTCGTTTTGGTTGCCGAAGGTGAGGTTGACAGGCATATTCCTCGCACCACGGCCATGCCGGACCACCTTGGACGTTACGGCGGCGGTGTCAGTTTTAGTTTAGAGTTTTGCCGCGGGACTTATTTGCTGGCGCAGAGTCTCTAAAAGATGATATAAAATGTGTTATTTTGAACAATAGAATAGAATACATAGGTAACATAAGTCGTCTTGTAGGGCACATTAGAGTTGAGTTGACTTATATTATAGTGGTGACTGGTGGCCCTTGTATTAGGTCCATAGGGGTTCCGTATTTTCTCCTATTAGAATCTGATTACTGAAGCGTATGTGTTCTCCAATATTATGGTTATTTGCATCATGACAATACAATTAGAAAAAACACTAATTTGCGTTTTGTTAGTACTATCCATCAAGATATTAGTGTTTTGTAGTTACTATTAACAAAACGCAAACGTCAATTTTGTCAAACTTGCTGTGATTGTAGAATTTTACAGAAAAAGTAAATTTATCGAAATAATGAGTTAAAAGTTATAGTTCATTGCGTAATTTAAAAAAAAACATCATTATAGGGCAAAGATTATTGAAGCCATGGAATTCTTTTCAGAAATAATTGGCGAGACTGTGATTCTTGGCATTGATTCCCTTATTCTAGGCTTTTGTATAAAACAGCTGAGTAAATGTAAACATATCCTCAATGCCCTACAAGTAAGGATAGCTGCAATTTAATCCTATGCTCCTCAGAAATTATTTCATATTCGGCAAATGCACAACATAGTTCACTTACAGTTTTAAAAATTTCAAAATAAAAGCCATACTTAACCTATCCTAGTGTTTTGTTATTAAACCAAGTTTTCCACTGTTATATTAATTCGCTTTTTTCTTGCAGACAGCGCCAGTTTTGGACATAGACTCAACTTTAAATAATGAAATAAACAAGTACCCTAACAACATAATTCCTTATGTTGTGATAAGAGGACTGGTGAAGCCCCTTGGAAATGCCATCAGCAGTAACTATCATAATTCTGTCACTGGGGTTGTGCAAAGGTAATTGTGAATACTGACTGGATGAACATTGGGAAAGGCCTTTGTCCAGCAGTGGACTGTAATAGACTAAATATGGTCCAGTCAATAAATTTATAACCAAACTAAAATAAGATTTTTTTTATATAGAGCATGTCAATATGACATCACCTTGCCTGATAGTAAGTTGAATGCAAAGTCTAAAGAATGAATCAGCAAAAAAATAATTTATTATGTAATCAAAATAATTATTGCAGGATTAATTATTAAAAAAAAAATACCTATTGTTGTACACAAGTCTCTCCCTAATATGCACCATAGTACCCAAACCTGTTAGTGAGTACAGGGCAGGTATTAATTGAGTCTAGATAGTGTAGATAGATGTGTAAAATCCTCAAGATTTATTATTACTAGTTATCTTAATTTATTATTGTTATCAAGATCTAATTAATGAGATATAATAGTAGGTATGCCTACAAAAATACATCAGACTTATATTAATTAAAGGAGTGTCTAAAAAATTATCAACAAGATCATAATATTAATTGTAATTAAGCATTTTTTTTACTTAGTTAAAGAAGTGTAAAGCTCACTGGGATATTTACCATGTTTATTATTTTTGCAGAGTAACCAATATTAAAATTACCAATATTAGATAGATAATTCTTTATTGTACACCAACAGATTTACAGTAAGACAAGTATGTAGCATGCATACAGTTCAATGTACAATGGGCAGCCCTATCGCTATTAGTAACCAATATAACACTATTAATGTGAATGACTATGTCAATTTCAAATCATATACCTACATATAGCTAAAAAAGTCATTTTTAACATGCTTTAACAGCCAACTCTACACATCCATAGGCCACGGTAACCACTTTCCATAAGGTGGGCCGTGTACTTGTCTATCACCTAAGTAGTATAGAAAAACCTAGAACCGTAATGGCAATAAATCATTCAAACAGCATTGTGCGCACTTACAAAGGATTAAAATATACATTTAATTAGTATTAATAAAGTGTTGTGAGTCAAGACGGTTAAAAAGATTACACACATGGGATAACCTCTGAGAGAGAGTTAAAGGAAGGCGGCCTAACAGTGGGAAGGCATGCCTACACGCCAAATATCTCCTAAAACAACTGCTTATGGTTTTAACTGAAACCGTTCGCATGTTAGGTCCAAAATAACATAATAAAGTGTGGTATTTACCAAGTTGTATTGTCCTGAGTTTCCGATATTTCGGTGCTGTTGTAAGCGCCATGATCACGGAGGAACTGGAGTATTAACGGTGAACAGAGAAAAAGTTGTTCAATGTGAGTGACCACGATAGTTTAAATACCTATATTATATAGATAATGTTTTCTTTTTAAATTTACAGGCTAACAATAAAAGAGCATGTCATAGCCAGGACCTCTGCAGGCTTCTGGTCAGACCAGACTCGTACCATACACGAGGTCTGTAACTCCACACCATTTGTGCTGAACAATGGGAAATATAGTATTGAGGTGGTGGACGCACTGGCAGCAGAGTTACTGGGTCAGTAACCAATTTATAGATAGCTGATGTATATTCTTCATTCAAATAATTTTTTTTCTTTACAAAGCCTTCCTTCCAGAATTTACTTCTTTGAGCAGACTGAATCCTATGCTTCTACTATACTAAACAAAGGCTTGATTATATGTATATATAAAACGGGATCCAAATTCTATGCGGTTAGAGTCGAAGCTGCAGACAACTATAATTACTAATTGGAAACAGGGATTGTGTGAAATATTTGGCTTTTCTTTTCTTATCAATATTAATGTTTATAACACATAACATAAACTCACGCCTATATCCCCGAAGGGGTAGGCAGAGGTGCTAGCACCCACATTTCGCCAGTTTATGTTTACGTCTCCCAATGTAATAGGTGGCGAGCCTATTACCATTAACCTGACACTTATAAACCTGCGATAAATACACACATAACTTCGAAAAGCATCGATTAGTCATTGGTGTGTGCCATGGTAAAACCTGAGATCGAACCCGAGACCTCGTCTCGTCCATTACCCATACCACTAGGCTGCCGCGGTTATCAATGTTTATTAACCCTGTTTATGTGAAACGTAAAAATTATGCAATATTAAATAGGCTACAAGAATCTGTGGGGACATTAGTTTGGGAGGGATATTAGGTTAAAGAGGAATTTACCTGTGGATAAATTTAAAAATGTAGTTAAAAGTAAATTGAGCCAGAAAGGCTATTATAAAATCCAAGAATACTTTGATGATAAACAAGTTTGGAAATGAACTGTTCGCTCAACTATGCTACTCAAGTAGAATAAGTGTATGTTTGTAAATAGACTAAAAAGTGTTCCCGGCGGTGAGTAGGGTAGCCAGAGCTCACTGGAGAATTTGTGCTGTCAGTGGGAAGACTAAAGGCATGACCTGCTTTGTCTTCTACACTGATGGCAAAGAAACTCAGTACTTACAGGGTTGGCAGCGCAACTGTGACTTCTCTGGTGATACAAACGTCCATAGGCCACGGTAACCAGGTGAGCCGTGTGCTTGTCTGCCACCTAAGTGGTATAAAAATAATAATAATAATAATGCCCGCTGTGTTTTTGCCGGAGTCTTCTCAGGTCGGGGCCGCGTTTCGAACCGGTGGTCCATTTGTTAAACAGGTTTTCATGTTTCCTTTTTTATTGACGTTTTGTAAGTTCTGATTTAATGGTCTATGCAGAATAAATTATTTTTGACTTTGACTTAGAGGTTATCTTACCCATGATCTAAAAAAACAGCAGTATATTACTATTATTTAATACACTAGCAGCATTAAGCTGATGCGTGTATATTACTGCACTTGTGTTTTGATTGTCCAATGTTTATCAAGTCTATTTTTAAAAATATTCACATTATGAGCTTTTATCACACTTTCCGGAAGTGAGTTCCACATTTGTACCACGCGGTTCGGCAAGAAGTGATACCTAGGGTTGCTGGCACTTCGAGGCTTGCATAATTTCATTGAGTGTCCTCTTAGATGTTGGAGTTTTCTGTGTTTGATACATTATAATGTATTATATTGTATCATGATCTTACCCACATCCAGTAGAGTCACTGTACCGTTATAATTGATCCCGGTTAAGGTTAGAACTTGGCTGGTAGGAGTTCTATCTCGACCAAAACCTTGAGATGATAATTGAATGAACTTATATCATCTGTACAAAATATAAAACAACTATGATTTATTTCAGATATGGACGTAATATCAGATAAGTTCGAGCCTATGTCTCCGGGAGTGATCGACCACGTGTGGGGCTTCTTCTCCGGCGTGCGGCAGCGCGGACTCCAGACTATGGAGGAGATGTTACGAGACGGCTCCTACATCACGGCGATAGGCGAACTCAGCAGGAGCCAGAGCGGAGCGCTCAAGATACAGCCGCCTAGAGACGGGCTGCCTCTGTACTTGACAACTGCTACTAAATCTAGCTTATTGAAAAGATTGGCTAGCTCTAGGGACTTTTTGCGGTAAGTGAATTCCAGAAATTATAGGTATTTATAAATAGATCTATACCTCACTTAAATTTTTGAATTTTTCTCCCCCTATTTTGCGTAATGCGTTTGTACGAGTCATATATTGTACATGACACGCGGGCGTCATTCACATCAGCACTTTTCTGTCGCCTTACATAAATTGTACATTTTCGTGACGCATTCACAGCTCATAATAAGTGGTACTCATTAATCCTTTTTAGCATAAGTTATGTGATAGTTAGGTGATCAATAAACGCATGTCATTTTATCCATCAGTGACTTATCATTTCCAATCACTAAAGTTTTGTGTGCGCCACATTAAGCAGCGCAGACATACTTTTGGTCCTTCGAGCCGGATATGAACCAGCGACCTATGGATATAATATTATGCTTACGTGACAGATTTCCTGCTTTGAGAGACTTGTAAGACAACGTGGCTCCCGATTCTGCTATTTTTATGTCACTGTTGTACCCCGTCAATGGTATACTTAAAAAAGCGAACCAAATATTAAAATTTTCGAAAAAAAATTAGACTTTATTCCTATTATTCTTACAGTTTAAAATTAAATGGCATTGTTTGCAGTATCAGAGGTATGATAGTGGTTTTATTACGACATAAAATTAGTATAATCGGAGTCCAGACTAAAAGAAATAACAAAATATTTTGAAGATGTTTAAGGAGGTAAGGTCTACAGCCTGGTGCATGTACAGGGTGATGCTGGTGCTGTTCGGGTCGGTGGCGCTGGCGGCGGCGTGCCGCGTGGCGTACAAGCTGGCGCGGCGGCGGCGGCGGCGCGCGCTCGACGACAGCCTCAAGCGCGCGCTGGCCGCCGGCCGCCGCGCGCGCCGCGCCACCGCGCGCGAGAAGGACCTCGCCGACGTGCAGCTGTGCGTCGTGTGCACGGAGAACCCCAAGGAGGTACGCGACCTAGTGGCGTGCGCGTGGCGTACAAGATGGCGCGTGGCGTACAAGCTGGCGCGTGGCGTACAAGCTGGCGCGTGGCGTACAAGCTGGCGCGTGGCGTACAAGCTGGCGCGTGGCGTACAAGCTGGCGCGGCGGCGGCGGCATGCCGGCTCACTGGGAAAACTAACTTCGACAGTTTTGTGACCTTGTATTGATTTATTACACACATCATTACAGAAAGTCCAAATCGATAGTGTACACTTAAAAAATAAAACTGTACTATAAACGAGTGTGCTAAAGCTGATTTAATGATCGTCAACAGAGAATAGCTCAACGATTATTATTATGATGTCATTATATCACCTTCGTCGTTTTTACACGTTCACACAGTCGCAGACAGCAACTAATTCATGTATCTGTTGATTTCAGATTATCTTACTACCGTGCGGCCACGTGTGTTTATGTGAAGATTGTTCAGACAACATCACCGACAACTGCCCCGTCTGCCGCGAGAGGATAGAGTCCAGAGCCCCCGCCTTCATCACGTAGAGCCATCCAACAGTACAAGATAGTTATTTATTACGATTCACTCATTTGTTACTTTACTGGTACAATGTTGGTGCTATGAATAAGACAGCCGTTGATGATAACCATACTCCATTATCAGACAGGGTGTCCCGTTAGTAAGTACCCTAACGAGAACCCATTAACAAAATAAAAATAAAAATTGTATCAGTACGACAATTGCATTTCTAAAAACATAAAAATATGTTGAACCGCGTAGGAATTTTAGTATTCGTATTTTAGTTAGCACACAGCATACGAGTCACCTGTATATAATAACATGACATCGCCAATCGGTAGTATCGCGTATGTGTAAATTTGTAGTTTCTTTGGATATCTACCTTATTTAATATCCTCTATTGATAACTTTTGTGTTTTCGTACAAACTAACGACAAAAGTAAAACATACTGTACTGGAAAGGTTTTTAATAAAAAATAATTGAAGGTAAACAAATCGTCCCTTAGCTTGAAAATTGACGGTTTTCACATTTTGAAGCCATTGGATAGAGCTGATAATGCCGCGTCTATTGGTCACATGATATAGATTACAACCAATTAGAAGCCGTAATTCGCAAAATAGTGACAGCGCGCAAGTTAATTGGCCGCACAACACGCGACAGTTTTTTATCTCCTATAAAGTAGGTAAAAATGACTTGTGCGGTGTTTGTTGCCATTGGATAATAATAATAATTTATTAACCAAAAAGAAGTACAGTATATATAAGAACATTGATTTGCTACCTACTTGTAACATTGTTTGTGGTTTAAAGTGTACAATAATATTAACCCTGCCTCTCAAACTATATGCTGCTCATCTCATTTTGCATCTAATCATTGGTTACATGATAGAGATTTTAGCCAATTAGAAGCCGTAATTCGCAAAATAGTGACAGCGTGCAAGTTAATTGGCCTCACAACACGCGACAGGTTTTTATCTCCTATAAAGTAGGTAAAAATGACTTGTGCGGTGTTTGTTGCCATTGCATAGAGCTGCTCATCTCTTTCTGCGTCTAATCATTGCTCACATGACATAGATTTCAGCCAATTAGAAGCCGTAATTCGCAAAATAGTGACAGCGTGCAAGTTAATTGGCCTCACAACACGCGACAGGTTTTTATCTCCTATAAAGTAGGTAAAAATGACTTGTGCGGTGTTTGTTGCCATTGCATAGAGCTGCTCATCTCTTTCTGCGTCTATTCATTGCTCACATGACATAGATTTCAGCCAATTAGAAGCCGTAATTCGCAAAATAGTGACAGCGTGCAAGTTAATTGGCCTCACAACACGCGACTGTTTATTTTCGTCTCCTGTAAAGTAGCTAAAAATTACTTGTGCGGTATTGTAAAGCTAGGGGATGAAATGACGTATGTGCACTTGCGCTTAAAGGAGGCCGTGGTGCGATTTTAAATATTAATATTCAAGTGCGATATCGGCAAAAGAGTACAAAATTCGTCTTTATTGTATACGCATAAGATTCAATTTGGTTTTCATCATGGTTGTTATAAGACGTTCCCCAGTGTGTTAAAATACAAGTATGAATAATAGTTACATTACGTAAACAGAGTATTAATATACGTATGAGTACCTAATATATTTTAATAGAATTCTATATCGTATTGTTGACAGTATGTCTGTTATTGTATAAAGATCGATGTACCTATCCAGAGGGTAGTTAGATTTTTTTTGCATAATGTCTGATATCAAACAACTTTTATAACTATTAATGGTCAATACGCGGCCGGCAGCGACCAGTTAATTACTTCAAATGACTATGAACTTTGTCTCTCGTAGATAAGATTCAAAATGATTTGTCTTATTTTTTGCCCCCAAAAAGCCGCTGCCGGCCGCTGTACTTTCAGTGGGGATTGACCCTAAAATGTCGATCCGAGATTTTATATTCCACTTCATATGTAGTATACTGCATTTTATACAGTCCAATGTTAGTTTGCCGGCCTTTGGTACTACTGCAAAGTTACTACTGACTTACCCACATAAAAAATACATATCTAAAAATTGCTAAGCATTATATGAGCATTATGCTGCCAAATCCAGTTGGAAACTTAGTTACGTTACGAGTTAACAGTAGAACACTCTAGTACCTCAATGAAATAGGCGTCTTAATATTGTTAAGTCTAGTGGTGTGATATATGAAATTAATAAATGTTTATAGAAATAATTAAAAAAATATGTAATTTATAATTTTATTTGTGTCAAAACCCTATCTGTAAGGATCCCATCTTGCCACATGAACCAGCACATGTGTCATCTTCTTCCTGCTCTTTATAAGGCGAATCTTCATTCTCAGAATCTGATCCATCTTTTTCATTGATTTCTATTTTTTTTGTATCCTTGGCTTCACCTAATTCATATTGTTCTAATAGTATATTAAGTTTTTTATTACTGGCAACTTCATCTGTACTTCTGTCTTTGCTCTTGCAACTTCCAGTACCTCCACAACAACTGTCTTTATCATTGGATACCTTATTATTACTGTTACATTCACTTTTCTTACAACTACCCTCAATTATTGATTTACTTTTATCTATATTAACATCATTTAAGTCACTGATAGCGTCACTCAGTACTGTCCCATTCTGCACTTGCTTAGAATTGTATTCATCTAGCATTCTCTTTGCCTTAGAACTTTTCCCTATACCTAGTTTAGGTAATCCCTTGTTCAGTCCTTCTAGAAGGACACACGCCTTGCACACTTCCTGTGACGACACAAATTTGCATCTGGTGCATATTCCTTGTGTAGGCAATGTGACTTGTTCTTTCACTGACATTGTTTCACCTGCAATTTTTATAAGACATCTTATTAGCTGGTTCTATATTTCAAATGTACTGTTTTAACACTGGTTGGTGCTTGTCTGTCAAAATCTCAAATAGTTGGCTTAATTTGTGTTGATACTTTTTTTTATAAATACCATTCTCCTAAACATTACCCTCTAAATTTAAAATATAGTCAGTAGCTTAGAGGTTAAGGAGTCAGAGCTTATACGATCGAGAGGTCCTAGGTCCGAATAGTGGTCACACACAAAAAGAATATTAGTAATTAATATTACTAATTGCCGCGTAGTTTCCGGCAGAGTAGAATTAGGGCCACCCCATCTCATCCCATGCGGTGTCGTACAAGGCGACTAAGGGATAGGGCTGTTTAACATCAGACAGATATATTCAGCCCAGACTCAGCCATGTATGGCTCGAGTCAACAATAGTGCCCGGAATACGGCAATAGGCTCACGTGGGACCAAATACAATCATTGGTGAAATGTGGATGTTAATTCACCTCTGCCTAACCCTCCGGGGATAAAGACGTGATTATATGTATGTATGTATATTACTAACATTGCTAAGCTAAATTAATGTTAGGTTTTAGGGGTTCAAGATATAATGGCCAGGATTCAAACCAGTAACCTCCCGATTGTAAGTCCCACTCCTTAACCATTAAGCTACCAACGCTTTATAACTTCTACAACAATAAAAGCAATTTAGCTTAGCTGTGGGGAATACTATTAATTTTGAGTACTAATATTCCTTATAAAAAATAGTATGAGAAAATACTTTACCTGAATATATAATATCCATAATGCAAGAAGGTCTGATTTTCTCCATATCTTTGAGCAGAGCCCTGGCATGTCCCCTGTATGCGTTAGGTGCAAACACACATTCTGTGGAGAAATAGACTAACTTCTTGTAATGGGCGTACATGACTATCTCCTTCTCATATGTGTACTTAAGAGGCTTCACTCTAGGGATTGTGCCTTCACTACCCTGGAAAGCGAAAAATAAATTTTAGAAACAATACAGGAAGTATTTTATTTTTGAAAAGGGGTAGTAAGGGCGACCATTTTACATAATATTCATCCTGGGACATTATTAGCTGCCATTCGTTCAGTGCAAAAAAGGATAAACTTGTGTACTCATGAAAATAGAATTCATATTGAGCAATTTATTTCATAAACTAATTTCATAAATGTTTAAATTATTTTTATTTCTTACGAAGTTCAAAATTTTATCTGACCTAAGAGTTTCGAGTTGATTTATCGTATTTCCATACAAAATGTGTGGGAAATTTTTTGGCGATTTCTGACTTTCCTAGTACTCAAAGCTAAAATAGTCTCAGAGTCTTTTGATCCCGACATCAAATAGCAACGATTGGTACAACAAAAAATATTTTGGACTTATTGCATTTTTTTTGCTAACTGTAAGATTTTTGTAATATTTGTGAATGCAGTTCAATAAATTTCAAAATGTTAGGGAAGGTCTCCTAAGAATGTTCTGCTGTAACTACAACTGTTAAGGTACTTGCCCTTACCACTCAGTTTCAAAAATACATCCTGTATATTATAACCATTGAGGTCCTGCAGCTAGTTGTATCTGTTAGACTTTATGGTGCAGTTGTTATCCTGTTGTCAAATAGAAACAGAAACTTGCAATAACTACATGAGCTGTGGTTTATAAACTTTTTGGTTAAAATAATTGAGGAGGTAGGATACGGCGGTATTTCCGCCCAATTGAGCAGTCCGACTGGGGAAGTACCTCCGCCCTACAGAATACCGCGGTTATAATAACTTCGTGTTGTGTTCCCAGTGGTGAGTAGGGTAGCCAGAGCTAACTGGAGAGATTTTGTGCTGTCAGTGGGACGACCAAAGGCTTGTCCTGTTTTGTCCTCTACACTGACGGCACAAAATCTCTGTTCTTACAGGGTCGGCAGCACGGATTTTCCATCAGGTGGGCCGTGTGCTTGTCTGCCACCTAAGTTGTATAAAAAAAAAAAAATAAGCAAATTCCATTTGTGACAATGATGTTAGATAACAATGACGGTATTTATATGATTGAGAGTGCTAAATTGATTTTAGCTTTGGACATCTAGACAAAATGTGTACTGAATGAATGATACACAGTGTACTTCTATAGGCTATTTGACAAATAATTTTTACTACCGAAAAATTATCATGTAAAAATAATATAATGAACTGCTTAAGTGAAATAATTTCATATATAATTGATTTTAAAAATTCAAATTCTCCCACCGGGTGAAATGTGCCATATAAAATCGTACTTGCAAGTGATGTCACACGCTAGACACTAAATGCAATCTAACATATTAAGCAGTATTAGGAAGAATCAAATGACCTTGTCAAATAGTCTACATATAAAAATTGAGTTGTTATGAACTACTTACAGTTGTAATAGCTGTGCATCTTTTCAACCTCGCAATGTCTCCTCTCAGCACATTCATTAGAACTGTCTCTGCAATATCATCTGCATTATGTCCTGTTGCTATACACTTCACACCCAACAGAGCTGCCCCTCGGTCCAATGCCTGGCGTCTAAACACACCACAGAAGGTACAATTGTTCTTCCTGCCTATTTGGGCCACAATCTCATCCATAGTCCACCCATACAGATCCTTATAGGAAAGAATTTTTAAAGGCATTTCATAGTCGTCACGATTCTGCTTCACAGTCTCCAAACTGTCGTCCCTGTATCCTGTTATGCCTTCATCTATAGATAGCAACGTAAGGTTCAACCCATAATTATATTGTTGATTTAATGTTTTCATTACGTGCGCTAGGACCGTGGAGTCCTTGCCTCCAGAGGCTGCAATCGCGACAGAATCACCTTTCTTGAACAATTGTGCTTTTGTGATGGTATAATGAATTTCTGTTTCAAAAGCCCAAAAGAAACATTCTTTACAAAGAGCATCGCCTGTTTTGGGGCGCTGAAATATAATAGAACGTTATTTAATAATGTGATAGAACTGCTAAAGCAATGGACTAATACATAACAACAGTATTGGTTCATTAAGATTGAAGTTTTAGGAAATAAAAACTTAGGTACCTTTAACACAGCATTTTTTCCACAACCTCTTCTGCAAGCTACAGGCATTGTACTCGATATAAGTAAACACCAATATGTAATCGATATTATGAAGTTATTGCACAATGAAATTAATTTATCAACAATATTTAGATGATCTAAAGTTGACTTGTTATTTGAATAACCAGAAAATAAAATGAAATATCTTGACGTAAAAAGACCTTAGATTAAAAATGTTGACTTTATGCAACACCACAATAATTGTTATTTAAATACAACGTGTACAAAATATAAATCTAATATTTACATTTCACATTCATGACTTTATAACCTAAATTCCTTTGTTCTGATCCTTCAACAGAGGATATGTTTGGGGAGCAAGCTGCAATAGTCTCAACTGGGCAGTGGGTCGGGCCCGTTTGCTTACTCCACAAACCTACCCAATGTGATTAGTGGATGAAGTGTGGGACCAGGGGGGGCACACTCAGAACATATGAAAATTACTACTATACATACTATGTATATATTACTATTACTCCTATATATTACCATACTCTTTGTGTGGGAAAGAATGGATCTACTTTCTTACTTAAAATTATTCTTTACTTAAAGGCATCATCATTATGTAGCATTGTTTCAGTTGTATATGAAGTTTCCACTTCGGGTCCGATTATTCCTTATGGTTTGGCTTTACGGTTTTAATTAAGGGGTGCCAGTTGCGAGAAGAAAGCCTGTTCTAGCCTATTCCATCAATCAGGCGGTGTACCGGCAGTACCAGCTTGCAAATGGGGTTGACTGGGCCCCGTAGGTATAGCTGGGGCATAGCACTTGTTTCTACTTTTGTTCATTAGATTAAGACTTTGAAATCATTTGAAGCGATGTACCTCTCCGGCTACTAAACTAAAATGATTCCTATAGGTGGCAAAAACCGCTAGTGGAACATAATTTTATTTTATGCATATTACTCCCCTACTACTGTAGATCAATATGCATAAAACTCGCGCAAAACAATATCTTCAATCAATATCAAACAATAATAAAACTTGAAATCGAAGAATCAAAACTGAGTTCCAAGCTTTGATAACCCTATAGCTACCTTAGTGTTAGTTTACGTTCCTACTTCACCTCTACATATGCACGCACGAAAGATATTACGATCTCTTGAGCTCATCTTGAGCTAGTTTTTTTGTACGGAATGTCAACATTTTACATTCGCAACATTCCATACAAATATAACCTATGTAATGTAGGTTCATTGACTGATTGACAAGTGCATTTCCGAACGAAATGAAACGTATATCACGAAATTCACGATCACCTGCATAGCATCAATATATTACTTATTTTCGGTGTTTTGCTCAAATAATTTTACTTTAATGAAATGGTACAGATTCCTAGTTAAGTATGATACGTTAAGAACCAGTCATACAAGTAATGTGTGTTGGATAATCGCGTAATGGATAGTGTAGCGGTGAGTGTTGATGTGTCCATTGATGGACCGTTTCAGGTGAATGTTGTTTACGGTGTAGTGAAGGTGTAAGGCAGGCGGCGGCGGCGATATGCACGAGCTACTGAAGCATGTGCTCACGGAGCGCGACCTCACCCGCGCCGGGGACATCTTCGCGATTCCAGATGCTGATATAGTGAACGATCTAAACGAAGTGGTGAGTTATCATCGTTTATTTACATAAAATTGGCACAGCTTCGCTTCGCTCCTATTATTCGCAGTAGAAAATATGTAAATTAAGAGTTATGTCAGACTTAAACCAGTTCTGTAAGCTATAGAGGAGTGGTAATGACTGAGTTTGAGTTACAAGTAGGAAGTGGTCATCATTTGATTATATATTCTGCAAACACTTCTTTATAGACTATTTTGTTATGGGTTTTTATATTATATCTCCATATTTTATCATTGAATATTATACACAAAAATTCAAATTACAAATATCAGTAAAGAATCTAGTTAGAAGAGTATTGTTGGGTCAGTATAGTATGAAGTGGTCCAATCAATCAAAGCCTGCTTAAGTTGTTCATGGATTTATGATTATCTTGTTTGTAGTATTGACAGTGAATTTGTTATAAATCAGGGCTTTGCGTCATTGATAAGATAACACGCTTAAATATATTGTTCGCACAATATCACTTTAAAACATTGTGAAAATTGTGTACTATTATTTTTCATGCAACAGAATTGTATTGAGCGAAAAACAATAGGTGCTACTTAAAGTTTAGAATTTTTTTAACATTTTGATGTTCCATATTTGATTTCAAATAAATCTTTATTTATTTATTTATACTTTATTGTACACAAATTACATTTATATAAAAAGATGAGATGTAATGTACAATGGCGAGCTTGACTCAAAGTTCATTATAATGTAATTTTTAATAATTGACAACTCAAATCATGGAATCTAAACAATTCAGATTAATCATAGTTAGTAGTAGATTAGTAGAAATACAGCGCAACCTCGAAATAACAAATTAAAAGTGAATAAGTAAATATTTGTTATATCAAGTAATTGGTTAAAATGAGGTTTGTTATATTGAGGTGCAATTGGGCTTATATGCCCTTAGATAAATAATCAGAAATAAGTACAGTAAAATCTGTAAAGTAGGTATATAGGTGGGCCACATTCCTGTTCATGTAAAAATTGGTTGAAACCTATAGTGACATGTATCACATGCAATGGGACTAATAGTCATATATTATGTTGGTTGGAATGTTATATGAAGGTTTTGGGGGAAAAAATTGCTAATTAGAGGTATTTATACTGTTTCTGACCATTTAAAAAAGAAAGTTAAAAATTTAAAAAGATAGTTAATCTAGTTCTCTATAGTTCCATATAGTTTCTTGCTAGTATTTTCTCAGTAGAACTAACCTACTGAACCAGCATTAACTACATTATTTAATATTATTTCCCAGTCGGACTGCTCAATTCAAACTGGAATACCGTTGTGTCCTACCTCCTTAAAATACTTTATTCATGTGAACTTAGAGTTTTAATTTATTTTTATGGAACCAAAATTATTGCCCTAAAAAGTAAGCCTAAGTAACCCCATACAATAGATTATGATCCATACTCAAGTAATTTTTTTTATTTATAATTGAGAACTAAAATTTACTTAAAACATGCAGTCATTTAAAAGCTGTTTATTTTATTATTATAAACAGACACTTCAAAGTTAATTTATGTGTATAGATAAGATAATACAATCAAGTTGTGTATTAGTCTGAAGACTTTCCCTTCTGCATTTTAAATAAATAGATATATATCCCACCTAGGTTTCATGCATGGTGGTAATGAATGCGGCCGCTACGCAAAAGGTGCGGGTTCGATCCCCGCTCAGTGCAAATATTTGTAGGCATGAATATTGGTCGTACCTCAGATGCCAAAGATGTTACAATACCAATATCTATGGCAGACGTTACGGGTAGTTGGAGCCCTAAATAGTCCAGCAAGTGGTTTACCTGCATTGCTTCATTATCGCCTTCGGGTTGTAGAGATCAGATGGCAGTCGCTTCACGGTAAATATCGAAGGTTAGCCAAAACCGCAGTTAGACTGGTAAAGCAGACCCTAGACTCTGAGGTGAAATCTTCGGATGCGGCTAGAATTAACGCTAAGTTGAAGAAGAAGAGATTTTCCACCAAATACTCAGATTCGTATATTTATTTTTATTCTTTTACAGTTGAAGCAAATAACAGAGATATCATCACGGCCAGACTACTGTCGCAACGACCGAGACCAGGCTCTGATAGAGATATGTGTCACAAGGGTGACATCATGTGTGAAGGAGACAGGAACTCTGGACAAATACTGCCGAGCGCTAGTAGAGTTACTTGAGTCCTGCCTACACCACAATCTGATGCCGCTCGGCCATTTACGGGACGATGATCCACCTCATGCTAAGATTGCATCCGATATAATAGCATGCATTGTTTTGGTAAGAATATTTTCTGTATAATTACAATAATATTTATTTTTCATAATATTGTTATCTTTATAATTCAATTCCATTTTATGAATGGTGATGATGTAATTTAATTAAACTGACTTTCATACTCGTGAATCATTATTTCTTAATGTTTTTATTTCCTTTCTTCTTAATGTTATATTTTTGCCGGGTAGATATGTTAAACGGATGACTCATTTATGTAGAACACGTGAGTTGATGAAGGGGCTATCTTACCATTTCAAACTATTGAGATAGCGAACTTTCGAGCCTTTTTTTTACGTGCGAATAATCCCCTAGGATACAGCCCCCACCACGGGAGCCGGTGGGAGAGGTTATGTCGGACTCGAACCGACTAAAACGTACACCGCCTGTGAGTCGTTTTTGGTTGCCGAAGGTGAGGTTGACAGGCATATCCCTCGCACCCAGAGCCATCTCTCTCGATCTGACCACAGTGTCCCCAACACTTCCCCGGAAACGGGGAGGCGTGCAAGGCGCACCGCCGCGGCCTGTTCCTGGCAGGGTGACAGGCGGCTCCACCCGTCACCCTCAGGCTTGCGCTCATGGCGGGCAGAGGTCATTCATCGACCATCGACGCTCGAGTTACCTCTGTATGCGGGCAGCTTGCCTTGCAATCCCCCTTCGCTCCCGCCCCGAACTTTGAAGCTTTGATTTATACAATAATATTATCAATCCTATTGTTTAAACAGTCGGATAATGTCATAGTTATGTGCAAAGAATGAAGCTTTGAAATCCTTTTCACATATTTTGAAACTGTCAGATATCCTCTTCATCTACTTGTACATTGTAATTATTGCTTAAGATACTCGCACTCGCGCATAGAATACTGACCCTATTCCTGCAACAGACAAGAACCAATGCCCTGGTTAAGAGTAGCCTATGTGCTAGTCCAGACTCAAATCGATGTGCTGTACCTATCTAGATCTATTCATCCATTTTGAAGTGTTTGAGTATACAACACCCTATGTAGCTCCAACCTTCTTTCTCAGCTGCTGAGTATATTTAGTGAAGCGCATATTGTAACCGAAGCCCAAACATTCTTATTTATAATAGTACCGTATGCCCATGGGACCGCCTGCATCGAAAGCCTTTCCTTACAACCCACAGAAACCACATAATAAGGGTTAGTGTTTGTTGAAGGTCTGAAAGATCTAATGATAAGATATATAATTATACTAAGTATCGGGACTTCTCGCGAATTATATTTTGGAACTTACTATTTCTGCCGACGTTTCGGATGCGTTGCAGCACCCGTGGTCACGACTTGACTAGTCTTCGAGGGTCGAGATGTATGCGGGGAACATTTTTTGAGCGCCTACCCACCATTACACTTATTATGAATGGTTAGGCTGGCGACACACCACACTCACTATGTCAGTTTTTAACGGCACTGTGTTTTTTGGTTTTAGTATCTTAATCACTGGATTCCACGTTCCGGATAGCTAGAATCCATCTTCCCTATTGAAATTTTATATTTTTTTAATTTCAATGGCTTCACGCACAATCCGTGAATAGTAGTGGCGATCAGTGGAGAGGACTTTAGGTTGATGAAGCTCAATCCAGTGATTGGTACCCGACTCAAGATGTTCTGCTACTGCCGATTTGTTGAACTGACGGTTTTTCACAGCTGCGATATGTTCTCTGACTCTCTCTGCAATGGTTCGCTTGGTCTGGCCTATGTAGGAACTACCGCAGCTGCAATCCACTTTATAAACACCCGGTGTTTGTAGAGGTATGACGTCCTTCGATGTTCGCACGTATTTCGCTACTTTGGCGAACGGTTTAAAAATCGTCTTGATGGAAAACTTCCGTAAGCAAGATCCGATTTTGTCCGTTACACCTTTCACATACGGCATGTATGCCGGTTGGCGGTCAACACCCAGCAACATCTTCCTCGGTTCACGTCGCGGCTTTCTAGCACTCGTACCATACCCGTTCACCTCAAGAACCTCCTGAACATGATCTAACTCCTGCTGTAGGTGCTCAGGGTCACACAGGTCATTAGCTCGCTTGATGAGCGTCGAACTTACGGATTTTAAGTGAAGTGGGTGATGATGCGAGGAGGCGTGCAGGTGTCTATCTGTGTGAGTGGGTTAACGATACACAGTGTGGGCCAAGGAGCCATCAGTTCTTACCATCAACTTTATGTCTAAAAAAGATAATGTTCTTTTGTTCTCAATCTCATACGTAAACTGTGTCTTCACATGTAATGAGTTGAGATACTCAGTAAAGCGAACCACCTGCTCACTGTTGCCCTTGAATATACAAAATATATCATCTACGTACCTTTTCCATAGCCTAATCTGGGCGTGGGCGTTCTGAAACACCATTTCCTCAATATGTTCCATCCAAATATTAGCCACGACTGGTGCCACTGGACTGGTACAAAGGATATTAACAAGTACCTAAAATCTCCAGGTATCATTCCCCCTACAGTCCGACAAGGAGCACTACGGCAACAAGAGCGTGATGGAGCTGTTTCTGCCGGTGGCCGTGCAGTTCCTGCACAAGGGCAACCGCGAGATCTCACGCCACATGGCGCGGTATCTCTCACTCGCCGCCGTACATCACGCTGTGTTGCTGAAGCCTCATGTGCAGACGATTATGGACTCCATCATGTCGGGTAATAAGGTTTCTTATCCATTAACATGTCTAAGTAACTATTATAAAATGAAAAAGATCATTCACCGAACTACAAAACGCGGCTGACGGCGTTAGCTGATAGGCAAGTCATGGTCGATGTTTTGTTCTAGGACCTAGATGATATAAAAATTAGCATGTAAACATAATAATTTATCCTATGTCCCTATCTTGAAGATTACATGCTTAATTTAAAAGTGGCTTTTAGTTTTCAATCAATCAATTAGCCCACTGCTGGACATAGGCCACTCCCAATGTTCGCCATTTCATCCGATCCTCTGCCTTCTGCAACCAGTTTTAGTTTTCATATTGTCGTACATGGCTTTGGCTTATACTTACAGCTGACGTCGGTACTATACTTTTTCATGCAAATAAAACCCACGGATACCCCCACCACCGGAGCCGGTGAGAGAGGTTATGTCGGACTCCAACCGACTAATACGCACGACGTCTGTGCGTCGTTTTTGGTTGCCGAAGGTGAGTTTAACAGGCATATCCCTCGCACCCCGGCCGACCCAGAGCCTTCTCTCTCGATCTGGTCCTCTATTTGGGTGTGGGGACCACAGAGTCCCCAACTCGTCCCCGGACACGGGGAGGCGTTTCTGCCAGGGTGTCAGGCGGTTCCACCCGTCACCCTTAGACCTGCGCCGTCGGTATCTATAGCACCGACGTTAGCATCTGAGCCGTATATAAACTATAATTATATGATGTTTATTACAGGCAACTACCCTCTCTGTCGTATTCTGACGAATCTGTACGAAGTTTCGCCTGAACCATTGGAGGGTCACGCCTCAGCACTGGTATCGCTGCTGCCGCACGCCGAGCCGGTGGAGAAGAACTCTCTGTTCGCTCTGTTCGAACATATCGCCGCGCGCAAGCCGGACGCGCTGAAGAACTGCGTGCCGCAGCTGTTGTCCTACTTGTGTCCCCACACTGCCAGCACCAACGACCCTGGCTGTATGTGTGTGGACATACTGCAGGTTAGTTGCTTTGTTGATATGTTGAATGGGTTCGCATTTTTATCAATGCTACACTTTGGGAAACCCCTCCGAGAGACTAGTTAATTGAAATTCTCAATATCTACTTCATTCTAGAATTTATTGATTTGGATAATGATATAAACTTGAATTAGATGACTGTCTGTCTGTCTTTTGCCTGGATCAGCTTGTACTAGTTATAGCCGCCATCTTAAAAGTGAAATAAATGTGTGAAAAACTCTTTTTCAACCCTTTTTTATACCGAAGTGACCGATGTGTGGCAATGGGCTGGCGATGTGTAGTAACGTCCCTCACTTCCCCTGCAGGTGATCAGCTGCCTGTCGCGCGTGCGCGTGTCGCTGGTGCTGGAGCACGCGGCGGCGGTGCGGCGCGGCGCGCGCGCCCCCCACGCGTCGCCGCACGCCGTCACGCTCGTCGCCAACATCCTCACGCAGGTCGGCTACACGGGACGGGTGAGTGCATCGTGTGATGAGCCTCAGTACTCGTATACCACTTAGCGACGTGCCTTATGTAATCAAAGTATTATCTGTGTACCAGGAGCGGGCCCAGGAGGCGCTGAACTTCGTGGTGGAGCGGCTGGGCGGCGCGGGCGCGGGGGGCGCGGGCGGGGTGGAGCGCGCGCAGCAGGCGGCGCTCCTGCGCGACGCCACGGCGCTGTGCAGCGCCTTCCCCGCGCTCTTCACCGACAAGCTGCTCACGGCCGTCAGGGCCAACCACAGGTGAGCGGCCTAGTGCTGATATAGCAAACGCAGAGAGGAGGTGGCCTACAGTAATTGTGTACTGTGACTCTCGGGGTTACCCCGACGTCATCACAACGGACGCGGTATTAATTATTGTTAAGGTGTCGGCACACTTTGTGTACTTACGTCAAAAAATTCACGCATGTGCACTACTTTTTGAGCCTGTGAGTAGTTGATAATACTCTACGAATTATTTACTGGCGCGACTCCGCTGTCGGTCGTGCCCTGCGCTTACCACTCGAGTAGAAATGCACATCACATAGCCTAAATACATTGTCACGAAGTTTGCTATTCGTTGTTTGCTTTGTAGTATTTAGTATACAAAGCAAACACAGAGAGGAGGCAGTCTAAATAACAATACACTATGATTTGGTGCTTCTCTGACATCATCGGCCATGTCATCACAGTAGTCGTGGCCTTGATCTTTGTTTGTCTTCTGCACAGCTTTCTTAGTCTCAATGTCCAGCTTTGAATTGCCTTTAGTTACAGTGGCCGTGATTATAAGCTGATTGTGACCAGTCAAAAATAGTTTTACCCAATGAAGCTACAACTGTTTATTTCATTTAAAATACTTTTGACCAATTAAGAATATTATTTATAACACATATACGTTATTTGTGTAACTACTTTTTAAAACATATAATTCCTATCACAGCAATCGACCAAAATCTGGGTCGAGTCAGGGCGAGGTGAATCGTACATCAACCGGCGTCACCATCGTTCGACTAGGGGGAACACATACGCAAGGGAACAACGCGGGAAATGGTCCTAATGGACCCGCCAACGGCATCACATCGGCAACTGTGAGTTCTACGGGGCCAACCTCCAGTAACGTGGGTCCTACGGGGGCACCCACGAGTACTGTGGGCGGATATGCCCGGCGAGCGAAGTTAGGAGACTCTAGGAGTACGGGGAGATTGCACCCTGGACCTGCGCCACATCGGAGCATGACTAGGCTCAATGTTGCAGGTAATTATAGCAAAATTATTTTATTCTGCTTACCAATATACTGTAGATGTTTGACTATATACTCTGTTTAGTTAGGTACTCAACTAAAGATAAATAATTGTAGCGATTAATTGTTAATTCACCTCTGCCTAACCCTCCCGGGATAAAGGCGTGATTGTATGTATGTATGTATTAATACATATACAAACACATATATAAACATATAATAAACTAACTGATTAACTAGTGGTTTGATTTCGGTTTTTAGTCTTTAAAATGTGTTTCTAAACAGAAAAACATTAATGTACTGAGTTTTTAAATAAAGCACAATAAAAAGGCTTCAAAATTGTTTATTTTTAGTTAAGTACTGAACGGAATGGAGTATATGTTTAAATTGATCACAAACTATCGTTTTATTCCACGGTAATAAAAGGTACAAAAAATATCAACATGGTCGAGCCGAACTTTGCTTTGATCCGCCTAAACCTTCTAACCTAAACTATCCGAGTCGGCTTCATGTTAGGACGATTTTTTTTGGAGTTCACAATATGACAATTGCGGAACCTGAGATCTATTGATAATATTTCGACAATGTATTATCTGACGCGATGAATGACAAAAATTCTGTTGATATAATTTTTATTTTGAGATTTTTTTCAAATTGTTTGAGAACTTTAGGAACTTTGTTCTGCTCTGTTCGTCACATCATTTCCTTTTTAGTAGTACAGTCCGTCAAATCTAAGAAGTACCGTTTGACAGTTCTGACAATTGAATGATAGGGATGGGATGAAAAAATCGATTACTATAATATCCGAACTTTAAGAGATCGATTACTATAATATCCGAATTTTAAGAAATCAATTGTTATAATTAAATAAAAGAAATGTTTAGGATATTTTTTTATTCACTACTAGTACTAGTATCGTCGTCTTCGTCATCATCGTCATTTAAATTAATGACCAGTTGATTGTCCATTACATTATCAAAGTGTACGTCTCTTTCGAAGTCGTCCATTATTATTTTCTTTGTTTTTTGTACTACTTTACTCCAATCTTCCTGTGTAACTTGGGCACATGCTTCCTTTAATAAACCTTCCATTTTCTTGACACTGAAGGGTGGTTTTGTGTTGTGTCTTGCTGCATAACCTGTAAAACAATAATGTAACTATTTGATAGCAGACGAAAACCATTGTTTAAATTATAAATGTTAGAAGTACTCGTGTTATTATTATAATATTATAAAATATTACCTTTAACTTGGGCCCAAATCAGTTCAATGGCATTATATTGGCAATGGTACGGAGGAAGTCGTATGACTTTGTGCCCGTGCTCTTCGGCCAATTGGTCAATTACATATGTCGGTTTTGGTGGTTTATGCAATTTCACTAACTGTAATAATTCAGCTTTTAATAGTGACATGTCGGCATCCACTCCTTTTCTTTGCAGCCATGCCACCAAATCTGCTTTCTTATTGGCTGACGTAGGTGCTTTATCAATTTGCACAGAGTGGTATGGGGCATTATCCATTATAATTGTGCTGTTAGGAGGGATATTCTGTAATAAATTTAAGAACCACTCTCGGAACCTTACTGCGTCCATTTCTTCATGATACTCTTTAGTGCTTTTGGATTGGAAAGCTAATAAAGAGTTTTCCACGAAGCCTGTAGACGCTGACCCAGCATGGCATATTATGAGGCGTCCACCTTTTCCTATCGGCACCTTCGAGCACGAAGCTTCAGAATCATCAGTCCATGTTTTCGGCACAGAATGGTTGGAATTTAGCCAAGTTTCGTCCAAAAATATTACATTATCCCAGTTTATAATTTGTTTAACTTCGCGCAGGAATGTTAGTCGCTGCATAATTATGTCATGTCGCTCCATAACAATTTTTCGTTTGTCAACTTTTTTGTATCTGAAGCCAATTCCTGTTATTACCGTTCTCAACGACTCTATGCTTCCCTTATACAGCCCGGCATCTTTTAAAGTTGCACATAACTTTGCCAATGTTGGAAATTCGCCTCTTGTAAAATACCCGTATATATGGTTTCTAATAGCATGACTATCGAATTCATCGATGCCTGTCACAGGTTTATTTCTTTTTCGTTTTTTCGGTGTGTGAAGTACGTTACTGTCACTCCCCGAAGGCCCATATTTTTCACTTAATATTTTGCCAACGGTGCGGCTACCAATACCGAGAGCTTCACCGACGCGATCCCGAACTTGTGTAACTGGCAGTAGAAGTCCACCATTTTGAGATTCACGCTCAAAATACTCGTGTAATTTCACCACCAATTCACGAGCCTGGCTGTTCAAAGTACGTCCTCTTTTCGACATTATTAATAAACACTTGCTTAGTTCGGAGTCCAGTATAAATATTGCCAAGGTAAACGGATAAAGAATGATCAGTCCAGAAAAGTAATAGCCAAGTCACAAATTGTAAAACACAAACGAGAAAGCAAGTACGCGCACAGTCAGCTTCCAAGATGGCGAGAGACTGCTGACGCCGAACCGACCGAGCGGACCGCGTGCGCTTGTAGTTGGCAGTGTTGCCAGAAAAAAAAATTGTAGAGACTTGGACACCTGCGATTTTGCCTATTGACCTAAAAATAATTAAATTAATTTATTTTAGGGTATCTGTGTATTCAGTGCATTATGCGGTCGCGCAGTAACGTCGTTAATTTATAACATCAGGCAACAACATTTTTGTGAATGGGTTCTACATACCTTATTTTTATTAGTTTTAGACGTAGAAATAAGACTTAGAAGAAAAAATTGTAATTGTAAAATCAATGGATGTGCTTGTTAAAAATTTGTTTATTTCTCTGTAATATGCAAACCCATACTATCATACACAAAAATAAATGTAAAAAACACTATCCCTGACTCCATTTACTATTTCGACAGCGTTAGCGCGAGAAACCCCGACTTATTTGGGCGCGAAAATCAAAAATCGACAAATCGCTTTCGACAACTTTTTAAAGAAGCAAATATATTTGATTTATAAATACGTATTTTTGGTGAATGGGTTTTATCTCATATTTTACGATTACATAACTATTTAGTTATGTAATCGTAATATGTGAGATAAATCCCATTCACATGAAAAAATATTTGTTTGGTTGTCAAGTGTAATTTGTAAATAATACATTCGATTTTTCGTATATGTAAACGATTTTTTTGCATACAAGTGTATCCGAAGAGTCGCAACACTACGTGCAGTGACCTAACTACGTAACTTTGTAATGCGGTCAAGAATATAACTATTAGAAATTATTTACTGTGTAAATATGTGTTATTTTGCTTTGTTTGAAAGTTTTCAATTACATTTAGATATTAAGAATTGTACATTTTTAGATACAATAATGAAATCTTTCTAAATTCATGGTTTTATGAAAAAGGTTATCGAAACTGAATAATGTACGTATGAACAAAGTTGTTTCGGTTTGAAAAATATGAAACGTCAAACGGTACCTCTTAGATTTGATGGACTGTAGTTATTGGTGACATTAAATTCCTAAAACTAAAAAAAGCTTTTGAATATAGGAATACAAAGCATTTTGAAATGATTTTTCATTTATATTTTTGTTTAATCTTTTTTTTTATTTATTTAGGTAGCAAACAGGCTCATCGCCCACCTATCTACAATGGTAAGCTATTGCCGTGATGTTTGGACGCTTGCAACATGGCAACACCAATAGCTTATATCACTTGCACTTTGCTATGCTACCTGCACAAGGCAAAAGGGTTGGGAAAAGAGTGGAAAGAGAGGGAGAAAGCCTCCCTTCCTTTCCAAGGTATTATCTGGATTATAATGTAGCTTTAAATCGACCATTTAGGTAAAAAGTGCCAGGTTGACAGCAATGGACTCACTCCTATTACGTGGGATCAAAAAAATACGAAATGTGGGTACATAACTATTCTGAAAGTGAGTTTGTATAGTTTTTGAGGGTAGTTATGAAGAATAGTGCTATGAAATGTGTGTATCGATTGTGTACTATCGCCAGGAGGCTCAGTCGGTGGTCTGCATAAAAGTATGACGCGGTTATCGTCGTCGCAGCAAATCAACACACCGCCTAATGGCACCACCAACACTGGTACGTAAAGTAAATAATGTTAGCAAAAAATTTTGAAGGAAATATATAAAGTCAATATCCAGGACGAGGCTTGACACCGCCTGTATCTTGTGTGCCTCATCCAGGTACACACGGTAGGAACCATCTCCCGAAATGAACATATAATAATATAAACATCCGAATTGAGAACCTCCTCTTTTCTAGAACTCGGTTAAAAGTCGGATGTATCGTTTAACTGCAATACGAATATTTGACTTGATTACTTCATATAATTTTTTCAATGCGAGTATCCAACCCGAATTTGATTATTGTTACCTTCGATGAGTACGATACGTATCGCGATGATTCGATATAAAATCTCTTTGTATCGAAACTCAATAATATCGATATCGTCCTTCTCACTTCAACGGCGATTCAACTCCCGTCCTGGCTGTTGACTTTTGGAATTTAACTATCATCTAATTATATTTTTCTGTTAAGAAAAGATATATTTAGAATTTAAAAACTCCGCCATAGGCCGTGTTAAACGAAGGAGCTGTATATTAAAAATATATTTTTGAAACGAAGCACTGCACTGCTTATATGCAATGATTTTGGGCAAATGATATTGTGTTCTACAGAGTACTATTGTTGTTAATAGCTCCAGCTAAGCTAAATTGCTTGTATTAGGAATGGGTTCAAGTCTTGCAAGTTTTATATTACCAGGTCCAATTTATGCCGTCATTCCACTGTTGCTTCCAAATAATGTAAATATAAAAAATGTTGGTTTGTTCGTTATAAAATAATGCCAAAACAGCTATACAGGTTTGGAGAAAATTTATTACACAGAACATAATTTTACTATCTGTTTTCATCACTCCGTTGTATGGTATGTAATGTAAATTAAGATTATGTATTAGAAAAAGAAATACGAATGTGTAACTTAAATGAGAGTACAATGCTCCGAGCAGGAAAAACTATCGTTAGCGAATCGTAAACGTATCGAGAGAATGGACCATTGCGATTGGCCGCCTGCCTACTGTGAACCTGTGTGCGTGTGAAGCCAGCCAATCGCAATGCACCGTTCTCTCGATACGTTTACATTACGATTACGATAGATTTTCGCGCTAAGGGTACTGATATAAATCGTATGCTGTAATAATATGGCACGTTATGACGTGGAATGAATGAGTTGTATTTGAATGACAAAAGAAGTATAGAGAACAAATGCACAGGGTTCACTATTATACAAATTGTCAACCACGGTCATAGCACAGGCACTGCAAAAATGTTAATGAAATGTTTTAGACTTTACTGTTATACTGTTAAAGTGTCAAATTAAATAGCATCTTGTAGAGTTAATGAAAAATTTAATAAACTGTTTTTCATCTGATTTTGGACTTTAATCCCATTTTAATGAAGTTCAAAATTTAATGTTTTGACATGTAATTGCTATGACAATGGTTGACAGCTAGCAGAATATGGGTCATGTCTGCTCGAAGAATTTCGCTGACCATATCAGCTCAGAAGTAGCATAATATAAAATGATAGACTGTAGTGTAATGAAGCATGACAGAATTTTTAAATTTAGTATATCTTAACGGCGATTTCCACTTTAGCATCTAGTAGCAAACCGTCGCTAGCATCGAGTGGCGCGGTTGGTAGTGGCAAGTCGAGCGGGGCCATCACTGTCACCACGATTTCCCCACCGCGAGTGCTGCGGCCCACTGCCAGGGCGCATCACCACCATAACATTATCATTGGACCCTCTACTTCGGTTAGTTAAGCCCTAGGGCATTTTCTTTTATTTCTTCTAGTACTATATATATAGGTATACGAGATTGTGAAATTATAGTAGGGTAACGATTTATTCAGAGAAATATGGGGCCCAGTATTGTGCCTTGAAGAACACCCTACGAAAAAAGATAAAGTTCTATGTAATCTTTAATACATTTGATTTACACATATTCTTTAAGTTTTCTAACCAAGTTTTAAACCAAAAAATACAAATTATCTATATACTTTTAAGTTAAAATAGTAATAAGCCATGGTATATGAGATAGAATGCTTTAGACAGGTCGAACAAGACTACAGTTATTATTTTAAATTTGTATTTTATTTTATATTGGCAGCAGCGGACGCAAAATAAATGAATGTAGTTTTAATCATTTCTGATGATAACGATACTTTGTTTCAGAACACTGGACAAACGATAATATCTGGCCCATCAGCACTCCAACCGCAATCAATATCCGTCAACCCGCTCACATCCGGCAAATCTTCAGACGCGCTAACACCAATCACTTCTTCCGTATCCATCCAACACTCAAACACAGCTCTCGGCAATGTATCTGTCATCACACCAGGAGCAAACAATACGTCTTCTGGACCTATTAATACTCCTAATACGAATCCAATATCCATATCAGGGCCAGTAACAGTGACTTCTCGGCGTGCCAATAATACTAGTGTTACAATGATAAATACTAATTCGAATAATAACTCGAACTCGAATCATAGGATTAGCGTTTTCGAGCCATATCCCATGAGGGATACGGTGCAACATTTCTGTGAGAAACACCTGGACAAGATCAAGGCGTATATGGATAATGTGTCGCTAAGGTTACCTCCGCCGGCCAAGTGTACCATTGAAGGTGAGTTTTTCGAATATCTTTAACCAATCATATCATTTATATACTTTTATAGCCATCATTCAACCTTTTATTACGTATTCTGATGACGTGAGTATGTATTTATTCGTTTCCGAATTTCATAGAGACATTTAGACATAGTTGACCTTCTAACTGAACAAGGAAAATAAATCACAGCTTAACATTTTTTATTATTATTTACAAGTAAACATATTTTTACATTAATAAAAAGCGGTATTGCGGGATTCTGTTTGATTTTCCTGTTTGATTCGGTGCCGCAACGTGGACACTTACAGTGGGGCTGGTCCATAGCTTAAAAGTCGCGCTGCGGGCTATGGAGCGAGCTATGCTTGGAGTTTCTCTGAAGGATAAAATTCGGAACGAGGTTATTCGACAGAGAACCAAAGTTACCGACATAGGCCACAAAATAAGAAAGTTAAAGTGGCAGGGGGCTGGCCACGTTTGCCGAAGGACCGATGACCGTTGGAGCAAACGAGTCCTAGAGTGGAGACCGCGAGAAGGTAAACGAAAGGTAGGACGCCCCCTAGCCAGATGGACTGACGACCTGAAAAAGGTGGCTGGGACAGACTGGATGCGGAAGGCGGAGGATCGGATAAAATGGCGCACATTGGGAGAGGCCTATGTCCAGCAGTGGACTGCAGTGGGCTGATTGATTGATTGATTGATAGTCTACTGCTCGGCCTTCACTGTCAAAATTTTCTTTAGTCATATAAAACCATTTGCAGGAGCGTTTTGAATTTCGATCATTCCAACGCCCCAGTAATGTTGGATGAATCGTCGTCGTGCTGGGGTTATTAAATACTCTTTGATTGGATGTCAAACTGTTCCAAAATCAAAAAAAAATATTTTCTTCGTCCGTAAATTCGATACTATGTTCTTTTTTCGAAAATAATGCCAATGTTTGGATGCGCGTAGCGCGTGCGCTGAGCGGTTAAATATTCTTTGATTGGATGTCAAACTGTTCCAAATTCAAAAGATTTTATTTTCTTTGTCCGTAAATTCGATACTATGTTCGTTTTTCGAAAATAATGGCAATGTTTGTATGCGCGTGGCGCGTGCGCAGAGCGGCGCAGCAAGAAGCAGGCGCGGCTGCAGTTCGCGTGCGGGCGGCGCGGGCCGCACTGCCTGTACGCGCGCGCGCTGTTCTCCATGCGCACGCGCGCGCCGCGCGTGTGGATCCACCTCATGTTCCTGGCGCTGCAGGCGCGCCACCCCGCCGCGCTGTCCTCGCGCGACCCCACCGTGGCCTCGCTCAAGCACTGCTGGGACATCCTCAAGTGCGAGAACAAGACCTTCCTCACGCTCGTCACCGGCGCCTTCCCCGGCATCAAGGTCGGTGTCTGTCCCCACTCCCCACTCTACCGATACTGTCCCATTAGGACACATGGATAGCATGCTATTATCTAAAGTGCCCTGATTAACCCGATGTGCTCGCGAATTAAGAAAAGGGAAAGAAAGCGACGAAAGAAATAGAACTTTTTTTTTTTTTTATATAGGACACGCCAATTTGACCTCACCTCGCCTGATGGTAAGCTAAAGGCAAAGTCTCAGGAAAGAGGGTCACCATTACAGACACTAAGTGCTACAATGGTGGCACTCAGCTTGGCGGCCTCATCAGATGCTTTTTCACGCCCCGCTTAAAGGCCCCGGGACTGTAGGAAGAAGGAAACACGTGTGCTGGTAATGAATTTCAGGTCTTGGTGGTGCGGCAAAGAAAAGAGTCTCCGAACCGCTTGGTTCTTGCTCGTATATTCTGCACAGTGTGAGGGTGATATCTAAGGCCTGCACGTGTGCACTGTCCACGGCCGATTGATCTGTGTTATTCCTGCAGTGAAGAACACGACATATCTTACAAAAAGAACACGGTCTGAGTCCGTACAAGTATTACGTAAGCACTAAATGGATGGGGTCTTTGCATTATTTGTTTTTGATGACGTGAGAGTCCTCCACCCCCAATCTAGTTAATGATTACGTAAGCAGATGTTATATAACCCTAAAAAAAACACGTAAAACAATATGCATATAGGTACCAATGTTTACGTAAGCATGGGGTGGGGGGTAAGAGCTTTGCTGACAAGGGGGAGGGGGTTGGGGGTTAAATAATTGTAATAAATCTGCTTAATAATATAATAATAATAATAATTTATTCATAAATCACAATTGTAGCTTCACAGAATAAATAATGTTGCACATTTGTAATCATAGGGTTGTTCTTCTACAATAGGTTGGTTGAGTTACCGCTCTCCTAAATAGACTATAAGTAGCCTGTGTTATGGAGATACAGGGTTCTCCTTAATATTGTAAGAGTTATAATAGTTATCTTTATCAATTCAAGATTACAACACCATTTTAGAAAAATTTCATACAACATTCAAAGAAAATAAAATAATATTAAAAGAAATAAAATCGTACATAATTATCTGTGTGTATGCGAGGGTGTGTATGTGAGTGCCTGTGTACGTGAAGTTGTGTATGTGTTTGTGAGGGTGTGTGCATATATCGATACCTCTGGGCTCAAAGGTCGTAAAGGACAAAATGCGACTTTTCAGGAGAAGCAAAAAACAAAAACAAAAAAATATTTTTTACTCTAACTTTTTTGTTTCTTGAGCTATTTTAATAAAACCAAGGCAAAAAGTGCTTAGAATTTATAGTATTTTCTAAAGCAGTTTAATAAAAATACCCTAGTGCTGTATTTACCGAGATAGATTTCCTTTACGATCTTAAATTTGAAAATAAAAGTCCTTTACACCCGTCAAATTTCCATCCTAAGATTTTACTGAAGGGTGTAAATCTACTTCACTGCACAATACTGAAGAAAATAAGGTAATAATCGACTAGTGTAATAATTTTTAGGTCATAAGGATCACTTGCTAACTCATTTTAATTTTCAAATAAACTTAATTATTAGATGGATTATGGTATACTAGGTACTGTATTTTATTTACAAATAATCATGAAATAATTATAATTATAGAAATAAAAAGCACATTTGTGTAATCAAATTGACATCGTTTATTATTTTGAGATCCCTTATTATTTTGTATAGGTCGCGTCATGAGTTATGAGCGCTATGTTTTCGAGGTGGGAATCTGCGCAAGTGAATTAAACATCTTGACCTCATAATCCACATGCGCAGAGCCTCACCACCAAAACAGAGTGCTCATACATAACTCATGACGTGAACTATATTTGAACACAAAACACTAAATCTAGAAATTATAAATTATTTTTTTGGTTGCATTTTCTTCACTTTATTCTTTGCTCTTTAAGTTTCATCATCATCATTCATCATTCTTCTTTAATCATCCTTATAATCAGAATTTGTTTGAGTCTTGATCTAGAATCTTCTCTCACTTCCATACTTCACACTCATTCTTTCACTTCTGCACTTCATTCTTCTTTCTCACTGTTTTCATTGTCCTCTCCATCTGTTTCGATCAAAGTGTCTTGTACCACAGAATTGCATGGAAGCTCTATATATTCTTTATGAAATCTGTTAGGTATTGTTCCATTTTTACATAGGTTAGTTAAATCTTTATATTTAACAGTAGCTATCGCTAATCTGCTATTATATAACTGTGTCATTGCTGCATGTAGTGGCTCATTTACATCAATCACTGGCTCATTATTAGTCTGGCATTTTTTCTTTCCCTTACCCTTCCCTTTTGTTTTTCCTTTAGATTTTTCACATAATTTTATACAATGAGTTTCTGCTTCAGCTTCCATAGAATATTTGACAAACATTTTGTCGATATGTTTTTTTTTAATGTGGCGACTCTGATATTTTTGAATTTAATATCTTTTAATGTTGTTGGTGTGAATGTATTTGAAGCTAATTGGTCAAATTTAAAAAAATCAATATATTCCATGACATTGACTTTGTAAGGCCTTGGTCTTTTGCGGGCTGATTCAAAATATGTAGGCCACTGGGAGGGACTCCATACAATAACTTTTCGCACTTCCCTTTCGATAACAGCATGAACTGTATCGGCCGGCATGTATGTATGGCCTGGGAGTAAATAATTAATTTGAATTAACTCCAAATTAATTGCCGATTTCAAGAATTGGTTCATGGCAGCCAACACGATTTTATTTTTGTTTTGACCACTGCATGAATCACAGTACATCAGAAGATGTTTTACACCCATTTTGTCCTTTTCCTCAAAATATTTAACTAAGCAAGTTGCAATTTCGTTACTCCCTCTTTTGCCGTCGCATTCCCCCCATGTATAACAACTAACATCCTGTGTGCGACTTTTATAAATGGTGAAATTAAACACCGAATATTTTCTAGAATAGTACAATATCATACTTTGTCCATGTGGCGTATTCAAAACTTTTTGTAGGTCAAAGCTGCAGGTGACTGTTTCATTGTTGGGTGAATTTAGGGTTTGATGATTTTTAAATCTCTTATAAGTAGATATCTTCTCTTTGAGATGAAAGTTCAGCAGCTCTTTGTCTATGTGATTAATTTCGTCTTTATTAGTTTCTGCTATGACGCAAGTTAAGCATTTATCTTTTTTCGGTATGTGAAAGCTTATGTTATACTCGTTAAAAATAGTTCGAAATGTATTCTCACTTAATGCCTGCTTTTCCTGTTCAGTGCAATATTTTAAATACATTTGATATAAGTTACATTTATATTTTTCATTTCCTGAGGAAGATAAGTAAAGAATGAAACTAGGTAGTAAAGGACATTTGTGTTTTTTTTATTTTAAATTGTAAGGGTGTATAGGACAATTTGTAAATATGGTGTCCTTTATATCCAAATTTTTGAGGTGACTTATAGGGAGTATAAGACAATTGAAATTTTTAATGTATTTTACACCCAAAAGTTTGTTTATACTTTCCTTTACTACCAAAATAATTTCGCTCTAGTAGGTAAGTGTTATTTACATCCATATTTTCACGGTAAACTTTGCCTAAAGTCCCAGATTATGTGGGTCGTAAAGGCATTTTTTTTTGCGAATTTCATAGAACTGAATATCCAGATCGATAGAGAATTAAAAACTGAGTAAAACAGTATCAAAAAGTCATTTTCGCCCAAATGTCCTTTACGACCTTTGAGCCCAGAGGTATCGATATGTGTGAATGTGTGTGTGTTTAGGTTTGATTTAGGTGTGAATATATTTTTCAGTCTGGTCATAGGTTAGATTTGAGAGAAAAATTCGCAGTCTCTTTCGCATCTAAGTGTGAAAGTTCGTAGATTGCTCAAGTAATACTTACACGGCCCCCCTCGCTTTGTCGTAGATACTTTCCCATGAAACGTTACCACGGTGTTTTCTATCACCCCTCCCTCCCCCTCAATCTCCTCCCAATAAAATAACTTCCAACCCACGAAACGCTCCGTCCACTTATCTTTATTATTTTCATGCATAAACTAACGCACTAAATGTACCTTTTCGCAGGAACAAGAGATGTTACTGAACGAGTTGCGCGCGGCGGGGTTCTTCGACGTGTTCGAGGTGGTGGCGCGACGGAACGACGGCGCCGCGCTGCCGCCCACGCAGGTGACGTCACACTACATACATACATACATACATATATACATACATACATACATACATACATACATACAAACATAATTGTTTATTGTACACCAATAGATTACAGTAGAACTTGTAGGTAGCATGCATACAGTTTAATGTACAATGGACGGCCTTATCGCTGGAAGCGATTTCTTCCAGTCAACCTTGCAGCTTACATAGTCTTTAGTATACTGGCAACTTTATTTTATGGTGCAGTGGGAAAATGGCTGCTTTGAGAGTCGTGTCTGATGGCGGATAATAGTGCAGTTCTTTTACGCTGATTGAGATACTAATGCCAGTGTGGTCTTATGTCTCTTTTTTTTTGTCTAGGACACATCAATTTGACTTCACCTCGCCTGATGGTTAGCTAAAGGCAAAGTCTCAGGAAAGAGGGTCACCATTACAGGCACTAAGTAATGTTACAATGGTGGCACTCAGCTTAGCGGCCTCATCAGATGCTTTTTCACGCCCCGCTTAAAGGACCCGGGACTGTAGGAAGAAGGAAACATTTAAACTTTTTGAAGTAAAACTTCTTTACGCACTCTTGATTTGGTGAGTAGGTGAATGCGTGAGAGTGTTGCGAAAAGTGTGATCGGGCGAGGCGAACGGAAGTTGAGAGGGAGATATAAATTAGTGAAGATAGAAAAAGATAGAGTTACATATATTACTGTAGGGACAGAGCTTGCATGTCTGTATACCTCGAAGGCTTAGCAAGGGTGTACAATCACAATTTTGCTGTATTCAATATCCCATGTAACAGGGGGGAACCTAAACTCAGTAATGCTTTTCTTTCTTCAACAATTACAAATGAAAATTGGCATAGCAATGCGTAGAGGACCAACAAAAACACTCATGTATCAGGGAGCGTCTCTGGATCGGCCGGGGTGCGAGGGATATGCCTGATAACCTCACCTTCGGCAACCAATACGACTCACAGGCTTCGTGCATTTTAGTCGTTTCAAGTCCGACCTAACCTCCCCCACCGGCTCCGTTGGAGGGGGAATCCGTGGTTATTTTGCACACAAAAAAAAGTATGTTTGTATGTATAAGTCAACTGTATCTAAGTAGTAGATCTTGTAGGGCGCGCCGTAGTAGCGGCGGTAAGACCCATCATGGGGGAGTGGCTAGAGAGGCCACACGGCAGCCTGGCATCTGCGTCGGATGGAGAAAGAGCCAACGTCCGAGTGCCATCACTGCGACGCGAGCGAGGACTCGGGGCCGCTCTTGCTTCTGCGAGCAAGTAATGCTCGTGAAGGAGGAGGCGGGGCGGGAGCGATGAAGGATCGCAAGCCAAGCTGCCCGCGTACGAAGGCAACTCGGGCGTCAGAGGTCGATGAACGACCTCCGCCCCCCATGAGCGCAGGCCTGGGGGTGACAGGTGGAGCCGCCTGTCACCCTGGCAGAAGCAGGCCGCGGCGGCAGCGCGACTGGCGCGCCTCCCCGTTATCCGGGGACGAGTTGGGCACTCTGTAGTCCCCACACACCCGAAGAGAGGGCCAGATCGTGAGAGATGGCCCTGGGTTGGCCGGGGTGCGAGGGACATGCCTGTCAACCTCACCTTCGGCAACCAAAACGACCTACAGGCGGCATGCGTTTTAGTCGGTTCGAGTCCGACATAACCTCCTCCACCGGCTCCGGTGGGGAGGTATCCGTGGGCATTTTGCGCACGTAAAAAAAAAAAAGTAGTAGATGTTGTTTACGCCGCGTTGTAGTGGCACGTACGTGACGACGTGTGTATGAGTGAGTAAGGCGAGGTGCCCTGCCGCAGGCGCCGTGGGGCTGCTTCCTGTGCACGCACCCGGAGCGCGCGGTGGGCTTCCTGGCGGCGGACGGCGCGCCCGTCATCGAGGGGCAGCTCAAGGAGAAGAAGGGCCGCTGGCGCCTGTTCCGGCGCTGGCGGACCAGGTACTTCACGCTCTCGGGGGCGCACCTCTCCTGCAAGGGTTCCGTAAGTTTTTTTCTGATAGAAACTTTATTATTTTTCTTCCAGCACTTTCCCAGGCAATTGTTCTTATTTTTTTTATTATTATCGTAAACTGTACATTTTACAATAATATAATGAACTGTAAAAGTAAAACTTTCTTATGAAAAATAGTTTTGAAGATATTTGATTTTAAAAATTCTATTTCTCGAGCCGCCCGAAGACGCTCCATACAAAATCGTGACACGCGGTGACACGTCCGAACAGGCTTAAAGAAAATAACTTATACTTAAAGTTTTCAATAAGTGAAAGAGTGATGTCTCGAGTATTTTGTAAGTATGTCCACTATTTCCTCAAAAACGAATGAATCTATTTTTATTTATCTCCTTTCATAGAGCGGCGGCGAAAGTATTGACATCAACCAGATCCGCTCGGTCAAAGTGTCGCGAGGCGCGCGCAACATTCCCAAAGCGTTCGAGATCTTCACCGGAGACCAGACCCTCATCCTCAAGCCCAAGGACGGGAAGAACGCGGAGGAATGGGTGCAATGCCTCAGCATAGCCGTGGCTCACTCGCAGGCGAGGGACGCCCCCGCCAAGGCCAACAGTCTGCCTGCCAGGGGACTTACCCTCAAGAGCTTTTAAAGGTACCTAAAGGCAAAATTATTTGATATATAATTATGCTAAATAATATAGAAGTGTTGTCTTCTATAAACCGGTGTAGTTATGTAACTACTATCAAAATAAATCGACCTATTCATCGAATAATGATACTATTACAATATTTCAACTTTACATAGATCTAGCCCTCTAGAGAAATAGTCTATGGTCGGCAGCGCGAGTGTAACACCCCTGGTGTTGCAAACGTCCATAGGCCATGGTAACCACTTCCCATCAGGTGGGCCGTGTGCTTGTCTCCCACCTAAGTGGTTGTAGCTTTTTTCTTTAACTTCTATACGAGAAATGACTCTTTGAACATTTTAAACATTGTTCCCTAAGAAAAATGATGGCAGTTCGTAATCAGATGTAACTTTGTTCTATGCATAGGTCGTCAACAACAAAATGTAAAGCCATAAACTGTAATTAATGACTGATAACAAGACTTGTTCAAAAACAATTATGCATTTCGTATACATGCTATTCTTTTTATATTGTCATATAAATTATATGCGGCCAAATATGCTATTTTAATGCATAATGTTTATTATTATTTTGGAATTTATGTAATTAAATATCAGTTACTTAATATAGAGATAAGACCACAGATTTAGAGTAGGCTAGATGCCGTATGCCGTCCGTCCCAGTGTGTCCTTCTACTTTAGTACATGCTCTATCTCACCGTGCGATAGATAACACAAAAATAATGGTTCAAAAACAATTAAAAATAACACGCTTTATTAGAAAATCCAACTAAAGAGTAAAAAATTATGACGAATGTGTGTAAAATCGTTAGTTGACAAACGTTGTCAATAGATGGCGCTCGTTGTTGTTGTGAATCGCGATTGTGAACTATCGAGATTAGAAAATAGAGTGAATAACTAAACGCCTGTGGAAGAACGAGGTGTGATGTTCTTCTGACCAGGCAGAATTACATCTGACGAGCCGAGTCCCAACAGTTGTAGTTAGGATTGTACCAGCGCGGGAACTTCACTTTCACGATGCAGGATCAGTAGTGACATATCAGTATTGAAGTAGTTCGGCTTGCTGTCGCTAGATGGCGTTATTTACTTATGGTAATGACTTGACTCACATCTATTTTATTATTGTTAAAAAGCGTAGAATGATGTACCCATGTTTTTTATAGTTCACATACGGCATCTAGTGTACTCTAAGTCTGTGTGTAAGACACTGCTGGTGAGTCCAAGGTCGTCCTTAGGTATAGGTACAGTCGTGTAAATAATCGAAAATGCTCATAAAGTAATATAAGTTTTAGAATATTTAATCACATTCCTTTTATTATCGGGAATGCTAGAAGGTTGTATCGAGAATTTTTTCGTCCATATTTATATATATATGTAGGTACAATTAGCGACAAAATGCTTATGCTATGTATGACATACAAACGTTTTTGCTACATGCCTATACATATTATGTACTTAAGATAGGTTTTGTGTATTTTTAAATATGTATATTTGTGTGAATTATTCTTAGAGGATAAATCTAAACAAGTAATTTGAATCGTTGTTTCTCAAATGAAAAAAAATTTAGTATTTGAGTACTAAATATTTGCTAAAGAGGGACAACATTCAATTTAAGAGTACGTCGATTACAAACAGTGTACAGTTCACATAATATTATATTTATATGTACATAACTGAGCGCCAATTCTCATAATAATCTGTTCAGAATTCAGTTTCGAGCTAATATCAATTGTCCAACTGTCAAAAACGATCACGAAATCAAAGGAAAACTTAGACCGTAAACTGTATAGACACAGCATTCATCGCAAAAGACGGCGTGAAAAACGCGTTTTGTACATACGCATACATACATATAATCACGCCTTCATCCCCGGAGGGTTAGGCAGAGGTGAATTAACACCCACATTTCACCAATCATTGAATTCGGTCCCATGTTAAAGGGAGTGAGCCTATTGCCATCTTCCGGGCACTATTGTTCACTAAAACCATGTATCTGAGGCTGAGTCTGGGCTGTATATATCTGTCTGATGTTAAACAGCCCTATCCCTTAGCCGCCTTGTACGACACCGCATGGAAAGTGATGGGGTGGTCCATATTCTACTCTGCCGGGAACCACGCGCCGAACGCGTTTTGTGCGAGTAAGGTAATGGCAATATGGTTCTTTAAACTGTTCGTGTGTGCATGTATAATGTATGTACGTAGATATCAAATTATAACGAAGTAGTAGACATTTTTTACGCCGCCTTGAAATGACTATTGCTGCGTCTAGATATAAAATTTGTATATAGTCTCAACTCACGAGAATAGAACCTACTTTTTGACATTTCGGAGATTCAAATTAAATTGACACTGAATTTGAACAGAATTTTGTACGAGAAATTGATTATGATCAATAATTTTTCTTCATTATTTTTATTGTAATATAATTAAGTGCCTTATTCAAGATAAGTGTCGCCTAAACGCGCAAAAAGTACAATCATCATATATTATGTTTAGTATCGTATGTCCGGGGGTAAGCAGAGGAGTCAGGAGGGAGACAAAGTTATTTAGTCATATATATAATTTGATTTTATTGTGATTAGTTTACTGTATGGTAAACCGAATCCGTCCCTGTTCGATATTCGTACGACGATTCAGAATCGTGCTATCAGACTATGCGATGTCTTTAAAAATGATTTTTTTATAGAATGAAATTTTAAAGCATTTAGTATGCTCACTACTTAAATCAATTAAGATATAGAAAAGAAAAATCCGGTCAGGTGGGATTCAAACCCGCGATCTTTCCCTTACAGGGGGAACGATCTGAGCACTAAGCCACAGTACCTCCGCCCGAAACCATCCAAATTCTTCGAAAGAGGTTTGAACCCCACCTGAACCGATTCAATTTTTTCTATATCTTTATCTATGATTGTTTTAATTAAACTATTTTAGAGTGCATATGAGCCAGCTGTATTCCACCGTACCTGTTAATATTGCAGCTTTCGAAATATTTCAATATGAATAATTTAGCTACATTCTATCATCGTACCGCAAGGAATTCATCCTCACACATTGCGACTGGAAACGGTACGCAACTGTACGGTATGAAAGGAACTTTATACCACACACGCTCAAGCTGTGGAATGATCTCCCTGCTGCGGTTTTCCCAAGTAATTACAATATGGGGTTCTTCAAGAGCATTAGAAGGTTTCTTCAGGGTTGGCAACACGAGGGTAACGCCCTTGGTGTTGCAACCGTCCATAAGTCACGGTAACCACTTCCGCCTGAACCGATTCAATTTTTTCTATATCTTAATCGTCTTGATCGAAGAGTCTGGAAGTAACACCAGTGACATTTACAAACAAAAGTCGATTCTATGGGACATCCTACTAATATTATAAATATTATGTAGCTTGTGAAGCAGCTTGTTACACACGCTCAAATAGCTGAATAGATCTGGATGAGTTTTAGTACAGGGATAGATATAGTCTGTATTAACACATAGACTATATTCTTATCCCTAGAATAGATTCCCATTGCAGGTACGAGATCAGGGTTCCAATAGTTGAAGGTGTGGTGCAAAAGGCTCTCCTGGGCACGGCGCGTATTGTGAGGAGATTTTTTTTTTATATGGGACAATTCAATTATACTTCGCCTTGCCTGATGGTAAGCTGAAGGCAAAGTCTCAGAAAAGAGGGTCACCATTACTTACATATACCATGTGACAATGGTGATACTCAGCTTGACGACCTCATCATATGCGTTTTCACGCCCCGCTTAAAGGACCCGGGACTGTAGGAAGAAGGAAACACGTGAGCTGGTAATGAATTCCAGGCCTTAACGGTGCGACAAAGGAAAGAGTCACCGAACCACTTGGTTCTTGATCGGATATTCATTTATTCCAGAGATTCCCATCTCTGGAGCCCGACCTCAGTAAGTCTGGTCCCTGTAACCGATAAGGGTCATTTATGTTTTTCTATTTGTATTAAAGGTATGTCCACACTTGTATAGTTGTGTTTATAGCTGTAGTCTCATGTATGCTCTAAGATTTAAAATATTTATAATCGGCTTTGTTCTTTGTTGTTTATTCTGAAATATCTAATTATTGACGATTCGTTCATTCAATGAAACAGTGACGTAAATGCAAAAGAATACGTTATAAAATTTGAACTTGTTTGAATATAATTATTCATTCAGTATTCTGAAAATTAAAAAATAATAACTAAATTTACCGAGATGTAACGTCACTAAAGACTGTGAATCCAGATTCTATTAGATCCCTTGGCGCTTCATCCAAATAAAACTTCCTTTGCACAAATAATTAACTTTTTCATTTTATTCGATGACAGTGTTTAGTGATTAGAAAATATAATTTGACAAAATATCACTAATAACGATACTATTTTTTAGCATAGTATATTAACGTATTGTGTCATTGTTCTTTTGAATGAGCGATTTAACAACGACAAAAATTTCCTTAGCTGCGGAACTTTTTCTTGCGCAACATGCGTTGGAGTGTAACTCGTTTTTTTTAGAATTCTAATCTAAAATAGTGCATAGATTTATTTCTAAAATTTGAAAGATTCAGACAATTTTGAATAATTTAATCTTTGACAAATTTGAGATTTTATAAATGAAGCTAGAAGACTGAGAGCTGGTCAGTGGTAATAGCTACTTATTTACTATATCTTTGAACGTTTATGAGACAAAAACAACAGCATTCTGGATACCTGGCCTTTAAGCATTATGCCTGGTATGTACATACTAATTAAGGTACCCTTAGTACGTTATGAAAACTAAGAAAATAGTTTTCGAAGGTTTGGGTATTATAAAAAGTTGTACAATCGGAAGTCGGTTGTATATTATCTACATTGAGGTCCATTGTACCTTGGAAGACTACACAGTTGAGCGATAGCACTAGGTGGAACTTGCCACACGTATTGAATAGAATAGCCACAAATTTTTTAAATGCGCAAAATCCCCACGGATCCTCCCATCACCGGTGGGGGAGGTTTATGTCGGACTCGAACCGACTAAAACGCTCACCGACTGTGTGGGCCGCTGATTGTCGGAGGTGAGATTATCTGAGACATAAACCTCGCACGTATTTAATAGACACTTGTATTTTTACACAATATTTTATTCCTGGACCAAACCGGTTTCACCTCAGTATCAAAATAAACGGGATATTTACCATATTTCATTGTTTTGAGTTTCCGATATTTTGATACTGATGTGAGTGACCATGATACTTTAAATACCGGTTTCACCTCTCGGTATTCTCAACCGGTCAGGTTAAGAACTAAAATATTGTGGAAAAGTACAAGTGTCTATTCAATATGTGTAGCAAGTTCCACAATATATTGAAGGAAGGGGGTATATTCAATAAACAAAAGACGTTTTTGAGATGCAAATTGTTTGATAGGCATCCTTGCAAAAGATTATAACCATAGTTCAAAACAGGGTGCTGTCAGCAGTGGGTGTTCAGAATGTGATTATATATTTTTTGGTTATAAAATTGTGACTCAAAATTAACATTCCCATTGTTCAGTCATTTGGTTCGATAATAATAAAATTATTATGTACTTGTTGGTCTCAATAATCATTATAAATGGTTGTAACGCGAATGACATTAGTATTAAGTAGATATAAGAGAAATAGGGAGAAGCAACTCGTAGACAGCACATTCTAGAAGTAATTGTCAACTTCGGGGATCTTCGTTGATGCTTGCGCCGTTACGGTCTAAGGATCATTTGTCTCTCTTGCTATCATGTTATTGAGGCAACCAGGGACTTCTCCTAGATAGTAGAGGAGCCCTAACCTGTAGATGAGTCCATTTGCCATCTAACACGTATGAAATAATTATGGGTTTCATTAATCGAGAGGATCAATGAAACTTGATCTAGCTACGCCTATGATAAAGAATCCTAATTGCGTAAAAATTTAATGGAGATTGTCGAAGTATACAATTCATTCACTATTTAACTCTCCCCATCTAGTTTCTAACCTGGTACTTAACTTGCCATTTCGCATTTCTTACGAAAGCACAATTTTTATGGACAATTTCGAATAAATAACATTTAGTACTTAAGTCTGTTTATATTATCTATTGTAAAGGGACAGTCATAGACACGCAATTCACGAACCTACTTTTGTAGAAGGCAGGTGTAACTTGTGACGTTATGTACTTATGAAGGTTGGAGAAAGACTGTCTCCTTAGTCGTCAGTTTAAACCTAATGTAGCCAAAAATAAGTGTTCATTGGTAAACCAAATTGTTTCTTTATTAAGTTAAACTGTATGCTTAACTCTGTTTTGTGTAAATTTACTGCAATCTGTGGTCCAATTTTATACAATTTGGAAGTATCTTTTTGATATTTTTTAGAAAAAAGACCTTTATAGGATTATGCCAAGTGCGAGTTAGTTCCATATTCCAGATCAGTACTTAGTCCTGATTCTAGGTCACAGTTCTAATGTCTTTGTGAGAGTCGAGTCACAACCTAGCGTTGTTCTGGAATATGGTCTTCTAATTAGCACCTGAAAGGTTGTGTATCACCGTAGAATATATATACACTTTGAAGTTACTTGTGAAAAAGAAAATTCATACGAGTTCACAATATTTTTTTAGAGATTATCTTTAAAAATATTTGGGATATCTTTTTTTGATAAGTATTGAAAACTTCATCGATTAAATATTCTTTTATATACTTCATAATTAGTATTGGATCCACACAATTGCTTGATATTTATGCATATTTTGTATTGTTATCTAATAAAACATATTTTATTGATCAAAGCCGATCTTGTGCACCACCGAGTTATTGAGTTAAAACAATAATAAATGTTAAAACTAATTAAAAGATATATAAATCTTCATGTCTATCAGATATAATAAAAAATGCTAAACTTAATGAAAAACTGTTCGAATAAAGAATATGTATATTAATTTATATTTGATAATTTTGGTTGTACACTAATTTACTACAATGTGGATTCTATTCGAACACTTTTACATTTTGGATAGATTTATAATACATTAATATTAAAAATTTATGAAAAAAAAAAAAGATGTGTATGTAAATTCCTTTCGATTTAATAAATATGTAGAGTATAATATACTTATATCAACACTAAAAGTATTTTACCAAAATACATAATTACCCTAGTGAAAAAAAAAAAGTTTCGGAATAAAAGTCGCACAAATTTTTAGTGGGAACATCAGATAGGTAACACTTTTTTAATCTAATTAAAGTTTAAGGCTGAAGCCAAACAAGCGAATTTTTTTGAGTTGTAAGCTGCGTAATTCCCGCTGCATGCTCCTTTTGGAAAAATCCTGTTCAATTCAGACGGTGACGCAAAATGTGTTATCGGCAAGCGCGAATTTTGTATGAAATCGAACGCAGTGAAATTACGCGACTCGCAACTCATAAAATCACGCTCGTTAGCTTCAGCCTAACTGCTTATCTTGTGGAGAATACGCACAGAACTTTTGTAAATCGTTAGTTTTTATATGTTTAATAATTATTATACTGTCAATTTCGCTGTATCGACTGGTTTTGTATGGTTTACTTAGTGTTATATGACATGTACAAAGTCTTTTAGCGTAAGGTTGCCATATATATATCACAGTAAATAATATAATAGTATTCCTACCACAGGCCAGTATTCTGATCATCTTCTGCCGTTCTTAAACAAAATACCTACATATCTGTGGCGAGGACCCGATACCTACCGGCTTCCCAGTAGATCGTATGGTGGACAAACTAGATCGATTTGTCCATCGGTTTCCCTTTCGAAAAGTTTCATCCTTCACACCTTAGCATCGGATGCAATCAGGAAAAAAGGTCTCCGTGAAGATGATGATTATTATATTCACGCCTATAAATCCCTGAAAGGGTAGGTGGAGCTGTATGAACACCCAAATTGTGATTGTCGGTCGCACGTAATAGGGGTCGAGACTATTGCTGTCAAGCGGTCGCCTTGTCATGGGCTTTATGGATGAAAAACAGCCCTATCCCTTAGTCACCTTCTACGACACCCTCGGGAAGAAATGGGTTCTACTCCACCGGTAAAGTTTTTAAAAAAGGCTAATGGTTTTTAAAGCAGTTTCCTCGTATTTTGCTATGTTTTTGAATGTCCCCATACTGTCCATATAGTATATTGTTAAATAGTTGTGATATATATATGACGAACACACGGTTGCCAAAACAAACGATAGAAATCTATAGCCAACATAATATTGTATATACAAATATTTATGACACACGTTGACTAAGTTTAAGTCTGCTTCGGACAACTGATGATGGTGCTACAGATAATAACTTTGTATGTTAGTGGTAATGTGCTTCCAGTCTGAACCAAACTTTATGTTACACGATTCGGCTCATGTACTTAAAACTGCCTTATTTATTAGTTATTACATTAGTTGTTTATATTGTTCTGTTTTATTTTGACGAATCCAAAACCTAAATTATTAAGGTGCGAGTCTGCTATTTTGCCGAAAAGATTTTGCCAAAATTTTACAACTTAAAAAAACTTTGGCAATTTTGTTTTATACCAATGCAATGTTTGGAATAATTTTAGTACCATCGTTTTGCCGAAAAGATTTTGCCAAAATTTCACTACCCAAAATATTAGCAACCTTTTTTATACCAATGCAATGTTTGGAATAATTTTAGTACGCACTTTTTCTTTTGGTCTAATTTTTATTTGGCAGAATATTACCATGGATAATATCATTATGGCATTTGTTTTTTAATCAAATGATATATTACAACAATCATTAGACAATAAAAATCTGGTCAAACGATTTGCTATGACAATAAAAAAATAATAATTTTATTATTAAATAATATAATTTTATTTTAATATAATCGTTTATTTAAGGCTCCAATTTAATTACCAATTTCGATGGTGTAACTCCAAATCTTTTTCAAGTTTTACTTTATTTTGCGTAAAATATGTTATTCCAACTGAAACATTAGACTAAATAAAAATTGGTAGAAGTACTACTTAGTTGGTAAACAAGTTATTGTTTAAACCTTCACTAACCAAACATAAAGCTTGCGTTACAATTATTTATAGAGATTTTTTACTAAGTAATAATTTGCAAATGAAATTTTCGGGCAGTAATGTTTTGGCATGTTTTTTCGGTCAAACAGGTAACCCTATTCAGGTGAGTCTGCTTAGAGCACCGGATGTCCGACGGGCCTCGATACTACTAAAGCAAAACCACTGTTGAGACAGACACTGCAAAAAAAGGCAATACATTTAAGACTTTACTGCTATAAGCTTAAAATATAAAATTGAATGAAAAGATTTTCATTACACTTTTCTTTCGCTCTACAAAAAGCCATTTAAAGTAGGGACAAGATAATAGGTCACTTTTGACAGATGTCAGTTTTATATTCATAGTGAGGTGACCTGCTTAAAAACATCGATTAAATGAATGAATCGATACAGACTTGAAACATATGTGAATTTTAAAAATGATCATGCGAATCCCTGTCCCATTATTATTTTTTCTTTCATAAATTAAAGGAGCAAAATAAGACAAGTACCTACGTAATTTAACAAAAAAATTGCTTTTATTCACTTGAACTATCGGAACTGCTATCTTCATCACTGCTGTCAGCACTCAGAGATATTATTAATTCATTTTCAATAATATTGTCTATTCTCACATCTCGTTCAAAATCTTGTAAAATTATTTTCTTTGTCTTCTCCACGACTTTTCGCCAGTCTTCTGTAGTGACTTCTGCACATGCAGTTTGTAGCAGAGTCATCATTTTAGCAGTACTGAAGGGTGGTTCAGTATTGTTCCGCGCTGCATGACCCTTTATTTGTGCCCAAATAAGCTCGATGGCGTTATACTGGCAATGGTAGGGAGGCAATCGAATAACTTCGTGTCCATGCTCTAGGGCTAGTTCATCGATTACATAGCGGAGCTTGGACGGCTTAGTTGCTTTTACCAGATTTAACAACTCAACTTTTAATAAAGTTGGACTTGCCTCCACACCATTTCTTACCAGCCACGAGACAATTTCTTGCTTTTTGTTTGCTTGAGTTGGTGGTTTATCAACTTGTACAGAATGATACGGAGCATTGTCCATTAAAATTTTCGATGGGTTTTCTAAGCTGACTAGCAGCTTCTCAAACCACTTTTTAAAAACATCAAAGTTCATTTCCTCATGGTAATCTGTTGTAGTTTTAGAGGCGAATGCGAGGAGGCAGTCTGGAATAAAACCTTGAGAAGCTGATCCCGCGTGACATATAATAAGTCGGGCTCCTTTTCCCGATGGAACTTTTGAGGTGGAGGCCGCTGTATCATCGGTCCATGTCCGCGCAACCGTATGGTTCGCATTCAACCATGTTTCGTCAATAAACACGACATTGTCCCAATCCGTAATTTTATTTACCTGACGTAAGAATGTTATTCTCTTCAAAATAATATCGTAGCGTTCTAGCAGGATTTTCCGCTTGTCGGATTTTTTAAATCTAAAGCCAATCGATTTCAAAACTTTTGATAGAGACGATTTGCCTCCAAAAAATAAGCCTGCGCCTTTTAACGAACTCAATAGCTTTTCCCGTGTAGGATATTCTTTTCTCGAGTAATATCCATAAATGTGGTTGCGAATTGCAGCAGCATCAAAATTATCAACGTCAACAATTTTCTTGTCCCTCTTTCGTTTTTTCGGTGTACGTAAAGTATTATCTTCTGAGCCTGATGGTCCGTATTTCTTTTTCAGAATTTGAGTTACTGTCTTCTTCCCTATTCCCAATGCTTCGGCAACGCGTTCTCTCGGTGGTTTCAATGGTAAAAGAGGCCCATCGTTAACTGATTCACGTCCAAAATAATTGTACAATTTCAGCACTAGTTCGCGAGATTGACTGTTTAGAGTTTTCCCCCGTTTCGACATAGTAAGACTGTAATGTTTTTCTTGTTTAATAATCGTTAAGCAATCGGAGTCCAATTTATAGCCAGGTAAACGTAGTCAGTAAGATCAGTTCAATGAAAAAGCCGGATCAGAAGAAAATAACAGAGAGCACACCAAAAACGCACAGTCACTTCGCACAACAACAAAAGACTGCGTCATCATCATGTTATGGCGACATGACATGCGTCATCGACAGGCACTGGTGTTGCTAGCAACATCCACCTAAATTGCACCCAACATCAATGACCTTTCTATTTAGTTATTTTTTTGTATTTTTATAGTTAGTTAAAAGAATAATAAATATGTATAATTAGGTTTTATTATAATCACAACGTGGTTATAAATTTATGGTGATTTTTCTTCACAAGTAATCATTGCATTCGATTCAACTTACAATCCTATCAGCTTTCGATTTTTAGAGTAACATCCCTAGTGTTTAAAAAGAAAAAGGGTGACGCAACATTGTAACGACGTTCAGTTCTTTAGATCAGAAATTGTTTATTATGTTTAGAATGGTTTATTAGTGAAAGCAAATCGTAAAATTACTCGTATCGGTCATTATTACAATAAATATGTAAACGTAATTGAAAAAAGTTAAGCAATTGTGCAGTTCTTATTTTATGCCCGCCGTTACAAGGTTACGTTGTTGAATTTTGATGAAATGTCAAAAGTGACCTATTATCTTGTCCCTCCTTTAATTTCAGACTAAGCCTATAGCATAAAATGTAACTCTTTTTTTATAGTGGCATTATGACAGTGGTTTTTGCTTTAGCAGAATCAAGGACCTGGACGTGTAATCCATACTTTTTACACACTTTTAGGTACACTATACTTTAAGGTAAGGAATAAAACTACTTTTTATACATTGTTTATCTATATTTTCCCATTATCTACAATTTAAATACATTAGTATCTACATTACAGTCTACTATCACTCATTGCATTCAGAAGTCCACACTTCAACTACAAATAACTACAAATATTTTTTTCAAAAAGGCAAGATAATATTCTAGATCAATGCTCCTGGTGTCATATTTTGTAATTGTTTCCTAAACCCATCATTAGGATGTATAGCGGTTCTTTTGCTCTTAACCAAATCATAGGCATCTTTGAATCCCATTCTTTCATAGTGCATCAGATACGCAATCGCCACAGTCGATGTTCGTGACACCCCCGCGTTACAGTGTACTAGAATATTATCTTTAGATTCTACGGCTAAACGAATGTAGGGCAGACAATCACATAATATTTCTTTGATATTAGTTTCGGGTAAATCTAAGCAGTTAATAAACTTATTGTCAACTGGAACATCAACATTTATTCCTAAACTAAGAACATGCTTTATATTAAAAGCTTCTAGAACATTCGACGCTGCACAATCCTGTGAGCCTATATACAAACAGGTTGTTATCAACACTGGTATATTGTCAGGTTTGGTGTCTACGACAAAACCGTAAGTTTTCGAACAAACTGCGGTTATATTAGAATCTCTTTCGACGTATCTTTGGCCGTCGACTCTTGTTATTACAGTTTCGGTTTCTTTTAACTTGGATTTTTGCTTTTTTAATTCACTGAGGAAACTCATTTTGGTAACTGATCTTTACGCTCTGATACAAGAACAGAGAGCTTTGACAAAACGTAGTGATCGAAAAAGAGTTCTTGAAACTCGAAACACGTTTAATTAGTTTTTGAGGGTAGTTAGAAATATAAAAATTCACTATCTACCCTCAGAAACGTGGGTGACAAAAAATAGCAAATAAATAGAAGCAATGTTTACAGATTATCTGTCTATTACCAAAACATCAAGTCCTACCAACGTATGGTATACTTCATTCACTCACTAAGACCATAAAATTTCCGACTACCCTCACTTTCATCATCACTATCTTCAATCGCCTCCAGTTCACTCTCAGTGGTATAGACTAGATCCTGGGGATTATACTCCACGTTACACAGGTACAATCCGTCTGGCGGTCCGGTTTGTATGAAGCTGTACCACGAGTGCTTCGAAGGTATCTGCAACATCACCTTTATCTCCTCGGGGGGAAGCTTTCCTATAGCGACGCTGTTTAGCGTACCGACCATGCGTCGTATCTGAAATGAGAAGGTATTTTTTAAAAAGCTACGACTTCTTTTAAAGGGGAATAACTATATAAATAAAAGCTGTGTAGCTGATATTCTTTCAGTTACGTGCATTTCAGCTATTACTCCTACACAAATACAGGGTTTGTCTACTCAGGCTATATTCGTACTATGGTAGCCCCACCATAAACAAAATTCGAGAATTTGGACCCATTTGGTATATTTACTAGGGTCCGAAGTTCCGAAATCACTTCAGTTTTCTAACGGTAGGCTGAAACGAAGTTCCACATACCGACTTTGGACCCGATTTCGGGTTAAATGTGTTCCAAGGAACAGATTGTTCGGAACTTCGATCCGCAACTGCTTCTTGATAGGGAATGATATGCCGTACAAGTATTACGTAAGCACTAAAGGGGGAGTGGGGGTCTATGCATTGCTTATTTTTAATAACAAGGGGGTGGTGCGGTCTACAACATGATTACGTAAGCAGTAGTCATTTACTTTCTCACACATAATATAGCACGCATTTGTTTTTTTTTATACCACTTATGTGGCAGACAAGCTCACGGCCCACCTGATGGGAAGTGGTTAACGTGGCCTATGGACTTGTGTAACACACTCGTACTGCCGACCCTGAAGAAACCTCCTAATGCCCCTTTTGAAGAAGCAGGGAGTTCATTCCACAGCTTATGTGTGCGTGGGATGAAGTTCCTTTCATACCGCACAGTGCGTACCGTCTTAGGTTGCAATGTATGGGGATGAATTCCTTGCATTACCCATTCATTACCTTAAAAAAACAAACATGCAAAGAAATATGCATATTTATACCAATGTTTACGTAAGAGTTTCCCTTATTTTTGCTGATAAGGGCGAGGGGGGCGGGTTAAATAATTGTAATAAAAAATCTGCTTACGTAATATTTGAACGGCCCCATAGGCCTACGGTGAGACTGCAAGAAGCAATTACCTATTTTTATGATTTCTCTTGTTATGTCAGAGGTATTTTTAACTTTCTTTTGCGGGAAACACTGCAAAAGGGACACTCGTATGGTTTCGCAAGCATTCAACCACTGTGACCTTGGTAAAAAGAGCTACATACTTGATTATGTACAAACACTCAGCTCTTGATCTAGCACCCACATTTCGCCAGTTTATGTTTAGGTCCCAATGTAATCGGTGGCGAGCCTATTGCCATTAACCGGGTATAACCCTGCGATAAATACACACATAACTTCGAAAATCATCGAAAAGTCATTGGTGTGTGCCAACCCGACACCTCGTCTCAGCAGTCCATTACCCATACCACTAGGCTACCGCGGTATATATTTTTTATAACCATCCAACACTAACATCAATTTCGATGGTGTAACTCCGAAACTGTTCCAAGTTTTATATACATAGGCGATATTTCCGCCCAATTCAGCAGTCCGACTGGGGAAGTACCTCCGCCCTACAGAATACCGCGGCTATAATAATTTTGTGTTGTGTTCCCAGCGTTGAGTAGGGTAGCCAGAGCTTACTGGAGAATTTGTGCTGTCAGTGGGAAGACTAAAGGCTTGTCCTGCTTTGTCTTCTACACTGACGGCACAGAGACTCTGTACTTACAGGGTTGGCAGCGCGATTGTGACTCCTCTTGTGTTACAAACGTCCATGGGCCACGGTAACCACTTTCCATCAGGTGGGCCGTGTGCTTGTCTGTCACCTAAGTAGTATAAAAAAAAACATACTTGATTATGTACAAACGCTCTGCCCTTGATCTCGATATCATAATAATCGAATATGCTCTCCTGGCCGCCGGTGTAGCTGGTGACGACGGGCGCGCCCGGGCGCACCGTCAACGATATCAAGTTCCTTCGGTTGTGTTTGTACTCTATCAGCCTGTTGGCTTTCTTGAACGTCGTGAAGTCGTGGTACCCAACGAAGTACTTTGCGCCTTCCTTGAATTTTTCTATATCGTAATTTTTCAATCTGCAACAATTATTTTAGATATCTTTATAATATTACTAGCTTTTGCCCGCGGCTCCGCCCGTGTGGATGTCAGTTCCCAGGGTGGACAACCCTTATCACTAAGGGGTATGAAAAATAGATGTTGGCCGATTCTCAGACCTACTCAATATGCTCACAAAATTTCATGAGAATCGGTCAAGCCGTTTCGGAGGAGTACGGGAACGAACATTGTGACACGAGAATTTTATAACACTAGCTGTATGTAGCTTATGGAAAAAGTATATTAGGTACAGCTAGCCTAGTAGTATGGGTAATGGACTGCTGAGACGAGGTCTCGAGTTCGATCCCAGGTTTTACCATGGCACACACTTATTGATATTTTTCGAACTCATGTGTTTTTATCGCAGGTTCATAAGTACCCGGTTAATGGTAATAGGCTCGCCACCTAATACATTGGGACCTAAACATAAACTGGCCAAATGTGGGCGCTAGCACCTTTGCCTACCCCTTCGGGGATATGTACAGCTACAAAATTTTTGCATATAATCCCAAAGGATATAACGTCAAATGTCTGTATTTAAATTTAAAAGTAGATAAAAGCTACTATACACTACATGAATTCCTAAATAATAATTCAATATAAGTTTTTTAATTCTAAATATTCTCTTTTATTTTGATTTATACCGTCAATCGTCAATTCAATTTTTTTTTATATTATCTAAATATTATTGCATGTTTGTGTCATGGATTTATTCTGTTACATTATTGTTACATTTGTAATGTTACGACATTGTGACAATTGACAAGTAGCTAATAAATTAATTTGTATGCCCAAGTGGCAAAACTTAGTGAACCTAATACTTTTAAGATCTCTGTGTACCTATGTCTTACAAATACAGACATTCTATTCATTCTATTCTAGCTAATGCTGGCTTTACCCGTGTCGAATTCTGTTGCAGGGTCCGTGACCCAGCAGTACTTTTTTAAATATAAAAACATTTCATGGAACTTGTAAAACATACAAAAAAAAACATTTGCCTAATAACGTCGGATCATTTTTGAGTTTTACGCTAAGCAGTATTAATTTTTATTTATATAGATTTATAAAAGCAAAGATTTACAGCCAGATCTGCAAGGCAATATGTAGAATCTACAGAGCAAACACAGAGAGGAGGAGGCCTAAATGACTGTGCACTTTGAAGGCTCTAAAATACACGGACGTGTTGTCATCTGTCTGTAATGCCGCACGCGTTATCACGCATCTGTTTTTAGTACATTATTTTAGATAGTACAAATTAAGAGGCAGCTACGACGACGGCGCACGCAATTTTTTGAAGGAATAGCCATTATCGCAACAACGCGTGCGGTATTATCGACCGTAAAAAACGTGCCTGTGTGTTTGAAGTTAAAAAACATTAGTTCATACCTTTTTACGCACTTTCATCCCCAGTATCACATTCAATTACAATATATATATGGAAAGTGGTTACCGTGGCCTATGGACGTTTGTAACACAAGAGGAGTCACAGTTGCGCTGCCAACCCTGTAAGTACAGAGTTTCTGTGCCGTCAGTGTAGAAGACAAAGCAAGGCAAGCCTTTAGTCTTCCCACTGACAGCATGATACAGAAATTGAGAAGACAAGAGCAGTACAAAGGGAGGCCTTATCGCTTTACGCAATTTCTTCGCCTTTCTTTATAAAGAAATTCAATTCAAACACCTACTCCACTGTTTTTAAAGCAATAGAAGAAAAAATTATACCTAACGAAATGGCACTTCCTCCACTCCTCTATTGGTATATACGACGCTATTGAGATGTTCTCAGGTATATCTGCATCTTTCTTGATAACTGCAAGTCTGAAAATTTTTAAACAGAGTATGAAAGCAAGACGCAAGCCCGCGTTCATCGCTGAGCTGCAGCCGGCGAAGGTCATTGAAGGATTCCCCATCAAACTCGAGGTCAAGGTGCTGGGACATCCCCAGCCTACTATCGAGTGGTAAGGTTTACTCGTTTATTGATCGCCAAATAAGACTTAAGGGAATACCAGACATTTTTTCGGATTTTATTTAAATATTTCTAAGGATGTTTAGGCAATGCAAGTGGCAACGCTTTTCGCTGGTATATATTGTTTATTAGAATTAAAATAATAAAATTGGCATTCTGTTACCATATTCTAATTTGGATAAGTACTGAACTAAAAGTAAGTTTCGTGTTTGATGTGTCTTTTAGTATGTTTTATTTAAAACTTGGTTTATTAATCTTATTTATTTATTTTTTATTTATTTATTTTTTATTTATTTATTTTACATCGAATACATTTGTTACAATACAATATGTCAAAACTACTAATCAAATAACCCGCCCCTGATCGCTCCCGGTGCCAAAGTGCCCATAACACTTGCTGCGTTGCCACGTTGGATGGCAATGGACAGCCTTTGGACCAGGAACGACCCGGAACGAGTGTCACCGGTCGCCTCGATGAGCCTTTGTCCGATTTCTTTAATAAGGCTTTTAGCTTCCTTAGTTAGTTTATTTTAGATAGTTTAGTTTATTTATTTTTAAACTTTATGTACACAGGCGGACTGGAGTCTACCTTAGGGTGATGCAGAGATGCTTTGAGGTAGGTTCTGAGGTAGGATCTGCTTTGTTTAAAAATAAAACCAAATGGAATATAGTTAGTGTCACTTGCTTACCGATACAAGTATGTCCTGCTAAGTGCGTTATATCTAGCACTGAAGTCATCCCGCACCCTGATACACTTCTTTGCAAATATTCCAATGTTATTATAAAATAAACGCTTGTTGATAGAGTATGTGATGAAGTCTGTGTCGAAAACATAGGGTCCGCGCCGTTCTAAGTCAAAATGAGCGGCTGCATTCAAGGCATGGACTCCACCATCTGTACTGTAAGAAAACAATGCAAAAGAATGATTGTTGTGGTTAGCATAGTACTACTACTGTGTACACTGTTGACCAGCCCTGTGTGGGCAAATTCCCTATATAACCATTGCTATCGATACTCCTATGACAACCGGGATCAATTGGGCCCTCCCTGCGTAGTAGTCGATTGCACTACCATCACCTCAGATGCTGTTAACTGAGGTTCGGTAAGGGATAGGTTATGCATCCTCTTACTAAGTATAAATACCACTTTCTGGAATTTTTATTTTAAGCTATGTTATAAATAAGTAAGTAAGTAGTAATAATAAGTAAGTGGAAGGCGTTGGAGGAGGCCTTTGCCAACAGGCAAACAGATATCAACAACTAAATTATTATATATTTAGACTTAGTTTGAAACAGTACATGTAGACACATCTGAGAATAAAGGCTTATTATTATTATTCAATTATTCAAATCGATTAACTGTCACCTTAAGACGGGTAATATATAGAAAGATTTGGGATGATTTCATGTGAGGTTCGGTGGCTTAGTTGTCAGAGCATTCCCCCTGTAAGGAAAAGATCGCGGGTTCGTATCCCGCCTGAAATGATTAATTATTTTTCCTATCTTAATCAGGGTTAGGCAGAGGTGAATTAACACCCACATTTCACCAATAATTGTCATCGGTCCCACGTAATAGGGTGTGAGCCTATTGCCGTATTCCCGGCACCATTGTTGACTCAAGCCTTGCATCTGAGGCTGAGTCTGGGCTGTATATATCTGCCCAAAAATTAAATATGCAAAATATATGGATATAATTAGCTTACCGGCTAGATAGTGTCAGGTTAGGATAATTTAACGACTTCAGTTTTAATAATGCTAATTCCAATGATCCCTGCACGCTCTCTGTGTCTGTGTAGTTCTTGCCTTGCTTAAGCCATAATTTTTCTGAAGACCTGTATTTAAGTAATGAGATTGATTCTTTATTTAGATTTGGCTGTTGGTTAATTATTTATTATTGTTTGCAAAATGGAATCATATTACAGACCTGAATGGCGTTCCTATGTATGAAAAGAATAACAAGTATCTAGCTTTCATTCTACTATGTTCCTAAACCGTTTAACGTTTTCGTTTAATAGTTTTATATAAAAATGTAAATAAACAGTAAAACGGATATTGACAGCTAACCTCACAGTAACCATGACCTAACCTCCAGTCTGTCGCAACTACGTACAAAAAAAAATTGGTTGCCTGTAAAGTCGGTATACGGGCGAAAGTTTTACGTGACAACGACTTTGAGTGGTAAAATAATTTTAATGTGAATATTCATTCGTATAGTAGGAAGAAGGATGAAATAATAGTAACAATTTAAAACATTTATTTATACAAAGAATTATATTTAAAACATTAATTTATACAAAGAATCTCGCACTGAATTTCATATTAACAAAATTTTATTTTTACCGTTACACATATTGGCAATTCATTTACACTCAGTGTGTATGCCTATCTCTCTCACTCTCTCTCTCTCGCTCTGTCTCTCTCGCTCTTAGGCGGGCTAACTGTGCTCGAGTGGAAGGGACGCGTGCCTTTCACTTTTTATGTCTGTCTCTCTCGCTCTTAGGCGGGCTAACCATGCCCGAGTGGAAGGGACGCGTGCCTCTCACTCGCTCTCATTGTGAGCGCATAACGTGAGCGGAGCGTAACGCAGTTTCTTGAAGTGTCACCCGGCAAACCAATTTATAAGACGTTGTCACGTCAAAAACCTACTATGAAACGGGGGAGAATTTTAATGGCGACTATATTTGTCTCACTCAACTACCTAATCGGTCTCGCTCGTTCCTTAATGAAATGTCATCTGTCTAACATGTATCTGTCACTTTGTATTTTTCGTTTGTAGATTTTATGGGATAAAAACAATGAAAATTATAATTGTAAGCAATAACCATAATATTTTATAATTAATAATAAGGAAAATAGTGTGGTAGAAGTATTTTCATAATTGTATCTCGATGTTTTATTTTTAGGTGTAAGGAATGGGTGAAGAGAACAGGAAACGAGGATCTTGCTTATATACCCATAGAGAAACTCCACGAGCTAAAATTTGTTTGCGGAAAACATTTAAGGAAGGCAATAATGAAGCAAGCGTCCTGATATTAAAAAGGGTCATAATGCACTACTACGAGCTGCAGAATTGATTGAAGAAGAAATGCGGCGCAGAAATTACAAATACAATATTTAAAATAATGTTTTTCTATAAATGAATAATTTTATGAACTTGTCATTTTAAAAGCCCAACTGAACCTATATTCTGTTTTTGTAATTAAATGTACTGCCTCCGCGAATTTAAAGGCTTATTCATTTCCAACATATAACTTTTATGACGCAGTACTTTAGTTCAAAAATGGAGTATAGCGTCTGTGAAAATATAAAATTATATTATAAAAATCAGAAACCACATTTATCGATATCGATTAATGTAGTCGATATCGATAAATCAAATAATATTAAGGGCACATCTCTATTTTTCCCTTATGTTGGCAACTCTGTACCTATGTGTTACAGTTGTTAGGTTGGCTACGTTCAGTTAGCCCTGATTTGACATTTCGTAAGATTATTTTGCACTATGGAAGTCCCGTCTCTTCTTACGTAGTATTGTATTCTCTTTGCTAACCTCAACTGTTTCAACTTGGTTTCAACTGTATTGGTATGACCAAAGAGTATATAAGAGTAAGAGGGCGCACTTCAAACAAAAAATCCGAGCTCGGCTCGGCAATTTTTTTTTAATATTTCACGACGCCGGGGTACGAGGAGGGAGAAGAGTTCTCCCTCTACACCGGGGTAGCTATACGCCTTTTTAGCCGTCTCTAGCAAAATATGCGTAAAGAACTGCATAGTTCCTTAATATTCGATTAATTCCGATTTAAAAAAATCGGTTTCATACAATTGGAATCGATTTTTCGCTGGAAATATTTAGGAAACTGAAATAAAATTTCTGAACGAAAATATTTAGGAAAGCGAAATAAAATTCCTGAACGAATATTCATAATTTCTTTATTAGGCCTACTATAATAAATATATATATACTATTCACGTTATTACATATTCTAAGAATAATCATAGTTAGAAGGCATTTTTAGTTTCTTTAACGTGAAAAATTTAATTTATTTGCTGTAAAAATACAATTATATGCTCTATTCACAACAGCTGATGATTTAATGTGTAATAACCGGTTAGGAATACAAACCTATCGGAGCTGATATAGCTAGGTCAAACACTCACATAAAGAAATAAAGAATCAACATCTGAGAGCAAAAAAAAAGTCAATATCTCAAAAAACTTAATAAGAGTCAATGTATCGCCATAAACAGTCTATTTCTCACAAAACACAAAGAGTCAATTTCTCACACAACACAAGGAGTCAATTTCTCACAAAACAGGATAAACTAGCAGTATTCAACACTATAGAGGAGTAGTCACTCAATTCAACGTAAGCAGTAGATATTTAAAACAGAAATCTTCAATTTTAACAATATTTTCACCAACACGAAAACAAAACAAATATACAAATATGGCGTCTAGGAGCTAAATGACAGCGTTACAAACTCGCCAATCGCCACTCGGCGTCCAGAAAAATGAACCAATCAGTAGAAATGTCAAATACGTCAATTAACCAATCAGAGGAAAGGAAGTTTGCCTGTTGAAAGAAATCGATTTTTTTCTTTAGGCAAGTATACTTTTTCTGTAACCAATCAGAGAAAACTACTACTTTCCTCTGATTGGTTCCAGAAAAAGCTGATTGGTTGGAATTTCACGACGCCAAGTTCTGAGTCCAAGTAGGGAAGTGTCCCATGCCTGGGTATGACCATAGGGTATGACACTATTATATACTCTATGGGTATGACTGACAGTAGGGTACAGTAGCGTATGTATGTCTTGAACAGTACGTTTTTATACTAAAATGCCAGATTTCAAACGGGATATTTGGGCTATATGAAGTTTATGATTGGGATTTAACTAGGTCACAGGCCATCTTACCTACCTATGGCGTAGTGCGAAAGACATGCTCTTGAATTACGTTATAGAATTGTTACCACCCAAAATTTTCACAAGATGGGAAAGGATGTTTCATGCAGACAAGACGAGGGATGCGAGGGGGTAGTCGTACAAAGAACGCTGCAAGATCGAATGAGTAAAAAAAGAAGATCCAGCATTCCTTCCTCCAAACGTAACTGACAAATCGAGTTATCCCTAATCCGAAGCTTGGACAAGCGAGCAGGGGCTTAGGTGTAATGACAAGCTGAATATTCCCATAAAATTTGCATATCCCCAATTTTGGTTCAGTTTATGGACGAAATATTTATGTCAGACATTCAGCGACGTTTATGACGTTTGAAAATTAGTTGTCAATCATTTGTCATTAATTTCATTTGTGCAGTCAAAAATGGCACAACGGACGTGGCATATGTTTACGTTTATAACGCTCATATTTACAGTTTTATCACTTGTCGGCGATGTTTTCTCGTCGACAGCAGCACCATGGTACGAAAATATGCCTGCGGTGACGATGGATTACAAAGTTCATATAGACGCAGGCAAGGAAGATTGTTACTTTCAATATGTTCCGCAAGGCGCGACATTCTATGCCAGTTATCAGGTAATTGACGACTAAATTGTATTTAAATTATAGAAATAGGAACAGTGCACTTTCTCATTGCTATTGAACACAAGTTAATTAAGTAATACAGTATTATTTATTAATTTTATCTTAGTAAACTTTTGAACCAACAGGTACTCAAAGGCGGTGATGGCATGTGTGGGTTCGCTGTCCGGCACCCTAACGGGAATATAGTTCACCCTTACGAGTGGAGACAGAGCGCCGAGTACGCAGACCAGACATCTTCAGGAGGATACTACTCTGTATGCATCGATAACCAGTTCTCAAGATTTGCTGGGAAATTAGTCAATTTATATTTGTCGGTGATAAGGTACGACATGTGGGAGAAATATGCTAAGGAAGTGGAGGAGTTGGATATGAATATAAAGAATTTCACAGTAAGTTGTTCAATAATTTATAAATTTTTTTTTAACCACTTTCTATTTTGGACATTTTCTTATTATTTTAGAATTTAATTTCTATCACTCGATACTCAGCATCTACTGCTAGCCATTCATTGTTGTATCTCCATATAATTTACATACGTTATAGGCTACTTAGTACTTCTTACTTTTTAGTTTGTCTATAAAGAGAACAGAAGCAAAAAACGTTTTACTATAGTCTATATAATTATATAACACATAACATAAACTCACGCCTATGTCCCCGAAAGGGTAGGCCGAGGTGCTAGCACCCAGATTTCGCCAGTTTATGTTTAGCTCCTATTGAGATTATTATTATAGAGAGCCTATTGCCATTAACCGGGCACTTATAAACCTGCAATAAATACACACATAACTTCGAAAAGCATTGAAAAGTCATTGGTGTGTGCCACGGTAAAACCTGGGATTGAACCCGAGACCTTGTCTCAGCAGTCCATTACCTATACCACTAGGCTATCACGGTAATTATATAGTACATCAAAATAAGGAATATTAAACCCCTAGGCCCGCAATGATTTAATATGATACAATGATTTTGTATGGATTCTAAAATATCTTTCCTGTTGACAAAGCCTGATTATTTCCACTACTGCAGCTCACTTCCATCATCGAATATTTGTTTCAGAGTTCCATACAATTTGTGGAGAGAAATATTAATGATATCTTACAGTACCAGTACCACTCCCGGGCCAGGGAGTCCAGGGACTACAATTTATTGCAGGACAATAACGCCTATGTACTGAGGTGAGTGCACTTTATTTATTTAAGTTTATTGAAAATACTTTAGTATAATTAATTATTATGTAACTCTAACCTTTATGACGTACTATGCGGGACACAATTTGTTCAGGACAAGTGCCTGAAGGTTTGTGACCGCAATACAATCGACGTACTGGTTGCAACTATGTTTCTGTGCGGCGCCGTCATACACTTGTAGTAGGTAGAATAATTTAATAAATTGTGACCCTATTCACTTGTCGTCGACCTGGAGAAAGGATTACACACGTACAGTTCCAATCGCTGCATTTTTATTTCACAATAATTCATATACTGAAAAGTTATTTTATTTTCCAGGTGGTCTATGGTGCAAATCCTGGCGATTGCAGCAACGGCAACATTACAAGTGTACTTTGTAAGAAAATTATTTGAAGTCAAAGACAATTCGTCAAAGACGAGAATTTGAATGCATCCCAAGTATATATCAACTAATGTATACTGGCCACTAATTATTTCTTGACTGATCTTTCATTCCACAAAATATTAATGTTGATCTCCTTCCGAACATTGTTTTATTTGGTTATACACTTGTACGACCTCAAAGTTTGGACCCTTTTATAAATGAGGTCCAAACTCTTGGGTTCTACCGGTACTTAACCATTTTTTTATGTTTAATGCTTTGTTTTCTTTATTTGAATTTGAACATAAACAATAGTGTTTTATTTTTAATTGCTTTATGTTTCTTGTGACTATTCAAGTGTAACATTTCTTTTTTTGAGATTACATACTTTAGGAGTACTTTTTTAAACTTTTTTACAATAACAAATATAGTTTAGTTTTTTTTACGAAGTATAAAAAGGCGCACATTGTTATTTCTTGTTGAGTACAATCAGTTTTGAATTATTAGAAATGTGTTCATTGTTTAAGATTTTATTTAAAAATAAATATTTAAAAAAGAGATCTGAAAAGACATTTTATTAATATTTTTGATATTTGAATTTGTTTTTATTATTATTTTGCATTTAAATAGTTGAAAGTTGTATTTTATTAACAACAGTAACGAATTATAGTTGATGTAAGTGAAGAAATATATTTTAAGCAGAGTGTATCAATTAACTGTTGACCAAGCTGTGACAAAACGGAAATATATAATGTACTTAATGCTGTCTATATTATTTTTAAACATATGTTCTACATACTAACTTTTTTTTAAATATAGGACACGCCAACTTGACCTCACCTCGCCTGATGGTAAGCTAAAGGAAAGTCTCAGGAAGGAGGGTCACCTTTACAGACACTAAGTGTTATAAAGGTGGCACTCAGCTTGGCGGCCTCATCAGATGCTTTTTCACGCCCCGCTTAAAGGCCCCGGGACTGTAGGAAGAAGGAAACACGTGTGCTGGTAATGAATTCCAGGTCTTGGTGGTGCGGCAAAGAAAAGAGTCTCCGAACCGCTTGGTTCTTGCTCGTATATTCTGCACAGTGTGAGGGTGACATCTAAGGCCTGCACGTGTTATCCTATGTAGGAAAGGAGATGGTGGGATTAGTTGGAAGAGCTCATCAGAACACTCACCATGGTAGAGACGGTAAAATACAGCCAAGGAAGCAAAATCTCTACGCATCTGCAAAGGCTCGAGGGTGTTCGTGACCTCAGGGTTCCCAATAATTTGGACCGCGCGTCGCTGTAACCTGTCGAGAGCATCTAGTAGGTATTTCGCGGAGCCATCCCAGAGATGCGAGCAGTATTCCACGCCGGAGCGAATTTGTGTCTTATAGAGAAGACACCGCTGCTCCGGCAAGAAAAAACGTCTCACTTTGTTCAGGAGTCCGAGTTTCCGCGAGGCTGTTTTGATGATGCTCTCGATGTAATTTCTGTTTTTCAGTTTGCAGCGAATATCCATGCCTAGGATATTGAGATTGTCCTGCAGTGGCAGTGGCGTGCTCTGAAGAGTGGGAAGGGGAAGGAAAGAAGATACCTTTGCAGTGAACGCACAAGCCTGCGTCTTCTTGGCATTGAACTCGACCATGTTCTCAGAGCCCCATTGAGAAATGTGATTCAAGATCCGGTCCAGTTAAGTGACAAGAAGCTGTCTTTTTCCGCGATATCAGACTGTTTGGCCGCAGGTTGTCCGTGATAACTCCCGTGTAAGGTGCCATCGTCTGCATAGCAATGTATGCTGCCGGTGGACAGCATGTCGTTAGTATGCAGAAGAAAGAGAGCGGGAGATAATAAAGATCCCTGCGGTACGCCAGCATTTATCTGCAGGAATTGTCATTCCTAAAAAAATACAAAAATGTTAGTATCTACTGAAAATTAGGTATCCTTCAATTATTTTCAAAAAACGACAATTTAATATGTAACGACCTATTAGCAAGCAACTTACACTAGTATTCTTAATCGACTACGATAGGAATTTTCTCTCAAATCGTGGTCTTTTATTAACCCTTATGAAAATAATAACAGATACGTTATCAATCCGACAGATTGAAATAATTATTGTGACCTGATTGATAATATCGTATTTTATCGTATTCTATTGTACCTACCTATCTTATCTAGTTTGTAAACATTCAAATCTGTGGCGAAAAGCATTAGAATTTTTTATAAAGATTATAAGCAAAAGAGTGGATAAACCAAGTCCATAAAATTTGCCTAATGGTCAATCCCCACTGAAAGATCAGCGGCTGGGAGCGGTCCCCTCTTCCTCTTCAAATGACTGTGAACTTTGTCTCTCGTATATAAGATTCAAAATTGTTTGCAATATTTTGCCTCCAAAAGCCGCAGCCAGTCGCTGCTCTTTCAGTGCAAATTGACCCTAAGTACCATGAACGACTTTCGAAATAACTACTTTCCTTTACATTATTTTTTCTAACTTAATCGATTTTGAATAGTTAGCATACTAAATACTTAAAACTGAAAAGAATTTACTTATCTAACTTTTTATAGCGTGACTAAACAACTAAGTACGTAATAATTTCGAGTTTAATTACTGCCTGTATGTGCCTAAAGCGTTAGTAGGTACCTAGGTAGTTATTTTTGGCAAGATAACAAGTTTGAATAAGCAAAATTTGTATGAATGCATAATTATACAACGTTCGGGACTTTTCGCTATTAAATCATGGAACTTACTATTTCTGTCGAAGTTTCAGATGCGTTGCAGCACCCGTGGTCACGACTTGACTAGCTTGCGAGTGTCGAGAGGTATGCGGGGAACATTTTTTGAGCGCCTACCCACCATTACATTAATTACGAACGGTTGTATGAATTACATTTGTATGAATGCCTAGGTGGCCCAGCCGTAGTGAGGGCGACAACTTTTTAGAAAGTCCTGGGTTCAATTCCTGGGCATTGCAAACGTTATTGAGTGTTTCTGTCAGGAAATTCTCAGTAAGTTGGTAACAGTAGGTAGTCTCGGTTGATGGTAATAGGCACGTCCTATATCAAGTAAGTGGAGGGTCAGATCGAGAGAGGTGGCCCTGGGTCGGCTGGGGTGCGAGGAATACGCCTGTCAACTTCACCTTCGGCAACCAAAAATGACTCACAGGCGGCGTGCGTTTTAGACGATTCGAGTCCGACATAACTTCTCCCACCGGCTCCGATGGGTGGGGGGGCATCCGCGGGGACTTTTTGACGTAAAAAAAGTATATACTTTTTCTTATTATAAAAACAGCCTGCATAAATGTGAGGGTTAATATTACTCTACCTACCACTTTGAATGTGAGAGATGGCCCTGGGTCGGCCGGGGTGCGAGGGATATGCCTGTCAACCTCACCTTCGGCAACCAAAACGACCCACAGGCGGCGTGCGTTTTAGTCGGTTCGAGTCCGATATAACCTCTTCCACCGGCTCCGGTGGGGAGGTATTCGCGGGGATTTTGCGCACGTAAAAAAGAAAAACCTACCACTTTGAAGATTTAGGCGAGAGTATACCGGCTGATTTAGTGGTTTTTTTTTTATAAAATTCGTAAATTATTAAACTCACCCGTACCTATGTTATATCCATAAATTATAGATAAAAAGTCATTTATTTCTCATAAAAACATAAAGTTCACTTAAAATTAGATTTACAATAATTTAGAAATTAGAGTACGCCAATATATAAAAATTAATTATTACATTATACAATTAAAATATTGTCCACATTTTTGTACAGTCAGAGTGACAGTCTAATCTATTAACCCGCCCCTCATCGTACCTGGTGCAAAGGTACCCATGACACTGGCGGCATTGCCCCGTTGAACAGCTATGGCCAACCGTTGCCCCAGGTACGAGCCGGAGCGGGAGTCACCGGTTTTGTCCCTCAACCTGCGCCCTAATTCGCTCACCAGATTCTTGGCGTCGGTACCCCAACTACCCATTGTCTCGACCGCAAAGGGAGCGAACATATATTATTAAAAAATACTGAAACCTGTGTACAAAAAAAATAAAATGAAATCCGTGAGGTGATGGAGATAGTACCTAGCTATCACCACCCCATCTCATCTGAAGGGTGTCGTAAGAAACGACTAACGGAACAATACCCAAACAATACTCAAGGACACGGCGGTATTTCCGCCCAATTGAGCAGTCCGACTGGGGAAGCACAACCTCCGCCCTACAGAATACCGCGGCTATAATAACTTCGTGTTGTGTTCCCAGCGGTGAGTAGAGTAGCTAGAGCTCACTGGAGAATTTGTGCTGTCAGTGGGAAGACTAAAGGCTTGTCCTGCTTTGTCTTCTACATTGACGGCACAGAAACTCTGTACTTACAGGGTTGGCAGCGCAACTGTGACTCCTCCGGTGTTACAAACGTCCATAGGCCACGGTTACTACTTTCCATCAGGTGGGCCGTGTGCTTGTCTGCAACCTAAGTGGAATATAAAAAAAAATACGACATCACTGCAAGAGAAGGAAAACTCGAAATTATCCGTCTGACTAGCGTGTAAACAGAAGGTCAAAACTAACATTGAGATAGGTCTATGTCCAGCATTGGACTGCGATGGACTAATTAATGAAAAAAAAAAAGTTAGCGATATTAATTCTTTTTGCTATCGAAACTGCCCATAATCTTCACCTCCGAAGCGACTATTAAGACCACCAGTATAAATACATGTACAATTCCACGGTATAGCCAGCAATGGACGATAAGATTATGTTGATTGGTTACGGAACGTTGAGACTCGTGCCTAATTGAGTGCAATAAGCACGCCCACCTAAAAGCCGGGTAGAGGAGTCATGGTCTAGTGATTGTGATTGCTTAAATTTTATCGCCCGGCACCGCGATATTACGAGAACTGTGATTGTTCACAACGCAGTGAAGTAAAACCGTTTAAATTGTACAATCAATTGAAACACACGATTAAATATTCATTCAATTATTAACTTTTTTTTTATATAGAAAACGTGAATATGATTTCATTTCGCCTGATAATGAGCTTAATGTAGTTTCAGGAAAGACATCAAAAAAGTTGCAATGGTGGCCATTAGCTTGAAGACCTCATCAGATGCTTTTTCACGTCCCTCTCAAAGGACCCTCTACTGTAGAAAGAAGGAAATATGCGTGCTCTTAAACAATTGCTACACTATCATCCAATTAATAGGTATTTAGTTGACCTCTCTGTACGTAAGCTACTCTAGTAATTCATACATATAATCACGCCTCTATCCCCAGAGGGTTAAGCAGAAGTGAATTAACACCCACATTTCACCAATCATTGAATTCGGTCCCACGTAATAGGGAGTGAGAGAGTGAGGCTATTGCCGTCTTCCGGGCACTATTATTGACTCAAGGCATGCATCTGCATATTTATCTGTCTGATGTTAAACAGCCCTATCCCTTAGTCGCCTTGTACGACACTTCATGGCAAGAGATGGGTTGGTCAAAATCAGGCCCCTCTTCCCCACTGGGCACTATGGGCACGTGCCCAGGGCCCCGCGATCGAATGGGGCCCCCTAGTTCCTGCCAGATTACCAAATGATAACCGATATTTAGGTATTACCGAAAAACATTAATTTTGAAAAATCTGATGATAATGACTTACTACAATATCTACGCTTATTATATTAGCTTTAGTTTGCCGCATGCGGATAGCTATACCTTGTACAACATAGCTTGAACTTTTTGACAGATGGGTCAGTGATGGGAAACAGAAAATATCTATTGGTGTAAAAAATGTGTTGGCTAAATATGTGGCTGTATGTATGTTTTAAACTATTCAAAATAAATAAATTCATTCGTCAATCAATTTTATTGCACTAGACATAAAAACATTGGGTAGGTACCATTGTTTTCAGTTTTTCTATTTAAATTTTACTTCGAAGCAATAAAAACCACTTAAGACTTTCGGAAAATGCTTGAGTCCTTAACAGGTACTCTTATGTTGTGTGTCTATTCTTATGATTATTATCAATTTTTAATATTATTAAAATAAGAAAATATTGTTCGTCGTTGCAAAGTTATATCGATTTCAGATTTGACATCCGTCAAAAAGAAAGATCAAACTAATAAATAAACAGGGTATAAGTACTCCACTCTCTCTCAAAAATGAGTTTTTCCGATATTAGTATATTTAGGTTAATTTAAATACCTATATGTAAGTATAAGAATACAATTAAAAGAAAAAATATTAAATTAAAAAAAGAAGAATTATTTGATGCGGTGTGGTTTATGTCTTTAAGAAACCTATTCGAACGTCATTCGTAATACCAAAGACAAAAAAGGGGAATTCCCGACTCCCGATCGTCGTTTGACTTGACGAACGGGAATTCCCTTCAAGTATTTGTCTGCGATGTTGTGGCGTTTGTTTTGTTTGTAGTTGTTAGTTTGTTACTGACTGTGCTTGAGCTCTGACAAAAAAATAGTATTGTTTGATTAAATCGTCGTTTGTCTGTTTTGTGTTAGCGAATATTTTCGTTATAAAATTAATTAAATACTGAATTATAATATAAAATGTCGAAACGGTCATATCCTAGTGGATCTGAAAAAAGGAAAAAAGCTCTACATCAGAAAGAAGTAATTGAAAAGTTACCAAAATTAACATCATATTTTACTACTACTACTGGAGAAACTTCTGTAAGTAGCAATCAACTCATAAATGTTCCACATGATGACTCAGCTCAATTACAAATTGCGGGAATTTCTAAACCTTCATGTTCCAATTTTGAAAAAGAGATTGAATCAGAAAGCGACTATTCCTACGACGAAAGTGCAACGACTTCAGTAACTTCACTAAAACCGACAACTCCAACTGTGTCAATTGAACAGCAGTTTTCCAACACAGAAGAATTAATATCGCACGATCCCGCCGATTATTTTCACGAAAAGTTTGTTGAAATAAATCGCGAAATTTTAATTCGTAAGGGACCAGTATATTTTCAAAATAAAGATTCTGACTTTTCCGAGGCATCCAGAACCTACAAAGATGGTAATAAATTAGTGACGAGATATTTCAACAAAGCATTATTTATTCGCAAATTAAAGAACAGCGTCGAAAGAAAATGGTTGCTGTATTCGCCTTCTAAATGCTCTGTATTTTGTTTTTCATGCTGCTTATTTAACCCAACTGATGTTAATCTTTGCTCTCGGAATGGATGTAATGATTGGAAGCATATTAATCACATAATTTTAACACATGAAAATAGCCCAGTGCATAAGCAATCTATGATGACTTATCTGGCACGAAGTAAAGCGGTTGGTAGAGTAGATATAGAGTTATTATCTCAACATCAAAAGGAAGTGGATTACTGGAGAAACGTACTTAAAGGGATTGTAGCTGTTGTAAAATTTTTGGCATCGAGAGGGCTTCCATTTCGCGGCGACAATGAAATCCTAGGATCTCCAAACAATGGAAATTATTTGGGTTGTGTGGAATTATTGAGTGAATTTGATCCATTTCTTGCAGATCACTTAAAAAAATTTGGGAATCCTGGAAAGGGTAACATTTCTTATTTATCAGCAAATATCTGTAATGAGTTTATTGAAGTAATGGGAAAACAGGTTCTAAAAAAAAATATAAATGAAGTTAAATCAGCAAAATATTTTTCCATAAGCGTTGACAGTACGCCCGATCTGTCTCATATTGACCAGCTAACTTTCATCATTCGATACGTAAAAGAATGTGTTCCTGTTGAAAGGTTTTTGAAATTTATACCTATTAAAGAGCGTAAATCTAAGTATTTAGCGGAGACCATCTTAAATTTTTTAGAGATACATGATATTCCCATAAAAGATTGCAGAGGACAAAGCTACGACAATGCTTCAAATATGTCGGGAAAGTATAGTGGTCTACAAACAAGAATCAAGGAAAAATGTGAATTTGCCACCTTTATACCATGTGCAGGACATTCACTAAACTTGGTAGGTGTCCATGCTGCTGGGTGTGTACCGGAGGCATCACAGTTTTTTGAAATAGTTCAGAAAGTGTACAACTTTTTTTCGGGCTCTACCCACAAATGGAATATATTAACAGAACATTTAGGTTCAAAAAAAGTTGTTAAGAGTCTTTCACAAACCAGATGGTCAGCCCGAGCTGATGCAGTAAGTGCTTTGCATGGGGGTTATAAAAGAATATTAGAAGCTTTAATCACCATCGCAAACGATACTGAAAAGGCACGAGAAACAAGAGACGAAGCCCTTAGTCTGTCTAGAAAAATGGGAAATCTAGAATTTATTATACTGACGGAAATCTGGAGCACCATATTGGAAAGAATAGACAAAACAAGTAATTATCTTCAGAAAGAAACAATAACACTGGACGTTGCAACCAATTTGTTGACTTCACTTTATGATTTTATTACTAACCTCAGGGATAAATTTGATAACTTCGAATCATCTGCCAAAGAAAATAACCCAGAATCTGACTACAAAGATCTATCTCAAAGAACAAGACGTAGAAGCTCACGGCTGATTTTTTTTTATGGCTCTGCGCCATCAGTCCAATTGAATGGAAAAGAGCGATTCAACGTAGAAACCTTTCTCCCAATAATCGATACCTTGAGTGTTCATCTAAAACAGCGACAAAGTTCATATGAGACCGTCAGTCAACGTTTTAGTTTATTTTTTCACTTAAAAACTCTGAATTCCGAAGAGATACGACAAGGATGCAAAGAATTTTCTCAAATCTATCACGAAGATGTAAATGAAAAAGAGTTAGAAATAGAATGTCAACATTTAAAAGAATACTTAAAAAATGTTCAGAGTGAAAATGAAGCATCTAACAGTGTACAGGAAGTATATAATCTATTAAAGCAAAACAAAATTGAAGACACATTTCCTAACGTAGAAATTGCATTGAGAATATTTTTAAGTATGATGGTAACTAACTGCAGCGGAGAACGCTCCTTCTCCAAATTGAAACGAATAAAAAATGAATTAAGAAGTACAATGCTTCAAGAGAGATTAACTAGTTTGTCGCTGATGTCCATAGAATGTGATATTCTCAATACCATAGATTTTGAAGATGTGATTAACGATTTTGCTCATCTTAAATCTAGAAGGGTACCTTTGCAATCAACATAGAATTAATCTAAGTATTTTATGTTAAGCGAGTTACTTTTGTAGATTATTTTTTATATTTCCTATTTTTTTATAGTTAGTAACTAAATAAAAATAAATTTAGAACCTTGTTTGTCTTTCTTTATCTATTGTAACTAAATAGTGTTTTCTCAAGGTCCTAGGGGCCCCATGATCCTAATATGCCCAGGGCCTCAAATAGTTTAAAGACGGCCCTGGTCAAAATTCAACTCTGCCGAGAACCACGCGGCTAGTATATAGGGATAGGGCTGTTTAACATCAGACAGATATATATGCATATATACCATATACATATATACTATATACATACATACTATATATGCTAGCTAGTAGGTATATATATATATATGTATATATAAATCATTGTGTCACTATCATATTATTTAGTTATCAGCTCCAACGAAAAGGAAATGAAACAGCCACATTATATTACGATTTATTTATTTTATTTTATTATCATACCATAAATATAATAACATCCATGATTTGTTACATTCGTTTCCTAAAGCTATATACACAATAATTTACTTAAGTACATTACAATCGTAACTTCATTTTATTGTTAATGATATGGTGCATTATTAAAGCCGAATCACACTACGACAAGTCGATTTATATTTTGACGATTGAAACCGGCTGCAGATCGCGATATTTTTATTTACATCTAAGTACGTAGTTGAGCGTTGTGAAGGTAAATCAGGAGAAAATATGCATTAGATATATCTAATAATAATATTGAAATACACATCTATCATATAGGGTGAAATATGGGAGATACGAGTACTGATGCTAATATGAAAAGGCATAGATCGATCAAGGTCTTTTCAGCTCATCAGTATAAAGTCGCAAATGAATGGAAACAAGACCTTATTGCAATATATAATTTAAAGCAATTCTTATAATTTAAATTCACCCAATTTATTATGTTAATGTAAGCTATGTATTTCTATATCTTCTGTAGTTCAGGTTGTGATGAAAACATATTTTATTGATTATATTATTAAATAAGAAAGAAAGAAAATAGTTGAAAGAAAGAAATATTCTGATTTATCTGATATATAACAATCGTCCAAATATAGAAGTCTTGTATAACTCTGTGATGTAGTTCTGCCTTAAGTGCTAGCCAAGGAATGTTGACTAAAATAAACTAATTTGATGATCAACTCGACCGCTATGACTAGGCGATTTCCGAACAGCGGGCAAGTGAAGCGTTTCAAATTACAATACATATAGTACAATACATGTAGTACAATAAATGTATTACAATCCACGTAGTACAATACATGTAATACAATAAATGTAGTACAATACAAACTTACACTAATCAGTAAATGTCCTTACAATGTTAATCTGTACACAAGTGCTGTGAATCTCATACGTAACTGTACACTTCACAACTAAATTACGCTACGCTACAATAAAATCATTCGGGTTAAGTATCAACAGAACTAATAATAATATTTTACAGTACCTGGAGCCTATAGAATATAAAATCCAGAGAAAATACCGCTCAGTTATCCAGTTGTCGCTTGTGGGGTACGATGCTGAACAGCGCAGCATATGAAGTAACGCACGCGATGGGCTAATGGCTGTCTTAGCTGAAAATTACTCAATCTCAATTTTTATTTCTCCCCACGGGTATATCATACAAGGCAACTAAGTGATGACTATAGGAGTTAATTTATTTTAGATTCGACTTACTTGCATTAGTTAAATAACTATTTAATTAATTTATTCTTTGATTTACATTAAGACAAAGACAAAAATATCGTTATAAACGTAAAGTATTCGAATAAAATAGTTTCTAGTCTAGAGCCGATAAATAATTTCATTTTTCTAAATACATTGTTCAAACCGCGGAACTATCACAATTAAGCACCTTTATCAACACTTCAACTGTCTCACACTCCATACTATTCTAGCTTAGTTCACTACGTTATAAAGGCAGTGACTGGACGGACGACGTCTAGATAAACACAGTGAATAACGAATAATTATAATACAGTTATTGCAATTCAAGAATGTGGGTAGTTTGAGTTAACGATTCAGGTTATGTAAGTTTGGACCTCATTTATTTTAGGAATGGTTTTTAAAATGGGGTCGAACGGGCGTTTTTATAATAGGGACCAAACTATGAGGTCTTGCGGATACGTCAGTAAGATTTTATGAACAAAATTTTAAAATTAGAATATGTTCTTTTTGATACAATTATTAAAAAAATGTTTTAAAATGAAGGGGTTGCCATAAAAAAATTAAATAATAGAAATATTGTAAATATAAGAGAATTTTAAATGAATTGGAATGAAAATTCATGAATTGCAAATTGAAACTGTATATGGTACTTAAACATTACATTTTATAGCAACGAAGAAATCGAGACATTCATCTAACATTAAATGTGAGATTCTGTGATGATATAATTTTTTAATAATTTACAATACCACTATATTCGTTATATCATTACGGCCTATTCATATTACATATTTTTATTCAAAATCACTAATAAAACAGAAAGAATACTACATTTCACGCGCAATTATTGTAAAAATACAATAATGCGCCTTTAGGCAAGCACCTTTACAATCGCTACGTTCCATTTCACACACTGTGATGTATAAACATTGCTCACTAAATGCAAAACACAACTCCTGTGAAGCACTACTTAGAACTTGGTTCCTTTACGTCACGGGCCGATGATATCACATGACGATTTCCGGGGCTTTGTGACGTCACAGGCCGACAGTTTACTTGGGCGATGGCGCGGGCGGATTCGGTCAGACGTTGCGCTTCTTCTGGCCGAGGTAGGTGCCGGAGAGCGCGAGCAGGCGGTAGCGCTGGCGCAGGTTGCGCGCGCGCACGTGCGGCGAGGCGATCTCGGCCGTGTAGGCGCCCGGGAACCAGCCCGCCTCGCCGTCGCGCGTGCGCTCGCCGTAGTACCAGCCTGCGCAATACCTTTGTTTGTTTATTGATTCAACAACTATTTACATTACATTTGAAATCATACACAGTCAATACAATTACAATCAATACAAAATATAAATTACATCAGAATTAAACAATCACTAATTCTATTTTTTTTTTACGTGCGCAAAATCCCCTCGGCGGTGGAGGTTATGTCGGACTCGAACCGACTAAAACGCACACCGCCTGTGGGTCGTTTTGGTTGCCGAAGGTGAGGTTGACAGGCATATCTCTCGCACCCCGGCCGACCCAGGGCCATCTCTCACGATCTGGCCCTCTTCTCGGGTGTGGGGACTACAGAGTCCCCAACTCGTCCGCGGCCTGCTTCTACCAGGGTGACAGGCGGCTCCACCTGTAACCCCCAGGCCGCACTAATTCTATATTTCACTATTATAAAAGGTAAATTTCAATAGATCACTAATTAAATTACACCTATTTAGATCATCATCATCTGCTTGTTTTATTTGCAATTATTTGGGTTCGGCGTAATACCAATATGTGTACATACATTCCTGATAGAGTTATCACATTTTTTTTAGATGAATATTTGCATACAAAAATTAGAGTATATTTAAATAGTAAATAGTAGGTAATTTAAATTCCTAATATCAAAAAAATAAATTTCATTTATTTAGTTTAGGCACAAAATGAGCATATATATGAACGTCAAAATTTTATTATTACACCTGTCACAAAATAAAAGGCCCGTTTTGTCATTTGTCTCCGCGGCGAAATTAGTGACGTAACTATACGACTCGCGATGAATCGAATCCAGTTTGCACGGGGATCACGTCCTTCAAGCTTCGCATCATGTACACGCTGCCCAATATCATACTCTGGCATTTGTCAGGGTTAACGGCCAGTCCAAACCCGTCACACCAACGACGTATAAAGGATAAGTCTGCGTTTACTTTATCGATAGCCTCCGAAATTTTATCCACCGGGGCTTGGTGCCGCCGTGGGCACTGCAGGTCATCGGCATACAAGTGATACGCACACTGAAGATCGGAGGTTATGAAGTTAATAGTTAAGGAGAAACGAAGAGGAGAAAGTATACCGCCTTGAGGGACCCCAGAGTCAAGATTGCACCAACTCGATGACTCCTCATCGGCATAAACTGACTGCTGGCGGCCCTGAAGATGTGAAGAGAACCAATCCAGGTCATCAGATGAGATTTTAATATGGGCAAGGATCGACAAAAGAATGTCATGGTTCACACCGTTGAATGCGTTGGAAAAATCTACTAAGACCATCACAGTAACCATATACCATCCTTGATGTCACCCGTTACCTTTAGGAGAGCAGAGGTAGTGCTGTGTCCTGGCCTGAATCCTGATTGCAGTGGACTTAATATGTCATTACGATGTATAAAATTAGAGAACTGTCTATGCACACATGCCTCCAGCACTTTGGATCCAGGATCGTGATATGACGAGATTTTTTGTATTTGAAATTTTGAATTTGCTTCGTTATTGTTACTAAAGACGTGGCACTGCCACTAAACAGGCCAGCCTCTCGTAATGTTATTAGCAATTTAATCACAATTGGGTATTCATTTCTGGTATAAAAACCATATACGTGGTTTCGAATAGCGTCTGCGTCATATGTGTCAATACCAGTTACAGGCTTGCTATTCTATCTCTTTTAGGCGTATGTAATACATTGTCATCAGTACCGGAAGGTCCATACTTTTCCTTCAAGATGGTTTTAATGTTTTTTTTATCGATACCAAGTGCTTGTACGATGCGATCTTGCACTTGCGTTACAGGTAATAAAGGTCCACCATTAACTGATTCTCGTTCGAAGTATTCGGTTAACTTTACAACCAATTCGCGTGAATGGCTGTTGATTGTACGTCCTCTTTTAGACATGTTGAAACAGAGTTCTTATAATATAACAACAAACACCAAAATCGAGTCCAAATCACAAATGTTTAAATCAATGTCCAAAATAGAAACGTCGAGGTCAACGTGATAGCAAACAGAAATAATCCAAAAACAAAGCCGAGTCGAGAAATATTATCAATAAAACAAACGGACACAGTCAACTTCACAAGATGGCGAATGCCTCTTGGTCAGAGACAGGTCCAAAGAGAGTCATTCTATAGAAATCAATGCTGCCATAATTTACTGCTTTGAGCTTATAATTTTCAGTAAATTTTACATAAATTTCACTACACAGCTGGGGAAAGCAGTAATTAATTTTGGTCTAAACACTAGTATTAATAAATAAAAATAAAAGTGCGCGTCTGGCTTGAAAAAACATATCTTTCTCGATATTTTTTTCCTTAACTGATTATTAATAGTCTGTGGATAACGTGCAAAAAATCGTTATGCACAGCACTTTACCGAGTGGGCGGTACCAGTCAATGAAAAATGTAATTACCTTTAGAACATTTCCATTGGTAAAGAATTGAGAACTTCATGGGCGTGAACTGTCATAACGGGCATTTTATTTTGTGACAACTATAAGTAAAGAAATATTATAAAAATAATAAACAATATAAATAAATAAATATAAATAAATAAAAATTATTCTTACGCTGTAAAATTCCTAAATAGTATCCAGTTAAAATATATTGCTTGTGTTAGGGTTTGTCAGGTGTATAATGATTAGGATTCAAAACGGGACCTCTTGATGGTAACCGGACCCTTTAATCGGTGACGTGCATAACAACGATCTTATTAACGTATATAAGGATGGTCGCCCCGCGAAGTGGAGGCGGATCATCGGGAAAGAGAATAGCGCAACGAGGTATGTAATCAAAGGACCAGTGGGTCACTTTTGCGTGGTTCCCGGCAGAGTAGAATTTGGACCCCCCCATCTCTTCCCATGCGGTGTCGTCGTCAAATGCTTGGCTCGAGTCAACAGTAGTGTCTGGAACACGATAATAGGCTCACCCCTTATTACGTAGGTCGATGAATGACCTCCGCCCCCCATGAGCGCATCCCTGGGGGTGACTGGTGGAGCCCCGAACACGTGGCGTACCTCGTGTTCGGGGACGAGTTGGGGACTCTGTCGTCCCCAAACCCGAGGAGAAGGCCAGATCGTGAGAGATAGCCCTGGGTCGGCCGGGGTGCGAGGGATATGCCTGTCAATCTCACCTTCGGCAACCAAAAACGACCCACAGGCGGCATGCGTTTTGGTCGGTTCGAGTCCGACATAACCTCTTCCACCGGCTCCGATGGGGGGGGGGGGGGGGTATCCGTGGGGATATTGCACACGTAAAAAAATCCCTATTACGTGGGACAGAATACAATGATTGGTGAAGATAAAGGCGGGATGGATGGAAGGGAGAGAGGTGTGTGTGTGTGGGGGGGGGGGGGGGGCTCACCTTCGCTGGTCTTCCTGGTGACGTTGACGACGTCGCCCTCGGCCAGCGGCAGCTCGTCGGGCTGCGCGGGCGCGTAGGCGTAGAGCGCCGCCACCTGCGGGCAGTCCCAGCCCGCGTACACCGCCTCGCCCGCGCCCGCCGCCGGCGGCAGCAGCGCCTCCGCCCAGCGCGACCACGCCGTCTCCGACGCGCACGACATCAGCTGACGCAAACAAAATACTTTTTACAATTGCCACTAAACCTAAATCTATTCCTTTAAAAGTCGGAAAATGGACACTTGTCCTGGTTTTGTTTTGCTTAACATTGGACAACGAACTGTTAGATGAATAACTAAACAAAAATATAACGAGACTGGTAAAAAAGGAAATAAACTTAACACACCAAATAAGAGATACCGCAGTAGCCTAGTGGTATGGGTAAAGGACTGCTGAGATGAGGTCTCAGGTTCGATTCCAGGTTTTGCCATGGCACACACCAAGGACTTTTCGATGCTTTTCGAAGTTATGTGTGTATTTATCGCAGGTTTATAAGTGCCCGGTTAATAGCAATAGGTTCGCCACCTATTTCATTGGGACCTAAAACATAAATGGATCTTACTATTTTTGTCGACGTTTCGGATGCGTTGCAGCACCCGTGGTCACGACTTGACTAGCTCGCGAGCGTTGAGATGTATGCGGGGAATATATTTTGTGCGCCTACCCACCATTTTTGTGTTTGTTGTGTTTTTATTTCTATTTTATTTTTGTTTATTTTACTCTAAATTGTGTATAAATATATAATGTGCGTTGTGTTTTGCAATAAATGTATTTTCTTTCTTTCTTCTTTCATTACTTTTATTATGAACGGTTAGGCTGGTTTTTGTTTTAAACGTTTGTTCAGGAAGTTTGCCGGCAACTATGTATCGTTGAGTACACGCACCATCTCCACGGTGCGGCCCTCGTGGTTCTCCAGCAGCGTGATGAGCAGCGCGTGCTTGGCGCTGGCGGCGCCCGCGTCGCTGGCGCACACCTCCAGCAGCGAGCGCGCGCAGTGCTCCACGCACACGAACTGCTCCTCACTGAAAATTAAAAAAAAATTATACCACTTAGCTGGCAGACTAGCACAGGCCCACCTTTTCTTTTTTTTTTACGTTCGCAAAATCCCCTCGGATACCTCCCCACCGGAGCCGGTGGAGGAGGTTATATCGGACTCGAACCGACTAAAACGCACGCCGCCTGTGGGTCGTTTTGGTTGCCGCAGGTGAGGTTGACTGACAGGCATATCCCTCGCACCCCAGCTGACCCAGGGCCGTCTCTCACGATCTGGCCCTCTTCTCGGGTGTGGGGACTACAGAGTCCCCAACTCGTCCCCGGAAACGGGGTGGCACACCAGGCGCGCCACCGCCGCGGCCACACGGCCCACCTGATAGAAAGTGGTTACCGTGGCCTATGGACGTGTGTAACACCAGAGGAGTCACACTCGCGCTGCTAACCCTGTATGCACAGAGTATCTGTGCCGTCAGTGTAGAGGACAAGGCAAGCCTTTAAAATTCCCACTGACAGCACAAACTCTCCATTGAGCTCTGGTTTACAGAGATGGTATTTGAAGACTCCTTTTAAGCAAGAAATGCCTGTGTTAGGAGCCTCCGCTCCTCCATTTCATAGATTGTAACTATTAACACAATACAATGTTTAGTTTTACTTAGTAAAGACGGTCAACTATCAACTTCAAACTTCAAATGTATTTATTTGCGAAAATGGGTATTACAATAATAGATGTTCACAAAATACAAAATTTGCTCAGCCATATTCCGATATATCGATGCTGGGTTATTGAAATGTGTTTACGAAACCTGGGAGGATAATAATATGCTGGATGCATGGGATGTTTTCTTAGATCTATCTAGTGTCTTGGCCAGAAACGATGCATTATGTGTTATGTGTGTGTTATCCTTGGCCTTCGATTGCGTCAACCACGACAAATTGATATAAAATAAATATGGAATAAGGTACAAGGCTCTCACCTTTCAACTTTATATTTTAATAATTTAATATACTTCAGAGAGATCGATATTTACAATATACGTTCAATGGTATCTGTGGTTTCCATTGGAGTTCCACAGGGTTCTATACTTGGACCGTATTTTATTCTTTATTCCTCCTATATTATGTAAACAGGACGAAAGCTGTATTGTTTTGTTTGTTTGATATTTAAAACAAAAAGAAAATTAAAGAGATCACTTGCTACATAAAATCAATATTATTACTAACCTCTTTTTCTTTGCAATCACAAGCCAGTCGTTGAAGAGGAACAAATGTAGAGGGATCTTGGAGAATTTTTTCCCGAAGGTTAACTTCAACTCGTCAGACTTCCAGATCAGCTGCGTCATCTCGCCGGAGCGGACCAGCCAGCGAACAGGCCTGCAAGGAAACGTTCTTGTTACTCGTCGAATCAGAGTCTACTAATGGTAGGTTTAGATTTCAATACAAACGGTTTTAGGATCGTATTCATACTTAGTACTGGCGAAAGGTAGGTGGAATTGATGCTTTTTGGAAATAAAAAAAAATTGTTAATGCTAACATTTGTTTTTCAATCAAAGGCAAGAAAAGAGTAATAATCTTTTTCAAGTTTTGTCTTACATCAAAATCATCACAATGGTTCATAAAATTGCGAGCCGCTGACTAATTACTGATGGAGACCGTATCATTAAATTTGGAGACAAAACAAAACTGTGCTAAAATGAGCTTAAAATAGTTTTGAGTTGATATCGCCAGCACTTTCTTCCCGGGGAAGAGTTGGGGACTCGGTAGGCCCCACATCCGAGGAGGGCCAGATCGAGATATATGACCCTGAGTCAGCCGGGTGCGAGGGATATGTCTGCCAACCACCTCCGGTAACAAACAGACGCCGTGCGTCTGTTAACCTCCACCACCTGCTTTCGGCGGGGGGAAGATGGGGGGGGAGGTTTCCGGGGGATTTTGCGCACATAAAAATGTGTATACTGACCTGCGGTCGCCGTTGGGCATAGAGGGTAAGAGTGAGGGCGGGTCCCGTATGTGCGGTGGGAAGTCGATGATTTTGGCGAGCCGCGACATTTCCTCTATGCGCTCCGTGTTACGGGCGCCCTCGTTGCACTGCGACACGTACTGTGTATAACGATAATTACTATTTAATGTTTCATCTACAAACTATGGACCGATTGAGTGAGTGAGAGGGTGTGAATGAGTGTGTCGTGGCGGTAGTGATCGTGATTGCTACGCAAGAGTCGTGGGTTTATTTCCCGTTCAAGCAAATATTTGTATACATAAATATGGCTATTTGCATTGGTCTGGTCATGCTTCGGGGAGCACGTTAAGCCTGAAGCCGGCGGTCCTGGTTGTCATATGAAGATCTATGACAATGATCTTAGTTAGACCATCAGGCAAGGCGAAGTCCAATTGACGTGTCCTATATAAAAAAAAAAGACTAGTTGTAGGTTTGTGGACTCCAACTATCCATAACGACTTATGGGTCCTTGGAGTCCACAAAACTTCAACTAGTCTAACTGCAGAACGTCGATATCATCAATTATTTGTGGAGATAAGCTGGCTGGGTTCAGCCGCATCCTAGTTATAATGGAAAGCCGGCTCCCACTGAGTTGGGGAAAGGCTCAGAGAATGTGATAGTGATGATATTCGGTAACGAGGACAAAACTACCCTTAATCTCCTTTATTTCATATCTCGTATCAAATCAACCTGTAGTTTGTTATTGAGACACACACACACACACACACACATATAAATTAGACGTATAAAGTAGCCCCAGCCCCAGCCAGTGAGCCCCAGCCCCAGCCAGTAAGCCCCAGCCCCAGCCAGTAAGCCCCAGCCCCAGCCAGTAAGCCCCAGCCCCAGCCAGTAAGCCCCAGCCCCAGCCAGTAAGCCCCAGCCCCAGCCAGTAAGCCCCAGCGGTAGACTCACGTTGTTGAGCGCGACGAGCGCGCGCGCGCAGGCGCGGTACTCGTCGTCCTCGGCGGCGAGGTTCTTGAGCACCGCGTCCAGCAGCAGCGGCAGCCGCGTCACGCGCTGCATGGGCAGCAGCAGGAACGAGTGCAGCGACAGCGACTGGCACGACGGGTGGCTCTCCAGTCTGCAGGGGGGGGGGGGGGGGGGCAAATATAAGTTGGGGAAAAGTCTTCTTCTTACACTGTCTTCTAATATTAGAGAACATTCTAAAATGTGGGTCAACGGTATTTGCTTGCTGTGCCCAATGTACAGATCCTAAAATTATTGTGAATGATTATTTCAAATTTAATTATCCGACAAAAATTTTAGCAAGGAATCAAATCCAAAACATAATGTATAACAGCTGCACTAGCTATCGCGGCACCACTAAGGTAGACGTCCTCAAGAGTTTCGTACAAATCATGCCATTTTTTTTTGTACGAAGTAGACTAATATTATTTGCACGATTAATGCAAAAAATACATACGATTTGCAAGTCGTATGTATTCTTTCCACATTGTTTGCACAAAATTCGCACGTTATAATTTGCACGAAACATGCGTAGATGACTTCTGCAGTATAGCAGATATATCTGAAAGTCAGTAATCACTGAAAACCATCTTACTTTTTCACAGCATTAGCGAAGGCCGGCTTGGCCTGCAACCGCTGCAGCGCCTTGACCATGAGCGTCTGGTTCTCGCAGTACTTGACGTACACGCCGAAGTGCTGCTCGGCGTGCTCGCGCACAATGTCGCAGATGCCCTGCAGCAGGATGTTCTCCTGCCAGCACTTCTCCAGCTCGTTCATCAGCAGTTGGGAGCATTTGCGCACTGAGAGGGCGAGAAAATATATTGTAGTGTGGACTCTAGAGTTGCCATTATTAAATAATGTATTTGAATTCAAGACTGGGTATTATTGAATGATAGCCTTGAATGAATGATAGCCTTGAATGAATGATAGCCTTGAATGAATGACAGCCTTGAATGAATGACTGTTCATAATTGAATGGCTGTCAATATTATCATCTTAGCGTGGTTCATGTTTGATTGGTTCTATCTCTCAAAAACTCTATTGTCAAATACTATTTAGTGGTTAATGCTAAGTAATAAAATCAGAGTAAATATAATAATTCATTAGAAATAGTTTTACTGTGTTATTAAATAAATTTAGTTTAGCAATTTATTTTAGTGAAAGGAGATTATGCCGAAATTATTCCCACTCAACTGTCGTAGAAATGGTCTGAGTACAGGGACACGTTTCACGTTTATGGGCATTTTTTCACCTGGTAATATGGTAGAGAAGATGGTCTCCCAGTCTTCCCGAGGCAGTACATGAGGATCTCTGAAGGCGGGGTGCGCGATAAAATTGGCTTCCAGCACGTTGAGGGAGTTCAGGTATGAGGCTTCCGATGTCAGTAACTCGAACTTGGCTTCTTGAAGACGCTTTTGAGCTGGTGCAAGGGAACCTGTGAAGAATTGAATAAAAAATGAATAAAATATTCTACAACATTCTACTTAAAACTATCAAGATAGAACTAGACTAGCTTTTGCCATGGGTTCTAGAATACAGATAAACATGCTTAGATTCCTATTTTATTGTAAATACATCCAAATTAGTGCAAATACACACATACTTAGGCGACTTAATAATATTTCAGTGGGAATCGAATCCACGACCTCTAGCATAGCAGTGGAGTGCATTACCGCTAAGCCATAGAGCTCGTAGAATAAACATATTTATGGTTATTTCACTGTAGTTCTAAGTGTGTACATACATACATACAATCATGCCATTATCCTTGAAGGGTTAGGCAGAGGTGAATTAACACCCACATTTTACCAATAATTGTATTCGGTCAGCGGTGAGCCTATTGCCGTATTCCGGGCACTATTGTTAACTCGAGCCATGCATCTGAGGCTGAGTCTGGGCTGTATATATGTTAAACAGCCCTATCCCTTAGTCGCCTTGTACGACACCGCATGGGAAGAGATGGGGTGGCCCTAATTCTACACTGCCGGAAACCACGCGGCTAAAGTGTATAAAGTGTTTGATAATTTTAGCTGAAATCCGTTACAGGGTGTTTCATATATTATAACCAGTTTCCAATCGTGTCCTCAATAGGTACAAGCAATTTTCTGTTATTTGTGTAAAACATTTAAACCGCGGTAGCCTAGTGGTATGGGTAATGGACTGCTGAGACAAGGTATCGGGTTCGATCCCAGGTTTTACCATAGCACACACCAGTGACTTTTCGATGCTTTTCGAAGTTATGTGTGTATTTATCGCAGGTTTATAAGTGCCCGGTTAATGGTAATAGGCTCGACACATATTACATTGGGACCTAAACATAAACTAGCGAAATGTCGGTGCTAGCACCTTTGCCTACCCCTTCGGGGATATAGGCGTCAGTTTATGTTATGTTATGTTATTTAAAAATGGATGGTATTTAAACGTATATCAAAAAGAGTACATTTTGTACGACAAAATAATCCAAATTCACATCAAAAATACTGATTGAGCACCAACAAACTACTGCAAGTAAGTAGTTAGTTAGCAACCAACTAACAAACCAATTATAAAAAAAATTACCACAAAGACAGGCTCCCGCCTTAGTCTTCTAACCTAACCTATCCATTTCGGGGTGGGTGGTGATCATTCTGAACTTAATTAGATGCACAATCAGTATTTTTACTGAACGCGAAAATATTATCTTTTAAAAATAAGTGCTATGAAGTGGGTACCATTACAAAAATGTAAACAAATAGTTATGTAGGCCGTAGACTCGATTAGATTAGTGAGTTGATAAACAAATTCTGATACAATCTATTTGATATCCATTTTAGTTACAAGACAGCTGCTTTAATAGCTTTTCGGTGAATTGTTAGAGTTTTCGGAAGCGGAATCTTTCTAGCTAGTTTATGATGTAGGTTATCTTTTAAGGATATTATGATTACGATATTGGGACATCAATAATTCCGCTAATCGTTGTAATACAATATTTTTAAGGGTCACGTACGCGGCGTACGCCATTAAGTAATAGGATCGCATTAGATAAGTTTTATTGCTCTTCTTCTTCATAATTCTACATCCTAGCATTAATCAGTCGCATCTGAAGCTTTCACCTCAGAATCCGTGGTCCAATTTTTCCAGACTAACTGTGGGTTCGGCTTAACTTTGACATTTTCGTGAAGCGGCTACCATATGACTACCACAACCCAGTTTTAATGCCCTATTTGACATTTATAAAAAAAAAACTGACGTCTTAAATCGTCGTCGACGCTGAACTTGAATCGACGAAAATTCTTCGCTTAAAAGAACCACATACCTACTAAGATTGCTTTAATCATTATCACATCTTATCTAAGTAGTATGCAAATTTTTATTATCTAGGAGAGGACACCGTTTCCTAATGAAGAATTTTAAATGTCCAAGAGGTGTCTCACTAGCTCATTTGGTCAAACTATCCCCCCTGGAAGGGACTGGTAGCGGTCAACCCCCTAAATCCTGTGAAGGACACGTTCATTTCTTCGCCTATTTGTGTCGAGAATTATAAAATACAATAACTTACTAAGCACAGTAGAATTGAGTACTTCGGGTACTTCGCACCACAGCGTGCGGGAGGGCCCGCGCGGCGCCACGAGTGCCATGGCGGAGGGTCGCGGCGGGTTGGAGCCGGCGGTGCTGGCGGTGCTGGACGTGCTGGCAGCGCTGGCCTGTGAGCCGGGCTCGTACGCGTCTGAGTCAGAGTCACCGGTCTCGCGGCATACGGACTGGAATGGAAGGAAAATTCATGAGGCTGAGAGAGTCATAATTAAATATTAACATGATATACATGTTCATAATTATACGGGATTTTCCTGTGGATAAATTTAAAAATGTAGTTAAAAGTAAACTGTGCCAGAAAGGCTATTATAAAATACAAGAATATTTGGAATATAAACAAGCTTGGAAATGAGCTGTTCGCTCAACTATGCTACTGAAGTAAACTTTTGTATTGAGATTAAGTTGTATGTTTGTAAATAGACCAAAAAAAATGCCCGTCCATTTGCTAAACTGGTTTTCATGTTTAATTTTTTATTGACGTTTAGTAAGCGTCGATTTTATGGTATATACAGAATAAATAATTTTTGAATCTGACCATGGAATCATATAATGGTATTCTTGCCCGTAACCCGGCCGGCCAGGAGGCAAGGATACTGTACAGATTTTAGTTGCGGCCGTTTTGACACGACTGGATTTGCTCGTCTTCTGTTTTTTGGTGCACTTAATATTGGAAAACAAACTGTTAGACGAAAAACAAAAAGAAATATGACAAGACAGGCACCGAAGAAAATAAACTTCACACACCAACGGCCATTATAGCGTGCCGCAACTATAGTTATACTTATATACCTAATTAAAAGTGACGGACAGTTAAGGCTTCAATAGAGAGACTACACATTTTATCACTAGATGTGAACACATCAGCTTGTAGCTGCTTGTTCATAAATAAATAATTATTAAGCGTAGATAGCTGTGATATAAGCTGTGTATCTACTTAAGCTTATACCCTATTATACTTATATGTAGTTATAAATGTGACAGTTTGTGTGAATGGATGAATTGATAGATGGATGAATGGATACTTGGCAAAGACACCGTCAACGGATTTGGATAAGATTTGATTTGACACAGCGATAGAATATATTTGCCGCGTAATTTCCGGCAAAGTAGAATTAGGGCCACCCTATCTCTTCCCATGCGGTGTCGTACAAGGCGACTAAGGGATAGGGATGTTTAACATCAGACAGATACATACAGTCCAAACTCAGCCTCAGGTGCTTGACTCCGAACTCCGAACAATAGTACCCGGATTACGGCAATAGGCTCACCCCCTATTACGTGGGACTGAATTGTGAAATGTGAGTGTTAATTCACCTCTGCCTAACCCTCCAGGGATAAAGGCGTGACTATATGTATGTATGTTAGAGTATAATCTGCAATAGCACTTAGGCTACTCTCAATTTCGGGGATGGTAATAGGTTCCTCATCCTGTGGGTAGTGTGAATAGGACCAGTATTTAAAGACACACCACACTATGAATGCGTTTCTACAAAGAGAGTGAGTCTGGGCGTACTATTTCTATATCCAATCCAGTACCTAAGTTATAAAAAGCTTTAAATATTCTACAAATATTCTACAACATTCTACACAACGCTATCTAGACCCAGGGTAAGCATAGCTTATCTAGCTTGTGTTATGGAATTTAGAATGCGGATAAACATACTTAAATATTTTTTTCAATACAATACATTTTATACATAGTAACACCCAGACCAAAGCAAATACCCATATTCGTGCATACAAATATTTGCACTGAGCGGGGATCGAACCCGCGCCTCCTGTGTAGCGGGCGCGTTCATTACAGCTAGGTCATAGAGGCTGTCGAAAAAGCACATTGGCATACGTTCCGAATTTCGTTTTAATTGCGATGTTTTCATAAACCATAAAGGTAATATTGATGTCTAAGCGAATTTGGCCTTAAACTACTCGCATTTTGAATCACCTTCAGACAAATGTCAAGGTCGATTTGATTGAAACAGAACAACGCGTGTGTTCTTATACAAAACTGTTTGTTTTTAGTAATCAAGCGTCCTAGTTTGGGTTAATTAATACGAACAAAACAACATAACTCTTTGTTATGTCTGAATGGTCGTATAACAACACAGATAATGCAATTACCTAGGTTCATTCTGTATTGTGCAAATTGAAACAACCGATAATAATGAGAGTAAGATGGAGATATATACAGCTGACAAAGCACAATGCCTAGGTATCTTATAGTTTTCACCCTCACAACAGAGGAAGGCCAGATCGAGAGAGATGGCCTTGGGTCGGCCGGAGTGCGAGGGATATGCCTGTCAATCTCACCTTCGGCAACTAAAAATGACCCGTAGACGCCCTGCATTTTAGTCGGTTCAAGTCCGATATAACCTCTCCGGCAGGGGGGTATCCGTGGGGATTCAAGCACGTAAAAAAAATATCTTATAGTAAGCTGTACCAGAAAAATCAAAGTCATGATCAAGAAAATAAGTAGATAGTAATTTCACACAGTGCGACCCACTACAAGAAATATAACATACAACACTTAAACCTGTGACGAACCCACTCTTCCCCTAAAATTCGTACCCTGGGCCATCTGGTTACCTCAAATATTTCAGATTACCTCTTCGTTGATAATTTTTACAAGACCGTGGCACAAAAGCGATTGATTTAGTCTACTTTTTTAAGGACACATTTTGGTCGGGCACTATCAACGCGTATTAAAAAAGCTCGCTACAGGTTTCCAAAATTTCACAATGGCACAGATATCAATGAATATGTACCGTATCAGGTCGAACAGGTCAAAGTGCCAGCCACGAGCGGCATTCCGCATAGGTCGGTGAAATTACATCCAATTAGTGCCGCGAATTAACGCCGCAACGTTTAGCCACATTGGGGTATCGGCGTATACGTAATTATGTTATTTCCTTCCTTACCTATATATTCTATTATATTAATACTAGCTGTTGTCCGCGGCTCCGGTCGGGTGGATACCGGTTATCGCGACAAAACATACGTACATATAATCACGTCTTTATCCCTGGAGGTTTAGGCAGAGGTGAATTAACACCCACATTTCACCAATAATTGTATTAGGTCCCACGTATATATGAGCCTGTTGCCGTATTCCGGGCACTATTGTTGACTCGAGCCATGCATCTGAGGCTGAGTCTAGGCTGTATTTATAAAGTTATTTTAATTTAATATAATAATATTAAAAAACTGTAATTAAGAGTGAACATATTGTGTATGACAAACTCTTCCTCTCTCCAAACATTGTGCTGTGCCCGACAGGGTCCATAATTGTAACAATAATTTATACCTGAACTACATTATGGAACGCAATAAATGTATTGAGTATTGAGTATTAACTAAGAGTACGGGCCCGAAAAGGAGCATGATGCAGCACACACACACGTGTTTTATGCGATGTGAAGCGCTGATTTTCAGGTGGCTGAGGTTCAGCGGTTTAGGCGTCAAAGCGTAACATGCAGACAGACAGACAGACAGACAGCGTTACTTTCGCATTTATATCATTAGTATGGATACTTTTGAAATAATAATTAGGTGACCGTCAAACTTAGTTTTGCGTGCTAGTCTGTGGCTTGACAGTGGTTTTGCTTTAGTAGAATCAGGGAAAGGTCTAACCACAGAACTTTGAAACCGTCAGAGGTGTGGTGGTCAGCTCCACCGAGCGTAGAGTTGCAAACCTTACCTCGACTTTAGCCGCGTTGTAGAACTGGTAGAGGGGCTCGTGCGTGAACAGCGAGTGTGGCAGCGGAGAGGCAGGATGTGATCCTGACGACGCTCCTGAAGACGAGGATATGTTGCCTGCTTGGTATAGCCCGGCTTCAGCGTACCTGTAGACAATAGGAAAGGAAAGCTGTTAAATTTGGCCAGTATCAAGAATGGAGTACACTCCAGGCCCCTGATTCTGCTAGTTTTATGTCATAGCAATACCACTCGTATACTACTTTAGACTTTAGCTAAATAGTCTTAAAGTTCAAAATTAAATGAAAAGAATGAGTTCATTACATCTTTTCATTCACTCTATCTTTTTTTTAAAATCTATTTGACAGCATGGTCTAAAATTAAATGGAATTGTTTGCAGTGTCCATGGCATAACAATGGTTTTATTATGACATAAAATTACCAGGATTGGGGCCCAGTGATTATGTTATAAATTGCGATAATACGCTCTCCACTATGTTACAAGGAAAAGCTAGGTTTAGATCTATAACTTATTGTCTTCCTTCATCCTTGCGTTAATACCAATCGCATCTGATGCCTGTGGTTTCCCTCTCCAATATAAATACGGGTTTGGCTGAACTTGATTACTTCCGTGAGGCGACTGTCACCTGACCTCCAATAACCATGGGCAATATCGAAGATTTGCAGTTGTAATCAGTTGTTGAAGGTTTTAGGCTTCCAACCTCTCGTAACGACTGCCATAAATTTTAGAATGCCAAATCTATATCTTCTTGTATTTAGATTTATGTACAGTTGTACTGAACAAAATGACGCTATTTTTTGTAGCTAAGTATACAACTTACCTCTTACAGCAAAATATTTCTAAAAACATCTTTACACTGTTAATATGAGTTCCTAGTTCAGCGTTTCCAAAACACAACATATTATTAGTGTGACCACCACTAACCACGAATATGAACCACATACAACTAATAATATATTTAGCTACAGAGGCATCCTTAATTATTAATTACGTAATAGTAGGTATCCTGGTGGGCAATAAATTAGTTGTTTGTTTCAATTATGTTCAATATTACGCGGGAAACATTAAAATAAATGGCAACATCAGAAACTTCATGTATAATAGATGACATTACAAAAAGGCGCGCTATGTCCATAACAATAGGTTTCAAAATACTTTATCTCAAGTAATAATCTCTGTACCCTTTCCAAATTCGAAATTTAAAATACATTCCCGCTTCACTCAGGAATTGTAGCACAATTTTTGTTCTAAACTAAACAGTTTGGCTATAAAACAAAGGCGCGAAAAATTTTGTCGACTTTTTTAATAAATTTATCTGTATATTTTTGGAAATGGAGAAATAAAATTACGTCTGAAAAAGAACACCTAGTGGAAGTTTGATTTAGATACGTAACTAGGTTTTTTACATGTCTTTCTGTATTTTTCTATTTATCGCCAAATTGCCTGTGACACCATTTTGTTCCATATTGCTTGTCCAGTAGATATAGAGGTCTTTTGGGCTACATGCGTACCTATATATTTATGATTGGAAAGTAATACCAGCCATGTAGGGCGGCGATATGTTGCCGAGCAGGCTGGCCTTCGAGATCTGTATTCGTAAATATTTCATCATCTCAAGTAAGGTCGTACGGCGGTATACCTACAGTTCAGAGACAGGCATACAAAATTTAGTGTTAAAGCCAGATATGAATATTTATGATCTGTGACAATCAATACACTACCGTAACAAACAATATGGGTACATATCTTTTAAATAAGCGTACCACAAACGTGTTGTAATGTCGTCCTACCTAAGGCATTAATTATACAGAAAAGGTACAAGGCAAGGGTAAGGACAGGCCTGTGCTGCAAAACGTTGCATACAAAATGTACGAAAGGGAAGTTTTGCAAAGTAAAAGTAGCCTATGTGTTAAGTTTAAGTTTATAATCTGTGTACTATTTAAATTTTATCCAAATTCTATGATCCGCTATAGGTAATCTTAACCTATCCCAATGAATATTGCCATTAATAATATATTACTATTATCCAATGACAGTTCTGATCCAATGACAGTTATCTTATAAAAAATTGTCATTGGATCAGAATAGAATAGTTTATTTCAGCTATTTTCATAGTATTTTCAGCTTTTAGGGTCATCCAGCAGATTTAAACACAATATTTGTGTTACAAAAGCAGGCTGTACGAGCTATTTATAATTTGGATCCAAGAGTCTCCCTCTGAGAAAATTAAAAAAAATAGACATTCTAACCGTAGTCTCACAATACATTTTCGAGAACCTAATGTATAAACATTTTTAGAGTTTGTGACAGGCATAATTTACCAGGCACAAAAACAATCCAGTAGCCTGTAGTAGTCGACTTAAAAAAATTAGTCATTCTTTCTAGAGCAACTGTATACGCTTTTTAACAAGCTCTCTAATGAAATTACCTGTGAGTAAATTTAAAAATATAGTTAAGAGTAAATTTTGCCAAAGAGGCTATTATAAAATCCAAGAATATTTAGATGATAAACAAGCTTGGAAAGGAGCTGTTCGCTCAACTATGCTACTCAAGTAAATTAATATTTTTAGACTAAGCAAATGTTTGTAAATAGCCAAAAAAATACCCGCTGAGTTTATGCCGGAGTCTTCTCAGAGCAGAGCCGCGTTTCGAACCGGTGGTCCATTTGCTAAACTAGTCTTTCATAAAGGTATCTTTTTAAATTTATGTAGAATAAATGATTTTTGACTTTGTCTTTGATTCAAGATGGTCGCATGTAATTGGCTGCAGTAAGCATCTTAGTATGCAGGAAAACGATGACTCAATCAATGGTGTGACTAAGCCTCACACCACAAGTTATAGGAGTAGCTACTCAAACCTAATAATGACGTAAAAGTGTAGAGGAATCTCCCTCTGTCGTCAATAATTATGACTGGACTTTTAGGAATACAAAGTATGACTTTCTGACGAAACTATTATGCTGACGCCTTTTCTTTTTCTGGACGAGGCAAAAACCTATGCTTGTAGCAGCGAAAAGGGAAGTTGAATGGTCTTAGGACCAGCTAATCAGTCCTTTATAATTAAAGTATTGTCTTATAACTTCAAGTCTAGAGTGAACGTGTTACAGGCAAGCATGTTCTATCATCTCGACCACATTATCATTAACCAGCATGTGGGATAGTAGTCAAATGCGGGCCAGTTGATTATAAAAAGAAAATAGTGTTCAACTATTCCAATTTTAAATTTAAATAGAATAATCCCACTTAATTGACCGAAATATGGTGAAACTATGTAAAGCATAAATTGTAACAACTGTGTACCTACCCATATATCGCAATAAAATGAATTTGATTTGATTTGATTTGAATATACAACTCATCATCACAGACCTATATGAATCTAAAGTCATTTGTAAAGAGAAGCTGGAAGCACTTCTGTTGTATGAAACCTTCACATCTTACAGCTTTCATAGATGATATTATAGTTTTAAACGGGGTTATCGAACAATAAACCATTTTGCGAAGTCTTCAGGCATTATCGATAAAAATAGGAAAAAAAATGAATCAGAACAGGCGGGATTCGAACCCGCGATCTTTTCCATGACCATTAAGCTACCGTACCTTGCCCGAAATCATCCAAATCTTCCTATTTAATTCGTCATACGACGACGTTCAGGCGTGAGTTCGTTCAGCCTTCAATGTAAATAAAGTAGGCAGATTAATCTAAAAATAATGTCTCAATCATATTATGACATCTTTCTGCTCATGGAGAATATAGGATACAACAGCGTATCATACAAATACAATTTGCTCAAGAAGATCAAAAAGAGTATAATTTTTGCCTTTCAGTTTTTTAAGAAACCAAGAAATTAATTTAGGTACCTACTAAAGATTTCATCGACTATTATATATATAGTTAACTAAACTAGGCAGAAATTCCATTTAGAATTGAATGTCTAATCTAAGAAGCTCAGTAACGTTAAATTATTTCTCATATTCAATAAAGGCGCACGCGCAAGTAAAGGATTCAACAACAGCTGAAATGAAGAGAAGTACCTTATTTTGTAACAAAAATGTAATCCAATAAATTTTAACACTACGAAACATTTAGAAACTCGAAAGAACATTTACCTTCAAACAGCGATCACTAAAACAAACTTCCTGAAACACTGATAACTTCCACTGTTAACACCAATTAACACTTGCACACGTGTTCCAAAACTTTAGTGATATAACCAACCAAAAATAACACCACAACACCGCCTCCTGTCATAGTTTACTTTTATTTAAACTACAATTGTAAATATTGACACTGTAAAATTTAGAATTAAAATGTATTGGCGCGAACTCGCGACGGCGGCGCGAAGTAACGAACACGATTCAAATACGACCGACGTTCTTCTGCGCAGGCGCATAATAGCCGAGTTAAAGTTATCAGCTGGCCCAAGATGAGAGCGTTTAGCAGTTTTGGGACAAGTAATATGTACTCCGAAGTGGCAGGTTAAGGTGTATGGATTGTGACACTGCGCGTGTGTATTAAATGTGTAGGGCGTACCCAACAGATTTTATTACCATAAGATCTTTATTTTTTATACAGCTATGATTGTCAACACCAGTGGTTATCATTGTGCCTATATAACCTACATTATATTAAACTGTAAAAGTTCCATATTAGCAACAGAATGCAATATAAGAGTGACAATGATAATACACACCATTTTGAGATGAGACTGTACTGGAGGTAGAAAAACAATATAACATGTAATTTGTACATTATAAAAGCCTACGAGGATTAACTAAGTTTTTGTAAATATCAGAATACCCAATAAATTGTTCCACTGCAAAACATCTCGCAACAAATTGTATCTATATACTTAAGGTAAACAGTGTAAAAATGATTTGTAACACATTTAATAACACTAATAAATAAATAAATAAATTGTATCTTTAACTCCATACCTTTAATCATTAACTAGCTTTATACGTGTTACTGTTAGAAACTCCTTCATCTTAACTCATTTGTACACGCGTTCTTGTGGAATGCAACCTGGACTCTAATCCTATTGATTTGTATTATTATTGTATTTCTTATTGGTTGTAATCTGTTACGTGTGATAAAATAAAAAAATAAAAAGAAAATAAAATAAAAATACCGGCTCCAAGTTCAACAGTTACTAGCTAAATCGCTAATCGCTTTCACGCCGCTCGTCGCTCATGCCTCAAGGCACAGCTAACGGTGGTACGGAAAACTGGCTTGTGAGTCATCGGTTTCGTGGATAACGACCACCGTCATGCGCGCGCGCAACTAGTACCTGACTAACGTTTGGTGACAAGGGTCTCTGGACCACCCTATAGGCATAGACCATAATCTACAAGGTTATATTGTGATAAGCATCACCCCGTGGTTTTATTATCGTAAGTTTTGGTTGGGGTGAAAAGTAGACCGTGTTAAACATTGATAATGTAGCTTTCTATAACTGAAAAAATTTCAATTTTAAATCGGTCTATTGGTATTTGATATTAGTTTTTATCAAGAAACATTAAAAAAAAGCCTCTTCATAATATTAGTACAACGAACTATGTTTACTTCTTTCCACTGTGATATTCAAAGATACCTTTATCGTGGTTGTGTGTGGTATCGTGGTGTTTAAGGTGGTAAATTTTCATGGTTGTCCTAATTTGTACCGGTTTTGTAGAGGGGATTAGATTGCAATTACCCACTCACGCAAGTTGCATTTCATATCGATAGGAATATTTACCATGTTGTATTGTTCTGAGTTTCCGATATTTCGGCGCTGTTGCAAGCACCATGATAATTTCCCGATAACTTTAATACTAATGTGAGTGATCATGATAGTTTAAATACCTATAATATCAATAGCAAATACTCGTTTCAAGTATTTGCTAACGTTGCAACAGAATCCTAAGATATCCACACCACAGAACACTTTAGACGATAAGTTTGACGTCAGTTTTGTTTGTTTTGTGGTATTTCTGCCTAATTCCTTGGTCGAAGCCTAATTCACTAATAATATTATATTCTGTACTATTTTTTTAAGGTTTAGGTACTTGGGCTTTTAATATGGCACGTCACGCGTCGGGAAGAAGAGTGATTTACGTCCAACGTTTGCACTTGGCAGCTCTGGGGCGACTGTTTTCTGACCTCCTAATCTTAAGAGGATAGATTGCCGCAGAGCCAGGACCGTCGATCAGCAGGCGTACTGGTTTGCTGATGAAGTTGAGCTGAAGTGGCTCAATACAACTAGTTTTAATATACAGAAAGTCTTGAAGTTTTAAAAACTATTCATTTCAGACTGGCATGCCCTGAATAGTTTAGGTTATGGTTACGGCACAGTTCCCATGAACCTTATAGCTGCATTGTGATAAAAATAGACATCACACTTGAGATAAATATGTCTGTGATATCAGTAAGATACACGTGAGAAGGTATGTCTAATTTCGGGTGGGTTGCTAAGTACCAAGTACAACATTTTTTTATACCACTTAGGTGGCAGACAAGCACACGGCCCACTTGGTGGGAAGTAGTGGCCGTGGCCTATGGACGTATGCAACACCAGAGGCGTCACACGTGAAGAAACCTTCTAATGCCTCTCTTGAAGAACCCCATATTGTACAATTTCCTGCTAACATATGTCCAGAATAATAATAATAAGAAACTTCATTTCACAGAAAAAGTTACACGATTAAGCACATAATGGTTTGCCGCTATTTTAGAATTTACATAAAATTAGGGTACTCTGAATTCACCGGTCACCATTATAATCTTAACGTTGATCCTGGATGTATCCGAAACTTTTACCTCGAAGCTTGGATGTTTTAACTTTGACTAATTTGGTATATGATAGTATAGTTCATTTGAGAGCAACTCCCTTTTCGGGGACCTTGTCCGTCAGTTGTCAGCTTCCTTGCAGGTGAGATCGTCTTGGACTCCAATGATCATCGTGGGTAGATCTCATATGGTGAACTGTTTTACATCCAGAATGCGGAGTAAGTAGCAGTTAAAATGTAGTAGATATATCTTTTGAAATATTTATGTTTTCGGGAACAAGGTTTCTCGAAACAGAAACGAACACAACGTGCATTGGGGCATTGCACCTACTTAAGATCTTTGTACTCATATATTGAGGGTTTGTAGAATTGAGGGCGAATTTCTCCGTGTGAGCAGCGGCCTGTCGCAGTTGTTGACCTTTGAGAATTGCACGCGGAGACGAAGCGAAACGCACGGCAAAATCAACGGTAGCGTAAACTAAATGTCACTGAAGGTTATTCTTCCAAGTTTTTATTTAACTTGCAATGTTTTAGCGTGAATAAGGTTTTGAATACGTTTCTTAAAGGACTCAGAATACTTTATGGTAACAATATCGGAGGATACTGATTTGGTATTGCAAAAAGTTCGATAGCTAGGTCAACGAACATTTTATGTTGTTCTGTTCTTGATTTTTTGATGTTGGTTTCTGAAAGTAAGCACACTAGGAAGCTTACTGCCTCTTATATTACGAACTGAAATTTTTACATGGTGGTTCAATCCCTATGAAAATGCATAAAGGATACCATACAAGGTAACCTTTACCTGAATTGATTTCAGGATTAGTTCTTTTTGAAGGAACTCTTGAGGGTCAGACATGAAATGGTATTTTTTTATACAACTTAGGTGGCAGACACGCAAATGGCCCACCTGATGGAAAGTGGTTACCGTATGAACGTGTGTGACAACAGTGGAGTCACATCCGTGCTGCCGACCCTGTAAGAACAGAGATTTTATGTGCCCTCAGTGCAGAACACAAAATCAGGACAAGTCTTTGGTCTTCCCACTGACAGCACAATAACTCTCCAGTGAGCTCTGGCTACCCTACTCACCACCGGGAACACAACATGAGGTTATTATAGACGTTGTAACAAATTATAAAAAATGGTTTTATAATTTGTTACAGGCTACAATGCAAATTACTAAGTAGTCTTGGAATAGGTAAACACGTATTTGCGCATAGAGAGTTGAGCATTATGTGCGTTTCCATAAAAAAGAAAGCATGACGTGCAGTCATGCTCGAAAAAAATGATTAAGCAGTACCAGTAGTGTGCAAAAGGCTCCTTTTCGTGAATTAATAAAGTTGTCACTTTAGACAACTTTAGTAATTCACGAAAAGGAGGGGCAGGAACAGGAAATGGAACCAAGCCGGATTAAACTGGGTTACTATTTTTTATTACTCAACGATTTTGACTGATTAAATAGAATCTGGCAGAGGATCAGAAAAAATGGCGCACATTGGGCAAGGCCTATGTCCAACAGTGGACTGCGGTGAATCTGGATTGTGGGCAAATATTTTCATTTATCCACAATTTAAACTCGAATTCATCCATTAAACATCTAAATTTTGGATGTGGAGTTCAACTTTAACCACAAGTAGAGCTTGTTCACGAGCATGACGATGAAGTAAAGCATTGATTTCCTTCACGTCATAGGGGACTTGTCTATAAAGCAACATTTGTTTAAAAATGGATATTTCGCAAGAGAGTTCGCCAGATTTCAGTCAAACCAATAATATGAACTATGACAAACGCGATACCTACGTGTACTATACAACGGAAGATATTTACAATCGTGAGTAGACGACAGTGGGTAGGCAGTAGTTAGATCATACGACCTTAGATTGTCTCTCATTATACCAACTTAGATGAAAAATACTCAGACCAGCAATAACGATGATACAATCGAAATTGTGAGCTCGATCCGCGGTCCCTATACGTAATCAAAACACATTATTTTGATATACAACTGTATAATACCTGTATTACGTTTTACTTATTACATTATTTATGCATGATGATTGACTTATTTTATATTCCCTACCTGAAGCTACACACCAAATTAACAATGGCATACAGTCCAATTCGAAAGACCAAAATTATTTCGTAAATCATTTTGGTCCTTCGAGCCAGATTTTATTGCTACCGTTTTTACCGTTTGATATTGGGTACTGATTTGATGAAGTTTGATAGAGATAGTGCAAAAGTTATTAATGATAAGATAATAATTAGTACGTGTTACCCGTGATTCGGATGCGAATGTCATCATCATCATCATCTTAGCGTTATTCTTGCTAGCTACTCGGCTCGATTTGGTTTTCACCACGGAGTCCAAGATTAGGTCCAACCACCTTCTAGTTTTCTTGATTTGATTTATACGACTTTTGTGAGAGCAACTGCCGTCTGACATCTTCGATGACATCCGAGAGGAAAGCTAACGTTAGAGCCTCGTCCACGACTTGCAAGTGAGGTTACCTTGGCCCCCATGATGCCCTATACACCATACATAGCATAATACAACGCCTACCATACATAATGAGGCCACTTACCATGAAGCGTTGGAGGTGTTGGCGGGTGCGTCGGCGCCGCACTCAGCGTACCAAGAGGTGCGCGTGCGCGGACCCTTGTCCTTGCGCGACAGCGTCGGCAGCAGCCGCTTCAGTTCTGTACAACACACACTATATATTGCACACGGAAATATTTTTGAATGTGGATACAGATAGTCAATAGATATTGCAATCCAATATCGCGATCCAGTATCGTGATTTCGTAATAAATATTATATGATATTCTACACAGCGCTTTTTAGACCCAAAATTCTAGAACGCGGATAATCATCCTTAGATACATTTTTTTAGAAATTCTAAAACCAATACAAATATCAACATATTCCTGCATAAAAATATTTGCACTGAGCGAAGAAGCTTCTCTGACAGCGCTCAGCCGCTTCACCATAGAATTTGTCGATGGTACAGGCAGGAATTGCGTTTATATGCAAACCAATTGTGTCAATATTAAAAATATCATCAATATATATATTGACTGGATTGCGATAAACATTGACTATCTGAACGCGTCGTTAGCACATTATGCTGTAGCCATAGAACTCTAAATAATAAAATAGTCTTATTACTTAGAATTCTATGACTGTAATTTACCATGCGGGTTTCGTTCGTGTTATTTAGAAAAACTGTGCATCTGATTATGACGAGTGACGGATTCTATTTTGAATGATATATGTTAGAGACAGGTGATGTCATGGCGTATCTTCATGATTATGTATAGTTCTCGGCATATACTTTGAGCCCAAGTCGCGCGAGAGCATTTGTTTGATATAATCATTGGTGGATTTGAGCCTGCTGACGTAACACCTCGTGGTATCCTCAAAAGACATCCAAAAAACACATACTGCGCATATTGAATACATTTTGTGACGTCACTGGAGTCAAGATATATGCCAGCAACTATGGACGCAGAATGCTTCTGCGTTAGATTTTGCATTAATTTCTAAAGTTGGTATGTGAAGGTAGCAACTTATTAGAAGTATTAAAATATTCGGGTTCATGCATATTTTGCAAGTAGTTGTATAAATACTATAAGTTCATTAGGACAACTAGCAAAACTGTGTTTTACTAGTAACTCAGACTTATTCTGTGCCAGTAGATAGTATATATAACTAATAATTTTCAATACTGCCAGTGTTATTCCAAATACATTGCATGTTTTATTAAAAAAAATTAAAAAGGTTAACACTGACGTTCATAAGTGTTACTTTGTGATATTTGTTTCTATTTGTTGTATTTGAATTTAGAATCTGAATATATTTAGAAAAAATAAAATCTGTAATCGATTATCATATCACATATTTATCTGATTATCAAAAGGCATCTAGCCTGTGGAAATCGTGATATCTTGGCCCTCTACCACAGTTGAAACTTTTTCGTGACTATTTATCTGCTGATGTCTATTAAAAATACGCAATCAATTTTGATATAATTTTCACTCCTAATTTCACCATAAACAATATTATTATCACTAAAAGACACTTCTTTATGTTTTAAATATTGGCAGATGAAACCAACTCAAGTGAACGGAACCGCCTAGAGCCTACGAAAATTCTTCAATAATCACGTGGTGATCTCAACAAATGCAATTGTTTAGTTCTTATTGTCTCACGAACTACCAATTAAAACAATTATCATCTATTGATTTACACAGGTGTCATAATAAACAAGCTATTGTTGTACTTTTTGTTTACTAACCATCTTGTGTCGTTCGGTAACACCATCGAGTTTACGTGTCACAGATGTATTTAAAAAAGTTTACTGATAGAAAGGTACATACATGCATATATAAAATCACGTCTGTTTCCCATAGGGGTAGGCAGAGATCACGGATTTCCATTTGCTACGATCCTGACATACCTACTACTCTCGCTTCATTTACGCTCATTACATTCTTCATGCATGCTTGTCGGTTTAGGGTACTCCTGACCTGCCCCTTTTCTAAAACTTCCTTGATTTGGTCCAGGTAGGTATATGCGGTTAGGTCTTCCCCTTCCGACGGTACCATCCACACTCGCCTCACACACCTGTTTCGTTAGTCTTCTTTCATTCATTCTCTCAACATGACCAAACCATCTCAACATTCCTCTCTCAATTATTCAGTGAGTATTGACAGAGTCACAGAATATAAATATAAACTCAAAAATAATTACATCACAGTTGTCGCTTGTCGTTTGAGCCACAAAAATGAAATAAAAAAAATATTATCACAAAGTAACACTTATGAACGTCAAAATTATTGCCAGATTCGCAAGGCACCAATGCCACTTTCCATCAGGTGGGCCGTGTGCTTGTCTACCACCTAAGTTGTATAAAAAAAAAGGCAATAGGTAAAGCCTGAGAGACAATTCGGTTAATTTATTCGACTCGCAACCTTAGATGAATTAAAGCTCGCAACGCAATTGTTCAGTTAGTCAGCTTAGTAAGTATAACTGGTATTTAATTTTAGGTTTGTACTCCTTTGACGAAAATTATTGCCAATTCCGTTATGGTTTTGTGTGACACGATTTGTAATAATGTGTGAGAGTTTGGCAACACTAGTGTTCTCATACTAATGCTGTTTAAGTACTTCCTTTAATTGCCTTACATTACGTTGTTAAGAATACACAAGATTTTTTTTCTAAAGAATATTAGCAACCGAATTACTAATCTTCCCTCTAACCGGTACAGCTAAGCTAAATTGCTTGTGTTAAGAGTGTAGCAGTATAATGGCCAGGAGTCTAACATAGGACCTCTCAAACGATGTCAATTCCTTAACCATTGAACTACCGACGCGACCGAATTACAAGATGGCTGATTATTTGACAATGAAATTCGTAGCAATAAAGAACATCGTACGTACAGGTAATAAAATAATGGTAATAAAATACATAAATACATATAATCACGTCTTTATCCCTGGAGGGTTAGGCAGAGGTGAATTAACACCCACATTTCACTAATAATTGTATTCGGTCCCACGTAATAGGGGGTGAGTCTATTGTCCTATTCCGGGCACTACTGTTGACTCGAGCCATGCATCTGAGGCTGAGTCTGGGCTGTATATATCTGTCTGATGTTAAACAGCCCTATCCCTTAGTCGCCTTGTACGACACCGCGTGGGAAGAGATGGGGTAATAAAATATTGGAATAAAAACTTTAAAAAACAAACTATTATGAATCACACTAGGCGTGGGCAGTGATTTGCATTAACTTTACATATACCTACCTATTATAATAAACATCATCCATCACAACATCACAATCGATGTTTAGTATTTATACAACTTAGGTGGCTGACAAGCACCGCCACGTGATGGAAAGTAGCTACCGTGACCTATGAACCAGGAGAGTCACACCCGTGCTACCGACCCTGTAAGAACAGAGAGTTTCTGTGCCGTCAGTGCAGAAGATCATCAGGATAAGCCTTTAGTCTTAGAAAGATAGATAATTCTTTATTGCACACCAAACTACTAAAACTTGTAGTTAGCATGCATACAGTTTAATGTACAATGGGCGGCTTTATCGCTGGAAGCGATTTCTTCCAGGCAACCTTGGGATGGACAGTAATGTAATAAAGCACAAGATTTGGTGTAGTTAGCAAATAAACTAGAAACAAGGTGTATTAAAAAAACAAAAAGAAAGAAAGATATGAGAGAAGTTCAAATAAAGTAAAATAAATATACAACTTTAGCACATAAATAAATATACGAAGTAAATAGTACATACTAATAAGAAGGGAAAATAGTGAGAATATTAATTGTGAGCTGTCACAGTATTCAAAATGATAGGTAGTAGTCCTTTACCATTGTTTTAAATACGTTTAGGGATTTTGATCGTCTGATACTCAATGGCAATGCCACTCCCACTAACAGCACGAAAACTCTCCATTGAGCTCTGGCTACCCTACTCACCGCCGGGTACGTAACACGAGGTTATTATAGCTGTGGTACTTCCTCAGTCGGACTGCAGCAGATGTCCGAAAAAAAAGGAATTAACGTATAGCTAAGATACATTCATTACTAAAAATTCGTTCAATGGAAATTATTTCTTTCAAAATGTGGTAATGCAGCTTCCGCTTGCCTGGTTTTCCATTATAATGTGAGGATAGTGAGTGGTCTCAAATGTTCCCTAGGGACTACCACCTAATGAAATTGTCACATACGGATACTTTATGCACTCTGAGTAGCTCTATTAAAGATACCTGTCATATTAAAGATTCTTCATCAAAGAACCAAAGAAACAATTTCATTTATTCAGTCTAGGCACATAAAGAGCACAAATGAACATCAAAATTTTACAATTATGTCAAGAAATTAATATAAAAATGTTAAATAATGTAAAAATAAACCATTGGAAAATGATTCTTTCGCCGGTTCGGTAGGTTAGTTCTACTAAGAAGATACCAGTAAGAAACTCAGAGAACTATATTAGAACTAGATCATCTTTCTTTTGAAATTTGCTTTAGTTTACAATTTATTTTGTGCAAGCAAGCAAGAGATTTATGTTGACCACGCATTTACATCATCAAGATACTCAACTACTTTATGGTAACCTTTATTCATTAAAGTTTTTTTCACTTCTATTTTAAATTTATTTAGTGGCATGTTTTTTTTTTTTTTTTTTTTTTTATATAGGACACGCCAACTTGACCTCACCTCGCCTGATGGTAAGCTAAAGGCAAAGTCTCAGGAAAGAGGGTCACCATTACAGACACTAAGTGCTACAATGGTGGCACTCAGCTTGGCGGCCTCATCAGATGCTTTTTCACGCCCCGCTGTTAATCAAATCCTGAGGAATTTTATTAAATCTTTCCTAGAAGTTTGTGAAGGTTTTATGGATGGTTTATTACTAACGTAGCAAACACATATACGTTTCGCCCGATGTTCAGCGGTTACCGTAACCAATGGCCTAAGTACGCTACGTTTGACGGAAATGCCAACGCAGTTCCTTCGCGTAAGATTGCCAAGCTAAACCACAGTTAAACAGTTACAACTATGCCTATAGACGTAATGTAAAATAAAAACAATCGATATTCTAAATCAGTAGTGTAAAGATTTGGTTTAAAATTCGAATGCCAAACAAGTATTAATGCACTTAAAACGTCATTATTGACATTCTCTATTATGCAGATTGCGTTTTTTATTAGTTAACACTGTGTATTTAAAATGACGTCATCATGTATTAGTACATAGGTAGATAGACAAGAGAACTCACGGCCCATCACAAAGTGCTACACAAATATACGTACTGAGAGCGTACACAAACTAAAATGTTAGTCAACGAGACGCGCATCTCGCTCCGGCGCTTACAAATGACTAACTAACTCTTGTAAATGCACATAGGATGTTAATACAATGTAGTTAGGGCGTATGCACAATTGGCGAATTAGTCATTTAAATAAAAAAGAAGCGCCTAAAAATTATATTATTTACTTGATGTCAATACTACCCTATATTTTATTATTATTATAATAGCTGTTATAATAATAATAATAAAATATAGGGACATAAACATAAACTGGCGAAGTGTGGGTGCTAGCACCTCTGCCTACCCCTTCGGGGATATAGGCGTGAGTTTATATTATGTTATGTTATAGTAAGTTTAAGGACCATTTTATAAATAATAAACAGACATTTTTATTAAATTTTTTAAATTATTTAAATCAGTAGAAGCTTTCTAAAATTGTATTTCTTGTTGAGGATTACTTTTCCCGTTAAGAGAAGATTTTTCAATATCAAGAATCCATAGGTTAATATCGTGATACAAAGTAACACCTATGAACGTCAAGATTAATGTTTGTACCATAGATAAAATAATAGCAGAGCTAGATTAACAAGACAATAGGTAAAGAATTGGACATGAAAACTTAGACCATACTTTTTTTTATTTAGATTTTTTTTAACTGTTTAACTAGCTTGTAATATGGATTCTAAAATGTGATCTAAGTACGAATTTAAGAAGATATGCCAGATGCTACCTCAACCCCAGCTACTGCGGCTTTAGTCGGTTCGAGCCCGACATAATCGTATCCGAGTGGATTTCTGCACGTAAAAAAAATGTATGATTTTACTTATATACATTTTGTTCTATACGAGGTAATCGTTTGTCCTGGTTCGGGCATGTAATGCGTAGGGATGAAACTAATGTTGTAAGGAAGGCACTAACTATGGAAGTGGATGGCTACAAGGGGAGAGGGAGACCTAAAATGAGGTGGATGGACTGTGTTAAAGATGATATGGTTAAGAAGGGAGTGAATGTTGAAATGACTGCAACTAGAGATGAATGGAAAAAGAACACATGTTGCGTCGACCCCAAATAATCTTGGGATAAGGGCAGGAGGATGATGATGACATTTTGTTCTATACATGTTATACTAGATTAATTATTTATTATTAAATTCTATTACTAGATTACTTCAGTTCAGTTACTAGACTTCTGCTACTACTTCACGTCAGTTACTGTTGTTATATCAGTGAGTAGGTACCATGTGAACTCGCCTTAACTTGGAGGTCGCTTACGCAATCAGGTACAGGTAAGTATAAAACTTCTTTGTAAAGTACAATGAAGTACAAACGTAGCGATAATAATGAGAGGCCCACCCATCATGGGCAGGCAGTGTAGGCATTATGTGGTACTGCTTTGTCGACGGAATTAGAGCTTCGGTGTAACGGCCACTGGATTTAACCACCATGCATAATATGCTGATTAATCTCTAATAGAGTATAATGATATGATTTCTTGGAATCCTCGGCCTCACAGACCGTGCGGTTGTTATAAGTTTGAGTTCGACAAATCCACCTCAATGTTGAAGCCTAAGAAGCCCACCCCTAAAAGAAAACTAAACGATGGTTTTCCCATGGATGGCCAAATCTTTTCAAATAGATTAAGATATAGAAAAAAATTGAATCGGTTCAGGCGAGATTCCAAACTGCGAACTTTCTTTTTCAGGGGGAACGTTTTGACCACTAAGCCACATAACCTTCGCCCGAAACCATCCAAATTCTTCTATAAATATATCCGTCTTACGGCGAAGGTTAAGGATTCGGGCGAAGGTTCTGTGGCTTAGTGGTCAGAGCGTAGCCCCTATAAGGGAAAGATCGCGGGTTCAAATCCTGTATGAACCGATAATTTATTTATATAGCACCTAAATGTCAAATAATAATGATAAGGATTCCCGGCAGTGTAGAATTTGGACCACCCTATCTCTTCCCACGCGGTGTCGTACAAGGCGACTAAGGGATGGGGCTGTTTAACATCAGACAGATATATACAGTCCAGACTCAGTCTCAAATGCATGGCTTGAGTCAACAATAGTGCCCGGAAGACGGTAATAGGCTCACCTATAACGTCGGACCTAATTCAATGATTGGTGAAATGTGAGTGTTAATTCACTTCTACCTAACCCTCCAGAGATAAAGCCTTGATTGTGTGTGTGTGTGTGTGTGTGTGTGTGTGTGTGTGTGTGTGTAATTGGCCTTCAAGATGCTAAAAGACCATTTACCCTGACCATTTACCATGGACCCTTACTCTGGTCCTACTCTGATCAAGGGCTAGGTCAGCGTTGTATTCTTTAAACAAGTTTCCAAGTTCCTTTTGTTATTATAGGCCAACTAAGTATACCAGTATGTGTTACGTGCGAGGCCTTGCAGAAATACTGGTTATCTTAATGACCGTTCGTAGTGGTAGTGCCTTATGGCGCGTATATGTGTTTATTATCATAAAGGTACTAGCGATACTAGATTAAGTACATGAATAAGGAAAAAAAACGATAACGTCTAAAAAGCCTTTGTATGTTCACAAAGTAAATGGAACTATAACTGAACAGTTGAACACTGATCACAGATTAAAAATACATTTACAAAAAGGTTATGAACTCTTTTGTAATTGACATCAATTTGATGAACAATGTTATAAAATTATGTTTGTACTGTATAACTGTGAATTATGTCTACTATTTTTAGCGTTCCGTACCTAAAAAGAAAAAAACAGAACCCTTATAGAATTACTTCGTTGAATTACGTCTGTCTGTCTGCCTATTTCTCAGGAACGCGTGGAGGTAGCAAGTTTAAATTCATATCACATACTCAGGTATAAGTATAACGTCTTGAATCTGTGCAAAAATTTTACACTTCTAACCCCTCGTTTACAACACGAAACAATTTATAAAACAAGTTGTAAACTTGTCGAAGACTTGTAGAAGACTGATCAAAACGCAATATTTGTTTTATACATGTATCTCAGGTACTTTTTCGTTCGCATAGGATGTATAGTCAACAAGTTGTAAACAAGTATAAAACACGTTTGCGTTCACACTGTAGCCTGTGACATATTGCAACTTGTCAAATGGATGGTTTATACTTGGGTGTAAACGAGGGGTTAGTCAACACAATCAAAATATATTGCGGTTTATATAGCTTAAGCTAGTCCCTGAATTCAATTTTGTACGGAACTCTCAGTGTGCGAGTACGACTTTCACTTGACCGGATTTTTTTTAATTTTCCTATTTGGATGCCCTAGAAATAGAAGGCAAGTTGTTGGGAGTTAAGTATAATAGTGACTCCTATAGAATCAATGATATATGGAGACTTACTCCTTATATTATGAAATCAAATTAGTACTTAATAAGATTCGAAAGTAAGTGGTTTAATTTCATCGATTGTACCTACATTTTTCTTACAATTATAGCGACTAGTTGAAGCTGAAGAGTTTGTTTGTTTGTTTGCGCTCATCTCAGGAACTACTGATTCGAATTGAAAAAATATTTTTGTATTGAAGAGTCCGTTTATCGTGGAAGGTTTTAGGCTATACATCATCACACTACTACTTAAGGTAGCGGAACAGCGATCATAAATGTAAATATTGTCATTATTTGAAGAGTTAAAATTATTATCGGGCTCAAAGGAGTGATATGAGGTTTCTAAATATGCCACAGGTGATGCTGGTAGGGGAGGGGATGCCAACTATAGTTGCGGCTCGCTATGATGACCGTTTTGACATTACTGGTTTTGCTCGTTTTCTCATTTTTGATGCGTTTAATATTGTACAACGAACTGTTAGACGAATAACTAAAGAAAAATATGGCGAGACTGGCACAGAAGAAAATAAACGTCACACACTAAATAAGAGAGAACGAGCAATAACGAAAAAATGTTCCCAATTCATCTCCGGAAACGGGTAGGTGCGCTAAGCGCGCTGCTTCTGCCAGGGTGACAGGCGGCTCCACCCGTCACCCCCAGGCCTGCAATCATTGTGAGTACTTTGCTAGTCAAGATTGATCTGTTGCTGTCTGTACCTTCAGAAAAGTTTCTATACCGGATCACTAAGACAAAAGTGCAATAGACTGCAGATAGCATGCACGTAACTTATGTAAATGTAAGTAAGTAGAAGCATTTTGATGTTCATAAGCCATGCTTAGTGCTGCCATCCGTCCGGGTTTGCCCGAATTTGTCATAGTTTAGAAGGTGTCCGGGGAGTGTCCGGGCCGGATTCTAATTGTAGTGAGAGTGAAAACCAGACTAAATTTAAAACCCAGAAAGCTGTACTTAGTTCATGGAAGTATGAGCTTTCTTCCTTTACCGCAAGACAAGAATCAAGCGGTTCGGAGACTCTTTTTTTGCCGCACCACCAAGACCTGGAATTCATTACCAGCTCACGTGTTTCCTTCTTCGTACAATCCCGGGTTCTTTAAGCGGGGCGTGAAAAAGCATCTGATGAGGCCGCCAAGCTGAGTGCCACCATTGTAACATTACTTAGTGTCTGTAATGGTGACCCTCTTTCCTGAGACTTTGCCTTTAGCTTACCATCAGGCGAGGTGAAGTCAAGTTGGCGTGTCCTAGATAAAAAAAACATGGCATAACAGATTGCCCACAAAATCTTTAACGCAGTGACACTTGTTTTTTATGTCGGACTCGAGCCGATTAAAACGCACATCCAGGGCCATCTCTTTCGAGCTGGTTCTCTTCGAGTGTGGGAACCACGGTTTCCCATCTAGATCCCGGATATGAAGAAGCGCGTATTGATTGCACTGTATTTTATGTTCAACGGATAAAAGCTCAAGTTCGGGGTTTTCCTGCTTCTTTTCCGGGTTTACAAATTTTGGAGATGGCAGCCCTTTTTTAAACAATCTCGTTTAAAAAGGTATAAAGCATAAAATTGTTTTTATTCGTAATGGATGTGCGGAGCCTACAAAGTTACAACAGCCTTAATCCATATTTAATCTCGACTACGTTAATGCGTGATAATGATAATTGAAGATATAAAGGTTAATTTCATGTTCCATAATAACAGACTTCGTATTTGAAATTTGAAGAAATGAAGACCATAATCACAGAATAAATAATACAGTAAGTACTGACGTAATGATTTAAAAAGTAACCAGAGCTTAAATTAGTGTTAGGTTTAATGATCTGTGCCAAGAAGAAAAAAGTACTTATTAAGCTACCATAACCAATAGAGTAGAGTCAACTTAAACAAAAAAAAATAATAGTGCAGATTTTTAGGTATTTACATGCGGTTTATTTGATTTATAAATAAAAGTGAAATAGCGTGTATTGTGCTATTGATAGTGCGAAATAAGAAACGGAAGACAGTTCACAGTAAGTACAAACATATAACGTGTAGGTACAGTGCGGTAAAAGAACCTCCTTGCCAACGGGAATAACTATATTTCGTAGATATATTCGAATAAACATATTGAAATCGAAGTTGAGGCTGATTGACTAACATAGTATATAACCTAGTATATTTTTCTAGAACATTACTAACATTTACAATAGGAAATTAGGTAGGTATAAGTTGTTAAACAATGATGCAAAATCTGGTGAAAGTATTTTGATTGACTACAGCAGACCTTTTTTTTAATTTTTTATTTATAGAACACGTCAATTAAACTTTGCCTTGCACAGTTATAATGATTGAACAGTTTATGTTGATTTCCTAAGTGGCAACATATACAATTATTATAAATGAAAGGCGCATGTCGAATTGCGACATTTTATTACAATAAACGATCTTGTTGATATTACTACAGATAATATAATATAATTCTTATAATATTACCATAGTGCGACAAGAAATATAAATATTTACTATCTAGCAAAATGGGAAATAAGAAGAAATTCTGACTAAATTAAATAAGGGTAACATTTCATGTTTAAGTAACCCTCAATCGTAATATTGTTGGAGCCCAACTAGGTTGGAGGATCCGATGGTCTAAAAAGGCCACTTTATTGGGATCGTATTAGCATAATATTTTGTCTTGTGGTGATATTATGATTCGGCTCATATGAGTTACCATTTAAAGATTTTCATAGGAATCTATTAGATCTACTGGAAATTCATAAAGTTATTAGTTTTGAGCAGAATCGCTCAATGTGACATTTTTAGACCTGTTGACCTAGTCAGCTGCTTCAAGGAAAATATCGAAGTTCAGCCATATCCATATTCAGTTAGACTGGAAAACAGATTTGAGAAAAGGCTCAGAGAATAATGAATCATTTTTACTTAATCTTCTTTGAACTACATTCTAATTCGATTCGATTTTTATTTGTAGATTTATTAGTTCGTTATTCCTGTAATTTAATAGCTATTTCCATTATTTATATTTTGTTTGAAAGTTGATATCAAGATCTTATAACTCTGTATTAAATTTTGTTTTTATTGGCCGCTTGATAAATTAAATTAATTTTTACTTAATCTTCTAAAACAGTACTTCCTAAATGCCTATTCATTTTGATGATAAATTTTTATTACTTTTTTACAGCTGTCACTTTTCAAAAATGTAATATAAGTGTTTATCTTAATGTTGTTTCATTCAAATGCAAAAAAAAAAAAATCAAAAAACTTGGATTTGTCATTCCTGAAAAAATTCAAAAATGTTAGTACTGAAAATTTCCTTCATTTCTTAAAAAAAACGGCAATTTTATATGTAACGACCTATTATTTTTAATTTCAAATTATCTTTTAATTTATAAGCTAATTTTGTGGTACTTTCTTTTATACTCTGTGGTATTATAACCTCATTCTGTTGTCTATTTTTTGTGTATTATAAAAATTGTTAATCAATCAGCCTCATTGCCAGTTTTGTTATAATCCATAGTTTTTCCCATAGCGTCGGCAGACACTGACCTCTGTTTAGCGCTGTCTCCGTTCGTATAAAATGGTGACTTTATAACTATTGTCGGAGACTTTATAACTGTCTACTGTAAAGTTGTGTAACGCGACACGGACAGGCGTCAACTGAAATTACTATTCACTTATATTGTTTTTATTCTTAAATAATATCTGTAATTATAAAACTATTTTACCTAATTTGTGTAATGAATTTTAAAGATGTGTCTAAAAATTACATAATATATCAATGTAAAGAGTTTGCTCTTTAAATAATGATTACGAATAATAGTCGTAATAAAGTGCTTATAATTTAGTTTACATACCTAAGTAATTTAGAGAATTAATTCAAAAGTATTCAAGTAAAATGTATTATTTAGAGAATTAATTCAAAATTATTCGAAGTAAAATGTAGTAATATAAATTATTATTATTATAATCTATTAAACTCTAGCGTTATTAGTAAGCATTATATCGCAGCAAATAACTAGCTATAAGTACTAGGTCCACACGACACAGCCTTATTAATTATGATGACTTGATGATCAAAAGATGAAGAGGCATTCGATTCTGCTACAGTAAAACCACTGCTAAAAATCCATTTTAGACTTTAAAGCAAAGCCATTAAAGTCTATACTTAAAAGGATTTTTGCAGAGAATATGAAAAAGTGTAACGAAAATCTTTTCATTTAATTTAGGACTATAAAACTATCGCAATAAAGTCTAAAATTTAACGCAATTTCTTGCAATGTCTGTGGTATGACAGGGGGTTTGCTTTAGTAGAATCAAGAGCCAGTTAAGTAAACTTAGTGGTTCTTCACTGATTTATTCCTATGTTTGGGATTGACTTTTAAAATACTTTTATAGGTTTAGTTTTCTATGACCCAATTAAATTATAACGTATTTACTGCATGTAGATACTAGAAAAGACTTTAATTTTATTAAGTGCTTTACAGATTTCATTTATGATATGTTTACTTAATTGAAATGCTTCTTTCACGAGGTACTTGCTGGCATGTACAAAGACTCATGAACACCGAACTAATGTGTTTTAATTAACTGTATATTATTTGTTGATTGTGATAGGTTTCAGGAACCCTGGTACCCTAAACACAAGATTAATCTTAATTTGGGTACCAGACTTCGTCAAACTATGTTGTTGAACTATCATCAAATCGTAACAGATACGGTAATAGGACATAGAGTAAGTGCAATAGTTTCATATTGGATGTAGTATCTCGTATTGTAGTGGCATACTGATAATGTATAGGTCATATGTAATGGCATACTTTACAGTATAGGTCTTATGTAGTATAATTGTACAGAGATTCAGGCTGTTTCGTGTGGACAAAGATTAGCTTTCAATCTGCCTTTAAATACACGCGTTAAATCCAGTTGAGGCCTGTACGTTACCTTCGTTGACAGCGCTAAAGTCGGTGGGCGGCTGCAGTCCAGGCGGTGTGGGGGGCGAGGGTGGTGCGGGGGGCGCGGGCGGGGGCGGCGGGGGAGGCAGCGCAGGGCGCGCGGGGCAGAGGCAGGGCGAGGACTCGGCGAGGCGGCGCCTACCGTCACGTCTCCGGGGTGCTTCGCTCGGCGACAGCGTCTCCGTACTGCCCGGCTGGCCGTTGTCACTGCTGTAAACAATGTGAAGATTTAGAATTATGATTCTGTTTTTTATACTGATGATATTATTAACAATTTTATTGTATAAGTAATTTAGTGCTTTTTTATATGATTTGAGATATTATATTATTCAATGTAATGTAATTATGGGAATTAATTGCCTGAATTAAACGCTATTTATTTATTTTTAAAAATTATATATGTGGAGTAATATTAGTAGTTCTCAAATACCAATTTGATTTGTCGTAATTGTGGTTATTTTGGCGAGTCACATAAATATACATATAACCACGCTTTTATTCTTGGAGGGTTAGGCAGAGGCGAATTAACACCCACATTTCACCAATAATTGTATTCGGTGCCACATAATAGGGGGTGAGCCTTTTGCCGTATTTCGGGCACTATTGTTGACTCGAGCCATGCATCTGAGGCTGAGTCTGGGCTGTATATATCTGTCAGATGTTAAACAGCCCTATCTCTTAGTCGCCTTGTACGGCACCGCATGCGAAGAGATGGGGTGGTTCAAATTCTACTCTGCCGGAAACCACGCGGCCATTTTTTATTATATAGACTATAATATTGAATTGAAACACAAACTCACCAATTACTGAATCCAGAATCTCCATCCATAGAGTCAGTCAGATAGAAAGTTGAGTTGGTGATCTTCAGAGCACTGGGCACATCCGAGTTCATATCCACAGCGAGTGACGTAGCTCTTCTAAAACGCGACTTAAATGAGAAGTAAGCTTTCCTCGACAAAGTCCCGCTGTCTTTCTTCGCATTCTCAATTGTTGGTGTAACAGGCTTTTCAGGAGGAGCCTTTTCCGGCCTCTCTGGAGGTGGTTTATCAGGTAAAGGAGGCGGTATATCTCCATTACTAGCTCTTTTATCCATAATAACAGTCTTCAATTCCTCCTTAAGCGATCCGTATACTTTTGCCAAAGGAGTTTCAGTCTTATTGAGTACAGGACGAGTGTCGTTAAAATTTACATTCGTGTAAGCGGGGTCTTGTTTCTCGCAGTTGGCGTAAATGGGAGATTTTTTGGGTTTGTTTGTTTCATAGATGTTGTTGGGTTGTGGGTTGGTTAGTTTTGTGAAAGGTTTGCCATCCATTGCCACTGTGAACAGAAAAAAAGATTAAAGATTAATGTTAAAACATCGTGCCTAATTATAGCGAATGTGTGCTTATTTGTTACAAATAATATTCTTACAAATAAATGAATCAAATAAATAAATAAATGAATCAAATCAAATTTGTTGCTTCTAATTTTTTTTTTATTCAAAACTCTTTATTCGCTCCTTTATGGTGTAATAGTTTTATTATGTGGAATTCTAAGATAGCTCCTGGATCATAAAACATGGAAATTATTAGTTGTAGTTTAAGTCGTGACTCAAACTACATTCTGTTTAAAAAAGAAGCATTGATGGTGTTTCTTATTGTTGAAAACGCATAAAAATATTCTCTCGTCTATTTATTGAATTACTAAATTATTTTTAAAAATGGAACTACTTTTTTATACCACTTAGGTGGCAGACAAACACGCGGACAACCTGGCGGAAAGTGGTCACCGTGGTCTATGGACGTGTGCAAAACCGATCCTGTAAGCACAGAGAGTTTATGTCCCGTCAGTGTGGAAGACAAAGCAGGATTTCAAAGCACAAAACACTCCAGTGAGCTTTGGCTACCCTACTCACCGCCGGGATCACAACACGAGGTTATTATGACCGCAGTATTCTGTAGGGCGGAGGTACTTCCCCAGTGGGAATGCGCAATTGTACGGAAATACCGTCATTGTGTCCTACCTCCTACAATGAGTATGATACCCATGATTATAAGAAACAAATTGGGTGACATTATTATTTTGATAAAAACATTAGCTGGTTTGTAACACTTTGTAGTGTACCTACACTTGTGGGTACCCGTAGTCCTACGTACCTCTACTGAGCCCAAGAATTCCGTAGTTAGTCGCCATGGATGCTATAGATCAGCTTCACTACGTCGAAACTTCAGACTAGGTCTAGGTGCAGTTTTAAGTCGATGGGTTTGTGAAACAAAGACGCATTTGCAATGGTTATGGTTATGCACATGCGTCTTTATTCCACGCACCCACTAAAACTGGATGACTAAGTATTGGATACAGTTGAATAGGCACTAGATAATTTAAAACACTGATGTTAATTTCTTTAAAATAAGCAAATATTTAAAAAAATGTGTTGTTGGATCCGTTAGTAAAAACACAACTGAAAGAAAGATAGACAGGAATCCATTCGGAGAATGGTAATTTATCTCTTTGCCCTAAATTTAGTATGATTCAGTTTAAGATATCACAGAGATAAGTTTATACAGCGTGTGGTCTATTAACTAAACTATAATAAATATAGTATAATATGATATAAAATAGAATAATGTGCCACATATTGATATTTCAAAATATTAAAACTCATTATTACATTTTAAAATCAAATCATAAGCCTAATTTGATATTTTTAATAAACTGTATGACTAATGTAAGTATAAAAATGTAAAATACAGTTTCATTTCAACGAACTTCACAACAGTAGGTATCTAGGTATCGAATTTGTTGCATTTTTTTTTAAGTATGGGTTCTTTGTGAACCTTTGAATGTTGTTGGCACTATATCAAATCCTTGGCCATACAAAACATACATACAAGATACTCGCGAAAAACATAACCCTTCTTAGCGGTTGGTTAATAAGGTAAAACATGGTTTGTTATATTTTTTTTGTACATTACCATTAGAAATATTTTTTCATAAAGCTATAACAAATTTCAACAAGTTTCATAATATCCGATATGGTCTAGTGGCTAGGATACCTGGCTCTCACCCAGGAGGCTCGGGTTCGATTCCCGGTATCGGAAATTTCTTTTTGCGATTGTAATATTTTTTTATAAACTTACCGGAATATCTCTTTGTTAGATTACGTTTGATTTGTCTCATTTTCCGTTGGGCAGCGCTGGCTATTTTCGTTAGTGTGTACTGCCCTGTCGTGGGGGGTGATGGCAGCCTAGATGCAGGCAGTGCTGGTGCAGTAGGCGCGTATGTAGACTGGAAAATATTTAAAAAATAACTTTTATAACCAATAATAAAGTATATACGTCTTAACTCAGAGAGAGGTATGCCACAACTGAAGTACAGAGTTAGCGGTGAAATCATATTCTGAATGGAAGGGAACCGAACGTAATACCTCGGGGCATATATCTTGGACATGAAACGTACTCAAAATGTGCTCTATATGCGCAGTACACATTTCTTGGGTGTCTTTTGAGGTTAGCACGGGTATTACGGCGGTGGACGAGCTCAAATTCACTAAGCTTAGATTATATTATTACAGAACAAACAGTGCGCCCAGCCTAGCGACTTAGATCCAAAATATGTGTCTCGAGGTATACAAATAAGAGACTGTTACTTCCTTGTTGTGGTAAAACACGCTGCGTTAAATAAACAGTCCTTAACCATATGATGAGTCACAAAGTCACAAGTCACGCCATTTTGACTTTCTATATTAACAGAAAAGAAATAGGTTGTTTATTTTTTATTGAGCAGAAAATTTACTTTTTGTTTTGTATAGGTACCTATAGTAATTCAGTTTGGATTTACGCTTTAAAATTGTATTTAACAGAATTACGTTGAACTAAATATACATTGAAAAAGAGAAACGTTTATTTACGACGCTGTTTTTCTAGCTAAACTACTTAGAAGGTTAATGAAAAAAGATATAACAATCGAATTGAGAACCTCCTCCTTTTTGAAGATGTTTTTTTTTTTATTTTATTATAAGAGGAGGGTTTTATCACGATGATGATATCACCCTGAAGTCGGTTAAAGAATAGTTTAATTTCCTACCTACAAATGTATTTAAAAATTACAGTATTATTATTTCTATATAAATTTAAGTTTTATTGGAAGTCAAATATATTATTTCTTTTAAAAAAGAGTAAGTGACAATGATTAATGTACGATTTATTGAATGTGACAATTATGTTGTGTAAGATTTATTGAACGTAAAACTTTGGTTAAACTTAATCTATAAACCCAAAACATTCTTATTTATATTTGTAGAGGTTGGTTTCTCCTTAAACAAACGTGATTGGAAAGTCAAGATGAGTGACACATATAAGCATTTTATGATTATGAGCAATGCGATAGTGTGTTCTACTTCTAATATGTCTATTTATGCGCTGTCGTGCCGTCTGTATGAAGGTTGATAGACATTATAAAACGATTGAACCCGAATTTTTTACGACTGTGTGAGGTCAGGACGAGTCAGCTAGTATAAAACCAATAAAATGATAATCGGTGAGTATGACCCCTGGCCTTATCACGAAACACATTGATGTAATAGAATGGTAGAAAAAAACATTATAAATCTACACCATAGAGGTTAATGTTAATGAAGTTTTCTTTTGATAATATAAAAAAAGAGAGACAAGTCGTTCTAAAATCGTCAATCAATCTATGTTAATGCCAATTAATTATTTCCTATATTGTCTGATTTAAGTAATAATTTAAAAAAGAGCGGTATCATAAATTAATTTATAAAAAAACTAAAAATCAATAGAAATCATTAGAGTTTAATTTCAAAAAATAAATTCAATGAAAATTCATATCGTGAGTATGTAATATCAATATTTAAATAATGAACGATATTCTTTTTTTTAAAGTCAACAAAGAACAATATCGGTCAAGCTTTATAACTTCGGAACACAATAATAGATGGCGCTGATTTGCATAGCAATTGCCGTAATGAAATTTTTATCTTAATTTTATAGTGGGGACAAGGCCAACTGGTTTTAATGCCAACACTATTTATCCGGTCGTTTTGGGAGTAAATTATAATATTAATGTGGTAATTAAGTAAACAATACCGATGTAACAATTCACACACAAATATAAAGCACAGCACTACATAAGAATTATATTATCTGTGGTACAACAATATTTGAAGGTGGTAACTGGTATTTGAATTTAATTATATATTTTCGAATTAATATTTCGTACGATGAATAAAAGTGAAAAATTAACATTGAAAAGGGATTGTTTAGGATTAGTAACAATTTTTTAAATCGAATAGGTATAATATAATAGTAAAGGATACCGCTAATGATAAAAAATATTTTGTGTTTCTATTTATTTTATTTTTTATTTATTCTTTATTGTACAGTTACTGTTACAAGCCATATTATACAAAGAAGAGAAATGTTACGTACTTACAAAGGCGAACTTAATGTTGAGTTCATTTCTTTCAAACCCAGGGCCGTCTTTAAACTATTTGAGGCCCTGGGCACATTAGGATCATGAGGCCCCTAGGACCTTGAGAAAACACTATTTAGTTACAATAGATAAAGAAAGACAAACAAGGTTCTAAATTTATTTTTATTTAGTTACTAACTATAAAAAAATAGGAAATATAAAAAATAATCTACAAAAGTAACTCGCTTAACATAAAATCCTTAGATTAATTCTATGTTGATTGCAAAGGTACCCTTCTAGATTTAAGATGAGCAAAATCGTTAATCACATCTTCAAAATCTATGGTATTGAGAATATCACATTCTATGGACATCAGCGACAAACTAGTTAATCTCTCTTGAAGCATTGTACTTCTTAATTCATTTTTTATTCGTTTCAATTTGGAGAAGGAGCGTTCTCCGCTGCAGTTAGTTACCATCATACTTAAAAATATTCTCAATGCAATTTCTACGTTAGGAAATGTGTCTTCAATTTTGTTTTGCTTTAATAGATTATATACTTCCTGTACACTGTTAGATGCTTCATTTTCACTCTGAACATTTTTTAAGTATTCTTTTAAATGTTGACATTCTATTTCTAACTCTTTTTCATTTACATCTTCGTGATAGATTTGAGAAAATTCTTTGCATCCTTGTCGTATCTCTTCGGAATTCAGAGTTTTTAAGTGAAAAAATAAACTAAAACGTTGACTGACGGTCTCATATGAACTTTGTCGCTGTTTTAGATGAACACTCAAGGTATCGATTATTGGGAGAAAGGTTTCTACGTTGAATCGCTCTTTTCCATTCAATTGGACTGATGGCGCAGAGCCATCAAAAAAAATCAGCCGTGAGCTTCTACGTCTTGTTCTTTGAGATAGATCTTTGTAGTCAGATTCTGGGTTATTTTCTTTGGCAGATGATTCGAAGTTATCAAATTTATCCCTGAGGTTAGTAATAAAATCATAAAGTGAAGTCAACAAATGGTTGCAACGTCCAGTGTTATTGTTTCTTTCTGAAGATAATTACTTGTTTTGTCTATTCTTTCCAATATGGTGCTCCAGATTTCCGTCAGTATAATAAATTCTAGATTTCCCATTTTTCTAGACAGACTAAGGGCTTCGTCTCTTGTTTCTCGTGCCTTTTCAGTATCGTTTGCGATGGTGATTAAAGCTTCTAATATTCTTTTATAACCCCCATGCAAAGCACTTACTGCATCAGCTCGGGCTGACCATCTGGTTTGTGAAAGACTCTTAACAACTTTTTTTGAACCTAAATTGTTCTGTTAATATATTCCATCTGTGGGTAGAGCCCGAAAAAAAGTTGTACACTTTCTGAACTATTTCAAAAAACTGTGATGCCTCCGGTACACACCCAGCAGCATGGACACCTACCAAGTTTAGTGAATGTCCTGCACATGGTATAAAGGTGGCAAATTCACATTTTTCCTTGATTCTTGTTTGTAGACCACTATACTTTCCCGACATATTTGAAGCATTGTCGTAGCTTTGTCCTCTGCAATCTTTTATGGGAATATCATGTATCTCTAAAAAATTTAAGATGGTCTCCGCTAAATACTTAGATTTATGCTCTTTAATAGGTATAAATTTCAAAAACCTTTCAACAGGAACACAGTCTTTTACGTATCGAATGATGAAAGTTAGCTGGTCAATATGAGACAGATCGGGCGTACTGTCAACGCTTATGGAAAAATATTTTGCTGATTTAACTTCATTTATATTTTTTTTAGAACCTGTTTTCCCATTACTTCAATAAACTCATTACAGATATTTGCTGATAAATAAGAAATGTTACCCTTTCCAGGATTCCCAAATTTTTTTAAGTGATCTGCAAGAAATGGATCAAATTCACTCAATAATTCCACACAACCCAAATAATTTCCATTGTTTGGAGATCCTAGGATTTCATTGTCGCCGCGAAATGGAAGCCCTCTCGATGCCAAAAATTTTACAACAGCTACAATCCGTTTAAGTACGTTTCTCCAGTAATCCACTTCCTTTTGATGTTGAGATAATAACTCTATATCTACTCTACCAACCGCTTTACTTCGTGCCAGATAAGTCATCATAGATTGCTTATGCGCTGGGCTATTTTCATGTGTTAAAATTATGTGATTAATATGCTTCCAATCATTACATCCATTCCGAGAGCAAAGATTAACATCAGTTGGGTTAAATAAGCAGCATGAAAAACAAAATACAGAGCATTTGGAAGGCGAATACAGCAACCATTTTCTTTCGACGCTTTCATTGTTCTTTAATTTGCGAATAAATAATGCTTTGTTGAAATATCTCGTCACTAATTTATTACCATCTTTGTAGGTTCTGGATGCCTCGGAAAAGTCAGAATCTTTATTTTGAAAATATACTGGTCCCTTACGAATTAAAATTTCGCGATTTATTTCAACAAACTTTTCGTGAAAATAATCGGCGGGATCGTGCGATATTAATTCTTCTGTGTTGGAAAACTGCTGTTCAATTTACACAGTTGGAGTTGTCGGTTTTAGTGAAGTTACTGAAGTCGTTGCACTTTCGTCGTAGGAATAGTCGCTTTCTGATTCAATCTCTTTTTCAAAATTGGAACATGAAGGTTTAGAAATTCCCGCAATTTGTAATTGAGCTGAGTCATCATGTGGAACATTTATGAGTTGATTGCTACTTACAGAAGTTTCTCCAGTAGTAGTAGTAAAATATGATGTTAATTTTGGTAACTTTTCAATTACTTCTTTCTGATGTAGAGCTTTTTTCCTTTTTTCAGATCCACTAGGATATGACCGTTTCGACATTTTATATTATAATTCAATATTTAATTAATTTTATAACGAAAATATTCGCTAACACAAAACAGACAAACGACGATTTAATCAAACAATACTATTTTTTTGTCAGAGCTCAAGCACAGTCAGTAACAAACTAACAACTACAAACAAAACAAACGCCACAACATCGCAGACAAATACTTGAAGGGAATTCCCGTTCGTCAAGTCAAACGACGATCGGGAGTCGGGAATTCCCCTTTTTTGTCTTTGGTATTACGAATGACGTTCGAATAGGTTTCTTAAAGACATAAACCACACCGCATCAAATAATTCTTCTTTTTTTAATTTAATAATTTTTCTTTTAATTGTATTCTTATACTTACATAAGTATAGGTATTTAAATTAACCTAAATATACTAATATCGGAAAAACTCATTTTTGAGAGAGAGTGGAGTACTTATACCCTGTTTATTTATTAGTTTGATCTTTCTTTTTGACGGATGTCAAATCTGAAATCGATATAACTTTGCAACGACGAACAATATTTTCTTATTTTAATAATATTAAAAATTGATAATAATCATAAGAATAGACACACAACATAAGAGTACCTGTTAAGGACTCAAGCATTTTCCGAAAGTCTTAAGTGGTTTTTATTGCTTCGAAGTAAAATTTAAATAGAAAAACTGAAAACAATGGTACCTACCCAATGTTTTTATGTCTAGTGCAATAAAATTGATTGACGAATGAATTTATTTATTTTGAATAGTTTAAAACATACATACAGCCACATATTTAGCCAACACATTTTTTACACCAATAGATATTTTCTGTTTCCCATCACTGACCCATCTGTCAAAAAGTTCAAGCTACGAGTATGTTGTACAAGGTATAGCTATCCGCATGCGGCAAACTAAAGCTAATATAATAAGCGTAGGTATTGTAGTAAGTCATTATCATCAGATTTTTCAAAATTAATGTTTTTCGGTAATACCTAAATATCGGTTATCATTTGGTAATCTGGCAGGAACTAGGGGGCCCCATTCGATCGCGGGGCCCTGGGCACGTGCCCATAGTGCCCAGTGGGGAAGAGGGGCCTGTTCAAACCCGTGAGTGCACAGAGGAATTGCAATCCAATGAGAGGTAAAATCTTGTGTACATTAATGTCAAGATTTAATAATGTGAATACGTATACGGAAGGTATACCCCTGACAAAAAGGCATTAAATATACATAGGTACATAATCTATTCTTCCTACATTAATTCTAAACTAAGTACCTATAGTTATCGACAAACATCTTGACAATGCGTTCTCGCAGTAAGTGTTTTGTAGGTCACTTTGAAGGTCATATGGGGTGCGACAGGCAAGGTGCGGCAATTAACCAATCATAGGTTTATACTAAACCAATCACGGATTCAAAGAGTTCACGTCATTGGTTGATCACATGTTTAGTTCTATAGATCTGTTGATTGGTCCGTATGTATAGTGCACATGCGTAATCTTTCCAGACTCAGCCTCAGATGCATGGCTCGAGTCAATAATAGTACCCGGAATACGGCAATAGGCTCAGCCCCTATTACGTGGGACCGAATGCAATGACTGGTGAATTGTGGGTGTTAATTCACCTAACTCTCCGGGGACAAAGGCGTGATTATATATGTGTATGTATGTGATCTTTCCCTCATTACGCTAACTTTTGTTCAAGATGTTCAAGTATCTATAAGTTAATAATTACCTTATCGGTTTCTTCATCGTCAGTGTCGCTGTCGAAGGAGTCGAAATCATCTTCAAGGGGTAGTGGCGGAGGGTGTGAGGGTGGATGCGCGTGCGCCGGGTGGGCGTGTTCCGGGCCCGGCTCAAGCGACTCGTACAAGTGGCCAGAATCACTGCTGTCACATTCTGTTGACAACATTATGGTACAATTTATAATGTTTATTGTTCTAGGGTTCCATTCTATAAATAAGACACAAAACATTCAATGAAAATATAGTAAAACTAATAATTCTGTGAAATGAAAGAGGTCACCAGCCGCCATCGTCCATTCAATATTGTGAAATCGTGCTAACTTGTTTTTGGTATGCAATAAACCGTATACCTTTGACAGTGACAACCGCAGTTCTGGAAAAATGAAATTATTGTATTGTCATAGCCTCATAGGGCCTTGATAAGGTTTAGTGGAAGACTTTTTAAAGAAATATGCATGTCATTTGTACCACTGCAAAAGTGCACTGTAGATGCTGCTTGTGACTGCAATATTTTTAGTTGTTGCTTTCTAGTTGCTAGGGCTAATTCTCATTATGGCAATCGACTCGCTAATGGACTACTTCTTATTACAGTCACTTCACATTTAGGCTACTTCTGATTAGGGCTACTTCTCAGTTGGGCAAGTGTATCTACAATATTTCAAGTTAATTCCACGGTTCGAAGTGCTGAAAAATAGAGTTCCAAGACTCCGTTATTTAAAAACCTACTAACAATACATATGAATTAAGATAATTTTAACCGTTTTAAAAGGAAACCGCGGTAGCTTAGTTTAGTGGTATGGGTAATCTCGGGTTCGATCCCAGGTTTTACCATGGCATACACCAATGACTTTTCGATGCTTTTCGAAGTTATGTGTGTATTTATCGCAGGTTTATAAGTGCCCGGTAAATGGCAATAGGCTCGCCATCACCATATATTGGAACCTAAATATAAACTGGCGAAATGTGGGTGCTAGCACCTCCGCCTACACCTTCGGGGACGGCGGTCGGCGTGAGTTTATGTTATGTAATTATTTTTATTTTTTTTATATAGGACACGTCAATTGGACTTCGCCTTGCCTGATGGTAAGCTGAAGGCAAAGTCCCAGAAAAGAGGGTCACCATTACTTACACATACCGTGTGGCAATGGTGACACTCAGCTTGACGGCCTCATCATATGCTTTTTCACGCCCCGCTTAAAGGACCCGGGACTGTAGGAAGATGGAAACACGTGAGCTGGTAATGAATTCCAGGCCTTAATGGTGCAACAGAGGAAAGAGTCTCCGAACCGCTTGGTTCTTGATCGGATGTTTTGCACCGTGTGCGGATGACATCTAAGACCTGCACGTGTTGTCCTGTATCTAATCATAAACTCCCGTTTGTCGTGAAGGCTGTTGATATCTTTATTTCATGCGATGATGTCTCCAGATACCTTTATGTAAACACAAACGATCTATTGATAGAAGCATATTTATGGTCATTTGTTAACTGCACGTTTTACTGTATGTAGTTAACCTGAATATTGTATTGAATTGTTAAGAAGCTTAGACGCTCAACAGATAAGAATACTCTTTTTTCTTTGTTGAAAAATGTGTTCTACTTGCAGTTTATTTTCACGGCCCGCAGCTTAGAGAAGAAACACGTTTAAAAATCTAGCATACAATTAACATGTCTATATTTGGACCTACATATGTGCCTTGTGGCATACTCACTTAAAAGTATTAATTAAATTACTTAAATACATTACCGTGTGGTTCCCGGCAGAGTAGAATTAGGCTCACCCCATCTCTTCCCATGCGGTGTCGCACAAGGCGACTAAGGGATAGGGCTGTTTAATATCAGACAGATATATACAGCCCAGACTCAGCCTCAGATGCATGGCTCGAGTCAACAATAGTGCCCGGAATACGGCAATAGGCCCACCCCTATTACGTAGGACCGAATACAATTATTAGTGAAATATGGGTGTTAATTCACCTCTGCCTAACCCTCCAGGGATAAAGGCGTGATTATATGTATGTATGTATGTAAAAACACATTAAAAAAAATATTAACGAAATATAATGTACGCGCATGACTTTCGATAAACTGCATCAAATACGAAAATTATTTTTATTTTGTTTTTATACATAGGAAAAGAAAAAATACAATTGAACAGAAGATGCAATGGGAACGAATACAGAATTCCACGCAGGCGAAGTCGCGGGCAAACAGCTATTAACTTATAAATGCCTATATTTTCAGTCATACTTTCACAGTAAATTACCCGCGGTGCGCAAAATAAACAGCAATCAGCCAATGTAAATACCAAATGGACAGTTAGCACACGAGCGGCTCAAGTCAAGGCTTTTGACATCCCCTATTACATAATCCGCACTGTGTCCGGCAACTCTTGCGCAGCGCACTCAACGATATGCTTGATTCAGTACGCACTGCTCAAGATTTGCGTCATTCGCAAGGTGTGTTGGAAAGGCTTTAGGTATAACATATTATTTTAGTATCTGAGCTTAAGAGGTTTTAAATTATAATGCATTAATAGTAAAATTAAGATATCACGTTAGTTAGTCGCGAATCTAGAGACATCGGTCTCTCGGGGGATCGTCGGAAGGGCTAAATAGATGGTCAAGAGAAAAAAAAAAAAATTAGAACATGTCCATTGAGTAAAGATACTTTTGCAAAATCTCTACGAGCGATCTGAAGGTTGTGTAAGACATACAAAACTTCTCTGAGATAGATCTTCTGGAGAAGTTATCCGTTTACATCATAAAAATGCAAAAATACGATGTAAAAATACTTTCGAAGATTCAAAACACTTATGACGCCTCCTCATCTCTTAAATCCGCACCTATAGTTAGTGAAAACGCAAGAGACTCAGCATATTTTACGAATGCAATGTCAATGTCGTTCGCTAGTTATATAAGTTCTGACCGAGTGAGACACGTTCATGAAGCAAGTTTTGAGTGAGCCTGAGGACTTGGAATTCTTAAGAGTGATTAGAGCGTGTGTACGCACAGGTGCCAAGTATTTGATTTCCCGTTCTTCTTAAATTCTGTATATGTTGTAGAAATAAATCATTCATTGTCAAGGCTGTGTGTTTATGGAATGTATTTCAAAATTGAATTATCAGACAAGGAAAATCTCTAACCATTTTTAAAGGAATGGTAAAAAAGCACTATCGCTACGTATCTAGCTAATAAACTTAGAGAATTGGTCGAATCCTAAACGATGATGATTGAAATATTCGTGTTGTTTATTTTCACAACTTCTGATCAAACCATTTAATTTGACTAAATCTATATTTTAATCACATTTCTGCAACATAGGTATACTTACCTACATACACTAGTGAAAACTTACGAACGACACTGAAACCAAAATTCGTTGTTTTTTTTTTATACAACTATGGTGGCAGACAAGCATACCTAACGTAAAGTAAGTAAAGTAACAACAGTGGAGTCACATCCGTGCTGCCGACCCTGTAAGAACAGAGATTTTATGTGCCCTCAGTGCAGAACACAAAATCAGGACAATCCTTTGGTATTCCCACTGACAGCACAAAAACACTCCAGTGAGCTCTGGCTACCCTACTCACCACCAGGAACACAACACGAGGTTATTATAGTCGTGGTATTCTGTAGGGTGGAGGTACTTCCCCAGTCGGACTGCTCAATTCGGACGGAAATACCGTCGTGTCCTACCTCGTCGTTTTTTCCCTCGTGTTTTAGAAGTAGTTAGTAGTAAAACAGACGCATAAAAATAATGTTTGTATCGGATTGTGTTTTGAAATTACTACAGTGGTAGAAAAGATTTGCAAATTACCTATCATAGGAACTGGGTCATGAATTCAAAATGGGAACGAAGCAATACAACATTATGAAATGAGCCACAAACAGTTGCTTCAGTATGATCAAATTAGCTTCCTTAAGTTTATTTTGAAATACATAAAAACATTCGCAGTAAATTATAAACAAATTAGGTACTTTATGATTATTTATAAATAGTATTAACTGTAATAATTCTATTATTTGAATTACAATATATCGGACAGCTAACAGTTAAGTTACAAATAATTACAAATCGATTTGTGACTTATGATTTTATTTGTAATCAGACATGATCAAAGTGGCTTAGCTATGACTTGCAATAGTTGTTCAATTGGCCGAATTGAATACATCTAATGAACTGGCATTATTCGTTTACTTTTTTGTCAGTATGTTAAGAATATTACATGATAACTACTAAATAGAAATACTTTTATATAGAAAACTAATTTGTGAGGTTTATAACTCTCCCCGGTATCACGCCCTCACTTCGGAGATACGATAAATGATTACGTGGTGCGTACCGTGAAATAATAGGTACTTGATATGATAATTTGGTTCATGGTTTTGATTAATTGCGGCTTATCAATAGTCCCGTTTATACGTACCGAAGTTTAACAAGTAATGTATGTGAGGAGACGACACGTCATCCGGCCGCACATAAATATTCCATAGAAATAAAAGAAAATCAGTCTCGCAATCCGCTCATTTGTATATAACTATATATTTTATTTATTGCGTGGTTCCCGGCAGAGTAGAATTTGGACCAACCCATCTCTTCCCATGCGGTGTCGTACAAGGCGACTAAGGGATAGGGCAGTTTAACATCAGACAGATATATACAGCTCAGACTCCGCCTCAGATGCATGTTTCGAGTCAACAATAGTGCCCGGAAATCGGCAATAAGCTCTCCCCCTATTACATGGGACCGAATATTATTGGTAAAACGTGGGTGTTAAATCACCTCTGCCTAACCCTTTGGGGATAAAGACGTGATTTTCACATACATTGCAGTTGTCGCCATCGCAATCCTACCTTTTCGCTTAAAACACTATTCAAGGTACAAGAACACGTTTACCTGAGTAATAGAGGGGTTTTTTCCGAATAACCGATATCCCGTCGAGTTTTACACTATTAATGTGAATGATCGTGTCAATCCCAAATCATACACGTATAGCTGCATTCATCATCATCACAGTGTTAGTCTCGGTTCCATCTAAAGCTAATACATTGGAGTCCAGGGCCGGCTTGTCTACTCTCTTGATTTAGCTTATTTAGTTCTTACGGACGCAATTTCTGTTTAACCACCGACCTCCAAGAAGGAAGATCGTGTCAGAGCCCGTTTCGTAGTTAAATCTGCACTGACAGATTCCGACTCGTGCCGGTCTGCCTGTACCGGTAACCTGTTTCTCTATGTAGCTTTAATCAGTAGGTGTACAGTCTAACGGTTGATGTTGGTATGGGTCCCAAGATCTTGGTGTGTAGGGAATCATTCTCATCATCCTCCTGCACTTTTTTTGGGTTCGGCGCAACAGTAGGCAGAGGTGCTAGCGCCCACATTTCGCCAGTTTATGTTTAGGTCGCAAAGTAATAGGTGGCGAGCCTATTGCCATTAACCGGGCACTTTTAAACCTGCGATAAATACACACATAACTTCGAAAAGCATCAAAAAGTCATTGGTGTGTGCCATGGTAGTTTATTTATATAGAAACAATAAATTTAAATACTAGGAGCATAAGAAGCATACTTGTAATAATCAATGGAAGATCCCATGTTAAGACAAATAACTTTTTGGAATGGTTTATGAATACAACAGTTTTACAAGCTATATTTAAAATTATAGTCATTGTTCTGTGTGTTCGGGATTATAATGGATTATGTTACGACTGTTATGAGGCATTGTTTGAGATGATACCCGCGGAAACGACTTTTACAATCGTAGCAACAACACAGGCGTTATCTTTACAATCGAAAGATCATGATTATTTTATTTAAAAAAAAATAGGTAGGTACGCAATGAAATCCTTTAGAGATTTGACGATACGGATTTTTTTATCGGACACGTCAATTAGACTTCGATTCGCCTGATGTTAAGCTGAAGGCAAAGTCTCAGAAAAGAGTGTCACCATTACTTACATATACCATGTAACAATGGTGGCACTCAGCTTGACGGCTTCATCATATGCTTTTTCACGCCATGCTTAAAGGACCCGAGACTGTAGGAAGAAGGAAACACGTGAGCTGGTAATGAATTCCAGGCCTTGGTGGTGCGACAGAGGAAAGAGTCACCGAACCGCTTGGTTCTTGATCTGATATTCTGCACCATGTATGGGTGACATCTAAGCCCTGCACACGGTGATTTAATGATTAAATCATGTTCAACATAAATTGGTAATGCGATTGGTAACTGAATGAGGTTTATTTGAAGGCTAATTCCTTGTTGAAAATTATGACCGCGATATACAAAACAGTGACGCAATCAGTCATACATATATTATTGATTACGTCACTGTTTTAAGTCACTGACAACGATGACGAACATTTGACGACACATAGTATGGAAACTAATGAGGTTTAAGGGCAGTTGCCCTTGATTTTATAATCTGTAGTTAAATTACATACATACATATAATCACGCCTTCATCCCTGGAGGGTTAGGTGAGAATTTACACCCACATTTCACCAATCATTAAATTCGGTCCCACGTAATAGGGGTTGAGTCTATTACTGTCTTCCGGACACTATTGTTGACTCAAGCCATTCATCTGAGGTTGAGTCTGGGCTGTATATATCTATTTGATGTTAAACAGCTCTATCCCTTAGTCGCCTTGTACGACACCGCATGGGGAGAGATGTAGTCCAAATTCTACTCTGCCGGGAACCAAGCGGCTAAAATAACTGCTTAAAATTAGCCAGACCGCATTTTTTTTTGCTGTTTTTGAGGTTATAACTAAAAACTAAGGCCATAGATAGAGCAAAGTACCTAAAGATAATAATGGACGAGTAAAAACGTGTGAAATACATAACGAAAACTAAAGAACTCAACACAAAAACACAAAATATTTTACCATAGCAACTGTAAAAGTTGTGGAACACAAAAAACGACTCAAATTGTTCGTCAACCATTACGTTTGCCTTTGCGGCGTCGAAAACACTGAAGGAAGTGAGGTGATACGGCTGGCCTCAAACACGAAAATGTCATTATAACATTCACGACCGGTTCACCGAGGGTTCACAGGAAAACTGATAGAAATATGTTTATAAATAATGTTATGGGCGAAACTCTAAACTTTCCAATAGACCAATAACATCAACACGCGGCAGACAATAGCTTTTTCGATGATTATGCTTCGTGAACAATACTTACGAAAATATAATCATGTTATCGAAAAAGGGGTCTGCTTGATCGAGGGTGTTTTCCTATAGTTAAAATAAATTATTTAACTCGGCTTATTAAATTAAGAATGGAAAATGAGCGGTAAAAGTTGTGTCTGTTCTTATGTTATCGATTTTATTCAATTTTAATCATCCATCTAACCTATAATAATAAATGACTTGACTATTAAATATTATGACGTCACAATAAATTACTTCGTACAAGTTGCCTTATAACTTACCGTTTTGATGTTTAGTTAAAAGTAACTAATTTGACTAGTCAGTCAAATACCCAATTCTATAAAGCACAACGATATTTAAAAATATTTTGATCAACTGTCGAAGGACAATAGTATAGAGGTCTCTGCACTCTATGCATGTTCAGTCAACCTTAACAATTAAACATGTCTGATAGAAAATATTATATTATTTACAACTATTTTAAAATAGTGTGTAAGCCGATTTCATGCAAAGCGACTAGCGATTTTTAGTCGTAGGGTAGTTCTAACCCACGGTCAAACAACTTCTGTATATTTTATAAATTTAGTTTCTGGGAATCGTTACAAATTTTAAATTTAACTCCCGCCATCACCCCGAATTGTGTTCCAATTTTTTTTGTCCAGTTGTCTAGCCGACATTTCTGCATAATAAACTACAATATTATTTAATAAAATTAGTTTTATTTCAATACGTACAGTCAGCATCAAAACTATCTTAACGAACAAAGTACTCATAATGATTTTAATGCTTTGGTTTCCCCCTTCCTATGGACCGATTGTTCTGATAGTACACACCTATAGTACGAATATTTATATAAATTAAACAGTTTGATTTGTTCTTAGGCGGTTCATTAAACCAGGCTAGTATACCATGGCTATTTCGTTATGGGCAAATAATGTCGACATTCAAATTACTTGTACACTGCAAAAATTACTATTTGATCAATTTACAACCCGAATCGTACAATTTTTAATGGATCTTACTTATAGCAATAAATATTGTTAGAGTGGCGTGTCGTAAGAATTTGAGAGGTCGAGTTATGTTTTTCAAATTGTTCAAAAATAATTGTATAGGTACATAAGTAATTTAAACAAAATAATAGACGGATGATTGAACAGTTACACGTCTTAGCATAAAATATAATCCTTTTATTCCACTTTTTCCTCGAAAACATTGAAAAATCCGGTATTCGGGTATCCCACTCCCGATACCATCTACTTTTAGTACCTAATTATTGTTCCCAAAACATAATATGTTTCGCCAAGAAGTCTGTACTCAACATTTCTAAGGCTCATATTTTTCATTAAATTTATAGTATTTGATTGAAGGCTAAGTATAGTATTACAAATAATAAACAACGATTAAAAAAAAATTGAACCAGAGATAATGCTTTACATTACCTGTTAAAAAAATCAAATCGCGAAATATTGGCGCCAAATGTAACTTTTCAAAAAGAACCGCTATATTACGATATTTTTTTTTTATTTTTTAGTTTTTTCTTCTTAACTGAATAAATCCATATTGCATTAACGTAAACTTTACGCAAAAAAACTATTATTTCTATGATACAAGCACGTGTTACGTGTGTATGTGTATACTGGCTTCCGAATAATTACGTCATTTGACTTTCTTGTTGCTTCTTGCAGAACTTATTTTGAGAGACACGCAACTATTGTTTTTTTTTAAAGACATTGAACTAGAAATTAAAAACGTAGATTGAGTTTTATTTCCGTCGGATAATTTCATAACATAACATAACATAAATTCACGCCTATAACCCCGACGGCGTAGGCAGAGGTGCTAGCATCCACATTTCGCCAGTTTATGTTTAGGTACCAATATATTAGGTGGCGAGCCTATCGCCATTAATCGGGCACTTATAAACCTACGATAAATACGCACATAACTTCGAAAAGTCATTGGTGTGTGCCATGGTAAAACCTGGGTACGAACTTGAGACCTCGTCTCAGCAGTCCATTACCCACACCACTAGGCTACCGCGGATCATCATCGTATTACAATATCAATCCCGGTGCTGCCTGTCCAACCACATGCACACCGGAGGAAGTCATAAAGTCATGAGTGTCACTGAAAACGTTATCAGGGTGGCTGCAGTGCTGACCGTGGAGATTTTTTTTATAGCACTTAGGTGTCAGACAAGCACACGGCCTACCTGATAGGAAGTGGTTACCGCGGCCTATGAACATGTGCAACCGATTATAATTGATTTTCGTTAAGGCAAGTTTAAAATGGCGCAAGTAGGAAAATTGTCCTCTTTATAACTAAGCCTATTGTAACATCTTTCGAATGAAAGTCCTTTGATGCAATTAACCACTGGACCCATCTATACGAAATAATTAAAATAGCAGAAGCACCTGGTCTTGTAATAATATATTTTAAATAATTTAATTTATAAATAATAATGTTTTTAGAAGAATGTGAATAATATTATATTTGTATAACAAAAAATTGTAAGTAAAGTAATTAAATAAAAGATTATACAAAAAAGTAGAAAATAAATGAAATGTTAATCTCAACTTATAATAATACACAATAATACAACATTTTAAAATATAACAAATAAGAAAAATCTATACTAATATTATAAAGCTGAAGCGTTTGTTTCAATTGAACAAATCCTTTTGAATACTCCGTTTATCGACGAACGTTTTAGGCTATATATCACCACGCTACTACTTAAGGGAGCGGTGCAGTGATCATAAATGTCACCAAAACCCGCAGAATCCTATACATTATTTAAAAACTAAAGAAATATAGGCTCAAATAGGTGATGATATGAGGTTTCAAAATGGTGAAATTGGGGCAAGTCAGGTAGTGTTTCATAAAATAATAATAATATTCTATGATGTTTTCCACAGTGCTATCTAAACTAAGCTAGCTTATATTATGCTCTTGAGAGTTTTGTGCTATCAGTGGGAAAACCAAAAGCATGTCCTGCTTTGTCTTTTACACTGACGACACAGAAACTATTGTGCTTACAGGGTTGGCAGCGCGAGTGTGACTCCCTATCTGTTTCACGCGTCCATAGGCCACGGCAATCACTTTCCATCACGTGGGCCGTATGCTTGTCTGCCAAGCAAGTGGTATAATAACAAAAATAATTCTATTTTTAAAAATTTTGTCTGTTTGGCCGCGATGGACGTAAAAATGACTGAACGGATTTCCATGTTTTGTTTTGTTTCAAAGGTCTTGGTCTGACTTGAAATGTTACGTTTGCTGGATAGCAATTGATTGAGTAGAAATCATGGATCCGAACAAAAATCACGATAACCGAACCGACACATCCAATCGGACGGAGCCTCGGGCATCAGCTGGTAATTAAACAAAATTGTTTTTGTTTGTGGACCACCCAACGAACACACGTGCTTATAGATGTAAAATAAACAATTATTAAACCTCATTGGGACCCAGTTAATTATAGTTGTTTCGACACTTGATCTGGAAGATCTCGTCTATCAAGTAGAAAGTGAGAAAGTGTTCACTCACGACAGTTTGCTGCGCTCGTTCTTATGATCCTATGGTTAATGATACACTGTGTGCTGTTATTACACGTATACATTCGTATCATGGCGATTCACAGCTGAATCTAAACAACCGATCAATTGTTGACGAACTGAAGAACATTGCGATAATGTTTTGGAGTTTGAAGACAATTCTTTCGATTGTATACTTTTGTTTTGGGTTTGACATTCTCACTGTTTTTTTGTTATGCTTCTAATGCGACAAATAGGTAAATGTGATGATATTACAGAAAGTAAAAATATCCGTTACTATATAGGATGTATATCTATGGTTCGGAAAGTTACGTAATTACATTAGTCAGAAATTAAACGTTGTAGACGGATTTATAATTAATTCAGGTATTACGCGCTTTAAGATAAAAGGTATCAAATATTGTGGTTACAATAGCTGATATTGATATCAAATCTAATACGAAAACCTCTTGATTCGAATAACCATAAGAAAGCGTAAAAAGCGCCTTTGCAAATGGGCCCCTAAAATCCAAAAGGGTTAACGTGGTCGTATTTCTTGGATAAGTTGAAATTGTCGTCTCTGCCATTAATAAATTTATAAACATTTATTATATATGCGCGATTCTTTCGATTGCAGTAGCAATTAATGAAAACAAGAGAGGCTGTCTCTTATGCGCAAAAGCATGATATGCATGGCGTCTACAATATATTTACAATAAATTGCCTAGAGATTGGAAGGAGATGAATGGCAACTCATTTAAAATTATTAGAGAAATTTTTACTGTAAAAAGCATATTATAAAATTACTGATATCCTTACTGGTGAAATTGTCTGAAATATATTAATATTCAGTCAATCAATCATCAATCAATCATTGATATGATTGATTGATGATTGATTTAAAGAAGAAGAAACATCAAAGTTGCAATAGTTAGGTATGATCTGTCACATTAGTTTGGTTACCCCACACAATAAAAAACAATAAGTACCGAAAAATGTGATGAGATCTTGAATTTCGTAATCTCCATCTTGCAGTATAGTCCTGACGTTGAGCCAGCAGGTGCGCTCAAGCACATCGATCAGCTTCACGCTGTCTTCAGTATCGTCCCTCTGCGGCACCCTCCGCGCTCTCTCGTCGTTATGGCTGTAGAATAGGGACTGAGGATTCGTGCTGATGTACAGCTTCGTCGATGATGATATGGACACTATGAACAATACGGATCGAGGTAACAACAAGCTTGATCTACTATATGAAATTCTTAAACAACCTATTCGAGATCATGATTCAAATGTGGAAGAAGAAATTGACTTTGTTATTTAGTTTAAAATTGATGTTATTTCAATGTCAAAAAGGAACGTTAACTTCATTTGAAATTGAAATACACACGTAACAAAATTTATAAAACATGATTCTTATTTCAAAACAAATACGTTTATGCAAGTTTTGTAAAAGGATAATAAAGAAACAAAACATTTGAATCACGTCTAGACCAGTAAGCTGTTGACATGGTAATAGAATCGCAAATAGGAATGTTAACAAGCCTGGTGCACCTTGATCGCCGCAGTTCCTTCGAAGAGTTCGTGGCCTCGCCGGCAGCGGCGGTCCGACGCCACCGTTCACCTGAGGCCTTTCCGAGATCATTTTTCATCATCACTATCACTATTTTCACTTCATCACATCACTGAGTCACTTGCGAATATAGAACGACCACATTCATACACGGCTGCCACTGCAATGTCAACGTTTGTACCATTGCAACATATAGCTGAATCACTGTACGATTAAGACAATTTATATTATAAACTGGCTTCCTTAATTCAACCGAACGATCGAGTTACAGAAAAAAAAGCGAAACAAGTCTGTGGCAGCTGTGTTGCCGGCCACCTCAGGGTCGACTGGTAACTCGGTACGAATCGACGTTTCCATCGCCACTACAATCGTGAACCGCAATTTTTTCAACGTTTCAATGCTAAACATCACGATATTGCAATGTTTTAAACAGTGTTACTAATAGTTGAACTGACATTGGATGTGGTTAATGCACCTAAATTGATATTTGAAAATCGTTCGTTATGCTTCAATTCACTAACGTCTTTGGCTATCTGTATTTGATGAATAGCAATCACATTAATAGTTATGGACCTACTGAATCTACAAACACTGCAGTAAATACGTTGTGTATAACTGCTACAAGTGTTAGATAACATTTATCTGTTAAAATAAGTTATGGTGTAATTGCAAAATGAGTTTAGTGCGTCTGAATGTATGGCATTACAATCAGAGCATTGCAAGTTGCGAAACAATGAAGGCCTAACGTGGCGCATAAAATGTTCAGCGGAGGGACTGTATCATTATTGAACTGCATGATACAAGGTGCTGTAAGTGATACAGGGTATTAACGTCTAAGTATTGAGTTGTATGGTATCGGTGAATCAGTATGCATGCGTGTAATAGCGACGTTGCAAAATTGCATAGAACTAACGGGCATTGAACGTAATGATACTGTGAAAGATAGATCGCAAGATGTAGCTGTGGGTGTTACCGCATTAATCTGATAAGATGTAAAACTGTATGTAGCAGTCACTTAAATTGTTTTAGCAGTGGTAATTTCAATAAAGTTGGAGACGCTTTCTAGATCTAGAGCAAAAGATATGATGACAATAGTAGCTTTTGTATATATTTTTGACTAGATGTTTCTGTGTCTTGATCTAATTAAAGCATTTGAAATTGAAAATTAATAAAAACAGACACTTACGAAAAGATTAACAATGATTGTTAGAATTATGTAAATCTACTTGCGGAAGAATAAATGGATTTGAAATCAAGAGTTTACCCACAGTTAGAATGTGTTTGATAGATGGCTATGCAATAATTGTGATTAATAGCATAACTAACTCGAACTTCAATAATGTAATTTAAAAACGACGTCATAAGACACGGAAGTTTCATAGTAAATGCAATAGATTATGACAATATTAATGTAGACTAGTGTGACACAATTGGTGAATTATCCGTATTAACTGTTCTAGAATACTTGAAGTCTTTCTAGAGATTGGCTATTTTCACATTTTACACAATAGTACTGCTTAAACTCAGTTCGATTTAGACTCAAATACAAGTAGATGTAGTGGAATGTAACAAATGTTGCCTAACTAAATAAGGTAGTACTTGTAACTAGAATTCCGTTGTGCTTTTGTCACTGTTCCGGCTAAGCGCGTACACAGTGGGTCGAAATCTCGCGGACAGATCACCGACCAAATCGCATTGTTTTAAACTTCATTACAATATTTGGGCAAGTAAAATACATGCTCTAACTATGTAACTGTTTAAATTAGTTTTAATTATTAACATCACACATAGCATAAGAATACAGAGTAATATTGATAGAGATCGTATATATTTCGCACGATGAGATTAATGAGCAAATTAATTTGGAATAATAAACTTGATTAACAAGAGGATTGCATAAGAAAATCTGAATAATACATGTGTTAACCTTTAGCACTAAGAAAATGATTACAATCTGGAGTCAAATGAAAGAATATTCAAATAGATATTGCGAGACTTCAAGGTAGATAGACGTTTGGTATACATGAAAATGTGTGAAGCAATAAACACTTGTAAACTATACACTGTTGACTTTGATGGAGCCACGCGAAGCGTAACCGAAGATAATGTGCAAAATAGCGATAATGCACTAGAAAGTTTACAAAATAATTAAGAGATTAACATCAATTTAGATACACTAAACACTTGTTAATTATCAGTTTTTGCAATAGTCGTCACGTTTTTGTAACAAGAACCGGCCGGCTGAGATAAATCAGTTCAACATCTTATGAAACAATGGTACATAACAGTAAATAATGTCTAACAACAGACGTCAATTACGAGATTTACAGTATTTAGATGTTTCTGAACGTTTATTCACAGACGTAAATAGTATAAGCACGAATAAATTACTTTCACTGTCGCGGAGTATCGAGCTCGCGGCGAGGCGTGGACGCGACCGCTCAGCTGCGCGGGCGCAGGGCTGACTCGCGCACGCGATCGAGCTGTCCCTCTCCCACGCGACAACCTTTTGTGCAAACGGCCAATTGTAGCAAAAGCGTGGGTGTACCAGAAACTCCATTTAAGTAACATCCCTAATTCAAGAGATACATTTAAATTATACAAATAACTCAACAAATGTCATCATCGCACCTTGTAAGGATTAATAACGATAAGAAGGTTCATTGTAACTAAACCTGTTGTCGAGCAAAGATAGACGATTGTGAACGTGATCCACGTCGAACAAAGACGGCTCAGACAATTGTTAATGTTTAGTTGTGGTTAGATAAAAAATATACAACAGAAATCTCAGTCTGCCTGCCTAGCGATAGGAGAACAAACAAATTCAATAGCAATGAGCAACATTTTAGAAACCGGTCCAGTGAGTCTGTTCCTGACAATTTAGGGCGATATGCTATCAATATAGCAGTAAATCAGACAGTTGGCAACGTGAAACTAGACTATGATATCGATAATGATGCAGAGTTACGACAAAGAACGAAAGAAAAACTTAGTTATAGGGAGTAAATAGTCGCTAATTGAGCGAGAAATCTAGAACGCTGCACTCGTCAGTACGTAATCGGAATATTCAACTAGACTAGCTAAATAATTGATCCCACGTTCGACTTCATCGAGAATTTGACTGAGTTTCACAACTGCTTTGCGAAATTGGAGATTCTGTGCACTTAGGTCACCTTCAACTTGCATTCTGTTTGTTTGCACGTACGTTTAGTGATTGGTTTTCCGTATCGCCGATGAAGGTTATATTGGATAGTTTCAAGCTTCGATTTTTATCTAACATCACTGCTGTTTCTCAGTTAAGTTTGTTGCACCATCCCTGCGATATGTACATGAAATAATAAAAATAGAATAGGGTATTCAAAATGTGGGAGGCGTGTAAATGTTGTAAACGTCCGAATCACACACTTTTGCTAATACCAGCAGTGACCACACACTGCTCGTATATTAAATAAGTACTGCTCCATGCAACGTAAGTGATGCATTGTTAACCAGATTCTAAAATAAATTCTCACAATTATGTCTTTATGTGCAATTTGTTAAAATTGTCTGGTGAAAGTCGCTAATAGTGGCTTAATGGTTTTCGTAATCTTCAGTGGAGTTTCAAATTATTCTAAAAAAAAAACACCTGAAATTGGTTGTCCGAAATAGTAGAAAATTGTACCATAGTTGTATCATCGTATATCGTTAACATAGTTTGCGTTTTCCACAGAGAAACTGGTACTAATATTTTCCCGCGTATTTGTCGTTCATTCATTAGTTTTTGCATCAACGTTGCACTGCTTCTCTCGTTAACAACTTGATATATTATATCTTGCACAGACGCAATCTATTGTCTGAATAAAGGCGGATATAGCACTTTTAATCTTTAATCGTAGAACCCTGAGTCACAAAAAGTTATATTATGTTTTTGCCATATGCATCGTTACTTCATATGCAAGTAATTTAGTTCGAACAAGACTGGCCTCCAAAAACATTATATGCCTATCAGTGTAATGATGCAAGTCATCTAAAGAGGCTTGGTTGACTTGATCTCTCATAGCATTGGCTTTCTATTACGAGTCAATGGCCACTGCTTATGACCGTAGTTCAATTTGTAATGGTTAATATAGATGTAATGTGAAGTCCATGCTTATATATTTTTACGGTCAAGGATGATTTACTACATGTAACGTGAGAAGGTATGTGTTGAATGACAATATCTGGTGAGGAATTCTTTTGTCGTTTGGATACTATTTGACAAGTTTTGATTTTATCTTTTTCGTCTGCTCCAAGGGTAAGTTTAAGCCTCGTGTAGGAATCAGACGCCATCTTTTATTGTAGCACTTGGCCTTCGTTATTTCGATATTCTACTAACACGTTATTATTATTATTAATACATGTTCAATAATTATATCGTTTATACATTCGTTGCGGAAGTGACGGAAACATTGAGGAAGCAGAAATCTAATTCATATATTTCCGAGGAGAAAAGTTCATTAAACAAATAATGTAGATAACATTGGAGTGTATTATTGGAACTAAGGTTTGTTCCTACTCCAAGGCAAGAAAGAAATGCCATATTCGTAGCTGGTTATCAAAAATCAGTTACGAAACTGGACGAAACTTTGTGTACGAACTGTCCAATTAGAGACGCAAGGCCATCATGAATCTTCTCATAAGGCTTCTGTCGAAAGCCTATGAAATCATTACTTTTATTGATTAGCCCTCACAATAGCCATGTTTAACAAGTTCCAAAAATTACTGCGATTATTGTATTGCCAAATTACGTTATGTCTATTATTCCTATTGTATCAAGAGTTAGGTGAGTGAGCCGATGTTTTTAGTTCTATGAAATTATTATTTACTAAGGTTCTCTTAGGCCTGTATTCTAGAATATTCAGTCCAGAATCTAGATTTTCATTGACTGATTTGACAGATTGTTATCAGATTGATTCTATATGACATTGTGAGAGAGAGTTCTAATGTCATTGGAGGAATCGGTTCACAAATGTGTGTTGACAGGAATACGGGCCTTAGTATTTCAAGAATGGATTTCATCAATGACAAAAATGAATCTTTATTCGTGAAATCTAGCCTTAACAGTAATCACATCTTCTTTCGCGCACATCATTATTTCAGGAAAAACACAATATTGTTATGAAGCCTAAACTCGTGCGAAAATTCGCTACATTCATAAATCGATTCGATTTCCTTAATTATGTTTTGCCAGCCACAGAAAATTATGAATAAGTATATTATTTCTGTTCTTTAGCTCACGAATTCATGTGGATTGTAGATAATGTTTAGAAATAAGCATGTTTACAGCCTTGGGCTTTGTGGAATTACAATAGAATCTAAAAAAACACGAAAAATAAATTCTACGTGGAAAAAAACGTGTACAAGGCTTCACTATTGTTCGTTTATCTTATGAGTATAACTTTAAATAGAGCCTGCAATAAAAGTAACATATTATAATATTAATTTAAATATATTCAGTTTTTATGGATAGTTTACGTGCAGTTGTGAGGTTTAAGGTGCAATTACTGGGTCGAGCAGTGTACGATTACTATGGAGATCCGTTTGTATTCCAGCCAAGACAATTTAAGGAAAGTAGGGGAAAGGGGAATATAACATTGTTTCATGAAAACGGCCATTGCAAATTTTTTGACCAAGATGTAGGCTTTGCAGAGTTTGACTTGAGGAGTTGAGTTATTTATAGTTAAGGCTTTAGCTTGTTGTTGAGCATATAAGAGGCGATAACTTTGTAACAAAGAAAGCGTGATTAGTTTTTATTTAAACCACTTTGGTGGCAGACAAGCACACGGCCCACCTGATAGGAATTGGTTACCGTAGCCTATGGACGTGTGCAACACCAGGGACGTTACACTCGCGGTGCCGACCCTAATGCTGCTAAGAATTCATATAGCTTCTAATTCATATAGATAAGAATCACAACTTATTTTACATGAGTGAATTAAGGTGAGAATTATTTTTCAGTAGGAAATTTCTTAAGAACAATATAGATCTTGAATGCGTATTCAATAGATGGGAAATAGAACTCTCGTATGAGACAAAATAACTATAGCAGGAAAGTGTAGTAGTTCTGCTGTCTTCTTAAAGTTATACTTAGTCGCACCATTAAGGCCTGGAATTCATTACCAGCTCACGTGTTTCCTTCTTCCTACAGTCCCGGGTCCTTTAAGCGGGGCGTGAAAAAGCATATGATGAGGCCGTCAAGCTGAGTGTCACCATTGTCACATGGTATGTGTAAATAATGGTGATTCTCTTTTCTGAGACTTTACAGGCTAACCAGGCTAAACCACATACCGATCGGACAAGTATTCAGAATTAAAAGGAACATAGAGTGAAAGTAATTCAACAACAGTCTAATTAGACAGACAAGGATACAATAAATGTTTTAAACATGCATCTAAATATTACAAAACAGCTCCATTTAGAGGACTAGAATTCTAAAATAAATATGGCCCAGACCTAGTTGCAACCGGTGTTGCAACCAGTTACCGATGACACTCACGATACACCGATGTAACAGTTTGTGTTCGTGTGTCGAAAATGACAATATTGTCTTAACGCAAGCGTTCAGTGAGCCGTATCACCATTTAATCATGAAGCGAACCGTGGACATGTTGTTATTGCATTGTTTTGATCCTCGCTGTGCAATATCAAGCAGATTGTTTAAAGAAATGTGTACAAACACTAACATTATTGGTGTTTGCAATAAAGATTGACATGGTCATTCACATTAATACTACAACACTCACTGGGATATTTGCCATCTTTTTTATTTGTAGGTAATTTTATATGTTGCCGAAATATCGGTTACTTGCCGGTTGGTTGCCGCGTGGTTTCCGGTAGAGTAGAATTAGGGCCACCCTATCTCTTCCCATGCGGTGTCGTACAAGGCGACTAAGGGATAGCGCTGTTTAACATCGGACAGATATATACATTATACAGCCCAGACTCTCAGACTAGTATTTCAGAACCAGCTATTTATCATCGGAGAAAGTCAGAGGGCTTGCACTCATGGAGCTGACAAATCGGATAGCCCAAGTGTCATTTCTTTGATATAGACATAACAAAGTATCGAGCTAGTTTTGTAAGTGAAGCGATCGTCATAACAGCTATGAGTACTGAACTATTTAGATTTAAGTTCTGAAATTACGTTATCTAATCTGTGGTTGCAATTTGAACAGAATAATTTATTTATGGCTGACCACAGATACATAAATATTTGAACATCTAAAGTATTATATTATGATCTATTCGAGTCATTTTCTAACGAACTTATGTTTGTACATACATACATATAATCCTGCCTTTATCCCTGGAGGGTTAAGCAGAGGTGAATTAACACCCACATTTTACCAATAATTGTATTCGGTCCCACGTAATAGGGGGTGAGCTTATTGCCGTATTCCGGGCACTATTGTTGACTCGAGTTATGCATCTGAGGCTGAATCTGGGCTGTATATACCTGTCTGATGTTAAACAGCCTTATCCCTTAGTCGCCTTTCACGACACCGCATGGGAAGAGATGGGGTGGGCCTAATTCTACTTTGCCGGAAACCACGCGGCGGTGGAATCCACACGGCGGCACTCATGTTTGGCCATAACATATTGTGAATTAACTCCTAAAGTATTCCTATAAGGCACAAGGTTAAGTATTACTTTCTACCTATGTATGTATTGCTCAAATCGCGGTAGCCTAGTGGTATGGGTAATGGACTGCTGAGACGAGTTCTCGGGTTCAATCCCAGGTTTAACCATGGCACACACCAATGACTTTTCGATGCTTTTCGCAGTTATGTGTGTATTTATCGCAGGTTTATAAGTGCCCGGTTAATGGCAATAGGCTCGCCACCTTACATTACATTGGGACCTAAACATAAACTGGCGAAATGTGGGTGCTAGCACCTATGCTAACATAAACTGACGCCTATATCCCCGAAGGAGTAGCCTTCGGGGATATAGGCGTGAGTTTATGTTATGTTATGTATTTGGTTTAAATGATAATTAATGATTTAACCGATATCATTATCAATGTAATATGGTGAATTGCTAAAGATGGTGGATCTATTTTATTGTATCCCCATGATATGTTCATCAAATCAAATGTATTGCGAAAACGAAACGAAAATAACAAATTACTGTTTTACAACTCTAAAAAAATCTTTCAGTTTATCAAAATGCAAGTTCTCAGAATCCGACAAAATCGTAATTAAAGAGGCCTATGGCAGTATTGATACAGTGGCATATTCAAACAATAATACAAGATACGTTACTAATAATATGTTGGAGCCGACAAGTCGGTCATGGTATGCACATGGGTCGAAGGGCGACCAGCGACGCAACGCTCAACAAGGAAGTCCACTTCAATTGTTCTGCACAAAGACTGTTCGCTACTGGCGCCTTATTCTACTTGACAATGTGGTTTAAACGCAGTCATAACGTGTGTAGACGATAGATTTCAATTGGTTGACATAGTAAACATAACTGTTGTAAAACTAAACCAACTTAAATGTATCGGCTAATATGATGCCATCAGCAGTCGTCAAGCCTAATAGGTGCCCTGATAGAGCGGCGTAATTCACTGACATAAGTTCCAATATGACGTTGAAAATCAACTTTGTAACGTATTGGTTACACCATTTGGATTACGTACTTCGCGTAGAAGTTTATAGGAGTGGATAATATTGTTTTCCTGGTCAAAAAGGTTCTTCTTAGAGAGTAGAAGACACGCTTTAAAAAGAAATATCAGAATTATGGTCAGAGTAATATAAAGTAGGTAGATAATAGGTGGTTACACATGAAATTACCGTTTTTTTGGAAGAAAATGAGGGTAACCCAATTTTCAGTATTAACATTTTTGTATTTTTTTTAGGAATGACTAATCCAAATTTTATGATTTTTTTGTGTATGATTAAGCAAACAAACACTTTTATTACATTAAAAAAAATTGACAGCGGTAAAAAAGTAATACGAAATTTACCATCAAAATGTACCTATAGCATTTAGGAAGTACTGTTTTTAAAGAACGAATTTAATTTATAAAAAATAAATAGATTTTTCAGAGATTTAGAGAGTGCCCCAGGATATTAGCATGGTTCCTACATAAAGGTTTTTTGCCATTTGTTCCAGCTTTTAATCCAGTAACAATATGTAAAATAAATAAAATGGTAAGCTTGCATAAATTCGTATAGAGCTGAAAATTGGTGGGGTTTGAATACACCATTACAAAAGAAATATCAAAAGTCCCATAGATTGGACTTGTGCATTTTTTTTATTCAAGGTCAAAGGTCAAATATATTGGTATCTCATTTTTCATTCTCATTTTTCTCGTGAACTGCAAATGTTACACAAATTTGTAGATCATTCAACTACTGAAATAATTGGTCTGATCCTTTTTTTTCAAAGTTTGATGGAAATTTTGTAGATGGACGTGGATGTATGACTATTATTTATCCTGAACAAAATTGATGGTTTTATAAGTTAAATCTCTTTTTTATTCTACTGAATGACCATGGTTTACTGGGCTGGGATCAGGTGAAGCTAACAAAACCCACATGTGAGCCTGACATAATGTTGACGACTGTCTTAGACAACAAAATACGTTTCATTTTGTGGTGAGAGAGAGGGGAAGGGGGGGGGGGGTGCAGTTAGAAATATACTAATTACTTTTACAGATTGATGTACAGCAAGGAAGTGAGTACTAGCATGTTATACAATCATTCATATCTGACTCTATCGCCTCCTAGCGACGTACGAGGAACATACAAGTGAAGGTAAAATAAAAAGTATTGTTTGTACCTGCGTTTAGTTATTGTGTGCTAAATAATTGTTGTCAAACTATTGTTTTTTTATATGAAACTTAACCTGAAGCATATATTGAACGGGAGGTCCCATCACGATATTTGGGGCCGAGTTTACATCACCCGAATGCTGGTACACATGTTCATGCTCTCGAGGTTGAGCGGCCAAACGGCAGACCAAACCCTCTTGGCTTGGAGGAGAAGGAATTTTAAAATTTTATACCACTTAGGTGGCAGACAAGCACACGGCCCACGAGCTAAGGAGGTAGGACACGACGGTATTACCGTCAAATTGACCAGTCCGACTGGGGAAGTCCCTCCGCCCTACAGAATACCGCGGCCATAATAACGTCGTGTTGTGTTCCCGGCGGTGAGTAGGATAGCCAGAGCCGACTGGAGAGTTTTTGTGCTGTCAGTGGGAAGACCAAAAGCTTGTCCTGCTTTGTCTTTTACACTGACAGCACAGAAACTCTGTGCTTATAGGGTTGGCAGCGCGAGTGCGACTCGCTTGGTGTTGTACACGTCCATAGGCCACGGTAACCACTTTTCATCAGGTGGGCCGTGTGCTTGACTGTCAACCAAGTGGTATAAAAAAAAACCTGATGGAAAGTGGTTACCGTGATCTTTGTACGTATGCAACACCAAAAGAGTCACCAACGTGCTGCCGACCTCAAAAGGAAAGAACTCTTATAGAATAAGTTCTTTGTCCGTCTGTCCGTTAGTCTGTCTGTCTGTCGTGTTAGGACCTTTCTCTCATTGATACCACATCAGGTTGAACTTACTACCACATACTCAGGTCTATAACGTCTTGAAACTGTTCAAAAATCAAAACTTCTAAGTCAACGCATTCAAAATATATTACGGTTCATGTGCTTAAATTACGGAACCCTCGGTGCGCGAGCCCGACACGCACTTGACCGGCTTTTTTATATATTTTTTTAATCTAGGACAGGCCAATTTGACTTCACCTCGCCTGATGGTAAGCTAAGGGCAAAGTCTCAGGAAAGAGAGTCACCATAACGACATTAAGTAATGTCACAATGGTGGCAATCAGTTTGGTGGTCTCATCAGATGCTTTTTCACGCCCCGTTTAAATAACCCGGGAATGTAGGAAGAAGGAAACACGAGAGCTGGTAATGAATTCCAAGTCTTGGTGGTGTGGCAAAGAAAAAGAATGAACCGCTTGGTTCTTGCTCATGTATTCTGCACAGGGTGAGGGTGACATCTAAGCCCCCAGATCGTGAGAGATGGCCCTGGGTCGGCCGGGGTGCGAGGGATATGCCTGCCAACCTCACCTTCGGCAACCAAAGCGACCCACAGGCGGTGTGCGTTTTAGTCGGTTCGAGTCCGACATAACCTAAGCCCTGTTCGTGTTGTACTGTGTAGGAAAAGAGAGATAATATTTTTAACTGGTAAAAATTATTACCTAGTTAATGTTAGCAGGCTAGCTTACTTGCTTACTGCATAAACGATTCTACCCAGGTCGTCAGCCCAGTACAAACTATTGATTATCGTGCCAGCCAACGAGGGGGTAGTGCGGTCGATATGATACGAGTTGACCTACATAGATACCACCCTATTGTACTTCTGTACCACTTTAGTGTTACATGTACCTGTCAGCACATCTATAATATACAATATACTGACTTGACATAAAAAAAAAAACTTTGATGCCATTTTTTTAATATACCTGATGGCAAGTCACACTCGTGCTGTTAGAATAGAGAGTTTATGTAACGTCAGTGTAGAAGAGAAAAGCTGGACAAGCCTTTGGTTTTCGCACTGACAGTACAAAAGCTCTCCAGTGAGCTCTGGCTACTCTACCCAACGGCGGGCACATTACACGAGGTTATTATGGCCGCGGTATTCTGTAGTCCCCAGTCGGACTGCTCAATTGGGACGGGAACACCAGCACTCAATTGACGAACAAAGGAGGACCTTTGTTCGTCAATTGAGTGCTGGATTGGAAATCAGTTAGGGTGAATAAAATCTGAATGTTATGGGCCACATTTCTTGATTTTTACGATCGTAAAATAGTGGTCCCTACTATCATGTCCTTTTCTGTCCTGTCAGATGCTTTTTTATTACCCGTTTGAAGAAGCCAGGCTTATAAGAAGAGGGAATCATTTGTACGGGGAAAGCATTTCGGTGCAACAAAGAAATTAAGTTCCGATCCGTTATCGTGTCAATACATATAATCACGCCTTTTTCCCCGGAGGGTTAGGCAGAGATGAATTAACATCCGCATTTCACCAATCATTAAATTCGATCCCATGTGATAGGGAGTGAGCCTGTTGCCTTCTTCCAGGCAATGTTGTTGACTCGAGTCATGCCTCTGGGCTGTATATATCTGTCTGTTGTTAAACAGCCCTATCTTTAGTAGCCTTGTACGACACCGCATGGGAAGAGACGGGGTGTTTCAAATTCTACTTTACCGGGAACCTCTTACCAATTTTTATATTCATGCTATCAACTATCAAGTACTATTGAATGAAATTTTAAGCATTTAGTATACTAACATTTCAAAATCGATTAAAATAGAGAACCTTAGCCGTAAGACGGATATATGTTTAGAAGAATTTGGATGGTTTCAGGCGAAGGTTCGGTGGCTTAGTGGTAAGAGCCCCCTGGAAGGGAAAGATCGCCGGTTCGATTACCGCCTGGACCGTTTCTATTTTTTCTATCTTAATCGATATCAAGTACTAAATGAAATCTTCCGTCACAGGTCTCTGTAGCTGGAAATTAAATACAAAGCCAGGCACGCATGTACATACCCTAGCTACAAACGTTGCTACTTTCCCGGGTCGGCATCATCTAGATGAGGAGTAGCTTTATCAAACAACTAGTCAGTAGTCAGTATCAGAATAAACGGGATATTTACCATGTTTCATTATTTTGAGTTCCTCCGTGATCATGGTGCTTGCAACAGCGCCGAAATATCGGAAACTCAAAATAATGAAACATGGTAAATATCCCGTTTATTCTGATACTGATGTCAGTGACCATGATAGTTTAAATAACTAGTCAGTAGACTTACCCCTCGTTTGCACCTAAGTATAAAACATGTATTATTTGACAAAGTTGCAATATGTCACAGGCTATAGTGAGAACGCAAATATGTTTTATACTTGTTTTACAACTTGTTGGCTATACATCCTATGTTAAGTATCTGAGATACATGTATAAAACAAGTATTGTATTTTGATTAGTCTTCTACAAGTCTTCAACAAGTTTTTTATAAACAAGTTTACAACTTGTTTCATGGTGTAAACGAGGGGTTATGATCATATCATCACACTAACAACCAGTCTTGATGACCTATAAGTTATTTTAGCCGAGTTCGAAGAGTACATAATATGCTCTAAAACATTTTCAAGTACAAACACATTAATATTTCGCCATCAGAGTCGCTGACACAAGTGAACAATTAAAACAATGCTTATATATCATGTTGCATAGCTGTATAAGTTATACAACGCACTGCAGGAATCCGGTAACGATTAGCAACGCCCACCGCACCGGCGGCGCAAGCGCACGCCTCGTGAACTTGTAGCAGTTTTAGATCTAACGCAGTCATAGAAACTATTCCATGAAATGCACGATGTTTTTTAACATACCTGGTGTTGCATACGTCCATAGGCCACGGTAACCACTTACGTCCATAGGCCACGGTAACCACTTCCTATCAGGAGGTATAAAGTATAAGAGGTGGGCAGATGTGGAAAGAGGTTTATATACCTCTGCCCACCCCTTATGTTTGTATTTAAATTTGAGGAATTAGAAATATTTATATTTAGATACATACATACATACATACATAAAATGACGCCTGTCTCCCATAGGGGTAGGCAGAGATCACGGATCTCCATTTGCTACGATCCTGACATATTACTCTCGCTTCCTTCACTCTCATTACATTCTTCATGCATGCTTGTCGGTTTAGAGTACTCCTGACCTGCCCCTTTTCTAAAACTTCCCCGATTTGGTCCAGGTATGTGCGCCTAGGTCTTCCCCTTCCGACGGTACCATCCACACTCGCCTCATACACCTGTTTCGTTAGTCTTCTTTCATTCATTCTCTCAACATGACCAAACCATCTCAACATTCCTCTCTCAATTCTCATCACTACATCTTCTATCACTCCACATCGTTCTCTTATCACGCTATTTCTCACTCTATCTTTCAAGGTCAAGCCACACATACTTCGCAACGCACGCATTTCTACTGCATTCACTCTACTCTGATGCTTTTTCTGCCACACCCAACTTTCACTACCATACATAAGAGTCGGCACCAATACTCCTCCATGTACAGCCAGTCGTGCCTTTTCGGACACTTTCCGGCTGCTCATGAAGTTGTGTAGTGCCCCATTCACTCTATTTCCAGCCATCACTCTCCTTTCAACATCTTCTTCATGCTTTCCATCTCTCGTAAACAATGTTCCCAAATATATGAACTCATTCACTTGTTCCACTTTTTCTCCATCTATACAAATCCTACACTCTGTCACGCATTCATCTCTTTCAAAAACCATAACTTTTGTCTTACTAACATTCACTTTCATTCCTTTCCTCTCAAAAGCTTCATGCATAGTTGTTACCATCTCCTGCAACTCATCATCATCATATTTAGATATAATTATAATATAGGTAACTATAATAAAATAGTTGTCAATAATAGACCGCATTAGCACTGTCAGCAGGACACAGGCATTGTTAACGGAATTCAAGCGTAGGATGCCTGTCGCCTGCGTTTGCGTAACTAGTGCAAATTTATGCGCTTGCGCAAACAATGTCCGACATTATTTGCCAAGGATCTATTTTAGCTCTTGCTAAAATGTTATATTTTATCACAAATAGCTTAACTTCGTTTTCAAAATAAATATTAATATAGCCCACATATTATTTAATTAGTATAAATTTAAGTTCTGCGCCATCTAGCGTGATCAATGAGAAGTTTAAACAGCGGTACCTTCTAGTTCAGTGATGTTGCAATAGATGGCGTTATTCACAAATATTTAAAAAGTATTCTAAGTATTAAATTTCATAAACCTACAGAATACCGCGGCTATAATAACTTCGTGTTGTGTTCCCAGCGGTGAGTAGGGTAGCCAGAGCTCACTGGAGAATTTGTGCTGTCAGTGGGAAGACTAAAGGCTTGTCCTGCTTTGTCTTCTACTGACGGCACAGAAACTGTACTTACAGGGTTGGCAGCGCGACTGTGACTCCTCTGGTGTTACAGACGTCCATAGGTCACGGTAACCACTTTCCATCAGGTGGGCCGTGTGCTTGTCTGCTAAGTGGTATAAAAAAAATAGTAATAATAATCCAAGTACTTTGTGAATAGGTTCTGTACAGTAATTTTACACCTTATAAGAGTATTTATAAAGCATGCAAACATACCTTTTTCCTTACTGCTAGATCGTGGAGACTTTTGCCACTGATGGCGAACTTTCTGTGACCAGCTAATAGGACTTTTTCTCCCCCGGCTTCTTTCGCGCACACTGTGAATCAAAATATCCATTTATCAATTAACTAAGAAAGGAAGGAAGAAAGAAATAATTATTCTAAGTTTTATTACGGAAAGTGACATTTTACACAAACACCAAAAGGCAGTGAATGTGCGTGCTTTATGCTCTGATACATTTTTCTAACTAAGCTATCGACATACATAATTTAATGTCTAATACTGATAACAATGTTAGCGTTTCTCTTTGGAAACTGTTATTGCACTTAGGCTTTATTAGGTCAAAATGATAATACATAGTAAAATGTGTTAAAATATTTAATCAGATATGTTTTATCATACATCTGTTGCTTTCACAGTTTGGGTTTAGGGAACGCCTTGTTTACTTATAACCGATGTAAAAAAGAGGAGATTATGTTTTTCCACCTCGCGCATCCGCTCGCACCCACATTTTGCCAGTTAATGTTTAGGTCCCAATGTAATAGGTGGCGAGCCTATTCTCATTAACCGGGCACTTATAAACCTAAGATAAATACACACATAACTTCGAAAAGTAATTGGTGTGTGCCATGGTAAAACCTGGGATCGAATCCGAGACCTCGTCTCAGCAGTTCATTACCCATACCACTAGGCTACCGCGGACGATCAAGACGCTTCTAACTTAACGACGCGACGATTTGTACAGCTCTAATAAGTAGTTAAAGAGCTATGAGGGAATAGATGAACATACGTACATTCACACATAGTCTTTTCTTTAATAGGACACGTCAATGGTAAGCTGAAGGCAAAGTCTCAGTAAAGAGGGTTACCATTACATACATATACCACGTTACAAAGGTACACTCAGCTTGACGGTCTCATTATATGTCTTTTCACGCCCCGCTTGAAGGACCCAGGACTGTAGGAAGAAGAAAACACGTGAGCTGGTAATAAATTCCAGGCCTTAATGGCCTAATGGCTTGGCCAAAATAGTAAACCTCCTTTGGCTTTGCAGTATTTGGGTAATAAAATAACATCCCATGTGTATTCTTCTTCATCTGAGCGACTTCAACTTCTCCGTCTATATCACACGCACGGAGTGGAGTGGAAGACAGTGCACCCAGTCGAGTGCTCGGTACGTAAGAAGTACTCGGAGCTACGTTCATACGCACTTGGTGCTGTGATCAAGGCGTTAATCTTAGTTGCTTCCAAAGCCTCCACTTTGGGAGCCGGGGATTCGCTCTCCTACTCCATTTTTCAAGAAGACTAAAGGCTTGTCTAGCACCTAAATTGTATTATATATATTTATATTTGCCGCGTGGATTCCGGCAGAGTAGAATTAGGGTCACCCCCTGTCTTCCCATGCGGTGTAGTACAAGGCGACTAAGAGATAGGGCTGTTTAACATCAGACAGATATACACAGCCCAGACTCAGCCTCAGATGCATGGCTCAAGTCAACAACAGTGCACGGAATACGGCAATAGGCTCACCCTCTATTACGTGGGATCGAATACAATTATTTTGGCTATTATGAGTGACTGCTGTTGTCAAACAATTAAAAGCTTTCATTTTATTACTATTCGCTAGCTATTGGGATTGTATTGTTTGCCGATATTTCAGCGCTCTTGCAAGCACCATTAGTGACCATGATAGTTTAAATACTCATAAAAAGTTTTTATACTTACATGATGATTTTCTGCTCATTCTTTTCTTCGTCGGATACATCAACCCAGTCATCGCTTCTGTCGCTTCTGTCGCTTACACTCGTTTCACTACACGGTACTTGGAAGGCGATCTCTTGTCCATTGTAGCTTATCACCGATCTTTGACCATACAAGCTATTCGTCTTCTGCTCGCTAGACATCGTCGATTGGCTTATATTTGACACAGTATCAAACGATAGACGCTTTTGTACATTCGACACTAATTGTTTCTTCAAATTATTCCTCATTTTCACCATGCTCGGACTATTGGGTATACTTTCATAACAATGCGACAGTGAAACACCGTCTGCATGTTTTATTGTGTCATAAATATTCTCGTTGTCGTTATACCCGGTATAATCCGATATAAAAGAATGTCTACCACTGTAAGTTGGACTGCTATCTTTGGATTTAGACTCGTGTGCTGGTATTTTTTCATATATTCTTTCTGAACCAATTTTCTCGTAACTAACTGTAGATGCGCCGCTAACCGATTTAGCTATCGCATAATTTTTGCCGTTTTTACTGGCACCGTATGGCCTGTAATCCTCTGCGATTTGAATACCGGTGCTAGATGTATGACAGTAAGGTTTGATAGGTGACTTGCAGTATTCATAGCCATCGTCACTGTCACCATCTCCTCTCGTTCTCTCTCCTATCCTATCATCACACGATTCGTAGTTGTGTACACTACTCTCATCTCCTTCAGGATGAGATCTCATTTCCAGCAGGCATTGGTAAATATTATCTTTATCCTTAGGCGCTTGCTTAATATCGATGGGATCTTTAGGAATTTCGGGTAACGGACAATTTTTTTTAGATCTTAGTGTAGACGTGTCACCTTCTGTACTTTTTACAGTAATGACGACCACGTTTTCCTCTTCCCTAGGCTCTAATGGTTCATAATAGTCCTCAACTTCTTCCTTAGGCGGTTTTGATGTATAGCCGACTATAATTTCTTTATTGCAAGCTTCAACGAGATTAGTTTCGAAGTCCATATTTTCGTCAGTATTCGTGTTATTGATTGAAATAGTAACTTGAGATTCATAAGTTTGAAGAGATTCCTCTGGGACTGAGATTACTGGCGGTTCGTCGGAACAAGAGATTGTACTACCATTCATAGTTACATTAATAAAGTTATATACACTTTCCGTTGCGGACTTATCAGAGTCTGAATAAATTTGAGTGCTGCTTTTTCTACGCCATAAAAAGGATTCATTTGGTGTTAGCGATGTGTTGATGTTTTGATAACTCTTAACATCATCGTTGGCGTCTGTTGTACTGACCATACGTATGAGCGGTGATTCTTGCTGTTCACTACTAGTATCTGTTGTTATAGTAGTTTCATGAATATCTTCTGGAATGATTTCAACCACTTTTAAAGGTAGTTTTTCAGAATGTATGTAATTCGTCCTATACTTTTTCCGATCATATATAGGCTCTTTCTTTTTCATTCCCTCCTCATCTTTCAGGCTTTCCACTTTTACAGTCTCGTTAGGCACAGGTTTAATTGTTTTAATTTTTGGAATGCCGTCCTTTAAGACAAGATTTTTGGTTAAGACTAACGATGATTTCTTTTCAGGTACTTTAGGTTTTTCTTTTACTAACATTGTACTTTTAGATTTATCTGGTTGTTTTTTTACTGTGTTATTAGAAGCAGAATGTGCGATAATTTCATATTCAAACTTTTTAATAACATTTTTAACTACGACGCTTTCTATTACTTTCTTTTCTTTCTTTGTTTCCGTATTGGTTATCTTCACTGGACTACCATCAACTGTATCTGAACCACTTGGTGGTTCACTTGAATCCTGGTATTTTAATCTTTTCTTTGATGTTTTGGGTACTTTAGTGCCATCAGATTTCGAGCGAATAATGTGAATTTTATTTGAACTATCGGTAATAAGTAAATTATCTATTGAATCCATACTAGAATACCTTTTTTTACCGTTACGTTTTTTTGAACCCCTTCTATGTCGTAATACTATTTTAATATTTGGACTGGAACTTAAGGTAGATGAAGGCGTCGAACTATTACTAGGAGAGTTTCGCGAGGTGGTTTGTATATCTTCCAATGTTTTCACGAGTTTTGACTGTTTGGGTGCTTCGCTATGAGGTTTAGTTTGTAAATTGTTAAATTTTTTAGTTAGTTCAGCAACTTTACTGCTCGTTATAGTCATTGTTTTGGCTAGAGGCGGTCGTTTATGTGAAGTTGCTGCATTTTTTATTTTGAAGCTAACCTTTCTGTTTTGCTGTTCAATTTTTTTTCTTGAATTTGGATTTGTATCGATTACGTTGTAGTGGTCCTTCTCTTTCCTCATTAGGGTCACCAAGTTTGCTTGTTTCCCTCCACCCGTGCTCCTAGTGTCACTATCTGTTGTTATTGTTAATTGTGCGTAATGTAGTGTCTGATTCTCTATTACAGCTTTATGTGTTGGAGGTTCAGCAGAACTTACAGTTGAATTTAAGAAAGCCTGCTTAGCATGTTGTATGGATTTCGTTCGTTCTGTCATAGTAGGTACGGGTGGTTTAACAGGTACTGTGTAAATATACTTGTTACTATTATTTTGGTTCTCTTTTATAGCCATGTCTGTTTCTGGTAGTATGAAGTTTTTGAGTAAAGCTTTTATGGTTCCGTGTTGTTTGCCGTCGTTGTTGAAGTTCTTTATCGATGATATGAGAGTGTTTGTGGTTATCGTGTCGCCTTCCATTAGGTTTATGATAATTTGTGTTGGATGTATGTCTCTATTAGTTTACGCCATCTGAAACGAAAAGAAAAATCTAGTTAATTATGATATTACAGGAAACAGAAAACATATTGAAAGATTTTATAACTGATAAAATCTTATTAATTAGGGATTAATTAAGAGGAGGTAGGACACGACGGTACTTCCATCCAATTGAGCAGTCCGACTGGGGAAGTATCTCCGCCCTACAGAATACCATGGCCATAATATAACCTCGTGTTGTGTTCCCGGCGGTGAGTAGGGTAGCCAGAGCTCACTGGAGAGTTTTTGTGCTGTCAGTGGGTAGACCAAAAGCTCGTTCTGCTTTGTCTTTTACATTGACGGTACAGAAACTCTGTGCTTAAAGGGTTGGCAGCGTGAGTGCGACTCCCTTGGTGTTCCACACGTCTATAGGCCACGGTAACTACTTTCCATTAGGTGGGCCGTGTGCTTGTCTGCCAAGCAAGTGGTATAATACCAAAAAAAATTCTATTTTAAAAATTTTTGTCTGTTTGGCCGCGATGGATGTAAAAATTACTGAACGGATTTCCATGTCTTGTTTTGTTTGAAAGGTCTTGGTCTGACTTGAAATGTTACGTTTCAAAATTTACGTTGTTTACGTTAACAAAAATCACGATAACCGAACCGACACATCCAATCGGACGGAGCCTCGGGCATCAGCTGGTAATTAATATTATACTGTGTTATTGCCTATGGCCACGGTAATCACTTTCCATCAGGTGGGCCGTGTGTTGTCTGTCAACTAAGTGGCATAAAAAAATAATTACAAGGCGTTATATTATAAAAATATTGATAGATTTAATATCTGTTATGGAAATGGCAATTTAAATACGTTTACTACGATTAGGATGAAAAGTGAAAACACAATCATTGATCACATACTGCATAATCTGCTGGGGAAATGCTTCCAAAACAACAATGATGGAACTAGAAAGGGCCCAACGATGTGTGCTAAAAACAACTTTTAAAAAACCCTTTAGGTACCCGTCTACAGATCTGTACAAAGACAGTAAAGTTCTGAGCGTGCGCCAGCTATTTATTCTAAAGACACTACTAAAAACCCACCAAAATGTTATCAACTCACAAGAATATACCAATTTACTAAAACTTCGCACATACAAAATCACAGTTCCCAAAGCTAAAACTTCATTTGCTAGACGCTTCAGTCCCTATAAGGACTGCTACATCTACAACAAAGTGGTAAAATGTTGTGACATAAAACGATGCACTCTAAAAGAAGCACAAAGCATACTCACAAAATATTTAACCTCTTTAGAATACGAGGCCGCAGAAAATATCCTAGTACACCTAGCCTAATCCTATCCTAATCCTAGTACACCTAGCCTAATCCTATGCTAAGCAAAACAAAATTATGACTATTGTTACGAATTATTATCTTTTATCTATCTTACTATATTAATAATATAATTTATTACTAGGTATATATCCACGAACATTAAACTGAACACATGTAATGGACATGCAAGTTTTGTACAAGTTAGTAGGTATATATTATGTGTATTGTATCTATTCGTATGTATTTATATATTATATATACACAATACTACTGTAATCTCAAAATACTATATATTTACTATTGCTAAAATATATTGTTCTTCTAAAAATAAGTCACCTACAAATTCAAATATCTAATGTATGTCGACCGAGCAACATTGTAAACAAGCGTCAATGTAAACATGTTGGTATTGGTACCCACAGGACAGGCATGCCTAGTGTGGGGCCAACGGATAACTTCAATTGTTTTGCTTTTGGTAATAAATGATTTTTATTTTTATTTATTTATTTATCTAACATGAGTGGTTGATAGGTAATGAAAATAAATAATTCAAACACATATTGTGGTCCTTAAAATGGTAAGAATCTCCATTGCAATAAGTATCTACACTGTGAGGAAAGACTTAGAATAAAATCTCACGTTAATATTTTTCAATCGCTTGTTACATTGTAGATTTTACTAGAAATTAATTTACATAATTTGCTAAAAGAGGAAATTAATGAAATAAACACAAGGTTACAGTTTACATTCAGGTAATTTTGATATTGTCAATATGTGTATAAATACCTCACAAAATAAATTACACATTAATTGTCCTGTATGCTATTGTTATTACAATATTTTTGCACAGTTTTCCGCAGTTTCAACTGAATATTTCAATACATATCATTACGGGGGTCTCAAGAGAATGCGTTATTGAAATAAATTGTAGAGAATAGGATTTTGTCGAATATTTTTTATTGATTGAAGTACACAACTAATTGTAAAGGATTTTATCGCGTTTTTTAAATTCTTGTAATATATCTGAACTCACTGATGTAGTTTTCACAAACCATTACAAGATGGGTTACTTCAATAAGAGTTTCTAAGTTTCCTTAGGGGTCGGCAGTATTAGTATTATGTATGAGGCCCCTGGTGCTGCACTCGTCCATAGGCCACAGTAGTAACTTACCATCAGGTGGGCCGTATGCTTGTCTGCCACCTGAGTGGTATACAAACCCTATTACTGCCGTTTCGGTGGCTTCTGAGAAGTATTTTTGTTGATATTTACGCTGAATGAGCTCGTAGTATCCTGAAATTCATTGATTACCAAATTACGTAGAGGAGGAATATGACCTTGAACTCGAACTCTTTGGAGTTATGAAGGAGGTTGTAATAAAATGATATAGCTTTTCGTTTTTTTTTTTTATATTGAACACGTCAATTAGACTTCGCCTATCCTGATGGTAAGCTGAAGGCAAAGTCTCAGAAAAGAGGGTCACCATTACTTACACATACCATGTGACAATGGTGACACTCAGCTTGACGGCCTCATCATATTCGTGCCAGTAGCGGTGGAGACACTGGGGGCCTGGGGCAAAAAGGCCAAGGGCGTTTGGACAGAGGCTTGTAGAGGTTACTGGTGACTATCGTTCCTGGTGCAGAGGCTGGCCGTCGCAATCGGCACTTCCGCACCGGGAGCGATCAGGGGAGTGTTATTCGATTAGTCTTGATATCGTATTGTTTATTTAGTATTAAGGTGACATTGTGTAATTTGTAATTGATTATTGAATAAATCTATTAAAATTAAAATATATATACTTATATCTTTTCAAGTGTATCTAGAACACAGTGAAATACATCCAGTATTTTAATACAACTGCATATTTGAATGACAATGGTCCATTTCGGTGTGCTTGACAATAAAGGATGCCAATATGCATTAAGTAGGTATTTAGGCAACAAAGACATGCTTTACAATATGTGAAGTGCGTATGTATTTTGGGTATGTAAATATATACAATATATACAAAAATGAAATAGAGACAAAGAGGGAGACTGCAACTTTAGGCATCGAAGAATTCCTTCCCATCGATTTCTACTGGTACCGTGCCCAAAAGGCTGGCGGCATTACCACGCTGATTGGCGATTCTTTGAGCGAGGTGAAGGCCATCCCTATGGTCACGGGAAGCGTTTCACTCTTTTTCTCTATTTCATTTTTGTATATATTATATAGTTAAAATACACTCGAGAGCAATGAATCCGGGTCACTTAAAGAATGTTAAAAATCTCGGAAACTAAAAATGATAGGTTAATGCAATAAATTGTATTTAATAGACAATGTAATACTCCTTAAATGAAAGTAAAAAAAATATGAGTCACCATACATTTTATTAACACAAAATTACATAAAGAAAAAAACTGCTGATCTCTCCTTAAAACAAAAATAGGAAACATGAAATTTTTGAACTTTATTACGATTTTCTTGAATTTTAATACTTCGTATTGCCTCCTCGTGCTTCCATTACTGCGTTTACGCGGTTTGGCATGCTGTACACCAAGTTCCTTATACGATTTTGGGGAATATTCTCCCATTCCTCTGTGAGAGCAATTTTGAGCTCACGAAGCGTGATTGGGGGAGGGTTTCGTTGTTTTACGCATCTGCCTAGCTCGTCCCAAGCATGCTCGATCGGGTTGATATCCGGGCTGCGCGCTGGCCACTCCATACGAGTAATGTTCATCTCTTGAAGGTAGTCATTCACAATCCTACCTGTATGAGGTCTGGCATTGTCATGCATAAATATAGCATCCTCACCTAAATTGACCATAAATGGACCAACGTGATCATTGAGGATTTCTTCCACATATCTTACGCTAGTTAAAGAGCCGTTTTCTATGATCACCAGCTCTGTGCGACTTTCAGAAGAAATTCCGGCCCACACAAGTACAGACCCACCACCGTAGGCTACTTTTTCTTCGATGCATGCTTGCTTGAATCTTTCCCCTGGTCTTCGATACACTCTGTGTCTTCCATCGTGCTTGTAGAGCATAAATTTTGATTCGTCGGAGAACATAACTTTTGACCAATCTTCAATACTCCAATTTACGTGGCTCTGGGCATAACTTAGTCTCGAAATACGATGCCCACGCTCCAGTTTAGGGCCGTTTGCAGGTCTAAGGGGTTTTAAGTTAGATTCAGCAAGCCGACGTCTTACTGTCCATGCACTTGGGTTACTTCCTCCGAGGCGTCGAAACTGATTGGTGAGTTCAGTTCCTGTGAGAAAGCGATTTCGAAGCATGGTGTTCACCAAGTATCGGTCTTCTCGTGCTGTGGTACACCTGGTTCTGCCCGTTCCTGGTCTGCGTAGGTTAGAACCAGTTTCTTCGTAACGTCGGAGAACTCTTTGTACTGTTGACAGCGACACACCGACAGTCCTGGCTGTATCGCGCTGACTCCGGCCGGTTTCCAGCATTGTAAGTATTCTGGTGCATTCTTCAGGCGTAAGCGACATAATTTCAGCTTGATTAATGAATATAGAGCACTATCAACATGGTTTATGTACCCACATAAATGACAGATTACAAACAAAAGCAACACCAAATGCTGTAATTTCGTAGTTCCATCTTCGAAAGTGGCCCTTTTTCAAATTTGATTTTTTTATGATATAACTTTACAATAACTAAGAAGTTTTAATACCTTCATTTAAGGAGTATTACATTGTCTATTAAATACAATTTATTGCATTAACCTAGCATTTTTAGTTTCCGAGATTTTTAGGATTCTTTAAGTGACCCGGATTCATTGCTCTCGAGTGTAGTTTCGTATAAATTTTATAAGTAATTGTATGAAACTTCATCCCACGCACACTCAAGTTGTGGAATGAACTCCCTGCTGCGGTCTTCCCATGCGCCTACAATATGGGGTTCTGCAAAAGGGGCATTAGGAGGTTTCTTCAGGGTCGGCAGCGCGAGTGTGACGCTCCTGGTGTTGCACGAGTCCATAGGCCACGGTAACCACTTCCCATCAGGTGGGCCGTGTGCTTGTCTGCCACCTAAAAAATCTGTATACTTAAACTGAAGAAGTAATTGCATAGTATATTAGGCTCGCTTTGAGTGAATATTAGTACCACAAAACTTAGTTTTCACGTTTTCCTTAATGAATTAATTGAATAAGCCTTTTCTTATCCTCATGGATATCCCCCCCCCCCTGCCGTGGTTGGCGGGGGTGGTTATTTCTGACTTGAACTGACTGCGCACGCCATCTGTGGGTCGTTGGTTGCCGGAGGAGAGATTGGCTGTGACCACAGATATCCGTGGCTTAGAATTTTTTTGACATTGAAATTTTTGAAATGTTTGAGGAGGTAGGACATGACGGTGTTTCCGTCCAATTGAGCAGAACGACTGGGGAAGTACCTCCGTTTAACAGAATACCTGTCAGTGGGAAGACCAAAAGCTTGTCCTAATTTGTCTCTTACACTGACGTCACAGAAACTCTACGTGCTTACAGGGTAGGCAGCGTGAAATTCAAAGATAGGTGAAATGTGGGTGTTAAATCACCCCTGCCTAACACTCCGGGGATAAAGGCGTGATTATATGTATGTATGTATGTATAAAAGCACCACTATCCAGTAAAAGGTTCACAATTAAATCTCATTCCACTATAAATTTAATATACCTAATAAAAATAGTTTATACCTACTAACAAGAAACACTCCTGGGATATTAATACTGTGCTCCTGGTAATGCAATCGAGGAGTACACGCGTGGCTAATGATAGCATTCTATTTACAGCTGCAACTAATAATAATATTAGTTAATGCACACCACATACTTGTTCATTGTAACAAGTACCTACTGCAGCAATTGTGTTATTAAACTTAGTGCACAAAGGTTAAAGAACTTCTGCTTTGTTTTTAATAGAAAATATGCTTCTGTGGCAGGAATTATACAGATTTTTTTTCTTTTCTTATAATGCACGCCTTATTCCTACTAATATAAGATATTTATAACTGTGAAAGTATGTGAAGATGTTTGTATGTTTGTTATTTAATCACACTCTAGCGGCTGATTGAATTTGGCTGAAATTAAAAGCCGGGAATAAGTCCCCATGGGTTTCGGGAACAGTATCAAAATTGCATACAAGCGAAGCCGCAGATATCAGCTAATTTTTTATTCCCTTTCTTATTATTATTATTGTTGTAAGTTAGCAGGCAGGCAGTCGTAGACAACTGATAATGCCTGTATCCGGTTTCCATTTTCTTTTCTTCTATTTCTTTAGATTGAGTTATAAAGTCTGTTTTTGAACTGGTTGATACTGTCAGCTGAGACTACATGTTCTGGGAGCTTGTTCCAGTCAACAATAGTGCCCGGAATACGGCAATAGGCTCACCCCCTATTACGTGGGACCGAATTCAATGATTGGTGAAATGTGGGTGTTAAATCACCTCTGCCTAACCGTCCGGGGATAAAGGCGTGATTATATGTATGATTCTTTGATTCTCCAGTCTCTCCTTATATTTTTTGCCGTTATTATTAACCTCTTCCCTGACCGTGGGCATTTCAAGGTAGTCATGGATCTCCTTATTTCTTACAAACCAGTGCGCTTTAGAGATGATTCTCAAAGTGATGTTTTGGAATCTCTGTAGGATCTCTATGTTGGAGTTGCTAGCAGAGCCCCAGAGTTTTATTCCATAGATCCAAATATGCTTTATGATACTTTTGTAGACCAGAAGCTTGTTAGTAATTGACAGTGGCGATTATCGGCAATTGCCTTTATTACCACTGGAGAAATGGTAGCTAAATAATCCTCTCTTTTCTTTGCCGCCCCACCAAAACCTGGAATTCATTACCAGCACATGTGTTTCCTTCTTCTCACTGTCGCGGGTCCTTTAAGCGGGGCGTGAAAAAGCATCTGATGAGGCTGCCAAGCTGAGTGCCACCATTGTAACAGTACTTATTTTTTTTTACGTGCGCTAAATCCCCACGGATACCTCCCCACCGGAGCCGGTGGAGGAGGTTATGTCGGATTCGAACCGACTAAAACGCACGCCGCCTGTGGGTCGTTTTGGTTGCCGAAGGTGAGGTTGACAGGCATATCCCTCGCACCCCGGCAGACCCAGGGCCATCTCTAACGATCTGGCCCCCTTCTCGGGTGTGGGGACTACAGAGTCCCCAACTCGTCCCCGGAAACGGGGAGGCGTGACAGGCGGCTCCACCTGTCACCCCCCATTGTAAAAGTGCTTAGTGTCTGTAATGGTGATCCTCTTTCCTGAGAGTTTGCCTTTAGCTTACCATCAGGTGAGGTGAAGTCAAGTTGGCGTGTCCCACATAAAAAAAAATCCTCAGAATGTATCACCTAAGCGTTGGTAACTTAGCGGTTAAGGAGTCAGCCTTACGATCTAAAGGTCCTGGGTATGAATCCTGGCCGTCACACTACCGATGTGGACTCTCTCCTAACACAAGTAATTTAGCTTAGCTGGAGGGGTTAGAGGGAATAATAGTAATTTTGGTTCTAATATTATTTTTTCAAAGAAATAAACACTATTTTTTTATACCACTTATTTGGCAGACAAGTACACGGCCCACCTGATGGAAAGCGGTTACCGTGGCCTATGGACGTGTGCTACGCCAAAGTTCGCAGCGCGAGTGTGACTCACACTCGCGCTGCGAACCCTGTAAATAAGAGTTTCTGTGCCGTCATTGTAAAAGATAAAGCAGGACAAGCTTTTGGTCTTCCCACTGACAGCACAAAAACTCTCCAGTGAGCTCTGGCTACCCTACTCACCGCCGGCCCTATCATAAAAACTCCTACTTCGCAGGTACTCGGTGACTATCCTAAAGTCATGTTCTCATCTGAGAACAAACAACAGTAATATCTTAACGTTGGGCGGTCCCGTTTGCGCTCAATGCTTTCACCGCGTGGGAACTGCGCACGCGCTGCCGATGATAACTGATTTAGGAGCTTAGGAATGTGTGTGTTGTGTAGTTTGTTTGTTTATCTCAGAGTGAAAAGTCTGTCAAAGGTTTAGATGGAGTCGTTGATAAAAAATTGATGGGTGTACCTACAGTTAGCGTCAGTACGATTCTGACTACAAAGTCTCAAAATAATCTTACATACATACATCACGCCTTTATCCCCAAAGGGTTAGGCAGAGGTGAATTAACACCCACATTTCATCAATCATTGTTTTCGGTCCCGCGTAATAGGAGGTGAGCCTATTGCCGTCTTCCAGGCATTATTGTTGTATCGAGCTATGTATCTGTGCCTGAGTCTGGGCTGTATTTATCTGTCAGATGTTAAACAGCCCTATCCCTTAGTCGATTTGTACGACAACGCATAGGAAGAGATGGGATGGTCCAAATTCTACTCTGCCGAGAACCATGCGGTTCTTAATGCCAAAATGAGCTTAATGCCAAAGCTATTAAGCAAATTAAACTATTTTATTGATTTAAAAGTGCCCAAAGGTGTGTACTTCTACCCTCGTAAAAAAAAACAAAAAAAAAAGAATGGAAGAAGCTGGAAGAGGCCTATGTGTCACAGGACACGCTGATTACTGAACCGGGAAACCCGATATATTAGATTTAAGTTAAAACACTTCGTTACATGTTTAGTTTTTGTTTAGTATCAGCAATAAAGGCTAATAATAAAATAATAAAGGTGTGTACTAAATATCAGAGCAATCAGTCAATAGGAAGGGGGGGGGGGGGGAAACCAAGACCCCCATTTTGAGTACTTTGTTCATCAAGATCAATCTGATGCTAACTATACCTATAAGTATTACATCAAGCATATATTCACGTCGATCCCACAGGGGGCGAGCCTATTGCCGCCAAGCGGGTACTTGGTTATGGCCTGCATGTTTACTGTTGGATGGAGAACAGCCCTATTCCTTATAGTTACGTAAGTAAGTAAATCATTTATTGCTCGAAACACGGTATGTTACAATGGTGTTACAAAAACAAATAAGGTCCGACATGCTTCGCAGTTTCTCTGCATGCAAAATCCATTGAAAATGTTATATATTCGATTGATGATGATGTAGGTAATTCAATTGTAATAAGATTAAAATTAAAATTAGAATACATATAAAATGTCCAATAATGTCAATATTTAGTGTCAAGAATACATGCAAGTATAATTTTTTTTTTTTTTTTTTATATAAAAGAATACGGCAGGCTATGATAGCCGTTTTTACACGTCTAATTTTGCTCGTCTTTTCTTTTATGGTTTGTGAAGTTTATTTTCTTCTGTACCAGGCTCGCGATATTTTTCTTTAGTTATTCGTCTAACAGTTCGTTGTCTAATAGTAAACGCACTAAAAAAGAGAAAACGAGTAGAACCAGTCGTGTCAAAACGGCCATTATAGCGTGCGTCAACACTAGTCGCCTTCTATGACACCCACGGGAAGAGATGGGGGCTATTGTACTACAGCTGGAACCGCTGGTTTTTTATCTAGGACACGCCAACCCGCTTGATGGTAAGCTAAAGGCAAAGTCTCATGAAAGAGAGTCATCATTACAGACACTGAATAATGTTACAATGGTGGTACTCAGCTTGGCGGACTCATCAGATGCTTTTTCACGTCCCGCTTATCGGTACCGGGACTGTAGGAAGAAGGAAATAACATCTCTCTACACTGATAGTATATTAGGATAGTGTACCTATTAGGAGGGATCCGAACTCTGAACCTCGCGATAGTAGGTCAGCCATTATACCATAGCCTCCATTGATTTCACTTCATCTTGTAACATTCTTTTCTCTTTTGGAATCCATTAATTTCAATATCAGATTTAACAGAGATAGATTAGTATTAAAGCTATCTGGATATTTACCATGTTGTATTGTTATGAGTTGCCGATATTTTGTTGCTAGCAACATGATCACGAAGGTACATGGACCATGATGATTGCAACAGCGCCCAAATATCGGAAACTCATAACAACACAACATGGTACATAAATATCCCGATAGGTTAAATACTAATACTTTATCACAAATGTGAGTGGCCATGATAGTTTAAAATAAATATCTATAATGACGTGCAGTTTTTCTTTTTTATATTATATAAAAAAAACCCTTTATAAATAGATATTCCCACTACATTTTTTTTATACCACTTAGGTGGCAGACAAACACACGGTCCACCTGATGGGAAGTAGTCACCGTGGCCTATAGACGCGTGCAAAGCTAAGAGAGACACACTCGCGCTGCCAACCCTGCAAGCAATGAGAGTTTCTGTGCCGTCAATGTAAAAGACAAAGCAGGATAAGCTTTTGACTTTCCCAATGACAGCATAAAAACCCTCCAGTGAGTTCTGGCTACCCTACTCACCACCGTGAACAAAACACGAGGTTATAATATAATACATTTGTTTCTCAATGTTATTTCGATGCTTGCACGCAATTTCTATTGCCATATTTGTAAAACCGCAGTACATTTATTTACCTATGAATAACACAAATAATTGTGCTATGTGTAAACCATATCTAATCTCAGATCACGACCCAACAGCGTATCATAGGTGATAATTAAGAAAATAGCACTCAAACTGAATCTAGTAATTAACGTACAGTAGGGTTTCCTTAAAATGGGGTACCTACAAATGCACAATTCGACGAGGTCTGTGGCGAAGACGTAGAGCGTTCGACTTTTAAGAGTCTCCGGTATTTTTTGATGGATCACGTGTATTAGAGGACGTATATTAGATATTTCAATAATTTTAAAGTAGATTTTTAGAATGCTATAATAAAATCCTCTTCGCTGCGCTTCTCTGTCTTCTCTGACCTTCAGTCACAGGTTGCAAATACGATTTTATACTTCAAGGGAAAAATATACCCGCTAGAGTACGAACTCTAGTGAGTATGTAAGAATATGATATAAGAGATAAACGTATATGCTATGCAAGTGAAAGATTGGAAAGAGCCTAAAAGAATCTAATAACATACGAGGTCTGGGAATCGAACCTGCTGCTCTATTGACGCTTGCGTATGTAGTCTAACATACAAGTCAGTTGTTTATATCACTTAGGTGGCAGACAAGCACTCAGCCCACCTGATGGGAACGTCTATGGACGTGTGCAACACCTAGAGAGTCACACTCGCGCTGCCAACCCTGTAAGCATAGAGAGTTTCTGTGCCGTCAGCGTAAAAGCCAAAGGCAAAGCTTTTGGTCTTCCCAATGACAGCACAAAAACTATTCAGTGAGCTCTGGGTACCCTACTCACAGCCGGGAACACAACACGAGGTTATAATGGCCGCGGTATTCTGTAGGGCGAAGGCACTTCCCCCGTCGGACTTCGCAGTTGCTTTGCAATCAAACTATTAACACGGATACGATTCTCCCAGCAAACACACAGGTCAGGGTAGAGCGCTATGGTTTCGTGAACATGTATAAATCTGTTGGCCCTGATAACTGACGTAACCATCAAATACACTCATATCTTTGGACTGTGAAGGTCAAAGAGCAATTATTCCGTATATATCCGATTTCCAAATGAATCTAATAAATTTCGTGCAATAGTATTAGAACTGGCCTTAGCTATGTATAGTGCGAGCAGCAACGACCTTGTGATTTTTGTGATTCAGCCGCCGGAGGTTGCTCAACGACCATCGTCCTCCATGAACGCAGGCCTGGGTGTTACAGGTGGAGTCGTCTGTCACGCTCTAGCAGAAGCAGGCCGGGACAGCTGTGCAATACGTGCCCCCATCTCTTGGGACAAGCCATACGTTATTGTTAAGAAAATTAAAAAAAAAACCATTCAAAGGTTGTTTGGAAGAGATCGCTCGTAGCGATAAGGCCGTAATTTTTTTTATACCACGTGGTTGGCAGACAAGCACACGGCCCACCTGATGGAAAGTGGTTACCGTGGCCTATGGACGTGTGCAACACCAAGGGAGTCACATTCGCGCTGCCAACCCTGTAAGCACAAGAGTTTCTGTGCCGTCAGTGTAAAAGACAAAGCAGGACAAGCTTTTGATCTGGCTACCCTACTCACCGCCGGAAACAGAACACGAGGTTATTATGGCCGCGGTATTCTGTAAGGTATTTACCGCGGACTGCTCAATTGGACGGAAATACCGTCGTGTCCTACCTCCTCTAAAAAGCCCGCCATTTGTAAATTTTTCATATTGTTGTTGTACATGTACTATGATTTGTTGGTGTACAATAAAGATTTATCTTATCTTTCCACAATCTAGGGAGACATTTCAAAACTGGAGATGGCCATGGGTCAGCCATACCATATGAGCATATGAGACCCGAAACAGCGTGCGGTCTACCACTCAGAGGATGAAAAGAGTAAGCATATGTATCCAATAGTATTTTTTTTACAGTGCGCTAATCCCTGCTGATATTTTGTGAGTGGTAATGTCGTACTCGGACCGATTAAAATGCACACTGTCGATGGAGCGTAGGCTGACGGAGATGAATTTGCAGGAGACATATATCTCGAACTCCGGCCGACCCAGAGCCAACTCTATCGAAATATCCCCCTTCGGGTGTGGGGACTGATCATCGGCGTACCCATTACAAAGAAAGAAAGATAGAAAATACATTTATTGCAAAACACAACGCACATTACATATTTATACACAATTTAGAATAAAAACAGAAATAAACATAAAATAGAAATAAAAACACAACAAACACAAACGCTCAAAAACCTTATCCCGCCACAATTTGTTATCTATGGGTGCGTAATGTCACCCACGTCACCTAAGCCTAACACGGCGCGGCGCACGTGATTGGCCGACGCAAATGACGCTCGCAACCACAGATAAACTCTATAATACGATAATTATACTAAGTATCGGGACTTCTCGCGAATTATATTTTGGAACTTACTATTTCTGCCGACGTTTCGGATGCGTTGCAGCACCCGTGGTCACGACTTGACTAGTCTTCGAGCGTCGAGATGTATGCGGGGAACATTTTTTGAGCGCCTACCCACCATTACACTTATTATGAATGGTTAGGCTGGCGACACACCACACTCACTATGTCAGTTTTTAACGGCACTGTGTTTTTTGGTTTTAGTATCTTAATCACTGGATTCCACGTTCCGGATAGCTTGAATCCATCTTCCCTATTGAAATTTTTATATTTTTTGATTTCAATGGCTTCACGCACAATCCGTGAATAGTAGTGGCGATCAGTGGAGAGGACTTTGGGTTGATGAAGCTCAATCCAGTGATTGGTACCCGACTCAAGATGTTCTGCTACTGCCGATTTGTTGAACTGACGGTTTTTCACAGCTGCGATATGTTCTCTGACTCTCTCTGCAATGGTTCGCTTGGTCTGGCCTATGTAGGAACTACCGCAGCTGCAATCCACTTTATAAACACCCGGTGTTTGTAGAGGTATGACGTCCTTCGATGTTCGCACGTATTTCGCTACTTTGGCGAACGGTTTAAAAATCGTCTTGATGGAAAACTTCCGTAAGCAAGATCCGATTTTGTCCGTTACACCTTTCACATACGGCATGTATGCCGGTTGGCGGTCAACACCCAGCAACATCTTCCTCGGTGCACGTCGCGGCTTTCTAGCACTCGTACCATACCCGTTCACCTCAAGAACCTCCTGAACATGATCTAACTCCTGCTGTAGGTGCTCAGGGTCACACAGGTCATTAGCTCGCTTGATGAGCGTCGAACTTACGGATTTTAAGTGAAGTGGGTGATGATGCGAGGAGGCGTGCAGGTATCTATCTGTGTGAGTGGGTTTACGATACACAGTGTGGGCCAAGGAGCCATCAGTTCTCACCATCAACTTTATGTCTAAAAAAGATAATGTTCTTTTGTTCTCAATCTCATACGTAAACTGTGTCTTCACATGTAATGAGTTGAGATACTCAGTAAAGCGAACCACCTGCTCCCTGTTGCCCTTGAATATACAAAATATATCATCTACGTACCTTTTCCATAGCCCAATTTGGGCGTGGGCGTTCTGAAACACCATTTCCTCAATATGTTCCATCCAGATATTAGCCACGACTGGTGCCAAAGGGCTGCCCATGGCGACGCCGTTTATCTGGAGGTAATTTTGACCATGGTAAAGGAAGCAGTTCCCTTCGAGGCAACTCTGTAGCAGTGTCGCATAACTATCCGGTAGACCATTATCCTTTAATTTAGTTCCAATAATCTGCAGACAGTCTTGTAATGGAACATTGGTAAATAACGACTCAACGTCAAAACTTACCAGAAGCTCATCTGGTTCCAATCTAACGTCTTTGATTATGTCCACAAAATGGCGAGAATCTTTCACAAAAGATGGTGTTTTTCCCACTAATGGCTGCAGTGCTTTAGCAATGTGTTTCGCTAGGTCGTAGGTTGGCGAGTCAATCTGACTTACGATTGGTCGCAGTGGCACATTGGGTTTATGCACTTTGGGCAAGCCGTACAATTTTGGTGGTTGTGTGATCTTAGGTCGGTGTAATTTTTCGAACTCATCCTTTGTGAAGTCCTCTTCGTGCTCCTTGATCAAATTACGTATTTTACGTGTTACTCTTGAAGTGGGATCATATTTAACACTCTTATAAGTCTGTGTGTCATACTCACACAGATAGATACCTGCACGCCTCCTCGCATCATCACCCACTTCACTTAAAATCCGTAAGTTCGACGCTCATCAAGCGAGCTAATGACCTGTGTGACCCTGAGCACCTACAGCAGGAGTTAGATCATGTTCAGGAGGTTCTTGAGGTGAACGGGTATGGTACGAGTGCTAGAAAGCCGCGACGTGCACCGAGGAAGATGTTGCTGGGTGTTGACCGCCAACCGGCATACATGCCGTATGTGAAAGGTGTAACGGACAAAATCGGATCTTGCTTACGGAAGTTTTCCATCAAGACGATTTTTAAACCGTTCGCCAAAGTAGCGAAATACGTGCGAACATCGAAGGACGTCATACCTCTACAAACACCGGGTGTTTATAAAGTGGATTGCAGCTGCGGTAATTCCTACATAGGCCAGACCAAGCGAACCATTGCAGAGAGAGTCAGAGAACATATCGCAGCTGTGAAAAACCGTCAGTTCAACAAATCGGCAGTAGCAGAACATCTTGAGTCGGGTACCAATCACTGGATTGAGCTTCATCAACCCAAAGTCCTCTCCACTGATCGCCACTACTATTCACGGATTGTGCGTGAAGCCATTGAAATCAAAAAATATAAAAATTTCAATAGGGAAGATGGATTCAAGCTATCCGGAACGTGGAATCCAGTGATTAAGATACTAAAACCAAAAAACACAGTGCCGTTAAAAACTGACATAGTGAGTGTGGTGTGTCGCCAGCCTAACCATTCATAATAAGTGTAATGGTGGGTAGGCGCTCAAAAAATGTTCCCCGCATACATCTCGACGCTCGAAGACTAGTCAAGTCGTGACCACGGGTGCTGCAACGCATCCGAAACGTCGGCAGAAATAGTAAGTTCCAAAATATAATTCGCGAGAAGTCCCGATACTTAGTATAATTATGAATTCACACCGCGAAAGTTTAAAAATAACATCTATAATACGAACTATGGAAGTTTTTAAAAATAATACTTAGGTTGGAAATCTAACAATGTCCACTCATACGGTATTATGAGACGCTTCCCAGATCTAACTAGGACAAACAGCAATTCAGACTAATAAATAAATATGTAAATCTTACGACTATGACAATAATCAAGTCCCTCGCTTAAATTAGTGCACATCTAATTTATTTTAAAAAATGCCAATACCTATAATCGATTAAGATATAAAAAAAATTTAATCGGTTCAGGCAGGAGTCGAATCCGCAATCTTTCAACAGAGGGAACGCTTTAACCACTAAGCCACAGAACCTTCGCCTAAGCATACTAAATGCTTTAAAATTTCATTCAACTACCTATAATGTTTATAAAAAGCGGTACATGAACCATGGGGCCACACCAAGATCCCAGGGGCCAAGTTGACCTCAATGCTCATTTGCTTTCCTATCGGAGTTGGGAGGTTAGGCGACAGTCACTCCCAAGGAGAAGCAGTAAGCATACCACGAGCACCCATGTGAAAGCCTCGATTGCATCCTGGATTCACGCTAAGATTATGATGATGTATTTTTAAAAGGACATCCCATATATATATTTTTTTATATTACTGGATCATCTAATTCATCGCCATACAACTTCTATATACAATAAAAGATTTAAAAATCTACAAGTAAAGCGTTATCCATCGCCGTTACACAATGGCGCGTGCGACGCGTTCAAACGCACAATTTGAATTTAGAATTTAACGTCGCACGCGCAGCTCTTAGAAAGTTTGCTAATACGTGATGGAAATCAAAGCAAATACCTATCGCACACGTCCCGGTTACTTTAGCACTTAATGCTGGCCTATAGTTATCTAATCACTAGATGTGTTTGTTTAGAAAACAGCTTTTAGTGTTCTGTTGGTACCCGAAAGAATCAATGGGACTGAATTACTGAAACTCCGCTATTTGTCTGGGATAAGCCCGTATATCAACCGCGCGCGTGGCGGGCTGAATATGATTGAATAATATAATAAACTAGCTGTAGGTCGTAGCTCTACCCGTGTGTTTTTTCTATACCACTTAGGTGGCAGATAAGCGCACGGCCCGTTTACCGTGGCCTATGGACGTGTGTAACACCAGAGAAGCCACACTCGCGCTGGCGACCCTGTAAGCACAGAGTTTCTGTGCCGTCAGTGTAGAGGACAAAGCAGGACAAGTCTTTAGTCATCCTACTGACAGCACACATTCTCCAGTGAGCTCTGGCTTCCCTAATCACCGCTGGGAACACAACACGAAATTATTATAATCGCGACCAAACATAACCGATGTATTTTCCCTGAGCTAATTTATCTCTGTACCAAATTCAATCAAAATCTGTTCAGTGGTTTAAGCATAACTGACATACAGATAGAGTTACTTTCACAATTATAATATCAGTATAGATTACACCATTATAAATGTACATGTAGAGCCAATCTAGTTTTGCTACCTGTAAATTGGAACCCGGGATCCGCTGTCTTACAGTACGACAGAAGAGGCTCCCGTAAAGGATAGAATTCAGCACTGCTAAATTCTGCATAGTTTTATAGTCTTGCATGATGCTACGGAACCCGTCGTGTGCGAATCCAATTCCCACTACACCGGTATTTTAATTATTATCTGTTGGTTAAGACATTGCGTGTTAGTTTTAACCGGATGCTGATCTCCTGTACATATGGAGCTTAGAGACATAATTTTATGGTGTAAACCTCCTTGTGAGCGGCCAATGCTAACATTGTAATGTACTCGTAAATATATATAGGAAATGTATGTGGCCTAGTTATATGATCAGAGACAACGCAAGTCATAGTGTAATTTGAAACTAGAATAGTGATTTTTTAACGTTGCTTTAGTAAGATTCTAGGTTGATTAATTATTATCTTTTTATTAGTCAACATGTGTGTACTTACAATAGAATGCAATAAAGAAAATAATGTGGAATATTAATTCAATCATGTTTTGCCTGATATAAAGGCGTATAAATATATTATGTGTGGACTCTACGCCGCTGTAAGGAATACCTTCAAAGGTTCAAATACATACATATAATCACGCCTTTATCCCCGAAGGGTTAGGCAGAGGTGAATTAACATCCACATTTCAGTAGTTTTCGGCCCACGTAATAAGAGGTGAGCCTGGCAATAGGTCTTCCGGGCACTATTGTTGACTCGAGCCTTGTGTCTGTGCTTGAGTCTGAGCTGTATATATCTGTCTGATGTTAAACAGCCTTGTACGATACCGCATGGGAAGAGATGGGGTAGTCCAATTTCTACTTTGCCGGGAACTACGCAGAAAGATTGATGAAACAACAATACTTAAAGAAGCTGCAGATTTTCTTTAGCCCGTGTATTGTTTCCGATAGTAATTTAGGTGACCAGAGATCCTTGAGGAGAAGGTGGATTTTAAAAATTAAATTAAAATTAATTTATTTTCAGATCATGGATGCATAGTGTTAGTAATAATTTAACTTAAGAACAAATGTTAGTGTCATCCAGTGCTGCAAATAGGGGGAGTCCCACCTGTCCTTAAACACGCTCAGGAGACTGTTGGAGCTGCGGCGGAGTCGTGCCAAGGCAGAGGCCGAACGCTTTCTAATAATAGCATAGAAATCGTCTGTGCGAGCCTCCGAGACAGCCCCAACAGCATCCTGAATGCGTTATTATATTGAATGCGCAGGTCCACAAGTTGTACGTGTAGAAGGACGTGCAGAAGGCTTTAAAGAGAGTCACTTTGACTGTGCTTATAACATAACATAACATAAACTCACGCTTATATCCCCGAAGGGGTAGGCAGAAGTGTATCACCCACATTTCGACAGTTTATGTTTAGGTCCCAATGTAATAGGTGGCGAGCCTATTACCATTAACCGGGCACTTATAAACCTGCGATAAATATCTACACACATAACTTTGAAAATCATCGAAAAGTCATTGGTGTGTGCCATGGTAAAACCTGGGATCGAACCCGAGACCTCGTCTCAGCAGTCCATTACCCATACCACTAAGCTACCGCGGTTTTTTTTGACTGACTGTGCTTGTACAACGTGCAAACCTCCGGACGCCTTTGTTTTTTTTAATTTGTAGGTATATTAATATAGGATAAATTTCACAGATGTCTGGATAAACAAAATTAATAGTATATTACTAACCGTCATTACTAGCATTCCCTTAACCCATCTAACTAATTTAAAGTGCTTAAATTTGCAATGCGTTTATCTCAATCACGTCGGTAGTATATTGAACGGGATTCAAACCCAGGTGTTGTCGCAAGGCCGACTACTTAACCAATAAGTTACTTTTTTTTTAGACGGTGCGCACTGTGCGGTATGAAAGAAACTTCATCCCACGCACACTCAAGCTGTGGAATGACCTCCCTGCTACGGTTTTCTCAAGCGCCTACAATATGGGGTTCTTCAAGAGGGGCATCAGAAGGTTTCTTTATGGTCGGCAGCGCGAGTGTGACACCCCTGGTGTTGCATACGTCCATAGGCCACTGTAACCATCAGGTGGGCCGTGTGCTTGTCTGCCAACTAAGTGGTATAGAAAAAAAAATCCCTACAGATACCCCCGCCCCCACCGGAGCCGGTGAAAGAGGTTATGTCGGACTCGAACCGACCAAAACGCACGCCGCCTGTGGGTCGTTTTTGATTGCCGAAGGTCAGGTTGACAGGCATATCCCTCGCACTCCGGCCGACCCACCAATGAGCTACTGAAGTTTAACTCTAACTTGTAGATTGGAATGTGTTTAAGCCACTTTTCTAAGTGTACTTACCAATTCAAAACATATGTCAAAACACATTAGCACTTGTTAATACTGTCACACACAAATGAGTTAGAACAGAAATAGTAGCAATTGGTATTAGTGTCATTACTTGCAAGTGTTCTCATTTGTAAAGAAAAGAAAGTGCTTTGTATGTATCTCTGTTTGTAGATAAACATGGACAGCATAGAAACCTATATCTGAAGAACAAAAGGTTTGAAGTTATTTGAGAGTATTGATGGTGACACCATGTAAGTATGTAGACTTCTACGAATTTGTAATTGGTATTCTAAATATTGTGAATCAAATCTGGAGAAGCCTATATTTCAGTATCAAAATAAACCTGCCCGGCCCTGTTTATTTTGATACTGATGTGAGTGACCATGATAGTTTGAATACCTATAAAGCCTATATTTGTTTGTCTCTATTCGTTAACATCTTAAGAGGCTCGTATTATGGATCAAGAGCCTGATGCAGAATGCGGTACTCCTCGACACGGCACGCATTGTGAGGATTCCTCTCTCTGGAGCCTTAACCACCGGTAGCTTGGTCCCTGTACCCGTTGCTGGTGGAGCACAATTTTTATATTTTTAAATATATGTTTTTATATGTATTTAAAAATACTTTTTATATTTTTAAATATATGTTTTTATATGTATTTAAAAATACAATTTATATGATGTATAATGTAATAAAGAGGAACAATAATAATTAATAAGTATTCTACAACATTTTACACAACGCTATCTAGACCCATGGTAAGCATAGCTTAACTAGCTTGTGTTATGAACTCTAGAATGCTGATAAACATACTTAGATTTATTTTTGGAAATACATAGATACTATATATAGAAACACCCAGACCAATGCAATTATACATATTCATACATATAAATATTTGCACAGAGCGGGCATCGAACCCGCGCCTCCTGCGCAGAAGTCCAACGTTCTACCGCTACGCTACAGAAGCCGTACAGGTAGAGAACTAGCAACCTTATACCTAGCAGGTATTAGCCGCTTGACCCCTAAGACCTTAGTGGGCCCCCACCAGTAAGAATTTCGGGATCAAGCTAAGCTAAGAGCCCATGAACGCCAGACTTTCGTCATTTTATTAGAGCTGAAAGTTTGCCAGCGCATTATTTAAACACTAGACACATGGATAAGAATGATGGCTCGTTATAAAGTTTGGGTCACAGTGGGTTTGGCAGGTATTTTCGAGGCGCAGCCAAATTAAGCCATCTGTATCTGTTTGCCATACAAACATTAATGGCAATCGTTAAGGGTGTTTGGAACCGTGAAAAGCAAAACCACAGTCATACCAAGGATCCATTTAATTTTAAACTTTTTTTATACCACTTAGATGGCAGACAAGCGCACGGCCCACCTAATGGAAAGTGGTTACCGTGGCCTATAGACGTGTGTAACATCAGAGAAGCCACACTCGCGCTGCCAACCCTGTAAGCACAGAGTTTCTGTGCCGTCAGTGTAATGGACAAAGCAGGACAAGCCTTTAGTCATCCCACTGACAGCACAAATTCTCCAGTGAGTGAGTGGCTACCCTACTCACCGCTGAGAACACAACACGACGTTATTATAACCACTGAGGAGGTACTTCCCCAGTCGAACTGCTCAATTGGTTAGTAGAGCCAGAGATCACTGGAGAGTTTTTGTGCTGTCAGTGGGAAGACCAAAAGCTTGTCCTGATTTTGTGTTTTGCACTGAGGGCACAGAGAATTTCTTATCTTACAGGGTCGGCAGCACGGATGTAACTCCACTGGTGTTACACACGTTCATAGGTCACGGTAACCACTTTCCATCAGGTGGGCCGTGTGCTTCTCTGCCACCTAAGTTGTATAAAAAAATCCTCGATAAAATCAATATAGCTATCTATCACGACAGTATAAAGTCCTACTCCTCAAACGATCAGCTCATGTTTATTCATCATACCTCTATTACCCATTGTAAATTGAAATTAACATGCAATACAGGTATCTCGGCGAGGTCATTTGAAAGAAATAAAAGGAAATAAATAACGAAAACTGACCGCAATATATAAGGAAGGATAATATAATATCCTGAAAATTATGTAGGGAATTGCTACATGTTTACAGGTAATTCATTGAATTAAACGTTGACGGTGGCTGGAACAGACTTGTTGTGGAAGGCGGAGGTTCGGGAGTAATGGCGTACATTTTTTTTTTATATAGGACACATCAATTATTGCCTGATGGTAAGCTGAAGGCAAAGTCCCAGAAAAGAGGGTCACCATTACTTACACATACCGTGTGACAATGGTGACACTCAGCTTGGTACAATCGAAATCACCTCTAAGAGGTAGGACACGGCGGTATTTCCGCCCAATAGTTCCATGATTTACAATAATGTTTATGGGAATTAACGCAATCAGGGTATAGGTACATTCATAGGTACCTTTTATTTGTCTGACGTTTCTGCTTTACCAGGGGACCAGGAGAGGAGATCAGGGCTCCGATTCTGTATCTTTTTAAAATTTTAAGTTAGTCAAAACCACTGTCCTGCCATAGACACAGCAAAAAATACAGTAGTCTTTACCTTCATGTTGCTAAAATTAAACAGCATCTTGTAGAAGGAAGGAAAAATGAAATAAACTTTCTTCATTTAATTTTGGATTTTAAATGTATACCGATAAAGTCTAAAATTTAATGGCTTTATTGCAGTGTCAGTGATATGACAATGGTTTGTTATGGCATGAACTTAGTAGAATCAGGGTCCAGGTTACACCGACCGTGGTCACAGGGTGACTGATTAGTCAGGCAAATTAAAGGTAGTAAGGGATTCAGAGGCGTGACTATATGTGTATATTTAATCCTATTAGTAATGTTATATACTACCTGTTATGACTTACGGTACCAAAACGTGGACACTTACAGTGGGGCTGGTCCATAACTTAAAAGTCGCGCAGCGGGTTCTGGAGCGAGCTATGCTTGGAGTTTCTCTGAAGGATAGAATTCGGAATAAGGTTATCCGACAGAGAACTAAAGTTACCGACATAGCTCGCAGAATAAGCAAGCTCAAGTGGCAGTGGCCACGTTGACTGGCCACGTTTTGTCGAAGGACCGATGGCCGTTGGAGTAAACTAGTTCTAGAGTGGAGACCGCGAGAAGGCAAACCCGCTAGCCAGATGTACGGACGACCTGAAAAAGGTAGCTGGGACAGACTGGATGCGGAAGGCAGAGGATGGGATAAAATGGCGTACATTTGGAGAGGCCTGTGTTCAGCAGTGGACTGCGATGGGCTTAATGATTGAGGAATGTTTATTTATAATACCTGGTTTATAATTTTGTACTTCGGAAAAAGTGTGAGATGCTGCTAAATATCGGCTTGCATTAGTTTAGTAGGGCGTTTTCTCTTTACATTTAAGTAAATACATTTCTCTACTTAACATTGTCCATAACTATACGAAGCTATTAATCTAAATACCGAGTGCAAACTGTCTTAACGAGTTCGAATAACTGTCCGTAAACGCGTAGCGACGCAAGCGCATCGCCAGTACATCGCAAGACGCACCCAGAATCATTAGCTAGAGAACCAATTGAATTGACATTAAATTATGAATATTATATTCTGAGGCCGCGTGGTTCCCATGCGGTGTCGTACAAGGCGACTAAGGGATAGGGCTGTTTAACATCGGACAGATATATACAGCCCACACTCAGCCTCAGATGAATGGCTGAAGTCAACAATAGTGCCCGAAATACGGCAATAGGCTCACCCCCTATTACGTACCGTATACAATTATTGGTGAAATGTGGGTGTTAATTCACCACTTAGGCAGAGGTGAATTATCACTCACCTTTCACCCTCCGGGGATAAAGGTGTGATTATATGTATGTATGTATGTATTATATTCTGCTTATACTCATAAATAATACAATCCGGTATTGGTGTTTTAGTCTAATCTCAATGTAATCTCAGTTCATTCAAATAACGATCGCATTAAGATATCAAACTTGATACATATAAAAAGGGCGAGATGTTCAAAATATTGTTACGAGAATATCGCAAATGACATTTAGTGAGGGCGAGATGAGATCGGAACTGAATTTTGACTACGTTTTTATTAAGGGAATTGACGCGCGCAGGTCTGGGGGTGACTGGTGGAGCCGCCTGTCACCCTGGCAGAAGCAGGCCGTGCCGGCGGCGCGCCTCGCGTCCCTTCCCATTACCGGGGACGAGTCTCTGTAGTCCCCACACCCAAGAAGAGGGCCAGATCGTGAGAGATGGCCTTGGGTCGGCCGGGGTGTCAACCTCACCTTTGGCAACCAAAAACGTCCCACAGGCGGCATGCGTTTTGGTTGGTTCGAGTCCGACACAACCTCTTTTACCGGCTCCGGTGGTGGGGAGGGGGGGGGGGAATCCGTGGGGATTTTGTGCACGTAAAAAAAAAGGGAATTGAAACTAAGTTGCTATATCGTTGATAGAATGGAAGTTAAAATACTCGGTTTCTTTGAATGAAACATGAGAGTTCGGTTAACATCGACATGTTTCGGTTTAGGAGACCGACCTCTCTTGTCTGAAGGAGTCGGCAGAGAGAGAGAGGGAACCGCAAGCCATCTTGGGTCACCAATGGCCGAAAGTAAGATTACCTCTGACAAATACCTCACACCCCAGCTGACCCAGAGCCAAATGTCCCTCCGGGTGTGAATATCACCCTCGGTGTATAACAGAGAGATAATAAGCGCCATCGGCTAACGAACTTTGATCAGTTCTGTAGACAGGAAATTCTCAATTATTTCCATGTACGTAGGACAGTAATCACATATCTAAATGCCATGAAATGCACATTTTCACACAAAGGCGTGGATAAAAACCATATAATTGGGCATATTAACTTTTGTTTGCCTCATCACTAATCTTGAAGTCAGAAAAATATGTCATTTTATGGAAAATATTGAAGTATGGACATAACATAAACTCACGCCTATATCTCCGAAGGGGTAGGCAGAGGTGCTAGCATCCAGATTTCGCCAGTTTATGTTTAGGTCCCAATGTATATAGGTAGACATCCTAGAGCATTCACTTATATTCGTATGTAATAGAAAATAGAGCATTTGACGTTTTTAAATTTGTCGAACGAAACAATGAACAGAGCCAAGCATAGATTCAAACATAGCTAGTATAGCTACGAATATTTTCATGATCTTTGTAGAGAACACTAGTCTTTTCGCTAAAATACTCATCAGAAAACTTCTAGTTAATTTTTCTGTTATGTAACAATGTGAAAATGCTAGTTTTGCATCCAGTAAAGGTAGCTTTAGACCAAACGAACATAGAGCTACACCTTAGAACAAGAGCATTATTTCATAATATTTTTGTGAAAACGAAACCTTATTTTTAAAGAAAAAATAACGAACGGATGTACTGTTTATACTAAAATAATTTGACGGATAGGGGGTAGAATGACCATTCGCTTAACACCTGAAATGCGTGGGTTCCGGCAGAGTAGAATTTGGATCACCCCATATCTTTCCATACAGTGTCGTACAAGGCGACTAAGGGATAGGGTTGTTTAACATCAAACAGATATATACAGCACAGACTCTGCCTCAAATACATGGCTAGAGTCAACAATAGTGCCCCTAAAACGGCAATAGGCTCACCAATTACGTGGGACCGAATTCAATGATTGGTGAAATGTGGGTGTTAATTCAACTCTGCCTAACACTTTGAGGATAAAGGCGTGTTTATATTTTATTTAATTATTTGTTTAAACTTCATGCACACATGTACACAGGCCACAGGCATTCTCTACCAGTCGACAAAATAGGTGGTGCAGAGAATAACAAGGTAGGTGCATTATGAAAGGTAACTAGGTAAAATATAAAGTTATACATACATATATACATAAATAAAATATACATACACATAATATTATCTAACCAAACATTTATGAATATAATTATAATGAAGTTTCTTCAAATTTATCCAGCATGAGCCTCCGAACTCTCATTTTAAACGTTTAACAGCTAGTGGCCCTCCTGATCCCGAGGGGTAGCTCTTTCCAAAGAAATTAGATTGCACAGGAAACGAAGAAATTATTCGTTTCCTGTGCAATCTAAATAAACTTCATTGTAATTATATTTATAAATGTTTGGTTAGATAATATTATGTGTATGTATATTTTATTTATATATTTATGTATGTATTACGATATATTTTACCTAGTTACCTTTCATAATGCACCTACCTTGTTATTCTCTGCACCACCTATTGGATTGACTGGAAATTAGAACGATGTTTGTATATATGTAACACCTGAAACATGTTGGGCATTTTTTCCCCAACCAGTAACAGTGTTACTCGTTTGGGTGTTACTCGGGATATACCTACCATTACAAGTGAATGCTCAGGTTTATCAGCACTTTTACACTTAAAAAGCCGACGCAGATTGAGTTGGAAAAAGGCTCAGGAGATGATGACCCGCCAGTTTAATCGAACGGAACTGATGTAATGCGCTACAAGTGTATCAGAGTTTTAGAAATCTGTAATTGTTACAGTATTATTCAAATTCGTACAAGAATGCCACAAGAATTCACAACACGATGTTACCACACCGGGCGCCGAACGCAGTAATAACCTATTTCCTTTTGTTTTTGTTCACTCGCGAATGTGTTACCGTTTTGTAGAATGGCTCACTTGTGTGCAGTATTTAAGAATAGCCTATATACCAATGATTACTAATATTATACTACTGTAATGGGTGTAGTACGTAACTAAAAAAATGGTGCCTAAGGCAAATTAACTATCAAGTGAGTGCGACTTTTTGGGGCATTATGAAGGATAGTTTTAGTTCCTTCCTGTCTCTAGATGGAGTACTAAAGAGCCATAGACCACGGTAACCGCTTCCCATCAGGTGGGCCGTGTGCTTGTCTGCCAACTTAGTGATATAGACCTTATGTGGTTTCAATCAACTTGCTTTGGATTGCGATTGGCCGAAAGTTGAGCGAAAAATTGAGCAGTCCGACTGTGGAAGTAGGAACCTCCGCTCTACAGAATGTCGCAGCCATAATAACCTAGTGTTGTGTTCTCGGCGGTGAGTAGGGTAGCTAGATTTCACTGGAAAGTTTTTGTGCTGTCATGAAGATCAAAGACAAGTTTTACTCTGTCTTCTGCACTGAAAACTCTCTGTTCTGGATCGGCAGTACGAGTGTAACCCCTGGTCTTACACACGTCCATAGGTCACGTTAACTCATTTCCATCAGGTTGGCCGTGTGCTTGTTTCCACCTCAGTTGTATAAAAAAAAGTAAGTGATCTGCAAATTAAAACTAATTTCAATAGAGAAGATGGATTCAAACTATCCGAAACGTGGAATCCAGTGATTAAGATACTAAAACCAAAAAACACGGCGCCATTCATAATGAAAATAATGGCGGGTAGGCGCACATAACAAAATGTTCCCCGCATATCCCTCGACGTTCACAAGCTAATCAAGTCTTGACCACGGGTGCAGCAACGCATCCGAAACGTCGGCAGAAATAGTAAGTTCCATGATTTAATATTGAGTTGAGTGAGTGATGCGTTGTATAATTATGAAATTAAAAGTATTTTCGTAGCCGACTGTACCTACAAAAACAAGTACTCAATGTTTTAATTACACAGCACCTTCGCATTGTTGTCCAACTATGGCGCAGTCGCCACTCCCAATAGACGGTAAACGGCAATGCAGTTTGTTATTATATTTCGAGCCATCACAATGACAGGAAGTTTGAACGATGTTAATGTATTTATTACACTAGATAATAGCATTACGCTCTTTCAAAACAGGTGTTGCTATACAAGTATTTTACATGTACGTTTATCATCAAACTAGCCGACTTTTCGCCTCTGTCGTACCTTGAACCCCTTCTTCTTCTTCGAGTCAATGACTAGGTCTGGCATATAATGGTCTGGTAATTAACTATTAAAAAACTTGGCTACAGCAACAGCACTTTCCGTTGCTCTACAGAGGTCGCCGGCGCCGGTAGCCGGTAGTGCAAGGAAGGGGCACATCGAGCAGGAAAGCAAATGCGACATGGACTGGGACTGGGCCCCGCAGTCGCAGGACTCTTGCGATCGGTCGATAAAGCCCCATTTTGCCATGTTTTCTCTGCAGCGGCCAACTTAGGTCCGCCAGGAGGTAGGACACGCCGACTGGGGCCAAATATATAAAACCAATTTCGCATTTCCTCATCGAAGAGGTTTATAGTCTCAACCAAAGAAGAGTAACATATAATTATTTTTAGAGGAGGTAGGACACGACGGTATTTCCGTCCAATTGAGCAGTCCGACATGGGAAGTATCTTACACATTACCACGGCTTTAATGACCTCGTGTTGTATTCCCGGCGGTGAGTAAGGTAACCCGAGCTCACTGGAGAGTTTTTGTTCTGTCAGTGTTTGTTGTTTCTTCTGCACTGACTCAGAAACTCTCTGTTCTTACATAGGTAGCATAGGTGTAACTCCCCTGGTGTTGCACACGTTTATAGATCACGGTAACAACTTTCCATCAGGTTTACCGTGTGCTTGTCTGGCACCTAAGTTGTATAAAAAAGGCGGTTTAAAGACTCCCAAGTTGGCCACTGGAGATGGAATCCAGGCGGCAGGTCTTTGTTTGGTATGATGAAACCTACCGGAGCTGGATGCTTGTTTTACCACCTTTGCTCTTTGCTCAACGCCTCATCACCCCTTTAAGCCTATATTTATTTTGTATTTTTTTTATACCACTTAGGTGGCTGACAAGCACACGGCCCACCTGATGGAAAGTGGTTACCGTGGCCTATGGACGTTTGTAACACCAGAGGAGTCACAGTCGCGCAGCCAACCCTGTAAATATAGAGTTTCTGTGCCGTCAGTGTAGAAGACAAAGCAGGACAAGCCTTTAGTCTTCCCACTGATAGCACAAATTCTCCAGTGAGATCTGGCTACCCTACTCACCGCTGGGAACACAACACGAAGTTATTATTAGCCGCGGTATTCTGTAGGGCGGAGGTACTTCCACAGTCGGACTGCTCAATTAGGCGGAAAAACCGCCGTGTCCCACCTCTATGGGGATGTATGGGGATTTGTCAGATTTATTAACATATACTATATGAGTGCTGTTCCACTCCCTTGCGTGATAATATATATTCTATGACCTTCCTCCATAGAATTCGGTATTTCCTCGTTTAGCTCATTAGCTCGTTCAAATAAACAAATTTACGATCGTGTTAATAGCTCAGAACATTATTGTATATAGATAAGATTGTAATAATTGATTTAAACTTCACGCATACACAAATTGAACAAAAACAAATACAGACTTTATGCCTGCCTGACGAATTTTTTACCAGTCAACCTTGGCGTGGTGCAGAGATGCTTACTGATTTTGGTCTTAATTGACTGCTTGCTATGAAGTCAAATTAGTTACTTTAATTGAACGTTAAAACGGTTGCTCTTCACAACCGGTCAAGTGTGAGAGGGAATATAAGGTATTCGCATAATAAACGGCAAGCCGTACTTTTCTTAGAAACTGGTAATTTTTTTATTAAACTACCCTCAAAATGTTGATATGATATTGCGTTTCGTTATTGCAAATACAATAACCGTACGATTAACCGTGACTCTTTAAAGTTAAGGAACACTATTAGGAATTTTTCCTGTTGTTTCATTGCCAATGATAATTATTATGTATACGTTTGTATTTGATGATTTATTAGTTGAATCTCTGCCATCCAAGCTAAGATTTAACTTGTGTCATGGATGATAGGACACACCTGTTAATTATTAATTACGCACGTTAATATTGACTGTTAGACTGATAATTAAAAAAAAAGAAAATGTTACACATCATGATTATTTGGATCAAAATTTATTATAATACTGTGGGTGTGTGTGTGTGTGTGTTTGTATTTTAGAGCATTGGATTAAGTCATTTTTTGACCTCCTCATAATTTAGTATCAAAACATATACAAATAACTCGCTTTGTAGAACTTCAGTATCACAATAAACGGGATATTTACCATGTTTCAATAAAAAATTATGAAATAAAAAAGAAAAAAAATTTCAATCGTGAGGATGGGTTTCAACTGCCGAACGTCTGGCATCCAGTGGTCCGTCTTTGCAAAAACAACCGGGAACAAGATAAAACAAAATCGCGAGTGGATACAGTGAGCATCGTGTGTCGTGAACATGATCAAGATCGGGTTCGAGTTTGTAGTGAGAGTGAAACCAATAGTAGTGCAGATACGCGTTGTAAAATAACTCGAAAGAGGGTAGATCGATATAATTACTCCTAGAAAAAACTTTTTCTCTGTTCACCGCCACTACTCCAGTTCCTCCGTGATCATGGTGCTTGCAACAGCGCCGAAATATCGGAAACTCAAAACAATGAAACATGGTAAATATCCCGTTTATTGTGATACTGATGTGAGTGACCATGATAGTTTAAATACCTATATTTGTAGAACTTTGTAGGACAACAGAAAAAAAAACAATATACAAATATAAAGTATTACAAAAAATAGATAGGTACACCAGCGTGAATCATTTCTAACAAAAGCAAGGTTTAGAGTTGGACTACGGTCTCTGTTATTGACATATGAACAGGATAATGGCACTCCATATTGATAACATTTGATGCACAATACCTATGTACATTACTGTATGAAAGAGAATTACACAGCTGATATTAAAACATAAGTAGCTAGAAATCGCACACAACATACATTTCAAATCAAATCAAATCATGTTTATAGGCAACCAAATTCTGTACATAGGATGTTCACAAAGTAATGAGGTCAGCTATGATTCGCCATTTGGCCATACAATAATAATTAAGTGATCGTCACACAGATGTTATATAAAATTATGTAGTCAATTAAATTATTATTTATATTTACTTCGACTATTCGGGAAATGAAAGGGGGAAGGAAGAAGACTAAAGGGGGAAGAGGGGGAGGAGCTGGTATAGTTGATAAAATTAGATAAAATATTGAGCGTTGAGGAAACCCGTTTAGGCACTCAACGACCTCCGTCCACCGTGAACGCAGGCCTGACGGTGGCAGATATAGTGCTGCCTGACAGGCATGGGCGTAGTCGCGATGTACATCCCCCCTTTCCAGAAGCAAGGGGACACCGTCGCATAGATCGTTATTCCCACGTCAGGGAACCGGAGATGGCACTAGAGTGGAGTGCGAGGGATGTACGGGATGTACCTTAAGTAATGTAACACATACATATAATCACGCCTTCATCCCCAGAGGGTTAGGCAGAGGTAAATTAGCGCCCACATTTCACCAGTCATTGTATTTGGGTCCACGTAATAGGGGGTTAGCCTATTGTCGTTTTCCGGGCACTATAGTTGCCTCGAGCCATGCATCGGAGTCGGAGTCTGAGCTGTATATATCTGTCTGATGTTAAACATCCTTAGTCGCCTTGTACGACACCCTATGGGAAGAGATGGGGTGGTCCAAATTTTACTCTGCCAGAAGTCACGCGGCTCTCACAACCCGACATCTAAAGACGCAAGGCGCAATCTTTAGATTTTTGCAATTGAAAATAATAGAATATTGTGTATACTTAAAGAATACAACCGGACACTAGGTCATAGGAGGTCATTAGTTACTTTTTACCCCGTGTATCACAGTGGGTCGCGGGAACGAGGTCAGTATTCACCGCAGGCAGTTAATAACTAATAAAATAATTGTCATCACGCTAGTGACTAACATTATCACTACTTGGTAATAGACACAAGTAATGATTTCAACCAGCAGCACGAAAGAAGCACTACTTTAGATGCAGGTAGAAAAACTTATCGCAAAATAATTGCTTAATGGGTTCAAAGAAAATGGCCCCCGACAAGCTGTTGGCTAAGAAATATTCCCGCAAGGTTATAGATGGCTGTACAATGTGTATTGTTCAAGAAAACAATGAAATCTGTACTGTGCTAGCCGAAATATTTGTATGTTAGGAAAGGAATTGAAACAGACAAAGGCGTAGATAATGTGCAGCGGTCATGACAGAAATTTTGCGAAATTTTGATGTGATGGTTGAATACTGTTAGTCTCTTTCAAGGGTCCATTCAAATCTAACGGAAAAAATGCTCGATCAAGAACCAAGCCGTTTGGTGACTCTTTCCTCTGTCGCACCATTAAGGCCTGGAATTCATTACCAGCTCCCGTGTTTTTTTCTTCCTACAGTCCCGGGTCCTTTAAGCGGGGCGTGAAAAAGCATACGATGAGGCCATCAAGCTGAGTGTCACCATTGTCACATGGTATGTGTAAGTAATGGGGACCCTCTTTTCTGAAACTTTGCCTTCAGCTTACTATCAGGCAAGGCGAAGTCTAATTGACGTGTTCTATATATATATATATAAATATATATATATTATATATATATATATATATATATATATATATATATATAAAGTAGTGTTTAGTGATAATTAAATATCAGCGTGGTAATACCGCCAGCCTCTGGGCACGGTACCAGTAGAGATTGATGGGGAGGAATTTTGCGATGCCTCCATATCCATATCTTTTTTTCTGTATTTTATAATAGCATATTTTTGTACCTAAATCGAATACCTTTTCGATGCTTTTCGAAGTTATGTGTGTATTTATCGCAGGTTTATAAGTGCCCGGTTAATGGCAGTAGGCTCGCCACCTATTACATTGGGACGTAAACATAAACTGGCGAAATATGGGTGCGCTAGCACCTCTGCCTACCCCTTTGGGGATATAGGCGTGAGTTTATGTTATGTTATGTTCTAAATCGAATAAAAAAGTTCATTAAGATAAAGTCTAAAAGGACTGCTTCCGTTACAGAGTTCACTTTGAACTCGGGTGTAATCACTAAAATATGTCTCCATGAGGATGATGAATGGAATACCTCGCTTTGAAGCACATCACAGGCGAAGTCGGGGTGGGCCAGCTAGTCTTACCAAACTAGCTAGACTTATAGACCAAACATGTACCTAAATGTACTGACTATAAAGGCCCATCAATTTGCCTTGCGTTAATATATCTTGCAATCCACATTCCTATTGCGTTACAATTATTGCAATATAAATAACGAAATATCTTTGAATCAATTAATAAATTGGCTATTTTATCGTAAGTTTTTATTTATTTTGAATCATCCAATTAACTAATGATAATATATTATTTAACTGTTAAATATTATGACGTCACAATAAATTACTTCACACAAGTTTCCTTGACTTTCAGCCAAAAGTAACTAACTTGGTGGCTTCATACACCCTTATTTCGGTCGGGATACTTTCACCAGAACCGTATCTAACGATGAGGTGGAAATATCAGATTTGAACTGACTAAAACCGCATAATATTTGTCACATTCGCCTTTCTTATTGCTCTCTGTACTCAATTTGGATCTTAGCAAGATGGAGATATGTAGTATATATTACAAAAAGATTCCGTATCACAAGCTAGTTAAACTATGCTTACCGTGGGTTTAGATAGCTATACTTAAGGGTCTAGATAGCGTTCTGTAGAATGTTGTAGAATATTTATTTATTAGCTGACCCACCCCAGCTTCGCCCTGGGTATATTTTGAAGCTTCATATCCCTTTGAGCCCGTATGTTTTAGTCGTCAAAATATGTATGAAAAATTGCCGGATTTGTTAACATTTATTATCAATGCTCCGCTCCCTTAAGTAGTAGCGTGATGATATATATCCTAAAACCTTCCTCGATAAATGGACTACTTAACACTGAAAGAATCATTAAAATCGGAGCAGTAGTTCCAGAGATTAGCGCGTTCAAACAAACAAACAAACAAACAAACTCTATAGCTTTATAATATTAGTATAGAACTATTGAAATCGATTAAGATATAGAAAAAAATTAATCGATTCAGGCGGGATTCAAACCCGCGATCTTTCCCTTACAGGGGGAACGTTCTAACCACTAAGCCACGAAGCCTTCGCCCGAAACTCGCATCCACGACCAAGGCGGTGACTTCCGATCCGGCTCGTTCCTGGGGCAAAGGTTGGCTATTGCGATTCAGCGGAGCAACGCGGCCAGCATCATTGGCACCTTTGCGCCGGGAACGATGTGGAGTGGGTTGATTGAGACGACAAAAAAAAATAGCATAATTGTGTGTAATTGTGGCTGTTCAAGTATTGTGACGATTACAGGAATTGGTTCGATACGAGTGTAATATTAATTCTGTGGTATTTATTTATTATCATCAAAGTAAATAAATATTTCGTTTCTTGTCTGTTGCGAAATGCAAGGATTGTTAACCGCGATTCATTTGATTGCTATAAAACTTTAGATGGCTTCTGAGTTATAATAAACAAATAATTGCATTGCAACATACACCGGGCGTTAAATAGTAAATTATAAAAATAATGACCGTGGCGGTCGACCGTCTGGGTCGCGGGATCGACTTCCGCTCGGTGCAAACTTTGAATGTTTATTATATAATATGTAGGATTTTTTAATCAAAAAGTACCTATTTTGTATTATCTATTTTTTTTTATGCATCCACGTTCTGGAGGTTACTGTAAACTTATTTATGCTTTGGGTCTAGACTAGACAAAAAAAATATATAGAACTAATTATTGAACTAATATTAGAGGAAGAAACCTTACTTACATACAAGCGCGCCAGTTTCATGTGCTTCTGAATTAAAAAAAATTACCATTTAAAAAAAGAACGACGTCGCCATCATTTTGAGTACTCAGACTTTTTTATAGTGAGGCGACTGCATACTGCAACGGTGATAACATTATATTTTAAAAGAAATAGCTAGTGATACCAGTTTGCGAATTAGTCTGTTACAAAATGACTACGATTAAAAGTTTAAAACCGTTTTATTGTTATTATTTACTGATGTAAATTTTCTATGAACACTAACACTATCGTATTACTTCACACATCACACGAAGCTAACCGGTTTGTAATACTTATAATTGCAGGCGATATCGCTCGCGCGTGACTTACCGACCTTAATATTAGACGTTGAACACACGTGCAGCCTCTGTTTTAGTCGATTACTAGGTTTGTCCGCGACTTTGCCCGTCAAAAATAAGATTTAGGTTTCATTTCTTTTCGATTCTATTTATTTCAAGAACAACATAAAAGTTGCCAAGTTACGTTTTAAAGCATCAGCTATCTACAGTGAAAAGTGCATCAAAATGGGCCCAGTCACTTCGAAGATTACAGAGAAAACAATTTCAAAAATTGCTTTTTAAAACCTATATGGTGTTTTGGTGTAGTGTATTTTTTTAATATTATACAAACAAACACTGCAATTTTATTTATTTATAGAGATGTTAAAAAGCTGGAATCAGACGATTATATTATTACGATTTTAAAAATGGAATCGAATCGATTAGACACTTATTTGAAATTCGAATAAAAAATACAATTATTTTCATAATTGTTTTAATGGAGTAATAACAGTTATTTGAATGATTTTAGCGCATGGGTGCATGGTTAGGATTCAGACTGAATTATTCAAGCTAGTGTTGCTGGCGCAAGAAATATAATTGCTTGCATCAAAATATTTCTTGTCTAGTAAAGAATCCGTGTATAAGGTTTACTGCACATTCGAAATTTGAAATTGTAACAACATCGCTTGGGTAATATTTGGTCAATTGTTTTACAGCAGTGTTTGTGCTGAACTTTCTAGAAAAATAGTTACTTTTTAATATAAACAGGTGGCCTTGAGCGATACCGACTGTATCATACAATTTTAGGTACTTACTAACATTGTGTAGAAGGTTCTAAATAAGAGAAAAAGTACTTTTTTTAAATTGCTGTCTTATTAATTTATATAATATTAGTCATGGGGTGCCGTGCGAGCGATATAACCACATAAATCATAACAATATATAGCATATTTGTTTTTATACCACTTAGGTGGCAGACAAGCACACGGCACACCTGATGGAAAGTAGTCATCGTGGCCTAAAGACGCGTGCAAAACCAAGAGAGTCACACTCGCTCTGCCAACCTTGCAAGCATTGAGAGTTTCTGTGCCGTCAGTGTAAAAGACAAAGCTGGACAAGCTTTTAGTCTTTCCACTGACAGCACAAAAACCCTCCAGTGAGCTCTAGCTACCCTACTCACCGCCGGGAACACAACACGCGGTTATTACGGCCGCGGTATTCTGTAGGGCGGAGGTACTTCCACAGTCGGCCTGCTCAATTGGACGGAAATTCCGTCGTGTCTTACCTCCTTTAAAAATAATTATACGTCACTCTTCTTTGGATGAGGCTATAAACAAATAGAGCTAGTCACTGGTAGGTAAACCTCTTCGAGAGAAGTTGGTTTTATTTATTTGTTTGTGACTCAGTAACGCACCGCTTCCTTCGCGGGGTAAAATGTAGAGGCGGGCAACAACCTCTACAAGTTTATAATTTATTTTTTTATACCTCTTAGATGGCAGACAAGCACACGTGTCATCTGATGGGAAGTGATACCAGGGCCTACGGACGTGTGCTATATCAGGGGCGTCACACTCGTGCGCACAGGGCCGCTCAGTTTCCATTATGTGCAGTTTTGTTGCTGATTCATTTTTCCCCAATTGATCGATCGACCGAATGCGAAAATAACTCAGTACATCTGTTACAGTTTCGAGCCTAAACCACTTAACCGATTTTAATGGAATTAGGTACACAGCTTAGAGCTAAAGGACATATAATAGGCCATATCTGGTTGCGATAAACGGGCAAAGTAATTAACAAATGAGAGTTGAACAGTGAACAGACAATACTCAAGGAAACTAACGGAATGTAAAAGTACATAAAAACTTGACACGCGAAACATGTCTATCATGGTCACTCACATCAGTATTCAAATAATTGGGATATTTACCATGTTATGAAACAATGCAACATGGTAAATATCCCGATTATTTTGATACTGATTTTTTTTTATTAAGAACTGCAACACAGGCGGTCAATCAATCATATACAGATCCTTCCGTTAGGTGTTGCCCCTCCTCTATCATTAGTCGATATTTATTTATTTGACTAAAGCCTATATTTATCTCAATAATTGTCCGAATGACCTTTAAAAGTTCTACAAACTACAACAGTTTGACGTTTTTGATCTTCACGTAGCGAAGTATACGTAATTGCATAGATATATAATACGTATAATTTTGGTAGCCATAAACATAGAATATCATTTTAACAAATCTGTAATTTGAAAAAACTATAAACATAAATAGCCTCGTTAATCCCAAAAAAGGTCACTAGGTTTATACAATTTTTACGATAGTTATCTCACGTAGTTGCAAATAAAACATGAATTACAGAAATTAACAGCCTACAAGTTACAAGTTGCTAACACAAGCCGGTACTTTCACTAGATCGATCGTGTAGACAAACGTACAAATACATTACTTTACTTGTGATTTAAATCGATTTCCATGGTTAGGTAACAAACCGAGAGCCTAGTCGATCGACTATAAATCAGCTCACGTATAATCGATTTGAAATTGTGGCCAGTTATCAATTATTTTTTAACCTATTATTAAGCGTGTATAATATCTTGTATTTTATTTAGCTATAGGTAATCATTATAATTTATTCAGCCACGTTACCAATCGACATTGATGTGGAGGAATTTTTCGATATTTGAAACTTTTAAATCCTCTTTTATATTCTTGTAAATATTAGTTTTTTTTTTCTTTTTTTTGCAATCCATAAGTGTGCAACACGTGTTATTTATAATTTAGGTGTGGTGTCGCGTGGGCCAACGTGCGCGAGTGGACTGTATTGCGGAGAAGCAGATAACTGTTCTATTGACACTTTACACACAAAACAAGACAGGTGGCCGGGCTGCCGCGGATTCGATCCAGGCAGTGAATGCAGCCCGAGAAATTAGGAGAGGATGCACTAACCTTCACGACCCACGTGTTTTTCATCGCAGCCGGTACACGGATCTTCTCTTCCTTGCTCAGGAGCTGTCGTCAGCGTCACTAGATCCCTTGAGGAACACACGAGAGGCACCATCCGATCGGTAAAGGTCTATGAAGCGGTTAAAATACAACAAATATTATTCATTTCTGAGAGACGCGCGCGCGCGATCGCCTTTACGCTGGCTAGTTCAAAGCGGCACTGAGTGTCTATATTTCACAAATGGCGGACGGAAGCCATATCTATGATTAGTGCGGGAGAGGAGACGGGTATAAAAGGAGTGGGTTTCCGTGTCAAAAATACAGTTTCCACTTCGGCGCAACCATTCCCCCCGGCTTGAAGGGTTACCTTCGAAACGACAAATGCGAAACAAATCTAAAGTCTAATCTAAATCTAGGTTTGGGAAATAACAACTAAAATATAAACCTAGATTGGAGCTCGTGCCTACTGCTGGCTAGGCAGCGGGCAGAGGCGAACAAACAACACAACGCAACAGTCTCGACCAAGACGAGACGCGATTAGCCAACAACAAAATAAGGGTCTCTTCACGTGGGACCGATACAACAAGCGAGTGCTTCTTCTCCTCGGGTGGTTCGGAAACCGTAGTGGGATTGAATTGACTAACTGGCCACCCATCTAACGCGGCATGAATCCAGGACGGTCCACCAAACCACAACGGGTGATCCAAAATTTGCGAAGGAAGCAATCCACGAGAGAGACAATCGGCTGGGTTGTCGGTGCCAGCAACGTGAAAGAGATTATGTGGCGCCAATTCAGATTGAATTTTGCCACTCTATTAGCGACGAATGTGTCCCAACGATGGGGCGAAGAGTGGGCCCAACACAAAGCGACTGTTGAGTCCTAAAAGCTAAAATTCTACTAATATTAATGCGAAAATTTACAATTATGTCAAATAAATTACCTTAAAGATTCCGACCACAATACAAAATGTCATTAAGCGACACGGAAGTGCTAGTCTTAGCACTGCCATCCAAAACTACGCGGAGTTTTAGTAGTAAGCTTATCTTCTCTAATAACTCCGCGGTGCGGGATAATGTACGAAGGCTGGGTCCCGCCAGTGTCCGTAGGCGCAGGTGAGATGTAACCTTTATCTAAATATTCATTAACAACCTCATCATAGGCCCGCTTCGACTTTGGGGACGCCTGCATCTTTCGTTCCAAACAAAGACGTTTTTCAGCGGATACACGGGAGCCACCGAGCGAAAACTTGCGGATGGTAGACTCCAGTGGCGGCTCGACGGTGCAACAGAACGAAGCAGTCGAGTGACTAAAACTATCTATAGAAGCGGGTGCGGAACCAATTATAACAAAACCCAGAACTGTTTCCAGGGCGTGCGGAGCGGGGTACGTCGGTCCCCCTTGAACCTTACGTGATAGCTGGAGGTGCGGGAGAATCGAAGCGCCGATCAATATATCGACGACTCCAGGAACAGCGTAAGTCTCATCTGCTAAAGGCAAATCTTTAAATTTCGTTAATAAAGACGTGTCAACCGGGACGGTAGGCAACTGTTCAGCTATTCTATCTATAACGAGCGAATCCATGTCAAACCAAATATTATTATTAAAACGAGATCTAAACCTTGTTTTAACGGTGCCACGAACAGCTGACTGTAAGCTTCCAAAACCCTTCACCACTGAGCGGGTTGAACGCTTATCAACATTGAAACCAAGACGCCGACAACAATCTTGAGTAATAAAATTACTTTGCGAAGCGCCATCTAACAGCGCTCGAACAATGCGCGGCTTACCTAATGCATCAACAATAACAACGCGAGCGGTCGCAAGACACACAGTAGTGAGTGCAGCACTAGCGGAGAACGAACACAAGGTGACGTCATCCGCGGCGGTCACCGGGCGGGCTGGAGCGCGCGCGAGCGCGGGCTGCGGCTGCGGCGCAGGCTGCCGTGTGTCACCGCTCGACGAGCCAACCGTGCTCACATTGGATGCGGCATTACTATTCTCAAAATGAAGCAAAGTGTGGTGTCTCGCTTGACATTTGCGACAACTATTTCTACTATTACATAAAACAACGCGGTGTTTAGTACCGAGACAATTAAAACAAAAATTATTAGCGCGAACAAATTTATAACGATCACTAGGCGACAATTTTAGAAAACCAGGACACCTGTACAGTTGCGAATGATGAGTGCTACACAAAGAGCAAACAGGTGACTGTACACGTGCTGGTGCGGTACTAACATAAGTATGAGTTGACCTCAGTGACTTCGATGACGCATCTACTTTGCGTGCAGAATCAACAACTGTCTTCGCGCCTTCATGTTTCGATGAAGAGCGTTGTAATATTTTTATATGCTCGCGAACAAAACCTTCTAAGTCTTCGAACTTAGGAATTTTATTGCCGCGATGATCCGACTCAAACAAACGAATGGTTTCGGAATCTAATTTCCTTAAACCCATATACAAAAATACGAAGTCGCAGAGGTCATCAATCTTTAGGTTCTTTACAGCGCGAACAGCTGACGCGAAAGTGTCTAGAAATTTCTCTAAGTTTTGATCGTTACATGCCGTAATAGATTTCAAATCAAACATCTGATCCAAATAGGCGTTAGCTACCGATCTTTTATCCTCATACTTAGCTTTCAAAGTATTTAAAATTAAATTATAATTCCCGGCACTAAACGTAATTCCAGCGCAAACGGTTATAGCTTTACCAGTCAATTTTTCAACAAGATAATGCAATTTTTCGTGATCTGTCAACGAATCGTTCTTATCTATTGTATTCTCAAAACTATCTATAAATCGACACCAATTGCGAATGTTACCATCAAATTCGGGTATTTGAATTGGTGGCAACTTAGGTCGGTCGCGAGTGGGGTTGGGTCGGTCAGACGGCTTCTCCAAACTCCTCGCGACGCGCTTGATACGACAATACAAATCGTCAAACGACGACAAGGCTTGATAACTCACTGAGTAATCGGGATCCAAATTCAACTCTAAAACGTTGATGTCATGCACTAAGGTTTCGAAATCCGCGCGTAGACTATCTAAGTTTTCTATAGAACACAAGAACGAATCTCTGATGACTAAATCAGAGGTTTTAAGTGCACTATCATAAATCGATTGTACGCGAGAGTAAATCATTTCTTTTTTAGCGTATAAAAGTTTCAATTGAACCTTACCGGTCTTATCAACCTTTGGGGACATGTTTACAATTAAATATGAAATGACTTAATCCTAGCGGTACAGAGCAGCGAGGCGGCGCGAGCGTTAACTATGTAGGTAGGTAGGTGCTTACAACTGTGAATGCACGCTTGAACAAACGCGCATAGCAACAAGGTCGCACCTGCGCGATGGTCGCTGTCTAGATTCAACTATTATTTCCGAGATTAAGTATTGCGTAATATCTATTCAAATTAAAATACTTTCGTATGAATTGGGATGAGATGCGAGCGAGGTAGGCACAGCCACGTGTCTACCCACGCAGGTACTAGGCAAATACGACGTGAGCCGAGAACAACGTAATTGAAAAAAACAAAACAAAGCCAAATGCGTTAGGTATTACACTGTGCCTATGCACTAGGGTGTCTGAGTATACCTAAGATCTAAGCCTAAATGTCTGGATGCGGGGTTTTCTACTAAAATAACCAGGCACTTAGGTGCGATGCGAAAATTGTGAACTACGATTAAGTGTTGATATGATACCTAACCTATTTATGTATTAGGTAGGTACAATGCGAGCCAGCGGCGAACGGACAACAAATTCTAAGCCTAAGTGTCTGGATGCGGGGTTTTCTACTAAAATAACCAGGCACTTAGGTGCGGTGCGCTCATTCCCATTAGAATAATAACAAAATACGAACTACGGCTAAGAATCCGGCTCGATCCGGACCAAAAATGGTGTCGCGTGGGCCAACGTGCGCGAGTGGACTGTATTGCGGAGAAGCAGATAACTGTTCTATTGACACTTTACACACAAAACAAGACAGGTGGCCGGGCTGCCGCGGATTCGATCCAGGCAGTGAATGCAGCCCGAGAAATTAGGAGAGGATGCACTAACCTTCACGACCCACGTGTTTTTCATCGCAGCCGGTACACGGATCTTCTCTTCCTTGCTCAGGAGCTGTCGTCAGCGTCACTAGATCCCTTGAGGAACACACGAGAGGCACCATCCGATCGGTAAAGGTCTATGAAGCGGTTAAAATACAACAAATATTATTCATTTCTGAGAGACGCGCGCGCGCGATCGCCTTTACGCTGGCTAGTTCAAAGCGGCACTGAGTGTCTATATTTCACAAATGGCGGACGGAAGCCATATCTATGATTAGTGCGGGAGAGGAGACGGGTATAAAAGGAGTGGGTTTCCGTGTCAAAAATACAGTTTCCACTTCGGCGCAACCAAGGTGCTTTAATATATTATAATTTTTCTTTTTTTGTACTAATCAAAACCCACCTCTGATTGCTCCCGGTGCAAAGGTGCCCATCACATTTACCGCGTTTCCACACTGGATGGAGCCTCTGCACTAGGAATGATTCGGTTTATACGTATTTAGTTGTAGTTTATTAAATAATCTTGCAATTAGTAATTTAAATTATGAAATAAAATAAAAATATTAAATTGTAAATAAATAAATAAAAAATCATTTTCTTTATAGCTTACTAGGTGTAGCCCGCGGCTCCGATCACCTCAAATACTAATTCCGTTCCTGGGAATAACGGGTTCCGATTCCTGGTATAAAAGTCTATCAAAAATAATTTATTGCTGTGCCAAATTTCATCTCATCTCTTATGCTCTTCAAAATGAAATGGCACCATAAACTTTAACCTTGACTTTTCTATATCGGATCTTTATTTTTTTTTTTTAGTAATTTGCGAAAGTATTAATGATTAAACTGGTTAAAGATAGCTTAATTCAAATAACAATCACGATATATTTCTTATCTCGTTAGTCTTGAAACCACAGTAATTGAATATCGACTACCAATAATTTTAAATTTCTATTACATCTGCAATAATTGAGAACAGAATAAAATAACTTATCCAATGTAAACAACAATTTCGTACAATTACGATTTGAACTGAACACTTATAGGTTTCGAAAGTTAAAGTAGGTACCTATTAACGAAAGTAAGAGAACAACAAAGTGGAAAATTGATGTCCATTAGCATAAAATTTTATTTGTTAAGTTGTGTAAGGAATTGCAATTTATGTAATTGTAGCATCGATTCAATTACAGTCAAAAACGTGTTCTATTATTACTGATATTAGAGTGTTACATAAACGGCAACATATCGCATAACTATCTAAGGAGATAGACAGATAAATCGATTTGTTCAAAACCAATAATTAAAATTGTTTTATTTTTTATTTATAATTGTCGAAAACCGGATCTATCGATATCAATCGATACATGAAGTTGCACATCTCTAAATTTAATTTACTTTCTCCGGTTTATGATTTTAATATGAATCTATGAAATGTGTTTTCACACCTTGGGTAATGTAATCACGAAAAGGTTTTTTTATAATTACCTGTGAATTCTGCTAAAACAACTACTACTTAGCTCCCAAAATACAGGCATTAACCTAGTTTAGGTGGCAGCATTTGCAATTATCTTTAGGTACAGGTAATTATCCTATCAACCTGTACAAACAGGCTAAAACTAACAAATACATATTTGAAAAATAACTATAAAATTTCAACTATTATCTTAAAAATACTAAAATTACTAATACTAGATAGATCAAAGACACTAAAAAACTAAATACCTTTGTCCACGCTCAAAAAATCCAAACGGGCACAACACTACCACAGAACACCACAAAGCACTGTTATAGAATAAATTCGCGTCACAAATGTATCATCAATTTACTACATGAAGAATGACGTTATTATTAGCAGTTTATAAACGTTGTCTCTGCGGGAGGTTTCGCGCGTTTAAAATTCAAAATGGCCGCGCACGACCGGCTGTTACAGCGGCCGGAACGAGTCTGACTGACGACGTATGCAGTGACGATCTATGACGACATGAACTGCTGGAATTGGGTGAAGCGGACGGAATGTGCACGCTACGAGTGACTACCTGATTGAATTCTTTAAAAGTTATATTTGCAAGAAGTGAGAGATAAGAACACCTTGATACAATGATATCACAGAGTTCATTCGAGAACGTAATTTGAATTTGGATAAATTTTGCATGTAATTTGAATATTTTATGAATAATAATGCTTTTGGCAAAATTTAATTGTAATTTCACTATCTAGTCTACCAGATAATGATAATCTTGATATAGCCACGGGTTGTATAGTTCCGATGGCAGCCATTTTAGATGTCTGGCCAATTCTTCAGATTGAAAGCCACCTACTAGATACTTATGAAACAGTTATCTTAAATATAGAAATAATAGAAGATACAAATTTAAAGGTCAGGATGATTGGGCAATCCGGCAATGATCGACCAAAACACCCTCAATATAATTGACAGACAGATACAGATCAGACCAGAGGTACATAGATAGAGTCAAAACCAAATAAAAATCTGAAAGACAAAAATAATTCATTTTTATCTGCCTGCTATGCCGATATTTTAACAAAGTATAATATGGTAACATTTTTGTAAGCATTTTTTATTTTAGTAGATACGACTTATTCGTTCGTTTTCTCAAGGAAAACCAATTTCAGAAATAAGCTTAGGTACCCATATTGTTTCACATTCACCAGAAAAGCAATAATTCAACAATACACCAAGATAGCAAGCAGAGTCACATTTAAAGCTTTGTATTCGCAGACACTAACCCTAATATCCATTCATTCATGGGACAAACAATAGATAATTCAGTATCTCGTCTCAACAAGGATTATCTATGAACATTAAGTAACCTGGAAAAATAAACCCCAGACACATTAACATCTATGTTGCTACTGGACTAGCTGATTAGAAAAAAATGTGTCACGGCTCTTTGATGAGGCAGGCGGGAATAAATAATGAATTTCAAATTTAGAACGGGACGCAAAAAGGAAATAAAAAGGGGGCCTGGAAGAAATCGCTTCAGCAATAAGGCCGCCCATTGTAGGTACATTGAACTGTATACATGCTACCTACTTGGTGTACAATAAAGAATTATCTATCTATCTATCTAAGATAAATAGAAAAGCGGATCTTGAGCTCTGAGTACTGGGTAATGATGATTATTGGGAATTATAGGTAGATTCGGGTACTTATACTTTACCTCATCAAGCGTCCCCACTGATGGGGCAAAGTTGAATGTTCAAGGTGCCCTACCAAAATCTACGAAGTCCAAACCAACCTCACTAGATAAATATTTAAAAATAAAATAAGGCAAGAATTCGGAGAGCTGAAGAAGATTATGATAAAGATTATGAATCTTAAAAAGTCCGGGGATTTTAGCGTGCAGGTTTTAGATGCAACCAGGATTGGCATTATTGATAAAGAAGGTGATGGTATTGATTCACCGACCTTGAAAACTCTACATACTTGAACAATCGAGTAGCTGGATATTTAATACCATACATTACAATACATAATTTGTGTCGTGTACACCGGCCCGCGCACGCACCTATACATCCAATTATAGAAGAATTTGGGTCACCTGCCTTTGGCTCGCGCGTTAAAAAAACAAAGCCTATTCGTCGTTTGAATTTTCACTTGAGTTTTTTGGCGCCAACGCAGAAAAGGGCGCATCGTGGTATTTTTTTTTTCTGAATATGTAATCCAGTCAGAATAGAAAACATAAAATGGTAATCTTGCGTAAATTCGTATAGAGTTTAAAATTGTTGGGCGTCTTAGATACTCAATACTCAGTTTTTAATTCAAGGTCAAAGGGCAAAATTATTGTATTCTCGCATTTTTCTCTCAACAGCAAATGCTATCGCAAAAGTACGTAGAACAAAGTTATTGATCATGTAATTATCTACAACATTAGTCTCATACTTATTTATGTACGGATTATCATTTCGGAGATATCGCGATTTTAAAATTGAAAGAAGTCAAATTTGCTATAAATAAAGTTACTAGTTCCTATAGTATGATTCATCAACGCAAGCCCTGAACTGAAATTTTCGCTGTGGATCATTATCATCAAAAATCATTCCAATTTGACACTGGCCAGTGCCAGAAAAATGGGTGGATATAAAAAGAGAGGAAAAGAAGTTTCACTTTGACAAATACAATATTGAATATGGAATACAAGTGACAATTAGTTTTTTTCTTGCGTTTGCGTGCAAAGATTTATGAAATCTCAGCAAAGTGGCCAGTATGTAACGTTATTTAGCTAATTAAGCATAAGAATTTTGTTTAATTTAACGTTTCATTGTTTCTCACTGTCACAGTCGTTAGTTTCTAAATTATTGTAAGATATATTGTAATAATTGTAACTACTTTTATTACATTTTTCATGATTCATTTTTTCATAATGTCTTTGTAATATCGTGTCACAATTTTTTTTATAACCGTTGGAAACTTGCACAGAAGTTGCGGGATCGTAATTGTCCATTTCAACGTTGGGATAGGATCTACGAATGTTGTGTCTATGCCATGATCTAATTTAAAAACAGACTGTCATTTATTACGAAGTCTAAAATGTTTATATAAGGCATTTCTTTTTCGAAATAACGTGATTGTAGGTCAGGGTCTTGATAGAAAGTAGTACGATGTGGTTTGTGCCTATCCTACACGTATTTTGGACCTTAATAAAAAAATAAAAAAATCGCGAGACAACTGAGCCCCTGGTGCGCGCAGCATGTTTTGTATAATCTATGCTTGATGCAATTGAGTTCATCCACTGCCGTAGTTCCCCGTCATATCCTCAAAATACACCCAAGAAACGTGTACTGCGCGTACAGAACACCTTTTGAGCACATTTTAGGTCCACAATAAATGTCCCGAGTAATACTGCTGATGATTTAAAAAGGAAAGTCTTTGCCACTTGTACTAGTCTGGGTACTACTTATCTACTTATATAAAACGTAACTTCAGAGTCAGCGTTATATCTCTACATTATGTGTAGATAAGTATTTGTTCATATTATACAATATTAAGTTATATTCTGGTATTTGTATAACCTTTGTACATAATTCGAGAGTGTATTGTGGAGTTTTAAAACGTAATGTTGTTGTCTATTGCTTTGATAGTAAATCACCGAGTGTCGTGCGTGAGTATCCTCAAGTTCGACGCGTTCGAAGTTTAAATGTTACAAATTTAGGTGAAGGTTATAATGTATTCGTAATTTAAAAGGAATGTAAAACGGTTGCTAGGTTCCATAAAGCTTAATCTCTTTTTTTAAGTCGATTAGTAAATCACCATCGTTACTTATAAAATGAATTCACTTCAAATAATAATAACAATAAATTATTTATTTCTCAGATAATATTGATCCATTGTGTTAGTATTGTTAGTAACGACTTAGATTAGGGTTAGTGCACATTATTTAAATTTTATTTTAATAAAAGCAACTGCCTCTGCAAATTATTGTGAGTATTAGGGCCATCAGGATATTTGTCATGTTGTATTGTTTCGAGTTTCGGATATTACGGCACTGTTGCCAAGCTACATGATGACGGAGGGAACTCGAAAAAATACAACATGTTAAATATCCCGCTAGCCCTAATACTATGTGAGTGACCATGAAAATTTAAATACAATCAATTTTTAGATTTCATTCGGTTTTTTTATGGAAGACTGTGCATTTAATCCATGATAAAACTAATCAATTACGACACGATCTACTTCATCATTCGAGCATCAATACCGGTAGTCGCCGAAGCTGGCACTATGTATTTGTAGCTCGGGGCATACTCTCCTACGTTTCCTTTCCTTGTGACATTTTTTTCAACAGTGGTAACACCACCTGATCTGACCTCCTAACTTCAAGAGGAAAATCTGCACCACAGTCTCGTTTGTAAAGCAGCATGTATACCGGCTTTAAGGCGATGTCGATTTGGGCCCCAAAAACGCATACATCACTATTACAAAACCTCCATTTTGATGTCGGATGTTAAGACTACACGTTCGATTTTGAACTAAAAAAAACAAACTTCTTTAAAGCACATGTTATCACATCCGAAAAATTTGTTCAACAGTAGCTTCATATAAATTTAAAATTCGAACCATATGTTTGAAAAAATTCGTTCAGGAACCAGACATTACAAGAAACTTGAGTCAGAAATGTATTTTTAGAATGCACCCGTCACATTAGCAAGTGTAGTGTAGATTACCTACACGGTGTAACTTTACGTTTGGAGAGCCCTGTAGAGTGTGAGGAAGTAGCCGCTATAGGGTTTCCTTCCTTGTGACTTCGCAATTGATTGTACAACTAGGTACGGATTCCGAATAGGTACTTCTTTGTTTATTACATAGATTCTTACGATATCTATGGGTACTAGACGTGTTTTATGTCATCATTTTGATTTTTTTATACCACTTAGGTGGCAGACAGGCACACGGCCCACCTGATGGAAAATGGTTACTGTGGCCTATAGACGTTTGTAACACTAGAGGAGTCACAGTCTTGCTGCCAACCCTTAAGTACAGAGTTTCTGTGCCGTCAGTGTAAAAGACAAAGCAGGACAAGCCTTCAGTCTTCCCACTGGCATGGCAGTACGAATTCTTTAGTGAGCTCTGGATACCCTACTCATCGCTGGGAACACAACACGAAGTTATTATGGCCGCGGTATTCTGTAAGGCGGAGGCTTTTTTTCAATCTAGGACACGCCAATTATCTAGGACACGGCTCTGTGGCGTGGCAGTAGTGAACGCGACTTCACCTCACCTGATTCAAGACTAATGCAGAGTAGTACCCAGAAGTGTGCCATACCTGGAAACAAAGGAAAATGGAACATTATTGTACGAAAATCAATAACTTATTTATAGTAGGAACTTGTTATTAAACAAGTGCTTGCTACGTAGAAAGTCGACTATCAGAAACTGAAGAATTGAACCATGGTGTTTGTATTGTTTTCTATGATTTTCACATATTTGAAATATAAAAAATCATGCTTTTAAAACCATGGGCTAGCTCAACTAAGGAGTCAATCACAGTCTTATGAAAAAAAATGAAATTGAACAGAAATTTTTTTTCCCTACAACACGCCAATTTGACTTTCACCTGATGGTAAGTAAAAGCAGTCTCAGGAAAGAGTCACCATTACAGACAATAAGTAATGTTACAATGATGACACTCTGCTTGGTGGCCTCATCAGCTACTTTTTCACGCCCCGCTTAAAAGACCCGGGACTGTAGGAAGAAGGAAACACGTGAGCTGGATTTCTGAACTTCAACTAGGCCCTAACTCAGATGAGGGAAATTTTGTTGTGATATGTGTATGTAGCTTTTTTTTTAACGTGCGCAATAACCTCACGGGTAGCCCCCACCGGAGCCGGTGGAAGAGGTTATGTCGGACTCGAACCGACCAAAGCGCACGCCGCCTGTGGGTCGTTTTTGGTTACCGAAGGTGAGGTTAACAGGCATATCCCTCGCACCCTGACCGACCCAGGACCATCTCTCTCCTCGGGTGAGGGGACCACAGAGTCCACAACTCGTCCCCGGAAACGGTGAGGTACGCGAGACGCGCCGCCGCCACCGCGGCCTGCTTCTGCCAGGGTGACAGGCGGCTCCTCCCGTCACCCTCAGGCCTGCACTCATGGGGGACAGAGGTCGTTCTTCGACCTCCGACGCCCGAGTTGTCTTCGTACGCAGGTAGCTTGGCCTGCGATCCTTCGTCGCTCCCGCTGCACGAGTATGCACCTAAGCAAAAAAAATGTCTGAGCATACGTAAAGTATATATTGATTTATTTTGTCAATTGGCATGTGATAATCTACTGACAGTGCCATTAAACTGTGTACAGATTTGCGGGTATCATTACCAGAAGTGTTCAAACAGAATAGTGAACGCAAACACAACGACAAGTGCCTAGTGGTAAGAGCAAAGTACGATCAACAACAACAACACTAATTGTTGTTGTTGTTGATCGTACTTTGCTCTTACCACTAGGCACTTATCGTTGTGTTTGCGTTCACTATTCTGTAGTTTACCCATCGCAGTCCACTGCTGGACTAGGCCTCTTCCAATGTTGGGAGGATTTGGCCTACTGTTTCCAAGTGCGATCAATAACATATATTTCCTCCTCGCTTGCCATGAAACCAAGAATCGATATTGTTATACTGATAAAAAAAAGTTTGGCAAGTGCGAGCCGGGATTGAGCTTTAAAGGTTCCGTACTGAACTGGATTGAGGTATGAACATATGATATAACATAACATAAACTCTCGCCTATATCCCCGAAGGGGTAGGCAGAGGTGTAAGCACCCACATTTCGCCAGTTTAGGTTCCAATATAATAGGTGGCGAGCCTATTGCCATTAACCTGTGTGTAAGTACCTGCGATAAATACACACATAACTTCGAAAAGCATCGAAAAGTCATTGGTGTGTGCCATGGTAAAACCTGGGATCGAATCCGAGACCTTATGATATACAAACAGCAAACAGTTTAATACATAAACAGCTGTATCTTTTGATAGCATCGACTTAGAAGTGTCATTCTTTCAACGCTTCAAAGCATCACAGAACAAAGTATTCGGTATGAATTTTATCTTTGTACCTATCACGCATTTGTGAAAAAAAGGTCTTGACAGACAGAAGGACAGACGGATACCGAAGTGATCCTATAAGGGTTCTACTTTTTTTTTGTTTTTGAGGTACGAAACCCTAAAAAGAACTTTGTAGTTGCGTGCAATATAGCAGTAGTATTGCACAAGCTGTACCCGCAAGATTAACTACATGCACATAAACACTTTTATCTGGGTTTTTGTTATAATGCGCGGAAGTCAAATACTTCCTCTAAAATAAAAGTAGGTAACCTAAGATTTTTACTGCATATAGCGTTATAAGGCGTTAAATAATTACATATATATAATCATGCCTTTATCCCCGGAGGGTTAGACAGGTGAATTGACACCCACATTTCACCAATCATTGAAAATGGTCCCAGGTAATAGGGGGTGAGCCTATTGTCGACTTCCGGACACTATTGTTGACTCAAGATTCAAGCCATGTATCTGTGCCCGAGCCTGGACTGTAAGAAAATGTTGCCTGGAAGAAATCGCTTCCAGCGATAAGGCCGCCCATTGTACATTAAACTGTATGCATGATCACTACAAATTTTACTGTAATCTATTGGTGTACAATAAAGAATTATCTATCTATCTATCTGTCTGATGATAAACAGCCTTATCCTTTAGTCGCCTTGTACGACACTGCATGGGAAAAGATGGGGTGGCCCAAATTCTACTCTGCGTAGAATTAGGGCCACCAAACAGACACTTAAGTATTTATTTTGTGGCAACAGATAACAAAAATAATTTATAAAATTCCAGTAAGAAATAGTTGACAACCTACCTACTACCACAGATTACCTAGCTATTACTGAAATTATTTAGACCCATCATACACAGGCACACCAAAAAAAACAAGACCAATGAAAATTATAGTTATATCAGTGTTGAGCAAGTGAGTTCACATTACTTGAGCAACATGTTTTACTTAAGAAATAACGCGTTACAAATGTTAGCGTAAAACAACGCAAAATTCATATTAAGTTATGATACGTTTGCGCGCACAATGGCGCGTCAACACAGCCTGTTCGTGCAATAGTGCCAATTGAGAAACTTGTTGAAAACCACGTAAAAACAGAATAAATCAGTTCTGCGTTTGACATGAGCACATATCAAGGTAAACGGTGGTACTGTTTACGTAGTACAAGTGCTGGTACATACATGGAACAAACGTCAGAAAGTTCACGGTAGTACATTGTACTATTGTACTGGCTAACCAAAAAATCAATACAGGTCTGATGAACCAAGGACGCTTGAGTCTGTGATTATGAATAGTTAATACTTATAGATCAACTATTCATAGTTGAACTGTTCATAGCCACAGTAATATGTACTTTGCTTTTTTTTTTTTTACGTGCGCAAAATCCCCACGAATACCTCCCCACCGGAGCCGGCGAAGGAGGTTATGTCGGACTCGAACCGACTAAAACGCACGCCGCCTGGGAGTCGCTTTGGTTGCCGAAGGTGAGGTTGACCATATGTACTTTGCTAAACTATAATGAAGAAATGAATACATGAGAGCTCTAATGCCCATAACACAAGTTTTTTCTTAGCATGGGTATCAGTGTTCAACTAAACACTTGTAAATTGGTCTAAGATGATACTCTGAATGTATAATTGTAGTGTTAATTGTTGTACAACTTATGTGGCTAATAAATCAATTTATTTTATTTTATTTAAATTCATCGTTCAGTAAACTTGATACTAATAAACTTGAGCATACACTTGAAATGAGCATTGTTAATATTATAATTATTATTTCTTTTTATTTTATACTACTTAGGTGGCAGACAAGTACACTGCCCACCTGACGGAAAGTGGTTACGTATGGACGTGTGCTAAACCAAGGGAGTCACACTCGCGCTGCTAACACTGTAAGCACAGAGAGTTTCTGTGCCGTCAGTGTTAAAGACAAAGCAGGACAAGCTTTTGGTCTTCCCACTGACAGCACCTCTCCAGTAAGCTCTGGCTACCATACTCACCGCCGGGAACACAACAAGAGGTTATTATGACCGCGGAGGAACTACCCCAGTCGGACTGCTCAATTGGACGAAAATAATAATAATAATATATCTCTTTATTGTATGTACACAGAGAATGGATACAGAAAGACAAAATTTGGTACAGTTTTGTGGCATAACAAATGGCGGCCTTATTGCACAAGGCAATCTCTACCAGGCAACCATGGGATGGAGTGAGTTAGATAAATAGATAGATATATTGGGCAGCTTCCGGTGTACATATATTATTTATTTTATATTATTATTTATACTCTGATATATATTATATAGATATAATACATACTACTATACTTACGTATATACTTACTACAAACATAATTATACTTACACTTAACACACCCACACATAATATACCAAAAACAGTGTAGACATGAATAAAGACGATATTACTTACTTATGCATGAACCTCGTAGAATGCGCTGGCATTCTCAGCCGAAATACCGCCGTGTCCTACCTCCTGGTGTATAGAAAATTACCAGCTGAAATATTATATGGATGTGTATTGCCTACTCATCTCGTCATATCGCTCGACAGGCGTTCTGGCGAGTATTCTTGCAAGAACGAGTATTCTCGCGAAAGGACACTAAATTAGCATAGAATAGATACGGTGTTCGCTAGAAAGATCATTTTCGTAGCCATGCCGCGATGTTCGGCTATATGCCTGACTTGGTTTGTTGTTCTGTTCGATTGCTCGAGGTAATGTTGAAATTTATCAGCACGTTATGAATAAATAAAAGATACCTACATTTTTTTTGCTAATCAAGAACTGAAAGAAAATTAATGGCTACCGCCTGCTGTCAAACTTGTTTCAATCTTATCAAAGGCAGTCGGATTTCTTGTGAAAGATCGAGGTCTCCAACCCAGAAAAACTGCAATAATGATAATACAACACCTTTATTCTCACCTCCTTCCCATGGCCCTACCAACCATCTTGGTTATAACGGGCCGAATCTTGGGAGATGCGCACCCTACTGGCGTCTGCTCTCTTTCAGGCGCGCATTTCTTAACTCCCTACAAATTATTTTATGTGCCCCACCATTTTCGCTCTCTCCCCTTTCTGGGGCAGCACGCCACACTAACAGGCTTCGTCGCCGTTAGAGACCTCACGAGCTTTGCGCCTCTCGTGCCAAACGCGCGCAAAGCTTCGCAGCCGTCCGAAGTTTTGGGGTGTACCTACAAGGTCCGAGTAATACATAGGCCCAGCCTCCGATCTTACCACACCTCCCATCATGTTGTCGCGGATGTCATCATACAGGGGGCAGACCCACAGCACATGGTGTAGGTCTTCATCTTCCAAGCCACAGAAACATACACTTTCACTACCAAGGCCAAGGTCATACAATCTCTTTCGAAAACATCCATGTCCAGTGAGGAGCTGGGATAATACAACAAATTTATGCTTTTTGAAATGTTAAACCAACTTGTCAACAAAAGCCCTCGTATATCACCGTTCTGTTTTTCTTTCCCGCGCATAGCGCCCATGGTTTTACATGTTGCCAACTCATGAAATTATATTTATCGACATTTATTAATATCAATACAATTATTAATAAATCAATAATGTTTTATTAACGTGACAAAATCCGCGTATTTAAATTATTATAGTTTTTATAGTATATTTATATAATCACATGAATTAAGTACTGTTCTATTTCTATCGTGGCGCTAACACTTGTTTTTTTTATTAGTTTTTTTTTTACTTTGAGCTATCATATGACATATATATTTTTGTAATCGTCAACTCATTACCTTCATTTTGATACCCTACTCGATAAGTTTGTATATTTTTTTTGTCAACGCACATTTCTCCTAACATGTGCGTATCCATTGTATGTATCCTATATTTAAAAAAATTACAATTTACAATAAATAAATAAAGAAAAAATAAAAAAAATTTGGTGTGCAATATACAGGGTGTATTTCTGAAACGGGGCAGTAAGGGCAAGTACCTTAACCGTTGCAGTTACGGCAAAACGTTCTTAGAAGACCTTCCCTAACTTTTTGACATATTTTGAACTGCATTCACAGATTTTGTAAAAAACTTACAGTTGGCAAAAAACATGCAAAAAGTCCAAAAAATGTTTTTTTATGCCAATCGAATCTATTTCATGTGGGGATCAAAAAACTCTATGAGACCATTTTAGCTTTCAGTACTAGGAAAGACAGAAATCGCCAAAAACGTTTCCCATACATTTCGGCAACATAAACAAATTTCTACGATGGTCTAACTTTTTGTTATGGCCAGGAAATGGGTAGAATTGATTGTAAAGTAAATAAAAAGAATTTTTACCCTCAAATTTCGAATTTGATTCGAAAATCTGTGTGTTATACTTAGTTTCAGCTGAGAAACTTCGTATGAGTTAAGGATTTTCGCTAAAATGTCTTCTAATCGTGAAAAATTGATTTATTAGAAGCGTATTTTGTCAATAGTCGAAATGCGGGAGCTGCATTAGTGTGGTACCTCAATAAGTATCCGTTGCGGCATGTGCCAACAGGAAAGGTTATTACAAATCTTTTGAAAAACCTGGAATTGCAGGGTTCTTTCAAAAGAAAGCGGCAGCCTCGTGTGGACATGGACACGGAGATTGCGGTTCTGACTTATGTCGAAGCATACCCAGAGGTATCGTCCAGGCAAGTCGCCCTTGAAGTAGGTGTATCCCACTCCCTTGTGATAAAGATATGGAAGAAATACGGCTACAAGTGCTATCGATATGGGCGCATAGTTCAAGTGTTACATCCGGGTGATGATGTTCGAAGGCTTACTTTTTGCAGATGGCTAAGAGGAAAAATAAGCAGAGATCATGAATTTTTAAATTACATACTGTGGTCAGACGAAACGAATTTTTCCAATAACGGTATGTACAACAGAAAAAATCACCACTATTGGTCCAAAGAAAATCCACTAAAAGTTACGGCAAGTCATAATCAGGTTCGCTTCTCATTCAACTGTTGGTGTGGTATAATGTCCAATCGAGTCATAATGGTGGAATTTTATGAAGGGAAACTGAATTCTGCCATGTATAATGAACTCATTTTACACCATCTTGAAAACGAGATGGACGAATAGCCCCTGTCGGAATTGCGAAAAGTTCATTTTCAACAAGATGGTGCTCCGCCACATAACAGTCACCTTTCACGTTCCAATTTGAGCCGCCTATTCGGTACACAGTGGATAGGTACACATGGTCCAACACAGTGGCCACCTCGTAGCCCCGATCTAACACCACTTGATTTTTTTTTATGGGGCTTCGTGAAAAACGAGGTGTATAAGATGACGTACGCCAGTGTTCAAGAGCTCAACGATGCATTAATGACCATTTTACGTAATATTCATCCCAGAACATTATTAGCCGCCATTCGTTCAGTGCAAAAAAGGATAGACTTATGTATTCGTGAAAATGGAAATCATCTTGAGCAATTTATTTCATAAACCAATTTCTTAAATGTTTTTTTTATTTAAAAAAGTTCAAAATTTTACCTGACCTATGAGTTTCGAGTTGATTTATCATATTTCCGTACGAAATGTATGGGAAACGTTTTTGGCGATTTCTGTCTTTTCTAGTACTGAAAGCTAAAATGGTCCCATAGAGTTTTTTGATCCCCACATGAAATAGAATCGATGGGCATAAAAAAAAAAATTTGAACTTTTTGCATTTTTTTTGCCAACTGTAAGTTTTTTACAAAATCTGTGAATGCAGTTCAAAATGTCCCAAAAAGTTAGGGAAGGTCTTTTAAGAACGTTTTGCTGTAACTGCAACGGTTAAGGTACTTGCCCTTACTGCCCCGTTTTAAAAATACACCCTGTAGAGCATGCAGCGTATGCATATCTTATTTCACCACCAAAAAACCACAGTATATTTTTCTTGATATTTTATGCACCCTACGACATTCGGGAGCTGAATATCTACCATTTTACCTAATTTTTTATAATAAAGTTTTTTATATGAATTTAATTATCTTGACTCGAGACAAAAATGTATATTCGTCCATATTTAGTATTAAGAAGTTACTATTTATAAACTGACGTCTCGAAAATGCCGCGCCGTTTCTTCACCACTAGCGCCGCCACTAGGAAGCGTTGGTAAACTTAGTTTTAAGCAGAACGTGACGTCAAAAAAATGTATTTACGTTTCACTATTTTTTTAAATAAAGAATTTGAATTTGGAACCCCACTCACCGAAATCCGTCTAGCCGTTAAGCCTATAGAGGGGCACAAAGAAAACTACATACGTACATACACACACACGCAAGTGACACATTACCTTCTCTGTCACAGTCGGGTAAAAACTGGATTAATTTGCAATTAATTTGTCGGTCAAAAAATACCAGTAGTATTAGAAATGTGGTTTTCAATTGGAATAGTAATTATAAAACCAGAATAAATTGGTTTGGCGTTTGACATTTGAGCACATTATCAAGGTGTAAGGTAGCACTGTTTACTTAGTAATTGAGGCTAAACAACTATGGTGTGAATTCTTAGACTATTTATTTGGGTGATTACACATGATGAGAGTGATTTGGAATTTGGACAGACTCTTCGTGTTATTAATGACGACCGCAATTGCGTATTTGACTGACTTTTTACTATGCGTCAATAAGGTACGAGAATTTGAGACTAGCAATTCCACTGCACTACACAAGTTTCTTCGATAAATCTTTCACTATATAGGCAATTCGATTGTGGAATGCACTGCCACTACATATCAAATTGGAGACTTTAAAATAATTTGAAATGTCATTTTCTATCTTCTCTTAAATAAATAATTTATTTTCAAATTTTTGTGTACTTAAGATATTTTTTTTTAAATAGGTAGATTAATGAATTTATTTAATAAAATAATTAAAACATAAATACACGAAACAAACTCGCGATCATGTCGCGTCAAACAACCCACTCCACATCGTTCCCGGCGCAAAGGTGCCCATGATGCTGGAGAAAATATTGTGTAGTATATAATTTAGATACCAAGTACCTATATTGTAAATATTACGTATTGTATCGACATACTTGCCGCGTGTTTCCCAGCACAGTAGAATTTGGACCACCCCATCTCTTCCCATGCGGTGTCGTACAAGGCGACTAAGGGATGTGGCTGTTTAACACCAGACAGATATATACACCCCAGACTCAGCCTCAGATGCATGGCTCGAGTCGACAATAGTGCCCGGAAGACGGCAACAGGCTCACCCCCTATTACGTGGGACCGAATTCAACGATTGGTGGAATGTGGGTGTTAATTCACCTCTGCCAAACCCTCCGGGGATAAAAGCGTGATTGTATGTATGTATACTATGTAGTATATATTTCAAACTTGACTGATATATTACGGGGTGTGGTGTGGTGACGGAGAAAGAATACAAGTATCACCACCCCATCTCATCCGAAGGGTGTCGTAAGAGGCGACTAATGGAAACATACGCAAACCATATCACTGCGAGAGAAGGAAAACTCGAAATAAAACCCTGTACCAACCCGTCTGGCCAGCGTGGAAACAGTAGGCCAAAGCCTCCCAACATTGGGAGAGGACTAGTCCAGCAGTGGACTGCGATGGGCCAGTTGATTTGATTTGATTTGTTATATCTAATTTACCTACTTATCATTGTTCCTTCTTCTTTAAAAGATAATTGTAAGATAGCCTATAATCTCTTTTACTTCTATCCATCCAAAGGTTTCCTGGAAGAAATAGCTGTTAACGATAAGGCCGCCCATTGTGCTTTATATATAAATGAATTGTTATCATGTAATACTTTTATGACGTACAATAAATAATATCTATTAACTCATACAAGTTTCTTTGTAACGTAAGATAAGCTTACGTTACAAAGAAACTTGTATGAGTTAATTTATTGTGACGTCATGATATTTTACAGTCAAATAATTTACTATTATCAGTTGGTTGGATGATTAAAAATAAATAAAAATGATAAAAGAAGAACAGAAATAACTTTTACCGTTCTTTTACCATTACTAATTTGGTAAACTCAGTTAAATAATTTATTTGAACTACAGGAAAATACCCAATTCTAACAAAATGTGATGGGTATTGTGCCAGCTTAAATAGTTTTTGGACATTAGTCTGTTTCTCGTTAGGCTATGGGTACCGCCCATTGTCTATGCCTCGTAATTTATAAGGTTCCCAAGATCCCACACAAATTAAATCAAATCAAAAAATCCATAATAATACTAATTGAAATGTGTAAGTAACTCTGTCTATGTTACGGTTTTACGCCTAAACTACTGAACCGATTTTGATGTTAGGTACAGAGATGGACTAGACCCGGGGAAAGGACTTAGGTTATGTTAGGTGTGACTACTAACATCCTCACGGGGAGTACCGCGGGTAACACCTATTTATGTATTTCCCAAAAATTAAACGATAATTTTGTTATAGACTCAGCATTTTATTTCTCTGCTTTGCCTGCCCTTGTCCCAATTATTTAATATGTATGTAAGTGCAACATGTCTTCCATATTTTCCTGTCAAAGGTCAGCTTCGCAGTCACTTCCTTCTTTGTCATATCCTCTTTCACACCTTCTATCCATCTTCTCTTTGGTTAACTTCTCCTTTTAAACCATCTAAATTAATACTTTGAACGTTGTTTACGAGTCAGTCTCATGACATCTCCATACCATGATACAGCTGATCGTTTCTCATCAATCTCCGTTGCCGCAAATTCAAACTTCCGCTAATATTACACATATTGAGAACATATATGAGGCAGGACATGGCGGTATTTCCGCCCAATTGAGCAGTCCGACTGGGGAAGTACCTCCGCCCTACAGAATACCGCGGAGATAATAACTTCGTGTTGTGTTCTCGGCGGTGAATAGGGTAGCCAGAGCTCACTGGAGAGTTTTTGTGCTGTCAGTGGGATGACCAAAGGCTTGTCCTGCTTTGTCCTCTACACTGACGGCACAAAATCTCTGTTCTTACAGAGTCGGCAGCACGGATGTGACTCCACACTGGTGTTACACACGTTCATAGGTCATGGTAACCACTTTCCATCAGGTGGGCCGTGTGCTTGTCTGCCACCTAAGTTGTATAAAAAAAAACATACTTATACTTTTCCACAGTATTTATTATTGGACATGACCGGTTACCCCTCACGTCATCCTCCTAATTCCTCTAATAACGTCCTCTAAAAACGTCCTCTAATATCCTCATGAAACAAAACAATAGTTGCTGCAAAGCAAACGAAACATCAATTATAGCTTAATAAAAGACTAACACCAAATTAATCGCTATAAAATCAATTAAAACTGGTTCAATGTTAATTAATTATATTAATTTAAATGCAAATCAATTCCAAGATTTGTAAGTAAAAGTGAAACCAACTCGTCCCCGGAAAACGTGCGCGTGAGTCGATAAACTAAAGGGTAGACATTCCAGATCTCAACGCATACAGGTACAGTCAGTATAATATAGATCTTGACTCCCAAAGTCTTAAGGTAGTATGAACAAGTCAAACTGCTTTATTGATTTAAATGAGAAGTTGCGTCTTTGGCAGTATTTTACCATTTGTACCATGGTGAACGTTCTGATGAACTCTTCCAATTAGTCCCACCCTCAGCTTTCCTACACAGGACAACACGTACAGGGCTTAGATGTCACCCACCCACGGTGCAGAGTATCCGATCTAGAACCAAACGGTTCCGCGACTCTTTCGTTAGTCGCACAATTAAGCCCTGGAATTCATTACCAGCTCACGTGTTTCCTTCTTCATACAGTCCTGGGTCTTTTAAGCGGGGCGTGAAAAGCATATGATGAGTCCGTCAAGCCGAGTGTCACCATTTTCACATGGTATATGTAAGTAATGGTGAGACTTTGCCTTCAGCTTACTATCAGGCAAGACGAAGTCTAATTGACACGTCCAATATAAAAAATAATAATTTTAAAACTACTTTGGTAGAAAGACCGATGATGCTGACTGTATGTACGCCCAGTAAATTGACTCTAAATGGTTATATTATGTCGTCTGCCGTATCAGGTTGCACCCAGGAACAAGGGAAAGTGAACGAGGGGTCAATGGACAAGCACGAGCGCAGCACCTGTGTGTCGTTCTGACATTTTACAAGAATGGGCCCGCGATTTCACATATCAAAGGGTGCGTGGTAAATTCGATACTGGTTTGTTGATTTTATGTTTAAATTTGGAGTTAATGGCTTCTGATTGACAGTAATTTTGAGTTAATGGCATCTGATTGTTGCTTTACACAATAAGGAGGAAAAAGGTGTGGAACTTTTTGCTCTGAGTCTGTTTCCGGAAAGTTGGGAAGTTTTAGAACTCGAATGAATATGTTCCTTTTATGGGAAAACATGTTCGATGGTAGACCATATTATCAGCAGGTGAAATGGAGGTTAATGTGAACCCTACCAGTGATAAAAAAAAATTCACATGTATTTGCCCAAAGGAGGTACAGAGCTCACTGGAGAATTTGTGCTGTCAGTGGGATGACTAAAAGCTTGTCCCGCTTTGTCCTCTACACTGACGGCACAGAGACTCTGTGGTTACAGGGTCGGCAGCGCGAGTGTGGCTTCTCTGGTGTTACACACGTCTATAGGCCACGGTAAACACTTTCCATCAGGTGGGCCGTGCGCTTGTCTGCCACCTAAGTGGTATAAAAAAAAATTAAAAAATAATAATAATGTAAACAAACCCTTAACAAAAAAACGAAGACTCTGTAAGTCTTATCAGTTCCTCAGCAGGTGTATTGGCTTGTTGGTGAGGCTATTTTGGCCCTTTTTTTAAGTGCGCAAAATCGACACGGATACCCCTCCACCGGAGCCGGTGGAAGAGGTTATGTCGGACCCGAACCGACCAAAACGCACGCCGCGTGTGGGTCGTTTTTGGTTGCCGAAGGTGAGGTTGACAGGCATATCCCTCGCACCCCGGCCGACCCAGGGATGAGCCCTCTGAAATAACTGAACACACCTCGGGAGCTGCAGTCATACAGTCGCTAGTAACACAATTAGTCAAATTATAATTACAAATATTCACACTATAAGTAAAATATTGGCAATAAAATAAGAAATTTTTGAATATTAACCAATTTGAAAGTGAATTGAAAGCGTAAGTAAGTAACTTGATAGTTGAGACGTGTTTCTAGAGAACTTAACAAGTTATGTGACAAATTATTACTTCTAACAAGCGAAGAAAGTAAGAAATAACCGGTGATTATGAATATAATAGAACCTGGCTTAGGTATACAGTAAAATACTTGTATTATATACACAACTGTACATATATCTCGACTCCAAGTTGCGAGAGAAATAAGGCCTTTTAGTGCGTGTGGAATGTTTTGATATATTTATACAGTTGATGGATGGCACTTGTGGAATTTGTTGTTGAGAACTGACTTGTACTTTTCCACAGTATTTACTTTTTTTGAAACACTGTGGAAAAGTACATTTATTTTATTAGTAACACAGATAGCACAGTAAGAAGTCAGATCAGAAGGTCTGACTTCTTACTGTATCAGATAACAGATGTTTAGAATTCAGTCTCGATGTAATCTCAATCTCCAAATGTTAAAAAAAGGTATTCTTTAAACACAATTTTTCAATTTTTAAATTGACATAGTTATCGTTTTTGACATTTGGAAGATTGAGGTTAAATTGAGACCGTATCTTGAATATTTTTTTGATACGAAAAAAGATATATATAATTATTTATTTATTTATTTGGACAACCAGCAGTTGTTACATTAACACTTACATCTAAAACATGCAACCTTAATATAAAGTTTAATGCACAACATTTTATGGTGTCACAGAATGCAATTAGTAACACTGGTATGAAAAAAAAAAAACAATATCTACCCAACACAAATGGAAACCAACCAAGAAATCCAATAAAAGTTTGATAAGCATGTTTGGTATATAAAATTATATATAATAAGGAATGAATCTTTGCCGCGTGGTTTCCGCCAGAGTAGAATTAGGGCCACCCCATCTCTTCCCACGCGGTGTCGTACAAGGCGACTATGATATGTAGGTACAGACCAGACTCAGCCTCAGATGCATGACTCGAGTCAACAACAGTGCCCGGAAGACGGTAATAGGCTCACCCCCTATTACGTGGGACCGAATACAATTATTGGTGAAATGTGTGTGGTAATTCACCTCTGCCTAACCCTCCAGGGATAAAGGTGTGATTATATGTATGTATGTATGTGTGAATCTTTACGCGAGAGTCGTAATGTTGCCAGCTGGCAATAACAAAATAAAACAACTATGGAAAAGTAATATCTCATGATTTGTTTTTCTGTTAAATCTATGATTGACATCCGTGAACAGTTAAATCATGCTCTTGACATTGAAAATTAAAATTGCGTTTGTCAATCACGTTTCAAAGATTTATTGAGATGGCAACGGGAAATGACCGAGATCAAGCCTATTAATTCATTCATTAAGTACTTACAACTGTATGGAATGTCGTTCTTACATTTTGTTAATTTTTTTAAAGCGGCATAGACACAATAATATTTTTTTAATACCACAGAACTGATAGCTTTTGACATAAATGGTAAGCAAGTACTTAAGTAAGTACTTTTATTATTTTGTGGCATAGGCAACTCTATGCGTTTAATTATCTGTAAAACTATTATTATCTGTTTTTTTTTATTATTTCGTCTGATGTGTTATTTGCTTTTCTTTTGATTTTCGCATACCCTATTATCCTTTCCCTCTTCCTACTTCAACCAAAAGTGGTAAAGTTTTTTTTTTTAAGTTTTTGTTTTTTATTTATAGAACACAACAATTAGTGCGTCTCTTTTGAAAAAAAATTGTAAGGTAGCGACAATAGCTTATATATTATATTAATATATAAGCTAATATATATTATCTTATAAGTGCCCGGTTAATGGCAATAGGCTCGCCACCTATTACATTGGGACCTAAACATAAACTGGCGTAATGTGGGTGCTAGCACCTCTGCCTACCCCTTCGGAGATATAGGTGTGAGTTTATGTTATGTTTTATCCTAATATATAAGGTATAGCATAATAATATTAATATATTCGTAATGCCGCGTTGTTCCCGGCTGAGTAGAATTTGGGCACCCCATCTTTTCCCATGTGGCGTCGTACAAGGCCAACAACTGATGGATAGGGCTGTTTAACATCAGACAGATATATACAGCCCAGACTCAGCCTCAGATGCATGGCTTGAATCAACAATAGTGCCCGGAATACGGCAATAGGCTCAGCCCTATTACATGGTATCGAATTCAATGATTGGTCATGAATTCACCTCTGCCTAATTCTCCGGAGAAAAAGGCGTGATTGTATGTATGTATATGTATGTATGTGTATGTATATTCTTAATAATATTAATATATTCATAATAATCTGGGGCCGAAAAACAGTCAGCGAAGTATGTTTTATTGTGTCTTTTTCCCTAAATTATATTCTCCAAGTTTAAATGTAGTTGGGTATTTTCCTGTAGTTAAAATAAATTATTTAACTCAGCTTATTAAATTAAGAATGGCAAAAGAGCGGTAGAAATGGCGTCAGTTCTTATTTTATTATTTTTATTTATTTTTAATCATCCTTGACTATTAAATATTAAAACGTCACAATATTATATTTCATAAAAGTTTCCTTATAACTTACAGTTTTGATGTTTAATAAAAAGTAACTTATTTGACTAGTCAGTCAAATACATGGGCATGAATGTATTCTTCAAATACTGGCGGATAAAACTAAATGCCTGAACCAAAACAAAACGCATATTTCACCTACAGTCCCGGGTCCTCTAAGCGGGGCGTAAAAAAACATATGATGAGGCCGCCAAGCCGAGTGTCACCATTGTAACACTTAGTGTCTGTAATGGTGACCCTCTTTCCTGAGACTTTGCCTTTAGCTTACCATCAGGCGAGGTGAAGTCAAGTTGGCGTGTCCTATGTAAAAAAATCTTACAATTGCTAGAAAACTAAATTGACGACTTATATTGTTAACAACACGTAACAAAAAACTATATGCACCTAAGAATATCAAATCGTGATACAGTCTATTAGATCTTATGAGATAGCATTTGGTATGGTGGCAATTACTTTTTTAAATGGTATACTGCACACGTGGTTCTAGGAACCTCCTTAAGGTCCCGAGGAGGGCCAGATCACCCGAGGAGGACCAGATTGAGAGTGATGGTCCTAGGTCAGCCGGAGTGCGAGGGATATCCCTGCCAATCTCACCTCCGGCAACCAACACCGATCCACAGACGGCGTGCGTTTTTAATTGTTTCAAGTCCGATATACTCTCTCCCACCAACCCCGGCAGGGTGGCGTGGGGATTTATCGCACGTAAAAAAAAAGGAACGCCCATAATGTGTTTTAACCCGTATACTTAAGACTGTAAATCTACGAAGAGGAGGTATATCAACTAACACCGACATGTCGCCAAATATGATTATGCCGTCAACCGGGCACTTTTTCCGGCCTCGATGGTTTTAAAAAAAATATTAGTTTAATTTCAGTACTACAGAATACCGCGGTTATAATAACTTCGTGTTGTGTTCAAAGCGGTGAGCAGAGTAGCCAGAGCTCACTGGAGAATTTGTGTTGTCAGTGGGATGAGCTTTACATGCCTTTAGCGTGTCCTGCTTTGTCCTCTGCATTGACGGCACAGAAACTCTGTGCTTACAGGGTCGGCAGCGCGAGTGTGGCTTCTCTGGTGTTACACACGTCCATAGGCCACGGTGATCACTTTCCATGAGGTGGGCCGTGCGCTTATACAGATTCTCCCAAGTGAACCAAACTGTTAATTTTTTTACGCAATATTGATTGCAATCATAGCCATTAATAGCATGATATCGGAATCACACGTGGAAACTCATTCGCGTGCAATATGCCGGAGAAAGTTAATAGGCAGTTATTTGAACACATAATAAAAGTAAATGGCAAGAAGTATGGAAGAAATATAAAATGTGTTATTAGTACCGATGGTGCAGTACTGGCCAGTTCTCAGTGATAATTAAACAGTATTTATGATATTATGTATAGTAAGTATTGCCAGAGAAAATCGCGGGTTTATGCAATAAAATCTAATTACCTAATCTCTTTCCATGCGGTGTCGTACAAGGAGGAATAGGGCTGTTTAACACCAGACAGTTATATACAGTCCAGACTCAGCTTTAGATGCATTGCTCCGAGTCAACAATAGTGCCCGGAAGTCGGCAATAGACTCACCCCCTATTACGTGGGACTGAATTCAACGATTGGTGAAATGTGGGTGTTAATTCACCTCTGCCTAACCCTCCGGGGATAAAGGAGTGATTATATTTATACATGTAATCTAATTACCAACGGTGGCGATACAAACCATCAACTAAGCGCAACTTATGTATCTGTCATAAAGATTGCATTTCAAAAAAGCGAGCTATGGGTATACAGATAGGTTTCAAAATATAACTATAACTAATTTATCTGTCCCCCCTAAAATAAGTGACAATTTGTTGGCCAGCGTATTGTAGAATAATATGATGAATAATACATTAATAAATATTTATTTATTTTGTTCCTCACACCACCATCTTTACAGGTTGTTACCCAATACAATGGTAGTGGACCATAATAATTAAACTTATACAATATCAATTCATATAAATATATGTAGGTATAAGGAATTACAATAAATAATTAGGTATATGTTCTATTCTATTCTCCAGACGCATTGCCACTTGTCTTAAGGAGGTGGCGTCATTTCCTCCTCATCTCTGAAAGAGTGAAAACAGGTATAGTAGACCTGTAGAAGCCTTGTTGTTGTTATTCAAGTGACTTCTGGAGCAAACTAGCCACAATTTTTTTTTATATAGGACACGCCAACTTGACTTCACCTCGCCTGATGGTAAGCTAAAGGCAAAGTCTCAGGAAAGAGGTCACCATTACAGACACTAAGTGTTACAAAGGTGGCACTCAGCTTGACGGCCTCATCAGATGCTTTTTCACGCCCCGCTTAAAGGCCCCGGGACTATAGGAAGAAGGAAACACGTAGAACCGTAATTACTAATATTCCCTCTAACCCCTCCAGCTAAGCTAAAATGCTTGCGTTAGAAGTGGGTTCATGTCGGTAGTGTGATGACTAGAATTCGAACCCGAATTTCGAACCTTTCGATCGTAAGACCGACTCCTTATGTAACCACTAAGCTACCGACGACGCTTCGAATTTCGCGATTGTCAAATAAAATATCAACTGTAGTAGCCTATTCAACCATTAGAAATGTCACGAAGCTATTGTTGCTAAGACTCAAAGAAAAAAAAAGAAATAATAAGACATGTACAACAAAAAATCTATGTGACACGACGACCTACGACGTGAATACGGTCAGGTGCTGTCGTTCGCGCCTTTTTATTGGTAGCACAGATAAAATATCGTCATTTTTCTATCAATAAGTAGGACAGCAGAGTTTTGGCGCCAACACAAAGAAGGGCGCATCGCGGTATTATGTTATTTTGCGAAATTATTGTGATTCGAGTTTTTATGTACAAAAATCGTGGATTTTTGTACATAAAAGTGAAGTTTACCGCGGTAGCGTAGTGGTACGGGTAATTGACTGCTGAGATGAGGTCTCAGGTTCGATCAAAGGTTTTACCATGGCACACACCAATGACTTTTCGATGCTTTTCGAAGTTATGTGTGTATTTATCGCAGGTTTATAAGTGCCTGGTTAATGGCAATAGGCTCGCCACCTATTACATTGGGACCTAAACATAAACTGGCGAAATGTGGGTGCTAGCACCTCTGCCTACCCCTTCGGGGATATAGGCGTGAGTTTATATTATGTTAAATGGTGGATTTTTAGACATAAGGTCGTTTGACAAAGCACACAAGTGTAGGAAAGTGGCATATTACAGTGAATTATGACTTTTCGTGTTGGTTCCAAATCTTTCTAAGGAGCTTCTAGTAAAGTCCCCACAACTTTACTGAGGCAGCAGTCATCTCATTGAACGGCTTCATCTTCATTATCAACAATCATTCCAAAGGACCGCAAGTTGAAAAATTTGACATTGGTGTAAATTATTATTAATGGCGAGCATTAATAATAATTTTAAAGACATTTACTTGAAATTGGCAAAATTGCCGTGATAAAAATAATGCTACTCAATTTGCTGTTTATAAAGTCATGTTGTCCTCAACTCGACAGGGCTTGGTTCAAGCGGGAAGTTCTCTACACTTACCACTCATAAGAACTCGACGTCTTCCCATTATACAATTTTTATGAGAATGGAAAGTGGTTTTCCACGAAATCAATCAGACTTAAGTTGCGTTTCCGATGATGTTCCGGGCGGGGAAGAGCGGAACGGAGATATGAAAAAGCAAGATGACAGGAAATGAGCGACGCTGTGTCGTGTAGCGGGAACTACTACGCCGCGCGTAATGCTAAGCTTTTAATACACTACATATTGGTTGTATGGTCGTTGACTACATACCATTTACAATTAGATTCTAGACCTTCGCTACGCCAATGGAAGCACCATTGTAACGAAGTGGAGACGAGTCATGGATTAACTTGAATGGTCAACTACACATCTCCGCTTCGCACCGTACATATCTGCTGTAATATAAACGCAACCTTAGCATCTTAATTATAAATCGAAATGTTGTATCACTAAAATTTTATTGCTTTTATTGTTCATTTAGTATCGGTAATGTCGAGATCTTCTGTCATTATTAACTATATTACTTAACTATCATTAATATACCTATATATTGATAGTTAATATCGAAGGTACCTATTTAAAAGAAAGTTTAATGTTATCTTACATAAACTTTCTCGGTAAATGAGGAAATCAATATTAAAATGTCATAAATATTTTAACCACCTGTGTGGCGTTGCGGCAGAGTGTTCGATTGATATGTCAAAGGTGGATTTTAGCGACGGCAATTATTTTTTGGCTGCTGTAAAATGGTTTTTTTTAAATTTTACTTTAGTTAAGGCCAGGATCCGGGCCGCTAGTACCTAAGTACATACCGTATCCATTTAAAGACGCGCATAGTGATTAGGGTGGCAAGAGCGGAAAACAGCTCGTTCTATGTTATCACGGTTCTAATGGTTTCAATCCAATTGTAAGAAAAACAGTTCCTATTATTTAATTAATATTTTAGTGACTTGTACGAGCGTAAAAGGCTGTTTAGTAATTTCAGTAATATAAAAATATCCGATCGCATCTACCGACTTGCATTTAAACGCATAAAAGCAAGTTTGTCTTGAAATACTGGTGAAGCAAGTTACCAGCAAATAAAGAACTTCAACTTATAATTAAGGCTTTCGAGCTAAATAAGCACAATTTCGCCGAACTTGAAGAAGTTACTGAATAAAGACGTAACATCATGCGTCATTGCGCAAAAAACTGTCATTTAATGAATTTTGACATTTTATGCAACAATGTTACGATGTGAAACTTTTTATTGAAAAGCTTGTGTGACATTACATGCATGATTTAAAAAACTTAAAAGTTTGAACATTTTTCATTAAATAATTTTTCATCACAAGTAATATTTATGATTAAAAAAAAACACTATTTTATGCACTTTTTGGCGGTAGATTTACATAAATCGCACCAAATTCCAATCACTCCACTTTCGTTGTGAGGAATTCGTACAAATTCTAAATTCAAAAACTATTCCTTTCGTGCCGCCTAATTGTAAAAAAGGGACAACCTTAGAGTAAATCTCTAAGGTTGTCCCTTTTTTACAATTAGGGTGTGTTTTTTTATAATTAGGTGGTATTGATATATTTAATGATTTTGCGTAGGTTAGGTTACAACCTAACCTAACGTTACAACCTAACCTAACGCAAAATCATTAAAAATATCAATATTATACGCGGCAATATCAATATAACTCTAATGAGTAAAGGTTACTATAAAGTAGATGAGTACCTTAATGATGTTAATGCGTGGCCAACATAAGTCTCTTGGTTGCTCGCACAAAATAAATTGTAAACTAAAGCAAATTTAAAAAAGAAAAATAATCTAGTTCTAATATAGTTCGCTGAGTTTCTTGCTATCTTCTCAGTAGAACTAACCTACCGAACCAGCGAAAGAATCATTTTCCAAAAATTTATTTTTACATTATTTAATATTTTTATATTATATCTTGACATATCCAATTGTAAAATTTTGACGTTCATATGTGCTCTTTGTGTGCCTAAACTGAATAAATGAAATTGATTCTTTGATTCTTTGCAACACTATTGTTCATTTTTAAAATCCTTTTCCCGCCAAAAGCAAAATTTTGCCGGCATCTGCTTAGTAAGGTTTTTAAACTTATTAATTTATAGCTATAATAAAAGTGGAACTGGTTCGATTGACCTTAAAAAGCTGTCTGTTTGGATGTAATCTGATTTAGTCGAAAACAAATGACCATAATTTTATATTAGTGAGCAAAGTTACGCTGAAATGGGTTGTTCTGGAGGACTGGAGTAAGTAAAATAAAAGAGGATCTCTCCCACTACATGTCTGCCAAGAGTGGATGTAGTAAATAATTATGTATTGATTTAGTGGTGCATAGATTGGACACGGCAAATTAATAAATACTACTTACATATAATTTGGAAATTTAATTTATTGAATAAAACTAAAGAATTATTATAATTCGAAAATGTATTGCCTATATTGTTGATTATGCATATATTTTACCAGTTTAAATGTAATTTGAATTACAATACGAAGTATAAGGAAAAAGCGTGTCAGAAACAGTAACCAGGGAAATTCATCTGCCAACATATCTACTGTTGTACAGTTTGGTAGAGGTACTTACTGTATAAAGGTGCATTTTCCTTCATGAATAAATTTATTTTTATTTAATTTATTTTATAAAACAACTAAGGAGTGAGTTATACTGAAGCCTACAGTTACAGTTTCCACACCGCCTATGAAAATTGACAGTGGACGTTATGGGACGTCCGGTAAATGTAGACTATCAAAATCGCGATCGAAAACTACGTATGTAGGTATGATTTTCCTTTGATTATGCTTGAGACACGCTTTATGCCGCTTGTCCTTTCTGTATAATACACGACTTATCGGTACCTCAGTACATAAATTATTTCTATTTATTCTGTAGCGGTCAATGACGTATTAATTATATTGATAGTATGTCATTCACAAAATGGCGGCTTTCAAAAATGGCGCATACACTAAGTATAAAAAACCGTCAGTACAAAACTTTAAGAATGACGTGAGGCGAAATTAAATATAGTGGAATAGTATAAAGCTTATCATGAAATTGTAATTAAGTAAATATGGATTTTTTTCATAACATTTAAGTGGCAGACAAGCACACTGCCCACCTGATGGAAAGTGGTTACCGTGGCCTATGGACGTGAGTAGCACCAGAGGAGCCACACTCGCGGCACCGCCGACCCTGTAAGCACAGAGTTACTGTGCCGTCAGTGTAGAAGACAAAGCAGGACAAGCCTTTAGTCTTCCTACTGACAGCACGAATTCTCCAGTGTACCCTACTCACCGCTGGGAACACAACACGAAGTTATTATGGCCGCGGTATTCTGTAGGGCGGAGGTACTTCCCCAGTCGAACTGCTCAATTGGGCGGAAATATCGCTGTGTCCTACCTCCTTTCTTTCCAATGACGAAAGTAATTTTTTTTTTGTCGCCATTTTAGAGTACGAATAACACATAACGCATCTACAGTTTATAATATACACCATTGGTGGCGGGTACTGTCACTATGTATAGGTAGGTACTTACTTATAATTTTATATCCACAAATAATAAATTCATCATAAGCATAACATAAACTCACGCCTATATTCCCGAAGGGGTAGGCAGAGGTGCTAGCACCCACATTTCGCCAGTATATGTTTAGGTCCCAATGTAATAGGTGGCGAAGCCTATTGCCATTAACCGGGCACTTATAAACCTGCGATAAATACACAGATAACTTCGAAAAGCATCGAAAAGTCATTGGTGTGTGCCATGGTAAACCTGGAATCGAACCCGAGACCTCATCTCAGCAGTCCATTACCCGTACCACTAGGCTACCGCGGCAATATTAAATTCAATCATTCGTCATTTTGTTTTACAAAATGGCGGCAATTGTTGTGTGTCGAAGTAAACGTGTGCTAGATCTCGAAATCAGGATGACCACCAACCGTGCTACCGTTCAAGGACAAAGTACGTCAGCTCTACAGTGGCCCCTAGTAGTCATAGTCATAATCTATAAGGTGGACACGGCGGTGTTTCCACCCGATTGAGCAGTCGGCGGAGTTACTTCCCCAGTCGGACTGCCGAATACCGCGGCCATAATAACTTCGTGTCGTATTCATAGCGGTGAGTTGGGTAACCAGAGCCCACTGGAGAATTTGTGCTGTTATTGGGAAGACTAAAGGCTTGTCCTACTTTGTCTTCTACACTGACAGCACGAAAGTCTGTGCTTACAGGGTCGGCAGCGCGAGTGTGGTTTCTTTGGTGTTACACACGTCCATAGGCCACGGTAACCACTTTCCATCAGGTGGCCCGTGTGCTTGTCTGCCACCTAAATGGTATAAAAAATAATGGATAAAATGGAATATCATATTTTATGATTGTGTATCTGTGTTTGAATATATGTAAGTATATTATTATGTAGGTATGTATAACATGAGTGTATAAGTAGTGTATGTAAATGTGTATGTATTATAGTTGTGTTGTGTGTGTGTGATTATTATAATTATAGTGTACAAATTTAAGTATTATCCTTATGGTTAATAGTTAATTATTCTGCCTGCACCTACCTCAATGCATATCTGCATCACCCTAAGGTAGACAGTCAGATAATGCCTTTGGTATTAAGTCCGCCTTTGTACAATAGATTGAGCATAAAGTTTAAAAAAAGAATTAAAAAATACATGCACTGTATATTGGAAGCGTGATATGCTTAAAAAGAGTTTTAAAATTGGCGAATGCTGAACTGCATAGAATCGTAATTGGCATTATGGGCTCAAAACATACGCTAGCTTTTTTCAGCTTACCTGCACGTTGATGTGTTAACATTCATCAGCTGCAGGTCCTGTAACAAAAAAACGGAATAATAAGTAAACATAGAAATATTAAACTAAAATAAAGTGGATGGTACCGTCGGAAGGGGAAGACCTAGGCGCACATACCTGGACCAAATCGGGGAAGTTTTGGAAAAGGGGCAGGTCAGGAGTGCTCTAAACCGACGAGCATGCATGAAGAATGTACCTAATGAGAGTGAATGAAGCGAGAGTAGTATGTCAGGATCGTAGCAAGTGGAGGTCCGTGATCTCTGCCTACCCCTATGGGAAACAGGCGTGATTTTATGTATGTATGTATGTATGTTCGATCAAAACCAGCCCGCTGTAAACTATACTTCATTCGGTTATATACCTACTTAACTATAGATAAACAATCTTGTAATTTTCACATTACTTTATTACTTATTACACCTGACCGGTTTCGCCTTACGGCATCCTCAAAGGTTTATAATGACATTTAAGAACATTCCTATTAGAAACATTGCGACAGTCAAACATATTAGCTGTAAGTAATATGTTTGAGTGTAATAAGTAATAAAGTAATGTGGAAAAGTACAAGTGAGTTATCAATATGTGTAACAACAAATTCCACCAAGTGCCATCAAACTACACATAAACAAATAACATATTAAACAAATAAAATAAGCTAGCTGATTAACACTAGTACCTCGATTTCGGGTTTTAGTATTTAAAATGAGTTTTTAAACAGAAAAATATGGACGAACTGACTTTATACATAGGTTACACTAAAAGTTTCCGGAACTGGCCACTTACATAAACAATATTTAAAAATTTATTACAACATTTGAAAATAGAACTCTTTGGCTGTAGAATACAGTTTGTTTCATCTGACTGTCTTTTGTTTTTACCTTGTGGCGCCATTTAAAAAATTGTGTGTCTGCATCAACATGGATTTAACTCGGGAAAATTTTCGTAGTATGATTTTCTACGATTTTAAGTGTAATTTGACGGCTCAACAGAGCATCGCTCGGCTTGAAACAGCTTTTGGCGATGAAGCTCCATGCAAGACGACTGTTTATAGCTGGTTTGCAGAATTCAAGCGTGGTCGTATCAATCTCAGTGACGAATCTCGCGATGGTCGGCCGTCCACCGCTGTGACCAACAAAAACATCGATGCTGTGCGCCGTATGATTGAAACAGACAGGCATGTGACCTACCATGAAATTCGGGCATCCTTAGAAATAGGCATGAGTCAAATACAATCAATCCTACACAAACATTTGGGTGTGAGAAAGCTGTGCTCGCGGTGGATCCCACATAACTTGACCGAGGATCAAAAAACGGACCGCGTCACTTGGTGCAGTGCCATGCTTACCAGATTCAACGAAGGTGCGTCAAATTTGGTGTGGGACATAGTAACAGGTGACGAAACATGGATTTATTGCTACGATCCCAAAACAAAGCAGCAATCGAGCGTATGGGTCTTTCAAGATGAGCCGAAACCAACCAAAGTGGCGCGCGTGAAAAGTGCATCTAAGCGGATGATTGCTTCTTTTTTTAATAAAACTGGACACGTGGCTACTGTTGCTTTAGAAAATCGTCGTACTGTGAATAGTGACTGGTACACGACCATTTGTTTGCCGGAAGTTATTGACGAACTCCGTAAAAATAACCGTAAACGCCGTATTATCCTGCACCACGACAATGCTAGTTCTCACACGGCCAGACAGACAAACGACTTTTTGAAGGCGAAAAATGTAGAACTCATGAGTCATCCTGCATACAGTCCCGACCTGGCACCTTGTGACTTTTATCTGTTCCCAAAAATTAAGAACCAATTACGCGGCCAACGATTTTCATCACCAGAAGAGGCTGTCGAGGAGTATGAAAAACACGTTTCAGAGGTCACCACAGAGGAGTGGCACAAAAGTTTTCAAAACTGGTTTGATCAAATGAAAAAGTGCATAGACGCCAAGGGAGATTATTTTGAAAAACAATAAATTAATTTTGTACCTTTAATAGTATTTTTTCATATTCATTCCGGAAACTTATAGTGCGCCCCACGTATATACCTAAAATGCATTAAGAGATATATTAAGATTGGTTAGGTTTAGTTAAGTACCTCCCTAACCGAATTGAGTATGGTGTCTCTCAAACTCCGTTACCTATTTCATTCCACACGTTATTATAGGGGGATTGACGTATTTTTCTTTTATACCACTTAGTGGGCAGACAAGCACACGGCCCACCTGATGGGAAGCGGTTACCGTCGCCTATGGACGTATGCAACACCAGGGGTGTCACACTCGCGCTGCCGACCATGAAGAAACCTTCTGACGCCCCTCTTGAAGAACCCCATATTGTAGGCGCTTGGGAAAACCGCATCAGGGAGGTCATTCCACAGCTTGAGTGTGCGTGGGATGAAGTTTCTTTCATACCGCACAGTGCGCACGGTCTCAGGTCGCAATGTGTGGGGATGAATTCCCTGCCTATGGCGAGAGGTGCGATGATAGAAGGTAGCTACGTCTTCAACCTACTCCGCGACATTATCATGGATTACCTAAACAGTTGGAATCTACCACTGCACTAAATCTTACAAAAATAACGTGCTATTAAATAGAAAATAAAAATAAATATTATCTGACTTAGACTACTGCTTTTACATCAATAAACTTTACGCGATAAAATCTAAGCGAAAAAAATATACCGCTATTCGTTACACATCAATAAAATGGCCGCCTCTCAAAATTTATTATTCATTTCGTTGATTCTCAGGTCTTACGGCAGTTTAATAATCGACAACATAATTTAGCTCATCCAATGAAACGATGATGTAAAGAGAATTTGCAAAACAGTCGAGTTGTATTTTTGATGTCATAAGGCTCATACATATCTCCCTTACGAACATATAATGACGTTTAGATCATACATACATACATATAATCACGCCTTTATACTCAGAGCGTTAGGCAGAGGTGAATGAACACCAACATTTAACCAATAATTGTATTCAGTCCCACGTAATAGTGGGTAAGCCTATTACCGTATTCCGGTTGACTCGAGCCATACATCTGAGGCTGAGTCTGGGCTGTATACATCTGTCTGATGTTAAACAGCCCTATTCCTTAGTCGCCTTGTACGACACCGCATGGGAAAAGATGGGGTGGCCCAAATTCTACTCTGCCGGAAACCACGCGGCTATATAATTTACGGAATCTATGAAAATTGCAATTTGTCCCGGCAAAAGTAGTTACGACATGAGCGGAGCCGTGGGCAGCAGCTGGATCAATAATTGCAGACTTATACAAATACAACACACATTGTATTGCTTACAACTAAACTATCATTATATGTTGTCAAACTGTTGGATATTGCATGAGTTGTGGTCACACGGTTTGACCAATCTGGATAATTTTTAGGAATAAATTATTCAGTTTGGTCATTTCATTTTCTCATAGAGGTTTATTACTTTTATAAATGTTACAATCACGATCCATCCAACTTCTTAGCAAGAAGCGAGGAAGTCAATCCGATAATTATTACTGCCATAGTAGCGGAAGAAAAACAGCAGTAATAAAAGGGGCGCAAGGGAACGGACGTGGCATGCGAGAATATAATGTTTTTGCTGATGGGAGGAAGCAGTGAAGAGCCATTGTTCCTTGCGCATTGTATAGTTTAATGACATGATGTTGCGTACGCTGATGCTATACTTATTGTTTTGTGTCGTAATCTTAAATGTCATTAAAAATGATTGTGTTTCCGTAAGGGCTGTATGATGAAACCAAAAGTGTTTGTGAATTAAGCGTACCCACAAGGCGACAAAATTGCCAATGGTTAGTGGTTTATAAACGTTGTAACACGAAAGGTGTCACTCGTGCATTACACTGAGAGTAGAAAGGGGGGTAAAGCCTCCGGTACTCTCACAAACCGAACATTTCTCACACACACGCACGCACGCGCACACACATACACACGCATACACGTACACACACACACACACATGCGCGTATAATTGTCGTGATGAAAACTATCTCTTAAGATACAGGGTTCTCTGTTAACCTCACCTTCGGCAACCAAAAACGACCCACAGGCGGCGTGCGTTTTGGTCGGTTTTTTTTTTTTTTTTTACGTGCGCAAAATCCCCACGGATACCTCCCCACCGGAGCCGGTGGAGGAGGTTATGTCGGACACGAACCGACTAAAACGCACGCCGCCTGTGGGTCGTTTTGGTTGCCGAAGGTGAGGTTGACAGGCATATCCCTAGCACCCCGGCCGACCCAGGGCCATCTCTCACGATCTGGCCCTCTTCTCGGGTGTGGGGACTACAGAGTCCCCAACTCGTCCCCGGAAACGGGGAGGCGCGCCACGCGCGCCACCGCCGCGGCTTGCTTCTGCCAGGGTGGCAGGCGGCTTCACCTGTCACCCCCAGGCCGCGTTTTGGTCGGTTCGAGTCTGACATAACCTCTACCACTGTCTCCGGTGGGGCGTATCCATGGGGATTTTGTGAACGGTACAAAAAAGGTACAGTGTTCTCCCTAGTTTAAGAGGCTGAGTTTCAAATGCCCTGAACATAGCTTTCAATGTATCCTGAAGCCATCATTGCTTATAAAATGTATGTTGTATGTTATTTTTATTGTCAGCTTTGTTGCAATAAACGTTATTATTATAATTATTTCTATTAAAAAAATCATTGAGTATCCTCCGTCTAGATCTTTTGTTGTGACGAGTTTACACCAACCCTAAGGTATCCTCAGGTCTTTTCATCAGGAAATGAGTACTAAGGTGGACGCCTATTAAATTACGCATTATACACGATTATACTTATAGTATATCAAATACAATATGAAAAATAAATTATAAATGATTACCTCTCAACCCGCTATCTCCGAAGCTGTCATTAAAAATTATATGCAGTAAAACCCAAATCTTCCAATCTGCCATAGCCTCTAGGCTAGTGGGCCGGCAACGAGGAAATTAAATACCCAATTATATTATAAACAAACACAGTAACTGCGTAATAATGATAATACGTTACAGTACGTAAGAATGCCTCATTGTGTAAGAGCCTAGTGCTTAGATAACTTTAACAATAGCGCGGCTGGGAGGCAACAGTTTCTCATCATTTAGAGTTCCTTACCAGAAGAGTAACCAACGGAATCCTATTATTAATGAGATGGAGATGGAAGAATTCATAAGCCCTGTAAGATTCCCTCACCTTCTATTCATATGACTTCGGTAAAACATGGGAACCTAGTATTATTGAACTGACATGGATTCGGTTTTCAGTACTTTCCACATGTGTTTATGCATTGTGTCTAATAAACAACAATGGTAAGACAGTTGAAATACTATGTCAAATATATTTTATTTGTACAATATTATATTTAGTACTACGGAATAATACTACGGAACCATTGGCGTGCGAATCTAGTTCACACGTGGCAGAATTTTACAGTTTTATACCACAGTATAAAGAATTAAACCAGTGAGAAAAGGTGAGTATAACATCCATGCGCAGACATTTAAAAGTCATAAATGATGCAACAACAGGTGCGGCCCAAACGAGTATTATCATTATTTGATATTAAATGCCTAGTATCTGCACGTGGAGCGTGCTAATTCTAAAGTGAAAACTTTGGACGCAACCAGGATTAATAATAATAATGCTTCTTGATACGGCGCGCATCGCGAGGAAGTTTAATCACCGGTAGCTTGGTCTCTGTACCAGATGCCGGTGGGTTGAAGTTTTATTTTTAAACATATTTAATTACTTTTTTTGAATTTATTTAAAAATGTAATTTATATGGAACTTAATTAATAAAAGGAATCAATCAATCAATTAGCCCACCGCAGTCTACTAGGACATAGGGAATAATAATAATAAAATATATTTTTAAATAGGTAGATGTTTTTATACGTATTTTAAAATATAATTGATAAGTTGTATTTTGTGATACAGAGAAATAATAATAATAAATAATAAATTATTATTTTTGTCTCAAAAGAACAAATCAGATAAGTTCACAAATATTATCATAAATAATAAATTGTTTATTGCCTCAAAGAACAAATCAGGTAAGTTCATAAATCTTTTTTTAAGACTAATGCATATTTTGATGTTGCTATTATAAATGGTGTAGGTACTGGTTCCCAAACTAAGTTAAAGCTTGTGTTTTGGGAGTCAGTGAGAGGGATCCATCCTCAGTGTACAGGGCGGATAGCGCCTCCACCAAGTTCTTCGACGCGCAATCAACCTATTCTGTAAGTTTGGTATGCTTATTGACAGATGAGGTTCTGGTGCATGGTTTAATCTCGGAGTTGGAAGGTTAGATAGAGGTCGCTCCCACATTTTGGAAGTAGGCGAGTAAACTATATCATATACAGATCTCCAAGATCTAGATTAATAGAACAGCTCAGTAAACCAGCCTACACATTTATGCAGATGGAACTATAAATATTAATATCTTAAAAATACATACAACGTACACTCCACGTTGCATAAAAAAAAACAATATTTTAAGAACAAAGAATTGGAGCGGAACTAGTGAACTGCACAACTGAAAAGAAGCCTTAGGCTGAATAAAAACTGTTATAAATACAAAGCCTAGTCATAAGTAGGTATTACATTGCTTGAACCACTAGCTAGAATAAAATAATAAAGTAAACATTTTCACTTAACAATTTAACTTTGTAATTAGTGCAATTAGTATTATTTTTGACACTGAATGTACGTCCGTTTAGTTTTACATTGCAGGGCCAAAGATTGACCAATATGGATAATTATTGCGGATAATTATTCATCATATCATCAGGATAATTATCTACATATAATTATTCAGCATGGTCTGGAAGGTGGCAATTAAAAAAAAATCTGCATGTAACACAAAAGTGCACGGTCTGGAATCCATTTTACGATCGCAGTGATTTCATACTAGTTTTTGGACATGGTTTCACTCTCGCAAGATTTGTAAAATTTGCGATTTCATCTCGTTGAGTTCACTTAACTACAGAAACTTATTACAGTTATAAAAATACTAGCTGACTCACCCCAGCTTTGGCTATGACTTTTTCAGAAACCTCATATTACCTATCCCTTAAAACCAGTAAGTTTTTATTCCTCAAATAATGTACGGAAATCTGCCGGATTTGTTGACATTTATGATCCCTGCTCCACTCCCTTAAGTAGTAGTGTGATGATATATAGCCTAAAACCTTTGTCGATAAACGGACTATTCAATATAAAATATTTTTTCAATTCGAACTAGTAGTTCCTGAGATTAGCGCGTTCAAACAAACAAACAAACTCTTCAGCTTTATAATATTAGTAGGTACAGATAATGTCTTGCGTAAAATATAAGGTCATCAAAAAGCCTATCAAATTCTAGTTAAATCAGTGCCGCTGTTTATGCTTAATTCAGTAACAAACTTTAAAATATCATATTTAATGTTAAACATAATAATATGTAAAAAGTGTAGGGAGTAGCTGAAAGTTTCAAATATATATTTAACGATACAAATAGTTAGTTGGACATAAATATGCTGTATGTTTTACCGCATGTACAATGGTGTGTGTTTAGACGAATTGTTTGACATGATGCCCATGCAGCCCATGGCTACATTCTATCATCGCATCTCTCACAACAGGCAGGAGGCAGGTAATCCACCCCCACACACATTCAAGCCACACACACATTGGTGAGACTTGAATCAGAACGCACAGTTATTCTATTCTATATCCCCTCCACACTTAAGCTGTGGAATGAACTCTCTACCGTGGTTTTGTAAGTGGTATAGAAAAAGATCATATTATGTGGAAGCGCATCCAGTGCATTACAGAGCCATCTAGTGAATACAAGCTGAACTATCTGCAACGCACATGAAAGTTCTCGCGAGACATAACATTGTAATGGGACAGTACAACATTTATTTTTATAATTCCCAGACTTAGACCTGCGCCACACTGATGGGAATGCCGTCACAGATCATACGATTTTGAGAGATCATACGTTTTTGAAGGAGGTAGGACACGATGGTATTTACGTCCAATAGAACTTCGTGTTGTGTTTCCAGCGGTGAGTAGGGTAGCCAGAGCTCACTGGAGAGTTTATGTTGTCAGTGGGAAAACTAAAGGCTTGTCCTGCTTTGTCTTCTACACTGACGGCACAGAAACTCTGTGCTTACAGGGTCAGCAGCGCTAGTGTGACTCCTCTGGTGTTACATACGTCCATAGGTCACGGTAACCACTTTCCATCAGGTGCATTGTCTGGTACCTAAGTGGTATAAAAAATACACATCTGAACGTTAATATAACGGCCATTTCTGTCGGTTTTGGCACAAATTAGTTACTTACTAGTCGTGAAGCGAGATTTCGGTAAATCTGAAAGCTAAACACCGAGAAGGTTAACACTTAAGTTAAATTGCTTCAGCGATTAATACCTACAGGATAGAAAGGTTAATATAAACATAAATACCTTGACAACCAGAGAGAGAGAATAACTAATTCGCGATGCGTCCATCGCAGTGCACCCAACGCTGACCGAATTAAGTAAACTTGTTGAATACTTCGTCACGGTTTGCGTAAACCGCGTCTACCATCGCAGCGTTTGCAAATTATTGCAACTTGCATGTGTTTACGCAAATAATTACGGCAGGGCAGAAACCAGTCACTCATAAGTTTTACACTGGAATTCTACAGCAAATATAAACGCGTTTAGTTCAATTTAAATTTAGTTAGCAAAATGTGCAATAATTTCCATTAAATATATATCAAAACTTAGTTCTCACTCATGAGAGGGAGCTATATTTTAAAGATACTTATTGCAAAAATTTGATCTGATTTCATTATCAGCTATATAGATTAAAGCAGAACATGATAATAAATAAATAAATAAGGCTTTATTGCTGATAATATTACAGTTCAGTTCAAAAAGTTACTAAATAAGTTGACAATCGGTTTGGTTTTCCTTTTTTAAATCAACAGCTTGTCCTTCGACAAGAACATGATAGTTGAGAGAATAATATGTTTATAATTCATCATATTACGGCTCTTAAAGGATAACTTTAGGATTGTTTAGTTATATCCTAGTTACATTGCCGCGTAGTTTCAGGCAGAGTAGAATTTGGACCACCCCATCTCTTCCCATGTGGTGTCGTATAAAGCGACTAAGAGATAGGGCTGTTTAACATCGGACAGCATGTCTCGAGTCAAGAATAGTGCCCGAAATACGGCAATTGGCTCACCCCCTATTACGTGGGACCGAATACAATTATTGGTGAAATGTGGGTGATAATGTGTGTGGTGGAGCGATTTCCGAACGCCGAAATGGTATTTTTGGGGGATTTTAACGCCCACCACGAGATCTGGTTGGGCTCCTCCAAAACAGACCATGCGGGAAGAGCCGCCCACGCATTTGCTCTGGTGCACGGCCTGACCCAATTGGTGCACGAGGTCACTAGGATACCAAGAAGGTCGGGCCAAGCACCTTCTCTGCTAGACCTTCTGCTGACGAGTGATCCGGACCGGTACAGTGTATCGGTGCGAGCCGCTTTAGGCAACTCTGACCACTGCCTGGTCTGTTCCACAGTGCCTATTATAGCGCCCCCACGACCCATGCAGGGGAAGCGGCGTCTCTGGCACTACTCGTCAGCGGACTGGGATGGACTTCGTGACTATTTTGCGTCCATCCCGTGGGTTAAGCGCTGCTTTGAAGGTAAGAACCCATCGGATTGTGCTACTGCTGTCGCCGGTGAGATCGGTCTGGGTATGGAATACTATATCTCATACACCGATGTCACCGGTGACCGCGGGGTGCGCCCTTGGTTCGGGCGCGAGTGCGCGGAAGTTGTTGAACAAAAACAGTCTGCGTACCGCGCTTGGGTAAGGGCGCGCGCCACGCGCCATCCCAATCTGGGCCACTACAAGGCGGCGTACAACAGAGCCACAAAGGTCTGTAGAAGGGCCTATGTCAGAGCGGATGCCCTGCGCATAGCGCGGCTTGGTCAAGAGCTAGTGATACATCCCACGGGAAGCCGTGGCTACTGGCGACTGGCTAAAGCCGTGCAAGCCAACTTCTGTCAGCCTTCGCTGCCTCCGTAACCCTGATGGATACCTGGCCCATGAGCCGCAAGAGAAGGCAAATCTGCTGGCTAATCTCTTTGCGGCCAACTCCCGAATCGATGGTTGTGGTACGCAGCCACCAACACTACCCGACAGTGACCACGCGATGCCTGATATCCATATCAGGCAACGCGATGTCCGTGCAGTGCTGCAATCACTCGATGTCCGGAAAGCCAGTGGTCCGGATGGTATTCCAGCGGTAGTTTTGAAAAAATGTGCAGCGGAGTTGTCTCCAATGCTTACGCGCCTGTACCGGCTATCCTACAGTTCGGGTACAGTGCCTTTGCCTTGGAAAGAGGCGAATGTTCAGCCGATTCCCAAGAAGGGGGATCGCTCGGAGCCAGCCAACTATCGACCCATAGCCGTCACCTCAGTGCTGTGCAAAGTGTTCGAGCACATAATTAACAAACAGCTCATGCGGCACCTAGAGGATCACTCCTTAATTAATGACCGGCAATATGGCTTCAGACCGAAACGGTCAACGGGTGATCTTCTAGCATACGTTACCCATCTTTGGGGTGAGGCTATGGACAAGCACGGTGAGTCACTGGCAATTAGTCTTGACATCGCCAAAGCTTTCGATAGAGTCTGGCACAAATCGCTTCTTTCTAAGCTACCTGCCTTTGGTCTGCTTTCTAGGCTGTGCAACTGGGTTGCTAGCTTTCTGCAGGGGCGCCGTATTCGCGTCCTTTGTGACGGACGAGCTTCGGAGTTTCTGCAGGTTAATGCTGGCGTGCCCCAGGGGTCCGTCTTATCACCCACTCTCTTTCTTCTGCATATCAACGACATGCTGTCTACCGGCAATGTTCATTGTTATGCAGACGATAGCACTTTACATGGGAGTTATCATGGACATCCAGCGGCCAGGCAGTCAGATATCGCAGAAAAAAGGCAGCTTCTTGTCACTGAGCTTGACGGGGTCCTGAATCACATTTCTCAATGGGGCTCTGAGAACCTGGTTGAGTTCAATGCCAAGAAGACGCAGGCATGTGCGTTTACAGCAAAAGTATCTTCTTTCCTTCCCCTCCCCACTCTTCAGAGCACGCCACTGCCGCTGCAGGACAATCTCAATATCCTAGGTATGGATGTTCGCTGCAACCTGAATAACAAAAACTACATCGAAAGCATCATCAAAACAGCCTCACGAAAACTCGGAGTCCTGAACAGAGTGAGACGATTTTTCACGCCGGAGCAGCGGTGTCTTCTATACAAGACACAAATTCGCTCCTGTGTGGAGTACTGCTCGCATCTCTGGGATGGTTCAGCAAAGTACTTACTAGATGCTCTCGACAGGTTGCAGCGACGTGCGGTCCGCATCATTGGGAATCCCGAGATCACGAACACCCTAGAACCTTTACAGCTGCGTAGAGATGTTGCGTCCATGGCTGTATTTTACCGTCTGTACCATGGGGAGTGTTCTGATGAGCTCTTCCAATTAGTCCCACCCTCCCCTTTCCTACACAGGACAACGCGTGCAGGTCTTAGATGTTATCCGCACACGGTGCAAAACATCCGATCAAGAACCAAGCGGTTCGGAGACTCTTTCCTCTGTCGCACCATTAAGGCCTGGAATTCATTACCAGCTCACGTGTTTCCTTCTTCCTACAGTCCCGGGTCCTTTAAGCGGGGCGTGAAAAAGCATATGATAAGGCCGTCAAGCTGAGTGTCACCATTGTCACACGGTATGTGTAAGTAATGGTGACCCTCTTTTCTGGGACTTTGCCTTCAGCTTACCATCAGGCAAGGCGAAGTCCAATTGACGTGTCCTATATAAAAAAAAATAAAAAAATAATTCATGTCTGCTTAACCCTCCGGGGATAAAGGCGTGATTATATGTATGTATGTATATATCTTATTTTTACGTGTATAATTTTAGTAGATAGTAAAGTGACATCTGTACATAATTATACATACTTGTACAATAATCGTCAGAATATCAATATTACAAATATAACAGAGCAATCTCAAATCACACACCGAAAAATATTTACCGTAAATTGAGAATGTTATTACTGTTTTCAAATCTTGTTTACAAGTTTAAAAATGGAAATGAATGTTGCAATATTTTTATTACAATAAATAAAAATTTTAGACTTTATTTCCATAAAATTAAAGCTTAAAATAAGAACAAAATTTCTTCTTTATTTAAGCTAACAGAATATGCCTTCCGATGACTCAGCCATTTATTCAATATATTTGATGGTAGAAGTTAATTAAATTATTCTCATTCTAAGTAATCTATACAGAAATAATTTATAAACATTAAATACAATAAAAATAAAATAACTATTGTACAACTTATAGCTAAGAACAATTAAAATGCGTCGTAGAAAAAAAAAAAAAAAAAAAAGAACTAGCCCATCACAATTCACTGCTGGACTAGACCTCTTCCAATGTTGGGAGGCGTTTCCACGCTGGCCAGACGGGTTGTTACAGGGTTTTATTTCCTTTTTTCTTTCTCTCGCAGTGATATTGTCTGCATATTTTTCCGTTAGTCGCCTCTTACGACACCTATCAAATGAGATGGGGTGATACTTGTTCCTTCTCCGTCACCACACGGTTATTTGCCAAACTCTTTATATTTCTTTTTTTTGTTATATAGGACACGTCAATTGGACTTCGCCTTGCCTGATGATAAGCTGAAGGCAAAGTCACAGAAAAGAGGGTCACCATCACTTACACATACCGTATGACAATGGTGACACTCAGCTTGACGGCCTTATCATATGCTTTTTCACGCCCCGCTTAAAGGACCCGGGACTGTAGGAAGAAGGAAACACGTGAGCTGGTAATAAATTCCAGGCCTTAATGGTGCGTAATTTGCTCTTAATTGGACAACAACACAGTATTGTTTTCTGTCAACGCTACATATAGCCGATGAACTGCCACGTCTTGGTCTATGCCTGTCGGCGCTGCTAATTACCGGGCAGTAACCCTTGGAGTGCATTTGTTGTAGGAGTATTTAACATGAGACAGATATATACAGCCCCGACTCAGCCTCAGATGCATGGCTTGAGTCAACAATAGGGCCCGGACGACGGCAACAGGCTCACCCCCTATTACGTGGGACCGAATTCAATGATTGGTGAAATGTGAGTGTTAATTCACCTATGCTTAACCCTCCGGGGACAAGGGCGTGATTATATGTCCCTTAGTAAAACGTATGTGAGACAATATATATGAGCTGCTTGGCTCCCGGCAGAGTAGAATTTGGACCACCCCATCTTGCGAGGCGCGGAGGGATCACAAATGTACTAAAAATAGTCACCATATTGCAATACAATTTATAATTTGGATATTCGTACCTCCGCCCTACAGAATACCACGGCTATAATAACCTCGTGCTGTGTTCCCGGCGGTGAGTAGGGTAGCCAGAGCTCACTGGACAGTTTTTGTGCTGTCAGAGGGAAGACCAAAAGCTTGTCCTGCTTTATCTTTTACACTGACGGCACAGAAACTTAGCGCTTACAGGGTTGGCAGCGCGAGTGCGACTCCCTTAGTGTTACAAACGTCCATTGAGTGACCAGCTGCTTTACTAGATATGCTACAGGTAGCCTGTGTTAAGAATAAGCAGTGCCCAATAACTTACGACCACGTAAGTCAGAGAGCTAGAGGGGCCTGTAATAACTAAAGATATTAAAAAACTACAATGTGTTCTTGCATGCCAACAAGGTAGACCGAAGAGGACTCTTAAATGTACTAAACCACTGTAATACCTTTGGTCAGTAATAAATGATTTTGATTTGATATGATTTTGGCACGTAGCGATGTGGTGACGGAACCACATCGCCACGTGCCCCTCTAGACGACCTTATCAATAGACTCAAATCTATTCGCTTAGTTAACAAGATTTCAATGACCATCTGATTCATTCATTTGATACCCGTGAATGGACAAACAGTTGTTTTTAATTCTGAACCTTGTACCATAGCAAGAAGGTTTAAATTAGTTTAAAGAGGTCGACTACTTTCGATGGGCCTGCGTACGAAAAGAATGAATCATAGAAAGATTACCAAAGAAATAATATTCTAGGTCGCCGTGTAATTACGTACATTTACATCCGTAGGTGAGATGAAAATTTAATTCAATCTGATAGTGTTTTCTTTTTGATATCGCCTATGAGATTTGGAGGTCAGACAGTGACTTCACGGAAAATATCAAAGTTTTTTTTTAATACCACTTAGGTGGCAGACAAGACTAAACCACTCACAAGGTTCACTCACATGGACGTTTGTAACACCAGAGGAGTCACACTCGCACTGCCAACCCTGTAAGTACAGAGTTTCTGTGCCGTCAGTGTAAGACAAAGCAGGACAAGCGTTTAGACTTCCCACTGACAGTACAAATTCTCCAGTGAGATCTGGCTACCCTACTCACCGCTGCGAACACAACACGAAGTTTAATGGCCGTGATATTCTGTAGGGCGGAGGTACTTCCCCAGTCGGGCTGCTCAATTGGGCGGAAATACCGCCCAATAGAGCCGACTAAGTGGAGCCGTTTCGTAGTTAGACTGAAACTGGGGTCCAACTGAGTTGATTCCGAGGAGGACAGAAAGGATGGCAGTGACCTAGAGATAAATTTGAACGTCGAGAAGGAAGCTTTTGCCTAGTTTTGTGAGTGGTTTAGCGGGTGTATCGACTTGTAGTTTCAGTTCTATAAGTATGTACGAGTATTCTATGTTAATACCAAAAAACTAGCGACATTGGTTTCGGAAGAAAACTCAAAGAATAACACTTCTATCAATCAATCAATTAGCCCCCGCAGTCCACTGCTGAACATAGGCCTCTTCCAATGTACACCATTTTTATCCGATCCTCTGCCATCCGCATCTAGTCTGTCCCAGCCACCTTTTTCAGGTCGTTCGTCCATCTGGCTAGGGGGCGCCCTACCTTTTGTTTACCTTCTCGCGGTCTCCACTCTAGGACTCGTTTGCTCCATCGGCCATCGGTCCTTCGACAAACGTGGCCAGCCCATTGCGACTTCAGCTTGCTTATTCTGCGACCTATGTCGGTAACTTTAGTTCTCTGTCGGATAACCTCGTTCCGATATTCAGAGAAACTCCAAGCATAGCTCGCTCCATAGCCCGCTGCGCGACATTAAGCTATGGAGCAGCCCCACTGTAAGTGTCCACGTTTCGGCACTGTAAGTCATTACAGGTAAGACGCACTGTTCAAAGACCTTTGTTTTTAGGCAATGTGTTCTTATTATTAATTCTGGGCAGTCGGGTAAAAACGGAGCACAAATAATTTTGCTCCCCGTTTCCCATATCAATGTAACTCGCTGTATGCTGTCTATTGCTTCAGAATAAATGCAATCAGGTTTAATTCTGTGAATAGCAACAAAGGCACAATGTTATCACAATTGCAGCGGTTAGCATTGGCTAACTATATTTTTCCTTGAATCATTGAACAGGACATGCTTTTATGAAATTCAAATATTATTATGTAGTATATCAATAACTGATTTTTTATTTTTATACCACTTAGGTGGCAAACAAGCGCACGGCCCACCTGACGGGAAATGGTTACCGCGGACTATGGATGTGTGCAACACCAGCAGGCTTAAAATGGCCACTTTTTTGGAATCGTATTAGGATAATATTTTGTCATGAAACAATATTTACTCGAAATCAGAAGCTGCTTAGCTAATGAATTGTTATAATTCTGCTCATATGAGTGACCATTTTACGAGTTTATATGAATCTATCGACAACTACTGGAAATTCATAAAGTTACTTGTTGTAAGCAGACTTGCCCAATGTGGCCTTTTTGGACCCGCAGGGGCGTTACACTCGCGCTGCCGACCCTGAAGAAACCTTCTAATACCCCTCTTGAAATATCCCATATCGTAGGTGCTTGGGAAAACCTTCTGTAACAGTGCTGTAATTACAAATTAATAGGTATACATACCTATTCCTACCGATAAAAACTTATTTTGATTGTTTATTTTTCGACTTACTTTGGGAATTAAAAATAATTAAAAGTCATAGTTTCATTTGTGTTAGGAAAAACTTTCTCAGCAAATATGTGCACTCGTAAAATCTGCTGTCGAAATATTGTACAGAATTATTAATAAAAATATCAGACAAACTTCTCGTGTATAAATCATGTAGGTGCGATGCTATCTGCGCGTACGCAGTTTATCATTAATCTTCTGAATCTCGTAATATCTTCGAAAGTGTATGCTTCCGGCTATATAAAATGTTGGATATTGTTTAACTGTTCACCTGCTATCTTGAAATAAAATCTAAATATAATTCAGTTTCGTTTTTTATCTTGCCCACTGTGCCCCTCCCCATACCTGTACTATTGAGGTTCTGTGTAGGACAACGGCACAGAACATACATATAATACAGCAACGAGCAACCGAAAAAAAAAACGACGTGTTGCACTCCGGGAGTGCCGGCAGAAGTGAAAACTTGAATATTAACGTTGTGCATTTTTGATATTTTGGAATGGTTAGAGAATAATTTTGTACGAATAGCTTTCATTATCAGTATAAAAGTACTATTATTTATGTGGTGGAATACAATATTCATTTATTGCGCTATCGTACACAAACATGACAATTTATATTACATTAAAAATTTAACACTTCAGAACTATTACAATTATTTTACATTAAAAAGTTTATCACCGCCATCACACATGTGACAGTCGTGTGACATTCACGCAAGCGCCCTGCGCCGCCTGTCCTCTCTCCATCCGTCTTACGAATTTTCGATCAGGTCACGTGTCCTGACGCGAGTTTAGAAATTTGTACCCATTCCAAAAAAAGTACACAGCGCCGCTAAAGAAGTTTTCATTTCAAAAATAACAAAAAGACCTGACTGCTGTCGAAAAGATCTAAACAAGTTTGATAGCAGGCGGTACCCATTTGCCAATACTAATATTATAAAGAGGAAAGATTTGTATTTTGTATGTAACGAATAAACTCAAAAGTACTGGACCGATTTTAATAATTCTTTTTTCATTAGAAAGCTACATTCTTCGTGAGTAACATAGGCTACTTTTTGTCCCGATATTCCCATGGGATCAGGATTTACGCGGGTGAAACCGCGGCGCGGTGCTAGTTTTATTATAAACCGGATGAAAATTAATGGGTATTATACTGTCTGCTTTCAAACTTATTTGGATCTTTTAGACAGCGGCCCGGATTTTTTATTTTTTAATAATTTATTTTATTTTCAACTTTTTAGTTATGATATGACATATAAGACTTGTATATTATGTATATTTGTAATCTTCTAATTCCCTTCATTTTGATAAATACATACATACATACATATAAACACGCCTTTCTCCCTGGAGGGTTAGGCAGAGGTGAATTAACACCCACATTTCACCAATAATTGTATACGGTCCCACGTAATAGGGGGTGAGCCTATTGCCGTATTCCGGGCACTATTGTTGACTCGAGTCATGCATCTGAGGCTGAGTCTGGGCTGTATATATCTGTCTGATGTTAAACAGCCCTATCCCTTAGTCGCCTTGTACGACACCGCATGGGAAGAGATGGAGTGGCCCTAATTCTACTCTGCCGGAAACCACGAGGCGGAATTCATTTTGATACCCATACTAAAATGGATAAATTTGAATTAATTTATTAGATATAACATAACATAAACTTACGCCTATATCCCCGAAGGGGTAGGCAGAGGTGAATTAATTCATTTCAGTTAATTTTAGCAAAAAATCCACTCCATAGTTTTGTTGACATTTTATGTACCCTATGACAATCGCGAGATGAATACCTTTCATTTGAGATCCCATTCATCGAACTCTGTCCCGCTGTTAGGCCTGTAGAGGAAAACAAAAAAAACTGCATAGGTACATTGACAACCTCTGTGGCGTAGCGGTAATGAACGCGACTGCTACGCACAGGAGGCGTGGGTTCAATCCCCGCTCAGTGCAAATATTTGTGTGCATGAATATGGGTATTTGCATTGGTCTGGGTGTTTCTATTTATAATATGTATGTATTTACAAAAAAAAAGTATTTAAGTAGGTATGTTTATCCGTATTCTAGATTCCATAACACAAGTTAAACTATGCTTACCATGGGGTCTAGATAGTGTTGTGTACAATGTTGTAGAATATTTATTTATTAATATATATTTATTTATTATTATATATGTTAAGACATACAAACATAGATATTCACGTAAAATATTACACTGGCAGTCACAGTCGGGTAAGAATAAAGAATTTTCTTAGATTTAATATGGGAATTTTATTAACCATTGTCTTGATGAAGAATCGAATTTCGAATAGGTAACTACCAAATATTTATTTATTTTCAATTTGATTCTCAATTCGAAATTTTAGTTTCCGGGTTATGTTTTGTTTTCTTTTTTCGATAAACACAGGGGCTAACGCATTTCATAATTACGTTATTTTATTTTTATTTGCAATTTCATCCGGTAGGCGGCGATAGTTCGCGATTATCGAAATCGGAGTTCGCAACATAAAAGATGACAATAAATGTAGTTAAAATATTTCCATTTTTACCCGATTGCGCCAACGAGGGTATAAATAATATGTATGTATCTATGTATGTATGTAATTTTCTTTATTCCCCTCAACTTTGTAATCCTGAATTGTTAAAATGTATTTTTTTTTATTGGTGATAATTTAATCATTGTTTAATCTATTCAATGTTCAAGTTGTGTACGTCAGTAATAGGGATGCATATTAGAAAAATTACCGCAATCCAAATTATGAATCAAAAGTGTACAATATGTATTCTGTAGATGTACCATTTTAAATAAATAAACAAATAAACAGGCCTAACGGCTGGACGGATTATGATGAATCAAATAAAAGGTATTCTACTTTCGAGTGTCATAGGGTACATAAAATGATTTTTGATGCTAAAATAAATAAAACACATTAATTCAAATGTTTCGATTATCGAGTATCGGTATAGTATCGAGAGTATTAAAATGAAGGGAGCTAGAAGGAGATAACAAAAAAATATGTGATAAAATATGTCATATCATAACTAAAATGTTTAAAATAAAACAAATTGTTCAATCAATCAATTAGCCCACCGCTGCCTGGCCACTGCTGGACATAGGCCTTTCCCAAAGTGCGCCATTTTCTCCGATCCTTATTACTGCTGTGTAAAAAATAGAAACAGATTTGATAGCAGGCGGAACCCATTAATTTTCTTTCGGCTTATGATTTGCAAATGAGTACCGCCTGCTATGAAACTTGTTACACAGCCTGCAGTCGGGTTTTAAATTTTTATAATTTATTTTATTTCAACTCAGAAAAACAATACAATTACGCAAGAACTTAAGAGTTCATAATAACATTTTTTATTAGGTACTTTCTAATGGCGAAATAGTAGACATAGCATTAATTCTAAAATCCATAGAAAGCTATAGCTCTCCTCTTTAGATATTTAATCCAAAATTTTAATTAAATTATGCGTAACAAAAATTAAATTATGCGTAAAAATAAAAGAACAGCGCAGTTTCTCGTGCGTTGTTCGACAAAGTCAAAGATTGATATCAAAACTTTAAAATTAATATTTCAGAAATTGAACTGATAATGAAAAGTATCGCGATTCTGAAGGTAAAATATATTCAGATTCGTATCAAAATGATTATTAGGAAGTATTAGGATCAAAATGAGAGTAGGAGGTAGAACACGCCGGTATTTTCGTTCAATTGAGCAGTCTCAATCATTTAATTCGGTCCCACGTAATAGGAGGTGAGCCTATCGCCGTCTTTCGGGCTCTATTGTTGACTCAAGCCATGCATCTGAGGCTGAGTCTGGGCTGTATATATCTGTATGATGTTAAACAACCCTATCCCTAAGTCGCCTTGTACGACACTGCATGGGAAGAGATGGGGTGGTCCAAATTCTACTCTGCCGAGAACCACGTGGTATGTATGCTTTTTTATCAAAAAAATATTCTGAGAAAGTGTTTTAAACTTTGCCCTCGGTTACTTTCTACCATTGCATCGTGCTCTTACCACAGGTCAACCCTCAAACTTTAAAACCTCTTTCCATTAAGGCCTGGAATTCATTACCAGCTCACATGTCTCCCTTTTTCTACAGTCCCGGGTCCTTTAAGCGGCGCGTGAAAAAGCTTATGATGAGGCCGTCAAGCTGAGTGTCACCATTGTCACATGTAAGTTATAGTGACCCTCTTTTGAGACTGCCCTCAGCTTACCATGTAAGGCGAAGTCTAATTGACGTGTGCTATAAAATAATAATAAAAAACCTGAACGGTCACTAAAATACAACACGACCCGAAAGATAATTACTTCAACGAACTTACAAATAGTGAAATTAACTTTAATATTAAATATAATAATTGAATATTTAACTATTTTCTTCTAAATATTTCCGAAGGATTAAAGGATTAGATACTTAAAATAAAATTTAATAAAATCGTTTTCACAGGGACTAATCTATGGCTAGGTACTGCAACAAGAAATGTCGGGTCAAATATTAGCTTTATAGTCTTCAGACAATTTATACTGTTGATTGAAGCACTTGGTGAAATTTGTTGTTACACATATTGAGAACACTTGTACTTTCTCCACACTATTTCTTATTAGACCTGACCGGTTTCGCCTCACGGCATCCTCAAAGGTTCACAATACTTCTATATCAATGAAATAATGTAGAATACATTTTTTATACCACTTAGGTTGCGGGCCCACCTGATGGAAAGTGGCTACCGTGGTCTATGGACGTGTGCAACACCAAGAAAGTCAGAGACGTGCTGCCGACCCTGTAAGAACAGAGTTTCTGTGTCGTCAGTGCAGAAGACAAAACAGGTCAAGCTTGGTCTTCCCACTGACAGTACAAACTCTCCAGTGAGCCCTGGCTACCCTACTCACTGCTGGGAACACAATGGGGCGCGGTATTCTGTAGGGCGGTACTTCCTCAGTCAATTAGGATGGGTATACCGTCGGGTCCTACCTTTTACAATATAGAAGAATATTCGTAACTGTCATTGTGAACCTTTGAGGATGCCATGAGACGAAACCGATCAGGTGTAATAAAAATACTGTGGATAACGTACAGGTGTGTTCTTAATATGTGTTATTGCCTGCAGCTTAGCTTATGAGAGAATTAATTTCATTATACTTTCAACACCTGATAACCTTTGATTAATTTTTGTGGGAGCTTTGTACTATGATCGTAAGCAAGTGGAAAATATCGTCTCTGCCTACCCCATTGGAACCAGACGTCATTTTACATAGCGTCATACTTGAAGAAACCCGGATGAAAACATAATGATGTAACATAAACAATTTTAAAAAAGTAATACTTAATTATTAATGAAGGTATGGCGGGCGTGGTCGAAATATTCAAATATAAACGCTAACGTAACCATAGATAATATTGGCAAAAAATATGTAATCATGTAGGTATAAATAATAATATAATGAATGATTGATTAATGCCTGCGTTAGCTTGTCACGATAATAACGCCATTATAACAACATAACCGCCGTGCGAAGCAATCATCACAGCATCACTTCTTTTTAATTAAGGTTCCGTAACTCTCGGGAGAGATTCAGGTATCGCCCGATCCTCAGAGCTCGCGCTGCGCGAAGGTGACTCGCGCTAGGACCCACCGTCCTCCATGAACGCTGGCCTGGGTATGACAGGTAGAGCTGCCAGTCACCCCAGTAAAAACAGGCCGGAGCGGGGAACGCAATGCGCATCTCCCTTTATCCGATGGCAAGATGAAAACACCGTTGTAGCCACACTCGAGGAGGCCATCTCGAAATCGGTAATGCCCCTGGGTCATGGATGGCTCGGGGTGCAAAGGATGTGTTAATGGCAATCTTACCTCCGGCATCTTTTTTTTTCGTGCGAAAAATCCCCTTGGATTCTCCTTCTCATCAGAGTCGGTGAGAGTAGTTATGTCGGAGTCGAATCGACTAAAACGCACGACTTCTGGGGTCGTTGTTGGTTTCCGGAGGTTAGGTTAGTAGGCATATCCCTCGCACCACAGCCGACCCAGGTCCATCTCTCTCGATCTGACCTCCCTAGGGTGTGGGGACCACGGAGTCTCCAACTGCTCTCCGGAAAGAGTGAGGCCTGCGCTCTTGGTGGCGCAGGTCATTCATCGACTTCCGACGCTCGAGTTACCTCAGTACGTGGGCAGCTTGGCTTGTGATCCTCCTTCGCTCCCGCTGGCACTTCCACCCCGCCTCCTCCTTCAAGAGCATTACTTGGTCGCAGAAGGAGTCGCCGGCCGCCCACGCATCCGCGCATCCTAATCCTCCGGCATGTAAATACCCAAGACAGTGCGGTTCTAGTCGTTCGTTAGTTCGATTCCGACATATCATCATCGTGTTCCTGGTTGGGGGCTTCTACTCAGAGGCTGGGGTACCTACCTACACTTACTGCTCATCCTTGAGATTTGAATGCATAGGTAATGCCGCTTTTTTGGGAGTAACTAGAGTACTAACTAGAGTACCGAATTTTCGACCCCAAGATGAAAGTCTTAGTCAGAGCCTCAGACAGGGCAAACGATTCTATAAGGATTTAGTTTTTTCCCATTTGAAGTAGGTATTTAAGTATTTGAAGCGTATGACCGCCTTCCTTTTTCATAATGCAAGGTATACGGAACCCTTCCAGTGCGAGGCTAACTTGTTCTAGACAGGTGCTTTTATTTAAATGTATGCTGTGCTTTTTCTTTACGAACAAAAAGAGTTTAGAATTACTTTCTTTTACTTTTACATTCCGGTCACTTGTAATATGGCTAGATAACTACATCACAGACAGCCTCCGTGGCGTGGCGGTAGTGACCGCGGCCGCTACAAGGCGCGGGTTCAATCCCCGCTCATAGCAAATATTTGTATGCATGAATATAGCCGCGAGGTTTCTTGTAGCCATTGGGCCACCCCATCTCTTCCCATGCGGTGTCGTACAAGGCGACTAAGGGATAGGGCTGTTTAACATCAGACAGATATATACAGATGCATGGCTCGAGTCAACAAGGGTCCGGAATATGGCAATAGACTCACCTCCTATAACGTGGGACCCAGTACAAATATTGGTGAAATGTGGGTGTTAATTCACCTCTGCCTAACCCTCTGGGGATGAAGGCGTGATTATATGTATGTATGTATGAATATAGGTATTTGCATTGGTCTGGTCATGCCTCGAAGAATACGTTAAGCTGTCAGTCCCGGTTGCAATACCAACTTCTATAGTAGTCGTTATGGGTAGTCGGAGCCCTAAAAATTCCAACAAACTAGTCTAGCAATACTTCAATATAGCCTTTGGGTTGTGGAGGTCAGTTGACAGTCGTTTCACAGAAAATATCGACGTTCAGCCAAATCCGCAGTTGACTGGTAAAGCGAACCCCAGAGGTGAAAGTTTCGGATGCGACTAGAATTAACGCTAAAATGAAGAAAAAGTACATCACTATGATATCTTCGTATTTAGGGGTCCATATACGAAGGGTAAATAACGAAATCCTGTTAGTAACAGCTTTTGTCTTTCTATCAGCGGGGCGTATGTGTATACACCGCAATAGTTTGACAGTTGAAAAATAAAAAATCGAAATTCAAAACAATTCATTACATTAAAAAGAAATAAAAGATTAAATTCATTGTTCTTCCTTTAGTATATTGAAGTAACATAACATAAACTCACACCTATATCCCCGAAGGGGTAGGCAGAGATGCACCCACATTTCGCCAGTTTAGGTTTAGGTCCCAATGTAATAGGTGGCGACCCTATTGCCATTAACCGGGCACTTATAAACCTGCTATAAATACATACTACATAACTTTGAAAAGCATCGAAAAGTCATTGGTGTGTGCGATGGTAAACCTGAGATCGAACCCGAGACCTCGTCTCAGCAGTCCATTACCCATACCACGAGGCTACCGCGATAAGTGATATTGTGATTGTGATATTGAAGTGTGTTAGGAAATAAATATAACATGTGTAACCTAACCTAACTTTATCTCTAAGGAAACTATATGATATACCGTTGTGAAAGTGAGAGTTTATGGAATAACTTTACGAGTTTAATTTCAATTAAACATTATTTACGCAAATTAATTTCACAGTTCACGAGAAGAGCAAACTTTTAGTGCTTAGAAAGTTTTCCTGGCTGTATGCAAATGCTTCCTTTGCGTATTATGCAAAAGACTATAACTTGTCAATGGTGGTTCATAAATCAATAGCAGATGCGATAGCTATTACTTTTATAAAAACGCACGCAAATACTTGTAATTTTATTTTAGTTATGAGCAATCTTCATTTTGAATTCTATAAAATCTATAGGCAATTGCATTGTTATATCATATCATCAATATTTTGATACCAACCGCTCACATTGACAACAATAATGAAATTGAACATTTCATTTTTTTTAAATAACAAAAAGACAAATCGATTTCAGGAAACAAAAAAAAACTGATAAGTGTAAAATAACAGAATTTTTTAGAAGTTCGTTCGTTCCATTTAAAGAATCAGTTAAAAAAATTGGAACGCAAAGAGAGGATGACGAAGTATAAGGTAGGTACTATAAGCGTTTTTACTTCAGCAGAAAAATAATAAACAACGAGTATAATGTTATTTGGGTTTATTTCACTCTAATTTTAACCACAGAACGCTTGCATTACACGTATGTTGGTTTTTGAACTGAATGTTACTACTTTTTAAATTCATAAACAACTTTGCTGACACAGATTAAAAATTCATTTCAAATTTCGAACGTCGCTTTTTATTAAGTAATCTGTGACATTCCTGGGCCTTGCGTTCCACTTCTAAGCTGTACCGCAGCTTAGAAGTGGAACGCAAGGCCCAGGAATGTCCAAGTTCATCCAACTTGCAGTTTTACGCTCGTGACTCGAATGATTGAGCGGCGACCACATTCTTAACTCCTCATACTTTACATTTTATGAACAAACCTTGTATTTGTAACATTATGCGTGGACACTGCCGCTTGTAAATTAATAAGGCTTTTTATGACAAAATCTAGTTGAGGAAAATAGCACTTCTCTATTAACACGATTGCTGCGAAGTCACGGCTATCAACCGGATATCGGATTTCTGTGGGCGAAGCCTATAAAAAATTACTTGGATTTGTATGAATATTTGTTTCTATTTAGAATCGCCATCATCAAAGCGTTTGTCCTAATCACATCCACAGGTTATATATTGGAGTTCGGGGTCTCCTACTTCACTATTAGAACTAGGAGTTTTACCATGCCGCATTGTTTTGAGTTTCCGATATTTCGGCGCAGTTCCAATCACCATGATTACGGAGGAACTGAAGTATTGGTGGTAAATAGTGAAAGGGATTTTAGGAGTAAAAGAAAGAAAGAGGGTAGCTCTTTCCAGTTCTTTTATATACGGGAAACTCAAAACAATGCAACATGGTAAATATTGCCCTGGGTCGGCCGGGGTGCGAGGGATATGCCTGTCAACCTCACCTTCGGCAACCAAAGCGACCCACAGGCGGCGTGCGTTTTAGTCGGTTCGAGTCCGACATAACCTCTCCCACCGGCTCCGGTGGGGAGGTATCCGTGGGGATATTGCGCACGTAAAAAAAAAAAAACATGGTAAATATTTTGATAATCCTAATAGTAATGTGAATGACCGTGATAGTTCAAATATTCTCCTACATTTTTATTTCTTTTATTTGTATTTGCTATAGCGTCTGATTTAGGAGGTTAGACGACCTCCCAAATCCTAAAGGAAAGCCTGCATCAGCACCTCGTCCGTCAAACAGCAGGTACAGCTTGAAGATAAAGTTGCTTAGGGCCCAATATCTAGTAGATCAATTATCAAGAGATAACATTGATATCGTGATCTTTGATATTAGATCGAGACAAAATTAATTAATTATTTTTTATTATGAGAATTGTTACTCTTTTCATTTTAAATCGTGACGATCGTTTTTGATATTTAATTTGATATTGACAGATAATATATATTGAAGTGAGATATCATCTTTTTTAAATCAATTACAACTATTTTAATAAGTAAAGAAATACAACTTTGAATATTAGGATTGTTTCCTGTTTGTATTATGTATACTTTTCGTAATCAAGACATCAGAATTCATTACACAAAACCAATCAAGGTCTGTGGTTAGCTCGCTCGCACCACAGAATAACTAAGAGGAAAGCAGATTGGACACACGGGCAAATTAGAGGCCGGAGCCTTCTAGGCGTGCTTCGAGAATGTTAATACCCGATCGAGGAGCGCACGAGCAGTAGGTACTAACCATTCGCGGAAATTCCCTCAATAACAATCAAAGAACACAATTGACAGCCTCTGTGGCGTGGCGGTAGTGAACGCGACTGTTTGATCCCCGCTCAGTGCAAATATTTGTATGCATTTGCATTGGTCTGGGTGTTTCTATTTATAATAATAAGTATAAAAAAAAATTAGTAAGTTTATCCATTTTCTAGATTCCATAACACAAGCTAGTTAAGCTATGCTTACCATGGGTCTAGATAGCTTTATGTAGAATATTAAAAAAAAAATTGTGACACAAAAGATTCTCTATGTATCTTACTAGATAAACTGATTAGAATAAAAAAAATCCTCGGTTAGATTAGGCGGGAACAAGTTTTGAATTTTGAATATGGAACATGGAACGGGACGCACAGATTAGATAAAAGAGTTGATGTATTTTGTATGTATCTTTGTATGCTAGTACAGTCATAGCACAGAATAGATAGGTATAGTACCGATGACGTACTGATCATGACGCGCCTTTTTTTAAATCCTCTCTGACTAACTTGCGTTAATCTCGGTCGTATCCGAAGCTTTCGTCTCGGCTTAATAATGTTTAATAATATTCTATAACATTCTACACAACGCTATCTAGACCCACGGTAAGCATAGTTTAACTAGCTTGTGTTATGGAATCTAGAATACGGATAAACATACTTAAATACTTTTTTTTTTTGTAAATACATACATATTATACATAGAAACACCCAGACCAATGCAAATACCCATATTCATGCATACAAATATTTGCACTGAGCGGGGATCGAACCCGCGCCTCCTGCGTAGCAGTCGTGTTCACTACCGCCACGCCACAGATACTGTCAAGGATTCCGGGGTTCGTATTTCTCTTACTGCATATTTGGTTGAACTCAAAGTTCAGCTCGCAGCTCGCAGTTTGAAAGAAAGAAAGAAAGAAAGAAAGATCCGTTTATTATACACACACATACACACTTACACAACACATAAAAAAAAACATGAAATAAAAAATAAAAAAAATAAATCCACAATCGGCACATAAAAAAAAACAAACAAGTAAAAACATAAACAGTACGATACAAATAATTAGATATATGAGGTAGGAATGCCGTGCCCGCACCAACCCGACCGCACCCCGCCACAGCGAAACACCATCACACAGCGCACGCTTGCGACAGTATTGTCTGTTCCGACCCGCGGGGCATACGTGTTTTTTTTTTTAAATTTTTTCTTCCTATTGAGAGTGTTATAATACTACTGCGGCGCAATGTAACAAAGCATTACTGCGGCGGAGCCGGGCCGCGCCGAGAAGCCCCTGCACCGCACACCTACCACATCACACAATAAAATATAGATACCCCGACGCACACCGACGGGTTGCTGCACTAGAATAAAAGTACCTTTGTAATATGACCTTCACAATGAAACTTCATTTCCCTTCATATGTCAGTGTGGAGTGTGTGTACAAAAGGCCACAGTTCAGCTACTGCTACAGATTGGGTAGGTACAATCTGCAGCGCTGGTTTTCAACTGAAGCCCAATGTTTGTAATGTCATCTGTTCAACAGCAATGAGCAAAATTATATTAGCAGGTAATATCTCTATGGATCTAGTAGGTAATATGATCATGAAACTTACCTACACTTACTACTTAGCAATCGCTCAACATTTATTGGAGTCCTGGAACGAACCACTGGATCGAGCTACATAACCCTCAGATGCTCTCGACAGAACGCCACTATATACCAAGACTGGTTAGGGAAGCAATTGAAATAAAAAAGTATAAAAATTTCAATCGTGAGGATGGGTTTCAACTGCCGAACGCCTGGCATCCAGTGGTCCGTCTTTGCAAAAACAACCGGGAACAAGCTAAAACAAAATCTCGAGTGGATACAGTGAGCATCGTATGTCGTGAACGTGATCGAGATCGGGTTCGAGTTTGTAGTGAGAGTGAAACCAATAGTAGTGCTGATACGCGTAGTAAAAGAACTCGAAAGAGGGTAGATCGATATAATTACTACTAGGAAAAAACTTTTTCTCTGTTCACCGCCACTACTCCAGTTCCTCCGTGATCATGGTGTTTGCAACAGCGCCGAAATATCGGAAACTCAAAACAATGAACCTACGAAACACCGGTCATTGACTTCTAAAAGTCAGCTAATTACTGCAATCCATGTGCAGAACATATCGATGTGGTACGGTTAGCATAGGTTTTGATGTCAATTTTTGCAATCTTTGCAACTGAATTTAAGAGAATTTCGTTACTTTTTTTTGTTTTACCTGCACATATTTTTCGATACCTTATTTCGATAATCAAATTTATTTCAGTACAGCATTTTAAACGGGTTCTTAACCTATCGTGCGTTATTACATTGTGCATGAGTAGTTGTCTTAGGTATGCATAATATGTATTTGTGATACAACCAATTTAGTATCGAAACTATCAATTCCAATGGTTTAATTATACATTGTTTAATATTTTCAAAATATTTCTTGACATGATTGTAAAATTTTGATGTTCATACGCGCTCTTTGTGTGCCTAAACTGAAAAAATGAAATTGTTTCTTTAATTCTATGTGCAATTAATTGTCTTAGAGAGGTTTTACGTAAGGAAATTATCTAAGTTTTTTTTACCTTTTTTTCTACCACTTAGGTGGCAGACAAGCACACGGCCCACCTGATAGAAAGTGGTTATCGTGGCCTATGGACATGTGCAAAACCAAGAGAGTCACACTCGCGCTGCCAACCCTGTAAGCACAGAGAGTTTCTGTGCCGTCAGTGTAAAAGACAAAGTAGGACAAGCTTTTGGTCTTCCCACTGATAGCACCAAAACTCTCCAGTGAGCTCTGGCTACCCTACTCACCGCCGGGAACACAACACGAAGTTATAATTTTATAGGGCTGTAATAGTGCCTGAATTAGGTACTTCTGTGTTTCAGGCGTCAAGTGCAGATTAACAATATTTTTTACATACTAATACAGATACAACCAATCTACTAAGAATAGTACAATGCTAGAGTGATTCACTGCTAACAAAAGTACTAAGAAATCTTAGTAATCTCACAAAGTTCTGAGAGCTACTTTTTGTTACACCTTATATATTATTATATCGAGTATATAATCGATGGTATATATTTACTTTCACGCTATCAATAACCGAAATTATATTTTGATATCCATTCAGATTCATGCTATAGTTGTGATGTTCGGACTAAAATTTAAAAATACGTCCGTCACAGAAAAGACCCAAACAACCCCCAAAAAGTCGAAAATAAGTTGTGTTAGTTAGCCTTATAACTTTGATATACCTGGTAATACATATTTTGATTCAAGCCGTGTCATGTCTGATTTTTTTTCAAAAATAGCTAAGAACACTCCCGACTATATATATTTCAAATAAAAAAAAACTAAATCCAAATCGGTTCATCCTTTCAGGAGCTACGATGCCACAGACAGACAAACAGACACACACACACACACACACACAGACACGTCAAACTTATAATACACCGTCGTTTTTGCGTCGGGGGTTAAAAAAGACTGCATGACAATTCAGATTCTTCAGATCACGCGGTCATTATGCATGTTGGTTTTTCACTTATACTCGTATATATGAAATGTCTAACAGCTTTCTTTAACTGTGTAGTTCGAAGAATAGTCTCTGTTAAAAGATTTCTTTTAAACACACGATGACTCAATGTTTACTGATCAATGGAAATTGAGGAAGAGCGGCTCTGTTGCTCGCAAAATATACAGTTACCTACGTACAAGTAATGAATACCTACCTAATTTATTAATACATTATTGTTTAAGTTAGTCACTGGCTATTGTCTCAAATATTACGGACATGCCCTCAGTATCTTGTGAAATATTTAGTATCGAAAATGCAGGCCTCGGCGGCGGCGCGCCTCGCGTGCCTCCCCATTTCCGGGTACGAGTTCTGGCCTCGTGTGTGGGGACCACCCCACACACGAGGCCAGATATAGAGAAATGGCCCTGGGTCGGCCGGGATATGCCTGTTAACCTCACCTTCGGCAACCAAAACCGACCCACAGGCGTTTTGGTCAGTTCGAGTCTGACATAACCTCTTTCACCCGCTCCGGTAGGGGGGGTATCCATGGGGATATTGCGCACGTAAGTAAAAAAAAAGTATCGAAGAAAAACTGACTTAAACGGCATGATCAGAAATGACATATATAAATAAGAATGTCATGCAAGTGTTATATTAATTTTTATTATTGAAATTAATAATTTTCGGCATACTCGTACCTATCAGCGGCGAGAGATCCCTATAAACCCATTCCTGCCGGCTGGCTCCGCAAAAGGAAGCTGTGGTAGATATATTTAAACGAATCTGAAATTTAGTAACGGAATATCAGTAGATACCTATATGAAATTCAATATTTGAAATCAGAACACCCAGAATTCCGTACTTACAAAATTCTCTCTATGGTCTCTATAAGAGGCTATGGTCGTTCTATAAGAGGTAATGTATTTTGTCTACCGGCTGCCTTTTAGAAAATTTTCACCGTTTGTCTATGCTAGGTACCTATGCTATAGAGACTTTTTTTGTTATTTTTTTATTTATATGTATACTACTTCTTCTTCGAGTCATTGGCCAGGCCTGATATTTAGTGGTCTGGTATTTCAATTTCATGGCCATGGTGGCTCGCTGTTTATACTGATCCCGACGATTCAGTTGCTTTTTAATCGTCGATAAACTCCAATTAAACGTTATTATGCATGGGGCATAACGTTCGCGTAAACTACTGATTATATTTTTCACTGATTATTTCACAATTAAAAAGCAATTGCTCTCACAAAAGTGAAAATACAATCTTTGGATTATCTTTTTGTTTCTTTTTACTAATAATAACTCGTAAATTATAAATACTCGTAAATTAGATACAATAAAACTAAAAGAACTATTATACAGCTTATAGCTAAAATAATTAAAATGCGTCGTGGAATTCTTCTGCATAGCATGCCTCTTGTGGTAGCGTTTTTGTGGCAATGCTTATTCTCTGACCTAAAAAGAGGCCGGCCTTCTGGTCACGAGAAGTGTCGACCATACGCTTCGCAATCTCACGGAAGAGATTGCGAGTGCTCGTCAGTTTGAGTTTAAACAGTGCTGTTTATCCAGAATATTATTCCTATGCCCTGTGCCAACAATAAGAAGTTTCTTGATCGATACAGTTAAATAAAAAGGACTCCCGTAATTGGCAAACTTCACGTGAAACGGATAAGGAAAATGATAAACTCTGGTGTTATTCTCGGAATACTGCAGAGAAAAAACAGGTATATTAATTATATCTGCATAGCATAACATACAAAGCGAGATATAAAGATCAATGAACATTTAATGTGTAAATGAACTGTTTGGGAATGTATTTTAACGCCAGATGGCCTGACCCGAAAACGGTAAGACAGACTGGAGCTGGAAAGTGGAGAAGGAGGGTCGAGTGCTGTAGTGCACATTAAGAGATTAGGTCTCTCCCCCTTTTTGGGGCTATACGGAGACACTGTTCTTCCCACGTCTGAGGGGGTCGGGTCATCTTAAAACTGTTGGTGGTCCGGAGTCACTTGGAGATCGAGGGATATGCTCTAGGCAACTTTACATCCTGGTATCATCTGGAGACCTGAGGGTGTGCCGTTTTAGTCGATCTGAGTCCGACATAACCACCCTCGATGACTAACGGGGGTGTTATCCGAGGGGATATCAGCACGAAAAAAAGACCTCTCCCAATTGTACATTGGGAGAGGCCTTTCACAGCACTCGACCCTCGTTATATGAAAATGTTTTGTTGGTTTCTGTATGCCTCAAAAACCCAACATTTCTCCGACGATTGAGCACAAAATTTGATGGGCAGTGGTTACTGTGACTGTGGCCTATGGGAATGGTTGAGGAGCAACAAGTTAACGTCCTTCGACTGACAGATCTCAGCGCGCTGATTAAGCGTGACATTCCCGAAAATGTATGGTTGAATTATTATTTTTATACCACTTATGTGGCAGACAAGCACACGGCCCACCTTATGGAAAGTGGTTACCGTGGCCTATGGACGTGTGTAACACCAGAGTAGCCGCTCTCGTGCTGCCGACCCTGTAAGCACAGAGTTTCTGTGCCGTCAGTGTAAAAGACAAAGCAGGACAAGCCTTTAGTCTTCCCACTGACAGCACAAATTCTCCAGTGAGCTATGGCTACCCTACTCACCGCTGGGAACACAACACGAAGTATATGTCGATGGGTTTACTGCACGCATATGACATCGCAGTGACTTTTTTGTAAGAGGATGGAGAGGGTTATGCGAGGTTAAATTGTTAGAAAAGTGCATATCTCCACACTGTGTAAAAACAAACGTGTTGAACCGCTCTTGTTGCAGACTTTACACACAGATAATCTACGGAATCAGCTGTCAGTTAGTCACGCATACGAGGCATATGATTTACGCGGAAACTGCGAACGTTAACGCAGCGCGTGCGCCGATATTGCTTAGTGCGCGGATTTTTATCTGATGGGTGATGTAGACTGTGAAATTATTAGCTGTCTGCTTACGACGTCAGATGTTCCGGTTTGTTACCTTGAATGCTACTAATATTATAAGTATACTTACCAATATTCAAATGTGAATGTTTGTGAGTTGAGGATGAAAAATATGGTAAATAGGTTTTTTTCTCAAGAATCACCATTTTTCCTTTACTTTTTACCCTTCTCCGCTCACCATCCACTTCTACCTTCTAAGCTCACCATTAGAGAAGTCAAATTAAAGAGCCTAAGGCATTGTCCTACGTGAGCGACAAGTGCGACAACGTAAATATCAAATGGTCGTTGATTTTTATTGTGTCCTACGTTGTGTCGCGTTATACGTCATGTGAAGTATGGCAGAATAAGTCACGCATCGCGTCGCGATGGCGCGCTGTCGGACTTGTCGCTCACGTAGGACAACGAATAAGTTACCTAACATAAAAAACCAATGTGATAATCTTAGAACACGTGACTTTTCTTTATGTAGCCGTTTCTAGTTTTCTTATCTGTATTATGTATGTAAATGTAAATTCTATTGTGGTATTTATGTTATCGCAGTATAGAATAAGGTTTTCTAGTATTTGTATTTGAATTCTTGTCTGCCAGTCACTTTAAAAGACACTATTGTGTTATTTTTTGTATCTGTAATGGTATTCTTCATTCCAGCAAGTTTAACATGAGACAATGTTTATATATTATATATATATATATATATATATATATATATATATATATATATATATATATATATATAGCTCACTGGAGAATTTGTGCTGTCAGTGGGATGACTAAAGGCTTGTCCTGCTTTATCCTCTACACTGACGGCACAGAGACTCTGTGCTTACAGGGTTGGCAGCGTGAGTGTGACTTCTCTGGTGGTTTCCATCAGGCGGGCCATGCGCTTGTCTGCGGTATAAAAAAAATATAACGGTCACTTCAATATGCATACTTCACATATTTAAGTTAAGCCGAGAAAAAAAACTTGCCAAAGATATATCACTATTATAAGCCAACTCATCCTCATATTTTCCTGCGCGTGTCGTACACTTTACCAGGAGGTAGGATACGGCGGTATTCCCGTCCCAATTGAGCAGTCCGACTAGGGAAGTACCTCCACCCTACAGAATAAATAAAATAAACCTCGTGTTGTGTTCCCGTCGGTGCGTAGGGTAGCCAGAGCTCACTGGAGAGTTTTTGTGCTGTCAGTGGGAAGACCAAAGGCTTGTCCTCATTATTTTTCTGCACTGACGGCACAGAAACTATTAACTACTAAAAGGAGGTAGGACACGGCGGTATATCCGCCCGATTGAGCAGTCCGACTGGGGAAGTACCTCCGCCCTACAGAATACCGCGGTTATAATAACTTCGTGTTGTGTTCCCAGCGGTGAGTAGGGTAGCCAGAGCTCACTGGAGAATTTATGCCGTCAGTGGGAAGACTAAAGGCTTGTCCTAATTTGTCTTCTACTGACGGCACAGAAACTCTGTACTTACAGGGTTGGCAGCGCGACTGTGACTCCTCTGGTGTTACAGACGTCCATAGGCCACGGTAACTACTTTCCATCAGGTGGGCCGTGTGCTTGTCTGCCAACTAAGTGGTATAAAAAAAAAAAAATCTGTTCTTACAAAGTCGGTGACACGGGTGTAACTTCTCTCGTGTTGCACCCGTTCATTGGTTACGGTAACCACTTTCCATCAGGTGGGCCGTAACTAAGGGATGAGGTTGTTCTTCATTCGACAGTAAACATATAGTCCATAACAGAGTGGATTTTAATACAATAGTCACTAGATCATTTCGGTATCTAAGTATATTGCCGGAGTACGAGGGATATGGCTCAAATAATTTTACCTCCGGCAACCTGCGGCCCACACAGTCGGTCAGCGTTTTAGTCGGTTCAAGTCCGACATAACCACCCCCACCGGCCCCAGTGGTGGGGGTATCCGTAGGGATTTTGAGCACATTTAAAAGAATAAAAGGTATCTAAGTATATTTTATGGCTGGTTTATATATTTATTATTGTATTGTTATTTAATAAAATAACAATACAATAATCAATTCCAAGTCATGTGATATTATCATCAAAAACCAATAAAAAAAATTCTTTTAGCAAAATTAATAACAATGTCAATAGTATTATTAGATATAAAAGTAAATTGAAGTAGGTTTTCATTTCTATACAAAAAAAAAATGTATTGCACTCGAGCAAAGCTAAAGCGGGTATTAGCAAGTTATAGAATTATTATAACACTGATATTAACATTCAATTCAATTCAATTCATTTATTTCTCAACAAACATAATTCGTGTAGAAATTAAAACAGTATAAATATATGGCAATCAATAAAAATGTCAAAAATTTCGATGATAATAAATACATGCAAATCAATAAAAATTTAAAATGTCAACCGTTACTTATGTCATGTTAAAATTGATCAATAAAATAATAAAATAACAATACAATAATCAATTCCAAGTCATGTGATGTTATCATCAAAAACCAATAAAAAATATTCTTTTAGCAAAATTAATAACAATGTATTGACATTGTTATTGATTTTGCTAAAAGAATTAGTAAGTATTATTAGAATAACAGTAAATTGAAGTAGGTTTCATTTCATTTCATTTCATTAGAAGGTAATAGGCCACTTGGCTAATATTTTCGATACAAAATTGAACAATCATTAGATTTTTAGTACGCAATTACTATTAATGACGCTTATTGAGCATCGTAGCGATAAAAGACCACGTGCTATCTCATAAAGAATTTAGGTGTTATCAGCTAAATTCATGCTATAATACGTGTACTTCATATTGCTACGGTTATTTTTTATATATGTACCTACCATTTAAATGACAGACAAGTACACAGCCCATCTGATGAAAAGTAAATAAATAAATAATAATAAAAAAGAAAGAAAGAAAAGAAAATACATTTTATTTTTGGTGCAACACAAACATACTTAAAACTAAACAGTGATATTTACTTATTACCTATTTAGTGCTTGTATTGGGCACATGTAGGTTACACCAAGAATGGGACCAGTTCAGCATAATGCTGGGCACGACATACCCAGCGCTGGTTTTCAGTATATAGTTTGGTTACATACTTCATCCCACGCACACTCAATTTGTGGAATGAACTCCCTGCTGCGGTCTTCCCATACGCCTACAATATGGGGTTCTTCAGGGTCGGCAGCGCGAGTGTGACGCTCCTGGTGTTGCACGAGTCCATAGGCCACGGTAACCACTTCCCATCAGGTGGGCCGTGTGCTTGTCTGCCACCTAAGTGGTATAAAAAAAATTAACTTAACCAAAGTAATAACATGCACATTTAAGACCGGTTACCGTGCCCTATGGACGAGCGTAACACCGACTGCCGACGCTGTAAGAACCTCCTAATGTCCTTTTTGAAAAACCCCATATTTGTAGTCATTGGAAAACCATAGTAGAGAAATTATTTCAAAGCCTGAGCGTGCTAGGAATGAAGTTGGAATGTCACTAGTGTTAATTAGTAAAAAATAGTATTAAAGTTATCGGGACTTTTACCATGTTATATTGTTCCGAGTTTCCGATACGCGTCCGAGATACGCGTAGTAAAAGATCTCGAAAGAGGGTAGATCAATCATTTACTCCTAAAAAAACTATTTTCACTGTTTACCGCCACTACTCCAGTTCCTCCGTGATCATGGTGCTTGCAACAGCGCCGAAATAACGTAAACTCAGAACATAGTTTAAATAACTATACAGTTAAAATTAGATAAAAATTATATAACTACGTTCAAGTTCAACTAATCTCATGATATCTCATCTTATCTCACAATCATCGTCACAGTTACTTCTAATTCCGCTTTATCTATTTAAATTTTCATTTCATACCGTTTAAAGGAACAGTTTTAAAATAATCTAAAAACTGTACAGTTTTATCATCTGCGCAACTTTATCGGTGCAGTTTAAACGGTACAGTGCGATTGTAACACACACGGCAACAAAGCCGGTAAACAACTCATAAGTATAGGGGTCAATGCCCGCGATTCCATAATAGATTTCAAAAGACGTGCTGTGCTTGTCATATGAGACTACTACTGAATTTAGATTAGCAGTGGAATTGAAAAACATCATAATTAAGCAGTTATAGAGCCGCGTGGTTCCCGGCAGAGTAGAATTTGGACCGACCTATCTCTTCCCATGCGGTATCATACAAGGCGACTAAGGGATAGGGCTGTTTAACATCTGACAGATAAATAACCCCCAGACTCAGTCTCAGATGCATGGCTGGAGTCAACAATAGTGCCCGGAAGACGGCAATAGCCTCCCTATTACGTGGGACCGAATTCAATGATTGGTGAAATGTGTGTTAATTCACCTCTGCTTAACCATCCGTGGATAAAGGCATGATTATATGTATGTATGTCATAGAGGTAGAGGGAAGTAAACAAGCGCATGACCTGACCTGCAGCCACATGCCGTAAGAACATTTCGAACGATTGAACGGACTTGTCAGCTGAATTCCAGGTGAGATTTCAATTGCGCATGCTCGAACGTGACGTCATCAAATTTAGAGCATGCGTAATTCAAATCTCGCAGCGAATTCAACTTTCAAACTCGTTCGATCGTTCAAGACGTTCTCACAGCATGTGCCTGGTGCTCCTCTAGACAGACGCCAATTGGGTATTTTCCTACATACATATATACACGCCTTTATCTGTGGAGGGTTAGGCAGAGGTGAATTAACACCCACATTTCACCAATAATTTTATTCGGTACCACGTAATAGGGGGTGAGCCTATTGCCGTATTCCGGGCACTATTGTTGACTCGAGCCATGCATCTGAAGCTGAATCTGGGCTGTAGGTATATATCTGTCTGATGTTAAACAGCCCTATCCCTTAGTCGCCTTGTACGATACCGCATGGGAAGAGATGGGGTGGCCCTAATTCTACTCTGCCGGAAACCACGCGGCACTCGGAACACATCGGAACTGTTATCATTATAATATCGTCTCTTTCAGGTTATAAGCTTTTTTGAATTTCCCGTGCGGAGTTGCAAATAAAAGTACATACCTACATTCTATCTTATGCGTCATATCATCACATCACCATTTCAATTAAAATTAATATCTTTTTTTTTTTTTACGTGCGCAAAATCCCCACGGATACCTCCCCACCGGAGCCGGTGGAGGAGGTTATGTCGGACTCGAACCGACTAAAACGCACGCCGCCTGTGGGTCGTTTTGGTTGCCGAAGGTGAGGTTGACAGGCATATCCCTCGCACCCCGGCCGACCCGCTTAAAATTAATATTAGATAATAGAGTATCGCATTGATTAGTTTTGCTAAAAAGAAAGATATTATAAGTTCTAGGAATCATTAAATGAGTCATGCTACATAAGTTTTTAGTCACTTTTTGAGATCTCACTAGATATTGACAGGATATGCCAGCGACGTCGTTTCGCTATCAGAGAAAATAATTTGGCATTAATAGTTATTGAGTAATCAAAATGATTTGAAATGGCTGCCATTTACAATATAGATATTTAAACTGACATGGTCACACGCGATCCTTTGCAACAGCACCGAAATATCGGGTACTCCAAAAAATACATGGTAAATATCCCGATATCTCTCATAATGATATCATTTACAATGTTTATCTTTACAATTACTGAATACTGAATATAGGTACATAAAAATTCACGGCCTGATTCTGGTTAGAATTAAATGCACACGTTCCTATTTCTCTCAAACTGAAACTTTATTTCCATACCTAGAACATGGTTACATTACAGGTGTTGAAATATTGTTTTAGAGCAGCACATTCTGCCGTGAGGCGCGGAAATATTTATATGTGTACATGGGGTAAAATATAATAAAATTGAATTATGCATTCGGACTTCTCACCGGCAACCACGGAAAAAATGCAGCAGCTCCTGTATTGTACTTCGCAGAAACTATGAAGAGAATGCAAAATAAACGAGAAGTGAAATAAAGCCTAAATCTTTATTTTTACGTGCGAAAAATTCCCACGGACTCGAACCGACTAAAACGCGCGACCCCTGTGGGTGGTTTTGGTTGCCGAAGGTGATGTTGAGAGGCATATCCTTCGCACCCCGGCCGACTCAGGGCCATCTCTTTCCTTTCCACTGGTGTGGGGACTACAGAGTCCCCAGCATAGGGTACTCTTACGAGTATACGACATGTAAAACTCAGTAACAATATCATACATGCATACATGCATTTACACTTATATACATGCATATACATACGTACATACACACATACATACCGTCCCACCTTTTTCTAATCAGCTTAGACAAAGACTACACAAGTTCAGCTCCTACAACCATTTGCCTTTCGCTTCCACTTTCAAGAGTGTTTACATACATACTCTTACTGGCTTACGCATTCGCATAATTGCCATATTAAGTGGCTTACACAGCTCACACTCGAACCAATAACCGTCAAGTGGGCTACGATGGGCCGTTTACTGGTGCACCGTTACGAGTCAACACCTCGGCGTCGGCAGAAGTGGTCCAATTGAGATGCGGCACAAACTCGCTTCATGTCTACTTTTACGTGGATGACACTTAAGTATTTTGATTCTTCATTCTTATTGCACACATACAGTACAGAGGTCATACACAAAATATTAGGTCTTTTCCTATGAAAGGAAACATAGGAGGTAGGACACGGCGGTATTTCCGTCCAATTGAGGAGTCCGACTGGGGAAGTACCTCCGCCTTACAGTATACCGCGGTTATAATAATTTCGTATTGTGTTCCCGGCGGTGAGTAAGGTAGCCAGAGCTCCCGAGAAGAGGGCCAGATCGTGAGAGATGGCCCTGGGTCGGCCGGGGTGCGAGGGATATGCCTGTCAACCTCACCTTCGGCAACCAAAACGACCCACAGGCGGCGTGCGTTTTAGTCGGTTCGAGTCCGACATAACCTCTTCCACCGGCTCCGGTGGGGAGGTATCCGTGGGGATTTTGCGCACGTAAAAAAAAGGTACCCAGAGCTCACTGGAGAATTTGTGCTGTCAGTGGGATGACTAAAGGCTTGTCCTGCTTTGTCCTCTACACTGACGGCACAGAAACTCTGTGCTTACAGGGTCGGCAGCGCGAGTGTGGCTTCTCTGGTGCTACACACGTCCATAGGCCACGGAATCCACTTTCCATCAGGTAGGCCGTGCGCTTGTCTGCCACCTAAGTGGTATAAAAAAAAAGTCTTACAGATTCAAGAGTTCGTTATTCCTATAATTTAATAGCTATTTCCATTATTTACATTTTGTTTGAAAGTTAATTTCAAGATTTTACAGCTCTGTGTTAAATTATGTTTTTATTTGCCGCTTGATAAATGAAATTCGATCTTCAAAAACAGTACTTTCCTTATCCATTTTGATGATAAATTTCGTAATACTTTTTTACAGCTGTCAATTTTCAAAAATCTAATAAAAGTGTTTATTAGCTTAATATTGTCTCATTCACACACAAAAAATTATAAAATTTGGATTGGTCATTCCAAAAATGCAAAAATGTTAGTACTGAAAATTGGGTTTCCTGTAATTTCTTCAAAAAAAACGTCAATTTCGTAATATGTAACGACCTATTAACAATCACAAGAACCATGGGACCAACATAAACCAAAGGAGATATGGTTGCAATTTTACAAACAACTTTATACGATGAAGTGCAACCGAATCTCTTTTGTCGACTGTACAAAGGTGGACTATTAATGACCTCCGATGCCAGAGTCGCAGGCAATGTCATTGTCGGGAACAGTGTAAATTAACTAATTACTATGCGTCGATTGAGCTCAATTTTTTTATGATATATTGCTACCAGCAGGTTATAAATTTTGATTTTTAACTTATGGATACACAGACGACGGCGAACAAGATTGTTTTGCAAAACACATAGCAAATTGGATTTTGTTCGTGACTTCATTGTGTGCGAACATTAAATACAGATAACGAACAGTTAACGAATTCTATGATCGCACCTGTCGCCATAGGCAGGGAATTCATCCTCACACATTGGGACCTGTGACGGTGCGCACTGTGCGGTATGAAAGAAACTTCATCCCACGCACACTCAAGGTCTCTTCATGTTCGGCAGCGCGAGTGTAACACCCCTGGTGTTGCATACTTCCATAGGTCACGCTAACCACTTCCCATTAGGTGGGCCGTGTGCTTATCGTATTTATCATTATGGTATAATAAAACTACATACATGATATACTGACAGCTCCAGTTTCGCCCGTGGTATATTTTGAAAACTCATATGACCAATATGAGCGCGCATTCATTAGTTTTCAAATTATGTATGGGAATCTGTCGGATTCTTTGATATTTATGTTCACTGCTCCGCTCTCTTAAGTAGTAGCGTGATGATATATAGCCTAAAACTTTCGTCGATAAACGGACTATTCAACACTAAAATAGTTTTTCAATTTGAATCAGTAGTTTCGGATATTAATGCGTTCAAACAAACAAACTCTTCAGCTATATAATATTGGTATTAGTGTAGGTGATTATATCGCGATAAAATTCGTTAAAATAAGTTCTATTTCAAGGTGTGCTGTAGGTATGCAAAAATTAAATGCATATTCAACAAAATCGAGGTTAGGTTGTTTAGTTAAGATTAAATATTTACTTAGATACTTCAGGAAGGCCGCTAAAACCACTTTTTTAAATTAAAAAGACAAATTCAAAGTTTACAAAGATACTCACAGCTTAATTTGTGTAAATTTATTTTAAAAAAAGGGTGACTGAATTAAATTTTTGTTTAAAATTAAGTAAATTATAAACATGAATTAATATTATCAAGCGTCGTTATATTTTGCATTTAATAGACAATTTTATTTTTATACATATGCTCGAGGCTTGTTCCGTCTGGGGTAGGGAGAGACAACAAACCGCCATCTGCTTCTATCCTTGAACACCTCACGAGCGTCCCCTACTATCATGAAGGCTTTCATGCAAGACCACCACATTTTATATTTCACCGTTTGATCCGACCCAGCATCACCCGTGGTATATTTAAAACCTCATATTACTCCTTTGAGTAATCTGCCGGATTTGTTTACCATTTATGATCAATATTCCGCTCAATTAAGTAGAAGCGTAAATAAGAAAGTTGTAGGCTGTATATCATTATACAGCCTAAAACCTTCTTCGATAAATGCACTATTCAACACAAAAGATTTTTTTATATCACTTAGGTGGCAGACAAGCTCACGGCCCACCTGATGGAAAGCGGTTACGGGTCACACTCGCGCTGCCGACCCTGTAAGCACAGAGAGTTTCTATGCCATCAGTGTAAAAGATAAAGCAGGACAAGCTTTTGGTCTTCCCACTGACAGCACAAAACTCTTCAGTGACTCTGGCTACCCTACTCACCACCGGGAACACACACAAGGTTGTTTTGGCCCCGGTACTCTGTAGGGCGGAGATATTTCCCCAGTCGGACTGCTCAATTGGACGTAAATACCGGCGTGTCCTACCTCCTGGATTTTTCAATTCAAACCAGTAATTTCTGATATAAGCTAGTTCAAACAAACTCTTCAGCTTTATAATATTAGTAAAGATAAGATACACTCAAAATATTTTTTACTGTAATAAATAATAGGTATTTATGTAATTCCGATTCCAGAAACCTTGAGAAATCGAGTTGCCTGGATGTTGATCAAAATTTTCAAGTGACGAATATAAACAAAATAATTAATTTTTATTTATTTAAAGCACTTAGGTAACTATTTATTTTATATTCTGGAGAAACCTACAAACAATCTTAAATAGGTAACTCGTCATCATCTCAGCGTTGAATCTTGTTTACATCAGAGGCCTTCACTTCGGAGCCCGGGGATCACTTGCCTCCTCAACGTACTATCTAAGCCTGTAGTAAAAATAAATTATTTGACCGAGCTCATTAAATTAAGAATGGTAAAAGAACGGTAAAAATTGCGTCAGTTCTTATTTTATATTTATTTTTAATAATCCACCTAACCTATAATATTAAATGATTTGACTATTAAATATTACGACGACGTCTCAATAAATTATCTCATACAAGTTTCCTTGTAACTTATCGTTTTGACGTTTAATAAAAAGTAACTAATTTGACTATTTTTTAATTTATTTTTTATACAACTTAGGTGGCAGATAAGCACACGGCCCACCTGATGGAAAGTGGTTACCATGACTTATGAACGTGTGTACCACCAGTGGAGTCACATCAGGACAAGCTTTTGGTCGTCCCACTGATAGCACAAAAACTCTCCAGTGACTCTGGCTACCCTACTCACCACCGAGAACACACACAAGGTTGTTATGGTCGCGGTATTCTGTACGGCGGAGATATTTCCCCAGTCGGACTGCTCAATTGGACGTAAATACCGGCGTGTCCTACCTCCGTGAATATGACTAGTCAGTCAAATAGCCAATTATTTCATACAACTGTCCATGTAACTTACCTTTTTAACGTTTAGTGAAAAGTCACTAATTTGATTGGACAGTCTTTTAATATATAGTATCCCTCTAAAGTCATATTAAAAAAACGGTATTCTCGCAACACTATTTTCAATGACATCGTGATAATTTTTTGACTGTTGGGCGATTGAGATTATATCGAGTGTAAATTATGAACAGATTTTCCCTGCCCTCTGTTAGTCATTTAGTACGAGCTGATTTAATAGTAACTTTATTATTAGCAGAGCTGTTAACTTCTACTATTTATTCCTTGGGTACCTACTTGGGGCTATTGGGTCTCTATTGCAAAGAGGGCCTAGAAAATAATGGTCCCTCGATTGGTTCTAAAACTTGTTTACCACCAAATATAAAAATAATATAAAATGGTTTTCACTGAATCACCAATTCTATGTCAAGACATATAAACCTGAAATCACAGCTGAACAAACATACCCACATATCATTTGTAAAGAATGTAGGTATAAAGTCTCTTCGACCGAAATAAACATGACGAATATTTAAAATTATTCTCATAAAATGCTATTATTAAAAAAAAAATTACTTCAAGCTTAAAGAATCACATTGATCATTATCTCATCAGAATGTTTACAATAGCTTAAGTATTTGTATATCCTTGGAGACGCTGGACATTCTAGATTCTTAATATATTAAACTTAATTAAAATATTTGGCCTTCCGTATTTGAACGCCAAGACACGTTAGTATTATAGTTCAGAAAAAAATAACGGTCAAATCTGACATTTGTAAATATAACTCACCGCGTAAAACAGCAGAATCAAATCCTTTACAAAATGGAACACTTAAACAGTTTAAAACTGTATCAATCTCTTTATCGCACGAATAAAGAGAAGATCACAACACAAATTATAAACCTCACACCTCACTACTATCATGGATTTCAAAAACAGAACGCGAAATTCCAAATTTAAACGTAAAGCGCGTGGCGCGCCGGCGCACGTACAACGGCGGACTGGCCAAAGGCTTCGAACGAAGGTTGCGCTCAAGAGATGAGGACGACAACGCTTGCGTAATCGATGTCGATTGATTCGACAATTGATTTAATTTATTACTCGATAAATATGTAACGATTGTTAAGGAATAGCACTTGCCTTTAGTAGTGCCTATTAATTGGAGAAGCTGGTTTATACTCATTGCAGGTAATGGTATACAATAAATATTTAATGCAGGACTTTCTAACATGGCGTATCTTTCACTTTTTCATTGAAAGTGTTAGATAGCAAAAACTCTAGCAAAGCAAATCAACATATTGCCCTTTCTTTAAAATGATTTTTGAAGTGAAATTAGATTCATAACTGTCCAAAACATAACAGAATCGAGAGAAATTTTCAAAAATGCAAATCATTTCCCTCTGACGATAGACTGTGACCAAGGTTTAAGTTTGTTTGACGCTGTGAATAACCAGTTTTAGATAGTTATATTTTATTGAACGTGCAACGGGTCAAGAATGCATTATGAATGTAATTAACCAACTTTTTTTCTACTTTCATTTAGAGACAAAAAAGAGCAAAACAACTTCAATAACACAATAGCATTCGATATTCAAAAACAGTAACTTCAAAGTTCACTGTCATCGAAAAATAACCGCGTAATCGATTAGTTCTAACTTTAAATCGATGAAAACAAAATGGCGCGTCTCTGTGAACTAGATAATACAGTAACGCTAACATTATCAACGTCATTTAGTTATTATCAACGTTACACTTAAAACTGTAAGTAAACAAATAGCTGTCTGCGCTAACATGCGTTGGCAAGGACATTCTTATGTTGTCATACAAAGCATGTACTTTTATTGTGATAACAGCTGTTTTCTGCGGTCAAACCTCAATAAAATACTGCTGCCATTCCCGAATCCCAAAGAAACCTATTCCCGAGATGATATGCGCTACTCTAGACAATAAATTTAATCTATGCGCCAAATTTATTTATTTGCTGCAGCAAAAGGTCAAGCTTACATAACATGGAAACCACCAAATTTGAAATTAATCGGAAGTGGGGAAGTTAGTAAGTTCTCTTTATCAATTTGGAAAGAGCTGATGATATACAAACAAATTTGCATAATTTATAGTTAGGAACTATCACAATCAGCTTTAAAAAAACTGAATCTAAATCAGACCACAAGACAGACACAGACAAACAGGCCAAACTTGTGATACCTCTCAATACTTGTGCTAAGAACTCCGAATGAAAAATTAAAGGAAATTGTTGCAAGAATTCCCTGATTGAACTGAATACTTTGGGAATGTATGTATTCTACAATTCCGTTCAATCAACAGAATCAACTGAAATAGACAACCAGCAGAGAATCATGTAAGAGATAGATGCGCATCCATAATTCATTACCAGATTTAGCGAAGGAATGTTCAAAACTACTAATTTTAATGTCTTCAAGATAATCAAGCAGAGTTCTTCTGTGAAGGACAATTTTAATATTATCTTTGAAATTAGAATCAAAATGTCAATTGGGAAATAATATATACCACCTATTTCTTGACATTTTATTTATGTTTGCTAACCCTGACTCGTATATTGACTTAATTTGTAGTTAGTTTTGGCGCCAACATGAAGAATGGAGCATCGCGATATTTTTTATTTTCCGAAATTGGTGTGAATTCGAGATTTTATGTATAAAAATGGCGGATTTTAGATATAATATCTTTGACAACGCACACAAGTGTGGAAAGTGGCAAATTACAGTGAATTGTGACTTTTCGTGTTGGTTCCAAATCTCCTTAGGGAGCTTCTAGTAAAGTCCCCACAACTTTACTGAGGACCGTAACTTGAAAAACTTGTAAAACGTCTCGCCATTAATAATTCTAAGGACATTTACTTGACATTGGCATACATCTATTACTTGCTAAAAGAAAAAAAAATGCCTATAGGTACTCCTTTGCTTAACTATATGTACCTACATCACAGAAATAAAGTGCCGAAAGACGGTCTTGTGGTGACGACATTTTTTGTTGCATCCTCAACGGTTTGAGGCGTAACCGTAGGCGAAACCGGTCAGGTCTAATAACAATTAAAAAATAATGTGGAAAAGTACAAGTGAGTTCTCAATATGTCAATCAATCAAACAATCAGCCTATTGAAGTCCGCTGCTGGACATAGGCCTCTCCCAATATCGGGAGGCTTTGGCTTTTACTATTTCCACGCTGGCCAGACGGGTTGATACAGGGTTTTTATTTCGAGTTTTCCTTCTCTCGCAATGATATAGTCTGCGAATTTTTCCATTAGTCGCCTCTTACTACACCCTTCGGACTAGATGGGGTAGTGATACTTGTACTGTGGTGACGGAGAAAGAATACAAGTATCACTACCCTACTAAAATTCTATACTAAAATTCGCGTCTTCACTGTTTTGGGTTTTATCAATTATTGATAAAATCCAAAACAGTGAAGACACAATCATCTTAAATCCATTAGTCACATTACAAACTCACGATCACAACTTCTAATGCTTGTACATTCATGTAATAAATGACAAACGCTGTCACCATGGTGTAAATGAGCGTCATTTAAGCTTGGGAGACTTTCTCTGAGGCATTGTCATCAAACGCGAATTTAATTTATTTGATCACACTGTACTTGCCGTTTCTTTCCGCCTTTTACCCTCAATGATCAAAATTCGGCACTCTAAAAATATTATACTTTCGAGTGTTATATTATGCTGTTCGCCGCGCGGTTCCCGGCAGAGTAGAATTTTGACCACCCCATCTCTTCCTGGAGAAGTAGGCACCTCCGCCCTACAGAATACCGCGGTTATAATAACTTCGTGTTGTGTTCCCAGCGGTGAGTACAGTAGCCAGAGCTCACTGGAGAGTTTTTGTGCTGTCAGTGGGATGACTAAAAGCTTGTCCTACTTTGTCCGCTACACTGACCATACAGAAACTCTGAGCTTACAGGGTCGGCAGCGCGAGTTTGGTTTCTCTGGTGTTCACGGTAACCACTTTTCATCAGGTGGGCCGTGTGCTTGTCTGCCACCTAAGTGGTATAAAAAAAAATGCGGTGTCGTACAAGGCGACTTAGGGATAGGACTATTTCACATCAGACAGATGTATACCCAGACTCGGCTTCAGATGCATGGCTTGAGTCAACAATAGTGCCCGGAAGATGGTAATAGGCCCACCCCTTATTACGTGGGACCGAATTCAATGATTAGTGATATGGCCTAACCCTCCGGGGATAAAGGCATGATTACATGTATTATGCTGTTTTATCTGTGATACTCATTCGGGGTGGTTTAATACCAAAAGCCTGTGTACCTGTGATCGAATCGCTCAAAACATGTTTTTACGTTCAGTGTTTCGAAATATGGTAATCACTCAATAAGCTTTTTGAACTGAGCGAATTATACGAATGTTGATCAACAAGATTTAGGTGAATTAACAAATATATATAGTTGTTTTCCGTTGTTAGGAGAGAGGAAAGCCTGCGCCAGAGCCTTATTCGTCTGCAGGTGAGATCGACTTGCTCCCGAAGGTCTTATTGAGGCCAAACAATGTCTTTTCATGCAATAATCAGTTTCATCATCAACCACTTTGTAAGGTGTCATTGTTCATTGTTGTTTATTATACTTATTCATTTTAATTAATGTCATTACAATGAGTTTATAATTAGTGCATTTTTTTTTATAATGGACACGCCAACTTGACTTCGCCTCGCCTGATGGTAAGCTAAAGGCAAAGTCTCAGGAAAGAGGGTCACCATTACAGACACTAAGTGTTACAATGGTGGCACTCAGCTTGGCGGCCTCATCAGATGCTTTTTCACGCCCCGCTTAAAGGACCCGGGACTGTAGGAAGAAGGAAACACGTGAGCTGGTAATTAATTCCAGGTCTTTGTGGTGCGGCAAAGAAAAGAGTCTCCGAACCGCTTGGTTCTTGCTCGTATATTCTGCACAGTATAAGGGTTTGGCAATTTTGAAGTAAACTATTAATTTTTAAACGGTAGATGCACAAGTTTTGTACTACTCCGTTAATATGTGTAAATCAAGACTGCGATAAGTCTTATACTGGACGTATACCTCTCCTAATATTTTGGTTTTTAAAAACCTTTTAACTTAGTTGTAGTTCTTATACACAGAAATCATTGGAACTAGCCTCCTTTTTCCTTGAAAAAACTTGTTTGCACCCGAATTTTAAACTCATTACTTATAGAAGCCATGGAGTGGTACCAGTGGAGCTGAAATTTTCATATAGGGACCTAAGATTGGTTTGGATGACAATGCATACTTAGTTAAGTGACATCATCCGAAATCCAATATGGTAGACTTTCAAAGATGGCGGAAGGTTCAATTAGTATTATAAAGTCCCATGATATGGATACATATAATTTATATACTATAAAATTCTCGTGTCACAATGTTAGTTATCTTACTCCTCTGAATCGGCTTAACCGATTCTCATGAAATTTTGCGTGCGTAGGCATGGGTAGGTCTGAGAATCGGAAAACATCTATTTTTCATGTTTTCCATTTTTCATAGTTTCCATTCCCTAAATGATAAGGGTAGTCCAAACCCTAAATTTCTTTTTTAATTTTTAGTTTATTTTTAATTTTCATTATTTTTTATTATACATCATTAGAAATTATTGGTAAAATGTGGTATGGTGATAAATACTTACAACCCTGAATTTATTTTTGTTGAATAGTAAATAAGTTATTTTTGTTGAACTTAAAAAATGTTTCCTAGAAATAATATACATGGTAAAACAACGTTTACTGGGTCAGCTAGTAGGTATCTTCATAAATTGAAAGAATTTGTTGAGAAAAATACGAAACAGTCGCTCGGTGATGCTGGGATTAATTTAAATAATCATCAATGAAATCGCGATGGATAAGTACTTAAATGATATTATTTCAATAAACTTGCTTAAACTTTTTTTGTTAATATGGGAATGGGAACAGATACAAGAAATATTGTCAACACAAAACCGTCTTTCGACATGCAAATAAAAATCATTCTCAATATAATATTTTATTTAAATATTATTAGACCTGATCGGTTCCGCCTTACCGTTACGCCTCAAACCTTTGAGGATGCCGTAAGGCGAAACCGGTCAGGTCTAATAACAGTATAATAGGATAAAAATGGTTTTATTAATCTAAACGTTTATAGAAAAAAAAATGAGCGAAGTATTTACATATTTGTATCTTCGATTATGGTAGGAAAAAAATTAATCAGTTCAGCCAGGATTCGCATCCGCGATTTTTCCCTTTCAGGGGGAATACCCTGATCACTAAACCACCAAATCTCGTCCGAAATCATCCAAATCTTCCTATATCTTAATATATATATTTCTTGTGTGCGTGTGTATGTGACTGAACTCCTCCTAAACGACTGGACCGATTTTGATGAAATTTTTTGTGTGTGTTCGTGGAGATTCGAGAATGGTTTAGATTTACAATTTGGTCTACTGGAAAATGTTTTTTCAATTAATTTCTTGTTTATAAGGAGTTGTTGATTTTGGAATGTTTTACATTAGATCCGGCGGACGGCACTATCATCGCATTCAATATTATTCTATTTCAATTTTAGTTTGTCCCGACAGATGGTGCTACGATTAATTTGAAAAAAAATTTGTTATTCAATTCATGTGCTGATTAAAATATTAAATGTAATTATTTTTTAAAGAGTTTTGAAGTGTGTATAAATAATTTTGTGAATTCAGATGTTTTTTTAATTAATTTTTATTTGTAAGGAGTTTTTGATTTTGGAATGTTTTACATCAGATTCGACGGATGGCGCTATCATCTCACTAATACTTGCGCGCATTCGATCACAAAATCATATTGCATTGGCCATTGCTTCATCAGGCATTGCAGCGACGTTACTTGATGGTGGACGGACTGCGCATTCAGCACTTAAGTTACCTTTGAATGTTCATACAAATCCCGAAGCAATGTGTAACATAAAGAAGCATTCCGGCATGGCTGAAGTTTTGAGAAAATGCAAAATTATTATTTGGGATGAATGTACAATGGCCCACAAGCATTCGCTTGAAGCTCTCGACAGGTCCCTGAAGGATATCAAAGATACTTTTCGGTGGTGCTCTACTGCTACTGTCTGGTGATTTCAGGCAAACATTGCCAGTAATTCCACGTGCGACATATGCAGACGAAGTAAATGAAATTAAAGACGTGTGTACAGGACAACGTCTGTCGGGTCCGCTAGTATATATTATATATTCTTGTAACACCAATGTAACACATCATGTTTCGAGCATCGAATATTATTATTATTATTATACCTACCACCTACCACATTATCACTTACCATCAGATGTGATTTTGGACGGTTTTAGATTAAAAGCATTTTAAATTTAATTAATGTCAACTCTAGAATAACCGAAAACATTAAACATAAAAAATAAAATAAAATAAAAATAAATAAAATAATTGCAACCGATTCGTAAAGACCTATACAAGATTTTGAAAAGATTTATTACGTGGGACAAAATACTATTAAAGGTGAAATATGGGTGTAGGCCGCGTGGTTCCCGGCATAGTAGAATTTGGACCACCCCATATCTTCCCATGCGGTGTCGTACAAGGCGACTAAGGGATAGGGCTGTTTTATATCAGACATATACATACAGTCCAGACTCAGCCTCAGATGCATGGCTTGGGTCAACATTAGTGCCCAGAAGACGGCAATAGGTTCTTTCCCTATTACGTGGGACCATATTCGATGATTGGTTAAATATGGGTTAATTCACGTATGCCTAACCCTCCAGGGACAGAGGCGTAAGTATTGTAATTCATACGCGTAACACAATGGGAGTCGTAATGTTATGCGTATTACAAATAATATAGAAAGTGTTGAAGAATGTTCCCAGGATTATATCATTTTAGATGATATACGTCAAACAATGAATTATGTAACAGTCTTGATACTTGGGAACTAAGAAGAAATACAGGTGTTTGTAAAAAAATGACGTCATGTAATTCGAGTATAACCATAGATTTAGAACATGATAGATACCGCAAGCATCCCAGAGTGTATAGGGCTATATCAAAAAATTCGGAGCAAAGGTAACCTCACCTGCAAGCTGATTGTCTGACTAAAAAGCCTACGTGAGGCTGGGGATATATTTTAGGTAATCTCACTATCTGAACCGCGTGGTTCCCGGCAGAGTAGAATTTGGACCACCCCATCTCTTCCCATGCGGTGTCGTACAAGGCGACTAAGGGATAGGGCTGTTTTATATCAGACATATACATACAGTCCAGACTCAGCCTCAGATGCATGGCTTGGGTCAACATTAGTGCCCAGAAGACGGCAATAGGTTCTTTCCCTATTACGTGGGACCATATTCGATGATTGGTTAAATATGGGTTAATTCACGTATGCCTAACCCTCCAGGGACAGAGGCGTAAGTATATGTATGTATGACACCATCTGAAGACCCAAGATGGCGTGCGGTTTTAGTGGGCTCAAGACCTCCACAACTCACGGGCAATATCTATCCAAATTTGTAAATTAATCTCGCATATGTAAGTATAACCCACGATGGCTTAACAAGCTCTTTGCTTGAAGTTCGATGCGTATTTATCAGTAAATGCGTGTATTATCACACGCTACGTCATTAGAGGCTAACATGGCATTTAGTTCACAAGTGGTGACGTCACGCCACGTCATGCTTGTTTTTCGTTTTATGCACACGCGCTGTACTTATCTATCGTACTACAAATCTATGGACACCACACACGTCAATTGATGAAAATTGAACTTTCTAATGAGATAAATAGTTGGAGTAAGCTAACACTGGTATTGGTGAAGAAAGTACTATTTGTTCTTCTATAATGAGATAGGTAATATATATATATACAGATCTATAGCATACAATGAATGATTGAATAACTAAAAGAAACCCCGTGTATAGTATACGTAAGAATCATTATCATCAGGCTATCGGCATTTTTTACGTAGGTGACAGATAAGCACACGGTTCATCTGATAGAAAAGTGGTAAACATGGCCTATGAACGTGAGAGCCCTATTGAGAAGAGGGCCAGAGAGAAGAGGGCCAGATCGTGAGAGATGACCCTGGGTCGGCCGGGGTGCGAGGGATATGCCTGTCAACCTCACCTTCGGCAACCAAAACGACCCACAGGCGACGTGCGTTTTAGTCGGTTCGAGTCCGACATAACCTCCTCCACCGGCTCCGATGGGGAGGTATCCGTGGGGATTTTGCGCACGTAAAAAAAAAAAAAAAGGGAGTCACACTTGTGCTACCGAGCCTGTAAGATAAGAACAGAGAGTTTCTGTGCCGTCAGCGTAGAAGACAAAGTGTCAGTCTGTATTCTTCCCACTGATAGCACAAAAGCTCTGGCACTCAGCTTGACAGCCTCATCATATGTTTTTTCACGACCCGCTTAAAGGACCCGAGACTGTCACGTGAGCTATTAATGAATTCTAGGCCCGTTTTTATATCACAATACAGATTTGTTTAATATTTTATTATCGCGATATATGCAGTGGGACGCAGATCAAGTACCGCGTATCTTAATATTATGAGATAAGATCATAACCGCATCATAAGATCATAGCCTAGTGGTATGGGTAATGGACTGCTGCGATGAGGTCTAAGGTTCGATCCCAGGTTTTACCATGACACACACCAATGACTTTTCGATGCTTTTCTAAGTTATGTGTGTATTTATCGCAGGTTTATAAGTGCCCGGTTAATGGCAACAGGCTCGCAACCTATTACATTGGGACCTAAACATGAACTGGCTAAATGTGGGTGCTAGCACTTTTGCCTACCCCTTCGGGGATATAGGCGTGAGTTTATGTTATGTGTTATGTTATGTTAGATCATAACAAAAGAAACTAAACTTAAAACGGAACCGTGAAACTAAGCTTAAAATGGAAAGGCAGTTATTACAAAAACTAGTGCATTCCATCTCTAGATGATTGATTGATGACAGGTGCGTCGTGATTGTGGCAAGAAATAGACAATGATATTAGAACTGCATTCTTTGTATTGGAAAGCAACGAAAGCTAACTTGTACTGAAAGTGGTCTGAACGGACCATGGGAATTTAATAATACATATGTCTTTACCAGTCTTGCCTGTTTACAAAAATACCAGCCAATCAACCGTTCAAAGATCAAGATATATTACATAAAATATAACAAAACATAAACTCACGCCTATATCCCCGAAGGCTAGCACCTACATTTCGCCAGTTTATGTTGAGGTCCCAATGGTGGCGAGCCTATGGCCATTAACCGGGCACTTGTAAACCTGCGATAAATACACACATAACTTCGTAAAGCATCGAAAAGTCATTGGTGTGTGCCATGGTATATTACAAGGCGTATAATGGTTCGTTAACTAAACTAACTACACCGTACCATAAGTGGTATGGTTCTTCACCCGAGGAGAGGACCAGATCGAGAGAGATGGCCCTGGGTCGGCCGGAGTGCGAGGGATATGCCTGTTAACCTCACCTTCGGCAACCAAAAAAGACCCACAGGCGTCGTGCGTTTTAGTCGGTTCAAGTCCGATACAACCCTTCCCATCGGCTCTGGTGGGGTATTCATGAGTTAAGTGGTATGGTCGGCGGTACGGTGGGTCTGGACGGTAAACTTCTTGAAAACGATGAGCAGCACGCGTTCAGTGGTCTCTTTGGTTGAAAGCGCGAGGCGCGACTGATGAGGTCCACAAATGAACTAATCATAGTTTTTTTTATACAACTTAGGTGGTAGACATAAGCATCGCCCACCTGATGGAAAGTGGTTACCGTGACCTATGAACGTGTGCAACACCAGTGGCGTCACACCCGTGTAACCGACCCTGTAGGAACAGAAGGTTTCTGTGCCATCAGTGCAGAAGACACAATCAGGACAAGCCTTTAGTCTTCTCTCTGGCAGCACAAAAACTACCCTACTCACCACTGGGAACACAACACGAGGATATTATAACCGTGGTATTCTGTAGGGCGGAGGTACTTCCCCAGTCAGACTGCTCAATCGAGACGGGTATACCATCGTGTCGTATCACCGGCACTGGTTAATCAGTCTTTTTATTGGATATTTGGTTGATCCATATAGTGCTTTTCTTCAACTTCAACTTCCTGATGTTTGTTCAAGACATTTACCGGTATACTTATAAAAATGTAGGTAAGGTAAACAAACACGTTTATATTAGTCATGCATATTTAAAACGGATTTGAAGATTGTATTTAATTCAGGACACGCACAATAAAATAATTATTTACAATATACCTATCATTAACTGTGCGCACCTGATTAAAGTCACCACTTCAGATGTATAGATGACATACTAAATCGATTATTTAATAATTAATTAGTTTTTGGCACTAAGGATAAGTAGATCGAGGTTATTGGAGCGTGTGCTCAGTTGGAAAACACTTCATTTTCCCTCAGAGAGAAGAAAGAAAAGAAGTGTCTTTTTTTTAAAGTGCGGTTATCCACTCGGATTCCCCCGCCGAGGCCAGCGGGGTGGTTATGTCGGGTTTGAACCGACTAAAACCACCCTCTTGAGCGATTTGTTGCCAAGGGTGAGGTAGCCTCTGGCACATCCCTCACGCGCCCCGAATGACCCAGGGCTATAAGCCCACCTCCTTCTCTTCTCTCTTCACGCGCTCACGCTCTGCACCCTCAGAGAAGTGTCTGGGACCATGCAACTCGATTCGACTCGACCAGGATCTCCATTCGAATGGATTTCTGATTCCGTTCCCGCAACTCAAACCTTGAAGATGACCAGAGTATTACTACCGCGAAGGGTGTGAGTTCCAAAGACTTACAGCTTGTACCGTGAAGGATCCATCGTAGCAGCTGGAACTGTGTACAGGTGTGCAAAGCAGAAGAGAGGAAGAAAACACGACAGGGTTTGCCCCTAGGTACAAGTTACTCAAAGCATTCCCAGAAATACTTTGGAGCATTAGAATTATGAAATATAGTATAGAGAAGAGTCCAGTCTTTTGTGAAATTCCTTGACATGGTCGTATTTACGAAGGCCAAACACAAAGCGGATTTCCAAAATCTACGAGGCTAGTGGTATGGGTAATGGACTGCTGAGACGAGGTCTCGGTTTCGATCCCAGGTTAAAACCTGGGATCGAAACACACCAATGACTTCTCGATGCTCTTCGAAGTTATGTGTGTATTTATCGCAGGTTTATAAGTGCCATGGCAATAGGCTCACATTGGGACGTAAACATAATCAGGCGAAATGCTAGCACCTCTGCCTACCCCTTCGGGGATATAAGCGTGAGTTTATGTTATGTTATGTTACAAGCATTCCCAATGTGGATATAATTTGTCTTGGTGCCTATGCCACTCCAGACCATTGGGTATTTCCACTTTGTACGAAACGGAGCCCGTGGTAACCTTAATCCGACCTTCCAGCCATTTTTCCCTCTCCTCCCCCTCCTGAATAATTACGGTCATGAACTGGGTACCCAACTTCAAACTGCCTATGTCGGTTATCGGAGATTTCTACCTACCGGTCGTAACACGTAAACAATTTAAAATAAGATACGATAATATTCATTGATTAAAACATAGTAATTTAAATCACATATCATTAAATGAATACAAACAATGTGGGAACTGGTTTTTGCATTACAAAACTAGATTTGATATGTCAAATGTTGACAGCCGTAGCATCTAGTTAAAACTGTATGACAGCTGACAGCTGTCATACAGTTTCACGACTAGTTTCAAATCAGTTCTAGGGCACGGATTGTTTGCTTACAAACTTAAAAATAAATTGGGTTAGTGTGTGTCGTCGCATGTCGAAGTTATGTGTGTGTTTATCGCAGGTTTAAAAGTGCCCGGTTAATGTCAATAGAGTCGTCACCTATTACATTGGGACCTAAACATAAACTGGCGAAATGTGCGTGCTAGTTCCTCTGTCTACCCCTTCGGGGATATAGGCGTGAGTTTATGTTATGATGTTATGTAATGTGTGTCTGTATATGTGTGTGTGAACAGTTCCTTCGATGCATCGAGAAAGCAGACATCAGCACAGTCTAATAGCGACAGTGGAAGAGATTGTACGAGAATAACGTTTGAGGGATTTCTAATATTAGTATGGATTTAGAGGTCAATGAATGTCGCAACAGATTCTCGCACGAGCCGCCAAGGCAGTACAACCAGCCAGCGGCAACGGAGTCGTCATTAATACACACAGATAATATAACATTTCGCAACCCATTTTCCCACAATACAACATTGAACAGTACATATTAAACTTATCATTAGACTTAATTTCAACAAATATAATTATATCTCCGGCCACAGTCCAATTTTTGAAACTGTATACGTTCTTAGAGAGACTGACAAAGTTTTAAATATCGCTGGGATGGAAAGGCCAAAAGCCCCAACTCCCTCTCACCTGTTCATAGGTACACCTATAATAAGTAGTGTACCGGCGAATTGATGGACCACCATCTCGTAAAACTATAGACAATTGGCATAAGTTTGTGGAATTAAATAGATAGATCAAGGTTAGCCCGTTGTCCTACGTGAGCGACAAGCGCGACAACGCAACGCGATGCGTGACATATTCTTCCATACTTTACATGACGTATTAGCGTGACACGACGTAGAACACAATAAAGAACAACGACCATTTAATATTTATGCGCAGCATCGCAACGCATCGCGTAGGACACAATGAAGTGCTCAACAGGGCGAAGCAGTACTTCACTGCGGGGCAGTAACTCCTTCCTCATAAGGCAAAGGTCCGGCCCACATGAAGTACTGCTGTCACCTTTTTGTTGGAGCGCCTGCATACCAGCTTGACCCCTTCGACTCGGTGCAAAGACGGGCGTTGAGGCTAGTTGACAATCCCATACTCGCAGGTAGTGTGGAACCTCTCAGCCTTAGAAGTAGGGCGTTTGCCTCGCTGTGTTCTACCGCCTATACAATGGTCTGTGCTCAGATTAATTGTTTGACATGATGCCCACAGCTACATTCTATCATCGCACCGCTCGCTATAGGCAGGGAATTCATCCCCACACATTGCGACCTGAGACTGAACTGAAAGAAACTATATCCCCCACACTCAAGCTGTGGAATGAACTCCCTGCTGCGATTTCCCCAAGCGCCTACAATATGCGGTTCTTCAAGAGGGACATTAGAAGGTTTCTTCATGGTCGGCAGCGCGAGAGTAACGCCCCTAGTGTTGCACACGTCCATAAATCACGGTAAACATTTCCCATCAGGTGGGTCGTGTGCTTGTCTGCCACGTAAGTGGTAAGTATTAAAAATGTGTTAAATAGTAAATGTATTAAAACCCTTCCATATCCTTATGTTAAGATCATTTTGAGTATACGTACTACCACCGTCCAGTATGTTCGCTTTTTTTACATGCGCAAAATACCTACGATTAACCCCCCCACCGGAGCCGGTGGAAGAGGTTATGTCGGACTCGAACCGACCAAAACGCACGACGCCTGTGGGTCGTTTTTGGTTACCGAAGGTGAGGTTAACAGGCATATCTCTCGCACCCGGCCGACCCAGAGTATGTTCGCCTTGAACATGCTTCTCTGTTTCTGGTTAATTCTAAATGATAGATTTTCTTTCCTGGTCGAGTCTCTCTGCCGCTGAATGGACGTCTCTATTTACGCTATGTTTTTTTACTTAAATTTTTTTGTACCCAGCCTAAACCCCAGATTTGTTTCATTTGTTTTAGTAATGGCCACCTTGACCCCTTGAATCTGTTGCCAGCTAGTTACTGAAGGACCTTGCCCGCATTTTACGCCGGGTGGTGACACCCACAGCAGATTACGATTGAAGTTTTCCACCGTGTTATTTGTTACTCGTTAACTTTACATTTTGTTAATATTCCTATCGGTATAACCTTGGGCGTGCAAGATTTAATGATAGTAGAGGAAGCTCGTGAAGTACGAAGGTATGTAAGAGTCCCTTCAAAGTCAAAATAACATCAGGAGTAGAAAGCTTAGGAGAGCCGTCCTCAGTGTTTTTTTATACCACTTAGGTGGCAAACAAGCACACGGTCCACCTGATGGAAAGTGGTTACCGTGGTTTATGTACGTGTACCAAGGGAGGCACACTCACGCTGTAGCAACAAACCCTGTAAGCATAGAGAGTTTTTGGGCCGTCTATATAAAAGACAAAGCAGGAAAAGCTTTTGATCTTCCCACTGACAGCACAAAAACTCTCCATTGAGCTCTGGATACCCTACTCACCGCTTGGGAACATCACACGAGATTATTAAGGTCGCGGAATTCTGTAGGGCAGAGGTACTTCCCTGCAACACCAGGGGAGTCACACTCTCGCTGTACCAACCAACCCTGTAAGCAAAGAGAGTTTCTGGGCCGTCAGTGTAAAAAACAAAATAGGACAGCTTTTGATCTTCTCACTGACAGCACAAAAACTCTCCAGGGAACTCCGGCTACCCTACTCACCGCCGGGAACACCACACGAGATTATTAAGGGCGCTGTATTCTGTAGGGCAGAGGTAGGTACTTCCCTGCAACACCAGGGGAGTCACACTCTCGCTGTACCAACCAACCCTGCATGCAAAGAGAGTTTCTGGGCCGTCAGTGTAAAAGACAAAGCAGGACAAGCTTTTGGTCTTCCCACTAACAGCACAAAAACTCTCCAGTGAGCTCTGGATACCCTACTCACCGCTCGGGAACACATTACGAGGTTATTATGGCCGCGGTATCTATATTCCCTAGTCGGACTGCTCAATTGGACGGAAATACCGTCGTGTCCGGTTCTTAAATAAATGCTTTTTCTTCCTTTTCTGTCTTTTCTTTCTTTTCTTTCCTTTCCTTTCTTTTCTTTTCTTTTCTTTCTTTTCTTTCTTTTCTTTCTTTTCTTTCTTTTCTTTCTTTTCTTTCTTTTCTTTCTTTTCTTTCCAAAAATCAAGGATAAGGTATGTTGATAAAGGCTTTCTTTGGTATTTTCAATCTTTGGTATAAATTAAGTTTATGTGCATTGTATAATGACGTATAGATATACTTAACACCAAATGAAAGTAAATGAAATAAAAGACTGAGAAAAAAATACAATACGTAGTGTCTGTCAATCAATATGACAATGACGTGAAAGTAGTAGTATCAGATTCTTTGAATAAAAAAAAGAAAAAAATAGCGTCACAATGTGTATCACTTACACTTGGGAACCAAGGTTTATCACATCGAAGATTGAAAAGCAAAAGGGTGTAAGCGACGACGACATTTTTCTCCAATCTAGTAAACGATTTGGCACCTTAGGAATGAAATTTTAAAGCATTTTATGCTACCATACAATCATCAATATATTTAAAAAAATAATCGTTACAGGCGGGATTCGAACCCGCGATCTTTCCCTTGCACGCTCTGACCACTAAGCCACAGAGCCTTCGCCCGAAACCATCCAAATTCTTCTATTCATATATCCGTCTTACGGCGATGGTTAAGTGCCATCTACCGATATTTGTACTAATTATCTGAATCAATGATTGCAACATTCATTTTTAAACATTAATTTTTAATGATTCCGCTCAGACTATTGAATGAAATTTGTTATAATATGGCATTTGGCACCTGTTTGCCGCGTCAAAAAGACTTGGGTATTTCCTTATTTCTACAACCCCAGATCAAATGTGAAGGCTTTTTATCAGTCAATTGTAATTTTGTGATGCTCCTGTTATGTCCTGATTTATCACCATATTTATATGCATATGCATGCTTCTGTCTCTACCAGCATTCAAGAAAACAAGTTTAAAAATATAAATTCCTCGCTCGAAAAACTAAAATACAATAAAAACAACTAATAAAATTGACGCAGTTTAGCCACTTAAAGTATGAGGATTGTAGACACAAATGTGTTTGAATTACTTATCGATATTTGTATCGATAATATTTCTACATTATCGATAATATTTCTACATTATCGATAACATTTCTAAATTATCGATAATATTTCTACATTATCGATAATATTTCTACATTATCGATAATATTTCTACATTATCGATAATATGCGAAAATAATGATAGACCCTTGCTAATACAGTTATATTACTTATTGCTCAAGCACCCGCCACTACGACAGTCAGAAAAAATACCCACGAATACCCCCCAGCCGGAGTCGGTGGGAAAAGTTATGTCGGACTCGAACCGTTGCTGATACAGTTATATTACTTATAGCTCAAGCACCCGCCACTACGACAGTCAGAAAAAATACCCACGGATACCCCCCAGCCGGAGTCCGTGGGAAAAGTTATGTCGGACTCGAACCGACTAAAGCACACGGCGCCTGTGGGTCATTGTTGGTTGGCGAAGGTAAGGTTGACAGGTATATTCCTCGCTACGACAGTCAGTCTTACATCACAGATAATATAATACTTACGTCATATACAGAGTGTATTTTTGAAACGGGGCAGTAAGGGCAAGTACCTTAACCGATGCAGTTACAGCAAAACGTTCTTAGAAGATTCTTAGAACGGTTAAGGTACTTGCCCTTACTGCCCCGTTTCAAAAATACACCTGTATAAAGAGTATCCTCTTAAATAGTAAAATAATTATATGACTATGGAGTTGGGATTGTGGTTAATTTGGTAGGTATTGGCCTATTTTACCCCCATAATAGTGGTATCGATAATCATATCTATTCGTGTGCCGATTCCGGTTGCAAAACAAACCTTGCCATTTGGAGCCCCGAATCCTAAGAGAACATTTTCAAAATTTAAAAAAAAACTACATTTTAATAATAATAATAATATTTATTTATTTATTCAACTTTATGCACAGTAATTTTGTACAAAGGCGGTCTTAATGCCATTATCTAACAGTCAACGTTAGTAATAATAATAATAATTATTATTTATTTTCTTCCACAAAGGTAGGTTCACAAAATACAATAATATACCATGCTATAAGAGTCTCAATCCTTTGTGGGAGACTGGCGTCTGCACTAAGAAAATCCTGTCACACAGATTACCAGGCCCTCTACAGATGAATATATGAACTCATACTATAATAGCTGAAACAGCTGTGAGGACACAGCTCTAAGAAAATAAAAACATTACAGTAATAATAATATAAATCAAAATCACTGTCATAAGTTAATGTAATATGACTCCAGAGCTCACTGGAGAGTTTTTGTGCTGTCAGTGGGATGACCAAAGTCTTGTCCTCTACACTGACGGCACAAAATCTCTGTTCTTAGAAGGTCGGCAGCACGGATGTGACTCCACTAGTGTTACACACGTTCATAGGTCATGGTAACCACTTTCCATCAGGTGGACCGTGTGCTTGTCTGCCACCTACGTTGTTTAAAAAAAAAATATAATAAGTTAATATTATATAATTCATTTATTTGCAGAAATGTGGGCAAACATGATGTTACAAAGATTATTACAGTTCGGCACATCTACCATTCAGTGGCATGCATATATTAACTTAGGCTCTATTTAGATCCTTACATGTGCATGCTTAGCTATTCAAAATAAAGTTGAAATTAAGTCAGAAATAAGATTATGAGAATTAGATTAAAATACAAAATGCCATAGAATAACCGTAGTCATAATAGGATATCAACATAGCTTTCTTTTATTTGATTTCTTTTGCAATGAAGATCTGGGGCATACGCGCAAAATTCAATGACATCGACAATTTCGTATAGCCATTATCAAAATATCATTTAACTATTATCATAATATCGTATACATATTAGTATATCATCGATACTTTTACTTCAAACATATAAACAACACTATATCTCTAAAATGTCATTGATCGACGTAAACCAGTCTCGCTCAATGCATATAATGGAGGCATGATCTAAATGGACAACTATGTAGAAATTTATCTTGTTATTCTACCTTAATTGGCGGCTAATTTGGAGATGATTTATAGACTGACTTGATGTTTACGAGCAATTGTTTTTAATATACGTTGAAGCTATAAACTTAACAATGGATAATTTAATTTTCTTGCATAATTTTGTAGATGTTAAATAAGATCAACGCCTTTGTACACTTATTTAGTTTTAATAAGATACTTTAGCAATTAAAATGATTATATGGGGATAACGTATTTCTTAAGCGCCATTGAGTCAAAACAAATTGAACGAAACTATTGGTTCTACGAACTGCATCGCGATATAGAAGTTTTTACGAGTCTTTGGTTTTCACGCTATTATATAATAATCACAGACTAATAAGAGATACTACGTATATAATAATATTCAATACGTACGTACGTGTTTTTAGGTTAGTTCTTAACTAGATTGACACCTATTTAATGTACCCCTATAAATTAACAGTGACAGATACAAAAACTGTTGCATGTACAACAATAATAGGCTAATTTTTTTATTATCAAAAAGTGACCTCTCTAGAATAATATAATGAATTGCTAAAGTGAAATATTCTTACTATAAATAGTTTTAAAGATATTTGATTTTAAAAATTCAATTTTTCGCGACGCCCGGAAACGCTCCATGCAAACTTACTCGTACTTGCGAGTGAAGTCACACACCAGTCGCGAGTGGTTGTAATTTTTTTTTATTTTAATTGTTTATTGACTCAGAATAAGGTACACAGATGATGGTCTTAAAACTAAGGCAATAAATTGAGGTTCGTGCTTAAGTACTTCACTGGTATCCAATCTAAGCTGAAGCTTGTATTTTGAGAAATGTATGGAGTGCAAGAGAATTTCGCATTTATCTCGGTTTATATTGCTTTTACACATTATATAGTTCATAATATAAGTAATTTGTATTTAATGAGCGAATTTAAAATGTTATAATTTGGGACTGAATTTGATTGTTTATATTTTGACTTAGTTTGGGAACTAAAAATAATAAAACACGACGGGTTGCACTCCGGGAGTGCCGGCAGAAGTGAAAACTTGAATATTAACGGTGTGCATTTTTGATATTTTGGAATGGTTAGAGAATAATTTTGTACGAATTGCTTTCATTATCAGTATAAAAGTACTATTAATTATGTGATGGAATACAATATTCATTTTGGTTGCGCCGGTGGTAGAATTTGTATGTTTTTTCGCTCAATAGTAGTAATTCCAATCATTGACACTGAACACACGCTTCCTGCACCCATCTCCCTCCCGCACTGCCTTTAAAGTGAGATAGCAATAGTTTTCGCCCCGCTCAATTGTCAAAATAGCCGCATCTTGACTTCGCATCGAACTAGCAAGTATCAATGGCGGCGGCGCGCGTGACTCTTAGAAATTAATAATGTTTGTTGGATTTTAACCGCTTTCATAGACCTTTACCGATCGGATTGTGCCTCTCGTGTGTCCCTCAAGTGATTTAGTGATGTGGGCGGCAACTCCTGAGCCAGGAAGAGAAGACCGGTGCACCGGCTACGACAGCACGTGGCTTCGTAAAGGTTAGTCATCCTCTCCTAATTTCTCGGGTTGCATTCAATGCCTAAACCACCTCCGCGGCAACCCGATCACCTATCTTGTTTGTTGTGTAAAGTGTCATATGAAACATGTTAACTTCACCCCCCGCAAAATACAGTCCACTAGCTCAGGTGGCATGAGAATCGCGCCACCATTCCTTTTGGTCCTGGTCGAGCCGGATCCTTAGTCGTAGCTCGCATTTTGTTATTTATTCCATGGGGAATAAACGCACCGCACCTAAATACCTAGTTATTTTAGTAGAAAACCCCGCATCTAGGCATTTAGGTTTGAATCTTAGGTATCCTAGACACCCTAGTGCATAGGCACAGTGTAATACCTAACGCATTTGGCTTTGTTTTTATTTGTTTCAATTTCTAAGTTGTCCGTTCGCCGCTAGATCGCATCGTATTTACCTAATACATACATAGGTAGGTACGCGGTTGTACCTCGCTCGCATTTCTCTTATCGTATCGATCCTTAGTCGTAGTTTCGCATTTTGTCATTTATTCCATTGGGAATAAACGCACCGCACCTAAATACCTAGTTATTTTAGTAGAAAACCCCGCATCCCCGCATCTAGGCATTTAGGTTTAGATCTTAGGTATCCTAGACACCCTAGTGCATAGGCACAGTGTAATACCTAACGCATTTGGCTTTTGTTTTTATTTGTTTCAATTTCTAAGTTATCCGTTCGCCGCTAGGTCGCATCGTATTTACCTAATACCTACGTGGGTAGGTACGCGGTTATACCTCGCTCGCATTTCATTCGAACTCATACGAAAGTATTTTAATTTGAATAGATATTACGCAATACTTAATCCCTGAAATAATAGTTGAACCTAGACAGCGATCTAGCTCGCGTAGGTACGATCTGGTTGTTGCTATGCGCGTTTGTTCAAGCTTGCACTCGCAGTCATAAGTACCTACCTACCTACGGATATCGATCGCGCCGCGTCGCTGTACTGTACCGCTAAGATTAAGTCATTTCATTTGTTGTTTACCGCACTTTAGTTTGATATTTAGTTGTAAAAATGCCCCCAAAGGTTGGTAGTACCGATAGTAAAGTTCAATTGAAACTTTTATACGCTAAAAGAGAAATGATTTACTCTCGCGTACAATCGATTTGTGATAATGCACTTAAAACCTCTGATTTGGCTATTAGAGATTCGTTCTTGTGTTCTATAGAAAACTTGGATAGTTTACGCGCGGATTTCGAAACGTTGATGTCATGTACTAAGTACATGACATCAACGTTTTAGAGTTAAATTTAAATCCCGATTACTCAGTGAGTTATCAGGCCTTGTCGTCGTTTGACGATTTGTATTGTCGTATCAAACGCGTCGCTAGGAGTTTGGAGAAACCGTCTGACCGACCCAATCCCACTCGCGACCGACCTAAGTTGCCACCAATTCAGATACCCGAATTTGATGGTAACATCCGCAATTGGTGTTTATTTATAGATAGTTTTGAGAATACAATAGATAAGAACGATTCGTTGACAGATCACGAAAAATTACATTATCTCGTTGAAAAATTAACTGGTAAAGCTATAACCGTTTGCGCTGGAATTACGTTTAGTGCCGAAAATTATAATTTAATTTTAAATACTTTGAAAGCTAAGTATGAGGATAAAAGATCGGTAGCTAATGCATATTTGGATCAGATGTTTGATTTGAAAGCCATTACGGCATGTAACGATCAAAACTTAGAGAAGTTTCTAGATACTTTCGCATCATCTGTTCGCGCCGTAAAGAACCTAAAGATCGAAGACCTCTGCGACTTCTTATTTTTGTATATGGGTTTAAAGAAATTAGATTCCGAAACCATTCGTTTATTTGAGTCGGATCACCGCGGCGATAAAGTTCCTAAGTTCGAAGACTTAGAGGGTTTTGTTCGCGAGCATATAAAAATATTGCAACGCTCTTCATCGAAACATGAAGGCGCGAAGAGAGTTGTTAGTTCCGAACGCAAAATAGATGCGTCATCGAGGTCACTGAGGTCAACTCATACTTATGTTAATACCGCACCAGCACATGTACAATCACCTGTTTGCTCTTTGTGTAATACTCATCATTCGCAATTGTACAAGTGTCCGGGTTTCCTAAAATTATCGCCTAATGATCGTTATAAATTTGTTCGCGCTAATAATTTTTGTTTTAATTGTCTCGGTACTAAACACCGCGTTGGTTTATGTAATAGTAGCAATAGTTGTCGCAAATGTCAAGCGAGACACCACACTTTACTTCATTTTGAGAATAGTAATGCCGCATCCAATGTGGGCACAGTTGGTTCGTCGAGCGGTGACACACGGCGGCCTGCGCCACAGCCGCAGCCCGCGCTCGCGCGCGCTCCGGCCCGCCCGGAGACCGCTGCGAATGACGTCACCTTGTGTTCGTTGTCCGCTAGTGCTGCGCTCACTACTGTGGTCCTCGCGACTGCTCGCGTCATTATTGTTGATGCATTAGGTAAACCGCACATTGTTCGAGCGCTATTAGATGGCGCTTCGCAAAGTAATTTTATTACTCAAGATTGTTGTCAACGTCTTGGTTTCAATGTTAATAAGCGTTCAACCCGCTCAGTGGTGAAGGGTTTTGGAGGTTTACAGTCAGCTGTTCATGGCACCGTTAAAACAAGGTTTGGATCTCGTTTTAATAATAATATTTGGTTTGACATGGATTCGCTCGTTATAGATAAAATAACTGAACAGTTGCCTACCGTCCCGGTTGACACGTCTTTATTAACGAAATTTAAAGACTTGCCTTTAGCAGATGAGACTTACGCTGTTCCTGGAGTCGTCGATATATTGATCGGCGCTTCGATTCTCCCGCACCTCCAGTTATCACGTAAGGTTCAAGGGGGACCGACGTACCCCGCTCCGCACGCACTGGAAACAGTTCTTGGTTTTGTTATAATTGGTTCCGCACCCGCTTCTATAGATAGTTTTAGTCACTCGACTGCCTCGTTCTGTTGCACCGTCGAGCCGCCACTGGAGTCTACCATCCGCAAGTTTTGGGAAATTGAAGAGGTCAATGTCCCACCTATCCTAAGCCCTGATGACAAGATGGCTGAGGAGATTTACTGTCTCACGACTACTCGTGATGAGCAGGGTCGTTATGTTGTCGCGCTCCCTTTCAAGGGAGATATTTTTTCGCTCGGTGACTCCCGTGTATCCGCTGAAAAACGCTTTCTTTGTTTAGAACGAAAGATGCAGGCGTCTCCAAAGTTAAAGTAAGCCTATGATGAGGTTGTTAACGAATATTTAGATAAAGGTTACATCTCACCTGCGCCTGCGGACACTGACGAGACCCAGCCTTGATACATTATCCCGCACCACGGAGTTATTAGAGAAGATAAGCTTACTACTAAACTCCGCGTAGTTTTGGATGGCAGTGCTAAGACTAGCACTACCGTGTCGCATTAATATTAGTAGAATTTTAGCTTTTTCGGACTCAACAGTCGCTTTGTGTTGGGCCCACTCTTCGCCCCATCGTTGGGACACATTCGTCGCTAATAGAGTGGCAAAAATTCAATCTGAATTAGCTCCACAAAATCTCTTTCACGTTGCTGGCACCGACAACCCAGCCGATTGTCTCTCTCGTGGATTGCTTCCTTCGCAAATTTTAGATCACCCGTTATGGTTTAGTGGACCGTCCTGGATTCATGCCGCGTTAGATAAGTGTCCAGTTAGTCAATTCAATCCCACTACGATTTCCGAACCACCCGAGGAGAAGAAGCACTCGCTTGTTGTATCGGTCCCGCGTGAAGAGTCCCTTATTTTGTTGTTGGCTAATCGCGTCTCGTCTTGGTCGAGACTGTTGCGTTGTGTTGTTTATGTAGGCCGATTTTTGAGAATTTTATCTACGCGCGGTCATATAACCGCCGCTGATTTAGTTAAAGCTGAATTGGTCATACTTCGCGAGTTGCAGAAATTTTATTTTGCTTCTGAATTTAAAAATTTAGAATTTAACAAACCTTGTAGTCGTTCTTTCCGACACTTGAAACCATTTTTGGAAGATGGACTCATTCGAGTAGGTGGTCGTTTGAGAAATTCAGGTTTAGGATTTGAACAAAGGCATCCAGTAGTTCTCCCGCGTAAGGACCACGTATCAGATTTGTTAGTAGATTATCATCATAAGGTGAATTGTCACGCTGGTCCCGATTTGTTAATGTCTATTTTGAGACAGAAATACTGGATAATTTCCGCTCGTAATTTGATTCGCGCTAGAGTACACAGATGTGTACCTTGTTTAAACTCCGCCCGCGTTTTATCGCGCCTGAAATGGCCGATCATCGCTCTTGTCGTGTTGTTCAATCCGCAAAACCTTTCGTACACACCGGCACAGACTTTGCTGGGCCTTTCAAAGTCACTATTGCTCGTGGTCGTGGCATTCGCTCCACGAAAGCTTATGTTTGTTTGTTCATTTGTATGACAACTCGTGCGGTTCATATAGATTTGACCGGTGATTTAAGTACGCTAAAATACTTGCCCGCAATAGATGTTGATGACGATAGAATGCACCTTCTAACTCGTCACGCTCTTTTAGATAGATTAGTCCAATCGTTTTGGAATCGTTGGAGAACCGATTGTTTGCACACGCTGCAGTCGCGTCAAAAATGGAATACTCCATCTAACCCAATTACTGTAAGTACGGTGGTAGTCCTTATGACTGGGAATGCGCCTCCTTTGCATTGGCCTCTAGGAGTAGTAGAGGAAGTTTTTCCCGATTCCCGCGGGATAACTCGTGTTGTACGGGTTAAAACCGCAACCGGATCGTATCTGCGCCCGGTTGTTCGCCTCTGCCCTCTGCCTAACCAGCAGTAGGCACGAGTTCAAATCTAGGTTTATATTTTAGTTGTTATTTCCCAAACCTAGATTTAGATTAGACTTTAGATTTGTTCCGCATTTTTCGTTTTGAAGGTAACCCTTCAATCCCGGGGGGAATGGTTGCGCCGGTGGTAGAATTTGTATTTTTTTTCGCTCAATAGTAGTAATTCAAATCATTGACACTAAACACACGCTTCCTGTACCCATCTCCCTCCCGCACTGCCTTTAAAGTGAGATAGCAATAGTTTTCGCCCCGCTCAATTGTCAAAATAGCCGCATCTTGACTTCGCATCGAACTAGCAAGCATCAATGGCGGCGGCGCGCGTGACTCTTAGAAATTAATAATGTTTGTTGGATTTTAACCGCTTTCGTAGACCTTTACCGATCGGATTGTGCCTCTCGTGTGTCCCTCAAGTGATTTAGTGATGTGGGCGGCAACTCCTGAGCCAGGAAGAGAAGACCGGTGCACCGGCTACGACAGCACGTGGCTTCGTAAAGGTTAGTCATCCTCTCCTAATTTCTCGGGTTGCATTCAATGCCTAAACCACCTCCGCGGCAACCCGATCACCTATCTTGTTTGTTGTGTAAAGTGTCATATGAAACATGTTAACTTCACCCCCCGCAAAATACAGTCCACTAGCTCAGGTGGCATGAGAATCGCGCCACCACATTTATTGCGCTATCGTACACAAACATGACAATTTATATTACATTAAAAATTTAACACTTCAGAACTATTACAATTATTTTACATTAAAAAGTTTATCACCGCCATCACACATGTGACAGTCGTGTGACATTCGCGCAAGCGCCCTGCGCCGTCTGTCCTCTCTCCATCCGTCTTACGAATTTTCGATCAGGTCACGTGTCCTGAGGCGAGTTTAGAAATTTTTACCCACTTCAAAAAAAGTACACAGCGCCGCTAAAGAAGTTTTCACTTCAAAAAGTAATAGTCGCAGTTTAGTTAGGCAATAGGTATCTAATTTTGCAAAGCATATTTTATGATAACAAACTAACATTTTTAGCAGTATTGGGAAGCATCGGCCGACCTTGTCAAATGCTTGTGTTACATTTGTGACACAATTTACATCGGTTGTGTGATAGCCATTGATTCTGGTACCTCTCACTCGTGAGACCGACTTCTTAAACATTAAGCTGCGATGTCTCAAAATAGATGTCTTTTGTATTTCTCTTGATCGTCGATGAAAAGTAACTTTATGATTCACTTAGTAACGGGATCAACCATTTGCTGCGCCTGAGTTCGCGATATGCTTTATTTTCGAACTGACACGACACATGGTAACAGTTGGCATGTTCTTACGTCATAATAATGCGCATGTGTATTATAATTACGAATGAAACTTGTTGCTTTTATTAAAGAAATAAAGTGCCCATCAATGTTTGTGGTTAACCACTATATCATAACTACATATTTATCCCCAAAAGGTTAGGTAGAGGAGAATTAAGACCCATATTTCACCAATAATACAGTTATTGGTGAAATATTCGATCCCACGTAATAGGGGTGAGCCTATTGCCGTTATGCGGGCACTATCGTTGACTCGATCCATGCATCTGAGACTGGGTCTGGGCTGTATTTATATATATATGTGATGTTAAACAGCCCTATCCCTTAGTCGCCTTGTACGACACCGCATGGGAAGAGATGGGTTGGCCAAAATTCTACTCTGTCGGAAACCACACGGCTAATCAATCAATAAGCCTATCGCAATCTACTGCTGGACATAGGCCTCTCCCAACGTTGAGAGGCTTTGGCCTACTGTTTCCACGCTGCGCGCTGACCAAACGGGTTGGTACAGGGTTTTATTTCGAGTTTTCCTTCTCTCGCCGTGATATCGTCTGCGTATTGTTCCGTTAGTCGCCTCTTACGAATTTGTTTTAGAATAATTGGATGAAATGTTGGCAGATTACACAAATATTACTTAAATAGGTACTCGGCCTCAGATGCATGGCTCGAGTCAACAGTAGTTCCCAGAATACAGAAATAGGCTCACCCCCTATTACGTGGGATTAAAATAATTGGTGAAATTCACTTCTGCCTAACCCTCAGAGGATAAAAAATCCCATTAGACTTCGCCTTGCCTGATGGTAAGCTGAAGGCAAAGTCTCAGAAAAGAGGGTCACCATTACTTACACATACCGTGTGACAATGGAGACACTCAGCTTGACGGCCTCATCATATGCTTTTTCACGCCCCGTTTAAAGGACCCGGAACTGTAGGAAGAAGGAAACACGTGAGCTGGTAATGTATTCCAGGCCTCAATGGTACGACGTTCTAGGGTGTTCGTGATCTCGGTATTCCCAATAATGCGGACCGCACGTCGCTGCAACCTGTCGAGAGCATCTACTAAGTACTTTGCTGAACCATCCCAGAGATGCGAGCAGTATTCCACACAGGAGCGAATTTGTGTCTTGTATAGAAGACACCGCTGCTCCGGCGTGAAAAATCGTGTCACTCTGTTCAGGACTCCGAGTTTTCATGAGGCTGTTTTGATGATACTTTCGATGTCATTTTTATTATTCAGGTTGCAGCGAACATCCATACCTAGGATATTGATATTGATTCGGGAATCTATTCCCCGGATAAAACCTACTATCCAAACAATCCCTGTACAAATTTTTAGCCAGATCGGTTCAGCCGTTTGAGCGTAGGTAATTGAGTAACAAACATCCAAACATTTTCACAAAACTTTCACATTTATTAAGTATATTAATAGAATTGACATAGGATTACTTTTAACGATTTTACTCATTTATTATCTACGCTGACCATGCCGGTTGCCTTTCAGCAGCCAAGGTCACGACAAGAAAACTAACAAGATAAAAGAAACATCAATCAAGTAAGTAGAATCCATTTTATTTCCATAATTGGATGAAGTTATTTGTGAAACTTATTATAAAGACGGAATGTCCTTGACTGCGCTATCATAGTCCACAGAATGAACGGCGATGTGCGAACAAGTTTGCTTTACAAAACACATAGCGAATTGAATTTGGTTCGTGACTTCATTGTGTGCGAACATTAAATACAGATAAGGAACAGTTAACAGATTTTCAAAACTACCTCCTTAGGAGGTAGGACACGACCGTATTAATCCAATTGAGCAGTACAACTGGGGAAGTACCTCCGCCCTACAGAATACCGCGGCCATAATAACCTCGTGTTGTGTTCCCGGCGGTGAGTAGTGTAGCCAGAGCTCACTGGAGAGATTTGTGCTGTCGGTGGGAAGAACAAAAACTTGTCCTGCTTCGTCTTTTACACTGACGGCACAGAAACTCTTGTGCTTACAGGGTTGGCAGTAGACAAGCACACGGCCCACCTGATGGAAAGTGGTTACCTATAGCCTATGGACATGTGCAAAACCAGAGGAGTTACACACGCGCTGCCAACCTTGTAAGCATAGTGTTTCAGTATTGTCAGTGTAAAAGATAAATCAGGACAAGCCTTTTGTCTTCCCACTGACAGCACAAAACTCTCGCCAGGAATACAACACGAGGTTATTATGGCCGTGGTATTTTGTAGGGCGGCGTTATTTCCCCAGTCGGACTGCTCAATTGGATGGAAATACCGTCGTGGCCTACCTCCATCGAAAAATAGAAAGAGGTTTTTGGGCCTGACAACCCTACATGGCATTCGTTTTTACAGGTTATTATGCAAGCACTTTCACTGAAACCCTTGCAATCTACACCTTTTACTTGTCAAAAGTGTCGGAGAGAGAAAAAAATCGAAAGTATTTGTTCGCTATAACTGGAAAGGTGATAATTAAAGCTAGCAAGTGATTCGTATGAAGTTAGATCACGTACGAGTACGTCAATCCTTCTTAGGGTACCGTACCCGAATGGTAATCGATAACCCTGAGAACCCTACAACTAAACTTGAATTTTACCATTGAAAAAAACTGGTGGTAGAGATTTGACGGCACAAATTTGTCACAAATTTCGACCGGGTTGGTACCACCGTGCAATATTGCGAAAAACCCTTCATAGTAATTCAATTTCGGTTGGATTGCGTTCAGGGATCAGCAAATGCATAGCCGGGTAGGGGTGATGGTGGTCGCAGCACTAGTGGGACCAGTGGGTCTTGGCGTAGTCTAGTGAGGATGGTGCGGGGCGACGCGCCGGTCAGGGAGACCCGTAGAAACGGTGGTGCCGCTGGCCGCCCGCGGTATAGTACAGAGGCCCAACTGGGACTAACCACCCTGGAAGGCTGCCTCACCAGACCGCGCATAATCCCGGTATGGCTCGTCGTGCCGGTTGGTGACCGGAAGTGGGGGCCAGGCGACCATATTCGGGGGGGTACGGGGGCCCTTCCGTACGGCGTGTCGGCTCACGCCATGCTTCATAATCATAGACAAAACCAATATCCCGCACTTTGTCACGCGGTGCTGCGACGACAATCACCTCTTTTTTTCACGCCCTTTTCTCCTTTTCATCATGGCAGCGCATTTAAGAGTATTGGGCAACACAGCGGCTCTACAGACTCCCACAAGCTCGCTATTTGAGGTGGAGTCCACTAACATCTGTGGACTCCATGCGAACCTCAACGCCGTCCACCAACACCTTGAGACGGCGAAACCAGATATGCTCTTTCTCACGGAGACACAAATAGGCCGCCCTGATGACACGACCTACTTGCTTTACCCCGGCTATGTTATCGAGGAAAATTTCCGTGCAAAAGCCGGGGTGTGCGTGTTTGTTAGGGCGGATGTTTGTTGTCGCCGTTTGCGCTGCCTTGAGGACCCATCCTTTTCAACCCTATGGGTACACGTAGACCATGGCTCTACGAGTCAGATCTATGTGTGCCTCTACCGTTCCCATACAGGAGATGCTGAGACAACTCGACTCTTTGAATATCTGAGTCAGGCGGCAGATGATGCGCAGGAACGGTTTCCGAACGCCGAAGTGGTATTTTTGGGGGACTTTAACGCCCACCACGAAACCTGGTTGGGCTCCTCCAAAACAGACCATGCGGGAAGAGCCGCCCATGCATTTGCTCTGGCGCATGGCCTGACCCAATTGGTACACGAGGTCACTAGAATACCAAGAAGGTCGGGCCTAGCACCCTCTCTGCTAGACCTTCTGCTGACGAGTCACCCAGACCTGTACAGTGTTTCGGTACAAGCCGCTTTAGGCAATTCCGACCACTGTCTGGTCTGCTCCAAGGTGCCAATTATAGCGCCTTCAAGACCCGTGCAGGGGAAGCGGCGTCTCTGGCACTACTCGTCAGCAGATTGGGATGGGCTGCGCAACTATTTTGCGTCCATCCCGTGGGTTGAACGCTGCTTTGAAGGTAAGAAACCCTCGGATTGTGCTACTGCTGTTGCCGGTGAGATCGGTCTGGGTATGGAATACTATATTCCTTACACTGATGTCACCGGTGCCCGAGGAGTGCGCCCTTGGTTCGGGCGCGAGTGTGCGAGGGCTGTTGATCAAAAGCAGTCCGCGTATCGCGCTTGGGTAAGGGCGCGTGCCACGCACGATCCCAATGTGAGCCACTTCAAGGCGGCGTACAACAGAGCCACAAAGGTCTGCAAGAGGGCTTACGTCAAAGCGGATGCCCTGCGCATTGCGCGGCTTGGTCAAGAGCTAGTGGCACATCCCACGGGCAGCCGTGGATACTGGCGACTGGCCAAAGCCGTGCAGGCCAACTTCTGTCAGCCTTCGCTGCCACCGCTGCGCTACCCTGATGGATCCCTGGCCCATGGACCGCAAGAGAAAGCCAATATGCTAGTAAATCTCTTTGCGGCCAATTCCCGAGTCGATGATTGCGGTATACAGCCGCCGACACTACCCAATGGTGACCACGTAATGCCTGAAATACGTATCAGGCAATGCGATGTTCGTGCGGTGCTTCAATCACTCGATGTCCGGAAAGCCAGTGGCCCGGATGGTATTCCAGCGGTGGTCTTACAAAAATGTGCAGCGGAGTTGTCTCCGATGCTTACGCGGCTGTACCGACTGTCCTACAGCTCGGGTACAGTGCCTTCGGCTTGGAAAGAGGCGAATGTACAGCCGATCCCCAAGAAGGGGGATCGCTCAGAGCCAGCCAACTATCGACCCATAGCCATCACCTCAGTGCTGTGCAAGGTCTTCGAGCACATCATTAACAAACAGCTCATGCGTCACCTAGAGGATCACTCCTTAATTAATGACCGGCAATATGGCTTCAGGCCGAAACGGTCAACGGGTGATCTTCTAGCATACGTTACCCATCTTTGGGGTGAGGCTATGGACAAGCACGGCGAGTCACTGGCAATTAGTCTTGATATCGCCAAAGCTTTCGATAGAGTCTGGCACAAATCGCTTCTCTCCAAGCTACCAGCCTTTGGTCTGCCTCCTAGACTGTGCAACTGGATTGCTAGTTTCCTGCAGGAGCGCCGTATCCGCGTCCTCTGTGATGGACGGGCTTCGGAGTTCTTGCAAATAAATGCTGGCGTACCGCAGGGGTCTGTATTATCTCCCACTCTCTTTCTTCTGCATATCAACGACATGCTGTCCACCGGCAGCATACATTGCTATGCAGACGATAGCACCTTACACGGGAGTTATCACGGACAACCTGCGGCCAAACAGTCTGATATCGTGGAAAAAAGACAGCTTCTTGTCACTGAACTGGACCGGATCTTGAATCACATTTCTCAATGGGGCTCCGAGAACATGGTCGAGTTCAATGCCAAGAAGACGCAGGCTTGTGCGTTCACAGCAAAGGTATCTTCTTTCCTTCCCCTTCCCACTCTTCAGAGCACGCCACTTCCACTGCAGGACAATCTCTATATCCTAGGCATGGATATTCGCTGCAAACTGAATAACAGAAATTACATCGAGAGCATCATCAAAACAGCCTCGCGGAAACTCGGACTCTTAAACAAAGTGAGACGTTTTTTCACGCCGGAGCAGCGGTGTCTTCTCTATAAGACACAAATTCGCTCCTGCGTGGAATACTGCTCGCATCTCTGGGATGGCTCCGCGAAATACCTACTAGATGCTCTCGACAGGTTGCAGCGACGCGCGGTCCGAATTATTGGGAACCCTGAGGTCACGAACACCCTCGAGCCTTTGCAGATGCGTAGAGATATTGCTTCCTTGGCTGTATTTTACCGTCTCTACCACGGTGAGTGTTCTGACGAGCTCTTCCAACTAATCCCACCATCTCCTTTCCTACATAGGACAACACGTGCAGGCCTTAGATGTCACCCTCACACTGTGCAGAATATACGAGCAAGAACCAAGCGGTTCGGAGACTCTTTTCTTTGCCGCACCACCAAGACCTGGAATTCATTACCAGCACACGTGTTTCCTTCTTCCTACAGTCCCGGGGCCTTTAAGCGGGGCGTGAAAAAGCATCTGATGAGGCCGCCAAGCTGAGTGCCACCATTGTAGCACTTAGTGTCTGTAATGGTGACCCTCTTTCCTGAGACTTTGCCTTTAGCTTACCATCAGGCGAGGTGAGGTCAAGTTGGCGTGTCCTATATAAAAAAAAAAAAAAAAAAAAAAAAAAAAATCAGTAATGAAATTCTACAGTAGGAAGTGATGAGCTTGATTGTAATTGAATTCAGTTATGGTTAAATCCGATCATAGGCGGTGCTGTCTATCTGGGAAAATACTGCAATTGTCTAACATTGGACGTTGCGTCAATATGAGATTGACTGTATGAGGGTGTCAGTATGGGTCTATCTTCTACTCAGAGCTGTCATGTGGGAAGCGCAAACACGAAGGTCACCTGCGCTCGAAAGATGTGTTAAAACGCAATGTTGTGTCTTACATCATCTCTATTGATGGTTGGGAGGAGATTGCCCGTCTTAGACCGGAATGGAGTCATACCAGTCCGTACTGGTATCGAAGTTTTTGAAGAAAAACGTCTAGAAGACCTTGACATGAAACGCCAAGTACGGAAGACTCGGCCAAAACCCTCCTATTCCTACACGTAGGTATAATTTATCTGGCCAGCTATACTGTACGTCTTGCGATCTGCTCTTCAAGTTGAAGTTCGGTTTTTCAAGCCACATTAGAGCCCATCATAGGAATCAACTAAATAATTAGGTGTCGCTGTCGCCGGATACGGTTTGGACGACATAATGATGATGATGAATTTATTGGTACTGCTACTATAACAACAAATATTACAATAATAAGAATTTATATCTAGTTATTTTGTCTATCAGTATGTTTCTTTATTTAATTAAATAGGATACATAAAACACCCATGTTATGTCCGTGAAGTTAAATAAAGTGACGTGTTTCTTGATTTCTTTCAAAAGACTATTTAATAAAATTGCTTCTATTGCACAGAAGTATATAAAAAGTACATACCAGTATCTAATACATTTTTATAATGTACAGAACCCTTTAATAAGAGTTCGACAGCAACTTGATAGTTTGTAAACGGATGCTCGACGAATAACAATCGCGCATCTGATTTGAAATAAGAATGTCCTTGCGCAGGAGTCGAAAGCTAATGTTTGTACATTTTGCAAGACAATGCTCGTTACGGGCGATGTCCTGCGCATATCTATCGATATTTGACGTGTGTTTAGTGTTGCCTGATGGAAATATTGTGCCAACGATATGTACGTAACAACAATACGACACCTAATTTGATTCGTGTGCTAAATAGTGTTGTATTTTGTATGTATCGCAGGTTTATGGTATAGATGTTATTTCATTACTATGTGTTGAATTAACATCTAAATCTTGTTTTTCTTGATACACAACAAGTCAATGAACGTCGCAAAGCCAAAGAGTTATGTAGGTATAAGAAAATTCGGAGTTATTACCCATAGCCGACTTGATAAAAACAAGGTTAGTAAAAACAAAAAAAAATCATCTAGTTTCTTTGTAATTAGATAAGTTTCTTCAAAATGAAAAAGGAACCATTTATATAGGATCATGCATATCCATAACCTACGTCGAAAGGGTATCACTGGGTGGTGCTGAGAAAAAAAACGTTGTCCATGCTTGTCCATAACCTACGTTCTCATCTGACTCATACCACCAGCATACTTGTAAACATACTATATTACGTCAAAAACTATTGAAAAATATCTGCTGGACGCTAGTAAAAATAGTCAGATAACTGACACTGACAGATGAAAGCAAATGACAGATGAATGTCAATTTTGACACGAAGACGCTTCGCTCTGTCAATCAAAAAATCATCGAGGAAACGAAGCATATCCGTCTAGAAGTCAAAACAAAACCAAGTAGGAACATTATGTAAATGTCAGTTTCTCAAATTAAAACGTCCATAAAAATACCGTTGTCCATAGACCGAGTGATGGGGGGTTGGACTTAGTTCGTCGTTTTCTCTTCAACGAGGAACTGACCCCTAGGCAAGTGACAAGTGGCAATTCGTTGGCCGGCCTATTGTAGAATAGATGATAGGATTTACACGTATTTCGACATTTATGACAGTCGTCAACGTATAGCAATCCCATTCATTCATCCGAGGAGGGCCAGATCGAGAGAGATGGCCCTGGGTCGGCCGCGGTGCGAGGGACATGCCTATCAACCTCAACTTCGGCAACCAACTACGACACACAGGCGCCGTGCGTTTTAGTCGGTTTCAGTTCGAAATAACCTCTCCCACCGAATCTGGTGGTGGGGGGAGGGCGGATATGTATGGGGATTTTTCGCTCGTAAAAAAATACCATACACTGATCGATCTATTTTATTCTAAAAGCGTATTGCCACGTGTCTAGAGGAAATGGTCTCGTGCACTTCTTAAAAAGACGGGATAATTTTGCCAACAATGATGGTCATTACAGTAGGTAATTTGGATATCATCCGCATACGGAGTAGAATATCCGTTCAAGAATCAAGCGGTTCGGAGTCTCTTTCCTTTGTCGCATCATTAAGCCCTGGAATTCATTACCAGCTCACGTATTTCCTTCTTCCTATAGTTCCGGGTTCTCGGGTTCAGTTCGGGTTCGGGTAAAAAGCTTATGATGAGGCCGTCAAGCTGAGTTTCATCATTGTAATAAGGTATATGTATGTGATGGTGGCCCTCTTTTCTGAGACTTAGCCTTCAGCTTATAACCAGGCCAGACGAAGTCTAATTGATGTGTCCTATATAAAAAAGGCATCGACGTGAATTAGGAGTAGCCTAACGCAAGCAATTTTGCTTAGCTTTTTTTTGTGCGCTATATCCCCACGGATTCCTCCACCACCGGAGCCGGCGGGAAAGGATAAGTCGAACTTGAATCTACTAAAATGCCCACCGACAGTCATCCCTCGCTAGCTATGAGACGGCCCTCTTCGGGTGTGGGGACGACAGAGTCCCCATCTCGTCCCTGGGTGCGGGGAGGCAAGTGGCGCGCGCCGCTACCTGCCTCTGCTAAGGTGACAGGCGGCTCCACCCGTCACCCCAGGCCCACACTCATGGGGGACGGAGGTCATTTTGCGACCTCCGACGCCCGAGACGCCTTCGCTCTCGGACCTCGCGGTTTGTGAGTCTTCTTCGCTCCCGCTCCGCCGTCTCTTTCACAAGCATTACTTACTCGTAGATGGCGGTGGCAGTCCAGCAATTTACCTTAGCTGGAGGGAGTAATGGATATACTAGCAACTAACTAGTACTCGTTTCAAAAAAAAAATAGAGAACACGACAAAGGCAGAAAGTAACAGTAACGAATATGAAGACTTTTACTGTTAATATTGAAAGCAATTTCACGGCAAATCATCACAATCGATGAATTTGCATAGAATCGATTAGCTGAAAGAGGTGCGAGACAAAATACTGAACGTACGTTTGTTTTAATTCTTTTCTGACTGAATAGATTTAAATATTAATGAAAAAATTGGTACCTACACAAAAAAAAATATACCACTGAGATAGTAACAACGTTTATGGGTACGCCTATATATCCACGATGGCATAGGCAGAGATGTGTTACATTTACCAAACATTGTACTGGACTACGTCTCCTTTGGATAGTGAAGTAGTGTTTGGCAACTTTTTTATTACATAAGTACTTATATTTAGCGGCGTTTGAACACCCTTAAAATAAAATTATACAAGTTAGATGGCAGACGAGCACACGGTCCACTTGATGGAAAGTCGTAACCGTGGCCTATGGGGGTGTGCAACATCAACGGATCACACTCGTGCTGCTGACCCTGTACCTGTAAGCACAGAAATTTTCTGTGCCGTCAGTGCAGAAGACAAGCAGGAGAAATCTTTGGTCTTCCCACTGACAGCACAAAACCTCTACAGTGAGCTCTGTTTCGGCCCTAGTCAACAGACTCGCTATTGCTGTCAACTGGACGATGAAGAACGCATGGGGTGAAACCACCCAAAAAAAGTCAAGATCAATATTACCATTCAGCAATTAAAAAATACATAAAACTAATTGAAATATTTCATTAGACTATTTAGACTAGCTGACACCCGCGGCTCCGTCCATGTGGATGTCAAAAGTTATTCTGTATAGACCATTAAAACAGTTGCCTCAGTGTCGTGTCGGTAGTGAACGCGACAGCTACGTAGGAGGCGCGGGTTCGATCCCCGCTCAGTGCAATTTGCATTGGCCTGGTCGTGCCTCGGAGAGCACGTTAAGCCGTTGGTCACGGTTGCCATGCGAACCTCTATGGTTGTCTTTACAAGTAATTGGAGCCCTAAAAAGTGGAGGTCAGATGGCAGTCTCTTCGGATAAAAAATATCGAGGTTTAGCCAAATTCACAGATTGGTAAAGGGGACAACAGACTCCGAGGAGAAAGCAGCTTCAGATACGACTAGGATTAACGCTAGGATGAAGAAGACCATCAAAACGGCACTTACAAAACGTCAAAATAAAAAACATGTTAAAAACTAGTTTAATAAATGGAACACCGGTTCGAGAGGCAGCCCCGATCAGAAGAGACTCTGGCAAGAAACTCAGCGGGCATTTTTTTAGTCTATTCTAAATTTCGTGAAAATCAGTTCAGCGGTTTAGGCCTGAAAGTGCAACAAGACAGACAGAGTTACTATCGTATTTATATTATCAGTGTGGATTCCTACATCACTCCTTACGTAAGATCTTTGATGTTCAATGTTCATGTTTCAATTTATTTTATGCACTGTTCGGAACGCAGCCGGTTCGACCGCATGACTGCCCAATTAAAACCTATCTGCATACCTTTCTTTTTATTACTAGGGCTTATAATTATTTATATATCACTCGCTTGTTAACATATGCATTTTACATAACGAGAATAACTTTACTTTCTAATAGATTGTATAACTAAAATTAAAAAGTGCAATAATGCGTGGAATGCTGCTGTTGTTTTCGAGGTTGTGGTTCAGCTGGCCCGCGACGAGCGAAGGGGATTTGAGCGTCGGAGGTCGCAGAACAACCTCCGTTCCCCCATGAGCGCGGGCCTGGGGATGACGAGTGGAGCCGCCTGCTACCCTTGTAGAAATAGTCAGAGGCAGCGGTGCAATCCAATCTGATGGGGACACAGAGGTAAAAACAAAAAAAGGCAGTGATGAGACCCAAAGAGTGGCAATCTAACGGGAGAGCTCACATAGCATCTGTACAGCAGAAGCGGAACTTCTGAGAACGAATCTCTGACCTTTGTCATCAATAATAGTTTCTTCATTTTGAGGCAATTTTTTTCAATAATCAATTGATAGTTTATTTATTTTCAACCACTATTACATGGGACCGAAAATCGCAGGTCGTAAAATGTGGATGTTAATACAACTTTTCCTATCCTTTTAGATATTTACAGGTTACTTTATTAGATACTTCCCTTAATCAATTTAACTCAGTTTAAAGAAACATATATACACGTCTGTAAATCCGCGAAGGGGTAGGCAGAAGTATATTAATTAGCAGCCACAATTCGCGAATTATGATTTTCGGTCCCACGTAATTATGAGCGAGTATGTTTATTGTCAGATGGAGAGCAGCCCTATCCTTTAGTCACCTTCTACGACTCCCACAGGAAGAGATAGGGTGTCCCTATTTTACTCCACCTGGAAACTACACGGCAAAAAAAATTGGGTATAAAAATCTATACTAATATTATAAAGCTGCAGAGTTTGTTTGTTTGTTTGAACGCGCTAATCTCTGGAACTACTGGTCCGATTAGAATGATTCTTTCAGTGTTGGGTAGTCCATTTATCGAGGAAGGTTTTAGGCTATATATCATCACGCTACTACTTAAGGGAGCGGAGCATTGATAATAAATGTTAACAAATCCGGTAATTTTTCATACATATTTTGAAGACTAAAACATACGGGCTCAAAGGGATATGAAGCTTCAAAATATACCCCAGGCGAAGCTGGGGTGGGTCAGCTAGTTTAAAATAATCATTCATGTTCGAACTTTGAGTCTCTACGATTAAGATAGGAAAAAAATTGAATCGGTTCAGGCAGGAATGGAACCGGTGATCTTTCTCTTACAGGGGGAATGCACTGACCATTGAATCACCGTATCTTGCCCGAAATCTTAAAGCCCGAAAATTTAAAGAGTTGGGTATTTCAACAGTTCCATCAATGTATAAATTATATAATTGAGGTAGTAGCTACATTTGTAAAAAGCAACCCTTATTTATTTATCGCAAATCCACCAGGTACTAGGCGTGAGGGTAACTTAAAAGTAGTGCCAAGTAAAACCCAATTGTTATGTCGTAGTGTGTTTTGAATGGCAACCTCTATCTACAACAAGACTGCGAAGATCCGATCCGAAAATGTTACCGTATTTAGGTGTAAGCTAATAAAAACTTTAGCAGATAAGGTTTACTACACCATTGACGAATTCCTCAATGATAATTCTCTCGCATGACATTGTAAAGACATATTTATATTAAGAAGACATATTTATATTAATGTTACTGTAAATTTAATTTGTACACCATATTCCATGGTAGGACATAGAGCACTTTAATGTAATCTTGAATAAGAACTGCACACAAACCTATGATCCACAAATAAATAAATTGAATTGAATTGAAATCATCCTATAAATATACGCCTTACGGCGACGGTCTCTTCTCTCACATAATTCTGAATCTAGATTTATAACTAGACCTAAGTATAGATTGTATTCTAGATGATAGTTCTAATGTCATTTTGAGACTCGTTTCACAAATTCACAACTGAGCATTGTCCTGAAATACGGCGGTATTTCCGCCCAATTGAGCAGACCTACTGGGGAAGTACCTCCGCCCTACAGAATACCGCGGCCATAATAACTTCGTGTTGTATTCCCAGCGGTGAGTAGGGTAGCCAGAGCTCACTGGAGAATTTCTGCTGTCAGTGGGAAGACTTAAGGCTTGTCCTGCTTTGTCTTCTATACTGACGGCACTGAAAGTCTGTGCTTACAGGGTCGGCAGCCCGAGTGTGGCTCCTCTGATGTTACACACGTCCATAGGCCACGGTAACCACTTTCCATCAAGTGGGCCGTGTGCTTGTCTGCCACCTAAGAGGTATAAAAAAAAATACGCACCTCAATCTTTAATCGAGTCTTTAATAGCAAGTTGCAAAAAAACGCATGTCGTAATCAGAAAGTTGGTCCATTGCATCGCAACACACTATTGTAACACACCTTCAGTTCTTACATAGGTACATAAACCCATGCCGGGGGCCCAGTTGGTATAAACAAGAATGATATTACCACCGATGAACCAACAGCTGGGTATTAACCTCATAATATGTTTCGTGTGCACGTCTCTGAGTAACATGTTTGGGTACGTGACTGGAGACATATTATTCTGTATTTTATAACATGTGTTATGTTGTATAATTCAACCCATTGATGAAACGTTGGGTCCGTGGGGTCCAACGCGCGCGCACTATTCAAAGAAATAGCGAAGCGACTAATCGACGCTTCCCGTGACCATAAGGCTGGCCTTTACCTCGCTCAAAGAATTGGCATCGCCATTCAACGTGGTAATGCCGCCAGCCTCTTGGGCACGGTACCAGTAGAGTTCGATGGGGAGGAATTTTTCGATGCCTAAAATTACAGTCTCCCTCTTTTTCTCTATTCCATTTTTGTATATATTGTATAGGTACCCATTGATTATAACGACGTAGGTAATGCAACTATATAGCTTGAACAATGACATTTTTGGAGAAATAAGTCCAAGTAATATTTTTAATAAACATAAAAAGCAGAGCCGTGTAGTTCCCTGTAGTAGAATTAGGACCACCCCATCTCGTCCCATGCGGTGTCGTACAAGGCGACTAAGGGATAGGGCTGTTTAACATCAGACAGATATGTACAGCCCAGACTCAGCCTGATGGCTTGAGTCAACAATAGTGCCCGGAAGACGGCAATAGGCTCACCCCCTATTACGTGGGAATGATTGGTGAAATGTGGGTGTAAATTCACCTATGCCTATCCTTCTGGGAATAATAGCGTGATTATATGTATGTATGTACGTAATACTTTTAATGTAATTACTCCTTTCTCATTTCCAAGTTACCAACTCTCTCTCTCTTTCAGGCTTTATTTGCCTAAGAGAGAGAGAGAGAGAGAGAGAGAAGAGAGAGAGAGAGAAGAGAGAGAGAGAGAGAGAGACTAGTCTCTTACTCTTTCACGCAACGACTGCTGAAATGCTTCTGCCAGGGTGACAGACGGCTCCACCCGTCACCCCCGACTCCCGAGTTGCCTTCGTAAGCGGGCAGCTTGGCTTAATATAAAGGATACTGTTACTATGATAAAAGCTATTTTTTTTTTACGTGCGCAAAATCCCCACGGGTACCTCCCTACCGGAGCCGGTGGAGGAGGTTATGTCGGACTCGAACCGACTAAAACGCACGCCGCCTGTGGGTCGTTTTGGTTGTCGAAGATGAGGTTGACAGGCATATCCCACGCACCCCGGCCGACCCAGGGCCATCTCTCGCGATCAGGCCCTCGTCTCCGGTGTGGGGACTACAGAGTCCCCAACTCGACCCCGGAAACGGGGAGGCGCACTAGGCGCGCCACAGCCGGCTAAAAGCTATAGTTAATTATATTGGAAATAGGTTAGATAAAGATAAAGATATATTTATTTGTAGAAACATGTGTACAGATGATGTTACAAAGTATATTAGGTACAATGCATTGCGAGTTACAACACGTTCTGTCAATGTAGACGTACAAATAGTTTCTCTCTCTTATCTGTGGTTGATCACAGGAGTGGGATGCTGTACTTGAATCAGTACCCTGTGAATAGCGGGAATATGTTCTACCTCTTTATATCCAGGATTGGCCAAATTCATCCATTGGTTTTACATACCTAACAAACATACTCTAGCTCGTATTTATTGTAGGTATCTATTATATATACGCGAGTTAATATCAAGCATCTAATAATAAATTCCAACACAGTTCAAGGTAGCTTCGAGTACGCACAGTGCAAATATTTCGCCATGTCATCAATGTCATGCTTGACTAAACAAATTACAGAAACGTGAATGACTGCTGTTAAGAGCACACAAGTTTTTTCTTGAATAAATAGGACCACCTGGGGCTTTTTTTCACGTGCGCAAAATCTCCACGGATACCTCCCCACCGGAGCCGGCGGGAGAGGTTATGTCGGACTCGAACCGACTAAAACGCACGCCGCCTGTGGGTTGTTTTGGTTGCCGAAGGTGAGGTTGTCAGGCATATCCCTCGCACCCCGGCCGACCCAGGGACATCTCTCCGCCGCGGCCTGCTTCTGCCAGGGTAACGGGCGGCTCCACCCGTCACCACCAGGCCTGCGCTCATTGGCGGCGGAGGTCGTTCATCGACCGGACCACCAGGGTCTAGGCAGTGAAGAGCTAGCTAGTCGTGATAAAATTTATTATGTTTATAATATAGCGTATGAAGGTGTCTTCAAATGGTAGAAAAGCTTTATAAAAGTCTTTGATTGCTTTTTAGCAGCCATGATCATGCCGTCATTTAAAAGTTCGATCAGTTTGAATCCTATTAAAGTTTGTTTGTATGATTGAGCAGTCCAACTAGGGAATACCGCGGCCATAATAACCTCGTGTTGTGTTCCTGGCGGTGAGTAGGGTAGCTAGAGCTCACTGGTGCTTACAGTGTTGGCAGTGCGAGTGTGATTCCCTTGATTTTGTACTCGTCCATAGGCCACGGTAACCACTTTCCATCCGGTAGGCCATATGCTTGTCTGCCACCTAAGTGGTATAAAAAACATGATAAGTAGTAGTAGATAGTATGAAAGTTTGTGGATAGTGTTTAGATGTGTTTTATTGAATCACGCTCTAACGGCTGAACGGTTCTGGCTGAAATTTGGTACAAGGAGTAATAATTATAGTTTGGCATAAACACGTCACTCGCCACTTTTTATCCTGGGAAAGAATCACATGGGCAGCAGGAACGGGATCAAAGTTCCCGCGGGTGGAGACGTGGTTGATGCACACCAAATAAAATGCAATAAACATTGTTAAAAACTGTTTTATTTTGATGCATTTGTAAACTTCCTATAATATCAGTTACAAACTTCATCACTCAAAATTCATTCACATTAATTTAAGTATATCATTCCGATTTCAAAACAGACAGAAATTAGACCCAAACAATTGATGCAATAATTTCGGCCTACCAAACCAAACTTCATACGATTATAGTTTCTAATTTTGAGAGACTAAGATAAATTTTAGCATACGCAATTACAGCACAATGTAGTTATTGTGCGCATGCAAGCGCATCGTGTCATTGACTCGTGCCACTGGCCGCAAGAACAAAGATAATTTAGCAAATTAGAAAGAAATTAAAAAGAATGCCGTTTTATGATTAAAAAGATTATCAAGGCCGTTCGCGGGTTATAAATTGTGTTATTTGAAGTTAAAGAATATACCTACCGCGGAAACAGTAGCATGTTACATTTCTGAACGTAACAACTGCTATTGTCAACTACTTTTTTTTAACTGTAAAGCCTGAAGCACTGGACTACTTATATACTACCGGCGCCAATTATGTAGGTAAGCAAATCTATAAGGTAAAGATAAGTGAGAGTTTCCCGAGCATTCTAGCTTATAGCTTTAGGTGCAACTGAAATTAATACTCGAAGTGACAGTCTCTCCATAGACACCTCTTAAGCTGAGGTGATTGTCTGGGTTGATTACCTTGGTTTGCAAAGAAATTTTGACCGTCCGACCGTTAGGTTTTTGGTCCATCGCGGTGGGCTATTTCGCGTATCGTGCGAAAAATGACCCACATAACGCATTGCTCTATTAATTTGTATTGAATAACACGCTAGCGTCGAACTGCGCTCAACGTAAAGGTCATTGGGAATAGAATTTCAAGTAATTTGATCAAACAGGCTGGGTTCATTTTTTTATATAGGACACCTCGATTAGACTTCGCCTCGCCTTCGGTGTGATGAAGGAAGTTTGATCAAATTGGCATGAATGTCTGTGACTAAATGATCAATGAATCTTGAAATGATCAAGACGATCAACTTTAATGAGTTGATCAAACTGTTTGAACCACTCTGATTGGTCAAGTTACTCTAAGGTCCATGGCGGCCATGACAGTGATGAAATATATGATCTTGAAGTCTGTCGTTATATTGCAACATCACACCGTGTACTAAGGATTAATTTAAAAGTGCGAATATTAAAAACCTTTCTAAAGCACCAAGTACGAGATGAAACTTACACTCTTAATTCTATTCAATATTCTTATTAAAAGGAATGAAGGATTTCTGATACATTATTCATAGTGAATGTTTTGCTAACGTCTGCGCGGTTGTTTTATTGTGTGATGCGTATGCGCAGACATCCGGCGGCCGCACTCAACTGGATGCTCGATCACAAGCGCTGATCAACACGCTGATTACACTCTTTCATGTCCATATTTACAGAATATATTTATTGAAAGGTGCTGTTTAGGTTTAATGTGAATGGTTTTATTTGGAATTAGCTGTTGCCAGCGGCTCAGTCACGAGGATGTCGGACATCGCTACTAAACATAGCCTATAGTTATTTTCCAAACTCTAGTAAAATTTCATTAAAACCGATACAGTACATCCAGAGGGGAAGGACTTAGGTCAGCCGGGGTGCGAGGGATATGCCTGTCAATCTCACCTTCAGCGACCAACAACGACCCACAGGCGCCGTGCATTTTAGTTGGTTCGAGTCCGACATAACCTCTCCAACTGGCTCCCTTATCCTTGGAGGTATTTGGCACGTAAAAAAAAGAGTACCCTCTGCAACCATACGAACTTTGCCCTTTATAATATAGTATATCCTGTGGTTTAATTTGCTGCATTAGGAGGGTACTTAACTGTCTAAACTGGGTGTTTGCGGTCGGGTCAATCCAGATTTACCTGTAAACCGTAGGTACACCCCCTGATTACAGGACGAGGAATCTGCGCAAGATTTTCTTTAGGTGTAGAGATGTCAGAATGTGACCGCACCTGAACCTTACCCGTCAATCAGTAAAAGAAAGTGTACCAGCTTGCTGATGACGTTGGTATGCCCCCAGAAGATAGTGGGCGCGCGTTTCTCCCCATACCCACGGGCTGGATGGGGACTCTGTGGTCCTCACACCTGAATAAAAAGGTATGCCCTCCGAAGATAGTGGGGCCCAAAAAGACCCCCGACTTGACAGTAAATATTGTACTAGAACTGTTATAATATTGCATTCCTCAGTACCAATTTTGCTATTAATAAATACCTGTTTTCCAAAAGATGATAATACGGTATCCATCTCAAAACTGATTCAAACGTAACTTCCGTTTCGTAATATCCGTTGTAGTAACGGAAGGTACAATAGTAATTACACGACTTAATAGTAGATAATAACGCATGTAAGAATCGATTAACTATCATACATTACTCCCCCTCTCGCCTATAACACTTCTGCAGCTCTAGCATTGCAGGTACACCAATTTCCTTTGCAAAATATCCTATCCTATACAATGTTGGGTACTTTTCCAACGTGTTTTGTCTACAATCCGGGCCCATTGAGCAGAGCGCAAATAGCTTCTATCGAGCTCGCTGAATATCAGAATTTTGTCGAATAGTCGCCGGCGACTCAGTCTCTCAGCACAGCTCTAAGTGACTAAAACCTATGCAAGCGACCAGCGACTAAATAAGTGCGTAGACAACTATTTGAACTAATGAAAGTAACAGTCGCTGTCGATCGAGTCGCTGGCGACTAGTCGGCAGTGCGTAATGGGCGGAAGAGGCCTCTTTTGTAAAAAAAAAATACGTATGGTGCCCTATCAAAATTTTCGAGGACCAAGCCAACAATCCCTTCCAGCCGTAGACCTGCCGAACAACAAACGAAGTTCTGAAGTCTTATTGATTACTATTATTATGTTTTATTATACACACACACAAACACAAAAAAATACATTTATACGGAATAATAGATGTAATGCATAAAAGCGAGCTTAACTCAAAATTGAGTAATCTTCCAGCAAACCCGGAAGTGCACAGAGGAATACGAGAGGCAAAGTCTAGTGAACATGAAAGTGGATATTTTAATGTAAGAGGTGCCCAATGTAAAAGGAAAATTCGCGGTAACCGCTTCCCCTTCGGGTAAGCCCAGTTTCTTGCCTACCGTAGTAGGTATTTAAAAAAGAAAAGTTAAATCGATTTTACCAATCAGAGAATTTAATTGTAATTTCCGTTCTATAACGGTTGCAGTAACGGAAGATATAAATGTAATTACAAGATTTACTAGTAATAACGCTCTCATACAAATTACACAGTACCTATGCTATAATAACTAGTAAATGTTAAATCGATATACTTACACAATATTAATCTGCAGTAACTGTGCGGTTTATCGGCGGTTAACATTAACTCGAGTCAATAACTTTGATTAACAATATTAAAGTTTCAAGGAGAAAGCTTTTCAACAGTAAAATATTACCTTTAGGAACCCAACTACGTACCTACTATAAATTGAAATGGGAAAAATTACGATCCCGGAAGGGACTTGAAAAGACAATTTATTGTCTTTTGAATGACATTTTTGCAGCAGTATGCTAAATATTCAAATCAAAGACTAAAGACCGATATTTATAGGATGGTTTGGATGGCTTCAGGCGAGGTTCGGAATTCAGAGGTCAGAGTATTCCCCCTGTAAGGAAAATGAGCATGACAGCCTGAATTTTTCAAAAAATTCCGATCTTATTCGAATCAGAGATTCAAAGAAACAATTTCATTTATTCAATTTAGGCACATAAAGATCACATTTGGACGTCAAAATTTTTTTTTTTTTTAATTAAATAATGTATAACGAAATTTCCTTAAAATGTATAAAAACCATTGGAAAATGATTCTTTCGCTAATTTATTGTATACCGTATCCCCGGAGTCTAAGGCGGTATGTATGCCTTAGACTCCGGGGATACGTTAAACAACAGCAGAAAATCGGTGACGTGATCAATGATAAACTTAATTGGTTTCGTGTAGGGATTGGCTTGCGAAAAAAGAGCTAGATCTCCTGAAAATCAAATATTATCAACAGAGTATCAAATAGTATGGGCATACATAACGATTAACGATAAACTCTTCGGGCAATTTGTGGTAAGCTTAACATCTTGTAAGCTTTATTTATCTACATACACACAACCTCGCTAAAGTCCACAGATCCATCCGAAAACTGACCACACGGTACACATGGTACGATTATCGGGACAGTTAACTTCATCTGTCCTTTATCTATTAAAATTTTCATAATACATACTACTCCGTTCGACACAACAGTTTTGAAATAAATAATCTAAAAAACTGTACAGATCATAGTTGTTCTCGTAGCGTGTGGTACCTCCGTTAAGGTGAATGTTCCAAAGTATTTTCTTTCCGTAGCAGAATATTTAAAAAGGTTGTTATTATGTACAGTTATGTCAGGTTAAGATTTGTCCTTGGAGCAACCCACACGGACTGGTACCGTTGCCGCGTTTTGGGGACGATTGACTCGATAACAATGTTTTGCTCGTCATTTATTTAATACACTTAACTAATGCATAATGTCGGTTTTAGGATGATATAACTTATTTTAAGTCAATTAATAATACTCTTCAAATGATAAGAAAAAGATGTCGACGATCAATAAAAAAGTATCCAATTTTCACAATTATTTGGGAATGTTCACTAAATCCTATGCACATTTTTATAATAACTAACAAGGTGGGCCCTCAGTCTACCTACACACGAATCGGAGATATGACCGGAAAATTACATAGATACATCGTAGATACGTATTTTCCCGCCAACGAACGCCGGAAGAACCGTGATAACATATCGCAATGCAATCAAGTAATTAGGAGGCCAAGGATCATTTGATTTTATGTGTTCGCTACCACATAATTGGTACTAATTGTAATCTAATTACCAGCCTAGACCAGAGCTGGTGTAGCAGGCCCTGTAGTCGTGATATCACCCAGTACAGTTAATCTAGATGACGTCAAGTGGCGATTAGAAACCTTTAAGTAGTATACTCGTAATCTGATGTTTACTCCATTCTTGTTTGAGTTATATACTTTATAAACTAAGTACTAATAGGTATACTAATCCTGGGTTCCGTGATACACTACTGAAATAACAATTATTTTGTCTTCTTCAGGGTGGTTATATAGTGATTCGTAATTTTCGCCACGGAATTCTTTGCAGCAAAACGTGATCACTCCAGAAAAAGCTACTCTCGTGTAATTTTTTACTATTGTGCCTTGAAGAGTACAGTGGAAGCGGAAGTTCCTCAAACACGCAATCCTTACGTAACATTCGGTATAAGTATCATTGCCGCAGTTCGAACCACTACGATCCACAGGGATCATATACCTGCTCTCAATTTTGGGAGGTGAAATGGCAGTTCTTCCATAAAAAATCCAGGTACATAACGCCTGCCATATGGGGTTCTTCAAGAGGGGCATCAGAAGGTTTCTTCATGGTCGGCAGCGCGAGTGTGACACCCCTGGTGTTGCATACGTCCATAGGCCACGGTAACCGCTTCCCATCAGGTGGGCCGTGTGCTTGTCTGCCAACTAAGTGGTATAAAAAAAAAAACATAAGCCAAAATAAAAGGAGGAAAAGTGGTAAATGGATGACGGACTCACAAATGAAATTCTTGGATCCCACCGGGAACAATACGAAGATGAAGATGGCCTGTGTTAAAATCTGAATGTTACTTTTCATTAGAGCAAATAATTTCATCGGTTCTTGCACTCTTTATGGGTAATTTGTTACAAAACGGTAGCTTGTCACGCCTGCTTGACAGTGACAATGAACTTGTCAAAATTGATTATTTTGAACTGTGTCGCATTTGTTTCGCGACATCTTAGTTGAGCTGTTTTTTTTTAAATAAAGCCTTCAAAAAGTTGGAAAAAAGCGAGCATGACCGCAGCAGGTAGGGATACGAGTAGATGGTAGATACAGTTTTCTCTTTTTCGTTCGATCTAATTCCGAATTCATCCAAATCTTGTACTTCGCAGTCCGGGCTTCGTCCGCTTTTTGTCCTTTACTGGTTCATCTAGGTTTTCATTGGAGACAAGTGTCTCCTCTCCTACTCTACAGTAGGAGATATTTTATTTTGTATTCTACAGGAGTGACTGCCGTCTAATGTTCGGTACCGAGAGGAAAGTCTACACTAGAGATACGTCCTTCAATCACCACCAATACACCTATAGTAATCACACGAATTTAGTGCTCAAATAAATGCTATTTGTCACCATTTCTCCTATGTGGTATAACGTGTCAAGGATTTGTAAATGTGTCATATAATTTTAAAAAAGAAACAATTGATTAAAGTTCGTCCGTGAGATAATAAAATGAGCGCGGATGTGGTGAATCCGTGCATTTGAAATTAATATAGTGTCCGCTAACCACAGATTAAGAGTGGTTAGTTACCCATATGGTTTGTTACTTGTGTTAACTATCGTATATTCCCGCTATATACAACAAATAAATCTATTAGTTTTATGAATATATACATCGATGCTTATTTATTTGCTTAAGCTGAGTGAATATTCATTTTCTTTGTCTAACAAAAACTAAGGCACGAAAGCAATATAAAAAAAATAATTAAATGTTTATTTGACTCAAGTTTACATTGTACCTACATCAGTAATAAACGGGATATTTACCATGATGCATTGTTTTGAGTTTCCGATATTTCGGCGCTGTTGCAAGCACCATGATCACGGAGGAACTGTAGTAGTGGCGGTGAACAGAGAAAAAGTTTTAAATTTGAATAAATAAAGAAAATAAAAAAAGAAATAAAGTTTGTTGTGGCTTAGTTAATCCGGCCTGAACCGATTTTTTTTCTATATTGAACGAATAAAAATAAAGTTTAACTGACTCCTGTTGGTACCTACTCCTTCCAAAGAGACTTAAAAACGATTTAAGCTTGAGTAAGGTAAATGCATTAATGGCGTACACTTTAAGGACAAATCAAACTTCACTCAGCAGTCATATTTAATAAATCAATGGTTACTTTGCTTAAAATACTGAGTTATTTTTTCGAAAGTGTCCACTGCTGGCCTACAAAGTGCACACTGGCTGTCAAGTTGTTTGCCGGTCACTAATAAGCATTAGTATCAAGAAATATATGTATAAAGTACATTTCTCATACCCTTAGAATGTTTAAATGGTAATGATTCAATACATTAGAAATATTCAGCTCTTATTACAATAGTTAATGATTCACATAAATATTGCGCACACACAGACATTACATCGCATCGCTCGAATGACATTGGTTTACTGAATGACCTAGTTACACGAGTGAGAAATTCTTATAGGTGGATATGCGAATTTATGGGTTAGACGGGAACCTCCCCGAAAAATATTCGGTTTTAAAATTTGGAGGTAATTACCTACTTGGTGTTTTATCAACTATTATAAGACAATAATTTCGGGAGGAACAGAGAACGAGGGGAATCGCCATTGACCTCATATTTTGTTGCTCCCGGCATTCGGACCTCGGAGCCAGAAGTTTGGTTTGGAGTGGGATTGAAGATTTTGTTTACCACTTTTGTAATACCTATTTTTCACAAATAAAAAATAAATGAAAATAAATACATAAATGGCAGACAAGCACGCGGCCCACCTGATGGACAGTGGTTACCGTGACCTATGAACGTGTGCAACATCAGGGGAGACATACCGTGCTGTCGACCCTGTAAGAACAGAGTTTCTGTGCCGTCACTGCAGCATAAAACTCTCCAGTGAGCTCCGGCTACCAAACTCACCGCCGGGAACACAGCACGAGGTTATTATAACAATAGCAGTATTCTGTAGGATGGAGGTACTTCCCCAGTCGGACTGCTCAATTGTGACGGGAATACCGTCATATCCTATCTCAAGTAAGCAACGGGTAGTGATAAGTCTACTTATTTAATGTCATAATCATTATCGACATTGTCTAACAAATGACTGCATAATCTGTGGTAAGGCCAAGCGGGACCGTTTCACAAGAGCGTAAATGAGGCCGATTTCTATCGGTCTCCTTGCTCAGCCCCCGCGCGGTAACAAGTGATAAAGGCTCACTAATGTGATACCTTTGCTTTAATAGGTTTGTAAACCATCAGCGTAACTATGATCACAGCGGCCTCAGCATGGCGCACATCAAGAAAATTTAACTATCTCATCGACCAATGAAAGGTGAATTTTTTTATACCACTTCGTTGGCAGACAAGCACACGGCCCACCTGATGGGAAGCGGTTACCGTGGCCTATGGACGTATGCAACACTAGGGGGTGTCACACTCGCGCTGCCGACCATGAAGAAACCTTCTGATGCCCCTCTTAAAGAACCAGTTTCCGTGCATTGTTTTTCGTCTTCAAATTTACATTTTTTTTTTTTTAAATAGAACACGTCAATTATACTTCGCCTCGCCTGATGGTAAGCTGAAGACAGTCTCAGAAAAGTGGGTCACCATTTCTTACATATACCTACCATGTTACTATGGTGACACTCAGTTTGATGGCCTCATCATATGCTTTTTCAAGCCCGGCACATAGGACTAGGGACTATAGGAAGAAGAAAACACGTGAGGTAGTAATGAATTCCAGGCTTTAATGGTGCGGCAAAGGAAAGAGTCACCGAACCGCTTGTTTCTTGATCGGATATTCTGCACCGTATGCGTGTGCATTATGCCTTACCTGACAATAAGCTGCGTGCGTGGGGTGCAGCTTAAAAAATTGTTGCCGCCATTACAGAAGCGTCCCTAGAATGGCGGTCCTTAGATTACCTTAGCCTTGACGGCCACTACAGATGCTTTTTTCACACTCCGCTTAAAAAATTAAGAACTGTATGTGCTTCTATGAAGGTGAAGTCTTTTGAACCTATCAAGTAAACAATATACAAACTATTCGGTTACGTAGGCAGGTATATCGCTTCTGTATTAGGTCTGTAGTATAAACCATTGCCAAACTTGGTGAGGAGCCACGTGCGTAGGAAGTCAAAAACATTCGTGCAAACACGTTGAGTGCAAGGTCCTTGAGGTTAACGACTCGTTAGTGGTGTATGGCTACATAACTTACTACCTAGATAAGTAATGTAGGTACAGATAGAATAGGTAAATAGTAGGTACTGGTAGATACCTATAGCGGTACAAGCGTAGAAAAAAAAAACATTGAGGAAAGACAGAGTAACAAGTGGGTAACTATTGTTTAAATGTTATTCACCCTCCCCTTTCTTACACAGGGCTTAGATGTCACCCGCACACGGTACAGAATATCCGATTACGAACCAAGGAGTTCGGAGACTCTTTCCTTTTACAAAAAAATATTGCGACTATATAATAGCACGGTAACATTACGTACGCCTAACGCCATCTAGCGAAGATTAGTTGCACTAATTGATCTAAAGTTTACTAAACAGGAGGTCGCATTGGATTACGGCCCACTGACTGGGAACTACAGAGACCAAAATTGAAGAGGGCCCTACCTCGAGACAAAAGAAATTGAATCCTTTGTTAAAGAGATAGATTCTTAAATTCATCAGAGACCTTATGATATTATATATATAAAAAATACAAATAGGTAGCACAAAGTCAATAGTAACAGAATTTAAATTCATCAATAAATTATCATGCACCAGCACCACATTCATTTTGTCATTATAGGTATATACCTATTAATTACAGTGAGTTATCCTCCAAAAATTCATTAATGGTATAATAACATTTTTCAATTAATAATTTGCAAAGTTTTAATTTAAAATTGTCCATTTCAATTATATCTCTAATTTTTATTGGTATTTTATTTTATTGGTAGGTATTATTTATATATTCGAATGGAATTATTAGGCGTGTCAGTGATATAATAATGGTTTTATTATGGTTTTGTTTTGACATAAAACTAACAGAAGTACCTAGAACGACATGAATTACTAATCTTGTGGAGTCGACTATGGGATCTTCATCATTTTAGCGTCATCCACGGTCCCATCCGGTCATCTCAGAAGCCCTCATTTTAGTTTGGCTTATACGCGTTTTATACAAGCGACTACCGCTTGACCTTCTTTAGAGAAGGGCCTGCACCTTTGGCCCCATACACCCGTATATTTTTATATACGTACATATAATCACGCCTTTATCTCCGGAGGGTTAGGCAGAGGTGAATTAACACCCACATTTCACCAATCATTGAATTCAGTCCCACGTAATAGGGGGTGAGCCTATTGCCGTCCTCTGGGCACTATTGTTGACTCGAGCAATGCATCTAAAGCTGAGTCTGGACTGTATATATCTGTCTGGTGTTAAACAGCCCTATCACTTAGTCGCCTTGTAGGACACCGCATAGGAAGATATGGGGTGGCCCAATTTCTAGTCTGCCGGGAACCACGCGGCGTCAAATCAAATCAAATCAGTTTATTGTGAAAATGGGTACAATAGTGATACAGTAAAATAATATAATATGGTTTCTCCATCCTCCGCCTCAAGGCATACAATAAAATTTAATAATATAATAATTAAGTAGTGTAATAATTAAATTATGTCAACATACCAAAAATCTTACAATTTATACAATTTTATGCCCAACATGCAATGTCCATATTTAAATTCGTCATTACATCGTCTCGTATATTTTTAGTTAAATCATTACAGTGATTCACTAAAACGAATTTCAATAAACATATTAACATAAAATTACGAAATTTTATCAAGTTTGTGCAATATTTATAAAAAGTACAGACGTTTTAATTATTCAAAAAAAAATAGTCAGAGCCAGACTAGTGGCTAGGAAACAGGTTGTTGAGTCAGCCCACAGCCGCGTCGAAACAGAAAGGCCAAATAAAATAATCGTATACCTTGGGTTATATATCTTGGACATAAAATGTGCCCTGTACGCGCAGTAAACTTTTCATAGGTAAAGAAAGAAGAAAAAGAAAGAAAGATCTGTTTATTGTATACACGCACACACTTACACCACACAAAAAAACCACTATCGGCACATAAAAAAAGCAAGTAAAAACATAAACAGTAAGGTACCTTGATGAATTAGAAAAACTTATGATTTTTAATTCATCTAAGCAAATAACATAACTTAAGGTGTTTAAGGATAGCACGCACGGACGAGCACATATTCACCAGGGAATGATTCAATTTATAATATTAAGTGCTAAGAACACAATGTAATGATTTAATAACCCTATTGCCCGGAGGCGGGGCGGGAGCGGCAGCGGGAGCGACGAAGGATCGCAAGACAAGCTGCCCGCGAACGAAGGCAACAAGGGCGTCGGATGTCGATGAACCATGAGCGCCGGCCTGGGGGTGACAGGTGGAGCCGCCTGTCACCCTGGCAGAAGCAGGCCGCGGCGGTGGAGCGCCTCCTCGTTTCCGGGGGCGAGTTTGGGACTCTGTAGTCCCCACACCCGAGAAGAGGGCCAGATCGTGAGAGATGGCCCTAGGTCGGCCGGGGTGCGAGGGATATGCCTTTCAACCTCACCTTTGGCAACCAAAGCGACCCACTGGCGGCGTGCGTTTTAGTCGGTTCGAGCCCGACATAACCTCCTCCACCGCCTCCGATGGGGAGGTATCCGTGGGGATTTTGCGCACGTAAAAGAAAACTCGACTACGGCAAAGCAAAAGGAGGGATATGATTTTGACAGGCTATGTATGTAGGTTCATCTGTTCCCTTATAGCTCCATAACCACCGATTAGAACTGGACAAATGAAGTACCATTAGAAGCATCTTAGTCGTCCGCTGGTTATAGGCTATATAACGTGTCACTGAATGTAATGAGGCGCCCTCTAGAGGCCATAAAGTGCTGCGTCTAAAAAATAATTTGAAATAAATATGTCTTGTTTGGTATCATCTGAAAGGGCTTAATTAGCACATTTCATATATGTAAAATTAAGTCTATTGTTTGCACCAAAATAATGTAAATAAAAAAATAAGTATCAAACTAAATAAAGCCCGACTACTGAAAAATTACACACACACTTAGTTTTTAGGGCAAAGTTTTCTTATTGAATACTTGACGTGACGTATAACGTGATTTTTCAGTAGTCGGATTTTAGTTCTAAACTTTTTTTTTTGATATCTGGTGCCAGGAACCCCATGTAACTATTTAATTTTACAAATCTATAAGGATATTGTATGATTCAAAGTCGAAAATCACTTACTCTGTGTAAACTGTCAGGGTTTTAGTTCCAAAACGTCAAAGTCTTCTTCATTGTATTTATGTATTCGTATCGTTTGGCAAAGTAAGTTTTTTTATACCACTTAGGTGTCAGACAAGCACACAAGCCAACTGATGCAAAATGGTTACCGTGGCCTATGGACGTGTGTAGCACCAGAGAAGTCACACTCGCGCTGCCGACCCTGTAGCACAGAGTCTCTGTGCCGTCAGTATAGAGGACAAAGCAGGACAAGGCTTTAGTCATCCCACTGACAGCACAAATTCTCCAGTGAGCTGACCGCTGGGAACACAACACGAAGTTATTATAACCGCAGTATTCTAGTAGGGCGGAGGTACTTCCCCAGTCGGACTGCTCAATTGGGCGGAAATACCGCCGTGTCCTACCTCCTCAGTGTCTACTTCATAAACTGGTATGCTCTGTTCTTCATAAATTCAATTTGTGAAAATCGGTGTTGAGGGTAAATTTGATAACACTTTTTAAGTTATGTATGTATTATAAATAATTAATGTAATTTACCACTGATTGTTTATCCAAATAAATAAAAAGAAAAGTATTGATTATTTTAAGCAATCTGCGCGGGTCAGGGCGGTTGTCTTGCGACTTAGGTCCAAAATATGTATCCCGAGGTACATAGTTGATATAGTTGCAAAACCACTCGCATCTCGAGCCTAGTAACGATTTTCCGCTCACCAGCGATGACTCACCGAGGAATTTCTCTGATTGCTACGCGGAATTCTGTCGAGAAAGGCTATATTTATCGGAGGCTACGCAAAACGTGTAAATAATGTATGCTACCACCAAGTAACAGAAAAAATCTTTTTCCATCCCTTCTATACGAAAAGTAGCAATTTGTTCCTCTATAAACGACCTCGCTACGCTAGGGATTCTATTCTAGGATCCTTCGCTACGCTCGTGATTCAAAGTAGCACCCTCGTCGTAAAATACTACTTTGCTCCCTTGTTATACAATCTACAATTTTTCTCGATTAAGAAATAGAATTAATATGATCGGTTCGGGCGGGATTTCAACCCGCGATCTTCTCCTTACAGGGGGAACGCTCAGACAACTAAGCCACAGAACCTTCGCCCGAAACCATCCAAATTCTTCTATACATCCGTCTTAGGGCGACGGTGGTTTTTCTGTTACTTGGGTGCCATAAACTTATACCTAGGTCATTCTTTTTTATTTTCGTGCGGAAATCCTTTCGGAAACCTCTCGACAACCCACCGGACGTTTGTCGGACTAAAACCAATCTGAACCATAATGAAACCTATTGAAGCGTCGATAGCTTAGTGGTTAATCGGCCTTACGATCGAAAGATCCTGAGTTCGAATCCTGGCCATTACACTACCGAAGTGAACCCACTCCTAAAACAAGCAATTCCGCTTAGCTGGAGGGATTAGAGTGAATTTTAGTAATTTCGGTTTTAATATTCTAGTTAAAAACAAAAAAAACCGCACGCTATCTTGGGTCTGTAAGATGTAAGATTGCCTTAAACATATGCCTCGGACTTGACCCAGGGCCATTATCGGTTTCGTATTATAAAATCCAAGAATACTTGGATGATAAACGAGCTTGGAAATAAGCTGTTCGCTCAACTATGCTACTCAAGTAAATTTTTGTACTTAGATTAAGTAGACTAAGTGTATGTTTGTAAATAGACCAAAAAAAAAAAATGCCCGCTGAATTGCCGGAGTCTTCTCAGGTCGGGACGGCGTTTCGAACCAGTGCCGGTGGTCCATTTACTAAACTGATATTCATGTTCCTTTTTTGTTGACGTTTTGTAAGTGTCGATATAATGGTCTATACAGAATAAATGATTTTTGACTTTGACTTTGAGATGAGCCGTTCGTGTGTGGTGACCATGGTGTATCCATCTCACCCCCGTAAAGTGGAGGCGCGCAACGCACCGCCCTGGCCTGTTTCTGCTAGGGTCATAGCCATGACAGGCGGCTCCACCTGTTACCCTCAGTCCTGCGCTCATAGAGGTCGGAGGTCGTTGAATTATGTACTTCTGCGTCGCCTCTACTGCGCGACACACATTTCGCAGACTCGGTTGTACAGAAGAATCCTAAGTCTCTATCGGAGCTACTCTGTCACTTCTTCGAGCATTAGGCGGTGAAAGGAGGCGCTCCACATGCTCGCACACCGCACATGGTAACGAACATGACGTCGAGCTAGAGGTCTCCCACTCTAGAGGGCTGCCATCAACTTTTCGAGTTTCAAATATATTCTATGTAGGTAATGCTTGCGGCTCTGCCTGAGAATATCTCAGTTCTTAAAACCATTTGCAATCTAACTTTCAGCACATTTTAAGACTGACCAAGCCCTTCTAATAAAAAGTCTCAATTTAATTATTTTTTTTTGTATAATTGAATTCATTCAATACTTTTTGGGTCTATTGTGAACATGAAGACAAGTTTTTAAGAATATTTTTTATTGAAGAATTTAATAAATAGTGATAGCAGAGGGGTAATGCCGCTTGCTTTATTCTGCTTATATTCTGTGTTTGTCAACTTAGTGCTATAATGAAAATACTAAACTAAAATAAGCACATAATATTCTTAATATTAAACATCAACACTAATGTAATAACCTTTCTTCTTCCTTTTTCCTTTAAAGGTTCAGAACCCTAAAAAGGAAATGGCCCACTCAGGACAGACTGCTAGTCAGGATAATGGCGTTGTCTGCTGATAGCACCAAACTCTCCTTCCTTCTTAGGTATCTCCCGAGTAGTCAAATATAAAAATAATAACAAGTTGTAGGGAATCTATACTAAGTTGAAAATTTTATTTCTCAGACACTGCAATCTGCTAACTCAGTTTCGGGCCTGGGGTATACTCTCCTTACCATAATTATTAATATAGGACTGGTTATACTTTTACTATTCTTCTTCTCCTCCGTGGTGAAGCAGTAGAGTATTCGACTGCTATTCAGGGGGCACAGGTTCAATTCCCACTCAGTGCAAATATTTGTATGCATGAATATAAATATTTGCTTTGGTCTGGGTGTTTCTATTCACCAAAAAAAGTATATAAGTATGTTTATCCGCATTCTAGATCCCATAACACAAGCTAGATAAGCTATGCTTACCATGATCTAGATAGTGTTGTGTAGAATGTCGTGGAATATTTATTTATTCTTCGTGTCAATGGCAACAATTAAAAAAAAACAGCCCAAAATTCGGCGACATTGACCGCACCTTCCGTCGCTTCTTTCAGGTCAGTAATTGTGCAGGTGTAGGGGCACAGTAGGCACGACAGGAGGTGGTCCATCGACTGCAGAGGTGCACCACAATCACAGCCACCACCCCCCGAGTATAACACCCACAATTATTATAATTATATTCTCTGAAGTACCTACTTACTTACCTCCCTATAAAGATTATGTTTCTAGACTTTCAAATGTTAGCTTTACTAAAAAAAAAATTAAAATATTGTAATTATATATTTCTAAAGTCCACGTACCTTAGGACGAAGTCACCAAAACAGAAGTACTACATTAGGTATACCAGTGCCAAAAGTTCACTATTGTAGAACCAAACTTGAACACGACACGAAACACAGTAAATGAAACACTTCTTTGATATTAAGTTTTTCAACTACCATAAAGACCAAATATACACTACACAACAATATAAACAAACAAAACTCAACAAACTACTGTCTGACCAAACAGCAACCGCAAGAACGCCTACAATAAACCAAAATATGCAACATAACTACTTATCTATAGACTTGTATAATAATATTTAATTAGTAGGTAGGCATCGAATTAAAATACTATAAGCCAGTTATGTGTTTATTTTTATTATAAGCATGTTTGTAGGTATTTCTTTATCTTTAAAATAAATAAAATACACCAAAGTACCTATTTATAAAGTTTAATGATTTTAAGTTTTTGAACTTTTGTCAACTTTTGAAGGAATGTCAATAGAGACTGTTTACAAAATACGAAACAAATTTATGCAAATAAAGGATTTAATTTTAGTGTCTCATACTTCATATTAAATAAGAAGAAACTCTCTATTCATATTAATATAATGTTCTTGATTGTAGGGTACGAATATATTTAGATGATTTTTATGCTTTTAAACCTGTACAAGAAAGCGGGTGCGTTTATGAAGACAGATACAACATTCGAACGTCAGAAAACTCGGAAACTTTGTTTTTTTTTAGTTGTCATGACGATAAAGATGTAAACAAAGCTAAGGTAAACACTACTTGCTTGCGGTGCAATTTAGTAAAGTTAAGTTTAAATAAAATTACAAAAATATGAGCAGCATGACGCGCTGGCTGGACGTGGAAGTAGGTACGGATGATATAGATCTAAATACTTTACCATCGAACTTGGCGCTTGTGAACTTACAGAATGATAACGAGTTTAAACTTCTTGTGGGAGACCTTGGACGAGGGGAAGAAGGACCTAAATTGAAGGTATTGATGCAGACTACTATATTATTTAGTAGCCCGCCCTCTCTTGCTTGCCCCGTGGCTTACTACAAAATCCCGCCGTCCCTTCATACTTATTAATTTTCAAATAAATGTATGAAAATGTGTTAGATTTACTGTCATTTATGAACACTACTCTTGGTCAATAACCTTCTTTGATAAACATTCCACACAAAAATATTTATTCAATTTCGAACCAGTTATTCCTGAGATTCAACCAAATAAACTCTTCGGCTTCATAATATTAGTAGTATCATTCATAGTCTAAATAAATATAATTTCTACTCTACCTTTTGTCTCTCTATCTGCAGGTTTTCAAAGGAGCCATGCAGATATCAGACACAGTCCTACCTGACCTACCCGTAGGTGTGGTTGGGTTCTATGTGAGTGAATCATCACCTCGATCAATGCCACTTATTGCCGTAGCTTACTGTCCTTGTGTGTACATCTACAGGAACTTGAAATTATTCCACAAGTTTTACCTGCCTACAACTGAGCTAAGCATGTGTGAAATTGAAGTTTGGAAGCAGGTTTGTGAATGATACCTGATTATTGTTGGGTAGCTTTTTTTAACATTGATATGCTCACATTTTAGCATTATATAGTTTTGGAACATTTACCAAGCACACAGGTTTCATCTTCATGCAGGCCTGGATTCATTATGCAGGTCATGAATTTATTCTAGGGACAGCATCTAGAAAGAAAGAAAGAAATATTTATTTGGTGCAAGGTGGTCACAGAGATAACAATAACCAACAACATATAAAAAAAAAAATCTGTAATGGTGGCCACCATTAAACATATTGAAATACATTGTACTTTTTCCACAGTATTTTTTATTATTACAGTTTCGCCTTACGGCATCCTCAAAGGTTCACAATTGCAGTTAGGAACATACTTCTTAAACATTACAACACTATTATACAAGTGTATTTCAATATGTGTAACAAGAAATTCCACCAAGTTCCATTAATCAACAGTATCTCGTAAATAATGGCCACCATTCTTTAGACTGCACCCCAGCATGAAGTTGATGACCCAACTATAAAAAAAAACACCTGATGTGAAACAATGATGTGGTCTATGATAAACACATTTTCGTACAAGAAACCTATCTAATTGAGACTTAAAGATTATAAGGTTATAATTATCCGGAAGCAAAGTCTCAGTCTGGAAGCTAGTGTGGGAGCTTGGGAACTAGTACCCAGTTGACAGCAATAGTATCTCTTAATATGAGAGTCTGAGCATATAGTTATAGAAATATTAATGTTAAACATTTTTGTATTACACATAGCATTTAATAAAAGTTTAAATATCCATAAATTATTCTGTTCCAGCTCACAAACCCAGCATACCATAACCCAGATTCAATAAAATCCCTAACAGACAGCCTGATCTCCATACCGCACAAGCTCCTCACTCCTCAATCCCAGCACTTACTCACCCTGACTCCGGACCAGCAACTGGAGTTCATAGAAAACAACCCTGAATTACCGAGTAAGAAGAACGCTGAGATTGTGTGTATAACCACATTGAGGTTGCATTCCGTGGAACGGTATTCAGTAAGCTGTTTGGTTGTAGCTACGGAAGAAGGAGACATGTTGATATTAGATCCACAGACATTTACTCCGTTGGCTCAGGTCAGTACATATATATACATACATACATACATACATACATATAATCACGCCTTTATCCCCGGAGGGTTAGGCAGAGGTGAATTAACACCCACATTTCACCAATCATTGAATTCGGTCCCACGTAATAGGGGGTGAGCCTATTGCCGTCTTCCGGGTAGTATTGTTGAATCAAGCCTTGTATCTGTGCCTGAGTCTGGGCTGTATATATCTGTCTGATGTTAAACAGCCCTATCCCTTAGTCGCCTTGTACGACACCGCATGGGAGGAGATGGGGTGATCCAAATTCTACTCTGCCGGGAATCACGCGGCAAAGTATATATATATGCCATATGGAATACCCTCACTAAACCCATAGCCAAGCTAACCTCATCAGCTAGTCAGTTCCCCTGTCTATTGATGAACGAGGCTCTAACACCGGTTTCCATTTCGAGGCTTGAAGTTATTTTCTCGTGCGTTAGTTCCTACGGGTACCCTATTCTTTACAGACCAGGCCCTGGATTCTACTAAAGCAAAACCGCTGTCATACCTATGACACTTAATTTTAGACGTTATTTCTATAAGTTTAAAGTCCAAAATTAAACAAAAAAAGTTTCATTCTCTCTGCAAAAACGCCTCTTTAATTTTGGACCTAAGTACACATTGCTTTAAAATCTAAAATGAAATGGATTTTGAACAGTGTTAGTGGTTTGACAGTGGTTATTGAGGCCCAGTTGGGCGGTTATATTGTACTCGATCCTCCTAAAACCGCACGCGGTTTTGAGTCTCAAATGCCGAGGATGCAGAGCACACCTGGGGTAGCCATGACCATATTAGAACCGTAAATGGCCCAAGGCAGCCAGGTTGCGTGGAAACGCACTGTGTGGTATGAAAGAAACTTCATACCACGCCCGCTAAAGCTGTGGAATGAACTCCATGCTGTGGTTTTCCTAAGTGCCTACAACATGGAGTTCTTCAAAAGAGGCATTAGAAGGTTTCTTTAGGCTCGGCAGCGATTTAAAGAAGAAAGATAATCTATTTCTAATATAGTTCTCTGAGTTTCTTGCTGGTATCTTCTCAGTAGAACTAACCTACCGAACCAGCGAAAGAATCATTTTCCAATCGTTTATTTTTACATTATTTAATATTTTTCTAAGTATTATTACTTGACTTAATTGTAAAATTTTGACGTTCCTATGTGCTCTTTATGTGCCTAAGCTGAATAAATGAAATTGATTGATTCTTGACTTACCTACCTACTTTGTTCAGGTAAAAATATGCGGAGTAAAGAAAACGCCGTATCAAATAATTGCTACTGGGCTATTTAACGTTGATTACAGAATCACAATAGCAACGAGGTTTGACTACAAAATATTGCTATTAGTGTGTTGTAGGCACTTTTTGACTTCACTTTGGTTTGAGTTTCTTGCACAATAGGGTATAAGTCACTCGTCACTGCTTACCCAGTCTCTGTATACTGACTTGCACTGCGAGCTTAATTTCTATTTAGTTCAAGCCTATTGCCTAGTTATATAACACACACGCCTCCTTTTGCGAGCAAGTATTTAACGTGAAGGAGGAGGTGGGGCGGGAGCGGCAGCGGTAGCGACGAAGTATCGCAAACCAAGCTGCCCGCGTACGAAGGCAACTCGGACGTCAGAGGTCGATGAATGATCTCCGCCCCCATGAGCGCAGGCCTGGGGGTGACGGGTGGAGCCGCTGGATGATAGATCCTGGCAGAACGCACGGGGAGGTGCGCAACGTTGCGCACCTCCCTATTTCTGGGGACGAGTTGGGGACTCTGTGGTCCCCACATCCAAGGTAAGGGCCAGATCGGTAGAGATGGTCCTGGGTCGGCCGGGGTGCGAGGGATATGCCTGTTAACCTCACCTTCGGCAACCAAAAACGACCCACAGGCGGCGTGCGTTTTGGTCGGTTCGAGTTTGACATAACCACTTCCACCGGCTCCGCCACTTGTATCCGTGGGGATTTTGCGCACGTAAAAAAAGTTAGACAACACACAAACATCTTCAGTACCACATACATTCCACACAACGCTATCCCATGGTAAGCATAGCTTAACTAGCTTGAATTATGGAATCTAGAATGCGGTGAACATACTTAGATACTATTTTTATTATTACCAATGCAAATATACATATTCATATATACAAATATTTGCACAGAGCAGAAATCAAACCTGCGCCTCCTGCGTAGCAGTCTAATGGTCTAGTGCTACGCCAATATGCAATAGCTTCTAACTGCAGGTATTTAGCTCACAGTGGAGAGTGCCCCTCCCACCCTCTTAACTCACTTAGTTTTCAAATCTGTTAATGTTAACTGGAATGGGTGCATCCGTTATCCGGTATCCGGTGGAATGGGTGGAGGTAGGACACGGCGGTATTTCCGTCCAATTGAGCAGTCCGACTGGGGAAGTACCTCAGCCCTACAGAATACCGCGGCTATAATAACTTCGTGTTGTGTTCCCAGCGGCGAGTAGGCTAGCCAGAGCTTACGGAGAGTTTGTGCTGTCAGTGGGAAGACTAAAGGCTTGCCCTGCTTTGTCTTCTACACTGACGGCACAGAAACTCTGTGCTTACATGGTCGGCAGCGCGAGTGTGACTCCTTTGGTGTTACACACATCCTTAGGCCACGGTAACCACTTTCCATCAGGATTGTCTGCCACCTAAGTGGTATAAAAAATCCGCTGGGTTCTGGCAAGAGTGATAGAAGATCTGACTTGACGTCTTGGAGGGTGACATGCGTGCATGCTAGCTAACTCTGTGCTCCGAGTCTACTCAGACATTGGAGGCAATCAGGAAAATACGTACATCAATAATCTGTCCAACTTTTCCGTGCTCCGAGTCTACTCAGACATCGGAGGCAATCAGGAAAATACGTACATCAATAATCTGTCCAACTTTTCCGTGCTCCGAGTCTACTCAGACATCGGAGGCAATCAGGAAAATACGTACATCAATAATCTGTCCAACTTTTCCGTGCTCCGAGTCTACTCAGACATCGGAGGCAATCAGGAAAATACGTACATCAATAATCTGTCCAACTTTTCCGTGCTCCGAGTCTACTCAGACATCGGAGGCAATCAGGAAAATACGTACATCAATAATCTGTCCAACTTTTCCGTGCTCCGAGTCTACTCAAACATCGGAGGCAATCAGGCAAATACGTATATCAATAATCTGTCCAACTTTTCCGTACTCCGAGTCTACTCAAACATGGGAGGCAATCAGGAAAATACGTATATCAATAATCTGTCCAACTTTTCCGTACTCCGAGTCTACTCAAACATGGGAGGCAATCAGGAAAATACGTATATCAATAATCTGTCCAACTTTTCCGTACTCCGAGTCTACTCAAACATGGGAGGCAATCAGGAAAATACGTATATCAATAATCTGTCCAACTTTTCCGTACTCCGAGTCTACTCAAACATGGGAGGCAATCAGGAAAATACGTATATCAATAATCTGTCCAACTTTTCCGTACTCCGAGTCTACTCAAACATGGGAGGCAATCAGGAAAATACGTATATCAATAATCTGTCCAACTTTTCCGTACTCCGAGTCTACTCAAACATGGGAGGCAATCAGGAAAATACGTATATCAATAATCTGTCCAACTTTTCCGTACTCCGAGTCTACTCAAACATGGGAGGCAATCAGGAAAATACGTATATCAATAATCTGTCCAACTTTTCCGTACTCCGAGTCTACTCAAACATGGGAGGCAATCAGGAAAATACGTATATCAATAATCTGTCCAACTTTTCCGTACTCCGAGTCTACTCAAACATGGGAGGCAATCAGGAAAATACGTATATCAATAATCTGTCCAACTTTTCCGTACTCCGAGTCTACTCAAACATGGGAGGCAATCAGGAAAATACGTATATCAATAATCTGTCCAACTTTTCCGTACTCCGAGTCTACTCAAACATGGGAGGCAATCAGGAAAATACGTATATCAATAATCTGTCCAACTTTTCCGTGCTCCGAGTCTACTCAGACATCGGAGGCAATCAGGAAAATACGTATATCAGTAATCTGTCCCACTTTTCCGTGCTCCGAGTCTACTCAGACATCGGAGGCAATCAGGAAAATACGTATATCAATAATCTGTCCAACTTTTCCAGGGAGAAATCAGTTTGTGTCGTCAAGCGCGACTGGAAGGAAGGCCGCATACTGTTCAACACGGACGAGCACATCATCGCCGTGGAGGTGGTGACCGCGGACGGCAGCGTCATGGTCATATGTGCTGATAACACCATGGCGTGTTACAGTAGGAAGGTATGATCATTTAATATTGTTGAATTCTCCACCGGCATTCAAGACAATCTCATCTGCAAGCTGTTATATCAGGCCCTCGATTATACTAAAGCAAACCCACAGTCATACCACAGATATTGCAATACCATTTATTGCAATATCTGTGGGGACTTCATTACATTATAGATGAAATTTTAAGCATTTAGTATGCCAACTATTCAAAATCAGATAGCATAAGGAGAACCTTTTCCTGTCTTTTTCTGTCGTTCGCGATCTTTCCCTATAAGGGGGGACGGGTTCGAATCCCGCCTGAACCGTTTAATTTTTTCTATCTTAATCGATTTTAGACTTTATTTCTATATTGTTAAAGTTTAAAATGAATAGTTTCATTTCCCCTTTTTCATTCACTCTGCAAATAGACGTTTAATTTTGAACTTTAACTGCATTGTCTTAAAATCTAAAATTAAATGGATTTTAGGCAATGTCAGTGGTATGGTATGACAGTGGTTTTGGGTTTTTTTTTATATAGGACATAACTTGACCTCACCTCGCCTCAGTCACATTCACAGCCACAGTCTCAGGAAAGAGGGTCACCATTACAGACACTAACTGCTACAATGGTGGCACTCAGCTTGGCGGCCTCATCAGATGCTTTTTCACGCGCCGCTTAAAGGCCCCGGGACTGTAGGAAGAAGGAAACACGTGAGCTGGTAATGAGTTCCAGGTTTAGCAGAATCGATACCCTGTTGGTTGAACGATGAGGATCTGGCACAGATTTACCACTCGCGTTGGATAATCATACTATAGTCTTAACAATTTTTTATTTTTGCTGCCACTGCCATCATTTTTAATTTTTAATTTTCGGTGTGTGTTTTGTTTGTTTTTTTGTTGTTGTTTGCAATCGATCTGCTTATACACAATGTGAATAGCTGTAATTGTTCATTGTTTAGTAATTATTTACTGGTATAAACTTTTGTAAACGACTGTTGTTATCCCAAATATAATAAATAATAATAATAGTCGCTCCTTCAAAAGTCAAGATGTGACTCATCTTGACTTTTGAAGGAGCGAGATCAGGAGGAGAGAGTGTAAGAGAGCGGGCCCAGGCGAAAAGTACAAGTCAGGAATTACTGTTGGATGATAATATATGCATAAGTAAATAGCGATTTTTTGAAAGTAAGTAGCTCAGTCGAATTTCGTCAATCAAAACGTCCCCGGTTTGAATCCTGGCTATTAAACTATCAAGCGACGACACGAACCAACTCGCAACACAAGCAATTTAATTTCACTGAAGTAGTTAACGGTAACACTAATAATATCGGTGAATAGTGTGAGGTAAAAGTACCAATGGCGTACCTACACTTTAAGGACAAATTATATATATTTATTAAAAATGGTCTTAACATCCTTTTTTAACTGTCACAGCATTTAGAAATTAACTTCTGCGGATAAAATCTTTAAAAGTTATAAACTTTTACTTTTAATACAATTTATTTAAAGTAAAAGTTAAATACACTTATTCGTAAGAACCAATAGTGGACAATCATTTAAAACTGCTAGAAAATCTAGCTAAAAAATAGGCAATAGTCTAAGTAGGTCAACAACTTATAAATATATACTTATATAACAATACTGTAATTGGTAATAATCATTATTAATACATAAAAATTCACACCTATTAAAATTTCCTTAACAAAAATCTTAAGAAACAATTCTCGCCAATTTAAAATTTACTTACCAGTGTTGCAAAAATTTGAACTTTTTTATAGAGGCCATAAGGCGTTTTCTAAGTCAATAGTCATGTAAACCAAATGGTTAAGTACATTTCTTAATATAAAGGGTTTGCTTCGAAAGTGTCCACCATTGGGTTAGTGTCCACTATTGGTGCTTTAACCTTTTTTTTTATACAACTTAGGTGGCATACAAGCACACGGCCCACCTGATGGAAAGTGGTTACCATGACCTATGAACGTGTGTAATACCCAGTGGAATCACATCCGTGCTGACGACCCTGTAAGAACAGAGATTTTGTGCCGTCAGTGTAGATTACAAAGCAGGACAAGCCTTTGGTCGTCCCACTGACAGCACAAAAACTCTCCAGTGAGCTACTCTTTTATTAATGCAAGTTATATTCTTTTTTTTCTGTTTGAGTTTACCTTACTTTTCTAGGGCAAAAAGCAGTGGTGCTTGACCCTGGAACACCGTCCGGTGGCGATGACGCTGGTCTCTGTACTACACCTGGGCTTGACGCTAACAGCTGTAGCCCTGGCATCTGGGCACGTCCACTTGTACGACGGCAAGGCGAAAAGGGACACAATATTTGTTCGAGGTATTTGTTTATTCTTCAAAAAAGGAGTAGGTTCGATTAGGATAGGAAAACATTTGAATCTGTCCAGGCAGGATTCGAACCCGCGATCTTTCCTTTACAGGGATTCCCCCTGTACTGCACTGACGCTATCGATCCTCGCCCGAAATCATCCAAATCTTTCTAAATATATAGCCGTCTTACGGTGACAGTGATTTAAATAATTAGCATACTAAACGCTTTAAAGTTTCATTCAAGGAATAGGTTCTCAAGAATTATAAAATCCATGGTTTTTATGTACAGTTACGATAATATCTTATATTTGCGAAAGAACCTAAATCTTTTCGAAAAAAAATCTGGCGTACATAATTTTAATACGCGAAACAAGAATTAACTAGTTGTACCAACACTCATGCTTCACAAAGTTGGTGATTCGTTTGTAGGCTTGTTGTAGTTAGTTTGTAGCTGTATTAAGATATATAATAAAATTCCACAGGATTTGATTAACATGCCACTAAATAAATTTAAAATAGAAGTGAATAAAAGTAGATGAGTATCTTGATGATGTAAATTGCGTGCTCAACATAAGTCTCTTGCTTGCTCGCACAAAATAAATTATAAACTAAATCAAATTTAAAAAAGAAAGAATCTAATTCTAATATACTTCTCTGAGTTTCTTGTTGGTATCTTTTCAGTAGAACTAACCTACCGAACCAGCGAAAGAATCATTTTCCAATGGTTTATTTTTACATTATTTAATATTATTGTATTTATTTCTTGACTTAATTGTAAACTTTTGACGTTCATATGTGCTCTTTGTGTGCCTAAACTGAATAAATGAAATCGATTCTTTGATTATGAAAGCCGTTGTACAAATATACATAACTTTATTACCTACGTGCTCCAAAGTATCATTATTAAGTTGTATTTTATAAATGTTCACTAAAACTACTGTATTTTTAATAGAAGACGCCTCTGCATTTATTTGCGTTAAAACGAAACGAAGCTCATGTGATTGCTACACAAACTAAGCCTTTAGGTTCACAAGGTCTAAAGGGCGTGAAAAAGTATATGATAAGGCCGTCAATCTGAGTGTCACCATTGTAACATGGTATATGTATGTACCATAAGGCTAGGTGAAGTGAAATTGACGTGTCCGAGATTAAAAAAAATGTCCTATGGACGTCTGCAACACCCGGAGCGTCACACTAGTGTTGCTGAGCCTGCTTATAGTGTATTGCTATAGTAACCAGCGCACCTACATAGCTTCTAACCACTACCCTTACTGATTAACAGATGAGGCTCTGGTGCAGAATTTTCTTTCGGGGCTGGGAGGTCAGGGGGCAGTCGCTCCCGTAATGACCAATTGAGAACAGATAGTCAGTCCCAGGTGTAAGCAAAGCTTGCACTTTGAGCCCAAGGTGCGCTCTCCCAATCCTCAATAATTTGGTTTTCTTGACGTTTACGGGCTTGCTACTGCCGCGTCCGACCCTCCCTACCCTTCCGGAGAGGTAAGCATCACTTGAACTCAGACCCCGTAGATCTTAGTGAAACCTTATATTCATCCAAGATATTTATCATATGATATTATTCTCGTATTTCAGATGTGGTGTCTGTGATGAAATTCGGGCAATTGGGACAAGAAGAACATGTGCTTATAATCGTTACAGGAGGTAGGCAGTTCTCACAGGATATGCCAGAGGCTACCTCAGCCCCAGTAACTGACGGCCAAGGACGGCCATGTGGTATAAGTCGGTTCGAACCCGACATATCCACCCCGCTGGCCTCGGGGGGTATCAGACTGGATTTCCGAACGAAAAAGACTTGGCTTGCCTTGGTCTCACCTTTGTGCTACTAAACTGAGATAGACTCATCATCTTCCCTGCCATATCTTAGGCCTGCGGTCTATCGGTATCTTCTCCTTCTGTTTTGACTCATACTGCTTTTATTAAAGCGACTGCCATTTGTTCTCTTGCTTGCAAAATGGAAGCCAGCGTCAAAACCTAGTCTATTAATCAACATGTGTAAAAAGACCCGCTGAGTTTCTTGCCAGTGTGTTCTTAGGACATTTTCGTGTTTCGAACTGCTGTGGTTTTATTGCCAAACATTGGTGTGGTTATATTTATATATTTTTGAAGTTTTTTAAGTGCCGTTTCAATAGTCAGCATAAATGCTTTTCTTAGCCGCGTGGTTCCCAACAGAGAATTAGGACCACCCCATCTCTTCCCATGCGGTGTTGTACAAGGCGACTAAGGGATAGGGCTGTTTAACATCAGACAGATATATACAGTCTAGACTCTGATGAATGTCTTGAGTCAACAATAGTACCCGGAAGACGGCAATAGGCTCACCTCCTATCACGTGGAATTGAATTTAATGATTGGTGAAATTTGGGTTTTAATTCACCTCTACGTAACCCACCGGGGATAAAGGCGTGATAATATGTATGTATATAAATGATTTTCTTACTTTTGACGGGCTTGCAAGTGATGTTATCATTTCAGGTGGTAATCTAATGCTGAAGATTCTGAAACGCACGGCTGACTTCAGTGCAGAGGGCGCGGGGGTGGAACTGACGCCGCACACCCCTACGGGGCAAAGGCCCTGGCTCATCCCCAAGAAGTCGAAGCTGTTTCTGGAGCAGTCGGTCAGGGAGAGGGAGAATGCTATTTGTAAGTATCTAATTAAAGACTAACATAATATATTCTACACAACGTTATGTAGACTCAAAGTAAGCTTAGTTTAACAATGGTCATTCACATTAATAGTGTAAAACTCGCTGAATTATTTATCACGTTTATTATTTTCGCTGAGTAACCGATAATTCAACGCTGTTACCCCTCGTTTACACCACGAGTTTAACAATGGTCATTCACATTAATAGTGTAAAACTCGCTGAATTATTTATCACGTTTATTATTTTCGCTGAGTAACCGATAATTCAACGCTGTTACCCCTCGTTTACACCACGAGTTTAACAATGGTCATTCACATTAATAGTGTAAAACTCGCTGAATTATTTATCACGTTTATTATTTTCGCTGAGTAACCGATAATTCAACGCTGTTACCCCTCGTTTACACCACGAGTTTAACAATGGTCATTCACATTAATAGTGTAAAACTCGCTGAATTATTTATCACGTTTATTATTTTCGCTGAGTAACCGATAATTCAACGCTGTTACCCCTCGTTTACACCACGAGTTTAACAATGGTCATTCACATTAATAGTGTAAAACTCGCTGAATTATTTATCACGTTTATTATTTTCGCTGAGTAACCGATAATTCAACGCTGTTACCCCTCGTTTACACCACGAGTTTAACAATGGTCATTCACATTAATAGTGTAAAACTCGCTGAATTATTTATCACGTTTATTATTTTCGCTGAGTAACCGATAATAATAATTCAACGCTGTTACCCCTCGTTTACACCACGAAACAAGTTGTAAACTTGTTTTATAAAAAAACTTGTAGAAGACTAATCAAAATACAATACTTGTTTTATACATGTATTTCAGATACTTTTTCGTTCACATAGTATATATAGCCAACTAGTTGTACCTTGACCTTAACGCAAACACAGTATTAATATCTATATACTAGCTGACCCACCCCAGTTTCGCCCGTGGTATATTTTGAAGCTTCATATCCCTTTGAGCCCGTATGTTTTAGTCTTCAAAATATGTATGAAAAATTGTCGGATTTGTTAACATTTATTATCAATGCTCCGCTCCCTTAAGTAGTAGCGTGATGATATATAGCCTAAAACCTTCCTCGATAAATGTACTACCCAACACTGAAAGAATCATTCAAATCGGACCAGTAGTTCCAGAGATTAGCGCGTTCGAACAAACAAACAAACTCTGCAGCTTTATAATATTAGTATAGATTACTGTGACGCAAATGTGCTTTATACCTAAACAAGTATAAAACACATTTGCGTTTACACTGTAGCCTGTGACATATTGCAACTTGACAAATACATAATTATACAACGATTCGGGACTTTTCACGAATAAATCATGGAACTTACTTCATCAGTCAAGTCGTTACCACGGGTGCTGCAACATATCCGAAACGCCGCCGCGCCGGCAGAAATAGTAATTTCCATGATTTAATCGCGAAAAGTCCCGAACGTTGTATAATTATGAATACACACCGCGATAATTTAAAAATAACATTGTCAAATACATGTTTTATACTTAGGTATAAACGAGGAGGTCCTGGGGGTGACTGGTGGAGCCGCCTGTCTCCCTGGCAGAAGCAGGCCTCCCCGTTTCCGGGGAGCGAGGACGAGTTGGGGACTCTGTAGTCCCCACACCCGAGGAGAGGGCCAGATCGTGAGAGATGGCCCTGTGTCGGCCGGGGTGCGAGAGATATGCCTGTCAACCTCACCTTCGGCAATCAAAAACGACCCACAGGCGGCGTGCGTTTTGGTCGGTTCGAGTCCTACATAACCTCTTCCACCGGCTCCGGTGGGGAGCTATCCGTGGGGATTTTGCGCACGTAAAAAAAAGGTGTAATTGAGGGGTTACAAGCGCCATGATCACGGTGTACTGACGACCGCCTTGCTAGTTGTTATTGGGCAGACCATATCGGTCTACTCTCTTCCGCACTCGCCGTCTTCTCGTCACTATCCGCGTTCTCAGACTGTATTCGATCACGTTCATGACACACAACACTCACTGAGTCGACTGGTCGACTCGCACAGGTTATTTAAATTTGGTTTGCTCAGGTCTTGTAAACGTACGGATCACTGAATGCCAGACACTCGACAGTTCAAACGCATCTTCCCGGTTGAAGTACTTATATTTTTTTAATTTCAATTGCTTCTTTCACCATGTATTTATTTTATTTTTATTTATTTAATTTATATACACACAAAAACAAATATAGAGATACATAGGTGGAAAAAGTACTACAGAGGCTCTGCATATTTTTATTAGAAATCTCTTCCGGCAGACCTGCGAGAGGAGAGAGGGAGAAGTAGAGAACTTAGTGAATTAATTCTGGGTATATAGTGGCATTCTGTCTAGAAAATCTGAGGATTGTGTAACTAATTAGTTTAACTAACTTGCATTATGGAATCTAGAATGTGTATAAATATACTTTTATATTTTGTTTTGTAGAAACAGACCAATACAATAAATTTAGGTATTTTTGCTGTGTATTATAATATTTGTACTGAGCGGGAATCGAACCCATGGCTCCTGCGAGGCCGTTGAACCTACCGCTGCTGACAGAGGTGGCCGAATAATAAGTAAGATAACTAGGCGACCTATGTTGGAGATTTATATAGGAAAACTTTCAGCATTCATACAATAAAGATAAGGTCTACAATATGGGGTTCTTCAAGAAGGCATCAGAAGGTTTCTTCAAGGTCGGCAACGCGAGGGCAACGTCCCTGATGTTGCATACGTCCACATAAGTGGTATAAAATAAAAGGTGTGATCAACGTGGGCTCTTGTTCAATCAGTTTATTGCATATGTGACATTATACCTGTTAAGGATTGTACCTGCTAATAAGATATATTTTAATTTAGTCATTACATACATACATACATATAATCACGCCTTTATCCCCGGAGGGTTAGGCAGAGGTGAATTAACACCCATACACACACAGTCATTACAACACTAATAATATAGTGGTTAAGGAATAGGCCTTACAATCGAGAGGTCCAGGTTCGAATCCTGGCTAGTACACTACCGACGTGAACCCACTCCTAACACAAGCAATTTAGCTTAGCTGGAGGGGTTAGAGGAAATATTAGTAATTTCGGTTCTAATTTTCTTTATAAAAAAAAATTGATGTATGATAATACTATATACATAAAAAATAGATGTATGATAATACTATATACATAAAAAATATGGGAATATACATACATCAGAAATGTAAAGACAGTAAATATATCAAAATGCACAAACTACTAGTAGCGAAATGTTACTACAATATAGATGAGTTTTTAGAGGACCAAACACTAGAATAAAAACTGATAAGAATGACTTTATATAACATAGCAGCCCGTCCCGGCTTCGCACGGGGTAGACACCCCACTCCTGTATTTCAGTGCCCCCTCCACCCCGCCCGCCGCGATGCACGGCGCGCTTTTCAGACTGCATCGCAAACAACGGCCTACTGTTTGAATTTTTTAATTCGTAATATCTTTTGAATGGAAAGTCCAATTTAAATAATTTAAAAACTATTTTATAGGTAGTTAAATGGTCTTGACCATAAAATAATTTATTTGGATAAGGATTAATATAAACACATAAATAGCATGGTTTGAATTTGGTTAGCATTTTCATTAATGTTTAAAATGAAAAAAGTTGTTGTAGTGACATAACTACAATAGTTGGACATATGCTACCGCGGAGTTTTTTGTAGACATTATGATGTTCTTCAATATTGTTGTACATTATTTTGTTCTATCGCTAATAGTTTCGGCAGCGCATTCGACGAAAGACATTTTAAGACTCATTTTTCTACACCTTCGGTTACATTGTTCAAATTTTACTAAGGATCCCTAATTTTTTTCAAAATGAAATGTAGTTATTGGTGAAAGAATTTTTTAAATCGGCCCAGTACTTTTTGAGCCTATTCATTACAAACATACAAACATACAAAAATAGGTACAAATCTTTCCTCTTTATAATATTAGTGTAGATATTAATAGAATTGGCATAGGCATAGGCATATGTTGATTTGTATTTGTGTGTGTTTGTTTACAATATGGGCAACATAATCGCTCTAGCGACAAAGCCCTTCAATAAAGAAAAAAAATAAATAAAATGAAATGTAGCCTATGTCAAATTGGAAGAATGTAGCATTCTATTGGTGAAAGATTTTTTTAAATCGGCCCAGTACTTTTTGAGCCTATTCATTACAAACATACAAACATACAAAAATAGGTACAAATCTTTCCTCTTTATAATATTAGTGTAGATTATATGATATGACATGACAGGTATAAATGAGATAAGTGTAATTGAAATTTAATGTATGATAATAATTTCTAATTAATTAATAATTTTCTCACAAAATATTGTATGCCGATTTGGCTGAACATAGCTGATCAAATTATGTAAAAGACCATCTTTGTACATATGTTTCACAATAAAGCATTTGAATTTGAATTTGAAAACATGCCTTTATCCCCGGAGCGTTAGGCAGAGGTGAATTAACACCCACATTTCACCAATCATTGAATTCGATCACACGTAATAGCGGTTGAACCTATTGCCGTCTTCCGGGCACTATTATTGACTCAAGCCATGCATCTGAGGCTGAGTCTGGGCTGTATATATCTGTTTGATGTTAAACAGCCCTATCCCTTAGTCGCCTTGCACGACACCGCATGGGAAGAGATGGGGTGGTCCAAATTCTACTCTCTAGTCGCTGTTACTCTGTCTCATATATTTTATGGTTAATACGTGTGTTCCCTATAAAGTACTAAAATATATATATATATTAGAACGCAGAATTGAGTCTAATTTATAAACATAACCCCAATAATACCATGTTCCAGCAATGCACCACATGTTCCAACAAGAACTGAACAAGCTCCGGTTGTCAGCAGCGAAGACCCTCCTAGAAGCGCACGTCAAGTCGGACAACTCGGTGGGGATAGGCCCTATGGAGTCTATGAGACTCACCGCTGAGGTAATTTTCCGCTCGCTATGTAGACCCCAAGTGTCCAAGCTTAACAAGCGTGTGATGAGGATTCTAGAATGCGGGTATAGTTCCCAGCATAAATTACACCAGTTTTTTTTTATATAGGACACGCCAACTTGACTTCACCTCGCCTGATGGTAAGCTAAAGGCAAAGTCTCAGGAAAGAGGGCAACTATTACAGACACTAAGTAATGCTACAATGGTGGCACTCAGCTCGGGACTGTAGGAAGATTGAAACACGTGAGCTGATAATGAATTTCAGGTCTTGGTGGTGCGGCAAAGAAAAGAGTCTCCGAACTGCTTGGTTCTTGCTCGTATATTCTGCGCAGTGTGAGGGTGACATCTAAGCCCTGCACGTGTTGTCCATGATTCACAGGTGGAAGGTCTGGGCCCCGTGTTCCGCGTGACGCTCATCATAGAGAACACGTCCAAGGAAAAGGCTGTCATTGGCTTGGCGATACTGTTCCACGTGCACACACTCAACTATAAAGTGTCCAATCCTTACATCAAGGTAAATTAAAAATTTTGTAACAGCAAACGTAGGTAGCTTAGTGGGTAAGGACTCGGCAATACGATCGAGAGGTCTCAAGGTTCGAATCCTGATCACCCACTCCTTACACAAGCGATTTAACTTAGCTGGAGGGGTTAGAGGAGAATATTCGGAGAGTATACAGAGGTATTCCAATCCTAATCGAGCAGTTCGACTGGGGCAGTACCTCCGCCCTACAGAGTACCGCGGCTATAATATTCTCGTGTTGTATTCCCAGCGGTGAGTAGGGTAGCCAGAACTTACTGGAGAGTTTTTGAGCTGTCAGTGGGAAGACCAAAGGCTTGTCCTGATTGTGTCTTCTGCACTGACGGCACAGAAATTTTCTATTCTTCTGTAAGAAGGGGAGTCTGACTCCCCTGGTGGAATTGTATGCATCGGCCATGGTCACCACATTCCATCAGGTGGTCCATGTGCTTGCCTGCCACCTAAGTTGTATATTTAGGGCTGCGGTATTTTATTCTTATAGTCTTGGATTTTATTGAAATTTGACCGATCGAACCAATTCGATAAACAGCTGTTCAGGCATTATTAAGTAACAAACAGCCATACATCCTTACCTTCACACATATAATATCCTTCATGCTACAGGTACCACTCCTGTCTCCGGGTGGCAAACTGAAGTTCCCGACGAAAATCGAAGAGGTGTTCGACGACCAGATCAATCCGGATGTTCTGTTCCGTCCGGTGACCGGACACGGTGGGGAGAGAGCGCTGGTTAAAGTTTTGCTTCTGAAGGAAGGTACATACATACATATAATCACGCCTTTATCCCTGGAGGGTTAAGCAGAGGTTAATTAACACCCACATTTCACCAATAATTGTATTCGGTCCCACGTAATAGGGGGTGAGCTTATTACCGTATTCCAGGCACTATTGTTGACTCGAGCCATGCATCTGAGGCTGAGTCTGGGCTGTATATATCTGTCTGATGTTAAACAGCCTTAGTCGCCTTGTACGACACCGCATGGGAAGAGATGGGGTGGCCCTAATTCTACTCTGCCGGAAACCACGCGGCATTGAAGGAAGGTAATAATTAGAAATTCAGTAACAGGAAACGTCGGTAGCTTAATGGGTAAGGACTCGGCTATACGATCGAGAGGGCACAAAGTTTGAACCCTGGCCACCTAATCCTCACACAAGCATTTTAGGTTAGCTGGAACGGTTAGGTGAGAATATTCGGAGAGTATACGGAGGTAGGACACGATGGTATTCCCATCCTAATTGAACAGTCTTGACTGGGGAAGGACCTCCGCCTTACAGAATACCGCGGCCATAATAACCTCGTGTTGTGTTCGCGGCGGTGAGCAGGGTAGCCAGGGTTCACCGGAGAGTTTTTGTGCTGTCAGTGAGAAGATCAAAGGCTTGTCCTGGTCAGGTGAAAAATAAAACACAGTGGAAGAGTAGAAAGCCTCTTATTCAGTAATAGAAATTGGTTACCGTGGCCTATGGACGTGAGCAACACCAGGGGAATCACACTCGCGCTGCCAACCCTGTAAGCACAGAGAGTTTTTGTGCCGTCAGTGTAGAAGACGAAGCAGAACAAGCTTTTGATCTTCCCACTGACAGCACTAAAACTCTCCAGTGAGCTCTGACTACCCTACTCACCGCCAGGAACGCGAGGTTATTATGCGGTATTCTGTAGGGCGGAGGTACTTCCCTAGTCGGTGTGCTCAATTGGATAGAAAAACCGTCGTGTCCTACTTCCTATCTAAGCGTATTAATGTAATATACCATGTTGAAGGTAAGAAGACGCCAATCCTCGCTGCGACGGTACAAATGCCGCCCACCGACCCCATGATGTTGCCGTTTGACAAAATGCAAGCGGCTGCCGGCATCGACGCTGATGAAGATCCGAACTGGCTACCTAGGACATAGTCACACCATAGCAGTACGTAGCACCATGTTGTGAACATTGTGAAATTTGTAATAATCAATGTAATTGAAATAAATAAATAAATAAATAAATAAATAAAAACAAATTGTAAATATTATGTTAAGAAAAAATAAATCGCGATGGAATCCGAAGATAATAGTTTTATTTTAAGAAAATATAGCATTTGTAATTGTAACCGTGTGATCCTCACACCTCACAGGTCATTCAGTCTTCCTCTTTATTTAATTAATGTATTTATTGTATAGTTAGCATAGTAATTCTATATACATACTAGCTTTTGCCCGCGGCTCCGCCCGCGTGGATGTCGGTTCCCAGAGTGGACAACCCTTATCACTAAGGGGTATGAAAAATAAATGTTGGCCGATTCTCAGACCTACTCAATATGTTCACAAAATTTCATGAGAATCGGTCAAGCCGTTTCGGAGGAGTACGGGAACGAACATTGTGACACGAGAATTTTATATATATTTTATCATAATAGGTGAGTTAAATGTATTATTTAGTTATGTATTTTGGGTGACCCAACAAACCCAGGTGGGGAGAGGGGTTGTTAAATGTTGTACCGCGGCGCCTGTGTGGGTGACAGGCGGCTGCACCTGCATTTCGGCAACTAGTCCACCCTTTGCCTACTCTCCAGACGCTCCTCTGCTAGACAGACGGACACGTGGGAAGATTCCGAGAACCCTCTACAGCCGATATTTGTCGTAGGCGGCACCGTCACCCCTGAAAGTGGGAAAAGGGCACCACTTGGAGGTTCCAGACCATTCAATTCGAATCAGCAGTCCCTCAGGGACTGCTTACATTAACACACTCGTGTGTGTTAATACAAATCTACCTATACCCTCCGCGTACAGCGTACAGTCGTAAATATACAAAAGTAATTAACATATTATGTAATACGTGCCAGTAAGTCGCTGAGACTACCATGATAACAACCGGATCTAAAGCGAAGTAATTACTTACCTGTTATCAACTTTGATATCCTCTGATAACTATTTTTAAATCATTATGCAGTCCGAAGTATATTTAATAATTATTTGATTCTGATTCAGGGTTTCTGTGGGCTAGTTTCGTTTCATATACATATACTAACTACAGATGGAAAGCTCATGAAAAAGAGAGGGACACCATTGGTGACATTGGTGGCGGAGAAATAATACAAGTATCACCACCCCATCTCATCCAACGGGTGTTGTAAGAGGCGAATAACGGAAAAATACGCAGACGATATCACTGCGAGAGAAGGAAAACTCAAAATAAATCCCTGTACCAACCCATACGGGTTGGTACAGGGATTTATTTTGAGTCGGCCTACTGTGTTCACGCTGGCCATACGGCCAGCGTGAACACAGTAGGCCGAAGTCTCCCAACATTGGGAGAGGCCACTGCTGGACAGCTTGCAAACACCAACACTAAAATGGTGGCCTTTTCTACAATGGTGTTGTAACATAAGCTATTTTCTATATCTCTGGTTAAGGGTGAATTGTTTATAACGTACAAGTCTTTTCCTTTTCTCGGAGATGCCGACTTCTACTATTGGTTTGGTTTGTATAAGTCTTTCCCATGATAATACGGCTATTATGGGAGTAACTGCTTTCTGACCTGTAAACCACGGTAAAAAATGTGTGTGGTGTAAAGGTGTGCCTACAGCTCATTTTCACGCAACAAAACATTATATAATATAATAGAGATTTACATCTCTATGGTCCTTCACAATTTTTTTTATTTGGCACTTTAGATAAAGAAAAATTCTCTATGGTGCTTGTTGTTAAAAGCTTGGCACCTTAGAGAATGTACCTATATTATTACATAGATACATAATACCTCGGTAGCCTAGTGGTATGGGTAATGGACTGCTGAGACGATGTCTCGGGTTCGATCCCAGGTTTTACCATGGCACACACCAATAACTTTTCGAAGTTATGTGTGTATTTATCGCAGGTTTATAAGAGCCCGGTTAATGGCAATAGCCTCGCCACCTATTACATTGGGATCTAAACATAAACTGGCGAAATGTGGGTGCTAGCACCTCTACCTACTCCTTCGGGGATATAGGCGTGAGTTTATGTTATGTTATATTACATTCTCATCCCCTTATCTATATAATTACCTATTATACTTTTGCATTTGTTACATTAGTCTGTAGGTAGGTACAATTTATAATCCCTGTGATTATTATTTCATAACACCGAATCTCCGATAATGTAACACTAGACACTCGGAGTACTGAAACATTTTTATCAACTATAGCTATAAGTTATGGCCAGCTATGATGGCCGTTTTGACACGACTGGTTTTGCTCGTTTGCTCTTTTTTGGTGTGCCTAATATTGGACACGTGGTTCCCGACTGAGTAGAATTTGCGCCTCCCCATCTCTTACCATGCGGTGTCGTACAAGGCGACTAACGGATAGGGCTATTTAACATGAGACAGATATATACAACTCAGACTCAGGCACAGATACAAAGCTCGTGTCATCAATAGTGCCCGGAAGATGACAATAGACTCACCCCTATCACGTGGGGCCGAATACAATGATTGGTGAAATGTGGGTGTTAATTCACCTCTGTTTAACCCTTCGGGGATAAAACGTGATTATATGTATGTATGTATCTAATATTGGACAACGAATTGTTAGACGAATAACTAAAGAAAAATATGGCGAGACTGACACAGAAGAAAATAAACTTCACATTCCAAAAGGGTCCGAAAAAAACCAATCGTGCCAAAACGGCCAAAAGCGTACCGCAACATTCTTAACTCTTTCGCATTAAAACAATCCCAAAAAGACAATTCGAAAATTATATCGTAAATAACAGTTTTTCTTTTTAAAAGGAATTACTTCCCCCTAGTTATGAAAATTTCTACCATTCTCATTCACCGCTAATGGGCTTCAGAAAGCGGCCAGTATTGAGTGTCCCTGTAGCTTCAACTAATTGCAGAGTGGGTTTCTTATTTGCAGTCTAAAAAAGTTTAATGAGGTCTCGATACCAAGCAAGCTCGAATGTAATTGAAAGGGGTTTCGTACTCATTATCGATAAGACATATTCTACAAACGCCAAATCATCGAAGAGCCATTTAACCGATGGGTCATTTGTTCTTGGGGCCATTTCATCGAAAAAACACATGCTCGAACTCCCATATCACCAACAGCACATTTCTTCGAGTGCTCCATGTTCGAAGGTCAAATAAAAATAATTTTTAAATCAATAAGTTTTATTTTATAATGGCTACTCGTAATATAAATTATTATGCTTAATTTTATAAGTAGTGCTTTTAATCAACTTAAAATAAAAGAAAACCTTAAAACCTAAAAGAATCTATTAAATTTTATATACTTATGTTATTAGCAATTGCTTTCAAAAATTCCGTGACATCCATACTTTCTCTGTTTCTCAGAATGGCTGCAAGAGAATTTTCCATTCTTCTCCCTCTCTTTTTAGGCGTTACCTCTTCGACGAACGCTCTTGCCTTCATAATGATATGATTAGTAGATATTTGTTCTTTTATTAGTTCACGTATGGTCGCGTAGAGTTCAAGTTTTCGATTGTTCAGTAAAGTGTTCCAGCGGCGGCGGTGCCACGCTTCTATGTTGTTCTGAGTACGTGGCAATCGGCATTCTGTATTTCCATGAATACCTAGACCATAACAGTAGTGGAAATGTGGGCTGAGATCTTGAAATTGTCATTTTCGTTCCATCTAGATGTGATTTTGTTTTTCCCAATACATAATATATTTCAAACCAGGTAAATTCTATTGGTGCTGTGCGTTAAAATATACTCATCAATGTACAGGTACGCTTGCTACGGAAAAAGATGATACAGGAAAACATTATATTGTTAAGGAAATGAAGGATCATAGTCATGCACCTGATGCAAGTAAAATAGAATGCGTCAAATTTATTAATAAGCTTAAAAGAGAGGCCGCATCGAGCAGGGAGTTTCCCACCCAAATAATAAACAAAAATTTAAATGGCTCTTCGATGATTTGGCGTTTGTAGAAATGGGTTTCGCAAATATGTCTATCGATAATGAGTACGAAACACAGTCCCACAGTCACACCGTCGCAGAACTCAGTCAGTGTAGTGACACCTACTGCAGACTATTCTTGTGCTTTTGTATTTTGTATCTTCTCATATATTTTCTGTCCTTTTGTTGCAATATGTATCGTATTTTTCGTATCTTTTAGTTATTTAAATTATTGTACAAGCAAACGTAATAATTAAATATTTATATGTGTAGGCTTGTAATTATAAATATATTTAACATAGTGTGTATATATTATTGTTATTAGTTTGTAAGCCTGCCTAAAAGTAATAAATAAATGAAACTATGCCGAATTATATTTAGAACTTATGAAGAGTTGCAGACTAGTTAACTTCAACGGCCATGACATCGACAGATATGATTTGCCCATTCTACCCATTAACACTTCAGCTAGCTTAATCTACGAGCTACGTAACTTGTTTGTGGGATGGATCAGCTGACTACTCACCGAGCTACCATGGCTGATTTGTACTCAGCTGTAGAGGTCACTGACCGTAAGGTAGATACTGCTCTATGAACTTTGCCAGCTGGCTGATGCTCCTAGACCGGCCAGGATCACTGCTGAACCCTTGTACCGTCGCTAGGGTGCTCTGAATGTTTGGACCGGAAGGTTACAACATACAACCTCATTGCGAATTTTACACTTCCGGTGTAATTTGCAAAATGCTCCCACATGTAGGTACCTAATATTTAAGACTGTATATCGCCGAAGTGGTAAGCAGGCTGTGTACATTTCGTAAACTATGTTTTTTCTTTTTTTTTACTTGCGCAAAATCCCCACATATACCTCCCCACCGGAGCCGGTGGAAGAGGTTATGTCGGACTCGAACCGACTAAAACGCACGCCGCCTGTGGGTCCTTTTTGTTACCGAAGGTGAGGTTGACAGGCATATCCCTCGCACCCCGATCTGGCCCTCTCGTCGGGTGTGTGTGGACTACAGAGTCCCCAACTCGTCCCCGGAAAACGGGGAGGCGCGCCAGACGCGCCACCGCCTCGGCCTGCTTCTGCCAGGGTGACAGGCGGCTCCACCAGTCACCCCCAGGCCTCGTAAACTATGATTTGAAGTATTTATTCATAGTCAAAATCTTATTCATCCTAGCGTTAATCCCAGTCGAATCCAAAGCTTTCACCTCTGAGTCTGGGGTCCCTGCCATCTTACCTTCACAACACAAAGGCGATATCGAAGTATTGCAGATGCATACATGTATATAATCACACTTTTATCCCCGAAGGGATAGGCAGAGGTGAATTAACACCCACATTTCATCAGGTTACCACGTAATGAGCCTATTGCTTGTGCGGACAGCACAAAAACTCTCCAGTGCTCAATAGAGAGTTTTTGTGCTGTCAGTGGAAAGACCAAAGGCTTGTCCTGATTTTGTGTCACATAAAAGCTCTGTTCTTACCTGGTCGGCAGCACGGATGTGACTCCACTGGTGTTACACACGTTCATAGGTCATGGTAACCACTTTCATCAGGTGAGCCGTGTGCTTGTCTGCCACCTAAGTTGTATAAAATAGAAATACTCCTCCTTTTAGGTCTATTTTTTGATAGTGCGGGATGTGACAGCTGAGATCTACAACTTCCTGGTACTTCTGCAGTGAAGATATTGAAGAGGAAAATATCCACTACATCCAAGTTATTAATAGCAATCAATGTACCTTGAGTGGCTTGAGTATTAACTTAACAACTTCAATAAATGTTGTGTATGTAAATTTACCAGCCTTTGGTTCTAAATGTCCTTGGCTCAATCAACTGATAGGTGTGAAAAATATATCTACAAATTTCCACAATAGCTGTTGTAGTTACATGACCAATACGCTGTATTTTATCTGATGGTTTTCATGTACCTATGGTTTTTTTTTAAATACTTCTCTTTCCTTTGTCACCATTAAGGCTTGGAATTCATTACCAGCTCACGTGTTTCCTTCTTCCTACAGTCCCGCTTCCTTTAATTGGGGCGTGAAAAAGCATATGATGAGGCCGCCAAGCTGAGTGTCACCATTGTCACATGCAATATGTAAGTAATGGTGACCCTCTTTTCTGAGACTTTGCCTTCAGCTTTCCATCTGGCAAGGCGAAGTCTAATTGATGCTTCATATATAAAAAAAATAGTATCAAAGTAATCGGGATAGTTACCACGTTGTATTGTTTTGAGTTTCCGATATTTCGCCACTGTTGATTAGTGATCACGGTGCCTGCAACAGCGCCGAAATATCACTTTGCCAGATGGATAGCTGAAGGCAAAGTCTAATGTGAGATATTAATGTGAGTGACCATGATAGTTCATATACTTATTTTTTTTTAAGTAAGTTAGAAAGTGACATTATGCTAAAGACAAATAAATATCTGCCTACTGAATTATTAAATAGTACAATAGTACTATGTTTTCATTTGATCTGTTAAAAATACAATCTGACTAGTTGTAATAGGTACTTGTAATTACTAATTTTGTTTTTTTAGTATTCACCAAAAGAACTTCGAGGCCAAGCTAAGGTCACCTGTTGCGAGCAAGTAATGCTCGTGAAGGAGGAGGCGGGGCGGGAGCGGCAGCGGTTGCGACAAAGGATCGCAAGCCAAGCTGCCCGCGTACGAAGGCAACTCGGGCGTCGGAGGTCGATGAACGACCTCCGCCCCCCATGAGCGCCGGCCTGGGGGGGACAGGTGGAGCCACCTGTCACCCTGGCAGAAGCAGGCCGCGGCGGTGGCGCGCCTGACGCGCCTCCCCGTTTCCGGGGACGAGTTGGGGACTCTGTAGTCCCCACACCCGAGAAGAGGTCCAGATCGTCAGAGATGGCACTGGGTCGGCCGGGGTGCGAGGGATATGCCTGTCAACCTCACCTTCGGCAACAAAAGCGACCCACAGGCGGCGTGCGTTTTAATCGGTTCGAGTTCGAACTCGAACCGATTAAAACGCACGCCGCCATAACCTCCTCCACCGGCTCCGGTGGGGAGGTATCCGTGGGGACTTTGCGCACGTAAAAAAAAAGCTACGGTCACCTGCAAGCTTGTACAATGCTAGTCGACGGAAGAGACTCTGGTGCGGTTTTTACTTCGTATTTTTAGATGGAAGCCACTCCTATAAAAGTTTAATCGAGAGACAGAGAAGGAAATCGGACCCCAAGCTCCAAAGTGTAAGCTTTTTAGGTGGTTCCATAGATCTTGATTAATATATATATATATATACTAGATTAATGCCAATAAATAAATTTAAAATAGAAGTGAAAAAAACTTTAATGAGTAAAGTTGGATGAGTATCTTAATGATGTCAATGCGTGGTCAACATAAGTCTCTTGCTTGCTCACACAAAATAAATTGTAAACTAAAGCAAATTTAAAAAAGGATAATAATCTAGTTCTAATATAGTTCGCTGAGTTTCTTGCTGGTATCTTCTCAGTAGAGCTAATCTACCGAACCAGCGAAAGAATCATTTTCCAATGGTTTATTTGTACATTATTTAATAATTTTTACAAAGAGCACATGAACGTCAAAATTTTACAATTGGATACGTCAATATCCAATTGTAAAATTTTGACGTTCATGTGCTCTTTGTGTGCCGGAACTGAACAAATGAAATTGATTCTTTGATTGATTCTTGACTATTTTACAGATATTTCAATCCACGAAGACGCGCCCCACTTCTTTTCGGTTGAGGGGATTGCGGGGTGCGGGGAGTTTGCTCCGGCCTCAGTCGCGAACCGTCAGCGGTTCGATGCAGACGGGTAGTAAAATCTATGTTGCGAAATTCCAGACTCATTACGAAAGTTGCTCCACTTAATTTTTTTTTGAAATGTCGAAAAAATCTCAGCGTATTGTACTTAAAAGCCAGGTATGTAAATGACTGTTTATAATTTTATAGTTATTAAAACACATGAAATAAATAAAGGATTTTTTTATAAATAAGTAAAAATATATTTTTTTTTTTAATTTTAGGCGAGAGAAATTATTTCTAAAGTTTATGATTTAATAAAAAAAAGAAGCAAGTAACAAATATGCAGAAAAACGCACTGATGCACGATGGAGAACCGCACAGGCTGCTGGAGTTTCTGAAAGCACAGTGACTAGAATTCTACGCGAAAGAAAGGAATATACTGATACAATGCAGCCTATTACAGCTCCTACTGAATCCAATATAACTATGGAGACGGATGGTATAGTTCCCATAGTCCCAAGTGTGGAGCGTACAACAGAGCTGACTACGGAAGTGGATACTGAGTGTGAAAATGAAACGAGCACGTCGCATTCTAATTTAGTGGGCAGAAGTGCTACTATTTTTACATTACCTATGAAGAAGAGAAGGGTAAGACCACGAAAAATTAATTTTTACGAATTTGATATAGGTGTAATCCGAAGAACCATTCACAATTATCACATAGAACATTGTCAATTTCCAACATTATCACGACTTAATATTGTTTTAAAAGACCGCATACAATTTGATGGATGTTTAACAACCCTAAGGACATTGTTACTTAAACTTGGTTATAAATGGAGAAAAACTGAGAATAACAGGAAGGTGCTAACCGAAAAACATGATATGCAGATGTTAAAATTGAAATATTTAAAACAAGTAAAGTCTTTTCGTAATGCAGGTAGACCTATAGTCTACACAGACGAATCATATATTCATACCAATCACGTGCAAAAAAAATCTTGGGCCGAAAAAGATTCTAATACAGCAATAAAACAAAATTTATCAAAAGGAGTGCGCATAATTATAGTACATGGTGGAAGTGCAGAGGGTTTCGTTTCAAATGCATTGTTGACATATAGAGCAGAGATCAAATCTGGAGACTACCACGATAACATGAACACAGAAAATTACTTAAAGTGGCTTAAGGAGAAACTAATACCAAATCTCCCAATTAATGCCGTGGTAATCTTGGATAATGCAGCTTATCACAATACGAGTTCGGAAAAAATTCCAACATCCAACTCCAACAAATCAGACATGCAGACTTGGCTGAATGCAAAAAATATCCATTTTGAACCAAGCTACAAAAAACCTGAACTTTATAATCTTATATTAAAAAACAAAGAAAACTTTCGCAAGTACAAAGTGGACGATTTATTGAAAGAGCATGGATTCACAGTGCTTCGGCTGCCTCCTTATCATCCAGGATCGAAAATATTTGGGGTATTATAAAAAACGACGTTGCTAGTCGCAATATCAGTCAAAATTACACTTCGATTATGCCCATTTTAAATGAAGCATTTGATCGCGTAAATAAAGATGTCTGGTTCAATACTTGTAAGCACGTGGAAAAAATAGAAGACGAATACCTGAGACACTGTGATCTTGATTTTAGTTTTATTATAAATGTCGGCGATACATCAGACTCCGAATTAGATAATTCTGAAACGAGTGATTGACTACCTATTTTATTTCTTAATAAAGTTCTATAAAAAATTTCACGTATGTCTATAATTACCCCTATAATAAAAATGGTAATATTATCATTATATTAAAGAATCACATAAAATATCTACACCTAAAAATAAAACAATCCTTTTCTCGCAGTCGGGTATAAAATTTAAAATTGAAGTAGAGCATCTTTCTTTTTGACTATGACGCTCTCTCCTGATTAGTCTATTAATTATAGTGTGTGCGTGCACACATAGATTATTAGTGTGTACGGATAACACTCAGACATTGACTTAAGCGTGCACACATGTACTGTAAACTGATCGGAGAAATGGAGAGGCGCGTCTTCGTGGATTGAAATATCTGTATAGCTTACTTACAGAATGAGCATTTCAATTGATTTTATTTTTAAATTCTGTATAAAAGAAATAACATTACCATTGAAAGTTATTTATTCTGTGACCATACTAATTTACATATTAGCGTACATTATAAATATATTTTTAGCGTGCGAACATCCAGTCGGAAACCCCCCGCCGAGGCCAGTGGGGTGGTTATGTCGGGTCCGAACCGACTAAAACCGCACGACCGTCTTAGGCCATCTGTTGCAGAGGATGAGGTACCCTCTGGCATATCTCTCGCACCCCGACTGACCCAGGGCTATAGATAGCCCATTGGGAGTGAGACTCTAGAAAAAGACGGAGGGGCACTAATTGCGCCGCCGTTACGGCCTGCTTTTGCTAGAATGACAGGCGGCTCCACCTGTCACCTCCAGGTCTGAGCTCATGAAGGACGGAGGAGGTCATTTATAGACCTCTGATGCCAGAGTAATGCGCATTGCGGGCTATGCGGGACGGAAAGAACCTAAATCTCCTCCAGCCCGTTCCCCTGCCTCCTTCTCGAGCATTATTTGGCCACAGGAATCGGCGGCAGCCCACGTGTTCGCTCTCTGCACCATCACTGCGAGCAACGTGCTAAGCGAGAGAACTCCCAGTCCCAGGGCCGCCAAAAGGACACGCCTCGGTGTCTCCATCGCCGGGCATGTTGTACGTTATAAACTCAAGAACTCCATATTAGTATATAGACATTGTAAAATTCATTTATAACCTTATATTGTTAAACTAAAAGCTATAATAAACCTGTACATGCACTTTATACAAATTATAAAGCTAATTAGTGCGTTTCAAAGAAACGAGTCATATCTACCATTATAGGTGTGTAGTGTGATAGGATGGGTACCTGTAGCAGTCAATCAACCGATAATGTCTTGCTTACCACGCAATTATTGAACAACCAACGAACCATGGTCACCAAAGAAATACCTACTATGCAATATGCAATTTCACACACCGTCAACCATAGATTTCATTTGCGATGATGTAGAAAACGACGGTATTCCCATCCCAACTTCGTGTAGTGTTCCCAGCGGTGAGTAGGGTAGCCAGAGTTCACTGGAAAATTTGTGCTGTCAGTGGGAATACTAAAGGCTTGTCCTGCTTTGTCTTCTACACTGACGGCACAGAAACTCTGTGTTTACTGTGTTGGCAGCGCGAGTGTAGCTCCTCTGGTGTTACATACGTCCATAAGCCACGATAATCACTTTCCATCAGGTGGACCGTGTGCTTGTATGCCACCTAAGTGGTATAAAAAAAAAACCTAAAACCCGACTACTGAAAAATTACGTTCTAAAAAAAGTATTTAAACAAGAAAATATCAAGAATAGCCATGGTCGTATGTCTTACAAAACTATTCAGTCTAGCGAAAAGTGACATCCTTGATATTTTCTTGTTTAAATTCTTTTTTAACATAACATAACATAAACTCACGCCTATATTCCCGAAGGGGTAGGCAGAGATGCTAGCACCCACATTTCGCCAGTTTATATTTAGGTCCCAATGTAATAAGTGGCGAGCCTATTGTCATTAACCGGCCACTTATAAACCTGCGATAAATACACACATAACTTCGAAAAGCATTGAAAAGTCATTGGTGTGTGCCATGGTAAAACCTGGGATCGAACCGTAGACCTCGTCTCAGCAGTCCATTACCCATACCACTAGGCTATCGCAGTTCCATACCACTAGGCTACCGCTACTTTTTTTAGAACGTGATTTTTCTGTAGTCGGGTTTTAGTTTTATTTAATATTATTTCGGTTTAACTATATCGAAATCTGCCACCTAAGATTATTTTTATCAGATTTACATTAGAATAACAAGAATTTCGCAACATTCTGATAATATACCGCAATCAATGTACTCACTTGGTAGGTGTGTCTCATGTTTCGACCGTCTCGAGTGGAAATTTCCTGGTACGCGATAGATAATACCCTGTACCTTCTATTTGCCAATCCTACCTATAACCAACAGGTTGCTGAAATCTCGACCTATTTTCGTGTGCGATAACAGCCGCTGTAGATTTATGATAGGAGCTATCAAAGTGCGCAAATAAAATTGCAAATCAATAAATAAATAAAGTATGCATTTTGTAATTTTGAATTGGCAATTTGGAAATACTTGTGTTATCTTCATTCGAGGAACCTCAAAATTTCGACGAAGCGGTTCGGTGACTCCTTTCTTTGCCGCACCACCAAGACCTGGAATTCATTACCAGCTCACGTGTTTCCTTCTTCCTACAGTCCCGGGTCCTTTAAGCAGGGGTGTGAAAAAGCATCTGATGAGGTCGCCAAGCTGAGTTTCACCATTGTAACATTACTTAGTGTCTGTAATAGTGATCCACTTTCCTAAGACTTTGCCTTTAGCTTACCATCAGGCGAGGTGAAGTCTAATTGGCGTGTCCTAGATAAAAACCACATCTATAAAGGAACCCTTTACAAAGGTCGTAATGCACATAAATATATACATACATATAAACACGCCTTTGTCTCTGGAGGGTTAGGCAGAGCTGAATTAACACCCACATTTCACCAATCATTGAATTCGGTCCCGCGTAATAGAGGGTGAGCCCATTGACGTCTTCCGGGCACTACTTTTGACTCAAGTCATGCATCGAGGCTGATTGTAATGTACCTACGGTTGTTTTTGTGATAGGGTTTTTTTTAAAGAAAATTAGCAACCGCAAGCAATAATATTCCCTCTAACCCTCCAACCTAAATTGCTTGTGCTAGGAGACGGTTCACGTCGGCAGTGGAATAACCCGGGACCTCTCGACCGTGGGGCTTACTCCTTAACCTCTAAGCTACCGACCAGGAGCTCGTTAGGTTGCATAGCCATTCGAGTGCCAATCCCGATTGCATTCAAAGACTGCATTTTGGAGCCTCGAGGTTTGATTCACACATCCTTTTCATGATTTAGTTTAAATTGACTTTTACTTGAACGACTGCCGTCTAAAAGCTCATGAATAATCATGCTCTAGACCTATTGCGTCGTGTTTCAATTGGGTAATTCCCTGTAGTTTAAACATATTTTTTTTATATAGAACGCGTCAGTTAGACTTCGCCTTGCCTGATGGTAAGCTGAAGGCAAAGTCTCAGAAAAGAGGGTCACCATTACTTACACATACCGTGTGACAATGGTGACACTCAGCTTGACGGCCTCGTTATATGCTTTTTCACGCCCCGCTTAAAGGACCCGGGACTGTAGGAAGAAGGAAACACGTGAGCTGGTAATGAATTCCAGGCCTTAATGGTGCGATAGAGGAAAGAGTCACAGAACCGCTTGGTTCTTGATCGGATGTTCTGCACCGTGTGCGGGTGACATCTAAAACCTGCACGTGTTGTCCCGTGTAAGAAAGGGGAGGGTGGGACTAATTGGAAGAACTCATCAGAACACTCACCATGGTACAGACGGTAAAATACAGCCATGGACGCAACACCTCTACGCATCTGTAAAGGTTCTAGGGTGTTCGTGATTTTGGGATTCTCAATGATGCGGACCGCACGTCGCTGCAACCTGTCGGGAGCATCTAATAAGTACTTTGCTGAACCATCCCAGAGATGCGAGCAGTATTCCACACAGGAGCGAATTTGTGTCTTGTATAGAAGACACCGCTACTCCGGCGTGAAATATCGTCTCACTCTGTTCAGGACTCCGAGTTTTCGTGAGGCTGTTTTGATGATACTTTCGATGAAATTTCTATTAAATTAGGCGGAGGTGTTAGCACCCACACTTCGCCAGTATATGTTTAGGTCCTAATGTCCCAGGTGGCGAGCCTATTGCCATTAACCGGGCACTTATAAACCTACGATAAATACACACATAACTTCGAAAAGCATTGAAAAGTCAATGGTGTGTGCCATGATAAAACCTGGGATCGAACCGTAGACTTCGTCTCAGCAGTCCATTACTCATACCACTAGCACCTCTGCCTACCCCATCGGGGATATAGGCGTGAATTTGTGTTTATGTTATGTTACTAAATTGAGAATGGTAAAAGAGAGATAAATGTTGTGTGGGTTCTTATTGTAACGTGTTTATTTATTTTTAATCATCCACCCAACTTATAAATAATAATTAGAATGTTTCTACCAGGGTCGGCAGTGCCTGTGTTACGCCCCTGGTGACGTACACGACCATTGGCCACGGTAACCACTTCTCATCAGGTGGGCCGTGTGCACAGACCTAAGTCTTATAACAAAAATAAAACCGAACATTCAATCAATTAGCCCATCGAAGACCACTGCTGGACATAGGTCTCACCACTGCTGGACATAGGTCTCACCACTGCTGGACATAGGTCTCACCACTGCTGGACATAGGTCTCACCACTGCTGGACATAGGTCTCACCACTGCTGGACATAGGTCTCACCACTGCTGGACATAGGTCTCACCACTGCTGGACATAGGTCTCACCACTGCTGGACATAGGTCTCACCACTGCTGGACATAGGTCTCACCACTGCTGGACATAGGTCTCACCACTGCTGGACATAGGTCTCACCACTGCTGGACATAGGTCTCACCACTGCTGGACATAGGTCTCACCACTGCTGGACATAGGTCTCACCACTGCTGGACATAGGTCTCGCCACAGATAACATAATACTAATGTAGTCTCGCCCAATGTTGGGAAGTATATTATTTTTTGCAAAGAATATTAGAACCAAAATTCTAACCCCTCAAACTAAGCTAAATTGCGGTAGTGTAATGGACAGGATTGGAATCCGGGGTTTTCGATCGTAAGGACAACTCCTTAAGAGCCACTGAGCTACCGACGCTTTCAAATTTACCGCCATTTTATTGGTCCACTGTTTCCACGCTGGCCAGACGTTTTGGTACAGGGTTTTATTTCGAGTTTTCCTTCTCTCGCAGTGATATCGTCTGCATATGCAGTGATGCGTCCGTAAGTCGCTTCTTACGACACCCGTCGGATGAGACGGGGTGGTGATACTTGAGTTCTTTCTCCGTCACCACACGAATATTATGACGTCACTATAATTTATTTCATTATAGCTTACCGTTCTGACGTTTACTAAGAAGTAACTAATTTGACTGGTCATTCAAATAATCAATTTTAGGCAATGCAAAGTTTTGCAGGTGAAGTTGATTCGATCGAATTTGCCCCCTATTTACCAGTGTCCCCTTTGTAAATTTAGTAGTTGCAATAGCAGACAAAATATTGAAGGCGTATAACGTTTTTCCATTATATCTTGCATTATCAGGACCAAAAGGATTATTTAAAGGAATATTGATAAGGTAGGTGTATCAGCAGACTTAGATATAGGTGTAAGTACTAAAGTAGACTATCTGTTCGTGTTGACAGATTTGCAACGGGCTTAGTGAATACGTAGGTTCTTTTTCAATTATCTTCAATTATTATCTCTTGTTACATAACCGCGGTAGCCTAGTGGTATGGGTAATGTACTACTGAGACGAGGTCTCGGGTTCGAACCTAGGTTTTACTATGGCACACACCAATGACTTTTCGATGGTTTTCGAAGTTATGTGTGTATTTATCGCAGGTTTATAAGTGCCCGGTTAATGGCAATAGGCTCGCCACCATTGGGACCTAAACATAAACTGGCGAAATGTAGGTGCTAGCACCTCTGCCTACCCCTTCGGGGATATAGTCGTGAGTTTATGTGTTTATGAGAGTTACATAACAGTGCTATAGTTAGGTACCTATGTATTATAGCATCTTTGCTTAACATATTAAGGAACTTCATGCTCGACCAAGCTGTAGAATGATCTCCCTGCTGTGGTTTTTCCAAGAAATCACATATAGGGTCCTTTAAGAAGTACCTACATCAGAAGTTTCTTATAGGGCCGGCAGCGCTAGTCAATCGCCTATGGTGTTACACAGGTACATCGGCCACGGTAACCCATCAGGTGGGTCGTGTGCTTGTCTACCACAAAGGTGGCATAAAAAAAGTTAGGTATATTATAAACTGTGTCGCCTAGTTTCCGGCAGAGAAGAATTTGGGCCACCCCATCTCTTCCCATGCGGTGTCGTACAAGGCGACTAAGGAAATAGATGAGGAAATAGAAGATAGAATGATTAACATCAGACAGATATTTACAGCCCAGGCTCAGCCTCAGATGCATGGCTCGAGTCAACAATAGTGCTCGGAATACAGCAATAGGCTCACCCCCTATTACGTGGGACCGAATAGAATTATTGGTGAAATGTGAGTGTTAATTCACCTCTGTCTAACCCTCCAGGGATAAAGGCGTGATTATATGTATGTATGTATGTATTATAATATTCCTACAGTGACTCGCTCCCTGTTACGTGTGACCGAAAATCATAATAGGCAAAATATGAGTGTTAATACACTTCTGCCACCCCTTTAAACACTTTAAATACCTAAATTATATATATGAATGTGTGTATGAGTACTCCTCTTTAAGATTTCCTTACAAAGAGATCGGTAATTTACAGTAAGTTGCAAGAAGAAAGAGTTGCCAAATAGAAAAAGTATCTATAAGATAATATAGATAAAGGTATATATATATTATACAACTTAGGTGGCAGACAAGCACACGGTCCACTTAATGGAAATGTCCCACCCACCAGGGGAGTCACACCCGTGCTTCCGACCCTGAAAAAACAGCGTGTTTCTGTGCCGTCAGTGCAGATCAAAATTAGGACAAGCTTTTGGTCCTCCCACTGACAGCACAAAAACTCTCCAGTGAGCTCTAGCTACCCTACCCACCACCGGGAACACAACTCGAGGTTATTATGGTCGTGGTATTCTATAGGATGGAGGCACTTCCCCAGTCGGACTGCTCAATTGGGACGGAAATATCGTCGTGTCCTACCTACTAGTAAATAATGAAGTTATTTTATTAGATACTTCTGTCTATTGTATAAACAACCGTAGGTTTGGTGACGGAGAAAGAATACAAGTATCACCACCCTGTCTCATCCGAACGGTGTCATAAGAAGCGACTATCAGAAAAATACGCAGACAATATCATTGTGAGAGAAGGAAATTACGATTAAAACCCTGTACCAACCTGTCTGGCGTGGAAGCAGTAGTCAAAAACTTTCCAACATTGGGAGAGGCATATCCAGCTGTGAACAACGTTGGGCTAATTGATGGATTGATTGATATAAACAAGCTAGCGGGGCGTGAAAAAGCATATGATAAGGCCGTCAAGCTGAGTGTCACCATTGTCACACGGTATGTGTAAGTAATGGTGACCCTCTTTTCTGGGACTTTGCCTTCAGCTTACCATCAGGCAAGGCGAAGTCCAATTGACGTGTCCTATATAAAAAAAAAAAAAAAAAAAAAAGCTAACACGAGTCAATGCTGCGTCCGTCCGTCCTTTGCTACAGGGGTCACCTATTTTTGGGCAAATACGGGTATTTCTTCGAAATTTCATTCTTCAACTGATTCATCTGGCCAAAATTAAATTACACTATAAGCTTTGTAACACATATCCATATGAAAATATGGATTCCAAAGATCATATATTTGAATGAGGGACTCATTTTTATACAGTAGTTTTCAAGATATCGACATTTAAATATTTTGTGCCCAGAGGAATCAGAATTGGTAACAGATAAATCAGAAACAAAAAATTAAATTAAAAAACTTTAATACTTAATCAATTAGACCCATATACCTGGCACGGTTGGCTGTGCTGGTGCTGCTGCAGCTTCTGCAGAGACTCTTAAGCAGCGCAAGTATTCTAATCTCATTGGTGATTATGAGTTTGTGCCGTTTGGAGTAGAAACGTTTGGGCCGTAGGGTCCGAGCGCCCGCAATCTCTTCAGGGAGATTGCGAAGCATATGGTCGACGCTTCTCGTGACCAGAGGGCTGGCCTCTTCTTAGGTCAGAGATATAAGCATTGCCATACAACGTGGCAATGCTGCCAGACTTCTGGGGTCGCTACCACAAGAGGCATGCGATGCGGAGGAATTCCACGACGCATTTTAATTTTGTTTTTTTATTAATGTAAATATTAACATAGATATAATATACATTAAATGTATATAGCTAAATAAATAGCTGTTATCAATTAGATAAATATTTTACATAACATACATTTACATAACATCAAAACAAACATACACAAGTAACGAAGTTAATAACATTACTAAAAGAAATATTTTCTTGACTTTTTGCAAGGGAGCGAGCTGCTTTCAATTTCATCCTCAAAAAAATTTCTTGGTGACAAGATCCTGAATTTTTCGATGAAGATGGAGTGATCGTATTTTCCCCAATGGTGTCAGACACTTTTGTCCGTTTAAATATAAGAAAAACCCCGATCGTCTGAATCTGAGTGGTCCAAGGTTGCTGATGATCAACCCTTCATTAGCTAGCTATTTTTTCTTGTTTAGGTGTTAAATTCTGCAAGAACCTTCTCTCTTCCTTTTCAAATATGTTTCTTTAATTTAAATTTGCACAGAGTATACTTGTCTGGATCTTTTCTCATGTTTTCCATAACGCGTTCTCCCAGACTTTTTTCTCCTTTTTTACCTCCAGGTCGTAGCATTGTACAACAACTACAATATTAAAAGAAAAAATAATACAGATATTTAAAGATAAATAACTTTTCACGTTTTTATTAGGGAAAATTAATCTTAAAATTGCCATTTTATTAATAGCGTAATAGTTATAGTACAATGTAACAAAAATGCAAATTAAAATATTTAAACTATGTACCAATGAAAGTATAAGGTTTAACAGAATCCGGCTCAAAGGACCATAAAATGTAGAGTTTCTATAAGCGGCTATACACTTGTAGCAGCTATACTTTAATACATATGTATGTATAAAAGCAAATTGACGCTATAAAACCGCTCCTTTCTAATCCATATGGTGTTTTGACCATATGAAGCAGGCACAGAGGAATCAGGATTTTGCCTTTAATTATGCATAACTCCAAATTCATACAGGCTTCAGTATTAAAAAAATTCCACATTAAAATATTACCTAAAAGTATCACGGCAAACGCAAATTGAGGTTTTAAAACAATAAAATAAATCTGATAAAGTAGGCATTGTAATCAGAATGTCACCTGAACCAAGCACAGATGAATCATATATTTACCTTCGTATCACCAGGTTCTCTGGCTGCCAGCCGCATGTCCACCTCCTAGCTTGTTCGTTGCACGATTGGTTCCTCCCGCGCGCAAAATCACTCTCCTAGCAGTATTACCCGTTCAACTATGGTCAAGCGCAGCTTGCACCATATTAGTCAGTATTATACGCCGGACACTTATGTTTTACTTATTTATAAAAAAAGTATAAGTAGTTTTAACTACAACGCATTATTTTATAAAAGGACAATTCATTTCCTTTCCTTAAAAAATATTATTTATGTGAATTTGTCAAATGAAAAACGCCAGATCAAACATTTTCTTCCGGAAAATGGCAAACGGACGCGTCATATGAATCAGAAGAACATAGTTCAAATGTTTTTATTTTGTACCTAGACAACAACTATTTCTAAAATATCATTTGACCAAGTTAGAGACAAAGCTAAAGTATCCAAAACAAAAATTCACAGGCAATTATGTTAGTTGGTTACAGAAATACACCCACAGAAATAGAAAATTTTGTCTTCGAAGAACTACCCATACATCATATCATAAAATGGATTGGGTATTAGCGATATCAGTCAGACGTATTATTGAGTGATAGAGGTGTTTTCAATGGTAACTATAAATACCTAACAGCGAACAACAGGTACAATACAATTATTTGTTTGCACACAGGGTCTCTAATACCATGGACACTGCTAAAGATTCCATGTAATTTTGGACTTTAAAGGAGGTAGGATACGACGGGATTCCCGTCCGAAATGAGTAGTCCGACTGAGGAAGTACTTCCGCCTTACAGAATACCACGGCTATAATAACCTCGTGTTGTGTTCCCGGCGGTGAGTAGGGTAGCCAGAGCTCACTGGAGAGTTTTTGTGCTGTCAGCGGGAAAACCAAATGCTTGTCCTGATTTTGTGTTCTGCACTGAAGCCACATAAAATCTCTGTTCTTACAGGGTCGGCAGCACGGGTGTGACTCCACTGGTGTTACACACATTAATAGGTCACGGTAACCACTTTCCATCATGTGGGCCGTGTGCTTGTCTGCCATCTAAGTTGTATAAAAAAAGCAATGTTGTTAAAGTCCAATATTAAAATAAATTTTGAAGAGTAAATGAAAAAGTGTTATGTAAGTGAATAGAATGGAGGCCCAGGTGATTTACCAAGGTTTTTTAAATATGTCCTTTTTTTATACCACTTATTTGGCATACAAGCAAACGGCCCACCTGATGGAAAGTGATCACCGTGGCCTATGGATATGTGTAACATCAGAGGAGTCACACTCGCACTGCTGACCCTGTAAGCACAGAGTTTCTGTGCCGTTAGTGTAGAAAATAAAGCAGGGCAAGCCTTTTTCACTGACAGTACAAACTCTCCAGTGAGCTCTGACTAGCCTACTTACAGCTGGGAACACAACACGAAGTTATTAAGGCCGCAGTGTTCTATAGGGCGGAGGTAATTCCCCAGTCGGACTGCTCGATTGGACGGAAATACCGCCGTGTCCTACCTCCTACCTGTAAGTTCACAAATTGACTACACTGAAGGTAAATTTGAAGTACAGTCAAAAGGAAAGTGGACGCCATTATAGATGCTGTTCATATCCTCGACAAGAGATTTTCACGCACTGCTTTATGTGCCCGGGACTGTAGAAAAAGGGAAACGTGTACTGGTCTGGTGAAGAGTTCCAAGACTTACTACCACCTTGATCTTCGGCCCAATTACACCTATAGGTCGGTAAACCTGCTGAGAGCTAAACCTGGACTCTGAAAGTGCGTTGGACGAAGCCGAGAATTTTTAATACATCAAATTACATACATACACACAATCACGTCTTTAGCCCGTAATAGGGGGTGAGCCTATTGCCGTCTTCCGGGCACTATTGTCGACTCGAGCGATGCATCTGAGGTTGAGTCTGGGCTGTATATATGTCTGATGTTAAACAGCTCTATCCCTTAGTCGCCTTGTACGACACAGCATGGGAAGAGATGGGGTGGCCCAATTTCAACTCTACCGGGAACCACGCGGCTCAAACATCAAGTTAGCAACAAACAAAGAACAACTAGCCCATCGCAATCCACTGTTAGACCTGGCCTCTCCCAATGTTGGAGGTTTTGGCCTACTGTTTTCACGTTGGCCGGACGGGCTGCTAAAGGGTTTTATTTCAAATTTTCCTTCTCTTGCAGTGATATCGACTCCGTATTTTTCCGTTGGTGGCCTCTTACGACACCTTTCGGATAAGATAGGATGGTGATACTTGTATTTTCTTTCTCCGTCACCACACGGATAATAAAAATAAGTAGGGACGTAATTAAAAAGAGCTCCAATGTTAAACCTTGAAAAAAATAAGCCGGTCAAATGAGATTCGGACCCGCGCACCGTGGGTTTCGTAACTTATACTACAAAAACCGTAATATATTTTGAATGCGTTGACTTAGAAATTTAATTTTTGCACAGTTTCAAGATGTTGTAGACTTGGGTATGTGGTATGAATTTCATTTTGATACCTCCTTGCATTCCTGAGGAATAGGTATTGACAGACAGACAGACACACGAATAACGAAGTAATCCTATAAGGGTTCTGTTTCTTTTTCCTTTTGAGGCAAGGAAACGTAATAAAGGACTAGTCTAATAGAAATTATAACTAGGTAGATAACTAATAAGTAGGGATGAAGTTGGAAAAAATATTTCCAAAGTTATAAAGTCATTACATATCAATATTTTGCATCACTTCGCGGCTTTTTTATGGCTGATAAAGCTGCATATCTCTTATCATATCATGTAAGTTATATACATGCTTGATGTCTGTGTGTCATAATTTATGGCATGTGTGAATTGGGTTTTAACTTTGGGATACCGGGGACATCGTTCAGTGCCCATTGCGATCTCGACCAAGCTTCTCTACTTAGTGGTAAGTTCGTGTGATAGATTTTTTTTATTAGTCATAAGTGTTAGTGAATTAAATAAACATTATCTTTGACACTGTCGGAAGGTACGCCAATATCACTTTATTGAAATAAAATCACTTTTAAATTTAAAAAATAAACATTCTTATGCGATTTTTTTTTTATTATTGGATTGATACTTAAGAATTAAAATATATTATCTGTGTTGTAAACGTCAGGTTAAGTGTTAATAATTAAATAATATGTAATAAAAAACGATTGAATCCGGCAGTTACCTAGTAATTTACCGTAATGAATCGTTAGGTATAACTTTGAAGACACTGACAGATGTCACTTTTGACATGATGCCACTGTTCTCAGACATTTTATATCTAAAAATTTGTGTGTCTTCTGTCAATACTGCCTATGTGTACTTCGGTGTTATTGACTGTTTTAATTGTGGTGTTGAATTAATATGAATTATTTATGTAGTTATCTAGTAGCTGTCACTAATCTTGAAGTTATCAATGTTTTCATAAAAATAATATAAGTAATTAGGTATACAAAATGTGGCATATCTTTTAATTATGGCAATAAGTAGGTATTGTCAAATGTTTCTTTGTGTCTAAAAACCTTGGTAGTACCTATAGCGGGTTTGGTTCTCAGTTAAGAGAGAAAGTGTTGTTAGGTTTTATGTTAGGTAATTTTCATACATAACTTAGACCTAAACAATTGTACTTACTCTGGTTGATTGAAGCCGCGTGGTTGTTGGTGTCGTACAAGGTGACTAAGGGATAGACCTGTTTAACGTCAGACAGATATATACAGCTCAGACTCAGGCAAATACAAGGCTCGAATCAACAATAGTGCCCAGAAGACGGCAATAGGCTCACCTCCTATTACGTAGCACCGAATTTGACGATTAGTGAAATGTGGGTGTTAATTCACCTCTGCCTAACCCTTCGGGGATAAAAATGTGATTATGTGTATGTATGTCATTTGTTCTCTTAAGTAAGTATTTGTGTCTAAAAGCCTCGGTAGTATCTATAGCCGGTTCGGTTCTCAGGTAAGGAAAGAAAGAAAAGAAAAGAAAATACATATATTGTAAAACACAACGCACATCATATAGATATACACAATTTAGAATAAAAACAGAATTAAAAATAAAATAGAAATAAAATACAAAACTCAAAAACCTCATACCCTCCACAATTTGTTATCTATGGTTGCGTAATGTCGGGAGAAAGTGTTGTTAGGTTTTTTGTTAGGTAATTTTCATTTATAACTCAGATCTAACAATATGTAGGTACCTACTCTACTTGATGGATAGGCTTGCATTTCTGGTAATTTCTATTCCTGTTATGCTGTCCATTGCTGACGAGAAAGTTTATATTATGGGACATTTGTATTAACATCGTGTTGGTATCGCAAATTGTGTCGTTTCGTTGCATTGCGTAGGCGCCGAAAACTGACATTTTTTCTTTTGCTTTTCTACAACCACCCCACCGACAGGTATGGCGTGGGGATTTCGCACGGAAAATCTGATATACAGGCAGGCGGGGCGGGGCACAGTCATTAGCTAATAGATCTACAATTAAGAGCCGTTAGCGTAGTGGTAAAGGAGTCGGCCTTACGATTGAAAGGTACCGGGTTCGAATCCTAGCCATTACACTACCGACGTGAACCCACACCTAACACAAGTAATTTAGCTTAGCTGTAGGGGTGAGGGGGTATTAGTAATTTCGGTTCTAATATTCTTTAAAAAAAAAACGACGGGTAGCACTCCGGGAGTGCCGGCAGAAGTCAAAACTTGAATATTAACGTTGTGCATTTTTGATATTTTGGAATGGTTTTAGAGAATAATTTTGTACGAATTGCTTTCATTATCAGTATAAAAGTACTAGATTATTTATGTGGTGGAATACAATATTCATTATCGCTATCGTACACAAACATGACAATTTATATTACATTAAAAATTTAACACTTCAGAACTATTACAATTATTTTACATTAAAAAGTTTATCACCGCCATCACACATGTGACAGTCGTGTGACATTCGCGCAAGCGCCCTGGGCCGCCTGTCCTCTCTCCATCCGTCTTACGAATTTTCGATCAGGTCACGTGTCCTGACGCGAGTTTAGAATTTTTTACCCATTCCAAAAAAAGTACACAGCACCGCTAAAGAAGTTTTCACTTCAAAAAAAAATTATAAAAAAATTAAATCATGTTTCCCTCGTTCACTATAAAGCGACTTTATCAATTTCATTCCCGCTTTTTTAATTTCTTCTTCAATTTTAGTGTTAATCCCAGTCGCATCTGAAGTTTTCACCTCGGGGTCTGGGGTCCGCTTTACCAGTCTAATTATGGATTCGGCTGAACTTCGATATTTTCCGTGAAACGACTGCTATCTGACCTCCACAACCCAAAGGTTCGTCGAAGCATTGCAGTTAGTTCAGCTGTTGGACTTATTAGGGTTTTAAAAAAATATCGTCAGTAGCATAGTGGTTAAGGAGCCTGCCTTACGATCATGAGGTCCCGGGTTCGAATCCTGGCCATTACACTACCGACGTGAACTCACTTCTAGCACAAGCAAATTTAGCTTAGCTGGAGGGGTAAAGGGGAATATTAGTAATTGCGGTTGCTAATATACCTTTTAAAAAAAAAAAAAACTACACGTAGTAACTGCCATAGATGTTGGCATGGCAACCGGGACCAAAGGCTTAACGTGCTCTCTGAGTCACAACCAGACCAAGGCAAATACATATTCATGAATACAAATATTTGCACTGAGCGGGGATCGAACCTGCGCCTCCTGTGAAGAGGCCGTGTTCACTACCGCCACGCCACAGAGGTTGTCTTTAGACTGTTTATCCGACGCACACTCAAGCTGTGGAATGACCTCCCTGCTGCGGCTTTCCCAAGCGCCTACAATATGGGGTTCTTCAAGAGGGGCATCAGAAGGTTTCTTCATGGTCGGCAGCGCGAGTGTGACACCCCTGGTGTTGCATACGTCCATAGGCCACGGTAACCGTTTCCCATCAGGTGGGCCGTGTGCTTGTCTGCCAACTAAGTGGTATAAAAAAAAAAAAGTAAACATATAGCTAATAACAAAGTGCCCGAATGACGGCAAGCGAAATGTAGGTGTTAATACATTTCTGCCTACAAGCGATTTGCAGTCGTAAATATGCACTCAGCGGGAAACGAACTCGCGATACCTGCATACCGGCCGCATTCACTACTACCACGCTCCTTTTTTTTTATTTGCCAAGGAATATAGCTTTTTCGGAAAGAAAAATATAGAGAATTCCGTAGACAATGACACAGTTTTGAAAAACACTCAAGAACTACTTGGTAACTTACAACGGGACACTGCACACATAATAGATAGTAGCTAGTCCCACCCTCCCCTTTCCTACACAGGACAACACGTGCAGGTCTTAGATGTCATCCGCACACGGTGCAAAACATCCGATCAAGAACCAAGCGGTTCGGAGACTCTTTCCTCTGTCGCACCATTAAGGCCTGGAATTCATTACCAGCTCACGTGTTTCCTTCTTCCTACAGTCCCGGGTCCTTTAAGCGGGGCGTGAAAAAGCATATGATGAGGCCGTCAAGCTGAGTGTCACCATTGTCACACGGTATGTGTAAATAATGGTGACCCACTTTTCTGGGACTTTGCCTTCAGCTTACCATCAGGCAAGGCGAAGTCCAATTGACGTGTCCTATATAAAAAAAAAAAAGTTAAAAAACATTCTCGACATATAAAACGTTAAAACGATCATCTAAATCCCCCTACAAACCTGAGATTCGCCGGATTTCCCCTACATAGTTCACATGGTTACCAGCACGGCTAGTTAACCGCGGTTGGAAAGCGCGCACCAGCTCTAGTTTCCGATGATAGCGGTCGGTGAACCCGAGGAATGCAGGCCGCACGCCACACGCCTGGCCGTTTTACTCTTCAGAACGAGCACTGGATTGGAACCTTTTACTTTTTACTCGATTACGGTGAAGCAAAAGGAGGGTTATGATTTTGACAGGCTATGTATGTATGTAGATTCATCTGTTCCCTCATAGCTCCTTAATTACTTATTAGATCTGGACATTATTATACACTTTTCCTTAGAATGTATTGTTTTGTTAGACTAAGTGACAATTGACCACGACTATTCCTGATATTTTCTTGTTTAATACTTTTTATAGCGTGATTTTTCAGTAGTCGGGTTTTAGTTATAAACTTATTTTTTTATTTATTTAATTTTGGAGCAAGCAATAGGTATAATTTATACATTTTTAATATTTCTGTACCTACCTACTGAGTATTTTAGGTTCTGTTTTATATACAGTTACTAGTTTCCATACAAAAAATGCACTGGAGACTTAACAAAGAAAACCCTATTTAATTTTTACCCGACCATGGAAATTAATCTTGAGCCTGGAAAGGGCTAAGCTAACGACCTTAGGTACAACTAATTAGTTGTATTGTATGGTCGTTGGGCTATACTTGGCTATGTTTTTTATACACCACTTAGGGATAGGGCTGTTTAACATCAGATATATACAGCCTAGATTAAACCTCAGATGCATGACTTGAGTCAACAATAGTGACCGGAAGACGGCAATAGGCTCACCCCCTATTACGTGGAACTGAATTCAATTATTGGTAAAATGTGAGTGTTAATTCACTTCTGCTTAACCCTCCAGGAATAAAGGCGTGATTATATGTATGTATATATGTTAATGTGTGATTGTTATTTGTTGAAATAATACCAAAAAATCATTTTAGATATGTAATAGCACAGATAATATAATATAATTCTTATAATGATAGGTACTTACTCAAAGAAGACTATACTTTAAGTGGAAGTGGTTTCGGATATATTTACATTATTGAATGTATTTTTATTGTTACAGATCTCAAAACAAATAAACAATGTCTCTCACTGAGGTAAGTCCATTTCGTCCCTACTTCAAATTGTTAAAAATGTTCAAAATTACAAACACCGGCTAATTATACCTACAAGATGCCAATATGCCTACAATAACAACACTAACTTCCAAAAAACTTTAAACTCTACCTGTACCCGTAGCATGAAAATCTATCGTAATCTTTGCCTTCAGCTTACCATCAGGCAAGGCGAAGTCCAATTGACGTGTCTTATATAAAAAAAAATCGTATCGTACACGTAAAGAGAGAACAGAGCTTTGCGATTGGCCGCCTGCTTACTGTGACCCTGTTAGTGTGTGAAGCCGACCAATCGCAATGCTCCATTCTGTCGATAAGTTTACGATACATTGCGATACGATTAAGATAGTTTTTCATGCTACGGGTTTTTTTTTTAAACCACTTAGTTGGCAGACAAGCACACGGCCCACCTGATGGAAAGTGGTTACCGTGACCTATGGACGTCTGTAACACCAGAGGAGTCACAGTCGCGCTGCCAACCCTGTAAGTACAGAGTTTCTGTGCCGTCAGTAGAAGACAAAGCAGGACCAGGCCCCTCTTCCCCACTGGGCACTATGGGCACGTGCCCAGGGCCCCGCGATCGAATGGGGCCCCCTAGTTCCTGCCAGATTACCAAATGATAACCGATATTTGGGTATTACCGAAAAACATTAATTTTGAAAAATCTGATGATAATGACTTACTACAATACCTACGCTTATTATATTAGCTTTAGATTGCCGCATGCGGATAGCTATACCTTGTACAACATAGCTTGAACTTTTTGACAGATGGGTCAGTGATGGGAAACAGAAAATATCTATTGGTGTAAAAAATGTGTTGGCTAAATATGTGGCTGTATGTATGTTTTAAACTATTCAAAATAAATAAATTCATTCGTCAATCAATTTTATTGCACTAGACATAAAAACATTGGGTAGGTACCATTGTTTTCAGTTTTTCTATTTAAATTTTACTTCGAAGCAATAAAAACCACTTAAGACTTTCGGAAAATGCTTGAGTCCTTAACAGGTACTCTTATGTTGTGTGTCTATTCTTATGATTATTATCAATTTTTAATATTATTAAAATAAGAAAATATTGTTCGTCGTTGCAAAGTTATATCGATTTCAGATTTGACATCCGTCAAAAAGAAAGATCAAACTAATAAATAAACAGGGTATAAGTACTCCACTCTCTCTCAAAAATGAGTTTTTCCGATATTAGTATATTTAGGTTAATTTAAATACCTATATGTAAGTATAAGAATACAATTAAAAGAAAAATTGTTAAATTAAAAAAAGAAGAATTATTTGATGCGGTGTGGTTTATGTCTTTAAGAAACCTATTCGAACGTCATTCGTAATACCAAAGACAAAAAAGGGGAATTCCCGACTCCCGATCGTCGTTTGACTTGACGAACGGGAATTCCCTTCAAGTATTTGTCTGCGATGTTGTGGCGTTTGTTTTGTTTGTAGTTGTTAGTTTGTTACTGACTGTGCTTGAGCTCTGACAAAAAAATAGTATTGTTTGATTAAATCGTCGTTTGTCTGTTTTGTGTTAGCGAATATTTTCGTTATAAAATTAATTAAATACTGAATTATAATATAAAATGTCGAAACGGTCATATCCTAGTGGATCTGAAAAAAGGAAAAAAGCTCTACATCAGAAAGAAGTAATTGAAAAGTTACCAAAATTAACATCATATTTTACTACTACTACTGGACAAACTTCTGTAAGTAGCAATCAACTCATAAATGTTCCACATGATGACTCAGCTCAATTACAAATTGTGGGAATTTCTAAACCTTCATGTTCCAATTTTGAAAAAGAGATTGAATCAGAAAGCGACTATTCCTACGACGAAAGTGCAACGACTTCAGTAACTTCACTAAAACCGACAACTCCAACTGTGTCAATTGAACAGCAGTTTTCCAACACAGAAGAATTAATATCGCACGATCCCGCCGATTATTTTCACGAAAAGTTTGTTGAAATAAATCGCGAAATTTTAATTCGTAAGGGACCAGTATATTTATTTTTCAAAATAAAGATTCTGACTTTTCCGAGGCATCCAGAACCTACAAAGATGGTAATAAATTAGTGACGAGATATTTCAACAAAGCATTATTTATTCGCAAATTAAAGAACAATGAAAGTTTCGAAAGAAAATGGTTGCTGTATTCGCCTTCCAAATGCTCTGTATTTTGTTTTTCATGCTGCTTATTTAATCCAACTGATGTTAATCTTTGCTCTCGGAATGGATGTAATGATTGGAAGCATATTAATCACATAATTTTAACACATGAAAATAGCCCAGCGCATAAGCAATCTATGATGACTTATCTGGCACGAAGTAAAGCGGTTGGTAGAGTAGATATAGAGTTATTATCTCAACATCAAAAGGAAGTGGATTACTGGAGAAACGTACTTAAACGGATTGTAGCTGTTGTAAAATTTTGGCATCGAGAGGGCTTCCATTTCGCGGCGACAATGAAATCCTAGGATCTCCAAACAATGGAAATTATTTGGGTTGTGTGGAATTATTGAGTGAATTTGATCCATTTCTTGCAGATCACTTAAAAAAATTTGGGAATCCTGGAAAGGGTAACATTTCTTATTTATCAGCAAATATCTGTAATGAGTTTATTGAAGTAATGGGAAAACAGGTTCTAAAAAAATATATAAATGAAGTTAAATCAGCAAAATATTTTTCCATAAGCGTTGACAGTACGCCCGATCTGTCTCATATTGACCAGCTAACTTTCATCATTCGATACGTAAAAGACTGTGTTCCTGTTGAAAGGTTTTTGAAATTTATACCTATTAAAGAGCATAAATCTAAGTATTTAGCGGAGACCATCTTAAATTTTTTTGAGATACATGATATTCCCATAAAAGATTGCAGAGGACAAAGCTACGACAATGCTTCAAATATGTCGGGAAAGTATAGTGGTCTACAAACAAGAATCAAGGAAAAATGTGAATTTGCCACCTTTATACCATGTGCAGGACATTCACTAAACTTGGCAGATGTCCATGCTGCTGGGTGTGTACCGGAGGCATCACAGTTTTTTGAAATAGTTCAGAAAGTGTACAACTTTTTTTCGGGCTCTACCCACAGATGGAATATATTAACAGAACATTTAGGTTCAAAAAAAGTTGTTAAGAGTCTTTCACAAACCAGATGGTCAGCCCGAGCTGATGCAGTAAGTGCTTTGCATGGGGGTTATAAAAGAATATTAGAAGCTTTAATCACCATCGCAAACGATACTGAAAAGGCACGAGAAACAAGAGACGAAGCCCTTAGTCTGTCTAGAAAAATGGGAAATCTAGAATTTATTATACTGACGGAAATCTGGAGCACCATATTGGAAAGAATAGACAAAACAAGTAATTATCTTCAGAAAGAAACAATAACACTGGACGTTGCAACCAATTTGTTGACTTCACTTTATGATTTTATTACTAACCTCAGGGATAAATTTGATAACTTCGAATCATCTGCCAAAGAAAATAACCCAGAATCTGACTACAAAGATCTATCTCAAAGAACAAGACGTAGAAGCTCACGGCTGATTTTTTTTGATGGCTCTGCGCCATCAGTCCAATTGAATGGAAAAGAGCGATTCAACGTAGAAACCTTTCTCCCAATAATCGATACCTTGAGTGTTCATCTAAAACAGCGACAAAGTTCATATGAGACCGTCAGTCAACGTTTTAGTTTATTTTTTCACTTAAAAACTCTGAATTCCGAAGAGATACGACAAGGATGCAAAGAATTTTCTCAAATCTATCACGAAGATGTAAATGAAAAAGAGTTAGAAATAGAATGTCAACATTTAAAAGAATACTTAAAAAATGTTCAGAGTGAAAATGAAGCATCTAACAGTGTACAGGAAGTATATAATCTATTAAAGCAAAACAAAATTGAAGACACATTTCCTAACGTAGAAATTGCATTGAGAATATTTTTAAGTATGATGGTAACTAACTGCAGCGGAGAACGCTCCTTCTCCAAATTGAAACGAATAAAAAATGAATTAAGAAGTACAATGCTTCAAGAGAGATTAACTAGTTTGTCGCTGATGTCCATAGAATGTGATATTCTCAATACCATAGATTTTGAAGATGTGATTAACGATTTTGCTCATCTTAAATCTAGAAGGGTACTTTTGCAATCAACATAGAATTAATCTAAGGATTTTATGTTAAGCGAGTTACTTTTGTAGATTATTTTTTATATTTCCTATTTTTTTATAGTTAGTAACTAAATAAAAATAAATTTAGAACCTTGTTTGTCTTTCTTTATCTATTGTAACTAAATAGTGTTTTCTCAAGGTCCTAGGGGCCCCATGATCCTAATGTGCCCAGGGCCTCAAATAGTTTAAAGACGGCCCTGAGCAGGACAAGCCTTTAGTCTTCCCACTGGCAGCACAAATTCTCCAGTGAGCTCTGGCTACCCTACTCACCGCTGGGAACACAACACGAAGTTATTATAGCCGCGGTATTCTGTAGGGCGGAGGTACTACCCCAGTCGGACTGCTCAATCGGGCGGAAATACCGCCGTGTCCTACCTCCTTATAACGGGTACCTTTCGGTAATCAAAACCACGACTTTCGATGCACAAATGATAAAATAGCCACATTACAACATTTTAAAATGCCATCTTGATATACGAGACACTACACAAATAGACAATATTAAGAAACCGAATACCGTTCAAAGTAAAAATAATGTTATACAACGCACTAGCTGAATCCTACATACAGTACGGCCTAAGTAGCTATGGTCGTACCTATAAGTCCTACCTAGACACCATTTATAAACTACAGACCAAAATTTTAAAAACTATTGTGTCACCTAAAGTAAAAAGTCAATTCTACGACAACGAAACCGGTCTCTTCAAACATTGCAAAGCATTGCCTGTACATACACAAGTACATCTATCTTTATTAAAAGAACAGTTTTTTAATGAATCTCTTAGAAAAACAATTGAACATCCTGTACGCACTCGGGCAGTCTCCGAGAATCGGTGTATGACAGAACGTGCGAATAAGGTATATGGCGAGCGCACTACTGGCTATATTGTCCCGCGACTTCTTAATGACCTACCCTCTTGTATCCGAGAAAATAACAAAATATCTAATGTACATAAAAAGCTCAAACAACATTTCCCAGGCGTAAAATAGATTGTTATTATATAGATATATTATTAAGAATTAGATACTTTGGTGGATTGTATTCGGTTTGTAAGATTCGATTGTATAATTTGTTGTACGTATACCTATATATGTAGAATTGTGCCGACAACTCAATAGCACAGGTATAAACCTGAGTGGTTTTTTGATGCTATTACTGTGTAATCCTATGTATTTAATGTTTGGTTCTGATAAATTAAATAAAAAAAAATAAAAAAAACCAGACTAACAAATAATTCTGATTTCCAGTAGCTCAAGTCTTGTAGGAATCAAATACATACCGCATATTGTAGTAACTTAATATTCATTTGCACACCGAATACGGTAAAGCATGCTGTACTAATCAAAATATGTCAACCTATTACCATTGTTAAACCATGTTTCCTGCAAATAAAGCTTTCTTTCTTCCTTTCTTTCTTTCTTTGCTTCTGTCTTTAATTTATTTTTTCTTTCTTTTTTTCTTTCTTACCGACATATACGTATCGTCGTACCCAAGTCTGCACTGCAGGCGGCAAGCCCTTGTTTCTCTGCAGTTTATTTTGATTTTGACTACCGTGCTGTCCTCAAAAGACAGAAGATACCCCAAAACTGCACATTGTGACGTCACTGGGGTCAAGATAAAATAATAAATATGCCGGTTACTATACCTAGTTCTTATTCGATACAGCACGTCATAATACACATGGGTACCATCCTTTATTCATGAGTCTTGTCACGTAGACTACAATTCGAGCAACGACTGATACCGAATACCAACTTCCAGTATTTTTATTCGTGTGGTTACCGTGGCCTATGGACATGTGAAACACCAGGGGCGTCACACATGTGCTGCCAACCCTGTAAAAATAGAGTTTCTGTGCCGTCAGTGCAGATGACAAAACAAGACAAGCCTATGGTCTTCCCACTCTTCACTGAGCACTGGCTACCCTACTCACCGCCGAGAACACAACACGAGGTTATTTTGACCGCGGTATTCTGTAAGGGCGAAGGTACTTCCTCAATCGAACTGCTCAATTAGGACCTAACTTTAGATTTTAAGTTTCATTTTATATTTTACTTACCTACCTTTTTTACTTGTGGACATCCCCATGGATATCCCCTTTTTATAGCACGAAAATTCCCTCAGATAAGCCCCGCTCCTTCCCCGCTGGAGCCAGCGGGAGCGTTTAAGTCAGACTCGACTAAGACCACACGCCATCTTGGGACATTGCCGGGGGTCAGATGCCACTGGCATATCCCTCGCTTCTACGGTTACCCCTCCTAATCGACCGGGCGGTTTATCAAACTGTTTAAAACAGCATGCTGCCATGGTGTGCCGTCTCGGGTGTGGGGGTAAGGCATTTTCCCTCGCACCCTGGCTGACCCCCCTCCCTCAAGCAATTATTTATTTATTAATAGACACACCAACAGTATACATATAAATCGTTGACATCGTAGAATACAAAGTATAAGTTCAAATATGTACATCAATTAGAGGCATGTACAGTTCACACCATAAGATAGCGTACAGTTAAGTGCTAGTTAACAAATTAAGATTCAAAACTTAAAGTCAAGAGTAAGCGGACAAAGAAAATTCACAGCAAATTATAAAGAACAACCCCTGCTGTGTTATATAATTCATGGAAATATTCGTCAATATATATGAGGTCGTTAATATAAATTGATAAATATAGATTACCTGGACGTGTGTTATCAAAATGATTATTAATATCGATTAGTAATTATTTCACTTCGTAATCTTACGTTTAACGTTATCAAAATGCGATATTTGTCAGTAGGTAGGTAAGTCTTTGAGTAAATAATTACCTATTTATTTTTTAATAAAATCCTGTTGTTGAATGACAAAGATTATTAAATAAAATATTTGAAGATTGTGTTAAGTGGCATCACAGAATGCCTAGCAGCAAACCGCAGTAGGCGATCTGGGTTTCGATTCTGCTAAAGCAAAACAACTGTTATACCACGAACAGTGCTTAAAATCAATTTAATTTTAGACTTTAAAGCAATGCTGTTAAAGTTCAAAATTAAAAACTCTATAGTAGAATCAAGGGCTTGGGCCTCGATTCTGCCAAAGCAAAACCACTGTCATACCACGAACACTCCTAAAAATCCATTTTATTTTAGACTTTAAAAAAACATAACATAAACTCATGCCAATATCCCCGAAGGGGTAGGCAGAGGTGCTAGCACTCACATTTCACCAGTTTATGTTTAGGTCCCAATAGGTGGCGAGCCCGGCCGGCGCCTCCTTCTGCGAGTAAGTAATGCTCGTGAAGGAGGAGGCGGGGCGGGAGCGGCAGCGGGAGCGACGAGGTTCGCAAGCCAAGCTGCCCGCGTACGAAGGCAACTCGGGCGTCGGAGGTCGATGAACGACCTCCGCCCCCCATGAGCGCCGGCCTGGGGGTGACAGGTGGAGTCGCCTGTCACCCTGGCAGAAGCAGGCCGCAGCGGCGGCGCGCCTGGCGCGCCTCCCCGTTTTCCGGGAACGAGTTGGGGACTCTGTAGTCCCCACACACCCGAGGAGAGGGCCAGATCGTGAGAGATGGCCCTGGGTCGGCCGGGGTGCGAGGGATATGCCTGTCAACGTCACCTTTGGCAACCAAAACGACCCACAGGCGGCGTGCGTTTTAGTCGGTTCGAGTCCGACATAACCTCTCCCACCGGCTCCGGTGGGGAGGTAGGTATCCGTGGGGATTTTGCGCACGTAAAAAAAAAATAGGTGGCGAGTCCTTAACCGGGCACTTACAAACCTGCGATAAATGTACACATAACTTCGACATCGAAAAGTCATTGGTGTGTGCCATGGTAAAACCTGGGATCGAACCCAAAACCTCGTCTCAGCAGTCCATTACCCTAACACTGGTTAGGGTAATGGACTTTAAAACAGTGCAGACAAAGTATAAATTTAAAATCCGTGGGGATTTTTTCCCACGTAAAAAAAGTCAAAGCACAGAGTACAGTTTGTCTACAGATCGAAATAAAAAATGTACTGTATCTTCTTTCCAGCAATTCAACGAAGTCGCTGGTAAGGTCAGGAACTGGAAGACAACCCCCAGCAACGAGGAGAACCTAGCCCTGTACTCACTGTTCAAGCAGGCCACCATCGGAGACGTCAATATTGGTAATTATCATTTCCTTGACCTTGACCTAAGTCAATCTCACCTTTTAGTGTTAAATAATGAACTGGGCTCTGGTACAGACTTTCCTCTTCCTATCTTGGGGGAGAAAAGGAGGGGCCTACTAATTAAAACTTATAAACGCACCCCAGGCTTCAAAGTGCAAACTATGGATGCAACTGAGAAATTCCTTTGATGATAATAGACTGCGGAGGAATCAGTACTGGATTTGCTAATAGGCCTAAAGGTGGCGACATTTTCCGTAGAAAAGATACAGTCAGTAACAGATATATGTTGACTAGCAAAGTACTCAATATTATCTTAAAAAACCAAAATTTCAATTTTAAATTAGCTATCATAAGCTCAAATAGTTGTAAACATCCAGAGTGGCGAAAACATCTTAGCAATCAATTCTCCATAATAATGTCAGATAACAGAGTATTCAAATATACGCGTTCCCGGTAGAGTAGAATTTGCAACACCCCATCTCTTCCCATCCCATCCCATCTAAATTCCATAACACAAGCTAGAATGGATCTCGATAGCGTTGGGTAGAATACATACAAACATATAATCACGCCTTTATCCCCGGAGGGTTAGGCAGAGGTGAATTAACATCCACATTTCACCAATCATGTAATTCAGCCCCACGTATTAGCGGATGAGCCTATTTCCGTCTTTCGGGAGCTATTGTTGACTCAAACATTTTTGCATTTCACCAATCAGTGAATTCGGTCCCACGTAATGCGGGTGAGCGTATTACCGTTTTCCGGGCACTATTGATATAGTCGAGCCATGCATCTGAGGCTGAGTATTGGCTGTATACCTATATATATCTGTCTGATAATAAACAGCCCTATCCCTAAGTCGCCTTGTACGACACCGCATGGGAAGAGATAGGGTGGTCCAAATTCTACTCTGCCAGGAACCACGGCTTGTGTAGAAAGTTGTAGTATATTTAATTATTTAATAAACCTCAATAATGAAATCGTTTTTACAGCTGAACCCAGCGGTTTGGTAGAAAAGGCCAAGTTCAAGGCCTGGACGGGTCGCAAGGGAATATCACAAGACGACGCCAAGAAACAGTACATCGATCTAGCCGAGCAACTGAAGTCCAAATACGCTTAAACATAACCTAGAATATTCTCTATTTTTATATTGATTCATTATTTAAGATAAGAAAAAATAAATGTAAGAATCAATTAATTGAGTTGTTTTACTGTATGACATAAGACTCTGTTACTTCTATTACCATTGTTGGAGTTTTTTTTTTTACGTGCGCATAATCCCCACGGATACCTCCCCACCGGAGCCGGTGGAAGAGGTTATGTCGAACTCGAACCGACTAAAATGCACACCGCCTGTGAGTCGTTTTGGTTGCCGAAGGTGAGGTTGACAGGCATATCCCTCGCACCATTGTTGGAGTTGTGGAATGCATTCTATAACTAAGTATTAAAGTTTGAATTACCTCACCTAGGTAAGTCAGCGTCAGGACGAAGTCTCAAAAACCCCACTACCTACTGAAGAAACGTGCTTTAAAATGTATTAAACAAGAAAATATCAAGAATAGCCGTAGTATGCCACTTTTCCCTAGAATGTATGGTTTTGTTAGACTAAGTGGCATACGACCACGGCTATCCTTGATATTTTCTTGTGTAATACTTTTTAAAGCGTGATTTTCAGTAAGTACCTACCTAGTTGGGTCTTAGTTTTGAACTTATTTTTTTAATTATATTATTTTGGGGCAAGCAACACCTGTAAATTATACATATTTGTAATTTGCTAATTACGCCCTTTCAGATGATACCAAACATGGTATATTTATCACAATAATTTATAACCGCTAGAGGGCGCTGCATTAGTTTCAGTAAAACGTCATACAGCCTATAACCAGCGGACGACCAAGACGCTTCTAATGATGCCTAATTTGTCTAGTTCTAATAAACATTTCAAGAGCTATGTGGAAGTAGATGAACCTACGTACATACGTACATACGTTCTTTCCAATTTAAATACAATAGATAAGTATTTAAATTGGAAAGAACATGTTGGAAATGTTTGTGCAAAAGTGGACAAGTTTGTATTCGCTCTAAGGAAATTGAGACAGATAGCTTCCAGAGAGACAGCTCTGTAGGCGTATCATGGATAGGTACATCTCATCAGTGCTACGATACGGTATCGTTGTATGGGGTAACTCGGTAGAAGTAGAGAGTGTACTTCTGGCACAGAAGAAGTGTGTTAGAGCTCTGTATGGAGCCGGATACCGAGAACACTGCAAACCAATCTTCAAAAAACTAAGAATTCTGCCATTTCCTTGCCTTTATATTTACGAAATGTGCCTATTTGTGAAGAAATATCCACAAATGTTTCCGCTACATGATGACATATTGAAAAAGACAAATAGTAGAGATCCTTATAAAATTTAAGTGCCCCAGCAAAGAATACATCTATATTCCTCAAATGCATATTATGGCTATAAAAATATACAATAAACTGCCAGTTGGTTTGCGAGCGCTACCTATGACTAAATTTAAATTCAGCATATTTAATTTCTTAATAGATAAGTTTTTTTATTCAGTGAGGGAATATATGGATAGCAAATTTAATTTTAAGGACATTATATTGACTAATGTAAAACAAATACATGACTAATTAAATAAATAATTATTGATGGTGAGTGACATATTTGATATTATTATCGTAAAATTTAAATATTATTATTGTAAAACGTAATAGAAATAAATAATTAATTGATTGCATGAGTGACATATTTGACATTACTATTGTAAATCTTAAATATCATTATTATAAAATTTAATATTTCTACACCAGGGTATGGTAGAATATGTTTGAACAAGTGAAATAACATAAAGACCTCAATGTACCATATTCTTAGAAATAAATTATTATTATTATTATTATTAGCCTGTCAAAATCATAACCCTCCTTTTGCTTTGCCGTAATCGGGTAATTTATTCTACCATTTAATACCAAGGTGTTAAGAGTAAATCAAACTGTTTTATTGATTTAAATAGTTTTATTGTCAGAACTAAAGATGTGTACGTGTACCAAATAGGAGAATCAGTTAACAGGCAAGGAGGGAAATCAAGGCATTAAAGATCATTTTGAGTGAGTACTTAGTTCATCAAGGTCTTTCTGATGCCGACCGTACCTACATAAGTCGAATTTACTCTGATGGAAAAAAAAATATTGCAATTATAGTGAAAATAATTATGATACGTGTAACATTCATGTTTTACTCAATGGAATTAATTTGAAAGAAATCTTGATTACTTTTATTTGAGTGTGCGTGTGCGTAAGGGTCACCCTTGGCGTATGTGTGCGTAGGTGTCTGTATGTGCGTATGTTTGTGTGCGTGTGCTGCATCTTCATTTCGTTTGCATGACATTGTGACCTGCGAGGGGTTGATAAGGATCTGCGTCAATCCTTATCAATCCCTCGCAGTCATCGCGTCCTGTGATGTTTTAAGTCACAAGAATTGATTTCTTATAATCATGTCTTCAAGGCGGTGAAAAAGTAGGTAGGTACTTCGTGGAAATAATTTATGACATATTTTTGACTGGATCCCCCTTTGGATCGAGCTATTAAGTAGTCTTGGGAGTATTATCAAGTGGTCTCATCAACTAGATACTTGCAAAGGAGCAATACATGCCGGTCAGCCGGTGTGGTTCAAGATTCCGGTCGATGTAAATCAGTTTAAAGGATAAAGCTGCATACCTAATATTTAAGTTGACTATCTACTTATCATTACATAATAGGTTACAAAGTCGAAGTATACATAAATTGAAAAAAACAAAAAGTATACATAAAAAAAATCCTTCAATTGAAAATTAGTAACGCGTAGTAACGCACAATATGTAATTATATTATGTGGTATAGGTATACTCAGGATCACATCGATCTTGACTAACAAAGTACTCAAAATGATGACTTTTCCCCCTTTTCCCCATTCGTATTTTTTTTGATCTTTCAAAAGCTTCTGACTGTGTAGATCATGAGACGTTGTTACTAAAATTAGATTAGTATGGTGTTTCAAACAGCTCACTTAGCTTGCATAGGTCTTATCTCACTGACAGAATACAAAAAGTTTACTTTAATGGCACTGAATCGTCTGGTGCCCCATTAGTTATGGGAGTACCCCAGGGCTCGATATTAGGACCCCTTTTATTCTTGATATATATATATGATCTTCCTTACTTCGCTACAAATCTTTGTGAATTTGTATTATATGCTGATGACACATCATTAATTTTTAAGACTGAAAGACATCAAGTACTATTTGACGATGTGAATAATAAATACTCTTTTAGAAATATTGTAATAGTGTACAAGTAACAACTTCCTACTCAATGTGAAGAAAACAAAATGTGTAAAGTTTACTATGCGTAATATAAGACATATAGATACTAATATTATAATGAATAATGAAACTGTTCAAAAATAGTAAATACCACGGGTTTTTTCTTGGAATAACTCTAGATAGTAAACTGCAACGAGGTTCTCATATCACAGCCTTGGCAGGAAAACTTAGCTTAGCTGCCTATATAGAAAGAAGAGGTCACCGACTGATGAGGAAACTGCACGATTAGTTTATTTTAACTAGGTACTTTCATAGCGTTATGTCATATGGTCTGGTACTGTGGGGCTCAGCTGCCGATATTGAGACTACATTTGTACTACGGAAAGGAACGATACGAGCAATTTATATTCTCAGACCCCGTGACTCGCTTAAATAATTCTTTAAAGTAATTAATATTTTAACCATTTCTTCTCAATATATTTACGATAATATAATGTGTAATAATATGTGCTCTTTATTTGCCTAAACTGAATAAATGAAATTTATTCTTTGATTCTTCCCGTTGACTAATAAAATTATTCTGATACTTAGTACACACCTTTAGTTCGGCCGATAAAAAAATTCAAATCAATAAAATAGTTTAGCATTAGCCTCATTAGTGCATAGGTGCATAGGAAATAGAATTTGAAACTACATAGCTGTATAGACCTAGCTCCTCATATGTAAAACGGGACGCAGAAACCGAAAACTGAAATGAATTAATGAACGACGAAATATTCTTGGCAAACTGGAGTCATGTAATTCCCTTCCCCATTAAGCACTGTATGTAGTCATGCAGCAGTACTCTACAAAGTCTCACAAACCTTTAAACTTTTACCAATAGGTTTGAATTATTCAAAAGTATGCGATAAATTATTTTACTGTAAAGTGTAAACTGTAAATATACGTTGACCCTTGAGTCCCTTGACCAACTTTCTAAACGGAACTTATAAAAATTATATTTATATAACATATATATGTCATTAATGTCATTTTCACAACATCCGTTTTCATTTCAAGGATTTATGTAAAAAAGTTTTATCATAAAACATTACCTTATTATATAATATAATCCTCTAGAATCTTAATTCTATTGTTTCTGTTTAATAAAGTAGACTAAAGTGATATACGTGATAAGGATAACGTTAACTTACGTCGTGAGTCGTCATCGCGGATTTAATAAAATTTTAGTTGTGTTGGCACAAACCGCTTATCGTAAAGATTCGTAAGCGGCACACCAAGCAGTTTCTAACGAGTTTTCGTGCTGAACACACGCTTCTCTCTATTTCCCTAGTAAGTTGTGTTGTGTATTCTTGAGAAATGAGATTCTGGTAGAAATTCAAAGTTCAAATTCGATACATACATATTCAAAATACAAATATTTTTTTAAGATTTGTCAAAACTTGTTTTTTAGGTTAGGTTCAAAATAGTGTCAAATCAATTTAGCCGGTAATAACATGGCGTGATGTCTAGGCTTAATATAGTTTGGCTGTGAATAAATGTTATTTTTCTTTGCTTATAGGTTAACCATACCCAACAACACACACCATGTCTCTCCAGGAAGTAAGTACCTACCTTTTTTTTTAATTATAGGCACAAACACTAGCCGTATACTAGCTTTAAAAAGTAATATTTTATTTTTAATTGGTTTTAATTGCCTATCATTTTATGTCAATGTTTGGAAATGGCCAGCATCAAGATATTTCAAATATTATTAATTTCTGAAAGTGGAAAAGCTATTTACCTACTTTCACAGTATGGCATTATTAAACCATAAAATTAACTTTCTTTTAAGTATTACTTCTGTTTTATGTCCATTGCAATTTAGAAGATATTACTTTGAAATAAAAGTTTTCAAATTCTTGCTTCTTTTGTAGTGTATTTATTTTTTGGGATATGTAGGTATACTTTGATGTATATTGGAATGCATTGAATGGTATTGTGTAAAACAGTAGGTAATGTACAAACTTTATATAAAAATGTATAAATAGAATAGGCCCTTATCTATCTGTGTATGTAATTATACACACATGACATTGCAGTGACTCTCACTAAGGTGACATTTGATTAACAGGCTACTAATTTGAATATAAATATAAAAAGTTGACATAACCAATAAAGTATTAATTGATTACTTTTTTATTTATATCTTTATTAATTTATTGGAACATTTAACAGTTATGTATTATACAATGATATTAGAAGTACAGAATCAATATAATATTACAAATATTGCAAAATTTAAAAAAAATACTGTTTTGACTCTCACACAGCACCATAGAAAAAGAATTAATAAATTTTAGATTATTGACATTTCAATTTTCATGAGAATTTTAATTTTTTTACCATTTTTTTTATATTATACAATTGGTTATTTTTTTATAGCTAAAATAAATTATTTAACTAAGCTTATTAAATGGAGTTTGATATAAGAGTGGTAAAAGTTGCATCTGTTCTTAATTTTTTGTTTTTATTTATTTTTAATCATCCACATAACCTATATTAGTAAATGATTTGACTATTCAATATTATTATGTCACAATAAATTATTTCATACAAGTTTCCTTGTAACATACCATTTCAACGTTGAATAAAAAGTAACTAATTTGACTACGTACATATAATCACGCCTGTATCCCCGGAGGATTAGGCAGAGGTGAATTAACACCCACATTTTTTCAATCATTGAATTCGGTCCCACGTAATAGGGTGAGCCTATTGCAGTCTTCCAGACACTATTGTTGACTCAAGCCATATCTGTCTGATGTTGAACAGCCCTATCCCTTTGTCACCTTGTACGATACCGCATGGGTAGAGATGGGGTGGTTCAAATTCTACTCTGCCGGGAACCACACACCTCTAATTTGACTAGTAGACAATAAAAGAGATATGGACTGGACTGAACTGTACTCCAACACCATGAAGTGGACATATCAGCAAACATGCTGCTCGTCCATAATTTTAATAATAATAATAATAAATACCCAATTCTAAACTTGAGTAAAGAGTCTAAAATTACAATACCATCAAGATATTTTTGGACAGTTACCTGAGCCTTATCATCTACACAGAATATATATTTTCACTATTACTAGTTTATTTCATCATCCACCTGATATTGTGTTATTGACCTTGCCAATAACTTGTCACTTTCATATATGCAGCTCAATATCTCTATAAAGCTGATACATTATCGTGTGATTCATCTTTATACTCATCTGAGTCTACGTTATATCTGTCAGTTGTATATTTGTGTAGACAGTTAACTCTTTATGATTCACAAGATAAAAATAACAATGTAATGAGAACTATTAAATAAGGACACGACGGTATTCCCGTCCGAATTGAGCAGTCCGACTGCGGAAGTACCCTACAGACCCTACAGAATACCACGGCTATAATAACCTCGTGTTGTGTTCCCGGCAGTGAGTAGAGTAGAGCTCACTGGAGAGTTTTTATGCTGTCAGTGGGAAGACCAAAGGCTTGTCCTGATTTTGCGTTCTGCACTGAGGGCACATAAAATCTCTGTTCTTACAGGGTCGGCAGTGTGGATGTGACTCCACTGTTATTACACACGTTCATAGTTCACAGGAACCACTTTCCATCATGTGGGCCGTGTGCTGGTCTGTCCTAAGTTGTATAAAAAAAACAGCATCAAAAACAATTCAGTAGCAAGAACTACTGAACAGCTTTTAATTACATTTTATTTGCTTTAATATATTTATTTTCTATACATTGTCAACAAACGAACAGAATTCATTCAAAGAACTCAATAAAACATAATTTTGGTTCACAATCATTAATGTTACATAACTGGCACCATTGTTTAAATATATTCAGCATACAAACTAACCATAGTTCTTTTTTTAAATTACTCTGCAGACAGTTGCTAGTTAGTTATACTTTTATACAATTGAAATACTAAGTACCAGCCTGAATTGAATTTTATTTTACAAACACATCCAGCTGAACATAAACTTTAGACTGTCATATAATAACTATTGCCGCTGACCTATGGACTAGCGGGTAATTAAAACACTCATTGTCTTACATGTTGAACTGGGTGTGAGGGGCATACTTAATAATGGTAATCAATAATATCTGTTGCTGTGGACTATGAATGGCTATTTAATAATAGCTGTAATAGTTAGATTATTATATATTCAGACAAATGGGGCCAGGGGGTTACTATGACACTGGATATGAGGGGCATACTTAATAATTCATACTTCCATACTAATATTTTAAATGTGATACGTGTAGTAACTTTGTCTGTTTGTCTACCTGTCTCTCTGTATATTACGTTTCACGCCTAAACCGCTGAACCGATTTTGATGAAATTTGGTATAGAGGTAGATTAGACCTTGAGAAAGGAAGTCTAGTGATGTCGCGATAACTGACATCCACGTGGGCGGAGCCACAGAAAACAGCTACTAACTAAAAGACTATGTATAACATACATACATATAATCACGCCTTTTGATTTGATTGGTTAGGCAAAGGAAATTAACACCCATATTTCATAAATCATTGAATTCTTTCCCGCGTAAAAGGGGTTGAGCCTATTGCCGTCTTCCAGGCACTATTGTTGACTCAAACCATGCATCTGAGGCTGAGTCTGGGCTATATATATCTGTCTGATGTTAAACAGCCCTATCCCTTAGTTGCCTTGTACGACACCGCATGAGAAGAGATAGGGTGGCCCAAATTCTATGAATAAGTATTTCTTAATAGCTAGATTATTATAGTTACATTGATCCAGTTGGAGCCAGGGCACAGACCAGAAGGCTGCTATGTAACACTCATATGAAACTTCGCCTAAATTCAACTCAAATTTTAGACCCCATTCATAAAAGGGACGAAAGTTTTTTTTATTCGTCTTCAATTCATCATTCTCCCGAGTCTGGATTCTGCTATATCAAAACCGCTGTCATACCACGAACAACTATAAAAAAAACATTTAATTTTAGATTTTAAAGCAATGCTCTTAAAGTCTAAAATTATGACTTTTTGTGAATTGATTGAAAAAGTGTAATGAAATTCAGAAGGAGGTAGGACACGATGGCATTTTCGTCCAATTGAGCAGTCCGACTGGAGAAATACTAGTACCTCCGCCATACTTAATACCGCGGCTATAATAACCTCGTGTTGTGTTCCCGGCGGGAGGGTAGCCAGAGCGCACTGGAGGGTTTTTGTGCTGTCAATGGGAAGACCAAAAGCTTGTCCTGCTTTGACTTTACCACTAACGACACAGAAACTCTCAATGCTTGCAGGGTTGGCAGTGCGAGTGTGACTCTTGGTTTTGCACGCGTCCATAGGTCACTGTGACCACATTCTATCAGGTGGGCCGAGTGCTTGTCTGCCACCTAAGTGGTATAATAAAAATCATTTAAATTTCGACTTTAACTCTATAGTTATAAGGTCTAAAATGTAATGACATTTCTTGCAGAGTCTGTGGTATGACAATGGTTTTGCTTTAGTAGGGTTGATGACAAAGTCGTCACAGTCCGGGGTACGCTTAGACAAATATGTTATACCTACATACTTACACCTAATCTTTGTGAGTCACTAGTCGAAAATAAATCTTCATATCGTGACGTAGGTAGGTACTTAATTGCAGACTTCCCACCTTCTAAGGTCATTCGTGAATCGTCAGTAGGTACAGTCAGCATCAGCATTGATGGAGGTAGGACATGATGGTATTTCCGTCCAATTGAGCAGTCCGATTGGGGGAGTATTTTCGCCCTATAGAATACCGCAGCCCTAATAACCTTGTACCTCTTTAGAGTTTCGTCCAGAGCTCACTGGAGAGTTTTTGTGCTGTCAGTGGGAAGACAAAAAGATTGTCCAGCTTTGTGTTCTACACTGACGGCACAGAAACTCTGTACTAACAGGGTCAGCAGCGCGTGTGACTGTCCTGGTGTTGCACACGTCTGTAGGCCATGGTAACCACTTTCCACCAGGCGAGCAGTGTGCTTGTCTGCTACCAAATATGATCGATCTTTTACGAACAAAGTACTCAAAATAATCTTAATGCCTTGGTTTTCCCCTTTCCTGTTGACTGCATACATACGCATCATCATCACACATAGTCCACTGCTGAACATAGGCCTCTCCCACAGACTCCCAGAATGACCGATCTAAAGCAGCCCGCATCCAGCGCTTCCCGGCGACCTTCATGAGGTCGTCTTTCCACCTGGCCGTTGGGCGTCCTACGCTACGTTTGCTCGTACGCTGTCGCCATTCCAGAACTTTTTTGTTCCATCGCCCATCTGTTCTGCGCGCATACACATACATACATATAATCACGCCCTTATCCCCAGAGGGTGAGGCAGAGGTAAATTAACACCCACGTAGGGATGAGTCTATTGCCGTCTTTCGGGCACTGTTGTTGACTCAAGCCATGCATCTGAGGCTGAGTCTGGGCTGTATATATCTGTCTGATGTTAAACAGCCCTATCTCTAAGTCGCCCTGTACGACACCGCATGGGAAGAGATAGGGTGGTCCAAATTCTGCTCTGCCGGGAATCACGCGGCAAGCCCTGTTGACTGTTCTGATATTTGGTACACACAGTTAGTTCGTACAATAATACGATTTAAATCAATAAAACCGTTTGATTTGCTCTTAATACCTTCCCTACCCTCATAAAGATTATAATATATAATACATACTATATATAAGAATATATATAAGATATTTGAACTCTTTATTAGCTAATATAAAATTGGAATTTTGGTATTAAGATTATTTTGAGCACTTTGCTAGTCAACATCGATCTGATACTGACTGTACCTACCAGTTCACTGAAACATGCATATTTATGTGTACATTGTGTACTTTAAACTTGTACAGCTATAAGTATTTGTACAAACACAAATAGCAATAGAAAGGACACTAGTGATCAACACTTCTTACAACTCAAAAGATGTATTATTTGCTTGTGATTTGTTAGAACTACTACGCTGCTCTGCGGTTTTCCCCGGGTTATTTTGGACTTTGTATACGTTATTTCAACGAAATTAAAAAAAAACAACAAATAGTCCATATTTGTATAATATAGTATCTAGTTGCCAGTGTGGAAACAGTAGGCTAAATCCTCCCAACATTGGGAAAAGCCAATGTGTAGCATTGATTGATTATCTAATGGCGAAGGGTGATAATTTTCAAGTGGGAAGCCAGTGGAAAAAATCTTCTCTTTCTCTTAGATTCTCTTTCTTCTTAACAGTCACTTCCAAAGCTTTCACCTCAGAGCTGAGAAGAAAAAAAAATCTTATCTTGATCTATTGTAAAGAGTCACCATGTTATCTTCGTATTGGTTGATTCAAATATTTTTTAAACTGAATAAATACTTATATAACATAACATAAACTCTCGCCTATATCCGCAGAGGGGTAGGCAGAGATGGTAGCACACACATTTCGCCAGTTTAGGTTCCTATGTAATAGGTGGCGAGCAGAATGCCATTAGCCGGCCACTTATAAACCTGAGATAAATACACACATGACTTCGAAAAGCATCGAAAATTCATTGGTGTGTGTGTGATGGTAAAACATAGAATCGAACCCGAGACCTCGCCTCAGTAGTCCATTACCCATACCACTAGGCTAATAATACTATTAATACCTATGTTTTAAATTGCAAGCACACCTGAAAACCAGTTCGGTAATCCTCGATTCCACTAAACTAAAGCATAAACACAGTCAATATCACAGATACTGTACTTAAACCATGTAATTACAGACGAACCTATTACCGTCAACCGCGCACTTGGGCTGCAAAGACACTTTTTTATGTGCGCAATATCCCACGGATGTTAATCCCCTCCGTGGTCTGCCACTGGCTTCGGCGGGAGATGCCAGTACCGGAGGTGAGGTTTGCAGGCATATCCCTCGCAAACGCTACAAAGACACTGAAAATGTCCTAACAAAAACACCTCGTCCAACCCAGAAATCAAACCTAGTATTTCACACACAGCTTTTGCTGTTCCTACGGTCTCCAGCCTATCTCTAAATTGGTGATTTTCTTTCCAGCAATTCGACAAAGCCGCCGCTGAAGTCAGGAGTCTGAAGACCGTGCCCAGTGACGCCGACCTCCTGGAACTGTACGCGTACTTCAAACAAGCCACCGTAGGAGATGCTGACACCACAAGTAAGTCATTAATGCATCTTTTTGTGTAGTCGTTTTATCAGAATCCCGTATCTGCAAAAAATGCCATTTAATTTTTACTACCCGACTACGCCGAAGTCAAAGAAGGGTTATGATTTTGACAGGCTATGTATGTGTATGTAGGTTCATCTGTTACCTCATAGCTCCTGAGCTGGACAAATGAGGTATCATTAGAAGCGTCTTGGTAGTCCGCTGGTTATAGGCTATATGACGTATCATACATACATACATATAATCACGCTTTTATCCCCGGAGGGTTAGGCAGAGGTGAATTAACACCTACATTTCACCATCATTGTATTCGGTCCCATGACGTATCACTGAATCTAACGTAGCGCCCTCTACCGGTCATAAAGTACTGTGTTAAAAAATACATTTGAAATAAATTATTTGTATTTATATCATTATTTATAGAGGTGTTCCTAGTCCAAAAATAATATAAATAAAAAAATAAGTTTAAAACTAAAACCCGACTAGTGAAAAATCACGCTTTAAAAAGTATTTAAGCAAGAAAATATCAAGGTTAACTGTGGTCGTAGGCCACTTAGTGCAACAAAACAATACATTCTAGAAAAAAGTGGCACTCGACCACCCAAATGTAATGAACTCTTTCATTTTATTTTGGACTTTAAATCTAAATCAATGAAGTCGAAAATTTAAGGGAGTTTTTTTGCAGTGTCAGTGATGACAGTGGTTGATAGCAGATTCGGGGTCCAGTAAGAATGGCGGGGTTGTAATGGCTAATGCTGGATTTCTCGTTCATTCGAGTGCCAATGTTGCATTTTGGAGCCCAGGGTTTTGGCAGTGGTGTGATGCGCACCCCCTTTCCGGGAACAAGACGGAGACACCGTGGGTCCCACACCGGAGATGGCGCTTGGTCGCCAGGGTGCGAGGGATATGTCACACCCCGACATCTGGAAGGCTTTAGGGGGAGGGATTAGCAAAGGGAATTTCTGCAGGAAAAAGGGTCTGCTGTTTCTATCCCTATCGTGGAAATTCTACACGGAATTAGTATCGACATACATTAACAGATTATTTTAATGTATCCTAATAAGCGAACCTGATACTTTTAGCGATAAAAATGCAGGTGTGGGCCATATCTCTGATATAACCCACATCGTTATCACTCGATTTAGGTTAATCGTTGATTTTTTTATACAAATTTATATAATTTTCGTATAAAATAAGTTTGAGTAATTACTATTGTAATCGTTAGATAATAATCTTCAAAAATATCATTTCAAAGGATTATATTGAGTAATATTGATCGGTTTGCGTTTACGGTATACTTATCTTGTAATTCCTGTCTATTTTTAAGTCAATCACGTAATGTTGCAATTCAGAAGTTTTGGTAGGGCAATTAAGTGCCAAATTGCATGTGTAAATATCACTCTATGTAATTCCGATACGTCTTGCCTCTCGTGGTTGGGTGTCAAAATTTTCAAGAGTTTGTAAAAGGCAAATATCAGACACAAAAACAATTTTGTAGTCTAGTCAACTTAAAATAAAATTAGTCATTTTTTCCAGGGCAACTGTATACGCTTTATTAACAAGCTGCCTAATGATATTAGGGATTTAACTGTGAACAAATTTAAAAATGTAGTAAAGCGTAAACTGTACCCGAAAGGATATTATAAAATCCAAGAATACTTAGATGATAAACAAGCTTGGGTATGAGCTGTTCGCTCAACTATGCTACTCAAGTTAATTGTATTTAGAGTAAGTAGACTTAGTAAATGTTGGTAAATAAAAAAAAAATGCCCGCTGAGTTTCTTGCCGGGGTCTTAGGTCGGCAATGCGTTTCTCACAGCTGGTACATTTGCTAAACTAGTCTTTCATATTTTTTTTATTTTGACGTTTTGTAAGTTACGATTTAATGGTCTTTGCAGAATAAATGATTTTTTACTTAGACTTTGACTTCAGATGGCAATCGTCCAAGTAAAAGTCTTTCAGTACTCTTGAGGTATTGCGTTCTCCTTCGATCATTATGATTTCATACATCGAGCGATGTACTTAGTCATTCCACCATTATTGCAATCATTTAGCTATTGTACGGCAATTAAGTCCAAAACTGTATGTGTTAAATACATAATGAAACATTGATTGTCTAGCGCGAAGACCTTGAAACAGCAGATTACGTGGACGGTTTTGTACAATGTGATTTTTTCTGTAAAAGCAACTCGTGAGGAACGAAATTTTAGCATTGTCGATAAAAAATAGTACTTATATTTTACTTATTACTTATTGTACACACACACAAAATTACATTTATAGAGAATAATAGATGTAATGTACAAAGGCGAGCTTAACTCAAAATTGAGTTTTCTGCCAGCAAACCCGGGAGTGCACAATTTGTCCAGTTCCCATAAGTGGTTATGGAGCTATACAAACATAGCTTGTCAAGATCATAATCCTCGCTTGAGGTCTGAAGATCTTCAATGCACTAATCACGATCAATAAATCTATCTGTCTCTGGCTATCTAGGCATCTAAAAGCAATTTAAATATTTATGAAGCTGGAAATAACTATGTAGGTACATACACGCATCCGTTCAGTAATAACTAGGGTTACTTGATGTCCAGTCATAATGTACAATTTATGTTTACGAGAATTATCATACCGCATTAATAGCTTCCAAGGTCTAAAGGCGCTCCCGGTGAGAATACTTTTGAGATTATCAGAGTTTAGATTAGATTTTGAGCATTAATTACTGCTTCATTTACTGAGGCGTATAATTTAAAATGTCTTGGACCCTTTGGGAATCCAAGTAACCTACACTTTTGGGAAACAATAGAATCATGGACCTCTGGGAATAATGCGTATTTGGTTGCAATGTAACATTTTAGATTTGATTTGTGATAGATATGTGTCAAAATATTTTATTTTATTTTAGAAATTCGAAAAACTTACAGCTAATTTTAACAATAGCAAGATCAATAACATAATTATGGCTAATTAAAAGTTCTGTATATTCACTACGTAGTTCGTCTGTCCGTCTATCTGTCAAGACCTTTTTCTCAGGAATGTGTGTACAGTGTTGTCCCCTTACAGCCTTGTTAAATGGTGCATAACCCAGTATATTCACTACGTTGTCTGTCTGTCAAGGCCTTTTTCTCAGGAATGTGTGGAGGGTATCAAGTCGAAATTCATACCATATAGTCAGGTCTGTAACGTCTTCTGAGCTTGGTCGCTCAAGTCGTAGCTCCTATTCCACCCTGTGGAGCTGGGATCTCACGGCCCGAATTTCTCCAGGCTCGGGATTGTGACCCCGCTCCCATGCCGGCTTTCGGGACCGATATAGAGCCGAATCATCTGACCACAATGGTGATCCGGCGAGGAAACTCGCCGCGTCCATAAGTTCGTCCCTGAATACAATTTTTGTACGACACCCTCTCAGTGCGATTCATATTCGCACTTGACCGGCTTTTTTAATAATAAAATACCTAGCTAATAACAGCTACCTGCATTCTGTAGTTCACAGAAATGACAAACCAGTTACGAGTTTGTAGAATGATTTACATAATGCAAATAATAACTGTTATTTCGTGACAGATAAGCGAGCTCGCACTAAGTTGTGTTCTAGAAAAAACTTTATAATAACGGTGCCTATATTTGTAAAATGAAACGATAATCCTTAGACTAGATACAAATTTCATAGACACAGTCATGACATGACAACTACAATGCGGCGCAAAAAATACTTTGGTACAAGTTTGACATATTATACTATACATCCCATAACATGCACACATTGACAGTTTAAAGACAATATTCACATTAGCTTACTCACAGATAACGCTTATTACGAGCCGTATTTTGTGATAAATTTTGTTAGCATACTGTGTCTCCGGGGACGAGTTGGTGACTCTGTAGTCCCCACACCCAAGAAGAGGGCCAGATCGTGAGAGATGGCCCTGGGTCGGCCGAGGTGCGAGGGATATGCCTGTCAACCTCACCTTCGGCAACCAAAGCGACCCACAGGCGGCGTGCGTTTTGGTCGGTTCGAGTCCGACATAACCTCCTCCACCGGCTCCGGTGGGGAGGTATCCGTGGGGATTTTGCGCACGTGAAAAAAAAAGCATACTGTGTCTATACGGTATATAATACATATATTATATAGTCAATGCGATATAATCGGTGTGGAAATTTAGATTCAAGTTCCATCGCGGTAGCCTAGTGGTATGGGTAATGGATTGCTGAGACGAGGTCTCGGGTTCCATCCCAGGTTTACCATAGCACACACCCTTAGATGAATTAAAAAAGCACACCAATGACTTTTCGATGCTTTTCGAAGTTATGTGTGTATTTATCGCAGGTTTATAAGTGCCCGGTTAATGGCAATAGGCTCACCACCTATATATATACCTAAACTGGCGAAATGTGGGTGCTAGCACCTCTGCCTACCCCTTCTGGGATATAGGCGTGAGTTTATGTTATGTTATGATGTCGTATTATTATTCTTATTTATTGAGGGAATGATAAATCTATACTAATATTATAAAGCTGCAGAGTTTTGTTTGTTTGAACGCGCTAATCTCTGGAGCTACTGGTCCGATTTGAATGATTCTTTTAGTGTTGGGTAGTCCATTTATCGAGGAAGGTTTTAGGCTATAAATCATCACGCTACTACTTAAGGGAGCGGAGCATTGTAAATAAATGTTAACAAATCCGGCAATTTTTCATACATATTTTGAAGACTAAAACATACAGGCTCAAAGGGATATGAAGCTTCAAAATATACCCCGGGCGAAGCTGGGGTGGGTCAGCTAGTTAAGGATATACAGCAAATATAAATGGGCTGGCTCTTACAACTTTGCTCCCGTCATTCTGGCTTGACGTGATTCCATACTGCATACGAAGCTTTCAATGCGTCATTCTAGTAATGTAGTTTATCTTGGCATTAGCGTGCCGGAGCCATATATCTCGCACCCCGACCGACACTGGGCCATCACGTTCGAGCTGTGGTTCAGGTGTGAGGACTACAGTGTTCCCCATCTAGGCTCCGGATATATGGAGACGCGTATTGCGCATTTGTATATCACAGAATAACTGCTGACCCCATTTTCTCAACTATGTCAACATTCCGGACCTTCTTATGTGGGTTGAAACAATTGACTTGTAACAGTACCAGTGATTACACGCGCTGGTATGTACATTCCATTATGAAATTAAATTCTGAGGAGATTGTTCTCCAATGTTCAGGTACTAAGACGTCATGGTTTCCACTCTGTTTAATTTGCACAATTATATTTTTTTCTTGGTGGAAAACACTGCGCTATTGTTCTTTGATAAAGATAAGCTGTAAAGAGGATTTAAATACACACAAATACGGTGTTCTTACTCAGTGCTTAACGTGTGCATGTATGTTTTTCTATATTGACGTCAAGTAAGTTGGATTAGCATTATGTCAAGCTAGGTCTTCAATTAATTGAATTTGCTGCGGAAATTTTGAACGAATGATGGTTATACTTAGTATCTAACTTAGGTAGGACACGGCGGTATTTCCGCCCAATTGAGCAGTCCGACTGGGGAAGTACCTTCGCCCTACAGAATACCGCGGTTATAATAACTTCGTGTTGTGTTCTCGGGTAGCCAGAGCTCACTGGAGAGTTTTTGTGCTGTCAGTGGGATGACCAAAGGCTTGACCTGCTTTGTCCTCTACACTGACGGCACAAAATCTCTGTTCTTACAGGGTCGGCAACACGGATGTGACTCCACTGGTGTTACACACGTTCATAGGTCATGGTAACCACTTTCCATCAGGTGGGCCGTGTGCTAGTCTGCCACCTAAGTTGTAAAAAGAAAAAAAGCTTTCGTGTTCCATGATACACAATATTTTTTACGGGACTCAACGCGATCATTGTATAGGTACAGACATACCTTTGATTTGCCTGTCGTTTCGACCAGGTCACACCAGCCGTGGTCACAGGTCACCATGATCGCGCTAATTCCCTGAAACATTATTGTATACTTAGTATCTATTTGAAATTTGACATCACCTCATGCTTTTTAACTATATATATTGACAGCCTCTGTGGCGTGGCGGTAGTGAACGCGACTGCTACGCAGGAGGCGCGGGTTCGATCCCCGCTCAATGCAAATATTTATGAATATGGGTATTTGCATTGGTCTGGGTGTTTCTATGTATAATATGTACGTATTTACAAAAAAAAAAGTATTTAAGTATGTTTATCCGCATTCTAGATCCCATAACACAAGCTAGTTAAGCTATGCTTACCATGGGTCTAGATAGCGTTGTGTAGAATGTTGTAGAATATTTATTATATACCTAAATAAAGTACCTATGCCCCATTTGGTTAGGTACTTTAATGAAGATAAAGGATCTTGTACCAACTTGTTATACAAACACATATGTAATATTTTAAACAATTAAATTAGGCTAACAAACTGACACACTAGTGATTTGATTTTGGTTTTTAGTCTTTAAAATGAGTTTCTAAACAGAAAAATATTAATAAACTGAGTTTTAAGCATAAGATATTAGAAATGCACATTAAGATATCTGATCAAGACATCTAAATATATTTATGTGACTATATGTATGCATTATGTTTATGTATGTATATTTGTATGTTTATGTGTATATAATATATGTACCTGTTTAGGTACCCTTCTTTTATCTGAAAATTTAATGCACACTTCACGTCCCTTTATTACTTTAACTGCTTCTCTGCTACTCAAAGGTTTGCTGGGAGAGAACTTATACTGAGTTAAGCTCGCATTTGTACATTTCTTTTTTTATACACTCGTCATAAAAATGTCATTTAAACTCATTAGAGTTTTTCCGTGCATTAGTGCCATCAATGTTCAAACAGATTACAATAATAACAGTTTTTTTATACACAAGCGAGAAATTGTAAGAATTTAGGAGGTAGAATACAAAAATGAATGAACGCGTCGTCGGCGGCCACACCGCGCCGCCCCGTCCCGCGTCGCTGTGCCTTTACTACAGTACCAATACAAGCTGCTCCAACAAAAACTTTTTACGCATTTATTTTGTTTTCTATAAAGTATTGTTTATATTGTTTTTTTTTTACTTGATTTATTTTCTTAAATAAATTTCATTTATTCAGTTTAGGCACATAAAGAGCACATATGAACGAAAAAAATTTTACTATTTATAATATTTTTATTAAATTAATTTATACAATATACATAAATTGTTATGTCAAATCAAATAACCCGCCCCGTATCGTTCCCGGCGCAAAGGTGCCCATGAGCAATTGGCAGCGTTGCCTCTCTGAATCGCGATGTGTCACTGTATAAACAGTACTGTTGATTTTTATATTTGTATGTATGTATGTTATTATATTTATTTTGTGTTTGACCTCTGTACTGTTTGTGTGCAATAAAGAATTAAGAAGATTGTTTACGTTTAGTGCTTAACCGAATAGAGTATAGGTTTTTAATCCTTCAGAACACATACTTAATATATGTACTGTATATATACCTACTGTATTGTATTGCTCAGCTACAAGTGGTTACTTAATTGAAATACCTAAGTGATTTCTGTTCATTTCTAAGCTCCTGCAACACTCTGTTTATACGTTCTCTTCCTTTTAGCGTTAATCCCAGTCGCATCTGAATCTTTCACCTCAGAGTCTGGGGTCCACTTTCCCAGTCTAACTGCGTATTGGGCTAAACTCCGATATTTTCCGTGAAGCAACTGCCTTTATGAAGTTATGACCTTCAAATTTTATACGTTATAGAGGATTAAATATTTATTACGCCTGGAAATCCCAGAGCGGGTAGGCAGAGACGTGCACTTTGCACCTTGTCGAAAGTCTAGGCATATTTACTGTCGGATGGAGAAAAGCCTTATCTCTTAGTCACCTTCTAAAATACCCTCAGGTGATCATATTCTACTCCACAGGGAACCAAAAAGCGCAATATTAAAAATATAACAATATTCTCAACATTCCTTTCTTTATTTCCAGAGGCACCCGGTTTCTTCGACCTGAAGGGCAAGGCCAAATTCGAGGCGTGGAGCAAACAAAAGGGCCTGTCCAAGGAAGACGCACAGAAGGCCTACGTCGCCAAGGTCGAGAGCCTCAAAGCCTCCATTGGAGTCCAGTAATCTACTGAACAAATAGCATTTATTTTAAAATAATATTTATAGTATGAAACTTTTATACAAGGAAATAGATAGGAATCTTGGAATTAAAAAAATACAGCTAGGGAGGCGGTATTTTGTTTCAACATAACTTTTATAGAGGGCGATTGTTCGAACCAATAATTAAAAAATCATTTGGTATATCAATTCTTACGCATGTACGACGACTAAATTACATATTATTATGTAGTACTTTACAATCAGTATTTAAAAGTTCGTTTGTCGTAAGATATGTTACAATTCCTATGGGACTAAGTCCTCGAAATGTTAGCGATATGAAGCGGGAAAGTCCCGTACTAGCTACTCGCTATCACTGAATAAACCAGTGATTTAATTGTGAACAAAATACCGCCAAGATCAGTTCTAAAATCAAAATAAGACCGTTATTCAACGGAATTCAAGATGGCCGTCCGTCTTTCTATTTATTAGGCACAAATATCTAGATTAAGTGTTGACATCACAATTATGATTAAGGTTCAATAAATTATTTTATCTGTGCACTTATCGTGCGGTGCTGAAAGAAATCGGTCTTGCATTTTTTTTTGGGTTTTGTTAAACATATTTTTTTTTATATTTCAAATATATCCGTTGGTTACTAATATGATTTGTTTTATTTCTATCTCTAAATTTAATTAACGTCTAATAACCGATGACAATAGTGGCTAATGGTTCCTATACCCCGATTCCTGCGGGCTTTGTATAGATAGTAGAGATATTTAAATTTGATAAACTAGATTGGAACTGTGCTAGAAAGAAAGAAAGAAAGAAAGAAAGAAAAGAAAGAAAAGAAAGAAAAGAAAGAAAAGAAAGAAAGAAAAGAAAGAAAAGAAAGAAAAGAAAGAAAGAAAAGAAAATTTATTCATCGACGTTTAGGTACCTACGTAAAAAACAATAGCTTAATAATAAAAATAGGTTGGAACATTCACCGCTCTTACAGTTAAGTAAACCTGATAAATGTGAATTTGGCGGATCAATATGAATACACAACATAGGTGTCATGTCAAGCACTTCAGCTATGTTATCTCAATATGTTTGTTCGAAATCACATAGATTGTTACGGCTAACGTGTTTGTTATCAAGCTTATCAAAATAAAACGACTATGGTTGCGCCGATGTAGAAACTGTATTTTTTGACGCGGAAACACACTCCTTCTATACCCATCTCCCCTCCCGCACTAACCATAGTATAGTACTAGATATAGTTTCCGTCCGCCATTTGTGATATATAGACACTCACTCCCTCTTTGAACTAGCCAGCGTAAAGGCGGACCGCGCGCGCGTCTCTCAGAAATGAATAATATTTGTTGCATTTTTACCGCTTCATAGACCTTTACCGATCGGATTGTGCCTCTCGTGTGTCCCTCAAGTGATTTAGTGATGCTGGCGGCAGCTCCTGAGCAAGGAAGAGAAGATCCGTGTACCGGCTGCGATGAAAACACGTGGTGTCGTGAAGGTTAGTGCATCCTCTCCTAATTTCTCGGGTTGCATTCATTGCCTGGATCACGTCCGCGGCAACCCGATCACCTGTCTTTTTGTGTGTAAAGCGTCAATGGAACAGTTAGCTACTTCCCCGCAATACAGTCCACTAGCGCACGTGGCCAATCGCGCCACCAGACTATTTTCGTAGATATTTATTGAAAACTAACAATTGTAATGTTAAAAATATGTACCTGAGTACCTACCTATACTGTATTCACTTAGCCGTGCGACAAAATGTAAACAAACCATAAATAAGGTTCTTTTAGGTGTCATTTTTTATTCAATGAGAACATATATAAAAAAAAAATATATTCATATTCATATTCATATTCATATTCATTTATTTGCTTAAATGTGGTTATACAGGTGTTGGTACAATAGTTTTGTGCATCACATTTACCATTTTATGGCATGCAAACATTAAACTTATATAGTTTATTTATATTATGTTTATGTATATTATACGCCCTTATACTACAATTTATAATATAAAATTAGTTCAGCACATGCAAGTCCATTGAATTATTTAGTCACAAACATATAAGAAATTAATAGGAATGTCAGAATATGTTATAAAATTCATAAAACAAGTCATAAAAATTTGTGAGAAAATATTAGCATGTCAATTTGAAAAATTAAATTAATTCACAGTTTGCCTTTACACTTTTCCAATTCCTCTATAGTATAAAAGCATTTCTCCATGAGCCATGCTTTCAACTTTCTTAGAAATTTAGAGGTTGGCAGTTGCTTCAAGCTTTTTGGTAAAGCATTATAAATACGACCGCACATCGCAAAACAGTTTTTTAAGTAAAGGGCCGTATTCGGAACTCTGGGTAAAACAATTCTATCCTGATTTCTAGTGCTCCTCGGATAAACCCCATGTGCCTTCGAAAAGAAGCTAGGATATTGCCTAACAAACTTCGCAACTTCGTATATGTACATGCAGGGAAGGGTAAGGAGATTCAGTTTTGTGAAAAGAAGCCTACAAGCAGTAAGATAAACTATAAGCAAAACAGAATAACAGATTTTATATGTTATTTTTTAACATCACATGAGTTTATCAGTATCAGAATAAACGGGATATTTACCATGTTTCATTATTTTGAGTTTCCGATATTTCGGCGCTGTTGCAAGCACCATGATCACGGAGGACTTTTTCTTTGTTCACCGCCACTACTCCAGGTCCTCCGTGATCATGGTGCTTGCAACAGCGCCGAAATATCGGAAACTCAAAATAATGAAACATAGTAAATATCCCGTTTATTCTGATACTGATGTCAGTGACCATGATAGTTTAAATACATGAGTTTATGTTATGTTTTTTAGCAAAAGCTGAATATTAATGAAACGAATACACTTTTTATACTCTTTTAAGTCACATTTAAATATTCATAATAATTGACCTCAAGATAGACCTAAAAACGTTGTGAATCTCAAACTTTGAATGAATTTTAATACTAATGATAATAAAATTACTAAATGAAGGTAAACAGTAGATTTAAGTAATGCAAGTAGAATTAATAGTTTCTGTATTTAGCCGGGTTATACCCGCCATTTTACTCTGAATCAACTTGTTGATGTCAGTTTCTCATTGTATTATATTCTTTAGTTCTTGTTATTTCTTTGTTAAAGTTGTTATTTTTGTTAGGTTTTATAGTTGTGTTATTTTTTTATATTCAGTTATTGTTAAGTTTCTGTTATTTGAACGTTAATTTTGGTGAAAATGAATTCCACTTTTACTTCCCCGAAGAAAAAGCGTTCCAAGCAAACTCCAGTGCGTTCTACGGATAAGGAGAAATGAATGTACTACAGTTATGTATTTTTAACCATTTTGTACTCATAGCAGTAGATATACTATTGTCTTTAGAGTTTGTATATCGTCTAAAGGGGTTTGGGTAAGGTTGGCGTCGCCGTCGTTTCGAAATTGATCAGCTATTAATGAAACTAGTATAATATGAAAGTACATTATAAATTTGATGGGACAATTCTCTTAGAGATCTTAGTTCATATGCTTCCCTCCATCGGTTCTTGCATGATAACGCTCTGTTAATATTAGACTGACGATGCCGAAACTGGATTGAGGAGAGAAAGTACACTAAATACTGGAGATAGTGAATTTCTTTCCAATGTAACATTCCCTGATTATTAAAAACAAACAAAACTGCATTTAAAGATTTCCAAAAAATCGCTTGCAACACCCGATATTCGAACCGATTAAAATCCGAAAAAAAATACATTTGTATTTTTATTGCATCTATCGATAAAGTCAATTACAAGGATCAAATCTTTTTAACAAACCTGGTAAATTAAATTAGTTAATCCGCGTGGTTTTCGGTAGAGTAGAATTAGGGCTACCCCATCTCTTCCCGTGCGGTGTCGTACAAGGCGACTAAGGGATAGGGCTGTTTAACATCAGACAGATTTATACAGCCCAGACTCAGCCTCAGATGCATGGTTCGAGTCAACAGTACGGAACACGGCTATAGGCTCACCCCCTATTACGTGGGACCGAATACAATTTTTGCTGAAATGTGGGTGTTAATTCACCTCTGCCTCATCCTCCAGGGATGAGGCGTGATTATATGTATGTATGTATGTAAATCCATGAAAGAAGGTTTAGGTAAGTCAGTTCAACTACCGTGTGTGGCATTTTCGGAAATCGTTGAATATAGTTTTGTTTCTTATTAAAAACAAAGAGAATGTTTCCTTTGATTCGAATTAGCTATCCCTAGTATTTAGAGTACTTTCAGTGCAGGTAAAGTCGAAGTCTTCCACCCTGTATATCTCAACTCCGATATAACTTACAATGAAAGTAATGATTCTTATACGTGTGTTTGATGCAGTACAAAGAAATGGTATCAAAATTATTGATGGTCGCTGAAAAAATAAAAGACGCCACTAATTCATATACCTAATCCCCTTTATAAAGAACTTGAAAGCATACGAATATTGTATTAATGAAACCTTTAACCATCATCAGTATCAAAATAAACGGGATATTTACAATGTTTTATTGTTTTGAGTTTCCGATATTTCGGCGCTGTTGCAAGCACCATGATCAAAACAATGAAACATGGTAAATATCCCGTTTATTTTGATAGTGATAGTGATTTGATAGTTTAACCATCATAGTTATTTAACCGGGTTACTTCATCTCTTCCTGTAGGTGTTGTAAAGCGGCTAAGGGATAGAACTGTTCTCCATCCCTAAGTAAACAGGCTTACTTAGATCATATTTGACAAATGGGAATTCAATTGAAATTTTCATTATTATATACAATAAGGAGTTCCTCAGGGTAGCGTCTTAGGCCCATGGTATAATATATTATATATGCCTAAAATTAGAGAGAGGTGTGTCTCAAGTTTTTTATTTTGTTGATTACATTAAAATGCCTGAAATATATATCACTGCAATATACTCTGTTACTGATATTTAGAGATTTATACATGTACTTACTGTTTTCATTTCGTAAATCTCAACCACAAGTTTAACTAAAGAATTGTACTAGAACAGCAAATTTTAATGGTATTTACATATCTTCTCACGCATGATATGATATTAATATTTTGAATCGTTCCACAAGGCACTGCACTACTAATAAATACGTAATCGAGCGCCTGCGAGTATTTTAAGATACGGCTCATTAAATACATGACATCTGTGGCTTTTAAATTTTAACCTTTGCGTGATGTTGACAACTTCATAATTCATAGATGAGGTAATTTATGTACAGTTAAGTAGTTATGCATAGAAAATAAAAGCAATTTTAATTGAATAGTAATTAAATGACGTAAAACGTAATCACTTTGAAACTTTCGATTTATTCATTTATTGAATGCAATATGTACCTAAAACAATTATTTTAGAATGTATTGGACAAAGTAGAAAAGAAAGATCCAGTGATTAAGATACTAAAACCAAAAAACACAGTGCCGTTAAAAACTGACAGTGTGGTGTGTCGCCAGCCTAACCGTTCATAATAAGTGTACCTAATGGTGGGTAGACGCTCAAAAAATGTTCCCCGCATACATCTCGACACTCGAAGACTAGTCAAGTCGTGACCACGGGTGCTGCAACGCATCCGAAACGTCGGCAGAAATAGTAAGTTCCAAGATATAATTCGCGAGAAGTCCCGATACCTAGTATAATTAAGAAAGATATAGTTCAGGCGTTTTAATATCATTAGGAAATAAAACTGGAGCAATACTACAAGTTCTTTTAGATATTGCCAAATACAAATTAAGTACTACGGGTCCCAATACGCTTCCCTGAGGAACACCTAAATAAGTGACACTTACTAGGAACATAATTGAATAACGCTAGTGTATTGTTGAGATGTCTAATTATTTATATTGTTCCATACCGCCTATCCAGTAGATATGTAATGAATTATATACAGAAGTCACTGATATAGACCCCACTAGTGGCGAAGGGTGAAAATTTTCAAAAGGGAAGCCGATGGAAAAGTTCTCAGCTCGATCTAGTTTGTCAATTCAGGTATCAGAATAAACTGGGTTACCCCATAAATTTTAAAGGATTTTAATGATTTTTTGGACCACGTAAAGTAAGACAACTTATAATCAAATCAATATATATTTACATAAGTACACAATGTTTCATTATCACAATTCTAATTCTAATTCAAATATCCAATGATTCCACAAGAGATTGTCGGTCCCGAAGTTCCCGTGCGTCCACTATCCTCAGTGCTTGCTCTTCCATAGTCATCTTCAGCTTGAGATATGCCTAAAGACCGACCGACTATCGACCTAGGGCCCGAAAGAGAGATAAGATGATCGATAATCTTGACCTCAAGTGTGGCGTCTTCGCCTGCTTTTATGTTCCCAAGGTCTCCAACATGGCGGACGTGATCACGCGGACCGCCGTGACGGCCCTGGGGACAGGAAATTTGATAATTAGAAACTTTATTAACTCATTGTTAGAATATCCGGTTATGATTGGTAGGTTTGTTTCCGGAAGATGAATGGTGGCTTTATTATTTTTACTTATAATGATGTGATTAGTTACAGAAGTGCTTAAGTTACCTACTTAGGTATGTATGTATTTAGCGAAGTCTAGAAGTGTTTTGTACAATGGGTTCTGGTTTTATGAATCCATGTTTACAAATTAGGTACCTATCTTTATTTTAATACACGCGATTTTGTCTGTGATTTGAATGATACATAGGTAAGTATGTATTTAAAATATGAGGAAGGACCAGAGATTACACGCTTAATCAGTATTTATTGCACGCATAGAAATCCTACATTTACGCAGAAAATACTTGATAATTTGATGTGTGCACACTGTGCGCAGAAAATGCTGCTTTGGTGTGTGGGTCAAGTTGTGCTGCAAGAGCGTGTGTAACAACGATGCGCTAGTACCCAGGTTCGTTAGGAATTTCTCAATAGGATTTCTTAGACTGGACATAACCATGCCTTAATACCTGTCGTGTTAAAAATATAAGAAGAAAAGCAAGATACTGACATAAAACGCAATGAAATGCTCTCCAATATCCTTGCAGTTGTCCTTGATATCTCCCGCCTGGTGGACGTGTATCCCGTGGAGTCCTGGCGACAGTCCCGTCACGTTACCTTCGATGGTAACTGGCCCGTTAGGTGTCAGCTGTGTGAATATCAAGTCGCCGACTACTCCAGAGTCCTCATCGGGCTGTAGGTGAACAATCGCTTGGAGTCCTGTCTGGAGGCGGAGATTTCCACTTTGGAGTCCTACGCCAGGAACAACTTGGAGGCCTGATGTAAGTGGCAATGATGAGCCGGGTATCTGGAGAGTAGGAATATTATTGTTAGTCATTAAGCTGTAGATGTGTGAAGGAGACGTGTTATCGAGTGGGGCCCATTTTTGGGTTCCAAGTCAACTTTGCCTATAAGCCAATAACTTTCTGCAGGTGCATGCTGGATAGCAGAGCTGTTGAGATGTTTTCTTCCCGTTAAAATGAACCAAATCTAATTATGGAAAGGAGAAGCAATTGGGCGGACACTGGGTTCTTTAAGCTTGAATGCAACCCGGTTGCATTCAAGATAGAGAGGAAGAAAATTCTCCTTATTGTTCATTTGGGTTTATATCATGAATTGCTTATTTCCGCGATTCTATCCATGAGGATGTTGTTTATCGAGAAACTTTTAGTCATATCTACGATTATACTGAATCGATTGTGAGCACACTTACCTCCTTAAGGTTTTAAGACTGAATAAGACCTTTCTAACAAAAAACCACATCCAAATACGTTCAATTGTTCTTGCATTCATCGTAAACAAAGAGACAAACAGACCAAAATTCCATAAAGAATATTTTTTGTTTAGATCATTATTTTGCACCAGGAGCGAAAAGGCTGGCCATCGCCATCCAACGTGGCAAAGCAGCAAGTGTTATGGAATCATTAATTTATCACAACCCAAGTATTGGTTGTACTTTAGCTCCTGGTATAAGGAAAGCCCGGCTTTTCAACTCGTAGATCAGAGTCGTCTTTTTCCTTCTCCTCCTTTTGGACTTCCGATTACTACTACCACGATTATGTAAGTTATATAACGCCGTAAGTATCAACTAAGACACCGTAAATACTAGCGTCGCGTGTCGATAATGACTGTCGTGTTGAATATAGGTAGGTACTCATAGTTGCTCTTCAAGGGTACACACATTATGCTATGTCAATGGGACATGGGCCAATGTAATAGACGACGGTATATCACAATAAGATAAATTCTTGTTAAAACAGATGAAAAAGCAGTAAAATCAGGGCATGCCATTGAGCGCACCAATTTGTACTGGACTAATTTTATTCGCACCAAAATTATGTCACATATCTGGGCTTTGAAATTACTTAGGTATTAGGCACTCGACAGGTTGCTACCGCATGCGGTCCGCATCATTGCGAGTTATGCAGCTTCAGGATGATAGTCCATAAGTAGTCTAAACTCAAGAATTTGATCACGTGACACCTTTTGTAGCTATTTCATTGGACAAAATGAAACGAAGTGAGGCTGAGGCTGCAACTGATGTGACCAATAACTTAGATCCTTTACAGCCTTTGTTACCTCTCTACTGCAAAAAGCATCTGTCCAGACTGTTCAACTTCTGGACTAATGGAATGTAGGTATTTGGCGGACTGTAACTGTACCTACCTATATACAAAAAATCCATATCTGTTTTACAGATAGGTACCCAGGTAAACCCTTAAAAATTGTTCCATACAGCCGTATGGAACAATTTTGGTACAATTCAAATGATTGAAATCTGCGGACGCGGGGGTGCATTCGAAGATTAAAACGTTTACAAACTTGAGAACACAACCATAATACCATTTAGAGTCTTGTGACGGTAGTCATTATTAGCTGACGGCTTCACTAAGACAATGATTGATGGTTAAATTATTAAGTAAGTGCTTACAAAAACAGTGCAGCACAATGTTATGAACTCATACGTACCTAAATAAAAAGAAGAGTTTCATCTCCGTTAACTGATCGATATCTTGATTGGAACGAATTTATGTAACACTAACTATTTTCCGCGAGTTCGTTCATCGTGATATGTAAGTGACGCATAAATACACCAAGATCTACAAAGCTCAAGTTACCTTACTCCAGTGCAGTGATGTGAACACATCAGCAAGTTTGCTGCTTGTCCATAAATAAATAATAATAATATTCTTTAAATATTCTATGTTATTACACAAAACCATTAATCTGAAAAGGACAGACAGATCAGCAAAAGTTAATAAACTTAGTTTTTACATCCTTCATACGTAATTATTTAAAACTTATTTAAAAAAACAGACACTACAATTTTGTTTAATCGTATACATCTGATTTTAAATTATTTAATAGGAAGAAGGTTCGATGAACTACTTAATTAGAGATGACTCATATTAATGAACGTCTCTTTCATCTCAAATATCTATTTAATTTATCTGAATTAAAGATTACAGACACGTTAAAGTCTGATAGGCCGAGCACCAATTCCAAATGTATCTAAAGCTGAAGGCAAAGTCTCAGAAAAGAGGGTCACCATTGCTTACACATACCGTGTGACAATGGTGACACTCAGCTTGACGGCCTTATCATATGCTTTTTGACGCCCCGCTTAAAGAACCCAGGACTGCAGGAAGAAGGAAACACGTGAACTGGAAATGAATTCCAGGCCTTAATGGTGCGATAGAGGAGTTACCAAACCGCTTGGTTCTTGATCGTATGTTCTGCACTGTGTGCGGATGACATCTAAGACCTGCACGCGTTGTCCTGTGTAGGAAAGGGGAGGGTGCGACTAATTGGAATAGCTCATCAGAACACTCACCATGGTACAGACGGTGAAATACAGACAGTACTTCTTCTCCTGCTGCGGTGATTTTTATTTATTTCTTAAAGGTACACTTACAGGTTACTGCCATTACGTGACTAAGCTTATGGAGACAGATACAATCATATATTAAATCTAGACAGTATTCCAAATATCTGTATCCGCTATAGCGGTAGTTCGCTTTTTTAGTAGGTACAATAAAAAATGCGTTTATAAGCATAAGTAATAAACTTTAAAATGTCAAAGGTTTGTGAACGCAATTCAACGTTTGAATGGTTCGCATGTGACGCAATGCGATTGCTCATTTTATGCACCACTTACTGCTAAAATTGATGACGTATCGAAATAAACCGGCATAATATCATTTGGTCTCGAATTTTCTTCCTACATTTCACGCAGGCTTAGGCATCCCTGGCACGCATAACATCTTCTATGACGTCAAACTATCACTTCTTTTATCTACCTCCCCAGTAATTATATTTGTCAGTTACTTATTTCTATCTACTGTCTGTCTACTTATCGCCAGAAACGAGGGTTCAATGAAGAGATTTGTGATATAAAGCCGTGTAGAGGGATTGAAGTTACGGGGTCGGTCTCCAACTCACTGGATGGATCTCTTACAACTGCTACAGAGCCAACCACAGTACAATGGTCTCGCAGTATATGGTACTGCGAGACCATTGTACTGTGGTTGGACACGCCCAGAGTGGAAAGATTCATATCCTTCCACTCTTGGCGGTGTGTCAGTCTTGTCACTCTAGACAAGTGGCCAGGGTATTCTTGGATAGAAGGAAGAATGTGTGGGATTAACTTTCATACGTTGTTCCACTTCTCAAATGTCATCATCATACATTAATCAATCTATTCTATTATATTCTACTGTAATTTTACAAACATATTTATTACCTAAAAGGGCTCATAGCAAGTGGTGACGGCTGACAAAGAACTGCCTTCCTTTTTTTGTGCACTTTTGGATTGTGGGGACCACGGAGACGATATTTCGTCCCCGAGTATCGCCGCCGCGCCCTGCGTCTGCTAGGGTGACAGGCGGCTTCACCCGGTATCCCCAGGCTCGCGCTCATTGGGGACGGAGGTTATTTTGCAACCTCTGACGCACGACTCGCCATCGCTCGCGGGCTGCGCGGTTTGCAAGTCTCCTTCGCTCCCGCTCCGTCATCTCCTTCACGAGAATTACCTGCTCGTAGAAGGAGGTGCCGACAACCCACACATCCGTGCAGCGAACCATCGCCGTGACCAAGGTGGCGAGCTTAAGAACTCTCACTCATAGAGTCGCTACCAGCACTCGTCTCCGTGTCTCCCACGCCGGGCACTCGGTGAGCATTAGCAGTCACGAGTCCTCGCTCACGTCGCAGTCATGGCACTCTGACGTTGGTTCTTACCCGATCCGAAGCACCCATGCCCGTTAATAATCTGCGTCAACCGGTACGAGAGGCTGCCGTGTGGCCTCTCTAGCCATTCAACCAAACGAGCCGCAGCCCTATTTATCAGTCACGACCTCTCTAACAAGAGTGTTCAATTAGGTTTAACTTTTTTACTCACTTATCTAAATTATCTACGCTAGGAAGTGTTTTCTGGAATCACGACTCCACATTAAATTCTCGTATACTTAAATGAAGCTGTTAATTGATTACCCTTTACGATGACGGCATATCGGACTCCCAGACGCCTCGCTGGCGAGTTAGTCACGATAACCGTGTACAAATAACTTTTTAATATGCATAACTGTGTAATTTTACTAACTGGGAAGTTGCCGAGGCCCTGAACTGCGACCCGAAGCCTGTACCAATGGTAACGTCACTTGATACACGTTTAAGTGTACGCATTTACGTATGTTTGCGAATTATTGATAATATGTTTCACGGTTTTGTTGAGTTTAAAGGTCTCTCTGGCGTAGCGGTAGGACTGCTGGACTACGCCTCTCTTAATTTTGGAAGGCTTTGGCATACAGTTTCCACGCTGGCCGGACGTGTTGGTACAGGATTATATTTCAAGTTTTCTTTCTCTCGCAGTGATATCGTCTGCGTATTTTTTTGTTGGTCGCCTCTTACGACACCCGTCGGATGAGATGGGGTCAGGGGCGGATCTTGAATTTGTGGGGACCTGGGCTAACACTGCTTAGGGGCCCTACCTAATTACTAAACCAATTGCCATTTTGTCAAAAAACTGTTTTCTGTAGTGATGTAAGTTTATATAATGTATTTTATGTACCTACAGGAAGAAAATAGGACACCAAAATATTTAATTTATTTATAATTAATATTAAAACATTATATATTGCAAAATAAATTGACAGGTTTTGAATGATTGTGTTATATAAATTATAAAGCAACCTGTCTGCATTTTTGTGCTGCAAATTCTTTTATTTGCTCATCGAAAGAAGGAAAAGAAAGAAGGATCAGTTTATTCATCGCATTGTAAGTCCTTTGTTACGTCCCAATTTATGGAAAGAACTGATAAATGATTTAGTCGATAGTTCGACATAGTTGTCCTGGATTTTTTTTAATCTAAACACTTTTTATTATTGATAATATTGTCGATTATTTTCAGTTCAGGTTGGGGGGCCCTTTGTATCGACGGGGCCCTGGGCTGCAGCCCAAAAAGTTTTTAATTACTACTGGATGGAGTGGTCATACTTGTAATCTTTCTCTGTCACCACACGGATATGGTAGGTACCTATGTTGCAATGAAGTTAATTTTTACCCTAACTCCTCTAATAAAGGTAAATTACTTGGGTTCACGGTAGTTGCGAAATGGCCAGGATATTTTGTTCATAAAACTACTGCGTAGGTATGTATACTGCTGTTGGAAGAAAGGTTAACCAATAAAAAAAAGAAATCAACTTACGTATTCTATGTGCTTGTCAGAGCGAGCTCCAATTGGCAACACCTGATGTTGGCCGTATCCCTGCAACGAAAGAGCAATGACATTAAGAGTATGTAGGTATACAGTTTTGACAGAAGCCAAAACAAGTGAAATTATTTTTAATGGATGTAGTTCATCACCTTTTTTACCTGTGGTCCAACTGAATGGTAGGCGTGGGCCACTAAAATTTGTAGGGAGTCAAGAAATACGCGCACGAAAGAGAGCATACGCCAGTTGGACGAGTATTTCTTAAGGCCCAATCTTGAGAAATGATCGCCCTACTGTTATAACTATAGCCATAGGTAGGAAATTCATCCTCACACATTGCGACCTGTCACGGTGCCCACTGTGCGGTATGAAAGAAACTTCATCCCACGCACACTCAAGCTGAGGAATGACCTCCCTGCTGCGGATTTCCCAAGCACCTACAATATGGGGTTCTTCAAGAGGGGCATCAGAAGGTTTCTTCATGGTCGGCAGCGCGAGTGTGACGCCCCTGGTGTTGCATACGTCCATAGGCCACGGTAACCGCTTCCCATCAGGTGGGTCGTGTGCTTGTCTGAGACCTAAGTGTTATAAAAAAAAAACCAAGATGGTTGGTAGAGTCATGAGAAGGAGGTTGGAAAATAGGTCCACCTACGTAGCCCACCCGGATGTACCACGAGAAACTATTTCTTTCCTTGGTCCACCTGAATCATTGCAACCCAGGTTCCGCTTTCGGGCTATTCCTCCAACTCTTCGCACAATCATGGGCATTCCTGACATTGAGATAATGTTGCATATGAGGCGGCAGTTTCTCCCCCATTCTTGTCATGGCTCTACATCATCCTATTGTGATAGTCGTAATACCTATATGCGCCCAGTGAAAATATACGAGCATCATTTGCTCTTCTTAACATACATACATATAATAACGCCTTTATACTCGGAGGGTTAGGCAGAGGTGAATGTAATCGATGAAAAAATGTATGTAAGTATGTTTATTTATTTATGATTAACACCCACAATTCACCAATCAGTAAATTCAGTCCCACGTACAAGTCTTCAAAAAAGATTATTTATTAGATCGGTATTATTTTTGTATCTTTGTTACGCGATTACAACGACAATTATGAACGGATATTTCGCCTTTCTTTTCGTGGCTCCATAACATAACATAAACTCACGCCTATATCCTATGCCTATGCCTATGCTAGCACCTACATTTCGCCAGTTTATGTTTAGGTCCCAATGTAATAGGTGGCGAGCCTATTGCCATTAACCGGGTACTTATAAGCCTGCGATAAATACACACATAACTTCGAAAAGCATCGAAAAGTCATTGGTGTGTGCCATGGTAAAACTTGGGATCGAACCCGAAACCTCGTCTCAGCAGTTCAATACCCATACTACTAGGCGACCGCGGTTAACTCCACAAGTGGCTAAAATGTAATAATATAGTATTTCTAAGTCCCCAGAGGGTGGGGGGGTCACTACAGTTGATCTTAGAGTGGAGTAGTTTTTTTTTTTTTTTTACGTGCGCAAAATCCCCACTGATGCCTCCCCACCGGAGCCGGTGGAGGAGGTTATGTCGGACTCGAACCGACTAAAACGCACGCAGCCTGTGGGTCGCTTTGGTTGCCGAAGGTGAGTTTGACAGGCATATCCCTCGCACCCCGGCCTACCCAGGGCCATCTCTCACGATCTGGCCCTCTTCTCTGGTCGAGTGCAGTAGTTACAATAGACTAAATATGGGATTAGGCTTAGTACCATCATCATTGTTCTAATATGTGCAAGTTCGGGAAGTTTGCGAATAAACAATTTCAAATGAAGTGAAAATTCAATCAATAATTAATCAGTTATTGTTTAAGTTTTATTTGCTGTTGGTATGTTTGTTCATATGCTGTTGACTATAGAGCTAGCCTAAATCTGTCGCAGTCGAAAGTTACTTATATGTATTATAGATTTCAGTCGTGGTAAATTGTAGATATTTATAAGATAGTTAATAATAGTTGATAATTATAGTAGTTAGTAATAGTTGATAATTATAGTAGTTAGTAATAGTTGATAATTATAAGCTAGCTACACTATTGCATTGGGTAAAGCCTGTAATAATAGTTGTAATGAGAAAAAAATATAAATAAATAAATAAATATTATTTGAAATTAACTAACGTTAGTAATTATTTACAATATCCATTTTTATACCACTTAAGTGGCAGACAAACACACGGCCCACCTGATGGAAAGTGGTTACCATGGTCCATGGCCGTGTATAAAACCAAGGGAGTCACACTCGCGCTTCCAACCCTGTAAGCACAGTGAGTTTCTATGCCGTCAGTTTAAAAGACAAAGCAGGACAAGCCTTTGGTCTTGCCACTGACAGTACAAAAACTCTCCAGTGAGCTCTGGCTACCCTACTACGGGAACACAACACGAGGTTATTATGGCCGCGGTATTCTATAGGGCGCAGGTACTTCCCCAGTCGGACTGCTCAATTGGACGGAAATACCGTCGTGTCCAACCTCATTCTAGAATTAAACATTCTATATATAAGAAACCGTTAAACTACGACAAAAAATTAAGCTACGCGATTTACGTAGCGCGTGCAATATCCCCATGTTTTTTTTTTTACGTGCGCAATATCCCCACGGATTCCCCCCTACCGGAGCCGGTGGAAGAGGTTATGTCGGACTCGAACCGACCAAAACGCACGCCGTCTCTGGGTCGTTTTTGGTTGCCGAAGGCAAGGTTGACAGGCATATCCCTCGCACCCCGGCCGACCCAGGGGCCATCCCTTACGATCTGGCCGTCTTCTCGGGTGTGGGGACTAACGAGTCTCCAACTCGTCCCCTGAAACGGTGTGGAGCGCAAGGCGTGCCGCCGCCGCGGCCTGCTTCTGCCAGGATGACAGGCAGCTCCACCTGTCACCCCCAGGCCTGTGCTCATGGGGGGCGGAGGTCGTTCATCGACCTCTGACGCCCATATCCCCATATGTTTTACCGGCACCGGTTCCCTGTTGATTATAATAGCGAAATAGTAAAACGGCCACTAAGCAAATATGGTAGATCTGATGCTAAATGGGTACATCGATTATAGTCAGCAGAATATGACATTGCATTTCGACGCGGTTAGATATAGGTTAGAAGTGATTAGCCTAGGACACGCAGTGACCTTAGCCGATTTTTTCCTATTAGGTAACTTTGTGATGATGCTCGAAAAAATATTTACTACTTTGCTATAACTAAGGTGACAGCTTAAATCACACACCCATAACAATATAAGTACTCATGTATACAGACAGATATATACAGCCCAGACTCAGACACAGATGCATGGTTCGAGTTAAGTGCCCGGAATACGGCAACTCAGCCCTTATTACATGGGACCGAATACAATGTTTGGTGAAATGTGAGTATTAATTCATCCTGCCTAACTCTCCTGGTACAAATTCGTAAAAAAAAATTCTTTAAGTTTCAAAATAGTGTAACGTAATTACATCTTTTTGGCGTCAAATTCTGCTTTAAACTAAGTTAGTGAAGAAGAAACGGCGCAACAAACTCTACTGAGGCATTTTCGAGACGTCAACGTATAAATGAAGATACATAGCTAATGATTTCTTAAGACTAAATATGGACCAATGTACATTTTTTGTCTCGTGTCACGATAATTAAAAGCTTATAAAAATACCCTTGTAGTAAAATAATTAACCTTTAGTTAATAATTAAAATAATCGTTGTAAATGTTAATTGTAAAAGCTCAAAAATGGAAAAGAAGTTCGCGTGCCTATTACAATGTTGTGCCATAGTTATAGTATTTTAGGAGGGGCCTGCGCCATGCTCATGCCAGACATTTTTGTCTTTAAGGTAATCATCTACCTTTCTACCTATCACTCTTCGTATTATTACAGAATAGCAGTAAAAAGACAGTAAAACAATCATACATACATACATACAGTCACGCCTTTGTCCCAGTGGGGTAGGCAGACACTATACTTTTCCACTTGCCACGATCTTGGCATAACTCTATCGCTTCTTATACTTTCATAATTGTTTTCATACATGCTCGCCGGTTTCGGGTACTCTTGACATGTCCTTTCTTCAAAATGTCTTCGATCTAATAGACATACGTAATATGTCTACATCGACCCCTTCCGGGCTGTCCATTCACTCTCAATCATAATGGCTAATAATGCACGCGAACACTTTATCTACTGTCTACCAGTTTCTATTACTGAACGGTGAATAATTAAGAGAGAACACATCATTAGAAAGAGGTATAACTCATAGATCTCACTTATTGGCGTGAAAATGATATAAATTACACTGAAATCCATTATGCATACATAGGTACAGTTAGCAAAAAATCGTTCTTGACTGGCTGAATGCTCAAAAAGATCTCAATATCATGATAATAATATTTCAGTATTTTTTTATACCATTTAGTTGGCAGACAAGCACACGGCCCACCTGATGGAAAGTGGTTACCATGGCCTATGAACGTGAGAGGACGGAGGAGCCACACTTGCGCTGCCGACTCTGTAAGCACAGAGTTTCTGTGCCGGCAGTGTAGAAAACAAAGCAGGACAATCCTTTAGTCTTCAGACTGACAGCGCAAACTCTCCAGTGAGCTCTGGCTACCCTACTCACCGCTGGGATCACAACACGAATAATAACATGGTCGCGGTATTCTGTGGGGCGGAGGTACTTCCCCAGTCGGACTGCTCAATTGGACGAAAATACCGCCGTGTCTTACCCACTTTGCTGGTAAATATCATTCTGTTGCTGAGTATACTTTTCGATCCGATATACCTAATTACCCTCAATTTTAATGACAGTACAGTCGCCACGATGTCGCTTAACTTTACATATTCCAAGTTACCGATTATTGCGGCTTTAAAACATACATAGAGATATTTACACCTGTAAATTCTTGAATAGGCTACATAAGTGTATTAAACACCCACATTTCGTTAATTATAATATTTGATCCTACGTAATAGGGAGCGAAGTTATTGCTGTCAAGTAGCCATATCCCTTAGTCGCCTTACATAAAATAATATCATACATACACATACATGTAATCACGCCTTATCCCCAGAGGGTTAGGCAGCGGTGAATTAGCAACCATATTTCACCAATCATTGAATTCGGTCCCACGTAATAGAGGGTGAGCTAATTGCTGTCTTTCGGGCACTATTATTAACTCGAGCCATGCATCTGAGGCTGAGTCTGGGCTGTATAAATATGTCTGATCTTAAACAGCCCTATCCCTTAGTCGCCTTGTACGACATCGCATGGGAAGAGATGGGGTGGTCCAAATTCTGCTCTGCCGGGAATAACGCGGCAAAAATAATAAACAAAAATCGTAAAATTTGAAATTAGTCCTTTTCGATTTGTCCTTTGATTACAAAAATAGTTATTCATCAACAAAGATATATATGGTGTATCAGTAGAGCGTTCGACTGATAGGCAGCGGATTCGATCCTGTTCAGTGTGAATATTATAATCATTGTATACATGAAAATGTATATTTGAATTGTTGAATGGATGTAAGTCTATGTGTATTAAGTATGTATTAACAAAACAATGTATCTATGTACTTATATCCGAATTCTGGAACCCATAACACAAGCTAGCTATGCTATGATTGCTTTGGTATAAGATGCTTTAGATTATTTAATTATTTATTTCAATATAAGGATCATTTGAAATTTAGAAGTGTTCAGCAATTTCTGAGGGCGACTGTATATAATTATCTTGCCAATTTGCTAACATAATTATGCAACATGTAAAAAAGTAAACATAATCGTATTTGAAAGTCGAGTTTAGCTATAATTGTCCACTTTTTGTGTGTACCTAATTGACATCACCAATACCACCGATAGCGCCATATTTAAGTAATATTAAAATTAATAATAGTTTTAAAAAAACTTGTTGACCTTCCCGTTTCAAAACTTATGAAAAATGTACAATAGATAATTTAAAAAACAAAAAGATATTTTGTCTCATATTGTGTCTAATTTGTGACAAATTGAAAAGTGTAAATTAATTACCGACTTGTAATGAATTAAAGTTGACATTGTGAGTTGGAGAATTTCGAAAAAGTATCTTAGACATGCAGCTTTATTAGTTGGTTAGAGTATTCCCTCTAGAATGTCCTAGATATTGATTGTTTGCCAATAATTCTGTAAGTTTAATTATTGGTTACATAATGTACAGGGGATTCTCTGGTCACAGGTAAAGCGTCAATTAAACGTTTAGAAATGTCTAAAAAAACGACGGGCACTTAAACTATCCAATAATTATATTTATAAGAGAAGCTGACATACACACTTCACAATCAGATAGATTCATAATTCCAATAAATTAATTTTCTTGTGAAAGAAAACCTAGATGCCTTATCATTGAGTACCCCACGTCTTTTTAACAATAAATTGAAAGTTCAGTTATACACTATATTTTAATATTATCTAAGCGTTAATACACTATTAGGTTCTCATTTATTTCTATTATTTTTAAATCGGTATTATTGTATTATCATCGGACCTAGATAATTGTACATAATTACGTATTATCGTTGTTTTGAAGTGCTCAGAAATTTGAGTTCAAAGAGTTCGTTTCATATTGGTTAGGTACATACTTATAAAGCTATAAAATTATATTAAAAGAGATAGATCAAATGTACGAGAAGTCGCGCGTGACAGATTGTTTTAATTAACAGCACATTTTAATTATGTACCTAATTAAATATCAAATTACTTATTTTGTATCATGTTTTGTTCACCTTATTGGTTTAATAGTATACATAGTAAGTTTTGGCGCCAAATAAATACCAATCTATTTTTTTTTATAGCAATAATTTTTGTAAATTAAGTTGTCTAGGCAAAAGTACACGCAATAATACTCACATACAAATAAGGTTCCATAAAAACTTCGTAAATACTACTCTGGTAGTCTTCAATCGGTGGGAGAGTCTTGATCAGCAAGTTTCTTCCATAACCCTGGATACCTTGAATCGACTTGCCATTTAATACCGAAATTAACCAGATAAATTGTCCGAAAAACACGTGAAGTCTTAAATTCATTTTTAGATGAGTTTTTTTATAGAAATTCGTAAAGATTTAGTATTGTATTGCGCGTGTGAGCAATACAAGCGACCACAATATAATGATTCCAAAGTACGATGCTGCAAGGATGTTCTCTTTCTGGGTTCGTAAGCGTTAAATGCGGAAAGCCTCTGAGAAAATATTGTGTGTAGTCTAGCCTAGCAGCTTTAGAGGTCGTTTATCATAACATAAAATATGTCGCAGTTACTATTTTTCTCAATGTAATGAAAGTTGAAAATTACATACATACATATATACATATAATCACGCCTTTATACCTGGAGGGTTAGGCAGAGGTGAATTAACATCCACATTTCATCAATAATTCACTTAATAAAAGCCTATAGCCGTTTTTCGGGCACTATCCTTAATTCGAGCCATGCATCTGTGGCTGAGTCTGGGCTGTATTATCTGTCTGATGTTAAACAGCCCAATCCCTTAGTCGCCTTGTATGTCACTGCATGGGAAGAGATGTGGTGACCCTAATTCTACTCTACCGGAACCCACGCGGTATATTTCTGCAATTTGTTACAAGCAAAGACTTTACTCACGTAGTAAAATGTTCTGTGCTCCGCTACTGTTACGTCAGAGAGCGCGGGTTCGATTCTCGCTAGTTGCAAATATTTGTATATATGAGTTGCAAATATTTGTATTCACAGTTTTGGTGTTTCTGTATATGTACTGTTTTTAATTGTAAATATCTATACACTCGTACAAAAAACTGCATCTAGGTACATTATCGTTGTAGGAGGTAGGACACGGCGGTATTTCCGCCCAATTGAGCAGTCCGACTGGGGAAGTACATATGCCCTACAGAATACCGCAGTTATAATAACTTCGTGTTGTGTTCCCATCGGTGAGTAGGGTAGCTAGAGCTCACCAGAGAATTTGAGCTGTCAGTGGGATGACTAAAGGCTTGTCCTGCTTTGTCCTCTACACTGACGGCACAGAAAATCTGTGCTTATAGGTTCGGCAGCGCGAGTGTATCTTCTCTGGTGTTACACACGTCCATAGGCCACGGTAACCACTTTCCATCAGGTGGGCCGTGCGCTTGTTTGCCACCTAAGTGGTGTAAAAAAATAAAATTAGAACCGATTTTAAAAGGTAGCTCATTTGAGTTTAGATGGCGCTATGTGGAAGCTATTAGGTGTCAACCAAACCTGCAAGCTTGACGAGGTTCTAAAGCAGGGTCTTCTTTCAGGGGGTGGTCAGGCAGCTATCGTTCCCGTCGACCGTAGATGGCGATACGCCCTTCTTTTCATCATAGTCTTCGCCACAAGTAGCTTTGATTCCGCGCTTGGCAACGTAATCTGCGTATAATCTGCGGTAATTAAATATGACATACAAAAAAGAATAGGGTATTATTTTTACAAAGCTTAAATTGCTTCGTTAAAATGTGTCAGGTTTTTTTTTCGCTCATGTTATGGAAGCGAAAAATATTTGTCATTGAAGACACGGTATGATGGCGTCTTCACATTATTTCCTCATTGCTGTGATCATAATACAATGGTTTTGTGAATTCCATTTTTGATTATCATGTCTGCTTAAATAATATTCGTTTATTGTTTAATTACGGTAATTCTGATCATGTATAAAGTACCTTTATAGTTCGTAGTTTTTTTTCATCTCATTGTTCACGGCATTTAGGTATACATAACCTTTTTGGTGTGAATTCTGCCAAATACCTATTTACTTATTCACTGAGCCCAAGAGCATAAGACTCGTATTTGCAGTCGAGACGCGTGGTTTCCGGCAGAGTAGAATTAGGGCCACCCCATCTCTTCCCATGCGGTATCGTACAAGGCGACTAAGGGATAGGGCTGTTTAACATTTGACAGATATATGCAGCCCAGACTCAGCCTCAGATGCATGGCTTGAGTCAACAATAGTGCCCGGAATACGGCAATAGGTTCACCCGCTATTACGTGGGACTGAATGTAATTATTGGTGAAACGTGGGTGTTAATTCACCTCTGTCTAACTCTCCTGGGATAAAAGCGTTATTATATGTATGTATTATATGTTGCAGTCGTAGCAAATGAAATTCGCGGACCTTGGGGACCCGAGCCAACCACACATGCCGGTTCACTAGCTGAGCCGTACGAGGCTCTTGCGCAGGCTTACCTGTCAGGAAATCTAAAAATAGGTCTTTGACACTGCATTTTTGTAACAAACCATGTTCTACACTCGACACAATCGACTTATCGAAACCAAACTTTTACTCTTTTTCTCATCGTGTCGGCTCACGGCTACTACCTATAGACATAAATATAGACAATAAAAAGTATACAAAACCAATGACCAATAACTATCTGTCACTAAAAAGCAAAAGCCACGTAGAGTTCCCGAGTCAGTGCGACGTTGTCACAAGTGACAAATCTCGAGAGAGCTCTCCAAAGATGAAGTTGAGATGAACCGGGACTTCGTATACAACCATGAGGTAACCATCCAACCCTTATACGTAGATCACACGCACCGAGTGAAGTGTCGAGACAGTGCACAGTACGTGTGAACATAGCGCCCAGTTCATCACATATGATGGGCACAAAGCCAAGTGTACTATCTCGCCATTCCTTTAATTGGTGTGTGTGATCAAGGCATTATTCTCTAAAGGAAAGTGTGTAATCATAGTAGAACCGAGTATCTATAGTTTCAAAGACTTGACTTGAAATTGTTTAGACTCTTATGTTACAGTATAACAAACTCGTCCTTTCTCTAAATAATATACTGTGCCCGACAGGGTCCATAATTGTAACTTGATTTTATTTTAGCAATACTAGATTATTTTTATTCTTGTAAGTATTTTAGTTTATGTTAAGTTTATATTATTATTGTTTATGTAAATTTAAATGATTGAATCATAAATATACAGTGAAATATGATCATGCTTCGTATAGTAACAGCGAGGAACGATTCTGTTGGAGTCACAGACGAAGTACGGCTTCGGAATTATTATAAAAATAAGTTTATTTTAGCGAAATGTGGTGTAAACTTAATGGGATGTTTCAAACAGCTGTGCCAATAATAGTCATTCGAACATAATATTCGATAGCAATGCGTTATATACACGATCTAAATGGTTGTACGACTACCTTAAAAGACGGATTGAAATCCACAGCAAACAAACAACTTTACTAGTGTAAAACTCGTTGGGATATTTATCATGTTTTTTTTTGAGCAACCGATATTTCGACGCTGTTACAAGCGCCATGATCACGGTGTACTGACGACTACCGAGCTAGTTGTTATTGGGCAGGCCATATCGGTCTACCCTCTTCCGCATTCGTTTGTTACGCGCATTGCCCCTACCACATCGTGTCCTCGCACTGTACTCGATCACGACACAAACACTCACTGAGTGGCCTCGCACAGGTTTTGAAAATTTGGTTTGCTCAGGCGTTGTAAACATACGGATCACTGGGTGTCAGACACTCGACAGTTGAAACGCATCTTCCCGGTTGAAGTTCTTGTATTTTTTCCATTTCAATTACTTCTTTCACCATTCTGGGTACCTATATAGTGGGCATGTCAATTGCAAAACAAACAAGTACTTAGTACCTATTTTGGTTTTGGTTGTGATTATATTGCCTGTAAAATTTTGAGGAAGCGTAGGGTCGGTTTGGTATTATAAAAATTAGTGCCACCGCTATTTAGAGGTACCCAGCCGAAGTTTTCGTCAAAGCAATTGAATTGTAGGTACTGTATAATGGCCGTGAGGTTTGTTTGAACCCTGAAAATCTTGGATAAGCCCACATACACCCAAAATAAACTGTACTGCAGGTCTAAAAAGGCCACTTCACTGGAATCGTATTAGGCTAACAATTTTCATTCGGCGATATTTTTACGAAACTAGAATTTGCATAGCATAACGTAACATAACATAAACTTACGCCTATATCCCCGAAGGGGTAGGCAGGGGTGCTAGCACTCACATTTCGCCAGTTTATGTTTAAGTCCCAATGTAATAGGTGGCGAGCCTATGGCCATTAACCGGGCACTTACCTGCAACAACACCTGCTGCAACAACAAACCTGCGAAAAATACACACATAACTTCGAAAAGCATCGAGAAGTCAATGGTGTGTGCCATGGTAAAACCTGGAATCGATCCCGAGACCTCGTATCAGCAGTCCATTGCCCATACCACTAGGCTACCACGGAATCAGCATAATTAATGAATTATTGTGATTCTGCTCATATGAGTGAACATTTAACGAATTTTATAGGATTCCATTGAGTATTTAAACTACATCAGTCACTCACATCAGTATCAAAATAATCGGGATATTTATGATAGTAAGTATACTTATTAAGAGTGAAACCAGTGGTAGTGCAGATACGCGTAGTAAAAGAATTCGAAAGGGGGTCGATCGATATATTTACTCCTAAAAACTTTTTCTCTGTTCACCGTCAATACTCCAGTTCCTCCGTGATCATGGTGTTTGCCACAGCGCCGAAATATCGGAAACTCGATACAATGCAACATGGTAAATATCCCGATCATTTTGATACTGAATTGCTATTTAACGGCAATTAAGTTACACGTTTTTAGCAGAATTACTCATTGTTTTTTTTAAACCAGTCTAATGATAGTGATGCGTTTCATATAGGGTCCAGCCCATGCAGCATTCAATTCCAACAGTTTCATGTTATCCTCTGTCATCTCAGCAAGACGGGCCGAGCGGGTGGTCACGAACTGCCAGCACCCTGAACCGCTGGCTGTGGGGCGCGCTGTGCTGCGGAGTGCCCGGCATCCCCTGCTTCTTTTGCAACTGCTGCGAGACCCTGGACAACGCGAACGCCGAAAGAGATCGGCCTAGGGTCAACCGTGAGTAACCTAACTCACGATTACGATTCTTTTGTAAATTGGACGTGCTTTCGAGACCAATTTTGGAAATATACTGCAAATAGAAATACCTAAATGTTTGAGGTAGGACACGGCGGTATTTCCGCCCAATTGAGCAGTCCGACTGGGGAAGTACCTCCGCCCTACAGAATACCGCGGTTATAATAACTTCGTGTTGTGTTCCCGGCGGTGAGTAGGGTTGCCAGAGCTCACTGGAGAGTTTTTGTGCTGTCAGTGGGATGACCAAAGGCTTGTCCTGCTTTGTCTTCTACTGACGGCACAGAAACTCTGTACTTACAGGGTTGGCAGCGCGACTGTGACTCCTCTGGTGTTACAGACGTCCATAGGTCACGGTAACCACTTTCCATTAGGTGGGCCGTGTGCTTGTCTGCCAACTAAGTGGTATAAAAAAAAACACTTTCCATCAGGTGGGCCGTATGCTTGTTTACCATCTAAGTTGTCTAATTTTAAAGCATTTAGTATGCTAACTATTCATATAGATTAAGAAATAGAAAAAATTGGATCGGTTATATATATATATGTCTAGAAGAATTTGTATGATTTCTTGCGAAGGTTCTGTGGCTTAGTGGTCTGAGCGTTCCCCCTGTAAGCGAAAGATCGTGGGTTAGAATCCCGTCTGAACTGATCCATTTTTTCTATTTCATAACAACATAACATAAACTCACGCCTATATCCTCGAAGGGGTAGGCAGAGGTGCTATCACCCACATTTCGCCAGTTTATGTTTAGGTCCCTACGTAATAGGTGGCGAGCCTATTGCCATTAAGCGGGCACTTATAAACCTGCGATAAATACACACATAACTTCAAAAAGTATCGAAAAGTCATTGATGTGTGCGATGGTAACACCTGGGATCGAACCCGAGACCTCGTCTCAGCAGTACATTTACCCATACCACTAGGCTTTCTATTTCTAAATCGATAAATGTTTACAAACATACCTACATTTATATGTGAAATTTATCGCGCATGTAAATCCCTGAAGGGGTAGACAGAGGTGTTAATACACCTGTATAAAACCTAAATGTATGTAACAATTTATTTTTAATTGCAGTATTTGATTGTGCATGTTTACAGAGGCCTATACATTTTGCCAATGATGATTTTCAAGGACAAGCCATGGGCATGGGCTGTATGTTCATTGTCGGATTTTCATACATATAATCACGCATTTATCAGACAGACAGAGGTGAATTAACACCCACATTTCACCATCATTGTATTCGGTCCCACGTAATATGGGGTGAGCCTATTACAGTTTTCCGGGCACTATTGTTGACTCGAGCCGTGCATTTGTTGTGGAGTCTGGGCTGTATATATCTGTCTGATGTTAAACAGCCCTATCTCTTAATCGCATTGTATGACACCGCCCGGGAAGAGATGGAGTATTCACATACCCCATTCTACTCCATCTTGAATCAAAATGCGTGTATTTAGAGGATATAAAAACCAGTATAGCTACTTAATCAAAGTAAAAAATAATTTATATTTAGTGGACCATTAAAACGTTACTCAGGCATAAAACGTCAAAAATACTAGACATCATTTTTTTTAATACTAGATGTTAAACATTAGTACTTAAGATGAACTAATTAAAACTCAAATGAAATTTAAAACTAAAAACCTTTAATAGGTACTAAAATACATACACACAGGTGTATGAGGCGAGTGTGGATGGTACCGTCGGAAGGGGAAGACCTAGGCGCACATACCTGGACCAAATCGGGGAAGTTTTAGAAAAGGGGCAGGTCAGGAGTACTCTAAACCGACGAGCATGCATGAAGAATGTAATGAGAGTGAATGAAGCGAGAGTAATATGTCAGGATCGTAGCAAGTGGAGATCCGTGATCTCTGCCTACCCCTATGGGAGACAGGCGTGATTTTATGTATGTATGTATGTAAAATACACTAAAATAAAATATAAAAAAATTACATACATAATGCGTCATGAAATTCCTCCGCATCATCATCGACCGGAAACGTACCCAGAAGACTGGCAGCATTGCCATTCAACGTGGCAATGCTGCCAGCCTTATCTTATCCTGTGTGCAAGATAATAACCAGCCTTCTGGTCACGTGTGGCGTCGTTCAGCCGCTTTGCCAAGTCTTTGTATAGAGAACGGACACTTGGACCCCACGTCCCCAACGTTTCAACACCAAACGGCATTAAAACATAATCACCTGTCAGGTTACAGTATTTGAGCATTTAAAACTAGATAATGATGGCAGTTCGTAAAGTGTAAAGAAAGAAGTAAATGGAAAGCTTTTTCTATCTTTTTTTTTACGTGCGTAAAATCCCCACGGATACCTCCCCACCGGGGCCGGTGGAAGAGGTTATGTCGGACTCGAACCGACTAAAACGCACGCCGCCTGTGGGTCGTTTTGGTTGCCGAAGGTGAGGTTGAAAGGCATATTCCTCGCAACCCGGCCGACACAGGGCCATCTCTCACGATCTGGCCCTCTCCTCGGGTACGGCTTTTTCATTTTTCTGTACTTAAAAGAGAGAAAAAAACAAGTGTCCAGCTCCTGTTAGACACACTGGTACTGGGTTGGAACCAGTCAAAATTTCTGTGCCACTGTTGTTTTTTCGCTTTTCAGTTCTATTTTATTAACCACATCGCCCCTTCGCCCGTGGCATATTTTAAATCTTCAAATCACCCCTTTGAGGCAATATTTTGTTAGTCTTAAAAAATTGTATGGAAAATTGCGGAATTGTTGACATTTATGATCACTGTTCACTCCCACTCACTCCCTTACGTAGTAACGTGATGATATATAGCCTAAAACCTTTGTCTATAGATGAACTATACAATACAAAAAGAATTTTTAATTTCGATCTTTAAGTTCCTGAGATTAGCGCGTTCAAACAAACAAACTCTTCAGTTTTATAATATTAGTTTAGATATTATTATTTTAAAGAAAAGAACCCTACAATTTCATATTAAAACGGATGATTTTTTTTAAAGTGAGAGGCCTATGTCCTGCAGTGGACTGGTATAGACTAATTGGTTGATTAACATAATAATAAATAAAATAAATAAATAAATATTCTACACAACTCTATCCAGATCCATGATAAGCATAGCTTAACTAGCTTGTGTAATGGAATCTAGAATGCGGATAAACATACTTAGATACTTATTTTTTTGTAAATACATACATATTTCACACCCAGACCAATGAAAATATACATATTCGTGCATACAAATATTTGTACTGAGCAGGAATCGAAACCGCGCCTCCTGCGTAGCAATTGAACGTTCTGCCGCTGCGCCACAGAGGCCATTGAATAAGCTGATGCCCGCGATTTTGCCCACGAGGTATTCTGTTCTCGCTCCTGTAACCCATAGGAACTTATTTTATTGATTACTAGCTGACCCGGCAAACGTTGTTTTGCCATATAATGTTAAGGGTGGACAACCCTTATAATTTAGAGGGGGATGAAAAATAGATGTTGTCCGATTCTCAGACCTACCCAATATGCTCACAAAATTTCATGAGAATCGGTCAAGCCGTTTCGGAGGAGTTTAACCACAAGCACCGCGACACGAGAATTTTATATATAAGATAAATGTGAAACTGTGTGCAGTGAAGATGTTTGAATATTTAGATGTTTGTTATTCAAAAACGGCTGAACAGATTTGCTACAGGGATTGTATGATATATGTCTGACTCGTACAGGGATAAAATACATACATACATACAATCACGCCCCCATCCCTAAATGGAAAGGCAGAGGTGAATTAACACCCACATTTCACCTATCATTGTATTCGGTCCCACGTAATAGGGGTAAGCCTATTGCCGGGCTATGCATTTGAGGCAGTGTCTGGACTGTATATATCTGTTTGACGTTAAACAGCCTTATCCCTTAGTCGCCTTGTACGACACCGCATGGGAAGATATGGGGTGGTCCAAATTCTACTCTGGCGAAAACCACGCGACAGGGATAAAATAGTCTGCAATAACACATAGGCTTCCGGGAATAGGTTCCTATGTGTAGTAGGAACGTGGTTCAAATTCCACGAGGACGGAGCCGCGGGCATCAGCTAGTAAGGAATAGCACTCTCAAATGTTTTATGAAATCTTATGCTTATCACGAAATTGTGAGAGGACGCGAGTGATGAGCCAGGAAGCTGGTCGTGACGGCGGTGTTATTGACCCATTCTCTGCCTAATTGCTAGCAGGAACTCGCTTATTAGACGTTTTTCCTATCGCTTATGAATAAAAACTTTTAATTACCGAGTGTTAAGTACTCGTTTAGACAGAAATAACATCCTGATTAGGTATAAAGAGTTCGTCACCACGTAATTTGTTCATAACTATATATTAATTGTACAGTCACGATATTACGGTACATAAATTAATCAACACGTTTGTTTGTTACTTGTTCCAAATATCGAGGAATATTATATACTATATATCATCACGTTGCTGTTCAATGGAGCGGAGCAGTAATCAAAATTGACAAAAAATCCTATACGTTTTTGAAATGTATTACCGCAATTATAAAAAGGAGTGCTTCGCGTCGCCACCCATAACTGTTCTGTTAGAGTGATGTTGGCTCCACCTGTCACACTAAGGATTGAGCTCATTAAAGACGGAGGCAGGTCCTTAATCGACCTTCGACGTCCTTGCCGTGATTCTTTTCTTTGCCGTACCACCAAGACCTGTAATTCATTACCAGCACACGTGTTTACTTCTTCTTACAGTCCCGGGCCCTTTAAGCGGGGCGTGAAAAAGCATATAATGAGGCCGCCAAGCTAAGTGCCACCATTGTCACATTACTTAGTGTCTGTAATGGTGGCCCTTTTTCCTGAGACTGCCTTTAGCTTACTATCGTTACTACGTTTCCTTCTTCCTACAGTCACGGGTCCTTTACGTGGGGCGTGAAAAAGCATATGATTAAGTCGCCAAGCTCAGTGCCACTATTGTAACATTACTGTCTGTAATGGTGACCCTCTTTCCTGAAACTTTGCCTTCAGCTTACCATCAGGCAAGGCAAAGTCTAATTGACGTGTTCTATATATATAAAAAAAAAACTATCAGGCGAGGTGGAGTCAAGTTGGCGTGTCCTAGTTAAAAAAAAATAAACCTTGGGGTCCCAGGCTGCGTTTATTTATTCATACTTTTTTATTTATAGTGTGCCATTATCAGATAGATGTTTTCTGACTCCCCAACTATGAAAGGAAACCCAGTCGCCAGTCTTGTACGTTGATCGGCACATGAACCAGTTGGTAAGTCAGGCCCTTGCGCCTTCGGCTAGAATACCCCGCCGGAGCAGGTGGGGGCGGTTATGTCTAACTCAAACTTATTAAAATCGCAAGTCGTCTTGGGTCTTCAATTACCGAAGGTTAGATAACCATTGACATATCTCTCTCACATGACGACTCCGGTCTGATTTAAGGGATAAGGCCCTTGGAAGGTTCAATTTTGAACTTGAATGCAATATTTTTGTTCAACAGAATCAACCGCCACAGTCGAACGCCTAGCTCGGCCCCACCGTCCCCACGCGCCCCGAGGCCGCAAGCATACCCCGGAGACACTGTCAGCGGTCCGCTGCGCCCTGTCTCAGCTTCAAGGTGAACCAGCCCCCCCTATGCCAGCAGACGAGGATAGAAAATCACCGGAGCCTGGTTGAGTATACAACTGGCTACTAGCTGGTAGAATATTCCTAAGGAGAAATGGCTTGTAGGTTAGTGATAGTTTAATATTTTTGTAGTGGCCTCAGGGTAGGACTGTAGTGGCCTTCCCCGAGCCTGAGAAATGAGTAGAATGCGAATCCCGCTTACATCCATTTCGCTTGAACCTTCGAATCCAGGGTCTAATTTCCTACTCATTTCCTTTCCTTATGTTTTCTATGGGAGCGCCGTCGTTTGACCCCCAACTCTAAGACCCATGGTACGCGTGACGTGGCGGGGAATGCGGTAAGAATTAGCTGAGAGCGACCGAGATACCATCATGATATCTCTCTCTCTCTCTCTCTCTCTCTCTCTCTCTCTCTTTCTCAGAACCGAGATTATCATGGGAGCACGAGCGGTCGGTCTATATTTTTAAGACTTCATACCCATTAGATACACATGAAGTAGTGTCATTTGATTTTGATGATGATGAAGATATTCTTTTATTGTCCACAGGATTGAATAATAAAACAGCAACCAAACCAATCTGATGTGACAGTTTTAAAGGTCCCTATTCACTAGCTACGTGTTTGTAAATAATAAATTTGTAAAAAAAAATTGTAAAAAATACTGTTGTCAGTTTATTCAACTACACAATATATATCACAGATAAAAAATTCTATAATATTATTTTAAGTCCTGAGGGTCAATTGGATATTTGCCCTTTAACAATAAGATAGTTTTACTTGGTCTATCATGCGTGGTTACATTTCCTTCAGTTGGACGTTAGTGATACAGTGAGAATGTCATGACAATAGCATGTCAAACTTATGTCAACTGAACATGTTATTCTGTAAACTCATTGATTCATAATTATGGCAGATGGCAAACATATGAGCGTCTCGCACTTAATAATATTATAAATAATTATATTTCACTTAAAATAATAAATTGCGACAATTGCGGAAGGCATTAATTTAAAGAAGAAATAGGTGGTTTGATATGGATAATGATCCACTGACAACCAATGAGGATGCAGTATGTAATGTTAACAGGAGGTTGATAAATGTACAGGAAACTGAGAGCTAGTGACACATTTGACATTTCAATTGTTAGTGTAAAGCCCAAGTCTTGAAGAGCCAGGTTGAAGATGCAGGACTGTTTATTAGCTTCTGGCACTCAAGATTATTCGACAAGAAAAACACAAATGACTGAATAAAAGCCCGCTGTTAATTACAACACTACTCTTTAGATGCGTCGGATCTAATCTGTTTAAATATAAATGAATGTTGGTAAGCGCAAAACTTGTGGCTAATCAGCCAATTTTTTTTTTCATATGTCCCATTAGGCCTGTATTATTATACAAAAGTATTTTCGTGCGTCACGGGGATGAGTAGAGAATTGGACACGGGCGAACGCTAATAGTAATTTTTTCATTGTGTAACATTGTACAGCAAGCATGTAGCTTGTGTGAGTAGGCCTTAATCCATTAAACATTAACATCGAGTTTCTTTCGTGAATCCTGTTGGTAAGGGAGACCACCTACGAAGACCGTATTTTGATAATTGCCATTCCCGTATAATCCAGACCAGCAAGTTGTCATATTCCCAGCAACAGAATCAATTAGAGTAGGACGTTTCCTTCTTGGCTTAAGGCTTTGTCAAACAGAACGCGTTATTATCGCGCGTCAGGGTGCTAACCTAACGCGACGCTATGACGCGGAGCTATGTTGTACTACGATGGTGATGTACCGCCAAACAGAGAGCCAGCGCTAGCTTTACGCAGCGCTCTGTCGCGGCGTTAGGGCGCTTTAACGTTCGATGTTGTAATTTTTTACAGATTTTATTTTAACATCGGCGTGAATATATGTTAATTAATGTCCGAAAATTTTATAAAAATTGTTAAAAAAACCAATGCTTATACAATACGAAGGATAGTTCTTATAAGAATATAACAATTAAGACAAAGTTGTGGTTTAAAGAGGTTTATCTGGTAGTAGAGATTTTCCGTAAATATATTGGCGATAAAACATTGAGTTCTCGAATATACAACTATCACTATGATGGATTGACTATAGCAAGAAGAACTACCTACAGAAAAAAACTTTGTAAAAAAATTTATTCTCATCCACTACTATTACTGGGATACTTTATAGCGACATGTTTTCCATTTCCAGTTAATAGTTCTTCCGCGTCATTCAGGAAGATTTATTAACTTTAACACTCGACATCTCAAATAACGAACAAATATTTCACACTCTGCCATCGATCAGTTGTGCTCTGGCGAATGGTACGTGGCACAGGAGTGTCGGGCAATTTTTTTGGTGTGACATGAAAATAGCGCGACGTTAAAACGCGATGCTTACGCGGTACTAATAACGCCTTCTGTTTGGCAAAGCCTTTACCTTACCTTATCGTTTGATATACTTAAGATTGATATTTAAGTTAATTATAGACATATGTATATAATATATAGCGAATAATATTAATTATGTGTTAGAAAGTTATTTTAGTTTTGATTATAAACAAGTTGAAGCGAAAAATTCTTCTTGCTGTTGTATCTGTACCAGTTACCAGTATATTTTGACCTCAGTTACGTCAAAAAATGTATTTACTCTTTAGCGCAGTACGCGTTTTTTAAGTGTCTTTTGAGGATAGCGTAGGGTCTTACAGCGGCGGAAGAGCTCAGTTCCACCAATCGTAGATCATTTGCGGTGACCATTGGACTACCATGTTGAATAACAAATGTAAGGCCAAAATGGCCAAACGTTTCTTACTCAATGTGGTGTTTGTTACTCCGCAGTCAGTATGTTAATCATTGTACAGTGTGTTATATTTTGTATTTTTGTGTATATTTTAGGTTTATAACAATTAAACCCATTGCTTGTAGTATATTGTTTTACTTCACTCATGGATTCTAATTTTTAAAAACCCAAAAGGGACTAGAAATGGAATAATTAGGATTCAAAAATGATAAAAAAAATGAGTGTGAAATGTGAGATGATGCAAAGAGAGAGAGAGAGAGAGAGAGAGAGAGAGAGAGAGAGAGAGAGAGAGAGAGAGAGAGAGATTTAGAGGGTTAACAACAACATACGTGTACGGTATGCCCATCAGCCAAGTTTGAACCCAATGTCAGGAGGTTGCGTCACGGTAATATTAGATCTTGTTTTATGGAGAATAATGCCCTCTTGTAACACATTGTGAAACTAAACAGCTTTAACTCAACTGTCATTCGTTTGTATGCTGTAAATAGAATACTTGTGCACAGATGGCGCTTAAATAAAATCATATAGGTATAATTAAAAGTTTATAATTGTCTTCATTATAATATAAACTGCTGTTAATTTATCATAAATGATTTCATTATAGTTCAACGAAATGCATTATCAACAACCAGAAAAAAGTCATCCAACAGAAAACCTTCGAAGGAATATTCATAATTATTTAGATGTCCATAAAACATAAAATTACCATTAATATTGCTGATAAGTACCAATTAAACTGCCTAGTTTGTTGTTTTATACTTTACATTATCAGTTTTTCTTACCTTGCTCCAGCTCAAATCAATCTAATAAGTATTAATGTGTGTGAAGTCATATTTGCTGGCATTGACGAGAGTACTACCTCCTATGTAGGTAGGTAGACTATCTTCACGGCCATTTTCGTGAGTGTTGTTGACACCGTGACATATCCCACAGTGCCTATTTGTACACGCGACACGAGAGACAATCGCGAAGTGAAATACAGTGCTTATCTTGTGTTTTTACTCCAAAAAGTGATAAAAGATTGTTTTTACAAGGTAAGAATATCTTAGACAATTGCAAACTGTATTCAAAACCTTTTTTGTGTAGATATATTAAGAATCTACCTGCAAAAGAGCGCGTAATTTTTTTTTCAACTGTGGTTTTCCTGTTTTTTTTTTTATATAGAAGTGAACTGTGTTATTCGGCCTATGTGGTAAAATAGTTTGTAATAAAAAAAGTTTGAATCATTAATCACTAGTAAGTTTTAAATGCAAAACTATATTAGGAATTATGTATTAAGGAAGTAATGTTCAGGCGAAGGCAGGTGCATAGAATGCAGAATGATACTGGATAAAATTATTCACAATACATAAATATTTGGAATTCATATAAATAATTTGAATACCTAGTAACAAGTACAAAATACATTACCATAGCGGGAAAGGTGTTAATTAAACCAGGTGACGTCAGCTGGGCTGGACTGAGCCGGATGAGGTTAAGTGTCCTTGGTATGGGTAGATATGACTTCATCAAATTCGAAACGGTATGAGTACTATGAGTTTTAGGGGGATGAATACGGAATTATCTGTGTAGATGATATGCTTTCTCATAAGAATAGAATGTAAAAACGATACAACAGAAAAAAAATATATGTAGAATGCGCACGTGCGCGCACGTCTTACTTTTCCACAGTATTTTGTTATTGAACTTACCGGTTTCGCTTCGCAGTATTCTTAAAGGCGTCGATCAACAGTATAAATAGTCTAAAAATTATAATGCTTTTTTTCTATACCTACCGTGTTAAAATCACAATTTATTTCATTGTGGTCTTTGAAAATGTATAGTATCCTTTTTAGCCAAATTAGTATTTCTAAGGAAGAACATAGTAGGATATTGCAGAGATGACTTCAGGATCAATCATTTTTTAAATCTTTAAGTTGTCAATAAGGTCGGGGGCCCTCCTTCTCGACTATAATTTACTAGAATACTGCTAAATAGACCAAAAATACTGCCCTCTGAGTTTCTTGCCGCAGTCTTCTCAGGCAATAGCCGGGTTTTCGAACCGATGGGTAACTATTTATTAATTTGTGACCTATTTGCCTAGCTAGTCTTTTTTTTAATTTTGATGTTTCGTAAGTATCGTTTTAATGGTTTATAGTTTATACAGAATAAAATTATTTTTGTCCATGACTTTGGCGTAATGGCCAATCCGACCCTGAGCCCCAGATCTGATGTCATTACTAGCTTTAGCGCTGTCTTTTCTGCGTAGTTACACCTTTGTATAACAATGTTGAGCTGTTTACGGAGTGTTCTTAGTAACCGATAATATCAGAAGAATTTTAATTGGTTTGTTTACCTACTTTGTGTATGTAATAAAAACTGACCTATTTGTATCATTCATGCGAGTTATTTAGTTATCTGTTACATAATAAGAAAAAGTAGGTAGATGATTTTATAAACTGTAGATACGTTGTCCGCACTTAAAAATGGCGACAAAAAAAGACCACGGCCGGTGTGACCTGGTCGAAACGTCAGGCAAATCAAAGGTTAGTTATATATGTACCTATACCCGTAAACATAATTGATACGAAAGTTTAAAAGTTCGTCGCCGTAAGACGGATATATGTTTAGAAGAATTTGAATGGTTTCGGGCAAAGGTTCGGTAGCTTAGTGGTCAGAGAGCGTTGCCTCTGTAAAGTAAAGTCTGGACCGTTTCAATTTTTTTTCTATTTAATCGATTATTAATAAGATGAGGTCGTTCGTCATCATTTTATGCACCAATCAGAGACGCGACAGTACTTATGCTACGATAAAAAAGACTTTAAAATTAAATTCGTAATTTAAAAAATATTGACATAACACATGTACATACATAAAATCACGCCTTTATCCCCGGAGGGTTGAGCAGAAGTAAATTAACATCCACATTTCACCAACCATTGATTTCGGTCACACGTAATAGGGGATAAGTCTATTACCGTCATCCGGGCACTATTTTTGACTCAAGCCAGTCATCTTAGGCTGAGTTTGGGCTGTAAATATATGTCTGATGCCAAATCAGCCCTATCCCTTAGTCCCCTTGTACGACACCGCATGGGACGAGATGGGGTGGTATAAATAACAATATAATTTATGTAAATTAATAGTATTGACGTATCATTAGTAATTAGCTATATTTTTTTTTAAACTTAATGTTTGCGCCATTTTCAAAAGCCGCCATGTAACTGTTTAACATTCATAAACATAACATAAACTCACGCCTATATCCCCGAAGGGGTAGGCAGATGCTAGCGCCCACATTTCGCCAGTTTATGTTTCGGTCCCTTGGGTCCTGTATAACGTATCTATTAATAATATTTCATTGGTAGGTTGTACCTAATATAGAAGCGGTCTAGTGACCTTGAATATAATCTAGTATAACTTGTTATTTACGTGGTTCTAGTGACTCCATCTATACCGAACTAATTATGTAGGTCTATACGCAAACAAATTATGTTACTTTCATACGTGTGTACGAATTTTCAATAAAATACCAACATATCTCAAAGGACTACAGTCCGTCAAATCTAAGAAGTACCGTTTGACAGTTCTGACAATTGAATGATAGGGATGGGATGAAAAAATCGATTACTATAATATCCGAACTTTAAGAGATCGATTACTATAATATCCGAATTTTAAGAAATCAATTGTTATAATTAAATAAAAGAAATGTTTAGGATATTTTTTTATTCACTACTAGTACTAGTATCGTCGTCTTCGTCATCATCGTCATTTAAATTAATGACCAGTTGATTGTCCATTACATTATCAAAGTGTACGTCTCTTTCGAAGTCGTCCATTATTATTTTCTTTGTTTTTTGTACTACTTTACTCCAATCTTCCTGTGTAACTTGGGCACATGCTTCCTTTAATAAACCTTCCATTTTCTTGACACTGAAGGGTGGTTTTGTGTTGTGTCTTGCTGCATAACCTGTAAAACAATAATGTAACTATTTGATAGCAGACGAAAACCATTGTTTAAATTATAAATGTTAGAAGTACTCGTGTTATTATTATAATATTATAAAATATTACCTTTAACTTGGGCCCAAATCAGTTCAATGGCATTATATTGGCAATGGTACGGAGGAAGTCGTATGACTTTGTGCCCGTGCTCTTCGGCCAATTGGTCAATTACATATGTCGGTTTTGGTGGTTTATGCAATTTCACTAACTGTAATAATTCAGCTTTTAATAGTGACATGTCGGCATCCACTCCTTTTCTTTGCAGCCATGCCACCAAATCTGCTTTCTTATTGGCTGACGTAGGTGCTTTATCAATTTGCACAGAGTGGTATGGGGCATTATCCATTATAATTGTGCTGTTAGGAGGGATATTCTGTAATAAATTTAAGAACCACTCTCGGAACCTTACTGCGTCCATTTCTTCATGATACTCTTTAGTGCTTTTGGATTGGAAAGCTAATAAAGAGTTTTCCACGAAGCCTGTAGACGCTGACCCAGCATGGCATATTATGAGGCGTCCACCTTTTCCTATCGGCACCTTCGAGCACGAAGCTTCAGAATCATCAGTCCATGTTTTCGGCACAGAATGGTTGGAATTTAGCCAAGTTTCGTCCAAAAATATTACATTATCCCAGTTTATAATTTGTTTAACTTCGCGCAGGAATGTTAGTCGCTGCATAATTATGTCATGTCGCTCCATAACAATTTTTCGTTTGTCAACTTTTTTGTATCTGAAGCCAATTCCTGTTATTACCGTTCTCAACGACTCTATGCTTCCCTTATACAGCCCGGCATCTTTTAAAGTTGCACATAACTTTGCCAATGTTGGAAATTCGCCTCTTGTAAAATACCCGTATATATGGTTTCTAATAGCATGACTATCGAATTCATCGATGCCTGTCACAGGTTTATTTCTTTTTCGTTTTTTCGGTGTGTGAAGTACGTTACTGTCACTCCCCGAAGGCCCATATTTTTCACTTAATATTTTGCCAACGGTGCGGCTACCAATACCGAGAGCTTCACCGACGCGATCCCGAACTTGTGTAACTGGCAGTAGAAGTCCACCATTTTGAGATTCACGCTCAAAATACTCGTGTAATTTCACCACCAATTCACGAGCCTGGCTGTTCAAAGTACGTCCTCTTTTCGACATTATTAATAAACACTTGCTTAGTTCGGAGTCCAGTATAAATATTGCCAAGGTAAACGGATAAAGAATGATCAGTCCAGAAAAGTAATAGCCAAGTCACAAATTGTAAAACACAAACGAGAAAGCAAGTACGCGCACAGTCAGCTTCCAAGATGGCGAGAGACTGCTGACGCCGAACCGACCGAGCGGACCGCGTGCGCTTGTAGTTGGCAGTGTTGCCAGAAAAAAAAAATTGTAGAGACTTGGACACCTGCGATTTTGCCTATTGACCTAAAAATAATTAAATTAATTTATTTTAGGGTATCTGTGTATTCAGTGCATTATGCGGTCGCGCAGTAACGTCGTTAATTTATAACATCAGGCAACAACATTTTTGTGAATGGGTTCTACATACCTTATTTTTATTAGTTTTAGACGTAGAAATAAGACTTAGAAGAAAAAATTGTAATTGTAAAATCAATGGATGTGCTTGTTAAAAATTTGTTTATTTCTCTGTAATATGCAAACCCATACTATCATACACAAAAATAAATGTAAAAAACACTATCCCTGACTCCATTTACTATTTCGACAGCGTTAGCGCGAGAAACCCCGACTTATTTGGGCGCGAAAATCAAAAATCGACAAATCGCTTTCGACAACTTTTTAAAGAAGCAAATATATTTGATTTATAAATACGTATTTTTGGTGAATGGGTTTTATCTCATATTTTACGATTACATAACTATTTAGTTATGTAATCGTAATATGTGAGATAAATCCCATTCACATGAAAAAATATTTGTTTGGTTGTCAAGTGTAATTTGTAAATAATACATTCGATTTTTCGTATATGTAAACGATTTTTTTGCATACAAGTGTATCCGAAGAGTCGCAACACTACGTGCAGTGACCTAACTACGTAACTTTGTAATGCGGTCAAGAATATAACTATTAGAAATTATTTACTGTGTAAATATGTGTTATTTTGCTTTGTTTGAAAGTTTTCAATTACATTTAGATATTAAGAATTGTACATTTTTAGATACAATAATGAAATCTTTCTAAATTCATGGTTTTATGAAAAAGGTTATCGAAACTGAATAATGTACGTATGAACAAAGTTGTTTCGGTTTGAAAAATATGAAACGTCAAACGGTACCTCTTAGATTTGATGGACTGTAAGCACCAGAAATTTTAAAAAGAATTGTATAAGTGGTTGAATAAGCATAGTTTCTATAGCATTGACGAATTTCTCGAACAAAGGCGTTGATACAGTTGATAGGAAATAATATTTGCGCGCTAGTACACCACTGGCAAAACATGCAGGAGGTAGGACACGGCGGTAAATCCGCCCGATTGAGCAGTCCGACTGGGGAAGTACCTCCGCCCTACAGAATACCGCGGTTATAATAACTTCGTGTTGTGTTCCCAGCGGTGAGTAGGGTAGCCAGAACTCACTGGAGAATTTGTGCCGTCAATGGGAAGACTAAAGGCTTGTCCTGATTTGTCTTCTACTGACGGCACAGAAACTCTGTATTTACAGGGTTGGCAGCGCGACTGTGACTCCTCTGGTGTTACAGACGTCCATAGGCCACGGTAACTACTTTCCATCAGGTGGGCCGTGTGCTTGTCTGCCAACTAAGTGGTATAAAAAAAAAAATGCATGCTCAATTTTGTGAAATTGATAACCAATGTATACCTTGTTTTTATGCAAATAAAATTTGATTTGATTTGATATGACTATCCATGTAATCTTTTCTTAGAACTATTCTGAGACGAATTGACATAATTGTTACCGACATAGGTATATGATGCCCATAGCAACTTTATTTTGACGCACTGCTCACCATAGGCAGGGAATTCATCCCCACACATTGCAACCTGAGACGGTACGCACTATACCTACGGTATGAAAGAAACTACATCCCAAGCACACTCAAGCTGTGGAATGAACTCCCTGCTGCGGCTTTACCAATAACTAAAAACTGCTGGACATAGGCCTCTCCCAATGTGCGCCATTTTCTCCGATCTTTTTTCATCTTTTTTAGGTCGTCCGTCCATCTGGCTAGGGGGCGTCCTACCTTTCGTTTACCTTCTCGCGGTCTCCTCTCTAGGACTCGTTTGCTCCAACGGCCATCAGTCCTTCGACAAACGCAGTTTTCCCATGCGCCTACAATATGGAGTTCTTTAAAGGTTCATTAGGAGGTTTCTTTTGGGTCGTCAGCGCGAGTATGACGCGTCTGCAGTTGCACACGTCCGTAGGTCACGGTAACCACTTCCCGTCAGGTGGGCCGTGTGCTTATATGCCACCTACAGAATACCGCGGCTATTATAACTTCGTGTTGTGTCTCCAGCGGTGAGTATGGTAGCCAGAGCTCACTGGAGAATTTGTGCTGTCAGTGGGAAGACTAAAGGCTTGTCCTGCTTTGTCTTCTACACTGATGGCACCAACTCTGTACTTACAGGGTCGGCAGCGCGACTGTGACTCCTCCAGTGTCACAAACGACCATAGGCCACGGTAACTATTTTCTTGTCAGCCACCTAAGTGGTATAAAAAAAAATTTGATATACCTACCCTACCTGATGGATTTCAGCGCTTCCACTGCCGTAACACCCGATGCTATCCAAAAAACGCGTAGGTACTTTTATATTTTTTATGCCACTTAGGTTGCAGAACGTTTTGCAGGTATACAACGGAAATTCTTGAGGTACATTCAATTTCGATCCAAATGTTATCTGCCTGATTATCGTACTCGCTGTAAGAAATTTCACATTTTACTTTTAACTGAGCGTTATAGAATAGCGGATGAAACGCATCTAATGTCGACCTTTACTGGATCAGTGGATTTACCAGAGCTGGTGAACAAGGCAGGCTTGTACGCGCCACCGTTGTTTTTACGTAAGCCAAACTTGCTGCACCTTCCTATAGCGAGAACTACCTAAGGACAAAATTCCTGTCTACAACGAGCCTGCCGTACATTCAATGTGGCAAGTCGGGATGTTGACATAGACTTATTCTTCACCAGTGTCTCTAAAGTAAAGAAAGCATTATGTGATCACTACTTTGTTAATTGAGTAATTTTCTTTTATTATAATCTATACTAATATTATAAAGCTGCAGAGTTTGTTTGTTTGAACGCGCTAATCTCTGGAACTACTGGTTTGATTTGAATGATTCTTTTAGTGTCGGGTAGTCCATTTATCGAGGAAGGTTTTAAGCTATATATCATCACGCTACTACTTAAGGGAGCGGAGCGTTGTTAATAAATGTTAACAAATCCGGCAATTTTTCATACATATTTTGAAGACTAAAACATACGGGCTCAAAGGGATATGAAGCTTCAAAATATACCCCGGGCGAAGCTGGGGTGGGTCAGCTAGTACTTTATATAGATGTGAATGTTTTCGTAAAATTGTGTTGCCGTAATATCCTCAAATTTAAACGACATGTTATCAGTCAAAACGTGTTAATGGCTTTCAATATGTTATTGATTTTCACCTACAAATAAAATAATATATATATAAAATAAAATAAAACTCTCTGTGCTAACAGGGTTGGCAGCGCGAGTGTGACTTTTCATGGTGTTGCACACGTCCATAGGCCATTGTAATGACTTTCTATCAGGTGGGCCGAGTGATTGTCTGCCACCTAAGTTGTATAAAAAACAGTATAGACAAAAAATAATGTACAGTATGTTGTACTATGTACTTACTGTACATTATTTTGTTGTTTATTCATCTTTAATCTTATCATTTTGTTTCTGAATCTATCTGTGTCATGCCGTCTCCTGAAGGCATATCTTAGATAAAGCATTGCATGTTAATGGACGAGGCTCTGAGGCAGATTTTTCCTCTCGACGCCTTGGGGTTAGATGGCAGTTGCTCTAGAAAAGCCAGGTTCAACCAGGATTGAAGAGAAAACGCAGGGGAAGTTAATAGCATAAGGAAGGTTACTTTATGCTTGTAAAAAAAACTCTCCAGCAATAAAATTGTTTCTTAAAAGTGAAACGGGTCAAGAGTAGGTCAACCAGAGATGTAAGAATAAAATATGAAAGTAATAGAAGCGTAAGCGTACCAGGATAGCAAGTAGAAATGTGATCTCTGCCTACCACTTTGAGAAAGAGGCGTCATTGATGTCTGTAGAATCTTTCAAGACTCTTAAATCCCCACGAATACCCCCCACCGGACTCGAACTGAACTGACTAAAACTCACGACTCCTGTGGGTCATTGTTGGTTGCCGAAGGTAAGGTTGACAGGTATATCCCTCGCATCCCGGCCGACCCAGGGCCATCTCTCTCGATCTGGCCGTCCTCGGGTGTGGGGACCACAGAGTCCCCAATTTGTCCCCGGAAACGGGGAGGCGCGCAACTGGGTGATAGGCATTTCCACCCGTCACCCTCCGACCTGCGCTCATGAGGGGCGGAGGTCATTCATCGGCCTCTGAAAGTCTTTTAAGACTTAACGCATCGTCTATCAATAGGTACACACAACAAGTGATTGAGCAAGATCTAGTTCTGCTTAGTAGGTCAAGTATATCTGGGTACGGTAGAGCAGCTACGCTCAGTAACAGATTCATGTCAATGTTCAAGTAAAGGGCAACATGCGCCCTGGGCTAAATCAGCCTCAAAAGTCAATTAACATATGCAAATTTTAAAATTACCTGAACACTGTAACTGTGACGGTTGCAATTAAAGAACAAAATTTTCTTGACATCTGAGAGTTACAGAATTTATTGATATTACTTTTACATTAATTGCTTAACATGTTCCAATAACAGCAGATGTTACCTGACCATCATGTGATAAAAGTATCTTGAGTTTGATAGATTGAAATCTAGCCTTGGTTTATTTTTTTTTAAACAACGGTCAGTGGCAGACAAGCACTTAGCCGTGTGCAACACCAGAGGAGTCACACCCGTGCTACTGACCCTGTAACAACGGAGAGTTTCTGTGCCGTCAGTGCATAAGACACAATCAGGGCAAGTCTTTGGTCTTCCCACTGACAGCCAAACAACTCTCCAGTGACTGGAGAGTTGTTTGGCCAGAGCTCATTGGAGTCCAGTGAGCTCTGGTTACTCTACACATCGCCGGGAACACAACACGAGGTTATTATAGCCGCGGTATTCTGTAAGGTGGAGGTACTTCCCCAGTAGGACGGGAATACCGTCGTGTCCTACCTCTATCTATTTCGGTACTCATGGTGTTCAGATACATTATGAGACAGAGCTTGTTTATATATCCGTAACTTAGTGATTAAGAACAGCCTTACACTTGAGAGGTCTTGGTTCGAATTTCCAAATATCTCCCTGTGATGACAGGCTTCTCTGAGCCTTTTTCTCAACTTAGTTGGGGTCGGCATTCTAGTCTAAGATGCGGTTAATTTTTATTTCTTGCTTGTCCTTGCATTGGTCTGGTCGTGCCGCGAAGAGCACGTTAAATAGGTCCTGATCGCCATACGAACATTAGTGGAAACCTTCAAGAATCCGAATAGGACTACAGATCTTCGATATCGCCAATTGGGCGTGGAAGTTAGATGGCAATCGATGCACGGGTTTCATATTAATCTGTTTGTTATTTGTTATGGACATTTCCGAAATGACTGTATTGATTTTGATGGGATTAAAGTAATTTCATAAATACAAACCAGTCCGACTATAACGTCCGCTGGGCGGATGCGTGGGCAGCCGTCGCCTCCTGCGAGCAAGTAATGCTCGTGAAGGATGAGGCGGGGTGGGAGCGGCAGCGGGAGCGACGAAAGATCGCAAGCCAAGATGCCCGCGTACGAAGGCAACTCGGGCGTCGGAGTTTGATGAATGACCTCCGCCCCCCATGAGAGCAGGCCTGGGGGTCGCCGTACCGTCACCCTGGCAGAAGCAGGCCGCGGCGCCTTACGCGCCTCCCCGTTTCCACCGCATGGGAAGAGATGGGGTGGTTCAAATTCTACTCTGCTGAGAATCAAACGGCTTGTGAAAATATCTTCTTGAAAATACTAGATCCAAAACTGAGCCATGATATGTATAAAAACTAAATATTTATTACACATAATATGACTGTATATATAATTAACAAACTAATTTCTGAAACAAATAAACATACTTAAAAATATGTTTACTTTTATTATTTTTGTACGCTTTAGTGTCTATTTTAGTATAATATCTACTAATTGAATAAATTAGCCAATTCTCGATTGCTCAAGTACATAACTAGTTAAGCAACCGTGATTACCTCGTGGAAAGTTCCATATATTTATATGTTTATTAGTCTCATAACAGAGCATAGAAGTAATGTAGTCCCCACACCCGAGAAGAGGGCCAGATCGTGAGAGATGGCCCTGGGTCGGCCGGGGTGCGAGGGATATGTCTGTCAACCTCACCTTCGGCAACCAAAAACGACACACAGGCGGTATGGGTTTTGTTCGGTTCGAGTCCGACATAACCTCTTCCACCGGCTCTGGTGGGGGGGTATCCGTTAGGACTTTGCGCACGTAAAAAAAAGTCGGACTATAAAGTTTAATCGCGTGGAAGAAGGCATTGTTATTTTCATTTTAAGAAGGGTACCTGTTAGTATGGAATAAAAGATAGGCCCTTTTAAACCTGGATCCTTGAACTAAATTGCTATGGATAACTCGCGAGACAAACGAGGTTTTGGCGCACGCGAAATGTTTATTTATAATTAAAGGTCTGTTCAAACATAAGCGGTATTCGCTGTCGTTTGCAGCATAGAAATACCGCGCGGGACAATCTCAGGAAGTTTTCACCAGTTAATAATTTCTGTATCGCCAAATAATATACACGTCAGTTACGTTATAATTGGGTATTTTCCTGTAGTTAAAATAAAATAATAAACCAAGTTTATTAAAATAAAAAAGGTAAAAGAGCGATAAAAGTTGTATCAGTTTTTATTTTATCATTTTTATTTATTTTTAATCATTCACCTAAAGTAGGGACAAGATAATAGGTCACTTTTGACAGATGTCAGTTTTATATTCATAGTGAGGTGACCTGCTTAAAAACATCGATTAAATGAATGAATCGAATGAATCGATACAGACTTGAAACATATGTGAATTTTAAAAATGATCATGCGAATCCCTGTCCCATTATTATTTTTTCTTTCATAAATTAAAGGAGCAAAATAAGACAAGTACCTACGTAATTTAACAAAAAAATTGCTTTTATTCACTTGAACTATCGGAACTGCTATCTTCATCACTGTTGTCAGCACTCAGAGATATTATTAATTCATTTTCAATAATATTGTCTATTCTCACATCTCGTTCAAAATCTTGTAAAATTATTTTCTTTGTCTTCTCCACGACTTTTCGCCAGTCTTCTGTAGTGACTTCTGCACATGCAGTTTGTAGCAGAGTCATCATTTTAGCAGTACTGAAGGGTGGTTCAGTATTGTTCCGCGCTGCATGACCCTTTATTTGTGCCCAAATAAGCTCGATGGCGTTATACTGGCAATGGTAGGGAGGCAATCGAATAACTTCGTGTCCATGCTCTAGGGCTAGTTCATCGATTACATAGCGGAGCTTGGACGGCTTAGTTGCTTATACCAGATTTAACAACTCAACTTTTAATAAAGTTAGACTTGCCTCCACACCATTTCTTACCAGTCACGAGACAATTTCTTGCTTTTTATTTGATTGAGTTGGTGGTTTATCAACTTGTACAGAATGATACGGAGCATTGTCCATTAAAATTTTCGATGGGTTTTCTAAGCTGACTAGCAGCTTCTCAAACCACTTTTTAAAAACATCAAAGTTCATTTCCTCATGGTAATCTGTTGTAGTTTTAGAGGCGAATGCGAGGAGGCAGTCTGGAATAAAACCTTGAGAAGCTGATCCCGTGTGACATATAATAAGTCGGGCTCCTTTTCCCGATGGAACTTTTGAGGTGGAGGCCGCTGTATCATCGGTCCATGTCCGCGCAACCGTATGGTTCGCATTCAACCATGTTTCGTCAATAAACACGACATTGTCCCAATCCGTAATTTTATTTACCTGACGTAAGAATGTTATTCTCTTCAAAATAATATCGTAGCGTTCTAGCAGGATTTTCCGCTTGTCGGATTTTTTAAATCTAAAGCCAATCGATTTCAAAACCTTTGATAGAGACGATTTGCCTCCAAAAAATAAGCCTGCGCCTTTTAACGAACTCAATAGCTTTTCCCGTGTAGGATATTCTTTTCTCGAGTAATATCCATAAATGTGGTTGCGAATTGCAGCAGCATCAAAATTATCAACGTCAACAATTTTCTTGTCCCTCATTCGTTTTTTCGGTGTACGTAAAGTATTATCTTCTGAGCCTGATGGTCCGTATTTCTCTTTCAGAATTTGAGTTACTGTCTTCTTCCCTATTCCCAATGCTTCGGCAACGCGTTCTCTCGGTGGTTTCAATGGTAAAAGAGGCCCATCGTTAACTGATTCACGTCCAAAATAATTGTACAATTTCAGCACTAGTTCGCGAGATTGACTGTTTAGAGTTTTCCCCCGTTTCGACATAGTAAGACTGTAATGTTTTTCTTGTTTAATAATCGTTAAGCAATCGGAGTCCAATTTATAGCCAGGTAAACGTAGTCAGTAAGATCAGTTCAATGAAAAAGCCGGATCAGAAGAAAATAACAGAGAGCACACCAAAAACGCACAGTCACTTCGCACAACAACAAAAGACTGCGTCATCATCATGTTATGGCGACATGACATGCGTCATCGACAGGCACTGGTGTTGCCAGCAACATCCACCTAAATTGCATCCAACATCAATGACCTTTCTATTTAGTTATTTTTTTGTATTTTTATAGTTAGTTAAAAGAATAATAAATATGTATAATTAGGTTTTATTATAATCACAACGTGGTTATAAATTAATGGTGATTTTTCTTCACAAGTAATCATTGCATTCGATTCAACTTACAATCCTATCAGCTTTCGATTTTTAGAGTAACATCCCTAGTGTTTAAAAAGAAAAAGGGTTGACTGACGCAACATTGTAACGACGTTCAGTTCTTTAGATCAGAAATTGTTTATTATGTTTAGAATGGTTTATTAGTGAAAGCAAATCGTAAAATTACTCGTATCGGTCATTATTACAATAAATATGTAAACGTAATTGAAAAAAGTTAAGCAATTGTGCAGTTCTTATTTTATGCCCGCCGTTACAAGGTTACGTTGTTGAATTTTGATGAAATGTCAAAAGTGACCTATTATCTTGTCTCTACTTTAACCTATGTAATGTAACCTAGTAAATGGTTTGACTATTGAATATTATGACGTTATAATAAATTATTTTGTACAAGTTTCCTTATAACTTACCGTAATGACGTTTCGTAAAAAGTAACTAATATGACTAGTTAGTCAAATACCCAAATATTGCAGAGCATCTGACTTTGATGGATAGCGATGAAGAGGAAGTTTTACTTTTACTAGCCTTAATTGACTCACCAGTTAAGAAAAGAATTTGGATCCATGACATCAATAGACAACATTCTATACCTACTTTATATCCAAGATGCTAATCTGTTTCAGCCATCAAGCGGATTTACCTACGCGGTACTGTGGTACCAACAATTCCGCTTTAGCCACGGAGCTTCATACTAAATTCCTGATTGTAACCCGCGCGGTATATACCTATACCCACAGCGGCATTTGAATTTATCCACCGTAGTAGCACTCCTTGCTATCCTTAAGCGTATATATAGCACATTTTTAGGTCCAATATATATATCCCGAGTTATAACAATACATAGAAGAAGAAACCTGTATGATGAAGTAGGTAGCGCGTAGGACTAACACGGTTGAGTTGTAGGAGCCAATGTCCTGCTGACCTTGGGGAACCAGTCGGAATATTTTTAGTACCAGCTGTGGAACCGGTACTAGTGAGTACAACATAGTGCGATTTACGATAAGTACTGGACATAAATAAGTATACAGGCGCACATGCGAAATAAATACGCTTTGAACTCATAGTCTGACTACAGATTTTTGATATCGGCCATTGGGTATCAGACACTAATCAAATTAGTTCGGTACTTTTTACTAAACGTCACACCAGTAAGTTACAACAGTAAGTTATAAACTTGTATATGTAATCACGCTTTTATCCCCGAAGGGTTAGACAGAGGTGAATTAATACCCACATTTCACTAAACATTGCACTGTTGCACTATTACTCGAGGCTTGTGTCTGTCCCTGAGTCTGAACTGTATATATCTGTTTGAAGTTAAACAGCCCTATCCCTTAGTCGCCTTGTACAGCACCGCATAAGAAGAGATGAAGAATTAATTTAAGATTTCATGTTTTCCTTTCATTTAATTTATGAAGTTTGTTAGAGAGATTTCATACTTATAATTGACCCGAACGATCGATGCAATAAAAGTACAGGGTGCAACTTTTATCCATTTTAGTCGGTTCGATTACCGAGTGCGACAAGCGAATTTAAAAAAATCATTGAATGCAGTTTTCTTTCTTTTCAAAAATAAAGGAATGTTTTCTTTGAGTAAAATTTTATATCTACAGTATTAAGAGTACTTTTCCTTCAGGTGGCATTACAAAATTCCATCCATGAAAAGAAATAATATGCATTTAGGTACCAATTATTACGTAAGCATAGGAGGGGGTAAGAGTTTTCTTAATTTTACTGACAAGGGGAAGGGGGGTTAAATAATTGTAATAAATCTGATTACGAAATACTTGAACGGCCCCCATTGTCAAAATTTGTCCATAATTCTTTTGTTTGTTTTGTATATTACCAAATCGAGCAAGTAAAAACGAGAGACGACTATCTACGCGGTCGGTTCCGCGGTCATCAGCTACTTCTGCTAGTTCATAGAAAGTGATCACGGGATTCTGTTTCGTGAAAATCGACCGGCAAAGTTTACCCAATGATTTGTAATTTGATCATGTGCTACCGTATCGTAGTTCGTATCGACAAAAACAATGTATCAATTTAAAACAAACATTTAAGTTCAAATTTCCATAATCTTGCTTGATATTATCTTTCCGCCGTAGGTCGTATATTAATTTATAAACATAGTGACTATAGGCGACTAGCTGATGATCGCACGCCTGGATCCGCCCGCGAGGGTGTTGATTATCGCGACCACATATTTGGTTAGCCAATATTCCTTCCCACGCTCTATTTATCTCTGTACCTAAATTCATTTAAAATTATTATTTTATTTATTACACCACTTAGCAGACAAGTACACGGCCATCCCCGAAGAAATTCGGGCCGTGAGATCCCGGCTCCACAGGGAAATGGTGGCGGAGTGGGAGATACGACTTGGGCGACCAGGCGCAGGGCGCGCCGTAGTAGCGGCGATGAGACCCATCATGGGGGAGTGGCTAGAGAGGCCACGCGGCAGCCTCTCCTACCGTCTGACGCAGATGATCACCGAGCACGGGTGCTTCGGAAAGTATCTGCGTCCGATGGAGAAAGAGCCAACGTCCGAGTGTCCGGCGTGGGAGACGCCGAGGCGGGAGCTTGTGGCGGCCCTGGGAGTGAGTGTTCTCACGCTCTCCCCTTGCTCGCAGCGATGGTCCGCTGCGCGGATGTGTGGGCGGCCGGCGCTTCCTTCTGCGTGCAAGTAATGCTCGTGAAGGAAGCGGCGGGGCGTGAGCGGCAGCGGGAGCGACGAAGGATCGCAAGCCAAGCTGCCCGCGTACGAAGGCAACTCGGGCGTCGAAGGTCGATGAACAATCTCCGCCCCCCATGAGCGCAGGCCTGGGGGTGACTGGTGGAGCCGCCTGTCACCCTGGCAGAAGCAGGCCGCGGCGGCGGCGCGCCTGGCGCGCCTCCACGTTTTCCGGGGACGAGTTGGGGACTCTGTAGTCCCCACACACCCGAGGAGAGGGCCAGATCGTGAGAGATGGCCCTGAGTCGGCCGGGGTGCGAGATATATGCCTGTCAACCTCACCTTCGGCAACCAAAACGACCCATAGGCGGCGTGCGTTTTAGTCGGTTCGAGTCCGACATAACCTCTTCCACCGGCTCCGGTGGGGAGGTATCCGTGAGGATTTTGAGCACGTAAAAAATAAAAAAAAGCACACGGCCATCTGATGGGTAGTAGTTACCGTGGCCTATGTGTGTGCAACACCAGAAGCGTCACACTTGTGTTGCCGATAGTACCGACTATGTAAGAACCTTCGGATACCCTTCTTAAAGGCGGGAAAGCATTTTTTTTAATATAGGACGCGTCAATTAGACTTCGCCTTGCCTGATGGTAAGCTGAAGGCAAGGTCTCAGAAAAGAGGGACACCATTACTTAGACATACCATGTAACAATGGTGACACTCAGCTTGACGGCCTCACCATATGCTTTTTCACGCCCCGCTTAAAGGACCCGGGACTGTAGGACGAAGGAAACACGTGAGCTGGTAATGAATTATAAAATAAATTAAATTCAGATTGACAGAATCACATTCGTACTGTCGTATCGTATATTAAGAAATATGAATTGAAATAGAATAACTGTGAGTTTTAACAGCTAGATTACTTTACAAATAAATAAATATTCTTCAATACAACGCTATTTAGACCCATGGTAAGCATAGCTTAACTAGTTATGGAATCTAGAATGCGGATAAACATACTTAGAAACCTTTTTGTTTATTGATACATATATATTATACATAGAAACACCCAGACCAATGCAAATATAAATATTCGTGAATACAAATATTTGCACTGAGCGGGAATCGAACCCGCGCCTCCTGAGTAGCACTCTAATGTTCTACCGCTACGCCACATTTGTATATACGAATATGTATATTTGAATTTGTCTGGATCTTTCTATGTACATATAATAAGTATGTATTTACAAAAAAAAGTATCTAAGTATGTTGATCCGCATTCTAGATTCCATAACACAAGCTAATTAAGCTATGCTTGCCTTGGGTCTAGATAGCGTTGTGTAGAATGTTGTAGAATATTTGTAGGGTCGGTAGACTAAACCACATAAGTCAAAAAAATGCGTTTTGTTATTACAATTCCAACCACTTTCAATAAAATTAATACACCGACCGACTAAAACACGTAAGTCATAGTCGGTCATAGCGATATGAACTCTAATGAGTACTTTTTCAACCTTATAGCTCTCTTCAAATATTACGATGTTATAAATAACACAAGTCAACATATGTCAAAAGGTCCACGAACATTTTTGTATTTGGTAAGACGATGTCTAATGACTTATGTGATTAGGGATGTTAAGTGGGTGACGTTATCATTTTGCTAGCTTGACGGTGGTAGTTCATTAAGAATATAATTTATTGACTAAAAATATTGAAGTGCATGTGTTGCTCGAGACGTATAACGCTAATTCACTCAGTAGTGATACGATCATTGAAAACTTTGGTTTAGTGTAGACGTTATAAATAAAATATCATATTTTCATATTGAATATGGATAATCGCCGAGGAAACAAATTAGTCGAGATAGTGTTAAAACCTTCATCTACTTAAGGTAAGTCTGAGAACTTTTCGAATTAAAATATGTATTAAAGAAAGTACTGTATTTGCATTTCATAATATTTTTTTTTTTTTCCTTTAGAAAAAAAGCAATTCTTATGATCGTATGTCGATATCGTTCAAAATACTAAGTATGTTATTTTCTAGGTGATCAGAATGACCACAGCCAAGAGTTCCATAAATTAGGGTTATCATTCAAAAAACCTCGTGCCGATACGTGTTATACGTATGATAGATATAAAATACAAATTCAGTTGTGTCAAGATAGCCAGACCAAAGCTGAGTTACTTGCTCAACATAATGAACACAAGCCTGCTGCTGCTGATCAAGCTTACGACAGGAAGAAAATTGATACACAGGTGATGTGCAAAAATGATAGTTCTGTTCAAGTGTACTCTTTTGATTTGCAGCAGTGTTTGCCTACTCCAGCGCTAACTTCGTCTGTAGCTTTCTACAAACGTCAGTTGTGAACCTTCAATTTAACTGTACACGACAACAAAACTAGTAAAGCTGTTTGCTACATATGGTACGAAACTGTTGCTGCAAGAGGAGCTAATCAAATAGCCTCTTGTCTTTTTAAGCACATGCAAGCGTATCTTCCAGAAAATAAAAAGCATGTTATATTCTATTTTGATACTTGTGGGGGCCAGAACCGAAACTCTCATTTAAGTGCAATGTTTACCTGGGCTCCGCAAAAATTGAACATTGATATTATTGATCACAAATTTATGATTCCCGGTCACAACCATTTAGAAGTAGATACCGACCACGGGATTATTGTAAAAAGAAAGAAAAAACCGAACTGCAAATCTATCATCCGCACGATTGGATGCAATTGATAAGATCAAGAAATTTGAGGTGGTCGAAATGTAAAGTACAGGTTTTTTTGACTTCTCTTCATTGCTAAAGGGTCCGTTAGTATTACGACACAAAGATATAGATGGGCGACAACTTAAGTGGCTCGATAAAAGATGGCTGCGGTATGACAAAGAATACGGAGTTATTTCTTATAAAAATGACTTGGAAGAAGAAACAGATTTTTTTAAACTCAACTTGAAGAGAAGAGGTTCTGTTGTACCAGATAGCATTCCCATAATATCGTTACAGCCTTTACCGATATCCGAGGACAAAAAAGACGATTTATTATCTTTATTCACATTAATACCTGATATTTTCCACAGCTTTTATAGAGATTTGCCTACTGCAAATGATTTGAGGAATACTGACCCTGATATTGTAGACAGTGAAGATGATGAATAATTTATTTTTTACAAAGTCTTTACACGTACCCTACTTACCTAACTACTTTATTCAAAAGAAAACAGAAATTAATTTAGAATTAAGTTTTCATTTGTTTTTTTTATACATCTGTACTGTTCTTATTTCCCTTAAGTCACAATTTTAGGCACAAGATAGTTGTTCCTAATTACATAAGTCACCAAAAAACGACTCTTTTAATTTTATATTTACAGAGGTTTACGTCGCATGTTAGTATTGTATCGTAAACTTAAAAAAAATAAAATAAAATTTAATTAAATACCCCTCATATTTTTTTTTTTAGTTATTTGTTTTTCCTGAAAAGTATGACTTTTTGACATATGTGGTTTAGTCTACCGACCCTACATTTATTTATCCATAGATGGTTTAATCGTTTAAATAGTATCAACACGATTTAGGTACCTGCTATAGAACATATAACTTCACTTAGTTCACCTGGCTGTTCATCAAGGCCTTCCCAGTCACCAGAAATGCATTTAAAAGTTTAACCAAGGTTGATTACCATAAAAATATATATCTAAATAGTAAATAATTGTTCAGATGTATGTAAATATATTTCAATATTATTGATAAATGCAATATATTACAGTTGAGTATAATTACTGACATATATCTTAACCCCAGAGAAAGATTTTCTTTTATATACCACTTAGGTGGCAAACAAGCGCACGGTCCATCTGATGGAAAGTGGTTACCGTGGTCTATGGACGTGTGTAACACCAGAGAAACCACCCTCGCGTTGCGACCCTGTAAGCACAGAGTTTTCGTGCCGTCAGTGTAGAGGACAAAGCAAGACAAGCCTTTAGTCATCCCACTGACAGCATAAATTTTCCAGTGAGCTCTGGCTACCCTACTCACCGCTGGGAACACAACACGAAGTTATTATAACCGCGGTATTCTGTAGGGTGGAAATACTTTCCCAGTCGGACTGCTCAATTGGGCGGAAATACCGCCGTGTCCTACCTCCTAGAAGGATACTTGTATGAAAATAGTTATTATGACGTCATAACATTGAATAGTCAAATCATTTACTACTATAAGTTGGGTAGATGATTATAAATAAATAAAAACGATTAAATAAGAAACGTAACTTCTGCTGCTTTTTTAGTATTCTTAATTCAATAAGTTTAGGAAATATTTCTACATTATTTATTAATATATTTAATATAATTATAAATACAATACAAATGTCAAATCATTATCTGCAATCATAAATTTTATCTTGTCATGTCAAAATTATACTAGGTATCGGGACTTCTCGCGAATTATATCTTGGAACTTAGTCAAGTCGTGACCACGAGTGCTGCAACGCATCCGAAACGTCGGCAGAAATAGTAAGTTCCAAGATATAATTCGCGAGAAGTCCCGATACCTAGTATAATTATGAATTCACATCGCGAAAGTTTAAAAATGTTCTGTCAAATCAAATAACCCGCGAAATAATTTATTTGTACTACAAGGAAAAATACCCAATTATTAATTGTGGTTGCGCCGAAGTGGAAACTGTATTTTTGACACGGAAACACACTCCTTTTATACCCGTCTCCTCTCCCGCACTAATCATAGATATGGCTTCCGTCCGCCATTTGTGAAATATAGACACTCAGTCTCGCTTTGAACTAGCCAGCGTGATGACGGACCGCGCTCGCGTCTCTCAAAAATGATTAATATTTGTTACATTTTACCGCTTCATAGACCTTTACCGATCGGATTGTGCCTCTCGTGTGTTCCTCAAGTGATCTAGTGATGCTGACGGCAGCTCCTGAGCAAGGAAGAGAAGATCCGTGTACCGGCTGCGATGAAAACACGTGTGTCGTGAAGGTTAGTGCATCCTCTCCTAATTTCTCGGGTTGCATTCATTGCTTGGATCACTCCCGCGGCAACCCGACCACCTGTCTTTTGTGTGTAAAGCGTCAATGGAACAGTTAGCTACTTCCCGCAATACAGTCCATTACCGCACTCGGCCATGCGCCACCATTTTTGGTCCGGATCGAGCCGGATTCTTAGCCGTAGTTCGTATTTTGTTATTATTCTAATGGGAATGAGCGCACCGCACCTAAGTGCCTGGTTATTTTAGTAGAAAACCCCGCATCCAGACACTTAGGCTTAGAATTTGTTGTCCGTTCGCCGCTGGCTCGCATTGTACCTACCTAATACATAAATAGGTTAGGTATCATATCAACACTTAATCGTAGTTCGCAATTTTCGCATCGCACCTAAGTGCCTGGTTATTTTAGTAGAAAACCCCGCATCCAGACATTTAGGCTTAGATCTTAGGTATACTCAGACACCCTAGTGCATAGGCACAGTGTAATACCTAACGCATTTGGCTTTGTTTTGTTTTTTTCAATTACGCTGTTCTCGGCTCACGTCGTATTTGCCTAGTACCTGCGTGGGTAGACACGTGGCTGTGCCTACCTCGCTCGCATCTCATCCCAATTCATACGAAAGTATTTTAATTTGAATAGATATTACGCAATACTTAATCTCGGAAATAATAGTTGAATCTAGACAGCGACCATCGCGTAGGTACGACCTTGTTGCTATGCGCGTTTGTTCAAGCGTGCATTCACAGTTGTAAGCACCTACCTACCTACATAGTTAACGCTCGCGCCGCCTCGCTGCTCTGTACCGCTAGGATTAAGTCATTTCATATTTATTGTTTACCGCACTTTAGTTTGAGATTTAATTGTAAACATGTCCCCAAAGGTTGATAAGACCGGTAAGGTTCAATTGAAACTTTTATACGCTAAAAAAGAAATGATTTACTCTCGCGTGCAATCGATTTATGATAGTGCACTTAAAACCTCTGATTTGGTCATCAGAGATTCGTTCTTGTGTTCTATAGAAAACTTAGATAGTCTACGCGCGGATTTCGAAACCTTAGTGCATGACATCAACGTTTTAGAGTTGAATTTGGATCCCGATTACTCAGTGAGTTATCAAGCCTTGTCGTCGTTTGACGATTTGTATTGTCGTATCAAGCGCGTCGCGAGGAGTTTGGAGAAGCCGTCTGACCGACCCAACCCCACTCGCGACCGACCTAAGTTGCCACCAATTCAAATACCCGAATTTGATGGTAACATTCGCAATTGGTGTCGATTTATAGATAGTTTTGAGAATACAATAGATAAGAACGATTCGTTGACAGATCACGAAAAATTGCATTATCTTGTTGAAAAATTGACTGGTAAAGCTATAACCGTTTGCGCTGGAATTACGTTTAGTGCCGGGAATTATAATTTAATTTTAAATACTTTGAAAGCTAAGTATGAGGATAAAAGATCGGTAGCTAACGCCTATTTGGATCAGATGTTTGATTTGAAATCTATTACGGCATGTAACGATCAAAACTTAGAGAAATTTCTAGACACTTTCGCGTCAGCTGTTCGCGCTGTAAAGAACCTAAAGATTGTTGACCTCTGCGACTTCGTATTTTTGTATATGGGTTTAAGGAAATTAGATTCCGAAACCATTCGTTCGTTTGAGTCGGATCATCGCGGCAATAAAATTCCTAAGTTCGAAGACTTAGAAGGTTTTGTTCGCGAGCATATAAAAATATTACAACGCTCTTCATCGAAACATGAAGGCGCGAAGACAGTTGTTAGTCCCGCGCGCAAAATAGATGCGTCATCGAGGTCACTGAGGTCAACCCATACTTATGTTAATACCGCACCAGCACGTGTACAATCACCTGTTTGCTCTTTGTGTAGTACTCATCACTCGCAACTGTACAAGTGTCCTGGTTTCCTAAAATTGTCGCCTAGTGATCGTTATAAATTTGTTCGCGCTAATAATCTTTGTTTTAATTGTCTCGGTACTAAACACCGCGTGGGTTTATGTAATAGTGGAAATGGTTGTCGCAAATGTCAAGCGAGACACCACACTTTGCTTCATTTTGAAAATAGTAATGCCGCATCCAAGGTGAGCACAGTTGGTTCGTCGAGCGGTGACGCGCGGCAGCCTGCGCCGCAGCCGCAGCCCGAGCTCGCACGCGCTCCGGCCTGCCCGGGGACCGCTACGAATGACGTCACCTTGTGTTCGTTCTCCGCTAGTGCTGCCCTCACTACGGTTTGTCTTGCGACCGCTCGCGTGGTTATTGTTGATGCATTAGGTAAACCGCACATTGTTCGAGCGCTATTAGATGGCGCTTCGCAAAGTAATTTTATTACTCAAGATTGTTGTCAACGTCTTGGTTTCAATGTTGATAGGCGTTCAACCTACTCAGTGGTGACGGGTTTTGGAGGTTTACGGTCAGCTGTTCATGGCACAGTTAAAACGAGGTTTGGATCTCGTTTTAATAATAAAATTTGGTTTGACATGGATTCGTTCGTTACGAATAGAATAGCTGAACAGTTGCCTACCGTCCCGGTTGACACGTCTTTATTAACGAAATTTAAAGACTTGCCTTTAGCAGATGAGACTTACGCTGTTCCTGGAGTCGTCGATATATTGATCGGCGCTTCGATTCTCCCGCACCTCCAGTTATCACGTAAGGTTCAAGGGGGACCGACGTACCCCGCTCCGCACGCACTGGAAACAGTTCTTGGTTTTGTTATAATTGGTTCCGCACCCGCTTCTATGGATAGTTTTAGTCACTCGACTGCTTCGTTCTGTTGCACCGTCGAGCCGCCACTGGAGTCTACCATCCGCAAGTTTTCGCTCGGTGGCTCCCGTGTATCCGCTGAAAAACGCTTTCTTTGTTTGGAACGAAAGATGCAGGCGTCCCCAAAGTCGAAGCGGGCCTATGATGAGGTTGTTAACGAATATTTAGATAAAGGTTACATCTCACCTGCGCCTGCGGACACTGGCGGGACCCAGCCTTCGTACATTATCCCGCACCGCGGAGTTATTAGAGAAGATAAGCTTACTACTAAAACTCCGCGTAGTTTTGGATGGCAGTGCTAAGACTAGCACTTCCGTGTCGCTTAATGACATTTTGTATTGTGGTCGGAATCTTTAAGGTAATTTATTTGACATAATTGTAAATTTTCGCATTAATATTAGTAGAATTTTAGCTTTTAGGACTCAACAGTCGCTTTGTGTTGGGCCCACTCTTCGCCCCATCGTTGGGACACATTCGTCGCTAATAGAGTGGCAAAATTCAATCTGAATTGGCGCCACATAATCTCTTTCACGTTGCTGGCACCGACAACCCAGCCGATTGTCTCTCTCGTGGATTGCTTCCTTCGCAAATTTTGGATCACCCGTTGTGGTTTGGTGGACCGTCCTGGATTCATGCCGCGTTAGATGGGTGGCCAGTTAGTCAATTCAATCCCACTACGGTTTCCGAACCACCCGAGGAGAAGAAGCACTCGCTTGTTGTATCGGTCCCACGTGAAGAGACCCTTATTTTGTTGTTGGCTAATCGCGTCTCGTCTTGGTCGAGACTGTTGCGTTGTGTTGTTTGTTCGCCTCTGCCCGCTGCCTAGCCAGCAGTAGGCACGAGCTCCAATCTAGGTTTATATTTTAGTTGTTATTTCCCAAACCTAGATTTAGATTAGACTTTAGATTTGTTTCGCATTTGTCGTTTCGAAGGTAACCCTTCAAGCCGGGGGGAATGGTTGCGCCGAAGTGGAAACTGTATTTTTGACACGGAAACACACTCCTTTTATACCCGTCTCCTCTCCCGCACTAATCATAGATATGGCTTCCGTCCGCCATTTGTGAAATATAGACACTCAGTCTCGCTTTGAACTAGCCAGCGTGATGACGGACCGCGCTCGCGTCTCTCAAAAATGATTAATATTTGTTACATTTTACCGCTTCATAGACCTTTACCGATCGGATTGTGCCTCTCGTGTGTTCCTCAAGTGATCTAGTGATGCTGACGGCAGCTCCTGAGCAAGGAAGAGAAGATCCGTGTACCGGCTGCGATGAAAACACGTGTGTCGTGAAGGTTAGTGCATCCTCTCCTAATTTCTCGGGTTGCATTCATTGCTTGGATCACTCCCGCGGCAACCCGACCACCTGTCTTTTGTGTGTAAAGCGTCAATGGAACAGTTAGCTACTTCCCGCAATACAGTCCATTACCGCACTCGGCCATGCGCCACCAAATTGTATAAGACATAAGATTTGCGCGCACCAAGGACCCGTTTCTCTCGCGACATGGGGTCAAAATATGTGTCGCTAACTTTATTGAGGGGATAAACAGTGTACAATAGCAAACAGCACCTAGAGTATAGCAGACAGCGTCATTCCGCAGTTCACATTCACTAATAGTGAGCTATCGGGTAAGTCGCACGCACAAAATATTATTTCTTTGCACGCAGTATTTATTTTACCTAGTAGTGTACTTGTGTTTGGATTGCCAAAGGGTTTATTGAACCTTGCCATTTTTAATAAGTTTATTTACAAGAGGTGTACAAGAATAAATTACTTCATTGTTCGCGGTTGAGGATAATGTAGTAATATTTACAATACGTGATTCATTTCCTCTTGTCGTCCTTAAGTTAAATAGGTATAACTATCTAGAAGCATCTATTTGTTTTTGTGTGCATTTGTATTACAAGGTGAAGTTTTTTTTATAAGTACAGATCTAAACAAATATCTAGAGTAGGTATATCTCACATTTAGGCATCTTGCTTAAGAGCCTAAGTAGAATCTATGGGACTGTTTTTAAAGATTGGTAATTGTTTTTTTTTTTATTTAATCTATAGTAAGTTTTACTTTCCGATATTTTTAAACGTCATTACTTATTTTAGATTTCTTTTACTGAAGCTGTTGGTGTACAGCGTTTAAAAATTAGTAAATACAAAAATATTTTTTTATTTTTATTATTTTCATGTTATTATTGTTTATTTTTTTACTTTGTGTTTGCTCTTTTTAATATTTTGAGCATTCTCTCAATCATTTAAGATTTATTGTGTTGGTATTAATTCATACGAGTTAAGCATTACGCTTATTTAGAAGTGTGAAGTGTCAAGTGTGAATAGTGAAATACAATGTGATGCGAAGTGTGACGGGGTTCCTCAAAGTTATTCGGAGCACAAGGTAGCTTCTAGTCGGTAGATCTACTGATTGATGGTAGAAGCTCTGGCGCAAGCTTGTCCCGCGGGGGTCAGACGCCAATCGCACCCAAAAAACCTAAAAGAGGAACAAGAGTAAGCAGTTTCTGGTGACATCCTCGGATGGAACCGAGAAGAAACTCACGATGAGAAAGATGATAGCGTCTTAAAAGTATTTTCATTATGTGTAGTATTAATTATCACATAATATTATAGTTATTTTGTTCATGTTGGCTGACGTTTATCGACCAATATAATCCGGTGTAACATTTAATGCGATAACCTATTCCGCAGTTTAAATATATTTTCTTTTTTTTATATAAACTCACGCCTATATCCCCGAAGGTGTAGGCAGAGGTGATAGCACCCACATTTCGCCAGTTTATGCCATTAACCGGGCACTTATAAACCTGCGACAAATACACACATAACTTCGAAAAGTCATTGGTGTGTGCCATGGTAAAACCTGGGATCGAACCCGAGACCTCGTCTCAGCAGTCTATTACCCATACCACTAGGTAACCGCGGTTATATATTTTACCCAATACTTTTTCTACTTACTTAGTTACAAGCAAAATACTTAGTCCGTAATATGCACATCCGAGAGCTTTATTATATATAGTCTTCCTTTATAAACGGACTACCTATTCAACACAAAAAGAATTTTACAATTCGAATCAGTAGTTCCTGAGATTATGACGTTCAACAAAACAAATAAACATACAAACAAACTATTCAACTTACAATATCCAGTGTAGATATTATGTACAATCTTATATTAACTTAGTATACAGATAACTACGCCAAGAAACGTAGTGAGATGTAACCACGATCAATTTGACATTACCTACGATAGCATGGTTTACTTTATGAATTTAGTTGAGTTCTTAACTCAGATTAATTGAACTTACTGTGATAAACCTCCCCACGAATCAAAGGGAGCCTTAAATTAACGACATTTGCAAACCGGTGCAGGTATTTCATAAAATGACCATAATGTGCTTTTACCTCGGAGCCGGAGGACCGTGCACTCCCATTTCTACTTCTGATTTTATTTAATGTATCGGCCATCTGAACTCTCAACCTTGAGAGGAAAGCCGCTGGCGTATCGAATTGCTGGTGAGATTGACCCACACGTAATCAAAAGTAATAATGATTTTTTATGTTCCATTGAAGACAAGGTCTCTATCCGTTCTTTTGATGATTGTTATCTTATTAATATAACGTCGCGACGAGCACGTAGCTCTTCAAATGATAAAAGATTACTTGTATTATCCAGCCGTGATAGTCGAGAGACGAGGAACTTGTTATTTAGTAGTCATACATACATATAATCACGCCTTTATCCCCGGAGGGATAGGCAGAGGTGAATTAACACTCACATTTCACCAATAATTTTATTCGGTCCCACGTAATAGGGGGTGAGGGTATTGCCGTATTTCGGGCACTATTGTTGACTCGAGTCATGCATCTGAGGCTGAGTCTGGGATGTATATATCTGTTTGATGTTAAACAGCCCTATCCTTTAGTCGCCTTGTATGACACCGTATGGGAAGAGATGGGGTGGTCCAAATTCTACTCTGTCGGGATATATGACTAAGTTAGCAGACAAGCACACGAATCACCTGATGGAAAGTGGTTACCGTGACCTTACCCTACCCTATAAGAACAGAGATTTTCTGTGCCATCAGTACAGAACACAAAATCAGGAAAAGCCTTTTGGTCTTTCCACTGACAGCACATCAACTCTCCAGTGAGCTCTGGCTACCCTACTCACCGCCGGGAACACAACACGAGGTTATTATAGCCGTGGTATTCTTCTAGACAAGTGGAATACAATACGCTTGTGGAAAATAATAGAATGGATTAATTAAGGTATGTGTTAAAATATGTGTCACATTACTGTCCATCCTAAGGTTGCCTGGAAGAAATCGCTTTCAGCGATAATGCCGCCCATTGTACATTAAACTGTATATACATGTTACCTACTTGTCTCAGCTGTAAATGTATTGGTGTACAATAAAGTATTATCTATCTACCTATGTGTCAATACTGTACATTCATAATTCTATTCTACAATATGAATTGTCACTAGTCTATGGGATGGCTAGTCTACAGGCGGATTAGAAAGGGAAATCAAATTATATTCATGCGAAATCTGAGCCAGGGTTAGCTAGTCCAAATCTATTACTTCTATGCTCTGTTATGAGACTAGTAAACATATAAATACATGGAACTTTCCACGAGGTAACCGCGGTTGCCAAACTACTTATGTAGTTAAGCAACCGAGAATTGGCTAATTTATTCAATTAGTAGATAATATACTAAAATAGGCACTTAAGCGAACAAAAATAATAAAAGTAAACATATTTTTAAGTATGTTTATTTGTTTCAGAAATTAGTTTGTTAATTATATATACAGTCTACAGTCATATTATGTGTAATAAATACTTAGTTTTTATACATATCATGGTTCAGTTTTGGATTCGGTATTTTCAAGAAGATATTTTCACAAACAGTTTGGTTCTCAGCAGAGTAGAATTTGAACCACCCCATCTCTTCCTATGCGGTGTCGTACAAGGCGACTAAGAGATAGGGCTCTTTAACATCACACAGATATATACAGCCGAGACTCAGCCTCAGATGCATGATTTGAGTCAACAATAGTGCCCGGAATACGACAATAGGCTCACCTCCTATTACGTGGGACCGAATACAATTATTGGTGAAATGTGGGTGTTAATTCACCTCTACCTAACCCTCCGGGTATAAAGGCGTGATTATATGTATGTACATATATGTGTATTTCCGCAAGTTAGCGTGAGTACTCTTTGAAATAAATCCATTTTTAATGAATTCTATTGCGAATGATATGTGGTATTTTTTACACTTAGCCCGACGTGTAGGCGGTATGACTGGGGAAGTACCTCCACCCTACAGAATACCGCGGCCATAATAACTTCGTGTTGTGTTCCCGGCGGTGAGTAGGGTAGCCAGCTCATTTGAGAGTTTTTGTGCTGTCAGTGGTAAGATGAAAGGCTTGTCCTGCTTTATCTTCTACACTACCTGGACAGAAACTCTCTATTCTTACAGGGTCGGCAGCACGAATGTGACTTTTCTGATGTTGCACACGTCTTTAAGCTACAGTAACTACGTTCCATCAGGTGGGTCATGTGTTTGTCTGCCACCTAAGTTGTATAAAAAAACGTTTCGGCTGCTTTTCAGCAGAGGTGCCTAATGGTAGTTGTCAAATAGTTTGAAGTAGAAAGAAAGATAATTCATTTAATTGGAAGCACAACGAACATTACACATTGTACAGACAAAACAAAAACAATAAACGCATTTAGTAGTATGGTATCATAAGCTTTAGCAGCAGGCGGCAAATCGAAAATCGTAAACTGTAAAACAACAGCGAAACAATAAACTGATTTGATTTGATTTGATTTGATTTGAAAAGTGCCGCTATTTTGTACCTATCTATGAAGTGTAAGTTGTTTACCTCAAAGTTTTAAGTATTATTACAAAATAGTAATCTCAATTTATTCCCGTGTGAAACCGAGGCCCTATTTCATAATATTTGTATTATATAGGTGATATCATTATCATTTTTGAAATCGAGGTCAGGTCAACCTACAATAATTATTTGTAGGTAAACAGACTTTTTGTAAACAAGGCGTGGCGATACCGACAATATCTAATCTACTAGAGCGTTCTACTGTTACGTCACGAGGTCACGAGTTTGATTTCTGCTCAGTGCAAGGTCGAGTTCAATGTCAAGAGAACATGGAAAGCATGACTAGATGATATTCCAGAAAGACTGTCAATCAATCACCGGGACATTAGGCTTCTCCCAATTTTGGGAGGCTTTGGCTAACTGTTTCCAATTTGGCCAGACGGGTTGGTACAAGGTTTTATTTCGAGTTTTCCTTCTTGTAGTGATATTGTCTGCGTATTTTTCCATTAGTAAATACTTCTTTTGTCTCTTTAACTTGTATGGAATGCATAGGTTGATGAGCTTTCAGTAAGCCTTGCGATGTATAGTTCGCTGATCTCCTTTCATGTTGTCTCTTTAACCAATAACGTACATATAAGTATATGAGATTAAAGATAGGTTTAAGACCTAGTATCATGTCCATATGATAAATGTAGAATGTTTTTGTTGTCTCTTTAACCTGTATGAAAATCATAATTCTTTGAGATTCAAATAAAACTGATAATGTTTTATTTACGTAATTTAAACGTGATGAAAGAAAAAGAAATGAAAGAAAATATTTTTCTTTAACTTAGCTTATACATAAATATAGACAGTACAGCAATAAAAACCAAAGAAAAAAAAATGGCCGACTCTCAGCTTAATGCTATCCGCGTTGTGTGCAGGCGGACAGCGCTGGTTTTCAAAGACCATCAGTGTATCTTTAACCTGTTTTAACCGCGGACTAGATTACCCGGTTATTCACACTAGTTATACTTTATTGGTGAAGATTGTACGGTCTGCTATAATACAGGTTACAAGCTTTGCTCAACAGTAGATGCTTCAGATAACAAATAAAAAGTTCATTAGTAAAATTGTTTGAAATTTATGCGCATTTTTGTAAGTAATATGTTTGAGACCAAATGTTAAATAACAATATTTAGTGTCAATGTTAAATATTTCACAACTTTTTTTACGCTGTTCTTTAAATCGAGGCGTATCATAATTTACTTAGTTAGTGTGGACACGAGACGAAAGTCATGCTGTGTCTGCCTGGCTGACATTGTTCGACATCATGTCTCATTCGTTTCGGACAAACAATCTGATGACGCAACCATGATGGTTTAGCATTTGACAATTTCTTAGGTGTTACTCAACAATAAAAACCGGTTCTTTGTTATGTTATTGAATCAATCTTAGTAATACATGCCTACATAATATTGGTAATATATACACCGAAATACCAAGGCATCAAACACGTTTTATACCTCTTATATGTATAGCGGTAGCCTAGTGCTATGGCACACCAATGACTTTTCGATGCTTTTCAAAGTTATGCGTATATTTATCGCAGGTTTATAAGTGCCCGATTAATGGCAATAGGCTCGCCACCTATTACATTGGGACCTGAACATAAGCTGACGAAATGTGGGTGCTAGCACCTCTGCCTACCCCTTCGGGAATACAGGCGTGAGTTTATGTTATGTTAAAATGACTTTTCAAACATGTTATTGTTTTAAAAGCAAGCCAAAATTGGGGGCAAATCATTTAGCACCAATTTATACAGCACCGAACTCATACCGTACCGTATAGCCATAGAATAATTTTGGTGCTATTCAAATTGACATGCCCCAAAAGGTGTCGTTATCTGGGTTTTAAAGTTTTGCAATATGAATGCTCACAGCAAATATATTTTCTATTGTTGCAGATAATTCAAGATGATCAAGACATTATTTGTGTTATTGGCTTCGGCCACTGCGCTGGTCTTCGCTGCAGAAGTAAGTAATTGAGTATTTTCCTGGCACACACAATATCTGATTATTATTCTAAACTGAATATTATCATTCATATATGACCATAATCATGCATAATAAGTAAGTGAACGTACAATAGCTAAAATCCTAATGTGACCAGCATGATTGCCTTGTGACCATCGTGATTGACCAATAAGTTGTGATACGTGTTTCCTTCTTCCTATAGTCCTGGGTCCTTTAAGCGGGGCGTGAAAAAGCAAATGATGAGGCCGTCAAGCTGAGTGTCACCATTGTCACACGGTATGTGTAAGTAATGGTGACCCTCTTTTCATCGACTTGCCTTCAGCTTACCATCAGGCAAGGCGAAGTCCAATTGACGTGTCCTATATGTAAAAAAAAAAACTTTTTTATTCATTCATTATAGCCTTATAACTAATGTATGTTTACACATAAAAACAAATAGGTATATAAACATAAAATTATCCAAAAACTACAAAAGCAACAGTAAAGAGCACACTGGAGAGTTTTTGTACTGTCAGTGGGAAGACCAAAAGCTTGTCCTGCTTTGTCTTTTACACTGAGGGCACAGAAACTCTTGTGCTTACAGGGTTGGCAGTGTGATTGTGACGTGACTCTCTTGGTATTGCACACGTCCATAGGCCACAGTAACCACTTTGCATCAGGTGGGCCGTGTGCTTGTCTGCCAACCAAGTGGTGCTTGACAGTGTACTTAGGACACAGGAAGCATTCCCACACTGACTTACTATAGAATGCCTTTGCTCGAGAAATCTGCACAATGATCACCAGTATCTTTCCTCAGATGCTTGCTGTATTTTTTTATAGATATACTTAGATCGTTGCGTGGCGGTAGTGAACGCAGCCGCTACGCAGGAGGCGCGGGGTCAATCACCGCTTAGCCCAAATATTTGTATGCATTAATATGAGTATTTGCAATGGCCTGGTCGTACCTCGGAGAGCACGTTGAGCCATGAGCATGATGCCATACGAACATCTAGAGCCCCCAATAGTCCGACTAGTCTAACTACAGAACTTCGATATCTCTTCGATATGTGGAGCTTAGATGGCAGTCGCTTCATGGAAATCAATCGCATCTTAGTAAGATTAGAAAACCGATCCTAACTGAGTTGGAAAAGACTAAGAGAATGATAATGACTTAGGTCGTTGATTGAACGTAGCCACATGGAACCTAACCGTTTCCTTCTTCCTACAGTCCCGGGTCTTTTAAGCGGGGAGTGCAAAAGCATGTGATGAGGGCGTCGAACTGAGTGTCACCATTGTAACATGATATATATAAGTAATACTAACCTTGTCTTCAGCGTACCATCAGGCGAGGCGAAGTCTAATTGACGTGTCCTATATAAAAAAAAATCTCACCTATAAGCTGGTACACCGGTTGCTGAACGTTACAAGGTTCAGGCGAAGGTTTTACTCTCAATGTTGGAAAGTCAGACCACAGTCGCTCCCATCATAATAAACCAAATCAAAAGGAGGAGGATAGTAAGCGGTTCCTGGGCTGTTGAAGGCCTCGAGAACAACGCTAAGATCATGATGGCATATTAAATACAATATCTTACTCGCTTTAGGGTAATCGAGCTATCGCATATCTCGTTGCTGATGGTGTACGCGGAAACGTCACCTTTACCGAAGAGACTAACGGCAAAGTGAAGGTCACCGGCACAATCATCGGCTTGGCAGAAGGAGACTACGGCTTCCACGTCCACGAGAAGGGAGACCTTACTGGAGGATGCGCCAGCACCCTCTCCCACTTCAACCCTCATGGGGTAGGTATACGTTTCTGATTATAGAGATTAATAGAATATTCTAGGATCTAGAATTTATTGGATAAAGTAGTGTGAACCTTAATGTATGCGTGCCTGCCGGCTTGGTACGGCGAGCATTTGTCTATTTTAAAGGCAGGTGAAAGAGAAAAGTGGTTCCTAACCGAACTTTTTATTACTAAAATTTACGTATATTTTAGAAAAAATTGTTATAATTAATATTCAATATTGCCTGAAAGTTTCCATCGGCGATCAAAAAAATGGAAAAGCTTATTTTGGGATAACCTTGCAACTTAAGGATTTAAAAAATAATTTGACCGACTCTCAGATCTACCAAATATGTAAAAAATCATAAGAATAGGTCAAGCCAATTTTGGAGTTTGCAAGTAAAGACTGTGAGTAGGTAGATAGAGAATTTTATAATATTAGATTTATTTCTTTATTACAGAACCAACACGGACATCCTGGTGATAAAAACCGCCACGTGGGTGACCTCGGCAACGTTCACTTTGACTCGACCAAAACAGCCACTTTAGATTTTGAGGACTCCTTCCTGAAGCTAAGTGGTCCGGACAGCATTATCGGCAGAGGGCTGGTCCTCCACGCTGGTACCGACGACTACGGCAGGACCAACCACCCCGACTCGAAGACAACTGGAAACGCTGGGGGGCGAGTTGCGTGCGCCGTCATCGGAATACTGTAGGCATCTCTTTCTTCTGCCGAGCACAAATTCTCTCTTATCCTGTTTATAATAATTTAAGCTGGTTATCTATGCGTAACGCTAATGTTTCGACGGTCTACTTTCTTCCTAAGTTGGTGTATCAATATACAACTCTCTGTTGTGTCCATTACATGAATAACCATAATGATATTTTCCTTCCATCCTGGACGATACCTATTTTTAACGAATTTTCTCGTGATTTGTTTGGTGTTTATTTTAGTAACTATACTGGTCTGTTTCGATTTCTTTTCTGTTCCGTTATAAATGTCTTATAAAGTTGTTTGACTGGCATCGTTGTAATAACTCATATTACTAACTTGGCTAAAAGCTATAAACATGCTTAATGTATTGTCTGTAGAACTCTTACAAAATTTACGTATTTGTACAGATTTTCTTGAGGCTGTAGATATAAGTTCTGACGAAAATAAACAATGACATGTTTAGGAATCCTCTAACCGCGAATCTCATGAGGTTTCCTAATATTCATGTAAAATCATTATCACCACTGTATTAGTTCCGGTTACATTCCAAAAATTTGCAATTTGAAGATCCTACGATTCTCATAATATTGTTTATCTAGACTATTATGGGAGCAAGTGGCATTTGATCCCTCAACACAGATAGGAAAGTCAACACCAGATCTTCATTAATCAGCAGTTGTATCGGTTTGTAGCTGAGGCTCCGAAGATCTTGTAGAAACTCCTTACATCGCTGGATTACCACCAATATTAGTTCTCCTAATAAGCTTACCAGATACATTAGGCCCCTATTCTACGTCACTTAGTCTTGAATCTCGATTTGTTTATGGACATATTGTAAAGAGAGATTGACAAATTTGACTTCTTTTCTTTTTGATGGCTTTTGCAGCGAATCACCGCAATTTTGCCAATGTCAAGTTAAAATTATTAAACCGCAACTTGAAAAACTTGACATTAGCGTCATAGTGAGAGGCCAATGTAAATTTTTTCAAGACCTACATTATTCATTTGTATACAATGGTGTTATTATTGGTTATTTTATATTCATTCGGAGCATGATTTTATCGTATATCAACCATGACTGTTTTTAACTAAAAAAATGAATAAATGCGCGATATAAATGTTGTTTTTATTTGTAGGTATCATTAAAAACACCCTTGAATCTTTAGGTCTAGGTTCAGGTTTTTTTTTATAATAAAATATTATAATCAAAGTTACTAATATTCCCTCTAACAGCCTCTACAGCTAAGCGAAATTGCTTGTACGTAGTGTAATAGCCAGGATTCGAACCCAGGACCTTTCGATCGTAAGACCACCCCCTTAACCACTAAGCTACCGGCGCTCATTAATGTTTTATAACTGATTAAAATGAGGCATGTCCCTTTTTTAAAAAAATATTTTCTTCAGTGCAGTTAACTCCATATCTACTAATTAGTTCTTACATTATTATGTATAGGCAAACCTGTCAATGAAGTTAGCAAATAATCTGATATGTAAACTGCTCAACTGTCACTAGACAAGTGGCAATTCGATGACCGGTGTATTGCAAAATAGAATGACGAACGTATGGGATTTGACGTTTATGTCATGCGTTGTCAACTGTCAAATAGGTACGTCAAATCTCAAACTTATGTCATTCTACTCTATAGTGAAACCAACAATCCTGTGAGGGTAGTATTTTTCTGATCGAGCAGTCTTATTCATGCAGATAAGGCAACTTATTGTAATGGTACAGTAATTCAATTTAATTTTTGATCAAGTGCCTGCTCTTGCGGATAAGGAAGATGAGCAGCAAGTTTGAGGCTAAGTTTGCACAAGGGTCAGAAACCGGTGTCTGATGACTTTTTTAGATTTATACTGAGTGGATGAATCCGTAATTAAATAATCTATCATGGTGATGGAATGAGGAAAGCGACCTTTTATTTAAAAAGTAGTGTCCGACTCAGTTGGACTAGTAGGTTTGATTGTTTTAAACATTGTTTATGGATGTTAAATAAGAGAGTGAGAAAGAATATCATTTTCGTATTTTGTCTTCCCCTTCTCCTGCAGGCGATAATGCGAGAGTGATGTTGTAGAGTGATGTCGCAAGTAACCAACCGGGCAATATAACCAATGAGACCATGGGTATTTCTAGATATTTATGCAGAATGTGAATGTGTGGTACAGTACCATAAATGTATACTAGGTAATTCCATTCTGCATAAATACTGTCACTTTTGAAACCACATCAAACCTACTTATCGTTGCTAACCAATCGGAAGTAAATATAATATTGTCGCCAATCGGGCAATTTTCCCAGGTTCTGCACTGCTACTGAGAAAATAAAATCGTAATAGAAAAGTCAATGACATGTCAATTATCTACAACTCCCTTATTTTCAATTCGGGCGTTATAATTAGGTATACATTAGTTACACCATTGTTCTATTTATTCATTTGATACTTAACACATCGAATAAGATAGAACAGTATAGAATATGATGTTACAAAAATATTTTTCCAAAAACTATTAGAAATTGGATAGTACAAGCTGCAAGCCAACAATTGCCACTTGTCAGAGGGGCTGTCAAGTGGCAATTCATTAGCCGGCGTATTGTAGAAAAGAATGACGAATGTATGGAATTTGACGTTCATGACATGCGTTGACGACTGTCATAAACGTCAAATCATTCTATTCTATTCAATTCTTGATAGCTCTGTGCTTTTAGCATCAATCCGTCCCGTAGTAGTTTATAAAATTATTAATGGCGAGACGTCAATGTCAAGTTTTTTAATAAATTTCACCAGAGCCATGTTAGCCACGCCAGTAAATTTGTTTCCGTGTGTCCACACCCCACGAGATTCAGGTGGTAGATCAGGACGTGTGGTTGGATTTTAGGGGGCCATTCTATTCTACAATACGGCAGTCAACAAATTGCCACTGTCATGTCTAGAGTGACAGGACAAATACAAGCGAATGAATAATCTAGTATCGATAACCGAAATACACGCGGACGGTACCGCGAATCAGTATTACATACATACATATAATCACGCCTTTAACACTGGAGGGTGAGGCAGAGGTGAATTAACACCCACATTTCACCAATAATCGTAATCGGTCCCACGTAATAGGGGGTGAACGTATTGCCGTTATTCCGGGCACTATTGTTGACTCGAGCCATGCATCTGAGGCTGAGTCTGAGCTGTATATATCTGTCCGATGTTAAACAGCCCTATTCCTAAGTCGCCTTGTACGACACCGCATTGGAAGAAATGGGGTGGCCCTAATTCTACTCTGCCGGATACCACTGTTATAAAGTACCTCATCCTTGTGACATGCTAACGACCTTTATTGGCATAAAATGGCTTTTGGAATAATATTGCCTAAGTTATAAATACGAGTGGCGTTACCTAATGTACCCAGCGCCATCTAGCGACAGCAAGCTGAATTACTTCGATGCTAATACATATAAGTACCAATCCTGAATCGCGAAAGTGAAGTTCTCGCGCTGACATAAGTAATATTATTATATACCTACAACATCCTCGTTGGGTCGTTTGCACCGTCACCTGCTGAGTGGTACAACCGACCTTGTTTGGTTGAAGGTACATCACGTAACGTTTCGTATCTTTACTTTTAAATAGCTGATGCTCACGACTCCGCCCTCCTGAATGTCGGTTTTCGATTTTGATTTATATCTCTAGTTCAACCAATCAATTGCAATCAAACATACAGCAGTTTTTTTAGTCTGACTAGGGTTTTTATTATCTACACGAAACAGACACCAGCCCGTGTGCACCTGCACGATGCAGCGCAGACCCTAAAACTATGTCTATGTGTATCATCGAAATTTGTTTTAAGCGCTTTCTGTTCCGTTTCGTTTATTGTACCAATTTCGATCCAAGTTCTATTACTACTATTTTTCAAGGCGTGCTGATGGGGAAATCCCCGCTACAGTATTTAAAAGTAACCTTTTTTCTTGTGAATAAAACAGCTATTTTCCTTTATGTTTTTTTTTTTGTTAAGGTCAAATATAAACTTTGTAGTGTTGATTATAGGATATTTTATTGTTGGCCTTATAATTGCCACAGTAGGTATCTACTATTATATGGCTACCAAATATTGTAGATCTGTTGCTACTAGAAAGTAAGAAAGAAAGAAAAATATTTTATTCAAGCCCCACACAGCGCTATTGTCCGCAGAAAATGACACCGCGTTCCTCGTCTCGAATAGAAATAGGTTAGAAGAGATTGTAAAACCGCGGTAGCCTAGTGGTATGGGTAATGGACTGCTAAGACGAGGTCTCGGGTTCGATCCCAGGTTTTACCAAGGCACGCACCAATGACTTTTCGATGCTTTTCGAAGTTATGTGTGTATTTATCGCAGGTTTATAAGTGCCCGGTTAATGGCAATAGGCTCGCCACCTATTACATTGGGACCTAAACATAAACTGGCGAAATGTGGGTGCTGGCACATCTGCCTACCCCTTCGAGGATATAGGCGTGAGTTTATGTTATGTTATGTAGAAGCCAATCGGCTGAGGTCTAGCTGAGACTTCCACAGATCTCTTTGTGCTACATTTTGGCGTTAGATCTACTATTTTGCTGACAAACCTTAGTATTATATTATTTGTGCATACAGTAATTTTGTTTAACAGCATCTGTGGCACGGCAGTAGTACGCCGAAGGCGCGGGTTGTATCCCCGCTCAGGGCAAATACTGCATTGCATTGCATTGGTCTGATCGTGCCTTGGAGAGCACGTTAAACCGTGTCGGTCCCAGTTTTCATACGTACTATGGCAGTCGTTACGGGAAGTCGGAGTCCTAAAATGTCCAACAAAACTGATTTAACTGCAATACATCAATATCGCTTTTGGGTTGTGGAGGTCATGTGGCAGTCGCTTCACGGAAAATATTGATGTTTAGCCAAATCCGTAGTTAGACTGTGAAAGCGGACCCCAGACTATAAGGTGAAAGCTTCAGATTCGACTGGGTTAATCGCTAGGATGAAGAAGAAGTATATTAGTATGTATGTATGTGTGTATATGTGTATGTGTATATTTGCCTGTTGTCTGGGTTATACATATTGTATACCTTTTTATATTACGAAATAGCGAAGCGACTGATCGACGCTTCCCGTGACCATAAGGCTGACCTTTACCTCGCTCAAAGAATTGGCATCGCCATTCAGCGTGGTAATGCCGCCAGCCTCTTAGGCACGGTACCAGTAGAGATCGATGGGGAGGAATTTTTCGATGCCTAAAATTGCAGTCTCCCTCTTTTCCTCTATTCCATATTTGTATATATTGTATAGTTAGCATAGTTTTATATAAATTTGTAAGTAATTGTATATTATAATAGCATATTTTATGTACCTAAACAATCTACACTTTCATGTAAACTAGACTTTGCCTCTCGTATTGCAATTCCTGTGTGCACTCCCGGGTTTGCTGGAAGAGAACTCAACTTTGAGTTAATCTCGTCTTCGTACATTACATCTCACCTTTTTGTATAAATGTAATTTATGTGTACAATAAAGTATAAATAAGAAAAGTAATAATAAATAATATATTTTTCCTTTCACAGAGACTGTGGTGCTGCAGGCTGTAACAGTGCAACTTCGGTCTTCACGCTGACTTCATTATTCACATTAGTATCAGCTGCTCTGTTTGTAGCCATGTTTTAATGAAAAAACATAGCTATAAGTACCTAAAGATATTTAAACTATCATGGTCACACATTATTATCATAGATATCGGGATATTTACCATGATATTTCGAATGCTGGGGTGCTGATGTAAGCACCATACAAAAACAAAAACTGACGATTAATCTCAATATATCTAATAGTAATGACATAAGTTATTTCTAGTTTTTAGGGTTTCGTAATTCAAGGTTTACTATTGAAACCCTATTACCACAGATTAACTAAATACTATTAGGTACTAAGACTACATTGTATGTGTGTCTATCAGTGTGTTGTTTCTCATAAACTGCAATTGTGAGACAGTTGTAATTTGACAGAGTGTGTTACTTCATAATTATGTAACGGTACGTGACTTAACATAAACATAAACTCATAAACTCATGCCTATATCCCCGAAGGGGCATGCAGAGGTGCTAGCACCCACATTTCGCGAGTGTAAGTTTAGGATGATTTAATGGCGAAAAGTCCCGTAGCGTTATATAATTATTAATTCACATCGCCATAGTTTTAAAATAACAAGAGTGTGTTACTATTTCCGCCATAACAGTATACAGATACTTTTCACAGATTAAAAAAATAGTATTGTTATCATTCCTTTCTCTATTGTTGTTACCTTTGGTACCTACAGAACCTCTCGAATGCAAGACCGTCTCGCAATTGACCGGTTTTTATTTAAAACTTTGTATTTTTATTGTACTTACTAACCTGATTTGTACTTAAATATAAGTATTATAATATTTATAAGCACCATTTTCAATTTGAATAAATTATTAAATGAAGATATTAAACTGAAATTTTATTTTATTTTTTGACCCAGCTCCTAATGACCTCTAAAAGTCAAAAGTCAAAAATCATTTCTTACTTACTTACATTTATTCTGTATAGACCATCAAATCGGCACTTACAAAACGTCAATGAAAAAGGAACATGAAAATCAGTTTAGTAAATGGACCACCGCACCGGATCGAAATGCGGCCCCGACCTGAGAAGACTCCGGCAACTCGGAGGGCATTTTTTTTCTTACAAACATTTCATATTAAAATTTACTTGAGTAGCATAGTTGAGCGAACAGCTCATTACCAAGCTTGTTTATCATCTAAGTATTTTTGGATTTTATAATAGCCTTGCCTCTATGATCTTGTTCCATAAAATCAAAACAAATTTTACTCTACCCCTCTAAAAGGTAGCTTAGGAGTAGGAATACGATCACTCAAGAGGTCTCAGGTACCGGATCATTACACTAAAACAGACCATGCTTGGTCGCGATAACCGACTTCCGGCGGGTAGCTTGCAATTCAGAAAAATTATGAAAATGGTTTTGTTTGTTACCCAATCAATTAATTAGCCCTATTGCAGTCCACTGCTGGACATAGGCCTCTCTTGATGTTGGGAGGCTTTGGCCTACTGTTTCCACGCTTTCTGGTTAGTAGAGGGTTTTATTTCGAGTTTTCCTTCTCTCGCAGTGATATCGTCTGCGTATTTTTCTGTTAGTCGCCTCTTACGATAACCTTTAGAGAAGATGGAGTGGTGATACTTGTATACTTTCTCTGTCTCATACGGGTTACCCAACTACGAAAAATAATATTTTACACTAGCTGTTGCCCGCGGCTCCGCCCGTGTGGATGTCGGTTATCGCTTAGTGTTGAGTCAACACTATTGAGCATATAAAATGTCTAAAATAAAAGTAGCCTACGTTACTCTTTATTACATCAGCTAGCTGCCAATAAACACTGTCTGTCTGTCTGTTTGTTCCGGCTAATCTCTGAAATGGCTGGACCGATTTTGACGGGGCTTTTATTGGCAGGTAGCTGATGTAATAAGGAGTAACGTAGGCTACTTTTATTTTAGAAAAAAATTATACTCAATAGCGTTGACTCAGCATAAAGCGATAACCAACATCTACGCGGGCCGAGTTGCGGGCAACAGCTAGTCTTATATAACTGGCATCTCAAAATGCTTTCTTAGGGGATGCCTACGTCATAGCAAGGTCTCAGCCCGATCAGTTTAAAATTGACTAAGTTTCATACAAACTTTCATCCCCTATTTTAAACCCCTTGGGGTTAGAATTAATCAAAATCCTTTCTTAGCGGATGCCTACGTCATAACATCTACCTGCATGCCGAATTTCAGCCCGATCTGTCGAGTGGTTTGGGCTGTGCGTTGAAAGATCACTATGTCAGTCAGTCAGTCACCTTTGTGTTATATATATTTAGATAGATAACGCATTCCTGTACCTATCATTCGATCGACAACTGGGCAAAGGATACTTTTATAGGCAGAGGTGAATTAACACCCACAATTCACCAATCTTTACATTCGGTCCCACGTAATAAGGGAGTGAGCCTATTGCCGTATCCGGGCACTATTGTTTACTCGAGTCATGCATCTGAAGCTATGTCTGGGCTGCATATAAATCTGTCTGATTAACATCAGGATGATGAACAACTAAGGAACAGTCTTACTCCTTAGTCGCCTTGTGTTACACTGCATGGGAGGAGAAGGGGCGGCCCAAATTCTGCTCTGCCTCACTGTGTGTGTTCTACCGCCTGTACAATGGTTTATGATCAGATGAATTGTTTTACATGATGCCCGTAGCTACATTCTATCATCGCACCTCTCGCCATAGGCAGGGAATTCATCCTCACACATTGCGACCTGAGACGGTGCGCCCTGTGCGGTATGAAAGAAACTTCATCCCACGCACACTCAAGCTGTGGAATGACCTCCCTGCTGCGGTTTACCCAAGCGCCTACAATATGGGGTTCTTCAAGAGGGGCATCAGAAGGTTTCTTCATGGTCGGCAGCGCGAGTGTGACACCCCTGGTGTTGCATACGTCCATAGGCCACGGTGACCGCTTCCCATCAGGTGTGCCGTGTGCTTGTCTGCCAACTAAGTGGTATAAAAAAAAAACACGTGACTACGTCTGCATAGGTAATCCTAAAGTTCTAGAACATTTGCCTTATTCAAGAACACTATATTGTTTTAGCTAAACATTCCGCTACTATTTTTTTTAATAAAGACTATGAGCAACCCCAATTACTAATATTCTCTCAAACCTGTCCAACTAAGCTAAATTGCTTGTTCTAGGAGTGGGTTCATATCGGTAGTGTAATATCCAGGACTCGCAGCCGGGACCTCTCGATCATAAAGCCGACTCCTTAACCATTAAGCTGCCGACCGAAATTATTTGACAATAAAAATTATGACAACGTAATTGTTTATTTATTATTTAGTTCATACAAATAACTAATTAGAAGTAGAGACCAGAATTCGATATCTATGACCAGAATCATCGTTAATCATTAAATTTAGCCATTATCTTGTTATTTTCTAACTCCCAAGCTCCCTCAAAACAAGTTACACAAATACCTATGGCTTATAATTGTTAGTAATTCCTATAAACCTGTTACCTACCATTTTTATACTTCTTAACAGTCTAGAAGGACGACTGTTCTTTTTATTTTTAGCTATGAGAAATGTTTATTACCCAGTCAACGATAGGACGGGCCGGGTCATACAAAAGTCGAAGTTTTTAGATATCTAGTTTATACATATTAAAAGGTAGTTACTAAATTTATTGGTGGCTGCTGATATTACTGTTGTGGAACGAGATGAATTCAAAGCTACGTTAGGTATTCTCAAAATTTGTCTTTTTTTTCTGTTGACACGTCAATATGATTTCACTATTACAACGCCAGCAATGTTACAATGGTAGCCTCATCAGGTGCATTCTCACGCCCCGCTTAAAGGACCCGGGACTGTAGTAGAAGGAAAAACGTGAGCTGGTAAAGAGTTCCAAGACATTGACAAAATATTTTATTGAATTCCATCCAGTTGTTTCAGCGACTTGAGATTTTTTTTTATCTTTATTTACCATAAGGTGAGGGCTTGATCACGCACTGGCCATGTCACTTGAGATTTCAAACATATAAATGTAACACACAGAAGAGATAGAGTATGGTTGCGCCGATAGTAAAATTTGTATTTTCCCGCTCAATAGTATTGATTGATACTGAACACACGCTTCCTATACCCATCTCCCTCCCGCACTACCTTTAAAGTGAGATAGCAATAGTTTTCGCCCCGCCCAATTGTTGAAATGGCCGCATCTTGACTTCCGCATCGAACTAGCAATCAATGGCGGCGGCGCGCGCGACTCTCAGAAATTAATAATATTTGTTGGATTTTAACCGCTTTCATAGACTTTTACCGATCGGATTGTGCCTCTCGTGTCCCTCAAGTGATTTAGTGAAGTGGGCAGTAGCTCCTGAGCCAGGAAGAGAAGACCGGTGCACCGGCTCCGACAGCACGTGGCGTCATAAAGGTTAGTGCATCCTCTCCTACTTTCTTGGGTTGCATTCACTGCCTAAACCACCTCCGCGGCAACCCGATCACCTATCTTGTTTGTTGTGTAAAGTGTCATCTGAAATATTTAGCTTCATCCCCCGTAAAATACAGTCCACTAGCTCACGTGGCGTGGGAATCGCGCCACCAGAGTACACTATTACGTTCGCAACCTGCAGCTGCAATAGTTGCAGCTTTTTGGCGTGAGGGTTCTGCTGTAGCTTTTTTTTTAAATTCATTTATTCATATACATATGCATTACACTTTTTTTTAGGTAACAGTAAACCGTAAAGGTTTGTATCGGTACTCATTTGTATTTAATTATTTTTTTATACCACTTAAGTGGCAGACAAGCGTACGGCGTACCCGTTGGAAAGCGGTTACCGTGGCCTATGGACGTGTCTAACACTGACGGCACAGAGTTTCTGTGCCGTCAGTGTAGAGGACGAAGCAGGACAAGCCTTTATTCATTCCATTGATAGCACAAATTCTCCAGTGAGCTCTGGCTACCCTACTCACCGCTGGGAACACAACACGAAGTTATAATGACCGCGGTATTCTGTAGGTTAATATTTTGCTACCTCTAAGAAGTCTAGTAATACACACTTTTAACGTTGCCAGGAGAGACCTTAGTGCAATCCAGGCTCTCTAGTCTACTAAAGTAAAACCACTATTGTACCACCAGACACTGCAAAAATTTACGTACAATTTTAAACTTTATTCTTAACCTACACTTAAAGTTCAAAATTAAATGAAATGAGTTTATTACACTTTTTTATTCTTTCTGTAAAAAGACTTTTAGGTTTGGCCTTTAACAGCATAACTTTAAAGCGCAAAAATTAAATGGATTTTTTTAGCAGTACCTGTGGTATGACATTGGTTTTGCTTTAGCAAAATCGAGGGCCAGATAAGTCAGTTCAAGGCATTCTAGAAAGAGAGAAACATTTACAATCATAATCAGATAAGGTCTTAGATGTCACCCGCACAACATCTGATCAAGAACCAAGCGGTTCGGTGACTCTTTTATCTGTCGCACCATTAAGGCCTGGAATTCATTAGCAGCTCACGTGTTTCGTTCTTCTTACAGTCTTGGATCCTTTAAGCGGGGCGTGAAAAAGCATATGATGAGGCCGTCAAGCTGAGTGTCACCGTTGTCACACGGTATGTGTAAGTAATAGTGACCCTGTTTTCTGAGACTTTGCCTTCAGCAAGGCGAAGTGTAATTGACGTGTTCTATATACATATATATAAATATATAAAAAAAAAGATCGATCCTGACGAACAAACATGAGTACTTTGATCTTGATGATGCGTTTGTTCCCCCCCCCCCCCCTCTTCTTGTTGACTGACTGTTCTGATATTTGGTACATACCTTTAGTTCGTACAATAGTACTGATATATCAATGAAACAGTTTAGTGTTTTGAGGCTCAAAATGATCTATATAAGTAGGATATAAAATATGACCTTATTTACAATTACAATGTAACCATGGTAGCCTAGTGGTATGGGTAATGGACTGCTGAGACGAGGTCTCGGGTTCGATCCCAGGTTTTACCATGGCACATACCAATGACTATTCGATGCTTTTCAAAGTTATGTGTGTATTCATCGCAGGTTTATAAGTGCCCGGTTAATGGCAATAGGTTCGCCACTTATTACATCGGTAGGTACCTAAACATAAACTGGCGAAATGTGAGTGCCAGCACATCTGCCTACCCCTTCGGGGATATAGGCGTGAGTTTATGTTATGTATGTTACAATGTACAAGGATAAACACGAAGAGACTCAGAGTTCTTCAGTTACATACAAACGCACTAACTTATGGTACCAAATCTTTGGTAGGAGTTGAAAATACAGTATAATTATTAGAGACTAGTTAGATCATACTGGCATCAAACAAGCTCTGCTATTTTTATATTAATTTGAGTTAGTAGTAGGCAGCAGGCCTAGTGGGCCTAACGAATAAAAATACAAATAATAACAAGTTATTTGTTATTAAACGAAGTTAGGTTATTCACATATAACAAAGTATAATATCTAATTTATCTACCTAATCCATTTTCCTCGTTTATTTTGCATTCAGAGATTTTGTCATAGTGCAGATAATAATCAGTAGTTCAATTTCTATATTAATATATACGGGTGTTCCATTACCTTCCTCTATTTCGATTTCTCAGTATCTACATGACGACAAAACATTGCACTTTGTTTTTGAGATACCTAATTACCTACAGGTACTCATTAGGAGCTTAATGAGGGTAAGGTTGGACAAGTTACATAGACAAATTAAATAAAAAAATTAATCTATACTAATATTATAAAGCTTCAGAGTTTGTTTGTTTGTTTGAACGCGCTAATCTCTGGAACTACTGATCCGATTTTAATGATTCTTTCAGTGTTGGGTAGTCCATTTATCGAAGAAGGTTTTAGGCTATATATCATCACGCTACTACTTAAGGGCGCGGAGCATTGATAATAAATGTTAACAAATCCGGCAATTTTTCATACATATTTTGAAGACTAAAACATACGAGCTCAAAGGGATATGAAGCTCCAAAATATACCCCGGGCGAAGCTGGTGTGGGTCAGCTAGTATTTGTATAAACAAAAGTGAAGAACTCTAAAATTATTTAAAAATTGATTTGCAAATAGACCAAAAAAGCCGCTACTTTCTAGCTGGAGTCTTTTCAGATTGGAGCCGCGTTTCGAAACGTCCAGTGGTGCGTTTGCCCAACAAATGTTTTTTTTTTAATGTCTTGTAAGTGCCACGTCTATTGCCTATTCTATCAATCAATCAATTAGCCCATCTTTGTCCACTGCTGGACATAGGCCTCTCCCAATGCGCGCCATTTTTTTCGATCCTCTGCCTTCCGCACCCAGTCTGTCGCAGCCACGTTTTTCAGGTCATCCTTCCATCTAGCTAGGGGGCGTCCTTACCTTCCGTTTACCTTCTCGCGGTCTCCACTCTAGGACTCGTTTGCTCCAATTTCTATAAAATGTTTAATGATAAAGGCTATTCATAAATATTATTGTAAAAATTACCTTTTCTTCCCACGTGATTCATAAATAGGTTTCCGATTTATTCTCGATTTGTTCCCAAATTCGTTTCTGTGTTTACCTATTTTTTTTGTATTGTCAAGTTCTCTTACTGATAATTATTTATACAATGGCAAGACATGTTTAGTATATAACTTGTATGATTGAGCATCACAACACAGTCTGCTCCGAGAAAACCAGGTCTACACACATAGAGTCATCAGGTAAGTTCCAAAAATATTAATTATTTTGAAAATTCTCATTTTAACAGTGACTTTTATTACATAGATGGGGTTTCACGTTTTTCAGAAACGATTAAAAGTTTTGAAAGCTTTTTTATTACATACCTACATACATATAATCACTCCTTTATCCCTGGAGGGTAAGGCAGAGGTGAATAATAATTGTATCCGGTCCCATTTAATAGGGGATGAGCCTATTGCCATATTCCGTGCACTATTGTTGACTCGAGCCATGCATCTGTGGATGAGTCTGGGCTGTATATATCTGCCTGATGTTAAACAGCCCTATCCCTTAGTCGCCTAACCGCATGGGAAGAGATGGAGTGGCCCTAATTCTACTCTGCCGGGAATCACGCGGCAAATTTTGTATTAGTACTTAAATAACTAACGAACGTATGTAAGATGGATGGGTCATCTCCCTGATGCGATTTTTCCCTGCTACTGTAACACGAGGTTCTTCCAGAAGGGTATTACAGGATTGGCAGCACGGTAGGACACGACGGTATTAGAGTACCAATTGAGCAGACTGACTGGGGAAGTACCTCCACCCTATATAATACCACGGCTATAATAACCTCGTGTTGTGTTCCCGGCTGTGAGTAGGACTGGAGAGTTTTTGTGCTGTCAGCGGTAAGACTGAAGGCTTGTCCTGATTGCTTCTTCTGCACTGACGGCACTGAAATCCTCTGTTCTTCCAGGGTCGGTAGCACGGATGTGAATACCCTGGTGTTGCACACGTTCATAGGTCACGGTAACCACTTTCCATTAGGTGGGTCGTGTGCATGTCTGTCACCTAAGTTGTGTAAAGAAACGGGTGGGATGATCCTGGCCACCTGCAAGCCCGGTACACCTGGTGAGATAGATTTGCGGTTTTAGTGAGAGCGTCTGTCGTGTAAAAAAAGAAAGTCAATCCCAAGAGGAATATTAGCAGGTGTGCCGTGCCGGCTTGCAGGTGAGATTGGCTCGGTTCCGGAGATCTTGATGGGTCCCTAGTAACTAAGCTTTATTAAAATCCTATATGTTATTTACATATCTGATGCTCAGCTCCCCGATTCTGCTAATTGTCCTACTACTGTTATACCACTGCAAAATTGACATTAAATTTTAGACTTTATCCACATAAGCTTAAGGTTCAAAATTGAACAAAAAGAGTTCATTATCTCTTTTCACTCTATAAGATTTCACTTAATTTTAGACTCTAACGTCATTACAGTAAAATGAAATGTGATTGTTTGCATTGACATAAAATTAACAGAATTAGGGTCCAGAATGTCCAGATCGATGGAAGCAGATCTGAAAAATGACACCCACAACAACATTTTATTAATATTACTTGACTGACCTGGGTTCGATTCCAGAATCGAATATAGTGCTTTTTAGGAGTTTTGTTTTGATCTTAATACTGAGATACACTGTGGACACTCTCAGGATATTACTTCTACCAATCTGAGTCATATATATCATCATAATTCTGACTATATAATGTGTAGACACAGTACATAAAATTCAATCCCAAATACGGCGCAAAATACGCGTTATATACGTAAATGTTAATGTAAGGAGGTAGGACACGGCGGTATTTCCGCCCAATTGAGCAGTCCGACTGGGGAAGTACCTCCGCCCTACAGAATACCGCGGTTATAATAACTTCGTGTTGTGTTCCCAGCGGTGAGTAGGGTAGTCAGAGCTCACTGGAAAATTGGTGCTGTCAGTGGGATGACTAAAGGCAGGACAAGCTTTGTCCTCTACACTGACAGCACAGAGTCTCTGTGCTTACAGTGTCGGCAGCGCGAGTGTAGCTTCTCTGGTGTTACACACGCCCATAGGCCACGGTAACCACTTTCCATCAGGTGGGCCGTGTGCTTGTCTGCCACCTTAGTGGTATAAAAAAATAATTACAATATTGCATTTAAACTGTCGATGTGAGTGTTTCCGTTCCCTACCCACGAAACTGTACCCACGGATATTGTTTCCGAAATGAGCCCAGAAGTCTACCGGAGTCTACCCACGAAAACAAATTTAATTCCTTTTTCCGTAGTCTACCCAAAACATATTCCGATCTCAAACCACCTGTCATTTACTTAACTGTTTATGTTACGCGTTGTAGTATATGACAAACTTTTACCAAAGTTGCAGCTATTTTTACTCCGCGTATTAGTGGCCATACTGTGTCTATAAAGTTTGTATATGGTCTAAAGAACTAACTTTGGAACACGAAGTCCGCGTATTGTTTGTTGTTGTGATACATATAATTACGCCTTTATCCCCAGAGGGTTAGGCAGAGGTGAATTATCACCCATATTTCACCAATCATTGAATTCGATCCCGCGTAAAAGTGGGTGAGCCTATTGCCGTCTTTCGAGCACTATTGGAGACTGAGTCTGTGCTGTATATATCTGTCTGATGTTAGTTTAATGCAATGAAATAATGAAAAACAATCAAGGTCAAAAGGAATATGATTCCATCGCACGTGGAGTTTAGGCATGTAGGTAATAATTACCTACAATAAAATAAGTAACCGCGGTAGCCTGGTGGTATGGGTAATGGACTGCTGAGACGAGGTCTCGGGTTCGATACAAGGTTTTACCATGGCACACACCTATGATTTTTCGATGCTTTTCGAAGTTATGTGTGTAACTGTGTATTTATCGCAGGTTTATAAGTGCCCGGATAATGGCAATAGGCTCTCGCCACCTATTACAATGGGACCTAAACATAAACTGGCAAAATGTGAGTGCTAGCACCTCTGCCTACCCCTTTGGGGATATAGGCGTGAGTTTATGTTTTGTTATGTTAACAAAATAAGTTGACAGTTGATGAGGTCACCATTTTCCTTATACTCGTACAAACAACAGCCATTCATCAGTCTGGGATAATTAAAGTTGTTAGCATAATGTATTTGGGTATTTTCCTGCAGTTAAAATAAATTATTTAACTGAGCTTATTAAATTAAGAATGGTAAAAGTGTGGTAAAACTGGCATCTGTTCTTATTTTATCATTTTTTATTTTTAATCATTCAATCAATCTATAATAGTAAATGATTTGACTATTGAATATTATGACGTCACTATAAATTATTTCACACATGTTTCCTGTTACTTACCATTTTGACGTTCAGTAAAAATTAACTAATTTACTAGTCGGTCAAATAGCCAATTGTCTGACTAATATATCAATATAAACAAAAACGTACATCGCAAATTAAATTGAAATATTAAATGAATTTTATTAGTCCGGGCACAAACGTTTGTTGTTGTAAAAAAATTGGGTACAGTGTTAGAGCGAAGTGAGAAAAACTTTTTATCTTTTATTCAACTTAGGTGGCAGACAAGTACACGGCCCACCTGATGGAAATTGGTTACCGTGACTTATGAATGTGTGCAACACCAGGGTTGTCGCACCCGTGCTACCGACCCTGTAAGAACAGAGAGTTTCTGTGCCGTCAGTGCAGAAGAAACAATCAGAACAAGCGTTTAGTCTTCCCACTGACAGCACAAAAACTCTCCAGTGAGCCTACTCACCGCGCCGGGAACGCAACACGAGGTTGCTATAGCCGTGTTATTGTGTAGGGTGGAGGTACTTCCCCAGTCGGACTGCTCAATTGGAACGGGAATACCGTCATGTCCTACCTACTTACCTCGATCTGGTTTGTCATGCAGCATGAGATACAGGGGGAAACCTGAAATATGAGTACGGTATTTCCATCCGATTGAGCAGTCCTACTGGGGGAGTACCTCCGCCCTACAGAATACCGCGGCTATAATAATCTCGTGTAGTGTTCCCGGCGGTGAGTAGGATAGCCAGAGCTCACTGGAGAGTTTTTGGGCTGTTAGTGAAAAAACCAAAGGCTTGTCCTACTCCAGAATAAAATTTTTAATGCATCATGTGCAGCATGTGTTTGTATACCACCTGAGTGGTATAAATAAAACCTACCAGGAATAGAGCTATAGAGACCCCTCGCCACTGTATGGTGTTATATATTTTTTTTTTTTTTTTTTTTTTTTTTATACCACTTAGTTGGCAGACAAGCACACGGCCCACCTGATGGGAAGCGGTTACCGTGGCCTATGGACGTATGCAACACCAGGGGTGTCACACTCGCGCTGCCGACCATGAAGAAACCTTCTGATGCCCCTCTTGAAGAACCCCATATTGTAGGCGCTTGGGAAAACCGCAGCAGGGAGGTCATTCCACAGCTTGAGTGTGCGTGGGATGAAGTTTCTTTCATACCGCACAGTGCGTACCGTCTCAGGTCGCAATGTGTGGGGATGAATTCCCTGCCTATGGCGAGAGGTGCGATGATAGAATGTAGCTACGGGCATCATGTCAAACAATTCATCTGAGCACAAACCATTGTATAGGCGGTAGAACACACACAGTGAGGCAAAATCCCTCCTAAGGCTAAGAGGTTCCACTCTACCTGTGAGTATGGGATTGTCAACCAGCCTCAATGCCCGTCTTTGCAACGAGTCGAAGGGGTCAAGCTGGTATGCAGGCGCTCCAGCAAAAAGGTGACAGCAGTACTCCATGTGAGGCCGGACCTGTGCTTTATAAAGAAGGAGTTGCTGCCCCGCAGTGAAATACCGCTTTGCCCTGTTGAGCACTCCGAGCTTTCTTGATGCCAACTTAACCTTGTCCTGCAAATGACTTCGGTATTGGACGTCACTGGAGATATCGACACCAAGGATCCCGATACTCGGGGAGATGGTAAGCGGTGTGCCCAGGAATTGCGGCGCTACAATGAATGGGGTTTTCTTAGCGGTGAATACACATACTTGTGTCTTAGTGGGGTTGAATTGGACCAGGTTTAGTCGACCCCAATCGGACACTCCAGAGAGAGTAGTCTCGATTTCAGACACAAGTTGTTCGCGACTCTTCTCCACCTCGGACTGAGGGATGTTTGCACGGCCCGTGTAACACGTGTCCCCGGTACTGTCGTCCGCATAACAATGAATGGAGCCATCAGACAGCATGTCATTGATATGCAGCAGAAATAGCGTCGGAGACAACACGGAGCCTTGTGGGACACCAGCGTTTATGTTCATGCGGTCCGAGCAGCTGCCGTCGACGACGGCTTGGATGCTTCTGTTGGACAAAAAGCTGGAGATCCATTCGCACAATCCCTCGGGGAGTCCATAATATGGCAACTTCGTAAGAAGACCTTTGTGCCAGACCCGATCGAAGGCCTTCGCTACATCGAGGCTGACCGCTAGTGCCTCACCGCGACTCTCGATGGCTTGCGCCCACCGGTTTGTGAGATACACAAGAAGGTCACCGGTAGAGCGACGGTGGCGAAAACCGTACTGTCGGTCGCTCAGTAGATCGTTTCCTTCAAGGTACCTCAGGAGCTGTGTATTAATAACACGCTCCATAACCTTCGAGAGAAGGGAGGTTATAGCGATAGGCCTGTAATTGGTCGGATCTGTCCTGTCACCTTTCTTAGGTACAGGGTGCACGAACGCAGTCTTCCACGAGGCCGGGACCTGCCTCGCGGAGTATGAGAGTGCGAAAAGGCGTGTAAGTACAGGGCACAGCTCGGGGGCACAGTGCTTAAGCACCATCGCCGGTATACCGTCCGGCCCACTCGACTTCCGAACATCTAGGGACTTAAGCTCGCGCCGGACCACCCGTTGTGTGATTTTAATTTCGGTCATCGAAGCACCACAGCTGGGGATGATGGGTGGTTCGGCGTTCCCGTCGTTCATAGTCGAGTTTGACGCAAAGAGATTACCCAAAAGATTGGCCTTCTCCTTAGCGCCATGGGCCAGACTACCGTCGGATTTTTGCAGCGGCGGAAGGCAAGACTGGCAGAAGTTTCCCTCAGCAGCTTTAGCAAGCGACCAAAATGCACGACTGCCAGATGGGTAGCGCGCAAGCCGCTCGCCAATTCTGCCGATGAACTCAAACTTCGCACTAGACGTTGCCTTTTTACTGGACCTTGAGGCAGCATTCAACTTCCGCTTCACTTCAGCGATGTTCGGATCCTTATTGGCAAGAGCCGTGGTCCAAGCCCTGTATGCAGATTGCTTGCGGTCTCTAGCTTCCCTGCAGGGCCTATTAAACCACGGGCGTTTGCTCGCTCCTGTCGCGACCCAGCGGTTGGGGATGTAACATTCCATACCCACTAGAATCGCGTCAGCGACTGCTGTTGCACAGGAGCTTGGATCATCAGAAGAGAAGCAAAGCTGCCTCCACGGGTACGACGCGAAGAATTCTCGCAGTCCATCCCAGTCTGCCGACTTGTAGTGCCACACATGCCGCCACTGAGGTGGCCGCGGTGGTTCAGGCCGCGCGAGTGTCACTTGCGCCCGGACGAGGCTGTGGTCCGAATTACCGAGAGGTGCTTCCACCCTTATGGAGTATTCATCCGGGCGCGTAGTCAGCAGAAGGTCCAGTATAGAGCTTCTGTGGGTCTCAATTTCTGGTGTTCTAGTGATAGAATGCACCAGTTGAGAGAGCCCATAAGTTAGAGCGAAGTCGTGAGCAGCCCTTCCCGCAAAATCAGTCCTAGGAGACCCCAGCCACTCCACGTGGTGGGCGTTGAAGTCCCCCAAGAATACTAATTCCGCAGTGGGGTACTGCTCAATTACGCTGTCCGCCGACCGCTGCAGATGCTGAAACAATTGAGCCGTGCCCAGGTCACCGCTATGGGACCTGTAAAGGCACGCATAGATACGGGTGTGGCCACCGTGATCTATGCGTACCCATAAAGTTGACAGGTCCCTATCCTCAAGACCATGGAGACGGCGGCAGCAAATATCATCCCGGACGTACAAGCATACCCCGGCGCGACTCATAAAGCTATGCTCGAGTTTGTACCCGGGGTACATTAGGTAGGCTGTATCGGCCGGGCATGATATTTGCGTCTCCGTCAGAAAAAGCAAGGTAGGCTGCGCGGTCTCCAAGTGGAGATGGACCGCGTTAAGGTTGGAGTGTAGGCCCCTGATGTTGCAGAAATCCACATTCACTGTGGATGATGGTGCCGCTGTGGTAACGGTTCTCTTGCCTTTTCTGGTTTTCATGTTTGAGATGGGGGGAGGGGGGGGAGAAGGTAAAAAGAGATTCTGTGCCTCCAGTGTAGAAGACAAAGCAAGGCGTCCTACCCCACAGACAAGTTGGGGTTGTGTGACTGGCTGGCGCGATGGGCGGAAGGGCCCCCGGTCCCCTCCCAGATACTGAAGCCAGGTCCACTCCGGTCTCCTCCTCCGGCATGGCTACAGCACCGGGAACTTTACACAGGCTGCTGGTTCAGCCTCCTGGGGCGGAGATTAAGTAATCCCCAGGTTCGGGAACCGTACAGCCTGCGGGCGGCCAGCGGATAACCGTTTCACCGGGTCTCCCTGACCACCACGCCAACATTTCACGCCCCCACCAGTCAGTGGGGTCAATTTAAGCCTTTGGTCTTCCTACTGACAGCACAGAACCTCTCCAGTGAGCTCTGGCTACCCTACTCACCGCCGGGAACACAACACAAGGTTATTATAACCGGGGTATTCTGTAGGGCGGAGGTACTTACCCAGACGGACTGCTCAATTTTGGACGGGAGATACCGTCATGTCCTTCCTCCAATTTATATATAAATAGTTTAAACCTTATTTTTTTGACGTCGGTTAAAAATAGTACATACTAAGTCCAAATGTTTAAGTACCTAATGTCCATTTAACTTTATTACTTTTCAAGAAATGGGAAACAAGCACTAAGATTGGTCATATTTAAAAAATACTATATACCTATTTAATGTTTTAATTAATTGACCGAACAGAACCGGTCTTACTGAATGGAATAAAACAAAATAAAAAAAAAACAATATTCTACATTTTCCTTATCGCTAACTCGCTAATTGCATCGCTATCTAGATGTAAATAAAAATGAATCATGATTTTTTATAGCTTAATTCGTTACTTTAGATCGGCTCCACTGATTTGTATTTATTGCTGTCTCTGTAATTATTAAGAAACGCTTGTAAATCCCCAAAGGGGTAGGCAGTGGTGTATTAACACCCACATATCGTCAAGTATGACTCTCGGTTTCCTACAATTTGCAGGTAATAAGACGAGCCTCTTGCCTACAAATGGGCATTTTGTCATGACCCTATTCCTTAGTCGCTTTCAACGACACCCACAGTACTTACCAATATTGTTTATTAAAATTTCAGATAATCATAGAAGATGTTGAAGACTTTGATATTCCTGGCCGCAGTGGCTGCGATGGCACCTGGCCACACTATTGAACATCATCATGACCATGAGCACCATGACCACGACCACGAACATGGTCATGACCACGACCACGAACATGGCCATGACCACGACCATGAACATGATCATGAGCATACCCACGATCATGATCATGAGAGCAAAGACTTTGATAAAGTGAGTCGATGTTTTTTTTTTCATTCACAAATTGAGCGGTATCCAGGTGTATTATATATTTATTGATAATTATAATCAAATGTTGCTAACTTAGACCATGTCTATACTAATATTATAAAGCTGGAGAGTTTGTTTGTTAGTTTTTTTGGACGCGCTAATCTCAGCAACTAAGTACTGGTTCGAATTAAAAAAATCTTATTTGCATTGAATAGCCCGTTTATAAAGAAAAGTTTTAGGCTATATATCATTACGCTACTACTTAAGAGACCCGAGCAGTGACAGTGGTGTGAAATATCTTCATCTGTTATTTAATACCGCGACGTAGTCTTTTGCTTTTATTTGATTAAAACATTTAACCGGAGTAGATTTTTTTGAAAGTTTGTAAATAAGTAGATAAATATATACATATTATATATGCTGATAGGCAATAATAGCCGCTGGGTTTCAAATATGGCACATGTAAAGCGTACCAGAAACTCATGGCAAATCGGAAATTAAAGATTTGTAAAGTGCAATACTGTGGAAAATGTGTGTAGTCTACACTCTTGATACTTTTTAATTTGTTTTACATACAAAGCAATAGACAGGCATAGTTAGGTATGATTTTGACAATATACTTTTTTGTTTTCAAAAAAATATCTTATTAATAATATAATTAACTGCTAAAGTGAATAATTCTTAAGACAAATAATTCAAAAGATATTTAATTTCGGAAAACTCTCCATACAAAATAAAAAAATACCTTGAGCTTTTGGTAGACCTATACTACAAAATTCTTATAAAGGCCCAGGTATACTTAAGATTTAATAAAAAAGACTTTAGTCTTTTAAAAATAGTTACCGAAATTACCTTAATTAATTATTACTAACATTCTAGACTTTACGAATAAAATACTTTGAAACTGACGCACCATATACAAACATATAATTACGCCATTATCCCTGGAGGGTTAAGCAAAGGTGAATTAACACCAACATTTCACCAATCATTCATCTTATACTTACATTTTTCGTAATTGTCACAGCTAATCGGAGTCGCTCACCTGGAGGGTAAATTCGGCAAAAAAATCGTAGAGGGTGACCTCACCTTCACAATGAAGACTAAGGAGGTTATGGTGATCTCTGGAGTCGTCACCGGCATGCCGCCTGGCAAGTACGGCATGAACATCCACGAGAGCGGAGACATCAGCAACGGCTGCAAAAATACGTTGGGACATTTCAATCCTCATGGGGTACGTTATATTTTTATTTCAATCAATCAATCAATCAATTAGCCCGCTGCAGTCCAATGCTGGACATAGGCCTCTCCCAATGTGCGCCATTTTCTCCGATCCTCCGCCTTCCGCATCCAGTCTGTCCCAGCCACCTTTATCAGGTTGTCCGTCCATCTGGCCAGGGGGCGTCCTACCTTTCGTTTACCTTCTCGCGGTCTCCACTCTAGGACTCGTTTGCTCCAACGGCCATCGGTCCTTCGACACAATATGAATTCTTGTTCGACTCAGTAGGGGATAGCTTACAGTCTTAAAACGACCGAACTTCAATATTTTCCGTGAAGCGGCTATCACCTGACCTCTAACAATCAACTGGCGATATTGAAAACGTACAAAAACTTGTAAGAGGAAAATTACAAAATGGACTTGAAAATTAATAAGAAGTTTAATAACTGCACGAAAACATAGGTAGAAACCAAACTGCCGTGGTGCGAGGGATATGTCTCAGATAATTTTACGTCCGGCAATATGCGGTCTACACATTCGGCGTGCGTTTTAGTCGGTCGGGGGTATCCGTGGGGATGTTGCGCACATAAAAAAAAAAAGGTAGAAAACAAACTTGTTCGTACGTTTTTACTTCAAATAGAATTGTAAACGAGGTTAGATTGAGCTTATATGACCTTTATTAGAGCGACTATCCTCTAGGTAAAAAGGGTGCTTTCGCTTCGCCTCACTAAGCGTCCCCACTGGTAGGGCTAAGTATTCCAATATGGCCCACACGACTGCAATATAATCTATATATTTTTTAATATATTTATTTACTCAGATAATGCTCCATTCTGTTGGTATAGATAAATCTTAGAAACTCATGTTAGTAATTATAACTTTAGTTTTTATAAATTCAAGCTAGGACGCCCGCTGCGCCAAAGTTTTATGTAGCCGCAGTCAATGTCCTCACATAGGGCTGTCCCACCGGTCAGCTATAGTGTTAAGAATGATGTTTGGGCTCTTCAAGAAGGTTTACAAGGTACTTACAGAGTCGGCAGTACGAATACGACGCCACTGTTGTTGCACACGTCCATAAGCCATGGTAATTACTTCCCATTATGTGGGTTGAGTGCAGTCTGCCACCTAAGTGGTATAAAAAAAATCCCTATCTGTCAGCTGAGATACAAAACATTATTCGGCCAAAGTGGAATGTTAAAACTAATTTCAGTTAGACTTAAAAATCAAATCTAATCTTGAATCTCTTTCCAGCATTCCCACGGCCATCACGATGATGAACACCGACACGTCGGAGACCTCGGCAACATTGAGTTCGACAAGGATGGTGTCGCCCATGTGGACATCACAGATAATATAGCCAAGCTCTGGGGCGAAGAAGGCATTGTAGGCCGGTCTATCGTACTGTCTTCTATGGAGGATGATCACGGCAAGACTGAGCATCCTTTGTCCTTGATCGATGGAAATACAGGGGAGAGAGTCGCTTGTGGCGTCATTGGTGTTAAATAGATTATAGTATTCAGAAGGTGGCAGCAGTATCAGATGGCTGCTTGAAAATTTAACATCTTGTATTGAAGAAATAAAAGAAAAGCCGTGTAAAACATCACATAAACATGAACAAAACATATCAAACGAGATTTCATTTAAAAATAAATAAATTTTGTACATAACTATTGTTTTATATTTTTATTTTCACGTTTATTTAAGTAAAGTATTTACGTTCTCATCACACGAAACTCTACACACGAATACTTTTTCTAATCTGTACCCTTAGCACGAAAAACTATCGTAATCGTGACGTAAACATATCGAGAGAACGGAGGATTGTGATTGGCAGGCGTCACACACACACAAGTTAATATGTAGGAAGACAGCCAATCGCAACGCTCCGTTCTCTCGATACGTTTACGATACGAGAATTATAGTTTTTCGTGCTCGAGGCACTGAACCCAGAAGTATTTACGTTACCTAGGTGTTACCTGCAACACTGCCCCCGTGGATCTATGATCCCGTTCCATCAAATCGTGGTTATTTATCTCAGTTATAAAAAGTATATACTTATGTTATTCTAGTCTAATCTATACCTTACCTATATCCATTTTCACACAAATCTGTTTAGCTGTTGGAGCATGGTCGAGTAATAAACATCATTGATCATAGTATATGTAAGTAATGGTGACCCTCTTTTCTGAGATTTTGCCTTCAGTTTACCATTAGGTAAGGTGAAGTCTAATTGACGTGTCCTATATAAAAAAAAACCGAAATGTTCATTCAAACCAATAATAACAGGATCTTACATAAATACCTTCAAACCTAACATTGCCCGAATTTCTTCTGTTTTGATGTTCAATGATGAATAATGTAAAAAAATAAACATACATATAATCACGCCTTTATCCCCGAAGGATTAGGCAGAGGTAAATTAACACCCACAATTCACCAATCATTGTATTCCGTCCCACGCAACAGGGGGTCAGCCTATTGCCGTATTCCGGGCACTATTTTTGGCTCGAGCCATGCATCTGAAGCTGAATATGAGCCGTATATCTGTCTTATGTTAAACAGCCCTATCCCTTAGTCGCATTTCCGTTCGTCTTCCCATGCGGTGTCGTACGTGTACCACACCGCATGGGAAGAGATGGGGTGGCCCAAATTCTACTGTACCGGGAGCTCTCGCATTTTTCTCGTAAACAACAAGTGCTATCTTAGACGTACATTGGATGTAGTTGTAGATCATGTAATTACCTACAAAATTAGTCTCCAATTTTTTTTTGTACGCGTCACCATTTCGGAGATATCACGATTTCAAAATTGGAAGAAGTCATGGCCACTATAAACAAAGATACTTGTTCCCATAGTATAATTTTATTCATCAACGTAGAGCCTGCACTGCATTTTTGCAGTAGATGCTGTTTATATTTCTAACATACACTTAGAAAGGATTTTTGTAAATTTTGTTACTAAGGGGTTTAAATAAGGGATGAATGGGAATGAACTTCTATATAACTTTAATCCCTTATTTAACCTCACTTAGTAACGAAATTTCCGCAACAAGATTTAGAGCATGGGCTAAGCATGTAAAATGCAATATTATTGGAACATTCTACTAGCTGATATAATCTATGCCACACTCTTTGTACTTAACAGTCTAACATCATCTACTTTGCTCTCTGATGAACATTCCCATATATTTTTAAAGACTCTTAAACAAATTTTGATATGATACCTAGCTACCCATTTTACATACTTCTAACTAAAGCCGATGGTACCTGCTAGCTTCTAATGGTGTCAATAACAAATTTAAGACAGCTCGTCCTAAGAAATCCGCAGTTACGTCTACTGAAAGCCATTGTTTATTATCTACAATCTTATTGAATAAGATACTTTGTATTTTTCCACTGTATTTTATCTTTCACCTGACCGGTTTCGCCTCACGGAATTTTCAAAGGTTGTATAGTACAAATGCTGCGATCTACACCGTCCAATACTAACTTTTAAAAAGAAATATTAATGTAATTACTAACCAACAATATCTAAATTAGTGTATTATGCCATGTACAAACTGCTTGAAATAACATAACATAACATAAGCTCACGCCAATATCCCCGAAGGCATAAGCAGAGGTGTTCGCCAGTTTATGTTCAGGTCCCAATATTATAGGTGGCGAGCCTATTGCCATTAACCGGGCACTTATAGACCTGCGATAAATACACACATAACTTCGAAAAGCATCGACTAGTCATTGGTATGTGCCATGGTAAAACCTGGGACCGAACCCGAGACCTCGTCTCAGCAGTCCATTACCCATACCACTAGGCTACCGGAAATAAATGATAAATAAATAAATGAATAAAAAACAAAGTGTCTTATTCTATAACTATGTGTAGCAAATACTTTTACCATCAAACAATCTTACCTTGCATCTCTTGTACTTTCATTCTGAAAAGCTAATACAGTTAAATAAAAACTTTTCTCAATAAGTATCCACTTGGTAGAATATAATATTTTTGCAATTGCAATATAGGTATATGTTCATGTGAAAAAATGTTATAATTACAATATGATTTTATAGTTGGAACCATGGTATATCACAAAGAATCATAAATTAGTAAATGATGGGACTGGGACTGTAAGTACATAAATAACTTTACCTAATTCCAACCCCTGGTGGTTAGGTACTTCAGGATGGAACCATATATGTTGAGACCCATTAAGATCTCAAAGGCCCAAGCCAACCTAGTTTAATTTTTGCGAACAGCGCTTTCTGTTGGTCGTATGGTGAATCTACTTGTCTTCAGCTCAGCAATATAATACATTTACAACGTGATATTTTAAAATTTTGATAGATGACGCTAGTAGTCTTTGGACAGATACTTGACTTTTACTGTTGAATAGGTCCTTTTTTTACATCTGAAAAATCCACTCGGATACCGCCCGTTGGGAGAGGTTATGTCAGACTCGAACCGACAAAAACGCACAGCACCTGTGGGTCATTTTTGGTTATCGAAGGTGAGGTTGACAGGCATATCCCTCGCTATTTTTGAGTAGGTACTTGAGGCATGAGGCAGAGGTTGTCCTGTTACAGACAGAATTCAATGCTATTTTTAGATCTCAACAGCATTACCACTTATTGTACCCATTTTTTCATATTCTACATAAAACTTATGCTGGGAACTGTGGGAAGACTTATCAATTACCTATATGAACATAACCAAAAAATTTTTTGCACAAAAGGCGAAACTGTTCTGACGTTCTGTGTTGAGGTGACAAATTTGTGGTACTTTTAAACTTGGTAAACTAATAACTTTTGGGGTCACAGGATCTTCGGGGCCAGTTCTATTAAGGATTGTTGTCCTCTTGCTAGCACATGCTGTATGCTTGGTAGCCATCTTTAAAGACATTACACAATTTGAAAGAATCATCATGGACTCTTTGGAATAAAAAGCGTGAGGAACATTGTTCGTGACGGGGATCCCCCGACCGCACTACTTTTTTTTGCTATCGCAGTTGTCTAAAGGAAAACTTTATGTTTAGCTTCATTCCTAAACTTTACATTTTCCTGCAATCCATACTTCTCTACTAATATTATAAATGCGATAATAATTCTGTCTGTTTGTTAAGCTTTTATTGCGAAAAAAGGCTTGACATACATACATCCACACAGTAACGTCTCTTTCTCAGTGGGGTAAACTGTTGTCTTCTTCTTCGCGTCAATAGCAACAATTAAAAAAAAATAGAAGCTAAATGCGCCCAGCCCGAAATTCGGCGACATTGACCGCACCTTCCGTCGCTTCATTCAGGTCAGCAATTGCAAATGCAGGTGTAGGGGCACAGTGGGTACGACAGGAGGTGGTCCATCGACTGCTGCGGTGCACCACAATCACAGTCACCACCCCCCGAGTCTAGGTAACCTCATTTTACGCGGTTGGCCCTACAGCAGCCGACCTGAGTCCTTAACCTATTTAGGGACTTCCAGGTGGACCATTTAAGATTATGCTCGGGTGGTAGACAGTAAACGGGGTAAACAGTGACAACAAGTTTCCACTTGCTACGTTCCTGGCATTCCTGGTATACAGTTTTAGCTTTTTCTACTTTGATAATTGCTTTCATATACCGGTTTCGGGAACTTTGACCCGTCCTTTGTTTAAATTGCCTTCTATCTCATTCAACCCCTACCAGGTTTGCCCATTCACCCCCACTTCGTCATTTTTCTTTCATCCATCTTCTCCAAATGTTCGAACCATCCTGTGCATCCCTTTCTTTATCTTAGTCACTTCCTCTTTAAAACCTTCAACCCACTTGAAAGGGTTTAAATAGGGGATGAAAGTTTGTATCAATGTTCGTAATTTTTCGAAGATAATACCATGATATTTTGTTAGTTAGTAAAAATATGCCTTTTTTATATACTACTTAGGTGGTAGACAAGCACATGGCTCACCTGATGGAAAGTGGTTACCGTGGCCTATTGACATGTGCAACAGCAAGAGAGTCACACACGTGCTGCCCACCCTGTAAGAACAGAGTTTCTGTGCCGTCAGTGCAGAAGACAAAACAGGACAAGCATTTGGTCTTCCCACTGACAGCACAAAAACTCTCCAGTGAGCTCTGGCCACCCTACTCAGCGCCGGGTACACTCCACGAGGTTATTATCGCTGCGGTATTCTGTAGGGCGGAGGTACTTCCTCAGTCGGGCTGCTCAATTGGGATGGTATTACCGTCTAGTCCTACCTACCTATAACATATTTATTATATTTCGTATAGAAGCCCCAAGTTTCATCACAAAAGCTTTCAAGCTCTTCAGAACCGATTGTCAAGGCAATTGATAAACACATGTATCCTTAATAGTGAATAACTCACTGGGATATTTACCATATTTATTGTTATTTCCGAGTAACCGATATTTCGGTGCTTGTAACAGCACAATGCGAATGACCATGTCAATCTCAAATCAAATATTTATTTATTTATTTATTACTTTTAGGAAGGCTTACAGACTAATAACAATAACATATAGATTACACTATGTTAAACATATTGATAATTACAAGCCTACACATACAAATATTTATTTATTACGTTTGCTTGTACAATAATATAAATAAATAAAACATACGAAAAATACGATACATATTGCAACAAAAGGAAAGAAAATATATAAGAAGATACATAATACAAAAGCACAAGAATAGTCTGCAGTAGGTGTCACTACACAGACTGAGTTCTGCGACTGTGGTTAGCACCTTCCCCAAAGAATTCGTCACCCTATCTACATCCTAGTAGACGAAGCAGCGTCCAAAGGATAGTATTGTTACAAAGTTATTCAATGAATCTTTTAATTACATCGCCTTACACACATATCAACAAAGAACATACCTTCATACCATTTTTCCTTGTTTGCTTGGCAGCTATCGATGACATCATATGCAGGTGATAAACCGCACTTATGTGATGTATCACATCGTCCTATCCATATAGATAAATTGTGCGTGTCTGTCTGTGCTGGGACGTAATCGAAAGTGTCATCAATGGGCATGAGATAGATTTCATTTCATTGAGACATAAGTTCAATTATATAACATAACATCATAACATAAACTCACGCCTATATCCCCGAAGGGGTTGGCAGTTGTGATGCTTGCACCCACATTTCGGCAGTTTATGTTTAGGTCCCAATGTAATAGGTACATGGGCACTTATAAACCTGCGGTAAATACACACATAACTTCGAAAAACATCGAAAAGTCATTGGTGTGTGCCATGGTAAAACCTGGAATCGAACCCGAAACCTCGTCTCAGTAGTTCATTACTCATACCACTAGGCTCATCATTAAATTTTAGTCTATCACAGTACACTGTTAGATATAGGCCTCTCGCAATGTGCGCTATTATTCCCGATGGGCCTTTCGCATCCCGTCCACGGTTCAGCTCATGAAATAAAATCAAGAGAAAGTATCATACTTTCACGTTTATCGCATTATGACTTTTAATAGCCGAACCATATCAAAAAAATGCGAGCAGGTGACAGAGGACCACCAAAACAAATGAACGGCAACGCGGCGAATAGCTAACATCCGATCAAAAGAAAGAAACAAATGCAAATCGAATTATAAAGACTGAATCAATTTTAATTCCCAAACTACAATCGCAGAACGAGATTATAAAGACTGAAAGAGATGGTAGTGGGAGGCTCACTGTGCTGAAATAATTGAAACTGAAATGAATTGTGCTCAGATGAATTGTTTGACATGATGCCCACAGCAACATTCTATCATTGCACTGCTAGCCGTATTCAGGGAAGTCATCCCCACACATTGCAACCTGAGACGTTACGCACTGTGCGGTATGAACGAAAATTCATCCCACGCACACTCAAGCTGTGAAATGAACTCTTTGCTGCGGTTTCCGACACGCCTGCAATATGAGGTTCTTCAAAAGGGGCATTAGGAGGTTTCTTCAGGATCGACAGCGCGAGTGTGACGCCACTGGTATTGCACACGTCCATAGGCCACGGTAACCACTTCCCATCGCTGTGTGCTTGTCTGCCACCTAAGTGGTATAAAAAAATATGCTTTAAATCCTACATTAGATTCCTTGGCAAAGGGAATTGAATTTTTTTGTATATAATTTTCCGTAATATCGAAATTCAAAGAATATTTTTAGATGGCCATAAATGGGTATTCTATGTTATATTACCTAAAAATAACTCAAAGCATAGCGAAGTAGGTAATAGTTTTTCCGCTTCATAGAAAAACTATATTATAAATACATAGCTATTCTTGGAACAGGTGTTAGTTATTTCTAGAAATATTTAAACCATCAGTCATTAAAATCTTACTAAAAATGGAAAATCCCGACGGCATTAGCAATGTTAAAACAGAAACTTTTCCTATTTGAAAAATATTTATTTTCATTGGACTAACTATATAAGTATGCCACTTATATGAAAATAAAAATATTTTCCTTATAGTTTATTTTATAAGCATATAAAGTGAAGCAAATTAAAATGTGTTAATTTAATATACTTTTTCAAGGATAACGACCGTCTCGAAGGAATACGTGCTGAATTTTAGTTATAATCTCAGCTTGTTGAAAATCAGAATAGACGAAGTGCACTAAGTCAGATCGAAAATAAATACGTCAATTTCTAAAACTAATAGTATTTATTACATTTGAAAAGCGTATAACCTATGTTTATCTGAGTTCTAGAATCTATATTACAAACTATTGAAGCCATAATTACTTTGGGTCATCAGTATCAGAATAAACGGGATATTTACCATGTTTCATTATTTTGAGTTTCCGATATTTCGGCGCTGTTGCAAGCACCATGATCACGGAGGAACTGGAGTATTGGCGGTGAACAAAGAAAAAGTTTTTTCTTCTAGGAGTAATTATATCGATCTACCCTCTTTCGAGTTCTTTTACTACGCGTATCTGCACTACTATTGGTTTCACTCTCACTACAAACTCGAACCCGATCTCGATCACGTTCACGACATACGATGCTCACTGTATCCACTCGCGATTTTGTTTTAGCTTGTTCCCGGTTGTTTTTGCAAAGACGGACCACTGGATGCCAGACGTTCGGCAGTTGAAACCCATCCTCACGATTGAAATTTTTATACTTTTTTATTTCAATTGCTTCCCTTACCAGTCTTGGTATATAGTGGCGTTCTGTCGAAAGCATCTGAGGGTTATGTAGCTCGATCCAGTGGTTCGTACCGGACTCCAATAAATGTTGAGCGATTGCAGATTTATGCGGTTCATTGTTTTTGACTGCCCTGATGTGTTCCTTGATTCGGCATGTAACCGTTCTTTTTGTTTGTCCTATATAAGAACTGCCACAGCTACAGTCAATCTTGTACACTCCCGGTCTGTCCAATGGGGAGCCATCTTTGGGTGAGCGCAGGCATTGCGACAGCTTTTTAAAAGGAGTGAAAATAGTTTTGACAGATACCTTCTTCAGGATGTTAGCGATCTTATCTGTCACTCCTTTGATGTAGGGTAAAAAGGCTGGCTGTCTTTCCACCTTATAGTTCCGGGGTTTATTTGTGGTGAGTCTTGGTGGTCTTATCCGTCCATTGTATCCATTCTTTTGTAGAACGCCGCTTATTCTTCTTGTAAACGTTCCTCGTCACATAAACTATATGCGCGGTCAGTAAGCGACGTCACTACCGAATTCAGATGGCGCGGATGATGATGTGAGTCGGCATGCAGGTAGCGGTCAGTGTGAGTGGGTTTCCTGTACACGGAGTGGCTACACGACCCATCCTCACGAACACCGATCCTCACGTCAAGGAAGGCAAGGGTTCTTTCCTTTTCCATTTCGTACGTAAAGCTCATTTTTCCATGGATGTTGTTGAACTGGGCCACGTATTGTTGTACAACATTCTCACTCCCCTCCAGTATACAAAAAATGTCATCAACATACCGTTTCCAGATTTTGATGCTTGGGGCGGTGGGTATGGCTATGGCTTCGAAATGTTCCATCCACAAGTTTGCCACAACTGGAGCCACCGGACTGCCCATCGCTACTCCATCTATCTGTAGGTAGTACTCATTTCTGTATACGAAGTAGTTTGTGGTCACACAATGTTGCACAAGGTCGGCATATTCTTTAGCGACTCCGTTCTCTGCGATTTTTCGTCTTATGATCTCCAAGCAGTCTGTGATGGGAACATTTGTGAATAGGGACTCCACGTCGAAGCTCACCATCACTTCTTGATCATTGACCGAAGTTTGACGCAAAATCTGAACGAAGTGTCTCGAGTCCTTCACGTACGACATGGTCCTACCCACCAATGGCTGCAAGATATTCGCCACATGTTTGGCCAGTTCATAGGTCGGCGAGTCAATCTGACTCACTATGGGCCGCAAGGGAGTGTTTGGCTTGTGTATCTTAGGCAGACCATATAGTTTGGGGGGCTGGAAGTTCCTGGGTCGCAGCAGGTGTGCCACTACCTCTTCACCAATTACCTGTTGATGTTCCTTGATCATTCGAACCGTGCTTCGGTTGGTCCTTGCAGTCGGGTTGTAGTTGACCTTCTTATACGTTTTTTCGTCACTCAAAACGTAGTAAAAGTAGTAAACGTAGTAAAAGAACTCGAAAGAGGGTAGATCGATATAATTACTCCTAGAAGAAAAAACTTTTTCTTTGTTCACCGCCAATACTCCAGTTCCTCCGTGATCATGGTGCTTGCAACAGCGCCGAAATATCGGAAACTCAAAATAATGAAACATGGTAAATATCCCGTTTATTCTGATACTGATGTCAGTGACCATGATAGTTTAAATACTTTGGGTCAGTTAATATTTATTGGGGTACAGCGGCGGGTCACAGTTAGTGTAAAATAATCAAATCTTTGCTTTAGATCATACATATACGTACCTACTCGTAACATATAGATTTTTTTAAACGGTTTTTTATTTGTTACGGAGGTTGAACACGACAGTATTTCCTTCCTAATTCAGCAGTCTGACTAGGGACGTACCTCCACCCCGCATTACAGAATAACCTCGTTTTGTGTTCCCGGTGGTGAGTAGCGTAGCCAGAGCTCACTGGAAAGTTTTTGTGCTGTCAGTGGGAAGACCAAAGGCTTGCCTTGTTTTGTCTTCTGCACTGACGACGCAGAAACTCTGTTCTTATAGGGTCGGCACCACGTGTGTTACACCTGGTGTTGCACTCGTCTATAAGTCACGATAACCACTATCCACCAGGTGGGCCGTGTGCTTGTCTTTCACTTAAGTGGTATAAAAATATTTAGAACGTTTGTGGCTTGTTTGTATTTTGTAGATCTGTTTGCAATTTAGCAAAGGCTTTTGCAGTCCTATCTTTCTTGAGCAATTTTCCCCATCGTCCACCACCTGTACTGTGTTGAAACACTAAATGAGAACGAGCTACTGACATTTAAATTAAGTATTATTGAAGACAAGTACCTGTGCACCTTAAAAACTGAAACTAATCATCAGTAGTCCGACTGGGGAAGTAACTCCGCCCTACAGAACACCACGGCTATAATAACCTCGTGTTGTGTTCCCAGCGGTGAGTAGGGTAGCCAGAGCTCACTGGAGGGTTTGTCTGTCAGTGGAAAAACCAAAGCTTCCTGCTTTGTCTTTTGCACTGCCACCTAAGTGGTATAAAAAAGAACCACTTCGTGAAATTCAAAAATGTTAATTCCTGTCAAGACCTCAATTCAGGTCCTCGATCGCCTTGAAATTACTTGACTACACGTTTTAGTTTTATTGATAATTTCTGGTTTTTCAACTCTGCTTTTAGGTAAGTAATAACTAACAACGTGAATCACAGGATAGAATAAAAATATATAGATATATCAGCGTCAAATTATAATGAAAGGGTACGTGAAGATGTTTAGGTAAACATCCATATTTCATCAAAAAAAGTTCGTTTCAAGCGAGCCCTTATATTGTACTAAGACAAAAACATATTTTTATTTAGAGGCTATTATCAAATGGCCTATGTCCAGCCACTGCTCCACTGACTGTGATAGGCTAATTAATTGAATAATTATCAAATCTAAAAATGGTGGCTGGGATAAACTGGATGTGTAAGACAGAGGATTGCGTGCTATGGCACACATTATGAGTGGCCTATGCCTAGCCGTGGACCAATTGAGTATTTTCTTGTAATTATAATAAACTAGCTGACCCACCCCAGCTTCGCTCGGGGTATATTTTGAAGCTTCATATCCCTTTGAGCAAGTATGTTTTAGTCTTCAAAATATGTATGAAAAATTACCGAATTTGTTAACATTTAATATTAATGCTCCGCTCCCTTAAGTAGTAGCGTGATGATATATAGCTTAAAACCTTCCTCGATAAATGGACTACCCAACACTGAAAGAATCATTCAAATCGGACCAGTAGTTCCAGAGATTAGCGCGTTCAAACAAACAAACAAATAAACTCTGCAGCTTTATAATATTAGTACAGATTATTTAAGAGTTTATTAAATTAAAAATGTGAAAAGTGCGGTATAAGTTACGTCGTTTCTTATTTTATCGTTTTTATTTATTTTGAATCACCCAACGAACCTATAATAGGAAATGATTTACTTTTACGACGTCACAATATAGCCTCTATCCCCGGAGGGTTAGGCAGAGGTGAATTAACACCCACATTTCACCGATCATTGAATTCGGTCCCACGTAATAGGAGGTGAGCCTATTGCCGTATTTCGGGCACTATTGTTGACTCATGCCATGCATCTGAGGCTGAGTCTGGGCTATATATATCTGTCTGAAGTTAAACAGCCCTATCCCTTAGTCGCTTTGTACGACACCGCATGGGATGAGGTGGGGTGTCCCAAATTCTACTCTGTTGTTCCTTGTAACTTGCCGTTTTTAAACGTTAAACGTAAAAAGTAACTGATTTGACTAGTCAGTCAAATACCCATTTGATAGGTTATATCAAATGATTTGTCTTCGCTGTGATTTGGTGTTCTACCAAGATGTTTAGGTCCCCAGTCGACCTTTCTGCAAGCGAATACAGCTGCTGATTTACTCAGGCTATGAAACTCAAGCCTGAGAGGAAATTTTAACATACATATAACCACGCCTTTATCCCAGGAGGATTAGGCAGAGGTGAATCAACACTCACATTTCACCAATCATTGAATTCGGTCCCACGTAATCGGGGGTGAACCTCTTGCCGTCTTTCGGGCACTATTGTTAACTCAAGCCATGCATTTGAGGCTGAGTCTGGGCTGTATATATCTGTCTGTTGTTAAACAGCCCTATCTCAGTCGCTTTGTACGACATGGGATGGGATGGGATGGTCCAAATTCTACTCCGCCGGGAACCACGCGGCTTTTAAAAGTCGATCAAATATCAAATTTTATTTAACTTGAAATTATTTCAGAATCTTATACTAATTATTCGCTTTGTTCTGTGCAATAATCATACTATGCTAATACCATGAGATATGTTGATCTGCTGTTAATTGATTTTACAGTGGCAGGTGATGTGAATTAGTATATAAACATGATTGCGTGTGAGCATCACAACAGTCTGCGCTGCGCAAACGCATCTGACACTGAGAGCAATTAGGTAAGTCGCAATGCTACCATTTATCGATCCAATTGTCCCTATTATATATAGATATATATTATTATTTTATATATATATATATATATATATATATATTTCAAATATTAGATTTTATTATATAGGAAAATTTTCAGAAGCAACATTTTATGAATAGACATTTAAAAAGAAACTCACATTCTTCGTCGTTAGTCCTGTAAATGATTCATTATTTACCCTATTTCTCCCCTAGGAAGGACGTTGAATGTCCGGTTACCACGGCGTTCCGTCGAACCTACCTGTTTCATTGCGAAATCTTTTTCACTATTAGATCCTCGAGGTCTTCTGTGTATAATGTGTTCGTCTTCATAGTATCCCATCTCATCAGTGAGTATATGGGGCATTCAGAAAGCAGATGGAGGCTAAAAACTCTGGGCATATAGACTCAATTTTCATACATATCAGTATCAGATGGCTGTTCAGTCAACAGTATCCTGTTATCACTTCTATTACAAGCTTCATGCTTCCTCTGGAAAGTTTCGTCAAGTGTCTTGATCTTTTTGTCTTTGACTGTCTCATGTCAGTCCGATTACGCTATGTTATTTTATGATCTATTAGTAACTTGAGCTCCGGGCCCCCTAGATTTTCAGCCAGCTAAAAGGACCTAGAAAAAGATTTTTAGAAAAAGAAATAAATTGTTTATTGATATTTAAAAATAATCTTAAGTATATCGTTATTTAGGCAGGCTTTATTTTTTGGAGGAGGTAGGACACGGCGGTATATCCGCCCAATTGAGCATTCCGACTGGGGAAGTACCTCCGCCCTACAGAATACCGCGTCTATAATAACTTCGTGTTGTGTTCCCAGCGGTGAGTAGGGTAGCCAGAGCTCACTGGAGAATTTATGCTGTCAGTGGGAAGACTAAAGCCTTGCCCTGCTTTGTCTTCTATACTGACGGCACAGAAACTCTGTACTTACAGGGTTGGCAGCGCGACTGTGACTCCTCTGGTGTTACAAACGTCCATAGACCACGGTAACCACTTTCCATCAGGTGGGTCGTGTGCTTGTCTACCAAAAAAAAGGCATTTCAAATTCTATATAACTCGGGAATCCCTTGTCGAACGCAGCGACAAAGTTACTTACTTATGCTATTCTTAATGTTTTCCTGTACGCAATACCTAACTCGCATATTAATTATACCTACAGAAGGCATTTGCATTTATTTTATGTTATGGTCTGCGGGTGTTTAAAAATAAAAAGTTTCAGATACAAATCTATAAACATAAAATTGAATGCCCAGATTGACCACCGACTGATTTAACTTGCCCCTCACCGTACCCAACATTGCCCAACGCAATGGACCCGCTGAATAGCAATGGTCAACTTTTGCCTCAAACAAGGCGGAGCGGGAGTCCCCAAGTTTTGCCCCTTTATTGTAATAAATAGCCTACACATAGCAGACATAATAGCAATAAAAACAGCAATAATAATATTTGGTTTCGCTTTTTCTTGAAATATAAAAAACCAGGATGTTTTCTGTAAAGACCTGTCTGTGATTATGTAGCCGGTTTGTGCATCATTATCAATTCGCGTCAAATTAACATTTGTATTTAGTTGCTAATTACAATAAATATTTAGTATTTGATGTACCTACAATATTAAAAACACAGAATATTACTAGCGACCTGAGAACAAATTTATTAAAAATTCCTGTAACCCGATTGCTGCCAACTTTGAAGCAGGTTTTTGTATCTTCACTTTTTGAAGCGTACAAAACGAGCTTACATTGGTCTAGACAGTTTTGAAAGTGCATACTATGCGTGGGCCCAAGGAACGCCCCTACCGTGTATCCAGCTTATTAGAAGACAAATTCATACAAAACCGGGATTTGCTGTCCCACTCCTACTTGTCTTATTGGCTTTTCGGAAGCGTCTGCCAACTGACTCTCAAGAGGAAAACCTGCGTCAGACCCTCCTCCGTCAATCTGCAGCTTGTTGGTGAGGTTGAGAATCCAAAGAACTTGTTGGGAACCCAAAAACACTTTATTTTATTTCCACCCGTTTTTATCCTTGTGTAGTACCATGTCATTTCATCCGAAGGTTGTCCCTGTTCCTTAGTTGTTCATCATCCTGATGTTAATCAGACAGATATATACAGCCCAGACATAGCTTCAGATGCATGACACGAGTAAACAATAGTGCCCGGAATACGGCAATAGGCTCACCCCATATTACGTGGGACCGAATACATTGATTGGTGAACTTTGGGTGTTAATTCGACCTCTGACTATTAAAGTATCCTTTGTCCAGTTGTCGATCGAATGATAGGTACTGGAATGCGTTATGTAAAATATTATTTTACGTGGTTGGGTAAACCGTAAGGTAAGGAGGTAGGACACGGCGGTATTTCCGCCCGATTGAGCAGTCCGACTGGGGTAGTACCTCCGCCCTACAGAATACCGCGGTTATAATAACTTCGTGTTGTGTTCCCAGCGGTGAGTAGGGTAGCCAGAGCTCACTGGAGAATTTGTGCTGTCAGTGGGAAGACTAAAGGCTTGTCCTGCTTTGTCTTCTGCTGACGGCACAGAAACTCTGTACTTACAGGGTTGGCAGCGCGACTGTGACTCCTCTGGTGTTACAGACGTCCATAGGTCACGGTAACCACTTTCCATCAGGTGGGCCGTGTGTTTGTCTGCCAACTAAGTGGTATAAAAAAAAAAAAAGACAGAGAAAGAATATAAGTATCACCACCCCCCCATCTCCTCTAAAGAGTGTCGTAAGAGGCGACTAATGGAAAAATGCGCAGACTATAAACTATATTAATACCAGAGAAGGATAACTTGAACTAAAAACCTGTACCAATCCGTCTGGCAATTGTGGAAACAGTAGGCCAAAGCCTCCCATCATTGGGAGAGGCCTATGACCAGCAGTGAACTGCTATAAGCTTGATTGATTATTTATATTGTTCATTTCTGTAAAAATATTGTTTATATAATTTCAGATAACAATCAAAGAAGATGATTAAGACTTTGGTGTTCCTGGCCGCAGCGGCGGTGATGGTCCTCGGCCACGCTGTGCACACACATGATCACGGTGCTCAACAAGTAAGTCACTGATCATAGGCCTACCAATAATAAAATAGGCAATATGCTCGCCGCTTGGGACCTAAACATAAACTGGCGAAATGTGGGTGCTAGCACCTCTGCCTACCCCTTCGGGGATATAGGCGTGAGTTTATGTTATGTTATAAATAAATAGTTGAAAGTCAATGTTGTACTTCATGAAACCAATAAAATTTTATTGATAAAAAAAAACAAACAAACTTTGAGCTGTGTTTGATTTAAACAGCTTAATTAAAACTAAAACCCGACTACTGAAAAATCATGCTATAAAAAGTGTTAAACAAGAAAATATCAAGGATAGCCGTGGTCGTTTACCACTTTTCCTTAGAATGTATTGTTTTGTTAGACTAAGTGGCATACGACCATGGCTATCCCTGATATTTTTACTTGTTTATTTAATACTTTTTTAAAGCGTGATTTTTCAGTAGTAAGGTTTTAGTGTTAAACTTAATTTTATATTTATATTCTTTTAGGGCAAGCATCACCTATAATTTATACATATTTGTAATGTACTAATTTAGCACTTTTAGATGATACGAAACACGGTATATTTATCTCAAGTTTATTTTTTAATACAGTACTTTATGACCGTTAGAGGGCGCTACATTAGACTCAGTGACACGTCATATAGCATATAACCAGCAGACGACCAAGATGCTTCTAATGATACCTCATATGTCCAGTTCTAATAAGTTGTTCAGGAGCTCTGAGGGAACAGATAAACCTACATACATTCTTACATACATACATACATAACCTGTCAAAATCAATTTAATCAGTTTTAAGCATTACTTACTGAGGAAGAGACCATAATTAAAAACCAACTTTTACAGGTCTTTCAATGCAATTTCATTTTCCTTTGTTAAATATAAGTTTTAAATAAAATTATTATTTTTATTATTACAGAGCAATGTCGGGATTGCCCACCTCGAGGGTGAGTTTGGCCACAAAGCAGTCAAGGGTGATCTCACTTTCACCATGGCGGGTGACAAGATGCTTATCACTGGAACGATCACCGGCATGCCACCTGGTCACTATGGCTTAAACGTCCACGACACTGGAGACATCAGCAACGGTTGCAGCAGCGCCGGAGGACACTTCAACCCTCATGGAGTATGTTTTTCTTTATATTATTACCTTGTGAAGCAAGTTATGCTTTAGTTATACTTGACACAATTACTCAAGGCCGCGGTAGCCTAAGTGGTATGGGTAATGGACTGCTGAGACGAGGTGTCGGGTTCGATCCCAGGTTTTATCATGGCACACACCAATGACTTTTCGATGTTTTTCGAAGTTATGTGTGTATTTATCGCAGGTTTATAAGTGCCCGGTTAATGGCAATAGGCTCGCCACCTATTACATTGGGACCTAAATATAAACTGACGAAATGTGGGTGCTAGCACCTCTGCCTACCCCTTCGGGGATATAGGCGTGAGTTTATGAGTTTATGTTATGTTATGACTCAATAATTTAGTCCAAGCGATTTCCATCTGACTGCCTGGAGGTATATACATAAGCTCTTCAAGCGACTTCCATCTAGTAACTGAACCTAAAAGGGTATCGATACTTTATTTATAACCCATAGGCCACGGTAACCACTTTCCATCATGTGGGCCATTTGCATGTCTACCATTTACGTAATGTATTAAAAAAAATCGTTTCATCATTTTTAAGTAATCACAGTGTTAGTCTCATTTGTTTCTAAACACCCGGGGACCACCCTCTTAATCTTTCTCTTGATTTGGTTTATCTTGTCTTCTGCGAGAGCAACTGCCATCTGACCGTCCAAGCCCAAGAAGAAAGCCTGCACCAAAGTCTCGTCCGTTTAACGCTACTTTCTCATTTAGTTATGAGTTAAATTTCAATTATTAGTATTTCCAAAATTGACTTCATCACTGTTTCTATCTCTTTCTAGCACGACCATGGCCATCCTGATGATGAGCATCGTCACGTCGGAGATCTCGGCAACATCTTATTCAACGAGAAGGGGGTTGCCACCATCAAAATTGAAGACCGCTTGCCGAAACTGTGGGGCACTGAAGGCATCGTCGGCAGGACAGTCGCGCTGGCTTCCATGAAAGATGACCACGGCAGGGGTGAGCATCCGTCCTCCAAAATTGACGGTCACGGTGGAGAATTGGTCGCTTGCGGCGTTATTGGTATTAAGTAAATATTTACAATCAAATATACACCTTGAAACTAAGAATTACCTAATAAAATCTATAAAATTATTGGAGGTCAAAAATGTAACCAATTTGATTGATGAACCAAGAACTGAATTAATTTTTTTTTATCAAAACTAATAAACTCTAAAACCAAAATATTATTTTTATTTATACCTAAGTATTTAAAAAAAGAACCTCAGAAATGATACCTTTATTGCTATCGACTGTTGAAGAGATGCTATATCTGGAGCTAATCCTAGATTTTTATTTAGATTATACTTACCAATAAAATATATCGCCACTACGGTCTAAGGTCGGTCACAACGGTCTACTAACGAAATGTATTCTACGAGTACTCTAGTATTAGTGCCTTAAGATTAAAGAAATAAAACCGAATAATTTTTGTGCAGTTCATGTCCCACCCTCGGGGACTATTATTCAGGTGAACATAATAATAGACCCCGAGGGTGGGACACGAGCCGGCTGAGGGGGATAGAGGGTTTGAGGAGGAAGGTCCTGCTTTTCAGTTTTTTATGCTTGTGTAATGAAAACCATTAATAATATCTCTTTACTTCCGCATTATTTATCTAAACATATCATATCAGACAGATATATGCAGCCCAGATGAATGGCTTGCGTCGACAATAGTGCCCGGAAGACGACAATAGGCTCACCCCCAATAACTTAATAACGTGGGACCGAATTTAATGATTGGTTAAATATGGGTGTTAATTCAAATCTGCCTAACCCTTCAGGCATACAGCCGTGATTATCCAATGTATTTATCTACATCAAATTTACTGCAAATTATGTCTGAACATTTTTAATGTAGGATCAATACTTCAATAAATCTGAGAGGTCAAATCAAATTAGTTGGTTATGTAGACAAAGAATGTAGAAGTATATTCTCAATTCAATATACAAAAAACAGGACCTTCTTCCCCTCCCCCACCGCTGGCACGTGTCCTACACCCGGGAACCGACAAAGACAAAGGAGAAACCTACGTCACTTATATATACAATACTTAATAAAAAGTATATATAGGTAGGTACTTAATAAGTAGTTATACACTATTTTAAAATACACAGATACAGGTGTAGCAGAGATCGGTTTGGAAAGTCATTACAGCGCAGGTTGTGATGTATTGATCGTTTGGTATCGCTAGAGTAGTTAAAATCACATTTGTCAAACATTAAAATTAAGCCGTTGATTTATGATCTGAGATTTTATTATTGTTAATCATTGGTGTAATCGCAGATATTTTCAAATCCTTATCTTTAGTTTTATTCTAGACTAGCTGACCCGCCCCAGCTTTGCCTGTGGTATATTTTGAAACCTAGTAATATCATCTATTTGAATCCGTATTTCTTTAGTTTTCAAATAATGTGTGGGAATCTACCGGATTTGTTGACATTTATAATCAGTGCTTCACTCCCTTAAGTAGTAGCGTGACGATTTATTGCCTAAAACCTTCGTTGATAATCGAACTATTCAAACCAAAAATTATTTTTCAATGCGAATCAGTACTGCCTGAGATTAGTGCGTTCAAAAAAACAAGCAGACAAACAAACAAACAAACGCTTTAGCTTTAGAACATTAGTATAGACTGTCGAAATTAAATCCGTGAAGAGTCCCTTTCAGAGGACCAAGTGAGGTAATAGGACACGTATTGAATATACGAAATTCTCCAATACATTTGTCTTTTGGCGTTAACATAAGTACTAGATGCTTTAAAAACTTTGACTTTATTTCAAATTTTGATAAAACTAGTTAAGCCAACAAAAAATAAACATGGAAATAACTTACCTAAGGTATAAAAAGATCTGTAATAATTTTAGTTTGTTCATTGTTAATTATTTAATATAATAATAATATAGTATGGAATAAGCTACGAGACCACTGTACTGATTTGAAAATTTATTTTACGTTATTACATGACGCTGATAAAGGCTAAATATATCATTACGTTATTAGGGAGCGGAGCAGTCGTCGTAATTGTCAATTAAATAGGTAGATTACATCATTATTTATATCTATTTAATTACGGGCATATATTTAGGAGGGAGGCAGCGAAACAAAACCGGGGAGGGTCAGCTGAATAGAAGGTGTATCAGAATCAAAATTTTAGGCGGGCGGAGTCTTAGGCAACAGGTCGTCTTTTATCAATGCAAACATTTTTACCACTCTGTGAAGATACCATGCGCGTAATGCGAGATAGAGAGGACGGTGTACAAAACAGGAACAACGCCTCACTCTCCCGATGATGTACCAAATTAAAAGCTAGTTATTGTATGACAAGTCCCAGTGCGATAAGGTCGCACATTGTGTCCAGGTGCGTTGATTTATTACTATTGAAGAAACAGAAAAAGGTGTCTGGTTGACGGCAATAAGTCATCCTACGGGGACGGAGTAGAAACAAATATACCGGCCTAGGTAAGTTATAACAGAGACATTTATTTGATAGAAATTTGCGTTGCAATTGTACGCGAAACCCAACAGGTATTTGCGAAGCATAATGGCGGACGCTTAAAGTAGAATTTTTTGATGTAGATTCGTTCAGCTGCCAGTTCTCACGTGAAACTCGACTGAAGCTGATAGTTATTCAGTAAAAGGATTCGAATATGACTATAGCGAAGATGTTCGAAATGAAGAAGGTGGTCATTGTGAATATTAGGAGGAGCTGGACTAAGCAGACATTGTTTTTCTTTATGGTGCTTTGTGCGGTAAGTGCGGTTATTTCAATATTTATTATTAAGAAAGTAGTAGGTCATGTTATTGATTGAAAGAAAGTGTTTTCAATAGAAAAGATTGACTGTGTTTATTGCCAGTACAGTACAGACTGTAACTAAATGTATGTAAATTTGGACGTTCATTGCTACTATCCCAGTATAGAATATAAATTTAAGAGCTTCACAATTTATATCGGGCGGTGAACAGCATAATCATTTTCTTCATAACCAGTACTTGTACACAATTCAATTAATAATTAACTATAATTTCAACAGTGAAAATGAGTTGAGAATTATTTTCGCAGTAGTGGGAAAAATGACTTGGTTTTCCAATGCGCGCGCATCTAGCATAGACCATAGACTAAGAGAATGTGGTTATTTTTTCGGAACGTAGAAAATGGGGAATTTGATGTTTTTACCGTGAACACATATTATATTTTTGAATGAAATTTTTGTTTATTAAACAGGTTTGACAAACAAACTAGTTGAAATTATCTATTTAAATTCTATGAAATGTGTTATTAACTTATTTTTTTATAACTTTATTTTTATTAACTTATAGACAGCCTCTGTGGCGTGGCGGTAGTGAACACGACTGCCACGCAGGAGGCGTGGGTTCGATCCCCGCTCAGTGCAAATATTTGTATGCATGACTATGGGTATTTGCATTGGTCTGGGTGTTTCTATGTATAATATGTATGTATTTACAAAAAAAAAGTATTTAAGTATGTTTATCCGTATTCTAGATTCCATAACACAAGCTAGTTAAACTATGCTTACCATGGGTCTAGATAGCGTTGTGTAGAATGTTGTAGAATATTTAGAATATTTATTTAAACATGTTTTTTTGTATCGAAACTTTTTTAAGAACAAAGCAACTCGGGGACCTATACTGGTAGCGTATTCAGTCATACTATGGGAACGATCCAAGGTCCCTCCGACAATGTCAACGCTTGAATCAAAATATTACTAAGTATATCGTATAGGTAGATATAGGTAGATTATATGACTAACTAAGTAACTAAGTAACTTTTTTTTGACGGGAGCTTTTATTTTTTTTATTTGACCCTTTTTAAATCGATCTACTAGTCAAGCTTTTTCATTTGATATTATAGCCATATTGAGGGAATTGTGAAATAAAATGTAATTCGCCATTTTGTGGTGGTGGATTTAAAATTTCTCTACGGTGTATGGTATTCTACTGGTCAAGCCCTTAGAGAGAGAGAGAGAGAGAGAGAGAGAGAGAGAGAGAGAGAGAGAGAGAGAGAGAGAGAGAGAGAGAGAGAGAGAGAGAGAGAGAGAGAGAGAAACACATACACAGAGACAGACACGTCAAACTAATAACAACCCGTCGGGTAGTGTCGGCTGCGTACCACAATCATCGATTCGGGCGCAAAGAGATTAACCAGCATTTTTGCTTACTTTATCAAGGTTGCGAAGGTTCGCAGAAGCTGGCTTGCACGACTTTATACCTTTAAATGTGTTTATTAGCATAAATGTTATTTTTAGTTTGGAGGTAACCTGGCCAGCGGTTACATCTTAGCAGATCTTGTGAAGTGGGATGAAGCAGATGAACTTGCTGTCGGTAGTGATCTGGTGATCCTCGCAACCAGCATGGGTGTGTTTGGTACAGCAGTACTAGGCATACGGGCATTGATTCACAGTAATATGGAGGATTTGATGGCGGTGAGTACTTTACTTTTTGTTTTATGAGTTCATTACTATGGCATTAGTATCGATAATGCTGTCTTAGTCTGGTTAGGGGAGGTGAAGTTATAAAAAATGGAAATTCTTTTGCGTACATTTTGCATTTGATTTATTGTAAGACTGATTGTTTTTTTTTTTGTTTTCAGTACATTGGATTCCTGACAATATCGTTGATACTCCAGGTTTATTGCACATTTGACAAGGCAGGCGATATGACCAAGCCAGCCTGTCATATGGCCGAGAGTTTTTACCAGAATGTCACAGATCTCGGCCTGGTAGAAAAACGCTGGATCTGGGACGGGATTCAGAGCAAAGTAATTTTTTCTTAATAAATTGTTTAGCTATTTCAATCTCTTAGCCATTGTTTTCAGGATAAATGGTTAACTCAACATGATTTTTGATTGGATTTATTTATTTCATGAACTATTTACATTGTGTTTAATAAAAATTAACCAATTTTTTTTTTTTTTTTTTTTCATTATGATGTACTCGTTGTTAAACGATTACTCATACAATTACAATCTAGACCTTGAGGCTAATAAGTAATTTAAATTTAACTTAATTTACTAACACTTACAAGTTAAGAATGTATCCATTGACACTTTTCTTATAGTCTCTATTGAAATTAAAAGACACTTTGTTCTTGTGTTCTTTAAACGTGTTTAAACATTTCATGAACTATTTACATTGTGTTTAATAAAAATTAACCTATAACTACACAATTTGAAATAGGTAAGTAATGGAACTTTTTAAGGCAGGCACAAAATGCTGTATTTCAGTAAATTAATTAAGAATTGTCATGCAAATAAAACATAATATAGAATTTAAATAGAAAAATACTGAATTTCGCACAGTTTGTAAGAATATAATGCCGCGGTCGCCTAGTGGTATGGGTATTGAACTGCTGAGACGAGGTCTCGGTTTCGATCCCAGGTTTTACCATGGCACACACCAATGACTTTTCGATGCTTTTCAAGGTTATGTGTGAATTTATCTCAGGTTTATAAGTGCCCGGTTAATGGCAATAGGCTCGCCACCTATTACATTGGGACCTAAACATAAACTGGCAAAATGTGAGTGCTAGCACCTCTGCCTACGCCTTCGGGGATATAGGCATGAGTTTATGTTTTTTATGTTGTAAGAATATCTTAGTGATCAAGCTGAGTTGCGCTGGAGGAGAAGAAACGTCTAACTAACTACACTGTGGCATTCCATCGCAGACCTGATCTCTTACTGTTTACTCCCCATGTTAACTCTGCATAGCAGTGACAAGGGGACTCTATAATCTGATTCCTGTCGGCTAGTTTAAAGTTTTTTTCTACCGGCTTCCCTCTTGAAAATTTTCACCCATCGCCACTACTGCTTTTTGATTTTCATATTTTATTATCAACTGTTCTAAAATTTACATTTCTCCACCGCTGGCTCGTGTCCCACCCTCGAGGACTGTTAGTATGTTTATCTGTACTTCCTTATGAGAATAACTGTACCAACTTAACGAATTATTTTAGTCTGATTTATTTAATCTACCCAGGCTACTAACAATTTGTCTGATACTGTTACAGCAAGCATGCTGTGGGCTGCACGGTCCAGATGACTACTTATCAATGAATACGAGCATCCCTGTGTCATGTTGCCCCAAAGCGTATGCGCAAGTCAACGAACTAGCAAGAAAATTGATGTACAACGAATGCATTCAGTAAGAGAAAAAATAATATTTTGCTATGTATTCATAGAAAACGCTTTTCACGTTTTATCTTTGCACACATTTCTGTATATAATACCTAAAAATTTATTTTAGTATATTTATTCCCATTTCATTTTCATAGTTTTTATTTTTTTGTAGGTAGTTGTTTTTTTTATTGTTGAGTCTAGATTGTTTTCTTTTTTGATCTTAAACATACACGTTATTGCGCATGCGAATCCCTATACCTTCGAACAATTGCGTGTGGCGTTATTATCGCAGCAGTGTGTTGTCGCAGTCGTGTCTGACGTCCTATATTATAACTGCGACACACATCGTAGTGGGGGAAGAAGTAAAGAAAGAGTAAGAAAACATGAGTCGAGAGCGAACGAGATACCACCGTGAGTGTTAGCGGCGGACTGACCAAATCAATACTCCACCGTCTCGCCGCGCAAATACCCAAGGCGCAGTGTGGCGGTTCCGGTCTATAATAATGTATTAAAATAGATATCGCAATAACGCGTGCGATATTATCGGCCGACAATAACGCGTTGTGTGTTAGAGGCGTTATTTATTAAATAATATATTTTGCAGAACTACTGCGTACTACAAAAATGGTTGCATAGTTAAGGTGCTTGAGGCGCAGGCCTTTGTCCTAGCTACTCTGGTCGGTGGAGTGACAATCTTAATTGTGATTCAGGTAAATATATGTTTATTAATTTGCTTATTGGGTCTCCGTATCTGGTGCCTCACCATTAAGATATTTGAGGTCTATGTCAGTCTCACTTTCAAGTTGATAATCCTGTTGATTGACGAATGAGGCTCTGACGCAGAAGCATGTGTCAGTAGACCATCGCCCTCGTAAAAGCTAAAATAAATACGACCATAGAAACGAGGAATAAGAGCCCCGGGCTCAAATATATTTGTTTGAATTTTTCATAATGTTTTGTTTTACTAACATTTTCAGATGTTAGATATTAATTTTATTAAAAAATGATGATGATATCTCTATAGACAATCAAGTCTATTCAAAAACGTCTCGCTAAAATGACCTGGAATTGTTTGTGTGATTCTTTTGCAATCTTTACTTAATCAATGGGTTCTAGAAATAATCTAGGATTTTAGTAGAAGCGACTAAATTTTAATACCCTAGCGCCAAATGTCTAAATCCACTACTAGACGTTAAGTACTTCACTGTCTCCTTGGAAACACAAACCAACAACAAACTCGAGAGCTATAAATTAAAATAACAATCCTATGAAGTTTTTATTTCAATTGGCAGAGGCTTCTAATTTAAAAATAAAGTTAATAGAGACAGCGATATCGGTTGGACATTCGTTTGTTATTGCAGAAAGTGGGCAAGTGCGAATCGTACTCTGATGGTGGTTCCGTAAAATGATTAAAGAACTAAAAGATGTGGAACGTTTTGTTTTAAATATTGCAACTATTTGTATGAAAATTATTTGCAATATATTATCAGTATTACTAAATTTAACATATTATTTGAAGAATTACGGAGATTTTTTTTTTTTTTTTTTTTTTTTTTTATTTGACTCCAATGGTTATTTACAATAATAATGAGGAGGTTCAATGAAAAGCGACTGCCATATACCATGTCACTTTTTCTATTTATACTGCAGATCGATGGCACTTATTGGAAATTGCTACACATATTGAATAGACACTTGTACTTTTCCACACTGTTTAACTTTTTAACATTACCGGTTTCGCCGTAAAATTGCCATGATTTGAAACAGGTAATGTTGAATAATAAAATAGTGTGGAAAAGTGTTGTGTTCATATTATATGTGTTCCAATTTTTCATTCGAATGCTCTGAATTCTAAGCAAAAATTGTATGACGATGACTCAGATACTTATAACATTAATAATGAAATGATTACAGTTCCTCGGCGTAATTCTTACGTTGTGGGTAGCAAGAACTCAACGGATCACAATGAAGGTGGTGAAGCTCCCTGCTACCATCTAATTTGATGACAAGATCACTATACATTCCTTTGATTTATCATTATGTATGAATATTGTAGTTGGCAGTCTTTATTATATAAGTGTACAAAGTTGCTTGTTCTTATGTAGAAGTAGATCACATGATATAATGTTATAAAAGTAGTAAATAAAGGGAATCATCCTAAAATAGTTCTTTAATTTTCCGTTTAACTTCCTAAAACTAGTTTTTTTTGCCATGATTTGAAACGGGTAATGTTGAATAATAAAATAGTGTGGAAACACAAGTGTAGTACAAGTGTTTATACTATGTGTTCAAAGTTTTCATTGGATTACTCAGAATTATAAGCAAAATTGTATGAAGATTGGTTTGTTATTAATCTATAGATTACTGTTGGGTACAATTATGAGGCGAGGGTGAGTCGGCAACCTGGTAAAGGTCGACCTAGGCATACGTATGTCAATCAAGTCAAGAATGTTGTAAAAAAGCCCGCTTAACACTGCCGACAATATTGGCGTCCATGTTTAAAACTGATAGAATCGTGGGATAGATAAATAAACTATCGGTACGTGCAAACTCGATATTGACAAGACTTTACTAGGGGGTAGGACACGACGGTATTTCCGCCCAATTGAGCAGTCCGACTGGGGCAGTACCACCGCCCTACAGAATACCGCGGCTATTATAACTTCGTGTTATGTTCCCAGCGGTGAGAAGGGTCGCCAGAGCTCACTGGAAAATTTGTGCTGTCAGTGGGAAGACTAAAGGCTTGTTCTGCTTTGTCTTCTACACTAACGGCACAGAAACTCTGTACTTACAGGGATGGTAGCGCGACTGTGACTCCTCTGGTGTTACAAACGTCCATAGGCCACGGTAAACACTTTCCATCAGGTGGGCCGTGTGCTTGTCTGCCACCTAGTAGTATCTGAAACAATCTCAATACATGTATAAAACAAATGTATTGTATTTTGATTTGTCTTCTACAAACTTTGTATCAAACAAGTTTACAACTTGTTTCTTAATGAAATCGAAGGTTACATGGGTGAATTTCAACATTTGTAAATTTTTACCTAATTTTAGTGATTTTCTTATTTCTAGATATTTAGGAAATCTCCTATGCTTAGCTAGAAATACATATTTAGATTTAGTATATACACTCGAGAGCAATGAATCCGGGTCACTTAAAGAATGTTAAAAATCTCGGAAACTAAAAATGATAGGTTAATGCAATAAATTGTATTTAATAGACAATGTAATACTCCTTAAATGAAAGTAAAAAAAATATGAGTCACCATACATTTTATTAACACAAAATTACATAAAGAAAAAAACTGCTGATCTCTCCTTAAAACAAAAATAGGAAACATGAAATTTTTGAACTTTATTACGATTTTCTTGAATTTTAATACTTCGTATTGCCTCCTCGTGCTTCCATTACTGCGTTTACGCGGTTTGGCATGCTGTACACCAAGTTCCTTATACGATTTTGGGGAATATTCTCCCATTCCTCTGTGAGAGCAATTTTGAGCTCACGAAGCGTGATTGGGGGAGGGTTTCGTTGTTTTACGCATCTGCCTAGCTCGTCCCAAGCATGCTCGGCCACTCCATACGAGTAATGTTCATCTCTTGAAGGTAGTCATTCACAATCCTACCTGTATGAGGTCTGGCATTGTCATGCATAAATATAGCATCCTCACCTAAATTGACCATAAATGGACCAACGTGATCATTGAGGATTTCTTCCACATATCTTACGCTAGTTAAAGAGCCGTTTTCTATGATCACCAGCTCTGTGCGACTTTCAGAAGAAATTCCGGCCCACACAAGTACAGACCCACCACCGTAGGCTACTTTTTCTTCGATGCATGCTTGCTTGAATCTTTCCCCTGGTCTTCGATACACTCTGTGTCTTCCATCGTGCTTGTAGAGCATAAATTTTGATTCGTCGGAGAACATAACTTTTGACCAATCTTCAATACTCCAATTTACGTGGCTCTGGGCATAACTTAGTCTCGAAATACGATGCCCACGCTCCAGTTTAGGGCCGTTTGCAGGTCTAAGGGGTTTTAAGTTAGATTCAGCAAGCCGACGTCTTACTGTCCATGCACTTGGGTTACTTCCTCCGAGGCGTCGAAACTGATTGGTGAGTTCAGTTCCTGTGAGAAAGCGATTTCGAAGCATGGTGTTCACCAAGTATCGGTCTTCTCGTGCTGTGGTACACCTGGTTCTGCCCGTTCCTGGTCTGCGTAGGTTAGAACCAGTTTCTTCGTAACGTCGGAGAACTCTTTGTACTGTTGACAGCGACACACCGACAGTCCTGGCTGTATCGCGCTGACTCCGGCCGGTTTCCAGCATTGTAAGTATTCTGGTGCATTCTTCAGGCGTAAGCGACATAATTTCAGCTTGATTAATGAATATAGAGCACTATCAACATGGTTTATGTACCCACATAAATGACAGATTACAAACAAAAGCAACACCAAATGCTGTAATTTCGTAGTTCCATCTTCGAAAGTGGCCCTTTTTCAAATTTGATTTTTTTATGATATAACTTTACAATAACTAAGAAGTTTTAATACCTTCATTTAAGGAGTATTACATTGTCTATTAAATACAATTTATTGCATTAACCTAGCATTTTTAGTTTCCGAGATTTTTAGGATTCTTTAAGTGACCCGGATTCATTGCTCTCGAGTGTAGTTTAGTGCATAGAATGCTAGACTAGTCTAATTAACCCTAAAAATTACTTATTTAATAAGTACACGGTGGTCAGAATCTTAATGTGGCAAAGACTGAATACCTTTTACACCATAACAAAGTGTGGTCGCTACAGGAGCGACATAAGCAAGAGTTGCGTGTCACCGAGGTGAGAATTTGATTATATGATATGATGATATGATATGATTTGATGAAATTGAAGATTGCAAGAGGCACTATTACATCCACAGCAGCTTTAATATCTGTGACAAAGTACAGGAAGAAAAACCAAATGATGATGACAATGGTGTGGAGGCAAGAGAGTGGACGGATTCTCCAGGCATAGGCCTGGTAGTGAAAGGTGAGACCACCTTTCGACCCGGTAGAAGCAAGTGACGGAGTTGGAACACGATGCGCCGCCACATCAGTTTGTCTCTGCTGCAGCATCAGGTCACTTCACCTGCCTACCCCCTTGTCTGCTGCATGCGTATTGGATGAGACAGGGTGGTGATCTGTCACCACATGGATGAGTGAAAGTAATTAGAAGAAACGAAACTAACGAAAGTCGTACGCCAGAATCATAGTGAAGGCCTATCGTACAGCCTCTTCGATCAATTAGGGGTTTTATCATCTGGTTTGTCGGTGAGGATGGTATAGGGGTATTAGAACCTGGTGGTGCCCTTAACGTAAGTAGATACAGTAAACACATTTTTAAGTAAGTATGGTAAAACAGCACAACTTTGGGTAAGTATAGTATATTTTGGCACAAGGTAACATTAACAATACCATATTGTTTATGTTACCCTGTACACCCTGTACCCTGTTACAAATACGCTTAAACATCGCAAGTTACAAGATTTGGATAGGTAGAGGAGACTGCACAAAGTTTATAAACCAAAGATCACATATTTTGTTTTCTCCTTGTTTAGAGTTAGTAATTTCTAAGCAAACCCATTGGTAACTAAATTAAGAATTGATTGTGCTAACATAAGGCTAATCATCAAATCATACCGAGAAATATATTTATATTAGTCTTTACGACTTGATGGTTAGTCTTTAGGTAGCAACTTTAGCAGAGGTCAAAATTTATAGATCAGCGTTGGGCCAACAATACAGCCCTGCAGCACCCCGTAGTCGTATATTCTGAGTTATTCATCTTAATGATCAAAGAATCAATTTCATTTATTCAGTTTAGGCACAATTTACAATTATGTCAAGAAATAACATAAAAAATATTAATTAATGTATAAATAAACTTTTGAAACATGATTCTTTCGTTGGTTCGGTAACCTACCGAAAAGTTGTACTGAAAAGATACCCGCAAGAAACTCAGAGAACTATGTTAGAACTAGGCTATCTTTTTTAAAATTTGCTTTAGTTTACAAATTATGGTGTGCGAGCAAGCAAGACATTTATGTTGACCATGAATTTACGTCGTCAATATACTGATCTACTTTATAGTAACCTTTTGTCATAAAAAAATATTTTACTTTAATTTAAATTTATTTAGCTGCATGTCAACCACGATGGTTTAGTTAAGTAAGACCAACCATTTTAATGTCTTTCAACAAACATATCAGCTTTATCTGATCGATATGATAATATCACAAATAAAATAATATATTATCTAATATATGATGTACTTACTAGGAAAATAGCAGTACATAGCCTGAAATAGTATCTAGTAGATGGCAATAGACTCTACGATGATGGTAGCTTCCCGATGTTGGTAACAATTTAGCTCAACTAGCTATGACGGGATGGACAACACTCCAGCCGTTGGAAGGCGCGCAGGAGACTTCACTGTGACCCCCCACTTCTTATCATCTTTATCATAAGTAACTATTTTAATAGAGTTTTAGTAATAAAATGTACATAATCTATATATACACATTATTGTTAAACTACAATAAAATATGAAAAAATATTTTGAAATAAAGTAAAATCTAGCACTTGTAGACAAATTTATTTTTAGTTAGATGTATTAACAATGATAAACTAGAAACAAAGGAAGGTATAGAGCTTAAACAGCTGTCTAGTCCTAGCAACAAAGCGCCCCATTTTAAAATAGGCATAATCACACTTGCAGTAACCGGTCGATATGTCATGTCAATTAATATTATATGCATATATGCATAATATATCGCGAAAATAAACCAAGGTAATTTGAACTCTAACTTTCAGGATTAAAATTCAAATTTATAATTCAACAAGTGATTCCAAGAATGTACGACCAAAGATACGTAGTAATGTAGGACAATGGAATAGAACTCTTACGCCAATGTAACAAGAATCAAGATACAAGTATGGGTAATGTTGTATTGAAACAAAGAACGCTGAAGACAGGCCCTGAATTGTGGGTACGTGGACATATGGATTCCCACGTTCTAAATATTGCTATGGATTTAGAAGCGCAGCGATAAGCAGAGCGGATTGCCTTTGATAATAATGACCTTTTTTATTACGGATACCCAAGAATCTGTAGTAAAAAAAATATATGTGTAAGTGCACTGACAAATTCACATTCTGCTCTTTTGAATGTCGTTGACGACCGTGCCCAAGTACCTACTATTCCCGAGGAATTCCTTATCCTGGCATTTACGAGCACTATGTGAAAATAGGAAATTATCCAAATCAGTCGAGACATTCTCATGACTTACACATTGCAGATTATACTTCTCACTATACAAAGATAATATAATACAATGACGAATAACACCGCCCTAACATTTTCAGATTACATCGACAGTGGTCGCTGAAAAGTCAATATTCAATCTGTTAATTTACATCGTCCTTGATATATCGCTACACGCTCCGCTTATGACCATGTTAGCAACTAATCACCGGTACCGTCCGTCGAATGCATTGATCGATATCATAGCGATAAAGTCTTCACTAGTTCACTTCCGATGTCCACGTCATACAAACCGGACATACTACCATATTTCAACTGCAATACTCAAGTTATAGTCACTGTGAAATCTATCAACATGAAGTCTAGAAGCATTCGTTGTATGAAATTCTTTCTGACCCTTTTTAATATCGTTCTCATTGTAAGTAATAAATTCAACTGTAAATTATTTTGTATTGATTACTTCCTAATTGTTGTCTTTGTCCGTCACGATAGTTTGTACGTCATTATTTGCTATAGTATTTTTTATGGTGTATCTAATATTTGTATTAGCAGTTATGGAATCTAGCGACAAGATTTAAGATGCATTAGTATATATATATATAACCATATTCATTAATGTTATTGATTAATTACATTGTATTATCTGCGTTTTAACAAAAACTTCAATCGACCATTTCTAATCTTCTTTTTTTTCAGATCTTTGGGTTGATCCTAGGGGCAATTTGCGTCATAAATATGCGTGACAAAAACTCGAAACCGATTCCACCGTCAGCTATATCTCGAGGAGTTTTGTCGTTTCTTCTCACTCTGAGCCTGGGTCTGGTGATAACAGCTGTACTTGGATGCATAGGTGCTTTGCGAGAACATGTAAAGATTCTGTATGTGGTAAGTATTCATAATTAATAATTAAGTAACGCGTATTGAGATTAAAATCTATAAAATCGATTCCAATATCCCGGGTAAGATGTTTAGCAGTATATGTAATGTTTGTTCCTTTACGAGTATGATAGTCTAAAGTCGAAACGGTTAAACCAATTTCTAAAATTTTAACTTCAATTGATTGTCTCAATCCTTTGATATACAATTAATTGAAAGTGACAATGGAGACAGCCAAATGCGAAATTATGACAAAGAAAATGAAAAGTCGCTGAGTTTTATTATGTCAAATAGGGTATTTTCTTTACTTTCTGTTTTTCTTAGCTGATTAGAGATTATCTTTCTTTTTAGCACGCTAGTTTCTTCATATTTCTCGTGTCGGTTGAGCTGCTAGTTGGAGTAGGGGCAGCGGTACTCAGCGCTTGGGTGGGTGGCAGTAGTGAGCTTCGCGTACAATTCTATAGGAACAGTACTACTATCGAAGACGACTCGACAAATTATCAAAAATTTTGGAATAATCTACAGTCTGAGGTTAGTTTTAGATTATTATTTGTCTTGTTGGAAATTGCCGGCGTGTTTTATGTTTAATGTTTTATTTTTACTTTTAATTCTGAATTAAATATTAACCAACTGTGGCGATACTAAGGAATGTATGCATGTATATATGTATGCATATATGCATGCATGTATGTCTACATATATGAATGTATGCATTTATCTAATACGTGTATGTATTTCTTTTAAATGGGTTTATAAATGGCGTATGGTTCATATATGTCCGACATATACGACCTTGATTCATAAGTCATTTGCTAATCAGTAGGAACCTACAGTTTAAACCACGATTTTGCCAGAACCAATGCTGTGGCATCGATGGGCCACAAGACTACGAAATCATCCACCGTGACATTCCGCCTTCATGCTGCGCTCGCGCACATCCCCTCCGTGAAGGCAACGCTAGACGTCATTTACACGCCACTTGCCTGAGCGAGCGGTCGTATTACATGCGCGGCTGTGAGGAGGTCTTACGACAGAAGAAGGCGTTGAAGGGAAACATTTTTATTGCAACCGGGATTATTTTTGCTTTGGTAGAGGTAAGTGTATTTTTGGCCATAGGTCCGCAAGCTGAACAAAACTTTAGTTCCCTTGATACAGCAATGAGAACGTCATGAAATAAATAGATCAATTAACAGGTTGTCTGTAAAATGTTTTAATAAGTTGGGTTTCATAAAAATGAACGTGGTAGCAATTACATAATTGATATATCGACTTTTCCGGGTGCGACTGCCGTCAGACCTCTCAATCCCGAAACGAAAACCTAAATAAGACTGTGAACGGTGAACCGACTAACCAGTGAAGTTGGTTTGGATCCCAAAGGAGTTGGTAAGCCCCTCTACATTTAAATAGGGTAATCACGTACACAAAATATAGTTCTTTTTAAAGTAGGTTCCTCCTTTAAATCAATTACATTATATTATATTAACTACTTTTAAACAGGCTTAGTGCCTGTTTAAAAAGCTACTGAATGAAAAATGTTATTATGACGTAAAGTACTTCCTCCAAGATAAATTGTAATTTATTAATTCAAATTCAATACATTATTTAAATTCTTTTACATGAGCATGTGACATAATAAACTAATTGGCATTATTATTTTAATAGACCTATTTGATATTTACCATAACTATAACAATCTCCTTATTTTTGACATTTTTTAATTTCTGACATTAACTCAATAATCAATTAACGCAATTAAAATATTATGAATGCTCTATAATTGAAATGTTGCATGTATAGACAATACCAAATATTTGCACACCTTGAAGAGGTTGTAATACAGCGGACCTATACGTTTAATGAAAATGTACCCTTTATTAACTTTCTGTAACTTGTGTTATGCAAATAAATTGTTTGATTTGATTTGATTTCTACTACTGCTGCCAAAGGTGTATACCGCATACTTACATCTCATGATAGATTACCGGACACCTTACCTTACCTGCTTTTTCTCCACATTCCCCTTTTCTCGCCCCTCTGTAGGCAGATATTAATCTATTAACTATTTTTGTACACAACTTTAGATCATATGCGTAGTTCTCGCCATTTGGATGGCCAGAACCATACGCTCTGAACGTCGGAAACTTCAAGCGAACTTGCAGGCACATTTCGAAACTTAAACGAAGAAACCTAATCACTACGTCATAGTTATAATTAAGTGCACTTATTTATAAGTACCACTATTTAAAGATTTATGTGCAAAGTAAATACTTATAATAATTAGACTTTATATTAGAATCGATCAGCAACTCGTGTATATAGCTTACTATTTCTGCTATCATAGTCACTATGATACTTTATTAAACTGCGCATTACGGTACTTACCATAGACTTGTCTATACTCCATTCGGTTAGGTACTTAACTAAAGCCACAGATAATATAATATAATTCTTATACAGATGCACAATCAGGAATAAAAAACTGTACCTCTCGCAATTCGCCAAAGAAGGTAGGCAGCTTTTAGTTCGCATACGTTGTACTAGATGGCGACAATATTTTGACAAACTTTTCTTATTTCTAATAGACTATTCTCAATTTAAATAAAATCACATATTAAACAAATTAAATTAGCCAATCAAATGATTAACTGGTGGTCAAACTTCGGTGTTTAGTGTTTTAAATAGAAAAATATTTACAATCTGAGTTTTTAAATAAAACATTTTAAAAAGACACTTCAACATTGTTTACTTTTAGCTAAGTACCTAGCCGAATAGAGTATAGATTGGTTACTATTTTTACAACTAAAGTCTCTATATAGTTAAGTAAATTGCACTAAATAAAATAAATAAATAATATTAACAATACTATAGTTAATCTAACTATTTATATTATCATAGTCTCTTAATAGTTTCATTAATCTAACCAATTTTTTTCTACTATTGCTTCAATATTCTAGAAAATAATTACTATTCTCTACATGTAAATGTATTTCATATTTAATTTTTACAGTGAACGAGCCCTCTACTCTGTCAATTATTTGTTAATTGCTTGTAACGTCTCTAGTCGTAATCAACTATACCAAAAGTGCCTAGTTATAGTTAAACTTTTCTAGCTTAAATACATATTTTAGGCTTATGAGAGGGAATATTCTAAAAAAACTAAAACTAAAACCTTCTAATGTTTGAGACATTCCTATTTTGAGTTTAATGAAAATTTAACAACCGAAATGATGATAACAACTGATTAATCGCAAACACTGTTTTAGAATAAAATAAATTAATTATGTAAACTGCAAAGACAGTTCCATTGCAATTCGGTAACGTTAATAAAAGTTTGAGATCTACTGACTTCTTCGTTTACACTGTGTACCAAGTTTCGATGAATAGGTTACGATAATTTTATTAATGTTCTATAAGTTGGCTATAGTTCCAATCTAAGGTTTTAATTGAATTTTTAATCCACCTATATTAATTTTCTCACTTCTTTCAACATATTCATCTAAATAATTTTTCGTCAATTTAGCTAAAATCTGTGATAAAATAGTAGTAATATATCAGCTGTGGCAATCAATAAAGCCGTATGGGACCATGATATATTTTTAATATTACACGAAGTTAAAATATTTTGCCTTTTTCACTATCGGAATTATTTTCGCGCTATTTTCATAAACTAGTTCGAATTATTATTTTATAAAATCATAATCATTTGCAATTTCTATTGTGTTCTATAGCTAAGTGCCTAGAAATTAGATTATTATTTCCTTTAAAAATGATATTTAATGAATTATAATTAATTAGTAAGTTAGATTTATAGTTAACGACCATTCAAGTTTGGTACCACCATATCACATTTTCATATCAAATTAATGAAAAATCATTTTATTATAATGTAGAACATGAAGTACGTATGATGATGGCATAAATACAGGGTAATGCATTTAAAAATACCATGCTATTTCAAGACATATCAGTTAGATTGTATATAACCTACATATTAATGAACTCATTATAGAAAATTAATAAATTCAAGATCATTTATTTTTCTTATGGGACCAAACACTGACTCAGTGGGACCAAACCCAGACTGATGGTAGTTGAAGAAAATCTTTATGATTATATTAACCGTAAAGGTTAAAATCTCAGTCCAATTTGGCTAGATCGAGTACAGATTTTCGAGGTGTGTTATGAATTCAGTTTTTTTTGACGTGAAAAGTTTGTGATGAGCTATAATAACCATATAGTATAGAGGGATCTCCTCAGTATTGCACGCCTTGTTCTGGATATGAAAGAGGAGGCGAGAAATAGCTGAAACAGCTGTTTGGACTTTATGATAAAAAAAGACCTAGATATAACAATTTGCGTTACTTAACCAAAATTGTATCTCAATATCATGTAAGTATGTACATATATTTAAAATTAATTCAATATTATGTACTTTTTGCCCATGACAATTGAGTTAAGGTATAATTAGGTTTAGTTAAGAAATTTGTAGTATATTAAATACATACGCACCAAATGTACCGTAAAAGCGTAGTTTTATAACATAACTTACCATTATCATATTTATAATGGTAAGTTACGGTATAACCCAATTTATTCATATGAGTGAGTGAATAACTTTTATTTCAAACTATTATCCCATGAATATTAAAAAAATAGAATAAATACTTATTGTTCCAATCTAATATTGTACTTTCGCAATTATTCAGTGTACGTGCGTAGAAAATAGGAAAAAATATAGTATTAATGAAATCAATTAATTCACTTTGTAGTAAAAAGCAAGCTTTATACTCGTTTGTATTTGCAAACCAAGGTTTAGCTGAGTAGGGTCAGTAATAAACAAACATGTAAACCTGCATAACTATCTATATCTTTGGCCGTGCGCACAATCAGGACGCACACACGTACACAAAGAATAGTGAGTAGTAATTGATCAAACGACTTTAATTAATGATAGTAGAAATTTTCTTGCTATCCAAACTGAAGGGTACATATGTACTTTGTAATATACCTTCTTTGTCAGAACAAATACAATCACGTAAATATAAGAAATCTTAATATCTTCGAATGGAATAAATTTCGTTAGAAAAATATATAAACATTTATTTAAATACCTATTTTTTCCTCACGATAGTTATAATTCCTAATAATATTATGAAAATTTAAAAAGATCTCTTATAATGAAATAGATAACATAAATATATTTAATTATCACCATTCACTATTATTATTAGATATATGCACAATGTATTTCCTGGCCGTGTTGTGTAATTTTGGTAACTATTTGGATGTATGGACCATTACTGTCCACGAAATTGTAAAATAATGTTGAATGTTTGTCTACTGTGTTGTTGAATAAATTGTTGACACATGATTATTGTTTTATTTCGTAATAGTTTTATTTCGAAAGAACCCTCAACTATGTATATATATATATATATTTTATATAGAACATGTCAATTAGACTTTGCCTTGTCTGATGGTAAGCTGAAGGCAAAGTCTCTGAAAAGAGGGTCACCATTACTTACATATACCATGTGACAATTGTGACATTCAGCTTGACGACCTCATCATATTAATCCATTAACATTTTCTCTACCATACTGCCATTACTGACTCCTGTACAACAGTAGAAGAGACCCTCTAAAACTAGGAATACTTTATTGCTCGAATAGTTAGGCAAATATACACTTTGGGAGTGTATCCCAAAGTGATCAGCAGTTTGGTTAGGCATTGAATACTGGCAAAACAGTAAACCGTCTTAGAAGAGTACAGCTTTTATTAAACAATAAATATTCTACAACATTCTACACAACGCTATCGTCGGTCTAGATAGCGTTGTGTAGAATGTTGTAGAATATTTATTTCTAAGTAAGCATAGCTTAATTAGCTTGTGTTTGGTCATAAAGTTAGCTGCATCATCTAAATAGTAACTCAACAGTATAAAGTACAGTAAAAGCCATAATACTAGTGAATATAGAAAATTTTGTCAAAAATGTTTATCTAAAAGTATTTATATTTAACTTAACTTTGGAAATGTAAAGATACAGAACATAATTATTGTTATAATAAATTAATAAGCGTAAAATTAATTTAAATAATATGGTATGTGTGTTCAAGTTTGTGATAGGGTTAAATTAAATTTCAATTTAATGGAACACAGATATTTATTTTAGGAAAATCTATTTCAACATTTATTGAAACACTAATAAACTTTTAATTAATAATAGTATCGTCATTAAGTAGAAATAGATCATTAACTAGCACAGTTTTAGGATATTTTGTGTTGATCATATTTATTTATAAAAAGAATACACTTTATAGGTACTACATAATTGAAACATCATTTATTTTTTTCATTTCGAGGATTTTGTCCAATACTGGTTTAGTAAAATAGTTCTAGAGATTTAAATTTAATATCTAACTTATAACAAGGAATTTCTCATGAAGATAGTGTATGGTGGGAAAATTTACAATGTATGGTTACTTAAATAATAATAATTAATGTTAGTAAATTAATGACTAGTTAAGCGATTTCAGTACGCAGACTGTAGTTTAAAGTAAGAATATATTCATTTAATTGTGTTTCACACCTAATTCAATAAAACTATACTTAAAATAAAATACTATATTTTATGAGCCGTCCACTATGCAAAAAGAGGACAGCGGTTCTCAAGTATGTACGGTGTAATAAATTACACTTCACTTATTTGAAACCAATAGAAATATTTATTATTAAAATATATTCTTTGACCTGGCCATATTACAAAAAACCAAATAATTAATTACATTTTAAAAAATAAGTTTTATTTAATACGTACATATTCTATTTTTCAAATGAGATTATTCGAGTATTGAAGATTGTGTGTTATTAGAATTGGGTTAGTTATTAATATCACATAAAATTGCATTGTCATATAAGTGCCTAAATTATGTATTACAATTTATTTTTAATTATGTCATAATATTTACGTGCATTGTTTGTAAGTTATATTAAAAAAAACTTTGGTTTTGATGCATTTATAAATTAAATATACATTTTCTTACACACTAGCGGCCAAAAGCTAACGTTGCGGTTTTTTTTTAAATCAGTAAATATTGAAAACCTTTCATACTTTATAATAATTTATTGAAAAAACAATTTTATACAAAGCATTATTTAAGCTAATTCAACAGAACTAAAATGTATCGCGATCTTTGACTCTGTCTAAGAAAAAAAATCGACATACATTTAAGCCACTCATGTTAAAATTAGTATAAAGTTTTTATAAATTAACGTCGATTTTTATTACTATGAAAACTGAGAAATTTGAGATCGTTTTTCGATATTAATGCAACAATAACTTCAAGTCTATATTACCGCCAGAAGATATTTTAATACCTCAAAAATTCACAAAAAGCATAATACTATCCGACTACCCACATATTCGGATAACTGACATTCTATATACAAAAACTACCGTCATAATCTACTTAAAATAAATTAGGTAACTTACAATAACTTATAGTAAAGTGCATAGATATGGTTATTCTGTTCTTTGAAACTAGATCCATGGGGAAATTAAGCAGTGTCTCGGCTCTTTCCTTGTGTCTTTATGGCGTGGGCTAACCATAGCGCTAGTACTATGCCGACGGCCTGTAAATAAATAAAGAATATTTTTATTTTTAATTCTACACTGTCGTGTAGACACAATAGACCTAAAGGGGTAGTGGGACACACAAATCGATAGTCTCTTCCCGTCTCTTCCCATGGTGGCTAAAGGATAATAATTTATTTATTTATTCACATATAAGTACAGGTACAAAGCAATAAGACATAAAATTAATATATTATGATCAGTATAAAAATAAACGGGATATTTAACATGTTTCATTGTTTTGAGTTTCCGATAAATATCCCGTTTATTTTGATACTAATGTGAGTGACCATGACAGTTTAAATATTATTAATATATATCATATATTATGAGTTGTACAGAGGCATAAAAACAATTTTTCGAATTTCACCCATGGCACCAGCCACGACCAGGCCGATCCGAGCAAGACCCCCGCGCTCCTCGCAATCCAGTTCTTTGCATATAGTACGACAATTCAGCCAGGTCGACCCGAGCGCGGCGCCCCACCGGTGAAACTCGCTCATTTTAAGGACACACCAACCCCAAACTGAGACATGCTCGTATCTTGGATACGTTCTTAGTCACCATGAGAAAAGATTGGAAGACCCAAATAGGCCATTTATTTGACTTCAAAAGAAAAAACACAACATAATGTATTTTATTTTCTTTGAATAAATCAAATATAACGCGTTGTTTGTACAGCATGAATACCAGTAAAATGCAAAAAAAATTAAAAAGTCTAAGCCTATACTTCTAGCAATTAGAATATCCAATCTTTACAATAGTAGGCAAAGAGGCCATCTTGATTGTACACTATGGTCAATAAAGCAAGACCTTAAATACCAGCTAGGTCAGATCTAAGATTAGTATATGTTATTCAGCAATAGCGTGACTATAGTGACGTCATTGCGAAATGTGGTACTAAGGAGTGTAAACTCACTTTGAGTCGAAAGATTTATTGTACCTAAGGTGATAATATCGTGAATATTTATAGTGGTGAGTGGTGAATCTCACATTATTTCAATCTCACAATACCTACTCGATCAACCGAGTCACTGAAATCTATCAGTAACAGTATATAATAGGTAAGTAGCTACGTTTGTTATCTGATGTAGAAGGAAAACACTCACACACACACATAGTGAATTTAGACAGAAAATTACATTAAATATTGTGTTTATGTCATAATTCGATAGCATAATGTGAAAAATAGAATAATAAGTTATTCTAATATATATGAATAATAAAAAGATAGTTGCAATTTAGAAGCCACTTACGATTTTATTGAAAACTTAGTTAAAAAGGATGTAATGGGGTAAAGTACTTTCTCGATATGAACTTCCCCTAAAAGTAAAAAGAGGTTATCTACGATAATAAACAGTAACTACAAATATTCATGGTTTTAACAAAACAATTCAACACCTTTTTAGTAGTTCGTAATTAGGCATATGGTTTTACAAAATGCAGATTGAAGACTCGTTTCCGAAACATGGTTATAAAATGATAACCTAGTGAGATTGAGGTGATAATCTGGAAACTAATTAAGGGCATTCGTTTTTATTCGTCCCGTAATAGTGTTGGGACACGCTAAATAATGGTAGTTATGTCTGAAAGTTTAAAAAGTGTGCCAAGTCCCGCGTAAATTATATTAATAGGGGTGATTATGTTATTTAATTACTTGAATATTTTGGCGTGAACTGCTTATACATCAATAGTAGTACGTGTGTATTCCTATTTAAATATTACAAAATAATAAAAGTGTTAAGCTACTTTTGAGGTTAATAGAGGCAGAGAAATCGATAGAAAAATATGAAACATATAAGAAGATGTAGGTACTATTAAACTGAATCTGGTTGACTAGCGATCACCACTTGATCGCTAGTCAACGATTTAAAATGGTCATATTTTTTTAAATAATTTCTTTTACACAAGTTACTTTTTAAATTATGTAAAATAAACATAACATAACATAACATAAACTCACGCCTATATCCCTGAAGGTGTAGGCAGAGGTGCTAGCACCCACATTTCGCCAGTTTATGTTTAGGTCCCAATGTAATAGGTGGCGAGCCTATTGACATTAACCGGGCACTTATAAACCTGCCATAAATACACACATAACTTCGAAAAGCATCGAAAAGTCATTGGTGCGTGCCATGGTAAAACCTGGGATCGAACCCGAGGCCTCGTCTCAGCAGTCCATTACCCATACCACTAGGCTACCGCGGTACCTAAAATAAATTATTTTATATTCAGATTCTTCTGTTCATTATTATTTTAAATAGTACCTATCTACGAGTATATGCTTCCATTAAAAAACTTAAAAAAAAACTACATTTTTTATTATTATATTGCACTCTTGATCCCTTTTCTCCCCATTTTACATGTCCAAAGTGCAAAGTGCGAAAAGTATGTCTTACCTCCAGAAAACAGAAGAGTATTCCGCAAACGATTACAGTCAATCCTGCACTGTGGACAGTCCCCAAGACCTTGCTCTCACACCCTTCCTTGTAGTATTTCTCTGATGAGAGGCAGTCAGAGCGCTTGATCTCGGCAGAACGGTCGGTACCGTCGTCGGGGCAGCAGCTGAATGAGGGGTTGATGCGGGGCTCTGAGGCGGCGTAGTTATCAGGTCCAGTGATACCACAGCATTCCAACTGAAAAAAATATTGTCGATTTTTTTTAAAAACATCTGTGTATCAACAATAGTGCCCGGCTACGGCAATAGACTCACTGCATACAAGTTCAGCTAAATTGGATTCTCACATTTTACTAAACGAAAGTCTAGTTTGGTTTGAATTGATCGCGGTACCTTTACTATACGCAATATCCCCACGGATACCTCGCCTCTGGCCGAACCCGGTGGAAGAGGTTATGTCGGACTCAAACCGACTAAAACACACAGTGCCTGTGGGTCGTTGTTGGTTGCCGAAGGAGAGGTTGACAGGCATATCCCTAGAGGTACCTTGCATTTACGTTATTTGTAATTTACCCTCCGTCTCCGGGGCAAGATGGGGATATTTCCAACGTATTCTCACACCTCGTTATCTAAAGACTAAAAAACCTGGTGCCGTTTTAGTGGGTCGAAGCCGACATAACCGCTCCCGCCGTGTATCCGAGGAGGTTACCGCACTTTAAAAAATATACTTAGATAGAGAAGACTTTTAATCTGGACAGGGTGGTTAAAATTACTTTTGTTATTATGGGAATGTTTTCCTCTCTAGGTCGGGAGGTCAGACGGCTTAACCATGGATAACAGGTTTAGTAGAGCGGAATTCAGGCTTCCGAGTATAAGCTTAAGATGCAACCAGAATTGATGTTCGGATCAAGTAGAGTATAACATAACCATACAATTACTGGCTCCCACGAAATGCATGTTTAGACGTAATCATTCTCTTCTTATACGAATAAAAACCGCACTATGCACGTACTAACACATTTGTATAATAAGTTTACGTGTGTTGAAATAGCCAAAGCGGGCCTCGTTATGAAAGGCAAAGTGCGTAGGTTGTTAGTTCAATGCTCAGGTGGAATGAGAATTCGACGAAAAAATTAAGTACCAGATTCTTTGTAATTTGGTAAGTTATGTAACTACACTGGTTCAATTTCAGTCGTAATTTGTTGTCAATTCCCTCTTTTCGGAGGTTAGGGTTTTATCTGAGGTTACGTTACGTATATAATTGTAGCATACTGCTGCACATAGTGCATATAGTCAAATTCAAAGTCAAAAATCATACCAGGAAATCGGAACGTTCAAAACGTCAATACAATAAGAAATATGAATGACTAGTTTAGCAAAAGGACCACCGGTTCGAAATGCAGCACCACCAACCTGAACATTGTTTTTGGTCTGTATACGTACGTACGTGTGTCGTAAGAGGCGACTAACGCAGAACAGATTTCAATGCGAGAGAAGGAAAACTCCTTCTGGCCAGCGTGGAAACAGTAGATAAAAGCCTCCCAATATCGGGAGAGGCTTATGTCCTGCAGTGAACTGCAATAATTGAGTGATTGATTTAGACTTACGTTGGTCTGGATGCGGTCCCAGAACTCCTTGTAAGTGTCATCCTCATCCTTGGTAGACTTGTTCTTGATGAAGGAAGAGCGCAGTTGGGTTTTCAATGTGCCCTCGATCTGAGGACGAAGGGCAGCTGCCGCGATGCCCACGGAAAGTTCGAGAAGGATGATAATGATGAGGCACCCTGCAAACTGTAAATAAGGGAAATAGTTTTGAAATAGGTAAGTTAATAATAGATCGTTACTTATGAAATTGCCGTTTTTTTTAAGAAATAGGAGGAAACCCAATTATCAGTACCTACTATCTTTTTTGCATTTTTTATGATTTTTTTTGTGTATGAATGAGACAACATTAAGCTAACAAACACTTTTATTACATTTTTGAAAAGTGACAGCTGTATCATCATAATGGTTAGCATTTGCATTTAGGAAGTACTATTTTTGAAAATCGAATTTAATTTATCAAGCGGCCAATAAAAAGAAAATTTAAGACAGGGTTGTCAAATCTTGAAATCAACTTTCAAACAAAATGGAATTAGCTATGTATTTAATTACAGGAATAACGAACTCATGAATCTAAGAAAATTTCGGCAATTTTATAGGTAAAGACGTAATAATAAAATTTACCCTAATCACAAAAGTGCGTTAATAAATAACAGAAAAATTAACACTGGTAATGTTTTCATTTTAATATAATAGGAGATGAACCTATTGGCACACTTTACAAGATTCCTTAGTCTACCCCCAGAAACTATAAGAAAAATTCATCAAACTCAGAGCCTAGTATCTAGTAAAATTCGTATATTCATTAAAATTATCAAGTTTTTTTTTATACCACTTAGGAAGCAGACAAGCACATGGCCCACCTGATGGAAAGTGGTCCCCGTGGCCTATGGACGCGTGCAAAACCAAGAGAGTCACACACGCGCTGCCAACCTTGCAAGCATTGAGAGTTTCTGTGCCGTCAGTGTAAAAGACAAAGCAGGACAAGCTTTTGGTCTTTGCATCGACAGTGACAGCACAAAAACCCTCTTACATAAGTAAGATTTACATTTCGTAAAGATTGCTTTGTTAATTTTCTATTCGTAGCACAACTAAGATCTTATCTTATCAAATATTTACATAACATAACATAACATAAACTCACGCCTATATTCCCGAAGGGGTAGGCAGAGGTGCTAGCACCCACATTTCGCCAGTTTATGTTTAGGTCCCAATGTAATAGGTGGTGAGCCTATTGTCATTAACCGGGCACTTATAAACCCGCGATAAATACACACATAAGTTCGAAAAGCATCGAAAAGTCATTGGTGTGTGCCATGGTAAAACCTGAGATCGAACCCGAGACCTCGTCTCAGCAGTCCATTACCCATACCATTAGGTTATCTAATCTATATTTTATTTTTAATCTAATATCTAATTTAATCTAATTCTATTATTATCTTAATGTTTCGTAAACAAAGAAAGTTATAAGACCTCAATGTTTTACAACCAAATGTTAACATAATCCACTAGTCTCCAGTTTCTCTAAAACAATACCTACTAATTTAATTAAAATATATTATGCCCGCCTCGCATAACAATGGAGTACGGGCAAGTTTGCATCACCACTGGTTGGGCTCGCCCAATTACCTTTGTAGGTCAATCTATATTAATATTATAAATTTGTTTTGTTGAACACGCCTATCTCAGGAACTGCTGGTTTGGATTGAAAAACTATATTTGTATTGAATAGCTCGTTTATCAAGGTACGTTATAGACTATATAACCAAGCGGTTTGGAGACTCTTTTCTTTGCCGCAACACCAAGACCTGGAATTCATTACCAGCTCACGTGTTACCTTCTTCCTACAGTCCTGAGTCCTTTAAGCGGGGTGTGAAAAAGTATCTGATGAGGCCGCCAAGCTGAGTGCCACCATTGTAACATTACTTAGTGTCTGTAATGGTGACCCCCTTTCCTGAGACTTAACCTTTAGCTTACCTTCAGGCGAGGTGAAGTAAAATTGTCATGTGCTAGAAAAAAAAAACATCACACTACTACTCAAAGGAGTCTCAATGTCATCAAATCTGGCAGATTCCTATTCGTTGAATGCCGGGATACATGGGTTTCAAAGTATGCCGCAGGTGAAGCCGGGGTGGGCCGGCGAGTATTGAAATATTGGTGGAACCTACGCACAGGTAGCGACCAAGGTTAGGCTGTAATAATTAATTGGTTTGTGGTACATACCTACTATAAATCAGCTAAAGTGAAACAGTAGCCCGCAGGGAATGCCTACTGGTTAAATACCATTTTACAAATACTTATTATATAAGTGGAATGGGATGGTGACCCGAAATTAGTTAAAATGTGGGTTAACACGCCTACTCCTTCGGGGATTTACAGGTGTGAATATGTATTTATGCGTTTAAATGTGGAATAAAACAAAAAAAAACAATTATTTTTTATACCACTTAGGTGGCATACAAGCACACGGCCCACCTGATGGGAAGTAGTTACCGTGGCCTAGGACGTATGCAACACTCGCGCTGCCGACCATAAAGAAACCTTCTGATGTCCACTTGAAGAACCCCATATTGTAATTGTTTGAGAAAACCGCAGCAGGGAGGTCATTCCACAGCTTAAGTGTGCGTGGGATGAAGTTTCTTTCATACAGTGCGCACCGTCTCAGTTCGCAATCAATATTTTGTTTATAATAAAAATTACTTTAATTTGTATAAGGAGTAGGCAAAGATAAATTAATACTACGTTTAGCGTTTGGGTGATACTATCCTTACTTCACGTAAAAGAGATCGAGCATAATCTTGTACTGCTGTTGAAGATTTCTTAAAAGAAAACCCAATACCATTTTGCCTGATCCAGTAATCGAACCCAAAACATCATGCACATCCACACTGGCTACGATTGAACTATCGAGGTAATTACTTACAATGTAAAGCAGTTTAGGGCTCTCCTTCCAAGCTCCGAAGCATCCAAAGGCCGCGATGATGATGATCAGCACCCCAATGGTTATGAGCACGATGTCCGTCTCGTGGCCAGTGGGTTCGATGCCCGCAAACCCCTTGATCATGCCCATGTCCACGCATGCTGCAGCTATGATCACTATGCCGCAGATCTGTGGAAGAAGAGAAGGGGATTTTAGTCTGGATAACGTTTATAGAAATACAGGAATATAACTTTATATAAAAAATAAATTAAGTTTGCACAATCTCCGCCAAATCATCAGCATTCTCTGATGATGAGCCTCCGCAATTTTTAGGGCTACAACTTTCTGTAACGACTCCATAGATAGATAGCATAGACCTCTTTTTTGTATTTAGATTAAGTAGACTAAGTGTATGTTTGTAAATAGACAAAAAAAGAAATGCCCACTGAGTTTCTTGCCGGAGTCTTCTCAGGACGGGGCCGCGTTTCGAACCGGTGGTCCATTTACTAAACTGATATTCATGTTCCTTTTTTGTAGACGTTTTGTAAGTGCCGATATAATGGTCTATACAGAATAAATGATTTTTGACTTTGACTTTGACTTCTCTTAATGTTGGGAGGCTTTGGTAGACCAAAGCCTTCATTAAGAGAAGATTTACACAACATTAATTCACATTCACAACATTAAGAGAAGTCCGTTTCCACCCTGGTCAGACGGATTGGTACAGGGATTTATTTCGAGTTTTTCTTCTCTCGCAGTGATATCGTTTGCATATTTGCTAGTCACCTCTTACGCCACCCTTCGGATGAGATGGGGTGGTGATACTTGTATTCTTTCTCCGCCACAAGGATACAGTATATGTTTATTGGGTGTCTTTTGTGGATATGCTACGGCGTGGTGTTATGGCAACGGAGGAATACTAACCCACCAATCATAGACTATCAAACCCATCCTCACGCGTCAGTCCCTGGTTTCTCTCGCGACTTAGGGTCAAGATATATGCCGGTTACTATATAATACACTCAAAGAAAATAAAGTTCGGTAGGTAGGTACACTCTAAATATAGGTTAAATCAAAAGAAAGCGTTTATCGTGCGTACCAAAGCCTACACATATCAAATGATGCAAATCTCCAACATCGGTGTTACCGGCGGTATAGATTCTGTACAAGTAACACCTACATGCCATTACACGTGGGTAGGCGTCAATTAGTACTATCTGATGGCTATTGAGCTGCGCCCACTTGAACGTCTTCATTACTTTATTGCATCAATGATGATGTGTGTACTTCCGATTATCAAATATGACTGCTTGATTCATTTCTTTTAGAACTCTTCGATTAATGTAATGCTCAAAAAACTTCGTCCTAATTTGTTCTGTAGGTCTTTTATTAATAAAATTCAATTGACCATTATCTCACCTATTAATAAGTGATAATGTGCTCGATGCTAGAACTTTGCCTAGACACTGACACTGAGAAAGGGACATTTTGCAAAAGGGACATTTTGCTTCCTGTAGTCATTTAGAGAAGTGGTCATTTTGCGACAGAGTCAACTATTCACTCTTAACTTTAAAGAATCTTATATTGTCTAACTTTCCAGCAACACAAGCTAAAATATTACATTTATAATTTTATTATTCATGTATGTATCCCATTTTATTAAAATGTCATGTGATTATTACATTAGTAATAAAACTGTCGTAGTTATTATATTCTTCCGTCGTAAAGTTACTCTGAGCCAGGCCGTAAGCGATGAATGATACCTTGTATGGACTTCTATGGTAGAATCTTGTTTCGTAATACCTAATATTTTTTTTTTTTTTTAGTTCGAGATATAAAGGGTAAATAAAAGTTATAATTTGGTGACGGATTAAGTCTACATCTTGTAGTTATTTTTGAATTTAATAGGCTATCTGTTCACTTTTATTTGCCTTTTTGATCTTCAATCTTTTATTAGAGTAGCCTTATAACTTTTTAGATCCTTTCTTACTTTCAGCATAATAAGTAAACTATGGTTCAAAAATATTGTGACGAATCATTTTTCTTAATTTCTAGTTCAACATGTTCGGCTGAGAGACTGAGAGGGATTACAAAAGAACACAATAGATCGACTGTTATGTTTATCATTTCTAATTCGAGTGCACTGATTCACTAGATTTATAGTACGATTTTTACAACTCGTGCTTCCATCTTGCTCGTAAATGACGTCATTTAAATGAAAGAGGTCAGTTTGATATACAAACCATAAAAATAGGTCAGGTCGCCCTACAAAGTTATTTGTATGAAACGTCGAGGAACTGAGACATAAAATGCATGTAAAATTGCTGGAACTATTCAAAGGTGTTGATATGAATGATTTATTTCTTAATTGCGATGTGATGCCACGTAAGCTCTAGGAAAATATTGATAATATGAGGTGTTTTTTATTAGTATTAAAGTTATTAGGACATTTACCATGTTTTACTATTTTGACTTTCCGATATTTCGGCGCTGTTGCAAGCACCATGATCACGGAGAAAGGGGACTATTGCTCCGTGATCATGATATAACAATACAACATGGGAAATCTTATATATAAAATTCTCGTGTCACAATGTTCCTGTCAACCTCACCTTCGGCAACCAAAACGACCTACAGGCGGTGTGCGTTTTAGTCGGTTCGAGTCCGACATAACCTCCTCCACCGGCTCCGGTGGGGAGGTATCTGTGGAAAAAAAAAAGTGAGGTGGAAATAAAAAGGTTACCTTACTCCTCCGAAACGGCTTTACTGATTTTTACCAAATTTTATATACACATTCAGTAGGTCTGAGAATCGGCTACTATCTATTTTTCATACCACTACTGATAAGGGTTGTCCACCCCTAACGTTTTTTTTTAAATTCTTATATATATTTTTTAACTTTTAACCCTGAATTTTCAACCCTCCACGATGAACCCCTATTTTTCCATCGCGATTTTTAACTTGGTTAATTTTTAATAAATTCCATTAATTATGATTTTTCTCAGACTGGTTTTTTTTGTACAATAATCCGTTTATCGACAAAGGTTTTAGGCTATATATCATCACGCTACTACTTAAGAGAGCGGAGCAGTGACCATAAATGTTAATAAATCTGGCAGATTCCCATACATTATGTGCAAAATTGAAGAAATACGGGCTCAAATAGGTGATTTGATGTTTTAAAATATGCCACGAGCGAAGCTGGGGCGGGTCAGCTAGTATTATATAAGGTTTGCTGGAATAAAAATCAATTTTGAGTTAAGCTCGCATTTGTACATTACATGTATTATTCTGTATAAATGTAATTTTGTGTGTTTATACTAATGTGAGTGACCATGATAGTTTAAATACCGTTACCGTTATAACATTTAAGTCTACCGAATAAATGTTGATCTCAAGAGCTATTAATAAACTATTAACGAAACGATCTGTTGATCTAACTAACTCGTACCTTATTGATGTACTCGTAGTAAACTGTTAGTATTTTAAACTGTTGATCTTGTGATGTTGACATACTGATTGTTGACCCAATGAAATACTCATCTCTTGTACGTACCTAAGCCTATTCTTTGGGCCGGTTACTGCATTAAAGGAACAAAAAAAAATGGGAAAACCGCGATTACGAGATTTTAGTATCATTCTAAAAATCTCTAACTCTTATATTAAAAATCTTTCTCCACAAAAGGTAAAAGTGATGAAGTAATAAGTTTCTATCCAAACTATAGACCACATCGATACAGTTGCTAAGTGATCGCTGTGTGCCCTCGCCCACGGGGTCACCCAGATTTGCAATGATGTCGCGCTTCTGTTGCCAGCAAGCGGGACTCAACGGCACATAAATATCTTTCCTTCCTATTCCTACAGATGCAAAATGGATGCGCCACCATCCCTCTAGTCACTCACTCCCCAATGTTATGAATTTTGAAATTTGATCAATTCTCTTTTCCAATGAAGTTGCCTTTGAACCGAATATAACAATTGAAATTGAAACAGCGCAGTTGCAAAGTGATTAGGCTAGATTTACATGTCACTCGTTATAGTGTAACCTTGTGAAGTTATTCAACTAAATCGAACCGGTCACTGTATCACATCCTGTGAGTTTGTGCCCATCTGATTACTCGCTTTGAATAAATAATGTGAGGTAATATGTCAATGGTCTATTGCTACTATAAATAGAATAGTTACTAAACACACATTCAGTTAGGGACATTATAAAATACCGGCTGATTTTACAGTCATTGTTGAGCGAAAAATCGGTACAGTTTCAGTAGTAAAATCGTCTAGATTCTAGAATTCTTAAGAGAAAAACGAAAGAGACTCTATGCTTCTAGACTCTAGAATTATTCATTTCGATATTTTTACGAAACCTACCTTCCTTTTTCAAAACTCTTACTTTCTTTTTCAACGACAATTTTGCAATCGAAACTGTTACCAAAAATTTTCACTCAATAGCGATGACAAAATCAGCCGGTAAGTATATAACCACGTCCTTAAAATTACATACTTATAGTGCATTTGCATGTGGGCTAAAAAAATACAGCGGCCAATAGTTTTCAGTTGTGGGGATCTCAAGTTGTGGTTTGGGCATTTGCAACTTTCTGATTACTCTTTGCTAGAGACAGTGTAACAGTTCATAATGGAAAATGGTGATTTTTAAAGTATTTATTATGTACCCGAGCTTGCTAGAGGTACCTACTTTATCCATCTTGTCGTGGTATTAGTATTACTAACTCCTCAAAGAAAATGATAATTATAATGTGAATGAAAGGCAAAGATGCGATCGATTACCTTGGGATCGATTGAGTGTGTATAATTGTATCCAACGTCTGTGGCATTTATACATACATACATACATATAATCCCTGGAGGGTTAGGCAGAGGTGAATTAACACCCACATTTCACCAATAATTATATTCGGTCCCACGTAATAGGGGGTGAGCCTATTGGCGTATTCCGGGCACTATTGTTGAACGGGCTGTATACGAGTATATCTGTCTGATGTTAAACAGCCCTATCCCTTAGTCGCCTTGCATGACACCGCATGGGAAGAGATGGGGTGGCCCTAATTCTACTCTGCCGGAAACCACGCGGCATTTATGGAAAGTGAGATTTTCCCAGATAAGAGTAACACTTTCGCTGAAACGAAATACCACTGAGCGATTACACATCAATATGATATTTTTTTTTATACCACTTAGGTGGCAGATAAGCACAGAAAGTGGTTACCGTGGCCTATGGACGTATGCAACACCAGGGGTGTTACACTCGCGCTACCGACCATGAAGAAACCTTCTGATGCCCGTCTTGAAGAACCCCATATTGTAGGTGCTTGGGAAAACTGCAGCAGGAAGGTTATTCTACAGCTTGAGTGTGCGTGGGATGAAGTATCTTTCATACCATCGTCGCAATGTGTGAGGATGAATTCCCTACCTATGGATTATGGGAAAACGCTCTAACCCACCAATACTTTACCGAACAGTGAACGAATTCTTGACTTTTCTAATAATCTTTTTTCCTTAGTCAAGTCATGTATTTTTATCATCAGTATTTACTTGTTTACTTTAGTAGAATAAAATTAATAAACATAAAACCACGTAGTCTTAAGTTTTCTAGATTAACTTTAGCTAGCGTAAATAGCTATTAGTACAGCACGTGTAAACATATGCAAATTTAGAATAAGCATGTAAAATGACGTCACACCGTGATTGTACAGCCACGCTGTGATTATACCATGGCAGTGATTATTTCGTTCAATGCCAGTGAACACAACTAGCGTCATGTATATATAAATATGATATAGGAGGTAGGACACGACGGTATTATCGTCCCAATTGAGCAGTCGGACTGGGGAAGTGCCTCCACCCTACAGAATACATCGGCTATCATAACCTCGTGTTGTGTTCCCGGTGGTGAGTAGGGTAGCCAGAGCTCACTGGAGAGTTTTTGTGCTGAAGACTGACTGAAGACCAAAGACTTATCCTGATTTAGTGTTATGCACTGATGGCACAGAACATGTCTGTTCTTACAGCGTCGGCAGCACGGGTGTGACTCCCCTGGTGCTACACACGTTCAGAGGTCACGGTAACCACTTTCCATCAGATGGGCCGTGTGCTTGTTTTCCACCTAAGTTGTATATTTTTTTTATTAAAAATGTAGATTTCTATGTAATAGTATTTTTTGTTCCTACTGTGTGTTTGTTGGATGTTGGCCAAGCATGCGCAAAGGGCCATACTCAAGGTTTCCTGTTTCAAACCTCGTCTCTTTCCAACCACGCAACTCTATGAACTCTGTCAAGTATTCACGGCAAGAAAACTGTTTGTTCTCTCCGTGATGGTCCGACAACACTCCCAAACACCGTACAATAGAGAATCCTCCCGTCGTAATCACCTGGTTGCTAGATCTATGCCCGTAAGCACGTCGTTTATTCGTAGTTTTTTTGCTTTTCTTTGACCTTATCTCTATAACAGATTACACCATATCCTGACACTAAATGACCTCAATCTCTATAACTGTAAGCAGAGGGTTCGAGCATGGCTACTTCAGCAAAATTATCGAACAACAGAAGAACTGCTTGAAGTACCTTCATAGTGCAGTTATTTATCAACCTCCCCCCCCCCCACACACACGTAAACACACCCTCACACATCCTTTCTAACTTTATTCGCAGAGTTTACGTTTCTCCTATGGATTTATTGGCATAACAAGCAATGTACAAGTGTCTGTATCTAACTTCTGAATTGTATCAGTTCGTGGGTACCCTGGTGATCTGTAATTCAGGTTTTATTACCTACCACAGGCACCAGCGATCCACAACCCAATGTGCATACAGTAATCCTTTTGTGTCATATTTTGATTTTATTGGTTTGCGGTGAGAAACAAACCATTTTTATTTTTATTTTTTAATATTTATTATCAACATATCTGAAGATTTTCAGACGATGCGTTAACTTTTCATAGGTACTCTGTGCTACCATTCCTAAATGGTACAATCAAATCATAGCGCACTCAACCTCATTCTTTTATATTCTAAGTGAATTGACGAGTACATCTTTATGCTCTCTAAAAGAGGCAAAAATGGTGGTTACAAAATGGCTGATTTCACTGACATACGAAGCTACAGAAATTCTTCTACTACACTAAGTTGATTACTTGTAGAAAGTTTATAGTGTATATGATTAAGGTTTGCCCAGTATTTATTTATTTATTCATATACATGCAAAATATATATATTTGCATATGTACAAGTTATATACAATTATTATATACATTTATTACACAGCCATTACCTGTCTATTCTTATAGCTTTTGTAAGTGTGATTAAATGAAACTTATGACCGAGCACTGAAATTAAATAAGGAAAACGTCACGGTACCCACAGGACAGGCTTGCCTAGTGTGGGGCTAACGGGAAAATCTATGTGAATGTGAAAAACTTATTCCTGAAATAAATTATTTTTATTTTTATTTGTAATTTTCTTGCATATATTTAGTTTTGTATTGAATGAAATATTAAAGCATTTAGTATGCTAACTAATCAAATCGATTAAGATCAAATCGATTTAGATATAGAAAAAATTGAATCGGTTTAGGCGGGGTTAGAACCCGCGATCTTTCCCCTATAGGGAAAGAACACTCTGACCACTAAGCTACAGAACCTTCGCCCGAAATCATCCAAATTCTTCTATACATATATCCGTCTTACCGCCTGTACCGATTAAATTTTTTCTATTTCTTAATACATCTGAATAGTTTTGTATTGTTTGGTACCGTCTTGTATAATGTGGAATCTATATCTCCCATGTCGATTTTACCTAGTACGGCCAGGTGGAAGGACGACCTCATGGAGATCGCCGGGAAGCGCTGGATGCGGGCTGCTTTAGATCGGTCATTGTGGAAGTCTGTGGGAAAGGCCTATGTTCAGCAGTGGACTATGTGTGGCTGACATGGTGATGATGATGAGATGATATTCCTGGATACGCTATTGTATTTTCTTTTTGATTTGATGGCAACTTGGCCCGGCCCAAAATCTTAGTAACATAATTGTAATAATATTCAACAAATCATTATCATGGACAGAAGATTGAATACTTCGCAAAGGTCAAGGCGATCGAGGAGTGCAGACAAAACAATGATAATATAAGCCATCCACAAAAACAAGTCCCGTAAATCTGGTTGCAAATTTTTGCTGTTGCAATTCGAAATGAGACAGTGAATGGCAATGTCACAACTGACTGACAATAAGGTTTATATCAATGAGACCTTATAAATATTTAGCGTTCTTGGAAGTAGTATACTGCCTTTATTCTTTCAATTGGTTTAAGCTACGTATTGTAAGACTAGTTCTTATCACAAGCTTAATAAAATCTATTTATCTGGAGGTTATCAATATGATTTTGCCTCGCAAGACGGTATGCTAAAGGAGAAGTCACTGGATTGAGGTTGCTATTGCAGATACGATTAATGCTACAATGATGACCTATGATTACAGTATTTGAATTTCTTACAAAAATAATGGGGAACGTTTTAGGTGATTTCTGTAATTTGTAGTACCCATAGAGACTTTCAATCCCCATGTGAAATATGTGATCGATTAGCAGAAAAAAATATTCACACAACATAGCATAAACTCCTATATCCTCGAAGGGGTAGGCAGAGATGCTAGCACCCACATTTTGCCAGTTTATGTTTAAGTCCCAATGTAATAGGTGGCGAGCCTATTGCCATTAACCGGGCACTTATAAACCTGAGATAAATACACACATAACTTCGAAAAGCATCGAAAAGTCATTGGTGTGTGCCATGGTAAACCTGGGATCGAACCTGACACCTCGTCTCAGCAGTCCATTACCCATACCACTAGGCTACCGCGATTAAAAAATATTCAAGCACTTTGGAAAAAAACATCCCTTAAAGTCAGTAAAGTTTTTGACCAAAATCTGTTAATGCGGTTCGAAATTTCGATAATATTATGGATAGAATTCTAGGATCGTTTTGCTGTAACTATAACTGTAGAGATACCAGCCCTTGCTGCCCCGTACAAATAAATACATCCTTTATAATTACATGAATGATATGTAGTTTTGCCATTATATACCTCTACATACAAGTCCTATACTCCACAATAAAGTATATATAGATACATTCACAAATATACTCATACCTGTGAATCCCCGTAGTAGTAGTAAGCAGAGCTGTATTAACACTCACAAGAAGACATACCAAAAAAGGACATAGCTGTATCAAATCTCCTGTCCACAAAACCTTGAAAATAAATTGTGCTCTTATAAATCTGCCAAACATCTGGCGTCCTAAGTATTATAGTAAATTGGTCTAATTGTTACAATCTACGCCATGATAGCATCACATGACATCAGTAGCATTATTCTATTTTCATTTTGTTCCATCAAACACATGAAGTAGCTCGTAAAACTATTGTCCACTGTGAATCTTAAAAGATAGTAATTGTTTTAAAGATATTCTAGGAACCGTTTTACGATAAACAGGTGTGACAATGGATGTAGGTTATTGTGAGTGGTTCGTAAAACTAGAGACCTACCTATGTTTATAAATAAGAGGTGACGTGACTAATGAGGGTGACGTGAGCTACTCTTTTTTTATACCACTTAGGTGGCAGACAAGCACACGGCCCACCTGATGGGAAGCGGTTACCGTGACCTATGGACGTATGCAACACCAGGGGTGTTACACTCGCACTGCCGACCAACAAGAAACCTTCTGATGCCCCTCTTAAAGAACCCCATATTGTAGGTGCTTGGGAAAACCAGAGCAGAGGTCATTCCACAGCTTCAGTGTGCGTGCTAAAAAATATTTCTCAAACTGTAGATAAAAGACGAAGCAAACCCATATAAAGCAGACTCTCACTAATCTTCCGGATGTTGTTGTGTTGGGAAAAGGCAAGGAGGATCATGCCTCCTTGCCTTTTCCCAACTCAGTGTTGGTTTTCTTTTATACTAGGTACAGAATTGTAGGTTCGATATTTTCCGTGAAGTGATTGCAATCCTCCACTGGTGATATCAAAGCTTTGTAGTTGCATAAAGTTGTTGAACTTTTTATTTCCAGCGTTTGAATCAAGCGTTTTTAAACAATTTTCTTTTTTTCTATTATCTTTCAAGGCCTAACTTTTCTTAATATATATCACAGACATGGTAACAGAGATCATACTTGATTTTTGAAGAATTTGTATTTCCTTATTTTTTCATCCTTTAATAACATATGGTACACGGCACAGTAGAATTTGGACCACCTCATCTCTTCCAATGCGGTGTCGTACAAGGCAACTTAGGGGTAGGGCTGTTTAACATCAGACAGATATATACAGCCCAGATTCAGCCTCAGATGCATGACTTGAGTCAACAATAGTGCCCGGAAGACGGCAATATGCTCATCCCCTATTACGTGGGACCGAATTAATGATGGGTGGGTGGTTAATTCACCTTTACCTAACCCTACAGTGATAAAGGTGTGACTATATGTATGTATGTATTCGACAGTTCGACAGTTTGTAAGAAATTGGGTTTAGCGCGATCGACTTTTGTACAATTTTTTATTGTGGATGCCATGTAGGTATTCTATACACATTTTAATTGGAATACTGAACTTATTTCTATTCTATTCTAAGTATCTAATGCAAAGAAATGAAATCTATTAATCAAGTGACTCATAATGATGGTAGACGTATGAAGGTTAGGATTTGCATTTCTGTTATTTTCTAGGTTCGCATTGGATAGAGCCTTTGAGGACACGACGGTATTTCCGTCCCAATTGAGCAGTCCGACTGCGAAAGTACCTCCACCCTACAGAATACCACGGCTATAATAACCTCGTGTTGTGTTACCGACGGCAGTGAGTAGGGTAGCCAGAGCTTACTGGAGAGTTTTGGTTTTGCCAGTGGGAAGACCTGATTGTGTCTTCTGCACTGACGGCACAGAAACTCTCTGCTCTTACAGGGTCAGTTGCACGAGTGTGACTGCCCGGTTCATAGGTCACGGTAACCACTTTCCATCAGGTCGGCCGTGTGCTTGTCTGCCAACTAAGATGTATAAAAAATATTACTATAATAGTAAGTCTTGTATATTTTTATCAAAAAAGCGAAATCGCCACGTTATTTAGATAATTAATAGAAGTTCAGAATGTAATTTATGGTTGACTTTTCCATATGTTGTATGTTTAGTTCAAAGATTAAGCATAAATAACTAAAAAAATAGCACCTTACGTTACGTGGAAATCAAATATAGCTACAATTTTTATACGATATTATGAATGTTTGTTTACGAATATTCTTCTTGATTTTTTAATTTTTATATTTAAATTTGCCATAAATTAAAACTTATCGTAATCTTAGACAGACTTGTAATCAGCTATACTCTTATTGTCGTCGGAAAGTTTATAAATTATTCATAGAACGACATAATATTTGCCTTTCCGAATAAATTATTAATAGTGGAACTGTAAAGATACCACAGGTCACAAATGACAGGCGTCACATATAATATTTCCACTATTAGAATAGTGTGAGTATCGACCGATGTCAACCTGTGACCTGGTTCCTCGGCCTGGTTCAACGTCCACGTAAAAACAACACTTTATTTCAATAATTGCATTATATTCAGGTTTTAAATTTATACTTTTCGTTATAAAGCTGAAGAGTTTATTTGTTTGTTTGTTTGAATGCGTTAATCTCAGGTGCTACGGGTTTTTTTATACAACTTAGGTGGCAGACAAGCACACGGCCCACCTGATGGAAAGTGGTTACCGTGACCTATGAACGTGTGTAACACCAGTGGAGTTACATCCGTGCTGTCGACCCTGTAAGAACAGAGATTTTATGTGCCCTCAGTGCAGAACACAAAATCAGGACAAGCATTTGGTCTTCCCACTGACAGCACCAAATCTCTTGAGTGAGCTCTGGCTAGCATTCCAGGGGGAAGATCGCGGGCTCGAATTCCGCTTGAGCTAATTCATATTTTTTCCCATTTTATTCGAAATAAAAGGAAAACCGGGTTTTGAAGTATGCCACAGTGAAGCTGGGAGGGATTAGCTTATAGTTCTACTAGGGTTGTAACGGAGGCCTTCTTAACGGAGGCGGAGGCGGATGCGAAGGCGATGAGTTTCACTTCCGCGGATGCGGAGGTTAACGGAGGCGGAGGCGAAGGTGAAAGTGGATGTAAATAAAATAGTAATTTAAGGTTCAAAAGTTTTCATATTAAATACTTAACACTTAAGTAAACATTTGAAACATAAAGTAAAAATGTTAAGTTAACTTTTTTGTAATCAAAATTAAGGAGAGGTAAATTAAATTTGACAAACAATAGTTTTGCGGCTTTATCACCTTCCAAACGATTTCTAAGGGATTCATAAATTAATCCAGCTGAACTAAATAATTGTTCACTTGGCACTGAACTTGGCGGCGCCGATAAGTACGTGCGAACGATGGGAGAAAAAGCTTTATATTTATTGTTATTTCTCCACCACAATAATGGATCATCGTCTATTTTGAGTCTGTTTTCTTTATTATATTCATTAATTAAAATTTTCCATATCATGAGGTTACTATTGCTGTCGTCATTTTCAGTTTCCTCTTCACTGTCACTGTGATTTGTCAACATGTCTGCCAGATTCGAATGCACGCTTTGTGTTGGTGAAAAGGTATTGCTATATGATTACGTAAATAAAACTCCGTTACAACTACGCAAAAATTGTGCGGAGGCGGAAGCGGAGGCGAAGGTACGATTTCTTGCGGAACTTCCGCAGTAACGGAGGCGGAGGCGAAGTTCCGTTACAACCCTAAGTTCTACATAATACTATTTCTTGAACCAAGGCACATGATGCCATGTTCTGGGCCCCTGTAGAAACTTACACGCATCGTTATTGGAAGCAGTGCAAGCAACATATAACATCTCTAAAAATGTGTTACAATAACATTAATCACATTTATTATTCTCCATGACTGCAGCCATTCTCTGTTGATTTATAATAATTATCATATTCTGTTCTGATCAAAACAAACAATATTTCAAAATATTATATCACAACAATCAACAAAATATTGAATAATATTTATCTCACTCGATCCTATTTAGAATACCAGATTTATAAAAAAAATAAACAATTGAAATTATTAATTTTATTCACAATTACATACATATACGCTTCATCACGCTTTTATTTATCATATTATACCTATATTATTATACCTATTATACCTATGTTTCACAATAAAGCATTTGAATTGAATTGAATTGAACATTTTATTTGCCGGAGGTTTAGGCAGAGATGAATTAAAATCCACATTTCACCAATCATTGTTTACGGTTCCACGTGTAATACCTATTGCCCGTATTCCAGGTACTATTGCTGACTCGAGCCATGCATCTAAGGCTGAGTCTAGGCTGCATATATTTGGATGATGCTAAACAGTCCTATCCCTTAGCCCCCTTGTACGACACCGCATAGGAAAAAACTATGGGGTGGCCTAAATTCTACTCTGCCGGGAAACACGAATGTGTTAAAGCTATAAGCCAAACCAAGAGGAGGAGTATGTGGATTCCAGGCTCTGACGTGAAAGCCTCGGATGCAACTGAGAACCACGCTAAGGTGAACTTGTACTACGGTGATATTTTCAAGCAAATAATTTAAATTAGTTCATGCCCACTTCGCTCACATGGAATTTTTATCCCATTGAGGCCACCCAGTTATAATAACTTCGTGTTGTGTTCCCGGTGGTGAGTAGGGTAGTCAGAGCTCACTGGAGAGTTTTTGTGCTGTCAGTGAGATGACCAAAGGCTTGTCCTGCTTTGTCCTCTACACTGACGGCACAAAATCTCTGTTCTTACAGGGTCGGTAGCACGGATGTGACTCCACTGGTGTTACACACGTTCATAGGTTATGGTAACCACTTTCCATCAGGTGGGCCGCGTGCTTGTCTGCCACCTAAATTGTATAAAAAAACCCATTGAAAACTATTACCGAAATAAGATTCCAGATTCTTGTACCAAATTTCAAGTAAATCTGTGCAGTCGTTAGAGGTTGATGGAAATTGGTTACCGTGGCCTATGGACGTGTGCAACACCAAGGGAGTCACACTCGCGCTGCCAACCCTGTAAGCATAGAGAGTTCCTGTACCATCAGTGTAAAAGACAAAGCTGGACAAGTTTTTGGTCTTCCCACTAACAGCACAATAACTCTCCAGTAAGCTCTGGCTACCCTACTCACAGCCGGGAAATCAACACAGGGTTTTTATGGCCGCGGTATTCAGTAATGTCTCAGTAGGTATATAAGCTGACAGATGATGTGTACTATTGTTTAGCCGTTGGCTAAATTGGTGGGAATTAAACCCGGAAGAGTCATATACGACGAGTCACTTAAACAGTGCAAATATACCTAGTGAATCATAGGTTCTACGACTCAACAACTAATAACTTCATCACCATAAAATTACCATTGGTGTGTTGTTTCACGAGTAGAATAGGGACATCCTATCTGTTCCCGAGGATATCGCAGAAGGCGACTAAGAGATAAGGGCTGTTCTAAGAATCCGACCGAGGTCCTACAGTAACATAACATCGCAATGGTACGCCACCGACATTATCAAAGACATTATTAAAGTTCTCCTTCTTTTATACTGTCTAGCAATGGCACTTAATAGAATTTGCTACATATATTGAATGTTATATTTGTCAATGTTTCACAGAGATATACTCTACTGCACAGTAAAAATACTGTGAAAAAGTATACATATATAATTTTTTATACCACTTAGGTGGCAGACAAGCACTTGGCCCACCTGATGGCAAGTGGTCACCGTGGCCTATGGACGTGTGCAAAACCATGAGAGTCACACGCGTGCGGCCAACCCCGCAAGGATGGAGAGTTTCTGTGCCGTCAGTGTAAAAGACAAAGCAGGACAAGCTTTTGGTCTTTCCACTGACAGCACAAACACTCTCTAATGAGCTCTGGCTACACTATTCACCGCCGGGAACACAACACGAGGTTATTATATATTATTTAAGTGACGAGTAAAGTTCGTGATAACGTACTCAGGCTGCGAAAAGCGATTCAAAGGTCTCTTTGGCGGAAAGCGCGGGGCGCGACGCAACGGCAGAGGCTACCGATCAGTCAATCATAAACGATATTAAACTACCAAAGGACTGACCAGTTAGTATACATGCTAGGCAGCCTCTGTACCGTGGCCGTAGAGCATAACATAAACATAACATAAACTCACGCCTATTTCCCCGAAGGGGTAGGCAGAGGTGCAAGCACCCACACAATTTATGTTTAGGTCCCAATGTAATAGGTGGGCGAGCCTATTGCCATTAACCGGGCACTTATAAACCTGCTATAAATACACACATAACTTCGATCCAAGTACTACAATAGTAGTATGGAGGGTGTATTTTTAAGACGGGGCTGTAAGGGTACCTCAAGCGTTATAGTTGCAAAAAAAATTTCTTAAGAGACTATATCTAACTTTTCAAGATATTCTGAGCTGCATTTGCAGATTTTGGCAGGTCCAAAAACATTTTTTGATCTCAATCTATCCTATTTCATATGGGGATCAAAAGACTATCGTATATTATTCAGTGCTATACTTTATTACTTTACTACTAAACATGTGTTAACTTTTTGTCGTTTGTTCACGAAATTCCGGTAATTATACTCTATTTAACTATATACTATTTTTTACACTTTTAGCATAACAAAGATTGTTTTTGTTCAACACACAAGTGTTAATAGTTATTTTATACGGTACCTAGTAATGGTACCATTACGTAAGCTTAGCTTAGGTCACATACACATAAAAGGTTTATGAATCAATTTTACATTTTTGAACATGTAATAATATTTCGCAATGCATGTAAAAATACCTACTGTATAATAATCCCCTGGTCAGATGGATCGACAACCTGAAAAAGGTGGTTGGGACAGACTGAATGCGGAAGGCGGAAAATCGGACGAAATGGCGCAAATTGGGGGAGGCCTTTGTACAGCAGTGGACTGTGGTGGGCTTATTGATTGATAAAATCCTACCCTACTAAGACTGTTTAACATCAGACAGATATATACAGCCCAGACTCAGCCAGAGATGCATGTCTCAAGGCAACAATAGTGCCCAGAAAACGGCAATAGGCTCACCCTCTATTACGTGGGACCGAATACAATGATGGTGAAATGTGGGTGTTAATTCACCTCTGCCTAACCCTCCGGAGATAAAGGCGAGATTATATGTATGTGACTCCTCTGGTGTTACAGACGTCCATAGGCCACGGTAACTACTTTCCATCAGGTGGGCCGTGTGCTTGTCTGCCAACTAAGTGGTATAAAAAAAAAAAAAATGTTTGTATAATCCTATTAATAGTATAAAATATGAAAGTTTGTAACTCAATCACGTTAAAACGGCTGAACTGTTTTGACTTATGGTACAGAGATTAATAATATAGTCGGAAATAACACATAATCTAGTTTTTATCTATGTAATAGGTTTTCCATTCCATGTAGGTTCTTACATCCCATGTAGATGATGCTGCGCTCATCAGCTAATACCTACGTAGGTTATATGCGAGTTTGACTCCATACAACCTTTGCTTTCGCATATAGAGGTAGTCAGAGTTCACTGGAGAGTTTTTCTGATGTCAGTGAGAAGACCAAAGGCTTGTACATGTCCTACTTTGTCTTCTGCAGTGACGGCACAGAAACTCTCCGTTCTTATAGGGTCGGCAGCACGAGTGTGACTCCCTTGATTTTGCACATGCCCATAGGCCACGGTAACCATTTTCCATAATGTGAGCCGTGTGCTTGTCTGCCACCTAAATTGTATAAATAAATAAAAGCTGGTCAAGTGCGAGTTGGACTTGCGCACCGAGGGTTCCGTAACTTAAGCTATGGAAACCGTAATATGTTTTGAATGCGTTGACTTATAAGTTTGATTTTTACACAGTTTTAAAACGTTATAGATCTAAATACATATTATGAATTTCAATTCGATACCTCCACGCTTTCCTGAGAAAAAGATCTTGACAGACAGACGGACAACGAAATGACCCTATAAGAGTTCCGTTTTCTCCTGTTGAGGTATGGAACCCTAAAGGGATTTTAGGGTTTTGTTGTCCCTTTTCATTCTACAGATGGCAACCATGATTGCTGCTTAGCCTCAGGTGGTCAGTATACTTATTTAGTAGATAAAACCAAATATTTTCCGTAAAATCAAACACTACTCGATAAAAAGCCTTGAATGAATTAATTTGTCATAATATGAACATCAAACAAGTAGCCCACGTTATTTGTATTCTAAACAATAGTTACTACATGTCCCCTCTCCCCTCCACGCGTATACCTCACAAAAATATAGAGTACTAGCGGTTACACATGGTTCCTCCTGCATTGATTTTGAATAAATAACGTTGATTAAATGTTCGGTCATATTTACAGTTCTACCCGTGGTTCTACTCCACTTTTATACCACTTAGGTGGCAGACGAACACACGGCCCACCTGATGGAAAGTGGTTACCGTGGCCTATGGACGTGTGCAAAGCCAAGGGAGTCACACTCGCGCTGCCAACCCTGTTAGCACAGAGAGTTTTGGTGCCGCCAGTGTAAAAGACAAAGCAGTACAGGCTTCTGGTCTTCCTACTGACAGCACAAAAACTATCCAGTGACCTCTGGTTACCCTAGCACCGCCGGGAACAAACACGATGTTATTATGGCTGCGATATTCTGTATGGTACTTCCCCAGTCGAACTGCTCAATTGGACGGAAATACCGTCATATCCTACCTCCACTTAATACAATCAAATTTAAGGCAAATTTTAAACCTGACCAAGAATAATCTATATTCAAATCGGTTAAGTGCGTCCACGCGAAGAAACAAACAAGAATTAGAACAACATAAAACATATTTTGTATTCAAAATCGCTTATTTAACATAACCCAAGATTTTTAAAAATATCTACAATGTACAGACAAGCACAACTATAGTTTAGAATGTTTATTAATATAGAAGTACCTATACTAAACTATATTAATCAATCAAGACGCGTCTCATCATTACACGAGTGATTTCGGATCGATTCCTGGCACGTATTTCCGACTAAAAATAAAGTTAAAAGTTTTTTGTAGTACTGACAGCTAACCTATAATGTAATTGTTCTATAATTCTCAGAAATCGACTCAAGGTTAAAGGACTGACCGTAAGCGGCAGCAGCAGCTCCCCTGCAAGAAAGAGGTGCTGCCGTGTCCTTTGCCTAAGGTGCACCTAGGTAATACATTTTTGGTTCCTTATTTGATATGATTTGAATCTCCCTTATTTGAAATTACGCTCTTCCCCCAACAATCTAGAATTTTCATCATTATAGCGTAACTCCCTGTCCTATTTAAAGCCAGCACTTTGAAGCTTTTACTCATTCTGGTAGCTTGGTATATCTTGAGTTTACAAGAGCGGCTGCCGATGCGGTGTAATTTTGACATCGTGTATTACGATAATCTATTAAAATTATTTTAATTATAAGGTCATTGATATTATTAACTAGCTTTTATTTGTAAGTTTTTAACTTCACCTCTTATCTTTGACTAATGACTAAAAAACATTGGATGACTAATAAATGAAATGCTGTAACGTACACTATGAATTTGAATGAGCCAAGACACACAATGGCAAAGTAATAGTAAAACTTTGAGTAATGAGTCACTCTGATGCGTGGAGGCGCCTCTAGCGAGCATATGAATAAATAAGCTTTTATTATTATGACCTTAGTTCGGTTGCTACGCAATAGTGTGCCGACTGTTCTAAGAGGTCAGGGTTGTCAAAAATAATTTATGGCAATACTAATAGTGGTTATCATAAAGGAATTCGATGGCCAAGATATTATTGTTTATGACCATTTTATGCAGGTACCTACTTCCGTTTTAATTGCATCATGAAATGGCGTCACCACGTGTGTTGTAAATATTTACGTTAGTAGTTTTCGTGGTTTTAAACTCGTGGTATTTGTCATAGTTTTGGATTTTAAAATAGATGTAAGAATGCCATCGAAATATTTAACAAACTATAGATCAATCTGGCCTATGTAGAACTCTCCCAATGCTGGGAGGCTTTGTTCCACATTTTTTATACAACTTAGGTGGCAGACAAGCACAGGGACCACCTGATGGTAAGTGGTTACCGTAACCTATGAACGTGTGCAACACCAGAGGAGTCACGTCACACCCGTGCTACCGACAATAGTGCCCGGAAAACGGCAATAGTTTCACCCCCTATTACGTGGGACCGAAAACATGACATAAAACGTAACAAAAGGGATACAGGCGTGATTATATGTATGTATGTAGGAAAAAATCAATAACAAACATAAAAACCTAATTCTATATAAAAGATAGAATTGACTTTTAGTTAATTTTCAAAGTAACATTAGTCATTACTCATTACTGTAATGAAACGAGGCTTGAATAGACAATGTATGATGGCTACTCATTCAATCATAATATTATAAATTGACCTAAAATAGTATCTAAGTCCCATTGATCCGTAAATCAATAATATTGAGCTTATTCGACAGGTCGTTCATCAAAGAAAACATATGGAACAGTAATAATGGCTGTCTACTTAATTCATAGGTGTTTTTCCTTATTTACTAACGAGTACAATGACTTAGTAAGTTATTAGTAAATATATTTTTAATCTGTAAGAGTACATGACTGTTCGAAAATGAGTATAATGTTTATATAGGAGGTTCTTTATTATTAGAACTTTTAAAATGCCTGAACATATGATTGTGCATGAGTACCATCATAAAAAAAATCACGTATTTTACCTTTTTGAATTCGAACCAACTTACCAGGTGGTATAGATCACGCAAGTTCAGTTATGAAGACTTGATTCCGTTCCTGCAACCTACAGAAATCTATCCCCTTCAAGAGTAGCTAGAGTGTGATTAAATAACAAATATCTTTACAAAATTTCACATTTTTATACCCAATAGCGCCAATAGCGATGGAGACTCTGGAGAGCTGGGGTAAGGAAACTAAAAGCCTTATTAAAGAAATCGGACAGAGGCTCATCGAGGCGACCGGTGACACTCGTTTCGGGTCGTTCCTGGTCCAGAGCCACGTTGGATGGCTATGGCCAAGCCATCCAACGTGGCAACGCACCAAGTGTTTTGGGCACTTTTGCACCGGGAGCGATCAGGGGGCGGGTTGTTCGATTGGTACATGTACAGGATTACTTTTTGTACAATTTTGACAATTTGTATTAATTTGACGAATAATAAAGTAATTTTTATAATATTAAATATTTATTAATATTGCAAATATAGGTAGAGGATTGGTGCAAAGGCGTTTTTGTTGGATCTCTGCTTTTTCGCCAAAAATCGTTTGCCCGATTATCACTTGCCAACTAACGTTTCCCAGAATTATATTTCGCAGAATAATCATTTGTCAACTTGTGATTTCATTTTGTTTTTATTACCCCTTCTCAGTTGCCAATTTTACGTTTGGTCAACCTTTTAGAATGACACTTTTCAAAATGCCAAGTTTCAAGTAGCGAATGTTTTAGTTGGCATAATATTCATGTAGTTGTTTATTGTTTGTTGTGTAAATGTATGTAAAAATGTAAAAAAAAATGGTTACGGCACTTCGCCGGCCGCTGCCGCGCCACGCTCGCTTCGCTCGCTCGGCTATTTAATCTATTAACCCGCCCCTCATCGTACCTGGTGCAAAGGTGCCCATGACACTGGCGGCATTGTATCGTTGAACAGCTATGGCCAACCGTTGCCCCAGGTACGAGCCGGAGCGGGAGTCACCGGTTTTGTCCCTCAACCAGCGCCCTAATTCGCTCACTAGATTTTTGATAATTAAAAATGGCATTTAGGGTTTAATAGTTTAATAATAATTCCCACTGAAAGAGCAGCAGGCTGGTAACGGCTTTGTGTGGCAAAATATTGTAAATAATAATGAATTTATTCAAACAATTACTTAAATTTATCATTAATAATTATCATGTTCACAAGTAATGCTCACAAGTAGAAAGTAGAATTGATTAATTATCTGAAGACTCAACTAACTACTTACTTCTTTGGCCATGTAATTTTCAACTATTCCAATACTTTAAAACAGCGTCTATTAACTATTATTAAAAAATTGCGACAGCCCTACCTGTCACGCGTCTATTTAGTCTACATAACAAAAACGTTAGCGTCCTTCGTACAAGCTTTATTCAACACATGGTACTGTGATTTCTGTACCTAATATATAGTTAATCACTTTGCATACGGTTAAAAAATTACCACTAAATAGTATTATTACTTCCACTGCTTCCACAATAGTAATAAAATCTACTTAATGTTTGAAAGCAATTAGTATGATAATTATTTTAACCCATTTTGATTGGAAAAAATGGTCAACCTATGTGGCGTTTTGATCCCCGCTTAGTGCAAATATTTGTATGAATGAATATGGCTATTTGCATTGGTCTGGTCGTGCTCCGGAGAGCACGTTAAGCCGTTGGCCCCGGTTGCCATACAAACATCTATGACAGTCGTTACGGGTAGTTTGGAGCCATAGAAAGTCTAACAACTGGTTTAACTGCAATGCTTCGATATTGCAATTGGGTTGTGGAGGTCAGATGGCAGTCGCTTCACGGAAAAATCGAAGTTTAATCAAATCCGCAGAATGGAAAAAGCGGATCCCAGACTCTGAGGTCAAAGCTACTGGAATAACGCTATGATAAGAAGCAGGTATCTACATATATTGCTCAAGTTTTCACTTCTGTCTGCACCATAAACTTAATATAGGTATATTACTAGGTGTATGGTCTGCAATCTCGGAGTGCCACTGTGTTTTTGAACTAAAATCAATAGATGATACTGCAGTCTAACACCAATCATTACGTTAATCGATTTGTTACCTGTCAAATTTAAACTGTGTCTACCCTAATGAAGAAATCGCGTGACGAGGTTCGAACCACACTTGTGGTATTGATTTTATTATTAACCCTGCGGTCACTTCCGGGGGCAACTAAATTTAAAAACATAATCAACAATGTGATAAAAACGACAATACGTCTTAACTAAAATAACAATTCAGGCTTGATTCCCCTTTTTTATAAAAGTCTAAACGCATGCACGTGATATTGGCAACTAAATGTAGCTCGCAGCACCGCCCACGTTGATGTCGCTATCGAGACCGAACATAGCCCATGATCTTTCCCAAGCTCTAATCTTATCTAATAGGAGGTAGGACATGACGGTATTTCGTCTCAATTGAGCAGTCCGACTGTGGAAGTACCTCCACCCTACAGAATACCACGGCTATAATAACCTCGTGTTGTGTTCCCGGCGGTGAGTATGGTAGATAGAGCTCACTGGAGAGTTTTTGTGTTGTCAGTGGGAAGACCAAAGGTTAGTACTGATTTTGTGTACTGCACTGAAGGCACAGAAAATCTCTGTTCTTACGGGTCGGCAGCACGGGTGTGACTCCCCTGGTGTTACACACATTCATAGGTCACGGTGTAAAAACCCCCCTTTTTTCACGATAAAAGATATGTCATTTCCCATGCTCTATTCCATATCTGTACCAAATTTTAGCAGGTTCAGTTCTTTAAGCTTGAAAGCGTAGTTCTCCCCTCGTTTTCACCTATGTATAAAACATGTATTTGACAAGTTGCAATATGTCACAGGCTACAGTGTGAACGCAAACGTGTTTTATACTTGTTTACAACTTGTTGGCTATACATACTATTTGAACGAAAAAGTATCTAAGACAGTATTGTGTTTTGACTAGTCTTCTACAAGTCTTCAACAACTTTTATATCAAACAAGTTTACAACTTGTTTTTTGGTGAAAACGAGGGGTTAACAGACAAATTTACTTTCTCAATTTTATTGTAATATTAGCACAGTATGTAACGAGAAGTAAGTTCGTTTTTTTTTCGTTCGTTAGAGTGTGATTAGTATCGATGCAACATTGTTTTTCCTTATCCCTGATCCCCAAAACACTTATATTTAATTTTTGACGTCAAAACTGATGTAATTACATACATACATATAATCACGCCTTTATACCTGGAAGGTTAGGCAGAGGTGAACACCCACATTTCACCAATCAATAAATTCTGTCCCACGTAATAGGGGGTGAGTCTATTGCCGTCTTCCGGGCACTATGAAACTGATGTCATATGTCATTAATTGATATTCTTATTACGAATAGATGTAGGTACCTTTGTAGTATCTATGTCAAGAAATGTTATTCAATATATTTTTAAAATCAATATTATGTTTAAAAGTCTGCCATGATCTCATGACTCACGAATCTCGTATATGTGTTTTTATGATTGTGTTTTTACAATCGTGAAGCAACAAGACATCGTTGTTTGGGTGTCTGGAGCTACCGGAGCGTGTTTCATAAATAGAAATGGTCCAATGATTTTTATTAACATTTGGGGCTTTGGGACTGTTCCAATGAAAATATAACTAAGTTCATCGTAATAAAACTAATTATTGAATGAAGACATACCAGTAAGAAATAATAATAGTTTGTTATGTTTTCATAGGCGACCTTAAAGTTACCTAACCGTTATTTCGTGATCTTGATATTAATTGTGTGTGTGAGTGAAATTAATTAAGATATTTGATTGTATCAGTTTTATCTTATTTATAGTAGGTATCACGAAATATTGGCAGGCCTGGGGGTGACGGGTGGAGCCGCCTGTCACCCTGGCAGAAGCAGGCCGCGGCGGCGGCACGCCTGACGCGCCTCGCCATTTCCGGGGACGAGTTGCGGACTCACCCCCGAGGAGATGGCCCTCTCCTCGGGTGCGGGGACCACAGAGTCCTCAACACGTAATATCATTATTGTGTACATATTAGAGTATTTCCTTATGGTTAATAGTTCATGGTTAACATTTTACCTGCACCTACCTCAATGCATCTCTGCATCACCGTAAGGTAGACTGTCAGATAATGCCTTTAGAATTAAGTCCGCCTTTGTACAATAAACTGTGCATAAAGTTAAAAAAATAGCTAAAGTAATTGTCTTTGCCATACCTGCTTATAAATGACTGACGGGAAAGAACATCAGTCAATCATTAAGTATTTTATCAGCGTCATACATCATACTAAGGCCACACTCGTCACTGTTCACTCGAAAAGTAGTTCCCCAATTATTGTACACGGGGACAAGGTCAGGTCAATTTTCCAGAGAAATGTTAGGTACTTCCATCATTTGAACTCCACAATATTATTTAACTTCACATTCGTGGAATTTTGATCCAGTTCCAGTAAACCATGGAAACCGATTCCCGAAATAAATAGTAGCCTATGTGTTTTTTTATACATACGTGCATATAATCACGCCTTTATACCCGGAGGGTTAGGCAGAGGTGAATTAACACCCACATTTCACCTATCATAGCGGGTTCGATTCCCGCTCAGTGCAAATATTTGTATGCATGAATATGTATATTTGCATGTATGTATTTACAAAAAAAAGTAAATAAGTATGTTTATCTGCATTCTAGATTCCATTACACAAGCTAGTTAAGCTACGCTTGCCATGGGTCTAGATAGCGTTGTGTAGAATGTTGTAGAGTGTTATTTATTTATTATTTATTATAGGAACTTGTGACAAGAGCTTAAAGATGCAACGGCAAAAACATAAACCCATTACTCGCTTGCAACAGCGCCGAAATATCGGTTGCTCAACCAAAATCATAAGCATCCCGGTGAGTTTTACACCAGTAATATGAATGACCATGTCAATCTCAAAACATAAACCCAGTCATATCAAAAGACCAATCACATGTAGTAATCAAGGGGAATTACTGTGTTAATCTAGTAATCTACATGTGAAATGTCACGCCTACCATCCTTCGTGGAGATTCTATCAAAAGGTAAATAGAGGTTTAAGCTGGCAGTATGTTAGGAAACCATTGACGCATTTAGGGGATTTACCATCAAGGAATTACTATTTGATTCATTTCTGTTTGTACTTTAAACAGTAAAAGTTATAATAACTTTTAAATTATCGCGTTCAATTATATACAATAATATTTATGAGATTTTTTATACCACATGGTTGACAGACAAGCACACGGTCCACCTGATGGAAAGTGGTTACCGTAGTTATGGACGTGTGCAACACCAAGGGACTCACACTCGCGCTGCCAACCCAGTAAGCACATGAGTTACTGTGACGTCATTGTAAAAAACAAAGCAGGACAAGCTTCTGGTATTCCCACTGATAGTGCAAAAACTCTCCAGTGAGCTCTGGCTACCCTACTCACCGCCGGGAACACAATACGAGGTTATTATAGCCACGGTAATCTGTAGGGCGGAGGTACTTCCCCAGTCGGACTGCTCAATTGGACGGAAATATCGACGTGTCCTATAGGTCCCATAGGTACATACATACCTGACTGCCTGAAGTCAGCCTGTGACCACGGTGTAACCTAGTCGAAACATCACGCAAACCAAAGGTATGTATGTATACTATACCATGATGGCGTTATTCCCGTTAACAGTAGTAACAACAGTTCATTAAACTAGATGCAAATGATTCATCTAAGAAATAATGAAGTATTTTGTTATACCACTGAGGTGGCAGACAATCACACGGCCCATCTAATAGATAGTGACTTATGGGTGTGTGCAACACCAGGGGAGTCATATTCGGTCTGGGGGTGACAGGTGGAGCCGCCTGTCACCCTGGCAGAAGCAGGCCTCCCCGTTTCCGGGGACGAGTTAGGGACTCTGTAGTCCCCACACACGAGAAAAGGGCCAGATCATGAGAGATGGCCCTGGGTCGGCCGGTGCCTGTCAACCTCACCTTCGGCAACCAAAACGACCCACAGGCGGCGTGCGTTTTAGTCGGTTCGAGTCCGATATAACCTCTACCACCGGCTCCGGTGGGGAGGTATCCGTGAGGATTTTGCGCACGTTAAAAAAAAAAGAGGGGAGGCATACTCGTGCTGGCGATCCTGTAAGAAAAGAGGCTCAATTGGGACGGGAATACCGTCGTGTCCTACTTCCTCCTATTTTTATTCCATATTATATATATTTCCCATGCTCCTACAATATGGGGTTTCTTCAGGGTCGGTAGCGCGAGTGTGACGCCCGTGGTGTTGCACACATGCATAGGCTACGGTAACCACTTCCCATCAGGTAGGCTGTATGCCTGTCTGCCACCTAAGAGGTATAAAAAAAATCCAACCATGTGGTGTCGTACAAGGTGACTAAGGGATACGGCAGTTTAACATCAGACAGATATATACAGCCCAAACTCAGCCTCAGATGCAAGGCTCAAGTCAGCAATAGTGCCCGGAATACTGCAATAGGCTCACCCCCTACTACGTGAGACCGAATACAATGATTGGTGAAATGTGGGTGTTAATTCACCTGTGCCTAACCCCCCGGGGATAAAGGCGTGATTATATGTATCCAACTAAAATTGTTATTAAAAGTGTAATTTTGTTAGTTTGACCCAATAGTTCAAAATAAAGAAAAATTGTATTGTAGCGTTTATTTTGTGTGAAGTTCTGACAATAAAAAATAAATAATCAAATGAATCTTTTATGATCCGAGTACCAATCCCAGGCGTTCTATAATCTATTATGTGTTCCAGGTGGTTTCACTGGTTGTTTTGGCTTGCATGAAAAAGACCACCGCCCTGTCTGACTTCCCAATACCAAGAGGAAAGTTAGCACTAGAGCCTCGTCTGTCAATCAACAGTTATACCGACTTGTAGGGGAGATTCCCCTGGGAAGTATACCGATTTGGCGAGGAGGATTCAGGGAGTATTTAGCTTGAGTCATTCAATACAACAATATTGGAAGATGAGTATTTGATGTTTTTGTAATATGGTGTCTGGGGTTTTTGGTCCAGAATTACAAATCATTTTACTTAGATTTTAGTTAGACATTTTAGCCACATAAACAACTATAGTTAGAGAGGTCAACCAGAATTTCGGTGACAAACAAACCACATTGCAAAGTCACGTATAATAAACCAGTAAATATAAACAAGAGCTTAGTATTTATGCGTATAATTTGCAGATGACGTATCTGTAATTAATTCATAGACAATTTTCGTCACTGTGACGCTGGTACCGGTAAAGCCGAGCATGTGACGCGTAATTCACATCGGTAAAGGAAAATCTGTCTCGAATTAGATTCGCCGGCTACAAGGATATATATACCTGAATTTGAAATAACGCACCATCAGAACTGTAACTACAGTAATAAAGGAATGACACAGTGAAAAGTTTGTCTTTGTTATTTAAAAAAATGTTCGGAATGGATACTTCGGTTTTTGAAAATAGTGACATTTGTGTTTTTAATATTGAATGTAATTGGTTACAGACTAAAAAGAGTGAAAGAACTGTGATTTGATTAAAAAAGTGACAGTTATTTTTGATTGGCAAGCAATTTCTTTTAGTTGGTAAGTACTTTTGTTTTAACTATTTTATTACAAGCAATTACTTACTCTTGATTATTATAAAAGTTAAAAATAGATTATAATCTGTAGCTAGTCATAGACAATTAACTATGATTAAGTACTTTATAGTTTTAATGGAATAAAAACTATATGGCGCCTCGGGTGTTTTACTCTCTTAATATTTAGCTTCAATAAAACAAATTTGATTGGGATTAATTGGAGAGGCCGTAAGTCTAGTCTCTAAGGTGGATCGAGAGCTTCAAACCGCGCATATTAAACTATCGGAGTGAACTTCAAAATTAAGTAATTTAGCTTAGCTTTTGTCCACCAGAATAATATTAATGAAATGTAGGAATACTAATAATATTCTGACCCTAACTCTAATTTAGACAATCGTTATTAAAGTTGCCGTCAATGAGGGTAGCAGGAAAAAAAATCATAATGATTATACTTAGAGTATACAACACAAACTCTATAAACGCATTAATTTGGATTACAATGTACCGTGAAAAAATAGCTAATATTATATGAAATTCTAAAATTTAAAGTATATAGGCGAATTTGAATAGTATTTCCCTCTCTAAGGGAAAGATCGTGGGTTCGAATCCCGTCTGAACCGATTAATGTTTCCTATCTTAATCAATTTAAACAGCTAAGTACTACTTCTATATAAGTTGACATATACATACCGACGGTTGAAAGGCTAAAGGCCGTAAGCGACAAGAACAGTTGATGCGCAAATTACACTGTGTTGTAAAGAGTGTTTCATGTGCTTTAAGACCTTTTTTGTATGAAATTTCGATGTCGCTTGTACCTTTTTGCTTTTCAACCGTCGATACATTCCGTAAAATGCCCAATTTGACAGTTTAAAGTATAATATTATCAGTAACTTTCTAAATAACGCATTTTTGAAATCCTTTTTTGCAATGTATTTTCCCGGCCGAGTAGAATTTGGACCACCCCATCTCTTCCCATGCGGTGTCGTACAAGGCGACTAAGGGATAGAGCTGTTTAACATCAGACATATATATAGTTACAGCCTAGACTAAGCCTCAGGTGCATGGCTCGAGTCAACTATAGTGCCCGAAATACGGCAATAGGATCATTACGTGGGACCGAAAACAATTATTGGTAGAATGTAGATGTTAATTCACCTCTGCCTAACCCTCCGGGGATAAAGGCGTGATTATATGTATGTATGTATTTTATTAGAACTACTATGTATCTACAATATGGTCTAAATGAATTCAATATTTAATTATTATGTTCTTCACACATGTGTACCCCAATTAATATTTTAAATTGCTTGCAAGAGGAGGTAGGACACGACGGTATGTCCGTCCAATTGAGCAGTCCGACTGGGAAAGTACCTCCGCCCTACAGAATACCGCGGCCGTAATAATATCATGCTGTGTTCCCAGCGGTGAGTCAGGTAGCCAGAGCTCACCGGAGAGTTTTTGTGCAGTCAGTGGGAAGACCAAAAGTTTGTCCTGCTTTGTATTTTACATTGACGGCACAGAAACTCTCTGTGCTTACAGGATTGGCAGCGCGTGTGTGACTCCCTTGGTTTTACACTTATCCATAGGCCAAGGTAACCGCTTTTGGAAGGTGGGTCGTGCGCTTTCTGCCACCTAAGATGATTAAAAAAAATGCAAGTTTGTGAAGATGTTTGGATGTTTGTTATTCGACACACTCTAATGGTTGCAGGGATCTAACTAACAATGAAGACTTACTGCTGCACATAGGCCTCTCCCAATCTTACTTTCTTTGTTCTTATGTTTTCACGCTGGCTAGATGGGTTAGTCTAATTTCGAGACTTTTTTTTTTCGGTTAGTCGCCTCTTACGATATGGCCCTTTGGATGATATGGGGTGGTGATACTTGTCAGGCGTTATCACACGGATTAATAACACATTTCGCTAGTTTATGTTTAAGTCCTTGTGTAATAGGTGGCCAGCCTATTGCCATTAACCAGACACTTATAAACCTGCGATAAATACACACATAACTTCGTAAAGCATTGAAAAGTCATTGGTGTGTGCCATGGTAAAACCTGGGATCGAACCCGAGACCTCGTCTTAACAGTCCATTACCCATACCACTAGGCTATCGGGGTTATTTTTATGGATTAATTATATTAATATAATATCTATCTCATTTATTTAATTTTAATATACACAATAAACAATAACAGCACGCGATCGAAGTAGCCCCCTCTGACGTAAGTGACGTTGGTTTCAATATACCAATGATGCGGTGCAGTTTCATTCATTAGACAAGTCTACCCATGACTAATAAGTCTATGCTACACCATGATCACGTTAATTCCCGTGATCATGCTTGTATATGAGTCAGTTTGTGACTATGGTTAGTGGAGGGATACCATGAAACATCCAAAACTTCGAGCCCGGACGAAACACGAGCAAAAGAGATAGCTTTAGGACATAATATCATTACCGGCTTATATATTTTGACCACTAGTTGCGGGAGAAACGAAGCTTTGATGCGCGCGATTGGCTTGATATAATTTATTTATTGGCACGATTGGTTTTATATATTTAGGGGTTTACCGGTGGATAAATTTAAAAATGTAGTTAAAAGTAAATTGTGCCAGAAAGGCTACTATAAAATTCAAGAATACTTAGATGATAAGCAAGTTTGGAAATGAGTTGTTCGCTCAACTATGCTACCCAAGTAAATTTTTGTATTTAGATTAAGTATTCTAAGTGTATGTTTGTAAATAGACAAAAAAAATGTCCGCTGATTTTCACATTTCCTTTTGTATTGACGTTTTGTAACTACCGATTTAATGGTCTATGCAAAATAAATGTTTTTTACTTTGACTTGGACTATGATTGGTGGATGTTTCGCCGCTGTAGCACCCCATAAAAGGCATTTTTATGTGCGCAAAATCCCCACGGTTAGCCCTCCCGCCGGAGCCAGTGGAAGAGGTTATGTAGGACGCGATCTGACTAAAATACACGCCTCTGTGGGTCGTTATTAGATACCGGAGGTGAGGTTAGCAGACATATCTCTCGCACCCCAGCCGACCCAGAGTCATCTCTCTCGATTTGGCCCTCATTGGGCATACGAACCACTGAGTCCCAAACTCGTCCCCGGGTATGGAGAAGCGCTCAATGCGTGCCACCGCAACAAAAACTATTTAGGTACCATGAATTCCCTTCGGTTATCATTTGAAAGGGGTTAAGACGAAGTGTCACGTGGCGTTTTGGAAACCAATATCGGGATAATCTAATCGGGAACAACAGTAAAATTATGATGGATTCGTAGGTTCATAGAAGAACATAGAGTTCATTGAAGTTAGAAATCATAAAGTAGCAGTAAAAAAAGAAGCAAAAACGTTGCTACAATACTCCTCTGCTCATCGCTTCACTTATAAAGAGGCGTGATTGCGTAAAAAAATAACAGAAAAACGCAATTATACAAATGAAAACAGTACTGGCCTCTCACAGTACTTGTTTGGTAGACTTTTCCTTTTACGGGAAGCCTTGGGTACAGCCATAATGAATTCAAGTCCAGTTGGTTCATATACCAGTCCTTACTTTTTTGATTTATCATGTCTTGTTACGGAATTGTACCTAAAAGTTATTATGCACACCGCTCATTAAGATTAAATGGGTCATTAAATTAAAATACATACATACATATAATCACGCCTTTATCCCCGGACGGTTAGGCAGAGGTGAATTAACACCCACATTTCACCAATCATTGAATTCAGTCCCTCGTAACAGAGGGTGAAGCCTACTGCCGTGTTCCGGGCACTATTGTTGACACGAGCATCTAAAGCTGAGTCTGGACTGTTAATATCTGTCTGGTGTTAAACAGCCCTATCCCTTAGTCGTCTTGTACGACACCGCATGGAAGGAGATGGTAATTAATATAGATATAATAATTATATATAGTATTATGATTACATAAACCGAAAGAAAATCAAATTTATTTCGGTCTATTCAGTATCAGTCGGGTAATTTATTTCCAATTTTTTTTTTAAATTAAAAAGGGCTCATGATAACCATTTTGAAAACCTCAATATAAGTTCATATTTTTTTAGTCTTATTCGCGGTAACTTCCGTCAGTTTCACAGCGAATATGATATTGTATGGAAACAAATTATTATTTGTAAACAAATCAATCAACACAACGATACAATCATGAGTATGGTATGACACCAGGTCATACCATACTCATGATTGTGTTATTACTTATATTATACACATATACATATATAATCACGCCATTATTTTATTTTACGTGGAACCGAATTTAATGATTGGAGAAATGTGGGTGTTAAATTCACCTCTGTCTAACCCTTCATGGATAAAGGCGTGATGTAGTATGTATGTAATTACTATTTTATTAGACATTCTTGAACAAAATGCAATCGTCATGCATGATGGTATCTAACTGCTGTTCAATTACTGGGTCTGTACAAAACACAGCTCCATACGACTTCAAAGTTTGCATCTCATGTATAAAGAGATCATAAAATCATCATTCTCTGAGACTTTTCCTCCACTCCGTCTGGGTCAGCTTGCCAATATAACTGCGATGCGGCCAAGTAGTAGTTAGGCTAGTCGAACTCCAATATCGTTAGTTGGTTGTGGAGGTCAGGTCGCAGTTGTTTTACGGAAAATATCGAAGTTCAGCCGCATCGCCGTTATATTGGCAAGCTGACCCTGACGGAGTGGGGAAAACTGCCATAGAGTAAAGACTGCCATAGATGTTTATACGTCAACCAGGACCGACGGCTTCATGTGCTCTCCGAGGAACAACCAAACCACTCCACATAGACATATTGGTGCACACAAATATATTGGTTGTTGAGCGTAAATTGAAATAAAAAGGTTGTAAAAGGATCTAAATCTAAGAGGTGGTAAGGGTAGATAACCAATACAACGTGTAAAATACTATAAGAATAAACTAGCGAGTAAATATTATGTTTCTGGAAGCATTTTTCGTATAAAAAGAGTTTTGAATGGGTAACATCTGTTTGGTGCTACTAAAATAGTACGACCTACATATGACGCTCCCGCGAAAATGTCAATAGCATTAAACAAAGTAGGTAAATACCGACTTACATTCAGTCACTTATAGTTTATTGCCAAAAAAGCTATAATTTCTGAATTAAAACTATAAATTAAAAAAGCAGACTACAAACAAATATGTATTTACTTAAATTGAATTAAACTTTCATTGAAAACGGAGCAGTAATATTCGAAGATTTCATTGGGTAAATTCAATTTGTAAAATTTTATATCTAATAAAAAGTTTAAAGAAAATCAAAATTATATCGTAATTAATTAACTAATTAGTAAATAATTATAAAACTTACCATAAATATCGCATTGAAGACAACCAGAAGATATTTTATACAATTCATTCCGCAACCCTCCATTTTGATTTTTTGTAATTACGAAAAATAAACACAGAAAGTCACAAATTAAAACCAAATATTTGAATTATCAATCCGAATCGAAAACAGAATAGCGCGCGTTCCTATTTTGAATTTAACTTTTTCTAGCGGCACAGGCGATCGCTCGCGGTCGGCGTCTCTGGCTGAATGCGGCTCGACTCGTTCCGTTTTGTATTTTAGTAGCCCAATCCTTGGCCACCCTGGGTGGTGTTAACTCGCGTGAGGGATGATGAAGTCACGCACTAACACCACCCCAAATTTCTTCGACCCTCAAATTTGGCGCCGTAAAGCACTGATAGGGATCAATGTTAACCGGTTATAGCTGACCGATCGGTTATTGGTCCTACAATTGAATATTGTTTAGCGGTTAGTTACCCGAAAACCTCACCACTTAATCGCACTATTTTTATATCCCCGAATTAAGCATGTCATAAATAAATATCTACAATCATAGATGTAAGTATAGATAAAAAAAACCTTCGGTATTTGCGTTGATTTAAAGAATATTTTAATAATTCTTACTTAACAACTTAAAGAATAGAACTAAATAATTAAAAAATAATGAGTTTCGGTGTAAAACCTTTATACTTACATATAAAGTTGTTTTTTAAATTTGGGCTTTTTAAAGTTGATGAAACGTAAAGAGTTGCAAGTATAGTTAAGCGAAATTTATATGAAACTTATAGATTTTTTTTTTCAAAAGTAATTTAGAAATGAGATCATGCTTGGATCATGCACATTTTTAGAAATAAAGGGAATCACGACGATTTATAAAGATATGTTAGCATAAACTATGAAATAAGTACAATGAATCATTTATAACTATAACCACAGATAATATAGGTAAAACATAATACTCCATGCTATGTTATCACCTCTATAACTGCAGCTTAACCTGGTTTAGTGATTTATGGTCTTTACCAGTTAGTAATAGGACAGGACTTCTCTTGGGCATGATAAATCTTAGTCAGATTACCGCGGCAAATTACTTTAATAGGATTTAACTAAATGTTCTTCGTTCGAACATGACTGACGGTTTAGACTCGGAGCCATAACGACATAATTTGTTCTAACAATATGAATTATTATTTTAAGATACGTACGTACATACATACATATAATCACGCTTTTATCCCTGGAGGGTTAGGCAGAGGTGAATTAACAACCAATAATTGTATTCGGTCCCACGTAATAGGGGGTGAGCTTATTGCCGTATTTCGGGCACTATTGTTGACGCGAGCCTGTCGATCTGACTGATGTTAAAGAGCCCTATCCCTTAGTCGCCTTGTACGACGCCGCATGGGAAGGTTTCTTTGCTGGTTTACAGGTATTGCATCCGTCATAGGCCACGGTAACCACTTTCCATCAGGTGAACCGCGGACTTGTCTGCCACTTAAGTGGTACAAAAAGACTGCTTCCGTCATCATTTTTGTAGTCATGTCCTCGGTGGTATCCGACGCTTTCACGAGCGATCGTTCGAAACTATTTTACAGTATGTGCCTGCTGTACTTTTTTTTTCTAGGACAAGCCAACTTGACTTCACCTCGCCTGATGGTAAGCTAAAGGCAAAGTCTCAGGAAAGAGGATCACCATTACAAACGCTAAGTAATGTTACAATGGTGGCGCTCAGCTTGGCGGCCTCATCAGATGCTTTTTCACGCACCGCTTAAAGGATCCGGGACTGTAGGAAGAAGGAAACACGTGAGCTGGTAATGAATTCCAGGTCTTGGTGCTGTGGCAAAGAAAAGAGTCACTGCACCGCTTGGTTCTTACTCGTTATCTTACCAAAAGAATTACTCAAGCCAGAGTCTCCTTTATTAATCAGCCGGTGTACCGTCTTGCAGGTAAGTTTGACCTGGTTCCGAAGTTCTTAGAGGCCATAGGTTTGATTAGAATTGTTCTACATCCGATAATAGACAATACGATTCTCACACTCATGCTTAAAACCCTGTACCTACTACTGCAAATAAATATTTCATTTCATTTATTGCATGCAGCTAGACCTTTTTCTGTATCAATGTCACTTCGCTTATAGATGCGTCATTAATTCATTGTCAAGGCGAATGTCTTGTTTACTATATTTAACTATAGGTGTTTAGTATTTTCAAGGCAATTAGAACTTGCATCATTCACTGGTGACATGATATAATCTTTTATACCTCTATAATATAATTATTATACAATGGTTCTAAGGACAGAGTTATATCTAGCGGTAGCCTAGTAGTATGGGTAATGGACTGCTGAGACGAGGTCTCGGGTTCGATCCCAGGTTTTACCATGGCACACACCAATGACTTTTCGATGCTTTTCGAAGTTATGTGTGTATTTATCGCAGGTTTAAAAGTGCCGGTTAATGTCAATAGGCTCGCGCCACCTATTACATTGGGACCTAAATATAAATTGGCGAAATGTGGGTGCTAGCACCTCTGCCTATCCCTTCGGGGATATAGGGGATATGTTATGTTATGTTATTAAGATATATTTTGCAACTTTCATAAATTTGTATTACTTAAATATATATATATATATATATATTTATATTGACGGACTCTGCAGCGTAGCGGTAGAAAGTTCGACTGCTACGAAGGAGACGCGGGTTCGATTCCCGCACAGTGCAAATATTTGTCTATTTGCATCGGTCTGGGTGTTTCTTTGTATAATAAGTAAATATAAAAAGTTACTAAGTATGTTTATCCGCATTCTAGATTCCATGACACACACTATACGTATTATGGGCCAAGATAGCGTTGTGTGGAATGTTTTAGAATATTTATTTATTATTACATTAGGATGTATTCTATCCTCTGCCAAATTCTACTTTGGCGCGTGGTTCCCGGCAGAGTAGAATTTGGACCACCCCATCTCTTCCCACGCGGTGTCATATAATAGGGCTGTTTAAGTTAATATATACAGCCCAGACTCAGCCTCAGATGCATGGCTTGACTCAACAATAGTGCCCGGAAGACGACAATTGGCTCACCCCCTATTACGTGGGACCGAATTCAATTATTGGTGAAAGGTGGGTGTAAATTCTGCGATAAGGCCGCCCATTGTACATTGAACTGTATACATGCTACCTACTTGTCCTACTGTAAATCTGTTGGTGTATAATAAAGAATTATCTATCTATATATCTAATTCACCTCTGCCTAATCCTCCGGGGATAAAGACGTGATCATATGTATGTATGTATGTAAGTATATCTTCTAGGTCATCCAATGCGTAGGCGTCCGCATGCCACAAGGATCGATCTTTGGTCCTGCTCCACTTTCCACGAGCCAACCAATTAAACACTGCTACTTAATATTGATATAACAGCGCCCGTGGCTTAATAGTCAAGAAGTCGGGTTTATGATCGATTGGTACCAGATACAAAAATTAGCCATTACGCTGCCATTGAGAATTCGGAGAGCGGTACGTGCTTATTGAATAAAATTTTAAAACATTTAGTATGCGATATATTCAAATCGATTAAGATATAGAAGTCGTGAGGATGTGTGTATAGAAGAATTTGGATGGTTTCGGGCGAAGGTTCTGTGGCTAAGTGGTCAGAGCTTTCCCCCTGTAACGGAAAGGTCGCGGGTACGTACTTAGTTCCCAGAATAACATCACTCCGCCTCCTCTTATTTTATAGATACTACTTGGTTATCAGACAAGCACACGGCCTACCTGATAGAAAATGGTTACCGTGGCCTATGGACGTGTGCAACACCAAGTGAGTCACACTCGTGCTGCCAACCCTATAAACACAAGAGTTTCTGTGCCGTCAGTGTAAAAGACAAATCAGGACAAGCTTTTGGTCTTCCCACTGACAGTACAAATACTCTCCAGTGAGCTCTGGCTACCCTACTCACCGACGGAAACACAACATGAGGTTATTATGGCCGCGGTATTCTGTAGGGGGAGGTACTTCCCTAGTCGGACTGCCCAATTGGACGGAAATACCGTCGTGTCCTACCTGTCGATCCGGTATTTATGGATATTATTGTAGTCCAAGAGTTGAGGCTCCTGGATACCCCTTGGCCTTAAGAATGTAGTGTAGAATGTAGAGGTTTGGTTCTAACATAACGAGTAGGTATTTTTTTTTTAAATCACAGTTCCTTTGACTAGTTATAACAGTTTATCACTTTTCACAATCGAAATAATTACAAGCTGTAAAATAAAACATCGTGAGCTAAAAAAACTAGTCTTTCCTAAGAGAATTATAAAATGGCGGTATTTAACACGAATAGCAAGGTCACCATGGAAACGAAAACTGAACATTGTTAAGGGCTTTCACCTTTGGGGTTAAAATCTTTTACTGTTTCACACTCGGCCCTTAGGGTCAATGTATTGGTAACAGCCTGGCTTTGGGGTTCGATAGCGCGTCGATCGAATCCGGACATTTGGGTTAAATATGGAAATATTGACATCAAAGTTATCACTTATTCAGAAGGCATTAGACACTTCCGTGTACATTTTAAGTGGTTCTTGTTTTTGACGGGTGAAGAGAATTGTATCATCTTAATATTTAATTAGATACAGACATATTATAGTATGTCTCCTTCCGCTTTCTATGAAAGGGCAGGTTCATAAAACTATAATTAGGTCTGGCCTTTTGCATGGCTGCGAAGTGTGGCCGTTTCTAGAACGACACAAACAGTAGGTCTAAAAACGCCACATTGAGTGATTATTATGTTAAAAATGAGGAGGTAACTTATTGAATTTCAAGTAGATCTCAATAGATTCTTATAAAAATCGTGAAATACGAACGAAATTACAATAATTCATTTACTTAGTAGATTCTAATTTCGTGTAAATATTGCCGTAAGACAAAATATTACTCCTAATATGATTACTTTAAAGTGGCCTTTTTATACCATCAAAACTCAACTGTTATTAAGAATTTACTGAGAAAAGTTTTGACCTGGGTATCGAACACGGGGTGTTATATACAACAGTCACACTCGCTACCACTACGTTAGTGCTAATTTTGCTTAATTACATAAAATGTAAAGGTACAGTCAGCATTTCGTCGCTAATAGATAATTTTTGTTCGGTGTGGTGGGACAGAAAATAAGTTACCCGTGGTCCCACTAGTGGGTCATGCTCGTAGGATCATGGGTAAACGTCCAACTACATTGAAATAAACGTACAGTCAGCATCAGATAGATCTGAATAACAAAGTACTCTTTTTTATACCACTTAGGTGGCAGACAAGCACACGACCCATCTGATAGAAAGTGGCCTATAGACGCGTGCAAAACCAAGAGAGTCACACTCGTGCTGCCAACCCTGCAATCATTGTGAGTTCATGTACCGTCAGTGTGAAAGACACAGCAGGACAAACTTTTGGTATTACCACTGACTGCACAAAAACCTTCCAGTGAGCTCTGGCTACCCTACTCACCGCCGGGAACACAGCACGAGGTTATTATGGCCGTCGCGTCCTACCTTAAATAATCCATCTTTTTGAGCTTAGTGTAAATCGATGTGATGCTTACTGATTGTACATAATATAGTTGAATCTGGCCTACAACTTGAAAATTATCTATATATAGTTAGTAAACGAATTTTCACTAATGAAATACAGCTATGAATACGGAACCACTACTAAAATTACACAATTACTTTCTAAATTGACGTTCAAAGGAAATAAAAATAAAATACTTTCGCTCTAACAGTTTGGTATCCGGCTTAAAACTAATGGTCCTAGGGCCATGGAACGAATAATGTCAAGTTTATCGGCCCTAGACCCTTAGTGTTTTTACTTAGTTACCGAAAAACTGTTTGAACCTGACATGAATAGGGATGTTTAGAATAAAGACTATTATTTAGTTAGTTCACATGAAAAGGTTAATGGCAGTAGAGAAAACTCAAGAAGTGTGTAAGGACAGAAATAATGGTGTAAAAAGTGTTCTCATAATAATCACAAACTGTGTTGAATAAATAGAATTTATTGAAGTAAAACTATTTTTAGATACTATTATGATTTATCTACTGTTAATTTAATACTAGCTATTGCCTACGGCTTCAACGGGAACCTATAGTATGTCCTATTCGAGACTAAAATCTATTTATCTCTATAGCCGCGTGGTTTCCGGCAGAGTAGAATTTGAACCACTCCATCTCTTCCCATGCGGTGTCGTACAAGGTGACTAAAGGATAGGGCTGTTTAACATTAGACAGGTATATACATATACATAGCCCAGCCCAGCTCAAATACATAGCTCGAGTCAATAATAGTGCCCGGAAAACGGCAATAGGCTCAACTCCTATACGTGAGGATTAAGGTGTGATTATATGTATGTATCTTTATACCAATTTTATTTTTGTGAAATGGTAACAAACGTTCATACGTACATTTTTTTTAAATTTTATTTATTTAGGTCTATCAACAATTTTGTTAACATAACAACTCACACCAAATACATTAAAAAATACTAAATATAATGTTGCAATTACTTATAGGTAAACACCGCATGTATCATATTATATATTCTATAAACAGTAAGTTACCCCTCACTACACTATATTACTATAAATATTAATTGAACTAATTAAACAGAAAAACTAATTAAACAGAAGAAAAAACTATGTTTTTTATACAGCTGAATTCAACAATTCACTCAAAATTGGGTAACCCCAAGAGAACTTTGTATATATCTATACAATGTTTCGGATTTATAATATTATACAGGGTGTATTTTTGAAACGGGGCAGTAAGGGCAATCTACGATGGTCTAACTTTTTGTTATGGCCAGGAAGTGGGTAGAATTGACTGTAAAGTAAATAAAAAGAATTTTTACCCTTAAATTTCGAATTTGATTCGAAAATCTGTGTGTTATACTTAGTTTCAGCTGAGAAACTTCGTATGAGTTATTAATTAAGGATTTTCGCTAAAATGTCTTCTAATCGTGAAAAAATTGACTTATTAGAAGCGTATTTTGTCAATAATCGAAATGCGGGAGCTGCATTGGTGTGGTACCGCAATAAGTATCCGTTGCGGCATGTGCCAACAAGAAAGGTTATTACAAATCTTTTGAAAAACCTGGAATTGCAGGGTTCTTTCAAAAGAAAGCGGCAGCCTCGTGTGGACATGGACACGGAGATTGCGGTTCTAACTTATGTCGAAGCATATCCAGAGGTATCGTCCAGGCAAGTCGCCCTTGAAGTAGGTGTATCCCACTCCCTTGTGATAAAGATATGGAAGAAATACAAGTGCTATCGATATGGGCGCATAGTTCAAGTGTTACATCCGGGTGATGATGTTCGAAGGCTTACTTTTTGCAGATGGCTAAGAGGAAAAATAAGTAGAGATCATGAATTTTTAAATTACATATTGTGGTCAGACGAAAAGAATTTTTCCAATAACGGTATGTACGACAGAAAAAATCACCATTATTGGTCCAAAGAAAATCCACTAAGAGTTATGGCAAGTCATAATCAGGTTCGCTTCTCATTCAACTGTTGGTGTGGTATAATGTCCAATCGAGTCATAATGGTGGAATTTTATGAAGGGAAACTGAATTCTGCCATGTATAATGAAGTCATTTTACACCATCTTGAAAACGAGATGGACGAATGGCCCCTGTCGGAATTGCGAAAAGTTCATTTTCAACAAGATGGTGCTCCGCCACATAACAGTCACCTTTCACGTTCCAATTTGAGCCGCCTATTCGGTACACAGTGGATAGGTACACATGGTCCAACACAGTGGCCACCTCGTAGCCCCGATCTAACACCACTTGATTTTTTTTTATGGGGCTTCGTGAAAAACGAGGTGTATAAGACGACGTACGCCAGTGTTCAAGAGCTCAAGGATGCATTAATGACCATTTTACGTAATATTCATCCCAGAACATTATTAGCCGCCATTCGTTCAGTGCAAAAAAGGATAGACTTATGTATTCGTGAAAATGGAAATCATTTTGAGCAATTTATTTCATAAACCAATTTCTTAAATGTTTTAATGATTTTTTTTATTTAAAAAAGTTCAAAATTTTACTTGACCTATGAGTTTCGAGTTGATTTATCATATTTGGTTTAGTCGCATAATGCCCAATTCGCAAAATGCCTACCGTGTCTCAAAAGAACTAATTCGCGAAAAGACAAATTCTCAAAAGGACTAATTCGCAAAAGGACTAACACTTGATTGACTTAGATAATAAATACTAATGAAAACGTTAGATGCTTGAAAATAAAAAAAAATGCATTATTAATTATTTTTTAAAATCTCAAATGAAATCAAACGAACGAAAAATAATGAGCAGATTTTCACGTAATTTAGTTTTTAGTGTGATAAATATAGCTCATATATTTTTATTATAAGTAGATTAGAATGGTGCAAAATATTTTTTAATAATAAGGTACACTATTTACTTCGGTTAAAATTGTTGTAGTACCTACTTACTTTAATTTATATTTTTTCTTTTATATGTTTAAGGATTTTTATTTATTTATTTATTTTGGATTGCAAACAGTTGTTACATGTAAACTTTCGTGGTGTGTGATATATAAGGGTTATCGAACGGGAATAAGCACGATCATGCATTTTACCCAGAGAGATATAGCAAACAATTTGATTTATATTCAAGCATCTAACGTTTTTTAGTATTATTATCAAAGGTAATCAAGTGTTAGTCCTTTTGCGAATTGATCCTTTTGAGAATTAGGCATTCTGCTAATTAGTCCTTTTGAGAATTTGTCCTTTCGCGAATTAGTCCTTTTGAGACACAGTAGGCATTTTGCGAATTGGGCTTTATGCGACTAAACCTCATATTTCCGTACGAAATGTTTGGGAAACGTTTTTGGCGATTTCTGTCTTTTCTAATACTGAAAGCTAAAATGGTCCCATAGAGTTTTTTGATCCCCACATGAAATAGAATCTATTGGCATAAAAAAAAAAATGAATTTTTTGCATTTTTTTTGCTAACTGTAAGTTTTTTACAAAATCTGTGAATGCAGTTCAAAATGTCCCAAAAAGTTAGGGATGGTCTTTTAAGTACGTTTTGCTGTAACTGCAACGGTTAAGGTACTTGCCCTTACTGCCCCGTTTCAAAAATACACCCTGTATAGTTGGATTTATACTGACACCTATGTAAACCTTTACTGTACAGAATACCGATGTTACCCCTCGAATATATTTCAACAAGGCGAGTGTTCTGCTTAGCTGTTTTAAAGAATTGCACAGTCTCCCTTCCTATCCAGAACAACACGTGTTAGACACCAGAGGAGGGCCAGATCGAGAGAGATGGCCACCGACTAAAACGCACGCCGCCTGTGGGTCGCGTAATATCATTCGCTTAAAAATCGTTATGAATATAATCATACGTTCAAATTGAAATGATAAATCGATGCGCATTTGTGATAAAATATTGTAGCTATTCGATTTTTCTAAACCGATCCATGTGACATCGATTTATCGGTTCAATTTGAACGGTACAGCGCAATGTGCTATCGTAACGATTCTACCCACAACAATACCTGCCGTGAATTGGTCGCACAAATAATAAAGATACTTTTACATTATTTACAAAACATACTGATGACCTACTTAAGAATGCGATATGTTTTAAAGAAAGGTTCGTTACTCCTTATTTGTTGACAGTCATTTTGTCGTGAGTTTTAAAATTGGCGATAATTATTTATAATATACTGAGAGACGTTTCGAGAAGAATAGATACCGTTTCATTATTTGACAATACTGAATCCATTTTGTTTATGTGCAGGCTGGTGCAAATCTGTTTTGAAAGATGTGTTTTGGTGATTTTGACACAGAATATCTGAGCGTGACCACTGGTTAAGGGTGAACACCCTTGAACGGTCGAGAATGACAGTGAAAGCAGTTGAAATATGTAAGACTAAACGGTGGACTATTGTTTGTACCTATCCTGAATAAAGAACGGCGTAAGTACAAATATTAGATTTACTATCAAGAGTTAGCATATCGTAAATACATCTAAAATTAATACAAAGTAAATGAAGTAAGTTTACCAGAATCATAAATAAAAATTCGTTATTATATTTCGGTGTTATATTTGTTCATGAGACCATTGGCGTTTTTAGATCACTGCACCAAGGCATTAAGGACGAATGACAACCTCAGAGGCGTCACTCTCGTGCTTCTGACCCCCCCTGTAGGAGCCTACCAATGCTCTTCTTGAAGCCCTTTTCGCGCTTTGCAATCATAATTATTGTTTACCTAATTTACTGTTTGAATCACAGATACATAGTTGATTTATCATAGCTCCATAGATTATTAATATTCTTTCACAATGTATTATGTTATAGATTTTTTTTTAATTCTATGGCGATCCCATGGAACTAATAAGTACTACGTACAACTGGAATGTGCACTCACTATAAGCGTGTACACAATATAAGACTTTAATGAAATGGGTGAAAACAGTATGTAAAACGAACGGGGAAGCGAGCCGATAGAGACAGCAAGCACGAGGTCAATGTGTCCCTTTCTATTATTGCCAGTACACATGACAATACTTTTTAGTAGTTTATTATATTTATGAAACTATTATTAAATATTATTGTAAAAAAAATGTGTGCTCTTGACTCGTTTCAGTCATGAAGTAGAAATAAAAACGTAACATTTTATGATCATTAAAACATCGCAAGGTTCTAAACTGTAAACATATAATTTTTTTGGTAGTACAATGGTAGAATTTTGAACATTAACATCGCAATCAGCTATCCTAGGGTGTATGCGCTGACTTGTTCGTAGTCTCAAAGTAATTTTATTACCAATTTGTATTACTATCATGGTGAAAAGGTGTATTAAAGGTTGCAGCAGTGAAACATTGGCAGGATGTAACATATTGTTACGGTGGACGTATCGTCATTGATGTTGCTGGACCTTTTCCAATGACTGAAGAAGGTAACAAATACATCATAGTAATGCAAGATTACTTCACTAAGTGGCCTGAAGTATTTGCGACACCCAACCAGGAAGAAGTCACTGTGGCAAGGAAACTGGTTCAAGAAGTGGTCTACCATTACGTCGCACCTATGGAGATCCACTATGACCAAGGACAGAACTTCGAGTCTGCTTTATTTCAAGAAATATGCAAACTCCTTTGAATGAACAAGACCCGTACCACTCCAGCGTATCCGCAGTCAGACCGAATGGTCGTGAGGTTTAACCAGACGTTGGAAAATCACTTGGCTAAAGTTGTCGATGAACACCAAAGAGATTGGGATCAGTAAAATCCCACTGTTCCTGATGTCCTATCGCTCTGTGGTACATGACAGTACGGGACACACCCCAGCGAAAGTGAATTTTGGTCGCGAGATTAGGCTAGTAGTGGATGCAATAACCGATACGCCACCTGATAGTCCTAAGCCCGTGACGGATTACGTGAGTGAACTTCGAAACCGACTAGACGAGGTGCACAGAATGGTCCGGGAAATCAATCTGAAGACAGGTGAAAGGATGAAAACCCGGTACGATAGAAATGTAAACACCAATGGTTTTTAAGAAGGAACACTGGTACGGTTTCATAATCCGCTACGCAAGAAGGGGAAATCTCCAAAACTCTAAGCTTGCTGGGAAGGGCCCTATACGGTTATTACGAGAATCAATAACGACGACCTCCGTGGCGTAGCGGTAGAGCATTCGACTGCTATGCAGGGCGCGCGGGTTCGATTCCCGCTCAGTGCAAATATTTGTATGCATGAATATGTATATTTGCATTGGTCTGGATGTTCTATATAAAATATGTATGTATTTACAAAACAAAAGTATCTAAGTATGTTTATCCGCATTCTAGATTCCATAACACAAACTAGTTAAGCTATGCTTACCATGGGTCTAGATAGCGTTGTGTAGAATATTGTGGAATATTTATTTATTTATTAATGACATTACTTACCGCATTAGGAAGGGGATTAATGCAAAACCAAAGGTAGTCCATGTGGATAGGTTGACGCGTCATCATGGAACAAATGATGCACGGGAAGAGCATGACTAAAAGGGAGGTAATGTTACGACAGACGTCGATATCTCGAAAACTAGTAATCGAATCTTCAAGAAATAAAAACGCAAATTAAGAGAGATGCCAATTCCTATTTCTTGCAAAATATTTGGTCACCCTAGCAGAGTGAGATACAAGCACCTCCTAGTTGCTATCTCTTTCGGACCGTTTTCCTCGATCAGTGCACATTCCGGTTGTACGTAGTACTTATTAGTTCCATGGGCGATCCAAACGATTCTGCCAACAACTCAATAGATTATAATACTTCTGATTTATGCAATGACAGGAGACAAAGGAGGATATAGTGGATAGTATATTATACAAAAAAAAATATAATTAGAGTTTTATGGTTGGTTTCATTTGAATAATTTATGTATAAGTAAGTACTTTTTTTATCTAGGACACGCCCACTTGTCTTCACCTCGCCTGATGGTAAGCTAAAGGCAAAGTCTCAGGAAAGAGGGTCACCATTACAGACACTAAGTAATGTTACAATGGTGGCACTCAGCTTGGCGACCTCATCAGATACTTTTTCACGTTCCGCTTAAAGGACCCGGGAGTGTAGGAAGAAGGAAACACGTGTGCTGGTAATGAATTCCAGATCTTGGTGGTGCGGTAAAGAAAAGAGACTCAGAACCGCTTGGTTCTTGCTCGTATATTCTGCACCATTTGAGGGTGACATCTAAGCCCTGCACGTGTTGTCCTATGTAGGAAAGGGAAGGGTGGGACTAGTTCGAAGAGCTCATCAGAACACTATACACGCATTTTGTTTTTTAGATATCTTAGTTCTTCCTTATACTGTAGCCAATTCAAATCTACTGAATTACATAATATATGACTGCGATTAGACACGTGTCGAAACAGAATAATGCCCTATTCGGTCGATACTACCCAGTAATGGTGCAGTCATTTACCTGTGGGTATTTGTTTACATACGTGGCCATGGCTAACATTAATCAGGTGTCAAACGAACCCATAAGGCAAAGGAAATGATGTTTCTAGTCACGGTCTATTTGTCGCGTTTGGAACACAATGAAGACACTTTATTACAAGGAAATGGGTGAATTAGAATTCGGACTTTTGTTTTTTTACAACGTGACGTATGAACGTGTGTAACACCAGTGGAGTCACATCCGTGCTGCCGACCCTGTAAGAACAGAGATTTTCTGTACCTTCAGTGCAGCACACAAAATCAGAACAAACCTTTGGTCTTCCCACTGACAGCACAAAAACTCTCCACTGAGCTCTGGCTACCCTACTCACCGCCGGGAACACAACACGAGGTTATTATAGCCGTGGTATTCTGTAGGGTGTAGGTACTTCCCCAGTTGGACTGCTCAATTCGGATAGGAATACCGTCGTGTCCTACCTCCTATATAAAATATACAGATGGTTTAAAAAGTGTCTAGAATGATGTTGCTCAATTTTGTAGTACCTACTTACCGTATTCTTACGTCCTTGGCTCGTGATACTCATGGTACGAGGAGCAATGAATCATCGCCTGTGATTAATGAAGGTTGAATGAAGGCACATTTTTACAATGGTGGTAAGTATAACTGATACAGTCTAAGTACAGACTGACTGGAGAGTTTTTGTGCTGTCAGTGGGAAGACCATAAGCTTGTCCTGCATTGTCTTTTACACTGCTGGCACAGAAACTCTCTGTGCTGACAGGGTTGGCAGCGCGAGTGTGACTTCTTTGGTTTTGCACACGTCCATAGGCTACGGTAATCACTTTCCATCACCTAAGTGAAAAAAAAGTCTAATCGAAAACACTAGTTGCAGAATATGGGTTAATACACCTTTGCCTACCCCGTCGTGGTTTTACAGCCGTGAATTCGCACGTATGAAAGAACAACCTTATAAATCTAACAAAACGTTGACGTTCTAAGGTCAAAAACTGCCAACAGCCAAATTACTATTTTCAATTGAATAAATTCTGTGAACAATCGCAAATTCCTGCCGGCCTTGGTGCGAAGTGGTGGCAAGTGGTGGTTCGTGGTGGTGGGTGGTCCACTCTTTGTGCGTTCTGTTGTGGTGTGGTCGCCGTGGATACGGCGCAATGAGTGGCAACCAGTGCCATGCTTGATAACTATGACCTACGGCCGGACAGTCGGACGCTAAAGCGTTCGAAATTTGTGCGTAAAACAATTGTTATTTATATTTGCTATAACCTGTGATATAGTGTGACCGCGAGCGCTATACCATTGGCATGCGTATCAAAAAAAGTCAACAATCATTTATTCTGTATTGACCATTATATCGGCACTTACAAAACATCAACAAAAAAGTAACATGAAAATCAGTTTAATAAATGGACCACTGGTTCGAAACGCGGCCCCGACCTGAGAAGACTCCGGCAAGAAACTCAGCGGGCATTTCTTGTTTTGGTCTATTTACAAACATACACTTAGTCTACTTAATGGTTAATAAACTATGCGCGACGTGGTAAGGGGAAGCTGTAAAGAAAGAAATAGAAAGAACATGACAGGAGAGCGAGGGTGGAGGTACTCAGCTCGCTCTCAGATATTACTGTTTCTTTCACTTTATTTACAGTGTCGCCCGCCACGCCACTTATATGCTTGCAAACGGTACAGCTCGTGGTACAACTATAAAAGAAAACATTCATCATCTCAGCAGTGATCACTGTTGCGTCCTAGTCCTCCTCCATCTTTTTCTTTTTATCGTATTATGGCTATTGGAGGCACGACGGCCGTCTAAATTTAGCACACTCAAGGAAAATCCCAGAGTTGTTGATGGTGTTCCATCTGGGAGGTGAGGTTGGTGTGGCCCAAGAAAATGCTGTCGATAGAGTCCTATAAGACAATCATAAAAGAAACATTCTAAATAATTAAGGAAAATAAATTTTAAAACGTTTAATGTCAATTAAGCGTCAGATACCCGTGACCCGAGAACTGGTTTATTCCTTGCGTAAAGGATTGGTATTGCCATTCAATGTGGCAATGCCACCAGCCTTCTGGCCACCCTCCCGGTTGACGTCGATGGGAATTCTTTGACGCCTAAACCTGCAGGATTGTTAAGGTATATTCAGTTTTTTTCTTTTTTTTAGATACTTTAATTTAGATAAGTTAAGTGTACATTATGTAAATATTAATATTGTTAAAATTAAGGAAAGTAATATGCATTTCACCAAGAGAGTTACGTAGTGGTTCTGAGCTAATAAAAAATAGTGCAATAAAACTAGTAATATTAGTTTTATTGCACTATTTTTTATTAGCTGCCATAATTTTATATTGAAATAATTCTGTTAAATCTCTCTGTCTAAATACATTTAATTTAATAAAGAAATTAGGCTTTACAAATATTTAAATACTAAAATCTATTTACTAGACTGAACGTAAGCATGACGCCAAATTGTGGTAGATAAACTTTTATCTTAGTATTTAATAATTTATTACAGTTTCACAACTAAAAAAAACTTGCTTGAAATTTCCATCAGGCATAGATCTATAATATATCTAAAGTCTTTTTACATAGCAGAGGGGGCCTAATGAGCTGCCTTGTGGAATACTAATATTTAATGCACACTCGACAAAGGAGATACAGTTGCATTTTTTTATATAAAGTTGTACGTAAAGGTGCAACGGAATCTCCTTTGTTGACTGTTCAAAATGTAGGCACTACATAGATACTTCGAAACAAACGAAATAATAGCAAACCAATATATTACGTATCGGTGTTAAATCAGAAAGTGGCTGTTCCCCAGTAGGCTCATTTGAAACACGGCAAACAAAATAAATATCCGGCGGTATTTCTGTCCAATTGAGCAGTCCGACGGGGAAAGTACCTCCGCCCTACAGAATACCACGGCTATAATAACTTCGTGTTGTGTTCCCAGAGGTGAGTATGTAGCCAGAGCTCACTGGAGAGTTGTTGCTGTCAGTGGGAAGACTAAAGGCTTGCCCTGCTTTGTCTTCTACACTGACCGAACAGAAACTCTGATTCGAAAACGGTCGACAGCGCGAGTGTGACTCCTCTGGTGTTACACACGTCCATAGGCCACGGTAACTACTTTCTATCAGTTGAGCCGTGTGCTTATCTGCCACCAAAGTGGTATAAAAAAATTCCTATCACGATTGTCAGCGACTGTACCCCCAAAACGAACACTTGCTGCTATACTTAATACTACCAAAATCATAAATTACTAACTTACTATTTCAATGTTGAAAATCGACACTCAACAATGTTCGACTTCATGTTATATCAATACTTTTGAAACAGTAATTTTAGCAGCAGTCTTTTGGGGGAATCGTAATTTATTAATTGTGAATACAGGGAAGCAGGAACCGTAATTTTTTGGTCCTTTAAAATACATATTTTTAAAGGTAGTTGGGACTCATGCCCCTTGGGTTACTTACAAAACTGGACAGAGGGTGAAATTACGATAATAAAATGCAATATAATTTTGATTGCGTTGGCTTAGAAGTTTAATTTTTGCATAGTTTTAAGACGTTCAGACCTGAGTATGTGGTATAAATTTCAATTTGACCTTCACTTATTCCTGAGAAAAAGTTTTTGACAGACAGATGGACAACGAAGTGATCCTATAAGGGCTCCTTTTTTTCATTTGAGGAACGAAACGCTAAAAATGATTATATTTTCCATCCAATCCAAAAGTTGAGAAAAAATTGTCACACAACCTTTTGACAAATCGATTTTTTGCATTTTTCAAAATATAAGTACATACATACATATAACCACGCCTTTATCGATGCGACGCGTTACCCGGCTTCGCTCGGGATTAAATTTATAGAATGTGCAGTTTTCAAACAACCGTTTGTCACCTATTTCACTATCTTAGTAGTGAAATTTAAAAGAACAGCGATGTAGGTATACATTTATAACAGATCAGAAGCTATATGAGATTACGTTAGACTTATAGATAGTTAACTCCACTCCACTGTCACATTCGAAGCTTTCACCTTTTTTTTTTTCGTTCGCAAAATCCCCACAGATACCTCCCCACCGGAGCCGGTGGAGGAGGTTATGTCGGACTCGAACCGACTAAAACGCACGCCGCCTGTGGGTCGCTTTGGTTGCCGATGGTGAGGTTGACAGGCATATCCCTCGCACCCCGGCCGACCCAGGGCCATCTCTCACGATCTGGCCCTCTCCTCGGGTGTGTGGGGACTACAGAGTCTCCAACTCGTTCCCGGAAAACGGGGAGGCGCGCCAGACTCGGCGTCTCCCACGCCGGACACTCGGTGAGCGTGTGCGGCCCTGAGTCCTCGCTCGCGTCGTAGTGATGGCACTCGGACGTTGGCTCTTTCTCCATCCGACGCAGATACTTTCCGAAGCATCCGTGCTCGGTGATCATCTGCGTCAGACGGTACGAGAGGCTGCCGTGTGGCCTCTCTAGCCACTCCCCCATGATGATGAGCCGGGATCTCACGGCCCGAATTTCTTCGGGCTCGGGATCGTGACCCCGCTCCCGCGCCGCCTTTCGGAACCGGTATAGCGCCGAAAGGGATCTCGCTTCCAGGATCCATGGTGGCGATCCGGCGAGGAGACTCGCCGCGTTGAATGATATCGTGCGGTACCCCTTATGATACAGCACGCCAACTTCTGCTGCGGACGCTTCAGCAGGGGCATGTGCCGATCATTCAGGGTGTCCGCCCACACGGGACACCCGTACAGGGCCATGGACCGCACGACACCCGCGTAGAGTCTCTTGCCAGAGCGTTGGCTGTGCCCAACAATTTAGGGCCCAGACTTTGGAAGTGCTTCCCGAAATCCCACCGGCTGTCGAGCACGAGCCCCAGATATTTCATCTGGGGCTTGATGCCGATGAGAGTGCCTCCCACTGTGAGACTGGAACCAGGTGGTGGCGTGCGTCGAGGTCCATGAAAGAACATGGCCTCGGATTTATGCAAAGCCACCTCAAGGCCCAGCCGCCGAATCCGTTCCACCACCTCGGAGTCTGAGGTCCGCTTTACCAGTCTAACTGCTAATTCGGCTGAAATTCGATATTTTCTACAAACCAAAGGCAACCAGGACTGACGGCTGTACGTGCTCTCTGAGGCACGATCAGACCAATGCAAATACCCATATTGAAACATACATACATATATTCACGTATTTATCCCCGGAGGGTTAGGCAGAAGTGAATCAACATCCACATTTCACCAAACATTGAATTCGGTCCCACGTAATAGAAGGTGAGTCTATTGACGTCTGCCGGGCACTTTTATTGGTATGCAATAAAGAATTATCTATCTATCTATCTATCTATCTATCTATTGTTGACTCAAGCCAAGTCGCCTTTTACGACACCACATGGGAAAGGATGGGGTGGTTCAAATTCTGCTCTACCGGGAACCACGCGGCAAATATTCATGCATATAAATATTTGCTCTGAGCAGGAGTCGAGCCTGCGCCTCCTGCGTAGCGAACGCGTTGCCAACCACTTCGTCACAGAGGCTGTCAAGATCAACCAATAAATCACAATTGTGCTAACTAGTGATGATCCGTTAGTCTCATAATAAGTTAATACTAGCTTCTAATATTTGGAACACGCGTGGGTCGACAAACATCTGCCATTTTAACAAACTGTTTAACTGTAATTCTTCGGTTAACTATGCAAATTACAGAGCTATGAAATTGATCTATGCGAGTAATGTCGGACTAAAATACTTTTGTGTAATACCTACTACTAGACAGTTAGGTTTTGAACATAATTGTGTTAAACGACGGCCATAGATGTTTGTAGGGCAAGGGATGGTTTAACGTGCTCTTCGACTTCTTCGAGACATGACGAGTTCTCAATGTGTTAAGAATGAACACTCTTCTTAAGCGTAAATGTTTGGTAGAGCTACCGAGCACCACGGGCATTTCGCACTAAAATAAAAATTTTGTTATTCAATCTATTATGTAATTTCAAACTCATAAACAATTAACGATTTTTAACAGATTACGGCGAAGCCAAAGGAGGGTTATGATTTTGTATGTATGTATGTATGTTCATCTGTTCTTCATAGCTCCTAAACTATTTATTAGAACTGAACAAATGGGGTATCATTAGAAACGTCTTGGTCGTCCGCTGGTTATAAGCTATATGACGTGTCACTGAATCTGATGTAACGCCCTCTTGCAGTCATAAAGTACTGTGTTAAAAAATAAATTTGAGAAAAATATATCTTGTTTGGTATCATCTGAAAGGACTCAATTAGAACGTTACAAGTGTGTCCCAAATTAATATAAATAAAAAAAACAGTTTCAAACTAAAACCCGACTACTGAAAAATCATGCTTTGAGAAGTATTAAACAAGAAAATATCAAGGATAGCCATGGTCGTATGCCACTTAGTCTAACAAATCAATACATTCTAAGGAAACATGGCATATGACCATGGCTATCAGTAGTGTAATATTGGGGTTTCTGCATCACGCAAAATATTACACTACTGCTATCCTTGATATTTTCTTGTTTAATACTTTTTAAAGCGGGATTTTTCAGTAGTCGGGTTTTAGTTTTAAACTTATCTACTTTATGGTTTAGTCTTCTATTTAGAACAGAAAAATTGTGAGTTTTTAATCTTTAGATTTTCGACTTACGTATAATTTTCTTGTTACAGAAAAGTTATACAACTACCAGAAAATGGAGACAAAGTATACCAAGACGCAGAACAATATTCTGTTCGTCAGGGACCTCATCATTTCCCGTGGAAAGAGAATTATGTACACGCGGCAATTCGGTAAGTTTTTAGAATTCTCATCATCATTTTGCTCCATTCAGTTGTATTCTAAGGTCCCTTGGAGCCTAAGGTCCCTTTCTTCCTCGTTTTGATTTGGCTTATAGTGACTTTTACTACAGTTTCTGCCGACCCTTAGAGGAATGTCAGTGCTAGAGAATCTTCCGTTAATCATCAGGTGTATTGGTTAGTAGATATGGTTAGTTTAGTCCGGAATTTTCATGAGGACACTAAGGGCTCATAATACGATATACCCACGAAATTTAGTGGAGGTTGGTCACAACGGTATTCCCTTCCCAATTGAGTAGTCTGGCTGGAAAAATACATCCACCTTACAAAATACTGCGGCCATAATAGCCTCTGGTTGTGTTTCCGTCAGTTCTTAAAGGGTTGGCAGCATGAGTGTGACTCCCGTGGTGTTGCACACGTCCATAGACTACGGTAACCACTTCTCATCAGGTGGGCCGTGTGAAGAGGAAGAGTTATTCCATCCTGTAATGCCCTAGAGCTGTCACTTGTGTCACAACGTTCTGTGAAGATGTTCAACATAATTGAGTATTTGCCAAATATCGGAACCAGTTACAATTCACCATTTTCCCATAAAGCCTTTTTTTTTTTTTTTTTTTACGTGCGCAAAATCCCCACGGATACCTCCCCACCGGAGCCGGTGGAGGAGGTTATGTCGGACTCGAACCGACTAAAACGCACGCCGCCTGTGGGTCGTTTCGGTTGCCGAAGGTGAGGTTGACAGGCATATCCCTCGCACCCCGGCCGACCCAGGGCCATCTCTCATGATCTGGCCCTCTTCTCGGGTGTGGGGACCACAGAGTCCCCAACTCGACCCCGGAAACGGGGAGGCGCGCCACGCGCGCCGCCGCCGCGGCCTGCTTCTGCAAGGGTGACAGGCGGCTTCACCTGTCACCCCCAGGCCGGCGCTCATGGGGGGCGGAGGTCGTTCATCGACCTCCGACGCCCGAGTTGCCTTCGTGCGCGGGCAGCATGTCTAGCGATCCTTCGTCGCTCCCGCTGCCGCTCCCGCCCCGCCTCCTCCTTCACGAGCATTACTTGCTCGCAGAAGGAGGCGCCGGCCGCCCACGCATCCGCGCAGCGAACCATCGCCGCGAGCAAGGTGGAGAGCGTGAGAACCCTCACTCCCAGGGCCGCCACAAGCTCCCGCCTCGGCGTCTCCCACGCCGGACACTCGGTGAGCGTGTGCGGACCTGAGTCCTCGCTCGCGTCGCAGTGATGGCACTCGGACGTTGGCTCTTTCTGCATCCGACGCAGATATTTTCCGAAGCATCCGTGCTCGGTGATCATCTGCGTCAGACGGTACGAGAGGCTGCCGTGTGGCCTCTCTAGCCACTCCCCCATGATGGGTCTTACCGCCGTTACTACGGCGTGCCCTGCGCTTGGTTGCCCAAGTCGTCTCTCCCATTCTGCCACCATTTCCCTGTGGAGCCGGGATCTCACGGCCCGAATTTCTTCGGGCTCGGGATCGTGACCCCGCTCCCGCGCCGCCCTTCGGAACCTGTATAGCGCCGAAAGGCATCTCGCTTCCAGGATCCATGGTGGCGATCCGGCGAGGAGACTCGCCGCGTTGAATGATATCGTGCGGTACCCCCTTATGATGCGGCACGCCAACTTCCGCTGCGGACGCTGCAGCAGAAGCATGTGCCGATCACTCAGGGTGTCCGCCCACACGGGACACCCGTACAGGGCCATGGACCGCACGACACCCGCGTAGAGTCTCCTGCAGGAGTCATCCGGGCCCCTCAGGTTGGGCAGTAGCCGCGCCAGAGCGTTGGCTGTGCTCGCCAATTTGGGGCCCAGACTTCGGAAGTGCTTCCCGAAGTCCCACCGGCCGTCGAGCACGAGCCCCAGATATTTCATCTGGGGCTTGATGCCGATGAGAGTGCCTCCCACTGTGAGACTGGAACCAGGTGGTGGCGTGCGCCGAGGTCCATGAAAGAACATGGCCTCGGATTTATGCAAAGCCACCTCAAGGCCCAGCCGCCGGATCCGTTCCACGACTTGAGCAACCGCGGTCGTGGCCCTCAGGATCGCTTCGCGGTGTGTAGCTCCGCTCGCCGTCGCTAGCGTGTCGTCCGCATAGCACGTGACGGCGGCGCCGTCCGCAAGCTCACCGCGAAGCACCCAGTCGTATCCAATGTTCCACAGTAGCGGCCCGAGAACCGATCCCTGTGGAACACCGCACGACATCTCACGCCGACTGACGCCGGTCGCACTTGGGTAGATGACGGCTCTCTCCGTCAGGTACGCCCCGACTATGCGGCGGAGGTAGAGAGGCACACCGTGGTACACGAGTGCCTCCCTGATGCAACTCCAGGGCAAGGTGTTGAACGCGTTGGAGATGTCCAAGGACACCGCCAACGTCACCTCGCCCCGGGCAACTGCCTCCTCCGCCAAAGTCCTCACGCGCATGATGGCATCCACGGTGGACCGCCACCGGCGGAAGCCATATTGGGCATCCGCCAGGTCCGGCCCCCTACCAGAGAGGTGCTCGACGAGGCGCTTCGCAATAACTCTTTCAAAGAGCTTGCCCACCTCGTCGAGCAACACAATGGGCCGGTAGCCGGACGGTTCGTCCGCCGGGCCCGACCGGCCGACCCTCCTTTCGGATGAGGACCAGTTTCCCCGTCTTCCACATCTTCGGAAACTGGCCCCGCTCCAAGCATGCGCTGAGGAACCCTCTAAGTCGGGGTTCGAGACCGTTCCCATAAAGCCTTATTAATTAGAAAATAACACATTTTCACTTTGTTAGTTTAAAAAGTGCCCGCAAAACCCGCGTGACGTCATTATATAATATCTAGGAAGAGACCAACCAACGAAAGTTTCCGTTACGCTAAGTAACATTTTTATAGTTACGTCATGCGACGCGAACTGTCAACAGATTTCCTGCGTTTTGCCACATGTGAAATACAGATAAAAATGTCAATTTTATTTTGTAAAAATAAAACATTTAAAATTCAACTTTTTGTATATTTATTATTTACTTATAAAATGCAATACATTGTCTTTTTTTGTAATAGTTATCAAATACCCAATTGACCACGCAATCGGCTGAGCTAACTCACATTTACTATTAGGCTTGTTCTACGTTTAAAATAGTCGCAGCTCTTTTTTGTGTCAATATGAAAGAGTTTTGTAGCATTAATTTTCATTGCCAACCTTAGATTGTATTCTTTTTTTAATAGTTACCACACCACTGTAGGATTTAACCTTGATTTAGGGTTCAACTTTAAACAACTGATGCAATTTTCATCTTAATTAAATCTAAGAATAAGAAATGCTATCAAGTACACGTAACATGCACCATATTTATCTTATCTTTGAAGATATATAGCAACGGAATTCCTACATCATCAGTCCGTACTGCTAATAAAAGTAGAATAAATAAATGATAGTTAATCTCATGAAAGAGATTATTTTTCTTCAAGCACGGAAATACTGTATTCATTATGTTATGATAAAGGTATGTTAAAAATATGGCTGCCGATAGTCAGCATTTAGCACTCAACGACAAATGTATGTGCTAATTATAAATGTAGTAGGAAATTTTAAGTTCGCTAAGTTTTATACAGAACGGTCGTGAGATGCGGTAAATATTACAAGTATAAAGGAGTTTTATGTTTTTTTTTTTTGTAATTAAGTTAATTAGTTTAGTTAGTTCAGTGTTTAGAAGTGTGTTATTGTTTCCTAGTGCGATGTGGGGGTGGCTGGATAATATGGATTTTAAGGGACGCAGGTTGGTTATTTTTAATATTTATAAAAAAATTGACAGCGAGAGATTTCAATTTTGATAAATACGTCAAATAATTTGATTGTATTACGTTAAATCAAATGTAGTTAACTGCAATTATATGAAAATATTACCGATAGTAGAAGAAGCAGGAATCTCGTGAAGTGTGTAAGGATAAAGGGCTGTTGTTTCTGCCTACCCCGGAGGATAATATGCGTGAGTGTATGTGAATGAAATTAAATTGTTTGACAATTTATTGACTTCTGTCATTTCATACACACATATGAAATGACAGAAGTCAATAAATTGTCAAACAATTTAATTTCATTCGAAACTAAACCCAAATGCATTTAAGTCATAAAATAAAATGATGGAATTGTTTGACATCCGGTGGGTGAATGAATGAAAGAAAATATATCTACCCAACTCACTGGTAGCTCTCGGTGAGGAAACGCCTGACAGGGTTTCCACCTGTAAGTAATATTAACGTAGTCAAAGTAGGTACTCGAATTTATCTAGCTACGATGGAATTTCATCACAATACTTTCTTTACATCTCATGCAGAGCATCTCGTACGGAGTCAAATCTAGCTGCCGCGAATTATAACAGTTTTACCAGATTAGTATATAACGCTGATCACCACGGAATTGGCAGAGTTATCGGCTCAACAATAATGTTTTTACCACTCATGTACATTTATAATATTGTATTTATGTTATATATGTAGGTATATTAATCAGATATGTATGATTTATGGTATGTAAGTATATGTACTGTTTATATAAGTGTATGTAATTAATCTGTAGTATTATCTACATGCTATCGAACAATCAAATCGATTTACCTTATTGAACCTAACTTATCCCTCATTAATATGCGCCTACCACGTACTAGCTCTGCACCATCCAATGGTAGACTGGTAGCGAATGCAGGCAGTAAGTCCGCCAATGTACATCGTGCATAAAGAATAAATAAATAGGTAAATAAAACTTGGGACCAGTGATCTTTAGTCTAGCAATACATCCCATCATACAGCAGATAAATTCAAAATTCAACATTTGGTACCTAGACGACGGAACCCTAGGGGGTGATGTGCAAACAGTTTTACAAGATTTAGAACTAATAAAAAATAAATTTCAATCCATCGGCTTACAACTTAACTCGGACAAATGTGAAATTTTCATCAGCGACACGACAGACAGACCCTCGACTATAGGAAAATTTAACCTCGTAGCTCCAAATATCAAAATTTTGGAGAAAGCTTCACTGCGCCTCCTAGGGTCCCCAGTTTTGGAAGATGGATTTCATACATTTATCGAGGAAAAAATTCAAAATTTTGAATACATCACTGATCATTTGCAAAAAATAAGTGTTCATTCCGCCTTTACTATACTTCGGTTTTGCCTTTTTGTCCCTAATTTTACCCATGCACTTCGGGCATCCCAGTTTTGGCAACATTTGACACTTTTGACAAAAATTGACAACATTCTGCAAAACACACTCAGTACAATTTTAAATGTGGCCTTGAATGACCGAGCCTGGCTCCAAGCGTCCTTACCAGTTCGCTTGGGTGGTCTCGGCGTTCGCAAAATTTCAGACGTTAGCCTTCCAGCATTTCTGTCGTCGGTGCACAGCACTGAGGAGTTAACCAGGAAAATTCTCATAAACACACAGGTTAACTCTGAGGTGTCATGTAAGTGCATGTTTACTGGTGGTAGAAACTTGGTGGCACAAATTTGTCTCAAGTTTCGACCGGGTAGGTACCACCGTGCACTATTGCGAAAAACCCTCCATAGCAATTCAATCTCGGTTGGATTGTGTTCAGGGGTCAGCATGTGCATAGCCGGGCAGAGGTGGTGGTTGTCGCAGCACTAGTGGGACCAGTGGGTCTTGGCGTAGTCTAGTGGGGATGGCGCGGGGCGATGCGCCGAACAGGGAGACCTGTAGAAACGGTGGTGCCGCTGGCCGCCCGCGGTATAGTACAAGGGCCCAACTGGGGTTAACCACCTTGGGAGGCTGCCTCACCAGGCCGCGCATAATCCCGATGTGGTTCGTCGTGCCGGTTGGTGACCGGATTTGGGAGCCCGGCGACCATACTCGGGGGGGTACGGGGGCCCTTCCGTTCGGCGCGTCGGCTCTCGCCATGCCTCACATTCATAGATAAAACCAATATCCCGCGCTTTGTCACACGGTGCTGCGGCGGCAATCACTTCTTTTTTTCACGCCTTCTCCCACCCAAACTCATGGCAGCGCAATTTATAGAAAAAGGCAACACAGCGGCTCGTCACACTCCCAAAAGCTTGCTATTTGAGGTGGAGTCCACTAACATCTGTGGGCTCCATGCAAACCTCAACGCCGTCCACCAACACCTAGAGACGGCGAAACCTGCCATGTTTTTTCTAACGGAGACGCAAATACACCGCCCTGACGACACGACCTACTTGCTCTACCCTGGCTATGTTCTTGAGGAAAGTTTTCGTGCAAAAGCCGGGGTGTGCGTGTTTGTTAGGGCGGATGTTTGCTGTCGCCGTTTGCGCTGCCTAGAGGACCCATCCTTCTCCGTCCTTTGGGTACACGTAGACCATGGCCCTACGAGTCAGATCTATGTGTGCCTCTACCGTTCCCATACAGGAGATGCTGAGACAACTCGACTCTTTGAATATCTGAGTCAGGCGGCAGATGATGCGCAGGAGCGATTTCCGAATGCCGAAATGGTATTTTTGGGGGATTTTAACGCCCACCACGAGATCTGGTTGGGCTCCTCCAAAACAGACCATGCGGGAAGAGCCGCCCACGCATTTGCTCTGGCGCACGGCCTGACCCAATTGGTGCACGAGGTCACTAGGATACCAAGAAGGTCGGGCCAAGCACCTTCTCTGCTAGACCTTCTGCTGACGAGTGATCCGGACCGGTACAGTGTATCGGTGCGAGCCGCGTTAGGCAACTCTGACCACTGCCTGGTCTGTTCCACGGTGCCTATTATGGCGCCCCCACGACCCGTGCAGGGGAAGCGGCGTCTCTGGCACTACTCGTCAGCGGACTGGGATGGACTTCGTGACTATTTTGCGTCCATCCCGTGGGTTGAGCGCTGCTTTGAAGGTAAGAACCCATCGGATTGTGCTACTGCTGTCGCCGGTGAGATCGGTCTGGGTATGGAATACTATATCTCAAACACCGATGTCACCGGTGACCGCGGGGTGCGCCCTTGGTTCGGGCGCGAGTGCGCGGAAGCTGTTGAACAAAAACAGTCTGCGTACCGCGCTTGGGTAAGGGCGCGCGCCACGCGCCATCCCAATCTGGGCCACTTCAAGGCAGCGTACAACAGAGCCACAAAGGTCTGTAGAAGGGCCTATGTCAGAGCGGATGCCCTGCGCATAGCGCGGCTTGGTCAAGAGCTAGTGATGCATCCCACGGGAAGCCGTGGCTACTGGCGACTGGCTAAAGCCGTGCAAGCCAACTTCTGTCAGCCTTCGCTGCCTCCGCTGCGTAACCCTGATGGATCCCTGGCCCATGAGTCGCAAGAGAAGGCAAATCTGCTGGCTAATCTCTTTGCGGCCAACTCCCGAATCGATGATTGTGGTACGCAGCCACCAACACTACCCGACAGTGACCACGCGATGCCTGATATCCATATCAGGCAACGCGATGTCCGTGCAGTGCTGCAATCACTCGATGTCCGGAAAGCCAGTGGTCCGGATGGTATTCCAGCGGTAGTTTTGAAAAAATGTGCAGCGGAGTTGTCTCCAATGCTTACGCGCCTGTACCGGCTATCCTACAGTTCGGGTACAGTGCCTTTGCCTTGGAAAGAGGCGAATGTTCAGCCGATTCCCAAGAAGGGGGATCGCTCGGAGCCAGCCAACTATCGACCCATAGCCGTCACCTCAGTGCTGTGCAAAGTGTTTGAGCACATAATTAACAAACAGCTCATGCGGCACCTAGAGGATCACTCCTTAATTAATGACCGGCAATATGGCTTCAGACCGAAACGGTCAACGGGTGATCTTCTAGCATACGTTACCCATCTTTGGGGTGAGGCTATGGACAAGCACGGCGAGTCACTGGCAATTAGTCTTGACATCGCCAAAGCTTTCGATAGAGTCTGGCACAAATCGCTTCTTTCTAAGCTACCTGCCTTTGGTCTGCCTTCTAGGCTGTGCAACTGGGTTGCTAGCTTCCTGCAGGGGCGCCGTATTCGCGTCCTTTGTGACGGACGAGCTTCAGAGTTTCTGCAGGTTAATGCTGGCGTGCCCCAGGGGTCCGTCTTATCACCCACTCTCTTTCTTCTGCATATCAACGACATGCTGTCTACCGGCAATGTTCATTGTTATGCAGACGATAGCACTTTACATGGGAGTTATCATGGACATCCAGCGGCCAAGCAGTCAGATATCGCAGAGAAAAGGCAGCTTCTTGTCACTGAGCTTGACGGGGTCCTGAATCACATTTCTCAATGGGGCTCTGAGAACCTGGTTGAGTTCAATGCCAAGAAGACGCAGGCATGTGCGTTTACAGCAAAAGTATCTTCTTTCCTTCCCCTCCCCACTCTTCAGAGCACGCCACTGCCGCTGCAGGACAATCTCAATATCCTAGGTATGGATGTTCGCTGCAACCTAAATAACAAAAACTACATCGAAAGCATCATCAAAACAGCCTCACGAAAACTCGGAGTCCTGAACAGAGTGAGACGATTTTTCACGCCGGAGCAGCGGTGTCTTCTATACAAGACACAAATTCGCTCCTGTGTGGAGTACTGCTCGCATCTCTGGGATGGTTCAGCAAAGTACTTACTAGATGCTCTCGACAGGTTGCAGCGACGTGCGATCCGCATCATTGGGAATCCCGAGATCACGAACACCCTAGAACCTTTACAGCTGCGTAGAGATGTTGCGTCCATGGCTGTATTTTACCGTCTGTACCATGGGGAGTGTTCTGATGAGCTCTTCCAATTAGTCCCACCCTCCCCTTTCCTACACAGGACAACGCGTGCAGGTCTTAGATGTCATCCGCACACGGTGCAAAACATCCGATCAAGAACCAAGCGGTTCGGAGACTCTTTCCTCTGTCGCACCATTAAGGCCTGGAATTCATTACCAGCTCACGTGTTTCCTTCTTCCTACAGTCCCGGGTCCTTTAAGCGGGGCGTGAAAAAGCATATGATAAGGCCGTCAAGCTGAGTGTCACCACTGTCACACGGTATGTGTAAGTAATGGTGACCCTCTTTTCTGGGATTTTGCCTTCAGCTTACCATCAGGCAAGGCGAAGTCCAATTGACGTGTCCTATATAAAAAAAAAAAAAAAAAAAAAAAGTCCGATGCTATTAATGCTTGGAAGGCTGCTTGTCCCAACACTGAGTTGCCTGGTAACCCTTTCTCCCAGAGACAATGGGATGCGCCGCTCTGCAGGCTGGTAAGAGATACCTTAATACACACATCTTCCCATGTTACAGAACGTGCGCGCCTTCTGGCTGTGGGGGAATGGGAGTCAGGCCTCTGGATTCAGGCACTTCCATCGCCCAACATAGGTACTATGTTGGACGATACTACTTTCCGCCTTGCCACTTGCCTTCGCTTAGGAGCGCCGTGCATTTCTCCGCATCATTGCCACTGCGGTGAAGCTGTCGACAGTCTTGGGCACCATGGCCTTTCATGCAGCAGAAGCGCTGGGCGTATACCGCGACACGCCTGCATCAACGACATTATCCGCCGTGCTCTAGTTACCACTGGCGTGCCAGCCATTCGTGAACCTAAAGGGCTGGTGCGTAGCGATGGCAAGAGACCGGATGGTATGTCGTTGCTACCTTGGAAGATGGGTAGACCTTTGGTGTGGGACGCTACGTGCGTCGACACTCTTGCGCCTTCACATCTTTCAAGCACAGCAGGGTGTGCCGGTGCTGCTGCTGCATCTGCGGAAAACCTCAAACGGCGCAAATACTGTAACCTGTCAGGTGATTATGTTTTTGAGCCGTTTGGGGTTGAAACGCTAGGGACATGGGGTCCAAGTGCTCGGTCTCTATATAAAGACTTGGCAAAGCAGCTGATCGACGCTACGCGTGACCAGAAGGCTGGTTATTATCTTGCACAGAGGATAAGCATTGCCATTCAACGTGGCAATGCTGCCAGCCTTCTGGGTACGTTACCGGTCGGTGAGGATGCGGAGGAATTTTATGACGCATTATGTATGTAATTTTTATGTTTATTTTATTTTAGTGTATTTTAGTAGCTATCTAATAATAGTTTTAGTTTTAATTTTTATGGTAAATAAAATAAATAAATAACGAAGAAATTTCTACGGCACTTCTCCTTTTTATACTTTCAATTTTCAATTATTGATCATCGCGGTTACTGGTAATTTTCGTAAGAAGTACTTAAAATACTTAAAAATATAAACTGCGAGTTGTGTAAAGAGCTATATTTTTATATAAAATAGCACTAATATGTTACCCATGAACGCAAAACACAGATATCAAAACACACAGGGTAACTATGGTTTGCATTATTTGCCACGACACGCAGTTTTTGTATTTAATTTAATCTGAGGCCGAAATTTAATTGGAAAAAAAAATACTGTTCAAATAGTGAACCAATCTACTTTTTGAAATCGGTTTAAAATGGCTTTAAAATTGAAAGACTAAACTGTACAAATTACGGTCAACCCCACAGCCTTACAGTATTATGTTCGAACTACTTAAAACTAATACATATATCAAGTTACTGTATTAGCTATTGTTTTTTTAATATTTTACGATGCAGAAGAAATTATATATAAAAATGTCTATAAAATCAATTACGCATTATTCCATGCGGTGTATGTAGCCTTCGCATTTCTTTATCCTTCTTTACCGCGCCTGTCCATTGGAACGTAGCTAGGTAGCAAGGAAAAATAATATAGAGCGAGCTTTTTGAGCTGCCGACAGTGGGCAATTGGTTTAGTTATAAGCTAAATCCTCGCTCCGCGTCCTCACTCCACTTCCTCGCTCCGTTTCCCCACTATGCGTTTGAAAATTAATTTTAAAAGTAGTTTGAGTAAGTACGGAGAGGAGATTTTATGCAATTCGATTGGATAATTTTGGCACAGCTCCGCTCCTCCTCTCCTCTCCGCTAGTAGTAGACAGGCAGTCCTAATTAAGCACTGTATAGAATAATTTCTATAATCCTCCAAGAAAAGCCTTTTCTTGAGGCTATCAAATTGTGGATTATTATTTTTAGGATTACGTGAACCGCAGTAAACGACCTGAAGTCCCTTACTAGATTAAGGTTCCAGGTTGGCGGGCGCAAGGTAAACTGTATAAAATGAGGTTAGTTAAAGGCAGGTGATGTGAACTTTGACTATCTTGCACCCCAGCAAACGATGGCTCCGTTCTGGCGTGTCCACTGTGCCGCAAAACATCCACAATTTAGAGTTTGATCCAATTGACTGAAGAAACTATCAATGTGTCTGAATTTTAGGCTGAAAAATTGAAATATCGTAAATAATCGAATTCAAATTCATTCTATTTGGAACAATTAAAAGCGGCTTGGAACAGTACAGTGCAACGAAGATATCTGCAATAGCTGTGGCGCAGATATAATCACCCTCTCTTGTACAACAATAACATTTCAAATTTTAACGAATTAGAAGTAGATTCCAAAAACAATGTAGAATCATATTTAAAAACTTGGGTGTGTGCCGAAGCATTAATTATCAGTTGACACTTCAATTCAGCTTTAAACTATAAGATAGGTTGAAGTCATAATCACACAATCATCTGGAACCTAAAATGTGTATACTCCAGAGTGCCTTCGTCCTTTATTGGATGTTAAATGCATCTTCTCTTGTACATTCACAAAAAGTTTTGATCCGTGATTACACAAGTCACATTCTTCCAAGTGGAGGATACGTTCCTTGGGAGTCGTTTGAGGGTTTTGAGGATAGCACGGGATGCTACTGCTGTGAACGAGCTCAATATCACCAAACATACATTATCACAAAACAAGCTGCACGCGCTAGGGCCTCGTTTGTCTCGGGATTTAGGTCCAAGATTCATGCCCCGAGATATAATAACAATACCGCGGTTATAATAACTTTGTGTTGTGTTCCCAGCGGTGAGTAGGGTAGCCGGAGCTCACTGGAGTATGTGTGCTGTCAGTGGGATGACTAAAGGCTTGTCCTGCTTTGTCCTCTACACTGACGGCACAGAAACTCTGTGCTTACAGGGTCGGCAACGCGAATGTAGCTTCTCTGGTGTCACACACGTCCATAGGCCACGATAACCACATTCCATCAGGTGAGCCGTGCGCTTGTCTGCCACCTAAGTGGTATAAAAATATGGGTTCAAAGATTGTGTTAAATCCCGTCGTCATAGGACGCGAAATTCTAATAATATTTAAAAAATATGTTCTTAAATACACTGGCCGACTGACGCAGTTGATGACATACTGAGTAAATAAGAGTATAAGCAGTTATTGACACATCACGACTTTCATTATTATAATCTAGACCAGATTGCAGTACCTAAACAGAGTCGATTATTGTGACACATTCAGAACATTTCTATAGCAATCCTACTGATTTAATACGAGCATATCAATTTCATGTCTTGAAAGATGCAACCTAAATAGTTTTGACTCTGTACGTGCTTCTGTAAACCCCTAATTGGGTATTTGACAACTATTAAATTACATAACATAACATAAACTCACGCCTATATCCCCGAAGGGGTAGGCAGAGGTGCTAGCACCCACATTTCGCCAGTTTATGTTTAGGTCCCAATGTAATAGGTGGCGAGCCTATTGCCATTAACCGGGCACTTATAAACCTGCGATAAATACACACATAACTTCGAAAAGCATCGAAAAGTCATTGGTGTGTGCCATGGTGAAACCTGGGATCGAACCCGAGACCTCGTCTCAGCAGTCCATTACCCAAACCACTAGGCTACCGCGGTTTATTAAATTAAATTGAAAATATATTGCATATGATAGTTTTTTTTTAAACAACTTAGGTGGCAGATAAGCACACGGCCCACCTGATGGAAAGTGGTTACCGTGACCTATGAACGTTTGTAACACCAGTGGAGTCACATACGTGCTGCCGACACGACCCCGTAAGAAGACTGCTCAATTCGGACGGGAATACCGTCGTGTCATACCTCCTATAATACCGTCGTGTATTTCACAAAAGTATTGTATTTTAAATATTGTATTTTTACAAAATAAAATTGAGATTTTTATCTGTATTTCACATGTGGCACTGCGCAGAAAATCTGTTGACAGTTCGCGTGACGTAACTATAAAAATTTTGAAATTTTCGTTGGTTTGGTCCCCTCGTAGATATTATTTAATGACGTCACGCGCAGAATGTCAACAGGCCGTACATTTTTCGCGCACTTTTTAAGCTAACAGAGTGAAAATTTGTTTTTATTTTCTAATTAATAAGGTTTTATGGCAAACTGATGAATTGTACGTGTTGTAAGGTATTAAATAAATTTCTACATAATCTTAAGATAGGTTTCTGAAATTTGTCAAATACCCAAATTGATGAAAGAACATACTTTTAATGACGTTTGGTATTTCTCGGTAGCATCATATCGATTTAAACTATAATTGATACAGCACATCAAGAGTGTCTTTATCTGAGAGATCAGATATAAGTTAAAAGGGCATGAAATGGCTACCATTACTGTTCCCACATGACTTACTTATAATAATGACAGAAAAATGATTTTCATTTCCGCCCAAATGTGCAGTCCAACTGGGGAAGTACCTCCGCCCTACAGAATACCGTGGCTATAATAACTTCGTGTTGTGTTCCCAGCGGTGAGTAGGGTAGCCAGAGCTCACTGGAGAATTTGTGCTGTCAGTGGGAGACTAAAGGCCTGTCCTGCTTTATCTTCTACTAACGGCACAGAAACTCTGTACTTACATGGTTGGCAGCGCGACTGTAACTCCTCTGGTGTTACAAACGTCCATAGGCCACTGTAACCACTTTCCATCAGGTGGGCCGTGTGCTTTACTGCCACCTAAGTGGTATAAAAAAAAATTGTTAGCGATCCAGTACTTTAGTGGGGTCTAACTCTGACTAAAGGAAGCGGTCGCCAAAACCCCTCCGTTCTTAGTTTAGAGCACACATTGCGTCAAAGGACTTAGCAGCACTGAACTAAAAAGCAGAGAGACGAAAACTAACGATTAAGATGACGAATGATGTTGTAGTCAATTTCTTACAGGGCCGGCAGCACGGGTGTGACTCCCATGCTGTTGCACACGTTTATAGGTCACGGTAATCACTTTCCATCAGGTGGCTTGTGCTTGTCTGCCAACTAAGTTGTATAAAAAAGAGGTGCATATTAATTTAGTTCTTGATGGAATTGTTTACACCGTACGGGGATAACTTAGCCTAGCACAATTCTCGTAGATAGGAAAGGACCCGGCAGAGTAGAATTTGGGCTACCCCATCTCTTCCCGTGTGGCGTCGTAAAAGCCGACTAAGGGATAGGGCTGTTTAACATCAGACTGATTTATACAACCCAGACTCAGCCTCAGATGCATGGCTCTGGAGTCAACAATAGCACTCGGAATACGGCAATAGGCTCACTCCCTATTACGAGGGACCGAATTCAATGATTGCTGAAATGTGGGTATTATCCCACCTCTGCCTAACCCTCCGGGGATAAAATATGTAGGAAAGGACCGTATGCGAATAATATATTGAAAGAAAGATTGTCAATTTTTCTCAAAACCACGATTAAAAAAATAATATAAGTAAATTATTTGGTTAAGCCGTTTCATATAAATCTTTATTCAATCTCGCTTACACATGTATGTATGTAGTTTGCCCGATACAATTCATAAAATACGCCGAATGGTACCTCTTCCATTATGTGGTAGAAACCATGCGTTCGACCGTTCGGCCGTACTGTATTGTTATTATTGTATAAATGCAGGTACCACTGATGTTCTACTCATTTTTGACGAGATCCCCGGTGATTGGGACGACATGGGCAACGCGGAAAACGGCAACAGTAAGTCACATTCATTCAATAATATTAAAATATGTAAATAAAATATTGCATGGACGAAGAGCTTCAATATATACACTACTGGAGCCAGATGTTAAATAAATAGGTACTTATTCGAAGCAAGTATTTGTTGTGTTTAATGCATACGCGCTTTAAGACATATTACACCAAATTTGAAGTAGAATTTAATGGGGTTTTTAACATTAATATCACTGGAGAATTTGTGCTGTCAGTGGGATGACTAAAGGATTGCTTTGTCCTCTACACTGACGGCACCGAGAGTCTGTGCTTACAGGGTCGGCAGCGTGAGTGTGACTTCTGTAGTGTTACACACGTCCATAGGCCACAGTAACTACTTTCTATCAGGTGGGCCGTGTGCTTGTCTGCCACCTAAGTGGTTTAAAATAATCAGTACTAGTCCAGTTGAATAAGTTCTAAAAAAGGGTAAACCTGGCAAGAAATCTTTTATGTGGCAATTTTTTTTCTTAATTCATTCGCGCAGGTCATTGGCAATTTATATTCCGTTTTGCGTGGTATTGTTTTTGTATTTTTTTTGGGTTTAGAATGTATTGTATTTCTTATTAAGTTTTAGCGAAAGGAATGGTACTGTATTTAGTGAATTCAGCTTGATACTAATTGCAATCAATTAACATTAGAAGTACAGTTAAGATAAACAAAGGAACAGAAATAGAGTACAAAAGTTATTTGTAGAGCCAAGAATTCCGGTTTTCTTTGGATACTTATAGCTTGAAGACTATTGACATAAAGAGTTTGAATAGTGTATTATATAGACATTTACATGTTTGTAAATAAAAAGGTGTTATTGGCATAAATTCACGTGGTCCCCGGCATAGTAGAATTTGAAACAACCCATTTCTTGCCAAGTGGTGTCGTACAAAGCGACTAAGGGATAGGGCTGTTTAACCTCAGACAGATATATACAGCCCAGACTCAGCTTCAGATGCATGGTTTGAGTCAACAATAGTGCCTGGAAGACGGCAATAGGGTCAACCCCCTATTACGTGGGACCGAAATCAATGATTGGTGAAATGTGAGTGTTTATTCATATCTGCCTAACCCTCCAGGTATAAAGGCGTGATTATATGTATGTATGTATTTACATAAATTATAGTTAATATCTTTTTTAAACATCTAATATAATACGATATGTTGTTTTTTGTTACGAAAACATTCAGCTATACACAATAAATAAAAAGTTAGCAATACTGAACAAATCGTTTTCATAATTAAGACGATATCTTATTTAAAATTGTGTGACAAATGCAAAAATCCCATACGAATAATAATTATTTTAAACGTTAAGATATTAAAACAAAAAATACACTTTTATGAAATTCCATGCTTAAAACTAAGACCTTAGGGGCCAAGCCAGTATACCTACTGATTGATGGGTGGCTTTTCCTGCGGGTCTGACGGCAGTCGCTCACGTAAAAGCTGTATACAAAAAAGTAAGAGAAAGAGCAAGCACACGTCGTGCTACTGTCAGTGGAAAGACCAAAGGCTTGCCCTGCTTTGTCTTCTACACTGACGGCACAGAAACTCTCTATGCTTACACGGTCGGCAGCGCGAATGTAACTCCCCTGGTGTTGCACCCGTACATAGACCACGGTAACCACTTACCATCAGATGGGCCGCGTGCTTGTCTGCCACATAAGTGGTATAAAAAAGTAACTATTTCCAAACTAAATTAAAACGCATATTTATCTAACTTCAAATTTCTTTAAAGAGGATGAAATAATAAATAAATAATAATAAATTGTTTATTGTCTCAGAAAATACTGTTACAATAAAAGTCTTAGATCTAGGCTTATCAATAATAAACAAGAGGTACTGTTACCGCCTTCCAAACTAGGCTAAAGCCTGTGTGTTGGAAGACAGTGCTCTATCGGTATCTATCACATAATAAGCTATTTTGTGAAACGTGTGTCAGATACATAAATACATAGAAGAAGATGAAATGGGCCAGCCTCTTCTCGAACCTTTTCTAAATGTCTTTCTTCTATCGCAGTAACGGTACAAGTCGACAATGAGCAGAAAAAAGAAGAACCGAGCGCTGTGAAGTCTCCTGAAAAGAAGAAGACATCAAGAGTCGGGTGCATATCATGCCTGAAGGCGCTATTCGTGCTACTCGGTATCCTGTCTGTGGTTAGTGCCTTTTTCTTCATCTTCAACGAGAAACATATCTCAAAAATATTCCATCACTTTTAGTTGCATGTAAAATAATCATAAAAATAAAAGACTACTCTTATAATACATATTTTATTATTTGTAGTTAGTTGAATGTAAGTTTTAAGAATTACAAACAAATAAAATCAACATCATGATTTTGGGGGCAATGGGCTCGCTCCCTGTAAAATATATTGAGAACACTTTTGTACTTAAAAAGGCGTGACTGTATGTACACATTTGTATTTAAAAAGGCGTGACTGTATGTATGTATGTATGTTGTACATTTTCCACACATTATTAAACCTGACCGGTAATATTGCAATACTTAATCATTTTGCTCGTTTTCTTTTGTTTGGTGTGTAAAATTTTCATTTTGCTCGTTTTCTATTTATTGGTGTGTAAGATTTTCTTCTGTGTCAATTGTACCTTTATATTGCTATGAAACTATATACCCATTATGAGAGACAGAAATAAATAAATAAGCGCAATGATTTCTGTAATTATCTGGAACATATCCTGGTGGCCCAATTGGTTAGAGTATGCCGCCTGCCATCATGAAACTGGAGAGTTATCTCGAAACCGGTATTGTCCCTGGGTCTACCGTGGCTATCTCACCTGCAGCAAAACATTTTTAGCCCTGGGGATGGACTATCCGTGGGGTTCTCTGCACTTTTTGCTGTCGCCATTTTTAAGTGTTGTGTTGTTCTGAGATCTGTATTCTGTTGTTGTGTTCTGATGCATCACTGACTCGTTTTGCGTGGCGGCGGAGCCACTAGCGGCGCCATCTGAAAACCAGCGCTTCACATACCCTTTTTTTTTTACGTGCGCAAAATCCCCATGGATACCTCCCCACCGGAGCCGGTGGAGGAGGTTATGTCGGAATCGAACCGACTAAAACGCACACCGCCTGTGGGTCGCTTTGGTTGCCGAAGGTGAGGTTGACAGGCATATCCCTCGCACCCTGGCCGACGCAGGGCCATCTCTCACGATCTGCCCCTCTTCTCGGCTCCTCATACCCTGGTGTACGGGGCATTCATGCTGAGACGGTGGCCCATTTGGGTGCGCACGATGTGCAGTGAGTGTATTCTTGTAGTGTTACCTTATTGTGTTTATATATTTGTCAGACTCTCTGTACGTTGTGTGTTCTTAAATAAATGCTTTTTCTTCTTCTTCTTTCTTCACTATAAAAGAGTATTCCTCCTAGAAAGGGGCTGCTCGCAGGATCAGGTGTTATTATTTAGCTATCTAAATCTGTAAAAAAAATATAGTAATCCATTAACATTGCTAGTACTGAAAGTAATACCGAGATAATAAATTACAATCTTATGTATTTATTGTTTTGTATATGGCGATAATATTTTGCAAATAACCATGAACTCTCTTCACAATGCAAACCTTGTCATGCTCTGTGATTTGTAGATTACATTTCTTTCTACAATTTACGCACGTGTAAACGTAATATTGTAGATACCTTTAGCTATTTATGGGTAAGTTATACCTTTGACTTTTGAGGCCAACTAACCACACCTGCAAGATGATGATGCAGAGACCCTCAAACAGCGCAAGTTTAGTAATATAACTGGTAATTACATATTCGAGCTGTTTGGGGTCGAGACGCAAAGGATTGATATTAACATTCAACGTGGCAATACCGCTAGCCTTCTGGCCACCCTCCCGGTTGACATCGATGGGGAGGAATTCTTTGATGCCTTTTTTTTTTTTTTTTTTTTTTTTATATAGGACACGTCAATTGGACTTCGCCTTGCCTGATGGTAAGCTGAAGGCAAAGTCCCAGAAAAGAGGGTCACCATTACTTACACATACCGTGTGACAATGGTGACACTCAGCTTGACGGCCTCATCATATGCTTTTTCACGCCCCGCTTAAAGGACCCGGGACTGTAGGAAGAAGGAAACACGTGAGCTGGTAATGAATTCCAGGCCTTAATGGTGCGACAGAGGAAAGAGTCTCCGAACCGCTTGGTTCTTGATCGGATGTTTTGCACCGTGTGCGGATGACATCTAAGACCTGCACGCGTTGTCCTGTGTAGATAAGGGGAGGGTGGGACTAATTGGAAGAGCTCATCAGAACACTCCCCATGGTACAAACGGTAAAATACAGCCATGGACGCAACATCTCTACGCAGCTGTAAAGGTTCTAGGGTGTTCGTGATCTCGGGTTCCCAATGATGCGGACCGCACGTCGCTGCAACCTGTCGAGAGCATCTAGTAAGTACTTTGCTGAACCATCCCAGAGATGCGAGCAGTACTCCACACAGGAGCGAATTTGTGTCTTGTATAGAAGACACCGCTGCTCCGGCGTGAAAAATCGTCTCACTCTGTTCAGGACTCCGAGTTTTCGTGAGGCTGTTTTGATGATACTTTCGATGTAGTTTTTGTTATTCAGGTTGCAGCGAACATCCATACCTAGGATATTGAGATTGTCCTGCAGTGGCAGTGGCGTGCTCTGAAGAGTGGGGAGGGGAAGGAAAGAAGATACTTTTGCTGTAAACGCACATGCCTGCGTCTTCTTGGCATTGAACTCAACCAGGTTCTCAGAGCCCCATTGAGAAATGTGATTCAGGATCCCGTCAAGCTCAGTGACAAGAAGCTGCCTTTTCTCCGCGATATCCGACTGCTTGGCCGCAGGATGTCCATGATAACTCCCATGCAAAGTGCTATCGTCTGCATAACAATGAACATTGCCGGTAGACAGCATGTCGTTGATATGCAGAAGAAAGAGAGTGGGTGATAAGACGGACCCCTGGGGCACGCCAGCATTAACCTGCAGAAACTCCGAAGCTCGTCCGTCACAAAGGACGCGAATACGGCGCCCCTGCAGGAAGCTAGCAACCCAGTTGCACAGCCTAGAAGGCAGACCAAAGGCTTGGAAAGAAGCGATTTGTGCCAGACTCTATCGAAAGCTTTGGCGATGTCAAGACTAATTGCCAGTGACTCGCCGTGCTTGTCCATAGCCTCACCCCAAAGATGGGTAACGTATGCTAGAAGATCACCCGTTGACCGTTTCGGTCTGAAGCCATATTGCCGGTCATTAATTAAGGAGTGATCCTCTAGGTGCCGCATGAGCTGTTTGTTGATTATGTGCTCGAACACTTTGCACAGCACTGAGGTGACGGCTATGGGTCGATAGTTGGCTGGCTCCGAGCGATCCCCCTTCTTGGGAATCGGCTGAACATTCGCCTCTTTCCAAGGCAAAGGCACTGTACCCGAACGGTAGGATAGCCGGTACAGGCGCGTAAGCATTGGAGACAACTCCGCTGCACATTTTTTCAAGACTACCGCTGGAATACCATACGGACCACTGGCTTTCCGGACATCGAGTGATTGCAGCACTGCACGGACATCGCGTTGCCTGATATGGATATCAGGCATCGCGTGGTCACTGTCGGGTAGTGTTGGTGGCTGCGTACCACAATCATCGAATCGGGAGTTGGCCGCAAAGAGATTGGCCAGCAAATTTGCCTTCTCTTGCGGCTCATGGGCCAGGGATCCATCAGGGTTACGCAGCGGAGGCTGACAGAAGTTGGCTTGCACGGCTTTAGCCAGTCGCCAGTAGCCACGGCTTCCCGTGGGATGCATCACTAGCTCTTGACCAAGCCGCGCTATGCGCAGGGCATCCGCTCTGACGTAGGCCCTTCTGCAGACCTTTATGGTTCTGTTGTACGCCGCCTTGAAGTGGCCCAGATTGGGATGGCGCGTGGCGCGCGCCCTTACCCAAGCGCGGTACGCAGACTGTTTTTGTTCAACAGCTTCCGCACACTCGCGCCCGAACCAAGGGCGCACCCCGCGGTCACCGGTGACATCGGTGTATGAGATATAGTATTCCATACCCAGACCGATCTCACCGGCGACAGCAGTAGCACAATCCGATGGGTTCTTACCTTCAAAGCAGCGCTCAACCCACGGGATGGACGCAAAATAGTCACGAAGTCCATCCCAGTCCGCTGACGAGTAGTGCCAGAGACGCCGCTTCCCCTGCACGGGTCGTGGGGGCGCTATAATGGGCACCGTGGAACAGACCAGACAGTGGTCGGAGTTGCCTAAAGCGGCTCGCACCGATACACTGTACCGGTCCGGATCACTCGTCAGCAGAAGGTCTAGCAGAGAAGGTGCTAGGCCCGACCTTCTTGGTATCCTAGTGACCTCGTGCACCAATTGGGTCAGGCCGTGCGCCAGAGCAAACGCGTGGGCGGCTCTTCCCGCATGGTCTGTTTAGGAGGAGCCCAACCAGATCTCGTGGTGGGCGTTAAAATCCCCCAAAAACACCATTTCGGCATTCGGAAATCGCTCCTGCGCATCATCTGCCGCCTGACTCAGATATTCAAAGAGTCGAGTTGTCTCAGCATCTCCTGTATGGGAACGGTAGAGGCACACATAGATCTGACTCGTAGGGCCATGGTCTACGTGTACCCAAAGGATGGAGAAGGATGGGTCCTCTAGGCAGCGCAAACGGCGACAGCAAACATCCGCCCTAACAAACACGCACACCCCGGCTTTTGCACGAAAACTTTCCTCAAGAACATAGCCAGGGTAGAGCAAGTAGGTCGTGTCGTCAGGGCGGTGTATTTGCGTCTCCGTTAGAAAAAACATGGCAGGTTTCGCCGTCTCTAGGTGTTGGTGGACGGCGTTGAGGTTTGCATGGAGCCCACAGATGTTAGTGGACTCCACCTCAAATAGCAAGCTTTTGGGAGTGTGTCGAGCCGCTGTGTTGCCTATTTCCTTGAATTGCGCTGCCATGAGTTTGGGTGGGAGAAGGCGTGAAAAAAGAGGTGATTGCCGCCGCAGCACCGTGTGACAAAGCGCGGGATATTAGTTTTATCTATGAATGTGAGGCATGGCGAGAGCCGACGCGCCGAACGGAAGGGCCCCCGTACCCCCCCGAGTATGGTCGCCGGGCTCCCAATTCCGGTCACCAACCGGCACGACGAACCATATCGGGATTATGCGCGGCCTGGTGAGGCAGCCTCCCAAGGTGGTTAACCCCAGTTGGGCCCCTGTACTATACCGCGGGCGGCCAGCGGCACCACCGTTTCTACAGGTCTCCCTGTTCGGCGCATCGCCCCGCGCCATCCCCACTAGACTACGCCAAGACCCACTGGTCCCACTAGTGCTGCGACAACCACCACCTCTGCCCGGCTATGCACTTGCTGACCCCTGAACACAATCCAACCGAGATTGAATTGCTATGGAGGGTTTTTCGCAATAGTGCACGGTGGTACCTACCCGGTCGAAACTTGAGACAAATTTGTGCCACCAAGTTTCTACCACCAGTCTGCCTGAACCTGCAGGATTGTTTAGGTATATTCTGTTTTGATTTTATATTTTAATTTGCCGACTAACTTTCCTCTCAGGGTTGAGAGGTCAAACGGTAATCGTTCATGACATAAATCGGAAATATCACTAAATTAATCAGATTAACTTCACTCATCCTAAGGAGTTGAATTCAATTCAGTTTGAAAAACAATAAATTTGTATTGTAATCGTGAGTATGACCTGACAACTAAATCGACGTCTCTAGCTTAACTCCAGACAAGGGATCTCTTCAATGGTCTACTGCATTGACAGGAACTCTTGTCAAAACATTTCTTAAAAGCTTACAAATTACCTGCATTGACTTATTTTTACTACTAGACAAGCTATTTAGAACAAAAATTATGTCACACATACTGGGCCACGATTCAGCTAAAGCAAACTGTCATGCCAAGGCACTGCTAAAAAATCCATTTAATTTTCGACATTGAAGCAATACCGTTAACGTCCAAAATTGAAAGGTTTTTTGGAGAGTGTATTAAGAAGTATAATGAAACTCTTTTCATTTGACTTTAAACTTTATCTGTATAGAAATAAAGTTTAAAATTTAATACCATTTTTGCAGTGTCTGTGGTTTGACAGCAGTTTTGCTTTAGTAGAATTGAGGGCCTGGTTGAGACGGTAATGAAATTTGAAGAGGAACGGACAAGGGGTAGATAGATCAGTTATGGAGTTTAGACATTTATATATATAAGGGTAGCGCATATTCTTGTACTGACATTTGAATCTTCTTCATCCTCGCGTTAATCCCAGTCGCATTCTATGATGTCACGTCGGAGTCTGGAGTCCGCTTTCTTTTATTTTTCCTGAAGCGACTTCAATTTGATCTCCATATCCTTCCTAACTTCAAAGTATTGCCGTAACACCAGTTGTTGGACTTTTTAAGGCTCCAACTAGCCGTAACGACGCCATAGTTGTTAGGATGACAGCTGAAACCTGAGACCAACGGCTTAATGTACTCTCCAAGATACGACTAGAGCAATATAAATAGTCAGGTTCATGCATACAAATATTTACCCTGAACGAGAATCGATCCCGCACCCAGTGCTTAACAGACACGTTTACTACCACCACGCCACAGAGGCCTTGGCACTTATAATGTCATTTGTATGACAGCAACAAAAAATAGCGCAAATTTTTGGTCCTTTACTAGCTAAACTACTATTAATTCATTATTTCTTTCCAGATAGTAGCAATATCCTTGATAATAGTGGCGATACTGACGAGTATAGCGACTAGAGCATACGATGCGGACCAGTCGAGCAGGATAGCCGCGATGGTGCTGCTGGCGGTGACTGGGGCCGTCAGCATCTGCATGGTCATCTACCTGGAGGTCTCGACCTTCAAGAGACATACCAGGCCTATGATTGGGGTAAGTTATAGTTATTTGATTTCGAAAAGGTAAAATAACTTTAAAACTATCGCGTTCAATGATACCACTAATACCTATAAATATTGTAAGTTTTTCTTTTTACGTGCTCAAAATCCCCACGGATACCTCCCCACCGGAGCCGGTGGGAGAGTCGTTGGACTCGAACCGACTAAAACGCACGCCGCTTGTGGGTCGTTTTGGTTGCCGAATGTGAGGTTGACAGGAATATCCCTCGCACCCCGGCCGACCCAGGGCCATCTCTCACGATCTGGCCCTCTCCTCGGGTGTGTGGGGACTACAGAGTCCCCAACTCGGTAGATATTGTTAGTAGGTACATTATATTATATAATATTTCCTTTTAGAAATTAGTAATAAACGGTGTAGATTGCAGTAATGGTTTATGTACGGACAATCCTCCCGGTCAGCAATCATTTTCAGGAGGGAGCTGGAACTCGCCCTGACTGAGCACGAGTAAGACGGCGCGCTTCCGCATCTTAGTATAGAAGCAGTCTACTCGCGCTTGTGCAAAAGTGCCGATGGGCTTCAGTGCCAGGGCAGTCCCATCAACCTCCTGAATGCGCCATTGTTTTGAGTGTAATTAGCCCACAGACTGCACGCGTAAAAAGACATACAGTAAACTCTGAACAAAGTAATTTAAACTTGTGGTGCTAAATTAAACTTCATCCCACGCACCCTCAAGCTGTGGAATGAACTCCGTACTGCAGTTTTCCCATGAGCCTACAGTATGGGGTTCTTCAGAAGGGGCAGTAGAAGGTTTCTTCAGAGTCGGCAGCACGAGTGTGACGCTTCCGGTGTTGCATACGTCCATAGGCCACGGTAACCACTTTCCATAAGGTGGGCTGTGTTTGGCTACCTAAGTGGCATAAAAAAAAACTTAGCTAACATTGTTAAAGTACTTATTACGATAAGGACAAACCCGTGATTGTTATAAACTTTAATGTGACATACAATGAATCGTTAACATTTTATAACTAAAATTAAATTATGTATTAATAGAAACTCGTTAAATGTTATGGCTTATATATGTATTATTTTATTTATTTATGTAGTATACTACATTATTAATGTACAGTGGTCTATTGTCTGTACATTAGAGATATTTAAAAAAACCATACGAATTAATAATTCCAGATGATTTTGCTATCGAAACTATGGCTAAAATCTTTTTTTTTATAACACTTAGGTGGCAGACAAGCGCACAAATACATTCGACAAACGAATTCGTGCTGTCGGTGGGAGGACTGGGGGCTTGTCCTGCTTTGTCTTCTGCATTGACGGCACGGAGGTTCTGTGCTTTCAGGGTCGGCGGCGCGAGTGTGATTCCTCTGGTGTTACTAACGTCCATAAGCCACGGTAACCACTTTCTATCAGGTGGGCCGTTGCTTGTCTGCCGCCTGAGTGGTATAACAAAAAAAAATAGTCGCTTCACGAAAAATAATGAAATTCAGCCGTTTCTTAATTCGATTAAAGAGTCGACTCCGACTGAGTTGGAACAAACTTTTGAGAATAATGGTTGTGGTCAGAATCAATACGGTATATACTTACTCCATACTGCTGAACTAAGGGTCAAGAACATGAGCATACACAGCCACAATTAAATTGTCAGGCTCGCGTGATATGTCGGCTAGTTACCGGTATTTGAATATATTAGCACCCAAGGTTAAGTGGCAGTGCCCTGGTTCCCTGGCTGTGTTATATGATACTTAAGCCTTCAAAGTTCTATTTGTACACAGGTACATATTTGCTTTTATACAACTAAGGTGGTAGACAAGCACACGGCACACCTGATGCAAAGTGGTTAACGTGACCTATGGTATGCAACACCAGGGGTGTTACAATCGCGCTGCCGACCATGAAGAAACCTGATGCCCCTCTTGAAGAACCTCATATTGTAGATGCTAGGGAAAATCGCAGGGAATTCCACAGCTTGAGTGTGCGTGGGATGGATGAAGTTTCTTTCATACCGCACAGTGCCCACCGTCTCAGGTCGCAATGTGTGTGGATGAATTCCCTGCCTACGACGAGAGGTGCGATGATAGAATGTAGCTGTGGGCATCATGTCAAACAATTCATCTGAGCCAAACTCGTGCTGCCGACCTTGTGAAAGTAGAGAGTTTCTGTGCCGTCAGTGTAGAAGACAGACCAGAACATACCTTTGGTCTTCCCACTGACGGAACAAAAGCTCTCCAGTGAGCTCTGGCTACCCTACTTACCACCGCAGCACGAGTGTTTTTTTTAAGGATATTAGAACCGAAATGACTAATATTCCCTCTAACCTCTCCAGCTAAGCGTAATAGCTTGTGACAACACTTTATAAATTTTAAAACTTCACCATTTTTAGGCTTCAGTGGTTATACTAATACTGGTCATCGTGCAAGCCCTCATTGGAGGCATATCAGTGAACGTCCAGCCGGAAGACGAGGCAAGACTCGTGAAGTCATTGGAAGACTCCTTCAAATTGGCCAAAGATGACGTGTCGAGGCATTACAAGCTGTGGGCCATGACACAGCATGACGTAAGTGGGTCAAATATTAATAAATATAGTCTTTTAATATCTATTGTGTACTCGAGTATAAAATTCCCAGGGTTGAACCCGGAGTATTTTTGACTTAAACCGACAGAAACAATGCACTGCCTCTACCAGGAACTTGGGATATACTTTAGTAAAGTACTCCCAGATACCCTAACCAGCCACTGTAGCAGATGTTGTCGACCCCGCGTTAAAACATCAACTAAACAAAAAAATTCAGCTTCTGGCACGAAACTATGACAATTGCCAATTTATTGACACTATTAATTACGATGATATCATTAATAAAATAATTTATAATATTAACCTTAGACAATATAAATATAAGTATCTTTCGTTTAAAAAGCATTTGACAAAGTTTTATAATTGTGAGGCATATACTATAAAACCTGCTTTACTTAAAAAGCCTCAGCCAATTAAGGGAACCATTCCCTTTTATTTTCCCAAAGTTGATAGAAAAATTGCTCAAGTAAACACTGCAAAGGTTAAAGCTAGTACATTTTTTCGTGACTAATGAAAAAGTTAATAGGGAGAGCAGTTTTTCGGTATTACACCAAAATATTGCAGGTGCTATCAATAAAATTGCCGACATAGAAATAGCCTTAAAAGATATGTCTGAATCAAATAATTTGAGTTTCGATGTGATATGTTTGACAGAACATTTCGTAATCGAGGGCGAGGAGCACTACCTAAAAATAAGTGATTTCAACTTGTCTGCCATGTATTCTCGACGAAATCAACGGCGGGGTGGTACATGTATATTGTGTAAGAATTATATCCAATGCAATGAGTTGAAGGAACTTAAAGATTTCTGCATAAAAAGCCATTATGAGATTTGCGGGGTTGAAATCAAAAGTATGAACCTCATAGTATTGTGTCTATATAGAACCCATGATTCCAATGTTGATATATTTTTTGAAAAATTTAGTAAAACCCTAACAAAATTGCAACACAAAATGAGGAGAATTATAATAAGTGGAGATTTTAACATTATTTTTTTAGATAACAATAAAGACTGCACAAAATTTAAAGAACTTATTGCTAATTATGGAATGCGTCATCATATTCAGGAAACCACTAGAATAAATAGATGTATAGACAACATCATTAGTAATATTCCGAATGCTATGGGGAAAAATTATAATCTAAACTTGTCGGATCATAACACAGCTCAGGTTGTTACATTTAAATATAAGAATGAAAATATGACAGGGTACTACCTCTCGACAATATATGATATGAACAGAAACAATATCAAAAGGTTTGTTGAGTGCATAGGTAGCTTAAGCTTCTCTGAGATTTACGATATTTCAGATACTAATATAGCTTTCAACACTTTCCATGACACATTATCCCTTTTCTATAGTCTGTGTTTCCCACTTATCACGATAAAAAAACATTATAAAACTAATAAGACCAAGTGGATAACTAGGGGCATTATAGTTAGTACTAAAACTAAAAGAACATTGAGATATAAATACTATATGAATAGAACAAATGAAAATAAAACCAAATTCAAAACATACTCAAATAGACTTAAAAAATGTATACAGAATTGCAATTCTTTATGTAATCTAAGGCATATTGCCCACTCAAGTAATAAAGGTAAGGCCACTTGGGACATAGTAAAGGGTAATGTTGGTAACGAACCAGCAAGGGAATATATTGATCAATTGATTGACAATAGTGCTACAATTGCATCTGGACAGGACATTGCAGACATTTTTAATAACTATTTTATTGACATTGTTGAAAACAATTTTACTTCACCTGACAATCACAATAATAATTTTAATATTAATACTGTTGACAATAGCATATTTCTAGAACCTACCAATCCCAATGAAATTTTTAGTACAATTAAAACTTTAAGTAATTCTAAGTCATCGGGGTACGATAATATCAGTTCTGTCCTCCTGAAGCAAATATCACAACATATTGCAGCTCCCTTGGCATATATTATTAATTTGTCCCTGGAGCACGGATGTTTTCCGGATAGACTCAAATTGTCTATCATAAAACCTTTACATAAAAAAGGCTCAAAAATGGATAAAAACAATTACCGACCCATTTCATTGACTCCAACTTTATCCAAGGTCTTTGAAAAAATCTTGTACAAGAGAATGGAGAGTTTTCTGGACAGATTTGAGGTATTTGCTGGGGAACAGTTTGGTTTTAGAAAAAACAAGTCGTGCTCAATGGCAGCATATAATTTAGTTAAATCTATAGTATGTAAAATTAATGCTAAAATACCAACTACAGCGTTGTTTCTAGACTTAAGCAAGGCATTTGATTTTGTTCATCACCCCACCTTACTAGTTAAACTGGATAGATATGGTATCAGAGGTCCAGCCATTGAATGGATCAAATCTTTCCTTTCAGATAGAATGCAAATCACTAGAGTTGTTCAATTTGATAAAAACACAAATAGTATAGCTACTTTTGATTCAGAGCCTAAATGCAATCATTTTGGTGTCCCACAGGGAAGTATACTGGGACCAATATTGTTTCTTTTATACATTAACGACCTTCCCCAGGTGGTTAAATATGATTGTGTGCTGTTTGCAGATGACACTACGATAGTAATGGATTGTGAGAATACGGAGACGTATGAAACAAATATAAATAACACCTTGGACGACATAGCTACCTGGTTGAATCAAAATTCTTTAAAAATTAACATTGACAAAACTAAGATTATTAATTTTAAAACTCACCAGAGTAAGCCTTTACAACTTAACATAGTATATAGGGATCAACAGGTTGAACAAATACATAATACTAAGTTTCTCGGCATATTCATAGATGAGCACTTAACCTGGAAAGAACATATTGATGCTCTAAGCTTGAAAATCCATAGATTTGTGTTTGCTTTAAGAAAAGTTAAAGACATGATATCTAAATCTACAGCCATAATGGTATATCATGCCTATGTCTGTTCCATTATCAGGTACGGCATTGTTGTTTGGGGTAACTCTTCAGAAATTTCACGGGTCTTTATAGCACAAAAAAGGTGCATCAGAGCTATATTTGGTATGGCTTGGACGGATTCTTGTTTACATGTGTTCAAAGCCAATAAACTCTTAACTGTACCATGTATTTATATATATGAAAGTGCCATATTTGTGAAATATATCACTATTAACTAATTTTATAACTACTACTATAACTACTAATTAAAACTAATAATATCACTATTTAATAAAAAGGACAATTTTAATAAACGGAAGGTTACACACATGCAGCTTGAGATGCCGGCACCTAGGTTAGAAATATTTAGACGTAGTTGTGTTTATATGGCTCCACTAATTTACAACTCATTGCCAGCGTCGATTATAGACCTGCCTTATAAAAAAATTTGTGCTGCATTACATAAATGGTTGGTGGACGAGACCTTTTATACAGTGGAAGATTTCTTAAAGAAATATGCATGTCGAATGGTACGAATACCACTGCAGAAATGCATTGTAGCAGACACTGCGCTCTTATTGTGACTGTAATATTTTTGTTATTAAGTAGATATTGCTGTGTATAATTGTGTTTGCATGCCAATTGTATGGCGGAATGTGCCCGGACTTGATATCATATTACCATCTTTTATTGTACCACATTACACGCAAACAAAGGAATTTGAATTTGAATTTGAAAAAATTTGGTTCCCGGGAGAGTAGAGTTTGGGCCACCCTATCTCTTCCCATGAGGTATCGTACAAGGCGACTAAGGGATAGGGCTGTTTAACATCAAACAGATATATACAGTCCAGGCTCAGCTTCAGATGATGCTTGAGTCAACAATAGTGCCCGGAAGAAGGCAATAGGCTCCACTATTACGTGGGACCAAATGCATTGATTGGTGAAATCTAGGTGTAAATTTACCTCTGCCTAACCCTCCGGGGATAAAGGCGTGATTATATGTACGTATGTATGTATTCTACTTCCCCTGAAGAAATGCTCGCGGAACCACGACGAGCAGCTACCATAGGCCTTCTTCTACTGGGGCTAACCAATCACGGAGGGACGGAGACCGTTCTGTGACCTCCGCTACCTGATGCGCATTCTGCTGCAGAGTGCTTGACCTCTCCCCTTCCTTTTTCATCGCCTCATGTTCATAAATAAACAAAACTTAATTTTCCCATTACAGTTAAGCTGCTGTGGAATCTTCGGCCCTGAAGACTACAGAATCATAAAGCAACCATACTATTACCCACCTGAGGTGCCAGTATCGTGCTGTCCTGCTTACGACCCAGACCGTTCCGACTTGGTGCAAGAGAAAGAGCGAGAGATCTGTAAGGCGAAGAAGACGTTCTTCGACAATGGATGCAAAGACTTGGTGCTGGTGGTCTTCAACGAAACTGCGACTATTGTCCTCACAGTCAATATCATTATGATAGTGGTTCAGGTGTGTATTGCTTTATGTATTAGTTGATTCCTGAAGCCTGAGCGGATTAAAAAATCTATACAAGACGTTAAGAGAAGTGGGGTGAGACATGAAGTAGAAAATATCAATATTTATCATCAGTTTATACGCCTTTTATGAGAGCGTCAACCGCCTGACCTCCTCAGGAGGTCAAAATTGTCGGGTTCAAGCCAACCTCACTTAAAATCGATACACCTGCTAATTCTCTTGACTTAGTTCTGAAGTTTGGTACTATCCGGAGCCTTATTAAATTGTAAATATTTTCATTTTACAGTTACTCCTGCTGATCATTGGCACAGTTTTATCGCAAAAATTGAAAAATCAAAGAAAAAATCAAATATCTCCAAAATGAAAACGTGTTCTGAGAAAAGCAAAAAAAATCATCGAAAATGTGGCGGACATTGAGATCTCAGTTAGTTAATTAAAAACAAAAGTTGCCACAACGGTACCCTAGATGGCACTGTACTTAATAAACATATAAGCGTTTTAAATTTTATTTATATCGTTGGATAGACTCATTAATGTTATTTAAGAAAATTAGGCGAAAACCAAAGTTAAATCTAAGCTTTTGGAAGGAAAAACAAGATGCATTGCTTAATATTTATGTATTTGCAATGCTTAGACCCTAAAAATAATTATTGATTTGTGTGAAGCCACATAAACATAACATGTACATAATATTAGGTAATTAAAAAATATTAAATGCATATACGAATGTTGTATAATATAAAATCAATTGTAAACTGTAGGAGAAAACATTGTTGTAAAAAATAAAATGTTTTTATAACCAGTTGTATTATTTAAAAATGCGCCATCTATAATGCTTTCTGTAAACGACTTGTATACATATCACATCACCATGCCAAATATCTTACATACAGCTAGTGTGACATATTTCCGCTAGATGGCACTTAAAGAAATCAAACCTAACCTGCAAACAATAAAAGGATGAGCCTTTGAATGCTTCTAATGCAGCTTTTCCTCTAGGGGTTGAGAGGTCAGACAAAAGCGCTCTCATAAAAGTCAACTGGCGCTCAGACGAAGAAGAACCTAAAGCACGCTCAATAAATTTTATTTAAGAACAATTTTCATTTACCCTTCAAGTTTATTTGTTCCATCATTTTATCTATGGCATTATGTACATAATGCATTATGTACCTGTGCCTATCTAGATATGAAAAAGCAAATATCGAACGAATTATGTGAAGTCCACATCAAATATGGAGCCATTAAAAACCAATTAGAATTTGTAGGGTTGTTCAGTAAGTTATCGGTATGGGTACGAAAATAATGATTCTATTTAAAAAAAATCGATATACCACTTAGGTGGCTGACAAGCACACGGCCCACCTAATGGGAAGTGGTTAGCGTAACTTATGGACGTATGCAACACCAGTGGCGTTACACGCGTGCTACCGACCCTTAAAATCTTCTAATACCCTTCTTAAATAACCCAATATTGTAGGCGCTTGAGAAAACCGCAGAAGAGAGTTCATTCCACAGCTTGAGTGTGCGTGGGATGAAGTTTCTTTCATACCGCACAGCGCGCACCGTCTCAGGTCACAATGTGTGAGGATGTGATTTCCCTGCCTATGGCGAGAGGTGGGATGATAGAATGTAGCTGTGGGCATCATGTCAAACAATTCATCTGAGCATAAACCAATGTATAGGCGGACACAGCAAGTCAAAGTCCCTCCTAAGGCTGAGAGGTCATTCTTATGTGTTTTTATTTTATTTTTTTATTATCTTTTATTAGGACATAAAACGGTTATCTATACTAATATTATAAAGAGGAAAGGTTTGTATTTTTATGTGTAACGAATAAACTCAAAAAGTACTGGACCGATTTTAATAATTCTTTTTTCATTAGAAAGCTACATTTTACACAATAAACATTTTTCGTGAGTAACAAAAGATACTTTTTATCCCGATTTTCCCATGGAAACAGGATTTACGAGGGTGAAACCGCGGCGCGGTGCTAGTACATTATATCATACTAAAAGAAATTTGACATTTTAAATTTATATAACCCACACTTATGTCCGCAAAATAATGTAGTAGATAAAAGATTTGATAGTAGTTAAAAGGTTTGATTAACCCACATACGTGTTGCCCTCTTCTTCCAGACCAGGGTTCTTCAAGGGGAGTGTGAACAAGCATCTGTTAAGCCCGTCAAATTAGTGACCACCATTTTGGAGTTCTGGAATGGTTTGTGGTCCTCATCATCTGTAGTTCAGCCAAGATTTTTACCATCCAGCTGGTTGGATATAAATAAACCCTATGCCGAGAACTAATTGTACACCCTACGAACAATAATTATGCAGTAAAACGTCAATCTGATTAATCAAATAATCATTAATCGCCGCGATTTTCTTCTTGCCTTGATTTGACCTAAGGCATTCGAAGAAAATGGCTTCATCTTGTAGCATAAAATGTATTCTCGTAACTACTCTATTGTGTTATATATTGGGAGTGCGAACAGGCAAGTATTATCATTTGAATTGCTTTTAAATTATGATTACTAAACTTAAAAATAAAATGGACTTCAAAAACAATAATGCACCTAAAATGAGCGCTGAAAAACAGACAATTAACTGTTATTTTTAAACAATCGCGGTGTGAATTCATAATTACCTAGTCTAGCCATAAATATTGTTACGAAGAAAAAACATTTTTTTTATTGCAAATAATATTTATTACTTTTACAGTGTGTTAGTTTAATACATAAATATAAAACAATTTAAAATATAAAAAGCTTATTCGAAGTGGTCTCCATTGGCGCATTTTAATTGTAACAGTATTTATGACCAGACTAATTAAACAACTAGTCGGGAATTTTCGCGATTAAATCAAGTCAAGTCGTGACCACGGGTGCTGCAACGCATCCCAAACGTCGGCAGAAATAGTAAGTTCCATGGTTTAATTGCGAAAAGTTCGGAACCTTTGTATAATTAAGAAAATTTACAGATTTAATTGAAAATACAAAAATACGAGTAAAACTTTTCTGTTGAATTCGGTGCCAAGCCAAATAGGTAATTTTAATATTTAATATTTTTTAATATTCTACAACATTGTACACAACGCTATCTAGACCCATGGTAAGCATAGTTTAACTAGCTTGTGTTATGGAATCTAGATTACGGATAAACATGCTTAAATACTTTTTATTTTTTGTAAATACATACATATTATACATAGAAACACCCAGACCAATGCAAATACCCATATTCATGCATACAAATATTTGCACTGAGCGGGGATCGAACCCGCGCCTCCTGCGTAGCAGTCGCGTTCATTACCGCTACGCCACAGAGGCTGTCTGTCGGTGAATTAGAAGGTATACAGCAAAGTCAACAAATTATTATTAAATTAAAGAATCAATTTTGATTAAGAGAACAAGTTTTATAAAATTTCATTCAAGCAATGGGACCACTTCGAAAAGTATGAATTTCTTTGAATAAAAAAGAACAAGGTCCACAAATGACGCAGAAATCATATAACATTTGCGATGAATTATAATATATTTACGCCAAATATATAACCATCTTGTTTTTTGAAATCAGTTAAAAATATAAAAAATATTAGGCAAACTTTCGGGTCATGGGGTCCGAGCGATTGCAATCTCTTCCGTGAGATTGCGAAGCGTATGGTCGACGCTTTTGACCAGACAGGCTGGCCTCTATTTAGGTCAGAGAATAAGCATTACCATACAACGTGCCATTATTCTATAAACTGCCAGTCTTCTGGGCAGCTACCACAAGAGGCATGCGATGCGGAGGAATTGCACGCCGCATTTTAACTACTTTTATACATAAAATACATACATAAGCCCCATTTTCACAATAAATTGATTTGACTTTGACGCTTTGACTTAAAATCACGCCTATTCCCCATAGGGGTAGGCAGAGATCACGGTTTTTTTTTTTATACCACTTAGTTGGCAGACAAGCACACGGCCCACCTGATGGGAAGCGGTTACCGTGGCCTATGGACGTATGCAACACCAGGGGTGTCACACTCGCGCTGCCGACCATGAAGAAACCTTCTGATGCCCCTCTTGAAGAACCCCATATTGTAGGCGCTTGGTAAAACCGCAGCAGGGAGGTCATTCCACAGCTTGAGTGTGCGTGGGATGAAGTTTCTTTCATACCGCACAGTGCGCACCGTCTCAGGTCGCAATGTGTGGGGATGAATTCCCTGCCTATGGCGAGAGGTGCGATGATAGAATGTAGCTACGGGCATCATGTCAAACAATTCATCTGAGCACAAACCATTGTATAGGCGGTAGAACACACACAGTGAGGCAAAATCCCTCCTAAGGATCTCCATTTGCTACGATCCTGACTTACTACTCTCGCTTCATTCACCCTCATTACATTCTTCATGCATGCTCGTCGGTATAGGGAACTCCTGACCTGCATTTGGAATTTTTTCTATATCTTAATCTTCCCTGCTATGAAAGCCGTTGTTTCGTATAAATAAACATATTATATTAATATGTAAGTGCTGTAAAGTATCACAATTAAGTTGTATTTTATTAATTTTCACTATACCTACTGTAATATTAATAGAAAGCGTCCAAAAACTACTTTGATGCTGCTGATTGCTAGAACAAATTAAGCAGACATTTTGTATTTTTGAGGGTTTCTCCAGATTTCTCCAGGATTTCAGCATCAGATCCGAATTTCTTGGATATGGGATCACTCCAAAAGTACAACCTATAGAACACCGCAATAAAAATTAAAATCCGTTCATAATTGGGTTTAATATCGCGTAACAAATATACTTAAAAAAATTACCTATGGTATTGAGAACCTCCTTCTTTGAAATCGGTTAAAAATTAATTCTTAAAGGGGACTACCCATACAAGATCAAGGTACGGCACTCTTCGTATGTGAGTCCGACTCGCACTTGACCGGTTTTATGTTAATACTGATATTATCAATTCCAGAAGTCCCGGAATACTGCCTCCACCCCTTAAACGTGTCTGATTGCGGCGCGAATCCAGTCGCCGTCATGACGTACTGGAAGCCTGGTTCCCGGTGTGAGTTGGATGTCTGGAGAGGTTGTCCTACCGTGAACATGTTTACAGATGAGTACAACTGTTCTGCAACTTGTATCTTCAGGCTGAACATATTAATTGATGATGAACCTCTAAACGAATGGCAAGGTAAACTAGCAAATATGGATCTATCAGATCTCCAAAATATGGCTGAAATATTAGATAATGTAGCGATGGATACAGATATTAATGAAAATTCAGATGAAAAAATCATACCACTCAATGAGGTGGAAAGTGATATAGAAAGTCAAACAAGTACCAGCGCTAGTACCCACCCAGAACCCGAACCGACCATTATTGAACAGGATACAGTTGAACAAGCTACTGTTGAACAGGTTGCTGAGCCTACCGAACCGGGTACTACCGAACAGAGTGCTATCGAAGAAAGCACTACTGAACATATTACTACAGAACATACCACTACTGAACATACCACTACAGAAGATACCACTACCGAACATATCACTACAGAACATGGCACTGACGAACAGACCACTACAGAACATACCACTAATGAAGATACCACTACCGAACATATCACTACCGAACACAACACTACCGAGCAGGCGGCTGTGGAAACGAATGCTACTACTGTAAAAGGAGAAGCGAGCAGTGAGGGTGACAGTGACGAAATAGGTGTAGTTACAACGTACTAGACAATCGGTGTATCGTCGACGACAATAGTAGCTTGACAAATTCTAATTTATTGATCACTATAGCTGTTAAACTGGCCGTAAAATAGTTAATAAAACATGAAATATACAATTTTGTCCTCAGAGGAGTCCAAAACTACTTATATGTACATTGACTATGGGCAAAAAGGATTTATAAATATTTTTATATTTATCAACTTTTGTCGTACGTTACATTGGAATAATAAATTTTTAAAGCATTTATCGCGATTTACTTTGTGATAAACGTATTAGCTATATCCGCTATTTTGTCTATTTGGTTTTTAATTGATTGCGCAAAACCTTTTTTCGATAACATAAAAAATATAAATAATAAAAATCCCGACTTATGCTTAAAATATCGAAAAAAAATTGATAGCAGGCGGCACTCATTTGTCGGATGAAAATTAATAGGTTACACCTGTTATCAAACTTTTTACGATATTTTAAGCATAAGTCGGGTTTTTTTATTTTTAATAAAAATGTTTTAATTAAAATCGGGTTAGATAGGTATAACATTTTGAAATCCTCGTGATAAGCCCTATAATTTGATACTCATATTATTGCAATATACAATTCTTTTTTCTCTTAAACTATAGCGTATTTCAGCGGCCATTTTGGTTTTTTTTTCACATCACCTATCTAAGAACACTTGGGCTACAGAGACGAATCTAATGATATATTAATTGTAGAAAACCATCACGTAGTTTAAGATGCATACACACATACATATAATCACGGTTTTATCCCCGGAGGGTTAAGCAGAGGTGAATTAACACACACATTTCACCAATCATTCTCAATATCCTATCAATCTCAATATCCTAGATATGGATGTTCGCTGCAACCTGAATAACAAAAATTACATCGAAAGTATCATCAAAACAGCCTCACGAAAACTTGGAGTCCTGAACAGAGTGAGACGGTTTTTCACGCTGGAGCAGCGGTGTCTTCTATACAAGACACAAATTCGCTCCTGTGTGGAATACTGCTCGCATCTCTGGGATGGTTCAGCAAAGTACTTACTAGATGCTCTCGACAGGTTGCAGCGACGTGCGGTCCGCATCATTGGGAATCCCGAGGTCACGAACACCCTAGAACCTTTACAGATGCGTAGAGATGTTGCGTCCATGGCTGTATTTTACCGTCTGTACCATGGGGAGTGTTCTGATGAGCTCTTCCAATTAGTCCCACCCTCCCATTTCCTACACAGGACAACACGTGCAGGTCTTAGATGTCATCCGCACACGGTGCAAAACATACGATCAAGAACCAAGCGGTTCGGAGACTCTTTCCTCTGTCGCACCATTAAGGCCTGGAATTCATTACCAGCTCACGTGTTTCCTTCTTCCTATAGTCCCGGGTCCTTTAAGCGGGGCGTGAAAAAGCATATGATGAGGCCGTCAAGCTGAGTTTGTTATATTCTTTAGTACCTCATATCTTAAACTATTATTCACGTAATATTTGCTGCGGACCACCCCATCTCCTCCCATTCGGTGTCGTACAAGGCAACTAAGAGATTGGGCTGTTTGACATCAGACAGATGTATACAACCCTGACTCACGCTTAGATGCATGGCTTGAGTCAATAGTAGTGCCCGGAAGACGGCCATAGGCTCACCCCCTATTACGTGGGACCGATTTTAATGATTGGTGAAATGTGGGTGTTTCTTCACCTCTGCCTAAAAAGCCTCCGGGAATAAAGGCGTGATATGTATGCATGTATCAGTGTTTTGATAACGGTTTTTTTTCTATTCTACCTTTCATTTGATGCCTATATACACCCAGAAATCCACCATCTTGATTTCTTGATGAGGCTTCATAAAAATATTTAATGACGCCATTAAAACTTCAAGTTAATTAAGCAATTAACTATTATACATCACCATTAATTCATGGAGTAATCTACAGTTGTAGGCTTACAGAAAAAATGGGCTTATATCGTTGTGTTAAACATATTCTTATAACTGTTTTATGTTATATTCGAGTAGTAAAAACTGGCAAGTACTAATTTATATTATTAGATTAATATCTCAACAGCAGACTCTGAGGTGAGAATCTCAAATACAACCGAAATGAACCGGAATAAAATTATTAATTTTTCAACATAGTTTAACATCAGACAGATAAATATCTACAGTCCAGACTCAGCCTCAGATGCATGGCTCGAGTCAACAATAGTACCTGAAATACGGCAATAGGCTCACCCCCTATTACGTGGGACAGAATACACGATGGGGGAAATATCGGTGTTAATTCACCTCTGCCTAACCCTCCAGGGATAAGGACCTGATTGTTTATATGTAACATCTTAGAGAATCAATTTCTTTTTTATACCCCTTAGGTGGTAGACAAGACACGGCCCATCTGATGGAAAGTGGTTACCGTGGCCTATCCGTCCGTCCGTAACCCTCTCCCACCGCCTCCGATAGGGGAGTATCCGTGGGGATTCTGAAGTAATATCGTTTTAATACTACAGATTGTATCACAACCCTCAACACAGACAAATGTACAAATACAAAACAGACGGTATATACTTTTGAAAACGGTATCTGCGTGCCTAAAACATGGAAAGGGTGCCATAGCCTCAACAAATTTACGAGTCGAAATGCATGCATGAAGGACTGCAATGAAAAAAAACGACAAGAAGTTTTAAAACATGTGGCTGTGAAGCAAACTAAAGAGCTAACTCAAGAATCTTCCTCTGAAGAAAACGAAGAAATCGTTGTAGAAATTACCAGCAAAGAGGATGATGGCATGACTACCACTACAGATAGTTCCATTACCGCTGAGAGTGTTGAAACGACTACCTTCACTACAAGATAAAGTAGAAGTTAAATAATTACAGAATATAAGTTATAGTAGAAATTAGAACTATAGTAAAGAAATTCTTCTTTTTTTTTATAAAACTTATTTGCCTTAGGCCGCATGCTTGTCTGCCAACTAAGGCAAACGCACGAGGCCTACCTATGTGAACGAAAATGGTTACCGTGACCTATGAACGTATGTAACACTAGGGGAGTCACACCCGTGCTGCCTACCCTGTAAGAACAGAGATTTCCTGTGCCGTCAGTGAAGAACACAAAATCAGGACAAGCCTTTGGTCTTCTCACTGACAGCACAAAAGCTCTTCAGTGAGAAACTTTTCTTCTTCATTCGTGCGTAATTCCTGGCCCTGAATTCTACTTAAGCAAATACACTGTCATACCACAGCCATTGCAAAAAATGGCGTTAAATTTTTGACTTTATTTCTATACTGTTAAAGTTCAAAATGAAATGAAAGGAGTTTCATTACATTTTTTCATTCGCTCTGCAAAAAGTCTTTTAATTTTAGAGTTTAACTGCATTGCTTTGACGTCTTAAATAAATGGACTTTTTATCAGTGCCACGGTATGAGTGGTTTTTCTTGAGCAGAATTCATTGCATGCCTACCAATCGAAGATGTGGGAAAAAAATTCCCGCTCGTCCTATTAATCACAATTATGACCACGGCACTGTAAACATCTTGAGGCCGGAATCCGCTTTCGTATACCTTCCTTTTATAATTTGGTTTATTGGTTCCTATAGATGTGACCATGAGTCAGACTCGGTCTTATCATAAGTCTACGTTCACTTCCAGATAGGTACATAAACATCACATAAACTCACGCCTATTTCCCTAAAAGGGTAGGCAGAGGTACTAGCACCTACATTTCGCCAGTTTATGTTTGGGTCCCAATATAATAGGTGGCGAGCCTATTGCCTTTAACCGGGCACTTATAAACCCGCGATAAATACACACATAACTTCGAAAAGCATCAAAAAGTCATTGATGTTTTTTTTTCATACCACTTAGTTGGCAGACAAGCACACGGTCCACCTGATGGAAAGTAGTTACCGTGGCCTATGGACGTCTGTAACACCAGAGGAGTCACAGTCGCGCTGCCAACCCTGTAAGTACAGAGTTTCTGTGCCGTCAGTAGAAGACAAATCAGGACAAGCCTTTAGTCTTCCCACTGACGGCACAAATTCTCCAGTGAGCTCTGGCTACCCTACTTACCGCTGGGAACACAACACGAAGTTATTATAACCGCGGTATTCTGTAGGGCGGAGGTACTTCCCCAGTCGGACTGCTCAATCGGACGGATATACCGCCGTGTCCTACCTTCTTGTGGTGTGTGCCATGGTAAAACCTGGAATCGAACCCGAAACCTCGTCTCAGCAGACCATTACCCATATCACTAGGCTACCGCGGTATTTTGCAGACAGGTAGTAAAACTTAATTGTATTTTCAAAATCATTCTGTTTCCTAGTATCACCGATATTGTTTTAATAGAATGTTCTGTCCGAAACATTCACTATTGCTTCAGAAACTAAGTTCCTAGCAATCTTCAATAAATCAATAATTGCATCATGTACTCCTAAATCAACGGGTACGATGGTAATTGGTGGGTCTGCAGCTGTCATGGCAGCTGGCAGAACCTCCAGCCTTACGTAAACAGGTATTGCGCAAGTGTAATTTGTAATTATTGGTTCCGTACGATATTAATTGCATGGTATCAACCAATTCTATTAAAACATAGCTGTAGAACCTTTTGAATAGATATACCTGGGCACAGAATAGATAATAGTTTCTTACCAAAAGCAGGTACCTCCCCTTTCTGGGGTCAAAATGAGGACATAGTGGTTCCCACACCCAAGTGGGTCATTTCGAAGACGGAGATGGTCCGGGAGCAGCCGAATCAGACCAAGCTTATACATTTACACTGAGCTTTATGTTTTAAGCATTTTGACTTCTCGGCATAATTAAATAATAAAGATTCTACAACATTCTATACAATGCTATCTAGATTATAAACCCACGGTAAGCATAGCTTAACTAGCTTATATTATGGATACTAGAATGTGGATAATCATACTTAGATACCTTTTTTGTAAATACATACATAGAAAAACCCAGACCAATGCAAATATGCATATTCATGCATACAAATATTTGCACTGAATCGAACCCGTGACTGTCCCATCCACCTTTTTCAGGTCGTCCGTCCATCTGGCTAGGGGGCGTCCTACCTTTCGTTTACCTTCTCGCGGTCTCCACTCTAGGACTCGTTTGCTCCAACGGCCATCGGTCCTTCGGTAAACGGGGCCAGCCCACTGCCACTTGACTGGATGCGGAAGGCGGAGGATCGGAGAAAATGGCTCACATTGGGAGAGGCCTATGTCCAGCAGTGGACTGGAGTGGGCTAATTGATTGATTGAACCCGTGACTACTGCGTAACAGTCGAACGCTCTACCGCTATATCATAGAGGCTGACAAATTCATTATAAACTGAATGCTTTACGACATATTGCTGGCGAGGGGTCCCTAGAATCCGATTTCTGCCGGCTGTCCAATGAGTCGCGTGATGTCCAACAAACTAGATCAAGGTTCTACTGACGGCACAGAAACTCCTCCTCCTCACTCCTCTGGTGTTACAAACGTCCATAGGCCACGGTAACCACTTTCCATCAGGTAGGCCGTTTGCTTGTCCGCCAACTAAGTGGTATAAAAAAAGCATTTTTTGCACTGGCTACCCTCTTGTAAACTTTTGCCCATTGCCACTGCAACACATCAAAGCAAATACCCTTAATTCATAATGCCCATAAAGGTATGACATTGGTGAAATTATATACTAACCATTTATTTGTATATGATTACTCATTCATTCCTAATAAGAAACTGAATCCATTGGAAACTGCTAGTGTACCATCAGCCAATTAAACTCCATCTTGAGCCACGTAGCAACGATTTCGAACAATGCCAGTATCGACCAAAGAGTTCAATTATTGGGTATCGATAAATGATTCTTACTCGATACCATCGACTTGTATCAAGATCTCGATCAGTTCCGCTCGGTAACTGACGTCAGAATGCAAGTCCAACTGAAGTATTTATTTCTTTTGGTTATCTAGTTGCCAAGAAATAAATAGGTTGCCAGTATTCGTAAAACGCAAAAGGCACTTTAATTTTGTCATTTATTCGATTTAATTTCCTTCGAGTTGCGAGAGCAGTGATTTAAGATTAATTAACTATTTACATAATTATTCATCTCTGTATGTGACATTCTTTTCTTTTTCACTAACATCTTTGATTGGCTAAATAGATCTATATAATACGGGGTTATTTTTAAACTATCGCGGTGTGAATTCATAATTATACTAGGTATCGGGACTTATCGCGAATTATATCTTGGAACTTACTATTTCTGCCGACGTCGAGAGGTATGCGGGGAACATGTTTTTTTCTCTCGACGCTCGAAGACTAGTCAAGTCGTGACCACGGGTGCTGCAACGCATCCGAAACGTCGGCAGAAATAGTAAGTTCCAAGATATAATTCGCGAGAAGTCCCGATACCTAGTATAATTTATAATACGGGGTATCGTTAAAAATGACAATATACATAAGTACAAGCAGTTTTTATTACCCAACTATGGCGAACCTAAAGGAGGGTTATTATTTTGTCAGGCTATGTATGTTTGTATGTATGTATATGTGTATGTACGTGTCGTTATATGCATGTAAGTTCAACTGTTTCCTCATAGCTCCACAATTACTTATTAGAACTAGACAAATGAGTATCGGTAGAGGCGTCTTATTCGTCCGCTGGTTTTAGACTATATAATGTGTCACTGAATCTGGGCGGCCGGCGCCTCCTTCTGCGAGCAAGTAATGCTCGTGAAGGAGGAGGCGGGGCGGGAGCGGCAGCGGGAGCGACGAAGGATCGCAAGCCAAGCTGCCCGCGTACGAACGCAACTCGGGCGTCGGAGGTCGATGAACGACCTCCGCCCCCCATGAGCGCCGGCCTGGGGGTGACAGGTGGAGCCGCCTGTCACCCTGGCAGAAGCAGGCCGCGGCAGTGGCGCGCCTAGCGCGCCTCCCCGTTTCCGGGGTCGAGTTGGGGACTCTGTAGTCCCCACACCCGAGACGAGGGCCAGATCGCGAGAGATGGCACTGGGTCGGCCGGGGTGCGAGGGATATGCCTGTCAACCTCAGCTTCGGCAACCAAAACGACCCACAGGCGGCGTGCGTTTTAGTCGGTTCGAGTCCGACATAACCTCCTCCACCGGCTCCAGTGGGGAGGTATCCGTGGGGATTTTGCGCAAGTAAAAAAAATAAAAATAAAATATGTGTCACTGAATCTATTGTAGCGCCCTCTAGCGGTCATAAAAGACAAATATGTTGTGTTTGGTATCAACTGAAAGGGCTTAATTAGCACATTTCAAATATGGTCGTATATGCCACTTAGTCTAACAAAACAATACATTCTAGGGAAAAGTGTCATACGACCACGGCTATGCTTGATATTTTATTGTTTAATACTTTTTCGAGCGGGGTTTTTCAGTAGTTGGGTTTAAGTAGTAAACTGAGCAGGATTTCAACCCGCGGTTTCTTATTTGGCAGTCAATATCTTCTCGTTACACCACATAAGTCCTCGTAAGCAATAAATTTATGTCATAAAATTACTGCCCAGACCAATTCTGGGCAGTATTTCCAAGTCTATCACATGGAGTAGGTGTATTGAAGTGCGTGTGTTGTACTGTGCAGACTGTTTTGTATTCTTTTTCAAAATCAATTAGTAGGATTCCTGTTTAAGAGTACTGAGTAGGTACATATTGATTTTTTTAAACCGAGTGATACAATGTGTTAGTTTTCCTTTGAATATAATAGGTACTTACTTTTTATCTTAAAGTTTAGAACGTGTTTAGAATTACTTGTAGAAACAAAAATACACTAATAGCACATTATTTTTAACGAAACATAAATGAAAGCAGTCAATCTAACTCACCCCAACCCTTACAAAGGGCTGAAATGTAGAGTGAAGTTCAAGGTCGCCGTCGCACCCCATTCTAAAGGGTAGATAATAGACATTTGTAAGGGGTGATTATTTATTGCCGGTATACACGTTGTAAATTGCAGCTTAGATTTTAATACAATGTTTTGTGTGAAAGGGACTAAACAGCCCTGAGCGGGTCGTAATCAGAAGTTGCTGAACACTAACATACTTGCAAAACGATCTTTACATTGAAGTGATTGATGTTTAGTTATTTTCTTTATTTTCCAGATTCCGAGAACATTTTTTTTGTGTACCGAATATATATAGGATTTTTTTTATACCACTCAGGTGGCAGATAAGCGCACGGCTCACCTGATGGAAAGTGGCTACCGTGGCCTAAGGACGTGTGTAACACCATAGAAGCCACACTCGCGCTGCCGACCCTGTAAGCACAGAGTTTCTGTGCCGTCAGTGTAGAGGACAAAGCAGGACAAGCCAGCATCCCACTGACAGCACAAATTCTCCAGTGAGCTCTGGCTACCCTACTCACCGCTGGGAACACAGCACGAAGTTATTATAACCGCGGTATTCTGTAGGGCGGAGGCACTTCCCGCCGTGTACTACCTCCTCATAAATCATGATTTTTCCTTCTATACTTAGGTAATATACAATTTAAACATCTGGTGTATCAAGTATTTATTATATCTTTAGGGAACCCTGTACAGTACCTACAGGTTTTGACTGACAGTGTTCTCAAAAAGATCTTATTATTATACAACTTAATTGGCAGAGAATTTGTGCCGTCAGTGGGAAGACTAAAGGCTTGTCCTGATTTGTCTTCTACTGACGGCACAGAAACTCTGTACTTACAGGGTTGGCAGCGCGACTGTGACTCCTCTGGTGTTACAGACGGGCCACGGTAACTACTTTCCATCAGGTGGGCCGTGTGCATGTCTGCCAACTAAGTGGTATAAAAAAAAAAGAGATGAACGTGAGCAACACCAGAGGAGTCACACCCGTGCTACCGACCCTGTAAGAACGGAGAGTATCTATGCCGTCAGTGCAGAAGACACAATCAGGACAAGCGTTTGACCTTCCCACTGACAGCACAACAACTCTCCAGTGCGCTCTGGCTACCCTACTCACCGCCTGGAACACAACACGAGGGTATTCTGTAGGTACATTGCTGAATAGTTACTTTGCTGGTCAAGAACGATCTGATGCAGACTGTACTAAACCAAGTGCTTTTTTACTACCGTAGTAGTATTGCCTTTAGCTTACCATCAGGCGAGGTGAAGTCAAGTTGGCGTGTCCTAGATCACAAAAAATACAACTTGTAAATGAGCCTCCCCCAAAAGATGAAACTAGATTTTTGCTACCTCATAAAAATACGATTTTAGTTTCTAACGCAATCAGAGGGTTATTTATTACAAATAAAAGATAAAAGCTATTAAAATATTGAAGAAAGAATTTACAATAAAAAAATAAATGTACAAAAAGAGGATGCATCGGCCGGGAATCGAACCCGGGCCGCCCGCGTGGCAGGCGAGCATTCTACCACTGAACCACCGATGCTCACATCAGTTTAACGAAATACCTAAACATACTATACAGCGTAACAAATACAAGGCGTAATTATATAGACACAGTTGTGAACAGAAATTTAATAACTATTTCGAGATTATTCTCTTCATGTAGAAGTTTTAGACAAATAAAATTCCTTTATTTATTGAAACAGTTGTTACCCAGTATTTATAGAGTAAACAAGGCAGACATCTATTTAAAACTTTCATCATTATGTTTAGGAAGGAATTTCGTGGGTCAATTATACTTAAAGTGGTACTAACGTGTGGTATTATGTATTAAGTAACGACCCCCAATAGCCAACTAGTCAAACCGCGTGGTTCTCGGCAGAATAGAATTCGGGCCACCCCATCTTTTCCCTTGCGGTGTCGTACAAGGCGACTAAGGGATAGGGCTTTAACATCAGACAGATATATACAGCCCAGACTCAGCCTCAGATTTATGACTCGGGTCAACAATAGTGCCTGGAATACGGCAATAGACTCACCCCCTACTACGTGGGACCGGGTACAATGATTGGTGAAATGTGGGTGTTGATTCACCTCTGCCTAACCCGAGAAGACTCCAACAAGGAGCTCAGCTAATCACTCAGCGAAATAAGTCTACGAGTTTGCCTGGAGCTGAAGTGATTACCGCTGGCAATAAGGCCGTGCATTATAGATACCTATATTATATTGTGCTGTTTAATAAGTACATACTTTTTTTCTTTTTTTTTACGTGCGCAAAATCCCCACGGATACCTCCCCACCGGAGCCGGTGGAGGAGGTTATGTCGGACTCGAACCGACTAAAACGCACGCCGCCTGTGGGTCGTTTTGGTTGCCGAAGGTGAGGTTGACAGGCATATCCCTCGCATCCCGGCCGACCCAGGGCCATCTCTCATGATCTGGTCCTCTTCTCGGGTGTGGGGACTACAGAGCCCCCAACTCGACCCCGGAAACGGGGAGGCGCGCCACCGCCGCGGCCTGCTTCTGCCAGGGCGACAGGCGGCTCCACCTGTCACCCCCAGGCCGGCGCGCATGGGGGGCGGAGGTCGTTCATCGACCAATAAGTCCATACTGTTAAGTTCTTATCTTATTGTGCATAACAAAGAATTATCTATCAATGCTACCTCCTTTCTATCTATCTATCTTCATTCTATCTACCTATCTTCACCGCGTGGTTTCCAGCAGAGTAGAATTTGGGCCACCCCATCTCTTCCCATGCGTTGTCGTACAAGGCAACTAAGGGATAGGACTGTTTAACATTACACAAATAAAATTTACAGGTCAGACTCGGCCTCAGGTGCATAGCTCGAGTCATGTCATTCAACGATTGGTGAAATGTGGATGTTGTTCACCTCTGCCTATCCCTCCGGGGATAAAGACGTGATTGTATGTATGTATGTATGTATGTATCTTCATTTCTCACTATTATTTCTATCTACCTATATCATCCTTTCTATCTAAGTATATTTCTATCTACCTATTTTCCTTTCAGCTATCTATCTTTCTATCTATCTAGTCTCCTTTATATCTATCTACCAATCTATCTCCTATTTTTGTAGTAGGTTGATAAAATTGCTCGGTTACCGCACTGAGCAATAAATGTTGAGCAACCGCATGCAAGTTAGTAAGTATTATGTATCATGTGTTTGCTCAATTAAGCAATGAGAATCTTGTTTAGTTAGCGGTTCAATGACGATAATGTAAGTAGGTACATACTTAAGGCATTTTGAAAGCTTTTATAGTGATATTGGGGTCATTTGTTACTTTGTAAGCATAAACACGAAATAAGGCTAATACGGGGTGGAAATTTTCAATCCTATCTTTAGGAAAGGTACTCTCTAAATACTGAAGGTAGTAAATTTTACTCAAAAGAAACATCTTTTGAAGATTTGAAGAAGATATCAATCTGCATTTACAGATTTGATAATCGAACCGACTAATATCCGAAAAAATAACATTCTGTACTTTTAAGAAATTAATCGATAGGATCAAATAAAGGATCAAATCTCTTAAACATGGTACTCATTGGTATTGTATACCATGAACGAAGTGTAGACGCAGGTATCTATGGATCTAAATGTGGAAATTAGAAAACATCTTTCTCCTAAAATGTTAAATCACTGTACTTCACAAACCGCAGCGTCTGTAGCTGCACGAAACAATATCTCGTAAAAAAAAAGGACAATTTCCAATAATATTTTCCAGAAAACTAAAACCATAACATAAACATAAACTCACGCCTATATCCCCGAAGGGGTAGGCAGAGGTGCTAGCACCCACATTTCGCCAGTTTTTATTTAAGGTCCCAATGAAATGGGTGGCGAGCCTATTGCCATTACCCGGGCACTTATAAACCTGCGATAAATACACACATAACTTCGAAAAGCATCGAAAAGTCATTGGTGTGTGCCATGGTGAAACCCGGGATCGAACCCGAGACCTCGTCTCAGCAGTCCATTACCCATAACACTAGGCTACCACTAAACTAAAACCAACTTAATTGAAAAGCTAAACAAAATTAATTAAAACCTAATCAGGAAGTTCAAAAGGTCACCGTGAGATGGCGCCAAAATATAATACAAAATGGCGACAGCCGAGCAGCTGATCGACCGCACCTGACGCGGAGACGCGGACCGGTCGCCGTACTAGTCAAAAAAGTGAGTCAGCCATCAGCCACTCAGTTGCGGTAAGACCGACTCGCGGAAGCGTCGTGCGAATCGTTAATTCATTTACAAACCGAATGCTATCGATGTTTCACACATAAACAAATAATTTGTATGAACTAAGGATGAGTGTCGGATTGCGTAATTGACTACTGTAGTAAGGGAATTTTATCGATTTGGAGATGTTCCGAAAGTGGAACAGTATTCTCTGTCAGTGTGTCTAGGTCAGACGCGTTTGGTTCGTGTTTATCATTGTGTGGTGCAATTATTTTATGGTTGTTTATCGAGGAAGTCGTTGACTCCTTATCAGTAGAGGCTACTGTGTGTAGTGATTGTTGTTGTATTGTGCTCTGGATAAAACAATGTTTGGCGTGTTTATGAAGCGATGGAAACCTAAAAGGTGAGTGATAGAGTTGGTTTGTTAAATATTTGTTTGGAGTAATTACCAACACAGAGGAGTACCTAGTGTAGAATAAGCTAACAAAAATACTGATTAGGGAGACTTGCTAAAATAACGCCTCGTTGCTGTTAGCAGTTTACTAGACCTTACTCCTGAAATACAGAGTTTTAATATTAAGCTCTGAGGTCAGGACAAAAATATATTTATAACCGTTATTACTTTATATTTTATTACATTATTATACTCCTTACAGCAAATAAAACTAAGTCTATGTTTTGTATCTTACTGCTTCGGTTAAACTACAAGAATAAATTGTGCTAATAACTTTTGGTAATAAAAAAAATATTATAAGACCATTTAAGAATATTAATTTTGTATATATACTTACCTTACTAAATTTTGAAATTACAACACAGAAATAACTATTTTATTTACAAGATTTATTGATTAGACAGAACCGATGACCAAATAACTGTGTTGTATTTGTGTTTAAAATTTAGACATGGAGGTGGGACACGACGGTATCTCCCGTCTCAAATTGAGCAGTCCGCCTGGGGAAGTACCTCCGCCCTAGAGATTTTTGGATAAATTAACTGAATATTCACAACTACTAGAGGTTTAAGCTATGATCAGATCGCTTGACAGGTGGAATTTGATGGTTCGATGCACAAATGATCCCTTCTAATAATAATCTACCTGAACGACAAGTCAGAGATTGCATGCCACCGGTGAGACTATAATTTTCGAGAATTTGTAGACCGTATAATATTGTTTTAAAAACATGTTATCGACACGTGAGAATGGAACTATCCAGTCAATTCCCTGGAAACTGTTTATTGGTTGATTCATTTAACTGCATTTCATTGGAATCTCTAGTGTCATATTTTATCTAATTCATTTGCATGCCCTTGTCCCAATTATTTATTAGGGTCAGCGAAACAAGAGAGCCAGATTAGAGAAGTAGCCCTGGGTCGGCCAGGGTGCATGGGATATCAATTATAACGACAATTTCACTATTCCAAATATTCCTGTTTCAGACTTTCCTTTCGAGGCAAGATAAACTTAATAAAGAGAGAGAGAGAGTAGGAGAATATACTCCGGACTTCACAGTGCAGTTTTGGAAGTAACCGGAACTATCGCTGTGATCATTCTGATATTCCTCTCTGATTAATTCCTCAGTCACTCCTCAAATAAATATCCAACGAGCGAAATACGCGGCTAAAAATAATTGAAAACTGCAAAATTATTCGCATGGCCGACTAAAAATTCTTTACATATTCTTTGTACCTAAATTCGGACTAGTTTTGGCACACTGACAGATTAACGCTTAACAATTCAATGGTGAAACTAAAGAAAATAAGAGAGAATTATCATCGTCATCGTATTTGCCAGTTCCTGTTCCATCCAAACACAGATTGCGTCCAAAGCTTGCACTTATCTCTTACTTCTTCTAATTTTATCGTACGTCCGTAAATCAGCAGATGCACTGTCACACCTCCCCTTTTCCCCTTTCCGGGTGGAAGATGGGGACACCGCGATTCCCACACCCAAGGTCATCTCGAATCTAGAGATGGTTTAGGTTAACCGGAATGCGAGGGATATGTCTTGGACAATGTTATACACCGGCTCTGAAGACTCAGCGGTGTTTAATGGCTAAGGCCCGGAAATCTTGGTGGGAAATACATAATACAACCTTCCAACATCTCTAACATGTATTATTTGTTATCGACATACGATTATGGTAAGTAGATATCTTTGTTCAACACTATGGTTTCTTTCTGTACTATGTTTTTGTGATATTAAAGACTTGAGTTGGACGTCAAGTCAAGTCGTTAATTTAGCAATGATCGAAACTTATAAATCATTCATCTAAGTCTGTGAAGGGATCTCTTCTTTCCTATCTCGCGAGTCAAAACAAACAAGATACATCCAAGTTTATCGAAGAGGGACATAAATAATGTCTTGTATTATATTGAAAAGGACTTGCGGTTTGTGTAGAGATATCTACAAGTTCTACTCCGTCATTAATATTTTACAATGTGCCATGAAATATCTTGAAATGATTTTTCCGTTTAACAACTTTACATATTCCGTATTTCCTGCTGTATTCTCGAATCCTATTTCATCAATTACGCTATTGCTTGTTACATCTCATCATCTCTTATCATCAACAAAAAACGAAGTTTGGAGAGTGTTCTTACAAAATTTTAGTTAATAATCTGTTCAGTGATATTCATGTAAATTGGCGACGGCGACCTTCCAGAACATTCTTAGCTCTGATAGTCTGAAAACAAATTTTAAAAATTATTCACTAAGTATGCTAATTGAAATTATTTATAAACGCATTACTTTTTCCTTTTTCATCTCTTTACTCATTGAAATTATATTGGATATGCCAGGGTCGACCCTGGCATATTTTAAAATGTCATATTTCTCTCTCTAATATTAAAGTCCCTATTTCTTTAGTTTGCAAATAATGTATGGAAATCAGACGAATTTGTTGACATCTATGATCACTGTTCCGCCTTCTTAAATAGTAGCTTGATGGCATATAGCCTAAACCTTTGTCGATAAACGGACTATTCAACATATGAATAATTTTTCTTTTCGAACCTGTAATTCCTGAGATTAGCGCGCTCAAACAAACTAACAAATAAACAAACTATTTATAATTTTTTTATACTACTTAGGTGGCAGACAAGCACACGGCCCACCTAATTTGAAGTGGTTACCGTGGCCTATTGACGAATGCAACACCAGTTTTACACTCGCGCTGCCGACCATTAAGAAACCTTCTGATGCCTCTCTTGAAGAACCCCATATTGTATAGATGTGTATTCCAAATTCTTCAGAGTTCAGGCCCCTCTCCCTATGAAGCTGCTGCAGTATGACAAAGAGCGAGGTTTTCTCTCGGTGTTGGAGATAAGGTGACAGTCACTCTCGTAAAAACCAGAACCAAATTATGAATGAAATAGAAGAATGGACGCTAGGTTCTAAACAGGCTTTGGATGAACTGTATAATTAGGAAACATATTCTCAATCAACATGTAATGCAGGATACAAAGTCGTTTGTATATGCCGTAAGCTATTCACGCCATATATTATAGAAAATAAATTAAATTATTAAAATTTAGATCAGCTCCAAATCAGATGAACTTCGAGTGTATCATTGTGTCTTTAAAGATGATAAAAACATATTTTGCATTACAAACGGCCAAGGAACAAGAAGTAGGTATTACTATAAGAATTATATTATCTGTGGTATAACGTTTACATGTCTATGTGTGTGCATCATTATTCTCTGGGGACTTTTGTACAATGTTGTACACTCTTTTAAACATTTAACTTTAATGTGTATTTATTTTGTGGTTCGTCGTTCTAGTTAGAATTAAATTCAGAGCTACCATTTTCACAGCTACTTCAGAGATGCAGGTCCGATAATCAGTCAGTGTATTTCTGATGAGCTGGAGTCCGTGATACTAATATAACTTTTTTTTGGATTTAACAATAAACCTACGCAGTTAGCGAAGGTTTGGTGTATTTGTGCAAGATCTTTAGATCTTTAGATCTTAATTCTTTTCTAAAATCAAATAAGTCTAAGTGAAAATAAATAAAAACGATAAAATGAGAACCAACGCGACTTTTACCGCTCTTTTCTAAATTTAATAAAGCGTCGATAGCTTAGTGGTTAAGTAATCGGCCTTACGATCGTGAGGGCCCGGGTCCGAATTCTGGCCATTACAATACCCACGTGAACTAACATCTAGCACAAGAAATGTAGCTTAGTAGAAGGGATTAGCCGATCAAGAATTTAGTGTATTCCATCGGATGTTGAGACTATCATATCTGCATTAAAAAACACAAACAGTGTGGGGTTTGATGGTATATTAACTAAAGTAATTAAGTCTACAAGCCAATGTATATCGAAACATTTAAGTCATATAATAAATTTGAGCATTTTAACAGGTATCTATCCAAGTGGACTAAAGACTTCAGTGGTAAAACCGCTTTTCAAAAAAGAAAATAGAGAACTTATGGAATTCTACAGACCTATCACACTTAGGGGGAAGTCCCCTAGTACCGGGCACCTAAGGTTTTTTATGAATAAAATTAAAAATATTTTCAGGAATGTATATTTATTTATGATTTACAGAAGGTAACAAAGATAGAAATCAAATAAAATTTAAAAAAAGCAACCTCCGCTCTAAACATAATTAATACCATTAATCATATTTTGATCACAAAAACTATAATTTTAAAATGTAGCACCTAGTACCGGACGGGTGTTTATGCCGTACCACTAGCACCGGATATTTCAAAAGAGTCTGCATCGATCGCATATGTAGCCATCTCCACACTCTGGAACGTCTGCACATGCTTCATGTGCCCACCCAAGACACGATAAGCATTGGATCCAGTCCTCGATGTAGTCTTCTAAGCAAACTACACAAATTATTGTGTCTGTGTTAGATATTTGTTTTTGTATTTCTATTTTCTTAGCTTTATCTCCATTTTTTCTTTCGAACTTCACGGCTTTAGCTTGTTTTCCTTTCTCTATGCTCTTTCCTTTACTAATTCGTAGGCTAACTTCAAAAACTCTTTTTTCATGAGCGGCATACATACATCTGTTAGATAAATCTTTGATGTGTTCTACTAAGACTTCTTCATACTGCTCTGAAAAGGTGTGAGTGAACCTACCCAACTTTGGCATCGACACTTCGTCTCCACTTTTAAGGCTTTGATATTGTCTTGTAAAGTGCTTTCAGGAACTTGATAAACCATTGCGGCTTGTTTTAAACTCATTTCCTTGGACAAAACCTTATCAAAAGCTGTTTACACGCTTTGTGGCTCCCACGATCCTTTCTTTTCCTTGTCTTCCATTTCGTTTCTCTTCTTTTGTCTACACCTGAAAAGAAATTTAAATAAGTTAATTAATTAACGTAAGTTGTTACAAGAAATAAAAAAAATGTTACTGTCCGGTGCTAGGGGACGACTTTATGTCCGGTACTAAGGGACAGACAATATCATACATTAGGTAGTACCTACCGAAATGGTTTCAAAAATCTAATAAAATTCTATCGGTTCACCGATAACAATCAAATGCTAGTTCAATTATCGATTAACATCAAAATATAAATGCATAAATGTGCCAGAACTACTTACGTTGATCTTACATGACGCCGCGTGTTCCCGCCAAAAACAACACACACCCTCTCCCGCTGCGGCCTTGCGCGTCACTGGCGAGCTGCGGCGCGTGACCCTGTAGCTATGTACCCCCCTCGCCCCTTTCACTAGTAGTTCGAATCGAACAGGTTTATATTTGCTTGGATAATATGACTGTCCGGCGGTAGGTGCCGTCCGGGGTTACGGGACTTCCCCCTACACCTGTTTTTTCCAAAGTCTTCGAAAAATATATTTATAACCAAATTAATAAATATGTAGAGAAAAATGAAATCTTAGCCATAGAGCAAAAAGGGTTTAGGCAGAATAAGAGCATAAATAGAGCGATATATGACTTTTTAAACATAGTTATGACAAGAATGGATCGTAGGGTACCGGTGTGTGCAATTTTCTGCGATATGACTCAGGCTTTCGATTATGTGGATCATGAAATCCTACTAGCAAAGCTTGACCATTATGGTATACGGGGAAATGTCCTAAGTCTGATAGAGTCATATTTGACTGATCGAAAGCAATATGTAGAGCTTAAACGTGTTGATAACTTAAATAAACGTGAAGAAACACTTGTTTCACATATACGCTCAGTTAAATATGGCGTGGGTCAGGGTAGCGTCTTGGGTCCTTTATTGTTCATTTTATACATAAATGACTTGCCTAAAGTAACTAATCATCCGGTTACATTATTTGCAGATGATAGTACAATTGCTATAGAGTGTCAAAATAGAGAGGATTATGAAAATGAAATTAATACTGTACTATTGAATATTATAAATTGGCTTGATAATAATAACTTAAAGATTAATCTATCTAAAACGAAATTAATGCAATTCACACAAAGACTGCCCACTATATCAAATCTGAATATAAACTATGAAAATATAGAAATTGAAGAAGTTGACTCAACAAAATTCCTAGTACTTACTATAGATAATAAGATGAATTGGCAATCACACACGGAAGCATTATGTAAAAAAGTAAGCAGCTCGGCTTATGCCTTGTATAAACTTGCCCGAATATTAAATACTGATGCTCTACTTACAGCGTACCATGGAATGACTGCGTCACATCTTAGGTACGGTATAATGTTTTGGGGTAATTCGACACATAAGGATACCGTCTTCAGAGCCCAGAAACGATGTATCCGTGCAATGTTTGGCTTGAATAGGAGGGATAGCTGTAAACCATATTTTTCTAAACATGGCATATTGACATTACCGTCATTGTATATTTTTGAAACGGCTACTTTTGTAAAGTCGAATACTGAACTCTTTGAGACTTTGGCAGACACAGTCACTCGAAACCGAAGAGCAAATACACGTAATAGGCTACGCATACATAGAGCAAATACGGCTCTATTGTATAAAAGTGTCTACTGTATGGCGCCAGTAATCTATAACAGAATACCTCCAGAAATTAAGACATTAAATATTAATCTATTTAAAAACCGACTACATGAGTTTCTGTCAGAGAAATGCTACTACACAGTCAGTGACTTTCTCGCAGGAAATTAATATGATGTATATCTGGATATTTTTACCTGTTACCTATAAATTTGAATTCATAATATACTTGACATTTATTTTGATAAATTAATTATTGTTATTTTGAATTACATAGTTATTGTGTTAATGGCCAGTACCTATAATTATGATTTTCCTTGACATATTTTTTTATTTTTTTATTTTTTATTTTTTTATTGTTGACATGTATCTTCTGACTTCTTTGAGATCTTTGTTGACACTGATATATAACTGACATATTTGTATTTGTATTGAATTGGTTGTTTTATATTTTTTATTAGCATTTGATAATTTTATTCAATGCATACATTTGATAATTTTTTAATTTTTAAAATTTTTACAATTTGATAATTTTATTTAATAATACCCAAGAAAATATATTATATTCTTGCATGCCAACAAGGTAGGCCGAAGAGGACTTTTAAAATGTACTTAATACCTTTGTAATACCTTTGGTCAGCAATAAATGATTTTGATTTGATTTGATTTGATTTGAATCAAGCGGTTCGGTGACTCTTTTCTCTGTCGCATCATTAAGGCCTGGAATTCATTACCAGCTCATGTGTTTCCTTCTTCCTGCAGTCCCGGGCCCTTTAAGCGGGGCGTGAAAAAGCATATGATGAGGCCGTCTACCTGAGTGTCACCATTGTCACATAGTATTTATAAGTAGTGGTGACCCTCTTTTCTGAGACTTTGCCTTCACCTTACCATGAGCAAGGCGAAGTCTACTTGACGTTTCCTATATTAAAAAAAAACACGCACAAACCAACACTTGAATATAATTTATTAGCATAATATTACTAAGTATTACAATATCTAAGATATCTCTATCACACTTCAATCAATACAGTTTTTATATTACCAAATATTTAAAACAACACCACGATCACACAAAAACTCAGGGGTCAGACGTTGCTGAGTGCAGTTTTTGCTCATGGCTGAGTCAGCTAATGCCAAATGTCGAGTTCGATACCCCGCAAAAACATTACTGCAAGTCATACGAGCAAATTAGGTACATATCGAGTTGCATGTACGGGTATAATACCTCAGGTATTGACGCCCCTGACAGCTAATATTAGCCAAACGTACAGATAATTAACGTATTTGTTAATACATTACCTATAGAGGTCTAACCACTTTTTAAAAGTAATATTATTTCAATATTATTTTACTTTCATAATGTGATTATGGCTCAGACTGTTGACGTCATTGATATTTGTGGTACAGCATCTTTTTTTAACAATATTAGAGCCGAAATTACTAATAATAATCCCTCTAGCTTAGTTAAATTGTTTGTGTTAAGAGTTGGTTCACGTCGGTAGCATAATGGCCAGGATAAGCCTAGAAATTTCGATCATAAGGTAAGTGTAAATTATAAACAAAACGAGACCCTGGCCAGGCACTCGTCACTCGCCCAAACTACGGAGATTAGTACCTACTGCGCGTAACAGCCCGGGGCTGCACGCGCAGCGAGGGCTTGTACGCGCTAGCGAGCACCCTCGTGACGAGACTTGAGCAAACATAATATTGTAGTCGATCTTGTGACTACTATTATTAACTTTATTATATTTTATTAAAACATTGACTTTATTAAACCATATACATGCATTCCAACAAAAGTTGAAAAATTCAGAAATTTTGCGATACTAAAATTTAATAACAATAACTTTCGAGAAGGTAAAAAAATCATCTGACATTGATCTAAAAATAAAACCACTATAAACATATATTTTAGTTAATTGGGTTGTTTTTTTTTTCTAACAAAGTGATAGCCCTAACACTCCGGTTGGCGGCGTTGTATGTTCAGAACAAATGTTTATTAACCTACGAAAGTTCGTAGGTTAAAACGGTGGCTATCTCCTAGATCGAAGGAGTGTAACTTCTGTACGTAGTACTATTATTTATTCTGTGCCCTAGCGTCTGGTGGGTTTGAGCACCTTCCTAGCCGAGGTATCCTGTGCCTCAAAAGACACCCAAAAATGCGTACCTACTGCGCATATACCGCTAGTACTTTACTATTTTTTAATTCCAAGTATTAAGATACTTAGTATTATTAATATACTTAATAATTACGGCTATTACATACATATAAGTGTAGTATTTTCATATAGGAAAATTTGAGTGACTTTAGGCGAGACCACACCTCACCTAAAGTCATGCAAATTTTCCTCAATGCATGGTTAGAGCATTCTCCCTGTAAGGGTTTCGAATCACGCCTGAACCGATTCAATTTTTTCTATCTTAATAGATTTGAATAGTTTGCATATTAAATGCATTAAAATTTATTTCAAATATGTTTATTTACTGTTATTATATATGTGTATATTATATATGTATTGTTAATTATACAACGTTTCAGGACTATTTGCGATTAAATCATGGAACTTACTACTTCTGTCGAAGTTTCGGATGCGCATGCATTTCGGAGGAGGCTAAGGGATAGGGCTGTTTAACATCAGACAGATCGGCTCGAGTCAACTATAGTGTCCGATATACGGCAATAGGCTCGCTACCTATTACGTGGGACCGAATACAGTTATTGGTGAAATGTGGGAGTTAATTCACCTCTGCCTAACCCTCCGGGGATAAAGGCGTGATTTTATGTATGTATGTATGTTTCGGATGCGTTGCAGCACCCGTGGTCACGACTTGACTAGCTATCTCTCGACGCTCGAAAGCTAGTTCCATGATTTAATCGCCGTTATATAATTATGTATTGTATTTGTATCACGCAAATAAACACTACAATATTAAGCAAGATTACATAAACGAAGACAATCAAGTCTTCATTCCAATTAATCTAATAGAGACAGGAAGTGACAGAATAGATATACTCTATTAGTAAGATAAACTATGCAGATATCGTAGATAACAGGTCAGTGACTGTTTACATAGATATAGAATAAAAGTACATCATTCATACTCGTAAGCGCATAACACCGTGCGTCTGTAGCAACAAGCAGTAATGATGCAATAATAATTGATATAATCGTTTCTTTATAACGCAAAAATAATATTTATTTAAGTTGTTGTTATGTTTTGATTGCTATGATTTAACATTCTATGAGTCTTTTTCTAAGTCGGTTGTATCAGAGACGCGGTATGAACTTTGAGGAGGTAGGACACGGCGGTAATTCCGCCCAATTGAACAATCCGACTGGGGAAGTACCTCCGCCCTACAGAATGCCGCGGTTATAATAACTTCATATTGTGTTCCCAACGGTGACTAGGGTAGCCAGAGCTCACTGGAGAATTTGTGCTGTCAATGGGATGTCTAAAGGCTTGTCCTGCTTTGTCCTCTACACTGACGGCACAGAGACTCTATGCTTACAGGGTCGGCAGCGCGAGTGTGACTTTTCTGGTGTTACACACGTCCATAGACCGCGGTAACCACTTTCCATCAAGTGGGCCGTGTGCTTGTCTGCCACCTAAGTGGTATAAAAAGAAATGAACTTCGCATTTTCCGTGAAATGACTGTCATCTGACCTCCAGAAACAAGTGGTGATATCGAATTTCTGTAGTGAGACTATTCGAAATTCTTTTTATACTACTTGGTTGGCAGACAAGCACACGGCCCACCTGATGGAAAGTGGTTACCGTTGACTATGGACGTGTGCAACACCAAGGGAACCACACTCGCGCTGCCAACCCTGTAAGCAAAAGAGTTTCTGCGCCGTCAGTGTAAAAGACAAAGCTGGACAAGCATTTGGTCATCCCACAGTCCAGCTGAAAACCCATCCCATTACACAAAAATCATTACCCTCCTTTTTACTAAACTTTTTACTTTTTACTAAACGTCAAAACGCTATCCCCTCGTTTACACCTAAGTATAAAACATGTATTTGACAAGTTGCAATATGTCACAGGCTACAGTGTGAACGCAATTATGTTTTATAATTTTTAAACTATTTATTTATTTCAGTAATCAATAATCAATTTAGAGCTACTAGAAGCCTACTTAAATTAGGAAAAAAAAATTGTTATTTTAATAAACAAATCAAGAAATAATTTATAAATATTAAATACAATAAAAATAAAATAACTATTATACAACTTATAGCTAAGAACAATTAAAACGTGACGTGACGTGTTTTATACTTGTTTACAACTTGTTGGCTATACATACTTTGTGAACGAAAAAGTATCTGAAAAACATATATTAAACAAGTATTGTGTTTTGATCAGTCTTCTACAAGTTTGCCACGAGTTATGTATAAACAAGTTTACAATTTGTTTCCTAGGGAAAACTAGAGGTAAGTTATGAAGACACATGTATGAAATAATTTATCGTAATTTCAAAATATTTAACAGTCAAATTATTTATTATTATTGGATGGGTGGATGATTAAAAATATATAATTATAGCTGATGCAACTTTCAACACTCTTTTAGAATTGTTAATTTAATGATCTCAGTCAAATAATTTATTAAAACCTTTTTTTTAAATACCACTCAGGTGGTAGACAAGCACACGGCCCATCGGAAAGTGGTTACCGTGACCTATGACCCTGGTGTTAGTCACACCTGTGCTACCGACACTGTAAGAGCAGAATTTCTGTGCCATCAGTGCACAAGAAACAATCAGGGCAGGCCTTTAGTCTTCCCACTGATAGCACATGACTCTCCAGTGAGCTCTGGCTACCCTACTCACCTACAGGAACATACAGGAAAATATCCAATTCCATACATAGCTACACTTAATTTCAATTACAATTCTTAAAAATTACATACTGTGCCTTAATTCATTAATGAACAAGTGTTTTGGGAGGGGCCCCGCGTGACACAGGGTCTAATGTAGGTATATTATGTAACGGTGACGGCAGTTCGGGGAATTAAGCAAATTAAAAAAGTTGTCCGTACATTGAATTATGTACTCGCAAGTTATAACTTTTGTTGTATGTAGGCCCATTACACTTATGTTAATGAGGTTTTATTAACTTTAACTGTAATTATAAAGTGTAATCAAGAGGAATTTTCGGCAAATGTGGTTAGGAAAAAACTCATTATTATAGTGTTTTCACGACTTAGTTGGGCTTGGCTTTCTATCTAATTACCACTGAACGTCGATATTTTTCATTGAAGCGACTGCCGTCTGACCTACATAATTCACCTGTTATATTAAAGTTCTGCAATTGGACCAGAGGAGGTAGGACACGACGGTATTTCCGTGCAATTGAGCAGTCCGATTGGGGAAGTACCTCCGCCCTACAGAATACCTCGTCCATAATAAACTCGTGTTTGTTCCCGGCGGTAAATAGGGTAGTCAGAGTCACTGGAGAGTTTTTGTACTGTCAGTGGGAAGACCAAAATTTTGTCCTGCTTTGTCTTTTACACTGGCGGCACAGAAACTCTTTTACCATAACCACTTTCCATCAGGTGGGCCGTGTGCTCTGCCAACCAAGTGGTATAGAAAAAAGCCACCTTAGAAAAGCGGCACATTGTTAGTAGAATTAAATAATGAATGTATTGGATGAACATATGTTTACCATTGTCTTAAAAATAATCTAGAATAAAAAAAAGATAATCTAGTTCTAGTATAGTTCTCTGAGTTTCTTGCTGGTATCTTCTCAGTAAAACTAACCTTCCAAAACCAGCGAAAGAATAATTTTCCAATGGTTTGTTTATACATTATTTAATATTTTTTTATTATTTCTTGACATAATTGTAAAATTTTGACGGTCACACGTGCTCTTTACGCCTAATTAAAGAATCAATTTCATTTATTCAGTATAAATGAAATTGATTCTTTTATTGATTCTTTGAAACGTCATAAAGTACTAATCCCAAGCAGCCCTGTCAAGAAAGAGATTAATAGACTGATCAATCGAAAAAAATAATGTAAACCAAGCTACTGAATTTTATAACTGACGTTGATATTACTTAACTGCTATGTTATTTATCTATCTATACAAAACACAGCTTAAAATTTATGGGCTCTAGATTAAAAAGATATCCCATAAACGGATAGCGCGGTTATCGCCATAAAATGGCTTAGAATATCAAGCAGGTATAATCCACGCCTGCAAGCTATCGATTTAATAAAGACATCGAAATATCGTTAGGTTGAAGATCACGACTTCTCGAATAATCCGGTTAATCTCTCATAGATTATTGTACAGACGAATATCATTTGCTTTTCGTGTCTATTCTCAAAGTATCTATAGATAAACATCAGCCTTCGAATTCGACAATAGACCACAACTCTAACCGTGAGACGATGTAGTTTGACGTTTCGTAAACTATGCTTAAAGAACGCAATAGGGGTATAATCGATTTATTAGTATGAGCTAAGGTTTGATGATCACTGCAAGCTATGTGCTGAATGTATATTTATCCCTAGCTTTCTGTAAAATAGTGAATCTCTGTGGTTTTACGATTTCACCACCCGGAATTCTAGAAGAATAGCAAGCGGTTCGGAGGCTCTTTCCGTTGTCACGCCATTAAGGCCAGGAATTCGTTACCAGCTCACGTGTTTCCTTCTTCCTACAGTTCCGGGTCCTATAAGCGGGGTGTGCAAAAACATATGATGAGGCCGTCACCATTGTAACATGGTATATGTAATGGTGACCCTCTTTTCTGAGACTTTGCCTTCACCTTACCATTGGGCAAGGCGAAAATGCCTTGTTCTTCATCTGAGGCGTCAATACCGGTGGCAAAACTTACACTTGGGAACCGAGGATCAGTTCTTCTACCGTCCACAATTTGGTTTATTGTCTTTTAAGGGAGCGATTGCCACCGGCGCGGCGGCAGGCGCCTCGGGCGAAGCGGGAGCGAAGGAGGATCGCAAGCCAAGCTGCCCGCGTACTGCGTGTACACGACAGTCGAATTAACTAACTCAAGCGTCGAAAGTCGATGAATGACCGCCGCCGCCCATGAACGCAGGCCTGGGGGTGACAGGTGGAGCCACCTGTCACCCGAGCAGAAGCAGCGCGATGCGCACCTCCTCGTTTCCGGACGAGTTAGGGAGTCGTGGTTCCCATACCCGAGGAGGGCCAGATCGAGAGAGATGGCCCTGAATCGGCTGGAGTGAGAGAGATATACCTGTCAACCTCACCTTCGGCAACCAAAAACGGCGCCGTGCATTTTAGTTGCTTTGAGTCAGACATAGCCTTTCCCACCGGCTACGATGGGTAAGGGTTACCGTGGGGATTTTTCACACGTAAAAAAAGGGGGAGCGAGTCCCGGAGAAAAGAGCCTACGTCATAGCCTCTTTCATCTATCAGCAGGTGTACCAGGTTACGGATGAAGTTCTTGGCCCCATTCTTGGGTCCTTGGATGTCAACATGTGGGCTGGTAAAGAATTCTAAATCTACAAGAAAAGAGTAGTTCGAAATAGTGTGGTTGCGCCGATGTAGAAGCTGTATTTCTTGACGCGGAAACACACTCTTTCTATACCCGTCTCCCCTCCCGCACTAACCATAGAATAGTACTAGATATAGCTTCCGTCCGCCATTTGTGAAATATAGACACTCACTCCCGCTTTGAACTAGCCAGCGTAAAGACGGACCGCGCTCGCGTCTCTCAAAAATGGATAATATTTGTTACATTTTTACCACTTCATAGACTTGTAACGATCGGATTGTGCCTCTCGTGTGTTCCTCAAGTGATCTAGTGATGCTGACGGCAGCTCCTGAGCAAAGAAGAGAAGATCCGTGTACCGGCTGCGATGAAAACACGTGTGTCGTGAAGGTTAGTGCATCCTCTCCTAATTTCTCGGGTTGCATTCATTGCTTGGATCACGCCCGCGGCAACCCGATCACCTGTCTTTTGTGTGTAAAGCGTCAATGGAACAGTTAGCTACTTCCCCGCAATACAGTCCACTAGCGCACGTGGCCAAATCGCGCCACCATTTTTTGGTCCGGATCGAGCCGGATTCTTAGCCGTAGTTCGTATTTTGTTATTATTCTAATGGGAATAAGCGCACCGCACCTAAGTGCCTGGTTATTTTAGTAGAAAACCCCGCATCCAGACATTTAGGCTTAGAATTTGTTGTCCGTTCGCCACTGGCTCGCATTGTACCTACCTAATACATAAATAGGTTAGGTAGCGTATCAACACTTAATCGTAGTTCGCAATTTTCGCACCGCGCCTAAATACCTAGTTATTTTAGTAGAAAACCCCGCATCTAGGCGTTTAGGCTTAGATCTTAGGTATACTAGACACCCTAGTGCATAGGCACAGTGTAATACCTAACGCATTTGGCTTTGTTTTGTTTTTTTCAATTACGTCGTATTTGCCTAATACCTGCGTGGGTAGACACGTGGTTGTACCTACCTCGCTCGCATCTCATTCCAATTCATACGAAAGTATTTTAATTTGAATAGATATTACGCAATACTTAATCTCTGAAATAGTAGTTGAACCTAGACAGCGACCATCGCGTAGGTACGACCTTGTTGCTATGCGCGTTTGTTCAAGCGTGCATTCACAGTTGTAGGTACCTACCTACCTGCCGAGTGTCGCTCGCGCCGCGTCGCTGCTCTGTACCGCTAAGATTAAGTCATTTCATATTTGTTGTTTGCCGCACTTTAGTTTGAGATTTAATTGTAAACATGTCCCCAAAGGTTGATAAGACCGGTAAGGTTCAATTGAAACTTTTATACGCTAAAAAAGAAATGATTTACTCTCGCGTACAATCGATTTATGATAATGCACTTAAAACCTCTGATTTGGTCATCAGAGATTCGTTCTTGTGTTCTATAGAAAACTTAGATAGTCTACGCGCGGATTTCGAAACCTTAGTACATGACATCAACGTTTTAGAGTTGAATTTGAATCCCGATTACTCAGTGAGTTATCAAGCCTTGTCGTCGTTTGACGATTTGTATTGTCGTATCAAACGCGTCGCTAGTAGTTTGGAGAAACCGGCTGACCTACCCAACCCCACTCGCGACCGACCTAAGTTGCCACCAATTCAAATACCCGAATTTGATGGTAACATTCGCAATTGGTGTCTATTTATAGATAGTTTTGAGAATACAATAGATAAGAACGATTCGTTGACAGATCACGAAAAATTGCATTATCTCGTTGAAAAATTGACTGGTAAAGCTATAACCGTTTGCGCTGGAATTACGTTTAGTGCCGAGAATTATAATTTAATTTTAAATACTTTGAAAGCTAGGTATGAGGATAAAAGATCGGTAGCTAACGCCTATTTAGATCAGATGTTTGATTTGAAATCTATTACGGCATGTAACGATCAAAACTTAGAGAAATTTCTAGATACTTTCGCGTCAGCTGTTCGCGCCGTAAAGAACCTAAAGATCGATGACCTCTGCGACTTCGTATTTTTGTATATGGGTTTAAGGAAATTAGATTCCGAAACCATTCGTTTGTTTGAGTCGGATCATCGCGGCAATAAAATTCCTAAGTTCGAACGAAGACTTAGAAAGTTTTGTTCGCGAGCATATAAAAGTATTGCAACGCTCTTCATCGAAACATGAAGGCGCGAAGATAGTTGTTGATTCTGCACGCAAAGTAGATGCGTCATCGAAGTCACTGAGGTCAACTCATACTTATGTTAGTACCGCACCAGCACATGTACAATCACCTGTTTGCTCTTTGTGTAGCACTCATCATTCGCAACTGTACAGGTGTCCTGGTTTTCTAAAATTGTCGCCTAGTGATCGTTATAAATTTGTTCGCGCTAATAATTTTTGTTTTAATTGTCTCGGTACTAAACACCGCGTTGTTTTATGTAATAGTAGAAATAGTTGTCGCAAATGTCAAGCGAGACACCACACTTTGCTTCATTTTGAGAATAGTAATGCTGCATCCAATGTGAGCACGGTTGGCTCGTCGAGCGGTGACACACGGCAGCCTGCGCCGCAGCCGCAGCCCGCGCTCGCGCGCGCTCCGGCCCGCCCGGTGACCGCCGCGGATGACGTCACCTTGTGTTCGTTCTCCGCTAGTGCTGCACTCACTACTGTGTGTCTTGCGACCGCTCGCGTTGTTATTGTTGATGCATTAGGTAAGCCGCGCATTGTTCGAGCGCTGTTAGATGGCGCTTCGCAAAGTAATTTTATTACTCAAGATTGTTGTCGGCGTCTTGGTTTCAATGTTGATAAGCGTTCAACCCGCTCAGTGGTGAAGGGTTTTGGAAGCTTACAGTCAGCTGTTCGTGGCACCGTTAAAACAAGGTTTAGATCTCGTTTTAATAATAATATTTGGTTTGACATGGATTCGCTCGTTATAGATAGAATAGCTGAACAGTTGCCTACCGTCCCGGTTGACACGTCTTTATTAACGAAATTTAAAGACTTGCCTTTAGCAGATGAGACTTACGCTGTTTCTGGAGTCGTCGATATATTGATCGGCGCTTCGATTCTCCCGCACCTCCAGTTATCACGTAAGGTTCAAGGGGGACCGACGTACCCCGCTCCGCACGCACTGGAAACAGTTCTTGGTTTTGTTATAATTGGTTCCGCACCCGCTTCTATAGATAGTTTTAGTCACTCGACTGCTTCGTTCTGTTGCACCGTCGAGCCGCCACTGGAGTCTACCATCCGCAAGTTTTCGCTCGGTGGCTCCCGTGTATCCGCTGAAAAACGCTTTCTTTGTTTGGAACGAAAGATGCAGGCGTCCCCAAAGTCGAAGCGGGCCTATGATGAGGTTGTTAACGAATATTTAGATAAAGGTTACATCTCACCTGCGCCTGCGGACACTGGCGGGACCCAGCCTTCGTACATTATCCCGCACCGCGGAGTTATTAGAGAAGATAAGCTTACTACTAAAACTCCGCGTAGTTTTGGATGGCAGTGCTAAGACTAGCACTTCCGTGTCGCTTAATGACATTTTGTATTGTGGTCGGAATCTTTAAGGTAATTTATTTGACATAATTGTAAATTTTCGCATTAATATTAGTAGAATTTTAGCTTTAGGACTCAACAGTCGCTTTGTGTTAGGCCCACTCTTCGCCCCATCGTTGGGACACATTCGTCGCTAATAGAGTGGCAAAAATTCAATATGAATTGGCGCCACATAATCTCTTTCACGTTGCTGGCACCGACAACCCAGCCGATTGTCTCTCTCGTGGATTGCTTCCTTCGCAAATTTTGGATCACCCGTTGTGGTTTGGTGGACCGTCCTGGATTCATGCCGCGTTAGATGGGTGGCCAGTTAGTCAATTCAATCCCACTACGGTTTCCGAACCACCCGAGGAGAAGAAGCACTCGCTTGTTGTATCGGTCCCACGTGAAGAGACCCTTATTTGTTGTTGGCTAATCGCGTCTCGTCTTGGTCGAGACTGTTGCGTTGTGTTGTTTGTTCGCCTCTGCCCTCTGCCTAGCCAGCGGTAGGCACGAGCTCCAATCTAGGTTTATATTTTAGTTGTTATTTCCCAAACCTAGATTTAGATTAGACTTTAGATTTGTTTCGCATTTGTCGTTTCGAAGGTAACCCTTCAAGCCGGGGGGAATGGTTGCGCCGATGTAGAAGCTGTATTTCTTGACGCGGAAACACACTCTTTCTATACCCGTCTCCCCTCCCGCACTAACCATAGAATAGTACTAGATATAGCTTCCGTCCGCCATTTGTGAAATATAGACACTCACTCCCGCTTTGAACTAGCCAGCGTAAAGACGGACCGCGCTCGCGTCTCTCAAAAATGGATAATATTTGTTACATTTTTACCACTTCATAGACTTGTAACGATCTGATTGTGCCTCTCGTGTGTTCCTCAAGTGATCTAGTGATGCTGACGGCAGCTCCTGAGCAAAGAAGAGAAGATCCGTGTACCGGCTGCGATGAAAACACGTGTGTCGTGAAGGTTAGTGCATCCTCTCCTAATTTCTCGGGTTGCATTCATTGCTTGGATCACGCCCGCGGCAACCCGATCACCTGTCTTTTGTGTGTAAAGCGTCAATGGAACAGTTAGCTACTTCCCCGCAATACAGTCCACTAGCGCACGTGGCCAAATCGCGCCACCATAGTGTAATAACACAAACAGAATCAAATATGTTTGGACTGTCTAACTGGCGTGTTCTCTGAAACAGATACCATATTAACGAGACAATGCAAGCTATTGCGTGGTATATATGTCTGCCTTTGTACGTATGGCGTAATACAATTACACTATCATAATGTAATGTATATCGTATGTGAAGGAAATGTACGAAGACAAACCAACAGTTATTTTTATGTGGTAATGCGGGTTAAGATAATATGCGGTCGCATAGAGAATAACACACTACTGTTTTACTACGTGCCAATTTCTTCCTTTTGTAAGACAGTGTCTGTGGCGCGTCGGTAGTACCATCGACTACTACGAAGAGGTGGGGTGTTAGATGCCCGCTCAGTCCAAATATTTGTATCCATGAACACGATGACACGACGGTATTTCTGTCCAATCTGGCAGACCGACTGGGGAAGTACCTCCGCCCTACAGAATATCGCGGCCATAATAACCTCGTGTGGTGAGTAGGGTAGTCAGAGCTCCCTAGAGAGTTTTTGTACTGTTAGTGTGAAGACAAAAGCTTGTCCTGCTTTATCTTTTACACTGACAGCACAGAACGTCACTGACAGCAGAGAAGAACTGTGTAACTCCCAAGGGAGTCAACCCTATAAGCACAAGAGTTGCAGAAGGTGTTGCACACGTCCATAAGCCCTGTAACCACTTTGTTTGTTTGTTTACCAACAAGGTGGCATAAAAAAAAATGTGTATTAGTCTGTGTGTTTCGCCTCGGAAAGCGTGTTATGCCGTCGTCGGTCCCGATTGTCATACAAACTAATGTATCGCAGTCGTTAAACCAGGGTAATCGGTGAAATGGCTCAAAAGGAAGGGCTGATCGTGATCACCCGACTAGTGATCACGATCAGATCCGATCCGATCAGGTGTCCCTTGCTATGAAGTAGCAGAAAGATATAACAATACTGTTTGCTTCCGTGACTATCATAACATAACATAAACTCACGCATATATCCCCGAAGAGGTAGGCACCCACATTTCGCCAGTTTATGTTTAAGTCCCAATGTGATAGTTGGCGAGCCTATTGCCATTAACCGGACACTTATAAACCTGCGGTAAATACACACATAACTTCGAAAAGCAGCGTAAAGTCATTGGTGTGTGCCATAGTAAAACCTGGGATCCAACCCGAGATCTCATCTCAGCAGTCCTTTACTCATACCACTAGGCTCCCGCGGTGACTATCATTGCAAAAAATACATTATTTCCTACGATTCAAAGGCAGGTTGTGAAGACGAATCATTTCACAGCTTGTTATCATTGTTACGATGGCACTGATAATATGCTCGGCGCCAAAACACTAGGCACTAACGAGCTCTGTTTTCATCTAGTCTCGTCCATAATACTTAAACAGATACTATTCACAGATATGACGGCGGTTATCGGATGTTTTGTCTATTTTACGATAATATTAGACTAAGACCCGTCTTCCATAATAACGATCAGTTGTAAATCGACTTAAAAGCATTAAAACTATAATGGTCAATCACATTACTATTAAACATAACATAACATAAACTCATGCCTATATCCCCGAAGGGGTAGGCAGAGGAGCTAGCACCCACATTTCGTCAGTTTATGTTTAGGTCCCAATGTTGGCGAGCCTATTGCCATTACCATTACCGCTGCAGCCTAGTGTTATGGGTAATGGACTGCTGAGACGAGATCTTGGGTTCAATCCCAGGTTTTACCATGGCACACACTAATGACTTTTCAATGCTTCTCGAAGGTAATTGTGTATTTATTGCAGATTTATAAGTGCCCGGCTAATTACTATTAGAGCTATCAATCAAATCAATCAATTAGCCCACTGTTGGAAATAGGCCTCTCCCAATGTGCGCCATTTTATCCGCATCCAGTCTGTCCAATCCACCTATGTCAGGTCGTCCGTCCATCTGGCCAGAGGGCGTCCTACCTTCCGTTTACCTTCTCGCGGTCTCCACTCTAGAACTCGTTTGCTCCAACGGTCATCATTTATGACAACACGGTAAATTTCCTGATTGCTTCAATGTAAATTGAGAACCACAAACTGTCATGTATATAATCTATCTTCAGATTTAGATGATATTGTTATTAGGTTATGATTTCGAAGCCGACCGCATGCGACAATTGCCGACACATGCAGCAGATACATGCAGCAGATACATGCATATGTGGGGTTAATACCTATGTCATTGTGTGTTATGATGAAGGTGCGTGTACGGTTTGAGGTTAGCGACGTGCAATCGACGACGTCCCCACTTGAAGCTCTTCTAACTACTCCTCGTAGTACACGGTAATCAGAAGGTGAAAAGAGCGATGAATGAAACTTAAGACTTAAGATACTGTAACTGTAATTCGGTTGCATCTGAGGCTGAGTCTGGGCTGTATATATCTGTCTGACGTTAAACAGCCCTATTCCTTAGTCGCCTTGTACGTCACCGCATAGGAAGAGATGGGGTGGTCCAAATTCTACTTTACGATACTTTACTGTACGTACGTTGAGTTATTCTCAAATACGAGCCTAAGACCCGGGAAACGATATTCTATTTTAACTTACTGTGTCAAAAGATTTATTTTATAGTATTGTACAAGCCTAAATAATAAGAATGCAGGCACAGCACACATTTTTTTTAAATTGTATTATTGTTACGTATTTTATTATAACATCAGCGTTATAAATGGCATACATAATTCATTTTATGACATTAATTTCATAATTTCATTTTTATATTTTATTCTTTCAAGAATTATCCTTATTTACTTACTATTGTTAATTACTCATTTAATAATTATTTTCGCGCATAAACGTCTAATTTCCAAGACGCCAAATAGTTTCAGAATTGAAATGCAGAAAAATATTTATGTAGTAGATAGCAAGGATAATATATTTTGTTTAACAATTGAATTACAATAAATTATACAAAAGAGTCATTGTTTATGTTCGTTCTGCCATGTCAATGTCAAATTTATAAAAATGACGTATTTTGTACCCGCTGGGAACTAATGTAATAAAACGAAATTAAAAACTTTTTGTGTACCGGATCTAGCTGTACGTATTGTTAAATTATTTTTTACTGGGCTGTCAAGTTCCTGGAGAAGGTTGTAGGGTATTTTAATAACACGTTACGACGCTTAGACGCTTTGGAGACGAGCAGAAAGAAAATAGGTTGGAAAAACACTGGCGGATGATGTGATGCGACGCAATAGGTTTTTGTATCTGGGTTATTGAATCCAGTACAATAGGTTAAAACCTTAGAACATAGTGTGCTAGAGTAGAATATAACCAAATACATCCAACGTGAGGCTCACCAAGACCCTCGGGGAGATTTGGCCTTGACCTGGCTTCTGGGCTTTTCTCAGGTAAAAAGCTACATAAACCAAATCTTAAGGTAATTACTTTCCTGTGATGCGCGGATGCGTGGACTGCCGCCGTCACCTTCTGCGAGCTAGCTCACAATGCTCGTGAAGGAGGCGGTGGAGCGGGATCGTAGGAGATTCGCCACCCGTGTAACTCGAGCGGAGGGTACTCGGGTGTCGGAGGTCGTAGAATAACCTCCGTCCCCTATACCCAGGCCTTGTGGTGACGAGTATATATCCAACGGCGTCGGAGCATATGTGCTTCTGCTGGGATGACGAGTGTGGTATCCATACCCGAAGAAGACCAGCTAGAAAGAGATAGCCCTGGGTCAGTCGGGGTGCGAGTGATATGCCTCCGGCAACTTCACCCCCGGCACGGCCCTCAGACGACGTGCGTTTGAGTAGGTTCAAGTCCGATATACTATCGGTTTTTTTGGGGAGTAGGTACCCGTGGGGATTTTTCGCACGACAATAAAAGGTCAACACTTTCCATCAAGTGGGCCGTGTGTCGCCACATAAATGGTATAGCACATAAAGTAAGCGGACTTCAGGCTTTGAGATGAAAGCCTCGGATGTAACCGGGAACTAATTAAGTAGATGATGATGATCTAACTTTTACTAGATAGGCAGTAAAAAATGTTATTACACATTTGGTTTCTCTTATGTATAATACATGCTAGTTTAATTATTATTAGCATATTATGTACACTTTCTACTACTGTCTTTCACTATTAGTAAGCCGCGTGGTTCCCGGCAGAGTAGAATTTGGACCACCCCATCTCTTCCCATGCGGTGACGTACAAGGCGACTAAGGGATATGGCTGTTTGAGATCCGACAGATATATACAGCCCAGACTCAGCCTCAGATGCAACCGAAATACAGTTACAGTATCTTAATTCTTAAGTTTCATTTACTCTTCACCTTCTGATTGCCGTGCACTACGAGAAGCTAGAAGAGCTTCCAGCCTCAGATACATGGCTCGAGTCAACAATAGTGCCCGGAAGACGGCAATATGCTCACCGCCTATTACGTGGGACCGAATACAATTACTGAGGGTACGGTGAAATGTGGGTGTTAATTCACCTCTGCCTAAACCTCCTGGGATAAAGGCGTTATATGTATGTATTAGTACCTACTGTTATAAATTACTAGATCTTTTTGAGCACTTTGAAAAATCAAGATCGATCTGTTGCAGACATTACCTGAACAACAAATCGCGTTTTGAATAATTATGGTAGACATCTTTACAACATTCCAAAGAAGACATGAAGTAAACCCACAGAAATACATAGAAATAAAACTTACTACATCACATAATTAATAATTATTTCTTATTTAGACATATTCCAATCTTTACTAATTTTAATTGACAATCGTAAGCTCATTAAAAAGTCCCAACACATAAAAAATAACAAAAATATTACCTACCTAATTATCTGAATATTTCTAATTTGACAAAGTTCTTAACAACCTTTTTATTTTATCAACCTGTCACCGCCGGCCGCGGTCCCGCGGACCGTACCCATCGAACCAATCTATTTTTCTAGTGCTGCCCTCTGGCGGCGGACCACCTGCAGTGATTTTAATTGGAAATTGGCCCTCTATTTGTAGTGCTTACAGTCTTATATAATTAAGTGTAGTGCATGGTGGGTGGCCACCCTGTATTGCATATTCACCCTTTTTGATCAGTGCATGTACTCTTTCTTTGATGTTCGCTTTAGATTATATTTCAATTCTTAGTTTTATTTATTTGTGTACTCAAGAATAATTTGTGATAATTCAATCGATATACAACTTAGGCTGCTATATTTTTGTAATGAAATATCTGTCTAGTTTATTTACTACGCACTAAATCACATACTTCGTAAATGTAAATATTCGAGATATCCGATATTTTATAGTGTTGTGTAAAATTAAGAAGCAGGTTATAAATTCATCTTTTAATATTGTTACTTACGCAGAATCTCCACGAATAACCCCCGCCCCCTCGCCCATGCGGGTGCTTAAAACGATTTTTAACCACCGCTTCGAAAACAAACAAACTCAACCAAACTATTGTAAATATTATTGTACCATTTTCAACAATAATAATTAACTGAATGTTAAGCTGTCACTTCCTTCTGTAATCACCTATGTAGTAAGTACATAAGTGTCACAATAAACAAGACTTTTTACTTATAATTATATTCATGGTCGGCAGCGCGAGTGTAGCACCCCTGGTGTTGCATACGTCCATAGATCACTGTAACCACTTCCCATCAGGTGGGCCGTGTGCTTGTCAGCCACCTAAGCGGTATAAAAAAATTAAAATAAATATTCAATAGTGTTAAACATAAACTCTAAAATCCATATTTTTCACGAAAATACGAAAGGTCTAGCCTGTAATCCCACCCGCTAGGAGTAAGTCGTTGTTATATTTTGTAAAATTTTCCACTTGTACGCATTTCTTCAATTTTTTCTTACCACGAGAACCTCTTATGAAATAAGAAGACTTTTAAAAAGATAAAATCGGTAAGGACGGTCTCAATTTGTGGCGTGAGAGTGAGCATGGGGAAACAAGTAATATTTTTTATATAAAAGAAGTGGGGAGGAGTGAGGAGCAGTTTGTATTTATACAACAAAATGTATGAAGTGCGTTTATCTAGAATCTAAAGTCTAGAGTCTAGATAATGCTGTGTATTTTGACCAGGAAAATAATATTTATTACATTATAACTCTTAGTTTTCGAATAAAAAACATTCTATCTTTATTGTAATCTTGCCTGAGGGTGTGTAGCGTTTGTAGTTTTGTTGCTACCAAACGCGATTTGTGTTCACTGTTCACCCTCGGGGAAATAGGCACGGATACTCTCTTTACACAGAATGTAATAGAGCATGCAATTTACTAAATTGTTGATGTACAACCCTTCGTGGTACTGATTGGGAAATATGAAGTTGTTGAGCAAAAATAACCATGAGTAGTTTAGGGTTTGAGATTCAGAATTATGATTGTTGTAACTTTTGTTTGTTTTTGCTTGTAAGAGTGCATGTATTTTATGTGTTCCTTTTGTTATGAATAAAACAAGATATCAACAGATTTATGGTAAGAGTTGGAAAGTTAATAGATACATGCGTACATACATATATTATAATCACGCCTTTATCCCGGAAGGGTTAGGCAGAAGTGATTAAACACCCACATTTCACCATTCATTGAATTCGGTCCCACGTAATAGGAGGTGAGCCTATTGCCGTCTTCCGGGCACTATTGTTGACTCAAGCCACGTATCTGAGGCTGAGTCTGGGCTGTATAAATCTGTCTAATGTTAAACAGCTCTATACCTTAGTCGTCTTATACGACACCGCGTTGGAACAGATGGGGTGGTATAAATTCTACTCTGCCGGGATTACTTTCTGAATTCTCACAGCATAACATTATGATATATTGATACGAATAGAAGATTTTTATCATGTTATCAGATTTTATAGAACATTTTTAGCCGTGTGGTTCCCAGCAGAGTAGAATTTGGACCACCCATTTCTTCCCATGCGGTGTCGTACAGGGCGATTAAAGGATAGGGCTGTTTAGCATCAGACATCAGAATGCATGACTCGAGTCAACAATAGTGCCCGGAAAACAGCAATAGGCTCACCCCCTGTTACGTGGGACCAAATACAATGATAGTGAAATGTGGGTGTTAATTCACCTCTGTCTAACTCTTTGGGGATGAAAGCGTGATTATATGTATGTATATTTTAGTGATTTATCAGCTCAGAGTTAAACAAAATTGTAAGATCGGTAGCAGCTAACTAGTTTTTGCGGATATATAGATACTTATCATCACAAGTATACCACAAATAATACTATTTTACGATTGTACGATATAAAATCTTCTCATTATGTTCTGATAATATTTGGTTAAAGCCTCTTAAAATAAACACACGCAATTGCGTACTATCAATCGTCAAGATGATGTCATCAAAAATGAAATATGTCTAAGACAATTACTGCATAGTCCTCTTTCTTCATAGTGAGTAGTTTATTGTAGGAGGTAGGACACGGCGGTATTTCCGCCCAATTGAGCAGTCCGACTGGGGAAGTACCTCCGCCCTATAGAATACCGCGGCTATAATAACTTCGTGTTGTGTTCCCAGCGATGAGTAGGGTAGCCATAGCTCACTGGAGAATTTGTGCTGTCAGCTAGAAACACCCAGGCCTATGTAAATATACATATATTTGCACACAAATATTGCATACAAATATTTGCGTTGAGCGGGAATCGAACCCGCGTCTTCTGCATAGCAGTCGAACATTTTACCGTTACAGAGGCCGTATGTTTGCGTATAGATCCAATTTCGTAAAGATTTGAGACTTCTAGGAGTCTTACGTCTTACATATCTCCATTCCTCCTTTCACCATTTATCTTTTGTCTTTCTTCTCTCTATGAAAGGAAGGAGAGGGGAAAACTTGTACACGCAACTGACAAGCGTTTCTATGCCACGGTGCCTAAACAAAAACCTTCAAATCGAACGTACAATACAGTTTCGTCCGCATCATAGTTTTTATAACCAAATGCGAATCAGTCTCCGTTTCGGTTGACAGCCACCGGATTAACCGCCGATTGAAAGTCGTGGACAGTTTAAAATTAAATCTTACGTAATCATGATTGTAACAAGGGCTTTTAACTCGTTTTTATACAGATTTTTACTAGAAAACACTTCTATATCTATACAACATACGCATTCTATTGATTACTATGAAGTACACTGATTAGGCACCTACTACTCGTATATATAGTTCTGTAAAAACGTAATGAAGTGAGTTATTTATCTAAATGAAACTTCCAATAAAATAGAAATATTGTCATAAGTTTATTATCAACAGACGTTAGCTACCATTTTGCACTAATTACAAGTCACTTTCATAAGATACTTCGATAAGAAGTCGGTGTCGCGCGGTCTGCATCTTATAGGATGACATGGAAATAAATTAAAAGTTCTTATCTGTTTTCACACAATCCCAGGATTTTGACCGGGTACATTAGGTTCTGTATCTGGATTTTTACCATTTTTTGTCTTCTTTTCGCGGATTTCCGGCAGAGTAGAATTTAGACCACCACATCTCTTCCCATACGGTGTCGTACAAGGCGACTAAGGGATAGGGGTGTTTAACATCAAACATATATAAACAGCCCAGACTCTGCCCCAAATGAATGGTTCGAGTCAACAATAGAGTCTGGAAAACGGCAATAGGCTCACCCCTATTACGTAGGACCGTTAATTCACCTCTGCCGGTTAGGCATATATATATATATATTTGCGGATAAAGGCGTGATTATATGTATGTACGTATATGACACATCAATGCGAGGTTGTCACAAAACGCGCAAAATATTAGCACATAAATACAAAGATTTCGTATCATCCTTGACTTGTGAAGTATTGACATCACTTCAAGGGTCTGTCATTCTATGAATAATAAATATTTACTCACTTATGTTTGTTTAATTCAGAAGTGGTAGGCAGAGGTGTGATTTTTTTATATCGAAGACACAGTCGTTTTTGCGTGATTGAGTAAGAAACAACAATATATCGGTTGGTTTTAGTCGTTCCGAGTCCGACATAACCTCTCCCACCGGGGACTTCGACTGAGCCGGTGGGGTGGGTGAGGTTATGGGCTCGGTCCCGGGGGGTACCCGTGGGGATTTTTCCCTCGTAAGAAGTGAAAACTTGTAATAGGCTTCCAGATGTTTAACCTGCCTTTTATTTGACTGTATTGGCTGTAAGTTTTCCATGTGCAAATAAATAAATAAATAAAAAAGTAAAAAAATGAAACAAAAAGTAAAGATATTACAGTCAGCATCAGATCGATTTTGACTAGCTAAATACTCCAAATGATCTTAATACCTACTGATGGTGTTAATACCAAACTGTATTATTGATATAAATTGTATTATCGTCCAAACTAAAAGAACAATCAGTCAACAGGAAGGGGATAAAGGAGGTTAGACATGGCGGTATTTCCGCCCAATTGAGCAGTCCGACTGGGGAAGTACCTCCGCCCTACAGAATACCGTAGTTATAATAACTTCGTGTTGTGTTCCCAGCGGTGAGTCGGGTAGCCAAAGCTCACTGGAGAATTTGTGCTGTCAGTGGGATGACTAAAGGCTTGTCCTGCTTTGTCCTCTACACTGACGGCACAGGAACTCTGCGCTTACAGGGTCGGCAGCGCGAGTGTGGCTTCTCTAGTGTTACACACGTCCATAGGCCACGGTAACCACTTTCCATCAGGTGGGCCGTGCGCTTGTCTGCCACCTAAGTGGTATAAAAAAAAGAGGGGATAACCAAGGTATTAAGATCATTTTCGGTAATTAGGTACCTTCTTTGCTAGTCTGACTGTACCTACACACTCACTTTCTACATTTAAAGATTGAATAGAAATGATTATGTATATCATTTCCAGGAATTAACTTGTATGGTTATAACACTTAGTTATTACTACCTGTGTTGTGCTTACTTATATACACTAGTGAGGATAAATCAGCACTCTGAGGCCGACCTCATTTTCTTCCTTTTAACCATATTTATCGAGCACATGTTTATTTAGGTGTGTATCATACATGATTATCTAACATCTAGCAAGCAGGTTCCGGTGCAGTTATATGACATATTCAGACGATACATCTAGATGTTTTTCGTTAGTTATAATAATTTATTCATTTAGTTAACACAGTTACACAGATGATTTAAGATGAAAACGTCTGATGTGGCTTAATGTGCTGTACAAAGGCAGTTCAACATAACTATATTCACAAATTATAATACAGACTGAGGGTGATCTTGTTACACAGGCAATGACCCCCCTTCTAACGTGTGCTGTATGCCCATCTACTTGTACACCGGAGGAATTGAAGGTTCTCAGATCGCAATCCAGCAGCACACAGGAAAACAAAATTTGAGGGTAGAACCGCCGTTGATTCGACAGAAGATACATGTACTTTTTAATACTCGTGTGTATGGGGTCAACCTAACCTGCTAGCTGGTACTCCTATCATTCAAAGGAGGAGCAAGAAAGCTGACCTCGGGCTCCTTAGTGTTAGTTAATGGTGTTACTGGGAATGATGAACGAAATTTTAAATGAAATTTTAAAGCATTTAGTATAACTATTCAAATCGATTAAGATAGAAAAAATTGAAACTGTCCAGGCGGGATTCAAACCCGCAATCTTTTCTTACAGGGGGAACGCTCTAACCACTGAGCTACCGAACATTTGTCTAAAACCATCCAAATTCTTCTATGCATATATTCGTCTTACGGCAACGGTTTCCTGCCGTCCAAAATCTTAATCGAGATAAATGAAATATTCAGAATAAATGCATTTCTTTTTTTTATACCACTCAGGTGGCAGACAATCACATGGCACACCTGAAGGAACGTGGTATGCCGTAACCTATGGACGTGTGCCGACCCTGTAAGCACAGAGTCAAAAGAGCCAGGCAGTGGCTGCGAAATGTGGCCACACGAGCAAAAGTGACTCTGTTTCTGCGTTTAATATAGATGAATATTAATACAACTAGTTAAATTAATGGCAAGTGAAACTGCGGGCACTTATTAACCACCAATAAAGCAAAACGTTTAGAGGCAATGACATTATTGTTTACAAATGTATCGTTATTAAACGAATTAACAACGAAAAACCTTGAATCACAAGTAGTTAGAGCAAATATTTGAACACGGCGGAGCACGAAAACAGCTATTAGTATGCTAAATATATTAACTATGTTAGCGACCTTATGCTACAGAGATAGAAGTGAATATCGGTTGGCACCAAATTATATTGTTTGACAGTAAGAGTGACGTCGTTTGTCGGTGTGGTTAGAGCCAGGGTTGCCTCGCGGTCAAGTGAATATACCTTGAGAAGAAACTGGTAGGAAACAGCTAACAGATTACTAAATGACATGAGACACGACACTTAAGGTAGTCCCGAAGACATTACTCCTAGATAAGACCACATTTTGTGAATAAAGAATATTGTATAATATTTTCCTTTTTAAGGAGAATAGTCTGCCAGATGAGCTGACTGGGCCTGAGCCCCAACTTGGCTGCTGACTATTCAAATTTGAAAGTTATATTTTGGGCAGAAATCCCCTCTCATACACCCTTGCTGGAGCCAGCGGAGTGGTTGAGAGCAACGGCTCCGCTGGCTCCAGCCAGGGGAGAGGGAATTGCTGGAGCCAGCGGGGTGGTTATGGTGGACTCGAACCGACTAGAACGCACGCCGCCTGTGGGTCGTTTTTGGTTGCTGACGGTGAGGTTGACAATCATATCCCTCGCACCCCGGCCGACCCAGGCCATCTCTCTCGATCTAGCCCTCTCCTCGGGGCTGGGGGCCACAGAGTCCACAATTCATCCCCGGAAACCTACGCGGGCAGTTTGGCTTGCGATCCTTCGTCGCTCCCGCTGCCGCTCCCGACCCGTCTACTAAATATGTCGCCTTAGTAATATAAGTATATCCAAGCTAAACTTAGAATATCTAGACTGGTTTTGCCGCCACATTTGTGCAACCCTAGCTCCTGAAAACGGGATTATTTAACAAGATAAATAAACCCACGACCACATCGGGAAGAAAAGTGTTTTTCATATTATAATTATTTTATTTTTATTATAATGAGGTACTGTCACATACCTTTGAAATGAGACGTCAAACCTTACGCATTATATTATCATGTGTTAAGTTTACGTTCTACTGCTCTGACGTGCTACGGAACAATGCACTTAAAAATCTTGAAACCATTCTGTAGGCTGTCTTTTCGAACTAAAAATGTCCATGAATAGGTGTCTGCGATCATACAATACTTGTAGGGATACAATGCCTGTGTAATATAAAGGACAAAAGCCCTATTGTCATGTGTAACCTAAAAACTGATGACGAACAAAATAGGTAGGTACTGAAAAATATGAAACTACTTTTTACAAATTTTCTTTTTAATTTTTATTTGACAGTAATATCAAATAGACTAAATACAGGCTAAATATATCTACCTCTACGGGTTATTCTCGATTCCCCCTCTTACCAATTCCCCTCGAAAATTATTAAAACGTTAATTATTAAGACAGTAATAACTTTTCGATGCTTTTCGAAGTTATGTGTGTATTTATCGCAGGTTTATAAGTGCCCGGTTAATATCAATAGGCTCGCCACTTATTACATTGGGACCTAGTCATAAACTGGCGAAATGTGGGTGTTAGCACCTCTGCCTACCCCTACGGGGATATAGGCGTGAGTTTATGTTATGTTATTAAGATATATTTTGCAACTTTCATAAAGCCTGCATAGGTATTACTTCCAAAATAAATTTACAAATTGAATTTATGCACAACACTGTAAGCATTAAGTAGACCAGGGAACGAATGGGAGCTTAAAATATTTAAGGAGACCAGTGGGTGTGACATACAAATTTTAGAGGACCAGTGGGCTCCTCGTATCTGTATTTAAAATAGTCAAGAAGTTTTGATTCGAGAAACGCCTTAAATATAATTTGCTCTAACCAATTTTAAATCAGTGTCGAAATACTTCTAACTGCTGTAACGACTGACAGCAATAAATTTGATTTTCAGGTTTCCTCAAAGTACCTACCTACCTTTACCTACTGAAAGGTTGTGCGAAATTTATTTACTTGGCTAGGCACAGTGTCAACTTTATCATCATCATCACCCTCGGAGTCCAGGATCCGCTTAAATGTAAGGGATATGCCTATCAACCTCACCTTCGGCAACTAAAAACGACCCACAGGCGCCTTGCGTTTTAGTCGGTTCGATTCCAACATAACCTCTCCCACCGGCTCCGGCAGAGGGGTATCCATGGGGATTATTCGCATGTAAAAAAAAGGATCTGCTTAGATATGACCCATGAGAGCGATTCAGGTAACCCCTGATGAAGTAAGCCAGATGCGCCGGAAATACGCGCGCAGAGTGCGTTTATATAGCGTTAATTACCATGTTCGTGGGTTTTATTTTCTGGAACATTAATATTAATTGAACAGTAATGTGAATGACCATATGAATAATACAAAATAATATAACAATAGTACTTATGTAGGTATATATACTTATATATTATTCACATTTTAATTACAATAGTAAATAAATACTTCAAATTTCATTCGTACGTTCTCATATTTGTACGTTGAAAATTATCTTGTGAATTCATGAAACAAAGCTGAAATTAAAACTGGCTTTTTAGGAACATAATTTATTTATTCATTCTAATTTAACATAAGTTTTCAAATAATATGCAGTCAAACTTAAAACAAACACATCGGTATTCCCGTCGATATAATAATTATAATTGAGTAGTCCGACTGGGGAAGTACATCCACCCTACAGAACACCCCGGGTATAATAACCTCGTGTTGTGTTCCCGGCGGTGAGTAGGGTACCCAGAGCTCATTGGAGAGTTTTTATGCTGTCAGTAGGAAGACCAAAGGGTTGTCCTGACTGTGTATTATGTATTGACTGCACAGTAACTCTCTTTACTTACAGGGCAGCATGGGTGTGACTCCCCTGGTGTTGCACACGTTCATAGGTCACGGTTACCAGTTACCATCAGGTTAGTCGTGTGCTTGTCTGCCACCTAAGTGTTATAAAAGAAACTAACTGAGGAAACAGTAAAACTTGTGTATATTTTCGGGCTTTTGTTTAACGTTCGGTAATCCACTCGGATACCCCCCGCCTAGGTCAGCGGCGTGGCTATGTCGGGCTCGAACCTACTAAAACCGCACGGCCGTCTTGAGCCATAAGTTGCCAGGGGTAAGGTACCCTCTGGCATATCTCTTGCGCTTCTCGACTGACCCAGGGCTATAGAAGGCCCCATTGGGTTTGAGATTACAGAGTCCCCGTCTTTCTCCAAAAAAAGACACATGTTATCAAACAATATGCAGTCAAACTAACGGAGGAAACGGTAATACTTGCGTATATTTCCCTTCTTGTACATTATGGGGTTAAAAAATTCAGTTAAGTACTTAGGATTGCAATATCGCATCGAATTGCATAAATTCATATATCAAAAATCGCCCAAACAAGTCAACTATGAATTACACAGTAACCAAATAGGCAGACGTAGGCGTATTACCCATCCACATTTTACAAGTTAATTTATTGATCCTATCGTATAGGTAAGACTATTGCTGTCAACTGGGCAGTTAGATAATAAAAATAAATTGGAATTTAGGAGTGTAAACGCATTAGCTCGACAAGTCAGGGTTGCGTCTCTATATTTGTTTATCTCTTCTGCATTCTTATTTTAAGGAAGTAGGACAAGACTGTATCCCCGTTCCAACTGAGCAGTCTGACCGGGGAAGTACCTCCACCCGACAGAATACCACGGCTGTAATAACCTCGTGTTGTGTTTCAACCTGACGGGTGAAAGGGGAGCCAGAGCTCCCTGGATAGTTTTTGTGCTGCTTGTGGGAAGACCAAAGGCTTGCCCTGATTGTGTATTTTACACTGACGGCACAGAAACTCTCCGTTCTTACAGGGTCGGTAGCACGGGTACGACTCCTCTGGTGTTACACAAATTCATAGGTCACGGTAGTCACTTTGCATCAGGTGGGCCGTGTGCTTGTCTGCCACCTAAGTTTTATAAAAGAAATCTTCTTTTCATCCAATTTCCAGTACCGTTTAATATTGAAATCATGTCGTTGATTTTTACTTTTGCTTAAACGACTGCTGTTTGTTGCTCAAACCTTGAGAAGAGGACCTGTGTCCAAGTTTCAGACCTACCGGCTAGCAGGTGAATTAGGCTTGGCCCTCCACAGTTTTAATGAGGTAGCATATACACGAGAATATTACTAATATCCTTAGCAACAAGAAACCTTCAGTAAACAATTGACATATTTAACATGCTCATGACTACAGCATAACAAAACCTTTAAAACCGAGCTTAGCAACAAAAACTCTTTGCATAACGTGTCCAAATTATGCCAATGTTTGAATTTGCACAACACGTGCTCACGCGCAGCTTTCAACACAATGCATGAGCGCTCGAACACTTCTTGTGATGTGAAACGGAGCGAGAAACAATTTTCTCTTTTTAGAAAAACTATGTACATTGTACACACTTGTGGTAATTGAACGGGGATTTTAGTTCGAACATATTCTTTTGTTGGTTAAGACATAATCGTTAGCTCTTTTTAAGGTTTATTCTTAAAATATTTATGTCAAAATTATACTTGACCGTAATTTGTTTAACTAAACCTTCTTAGGAATAAACAGGCCTAAGCGCCTGTGTCTGGTGTACAGAATACCCTTCAAAAATTCGGGGCACTGATGCTACGTTACAGTGGTCGTTATCGCAACAGAGAAAATATTTTTTTATCTAAAGAATTTCAAGACCAGCTCTAGCTCATTTCTTTTATGCGCAATAAAGAGTAGGCGTCCTCGGTTTATATAAATCTCAGGGCACATATCTTGGACCCAAGATGCAAGAGAAATGAGAGCATGGCACACGCCGTAGCACCTGGTGTTATGTTTGAACATCGTCTACTGCGCGTATAGAGCGTATTTTGAATACATTTTGGGTTCAAGATATATGCCCGAGGTAAACATATCTCAGCATCAACCGAATTAACATAAAAAATAACAACTAATTAATTCACGATTGCGTCATGCGTATATATCTACCCCGTGCCTCGTTCTAAAAGTGGTATTGTTACAACAAGGTGTATGACTTATTATGGCAAATTATTGTGGTATTCGATGCGTGATGTGTTGTTTAATACCACATCTTAGATGGCGAACAAGCACAGTACAACACTTGGTGATATTTGAACTAGTAAAAAAGCACTAGGTACTGATCTGATTTGAAAACAACGATCCAAAGGCCCCCCCGACATTATACCGCTTGAATCAAAATATTACTAGGAATATCAAAGTTAAAGGGCTAACCTTCACAATTTACTTTCAACTTTTCTGTTTTGTTTTTTTAGACAGGGGTTTTTGAAATTTTTATTTTTTACGTTTGATAGCTCAATTCTTAAAGGAAGTTTCTTGGCCGTAGAATATCACTGGGCGCTTTCATTTCCGGGAGCAAGATGGGGATACCGTAGTTCCTACACGGGAACAAGCTATTTCAAAATCGGAAATGGCCCTGGGTCAGCCAGGATGAGAGAGATATGTCACTGGTTATCTCATCTCACCTTCGGCAACTGATGCGCCAAGACGTCGTGAGGTTGACTGACGTGACCACACCTACCGGCACTGGCGGGGAAGGGGGATCTATCCGAGGTGATTTATCCCTATTTCTGCCAAGGAACAAACACACGTAGACTGCTAAACACACAACTACTCACAAGTCGCGCAGTCGGTGAAAAACGAATCACGCTGACGAACTAAAACTCCAACATTTCCGAACGACAATATTGTTCAAAAGTGGGGTATTCCACCCCGTTACGGGCTTCCTGGTTGCCGGTCAGTGATGGGCAACCGTGAGCAACCGACCGTGACGCTAACTCAGCCGTGGCAGACCGGCTGCTGTTAACAGAACTGTTTATAGTTTTAAATATGTTTTTTTTTCGTATTAAGTTTTTGTGGGAACTGTTTGAGAAACTCTTACTATCAATATCTTATAGGTACAAATTTTTATTATTAGGTAATATTTACAAAAAAAAATAACAAAAAAAATTAAGTACATATGTTTACACGCTTTTTAGATTCCATAACACAAGCTAGTTTCACTCTGATTACTTTGGGTCGTTACCGATCTAGAGTCTCAAGACCTTAGGCACCCAAAACCAACTTCATTTGTAAGCCGATACACCTACTGATTGATAGATGTCGCTCGGTCACAGACGTTCCTCTCAGAATGCTCAGACGGCAGTCGCTCCTTTAAAAGCTGTGGATAGAAGCCAAACCAAAAGGAGCTGAAGGAGTAACTGGACTCCAGGCTCTGAGGTGAATACCTCGAATGTAACCAAGAACACAGAGATGAAGAAATCTTTAAAATAAATAAAATGTGGCCGAACAGTGTCATTTATTGACTGAAGTAAGATTAGCTTGGTCCCCAAAAGTGCTGGTAAAGCCAATTACACCATAGTTTGATTTCATATTAAAATTCCCAAGTTTACCGATATTCATAAGAATGATAGAGGAAAGACCGAAGAAATTTCGGTCAAAATCCCGAATGGTCATTTGATCGAAATTTCAAAATACCGAAAATGTGTCCGAAATACGGCACACCCCCTGTTACGTGGGACCGAATACAATTAGTGGTGAAATGTGGGTGATAATTCACCTCTGCCTAACCCTCCGGGGATCAAGGCGTGATTATATGTATGTATTTCGTACATTCAGGATTTTGATACATACTCTGTGATTTATATTTTTAGTGTTTAACACTTTTTAATGTTTAACTTTAATAGCATTGTGGAGTTTATAAATAAATATTACCTTAATCTTGATACTCAATTAAATTTAAATAATGCGCATATAAATTTAAACAAGCTTCGATGGTTATCGCTTTCGGAACTCATGTTATAAATACATTTATTTACATTAATTAAAAATTCAAAAAGAGATTTCCGATACCGGGAATCGAACCCGAGCCTCCTGGGTGAGAGCCAGGTATCCTAGCCACTAGACCATATCGGAGTTACAGAATGAGCTGAAATAACAGTTTTAAATTCAGATTGATATTTTTTTGACACATTATGTATGTAATTTTTTATTTATTTATTTTAGTAAGTATATTTTAATCCCTAATAATAGTCTTTCGTTTTAAACTTCATACATGTATTTTTTTGACAATGAAAAAAATTACACTTTTATCTATGTATAATATGTATGTATTTACAAAAAAAAAAAGTATCTAAGTATGTTTATCCGCATTCTAGATCCCATAACACAAGCTAGTTAAGCTATGCTTACCATGGGTCTAGATAGCGTTGTGTAGAATGTCGTGGAATATTTATTTATTTATTTATTATTATTATTTACAAAATGTAGATGGGATTTATTAATGTGGATGCTTTTGAATTTACAGATTCTAGAAAATAAAGGTAATTTATTACATTTATATTGAATAAATTTATGTATGCGAGCTATGCTTGGAGTTTCTCTGAAGGATAGAATTCGGGAATTGCAGAATAAGCAAGCTGAAATGGCAGTCGAAGTACCGATGGCCGTTGGTACAGACGAGTCCTAGAGTGGAGACCGCGAGAATGCAAACGGAAGGTAAGACAGACAGATGGACGGACGACCTGAAAAAAGGTGGCTGGGACAGACTGGATGCGGAAGACCGAAGCTCGTATGGAATAGCGCACATTGGGAGAGGCCTATGTCCAGCAGTGGACTGCAGTGGGCTAATTGTTTGATTGAAATTTCAACTGAAATTTCAAAAATTTTCAACAAAACCCAAAAAAAATATTTAAAATTATTTCTTACTAGCTTTTGCCCGCGGCTCCGCCCGCGTAGATGTCGGTTATCGCGACAAAACATAGCCTATGTCCTTTCCCAAGATCTAATCTACCCCTGTACCAAATTTCAGCAAAATCGGTTCAGTGGTTTAGGCGTGAAAGCGTAACAGACAGACAGACAGACAGAGTTACTTTCACATTTATAATATTAGTAAGGATTCTAGGAAAATAACTTACATTTCTATTAGTTTTTATAGAGTCCTAAAATGTGTCACGCAAGCTAAAATAAACTTGTCTGTAGTTACTATAGAAGCTAAAGTTTCATAGTGACCCAGATGAGTTGTCATTGGTGCGAACAGATTTAGATGCTGCGTGCCCGCGCAGAAGCTAGAGCCACCAAACATTGCAAAAGTTCAAGGACATTTTGGAATACCCTGTACGAAATGTGAATAATAAGCCAATTGGGTTGTTGTTTGATTAAAATAGTAGTAGCACAAGAAACCTAAGTGCCACCTAAGTGGTATAAAAAAAAACTAGGATGTCTAGAAACTGGACTAATATTTTGCTTGTTGGCTACATTGTTAAAGTGCTGTCAAATACTTCACTGTCAATAAATGAAGTACGACAATTTGTATAATACATTTAACAGTAAAATAAATATGGCTCTTTATAACGGTTGCCATATGAAGAGCACAGTGGCGCCTCCATTATTTTTTACACTCTTTTGCCACTTTTATTCACTGCTTATTTGTTTATAGTAAATAATAGGTATTGACTTGCCTTCCCTTTAAAGCTTCTTTTGCCTTTTACGGAAGCGACTGCAGTCTGACCCCAACCCGAAAGAAAAATCTGCACCAAATCCTCGTCCGATAATGACTAGGAGTATCTCGCACAGTTGAGATTCAGTTTTAGTCGGTTTGAGTCTGATATTACCGCTCCCGTCTTTATCTGAGTGGATTTTCGCAATTTGTTTTGTCCTCGAAGATCTTGGTGGCATGGCCCCATAGATAATCCTGCTAAAAATGGATCTCGTGGACACTAATATGATCTAACACCTGGAGCAGTGGCTTGAACTTGTGTGGGCAGCGATGCCGACCTGCCTGTTCGCGGTAATGCAGTATTTTAGTGGTATTACGGCTACGGTGCAATTGGAAAGGTAATTTGTTAATCTGTGAGGTTGATTAAAATATCCATATTATGCTATGAAAAAAAAACAGGACAAGGTCAATGACTTCAATGTATACTATACAAGCACAAGATAAAACTAAAAGCAAACAACTTCATACAAATGACATAAACACGCACTATGGCTTCACAGTTCGAAATTCAAAATTTATTCCCGCCTCATCCACAAATCAAGCAAGGCCCATTTTTTTTCTAAATATCTCTCTCTACTTATTACTAAAGTATACACACTTAAAAGTTATTAGACAGGCTTGCAAGGAAAACAACTGGGAAAGGCAACATCTGCCAGGCCCAGCCACTACAACAAAATAAAGAGAACTCTCGTATATTCATCGAAGTCGCACAAAATATGTTTAGCTGGAAACACTTACCTAATTGCAATGCGCATTGTGCTTCACAATAAATATGTAGGTAAGCATTTTCATTCTTCTTTGTTGTTAAGTACTTATTTTAAAATCTGAAAGAGCTAAGCTTCTGTAAATCTTAACAAAAGATTTTGGTTTAAAAAACTTACAAATTTCTATTTATTCTCGATTTGTAACCTCTTTTTTCAATAAACTTTCCCGCCTATTTTATTTTTTTTAGAATACGAATACAATTTTTTTAAAGGACCATAGGCAATAGGTTTTGTGTGTGTGCTGCATAAATACTTATTTGAAATCTACACATTTAAAATTCCAAATTTAAAACAAGGTAATCAAAACTCATTTGATTCAAATGTTCTGCTCATCTGTCTCACGCAATGACCTTATTGTCACCAATTCACTAAATTGGTATTATTTGACACTCCCACGCGAACTCCGGAATATTGCCCTAAGAGATGACCCTCTCTCGTTCCACGTACAATGAGATATGTTTGACCATTTATCCTAGTCTTCATTATACACTTACTCCTAAGTGGTCGGGGTAACTGTTTGAATAAATTCATACAATTTGGCATGGGAATAAATTACGCTAGCTGAATCTCGTGAGGATTGCCTCGTAAATTACATTATATTATCTATGCTCGTACCTACAAGTTTACGCTAACGTTTCGTGAGGTACAGTCGCCTCAGAACAATTTTACTAGTCCACCTCATAAAAGCATTTTTGTGATCTGAAGAGTGCGGTATCACTTTGGTTCTAAATTTAAAATTGTTGCTATCACAAGGAGTCGAGGTTAACCCATAAACAATTCCTTATTAAATATACCATCTTTGAGTACACAAACGTCACAACAATATTACGAAGCGAAATCTCTCTTGAAGCTACGTTTAAACCCATTTGCGAGTAGATATGAGACTGTCGTAAACCCCAAAGGCTCTCCTCTATACCGAGTCGATCGACTTTAGTTGACAGACATATAAGCATTAAATTATAATCTGTGCCTTGAACGTTCTTGAACGTCAAGTTAATATGTATGTATACACTATGGATGCAGATTTCTAGTGTGTACCTATTATTTTATATGTGCTAGACGAGGCACGTTCTACGCGATTTAAAAAAATTAAACTGCGTTCTAGATTTGAAATTACCAGAGAACATAATGCATTTGTCACACAGTAAATAGTTTCATGCGTGACAGTTGACAGCCTTGTGACAGCAAACCATAAAGCCTACATATTTGGTTTTTTTTTTAAATACAGTTTGTGGTCTTATGCAGGATGTTTTATGCTATGGTTTTATGAGGCTTTTTTCGAAACACTGGTATAACTTCAGATGATATATTTACTTTACATACCAAAATATTTATTTTCTTGTAGAAATAGTATTATTTTGTGTTTGTGTTTAGGGACTAGTGAGTTCAAAACGTTGCTTATGACGTTGATAAAGCACTGGTACAAAATTTGCACACAATTCTTCCACTTTCTGATAAATATTAGTATGAAATTGGACTATTGTATACTTATAAATAATTGCAACACCGTCAACTGCAAGCACTCTATCTCAGCAATAAATCAACTGCTGTATAAAGTAAACGTTTATAATATTTCAACACGTTGGCAGTACTTGATACTGTAGGGATATTGAAAATTGAAACTCAGGCGCCGACGATATAGTCAGCAATTAAACTTTAATATCTAAAGTTTTATATTATTTTAACTACCTAATTTGTTTGCCTGTACAAAGTTTGACGAAACTTTCTAAATTCGAAATTTATTATTATAATTATATCGCGGAAAATTCAACTATTTAATTGTTCCTGTTCCATTCAGTCTCATAGAAGAAGACAACTTGAAGGCATTTGCTAACTTATAGTTAAATCAATGAACTTAAATAATTAATTGCAAGATGAACAGTCATTACTGCCCATTAAAGTCTACCATCCGCTAGCAATCACAACTTTCACTAATCGATATCAACTGTTTCGATCAACGAAACGTTTATAAAATATTTATGACTGAGTCGGTGGTTCCTGACCTAGGTCTTGGTGGTACCTTCGGGACTTAGTCAACTTCACCTTGGTGCCGGAACACCTGTTTTTCAGGTTTTCCTCTCTACATTGGAGGTAGTTATTCCCATTTGAATATGACTTCACCTCAGATCTTATCCTTGTCAGGTTTGAGAGTCACCATTTCATCCAAAGGGTGTCGTAAGAGGCGACTAACGAAAAAATTCACAGACGGTATCACTGCGAAAGAAGAAATACTCGAAATAAAACCGTCTGGCCAATATGGAAACAGTTGACCAAAGCCTCCCGACATTGGGAGAGTCCTAGTCTAGCAGTGGACTGTGATGGGCTAGTTGATTGATTATAGATCCTAATAATACAATAATGGTGGCACTCAGTTGGACGCTCCACTTGAAGGACCCGGAACTGTACGAAGAAGTAAAGTCTGTCAGCACACTCTTTCCTTCATCTTACAGTCCCATTACTAGTGTAAAGAATTTTAAGTATCTCTGGTGCGGTATAGAAAAGAAGTGTAAGCTTGATCTTGAATGGTCGAATGGAATCAGGTGCTCTAAAAGAAGGAGCAGGAACGCTGGCATTTCGAATAGGTACCTAATCAAACAAAAACAACAGAAGCTGAGAATTTTTACAACCTCCATGACATCTTCATTTGGTAAGCGATCCCTGCGAATAAACTCATAATACTCAATGTATTACGTGCATTTACGAAATAACACTGAAAATGTTTCATGAGAAGTGAAAATGTAATCATAGTGAGTGGCTCGGATTCGATTTTGCCATGAATTTAGAATATAATAAGGCAATTCTAAGGCAATAAGAATTTTAAGTGTTTACAAAGAAAGTGGAGATTTGGACGGCGTATTTGTGAACACATTTTGTTTATGAATGTACAGTCGACGAAGAAAATACGGTTGCACTTTTACATACAACATTATATGAAAAAGTGCAACCTTGTCTCCTATGTCGACTGTATCTAAATCATAGAAATATATGTTTGTGAGCGTGGTTACCGGCAGCGTATAATTTGGACCACCTCATCTCTTCCCATGCGGTGTCGTACAAGGTGACTAAAGGATATGGCTATTTAACATCAGACAGATATATACAGCCCATACTCAGCCTCAGATGCATCGCTTGAGTCAACAATAGTACCCCGAAGATTGCAATAGGTTCACTCCTGACTACGTGGGACCGAATTCAATGATTGATAAATGGTGTGTGTGTAATTCACCTCTACCTAACCCTCCAGGGATAAAGGCGTGATTACATGTATGTGTGTATGTAAGTTTGAATTTTGTATCATATCAATTGCATCCAAAGTTTGTTCTTTGGTTCCCCCACGCTCTCAAAAGAAGGGCTCTTTTCCATAATTTAGTTTATTTTGCTGACTTCCGTCTGACGACCCAAGTCCGAGGGGAAAGCCGGTACCAGGTATTTATTATTTTTTAGTATCTCAACTCAACCATTACCACCCATCCACCATTGTCCTTGAATAGATGAACTGGTATACAGGTGAAGCTGGGTTGGACCTTAGATATAGACTCCACCATACATCCAGATAAATTAGGCATCTTATTACTTCGCGCGCACACACAACACACACACATATACATACTCAAACGTGCACAAACACACCAAATATCGCATTATATGAAGTTAATAATGAAATATTATATCCAGGTTTTTGAAATCTACGTAATATGTACTTTGCTAAACACTATAATGAAGGAATGAACACATGAGAGCTGCTCTGATGCCCATAACACAAGTTTTTTCTTAGTATGGGTATCAGTTTTCAACTAAACACTTGTAAATTGGTCTAAGATGATACTCTGAATGTATAATTGTAGTAGGAAGATGGATTCAAGCTATCCGGAACGTGGAATCCAGTGATTAAGATACTAAAACCAAAAAACACAGTGCCGTTAAAAACTGACATAGTGAGTGTGGTGTGTCGCCAGCCTAACCGTTCATAATAAGTGTAATGGTGGGTAGGCGCTCAAAAAATGTTCCCCGCATACATCTCGACGCTCGAAGACTAGTCAAGTCGTGACCACGGGTGCTGCAACGCATCCGAAACGTCGGCAGAAATAGTAAGTTCCAAGATATAATTCGCGAGAAGTCCCGATACCTAGTATAATTTTAATTGTAGTGTTAATTGTTGTACAGCTTATGTGGCTAAGAAACAACTTTTTATTTATTTTATTTTTATTTTACTTGATAGGCTCATGAAATTATCGCTTCAGATTGGAAAAGGAGAAATGCTCAAACAGGACATTTAATCACTAAATTATAATTTATAAACTTATAACCATATTAAGAAAATTATTGACATTTGTGTACGCATCTGTCATTTGCTATTAATGTCATAATTGAACCTGTCACTTCAATTTTAGTCTACCGAATCATTAAGTGTGACAACATTGTGAACTGATTTGACATTTGTCTAAATAAACTGTAATGGCATATCATATTTTTGAACCGTTAAAGACAGGTGCTATGAACAGTAAATCCGTTTGAATCTGCTTAATTAGATTTTCCTCGAGGCTGTGCAAGAATTGAAAAGATACTCGGAGCATACTTCCTCTCGATGTAACTGCTTAGGTGGCTGTTAAACACACGGCCTATCTGATGGAAAGTGGTTACCGTGGCCTATGTATGAACGTATACAACACTAGAGTCGTCAGACTGGTGCTGCCAACTATGTAGGAATCTTCTAATGTCTTTTAAAAATCTCATATTGTAGTATTGGAAGAACCACAGCAGGGAGAGAGCATTTCACAGCTAGGTATTAATAGAAGCAATTAAGAAGTCGTTACGAGGATGATTTAATTGGGTACAAACCCACCGGTTCCTGAAAAGTTATACCCTACGCCCAATAGTCTTTCATTTTATTTTATACCACTTAGGTGGTAGACAAGCACACGTCACACCTGATGCAAAGTGAGCAAAACCAAGGGAGTCACACTCGCGCTGCCAACCCTGTAGGCATAGAGAGTTTCTGTGCCGTCATCGTAAAATACAAGCAAGACATGCTTTTGGTCTTCCCACTGACAGCACAAAAACTCTCCAGTTAGCTCTGGCTACCCTATTCACCGCCGGTCTCCTCAAACTTTTGAGGTTTTTAATAATAATTTAATTCGTTCCTTGATCTTATTAGTTATTTGCTCTGTGAATACACCTCTGCTAATCCCTTCAGGAACTTCTACAGACGTGAGTATATGTTATAAATTGAATGGAAAATAAAGAGTTAATAAACAAAAGAAGGTGGTCAATACCCACATAACAAGGTCACGCATTCTTGTAGGTGTATCATGCGATGGGTTTATAAATAATTATCTGTTATTTAAATATATTATTTACATAATACAGAAGTAACTCGTTAAAGTGCCTATTACAATTTATTTCAATCTTATTTTATGGTGCTAATAAAATATTTTTTTATTATTCTATTTTATACCGTATTTCTACTGGAATATGGTTGAAAATTGATTGATGAGTTATAGAATTTACTGTTTCTAAACGCCCAATGAGCTTGTGAGACGCTAATTTTATGGAATTCTTTGATGTTAAGTCAATAAAGAATTAAAAATTTGCATATTGTTATCATTATAACTTATAGACTATAATAAAAATAGCATAAAATATGTAATAAAATGTCAAAAAGAGATTGCATCGGCCGGGAATCGAACCCGGGCCGCCCGCGTGGCAGGCGAGCATTCTACCACTGAACCACCGATGCTGATATAGCTCCGACTGAATTTGAAATTTGCAATCGAACTATAGAAAAGTGCGTATCAATAAAATTATTGTATTATATAATTTTAAATTGAAAATATTTATTCGCGATGGACGCAATAACTACTGAACGGAGTTTTATGCAATTTTATTGGTAGAAAGATCTTGGGCAGATTTAAAATCTTACATTTGTTTGTTTGCAATCGTTTGAGTAGAACCGTATATACGAGATCCAAGCGGACGGAGCCACGGGCGGAAGGCTAGTATTATTATATTTTGAACACTTTTTCATAATAACTTTATTACGTTAGGAATAAGTTTCAAATTCAATTTGATTTTTCTATTAAGCATTTTTTTTTCTATTAAGCATTCTCACTGGCAATTTGTAGGTACATTACATTTGTGCCGTGTTTCAAAATCTGTGGTACCTTATATCTTCCTATACAATCATGGTTTATCTCTCATTAATCCATCAATTCCATTGCAGTCCACTGCTGGACATAAAGCCTTTTTTAATGTTGGAAGGCTTTGGCCTATTGTTTCCACGCTGGCCAGACGGGTTGGTACAGGGTTTTATTTCGAGCTTTCCTTCTCTCGCAGTGATATCGTCTGCGTATTTTTCCGTTAGTCGCCTCTTACGACACCCGTCGGATAAGATGGGATGGTGATACTTGTATTCGTTCTCCGTCACTACACGGATCAATCCATCCGCTTTAAATATGTTTTAAAAAAAAAACTGTATTTTACATCATTTCAGGTAAGAAAGTATAGTAGATTTGTACTGTTCCTCGGATCAGAACTGAATATTATAATAATATAAGTAATTAATCCCATTGTTTTCTTCAATTTAAAATCCGTGTAAAATATTTATTTTAATTTTAATAAAACTTAAATTTCTGTATTCTGTAATTCTGTATGCACCAGATATACACCAGAGCTCACTGGAGAATTTGTGCCGTCAGTGGGAAGACTAAAGGCTTGTCCTGATTTGTCTTCTACTGACGGCACAGAAACTCTGTACTTACAGGGTTGGCAGCGCGACTGTGACTCCTCTGGTGTTACAGACGTCCATAGGCCACGGTAACTACTTTCCATCAGGTGGGCCGTGTGCTTGTCTGCCAAATAAGTGGTATAAAAAAAAAATGTGTGATAACCCGGTGGTGATGATAACTTGTGGTCAAGTCCGGAACGAAAAAAATCTATAGAAATTCTATTTTCTATAGATTTTTTTTCAGTTTCACGCCCTCTGTGGCGTAACGGTACAACGTTCAACTACTGTATAGGAGGCGCGTGTTCGATTCCCGCTCAATAATATAATAAATATTTGTATGCCTTAATTTGTATGTTTGCATTGATCTGGGTGTTCTTATGTATAATTTGTATGTATGTAAGGAAAAAAATTATTATCTAAGTATGTCCTGTGTTATGGAATCTAGAATGCAGATACAAGCACTTTGCTTGTATCTGCATTCTAGATTCCATAACACAGGTTAGTTAAGCTATGCTTACCATGGTTCTAGATAGCGTTGTATAGAATGTTGTGGAATATTATTTATTACTAGCTGATCCGGCAAACGTTGTTTTGCCATATAATGTTTAGGGTGGACAACCCTTATCATTTAGGGGGATGAAAAATAGATGTTGTCCGATTCTCAGACCTACCCAATATGCTCACAAAATTTCATGAGAATCGGTCAAGCCGTTTCGGAGGAGTTTAACCACAAACACCGCGACACGAGAATTTTATATATAAGATTATGTATCCCAACCTGCAACACACAGTATCATCCCATCCAAAATAAATCACTTCCATAAATAACAGCCAAGTTTAGTCTATCCTATAATCAAACAAACAAACAACCATAATTCCATACAATTTAGTTGTTATGGTACAGTGACGTGACAACGCCGGCCTCAGGTTCGATGCTCGCTGGTCACGAGAACTCGTTACAGCCAATTGTTGTATATCACGACTGGGTTCTAGCAAAAATGTTTACTTTGAAGCCGTATTTTACATTGTTTACGTAAATCTTGTTTAACTTCAAGGCTTAGTTTTTTTTTTATACCAATTAGTTGGCAGACAAGCACACGGCCCTTAGTTATCGCTATTGGGTTGTGGAGATCGGATGGTAGTCGCTTTACCGAAAATAAACTTCAGGCAAGCTAATCTAGTTCTAGTGTGGTTCTCTGAGTTTCTCGCTGGTATCTTCTCAGTAGAACTAACCTACCGAACCAGCGAAAGAATATTTTTCCAATGGTTTATTTATACGTAATTTGATATTTATATGCTATTTCTGGACATAGTTGTAGAACTGAATACATGAAATTGATTCGTTGATTGATTGAGGCAAATCCGCTGTTAGACTGATAAAGCATACTCCAAACTCTTCGGAAAGCTTCGGATGCGACTGGGATTTACGCTTTTCCCGAGGAGAGGGCCAGATCTAGGAATCCAGAGTCTGGTCACTCCTCTACTTTGACCTCGACTTGTCGCAGCAAAAGGTTTTCTTCCTTTTATCTGCTATGTACCAAATTATAGGTCCTATGAAATTACCGAAATTTTCTTACAGATTCATGAGTTTGTAATTCCTGTAATTTAATAGCTATTTCCACTATTTATATTTTGTTTGAAAGTTGATTTCTCTGTATCAAATTTTGTTTTTATTGGCCGCTTGATACATTAAATTCGATCTTCAAAAACAGTACTTCCTAAATACTATCCATTTTGATGATAAATTTCGTATTACTTTTTTACAGCTGTCACTTTTCACAAATGTGACAGTAGTCTGAACAGTAGTACTGAAAATTGGGTTTCATCCAATTTCTTCAAAAAAGACGTCAATTTTATATGTAACCATCTATTATAAAGTGCTCTACACGTGTATATCCAAATAAAGACGAGCCTTTTGCCGCTAATGAAGCTCTATTTCATGAACCCTATTAAACTTCAATCCAACAAATAACCTAGTTACTTTGTACAAAACTCGACATGAGATGAAAATTAAATTGCCCTTGTATATTTCACTGGTAACCAACCGAATGATCAAAATTACCAAAACATTCTCACTCAAATAGCCAATTTCAAAGATCAAATACATAACGAAAATGGTAAATAGCAAGTTATTCCTTTGCCAGCCGTAAGCCTTATTTAATCCCTCCCGTGGAGGGTTTCCACGTGACCCAGTTTCCATCGAAATACTACGGTTATTTCCTCCACGTTTTATATTTTATTCCCTTAATAAAAATACGGGTGCGCGGTACATTCGATATCTTAACTTTAAAGGATCTGTCAGCTGTGTTGCCCTATTTTTTAGTTTGCTAGTTACTTTATTAGATTAGTTTAGATTGGCTGTTGGGGTCAGATAGTTGATAGTCTGTTGTTTCAGAGGTTTATGCCATGCAATACAAATATTTTTGATGCCACGCGGTTCCCGGCAGAGTAGAATTTGGACCAACCCATTTCTTCCCATGCGGTGTCGTACAAGGCGACTAAGGGCTGTTTATCTGCAGGTATCTACAGCCCAGACTCAGCCTCAGATGCATGCCTTGAGTCAACTATAATGCCCGGCAGACGGCAATAGGCTCATCCCCTATTACGTGGGACCGAATTCAATGATTAGTGAAATATGGGTATTAATTCACCTCTGCCTAACCCTCCGGGGATAAAGGCGTGATTATATGTATGTATGTATACAAATATTCTCAGCAATTCTTTTGGCCTATAGAGATCTTGGTACTTAATATTAAAACTAGCCATAGATAATTTTTTTTTTTTTTTTTTTTATATATATAGGACACGTCAATTGGACTTCGCCTATAATTATGGTTTATTAAATGACCTTTTATCTTTGTTTAGTTTTTATTATAACATGATAATATAAATATTATAATATTATATTATAATATTTATATATATTTTATAAATAATAGGTCGTTGATATGACATATGAAATTACCGTTTTTTGAAGAAATTGGAGGAAACCCAATTTTCAGTACTAACATTTTTGCGTTTTTTAGGAATGAAAAATCCAAATTTTATTACTTCTTTGTATATAAATGAGATAACATTAAGCTAACAAACGCTTTTATTACATTTTTGAAAAGTGACAGCTGTAAAAAATTATACGAAATTTATCATCAAAATAGCATTTAGGAATCTCTACTTGATTTTGAATTTAATTTATCAAGCGGCCAATAAAAACAAAATTTGATACAGAGTTGTAAAATCTTGAAATCAACTTTCAAATAAAATGTAAATAAAGGAAATAGCTATTAAATTACAGAAATAACTAACTTATGAATCTGTAAGAAAATTTCGGCATTTTCATAAGTATAGACCTAATATATCATAAAGTTTGTAAATATAAAATCTCTGTTTTGTTTTAAATAGTAAAAAAAGTTAAATTGCTTGTGTTCAGAGTGTTCACATCTAGTCTACCTTCAGATGTTGTGGTACTGGTAAGTTATTTAGTGGATTAAAAATCCTGCAATCACTGAACATCAATTGCTGGCCGTAACTGTTGACAGCGTTGGCCTTATAGCCGACTGATAATCTGTATATTGCTACAGAGTATGGGCCTAACCATTGAGTTACGCCTTATTCTAATTAAGTGCTTACAAAGTGTGAATAACGTGACATGTATGACAACTTTAGCGATAACAACATAATCGCGATGCAGAATACACACAGCTACTTATTAGACGTAAACAGAGCGTAAATGCCCACAGCACGTTACGTCGCGATGCCTCGTATCTGTCACCCTGTTGATTCTTATCATCACTGTCCTTATTCTTACCCGACTGCGCCAGTGAGGGTAATGTTTTCAACGTGTATATATGTGCCGCGTGGTTCCCGGCAGAGTAGAATTTGGACCATCCCATCTCTTCTCATGCGGTGTCGTACAACGCGACTAAGGGATAGGGCTGTTTGACAACAGACAGATATATATACAGCATAGACTCAGCCTCAGATGCATGGCTTGAGTTAACAATAGTGCCAAGAATACGGCAATAGGTTCACCCCCTATTACATGGGACCGAATTCAATGATTGGTGGAATGTGGGTGTTAATTCACCTCTGCCTAACCCTCCGTGGATAAAGGCGTGATTGAATGTATGTAGTCCAAATGCTACTGTAAAGATCGAAGGCCCATTTGCAAATCAAAACCGATTAAAAAAATACCGCTATCAAACTTATTTAGATATTTTCAGCGGAAGTCGGTTTTCATATTAATATGTTTTTTCCAGAAGCACCCACTTACTCCCGTAAACGCCCTTAAGCCGCAATTCTACCACAATATTAAATATACCTTCAATTTCCAAGTAATACCACTATGCCTTAAAAGAGTTCGTTTTGTAGTAATGGTGGCAAGATTGTTACAATGAAATATGTGTTCTGTTCCAAGAGCTGCATTTTATTGATTTATTTTATAAGTAACATCGTTCCTAGGAACCTATTGCTTGGTTTTAAATCTGAACGCTTTCATGGAACGGGCTGTGAGCTGAGTGACGGCCGCGAGACAGTAGAGCAATATTTGAATCGCGATAAGGGGAAAGATTTATCACTTTATATCATAAATCTTCCATATTTGGATATGCAGAAGTGAATTTCATATATTTATTCACTCATGTTGATCACTGAAGATCCCCTATACATCCGTATTAACAATTTACGACGGTTCGACTGCTACGCAGGAGGTACAGGTACGATTTCCACTCAGTGCAAATATTTGTCTGTATGAATATGTATATTTGCATTGGTCTGGGTTGTTTCTATGTATAATATGTATGTATTCCCCCTATTAAGTGGGACCGAATTAAAAAATGGTGAAATGTGGGTGTTAATTCACCTCTGCCTAACCCTCCGGGAATAAAGGCGTTATTATATGTATGTATTTACAAAAAAAAAAGGATTTAAGTAAGTTTATCCGCATTCTAGACACCATAACACAAGCTAGTTAAGCTATGCGTACCATGGGTCTAGATAGCGATGTGTAGAATGTTGTAGAATATTGTAGAATAATTTAACATCCACATCTCGCCAACTATGTAGGATTTATGATCCCACGAGCTAGCCTATTCAGGTAAGTTCTAATATGCAAAAGAGTTATGGTACATTTAACCACGTTTTCAATGTATTGTCCAAGACAGATGTAGACATATATTTTTATAGAATTTTCATAAATTTCAAAAACGTAGTAGTTTTATTCAATAACACCGCAAGCTTGTGCTTACCCTATTTCAATTACAAGATTCTCCAACCAATTCTTTAATTTATACAACAGGTAGGTAGGAAATATTCGCAACTGGCAACATTTTTACAGCGCGGGTGTTTGTGGATGTGGCTCGTGGTATCCCCGGGGTAAGGGAATTGTGTTATTGGGTGGCTACGTGCCTCGAATCCAAGACCATCCAATGTTTATTTGTTACAGCTGCGATAGACAGGCCCACTCGGAAATTCAGTTTTGCATGCCGTTTGCTTTTTCGAATTGTTGAAATAGGATAAATTGAATTTTTAGAATGTTCTCTTTTTTTTTTGTCGGATTTCTTTTTGGGATTTGCTGTTTATATATTGTAAGGCACTGGTTGGTATTTGCAAAGTATACTTGCTTGTTTTATTTCTAGGTCGACTTATTTCCTAAAAGTTAGGAAGCCGCGTTTCCGGCAGAGTATAATTTAGGCTACCCCATCTCTTCCAATCGTACGAGTACAAGGCGACTAAGGGATAGAGCTGTTTAACATTAGACAGATATATGCAGCTCAGACTCAGTCTCAGATGTATGACTCGAGTCACCAATTGTGCCCAGAATACGTCGATAGGCTCATCCCCTATTACGTGGGACCGAATGCAATGATTAGTGAAATGTGAGTGTTAATTCACCTCTCCATAACCCACCGGGGATATAAAGGTGTGATTATATGTATGTATGTATGTATGTACGTAAATACCTTACTTACTTAAGGAGGTAGGCCCGATTGAGCAGTCCGACTGGGGTAGTACCTCCGCCCTACAGAATACCGCGGTTATAATAACTTCGTGTTGTGTTCCCAGCGGTGAGTAGGGTAGCCAGAGTTCACTGGAGAATTTGTGCTGTCAGTGGGAAGACTAAAGGCTTGTCCTGCTTTGTCTTCTGCTGACGGCACAGAAACTCTGTACTTACAGGGTTGGCAGCGCGACTGTGACTCCTCTGGTGTTACAGACGTCCATAGGTCACGGTAACCACTTTCCATCAGGTGGGCCGTGTGCTTGTCTGCCAACTAAGTGGTATAAAAAATAAAAAATAAAAAATAAAAACTTATACTTTCTAAGTAATATTGTTCTAAATACGTTTTTCTTTTGTTCTAGGTGCGTTCCTGGGAACCGACACAGACTGCACACTGCCTGCACGTACCCGCCAATCTGGCAGCATAACGGAGATGCTATAAAATTACTAAAATCGTATAACTTTGAACTTGCGCACGCGCAGAGCCGGCGGCGTGTCGGAGTTGCCATTACGAAAATGTCAGGTGTACATACCAGCAATTACTGGAAATGATTTTTAAAAGCCTGTGGTTCGCAAAACTGTTAACTTTTTTTAATTTTCACTGCAAAAACGAAATAACGGTCTCGAGGAGGAATTTTATGAAAATTTAAATGTGTTTTTACAGTTTTAACGAATCAATGTTATGTTTGTATGTAATTAAGCTTAATTTGAGCCAAACTTATGTTTCCAATTTTGTCTATAGTTTCATTTGTAATTTAAAATGTACATAATAATAATATGATATGTCCAAAATCTCGTCCATGGGCGACCAGCCGCAGTGGGAGCGAAGAAGGATCGCAAGCTAAACTGCCCGGGTACTGAGGCAACTTGAGCGTGGGAGGTCAATGAATTACCTCCGACGCTCCAGTTGCGTCAGTACGGGGTGCTCCATGAGCGCAGGTCTGGGGGTGACGGATGGAGCCACTTGTCACCCTGGCAGAAGCAGGCTGCGGTGGCGGCGGCGCGCGTTACGCGACTCCTGTTTTCCGGGGACGAGTTGTGGACTCTGTGTCCTTCCTCGGATGTGGCATTTTTAACATTGACATGAGATAATTAACCGTCACTTTAAAACCACTTTCATTCTTATTACATCAAAAATACAACCTTTTGTAACGGATTCTATCGTGATTACATACACACATGCATATAATCACGCCTTTATCCCCGCAGGGTTAGGCCGAGGCGAATTAACACCCATCTTTCACCAATCATTGTATTCGGTCTCACGGAGTGAGCCTAATGCCATATTCTGAGCACTATTGTTGACTCGAGGCATGCATCAGAGGCTGAGTCTGGGTTGTATATATCTGTCTGACGTTATACAGCCCTATCCCTTAGTTGCCTTGTACACCGCATAGGAAGAGATGAGGTGGTCCAAATTCTACTCTGCCGAGAACCACGTGGCTACACGATTAATTTGTTGTTATTTACATTTAGTCTAACGTGTCGGCTTCTTTTTTACAGCTATGGTTGCAGGGTGATTGGTAGTTGATTTTATTTCAATGAGGGGTATTTACTGTAACTTGACTGTAGGTATCAAATACAATTCAAACATCGAGAAATTTCTAAAGAATAATGCAAAATTTCTAGCAACACCCACTTGTTTCGTTACAAATATTTCTCTGGCCATTTTTACTGGTGTCTGTGCATTCTGCACAATAAAGAATTAACAATCTATCGTAATCATGGCACTAAATTACCTTGGCACATCAAACGAACAGACGCGTACGTCACAAAACTGAAGTAAACTCCCAAATGTTTGAAGCCAGACATAAACACGAACGGGACAATAAAGGTATCTTGTATATGCTTATTTTCGGAGTTATCTTTGGCACAACTATAAATACATGCAGTTAAAACAGAGTACTAACTAGGTACTCATTCACGCTGCGAGTTCTTCATCTGCTGTGTATCTCTGAGCGTACAGCATCGAGCAACTTAGCGCTGCGACATCCTTCTATTAGGAGGTAGAACACGACTGTATTCCCATCTAAATTGGTAGCACAAGTGTGACTCCCTCTGGTGTTGTGCACGCCCATAGTCCACTTTCCACCAGGTGAGCCGTGTGCTTATTTGCCACCTGTGTATAAAAAATACCTTAGTACAATATAGGTATTTAAACTATCATGGTCACTCACATCAGTATCACAATCGGAAACTCAAAACAATGAAACATGGTAAATATTCCGTTTATTGTGATACCTTAATACAATTGGTTATTGGTCAATTTCCTTTGACGTCACCCAGTCCGACCAATCACAATCTCTATCAAGGCTGTCGCCAAATATCAAATACGTCAAATGCTTGACGTATTTGACAGTTGTCAACGCATGTCATAAACGTCAAATCCCATACATTCGTCATTCTATTTACAATACGCCGGCCAACGAGCTACCACGTGTAGGACCTGGACTTGCGCGAAAGACTGTTTTGCGATTGGTATAATAATGAATCAGTACTATACGCTTTTACGCGAACGACTTTCGTGTGAATTTCCAACCCTATGGAAAACCTACGCTACAACCCCTTTTGTCAATCTACTGATGAACCGGCTAATAGGTAAATTTGACTTTATTTTGGTGAGGCTTTTTCTAAAAATAATAAATCTAATTTTTAAATACATGCTAACATAAGTTTGGGTCAGACGGCATTCAGCGACTGGACCAAGGTCAACAAACGATTCGGTTAAGAAAACATCTCTTCAATTCTACCAATATTTACCATACAATTTACATTTACACTTCAAAACAATTATGCAAAAAAAAATCTAATCTAGTTTTTGCAAAACTGCTCTTGGTACTAAAGAATATTTTTGGAAACAAATATCACTTTCAAATACATCCAAACTCAAATGTAAGATTTGTAAGACAATACGCGTAACGTAACCAAAGATGGCAGAACTAACAATGGTATTTAAATAAAAACTATGCATATATAAATAGTAACAATTAAGTAAATTCAAGGTTGAGAAGTGACTGACATGACCAAGGTCAATTCACATGTAAATATGATCATCATATCTTTCTTTATTACACTAGAAACTCGAAAATTTCACACGCGTATTTCAAAATATCTATAAGACATGTTTTTATACTATTGTTGACGCCTGTGACTACGTACGCGTGGACCCGTTTTACCCTCTTAGGGATTTTTTCTCTTAGTGTTCTCTCTGTGTTCGTGTGAACAATCCCCAAAATCCCTCTCCAGAGCCGGTGGTAGAGGTTATGTCGGACTCGAACCGACTAAAACGCACGGCACCTGTGGGTAATTTTTAGTTGCCGAAGGTGATGTTGACAGGCATATCCCTCGCACCCCGGCCGGCCCAGGGCCATCTCTCTAGATCTGGCCCTCCTCGGGTGTGAGAACCACAGAGTCCCCAACTCATTCCCGGAAACGGGGAGGCGTGCAACGCTGCTTCTGCCAGAGTGACAGACGGCGACGGCTCCGTCACCCCCAGGCCTGTGTCCATGTTGGGCGGAAGTCATTCATCGACCTCCGACGCTCTAGTTGCCTCAGTATCTGTTCTTAGCGGATGTCTAGTCCCTATAAGGAACCTACCAGCCCAATTTCAACTTTGTAGTTTCTGAGATTTAATGATTTATCAGTAAGTGATATTTTACTTTTATATTATATAGATGGGACGAATAAACGTTGTGATATGGTAGAAAATGTAGTGATCAAGATAGAGATATGAATGCTTGTTTGAACAATAAGTACTGACCCACATACGGTGGTGATGATGATGATCCATCAAGGTTCAAGTTAATCGAAACTCTTTTCTTTGTCGAAACTTATATGTAGTTTTGGAATTCTTTACACATAATATTTACACATAATCACGCCTTTATCCCCAGAGGGTTAGGCAGAGGTGAATTAACACCCACATTTCACCAATCATTGAATTCAGTTCCGGGCACTATTGTTGACTTGAGCAATGCATCTAAAGCTGAGTCTGGACTGTATATATCTGTCTGGTGTTAAACTGCCCTTTCTTTGTCAGTACAAATCTTTCCTTCGTCCTATGTAAGACTTCCTTAATTTGGGTTAATCCTTTATTTAAGCTCCTAATTGAAAAAATATGGTGAAGTTGAAGTATCTAGACAGCAACAGTCGCATCCTTAAGCCTTGGAATTCTTTACCAGCACACTTTCTTCCTACAGTCCCGGGTCCTTTAAGCGTGGTGTGAAAAGCATATCATAAGAGCGTCAAGCTATAGGCTACCGTCAAAACAGACTACAGTCGGTACGAAAAAATTAGATATTTGACAGAATCCATAAATTGGAAAGATATGTAGACCAAAGAGTCTCAGTTATCGGGTATCCTGAGGTCACAAAACCCTAGAGCTTGTGCAGAAGCGTAGAGATGTTGCGTCCTTGGCAGTATTTTACCGTTTGTACCAATGGTAAATGTTCTGATGAACTCTTCCAATTAGTACCCTCCCCTTTCCTACACAGGAACACGCGTGCAGGACTTAGATGTCACCCGTAGACGGTGCAGATATTATCCGATCAAGATCCAAGCTCTTCGGAGACTCTTTCCCTTGTTTCACCATTAAGGCCTGGAATTCATTACTAGCTCACGTGTTTCAATCTTTCTACAGTCCCGGGTCCTTTAATCGGGGTGTCAAAAGCATATGATGAGGTCGTCAAGCAGAGTGTTACCAATGTAACATGGTATATGAAAGTAATGGTGACCCTCTTTTCTGAGACTTTGCCTTTAGCTTACCATCAGGCGAGGCGAAGTATAATTGACGTGTCCTAAACAAAAAATGATATGTTATCCAGAAATAACGTCGCTAGTAAATATGTAAATAGATAGCGAAAATTTTACAGTTTAAGATATTGCTATACTAACAATCTATATTTTAAACTATAGTCTAAATTATAATGTTACAACACAACGAAACCTTTTGCAGTTGCACGTTGCAATCCAAAAGATTGCGCAATAACTAAACACCGCGCCGTTGACAACAAGCCGCAGAATTATTACCATAGATAATGTAAAGTTTAACAAGAAGATTTTATTAGCTTTGGGACAAATTAATCTGTCTACAAGACAAGTGTGTTTGTTCAAGAGTTATTTATAGGATTTGAATAAAAAAAAATCAATATACTATAAGTGGCGCATGGGGTCTGGGTGGCACATACAGCACAAGATTTTCAGAGTCCAAGATGGCTGTATTTTACCGTCTCTACCATGGTGACTGTTCTGATGAGCTCTTCCAACTAATCCCACTCTCTCCTTTCCTACATAGGACAACACGCAGAGCTTAGATGTCACCCTCACACTGCAGAATATACGAGCAAGAACCAACCGGTTCGGAGACTCTTTTCTTTGCCGCACCACCAAGACCTGGAATTCATTACCAGCATACGTGTTTTCTTCTTCCTACAGTTCCGGGTCCTTTAAGCGGGGTGTGAAAAAGCATCTGATAGGGCCGTCAAGCTGAGTCCCATCATTGTAACGTTACTTAGTGTCTGTAATGGTGACCCTCTTTCCTGAGACTTTGGTTTTAGCTTACCATCAGGCGAGGTGAAGTCAAGTTGGCGTGTCCTAGATAAAAAAAAAACTTGATGAGGTTCTTGTTCTGTGATATTTCTAATATATCCAGAACCTCTTCCTTTTTGGAAGTCGGTTACTCGTATCTATTCATTACATTAATAGGAGGTATCTGACTGTCTTTCACAAGAAGACCAAAGTTTTAAACAAACCTGACCGAATTAAATTTCGAATTGAATACACTCTTTTTATACATTTTTTTACTCACAATCATAATTGACAATTTAATTGATATTAATTCTAATTCTAAATTCAAATTGGAAGTAAGCCAAATGAACCCTAAAAACATCACATCATTTTTTTGAATCGACTAATTGGTTAAGGTACCACAAGCATCGAATTCGAATAGTTAATTGGGCAATCAGTGTTGTAACTCATTGCGATAATCGCCTAATCACGAGAAGACATTAGTGTGAATCGATTCCCATAGCGATTCACGAATGTATAAACGCATGTATGTGTTATTGCTTACGACTGAGGCCGGAAGTAGGTCACGAGCCTGTTACCGTCTAAATTTCATATTGGAAATTGAATATGAAAAATGTACCTGAATACTCTGAGTAGCGTGAGAATGAGAGTAGGGAAATGTATAATGTATTTATAAGCTTCTTTTGTGTAACTTTTCGAGTTTGTTTCAAAACAATTTTAACCCACTGGCAATTTCGATTCAGTTATAACAATTTCACTGAATATTTTTATTGTATGTTTCGCGATGTTTTAGTGATATGCGAACTTTAATGGTACTTTTGTGATATTTCGAAACGATACTGAAATACACTTTTAGGGCTGACAATTCGGTATTGAAAACTCAAATTCTCTTGTTTGAATTATACAAAATATAGGATAGATATGACGTGGTAAATAGGGCGTTTTTTAAATAGAAATTATAAACGTAAAAAGGTTTTCTAGATTAGAGAAAACTAGTGTGCGATTGATTGCTAACATTACTAGTGGTGGTGTAGTGCAGAAAATATATCACTCTTTCATTTTATTCGAGTTAAGTGTCATAAAAAGATGCACATTCTGAGTTCGACCGATATCTTACTGACGATCGATTTAGCTAGTTCAATGCACCCAGGTCATAATTATACGGGTTATAGTATTCCCACTATGCTACTGCAGTATTTTTTTTAAATAATGAATGTGGAGATTGCGTGCGTTAACCTCTTGCCATATTTCTATGACGTCAGTCAATACTGACAACATAAAGTGGATTCAAGGATTGATGTTTGAATATTTCAGTTTACATTACGTTAAACAAGTAATATATATGAAGATAATAATATATACATATTTAATCATTACAAATAGGTACTTATTTCTGGTGTGTAAGTGCTTAGACTATTACGCTTAAGCGAAGTGAAGAGTGATATTTAAATCTCAATTGCCATGTTTCTTTCTTATATAATCAACTGTCTAAACGAATTTGTTCCTATCTGACACGGGGAATAGCGTAAAAAATTGGGCCGGGTAACCCTACTCATCATTTTTAGAAGAGCCCTTGGGACGGATGCTGTTAGATCCAGTTCACGAATATACTTTGAAAGTAGGGCACGACTTATATTTTTGAAGTCCGAGGAGACCTCAGCTATATCACATGTTTTTACTTTTCATGGAGAAGGATATAGAAGATTTGCATGATTCATAACTTCATATTACATTTTGATAACTTATTTTATTTTATTTTAAGTATTTATGTAAATTTAAAATTTGTTTGTAAGTAACTGTACACTATGCAGTTTAAACCTCCTGACGATCTAAAGTATCTATCTACCTAAGCTCATAGCAAATTGTGTAATGCAATTACCATAATTTTGTTTCACCAGCTGGCAATCTAGAGGCAATGACACTATCCCATTCAGGCTAACAACTGGCAAGTTTAACCAGCTACCACGCAAAGCGGTTGACATCTAAAATTTATTAATACAAAGCCGGGATATACACCAGCTGCATTTGCAATGCAACCGGGAACCATGAGCCAGTCAGTCGCCGTGCATCGCTTGCGCGGAACGCACGTGGGCGCTTCGTGTTACGGAACAAATCGTTTTAAATTTTTGTATCCGGTCCGTTTTTTGTGTTCAAAAATCGAATGCATAAATTTCGACTGTAATATCGACTAAACTAGTGAAGTGCACATCCAAATTAGTGTTTAGTTCGTTTGTAAACAATGCATTTAAAATAGGAATGCTTATTTTAACGTTGATTATGTAGTTTCAACTTTCGTTTGGGTTAAAATAAACTAAAAATTTACGGTACAAAATGTGTGTGTATATTTGCGTGTTGTGAACAACTAGTGTTGTGCTGTGTATGTTGTGTAGTGATGTGAATGAAGTTGGAGTCTAAAACTAACAACATGTTTGGAGTTTTCATTAGAAGGTGGAAACCAAAAAGGTGGGATTAACCCTATTTGTTTATTTACGACCAAACTAGTACTAACTGGAATAGAATTTCTTCACTAAACGAACAGGTACAAGTAACTATTACCTAGCTATAACTGCATTGACATAAACGGTACCTATTTGCAGTTGTGCTATCGTGAATTAGTGGCAGTTTGAAATGTAAATATAACAGGTAAATGCGTATCTATTCATTACAGTAATAGAGTGTAATTATTAGTCTTTAGTAAGTACTTGTACAGTTATGAATAATCCACTTTATCATAAGTAATTGATGTTTACTGTAGAAACAATCGGGGAAATAAAATATGGGTCGCAATTAGCGTCGACTATTGTACGTTTCATTATTATGTAAACACAGTTCAATACGTATATTGTGATATTGTTTTTATAGGAAGGGATTACATCATACCGTATCTTTATAATAAAAACATTGTGTACGTACGTAATACAAACGGCTTAATCGATTTTGATGAATTATTGCGTACCTATTTGAGCAGTTCGGTTTAGGTACATTTAAATTAACGCTACAATCGGTATCTACATAACATAAAAAACTCACGGATATATGCACGTAGGCAGAGGTGCTAGCACCCACATTTCGCCAGTCTAGTTTTAGGTCCCAATGTAGTAGGTAGCGAGCCTATTGCCATTAACCGGGCACTTATAAGCCTGCGATAAATACACACATAACTTCGAAAAGTCATTGGTGTGTGCCATGGTAAAACCTGTGATCGAACCGGAGACCTCGTCTCAGCAGTCCATTACCCATACCACTAGTCTATCGCGGCTATATCGGTATCTAAGAACTTATAAAAAATGTATCCACCCATAACTCACTCGGGTAATAATCCTTTGTGCGTACTTTCAGATGTAGAAATAATCGACTAAGGATCGATCCTTAGTCGATTATTTTCTTGGTATTTATGCGATTATTTTTATGACGTCCACGGGAAGTGATGGGGTGACACTACATAGTAGACAAGTAGATAAAGACCTCGATGTACCATATTCTTAGAAATAAACAATCTATTCTAAATACATGTACAGGTAGATTATAAATTATAAGTTCTAATATTTAGCTCTTAAAGGAAGTGCACTGTATGTAAATTTGTATTAAAATAATAAAATCTTTGCGTAACAAGGTAGGTACTGAATTTACAACATTATATATTTATTATTGTTCTTATCGCTCTTGGCCTGAAATCCCCGGATATTTGAGCGTCTAATTGACCTTTAATTAATTAAAAATATATGTTTTTTCATAGTTGGAGAGTGATGTTCAAGTAATACTAAATCCGGTCTGTTCTACATACATTACAAATGTAACATTTAATTTGTATTAAAATTCGGTACCCTGCTGTTCCCTTAGCATAAAAATTAACATAATACCTATACAGAAGAGCGAGTGTAGTGTAGTTATAATTTTATTTATTTTGACACTATAAAAGTAGTTATTTCATCATTGACTAGCGGCTAGGTCCCGACTTCGGCATTCAGTATCTATTTAACCCCTAGCAGTGAAATAGGAGGTAGGACACGGCGGTATTTCCGCACAATTGAGCAGTCCGACTGGGGAAGTACCTCGGCCCTACAAAATACCGCGGTTATAATAACTTCGTGTTGTGTTCCCAGCGGTGAGTAAGGTAGCCAAAGCTCACTGGAGAATTTGTGCTGTCTGTGGGATGACTAAAGACTTGTCCAGATCAGACCAGGCACAGAAACTCTGTGCTTACAGGGTCGGCAGCGCCAGTGTGGCTTCTCTGGTGTTACACACGTCCATAGGGCACGGTAACCACTTTCCATCAGGTGGGCCGTGCGCTTGTCTGCCACCTAAGTGGTATAAAAAAAGAAAAAATCCAAAAATTATTTCTTGTTGGATGTTTACATCATAAAAGTTATCACCTGCAAACATTTCGAGCTTGCAGGTCAAGAGGTTTAGACTCTGCGTTGATAAATAAGTCAGTCGGGGTAATTTTATATTTATGTACCTACCTATGTAGGTGCACGTTTGACATTTTATCTCACTTACTGATAAGTAGTCTACGATGAGCACATTTGCCTAGAAAATACCCATTCTCTCGAGATATGAAGATTCCCAGGTTAGACTGAGTGTTATGATAATCAATGCGGTGTCGCAGCGAGTCGATATTATAATATAATATACATGTAATCTAAATGAATTCACAAGGACAGCTTATTCTTATTTATCGGAAAATTAGAGAATTTATTGTAAAGGGATTGTATAATTACATACATACATATAGTCACGCCTTTATCCCCTTAGGGTTAGGCAGAGCCGAATTACCACCCACATTTCACCAATCAATGAATTCGGTCCCACGTAATAGGGGGTGAGCCTATTGCAGTCTTCCAGGCACTATTGATGACTCAAGCCATGCATTTGAGACTGAGTCTGTATATATCTGTTTGATGTTATACAGCCGTATCCCTTAGTCGCCTTATACGACACCGCATGGGAAGAGATGCACGCGGCATAAATTATTGTATTAATTAGTTTGTAAATATTAGGCTACGGCACTATCGCATTAGGTTTCCCCTTTACAGGTAATTAAATAAAAAAATAAAAAAAGAGTGTTATGACTTACCTGTCTTCTTCTTGGTCAAAAGTAAATACCTAGATAGACACAAATTATATATCTACAGTCTATTTGATATACAAAAACATATAGGTTACTAGATATTAGTTTTCTAGTATCTAGTCTTGAAAAAACAATGATTTATCACCAAATAACATTTTGTAATTCTTTTCAACTTTTAGTTTTTTTGTAATTGCGAGCTACTTCACACTCTGCTGCCAACATATTATTTAAAAAAAATCATACACACAAAAAATCAAATAGGTGACATAATATAACACACTAGAGTTGCTAGTTTGTAATCGATTCGAAATCGATAGTTACGTCATAAATTTTTAGTCGATTCTAAAATTGAATTATTTGCACTCGACTCGTAAGTCTTCCTGACCTCTTGCTGTAGTGCAACCCTAACTAGGCCGTGTTCACACCAGCACAATTTATAAGGCCTTTTACCTATGTTGGCCAGACCACAATGGCCTACAGTGTCGAGATCGTAGGTCAACTGTAACACTACTATCAGATTTACTGCTCTGTATGGGCTGTTGATAGGCGCTATAAAATACAGTGTTATTTTCGAGAAAACGATGTGAGTATAATCTACATCAAAATAAGGATGAATGGTTTGTGTTTGTCTCTGGAATTTGTTTTTATATTTGAAAGCTTAGGTATTGGGGTGCGACGGAGTAGAATATAACCTAGTATAGCTGGTGAAACTGCTTGGCATGACTAGTACAATAAAAATATAATACAATGAAACTTTATCAACGAGATACTGATGCAGGCTTGATTTCAGGTTTTTTTTTACTAACGCCTCTGACACAAAGTCGGAGCCTATATGAGCGCAATCATTTTGTATCGTTCTCTAGTCTGCATTAATAATTTTAACCCTCGCAGGATCATTTCAGGTTTGGGGTCAAACAGCAGTCACAATAAGCCAATATTCATGACATACCTTTATTTCACCATTGCCTAACCCTCCAGGCGAAATTATATGTATGTGTGATTTTAGGATGAAGGCTTAAACTTTTTTCTATATCAATTATAGAAAAAGTTTAATCTCGCCTTTATCCCTGAAAGGTTAGGCAGAGGTGAATTAACACCCACATTTCACCAATAATCGTATTCGGTCCCACGTAATAGGGGGTGAGCCTATTGCCGTATTAATAATAACGGCCCTAATTCTACTCTGCCGGGAACCACGCGGTACCTATACAATTTTAAAGATGAATGATAAATCGCCTGCTCATTGTTTTCTCAATCTCAGGATAATATTATTATGTATTTACACGCAATTGCGAAGTAGGTGTCTATCTTTTTTTTTATACCACTTAGGTGGCAGACTAGCACACGGCCCACCTGATGGAAAGTGGTTACCGTGGCCTATGGACGTATGCAATATCAGGGGTGTTACACTCGCGCTGCCGACCATGAAGAAACCTTCTGATGCCCCTCTTGAAGAACCCCATATTGTACGTGCTTAGGAAAACCTATTTCGATTGTTGTCTATTTTCTAAACAATTGTATTGAAATGACTACAGGAGGCTATCTCTGACCGCCATCTTTACATGGGAACTAACTCGAACACCCTTTGCAACTTGCAAATAATATCCACTTTACCCTACTGTCCTTACATTGTAGTTTATCTAATCAGAGGTTCTCAATCTTAACATGTGGGATAAGGGCATTTGAGATTTTCAGGCGGCTAGTAGAAGACCTTTTATTTAAAATAGAGTATTAAAATGGCGGAAAGACGGATTGAAAATAATATAGAGACTACAAAGCAGACCAAAAAACACGCTTATCTCTTAGTAAAGGTAATTTGTGCTATCAGTGGGAAGACTAAAGGCTTGTCCTGCTTTGTCTTCTTCGCTGACGACACAGAAACTCTGTGCTTGCAGAGTCGGCAGCGCGAGTGTGGCTTCTCTGTTGTTACAAACGTCCATAGGCCACGGTAACCACTTCCCATCAGGTGGGCCGTGTGCTTGTCTGCCACCTAATTGGTATAAAAAAAACTAATATTATTTAATTTTTATTATTGTGTTTGCGACCGTAATGTGTGTGGAATGAACTTCCTACTGTGATTTTCACAATTTCTTCAATATGGAGAGAACCCCATGTTGTAGAAATTGTGGAGAGAACCTCCTAATGCCTTTCTTGAAGAATCAAGAAGGGCATTAGATGGTTCTTACAGGGTTGGCAGTACCTATGTCCCACCAGGTCGGCCGTGTGCTTATCTGTTAAACATACAACGTGGTCATCGTAATGATTTTTATAATGTATAAAAACATATTCTCAAAATGGGCGGGAGGCAAAATAAAATTGAGAAACTATGGTCTGTGGTAACTGCATCCACCTTTCTGTCTCTAGTCGAAGCATAGTCGTTTATTTAGAATTTCATTCATTATAAAGTCTGATAAAACGTTTATCTTGTAAGACCTCGTGGGAGGCCTTAGTTAGACACTGAGAGGATGTTTTGTAAACCGATACGAGAGGTGACGTACAAAGTTCGAAAAGTGCAGCGAAGACTTCAGTATATCTAAAGATACCTTTACCATGCTGGTCAGTAAATTTTAAAACTATTTTTATAACTAGTCGATGCCCACGGCCCGCATGGAATTTCTGATCACGTTCCCAACTGCAGACCCTACCCAAAACGTGATAATATTTGGCTAGTTCTATTTTTGAATCTTTCGTAGGCCTCGGAATCAGGTGTGAAATCCTAGGAAGCTGGAGACCGCGGGCCCCCTTTTCCCCCTTTTAGTCTGGCCGCTTCAGCTTCGCTCGTGAGATACTTCGAAACCCCGCATCACATCTTTAAAACTTTTTTTTTTTAATACATAGAACACGTCAATTAGACTTCGCCTTGCCTGATGGTAAGTTGAAGGCAATGTCTCAGAAAAGAGGGTCACCATTACCTACACATACCGTGGGACAATGGTGACACTCAGCTTGACGGCCTCATCATATGACTTTTCACGCCCCGCTTAAAGGACCCGGGACTGTAGGAAGAATGAAACACGTGAGCTGGTAATGAATTCCAGGCCTTACTGGTGCGACAGAGGAAAGAGTCACCGAATCGCTTAGTTCTTGATCGGATGAATTATATGCCATGTGCCATTATAATTCCGATAAAATTACGAATAAATAAATACTAAATTTTACCAAAACTTGTAGCAGGACCAAAGCTCCTTGAAGGAGATTTTTAAACCATAAATATGAATCTATCGGATTCGTACATATTTATGCTTACTGCTCTACTACCATGGGTAGTAGCATGATGATATTTAGTCATAATCTTCCTCGGTAAACGAACTATTTAATACAAAATCAATTTTTCAATTCGAAACAGTAGTTCATGAGATTAGCGCGTTCAACCAAACAAAATATCTTCAGCTTTATAATATTGGTGTAGATTTTTTCTTCAATAGAACTCCACTTCTTGGACCAGAAGCCGTTTATAGCATCATTTACCTCAGTTGTTTATGGCAGTTATTTACCCTATAGTTCATTGACCACAATACATCATTATTATTTCATACTTTTTTTAAAGATTCACAAAAAAGGTCATTTAAAAAACTGTTTACTCGAACTTTTTACGCTTATTTTAATTTAAAATTCTTAAAATACTTCTAAATTGTTACAATTTGTATATTTAATCAAACCGATTAAGAATATGAACAATTGTTTTTTGCGCATAAACATAGATTTGTACATTGTTTATCTCAGTGTCTAAGATACAACAATAAACAAACTTACTTATGTAAATTCATTGACATGAAAAGAAACTCCACAAGAAAATAGAGAAATATTAAAATAGCAGATGTTCTGTTTATTGTATTTCTTTGTGCTATGTCAAAGCGCGGTTTTTACAGCACGAGCCCGCAGTCACATATTTATTGTGTTAATTTGTCCGCCATTTTGTTTTTGCACTGAACCAGTTCGTGCAGGAATGAAAAAAGAATTTCCTTTGCCACTTGTCGAGCTATGAAAATAGGTTATGTTACTTTTTTTTTCAATTATGAATGCATTTTATTTGTTGTGCGCATGTGCGAGACCTGTGAAGGTAATTGTCCTCTGCATCAATTAAAGTTTTTATTGTGGTTAGGGAAATATTTTGCTCTTTTTTGCTCACTGCACAGTTCACCTAATATCTATATGTAGAGAATGTTATTGCTATAAACTGCATATAACTATTGTTACAATGATTTGACTGCTGGCACCATTTTTGAGTACATTCTTGAGGCAAACTGAACACTTGTCACACACCTCTCCTTTTATACCCCAACACGAAGCTGCAGACCTGGCTGGTGAGTAACGGGGTTAAATGAATCTTTTAATTAAGACTATTAAATAAAAAAAAATGTTTCAGGTAATACGATTTTTTATTATGTTGTACTTTGTTGTTTAAAGTAAGCCCAACATAAAATAAAATAAGCCAGGCGCTTTAGTCGGGGCTTTACCATTGCCAGGTGGGTGCAAAAGTGATTTTTTAAAACAGTGAACGATATTATATCTCATATATTAATCCCTTCACCTATACTTACAATATTCTCAGTTGAAAGAAATAAAATAACAGAATATAAAGCTTCGGCCCCTAAAATATTGGTGAGGTCAATTTCTTTCCTCTTGATAACGGATTTAAATTTATTTTTAAAACTTTTACGGCATCACATCCACATTTGGCGCTATCCCAGGCATTCTTATTCTGTACTAATTAATTCTCGTCACGTGACATGTTTTGACTGCGTTCGTCGCATCGTAAGAACTTATTCTAAGTGATTACTGTTAGGTAGGTACCTACTGGTAGTTTGAATTTATATCTTGGAATTTTAATGACATATATACTGTATCAGTTTCCAGGTGAGTATTTTCCTTAGGATATCATGTTAAGTTTAACGCTGTTTTTTATTATACAACTTAGGTGACAGACAAGCACACGACCCACCTGATGGAAAGTAGTTACCGTGACCTATGAACGTGTGCATCACCAGTAAAGTCACACCCATGCTACCCTGTAGGAACGGAGAGGTTTTGTGTAGTAGGTACGACACGGCTGTACGTCCAATTAAGCAGTCCGACTGGGGACAGAATGCCGCAGCCATAATAATTTCGTGTTGTGTTCCCAGCGGTGAGTAGGGTAGCCAGAGCTTACTGGAGAGTTTGTGCTGTCAGTGGGAAGACTAAAGGCTTGCCCTGCTTTGTCTTCTATACTGTCGGCACAGAAACTCTGTGCTTACAGGTTCGGCAGCGCGAGTGTGACTCCTCTGGTGTTACATACGTCCATAGGCTACGGTAACCACATACCATTAGGTGGGCCATGTGCTTGTCTGCCTCACGGGCGTAGCCGCGGGCTACAGCTGGTAAAGTAACCTATATTTTCACAACAGAATTTTCACTTTCACAAATTTTATTGTTTTGTGTCAGTTAATTTATTACACTACATAAACATTATTTTCTCCTGACAACTATATATTCAAGCTTAAGATGCGTAGGCACGCTTTGATTTGTCATAAATATTGTTTTACGATTGGTCATGGCGGTCTATTATGAAATAATTATTGGAAGCCATCAAACCGTGGGCGGCCATGATGTGAGATTGCAAATATCGGTCGTCAGTATTGTAACAATATTGGTTGAATACTAAGTGATACTTAGCTTGTTTATCTGATGGTGTGTACTTATAAATATTTAATTAATATTTTAAGGACAAATACTGGGCTTAGACCGAAGAAGTAAAATTCTGCCACCCTGTGTGGTGTCATTTGATAAAATGACCACGCTAATTCAATTGGAGCTCATCTAATTATGGCTGAGTAGCCAATTGCAGACCAAGAAATGGAGAAAAGAAAATACTAGAAAATATTTGACACGCATTCGTGACATCAACAAGTTCGGCAACGTTGCGCAACGTGCGCAAAACTAGATAGGTAGATGACGCGCAACACGACGCGTGGCTTGTCGCTTGTTCGATATGATCATACGTAGAGTCTGGACTCACAGCATTGTTCCACGACCCTGCGCTTCTATTGTACTGCAACGTATTGCAATAATGTTGCGCAACATAGCATGCAATAATGTTATCTAGTAGGTAATATGTTCAGCAACATGGTAAGGCTTCGAACAAGGGAGATCTTGATCATAAGCCCTCTCAATACCCCAATCACTAAGCTGCCAACGCTCTTGTTAATGCGTACAAAATGAAGAAAACCGGTCAGCAACTCAATAATTAACTGTATTATTAGCGGTTGAACGCCAGTGCACCCGTGCACCCGACTGGTTAACCGCCAGAAATAGGCAGCCTTGTCCATGTGGAGTCATCTCTGTCCACTACGCTAACGGTACGATCACGCAAAGTACAAAAGTGGTCTATTTTTAAGTTTAGTACTAGAACCATTAAAATATTGGTTAATAGGATTATTCTCGCCTAAGTAAAGTCTGTGACATTTGAATGAAATTAGTGTTATGTATTCACGAACATCTGTCTGGTGACGGAGAAAGAATACAACTATCACCATTTTATCTCATCTGAAGGGAGTCGTAAAAGGCGACTAACGGAAAAATACGCAGACAATATCACTGATACAGAAAAAGCCTGGCTGCCTAGCGTGGAAACAGTAGGCCAAAGCCTCCCAACATTGGGAGAGGCCTAGTCCAGCAGGGGACTGCGATGGGCTATTTGATTGATTAAGCTGAGTTGCCCAACAGCTATTTTTATACATTTCGTTCACCTTATCGATTGTGTTTTTCTTTTCTATCAGCTAATAGCTAAAATACTCGTCATTCTTTTAGTTCACATATGTTCGAAATTTCTCCTCTAATCAAATCCACACTAAGATAAACGAGTTCGTTACGTCTTCTTTATCACAGGAGATATTTAAAACTTCCTCTTACGTCCATTCAACGAGAATGAAAGTAAGAGATAGTAATATAACAATAAACCCTGATGAAACACGTTTCTTCAGGGTTCCATGGCAGCCGTATTGTCTGTGATATTGCAGGGTCCAAATCCTGGGTTTACAAAGATGTGTAGATATAGTGCAAGAGAAAATGCCGAAAAGCGGAGCCCAGGCTGCAAGTATACTTGAGTTCTGAACACACTCTTATTTGGGCAGTCGTGATCGTGAATAAAAAAAAAAAGTAACTGCAGAGTCACAGTACTGGTATTAGTACTGACGGCAGAGCTTACGTGCCGCTACAGAAAACATTATTTTTATCTATGGTAAAATGTAACAATAGATTATTATCTATGACAAATCCCGCTAGGCCTATTTGTTTGTGTATCTGCCACACTGATACCGCTATCTCGTGAAATATTTTTTATCACACACTTTATCGGTCAGCCATTAGAATCAGTGACCTAATTCTAAATCTTTTCTACACTTTTTATTAGGAAACATGGATGATTACATCCGGGATTGTGGTATCTTTGTTCTAGTTATCTGTGAGATGTGGATGAATCACGATTAAAACATTTTGTCCACGTGAAAAATACCATCACCTATTTTTCACGTGGTCTTTTACCCTCCCTAAAACATAAGGCCGTGAAGTTGAAGGCCACCATTATAACATATCTGATGTCTATAAGTGTGACCCTCATTCCTGAGAGTTTACCCTTAACAACATGTACATAAACAACAGCCAAGTGCGAGTTGGACTCGTGCACGAAAGGCTCCGTTCCAATATTGAGATTATCGAGCAAAAAACGGAAAAAACATTACGTTTATTATATGGAAGTCCCTTTAAATATTGTGTTTAGTATTAGTTTATATAGCAGCAAGAACCAGCCAGCATTAAATGAGGAACGGTCACCAATATCTATTGAAGAGTGAACCGTAATTTAAAAAAATTACCAACTTACACCCAGGTGGTCTGGGAAGGTGAACCGTAGGAAAAAACCGGAAAAATGTATACCTACACTAAATTTTAGATGTCAAGGCTCATGAGACAGACAGACGAACAGCGGAGACAAAGTGAATAATTTTATTTATAAACTTTCGCGGTGTGAATTCATAATTATACAAGGTATCGGGACTTTTCGCGAATTATGTCATGGAACTTACTATTTCTGTCGACGTTTCGGATGCGTTGCAGCACCCGTGGTCACGACTTAACTAGTCTTTGCGCGTCGAGAGGTATGCGGGGAACATTTTTTGAGCGCCTACCCACCATTACGCTTATTATGAATGGTTAGGCTGGCGACACATCACACTCACTATGTCAGTTTTTAACGGCAGTGTGTTTTTTAGTTTTAGTATCTTTATCACTGGATTCCACGTTCCGGATAGTTCCATATACCTTGTATATTTATGAATAATTTTGTTTCATTTCTAACATATTTCAAGACTCGTTTATATGCCATTTATTATGTCTTATTCACTATACTGAATCCTTAGATTCCTTAGAAGATTATGTGGACCCTCCAAGAACAGTTATGTCCAAAGAAAACGGACAGACCACACTACACAGCAACTTCAGCATAACGGATACGTTGCACAGTGCCCATATGATCGAGTTACATCTTGTGAGGTCTCGTCACTCCGTTCACGTTAGATTGATCATTGAGTTCATTTGCGAGTGATTGTGGAGAGGAAATTAATGTCAGTTTGTTTGGCGGTACGATGTATTGTAACTACTGGGCTAGCGTCATCGGTGATTATTGGATTGTTGATCAATGGTATTGTTTATAGGGTTGTCAAGAATGACTTCGGAATGAAATTTCTTTTGCGCTTCAAACAGCCTCTGTGGCGTGGTGATAGTGAGCGCGGCCGGTACGTAGGAGGAGCGTGTTCAATACCCACTCAATGCAAATGTTTCGATTCGCCAATTGGTTGTGGAGGACTGTCAAGTCGCTTCACGGAAACTACCGGAGTTCAGCCAAATCTGCACTTAGTCTGGTAAAACGGACCCCAGACTCTGAGGTGAATGCTTCGGATGCGATTGGGATAAACGTTAAGATGAAGCGCTTTATGGGGGAAAGGCTACTTTGATTCAAGCGTTGCCATGTGGGTAGGCCCCTGGATCGTTCCGATAATATGACGGAGTGCTTTACCAGTTAGGGTCCTCCAGCATGACAACGCTTGAACGAAAATTTTACTAGGTACTTAAGTATATCAAAGTTTAACCAACACAATTAACGCTACCCGTGACCAGAGCGCTGGTTTATTCCTTGCGCAAAGGATTGGTATGGCCATTCAACGTGGCAATGCCGCCAGCTTTCTGGCCATCCTCCCGGTTGACATCGATGGGGAGGAATTCTTTTATGCCTGAATTGCAGGATTGTTTAGGTATATTCTGTAGATAAATCCCATGTGAATTATGTAAATAAAACAAAACTCTCAATTCATTTTCAACTTTTTGGAGATTTATTTTTGTCACGGGGGTATTTTATTGTAATATCATCTTTATTACAGCTACTAAAAGTTGGATGGTTAATGAACGGTTAATGACTTTTCCCGATAACTTATTTTCTCCTACAATTACCATAACTTCGGTTAGGTACTTAAATAAAATAAACAATCTTGATTAATCTTGAACAATCTGTGTGGTGACGGAGAAAGAATACAAGTATCACCATCCCATCACATCCGAAGGGTGTCGTAAGAGGCGACTAATGGAAACATACGCAAACCATATCACTGCGAGAGAAGGAAAACTCGAAATAAAACCCTGTACCAACCCGTCTGGCCAGCGTGGAAACAGTAGGCCAAAGCCTCCCAACATTGGGATAGGCCTAGTCCAGCAGTGGACTGCGATGGGCTAGTTGATGAATCTTGATGTATGTGTTTTTTTAATATGTCTTATTTAAAAACTCTATTTATTATCGCAGGTTTATAAGTGCAAGGTTAATGACAATAGGCTGGGACCTAAACATAACTGGCGAAATGTTCAAAAAATTCAAAAATTATCAAATCCAAGAATACTTGGATGATAAACAAGCTTGGAAATAAGCTGTTCGCTCAACTATGTTACTCAAGTAAATTTTTGTATTTAGATTAAGTAGACTAAGTGTATGTTTGTAAATAGACCAAAAAAAAAAAGAAATGCCTGCTGAGTTTCTTGCCGGAGTCTTCTCAGGTCGGGGCCTCGTTTCGAACCGGTGGTCCATTTACTAAACTGATATTCATGTTCCTTTTTTATTGACGTTTTGTAATTGTTGATATAATGGTTCTCATCATCCTAGCGTTAATACCAGTCGCATCCGAAAGCATTCACCTCGGGGTCTGGGGTCCGCTTTAACTAGTTAGTTAGTTAGGTCAGTTTATTTGTTTAATACGTGTTTTTTTAAAAAGTCGCTCCAAGGTTGTTTACCTTTAATTAAGTACAAAACAGAGCCGGTGGGAGAGGTTATGTCGGACTCGAACCGACTAAAACTCACAACGCTATTGGGTCGTTTTTGGTTGCCGAATGTGAGGTTAACAGGCATATCCCTCGCAGCTCGGCCGGGAGTATTGTTTACTAGTTGTAGCAGTATATTTTTCCTTTTTAGTACTCATGATTTAAGATTTAATATTTTTTTAATAATCAGGTCTGCATATCTCTGAAGGCGTTATGCAGAGGTGTTATTTATTACACCTACATTTCTATAAAAATCTTTTATAGTCACACATAAATGGTTTCAAGTCGTTGAAAATTGAAAACTCCTCATATTCACATTTTATTTATATACCAAACCGAATTACACCAACACTCACTTATATACTTTTATTCCTGTCCATCCTAAGGTTGTCTGGAAGAAGTGATAAGTCAGCCCATTGTGCAATTAACTGTAACTATGTACAAAATAGTATTGGTGTGCAATAAATAATTATCTATCTATCATTAAGATTTGAATTTGAGACTAAAAAGTTGCAATGAAATTTGTTCATTTGTTCTTGTGATGCTTGATCAAACATAGACAGCTGTCAAGGGGCCAGTTTCTAAGCCCTTGTGACTTCCAAAGATGCTACTTGGTATCAGTGGTATCCGAAAAACGTACCTAGTTGGTGAAATATGGTTCTTAACTTAATGCATCACTGCTTATCCCTGTATGAAAATACAGTCGTGAATTTATTGGTAAGCAATTGATTACTAAAATTATACAAATATTCTACGTCCTTGTCTGTTTCATGATTTATGTGTGTGTAAATTTTGGCCCAACCCATCCTGTCGTTAATGCGTTATTGAGTAACAGACAAACAGGTAACTTACAGACTTTACTTTTTACTGTTAAGCAGGAAGCTTGCCATTAATGACATTAGATAATATTCCGAATTAATAATTCAATTTGTCACCCAATTTACAGTGAAATTAATTCAATTTATACTTTGAATATAAATTACTTATGACGGATACGATAACATGAAACTCGTAATATCAAAAATAGGAATTTGACCCTGTAATAATTGAAGATAGGTACCTAAAAACCCACAATGTGTTCTTGCATGCCAACAAGGTAGACCGAAGAGGACTTTAAAATGTACTAAACCACTGTAATTTGGTCAGCAATAAATAATTTTGATTGATTTGAGGAAGAGTCTGTAAACATTTTCTTTAATTTAAGAAATCGTGTTCGTTTTGTTTTCAAAGTCTTAGAAATTAGAATTTTTGATTTGAATTTCAGTAATTCGTTATGTGTTTCAAAAGACGTCGAAGACATTGTCCACATGATGGTAAATACAGTACAACATGCAACGGTTACATTGCAAGGGAAGACAATCTCGCTAAACATGGTCATTAATTCACCTCTGCTTAGATCCAATCGACGATACAGGCGTAAATAAATATAACTGAAACAAAATCCATTGAATATTTAAAAAAATCCAAAAGATCCTGTTACACCCAATCGAAATACCGCCTTCATTCTTAAACAGCTGTAATAAAAAGAGTTCATTAGTATTTATCGACATCCTTTAAAACAAAGTACGACACGAATTCCTTAAAAAAAACCATTTGCAACCTTTAAAAACCTTTCTTAAAAACTTGTTAACGATATTTTTACTCTCACTCGTTATTTTACGTTTCGACAGTCATTAATTTGACTTCGGATCGCGGAGAGTGCGCACGTTTTGTCGATCGATACTTATCGATAAGATTTATCGATTTCGATGCTCGATAACGTGGCACGCCTCACTAAATTCTATTGATTGTATGTTATTAGGCTCTGTCATATAACTATTTCTAACTTCCTTATCGGATTTGCGGTGTGAGTATGCGGTTAACTATGTACCCCGGGAGGAGAAAGTGATATTCCAAAATCTCAGCAGAAGAGGATCTTGAACAGTGACGTGGTGACAATAGACAAATAATTGATCCAACCTCATACATCATAAACATTGACATCTTAGGCCCATATTCTAGGGCCCATTACTAGTTTTTTTTATACCACTTAGGTGCCAGACAAGCACACGGTCCACCTTATGTAAATTAGTTACAATGGCCTATGGACGTGGGTAACACCAGAGGAGCCACACTCGCGCTGTCGACCCTGTAAACACAGAGTTTCTGTGCCGTCAATGTAGAAGACAAAGCAGGACAAGCCTTTAGTCTTCCCACTGATAGCACAAATTCTCCAGTGAGTAGCGTGGTTCCCGGCAGAGTAGAATTTGGACCACCCCATCTCTTCCCATGCAGTGTCGTACAAGGCGACTAAAGGATAGGGCTGTTTAACAACAGACATATATATACAGCCCAGATTCAGCCTCCGATGCATGACTGAAGTCAACAATAGTGCCCGGAATACGGCAATACGCTCACCCCTATTACGTGGGACCGAATACAATTATTGGTGAAATGTGGGTGTTAATTCACTTCTATCTAACCTTCCGGGGGTAAGAGCGTGATTGTATGTATGTATGTAGATTTTATAGACAATTTGTCGAACCTGTCAATCTGTCTATACAGTTTGAACTCAGATAATTCCAGGTTCAGGACTGAGTGTTGTTCTGGAATACGAGCCTTAGATTGGTTCCCTGTTGAAGCCGAGACTTTTGGAAGGGATATTCGACTGCCAATAACACCTCGCCAGTTATTACAATGATATTTTTTTAAGAAGACCGCAGTAGCTTATTGGTATGGGCAATGAACTGCTGAGATGAGGTCTCGGGTTTTACCATGGCACACACTAATGACTTTTCGATGCTTTTCGAAGTTATGTGTGTATTTATCGCAGGTTTATAAGTGCCCGGTTAATGGATTGCCATTAACAATAGGCTCGCCACCACATTGGGACCTAAACATAAACTGGCGAAATGTGGGTGCTAGCATCTCTGTCTACTCCTTCGGTTATGTAGGCGAGAGTTTATGTTATGTTATTCTTTTTTAAATCATATTGGCAAGCAAGACCACACTTTGTAAGTTTCCTGGTTGTTACTTCATAGAGTTTACAAGCGTCACAAAGTCGGTGGTAATTGCCCCGGGCATGACCGCGATGTGCCGACAAAGCGTTTACCTCACAAACATCTTTGAACGCTCACTTATGGTTCTTAAACGGAGATTTCTACACGAAATTACAGCCAATAGTCTGAGAAACGAAGAAAGCTACGTGTTTCGTTCGTTTTTGAGCTTAAAATACTAGAATTATTTACTATTACAAGTCTTAAGTCGGAATAAGAGAGTATAATCATGCTATTTGCTATAAAAACCAATGAGAAGAGGAGATAATAGACTTCGCAGTGTAATTTAGGTCCACTGAGAGAGGCTTGTCCAGCAGTGGCCTGCGATAGTCTAATTGATAAATTAATCCCTGGAAATCCCTGGAACCCTGATTAGTTTTGGCCGCCAGTCCTGGCGATCACGATGCTGTGTGCCATCCCCTCACTATCCCTCCACTATAGAGAGTCCCTGGAATAAAAGTACACCCTGTACACTTCTGTTATGAAATAATGGTTACTGTGCCACAGTGAGTAGCCAAGACCAAAATATAAAATGCCCGCTGAGTTTCTTGCCGGTCTTCTCAGGCCGCGTTTCGAACCGGTGGTTCATTTACTTAACTAGTTTTTATATTTCCTTTTGCATTGACGTTTTGTAAGTACCCATTTTATGGTAAATACAGAATAAATGATTTTTGACTTTGACTATGAACGTCCATTTTCTTAGTTAAAATAATAATAATAATAAATATATTCCACGACATTCTTACACAACGCTATCTGGACCCATGGTAAGCATACTAGCTTGTGTTATGGGATCTAGAATGAGGATAAATATACTTAGATACTTTTTTTGTAAATACATACATATTATACATAGAAACACCCAGACTAATGCAAATATACATATTCATGCATACAAATATTTGCACTGAGCGGGAATCGAACCCGCGCCCCATGCATGGCAGTCGAATGCTCTACCGCTACGCCACGGAGAAAATCTTAGTTAGAAGGAAAGCAAAAGTATTTTAATTTAACTTATTATCTAATTTACATAATTGATATCTGCTTGTAAAACAAATTATTTGTCATTACACATTACCTACATTGTATTATAAATCAATAGTAGGTAGTTTCACAATCATAAATTGACATTGCGTGGCTGTCAGTAATTAGAACACAAGACGTCAGTTTAAAATGACACTGTTGACAATCTTTGTATCTTTGTTTATGGGCTAATTTCGCATAATGAGGACTTAATTGTACTGTTGTTGCGTTAAGGGTAATAGCGTATTGACCTTTGCAATTATTATTATTTTTGCGAGGTTTTATCCGCTGCTTTCTTATCTATGTGAAGTCTGGGAGACTGACTGATCGATTATAAATAAAAACTGAATGTTGCTAAGCTCAAAGATCGAAAACGACTCAACTAATTCGGTTATTTTTTTTAGTCTGCTCCTTACGGCACATAGAAGGTCTTAATAAGAAAAAAAAGCATTCTCATGGATCACGGGAACGCGGTAACAATTCAAAATATCAAATAAGTTCTACCTCTAATTTTCAACATACGAAGCCGACAAAAAAAAAACCGATGTAAAAAAGATTTAAAAAAAAAGCAACGAACAGAAGACTATCCCTTAATGCTTGATTGATTCATGGTTACTGTATTCAAAACTGGGACAGGTCCAGCTGAATGGCTCACGTACAACCATATTGTTAAAACAAAAAATATTAATCGAGCTCTCAATTTCGTTTTATTTTTCGTTGGTGGTTCCGTATGTTTGTCTTGCTATGTTACGTGATATGTTTTGTTGCGATATTTTTTCTTATTAAAGTCGTAACTGAGAACACCGCGCACTTGATCCACGAGTCATTATTTCCTCTGACAGAGAATTTTTCACATAGATACAAACTGGATTATATATTTTTTTAATTTAGCATTCAGGTGGCAGACAAACACACGGCCCACCTGATGAAAAGTGGCTACCGTGGCCTATGGACGCGTGCAATACCAAGGGCTACACACTGGCGCTGCCGGCCCTGAAGAAACCTTCTAATGCCCCTTTTGAAGAACCGTATACTGTAGGCGCATGGAAAAAAACAGCAGCAAGGAGTTCATTCCACACAGCTTGAGCGTGCGTGTGATGAAGTTTCTTTCATACCTCACAGTGCGTACCGTCTCACATTGCAATGTGTGGGGATGAATTCCCTGCCTATGGCCAGCGGTGCGTTGATATAGAAATGATTGGGTAAAAGCAAATACATACAAATATTTGTCCTTCATGAGAATAGAACCCAAGATTGCTTCGTTTTTATACAACTTAGGTGGCAGACAAACACACGGCTCATCTGATGGAAAGTGGTTCCGTGACCTATAAACGTGTGCAACACCAAGAGAGTCTAACACAAACAGTAGGATATTCGTAGTATTTTTTCATTACCAACAAGTTGAGGATCTTTTGTATTTAATAAAAAGTCTAACAAAGATGAAAAAAAAAGGGATCTCTAAAACTAGTAAGAAATCAATTTGATTGAAGTATGACTCATCCCTTCACAAACATAAAGAGATCTTCATTTCGAAACTGATTACAAAGGATGGCGTATCCAAACAAAATGGTTATAAAAACGCGGTGTGCGAAAATACGCCTGCTAATAACTAGTTGAAAATAACCGTTATTCGTTACTGTTATTTGTATAATTCGATATGCTCGGCTCGGTTTGTACAAGAGGTTTTGTAGTCCGCTTTTTGGGTCACCGTGATTGCTAATACGCGATTTGATATACCTGCCGCTGTAAAAAAAAATATATTACAATTTTGTAATTGTTGCAGAAATTTGAGATCAATATCAATCACTGTTACTAACGTAAGAAATCTTTTAAACTGGTACTTACGGTCAGCAATAAAAATTCAATCTTATTATTAAAGCCAATAGACAGTTTATACTACGGTCAGTTCAACACTTTAGACCTTTTGAACCTGAAGCAATATACTACCTATATCAATATACATAATATTATGCCGCTTGGTTCCGGCAGAGTAGAATTTGGGCCACCCAATTTCTTCCCGTGCGGTGTCGTACAAGGCGACTAAGGGATAGGGCTGTTTAACATCAGACAGATATATACAGCCCAGACTCAGCCTCAGATGCATGGCTCGAGTCAACCCCCTATTATGTGAGACCGAATTCAATGATTGGTGAAATGTGGGTATTATTAATTCACCTCTGCCTAACGCTCTGGGGATAAAGGCGTGATTATATGTATATATGTGTGTGTATAATATTATATTAATAAATGATGAAAATACAGTTATAACAATATGCATTATTACAATCCTGTCAGACAAGAGTACTTAATTAAGTAATTATATCTATTTTATTATTTTGTAAAAAATGTAAATATATCGTATGAATTTCTGCATCTATATGTAATGGAATTAATTTTCAGTGAAAATAAAGCATTAAAACCTTTTTAATTTGTTTTTGTGTTAAAGTGCTTACTTACATTTGTCTAAATACGCCTTTATTTAAGAGTTACATAAAATTATTATAGAACATCACAAAACAATGAGAGGTTTCATAGAAACTTCTATGAAATAGCGAAGTATTATGCCGCCATACTAAGCTATCATCATGTAATTTATTATTACTAGATGAGCGGATAATTAAAAATGATTAAAAACGATTAAATACGAATGGAAATATTTTTTACCGCGCTTTTCCTATTCTTATCTCATTTAAGAAACTCGGAAAATAATGTATTATTTATTACTACATTCCTGATGTCAACTGACGAGTTTTCTACCATAATAATATTCTACCATTCTACTTCATCATATTAAACAAGAGGTAATGAATAAAATTACTACCAGGCACCAGCTCGATTCAAGTATTGCATTTTCAATTGTTCATTTTCATGAAATGAGGTTGGCATTATCGGGCACAGCTGGCGGTGGAATTTGAATATAGTTGCAAACTAAATGAGGGACTGGATTTTAAGGTGTTCTCATCGCAGGTATGAGGATTTGCAGTAGCACAGAGATTATGTGAAAATTAAATAGAGTGTAGGGTTTTGTATGTATACAGAGTTAAAAGAAATTCGCTTTGGTTTTTACACATTTGGTGAGTTGCTTTACGATCTCCAGGGCCTAAACCAACTTCACCTGCAAGCCGGTATATCTACTCACTAACGCATGATTCTCTGGTGCAAATTTAAACGTGTAAATTTAACCAAAAGAGGAGAAGGAGTAGGGGGAAGTCCCCTAGTACCGGACTCCTAAGGTTTTTCATGAATAAAATAAAAAATATTTTCAGGAATGTATATTTATTTATGATTTACAGAAGGTAACAAAGATAGAAATCAAATAAAATTTTGAAAAAGCAACCTCTGCTCTAAACATAATTAATATCATTAATCATACTTTGGTCACAAAAAATATAATTTTAAAATGTAGCACCTAGTACCGGACGGGTGTTTGTGCCGTACCACTAGCAACGGACTTTTCAAAAGAGTCTGCATCGATCGCATATGTAGCCATCTCCACACTCTGGAACGTCTACACATGCTTCATGTGCCCACCCAAGACACGATAAGCATTGGATCCAGTCTTTGATGTAGTCTTCTAAGCAAACTACACAAATTGTTGTGTCTGTGTTAGATATTTATTATTGTATTTCTATTTTCTTAGCTTTATCTCCATTTTTTCTTTTGAACTTCACGCCTTTAGCTTGTTTTCCTTTCTCTATGCTCTTTCCTTTACTAAGTCGTAGGCTAACTTCAAAAACTCTTTTTTCATGAGCGGCATACATCTGTTAAATAAATCTTTGATGTTTTATACTAAGACTTCTTCATACTGTTCTGAAAAAGTGTGAGTGAACCTACCCAACTTTGGCTACATCGACAATTCGTCTCCACTTTTAATGCTTTAATCTTGTCTTGTAAAGTGTTTTCAGGAACTTGATAAACCATTGCGGCTTGTTTTACACTCATTTCCTTGGACAAAACCTTATCAATAGCTGTTTACAAGCTCTGTGGCTCTCACGATCCTTTCTTTTCTTTGTCTTCCATTTCGTTTCTCTTCTTTTGCCTACATCTGAAAAGAAAATTAAATAAATTGAATAATTAACGTAAGTTATTACAAGAAATAAAAAAAAATATCACTGTCCGGTGCTAGGGGATGACTTAGTGTCCGGTATTAAGGGACAGACAATATCGTACATTAGGTAGTACCTACCGAAATGGTTTCAAAAATCAAATCAAATTCTATCGGTTTACCGATAACAATCAAATGCTAGTTCAATTATCGATTACCATCAATATATAAATGCATAAATGTGCCAGAACTACTTACGTTGATCTTACATGACGCCGCGAGTTCCCGCCAAAAACAACACACACCCTCTCCCGCTGCGGCCTTGCGCGTCACTGGCGAGCTGCGGCGCGTGATCCTGTAGCTATGTACCCCCCTCGCCCCTTTCACTAGTAGTTCGAATCGAACAGTTTTATACTTGCTTGGATAGTACGACTGTCCGGCGGTAGGTGCCGTCCGGGGTTACGGGACTTCCCCCTAAGCTTAATCGTTACAGGTCCGAAGTACAGGTCTAAAGACTCAGAAACAACTGAAAACAACGCTAAAGTGATGATGAAGATACGAGTAAAACAGCATTGTTACTAAATATTGATAAAATTACATAAGAATTCAGACGGATAGACATAAATGGAACCTTCCAATTAAGCTATTAAAAGAAACTCGGAATGATATGATATATACTTCAATACAAGGAATTTAAAAACATAAATATAATATTCAACTATTACGTTACAAAGTACAGCCAAAAGCTTATGATGCACAAAAACTAGTGAGACCTCTCAATTACATGTTACAAAGTTGAATTTATAGTGATGCACGATTGTTAAGTGTTGTAACAGATGCGACATAATATTATGCTAATAATGACAGATGAATTTATAAGAAAAAGTAACTCGAGACATTATCCTGAAACGGGATAACCAGTTAATATCGCATGTAAGAAAAAATTGTTATTATAGCTACTTGTAAACACTCTGGTCCTTGTAGTCTGGCACATGTTAAACTGAATATTTGTTATTATGAATATTTGTTGCTGTAACCGTCTGACAGGTGTGTTACTATATATGTCAAATAGATGATACTACATAAAGGTGCATTTTGACTAAGTATCATTAACTACAACTCGGTAAGGTTGTCACACCTAAGTTCAACATATTTAATTTTGTTTTTTTTCTGCTGTCCGTACCAAATTCAATATCCATTTCTGCCTAATCCAGTAACGTTTACAGGTGACACCATATTTTGTTAGAAAGAGCTGAAACCAAAGAATCAATTTCATTTTTACAGTTTAGGCACACAAAGAGCACCTATGAACGTAAAAACGTTACAATTTATGTCAAGAAATAATATAAAAATATTAAATTAACCATTGCAAAATGATTCTTTCGCTGGTTCGGTAGGTTAGTTCTACTGAGAAGATACCAGCTAGAAACTCAGAGAACTATATTAGAACTAGATTATCTTCTTTTTTTTATTTGCTTTTATAACAATTTATTTTGTGAAACTTATGTTGACCACGCATTTACATCATCAAGCTTATTTACTTTATAGTAACCTTTATCAATTAAAGTTTTTTTCATGCCTAGTATATCTATACTAATATTATAAAGAGGAAAGATTTGTATTTTTGTATGTAACGAATAAACTCAAAAAGTACTGGACCAATTTTAATAATTCTTTTTTCATTAGAAAGCTACATTCTTCGTGAGTAACATAGGCTACTTTTTATCCAGATATTCCCATTGGATCAGGATTTACACGGGTGAAACCGCAGCGCGGTGCTAGTCTACCAATAAAGGTCAATTTCAAATCGATACGACAAATTGAAGTCACCTACGTTATATGTTTACAAGCGATGTTAATAAAAATGTAATGAAATAACAGACAGGTATAATAAACCAAATGTCCTTGAAATTGTCTTCTGTGATGACAATCTTCCTCACATTTATTCTAATTCGACATAACATGAACATGATAATTTGTAATTCCCATCATGGTTACACAAACAATCGTCTTGACAACGAGAGATTAACTGCTAATAACGTTTCACATAACGTTAATTTACCAAAACATGATATCATAATAAAATATCGCAATAAATAGCGTAACAAGCTGCTTGGATTCCCGCCAAAAATAAACACCAATGTCTATCACCAAATTACAAAGACCTATGCACTTCTAATGAGTTATTTGACATTAGATTCAGGTGGGAGATATGTTGGGGCTCATCTTAGTTTGGCGTATGATGTTCTAGATTGGATGAGTATGTCGTCTTGGAATTCATTTTATGTAGAAACTTTGTATGAAGTAGGCTGTCAATAAATCTTGGGTGTTATTGATGATATGTTTTAACACTGGTGTTTTCCTTGGCCCGCTACTTGAAGTGCTAAAGAGATTGAGTGTAATCGTTGAAAGATTGAATAGTACAAAGTTAACTTTCGTAGAATGTTAGGTATTAGAAGCCTTAGATATAGTTACTGGCATATATCTTGACCTCAATCACGTCGCAATATATATTTTTTATTGTGTCTTTAAAAGATGATTACGCCGGCACGCTAGCACTCAAATCAATCACGAATGCTATAAGGCCTTGTTTCTCTCACCACTTGCGGTCACATGTCACGACTCCACTAGTAAAGCCTTAGAGCAGCCCTCTATAGGACTGCACTCGTTGCGGTCTATATTTGCTGTAGACGGCAGCGTCTCCCTTGAGAGGGAGGACACGGCGGTATCTTCGTTTTTCTCGCCGATGCAGTTACCAACGAGGCCTTACATAAATATTTTGTAAAATTATTACATAAACAAGCACAAACTAAGATTTAATTATGATAGGCAGGTACTCGTTGATCAAAACTTAATCGATGTTTCAATATCGAAACATAATTACATAAATCTATTGAAATAAGATTCATAAATTATAGAAAACCGATTGAGTGACGTAACGCTAAACGAATAGCCGTGTCTTGTAAGTGACCTTTTTGCGTTACAAGACATATATTATGCATAATGGTAGATTTACCTATGAATGAATTAATTAATTTCTTTATGTATAAGCAACAAATGTTCAATATTTGTTAGTATTACTTATGTCAATGTTAGTAAAATAAAAGTATGTCTATGTCTTAATGTTGACAAGTTAACCTCAAAATAGAATCGAAGACGGTTTTAGAGTCCTTCGCTCGAAAGGGTAATCAGGAGTTTTGGCGCCAACATGAAGAATGGCGTATCGCGGTACTTTTTTATTTTCCAAAAGTGGTGTGATTTCGAGATTTTATGTATAAAAATGGTGGATTTTTAGATATAATATCTTTGACAACGCACACAAGTGTGGAATGTGGCAACTAACAGTGAATTGTGACTTTTCGTGTTGGTTCCAAACCTCCCTAGTGAGCCTCTAGTAAAGTCCCCACAACTTTACTGAGGACCGTAACTTGAAAAACTTGACATTGGCGTCTCGCCATTAATATAAACTACAACGGGACATTGGCGGATTGATGCTAAAAGCACAGAGCCATTAATCAAGAAAAGAAGAAGAAGAAAGGGTAATCAATGAAATCCTATTAATAAAATTCTGTAAGAAACAGCACGCTGACAGACGTACATATCTGTCAGCCGGCTGTCTGAACCTCAAAAAAGCTTAAATGTTGACAAAGTGTATATTGCCGCTATTACAAAAATAATAAAATTTAAATATCATACTGTTCTTTAACAAAATTATACTTAGAATATTATTTTAATAGGTACTGGTTGAAAAACTGCAAGTAGATACAGGAATTACTAAACTTGCTAGTAGAAAAAGGAATAAAAACCGATTGCGTGATTTCCGACAGAGTGGAATTTGAACCACCCAATCTTTTACCATGCGGTGTCGTACAAAATAACGTAACCTTACCTTCCAGGGATAAAGGCCTGGGGACGAGTTGGGGACTCTGTAGTCCCCACACCCGAGAAGAGGGCCAGATCGTGAGAGATGGCCCTGGGTCGGCCAGGGTGCGAGGGATATGCCTGTCAACCTCACCTTCGGCAACCAAAGCGTCCCACAGGCGGCGTGCTTTTTAGTCGGTTCAAGTGCGACATAACCTCTTCCACCGGCTCCGGTGGGAGAGTATCCGTGGGGATTTTGCTCACGTAAATAAAAGGGATAAAGGCGTGATTATATGTATGTATGTATGATATCGTAAAAGAAATTCACTGATAGAAAAAATACCGGTTAAAACGAAAGAACCTGATGAAATGAAATTTGAATTATTCGGGTAGAATTCGATTGAGCACAAGCTTAGAGATTGGTGAAGAGGTATTTCAAGGATATTGGGAATGACAGATGGAGCTGACTGGACCCCAGCAAAAGCAGACGCGTGCGTGCCTCTTCATACATGGGGACGAGATGGGGACTCGGGGGTCCCCACACCCAAAGAGGGCCGTCTCTCTTGGCCGACCAGGGTGCGAGGGATATGGCTCAGATACCTAATCTCACCTCTGATAACCTACGGCCCACACATTGTGCCTTTTACTCGGTTCAAGTCCGATATAACCTCCCCCACCGGCTGCAGTGGGGGGTAGATGGGGGGGGTATTATGCGCACAATAAAGTAAAGGATAGTGAGGTGTTGTCAACCTCGCTTAGTTATGTTTTAACAAAATATATCGTTATTTGAAGCATCCAAGTCAATTAACCTTGTATTGATGAGCCTTGACATGCATAATACATCAATGATTTTTTATAATTTTGGGCTTCTTATTTATAGATATACTTTAGAAACCATAATATATATTTACATACAAACACCCGGAGCAATGCAGATCTTCAAAAGATTCTTCAAAAGGGGCATTAGAAGGTTTCTTCAGGGTCGGCAGCACGAGTGTGAAGTTCCTGGTGTTGCATAGGTCCATAGGCTACGGTAACCACTTCCAAACAGGTGGGCTGTATCAAGTATACAGCTCTGCTACCTAAGTGGTATATAAAAAAAATATTCATACAAAAATATGATGATAAATTTGGGAATCTAATTTATTTATTTATGTATTCAACTTTATGCACAGTAATTTTGTACAAAGGCGGACTTAATGCCAAAGGCATTATCTAACAGTCAACCTTAGGGTGACGCAGAGATACATTGAGGTAGGTGCAGTGCACTATGTTCACAATAATAATACATACATTATACATACACACTATAATACATAAGAAATTCATACACATACTTTTAAATATATTAGGTACTTATATATATTCGTATAATATATACTTATATAATATAAACTTACCCATACTTACATAATTATACATAATGACAAAGTATTTTTAATATTAAAGGTTTTACACATTACTATGACTAGGGGCTACTGTAGTAGAGCTGACGTACTTTGTACTTGAACGTTGCACGGTTAGTGGTCATCCGGATTTCGAGAGGAAGCGCATTCCAGAGGAGAATTGCTTGCACGAGGAAAGAAGAATGAATTAGACTGGAACTATGAGTAGGACAGTGGAGAAGACGGTTTTCAGCTGACCGCAGATTTCTGTTGTGATGAGAACCAAGTAGCTGAATATGAGATGATAAATAAGAGGGGACATTAGGAGTGGCTAAAATTTTATGTATCATCATCACCGCCCTCAAGCTGTGTCGCTGACGTATCGGCAACCATCCTAACTCCGAACGATGAGCTGAGACGTGATCATATTTCCTAAGGTTAAAGGTGAATTGAATGCAATTGTTGAGAAGGCGGTCGAGTTTATTGAGCAGATCTGCATTCAGGTCGAGATAGCATACATCACCATAGTCCACGATTGGAAAGATTAGCGTTTGCATTAGCATTGCCTTGGTTTTGGTTGGTAGAAAATTTTTGAGACGATAAAGACTACGCAGCATTCCTGTAACCCTCTGACAGACCTTTGTAACTTGAACTTGCCAGTTCAAGGTGGAGTCACACAATCTCTAATCCACCTCTGACTTAACATTTCACCACAACGCCACACTGTAATATTACTGGTAGAGTACCTACCGCGTGATTACCGGTAGAGTAGAATTAGGGCCACCCCATCTCTTCCCATGCGGTGTCGTACAAGGCGATTAAGGGATAGGGTTGTTTAACATCAGACAGATATATACAGCCCAGACGTAGGAGGTAGGACACGATGATATTTCCGTCCATTTGAGCAGTCCGACTGGGGAAGTACATCCGCCCTACAGAATACCGCGGCCATAATAACCTCGTGTTGTGTTCCCAGCGGTGAATAGGGTAGCCAGAGCTCACTGGAGAGTTTTTGTGCTGTCAGAGGAAAGACCAAAAGCTTATCCTGCTTTGTCTTTTACACTGACGCCACAGAAACTCTCAATGCTTGCAGGGTTGGCAGCGCTAGTGTGACTCTCTTGGTTTTGCATGCGACCATAGGCCACGGTGACCACTTTCCATCAGGTAGGCCGTGTGCTTGTCTGCCACTTATGTGGTATAACAAAAAAAAAAAACGTGGGACCGAATTCGATGATTGGTGAAGTGTGGGGGTTAATTCATCTCTGCCTAACACTCCGGGGATAAAGGCATGATTATATGCATGTATGTATGCATACTACAATAATATATTTACACATCTAGTGATGATAAAAAAATACTAGATACTGTATAGAGTAAAGACTCTAGTTAACGAAAAATATAGCTTTTACTACACCGTATAAATATTTAAAAGGAACAGTATTTATCAAAGTTCGTTTACCCGTTACCGTTTTGTATGCCATCGTTCATTACTTAACGAGCCAGTGGAGTCATAATCTAGCCTAGATTTAGCCACATTTGCATACAGCTACTCAAATACTGTTGTCCGTATGTATCACATTCACTTTTAATTACGTAATATGGCCGCTTTAAACAACGTATTTATTGAATTGTAAACTTGTCTACATAATTGATTATTATGACAATGAACATAAAGGAACGTGGTAACTGGTTTCTTGTGGATTAATAAATTATTAATATGTTAGGTATAAATAAATGATAAAATAATCAATATTCTACGTTATTCTACGCATCGTTATTTAGACTGAGAGTAAGCATAGCACGAGTAGGTAGTGTTATAGGTTCTAGAATGCGGACAAATTTATAAAATAGTTGTTTCTAAAATGATTTAAGTACAGATCATTTTAGAAACTACCTAAGTAGTATATAAATTTTATAAAATATATACGTCTCTCTCTTTCTATTCTGTTTAATACACTTTCTATTTAGTTTAGCGGATAACTACACCATATCTTTTGTTTTTATAACATTACTGTCCATCCCAAGGTTGTCTGGAAGAAATCACTTCAGCGATAAGGCCGCGCATTATACATTGAACTGTATACATGCTACCTACTTGTCCTACTGTAAATCTGTTGATGTACAATAAATAATTATCTTTCTATCTATCTACCCAGACCAATACAAATGCATTTATGCATACAAATATTTGCACTGAGGAGGTATAGGACACACGTGACCTCTGTTTTAGCAGTCGAACATTCGACTTTATTATTTACGGCATAGATTAAATTTTTGTATACACCTGTAATTTGTATAGGTGGTCACATAATAATATAATAATCTACGGGTGGTCAGATTTTTATTACAGAGATATTATCAATCTTGTACCACGTACGTATATTTTATCAGACCTTTACGATGCAGCTATGCGTAGCATTTTAATGGCACAAATAGTTTGTCACCTGTTATGACAAATACATTCCAGGTGAGAAATTTTGTGACTGTGTTGCCAAATTTATTGTCAAACACTAGTGGGAATATGTCATACTACACACGTGGCAGCCGACCAATATATTATATAACGACAGTAGATAAGCAGGCATATATTTATTCGCAGAAACGGTCTGCTGAATTTATTACTTCAATAAAATACTACGCGACTAAAGTAGACTAAATTAGAAAGTTCTTACAGGATTGTACACGTCTATAAACTAAGGTAACTGTTTCCCATCAGGTGGGCCGTGTGCTTGTCTACCACCTAAGTGGTATAAAAAGAAGCTTCATCCGCATTCCGCACGAGGTACAAAATTTGCCACTGGCAATATTTTTTTAGAAAAAGAAACAGAAAATATCGAAATTTTGCCTTGAAGAAGCTGCCATTTGATCTACATTATCCACTTACACTGTCGAACTTTTTAGGGCTTCAACTTCAACAGCAGTTACGTAAGCTGAAAGCTAACCCTGAGTTGAAAAAAAAATTCAAACGATGATAGTATCAATTTCTAGTCACGATGGTTCAATCATAAACACTATACATTTAAACCAAACTGATCAAAAAAGTAACGGACATTAAATAAATCTATTGTAAAAATCAATAATATATAGTTCGACCGACTTTATTTGCAAAATTGATACTTGTAAGTCTTCATTTTGATATACATCTTTAGATTGGCCCAACAATAGCGAAACTGGAGCATACAGAACATTGATTGTTGTGAAGCATAACTGTGTATCTGTTTGCGAAACGGTTCGCAACAATAACTACGTATAACGTTGCTAGTTATTGTTATTGTATAGTTTTGGCATCTTGTCTGGTTCAATGCCAAGGTTGGCACGTGTGATCTCATTGTGTAGGAAGATTTATTTACATACGCAATAATGAAGATAGTTGTATTGCATTTGGTTCGTTATTTTTAGGCCGTGTTTGAAATGTGGGTGTTAATATACCTCTGCCTAACCCTCCGGGGATAAAGGCGTGATTATATGTATGTATGTATGATGTTATTGAAAAAGATGCATTTTTTCATGGTTAAATTTTCCATATGTGAACTGATAGCCTTTTCGTAAAATAGTTGAAGATAGAGCTTATGCCATGTTGTTTTTATAGGGTTGCGTACCTTAAGAGGAAAAACACGGATCCCTTATAGGATCTCTTCGTTGTCCGTTTGTCCGTCTGACTGACTGTCTGTCTGTCTGTATGTCTGTCAAGACATTTTTCTCAGGAATGTGTGGAGTGGAGGTATCAAGTTGAAATTCATACCACAGACTTGAGTCTGTAACGTCTTGAAACTGTGCAAAAAAGTCCTAGTGAGGGCCCTAGGGGTGGGAGTTCTTTCACCGTTCCGCAATGCGCGAAGGCGACTCGGGCGTCAGAGGCCGTTGAACGACCTCCGTCCTCCATGAACGCGAGCCTGGAGGTGACAGGTGGAGCCGCCTGTTACCCCAGTAGAAGCAGGCCGAGACAGCGGCGCGATGTGCCCGCTTTTTTTTCTGAGGATAAATGGACCTCAAAGGTTTACATGAGGATGCCGTAAGGCGACAGCGGTCAAGTGTAAAAACAAATACTGTGGCAATAGTACAAGTGTATTGCAAAATGTAACTACAAGTGACATCAATCAACAGATTAAATGGTCAAATACGTAGGTGGTGGCGCGTGGGCCAACGTGTGCGAGTGGACTGTATTGCGGGGTTGCAGATAACTGTTCTATTGACACTTTACACACAAAACAAGACAGGTGGCCGGGCTGCCGCGGATTCGATTCAGGCAGTGAATGCAGCCCGAGAAATTAGGGGAGGATGCACTAACCTTCACGACCCACGTGTTTTTCATCGCAGCCGGTACACGGATCTTCTCTTCCTTGCTCAGGAGCTGCCGTCAGCGTCACTAGATCCCTTGAGGAACACACGAGAGGCACCATCCGATCGGTAAAGGTCTATGAAGCGGTTAAAATACAACAAATATTATTCATTTCTGAGAGACGCGCGCGCGCGATCGCCTTTACGCTGGCTAGTTCAAAGCGGCACTGAGCGTCTATATTTCACAAATGGCGGACGGAAGCCATATCTATGATTAGTGCGGGAGAGGAGACGGGTATAAAAGGAGTGGGTTTCCGTGTCAAAAATACAGTTTCCACTTCGGCGCAACCATTCCCCCCGGCTTGAAGGGTTACCTTCGAAACGACAAATGCGAAACAAATCTAAAGTCTAATCTAAATCTAGGTTTGGGAAATAACAACTAAAATATAAACCTAGATTGGAGCTCGTGCCTACTGCTGGCTAGGCAGCGGGCAGAGGCGAACAAACAACACAACGCAACAGTCTCGACCAAGACGAGACGCGATTAGCCAACAACAAATAAGGGTCTCTTCACGTGGGACCGATACAACAAGCGAGTGCTTCTTCTCCTCGGGTGGTTCGGAAACCGTAGTGGGATTGAATTGACTAACTGGCCACCCATCTAACGCGGCATGAATCCAGGACGGTCCACCAAACCACAACGGGTGATCCAAAATTTGCGAAGGAAGCAATCCACGAGAGAGACAATCGGCTGGGTTGTCGGTGCCAGCAACGTGAAAGAGATTATGTGGCGCCAATTCAGATTGAATTTTGCCACTCTATTAGCGACGAATGTGTCCCAACGATGGGGCGAAGAGTGGGCCCAACACAAAGCGACTGTTGAGTCCTAAAAGCTAAAATTCTACTAATATTAATGCGAAAATTTACAATTATGTCAAATAAATTACCTTAAAGATTCCGACCACAATACAAAATGTCATTAAGCGACACGGAAGTGCTAGTCTTAGCACTGCCATCCAAAACTACGCGGAGTTTTAGTAGTAAGCTTATCTTCTCTAATAACTCCGCGGTGCGGGATAATGTACGAAGGCTGGGTCCCGCCAGTGTCCGCAGGCGCAGGTGAGATGTAACCTTTATCTAAATATTCGTTAACAACCTCATCATAGGCCCGCTTCGACTTTGGGGACGCCTGCATCTTTCGTTCCAAACAAAGAAAGCGTTTTTCAGCGGATACACGGGAGCCACCGAGCGAAAACTTGCGGATGGTAGACTCCAGTGGCGGCTCGACGGTGCAACAGAACGAAGCAGTCGAGTGACTAAAGCTATCTATAGAAGCGGGTGCGGAACCAATTATAACAAAACCAAGAACTGTTTCCAGTGCGTGCGGAGCGGGGTACGTCGGTCCCCCTTGAACCTTACGTGATAACTGGAGGTGCGGGAGAATCGAAGCGCCGATCAATATATCGACGACTCCAGGAACAGCGTAAGTCTCATCTGCTAAAGGCAAGTCTTTAAATTTCGTTAATAAAGACGTGTCAACCGGGACGGTAGGCAACTGTTCAGCTATTCTATCTATAACGAGCGAATCCATGTCAAACCAAATATTATTATTAAAACGAGATCTAAACCTTGTTTTAACGGTGCCACGAACAGCTGACCGTAAGCTTCCAAAACCCTTCACCACTGAGCGGGTTGAACGCTTATCAACATTGAAACCAAGACGCCGACAACAATCTTGAGTAATAAAATTACTTTGCGAAGCGCCATCTAACAGCGCTCGAACAATGCGCGGCTTACCTAATGCATCAACAATAACAACGCGAGCGGTCGCAAGACACACAGTAGTGAGTGCAGCACTAGCGGAGAACGAACACAAGGTGACGTCATCCGCGGCGGTCACCGGGCGGGCCGGAGCGCGCGCGAGCGCGGGCTGCGGCTGCGGCGCAGGCTGCCGTGTGTCACCGCTCGACGAGCCAACCGTGCTCACATTGGATGCGGCATTACTATTCTCAAAATGAAGCAAAGTGTGGTGTCTCGCTTGACATTTGCGACAACTATTTCTACTATTACATAAAACAACGCGGTGTTTAGTACCGAGACAATTAAAACAAAAATTATTAGCGCGAACAAATTTATAACGATCACTAGGCGACAATTTTAGAAAACCAGGACACCTGTACAGTTGCGAATGATGAGTGCTACACAAAGAGCAAACAGGTGACTGTACACGTGCTGGTGCGGTACTAACATAAGTATGAGTTGACCTCAGTGACTTCGATGACGCATCTACTTTGCGTGCAGAATCAACAACTGTCTTCGCGCCTTCATGTTTCGATGAAGAGCGTTGCAATACCTTTATATGCTCGCGAACAAAACTTTCTAAGTCTTCGAACTTAGGAATTTTACTGCCGCGATGATCCGACTCAAACAAACGAATGGTTTCGGAATCTAATTTCTTTAAACCCATATACAAAAATACGAAGTCGCAGAGGTCATCGATCTTCAAGTTCTTTACGGCGCGAACAGCTGACGCGAAAGTATCTAGAAATTTCTCTAAGTTTTGATCGTTACATGCCGTAATAGATTTCAAATCAGACATCTGATCTAAATAGGCGTTAGCTACCGATCTTTTATCCTCATACTTAGCTTTCAAAGTATTTAAAATTAAATTATAATTCCCGGCACTAAACGTAATTCCAGCGCAAGCGGTTATAGCTTTACCAGTCAATTTTTCAACGAGATAATGCAATTTTTCGTGATCTGTCAACGAATCGTTCTTATCTATTGTATTCTCAAAACTATCTATAAATCGACACCAATTGCGAATGTTACCATCAAACTCGGGTATTTGAATTGGTGGCAACTTAGGTCGGTCGCGAGTGGGGTTGGGTCGGTCAGACGGCTTCTCCAAACTCCTCGCGACGCGCTTGATACGACAATACAAATCGTCAAACGACGACAAGGCTTGATAACTCACTGAGTAATCGGGATCCAAATTCAACTCTAAAACGTTGATGTCATGCACTAAGGTTTCGAAATCCGCGCGTAGACTATCTAAGTTTTCTATAGAACACAAGAACGAATCTCTGATGACCAAATCAGAGGTTTTGAGTGCACTATCATAAATCGATTGTACGCGAGAGTAAATCATTTCTTTTTTAGCGTATAAAAGTTTCAATTGAACCTTACCGGTCTTATCAACCTTTGGGGACATGTTTACAATTAAATATGAAATGACTTAATCCTAGCGGTACAGAGCAGCGAGGCGGCGCGAGCGTTAACTATGTAGGTAGGTAGGTGCTTACAACTGTGAATGCACGCTTGAACAAACGCGCATAGCAACAAGGTCGCACCTGCGCGATGGTCGCTGTCTAGATTCAACTATTATTTCCGAGATTAAGTATTGCGTAATATCTATTCAAATTAAAATACTTTCGTATGAATTGGGATGAGATGCGAGCGAGGTAGGCACAGCCACGTGTCTACCCACGCAGGTACTAGGCAAATACGACGTGAGCCGAGAACAACGTAATTGAAAAAAACAAAACAAAGCCAAATGCGTTAGGTATTACACTGTGCCTATGCACTAGGGTGTCTGAGTATACCTAAGATCTAAGCCTAAATGTCTGGATGCGGGGTTTTCTACTAAAATAACCAGGCACTTAGGTGCGATGCGAAAATTGTGAACTACGATTAAGTGTTGATATGATACCTAACCTATTTATGTATTAGGTAGGTACAATGCGAGCCAGCGGCGAACGGACAACAAATTCTAAGCCTAAGTGTCTGGATGCGGGGTTTTCTACTAAAATAACCAGGCACTTAGGTGCGGTGCGCTCATTCCCATTAGAATAATAACAAAATACGAACTACGGCCAAGAATCCGGCTCGATCCGGACCAAAAAATGGTGTCGCGTGGGCCAACGTGTGCGAGTGGACTGTATTGCGGGGTTGCAGATAACTGTTCTATTGACACTTTACACACAAAACAAGACAGGTGGCCGGGCTGCCGCGGATTCGATTCAGGCAGTGAATGCAGCCCGAGAAATTAGGGGAGGATGCACTAACCTTCACGACCCACGTGTTTTTCATCGCAGCCGGTACACGGATCTTCTCTTCCTTGCTCAGGAGCTGCCGTCAGCGTCACTAGATCCCTTGAGGAACACACGAGAGGCACCATCCGATCGGTAAAGGTCTATGAAGCGGTTAAAATACAACAAATATTATTCATTTCTGAGAGACGCGCGCGCGCGATCGCCTTTACGCTGGCTAGTTCAAAGCGGCACTGAGCGTCTATATTTCACAAATGGCGGACGGAAGCCATATCTATGATTAGTGCGGGAGAGGAGACGGGTATAAAAGGAGTGGGTTTCCGTGTCAAAAATACAGTTTCCACTTCGGCGCAACCAGTAGGTATACCTTATTCGCTACGAATAACATCAATAACCAATAACTAAGTAGTTAGTTATTGGTTATTGATGTTATTCGTAGCGAATAAGGTATAATAGACATATTCTGTTATCATTCCTGTTTTGATTTTGCATCTTGTTTTAATCGATTAGATATCTCTCTTCTTCTGCTTCTCCCTTATCAACCTAGCCTATTGGAATGGGTAATGGACTGCTGAGACGAGGTCTCGAGTTCGATCCCAGGTTTTACCATAGCACACACCAATGACTTTTCGGTGCTTTTCGAAGTTATGTGTGTATTTATCGCAGGTTTATAACTGCTTGGTTAATTGCAATAGGCTCGCCACCTATTACATTGGGACCTAAACATAAACTGGCGAAATGTGGGTGCTAGCACCTCTGCCTACCCTTTCGGGGATATATGCGTGAGTTTATGTTATGTTATGTTATGTTCCTCTTCTTAACGTTAATCCCAATCTCATCCGAAGTCCTCCTCGAAGTCGTGAGATCCGCTTTACCAGTCAAACAAATATTTTAAGTGAAGTGACTGCCATCTGACCTCCACTACCCAATTGTGATATCATTGTAGTTAGATTGGTTGTTTAACTTTTTAGGCTCCAACTACCAGGAACTGCTTCCATAGATGTTCGTATGGCAACCATGACAGACTCCTTAACGTACTCTCCGGGGCACGACCAGAAAAATGAAAATACCCACATTCATGCATACAGGACACGCCGATATTTCCGTCCAATTGAGCAGTCCGACTGGGGAAGTACCTCCGCTCTACAGAATACCGCGGCCATAATAACCTCGTGTTGTGTTCCCGGCGGTGAGTAGGGTAGCCAGAGCTCACTGGAGAGTTTTTGTGCTGTTAGTGGAAAGAACAAAAGCTTGCTCTGCTTTGTCTTTTACACTGACGGCAAAGAAATTCTGTGCTTACAGAGTTGGCAGCGCAAGTGCGACTACCTTGGTGTTGCACACGTCCATAGGCCACGGTAACCACTTTCTATCAGGTGGGCCGTATGCCTGTCTGTCAACCAAGAATGAAAATACAAATATTTGCACTGAGCGGTGATCGAACCCGCGCGTTCAGTATCGCCACGCCACAGAAGCTATCAATGAGATGTCTCTGTAGTTTTATTAATGTGTTATCTGAGGAGGTTTCTTCGAGACAAAAAAAGAGTGAATGGGTTTGAAGAGCGTTCAATAAAGCGGTGACATTTATGTCGATCTGAATGTGGCTATGGTGAAAGTGTCCACACGCTGTCTAGTGGGCAGGCGCAGGGTGGGCGGCTCATTTCGACATAAGGCTGTTTCTACGGCCCACTCGTCCAAGTACGGTTTTGTAGACTAACAGTAAGAACATCTAACTGTAGTGTTCAAATAGTAATTAAAATAGTGAGACACTAGTATGTGTTACATACTAGTCTCTCACTATTTAGCATGTGTTCTACCACTTGTACAACGGTTTGTGCTCAGATGAATTGTTTGACATGATGCCCACAGCAACATTCTATCATCGCACCGCTCGCCGTAGGCAGGGAGTTCATCCTCACACATTGCAACCTGAGACGGTACGCACTGTGCGGTATGAAAGAAACGTCATCCCACGCACACTCAAGTTGTGGAATGAACTCCCTGCTGCGGTCTTCCCATGCGCCTACAATATGGGGTTCTTCAAAATGGGCATTAGGAGGTTTCTTCTGGGTCAGCAGCGCGAGTGTGACGCTCCTGGTGTTGCACGAGTCCATAGGCCACGGTAACCACTTCCCATCAGGTGGGCCGTGTGCTTGTCTGCCACCTAAGTGGTATAAAAAAAAACATATATTTTGAGATACGATTGAAATACGTATTATTATGCTGGAAGTTATATAACAGTAACTACCTGTCATAATCATCATCGCATAGTTCCGGTTGCATCCAAAGCTTGTATTAAGCCCTCCCACTCTTTTACTTGACTTTAACAGGAGTGACTGCCGTCTAACCTCCTCTAATTTCGACAGGAAAGCCTGTGCTAGTTAGCTAGGCTCGTTCGCTAATCAGCAGGTATACTGGTTCGCAGGTGAAATTGGCCTCGTAGATCTTGAGGGACCTCATACACCATCTCGGGACATATATCTTGAACCTAAAATGTGTTCCGAAGTTGCTCTATTCGCGCAGTACACTTTTCTCGTGTGGACGAACTCAAATTCATCAAGCATAGATTTTTACAAAACAATCCGCTGACGTCTGTGGCTCCAAGACACGTGTCCTTCCTCAAACTAAAATTTTGACATTTAACATGTTGACATTTAACATGTTGACATTTAACATGTTAACATTTAACATGTTCTAACCAAATTTCAAAGTTTTTCTATATTCCCTTGCCCTCCAAAAATCTGTTTAGTAAAAATGCTAAGCCCTATATGATATAATTCGATACGCCTACAGTACCACCGTAAAATAGTTAAGTGGTTCTTTGAGCGAAACATAAATTACGCCGGCAAGCACCAAGTGTGACGTAAATTAAAAAGTTGTAAAACAAAACGGCACGTGGAAGCGACTAGATGTACGTTTTCACTGTCACACGGAAACTAGCGAGTGGTGTCGTGTCGTACAAACGTACAAAAAGTTGACGTGATGAGTTTGAGAGCCGTTTGCTTTTCGTAGCAAAAGAGATGGAAATACTTACATTTAGTCAATAGTCATGTCAGAGGGCTAGATCGTGAGAGATGGCCCTGGGTCGGCCGGGGTGCGAGGGATATGCCTGTCAACCTCACCTTCGGCAACCAAAGCGACCCACAGGCGGCGTGCGATTTAGTCGGTTCGAGTCCGACATAACCTCCTCCTCCGGCTCCGGTGGGGAGGTATCCGTGGGGATTTTGCGCACGTAAAAATAAAAAAAGTCAATAGTCATGTCTGCCAAACTTGTACCTATTTAAAGTTTACCACGCCTAGACTGCTAAACCTAAAAAAGATACAGGATTATATATGTTCAGGTAAAAACTTTCCACAAAGACGGTAACCCTCTCACAGAAGAGAACAGGATTTCTTATATTTAAAAATGTTATGCTTTCCTTGAGCATTCAATTTCCTAGTCTTCAAAAGCTTCGGTAGCTTAATGGTCAAGGAGTCGGCCTTACGATCGGAAGGTCTTGGGTTCGCATCCTGGCGATTACACTACCGACGTGAACCCACTCCTAACACAAGCAATTTAGCTTAGTTGAAGGGGTTAGAGGGAATATTAGTAATGAGGGGTTCTAATATTCTTTTTTTAAGAATTTTTTTTTTAAATTTCACTTAAGTATTTTTTTTATCAATTCAATTAATTCAATTCAATTTAATTTATACTTGCAAATTCAACCTAAACATCTTCAAAACAAATTCGTAGATTAAAAAGCTTAGTTTCAAGTTTACAAGTGCCCGGTTATAGGCAATAGGCTCGCCACCTATTACATTGGGACCTAAACATAAAACTGACGAAATGTGTGTGCTAGCACCACTGCCTACCCCTTCGGGAATATAGGCCTGAGTTTATGTTATGTTCAAGTCATAACGAATATAGTCTAATCTAAACAGCACAATTATAAATGGTATGCAAATTGTCAAGAGCTCATAATTATCGTCTGAGCTCACGACGACGTCAAAGAATCAAAGAATCAATTTCATTTATTCAGTTTACGCACATAAAGAGCACACATGAACGTCAAAATTTTACATTTATGTCAAGAAAAAATATAAAAATATTAAATAATATATAAAACTAAACCATTGGAAAATGATTCTTTCGCTAGTTCGGTAGGTTAGTTCTACTGAGAAGATACCAGCTAGAAGCTCAGAGAACTACGTCAAAAGCGCATAACGTGAAAAACTCATAACTATCGTACCAAACAATGGACACACACACCATCCTTCCTAAAATACCAAGATCATTTCACAAGCTGATTTACAGACGCCAAACAGAAACTTCACAGAGCCAGATCAGTATTGCGTAATTACATATACAAATGTAACAGAGCTGGATTTGTTCGATTCAGTTATAGGCCATGTTGTGCTGTTAGAGTTTGATTGTGTTCGTGTTGAGAGCTAGTTTATTGTGGGGATTGGCCTAGCTTTTAATGGTATGAAGTGCGGGTTATTTAACTTGTTTAGTTCTAAAGTGTGTTCCCGGCAGAGTAGAATTTGGACCGCCACATCTATTCCCATGCGGTGTCGTACATGTTTTCCTTGAGGTTAAGGAGTCGGCCTTACGATCGGAAGGTCTCGGGTTCGATTCCTGGATAAGGGATAGGGCTGTTTAACATCAGACAGATATATACATCCCAGACTCAGCCTCAGATGCATGGCTTGAGTTAACAAAAGTGCCCGGAAAATGGTAATTAGCTCACCCCTTATTGGTGTTAGGTCTTATTAATAAAGGCGTGATTATATGTATGTATATCGGTAAAATCGAAAGAATCCACAATTTGTTAGGACATGCATTTCGTACATTAATTCTGATAAAACTATTTTAGGGTAAAAATTAATCATCACAAACCTTGGAAAAATTACCGTATTTTTTCAAGAAAGCGCTAACTGGACTGGCACTTAAAAACACATTTGGTACAAAAAAAAACTGGGGAAAACCGAGTTGCATGTGATTGTGACTCAATCGTCATTAAGATTATGTTATCATGATGAAAACTATGGAAAAGTGTCCCATTATAATTACTAATTAATTATTTATTTTTTTATACAACTTAGGTGGCAGACAAGCACACGGCCCACCTGAAGGAAAGTGGTTACCATGACCTATGAACGTGTGTAACACCAGTGGAGTCACATACGTGCTGCCGACACTGTAAGAACAGAGATTTTGTGCCGTCAGTGTAGAGGACAAAACAGGACAAGCCTTTAGTCGTCCCACCGACAGCACAAAAACTCTCCAGTGAGCTCTGGGTACCCTACTCACCGCTGGGAACACAACACGAAGTTATTATAACCGCGGTATTCTGTAGGGCGGAGATACTTTCCCAGTCGGACTGCTCAGTTGGGCGAAAATACCGCCGTGTCCTACCTCCTCGAAACTAATTACGAAAAGAAAACTATTGTAGCAAGGATTTATTATTGGACTTACTAAATTGTATATGTAGCTTCTTAGAGTTACTCAACTCGGTAAGGAAATTAACGGCATATCAGATGATAGTCAGATGAGGAGGTCAGATTGCAGTCGCTTCACGGAAAATATCGAAAAACAATCAAGTCCGCAGTTAGACTGCAAAAACTGAACCCGACTTCGAGGTCGAAGCTTCGTATGCGATTGGGATTACCGCTAGGATAAAGAACTTTTTTTTATACCACTTAGGTGGCAGATAAGTACAAGGCCCACCTGATGGTAAGTGGTCTGTGGACTTATGCAAAACCAAGGGTGTCATACTCGCGATGCCAACCATGAAAGCACAGAGTTTCTGTGCCGTCAGTGTTTACTTAACTTGAACACTGACAATATTTCAAAAATCTTTGAAATTGAATACATCAATAAACAGTTTTTTTACCCATAGGAGTGCGAATTTAGCGTTTTTGTGCTGTCAGTGGGAATACCAAAGGTTTGTCCTGATTTTGTGTTCTGCACTGAGGGCACATAAAAAAGTCTGTTCTTACAGGGTCGGCAGCACGGATGTGACTCCACTGGTGTTACACGCCTTCATAGGTCACGGAAACCACTTTCCATCAGGTGGGCCGTGTGCTTGTCTGCCACCTAAATTGATTAAAAAAAAAGAACATTTATATGGCGTTCTTGCTTGTGAAGAATTTCTGTAAAATATAATAGTTTTTTAATGGGTTATAAGATTTTCATATTATGTAGTTATGACCGAGCGCAGTCGGGAACCAGACTAGGCAAGTCTATAACACAATCGTACTAACTTCATAATAACACTAACAAAGACTACTAGATTCTATAAATACGCGGCCATTCTTCAATTGTGACGTCATACTGCGCAAGAGCAGATTTATTGCATGTTTTCGAATACGTGCGTTAAATTATTGGTCTATACTACCATAGTACGCAGCAAAACAGGAAGAACTCCTGTTCAAAGACAAAATGAAAACATGCTTTGTTTTTTTAATTAAAAATAAATATTCATAGATGTAATCTTGTTCTTTGATATAATTCCGGGAGACAGAGAACAACAAGATTAATAAATAAGTCCATTAATTGAAATATGATTAATTAAATATGACATAAAAGAAAAATGTTTTTATTTTAATACTGTCGGAAGTTTACGTGATTATCATTAATTGAAATAAAACTCTTTGGTCGCCCCACTCCGTGACTAAATTTATATAATAATTTGACAATCATGTCATGTGATCATGTGGTATTTGGTTGAGAGCCGTATGCGTTGGTCACACTGCACTTTTACCACAAAGTTGAAAAGGCATATTAGATGTACGAGGTTTGTCGATCAACAACCAACACCCCACAAAAACATTCATAAAGTACTTTACTAATGATTTTCTTCTTATATTCCAGGTAAATCATCATACATCACATTTAAGAATGATTAAATCAACAGAATATAATATGTAAGTTTAAAGTTATATATTTACTCAAAAAAAAGGAACTCAAAACGTTGTCAGCATCATCTCGTCGCTGTCCTGACGTCACCTGGAGCTTTCACATCCGCTTTCTGACTTTTTCTCATCTACTTAGGGAAACTTTAGGAATGAAAACGGACTTGGACATTCCTAGCAGTGAGACTATTAGCACACATGCCATCTTAGAATCTCTTGGGTCTATCCCTCTATCCGCCCCTACCGAGACGATTGGCGGTATAACTAAATAACTATTACTCATATAATGTGCTGCAAAACATGACCACACCAACGAAGGTGACTTGAGTCTCTTGCATCTTCTATGACATCGATACTCATGAACCTGAAAACATTACCAATAAATGCAGTCCACTACTGGGTGTAGGCGTCTTCCAATGTGAGCCAAACCACGTTACGTCACGTCAAGTAAAAAGTCTAAATAATACTCTTAACACTCTATTTATTAACGGTTGGTAGAACCCAAACAAAATCGGAAAATGTAGCTCAGAAAAATATTCACGGCGTTTCTTTTATTTTTTGTTATTTTCCAATACTAGTTGTTTCGTTGCTGAAACAATGGCGGCTGTTTTCGATTGTTTTGCGGTTAGCGCTCTGTCGGGCATATTATTAAAAGTAAAGAAACTGGTTTGAGTATTTTCTTTACGCAGTAGCGGTGGTTTATCTTTTTGGAATAGTAATCTATGATAATAGGTCGTTACATATTAAATTGCCGTTTTTTTGAAGAAATTGGAGGAAACTAATTTAGGAATGACAAATCAAAATTTCACGATTTTATTTTGAATATGAATGAGACAACATTAAGCTCACAAACACTTTTATTCCATTTTTGAAAAGTGACAGCTGTTAAAAAGTGATACGAAATTTATGGATAGCATTTAGGAAGTATTGTTTTTGAAGATCGAATTAAATGATAACAAAATTTAATACAGAGTTGTAAAATCTTGAAATCAACTTTCAAACAAAATATAAACAATGGAAATAGCTATTAAATTAAGTACAGGCATGACGAACTCGTGAATCTGTAAGAAAATTTCAGGTAAAGACCTAATATTTCTTGTATTAAGATATTATGTACCTACCTATTTATCAGTTGGATACTGTCCGAAACTGTGTCTCAGAAAGGTTGGATTTTAAATTGAGACATAGTGCTGTCAGTTATCTAAGTGGAAGATCGAGGTCTACAACCCAGAAAAACTACAGGATTGATAATAGGTACAACAAATTTATTCTTTATAAAATGTTAAACAACTTATCAACCAACGCTCTCGTAAATGTCAGTTCTTTTTTCTATTCCCGCGTTTTACATGTTGCCAACTCATAAAATTATCTGTATCGACATTTATTAATATCAATGCAATTATTAATAAATCAATAATGTTTTATTAACGTGAAATCAAAATCCGCGTAATTAAATTATTATAGTTTTTATAGTATATTTATATAATCACATGAATTAAGTACTGTTCTATTTCTATTGTGGCGCTAACATAAGAGATTGCTACAGTTTGAGTAGACTGCTAATTCGCACGTAACTTTTTGGTATATCTGCGGTTCTATTAAACAGAGTGATTATTGTCTAACATTCAACAGATTTTGTGTCAGACTAACAGCATCATAATCAGTTCAGTAATTCTTTTACCACAAGCAAACAGACAAACCAAGATCGACCCTTATTACTTTAACTGCTTCTCTGCTTCTCAAAGGTTTGCTGGGAGAGAACTCATATTGAGTTAAGCTCGCCTTTGCACATATTTCTTAAATATTTATTTTGTGTATGACCTCTATACTGCTTGTGTTCAATAGAGAATTAAGAATCGACAAATATACAAGCAGGGAGAGAAGAGGACCAGATCGTGGAGAGATGGCCCTGGGTCGGCCGGGGTGCGAGGGATATGTCTGTCAACCTCACCTTCGGCAACCAAAGCGACCCACTGACGGCGTGCGTTTTGGTCAGTTCGAGTCCGACATAACCTCTTCCATCGGCTCCGGGGGGGGGGGGGGGGGAGAGCTGGTATACGTGGGGATTTTGCGCACGTGAAAAAAAAATAGACAAATATTCGAAATAAATATCCAAGGTCTTTTTATATCTCTGTTGTACAAACACAACTAATATACAATTTAAATTACATTTACGCTCTTCAACATAACATTATTGATTATTTTATACGAACAAACACTGCTTACTCTATTTAGATTACTGCTCAGAGTTCACAAGCAATCTATTGTTTACACAAGAAATAATTTAGTTTCAACACCTATTGTAATCACCACTAAAACTAGATTACCAACATTTGAAGGAAGCTAGCCAAATGACTAATATACATAACATAACATAAACTCACGCCTATATTCCCGAAGGGGTAGGCAGAGGTGTGACTGAAATGTACCAAATCAGTTATAGAGGGGAGTAAGAAAGTTATCTCCAGTTTCTAAGGCGCAAATTTGGAAGCCGCGTGGTTCACGCCAGAGTAGAATTAGGGCCACTCCATCTCTTCCCATGCAGTGTCATACAAGGCGACTAAGGGATAGGGCTGTTTACCATCAGACAGATATATACAGCCCAGACTCAGCCTCAGATACATGCCTTGAATCAACAATAGTTCCCGCAAGACTAGGCTCACCCCCTATTACGTGGGACCGAATTCGATGATTGGTGAAATGTGGGTGTTAATTCACATCTGCCTCACTCTCTGGAGATAGAGGCGTGATTATATGTATGTATGTTTGGATGCAAATGATGAGTGATGAAAGTGATGATGATGATTTATGTACGCATCAACTAGTCCCTACTATCCCGCATATCTTTGCCCTCTGCGGCACACTATTTTTTGTTTTAAACTATTAGAGAATGTATGTTTTTTTATACCACTTAGGTGACAGACAAGCACACAGCCCACCTGATGGAAAGTGGTTACCATGGCCTATGGACGTGTGTAACACCAGAGAAGCCACACTCACGCTGCCGACCCTGTTAGCACAGAGTCTCTGTGCCGTCAGTGTAGAGGACAAAGCAGGACAAGCCTTTAGTCATCCCACTGACAGCACAAATTCTCCAGTGAGCTCTGACTACCCTACTCACCGCTGGGAACACCACACGAAGTTATTATAACCACGGTATTCTGTAGGGTGGAGATACTTCCCCAGTCGGACTGCTCAATTGGGCGGAAATACCGCCGTGTCCTACCTCCTATTATAGACTCCTATAAATACCTCTTTGAGAATACGTCACATCAACAGTTTACTGCAATCTATCGTTGTAATTTTACGATAGGAAGTTCAAGGCCCAATGTAAATCTCGTATAAGAGAATACATTTATAAAGATTGTTTTGCAATTTTGCGGATTGTTTTCGAAATATCTAGTCCATAACTTTACCTCCTGAGAACTTTAGATTATGTCACATAATACTCATAATCAAAAATTTGCCTTAAAAAAACAATTGCCAAGACAAGCGGACATTTCTGCCTTTGGGATTATTTCTATAAATAAATTATTTTTGACTGTTTTTGTGATCAAACTTCAGCCGTGGTGTGGTACTCATTCTCTTAAAACACGCTTTTTATACACTAGCAACACTAGTGCGGAACTAATATTTAAACACCAATAATAATAGAATTTCGTAAGACTAATATGACCTTCAGGGGTCAATGAACGGTTTGCTGCGGTTTCAAACACACATTTCTTATATAGAAGTGTATTTAAAACCACACAAATTTTGTTTATCACTGATATTTTTGTGTTAAGCGGTGTATTGACGTCATAATGGCTGGCAGACAGAATGTCTCATTCTGCAATTGACATGAACACACGAATCGCACGTGGAATGAAGGCCATGTCAGTAGTGCCAACCTTACGTAATAAAGTTACCATGGAAATTGATTTATTTTTTCAACCATACATATTTCATTTCTATGACTTGAGCTTTTTTACCGCCATAGATAATTCGCCATTTGAACTGCTCTTTTTTTAAAATGTAGGTTTATGGTACACTGATTTGTGCGAGATTACTTACTTTTTTTTTTTTTTTTTTTTTATATAGGACACGTCAATTGGACTTCGCCTTGCCTGATGGTAAGCTGAAGGCAAAATCCCAGAAAAGAGGGTCACCATTACTTACACATACCGTGTGACAATGGTGACACTCAGCTTGACGGCCTTATCATATGCTTTTTCACGCCCCGCTTAAAGGACCCGGGACTGTAGGAAGAAGGAAACACGTGAGCTGGTAATGAATTCCAGGCCTTAATGGTGCGACAGAGGAAAGAGTCTCCGAACCGCTTGGTTCTTGATCGGATGTTTTGCACGGTGTGCGGATGACATCTAAGACCTGCACGCGTTGTCCTGTGTAGGAAAGGGGAGGGTGGGACTAATTGGAAGAGCTCATCAGAACACTCCCCATGGTACAGACGGTAAAATACAGCCACTCTTATAATATTATTTTAATGTATGTGAAATATTTTCAAAAGCATAATTGTGAACGCATTGTTATTTTCTCTCTTTTTTTAAGATTAATTGTTTTTCTCGTCGAAAAACGAAAGTAACAAAATTGAGCCTGATTTTAAATTGAGCTACCTCAGTATGATGCCACCGATCGACTCGGTGGCATCATACTGGGCTAAGGCTCACCGTCACCGACGTATAGTTTATTATTAACACTGCATCACAGGAAAGATAAGCCAATTTGAGATCAATGACAATGAACTTATTAGCTACGTCACAATATCTGCCATGGTCATTGATAAAGTCAACGCCAGAAAATAAGACCCGTGGTCAAACTCGGAACTAAAAATGACATCGCTGCCATATTCAGCCATACTGTATGTTGGTTGGTTCAGACCATGACAGGGAAAGTTTAGAGTTGCCAGCACACTTTTTTTATGATGGACTAGTAGGAATTATAGTTATTGCTATATATATTAATTTCAATCTTGTCATAGGATAGCATGAAGTGCTACGGCGGCGGGGTTCAAATCCACTCATCACATTAAAAAGTATACTTATTGCTGAGAGGTTTCACAACAAGACTGTATCTTGATACACTTTGGTTGAAGTTTTCACTCCTTTAACTTCTTAAGTTCAGCAGTTCAACTAAGTACTATTCATATCTGAACAATAAAAGATCTGGTAAAACAAAAAGACGATACGGGCAACATTACAAATAGCGACTGCCACGCCGCGGCCAAGGGACTTTTTTGTGGCACATACTAAGGTAGTAAGTAAACACAATATTATTATATTGGTAATATATTATCTTCTAATATTCAATACATAATACTGGAAATGTTACAAGTGAATCAGTCTGTCATTGTTTGACCTTCAACCTTTGCAGTCAACCACTGATATACGGTGACGTACTTACTTCATTACATTTATAAATTTAATAAACCTTTCCCGTCCTCACATCAGTATAAAAATAATCGGGATATTAACCATATTGTATTGTGTCGAGTTTCCGATATTTTGGCGCTGTTACAAGCATCACGATGCCGGAGGAACTAACTTGCAACAGCGCCGAAATATCGGAAACTCAAAACAATACAACATGGTAAATATCACGATAAATATAGAATATTTTTCTTTGGTTCGGTTGCTTTTTATATATTTTTACGTGATGTTTATGTTATAATAAACAATATTTCAGTGTGTTGTGTATAATGTTTAATATTTTTTCTTTATTTCATATGTGAATAATTAGCGGACGGATAATTCGGAGTGAACATTTCTAACCTATGGGAGACGGGCGTGATTTTATGTATGTATGTAACTTTTTTAACCGCTAGTACTGTATCTGACCCATTTCATTACAAAGAAGTCTTTCACCGACTCCTAATCTCGTAGGAGTGTACTCCACAAAAGAATAGACTTATTCACTCACTCAGCTGCCAGCTATTAATTCAATCTGTTTGAAGGCCATACACTGTTTAGTGACGTAAATTATTGCCATAATAAATAAAACTCTCAAGCACGAATCAAAGCAAGTATCACCATAAAGATGATATACAGCCTAACGTTTGGAACACATACTGGCTGTTTATAATATTATGGTGATCGTTAAAACAACAATCTCTGCACTAGACTCGATGGCGCGGTTTTTGTAGTACGACTCAACAGTCTTGATAATATTGAGGTAACAATGTTACCTCAATAATTGAGGTAACATTTCAGTGTAATCTTAAATCTCAATTATCAATATCAATTATTTTAATTCAGTTGTAATTTATTCAATATTAACTATGATTTGACATACATGTTCTATCTTATATTAGTATAGTGTTAGATTTATAAATTATTTTATACCACTTAGGTGACAGACAAGCACACGGCCCACCTGATGGAAAGTGGTTACCGTGACCTATGGACGTTTGTAACACCAGAGGAGTCACAGTCGCGCTGCCAACCCTGTAAGTACAGAGCTTCTGTGTCAGTGTAGAAGACAAAGCAGGACAAGCCTTTAGTCTTCCCACTGACAGCACAAATTCTCCAGTGAGCTCGGGCTACCCTACTCACCGCTGGGAACAACACGAAGTTATTATAGCCGCAGTATTCTGTAGGGCGGAGGTACTTCCCCAGTCGGACTGCTCAATTGAGCGGAAATACCGCCGTGTCCTACCTCCTAACATAATTATCCTTTATTTATCTTATATAGTTATTGGAACAGTTATTTTATAAAACTACGACGAAGCAAAATAGAGTAAACGACGATGTCTGTGCTAGATATATATAGGACCATGGATCTTCCTTAGATGATAATGGGTATATAAAATAGAGCGCCACCTAAATCGTCGGGCCCAAGTCAACCTCATCTACAAATCATTACACCTGTTGTACACAGTTGTGTACGAGGTATTGGTGTAGACTTTTCTTGTGGGATTGACGGTTCAGACCGCAAATACCTCCTTATACGCCATATTTATTTCATATTCATAGCTACTAACCTAACATCAAAAAGCGGTGATATTCTGGGGACAATAATCGATACATTTGGCGGTACATCAACAATATTTTGTGATAGATTTAACATTTTGAGTACCAATATTTGATGACAGAATCTAAACTTTCCAAAGAATATCCAATGAGATAGTGCCTCTTCTTAATTGCTGTTAAAAGCATTACGATAAATATCAAATAGGCTTGTAACTATTTACAAATGTCAAGTAGTGGAATGGTGACTGTCGACTTATCTGAAGATCGTTATAAATAACGCAATTAAGTTTGTAATCGTCGCTAAAGATATTCTATTAACTGAACAAAAATGTAATAACACACAACGATAACTTAAAAGGTTATCACTTGAGGAATTGAATTGATATAAATTGTGTAATTAATATTTATATTTAATTTTGTTCTCATTTAAATATTAATTGACATTATGACATTGACATTTATTTAATAATGTTCAATTGCAATTATTTTAATTCTTTTGACGTTTTATTTGTTATCAAAGTGTTTGCAATAAATAAATGTTAAAATTCATTCTTCTCTTTCCGTTCTTGAATTGGTTTATACTGTAATGTATCAAGAATCTGAATTGAAAAATGAATATATGCAAAAGATCTGGCTAAGAGCGATGCAGTCTTAGTTTCCTACAAGAGGTGGTACGTATCACTGCTGTATTTACAAGATAATTTTGTACTTTTGTATATTTTTATAAAAGATAACAGAGAACAAGACGATATAAAATTTCACTTATTCCCGGCGGCGAGTAGGGTATTCAGAGTTCACTGGAGAGGTTTTGTGCTGTCAGTGGGAAGACCAAAGGTTTGTCGTGTATTCTACACTGATGGCACAGAAACACTTCTAACAGAATCGGCAGCATGAGGGTGGAAATACGGAATCTCGAAATCTCCTGGAATTACACACAGTGGTTACCGTAGCCTATGGACGGCTACGGTAACCACTTTCTATCAGGTGGGCTGTGTGCTTGTCTGCTACTTAAGAGGTATATAAAAAAAGTATCAAGAAACTTCAATATATCCCTCCAATGTATGTTTATCCGCATTTTAGGTTCCATAACACTAGTTAAACCCTACCTACTTTGGATAGATGGCGCTATATAGAACGTTGTACAACATTTTAAAAAAATGGCTACTGTTCCAACGTCTCGTTTTTCGTAATGCAAGTATGCGCACGTTCCAAACCTCGTGCAACAAAAAGAACAAGACAGTGATCCACTTGAATAATTATAATTTTTGCATCAGTGCCAAAAGTATCAAAGCGAACGATCATCGCACCGGCGCACGCGCATTGCGACACCGGCCGGGTCCATTGAGAGCGCGAGTGGGCGTCACGCGCTGTTGTGATAGTAAACATTGCAGGGTTGCTACATCAGAATTAAACTTAATTATTGGGAAAAAATGAGTTGATGGACCTACAGCTGTGTCGATAAATAAAAATATGTTTGTTTAACCTGCTTGGTGGTAATGATCTATGGTCCTAGGTTCGAATGCTGGTCTTTAAACGAACGATGTGACTCATAACACAAGCAATTAACATTAGCTGGATAGGTTTGAGGGAATATTAGAATTTTGGCAGTTGAGAGATACGAGTATCATTAAAAAAAGTTGTGGTGAAATCGACGATTAATCAAATAACTTTACTGATCGAAGTGGGTAATGAAGAAACTTACATACCTACATGCAAACATATAAATATACATTATTATAGAGTTGAATAAATATGATTTGTATCATCAGAATTATTAAATATATTGCATAAACCTACATACTTAATTCTATTGATTGATTATTATATAATCTACCCTCGTTCTGAAATTCACATAAATCCGTTGAGCCATTACAGAAAAGATTTAATATTGTGAAGAAATAACACACAAACTGACCTACAAACTTTTGCATTTATAATAAGTATTAGTCAGATTATAGAATTAACTCTCAAAGTGGGACATGACTACACGATTCATAACTAATAACCATAGATAATATCTACAATTGAGTAGCTGATCGATCGAGTCCCAATATCACGCACTTAATTTCAAAAATTCTCGATTTCTAACTAGTACTTTTTTTAATATATAGAACACGTCAATTAGACTTCGCCTTCCCTGATGGTAAGCTGAATGCAAAGTCTCAGAAAAGAGGGTCACCATTACCTACACATACCGTGTGACAATGGCGACACTCAGCTTGACGGTCTCATCATATGCTTTTCACGGCCCGCTTAAAGGACCCGGGACTGTAGGAAGAGGGAAACACGTGAGCTGGTAATGAATTCCAGGCCTTAATGGTGCGACAGAGTAAAGAGTCACCGAACCGCTTGGTTCTTGATCGGGTCGGATCGGATCGGTACTGAGGACATATTGCCATTGATAATCTGTCAAATCTGTCAATGAATGTCGGAATTCAGGACTGACTATCGTTCTGGATTACTACCTTAAATCAATATGAGCAACTATTATTATCACAGGACCCTGCACAATATCTAAATTTATATTATTATTTACTCAACTCACTCAACCAACAATACAAATGCCATAGAGATTTCAGAACGATCAATAAAAGATCGAGTGGTCATTGTGGTCACTCGATCACTATCGTATCGATAAATAAAATAACGATGAAATACATTACGTTGTCTTGTGTCCGAATAGTTTATTGACTATTAATCTTGACGCCTACGTTTAGAAATAAATTATTCGATTTGGTATTTTCATGTTTCGAATAATCTTATTTCGAGATATGAACTTTCAGTTGGAATTACGGTTCTAAATTCAAATCAGCTGCGTAATATTTAAAACCTATAGGACAGGATACGAAGTTAAAATTGTACCATTTGTTAGTTGTTTTGTTTTATACCACTTAAGTGGCAGACGAGCACACGGCCCACCTAATGGAAAGTGATAACCGTGGCCTATGGACGTGTGCAAAACCAAGGGAGTCACACTCGCGCTGCCAACCTTGTAAGCACAGAGAGATTATGTGCCGTCAGTGTAAAAGACAAAGCAGGACAAGCTCTTGGTCTTCCCACTGACAGTACAAAAACTCTCCAGTGAGCTCTGGCTACCCTACTCACCGCCAGGAATACAATACGAGGTTATTATGGCCGCGGTATTCTGTAGGTAAAGGTAATATGTGTATAAAGGTCATCTTGTTAAAATACAAGAATAATAAACCTTTTTGCAAAATCAAAATCTAAAGTAATTGACAGAGCGAACAAAGCGAGCGAGCGTCTCCGTTTCGACAAGGTTTTGCCTTTTTTTTTTTGATTTTTTAGTTTGTCAGTTCGGTCTAGAGGGTGCATTTCGTAAACCAATGTAAATGTGTACCAAACTTGGCACACATATTATTTTGATTTAAAACTCAATTTTTGGCGTTTTTATAAAATGGAAAATTGGGTAGAAAACGGAGAAAGTTTGCTATTTCGGTATTTGTGAACGGATCTTGATGATTTTTGACTGAAACATCAAGGACATCATTCCTCACAGGTTGTTGTGACAAAAGAATATCATGCCTAGTTAAGGTTAATTTCGTTATAAAAAATGGACGAGTAAAAATGGGAGCAGTTTGCTGTAGCGTTTTCATTATTTTTTGGTGAAACATCCTGGGTTGTTCATAATAAAAGATTTTAATTATATGAATTTGACTAAGGGTACCACGAAAGATGTTGCTAAGGGTATTTGCGAGGCCTTCTGTTCACAGAACTACTAGTTTATTTATAGAAAACGTTACTTAAAAATACTAAAAATGTTTTGTAAAAGCAAAAGCTAGTCAGTTATAATTTGCAACAGAAAACAAGCCTCAAAGAAAATTCCTATTACTGTTCCCGTTGTGAATAATGTTGAAAATTTTCATAGCTTTTTGTTCATTGTGGCATACAAACTGTAGCTACAGGGCAATGCCTCTCAGTTTTATATTCCGGGCCTGCAACAGACTTGAATATTCAACCTAAATAACCTTACATAATAGTGCAAGTAATTGACAATGGTAAACGTTGGGGACCTTAGTACCCGGACATCCTCTGGCAGTGCACTACAGTTGCCAACAGTATGCTTAAGAATCACTATTGCTTCACTGTTCTTTTAAAAGAACAATGAATTGTTTACGACATTGTCTGTTTTGTTTCTGCGAATCAACGTTCCACTTGATGGATGGTGACTCACAATTTTATTCGCTACACCTGTAACATAGTTTACTATTAGCGTAAACAAATCTTCAAAGTCGAAGCTAATATTTTTAGTTATGTCGTATCGATTTGTAACATTGAGACGCGCATTCTAAAATGATATCTACTCAGTCATGTATCTCGCCTTGAAACTAGTTTTAAATATAGACGGTTTACTATATTATGGTGGTATGGTACTAACTCTAGATAACAGTAATTGTCACTGCATCGACAGATGCAGAAAAAGACGCAAAATCGTTTCCGCGTAATGTAGAAGGCGATGACGTCGAAGGAGGATCACAAGCCAAGCTGCCTGTGTACTGAGGCAACTCGAGCTTCCCAGGTCGATGAATGACCTCCGCCTCCCATGAGCGCAGGCCTGGGGGTGATGAGTGGAGCCGACTATCACCCTAGCACCTGCTTCAGGTCGCGGCGGTGGTGCGTATTGCGCGCCTCCTCGTTTCCGGGGACGAGTTGGGGACTACGGTCCCCACACAAGAGGGGTGCGAGGGATATGCCTGTTAACCTCACCTTCGGCAACCAAAAACGACCCACAGGCGTCGTACGTTTTAGTCGGTTCGAGTCCGACATAACCTTTCCCACTGGCTACGGTGGTGGTGGTATTCGAGGGGATTTATGGCACGTAAAACATGCGATGATCTGGCGTAGCACCTTTATGAAACGTTATGATAATTTTCATGAAACTACTTTATGACAGTTTTAATGAACACAAATACTTGTGTTTATGTCAGTTAGATGTCATCCGCACACGGTGCAGAACATCCGATCAAGAACCAAGCGGCTCGGTGACTCTTTCCTCTTTCGCACCATTAAGGCCTGGAATTCATTACCAGCTCACGTGTTTCCTTCTTCCTACAGTCCCGGGTCCTTTAAGCGGGGCGTGAAAAAGCATATGATGAGGCCGTCAAGCTGAGTGTCACCATTGTCACACGGTATGTGTAAGTAATGGTGACCCTCTTTTCTGGGACTTTGCCTTCAGCTTACCATCAGGCAAGGTGAAGTCTAATTGACGTGTCCTATATTTAAAAAAAAAGCACGTCGGTACCAGAATTCCATTACTTGTCACTCAAATGCAATAAAGACCTCAATACCAAATCGATTAAACTCCATACTTGTTGTAGAGGCTTTGGATTCGTGTCACATAGCCTGAGCGTCTCCGTAGAATCTATAAGTATAGCAGGTTAACTGATTGATTGATCTATTGGTGCGGTACCTGATGTGACTGCGATATAGCTGGCGGTACTTTGGCGTAGAACTTAATGTATTTCAAGTTTTTATGTTAGAATGGATTGCATTCTGGAGTGTGGAATAAAAATGTGCTGGGGTTTTTAGATCAAAACTGAAAGTCTTTTAGAAGCTTCTCTTTATCAGAGACTGATTTTTTTGCACTAAGTGCAGAAGTGGAATGATTGTCACGTGTCTCTCTCTTCTTACAATCCCCGTTTCTTCAAGCGAAGCGTAAAAAAGCATTGTCGGTAGGCAGAAGTCTATTAACATCCAAATTTCGTCAACTAAGATTTTAGGTTCCACGTAACAGGGGGCGAGCCTATTGCAGTCTAGCGGGCACTTTGTCATTGGCTATTTTACTGTCAGATGAAGAACAGTTCTATCCCTTAATCGCCTTCTACGGCTCCCTCAGGAAGAGATGGGGTGGCCCTATTTTACTTCATCGAGAACCAACACGTCATACCAAAATTAAAAAATATAAAGTCTCAATAGTAGTATTATTCTCGTGAACTTATAGATCATATCAAGTACATAGAGCTACTAAGAAAGGCCTTACACAGCGTTCCTCTCGAGGACACGCCTCAAAAGACCTTGCGCCAAACTTGACAGGTGACGATAATCTGTGAGGAAAAAACTCGGCGGAAATCTTTCTTTATTTGAATAATGTCGTTATCTCTGTCTTCCGCCTTTTTTCTTTGTTCCGCAGTGACAAATTATGTCGAAGAAAAACGCGGGCTGACATAATGAACTTTGGCTAATGGCGTTTTGTCGGAACGACGACTGCAGGCGGTAGCTTCAGCCATCTAGTTTCTTGGCGTAATGTAATGGACCAGTAGTTAATTCAACTAAGTCTGACAGAATTATGCAGAAGGAAAGTAAGTAATTAGGTTGAGAGGGTAGTTAGGTTCAAAGTTTTTTTTTTTGGAGGGTATGAATAGGCATAGAATATTTGATGTTGAAATGGGCAGCTTTCCAGAATTCGTGTTGCTAATGAGAAAACCTTGATAATAGACCTTCGTGTTACTACAACCGATTTGAAAAAAGAGGATTTCTTAAAAAATGAACTTATTTTCATTGCGTTGGGTTCAGTATATCTCAGAACCATCCAATTAAAATACATTTTTCATTGGAATTTGACTTAGAATTTGATGATGAACTTTTCTTGGTACTGATCTTAAAATTATGGAAAGAAAATTTTAAATTATGAACAAGATAAATATTGCTTTCTTTGGAAACCCTATACTCCCTATACCCTATACCCTATACTCCGGTAATTGTGACTAGACCCGTGCTGTTTTAGTCGGCCTGAGTTCGACATAGCCACCCTTGATGGCCTATGTCGCGTCGCGTCGCTGATATTCGTGGGAATATCGGCACGAAAAATAAAAGAAGTAGGTACCTTTATAGTTTCATAAATTGAGAAAGTTAAAAACGTTATTTCTATAAAACAGTGTAACGCTCCGTCACTATACCATGTCTTTTAACATTCATATTTTACCTCCTCCCTGCACCTCCTAACACAACAGAAACCTTACAAATTGTATACCTCTCATCTTGCCTTCCTCCGTCAACAGACGCTATACAAGTGCTTACATATATCCAGCTTTTTATACCTACCATTGTACACACTAGGCTAGTCTAGAAAATGGATCCCACTTCACATTCTAATTTAAATCTTTCCTCTTCTACATAGGGTATATTTTCCCTTGAGAGTTTATAATTATTTCCCTTACATAACTCGAGTGCCACCTACATTGTCAGCGGAAAGGATGTAGATAAAAGTGTTCATTGAACATCAAAGTGCTTAAGAGTTAGTTAAGCATAAACTTGCTTTTACAATGTACGGAATAAATGTCTTTTATCAAAGTTGTTTGCATTTTCTTGCATATTTTAGTTAATGGTTGTATAGTGAGACCAATATGTCATCAGAATCCCAATTTTCTGGAAAGAGTTTAAAAATTCAATCTCAATATCAGTGAGGTGACGTAGAAAGAGTACTAGTATCACCACCCTATCTCATCCGAAGGGAATCATAAAAGGCGGCCAACGGAAAAATATGCAGACGATATCACGGCGAGAGAATAAAACCTTGTAATAAAACCATATACCAACCGTTCTGGCCAGTGTAGAAACAGTAGGCCAAAGCCCCCCAACATTGGGAGAGGCCTAAGTCCAGCAGTGGACTGCGACTAGTTATTGTCTACTCTCAATCTCCCAAATGTCAAAAACTAATACGATTTCAAAGAAAAGTGAACCAATTTTCTAATACAGTTTTTGACATCTAATTTGATTTTGACAGATAGAGACTGAATTTGAAACCTTCAATTTTCATAGGTACTGAATTTCGTGACACTTTCTTCATAAGTAATTATATTGTCATGTAAACTTTCATCCCTCAAATCTACGGGATAGACTATTTATACTGTAGATTGATGGCACTTGGTGGAATTTGTTGTTACACATATTGATAACTCACTTGTACTCTTCCACATTACTTTATTGCTTATTACACCTGACCGGTTTCGCCTTACGGCATCCTCAAAGGTTTATAATGACATTTAAGAGCATTCCTATTAGAAACATTCAGTCAACCGGTCAGGTGTAATAAGCAATAAAGTAATGTGGAAGAGTACAAGTGAGTTATCAATATGTGTCTACGGGATAGAATTTGATAAAGCACAGATAAAGTACAGATTTAAGAAAATGGTTTCTGAAATTCTCGCTAATGACTCCTAATAGGATGTCATTCTGCGAGGATTGAGTTTTTACTACGCGTTCGAATTTTAAAACACAATTATAAATTCATAAACAATAGTGTGGGTTGTGCGTTTTTATTTTGTATGCCTGGTTTTTAAGATTTCATTGTAACGCATAACTGTTTTTTGTCTCTAATAAATAAAACAAAAATAAAAATATATGAATGAATGACTTAAGTGTTTTTAAGCTATCGCGGTGTGAATGAAATATATAATGGTGCGTTCTTTTCGCGAATAAATCATGGAACTTACTATTTTTACCGACGGTTTCGGATGCGTTGCAGCACCCGTGTTCTCGACTTGACTTGCCTTTATCCACTGAGGGTTAGACAGAGGTGAATTAACACCCACGTTTCACCAATTATTAAATTCGGTTCCACGTAATACGGGGAGGCTTTTACGTGAGACCTATACATATTTTTAATTTCGACCTGATTGCTGTGACCATAGTAACCACTTCCCATCAGATGGGCCATGTGCTTGTCTAAAAAAGTACCTAAATGGTACTAAAAAAAAATTGATTTGAATATAACCGTTCACTTTTTACTTCCATTAGCAGTCAAATTATCAAAAATCTATTAGTTCAAGTTTATAGACATATCTAATGTTTATTTAGTCGGCGGTGGCGCGCGCCTTCCCGTTTCCGGGGACGAGTTGGGAACTCTGTAGTCCCCACACCCGAGTATATGGCCAGATCGTAAGAGATGGCCCTGAGTCGGCTGGGGTGCGAGGGATATGCCTGTCAACCTCCCTTTCGGCAACCAAAGCGACCCACAGGCGGCGTGCGTTTTAGTCGGTTCGAGTCCGTCATAACCTCTTACACCGGCTGCGGTGGGGAGGTATCCGTGGGGATTTTGCGCACGTAAAAAAAATGTTCACTTGGACAAAAATACCGAAACCAAAAAAGTGAGAAAAATAATTGTGTGGGTATTTTATACCGTTAGACGCATAATAATTACAGTTCCGTTATCAAAATTTGACTGTTATTATTATTTAATAAACGATCACAAACCTGATATACAGCATACAACCCACATCTCGTATTATCATTTTAATTGACACCTTCATATCTCAATTACGAAAACCTTTTCTATGTTTGATGTTGAATATCTATATTATTCATTTCTTAACAAACGAGATTTTATATAATTTTAATGGTGTCCATGTTAAGCAGCTAAGTATTTAGTTGCGTACGATTTGGTGTTTGTGGCCCACTAAGATCTTTAGGGCCAAAGCAACCTTAGGTCAGATTTTAACACCAAGTATTATGAAGTTTTTTTTATACCACTTAGGTGGCAGACAAGCACACGGCCCACCTGATGGAAAGTGGTTACCGTGGCCTATGGACGTGTGTAACACCAGAGAAGCCACACTCGCACTGCCGACCCTGTAAGCACAGTCTCTGTGCCGTCAGTGTAGATCACAAAGCAGGACAAGTCTTTAGTCATCCCACGGACAGCACAAATTCTCCAGTGAGCTCTGGCTACCCTACTCACCGCTGGGAATACAACACGAGGTTGTTATAGCCGTGGTATTCTGTAGGGTGGAGGTACATTATAATAATTTCAACTCTATTGAAGTCGGTTAAAAAAACGTAACTGACGTCCAATAAAAATATCATAATACAGAGTTATCGATCTTTCTACTTCTCATTTTTTATCTGTGCCCGTATGCATTAAGCCAATGACCTGTGCCACATATATGCGACATTGATAAGCTTTTTAATGAGTGTCGTAATAGCTTCGTAATGTTGGCACACGGTTCTATAATCTATGGCGACCACGCGACCACAACTCGCGACAAAAGAAACATTACAATGCTGGCACCTTATTCTGAGTGACAACATAACATAAACTCACGCCTATATCCCCGAACGGGTAGGCAGAGATGCTAGCACCTACATTTCGCCAGTTTATGTTTAGGGCCCAATGTAATAGGTGGTGAGCCTATTGCCATTCACCGGGCACTTATAAACCTGCGATAAATACACACATAACTTCGAAAAGCATCGAAAAGTCATTGGTGTGTGCCTAGGTAAAACCTGGGATCGAACCCGATACCTCGTCTCAGCAGTCCATTAACACTAGGCTGCCGCGGTTTTTTGAGTGACAAACAATGGTGATAAACCGTTTCGTTCCTAGATATGCGTGTTCGTAAAAGCAGATATACTACTATCCCGGTAGAATAGAATTGGGACCACTCCCATCTCTTTCTAAGCGGTGTCGTACAAGGCGACTAAGGGATAAGGCTGTTTAACATCAGACAGATATATACAGCCCTGACTCAGCCTCAGATGCATGGCTCGAATCAAAAATAGTGCCTGAAATACGGCACCAAAAACAATTATTGATGAACCGTGGGTGTTAATTCACCTCTGGCCAACCCTCCGGGGATAAAGGTTTGATTAAATGAATGTAGGTTTACGCCAACCCCCTTTTTATACCATTTAAGTTGCAAACAAGTACACGGTGCCCATGGACGTTTGCAACACTTGGGGATTCACACTCGTGCATGTATGGGATTGATATGCATTGACTGTCAAATACGTGTCCAATCCCATGCATTCATCATTCAATTCTACAATACGCCGGTCAACGAATCGCGACTTTTTCAATTGTTTTTTTTAACTAGGACACGCCAATTTGACTTCACCTCGCCTGATGGTAAGCTAAAGGCAAAGTCTCAGAAAAGAGGGTCAACATTACTAGTTACTAAGTAATGATACAATGGCAGCACTCAGCTTGGCGGCCTCAATAGATGCTTTTTCACGCCCCGCTCAAGTTACTCGGGACTGAAGGAAGTAGGAAACACGTGAGCTGCTAATGAATTCCAGGTCTTGGTGGTGCGGCAAAGAAAAGAGTCTCTGAACCGCTTGGTTTTTGCTCGTATATTCTGCACAGTGTGAGGGTGACATCTATGCCTGCACGTGTTGTCCTGTGTAGGACTTGTTAGTTGGGCGACTATTCACTCTTCTATGTTAAACAAATTGTAATCTACAGTCTTCGTTCACGTTTCGACTGCGTTTTGAACTCGATGTCTCTCAGAATAATTTCCGCTGAATTTTAATTATGAAAACGTGTTTATTTTTATTTTTAAATGGACTTGTTTTGCACATGGTTTGTTGACATTGTAATGAAATGAATTGTTGGTTGAACGCGGGTTATGTTATGTGACGTAAATTGGTTTAGTTTTACGTTTTGAGGGTTATGTGTTTGATGTGTATGTAAGTCTGTTACAGACAGTAACAGACTTAGATGAGAGATATTTCGTTACGTCAAAGCTCCAATCCAGATATTTTGCAGCCGGAAATTCGCTTTCTTACTTTGTCTGTGGTCGTGAATTGGTTTATCTTGGTTTTAATGTTAGAAACTGCTGTCGGACCTGTACCAGGAAAACCTGCACCAGAGTCTCGTCTGTCAATCAGCCGGCGTTCCGGCTTGCAGGTGGCTTATGTCTTGTAGAACCTGGTTGGCCCCATATAGACTAGCAGCATGAGCAGTCCAGTTGGGGAAGTACCTCCGCCGAACAGAATACCGCGGCCCTAATAACTTCGTGTTGTGTACCCAGCGGCGAATAAGGTAGCCAGAGCTCACTTTAGAGTTTGTGCTGTCAGTGGGAAGACTAAAAGCTTGTCCTGCTTTGTCTTCTACACTGACGGCGCAGAAACGGTCAGTGCTTACAGGGTCGGCAGCGCGAGTGTAACTCCTCTGGTATTGCACACGTCCGAAGGCCACGGTAACCACTTTCCATTAGGTGGGCCGTGTGCTTGTCTACCACCTAAGTCGTATAAAAATAATGGAAACTTAAGTCTGAGCATGTTTTCAAATTCAGATAAATACAGGCATTGTCTGATCCATTCGATGTGATCACATACAGTAAGGTTCAAAGGTGCTACTTTAGCGAGGGATATGCCTGTCAACCTCACCTTCGGCAACCAAAACGACCCACAGGCGGCGTGCGTTTTAGTCGGTTCGAGTCCGACATAACCTCCTCCACCGGCTCCGGTGGGGAGGTATCCGTGGGGATTATGCGCACGTAAAAAAAAAAAGGGTGCTACTTTAAAAATATTTATTATTCAAATCACCGTCACAGGCCGTTTGTACACCGGATAGTGCAAATATGTATTTGCACTATCCGGTGTACAAACGGCCTACCCCTAATATGCTCAACAAAAAATCCGCAGTCGACAACAAAGAAACGATATTACCAATTATCGATGGCCCACTCGGATGCTGCACGTGTTTGTGAGGGGCTCATCTCACAATAGACATAATCTTTTACCCCACTTTTACCCCATTTTTACCACGCACACAATAGGGTAGGGGAAGTCAGCTCAAAGCGGCCATAAGGGGCACAGCGGCCACGTTTAATTTTTCGGTTATTTCAATAGATAGCGCGACGTGAACATGGTGTCCGTATACCTAATTCTCCGTCCCGCACCGCGCTGTTGGCCGGTGGCAGTGGGATCGAGCGCGTGGCTGCAGTAACGAAATATTTATCATACCGTATTTTATTAAAAAAATGCAAGTTAAGTTCAATCTGTTTTGGTCAAACCTCTTTATATTTCTATACTGTTATTGAAAGTGTATAATTACTTAGCTATTTGACTTTGTTTGTGTTCTATTCTCTCTGAAATGTAATAAATAATGTGAGAGCAGTTCATCATTGAAACAAAATTGCCGAAAAAGGCAAAGCGGCTCGGGCAAAGCGGCCCCCTGACAAGCAGGATCCGCCACAAAGAAACTTGGTAGGTTTACAATAGTATTCACTTTACAGCAGGAAGAGGAGCTCTTAGAGTATTTGTTTCACATGGACAACCTCTTTTTTGGCCTTACGAAGGAAGATTTCCTACAGCTCGTGTTTCCGTATGACGAAGCAAATAATATTCCACATTCTTTTAAGAATGACACCACCGAACACGATTTTTATAAAGGGTTTATCGTGCGACATCCCGATTTGACCTTGCGGCGATCAGAATCCACATTTATAACCAGAGCCCGGGGTTTCAACAGATCTCAGGTATACAGATTTTTAGACCTCAAATAAGAAAGAAGAGACTGTTGATTTTTTTATAAAAATGTTAAATTATAATAAATTATTTTTTAAATATATTTGTAATTTTATTTTGCTCAGCACGATATTTTTCAATAAAAAAAAATACATATCTTGTGCACGTTTAGGGTGGCCACGTTGCCCCTACCCCCATGGCCGCTTTGGGCGACCACTCGGGCAAGGCGGTCTTTTGCCAAGTTTTTGTAATTTGCGAATCATATGGGTATTTTTAAATTTGTGCCAAATTTAATTTCACGTTATAAAAATTTAATAAACTCTCTGGCTATGAGCATAAAGTTATTTTCAGAAATTTTTAGTTAAATAGGTTTTTTCCTTGTTTAAAGTTAAGATGGCCGCTTTGAGCTGACCTCCCCTACACACTTCAAATAAATCGATAATTGTTACCGTTTAATATTAATTTTACAGATGAATAGTCCTTACCCCGTGGCCCTAATTTTGCTTGTGTAGAATACTGGGCCTGTACCATAAACGGTCATTCTAGATCAATAATTAAACTACTGTCATACTAGCAACTGCAAATGTAACTTTGTAATCCTATATATTTATATGGGATTACATAGTTATTAATGCATTTAGTAAATTACATTATTGATCACTTTTAAGACTTCATGGTAAGCCCACTGATCCTTGTAATAAATTATTGGAGTTTTGTGCTGGTCAAAGGCTTGTTCTGATTGTGTTATCTACACTGACGGCGCCGAAACTATCTTTTCTTATAGGGTCGGTAGCACGGGTGTGACTCCCCTGGTGTGGCACACATTCATAGACGACGGTAACCACTTTACTGTAACGACTGTGAGCTTGTCTACCATGGGCAGGGAATTCATCCCCACACATTGCGACCTGAGACGGTGCGCACTGTGCGGTATGAAAGAAACTTCATCCCACGCACACTCAAGCTGTGGAATGACCACCCTGCTGCGGTTTTCCCAAGCGCCTACAATATGGGGTTCTTCAAGAGGGGCATCAGAAGGTTTCTTCATGGTCGGCAGCACGAGTGTGACACCCCTGGTGTTGCATACGTCCATAGGCCACGGTAACCGCTTTCCATCAGGTGGGCCGTGTGCTTGTCTGCCAACTTAGTGGTATAAAAAAAAAAACACTTAAGTAGTATAATAAAAAAACTACCAAAATTACATGTTTGTGGCCTTTTTTGTGCGCAAAATCCCCACGGATACCGGCACCGTGGTGGGGGTATCCGTGGGGAGTTTATGTCGGACTTGAACCGACTAAAACGCACGCCGACTGTGTGGGCAGGTCACTGGACGTGAGATTATCTGAGACATCCCTCGCACCCCGGCTGTCATATTTGTGGCCTATCGGTTTAGGCCCTCGTTGATGTTCACAGATATTCACAGATTAGTGAAGGTTCTTGTTCCAATAACGACGATTTTCTCTAAATACGTGTTCCGATTTATAATGATTAAACAATTCTATCGCAATCTTGGAACTGATTTGAAATCATCTAATTAACCTAAATATGTTTCAATGTATAGAGTTTTACGTAACTTGTACCTGTCTAGAATTATAATCTTATTGGTGAAAGATAAAAAAAACTATTGATTAAATTATATACTAGTGGTCCACATAAATTAAGTAGGTATATTAGAACATGTCTATCTGCTCTTACATTTAATATTATAATTATACAGTATTATCTATCTAATCATATTACGGCCATCTCAGCGTTAATTTACAGCCAGCATTAAAAGTCGATAGTCGATATTATTATTCTGAATATAAAAATTAGGGCTCCAAGCATCCAATAAATACTATTTTCAAGTGCCTAACGAACCTATGCACAAGATACTGTAAAAACCTTAAAATGATTTAACCTGCTTGTTGGGTTAAATTTAGTAATCAAATAATTAATGTACATGGAAGTTATCTAAATTAAAATATTAAATATACAGAATATACAAACAATCCTGCAGGTTCAGGCCTCAAAGAATTCTTCCCCATCGATGTCAACCGGGAACCCTCCCGGTTGACAGAAGCCTGGCGGCATTGCCACGTTGAATGGGAATACCAATCCTTTGCGCAAGGAATAAATCAGCCCTCTGGTCACGGGTAGCGTCAATTAAACGTTTAGAAATGTCTCTAATAAACGTATATTTTACCCTCTTCCTGTTGGCTGATTCATATAATATTTTGGACACTCCTTTACTTCAAATGACAATACAATTATATGAAAAAAAAAAACTATCATTTAACTATTTGTTTTTGAGTATTACTTATTTAAGAATCCAACATAGGTTTCGGTGAATATCTACGTGGGGTGTCCACGAAAGGAGATTCATTCTTGTGAGGGGCGAAGCCCTGCGGGTAGCGACAAGTTATTATAATAAAACAGCGACCTTAATTTTCTTATTATTAGATCTGCGCTGTTTTCATTTTCCTTCATCAATCTCCATTATGTAAGTTAGAAATCAGCAGGGTGCCCTAAATTGTTGGAAGCTGAGGAGTAAACATTGTAGACTATAAATAATATAGATTAAATAAGTTTTAACAAGATTTTATTAACTTTCCAGTAGACCAGGACTTGATTAATATGCCAATAAATAAATTTAAAATAGAAGTGTAAAGAACTTTAATGAGTAAAGGTTACTATAAAGTGGGTGAGTACCTTAATGATGTTAATGCGTGGTCAACATAAGTCTCTTGCTTGCTCGCACGAAATAAATTGTAAACTAAACCAAATTTAAAAAAGAAAAATAATCTAGTTCTAATGTAGTTCGCTGAGTTTCTTGCTGGTATCTTCTCAGTAGAACTAATCTACCGAACCAGCGAAAGAATCATTTTCCAATGGTTTATTTTTACATTATTTAATATTTTTATATTATTTCTTGACATACATAATTGTAAAGTTTTGACGTTCATATGTGCTCTTTATGTGCCTAAACTGAATAAATGAAATTGATTCTTTGATTCTTTGACTTAAGTTACCAGTGGAGCAGAATTTGGGTCACGCCATCTCTTCCCATGCGGTATCGTACAAGGCGACTGAGAGATAGAGCTGTTTAACATGAGACGGATATATATAGGTATACAGTTCAGACTCAGCCTCAGATGCATGACTCGAGTCGACAATAGTGTCCGGAAAACGGCAATAGGCTCACCCCTATTACGTGGAACCGAATACAATGATAGGTGAAATGTGGGTGTTAATTCACCTCTGCCTAGGCCTTTGGAGATAAACGCGTGATTAAATGTATGTGTGTAAATTTGGTGATGTCACGTTGTCGAGCACATAAACAGAATAACCTCGTGTTGTGTTCTCGGCGGTGAGTAAGGTAGTCAGAGCTCACTGGAGAGTTTCTGTGCTGTCAGTGGGAAGACTAAAGGCATGTCCTGATTGTTTCTTCTGCACTGATGACACAGAAACTCTCTGTTCTTACAGATTCGGTGGCACGGGTGTGACTGCTCTGGCGTTGTACACGATCATAGAATCAAAGAATCAAAGAATCAATTTCATTTATTCAGTTTATGCACATAAAGAGCACATATGAACGTCAAAATTTTACAATTATGTATGCCAAGAAATAATATAAAAATATTAAATAATGTAAAAATAAACCATTGGAAAATGATTCTTTCGCTGGTTCGGTAGATTAGTTCTACTGAGAAGATACCAGCAAGAAACTCAGCGAACTACATTAGAACTAGATTATTTTTCTTTTTTTAATTTGTTTTGGTTTACAATTTATTTTGTGCGAGCAAGCACGAGACTTATGTTGACCACGCATTAACATCATTAAGGTACTCATCCACTTTATAGTAACCTTTACTCATTAAAATTTTTTTCACTTCTATTTTAAATTTATTTATAGGCATATAGCAATATATAAATGTCATATGGCATATAGGTCACGGAAACCATTTTCTATCAGGTGGCCGTGTGCTTGTCTGCCCACCTATGTTGTATAAAAATGACATACGTCACTATCGACTTGTGCTCGATGTTACCTTTACAGCATGCGAAATTGAAATGTGATGTTTCAATTTCACATGGTGTAAGCGGATTCAGCTGACGAGTTCGTTCGATCGTATGAAAAATTCTTACCGCATATGCCTGCTGGACTGGTCTGGCTGAGTCACTCCTATGGAGACTTTCGAAGCGAATGCCGTTCTACCCCAAGACGAAAGAGGAAACGTTGGTAGCTTAGTTGACAGCCTCTGTGGCGTAGTGGTAGAACATTCGACCGCTACGCAGGGGCCGCGGGTTCGATTCCCACTCATTGCAAATCACAAAGTACGCATGAATATGTATATATATTTTTTTATATATAGAACACGTCAATTAGACTTCGCCTTGCCTGATGGTAAGCTGAAGGCAAAGTCTCAGAAAAGAGGGTCTACATTACCTACACATACCGTGTAACAATGGTGACACTCAGCTTGACGGTCTCATCATATGCTTTTTCACGCCCCGCTTAAAGGACCCGGGACTGTAGGAAGAGGGAAACACGTGAGCTGGTAGTGAATTCCAGGCCTTAATGGTGCCATTGTCATTGGTCTGGGTGTTTCTGTGTATAATATGTATATATTTACAAAAAAAGGCATTATCGCATTATCCGCATTCTAGATTCCATAACACAAGCTAGTTCAGCTATGCTTACCATGGGTCTAGATAGCGTTGTGTGGAATGTTGTAGAATTTTTTTTTTTTTTGGGGTAGGTAAAGTAGTCGGCCTTACGATCTAAAGGTCCCGAGTTCGAGTCCTGGCCATTACACTACCGACGACGTAAACCTACCACTAACACAAGCAAATTAGCTTAGCTGGAGGGGTTAGAGGGACTTTTAGTAATTTCGGAATTAATATTCTTTAAAAACGCCGCGTGGTTTCCGGCAGAGTAGAATTTGGGCTACCCCATCTCTTCCCATGCGTTGACGTACAAGGCGACTAAGGGATAGGGCCGTTGAACATCAGACGAATATATTTTGCTCAGACTCAGCCGCAGATGAATGGCTCGAGTCAACAATAGTGCCCGGAATACTACAATAAGCTCACCCCCTATTACGAGGGACCGAATACAATTATTGGTGAAATGTTGGTGTTAATTCACCTGTGCCTAACCCTCCATGAATAATTTTTTTTTTTTTTTTACGTGCGCAAAATCCCCACGGATACCTCCCCACCGGAGCCGGTGGAGGAGGTTATGTCGGACTCGAACCGACTAAAACGCACGCCGCATGTGGGTCGTTTTGGTTGCCGAAGGTGAGGTTGACAGGCATATCCCTCGCACCCCGGCCGACCCAGGGCCATCTCTCACGATCTGGCCCTCGTCTCGGGTGTGGGGACTACAGAGTCCCCAACTCGACCCCGGAAACGGGGAGGCGCGCCAGGCGCGCCACCGCCGCGGCCTGCTTCTGCCAGGGTAACAGGCACAATCATACTGGCTAACAGTCTTAGGGTCCGAAGACCTTGAAAGGCTCCGTCTACTATCATTATACATAAACTCCTTGTATATAAATTTTACTAACTGATATAACCTTTGAAATAGAACTAATTATGCTACGTGTCTGCAATTGAGCTCATATTCAAAGCAATTTCAATTGGATTCTATTGCTCCAGATTGATGCGCAAATTGGAATCGTTCACCAATAACGCTGTTGTATGAGGCAAAGAAAATATTACAAAACTTTAGTCTAATACAAATATTGCGATTAGAACATAACATGACATAAACTCACGCCTATATCCCCGAAGGGGCAGGCAGAAGTGCTAGCACACACATTCGCCAGTTTATGTTTAGGTCCCAATGTAATAGGTGGCGAGCCCATTGCCATTAACCGGGCACTTATAAACCTGCGATAAATACACACATAACTTCGAAAAGCATCGAAAAGTCATTGGTGTGTGCCATGATAAAACCTGGGATCGAACCCGAAACCTTACCTAATCACTAGGCTACCGCGGTTACACACTCTTTATTATTACACTATACGATAGTGTTTCTGTTCAGGATCAAATTTAATGTTCAGAATTACTCATTTCTTTAAGGCAACAATAGCGTCATTTGCGAACTGGAGAGACAAAAAAGAACCAAAACAATATTAATAGACCAAGTCTATTACTGGACTAGACTCATAACAGAAGCTAATTCTCGTGCCTGTCGCCGTCGCGAAGCCGTGTCCAATTGCTAATGATAATGACCAAGTTCTTGTACAGGCTTGTAGCTCTACACTGATTATCTTATATTACCTCCCCGCTGCGGTTTTCCCAAGCGCCTACAATATGGGGTTCTTCAAGAGGGACATCAGAAGGTTTCTTCATGGTCGGCAGCGCGAGTGTGACTCCCCAGGTGTTGCATACGTTCATAGGCCACGGTAACCGCTTCCCATCAGATGGACCGTGTGCTTGTCTGCCAACTAAGTGGTATAAAATAATAATAAAAAATTACCTACTTTTTTGTTACGTTATTTTTTTTATATAGAACACGTGTCAATCGCCTTGCCTGATGGTAAGCTAAAGGCAAAGTCTCAGAAAAGAGGGTCACCATAACTTACACATACCATGTGACAATGGTGACACTCAGCTTGACGGCCAAATCATATGCTTTTTCACCGCTTAAAGGACCCGGAACTGTAGGAAGAAGGAAACGCCTGTTACAGTACTATAATTTTGCCACTGGGATAAACTGGGTGCTCGATGATGTTGATTGACTGTTGTAAGGTACTTAACTTACATTTTTTTTTAAATAATGTACTTTTTATACCATTAAGGTGGCAGACAAGCACATGACACACGACAAGTGGTTACCATGGCCATTATGTAAATTCAATAATAAGACTAACTCTCAAATGCATTAATAATTTATGTTTTACTATTTAGTTTGATCTTCTATTAAAGCGTAATTACATTGTTTTTCTACTGTTACCAGTATTTTTAGGTAATGTGTATAATTTAGATATTTTATGCAATGTCTAGGCAATGTATAGATAGAATACTAGGGGCGACCAGGGCATGCACAACCTTTCGTGCCTCCACTCCAATTTACTGGAATGAGTTGGGGACTCTGTGGTCCCCGCACCCGAGGAGGGCCAGATCGAGTGCGATGGCCCTGGGTCGCCCGGGATGCGAGGGATATGCCTGTCAACCTCACTTTTATCTACCAAAAACGACCCACTCGCCGTGTGTTTTATGCGGTTCGTGTCCGACATAACATCTCCGTATTTTTCGCACGGAACGGGGCATGTATTAAATTTTACAAATATAATTGCTCATTACATATTTTGCTTAGGTAATGTATACAAAGTCTAGACTTTAGACATTGTATTCTATATAATCTCTAGACTGCTTTTCCATACATACATACAAATAATCACGCCGCACGCCGAGGTAAATTATCACCCACATTTCACCAATAATTGTATAAGGGATAGATTTGTTTAACATCGGACAGATATATACAGCCCAGACTCAGCCTCAGATGCATGGCTCGAGTCAACAATAGTGCTTTTCCATATTCCAGGAAAAGTGTTAAAATAGTGCTTGCAACAGCGTCGAAATATCGGAAACTCAAAACATTGAAACATGGTAAATATCCCGTTTATTTTGATACTGAAATAATATTTCATTCATTGCCTTCCTTTTCTTCCTCATAGCATTAATCCCACTCGTATCCGAAGCTTTCATCCGTTTAACTGCGAATTGGGCTAAACTTTGATATTTTCCGTAAAGCTACTGCCATCTGACCGCCAAAACCCAAAGGCGACATCGAAACATTGCTACCAGATCAGTTGTTGAACTTTTTATAGCTCCACCTACCTGTAACGACTGCCATAGAAGTTGGTATGGCAACCGGGATTGACGGCTTTACGTGCTCTCTGAGGCACGACCAACCCAATATAAAAACTTATATTTATGCATACCAATATTTGCACTGAGCGGGGATCGAACCCGCCCATCCGAGTTCACTACCGCCACGTCACGTAGGCTGTCAATATGTCATACATTGCCTATACGATTTATATACATTGCCACAGATTACTAAATAGCTACTACGTACATTGCCCTTACCTTTTTTTTTTACGTGCGCAAAATCCCCACGGATACCTCCCCACCGGAGCCAGTGGAGGAGGTTAAAAAACGCACGCCGCCTGTGGGTCGTTTTGGTTGCCGAAGGTGAAGTTGACAGGCATATCCCTCGCACCCCGGCCGACCCACATTGCCCTTACCTAGGCATTGCATAGAATGCCAGATTATACACACTGCCAGTACAATATACATTCAATATTCTGCATCAAAGGTTAAAGCTATTTCAACTATTGCAATTTATTATCAATCTCCATAGAACAATCCAATATCAGTAAATGATTCTGCGGAATTGAATTAAGATTGATTTTCTATAACAACCGGAGTTTGTCCGTTGAATAGTTTCATTGACCGCGTTGTGCGTTTAGGCTGACTTTTAGAGTGGAATTTATTGGAAACTGGAAATAATAGGCCTCAGATATTGATCTGTAATCTTTTACAATAATCGCAGAGTAGAGTTGGCAACGGAAATGATAATAACAGTCACATTGAATTATTTAGATATGTCTAATAACCTAGCATTTATACACTCTTGCAAGATGTAATTCTGAACGAGAAAAAATAAGTTTAAAACTAAAACTCGACTACAGAAAAGTATTAAATAAGAATATATCTAGGATAGCCGTGGTAGTATGCCACTTTTCCCTACAATGTTTCGTTTGACTAAGTGGCATACGACCACGGCTATCTTAGATATTTTCTTGTTTAATACTTTTCAGTAGACGGGTTTGAGCTTTAAACTTATTTTTTATTAATATTATTTTGTGGTAAGATAATTTATATATATTTGAAATTTGCTAATTAAGCCCTTTCAGTTGATACCAACACGACATATTTATCTCAAATTTATTTTTTAACACAGTACTTTATGACCGCTAGAGGGCACCAAATTAGATTCAGTGACACGTTATATAGCCTATAACCACCGACCGACTAAGACGCTTCTAACGATACCTCATTTATTGTCCAGTGGTTTAGGAGCAATGAGGGTACAGATGAACCTACACACATACATAGCCTGTCAAAATCATAACCCTCCTTTTGCTTCGCCGTAATCTGGTAAAACTAGGACCCGGACTACGTGTTTTTTATGAAAATTGCCTAATTGAACTTCTTATTAAGCGTCGTAAATCGATATTTGGTACACACCCTTAGTTCGGACAATACTACAATTTAAATTAATAAAACAGTTTGATTTGCTCTTAATACCTTGGTATTATGATAATTTTGGGACTTTGAGTCAAGATAGTTCGCGAGATAAATAGATATATAGATATCACGAGGTCGTCTGGAGGGTGCATTACAAAATATTTTACGAGCTGCGTTTTATGCGACATATTTTTGAAGGGTGTCTTCGGTCTAGTGGTTTTATGTTTCAAGTGAGGTACATGGTATGACTACCAATATACGACAGACGTATTGAATATAGAGCCAGTTGTATTTTATTTAGAATAAATAATATTGAATTGTTGTTAATTTAACCCGACGTTTCATCAACTGTCATCCTGTGGCCATTATCAGTGAACTTTTCACTAAAGCTGAAACTTCGGGCTATATATTAATATTAAAGTCAACCCGGCAATACCGCCATCTTTTGGGCACGTTATCAGTCGACAGTTATAAATGGATAAATAAATAAATAAAAATAAAAAAGACATTGATAGAGAGGATTTTTTCAACGTCTTAATTGCCCTTTCCTATATATTTCCCTCTTGTTTATACTTCTAAATATTTTAGTTTATTTTAATTAGTTTCATAAATATATAATGTAATTTATTATGTGTATAAAATACCAAATAAGTAGGTACAAGTAAATCTTGATATAATCAATAAAATGGTATTTCATTTCAAACAGGCGAGAGTAAAATTTAGGATTAAAAATACCCTCTCCGGAGAATTGCTAACCTTCTAATGATGTTTTACGAATGGGATATTCAGCAACTGAACATATAATTACATTATTTACGTACATACATTCATATAATCACGGCTTTATCCCCTCAGGGTTAGGCAGAGGTGAATTAACACCCACAATTCACCAATCTCACGTGTTTCCTTCTTCCTACAGTCCCGGGTCCTTTACGCGGGGCGGGAAAAAGCATATGATGAGGCCGTCTAGATGAGTGTCACCATTGTCACATGGTATGTGTAAGTAATGGTGACCCTCTTTTCTGAGACTTTGCCTTCAGCTTACTATCAGGACGACATGTTTTATAGAGGTGAATTAACACCAACATTTCACCAATAATTGTATTCGGTCCCACGTAATAGAGGGAGAGCCTATTGCCGTATTCCGGGCACCATTGTTGACTCGAGTCATGCATCTGAAGCTGAGTCTGGGTTGTATATGTCTGATGTTAAACAACCTTATCCGTTCGTCGCCTTGTACGGCACCGCATGGGATGAGATGGGGTGGCCCAACTTCTACTCTGCTGGGTACCACGCGACCAACTGAACGTAGTAAATGTATATATAACCCTTTTGTCATCTACATTACTCTAAGCTGCTACAAAGGAACTAGTCACAAGTGTGAACTTGTTAGCATAATGTACCTACTGTTATTCTGTTTTAGCGTTATGTTAATTTTAACTTATTTGTTGCAGGTAAACTTTGAGCGCAGGTGTTAGTGAAATAGCGCGTTTTGCATACGTAAGTAGAACTGATAGTGTGAGATTGAAGTCGATGTGATATTCGTGTGATTTTGGCGCCTTGTCATCGACTTCAAGGTTCCCTTGAAGTACTGCCCACATCGTTTCTCACGATGGGTATCGAGTAAGGTGACTAATCGACAGGTTGTTCTCCGTTTGAAAGTAAATATAAAACACATGAGATCTTTTTCTGCACTCTAGCGTTTAACTTAGGCTAGTAGGAAAGTTTTTTTTACGAGCGAAAAGTCCCCGCGAATTCCTCACCCATCGGAGCCGGTGGGAGAGGTTATGTCGGACTCGAACCGACTAAAACGCAAGGCGCTCGTGGGTCGCTTTAGTTGTCGAATGTGAGGTTGATAGATATATCCCTCGTATCCTGGCCGTACCCAGGGCCATCGCTCTCGATCTGGCCCTCTTCTTGAGTGTGGGCACCACAGAGTCCCCAACTCGTTCCCGGAAATGGGGAGGCGCGCTGCCGACACCGCTTGTTTCTGCCATGCTCATGGGGGACGGAGTTCATAAAGAAGTAATTGCGTTGTACTAATATGAAACATGAAGAACAAGAAATTTAAAATATTTAATTTATAATATTTTATTTGTAATGAGAGTGAATGAAGCGAGAGTAGTATATCAGGATCGTAGAAAATGGAGATCCGTGATCCCTGCCTAATCTGTGTGTATGTATGTTTATGTAAATATTATAGAAATTTAATGTATGTGTGTACTTAGGTATGTGTAAGATATTATTAAATTATATATAATAAATTTATTTATGTTATATATATGTAGCTTATGATTACACTAATAACTACCCATGGCCTGGGTCGGCCGGGGTGCGAGGGATATGCCTGTCAACCTCACCTTCGACAACCAAAACGACTCACAGGCGGCGTGCGTTTTAGTCGGTTCGAGTCCGACATAACCTCTTCCACCGGCTCCGGTGGGGAGGTACCCGTGGCGATTTTGCGCACGTAAAAAAAGAAAACTACCCATGGGTTATTATTGTTAAGACAATTAAAAACATTACCATCCAAAGGTTGTCTGGAAGAGATCGCTTGTAGCGATAAGGCCGCCATTTATACATGTTTCATAATATTGTCCGTACATTCACTGTAATGTGTTGGTGTACAATAAAGATTATCTTATCTTATCTGCCTACCCCTATGGGAGACAGGCGTAATTTTATGTATGTATGTATGTAAAATGTACAGTTTACGATTATAAAAAATAGGACACAACCCTATCATCGGTAAGCATACCTGGAACAATTTAAACAAAGTTCTAAATAGTTTCAGTCCCAAGGTAAGCATACAGCATGGTGTTTGGAAAGGCGTTCTCACACGATTCTTCCGCCTAGCCGGTAGCGCTAACGGTGCTATGTAATGGCATACGGCTGCTCGAGTTACCGCCAGGCGTCACGGCACTGCTCGCCGCCTTCCGCCTTACATGTCCATAGTTTACTTGCATATACTTTTATGGTAACCTAAAAAATAACCAAGGTTTTATTATCGTGCTTCTCTCCTATGGCATGGACAAATGATTCCCACTGTACAATAATTCTAGTACATATAATACTTTTAATTTTTTTTTATACCACTTAGGTGGCAGACAAGCTCACGGCCCACCTGATGGAAAGTAGTTACCGTGGCCTACGGGCGTGTGTAACACCAGAGAAGCCACACCCGCGCTGCCGACCCTGCAAGAACAGAGTTTCGGTGCCGTCAGTGCAGAGGACAAAGCAGCCTTTAGTCATCCCACTGACACCACAAATTCTCCAGTTAGCTCTGGCTACCCTACTCACTGCTGGGAACACAACACGAAGTTATTATAACCGCGGTATTCTCTAGGGAGGTACTTCCCCTGTCGGACTGCTCAATTGGGCGGAAATACAATGTAAAAATAATTTGTACATTGATTGAGGGTAGTTACTATATGTATTGCCCGGTTTATTATATTACTTTTTCCAAGCGACTATAATATAGGGTTCTTCAAGTAGAGCATTAGGAGGTTCTTGCAGGTAACCACTTTCCATCAGGTGGGCCGCAAGCAAGTCTGACACCTAAGTGGTATGAATAAAGAACGTCACACAAAACAATCACGTGATGGATGAAATAAGTATAACATACATAGATATATAATCATGCCTTTATCCATGGAGGGTTAGGCTGAGGTTAAATTTAACGCCTACATTTCACCAATCGTGTATTCTTTTCTACGTAATAGGGGGTGATCCTATTGCCATATTCCGGGCACTATTAATTGTTGACTCGAGCCATGCATTTGATGCTGAGTCTGGGCTATTTATATATATCTGTCTGAAGTTAAACAGATCTAAGTGTAAAATATAACAATAAGGAATACATAGCGCCATCTACAACCAACTTAAGCAGAGTTTACCAGTACGGGTTCTAGAAGACAGTTAAACAAATCTATTTTTTTTTAATTTCGAATGTATTTAACTTTAAGTATGCGATAATTTCTTTATTTATTTAATTAGGACAACCATTGGTTAATACAATAATACCATACAATATCACACATACTTATATGTGTAATTTTTATAATAGAGGACACGTCAATTAGACTTCGCTTTGCCTGATGGTAAGCTGAAGGCAGTCTCGGAAAAAAGTGTCATCATTACTAACATATATCGTGTTACAATGGTTCTCACCATTGTGACGGCCTCATCATATGCTTTTTCACGCCCCGCTTAAAGGACCCGGGACTGTAGGAAGAAGGAAACACGTGAGCTGGTAATGAATTCCAGGTCTTAATGGTACTACAAATATATACTTATAATAACAACTAATAAATAAATAAATATTCTGCAACATTCCACACAACGCTATCTAGACCCATGGTAAGCATAGCTAAGTAGCTTGTGTTATGGAATCTAGAATGCTAATAAACATACTTATATACTTTTTTATGTAAATACATACATATTATACATAGAAACATCCAGACCAACGCAAATACCCTTATTCATGCATACAAATATTTGCACTGAGCGGGGATCGAACCCGCGCCGCCTACAGTCACGTTCACTACCACTACGCCACAGAGACTGTCTAAATTAACATTCAAGATACGGTTTTACTGTGACTCCTAACTGCAATTGTGTAGCTAGTGTGCAGTTTAAATGTCTGTGAATGGACGCTTCGTGCTCAAGATCTCTGCTCTGTACACTAGTGGCTTGACTAGCAATTACATACATACATATAACCACGCCTTTATCCCTGGAGGGTTAGGCAGGGGTGAATTAACACCCACATTTTACCAATAATTGTATTCGGTTCCACGTAATAGGCGGTGAGCTTATTGCCGTATTCCGGGCACTATTGTTGACTCGAGCCATGCATCTGAGGCTGAGCCTGGGTTGTATATATCTTTCTGATGTTAAACAACCTTATCCCTTAGTCGCCTTGTACGACACCGCATGGAAAGAGATGGGGTGGCACTAATTCTACTCTGCCGGAAACCACGCAGCAATTAACAAAGATGTGACTTTTTAGTGCCGGATTATTTTCTTTAAGGATTCACACCCTGTGTAGGAGGTACGTGCGTGCGGGTGTGCTTATGGGTGTGCGTCTGTGGCATCATAGTTCCTGAACGGATAAACTAATTTGGACACATATTGATAACTCACTTGTACTTTGTAACGTGTCACTTGTAATGTGGAAAAGTACAAGTGAGTTATCAATATGTGTAACAACAAATTCCACCAAGTGCCATCAATCTACAGTATAAATAGTCTAACTAATTTGGATTTAGTATATTTTTGTTTGAAAGATATGTTAGTCGGGAGTGTTCTTAGCTATGATCGGAAGAAACGAGTTCTTTCCGAACATTGTTAGTTTTTTAGTAGATCAATTTAAAAACGCAAAATAAAAATTTAAAAAGCCATCGTCACTAAAAGCAACCCCCAAAAAGTTAAAAATAAATAGTGCTGGTTAGCCTTTAACTTTGATATACATAGCTGATATTTTTAATCAAGCGTTGTCTTGTCGGGGGACCGTAACTGGTAAAGCACTCCGTCATATTATCCCCCCATAAGGTGGCGAGCCAAAAAATTTCATTAACTTTCACATTGATGATATTAAATATCACAGTAGGATAGAATATGTTTTAGTATAACACTTTCTATCTCAAATTTATCTATCTACCCTACATTCAAGATCATATTTAACCCTATAACTACTGGCAAAACCAGTAGCAACATTCAAATCCAATTTACTAAACACATAAATTTGAAATTAAAACTGACATTAAATGAACATTTATGCCTATGGGCTCTAGGTCTCAGACCTATGATCCAGGCTGCTTTTATACATAGGTGATTCACCTGTTTCACACCATCGGATGAAATTCAACCTTAAGCTTTATTTATAGAGTCTATTTTCACGCTGTCATTATCAACAGTATTAACGTCAACAGTCTGAGTCCAATTAACAATAAAATTTACGGTCGCGCGAACAACTTCGGACCTTATTGTCTGTAGCAGGGTTTAAACTTTTATTCTTACTTTCAATTACATTACTTTTATTGCAATTAGGTTCGGAATTGTTTAGATTAAAATGGATGGTATTTAAACGTATATCAAAAAGAGTACATTTTGTACGACAAAATAATCCAAATTCACATCAAAAATACTGATTGAGCACCAACAAACTACTGCAAGTAAGTAGTTAGTTAGCAACCAACCAACCAACCAATTATAAAAAAAAATTACCTATAAAAAATAGGGGTGGGTGGTGATCATTCTGAACTTAATTAGATGCACAATCAGTATTTTTACTGAACGCGAAAATATTATCTGATTAAAATCATTGGGAGTTATCTCTTTTTACCCGACTGCCAAGAAGGGTTATGATTTTCGCGTGTATCTTGTATTGAGTGTGTAATATTCGTTATTACCTCATTCTTCGAAAAATGGGGGGGGGGGGATATTTTCAATTAACATATCGTTAGATTCGTCTCGGTAACCCAAGTGTTCTCAGATAGGTGACGCGAAAAAAAACGTAAGTAGGAAGAGGTAGAACATGACGGTATTTCCGTCCAATTGAGCAGTCCGACTGGGGAAGTACCTCCGCCCTACAGAATACCGCGGCCATAAAAACCTTGTGTTGTGTTATGTACCGTTTGGCGTGTGGCGATGAGTAGGGTAACCAGAGCTCACTGGAGGGTTTTTGTGCTGTCAGTGGAAAGACCAAAAGCTTGTCCTGCTTTGTCTTTTACACTGACATCACAGAAACTCTCAATGCTTGCAGGGTTGGCAGCGCGAGTGTGACTCTCTTGGTTTTACACGCCGACCGCTTTCCGTCAGGTGGGCCGTGGGCTTGTCCGCCACCTAAGTGGTATAAAACAACCCAAAATCACGCTATAGGAAATTGATTTTATAAATGCTGTATAATGTATTCGCTTTAACAGTAACCAGATACCTACCGGACGTACCACTGATTTATGTTAAGCTGAAACTAATTGACTAACTAATTAGTCAATAGAATAAATTATAATTTGTAGGAAATACCTATCAAGGATGGCACTTAATATATTAGGAAATATCAAGGATGGCACTTCAAGTGTCAAATACAAAAAACCGATAAGCTTCGGAAGGTATCTTATAAGGTATATCTACAATAAAAATTATTCGTGCCTTATCACTTGCAAACCGTTAGACTGGGTTGGGGGGATTAGCCGGTAGTCGCTTCCTTAAAGCCCACTAAACAATATTTTTTTTTTATACCACTTAGGAGGCATACAAGCACACGGCCCACCTTATAGAAAAGTGGTTACCGTGGCCTATGGACGTGTGCAACACCAGAGGAGTCACACTCGCGCTGCCGACCCTGTAAGCACAGAGTTTCTGTACTATCGTCATTGTAGAAGACAAAGCAGGACAAGCGTGTAGTCTTCTCTCTGACAGCACGAATTCTCTAGTGAGCTCTGGCTACCCTAGTCACCGCTGGGAATATGACACGAAGTTATTATGGCCGCGGTATTCTGTAGGGCGGAGGTACTTTCCCATTCGGACTATTCAAATGGGTTGAAATACCGCCATGTCCTATCTCATAGTTAAAAACAACGATCGAAATTTCTTCAAAGAACCACGTTGTTCCACTTCTGATCAATAGCTTCGCGAAATCGATCGTTGAGCGAAGAGTTCTGAAGAGTCCGTGAATTGTGTACAAGTGGAAGTCGGCATGAATAATGGAGGACCTTTTGTCCTAGTTTCCAGGTTGCGAGGCTTGAAGCCTCATTAATGAATGAGTACTTGAGATTGCAGGCTCGGTGATGGGGTTTTGAAAGATATCGCAAAGGAATAAGTGTCATATTTGTATGTGACGCTTGAAAATTATGCTTTAAATTTGTATGGTGACAATTACAACTTTTAAGTGTCACGTATTGACACTTTAGAGTTCCACCAGCTCTTGAATACTTTTACTTATCTTCTTTTTTAACCGACTTTTTTATGTCATTGTTAATACTGAGATTTAGTAATTTTGCTCACTCATCTCATGAAGGGGTAGGCAGAGGTGCTAGCACCCACATTTCGCCAGTTTATGTTTAGTTCCCAATATAATAGGTGCCGAGCTTACTGCCATTAACTGGGCACCCACAAACCTGCGATAAATACACACATAACTTCGAAAAGCATCGAAAAGTTATTGGTGTGTGCCATGGCAAAACCTGGGATCGATCCCGAGACCTCGTCTCAGCAGTCCACCACTCATACCACTAGGCTACCGCGGTTATAATTTTGCTATAAATTAATCAATATCAATCAATAAGCCCATCGCAGTCCACTGCTGGACTAGGCCTCACCCAATGTTGGGAGGCTTTGGCCTACTGTTTCCACGCTGGCCAGACAAGTTGGTACAGGGTTTTAGTTCGATTTTTTTTTTTTTTTTATATAGGACACGTCAATTAGACTTCGCCTTGCCTGATGGTAAGCTGAAGGCAAAGTCCCAGAAAAGAGGGTCACCATTACTTACACATACCGTGTGACAATGGTGACACTCAGCTTGACGGCCTCATCATATGCTTTTTCACGCCCCGCTTAAAGGACCCGGGACTGTAGGAAGAAGGAAACACGTGAGCTGGTAATGAATTCCAGGCTTTCGAAGTAATATCGTCTGCGTATTTTTCCGTTAGTCGCCTCTAGCCCTTCGGATGAGACGGGGTAGTGTTTCTTGTATTTTTTCTCCGTCACCATAGGAATTAACGAATTTTGCTAAAAGAAAGCTAAATAGGGATAATCGAAAAGTACATCTTTCTGTCTGTTACATTTTCACACTTAAACCACTAAACCGATTTATATGAAAATTAGTATAAATATAAAATAGAGTTTTGGAAAGAACATAACATACTTACTGCCAACAGGAAACGACGTTGACCAGATGGGCTATTTCACCCATCTCTCCTATAAAGAAAAGGACATAGTGTAACAGACATTTACAGAGGCGGAACCGCGGACAACAGCTAGTCAACAATAACAAATCAAATCTATAGTTTCGTATTACTGGTCTTGTAGATATCTAAAATCGATAAAGATAGGAAAAAAATTGAATCTGTTCAGGCAGGATTCGAACCCGCGACTTTTCCCTTACAGGTGGACTGCTCTGACGATTAAGCCACCGAACCCTGCCTGAAATCACCCAAATCTTCCTATATATATATATCCGTCTTACGGTGACAGTGGGATCCATTTACCGAATATCGTAGTATGAATGATATTACCAATCATTTTTCAAGATATATAAAATATTGGAACTGCGCGTGTCATGCTCTTGGCGGAGTAAAATAGGGGCATCCTATCTCTTCCCGTGAGAGGCCGTGAGGGCCGTAGAAGAGGACCCAAGGTTATTACTATTCTTTAACCGACAGTAAACATACAACTCATGGCAAAATGACGCCCTTGATACAAGTCTTGCCCCACAATACCAAATATCATAATTAGCAAAATGTAAGTGCAACTCTGCATACCCTTTTAGGAGATCTACAGGCGTGATTATATGTATGTATTAAACAACGTCTTTATTACTTGTAATATAGTTTACCAGTTAAGAATCTCTCGAAGCTGCATTAGCGTATCTGGTGTACATATTTCTAATTTTACCACCGAGCTAATGCCCCTGTATCTGGCTTTAACGACGTACAAATTACTATCGAATGCACCTAGGTCAGCGTTTCTCAAGGTATGCGTACCCCAAGTATTCGTACCCCTAGTAATCGTACCTCAAGTACTTGGAGTTCAAGGTGCACAATAATTTTCAAAATTTTTATGTTGATGAAGCGATTAAAACATTATGTGCTTTTTTACACGTTTACACATCTAGTGAAAATCATATTTTTTTTTTTATTTTTTTTTACGTGCGCAAAATCCCCACGGATACCTCCCCACCGGACCCGGTGGAGGAGGTTATGTCGGACTCGAACCGACTAAAACGCACGCCGCCTGTGGGTCGTTTCGGTTGCCGAAGGTGAGGTTGACAGGCATATCCCTCGCACCCCGGCCGACCCAGGGCCATCTCTCACGATCTGGCCCTCTTCTCGGGTGTGGGGACCACAGAGTCCCCAACTCGTCCCCGGAAACGGGGAGGCGCGCCACGCGCGCCGCCGCCGCGGCCTGCTTCTGCAAGGGTGACAGGCGGCTTCACCTGTCACCCCCAGGCCGGCGCTCATGGGGGGCGGAGGTCGTTCATCGACCTCCGACGCCCGAGTTGCCTTCGTGCGCGGGCAGCTTGTCTAGCGATCCTTCGTCGCTCTCGCTGCCGCTCCCGCCCCGCCTCCTCCTTCACGAGCATTACTTGCTCGCAGAAGGAGGCGCCGGCCGCCCACGCATCCGCGCAGCGAACCATCGCCGCGAGCAAGGTGGAGAGCGTGAGAACCCTCACTCCCAGGGCCGCCACAAGCTCCCGCCTCGGCGTCTCCCACGCCGGACACTCGGTGAGCGTGTGCGGACCTGAGTCCTCGCTCGCGTCGCAGTGATGGCACTCGGACGTTGGCTCTTTCTGCATCCGACGCAGATACTTTCCGAAGCATCCGTGCTCGGTGATCATCTGCGTCAGACGGTACGAGAGGCTGCCGTGTGGCCTCTCTAGCCACTCCCCCATGATGGGTCTTACCGCCGTTACTACGGCGTGCCCTGCGCTTGGTTGCCCAAGTCGTCTCTCCCATTCTGCCACCATTTCCCTGTGGAGAGTGAAAATCATATTTAAAGACTAAGTACAATACCATAAATTTGAACGTAGCTAAAACTTAAGTACAAATAATTGTTATACGAATAGTTTTTATTTGTGTTATAATTGCCCATTCAGAGTAATCCTACTTCTTACTAATATTGTAGACAAGTACGAAATTTGTGAAGATGTAATCCCGGGATATCAGATCAGTAGAATATGAATGCACAATAAACATCCGAATATGTTCACATTTGTAATATGCGTCGGATGTACAGTCAGTTAGAAAGAGGCTCACCATTATCTTGACAGATTGATAGATTGATCTGATGAGCTCTTCCGATTAGTCCCACCCTCCCCTTTCCCACACAGGACAACACGTGCAGCGCTTTCCTTTGTCGCACCATTAAGGCCTGGAACTCATTACCAGCTCACGTGTTTTCTTCTTCCTACAGTCCCAGGTCCTTTAAGCGGAGCGTGAAAAAGCAGAGGATGAGGCCGTCAAGCTGAGTGTCACCATTGACACATAGTATATATAAGTAATGATGACCCTCTTTTCTGAGACTTTGCCTTCAGCTTACCATTAGGCAAGGCGGAGTCTAATTGACGTGTCCTATATAAAAAAAATGGTTGAGTGAAGCCCAAAGTTTGAGAATCATTGACTTAGTTACCCATAAAACTCAAAAGAATTAAACTAGTTATCGAGCTTGATGACTCCTTGTTCAACAGGCACCTTCTAATTCTGGAGTTGCCATAAACTTTTTACTACCCCCCCCCCCCAACACCCTCTTTCCTACCAGTCATTACTGCCTCCCAACAATCGATTTTGTGATTAACGTCTGGGCAGATTTATTGTACAAGTTTTGGATGGGAGGCGATAATTTCTCGTTATGTGTTACCACTTGCCACTGGTGAGGATAAAACCAGTATGTGTTAAGTGTTGTAAATTATCACTTTAAGTGCGCAATAGTGAGTTTAAGTGTGGTATTTTGTTAGATTTGTGGGTTTTTAGATAAAGAAATAAAATTTGTACAACATTTCACACTACGCTATCTAAACAGACCCATGTTAAGCATAGATTAATTAGCTTGTGTTATGTACTCGTAATCTAGAATGCGGATAAACATATTGACATACTATTTTTTGTAAAGACATATATATTATGCATAGAAACACACTGACCAATGCAAACAGACATAATCCCAATAGCATCAGAAAGTTTCGTCTAGGCGTCTGAGGTCCGCTTTTTCTTGTCTGCGTGATTGGTTGGACTGCCACCTGACCTCCACAACCCACTGGCAATTTCGAAGTATTGCTGTTAGACCAGTCATTGGATTGTTTGTGCTAAGTAATTTGTAAACGGCCGAGTGGTTCCCGGCAGAGTAGAATTTGCACCACCCCATCTCTTCCCATGCGGTGTCGTACAAGGCGACTAAAGGATAGGGTTGTTTAACATCAGACAAATATAGCCCAGACTCAGCCTCAGATGCACGGCTCAACAATAGTGCCCGGAATACGGCAAAAGCTTCATCTGCTATTACGTGAGACAGAAAACAATGATTGGTGAATTGTGGGTGTTAATTCACCTCTGTATAACAGTCCGAATAAAGGCGTGATTTTATGTATGTATGTAATTTGTAAAAAGTCCCGTAGACGGCAACCGTACCAAATCGTGACATCTTTCTTGTCAGGATTTGGTATGAGAGCAGTTCGCTGATTCCTTAGTGCAAGATTGATGATCAGAAAACAAGCAAACAGAACATGCATAATAGTATCAAATCACACACAAGGGTGATAGATAATTTAATTGAATGAAATTTTAAAGCATTTAGTATTCTAACTACCTATTCAAGTCGATTAAGATGGAAAAAATTGAATCGGTTCAGGCGGGATTCGAGACCACGGTCTTTCTCTTACAGGAAGAGCGCTCTGACCACTAAGCCTCTGAACCTTCACCCGAAACCATCCACATTCTTCTATACATCGCGGGCCGAATCGAATCCTGCCTGATCCGATCCAATTTTGTCTGTATCTTAATCGAGGTAAATTTGTAATGACGAAAGTGTATGTTTTGTATTTAATTAAAAAAAAAGACAATTATTCAGTCGAGCCAAGATCTCCCCAGAGTTACCTGTTACAAACCAGGTAATCATGTTCTACAAGTAAGAACAGGTATTATTTATATCAAGTACGATATGCAATTAACACCGGTGACTAATACAAGTATTTTCAGAATCTGCAATACTAATAGTCTATACTACAAACTGGGATTAATACCTGTTCTTGAATAATTAAGTATCTGTAGATTTTCTAATGTCAATTAACTTATCTATTACTTATCTGTATTCAAGAAGCGAACTGGTTTAGGGACATATTACATTAATACCGTTATAAAAATAGGAATAGGGTTGGCCTGAGTAACAGGTACAGATACTGTTATCTAATAATAATACTTGCTATAGCAGGTACGTCAATTATGTCTGTGCTTGATATAACTAGAGCTAGGACATTACGGGATTTTCTATTAATGTACTAACATGAGTACTCGTACATTCTAGATTTATGAATGAGGCACAACCAAATAGGCTTACGAGACAATGGACTAGCCAATGGGTGTGACTTATCTGTAGCCAAAATAACAGGGTTGGTCAGCAAAACTGTAGGTAGATTTACCGGCAAAATTAATCAACATTTTAGCGGTAAATGCATAGAATTAATCTACCATCCAATATTTGGTGATAAATTTACCATAATTAACAGCAGATTTACCATTTTGAGTACCTACATTTGATTACAAAATATAAATTTGACTGATAAAAAATACATTTCTCCTTAAAATGCCCTTTTAGGTGAGTAAGTTCTGCTTAAAACTAAGTTTACCACCGCTTCCTAGGCGCTAGTGGAGAAGAAACGGCTCAACAAATTCCACTGCGGCATTTTCGAAACGTCAGCTTATAAATAGTGATTTTTTAACACAAAATATGGACAAATGTACATTTTGCTAGTTATATTTTACGATCGTACGTAAACCGTAAAAGAATGTGTCGAATTTTAAAACTGTTTTCGTGAGTATGTTAATTTTGATAATTTTCTATGAAAAAATTCCGTATTACGTGCCTGTCTCTAGAATTGAAGCTAGGAACAGGGTCATTCTCTGATGCTGCGCCAAAATAGGCAGATTTTTCAGTAATAGACTTATGTCATGACATAACATAAACTCACGCCTATATCCCCGAAGGGGTAGGCAGAGGTGCTAGCACCCACATTTCGCCAGTTTATGTTAAGGTCCCAATGTAATAGGTGGCGAGCCTATTGCCATTAACCGGACACTTATAAACCTGCGGTAAATACACATAACTTCGAAAAGCATCGAAAAGTCATTGGTGTGTGCCATGGACGCCATGGTAAAACCTGGGATCGAACCCGAGACCTCATCTCAGCAGTCCATTACACATACCACTAGGCTACCGCGATTAAAAAATTACCTAAATTTAACCTAATATAAACGTTAAAATTATTGAAAAATGTTAAAAAAAGGTCGCGTGCCTATTACAGTATAATTAATATATGGTCATTAATATAAGAATATACCCTACTTAAATGACATCTAGGACACTCATTTATGGGAAAAGCTGGGAATCTTTGTAACCTACTAATAATAAAGAAACGTTTGTGAAGGTGTTTGGATATTTGTTATTAAATCACGCTCAAACGGCCCGACCAATCTGGATGCAATTTCGTACAGGGATAGAAGATAACCGGGTATAACACATAAACTCATTTTCGTCCTTGAAATATTCCCATGGATTGAAAGAAAGAAAGCATTTATTCAATAACACACAATATACAGAGGATCAAATATATATGAACATAATAAGATGGATACATTCACTGCGCATCGTATGCACTCAAATGGGCCACGCAAACCGAATCAGTGATTCATCACAAACACAAACTACAGATATTTTCAAAAATGCAATTGCAAAATAGGGACCAAAATTACACGCGGGTGGTCCTTCTCTAGTGGTTGATGAGTGTCAGTTCTAATGCTAACAGATCTAGCTTATTGAATTAGCGGACAACCGAGTGTTTGTATTAACGACAGGTCATTTTGAAAATTGCTCACTGAACTAGTTTCACTTTCTGTTCCGTGTATTGCTTGTGTTCTGAAGATCACCAGCCATTTGGTGCACTGTAGCAGTAAAGTTTGTATTTGAATTTATTATTAGTAGAATTTATCAGTGACTATCGTGTGCGAATAAGGGTGACCCGTTATAATTCTACCTCTGCAATCTATGTGCAAAAACGTGGTTAAAAGTTAGTTTTTTCATTAGTGCTTTACATCAACGTACGTGGAATTCAAAACTGTATGTGATTGCATAAACAACTCAGATAAGTGGTGTGGTATACGGGAATAATCAACGAAAAACTTAAAATAAAAACCGTTAATATTCAAACTGTGTGTGAAATCGATTAGTGATAAACAAAAGACTTGTATATATAAGTATATCGACTGAAATCTATAGAATTGATTCTTGGTCGGGTACACCAATCTGAAACGCTAATTGGTATTTACGCCAACATCATTGTTGGTCTGGTTGCGAAAGACGTTCTCTTTATATTTTTAACTATTTATAGTTTAAGGCTACCGAGTTCGAACCCCAATACCAAAAGTCAATAATAATACTTTTTGTATCTGGCAGCAATATATGGATAATTTTGGAAGATATTATAGAGTTTTTGACTTAAATATTGATTCATAAAATAATTAATTAATGAGCTCCGAATTTTCTAGTAAGCGCCTGCAAGAATAATAATATCAATCTACAGTAACATTTTATTTCTTGGTGCCGTTATATCAGGGGTCACTATGCTGCCTGAATGTTGCAAAAAGGAATTAGATAATGAGGAGCACCTGTTGTGTTCAAAATGCAGGCGAAAATTTCATTTGAAATGTATGGATATGAAGCTAGATAAAACGATATCTTCTGGAGATTGGGTATGTCAGTTATGTCGGGTCCCAAGGCGTAAAGGAGATACGATGCCAATAAATGCGAGCCCTACAACTACAGACTCGCATGGCAGTCAACCAACGAAAAAAAAACGGCCTGCCCCATCGTTGTCTCCAGACAGCCATCAGCAACGACAACTAACAAAAGATGATTTACGTGAAGTAATAAGAGAAATCTTGCGCGAGGAAATGTCATTGCATGTTAAGCAAATAAAGGCTTCCCTGACCATGGCTATTGGAGAGAAACTACAATCCATTCAAAGTGACCTTCAGGAAGTCAAGGATTCTATGTCCTTCATCAACGCTAAATATGAAGATATTATAAAAAGTCATAATGCTAGTTCGGAACGGCTAACCTTTCTTGAGGAACAAAACAAAAACCTACAATCATCTATTCACGAGCTGAAAAATCAACTCAACTTACTTGATCAACACTCCAGAGCGTGTAACATCGAGGTTCAGGGACTGAAAGAATCTAAAACAGAAAATCTTATCTCCATTGTTAAGAAACTCGGAGATGCTATTGGTTGCACTGTAGGCGCTGAGAACTTAAGACACTGCACCCGCATTGCAAAAATAAATAACTCAACATCAAGACCCAGAGGAGTTGTTGCACAGTTCAACTCCCAGAATTTCCGGGACAACTTTTTGGCATCAGTCATGACATTCAACCGCGCTAATCCGAACGAAAAGTTAAATCACGGTCACCTGGGCATCACTGGCAATAAGGATCCTATTTTTGTGGCGGAACACCTGTCACCCACAAATAAGGCCTTACATGCGGCTGCAAGACTCAAGGCAAAAGAACTTGGCTACAGATTCGTCTGGGTTCGAAATGGGCGTGTGTTTGTTCGTAAGGCTGAGGGATCTGATCAAGTATTAATTAGGAATAATGAAGCTTTAACTAAGCTGAAGTAGTGTATTTGTATTTTTTTATTATGTATATTAAAAAGGTAGACAATGCTAATGTGATTTATACTAATAAGATTCACTTCATTAACTGTATATTATCAAAATGTAAGAGGACTTAAAACTAAGACACAAAATTTCTATCAAAATTTATGTTGTAATAATTATGATGTTGTTGTCTTTACGGAATCATGGTTGCAGGATCATATATATGATGCAGAACTTTTTGACGATAGATATACTGTATTTAGGAGAGATAGGGATCTTAAGTCTTGGGACAAAAAGGAAGGTGGTGGGGTCTTGGTGGCTGTCCTTAAGGAACATAATCCTCAGCGTGTTCAACGGTGGGAAACTGAATGTGAAGACTTATGGGTTATAATTGAAAAAAGTGATGGTAGTAAGTCCATCACCCTGGCTTTCTGTTCAATATATCTGAGCCCACCTGTCAATAAAAGATTGGTGGAAGTATTTGTGAACAATTGTAATAGTGTTATTGAACAAGCTAATGTGTTACCTTGTATCGTGGGGGACTTTAATATGAGGGAAATTGATTGGACTACAATAAATGGGTCATCCGCACTTAGTTCAGGATCCCAAAAAATACAACATGTAATAGATTTCATACATGTCAATAACTTGCAACAATATAATAATGTCTTAAACAGTCAAAAAAAAATTTTAGATTTGGTTCTGTTGGATGAATCTATTGAATGTTCGCTTCATGCAGCTCATGCACTTACCAAGGTGGACCCACTTCACCCCCCTCTAGCTTTTAGTGTTTCCCTTGCGATATCTGAAAAGCTTAAACAGTGTCGAACTAATAAGAGATACAATTTTGCGAGGGCCAATTATGATCAAATAAATGAACACCTGAATTCAATTGATTGGAAAACAACATTGGACTCTCAATCTGATGTGGACACAATGGTAGCGAAGCTATACTCCATCTTGCAGACTACAATGGAACAGTTTGTGCCGAAAGTGACTATTGGAAGGCCTAAACACCCTCCATGGTTTAACAAAAAACTTACAACTGTATTAAAAGAAAAGAAAAAACTGTATCGAAAATTTAAAAGATATGGCAATGCGAGGGATTACCTCGACTTGCAGATCCTCAATGGGCAGTGTAAGAGGCTGGCTGTTGACTCATATAATGAATATATTGCATCAGCTGAGAATAATATTGCACAAAATTCAAAATGCTTCTGGTCATACGTGAAGAGTAGGCGAGGTAATATGGGTTCCTACCCAGGAACAATGACAAGTGGACCTCAAACCTCTACAGATGGCACAGAAATCTGTGATATGTTTGCGAATTATTTCGCATCGGTATATAGTGCAGATGCGCAGCCAATAACTTCCATTGAGTACTTGGAAATCATCCCTGACTCTTCTCAGGTGTTATCAGATTTCGACTTGCAACCGTCAGCGATATATCGGAAGCTACGTGAGCTGAATATCAATAAAGGAGCTGGCCCAGATGACATAGCGCCTATATTTATAAAAAAATGTGCAAAGGCTCTGACGGCTCCCCTATGGCTGATCTATGGCACGTCACTGCGGCGGGGACAATTTCCCACGGAATGGAAACAGGCTAAGGTGGTACCCGTACACAAGGGTAATGAAGACAATTCTGTGGATAACTACCGGCCAATATCTCTATTATCTACTATGGCCAAGATCTTCGAATCAATGGTGTGTCCGGTTATACTAAGACATTTTAGGTCTTTCCTTGCTGATTGCCAACACGGTTTTGTGAGTTCTCGCTCAACATGCACTAACCTGGCAACTTTTGTTGATGATGTAACCAGTGTTCTCGACCGTGGGGGGCAGATGGATGTTATTTACACAGATTTCAGTAAAGCCTTCGACAGAGTCCCCCATGAATCACTTCTGCAAAAGTTATCTAGGTACGGTTTCACTGGCCATCTCTTGTCGTGGCTGAAGTCGTATCTGAGTCTTCGGAGGTTTTATGTAGTGGTAAATGGTTATAGATCTAAATCGTTTGAGATAGCATCTGGTGTCCCGCAGGGGTCTCACTTGGGCCCTATTCTTTTCAACATCTACATAAATGATCTACCTGCGTGCTTGAACTACTCTGTGCCTTATATGTATGCCGATGATTTAAAAATTGCCAAAGAAATTACCACTCCTGTCCATGTAACCGAATTGCAGAGTGATTTAGATCAGGTGATAAGATGGTGCGCTGTGAATGGCATGCAGCTGAACCCCAAGAAATGCCGCTGTGTACGGTTTACTAGGAAGCTGTCTCCTATTGCATCGACCTATTGCATTCAGCAAAGTAATGTAGAGGAGGTCAAGACCGTGAGGGACCTGGGTGTGGTCCTTGACAGCAAACTGACTTTTGTGCCACATATAGAACAAACTATTAGGAGTGCTTCGAGAATGCTAGGTTTTGTGATTCGTAATGGAAGGGCATTTCGAAGGCCATCCACAAAGATTTTGTTGTACAACAATTTAGTACGCAGTATTTTAGAATATTGTAGTCAAATATGGAGGCCGCACTATGCTGTACACTCTTTGAGGCTGGAGAGGGTGCAAAAGCGGTTCTTATGGCATTTGTGCCATAGTGTTGAATTAAACCATGCTTTGGGCTCGTATAACGAGAGGCTAAAACACTTTGGTATACAATCTCTTGAGAAGAGGAGAGACTACTTGGACATAATGTTTCTGTACAAAATCTTCAGGGGACTAATGGACTGCCCACAGCTACTGGGTAGGTTCTCGCTGACTGTACCCTCAAGGTACCCAAGGAGAGCTGTTGCTCCTCTTACAGCCCCTTTCAGGAGAACAGAATTTGGTAAAAAATCAATTGTTCCACGAATGAGTCGATTACTTAATAGCTGCGGTGCGTCAATGGATATCCACCATGATTCTTTATATGCCTTTAAAAGAATTGCAAAACTAAAATTGACTTAGGAGAATTTAATTTTGATTTTAGTTCATGTTTTGATTTGATTTTAATTCATGATTTGTTTTTAATTTAATTTGAATTCGTGATTTAGTTTTAATTCCCAATTTTGGCTATTTCATAATTCAATTAATTTCACAATTTAATTTTAATTCATAATTTTATTTTAATTCATTATTTAATTTTAATTCATTTTTTAATTTTGATTCGAAATGTAAATTTAATTCATTATTTTATTTTAACTCATAATTTAATCTTAAGGCATAATTTAATTTGACTTCACAATTTAATTTTAATTTCGTTACAAAGCTTTTAATTTATTCACGAATTAATTTTAATTATTATTTAATCTGTGTTTCTAATTATAACTTATTGTTTGCTTTACCTAATCTGATTTTAATTTGATTTTGACTTGATTTATATAAAAAATAATGTTTTGTTTTTGTTTTTGTTTTTGTTTTGATGTATATATAATTTATTGACTTATTTTTAATTTACTGATATTTAATATATTTAATATAATACTGATATTTATATAAAATATAAGAGTAGACAATTAATTTGATGTGTCAGTGATGTAATAATATTGTGAATGCTGTGGCTGCCTTAAAAGGTTAAACATCATGTAGGGAATAATGTGTTGTATCGAGTGACAAAGTTTTTGTATGTATTAACCAATGGCTGTCCTACTAAATTAAATAAATAAATAAATAAATTAGCACCAGTGGTATACATAACATATTGTTTGAGCATACTTAAAATTCGACCTAAATTCGTCTATAGAATTCTGTCTTTACATATTTCAACAGAGTTCCTATGAATCTGAGCTGAATCTTTATTTAGTATGAGGTTAGACGGCAGTTCTTACCATAAAAGTCAAGAAAAGCGAAATCGCAAAGTAAAAAAACACATGTAGGGCTTAGATGTCATACGCATACGGTACAGAATATCCGATAAAGAACAAACCATTTCGGCGACTCTTTCCTTTGTCGCACATTAAGGCCTGGAATTCTTTACCACCTTACGTGTTTCCCTTTTCCTACAGTCCCGGGTCCTTTAAGCGGGGCGTGAAAAAGCATATGATGAGGCCGTCAAGCTGAGCGTCAACATTGTAACAAGTTATACGTATGTAATGGTGACACTCTTTTCTGAGACTTTGCCTTCAGCTTACCAACAGCCGAGGCGATGACTATAATCTAATTGACATGTACTATATAAAAAAATAAGGAGTCCGGCATCCGAGGCGTAAGTTTTAGATGCAACAGGAACAATGGTAAAGGTGATGAAGTCCAGTTGTTGTAATCTGGTCATAATTAGCATTTCGTTAAGGTACCTCATGATTGGGGTACGTGGGCCGGAACCTACATGCGGTGTACCCTGAGGGTAACTGAGACGGCAGTGCCTCTCGAGAGACCTTGCTGCCTACGGAAAACTCAAAGAAAAGGTTATTTACCTCATGATTTAAAATTATAAAAAAAAAATCAGAAAGTCACAACTCACAAGAGAGTTAATATACCGCTTGTCTAGCAAGAATGACGCTTACACGTTCATATTTACTATTTCCCGGCACAAAACGGGTTGAGTTTTTCTCATCCTTTCACCTAGATAAGTTGACGCAAACAGGTGCTTACAGCAGCATAAAAGAGTTGTAGGTACGTCTGCAGCTGCTTTGTGAGAAAGTCTTCCGAGAAATTGAGATGATTGTTTAGTTCATAAGCGGGAGCGATTTAATAGTCCAGTAGCAGACACCATAGATACTGGATATTATAGAATTTTTGAAATGGTTAAATTAAAGATTCACGAGTGAAGGACATTACGAATATACTATTTTTCTAAGAAAATGGCGTGTCTTTTTGTTAGAAAGTATTTTATGTACATATATTCGCAATCTACTAATATTTTGGGGATGGGAATTTTGAACAGAACTGAAAACCTACAACCCCTTAATCTTAAACCTGTAATCGTGTCACGAGATAAATTTAGAGTAGATTCATGGTTTCTCTATCAGCCACATGATAGAACTAGGGTGCCGGTGCACGGTGAATTTAAGGAATGCTAAAAAGTACGTCACTATTTTTACTGTTGGTCAAACACAACACGTTATCTTGCCTGCCCATGACCGTACGTAGTGAAGAAGGAAAAGTCAGAAGGTGGGTCAAAGGTGAAGGTAGTGCATTTGCAATTGCGTCGCAATTGGGACTAAACGTCTTTATAATGATGATGAAGCTTAACACGCTACTAATAAAAACAGAATTTGCACCGCAATTCAAAATGTGTGTTTGTTACCGCAAAATTCCGTCAGTTATGAATCAATTTCGAAAATTCTTTTTTTTTACCACGAGGCACGTGGCAGACGAGCACACTGTCCATCTGATGGAAAATGGTCACCGTGGCCTATGGACACGTGCAAAATCAAGAGAGTCACACTCGCGCTGCGAACCCACGAACCAAGTGTGAAAGACAAAGCAGAACAAGCTTTTGGTCTTTCCACTGACAACACAAAAACCTTTCAGTGAGTTCTGGCTACTCTGACAACACAAAAACCCTCCATTGAGCTCTGGCTACCCTACTCACGGCCTGGAACGCAACACGAGGTTATTATAGCCGCGGTATTCTATAGGGCGTAGGTACTTCCCTAGTCTTACTGCTCAACGTGTCCTACCTCCGTCGTTATTATTTGATAGGTGTACTTATTTTTCACCCGCTGTCCTCTCATCAGTTGGACAAGCACCCACCGTATCGTATGACAGTAAGTTGACGCGTGAGATAATGTAGCTACATACTGACATACGGAGACAAGTTCACTTGATAAAATCAATGACGCAGAACAATGCCACGTTGATATCAAATGTACTAGAGACGGTCAGACGAGGCTACTTTAAGGACGAGTTCATGGCAATAAATAGGAATACTTCGGGATATATATATTGGACCCTAGTCGCGAGAGTCGCCCTAGAGTGTGCAAAATGTTATGTTTTTTTTATACCACTTAGGTGGCAGACTAGCGCACGGCCCACCTGATGGAAAGTGGTTATCATGGCCTATGGACTTGTGTAACACCAGTGTAGCCACACTCGCGCTGCCGACCCTGTAAGCACAGAGTTTCTGTGCTGTCACTGTAGAGGACAAAGCAGGACAAGCCTTTAGGCATCCCACTGACAGCACAAATTCTCCAGTGAAGAGCTCACTGGCTACCCTACTCACCGCTGGGAATACAACATGAAGTTATTATAACCGCGGTATTCTGTAGGGCGGAGGTACTTCCCCAATCGAACTGCTCAATTGGGCGGAAATACCGCCGTGTCCTACCTCCTTATGTAATAAAACTTGGTGAATTTGAGCTCGTTCAGCGCCGTAGCACCGGTCAACCTTACCTGCAAGCCAGGTGTTCCTTCCGATTGACGAATGCAACTCCGATGCAGGATTTCCTTTTGAGAATAGGAGGTCAGGGAACAGTCCAAACAGTTAATCTATTTATTTATTTATGAACAAGCATCTACAAGCTGATGTGTTCATATATTGAATCCTTAACTGTTCGTCACTTTTTTGAGCTCTGTGTTGCCTAGTCGTAGCTAGTTATCAAGTCTATATTTGAATCCATTCATACTATTTGCTTTTATGAGGTTTCTTTTGATTTGATAATTATGCCTTAGGCCTTATACCTTTTTCGTGTAATTCACACCTCAGAGGTCTTATTATACCTAGAGAATATGCATGTGATTGTGAATTAATTATCGTATGCCTTTTCGGTGTATTCATGGCATTTTTAGCTTTCTACTCAAACAAATCATTTTGTTATTATTAGCACTTCGAGATAGAGTGTGTGTAATGTACGTAAGTACCTATGAATTGAAAAGTAAGTAGGTACGCTAAAAGATAGTTTATTTTACTTAAATGTGTAAATAAATTTCTAAGTTAAAGGGGACTGCGATGGTCTATGATTAATTGATTGATTATGTATAGGTAACATCAGACAGATATGTACAGCTCAGACTCAGACTCAGATGCATGGCTCGATTCAACAATAGTGCCCGGAATACGGCAATAGGCTCACCCCCTATTACGTGGGACCGAATACAATTATTGGTGAAATGTGGGTGTTAATTCACCTCTGCCTAACCCTCCTGGGATAAAGGCGTCATTATATGTATGTATATATAACGGTCCACATAATAATCATAATATATTTTGTTGTACATTTGGTTATTTCTCTCATATGTCAGTTCCAAAAACGGATAATCTCACTTATTTTTTTTGTATACCACATGGTTGGCAGACAAGCACATGGCCCACCTGATGGAAATTGGTTACCGTGGCCTATGGACGTGTGCAAAACCAAGGGAGTCGCACTCGCGTTGCCAATCCTGTAAGCACAAGAGTTTCTGTGCCGTCAGTATAAAAGACAAAGCAGGACAAGCTTTTGGTCTTCCTGCTGACAGTACAAAAAATCTCCAGTGAGCTCTGGTGACCCTACTCACCGCCGGTAACACAACACGAGGTTATTATGGCTGCGGTATTCTGTAGGGCGGAGGTATTTCTCTATTCGGACTGCTCAATTGGACGGAAATACCGTTGTGACGTCCTATCACTTTATACTTTTGCATAGCTAAAAATAAACCGTCAGGTAAAGAGTTGTAGAATAAAAATATATTTTTAAGTACCTACCCAACTCCCAACAGCTAATTCGATGTCTAACTTAATCATATATTATTATAGTTTATCGTGTACAGACACGTTAGTGTTCAAAGTCACAGACCATCCATCAAAATTCATGCACCATTCGCAAATAGCGCGAAATTATCTTTTTTAATTAAACACGGCCATAAAAACTTTATAAAAAAGCAATGGCATCCTCTGTGGCGCCAGTGATGTTGTAAACAGAAAAAAAAAGTTTTAATAAAAAATAAATATAATGTGATTTTTAATCCTGATGGTTGAAAGTAGGGCTGTCAAAATCTTTACTGTAATATTTTAAAGCTAAATAATTTGTTTGTTTGGTTGTAAGCGCTATCAACCAATCAATCAATTAACCCACCCCAGTCCACTGCCGGACATAGGCCTCTCCCAAAGTGCGCCATTTTATACCACTCAGGTGGCAAACAAGCACAGGGCCCACCTGATGGAAAGTGGTCACCGTGGCGTATGGACGCGTGCAAAACCAAGAGAGTCACAATCGCGCTGCCAACCTTTCAAGCATTGAGAGTTTATGTGCCGTCAGTGTAAAAGACAAAGCAGGACAAGCTTTTGGGCTTTCCACTGACAGCACAAAAACCTTCCAGTGAGCTCTGGCTACCCGGCTAACCGCCGGGAACAAAACACGTGGTTATTATGGCCGCGATATTCTGTAGGGCGGAGGTACTTCCCCAGTCGGACTGCTCAACTGGACGTAAATACCACCGTGTCTCACCTCGTATTCCTTCTAACCCCTCCAGCTAAGCTAAATTGCTTGTGTTAGGAGTGGGTTCACATTGGTACTGTAATGGCCAGGATTCGAACTCCATACCTTTCTATCGTAAGGCCGACTTCTTAACCACTAATCTACCGACGCTTCCGAATAAATAAATAAATAAAATAAATATATATTTTATAATTATTCATGATAAGATAATATCGGTTCACTGAAGAAGGGCATCATAATACTCGTATGAAGGTTTTCTTTGTTACTCTTGGTACACAAATCGTGATCGGGATCGTTAACCTGTCTGTCCACTGTCCACCTATATAATAAAGATGGATGGTGTCTTGTGCGTACTATGATTCATTGTTTTAGATAGGATAAGGGTACGTAGTGCTAAAAGCCACTACGGACAGTTTTAATCATAGGGGTCAATTCTCGTAATATCAATCTATTCAAAATTCTTCCTGGATCTAATCGGAATCTTCCAGATTTCAAAAACAAAAAATAAAGAAAAGAAAGAAAGAAACGTCTATTTGCATTTGAAACGTTTATAATGCAACAGTACAAAATAAAAACAATACATACAAAATAGACATAGAATAATGGCGGCCTCTCAGCGTGCCATCCGCGTAGTGATGCAGGCAGACTATGGTAGGTCTAAAACTATACCAAACCTATGATTAAACTTTTACATACTTATAACATTACAACAGCTAAAAAAGAAAAAAAACAGTGTTATTTTTTCTTTTTAACTTTTTTAACGGTGCCAAAGAGTTACGATGCGCGCGCTGGCAACATTACACGCACTCCCCACGTTGTTGACGTATGAGAGAAGATGAATTTTAAAAAGATTTTTATTACGAGAACGCAACAAATATTTTTAATGTGTAAGTGATTAAAAAGAGGCATGAACTATTTTTTTCGCCTGCATCTGGAACAATAATTCGCTCTCTTCACTTCAGTAATTTAGTTTTCTTTAGCTTTTTGACTCCAGGAGAAAACCCTGCGCCTGTGCAGCGTCACTATCCTCAGTCAATCAATCCTTCATCTTGTAGGAGTTTTTAACAGACACCGAATGCGGTCTTCTTTTGTTGGAAAGGTCTTTGTCAGACTTAAAAACCATTTTAACGTTAAATAATAATAATAATAATTAAAAAATATAAGGTCTTTTTTATATAGCTTTAATTATCTTACCGCGGTAGCCTAGTGGTATGGGTAATGGACTGCTGAGACAAGGTCTCGGGTTCGATGCCAGGTCTTACCATGGCACACACCAATGACTTATCGATGCTCTTCGAATTATGTGTGTATTTTTCGCAGGTTTATAAGTGACCGGTTAATGGCAATAGGCTCGCCACCTATTACATTGGGACCTAAACATAAACTGGCGAAATGTTGGTGCTAGCACCTTTGCCTACCCCTTCGGGGATATAGGAGTGAGTTTATCTTATGTTGTGTATGTAATTATCTTCACATGAGACAATAATGTACAATCGTCCGTATTTAATCTTAAGAAATCAATATTTATAAGCTGACGTCTCGAAACTGCCGCAGTGGAGTTTGTTGCACCGTTTCTTCTCCACTAGCGTCTAGGAAAGAAAGCAGTGGTAAACTTAGTGTTAAGCAGAATTTGACGTCAAAAAGATTTAATTACGTTACACTATTTTGAGAAATAAAGATTTTGAAAATTTGAATTTGATAATCCACGCAGGCAGAGCCGTGGGCATAGGCTAGTTCACTATAAAGCAATGATTATAAAGCTCCGTTATCTTATCATTAATATAACCATTTCCGATAAAAAATGCTTTATAAAACACAAGTAGCCCCAATAATCTGTATCACAATATTTTATTATGTCTTACTTTCCCGGTAAACATATCCGGACTCGACTCCGGACAACCCTAGCAGAAACCGGTATGTACGGTGGACACTTTAATATCCTTCGCGCATGTATTGTGACAGCATGTCTGGCATATCGCAGGATAGTCCGAGATTACAAAGGCTTAGGAAGCAAGTGGCGTAAAGCCTCGTTTGTGAGAGTTAATGTCAGTTTGTTTGAATTAGGCTTCATTGTAATATGCAGTGACAATTTGTTTCCTTGTTGGTATAAGAAGTGAACTGATAAGTTTAATGCTTATTACTTGGGACATGGAATGTATTTTTATAGATTATACGTATAAATTTACATTTTGCTAGTTATATTTTACGATCGTACGTAAACCGTAAAAAAATGTGTCGAATTTTAAAACTGTTTTCGTGAGTAGGTATGTTAATTTTGATAATTTTCTATGAAAAAATTCCGTATTACGTGCCTGTCTCTAGAATTGAAGCTAGGAACAGGGTCATTCTCTGATGCTGCGCCAAAATAGGCAGTTTTTTCAGTAATAGACTTATGTCATGACATAACATAAACTCACGCCTATATCCCCGAAGGTGTAGGTAGAGGTGCTAGCACCCACATTTCGCTAGTTTATGTTTAGTTTGGATGCTTTTCGAAGTTATGTGGGTATTTATCGCAGGTTTATAAGTGCCCGGTTAATGGCAATAGGCTCGCCCACCTATTACATTGAGACAAGTCATTAGCAGATAATAGTGCCACGTTTGAACAACTCTTAACTAAGAACTTGTCAATTAAAGCCTGTCGAGATATTTTCTCGTTATCTTGCCTCTCCCCTAAAACTTCAATGAATTTCCACTATTTTTCCAACATCATATCTACCGTACTGTGAGTCACAGATCTCGAGACTAATTTGTTCTTACTCGCTTTACCGCTGTAGACGACTTGAAAAAAAACGTATTTTAAGTTAAAGATTGAAGGTCGGTATAATCGGTTTTACGCCTTCCGGTTCTGCTCATTGGTACGGTAAACTGAACAGTCTGACAATGTAATTGCTTCCTTATATTAAGATTAACGTTTCAATCAAAAATTTATCATATCGCCAATAATTTACATACCGGTGTTGTTCTTCTTTTATGAGATGAGTTTTGATCTTTGTCAGAAAAGCGTGAGACTGAATTGCATGTAGAGTATTCCGTTGATTCGTTTCGTATTATCGTAGAAGATATAATATCATCATAACATTGCACTTTGGAGAGCGGGAACCATTCACTTAACTTTTGGGTTATTTTGTCATTTTTTGAAATGATTGCCATCTAAATTTATTGCTGAAAGACGAACATTTATTGATCGACAGACGAAGGCTTTGGTGCTTACATATGCTCACAGAGTTAGAGTGGTCTGCCTAGAGAGGCCACACGGCAGCCTCTCGTACCGTCTGACGCAGATGATCACCGAGCACGGGTGCTTCGGGAAGTATCTGCGTCGGATGGAGAAAGAGCCAACGTCCGAGTGCCATCACTGCGACGCGAACGAGGACTCGTGGCCGCACACGCTCACCGAGTGTACGGAAAGTGGTATAAAAAAAACTTGCAAACCATAGGTAAAGAAGAAATTATGCACATATGTCTTTATTTCATTAACCAATAGTCCGCACTTAAAAATCACAGCTAACCTAAACAACCATAAATCAGTTCTTATATGGTTGGCAGCACAAGTGTAACTCACCAGGTGTTGCAGTGAGTTGCATACGTCCATAGACCTCAGTAACCACTACCTGAGTGGTAGTATAAAAAATACTGCACCCAACATGTCGCCTTATCTAATCGTTCATTAAAATGCACCATACACCTTCAATTCAAACTCCAAGCTCACAATATGAAGTCACTGAACAAGTTCTTACTGCTGTTACATAACTAGCCTGACCCTCACTAGCACCATTCCTGTTGTTCCCCATATAAGGTAACCGGCAGTACTCTAGAACTATGTTAAAGACTATTTTCTTGGAAGGTTGTTGAAACGAGAAACTCGTGTTGACAGTTTTTATATAGTTAATACTGGTCTCCTAACAGGGTACGAATCTGAAACTTTTATTCCTGGGGACAAATTTTGGAAGTTTGTCCAGAGAGAGGCTGGACTACTGGGCTGTCCATTCGTCGCCGTTAATAGACAAGATATCATGTGAGGTCTGTTTGAATCCAAATTTCAACTTAATTATGATGATCTACAAAACCCAAACCAATGTCACCTGTTGATTTACGGCCTAGGACCTAACGCAAAGTTTCCTCTTGGAATTGATGGGTTAGACGGCAGTTACTTCTGTAAAAACCAAGATCAATCAAGAAAAAGAGTAAGAAAATGGATCCCGGATATTAGAAAAGCTGTTCCTTTTTTTTTCTTTTTTTTATATAGAACACGTCAATTAGACTTCGCCTTGCCTGATGGTGAGCTGACGGCAAAGTCTCAGAAAAGAGGGGCACCATTACTTACACATACCACGACAATGATGACACTCAGACGGCCTCATCATATACTTTCCTACATCTGATCGTGATCTACCGTGCCTCGTAGGAGCAAATTACTGGTCTAATTACAGACCTTTAATATCATTGAAGGGTTGTGGAGAAGATCATAACAGTTGCTTCACGGAAAGTGTCGAAGTCCAACTCCGTCGCAGATAGACTTAGAAAAAATAGACTCCTTAGTGAAGACCTGATGATGATGATACCGGTAGGTCTCTACTCTGTATCTTTCCCTATGATGTTGCAGTATTAGAAACTAATTGAATTGAATACCAACCAACATCTAATCTCCCATCTCAATACAAAGAAGGCTTTCAAACTGCAGAGCGGACTGCACGATTTTATCCATATCACACTGTGTTCATTAGTTTATCACTGATTTACAAACAAACAAGTGCAGCAGTGCTAAATCAGTTCCGTAGATCGTTAGCACATGATTAACAATCGTGGGAATGCGCCCGCGCAGCCCTGGGAATAGACAGTGTAGCCGGTTTGGAGGTAAAAACTGAGTCAGTTGTAGGAAATGTTGCGTAGTGTTGTATGGGATTGTAGTGTTTTTTAGAACTTAAGAGTGAAAATGGGTTTGAGAAATTGATTTGAGGAGGATTGTGAAATAAAAGATTTAATTGGATTAGGAATATTTTCTCATTGATTGAGGAGATCGTAAGTTAATTGAAAATTTATTGTTACATTGCAAAAACCCATGTTAGAGTTTTCCATAGAAGACGTTGGGTCCCATTAAATTCGGCAAAAGCTTTTCTTTATACCACTAAGGTGGCAGGGCAGACAAGCACACAGCCCTCCTGATGGGAAGTGGTTACCGTGGCACATGTACGTGTGCGACACTAGGTACGTTACACTTGCTCTGACGACCCTGAACAAACCTTCTAATGCCCCTCTTTAAGAACCCCTATTGTAGGCGCTTGGGAAAACCGCAGCAGGGAGTTCATTCCACAGTTTGAGTGTGCGGGGGATGAGGTTTGTTTCATACCGCACAGTTTGCATCGTCTCAGGTCGCAATGTGTGAGGATGAATTCCCTATCTATGGGGAACGGTGCGATGATAGAATGTAGCTGCGGGCATCGTCATCACACTAGAATAGAGAGTTTCTGTGCCCTCAATGTAGAAGACAAAGCAGGACAAGCCTTTGATCTTCCCATTGACAGCACAAAAACTCTCCAGTGGAGGTTAATATTGCCACGGTCCAACTTTCCCAAACGGAACTGCTCAATAGGGACGGGAATACCGTCGTGTTCTACCTCCTGCAAAGATTATACCTATATACTCCATGATCCTATGCCTAAGTGGACACATTTATATTCAGTGCAACCGCATAGTTATAGTGTTCTGCAAGGGGGGTGCGACTGTCCACTAATCATACACTTTAAACCAATCACGGACACAAAGGGCTCGCCTCATTGGTTGAGTAATCTATTTATTGAATTTTTTGATTAGCCAGTTGTTCACAAAGTTTGCCGATAGCTATAAAAGTATTTACAGTACAGTCATTGGTTCAAAATAATACAGCTCTATCTCGATCACGAGACACGATCGCTGTTCGTGCGCGATACCTACGGATACAGAACAATTTATACTGTGAAGGAAACTATCACTGCTGCCTAATTGCCTGCAATCGGGGTTTATTGGTCTGCAACCTATACTTTCAAAGAACTGTAGTAAGAATTTTGTAATTATGTTGCTAGCCAATTATATGTGGAGATCAATTTGATCAGTGCTGTGTCGTGGGGCATTAAAAATGTAATGTAACTAAGATCTTTTACTAAGGAATAAACACGTTGATTTATGATATTTGGTAACATAACATAACATAAAGTCACGCCTATATCCCTGAAGGGGTAGGCAGAGGTGCTAGCACCCACATTTCGCCAGTTTATGTTTAGGTGCTATTATACTTATATACTTTTATATTATATTACTGTTTTACACATTAAATGTACATGCATGGCTAGCGGTAGTGATAGCGATAGTGAAATTTACTATTCGTTTAGTGACGACGACAGCGACATACGTGATGGTGGTGCTGATGTTCCCGCACTATCTGAAACTCTTCAGAATCAATTTTCCGATGTTCCAAGAAACTTTAACGTGGTCCATATCAACGCTCAGAGTATTCCTGGCCACTTCCCAGAGATGCTGACAACTTTTGGTAATAATAATAACATTCATGCTATATTAGTTTCAGAGTCGTGGCTTAAACCGTGTCTACCCACCAACTCTTACTCACTACCTGGCTTCACACTTATCCGAAACGATCGTACGGGTAAGAAAGGTGGTGGTGTTGCCATATATCTCCGTTGCTCTATCGCCTACTCTGTAGTTGACATATCGGCACAGCCGCCCGCATCGAGTGCTGGGGAACATTTGTTTGTGGAAGTCGAGCTGCATCACTCAAGAATTCTGCTCGGTGTTTATTACTCTCCTTCGTTACTTGTAAACTTCTTTTCGTCCTTTGATAATCTACTACATAATCTCACCCCGTCGTACAATCACATCATTATCATGGGTGACTTTAACACATGTTTATTAAAAAAAGATACTCGTGCATCTTCTCTTCTTTCCATTGTACAATCAACTAATCTCCATGCTCTCCCTCTTAATGCCACCCACTTTTTTCCTGACTGTGCACCATCTCTTCTTGACCTCATGCTAGTTTCTTCTTTAGATCATGTCGCTAAACATGGGCAATTGGCAGCGGATATGTTCTCCTATCACGATCTTCTCTATCTATCTTATAAAGTCCGCCCACCCAAGGCAAAACCGAAAATACTAATGCAGCGTAATTTTGGTGCAGTGAATATTGATCGGCTCAGACAAGATGCAAGGGAGATCGATTGGGCGCCCCTATTAACATCAGACTCCCTAGACGAGAAGGTTAATATTTTTAATACCAACCTTATCGCGCTCTACGACATACATGCGCCCATTCGAGCTATAAAACTGAGACACCCCCCGGCACCGTGGCTCACAGAAGACATAAAAAAATTAATCACCAAAAAAAGTGCAGCTAAGTTTAAGTTCAAGATGCGACCCACTGATCGAAATAAAGAAAGCTATCTGTCGATCCGTAATCAGTGCAACAAGGTGTGTAGGAACGCACAACGCCAACATGTCCATGATTCTGTACAAAACAGTGATCCAGCTAAAGTCTGGAAATTCCTGAGATCGATGGGAGTTGGAAAGCAACGCCAAGAACTAATTCCAACACGTCCCGATATTAACGCCCTTAACCAGTATTTCTCTGCTTCGTCCAATTTCAGCGGGACAGCTAAAATTAACACTCTAAATCATCTTTCATCGCTTCCAACCCCAGACTACTCCCCATTTGTCTTTAGTCAATTGACCGCTTGTGATGTTGAGAAGAGTATTCTGTCCATATCATCTAATGCAGTTGGCTCTGATTCTATCAGCCGCAAGATGGTGCTGCCTGTCCTTAGTGACATTTTGCCCATTATCACCCACATAATGAACCACTCCATTGCCAAAGGTACATTTCCTACAACGTGGAAAGATGCCCAAATCCTTCCGTTACCAAAAAATCCTAAACCTACATCTTTTACCGAGTACCGTCCCATCTCTATCTTACCATTCCTATCCAAAGTCCTTGAACGCCTCATCCAAAACCAACTTAGTGCATTTATCCGTATAAATAACCTACTTAACCCGTTTCAATCCGGGTTTCGTCCGGGACACAGCACCACAACCTCCCTTATTAATATTACTGACGACATACGGTTCGGTATGGAGAATGGAAATCTCACAATACTCTGTTTACTTGACTTTAGCAACGCATTTAACACGGTGGATTTCGACGTTCTCCTTGCCATATTAAGCTCTCTCAACATATCTCCATCGGCTATTGACTTGTTTCGTAGTTACTTGTCTGGTCGCCGGCAGCGGGTCCGACTGGATGACACCTATTCATCTTGGTCTGACACTGCTGCGGGTGTGCCGCAGGGTGGCGTTTTATCTCCTTTGCTCTTTTCACTATTTATTAACTCTATCTCTAATCAACTTCTCTCTTCCTACCACCTTTATGCAGACGATTTACAAATCTACTGCCAGACCAATGTGGACGGGCTGTCCCAAGGTATTGCCACGATTAATACTGACCTGGCTAACCTTAGTGCTTGGACTGCTATGCATGGACTTAAGGTTAATCCCGGAAAGACTCAGGTCACTGTAATTGGTAGCTCAAGACTTTTAGCTAAGGTCGACTGGTCGGCACTGCCCCAAATTTGCTTTGAAGGTACTACCATTCCCATAAGTGATACAGTGAAGAACTTGGGCATATATCTTGACAAAACCATGTCATGGACGGCTCAGGTTCAGAATGTTAGTCGTAAAATTTTCGCCACCGGTGGATCGCTGAGGAGACTACGTAATTTCCTTCCAACCGCAACTAAAATTGAGCTAGCACAATCCATACTTCTACCTATTCTGGACTATGCCGATGTCAGCTATCTTGATCTTAACGAGGACCAACTTGATAAACTTGAGCGACTCCAAAACTTCTGTGTACGATTTATTTTTGGCTTGCGCAAATATGATCATGTTTCTGAATTTCGTAAAAAACTCAAGTGGTTACCAATCCGCCTTCGCCGGAATACTCATATTCTCTCTCTTCTTTTTAATATTTTATTTAACCCGACTACTCCTTTATATTTAAAAAATCGATTTAGATTTCTGTGCGAGAACAATTCCAGACTCTTAAGATCCACGGAAAACTTAACCCTGGCAATTGTGACGCATTCTACAAGCTTCTGCGATAAATCTTTCACAGTTCAAGCTGCAAGATTGTGGAATGCGTTGCCTGTAAATATTAGACGAGCACAGTCACTGTCAACATTTCAGAGACTGGTAAGGGAGCACTACCTAGCGTTATGAGTTGTTATGTATGTTCACTCTTTGCTTTTTGTTTATTTTCCTTTTTCTTATTTACTTCTAGCAGCTGAATATTATGTAATTGGTGTTTATTTGTGTGTAATTCACTTATATGGTATATATTTAACATGGGTATGTATATATGTAACTATGGTATATGTATGTTTATATATGGTATATATTTTAGGTATGTATTTATGTATCTGTATATATAGGTAGGTATTTATTTAATTAAATAATATAATCTCTTATTCTTCTTCACTTCTGTACAAATTTTAATTAGTTTTAATTTAGTGTACACCGCAAACTACCGTGATTACTGGCAGCATAGTCCATACACTGGTTGTCTGGAAGAGATCGCAGATTGCGATAAGACCGCCCATTGTACAACTATCTAGAATGTATGTATCCATTGTATGTGTCCTATGTTTGGTGTGCAATAAAGAGTATTATTATTATTATTATTATTATTATTATAATAGGTGGCGAGCCTATTGCCATTAACCAGCTACTTATAAACCTGCGATAAATACACACATAACTTCGAAAAGCATCGAAAAGTCATTGGTGTGTGCCATGGTCAAACCTGGTTTCGACTCCGAGACCTCGTCTCAGCAGTCCATTACCCATACCACTAGGCTACCGCGACAAGATCTTTTGTCTGATGTTAATTATCTCTTTTCTCTTTTCAAATCAAATAAAATCAAATTTTATTTACATAAAAACATGGTATACATAGCTTATAAAAAGTTTACAAAATTGAGCATGCATGTTTTGCCAGTGGTGTAGGTACTAGCGCGCAAAATTATTTCCTATCAACAGTATCAACGCCTTTGTTCAAGAAATTCGTCAATGCTATAGAAGTTATGCTCATTTAGCCTTTTATACAATTCTGATTTCTGATGTTAAGGTGACAAAAATAAAGAGACGTCGTGCGGTTTTAATCGGTTCGAGGCTAGCGTATCCCTGGGTATTTAGTCTTATTTTATGAATGCCAAAGTTGGCATGGATACATGAATAAACAGCTAAAGGGTTCTGGATGATATTTGTCACAGAAGAAGATTATAGTCTCAAAAGGAATAGCACGTAAGCATAACATAACATAAACTCACGACTATGTCCCCGAAGGGGTAGGCAAAGCTAGCACCCACATTTCACCAGTTTATGTTTAGGTCCTAATGTAACAGGTGGCGAGCCTATTGCCATTAACGGGGCACTTATAAACCTGCGACAAATACACACATAACTTCGAAAAGTATAGAAAAGTCATTAGTGTATGCCATGGTAAAACCTGGGATCGAACCCGAGACCTCGTCTCAGCAGTCCATTACCCATACCACTAGGCTACCGCGGTTATTTAATAGCACATAGGCGTACCTTATATCCCAGGCACATTTAGCTATGGGATTGGGATGATGTTACACATACAAAGCGATTACCATGGGTTCCAGATTCATCCTGTATGTTGACTATTTACAATTTAAATGTAAGTTATAGTTTAGTTTTTTACTTTGTACATTGATTTCATCATAAAAAAAACATGTAAAGTATCAAGAGTGTTAAAGCGAGTTGTAGTATATGCGTTAGCTCATCGCTAGTGACCACAGAACTCATACGGGCCTTTGTGGTCAGATCTGCGGTCACGACTGTCAGTGACAGGAGGGGACGTCCCTTAGGACAATCGGGGCTCAGACAAAGGCCGGAGAAATGTTAGAATGGTGAGATTTTAAAACTAAATTATACATTCTATTTAGATAGGAAAAATTAAATTCGTTCAGGTGGGATTCGAACCCGCGATCTTTTCTTTTTATATATAGGACACGCCCACTTGATTTCACCTCGCCTGATGGTAAGCTAAAGGTAAAATCTCAGGAAAGAGGGTCACCATTACAGACACTAAGTGTTACAACGGTGGCACTCAGCTTGGCGGCCTCATCAGACGCTTTTTCACGCCCCGCTTAAAGGCCCCGGGACTGTAGGAAGAAGGAAACACGTGTGCTGGTAATGAGTTCCAGGTCTTGGTGATCTTTTCCTTATAGGGGGAATGCTTTGACCACTTGTATATTAATTAATTTGAATAGTTAGCTTACAAAATGCTTTAAAATTTTAGTCAATAAATAAATAATTAAGTACTATGTAAAAATTATTTACGGATTTTATACACTAAATAAGTGATCAAACTTCGACCATTATAACTAGTCAAAGTTGTTATCAAGAAAATTATTTGCGATATTATTGAGACATTTAGCTCGTCTTTTATATTTAGCTATATATATAAGACTTTTTTCGAGAACGCCTGCGCCTACAACCCTGAAAGAATACACCGCGTCGGAGCCTCATCCGTCAATCAATATACCGGCTTTTAGGATGGCATGGAAACGAAGAAGTTGAACATGCATGAACCTAACAAAAACATCCCATTTCACAAACAATAAACCACAGTCTCTAAAGAAAGTAACAAACAAAAACGAAAAGAAGAAATCAGCTGATTAAAACAAAACAAAAGAATAAAAGTCGTGAGCGAGCAATAACAGTAAACATCTAAGTTCGCATTCAGTGGTAATTACCGCCGCCATTGTTGTACTTTCTCTTTTACAATTAAACTCTAATTTATTCGGTCGCGTCGTGATCGTGTCGGTGCACGCGCATCGATTGTAGAATGAGATGTAAGACACCTGGCGCGCTATTCTGCTTGACAATGAAATTTGAACGTAACGTGAGCAGGCCGGGGATTTAATTAACATAGATGATGATACAACTGAAGGACAATTCTCCTAATAAAAATCTATCACATAAAAACGTTTTTTATACTACTTAGGTGGTAGACAAGCACATGGCCCACTTGATGGCAAGTGGTTAGTGTGGCCTATGGACGTATGCGTTACACTCGCGCTGCCGACCATGAAAAAAACTTCTGATGCCCTCTTAAAAAACTCCATATTGCAGGCGCTTCGGAAAACCGCATTCATTTGATTTTGGCAGAAAATCAAATTAAATGTCAAAAACAGTTCTATTTGTAATAAGTCACAATATTCGAGATATTTTTAGCATCTTTAAGATTAATTTTGAATAAATTGTTATTACGAGAATTGACCTCTTTTCATTGAAATCGTTTTTGACATTTGAGAATTTGAGATTATATCGAGACTGAATTTTGAATTGATTTTTATTAGGACTGACCTTCTGATTTAAAACAAAACTAACGTACTGTTTTACCGCAGTGAAGTTTGTTGCGCCGTTTCTTCTCCACTAGCGACTAGGAACCTTTTTATAACATTACTGTCCATCCCAAAGTTGTCTGAAAAAAATCGCTTCAGCGATAAGGCCGCCCATTGTACATTGAAATATAACACGAAGGTATATATGCTACCTACGTGTCCTACTGTAAATATGTTGGTGTATCATCATCATCATTATGTCAGCCACACATATTCCACTGCTGAATATAGGCGTCTCCCACAGACTTCCAGAATGACCGATCTAAAGCAGCCCGCATGCAGCGCTTCCCGGCGACCTTCATGAGATCGTCCTTTCACCTGGCCGTTGGTGTATAATAAAAAATAATCTATCTACACTTAGCTTAAGTAGATATATTATTGACATCAATAAGAAACAATTTTATTGTTCAATATTGAAAATAAATGACTTTAACTTTGATTTCAGTGTACAATAAAAGTTTTTCCATTCTATTCTGTGTAGGCTAATATTAACACGCATGGTTAAGGTGCTGATAGACTTGTAATGGAACCTCGAACATTCGCGGTTTTTAAACTTGTCGAACTGAACAACGAACTGTTCAATTGAGCAGTCCGACTGGGGAAGTACCTCCACCCTACAGAAAGTGTTGTGTTCCCAGCGGTGAGTAGGGTAGCCAGAGCTCACTGGAGAGTTTTTGCCGTCAGTGGGAAGACTAAAGACTTGCACTGCTTTGTCTTCTACACTGACGGCACAGAAACTCTGTGCATACAGGGTCGGCAGTGCGAGTGTGACTCCTCTGGTGTTACATACGTCCATAGGCCACGGTAACCACTTTCCATCAGGTGGGCCGCGTGCTTGTCTGCCACCTAAGTGGTTTAAAAAAAAGAACAGAGCCACGGATGGGGCCGAACATCGCTACGAACATTTTCATGATCTTTCTAGCGAACATTTTTAGTACATACAAATATACTGTTCTTTTTTCTTTTTTTACGTGCGCAAAATCCCCACGGACACCTCCTCACCGGAACCGGTGGAAGAGGTTATGTCGAACTCGAACCGACTAAAACGCACGCCGCCTGTGGGTCGTTTTGGTTGCCGAAGGTGAGGTTGACAGGCATATCCCTCGCACCCCGGCCGACCCAAATATACTGTCCTTTAGCGAGAAAACTCGGGACAATGTTCGCCAGAATGTTCAATTGAATGCTTGCTAAAGCACTCTCGTTTATTTTTCTGTAGTTTAACATACACTAGAATACGCATTATAAGTGAACGATCAAGTTTAACAGAACCTTTTCGTTACGGTTTGCCAAGCTTAATAAGGGGCCTGTTGTTTGTTAAGACTATATTATTAGTGGGCCAATTAGTTTTTATATTGTTCGGCTTCCTTTTGAAGGTTTAATTAGCTTCCTCGGTGGCCCAGCGATAATTATAGCGACAGTTCTTTAAAAGGTTCCGATTCGATTCGGGCGATATGCAATATTTTTTTAGATCAATAACTTAAACGAGCCATTAAGAAATTATGTTGTCTGCCTCCATACTTCAAGACTTGATAAGTCTAGCTCGCCCTTGATCATTGTAATGTCGCCTAACGTGTCACAGGATTGACATAAAACTAGCGACAAAAAAGCAATCATTCTCACCTACACCAGCTGATGATGTGGCACAAATTTACCTTCTGGGATTGGGGGATCAGACAGCAGTCGCTCCTATAACGGCCAAGATAAACCAAAAGCAGAATGGAGGAAGATATATAGTTAACTACTCGGGCTCCAATGTACAGTTTTCCCGCTTTATACGTTCGAACGATGATAATAATCAGTGTTTCTCAGTACAAAGTTGCAAAAAAATACCCAATTGACGGTAAAAGGTACTTGGTTATTATTTGAGACTGAATACTGCGAAAACTGGGTGTAAATCCACATTTGAGAGATAGGCAAACAGGCATATTAATTTTAAAAAATTGTGCTTGTGGGGCCAAGTGTTCCATGAAGCGGGATTCGAAACGTATTAATGAAGTCAATACTCGTCCATCTTCAGCCATAAAGTTCCATGTTACCCATGGATTTTTGACTTAAAAAGTAACTTATTCTGTTCCCAATCATACTTTATCCAACTAAGCGAATACAATATGGGATTCTTCAAGAAAGACATTGAAAGACAGAAGAAGAAAAAAAGATAAAAAAACAAAATATATTCTAGCCCATACATATTAACATTAAGTACATACATATCATACATAATACGACGTACGGGCCCGGAGAGGTGGCCACCTCAGCATGATGCTGCACACATCATCTTCACAGTGATGTGAAGCACTGATTTTCAGGTGGCGCCTATGAAGGTGGGACGTCACGTACATGTCACAAAATACATAAGAAAGCCACAGTAAGGAAGACCCAAATGGTAGAAAAAACTAGGAGTATTTTCAGTTAAATTCATCCAGCCATTTTTGTGTGATTGAGTAATAAACAAAGTCACTTTCGCTTTTCTAAGATTGAGGTCGAAGGCAATATGGCACGTTCTGGTTCTGATCGTGTAAGCAGAGATTAGTTTAGTTCCAGTCGTGTTTCGCCATTAATCCTACTAATTTCCTACTGCATAGGAAAACTTGTAAGGTTGTTTATTTCTCATGCATAAGAAATAAGTTTTTTTTATATAGGACACGTCAATTAGACTTCGCCTCGCCTGATGGTAAGCTGAAGATAAAGTCTCAGAAATAGGATCACCATTACTTACATATACCATGTTATAATAGTGACACTCAGCTTCACCAATCATTGAATTCAGTCCCACATAATAGGGGGTGAGCCTATTGCTGTCTTCCGGGCACTATTGTCGACTTAAGCCATGCATCTGAGGCTGAGTGTGGGCTGTATATAACTGGCTGATGTTAAACAACCCTATACCTTAGTAGTCTTGTACGACACCACATGGGAAGAGAAGAGGTGGTTCAAATTCTTCTCTACCGGGAACCACGCGGCTAGATGATCCTGCATACTGATATTATATTTGAACAAGACTCTGGGTAGGCCCCACCACTGGGAAAATGTTATACTAGTACATAGCAGAACAATGATTTAAGCCAGAAGAAATCCAGTTTTCGTAAATTCGCTCTGCCTGCTCTGACTATAAACTGTAAATCCTTTAAAAGCCCATAGTCACCTCCACAACATTTACAGCAAGGTGCGTTATGATTTACTGCAAGCTGTATCGAATCCTGTTACGAAGAGTGGCAGCCGTGCACCTTTCGTGCCACACCAGGGTGCGCCCGCACGCGCTGTTTGTACGACCCAAATTAACTTTGTGTAATAACGTGTGTCTTTATTAATAGTTCAACACGTCTAGGGATTAGATGTGAGTTCATTTTCCTGTAAGCAATCAAAGAATTAAAAATTGTTAGGGTGTGGTTTTATTGCTGTGGAGATGAGTGTAGCGAAAAGGAGATGGGCGAGTATTGGTTGTGTTGAATACATCTCGTATTCCACTAATTTAATGTAGACTCTTTTCGGAAAGGTTTGATTGTAGTAGTACCTATTGATTGTAATAGATATTTAACCAGCTAGATATGTAGGTAATATTTGATAAAGCAGTTCGAGCGCTCGCAATCACTTCCGTGAGATTGCGAAGCGTATGGTTGACGCTTCTCGTGACCAGAAGGCTGGCCTGTTTTTAGGTCTGAGAATAAGCATTGCTATACAACGTGGCAATGCTGCCAGTCTGCTGGGAACGCTACCACAAGAGGCATGCGATGCGGAGGAATTTCGCGACGCATTTTAATAATTTTTGCTATAATTTGTGTAATAGTTCTTTTAGTTTTATTGTATTTAATTTATGAATATTTGACGTGATAAATAAAAAATATGAGTCCACACACTTCAAATTAAATAAATGAAATATTGAACTAGCCGACAGTATTCTAAGATAGATGTAATATAAAATGTTGATGATTGCCTAAAATTTTGCAACCTTCTATTTGATACATCTTGCTGATCTTTCATAATAAACTTAAATTAAGTATATTACATTGATCAACCTCAAAACAAAGGTCTTTAAACAGTGCGTCCTACCTGTGTGTTGTGGTGTGCAGTGGTAGTGGGGCTGGTCCATAGCTTAAAAGTCGCGCAGCGGGCTATGGAGCGAGTTATGCTTGGAGTTTCTCTGAAGGATAAAATTCGGAACGAGGTTATCCGACAGAGAACCAAAGTTACCGACATAGGCCACAGAATAAGCAAGTTGAAGTGGCAGTGGGCTGGCCACGTTTGCCGAAGGACCGATGGCCGTTGGAGCAAACGAGTCCTAGAGTGGAGACCGCGAGAAGGTAAACGAAAGGTAGGACGCCCCCTAGCCAGATGGATGGACGACCTGAAAAAGGTGGCTGGGACAGACTGGATGCGGAAGGAGGAGGATCGGAGAAAATGGCGCACATTGGGAGAGGCCTATGTCCAGCAGTGGACTGCAGTGGACTGATTGATTGAACCTACATCCGCGACTCCATTAGTGTGGTAAACTTATCCCGGTCCTATATCCATATCTTAAGTACTATTTACCACTTTAGCTGTGTGTAAAACATCAGGCAATTTCGTCCAGTCTTTTTTCAGTGATGTAAACAAATTCACGATTTAAACAAGTAATTTAAAACATTTCGTTTATGCATTAGTCTAGGAAGTTGTAATAGTTTAATGACCATGTACATAAGCTTCTTAAAGCACACAGTAAGCCTAAATAAGTACCTAAGTGGTTACGCGATTTCCGCTCATCTACTTTCCGCTACGCTCATCTCCGTTTCAGGTAAAACACACCTTTACACACGTAATTTTCGGGCGTGCCCAGGGATGAGCTCATAAATGCTATTTCTCTAGTATATAGCGTTTTATAGAGTCAAGAGTGTCGAAGCAAGGCGTTTACACAAGTTGGCGGCTTCACATCGTTGGCATAGCAAGCCGGAAACCTTTGTCAGTGGTGTGTCAGCGTCACAAGAAGAGCTACTTTGTCTTGACAATGTTAGTGATTGAGTGTGGAGAGACATTTTTAGCAGTTCCTGGTTTTCTGTCATTCTGTATTTCATAACACGCTAAATATATATATATATAGAGAGATAAATATGTAGATACGTCCGTTTCTTGTTTTGTAACATTTCAATATATTTTTCCCTTAGAAAGCTACGTACTAAAATGAGGATCGTACTGGTGTTTTTATGATAGAGTCCAAACTAGGAAGTAGTGAGGATACGAGCCCTTTAGAGTAAGTAGGGACTGTATTTTTTTTATATAGAACACGTCAATTAGACTTCGCCTAGCCTGATGGTAAGCTGAAGGCAAAGTCTCAGAAACGAGGGTCACCATTACTTACACATACCGTGTGACAATGGTGACACTCAGCTTGACGGCCTTATCATATGCTTTTTCACGCCCCGCTTAAAGGACCCGGGACTGTAGGAAGAAGGAAACACGATAGCTGGTAATGAATTTCAGGCCTTAATGGTGCGGCAGAGTAGAATTTGGGCCACCCCACTTTTTCCCATGCGGTGTGGCTTGAGTCAACAATAGTGCCCGGAAGACGGCAATAGGCTCATCCTCAATAGAGGATGAGCCTATTGCCGTCTTCCGGGATGTGCGCGAACGTGGGACTGAATTCAATGATTGCTGAAATGTGGGTGTTAATTCACCTCTGCCTAACCCTCCGTGGATAAAGGCGTGATTATATGTATGTAGAAACTGAATACCGTGATAGTATTGCGATTGATTTGACTACTGGGTTGGACAAAATATAAGTGAGTCTGAAGAGGAACGTTAAAATAAAATATTGTGAGCGTTTGTAGAATGCGACACGCTATTTCTATCTACCCTTCTGTGAACAAGGTTGAGTGATACTCCCGTGAGAAAGGAAACAAAAGGTGGAACGCCCCTTTGCCAGATGGACGGACTACCTGATAAAGGTGGTTAGGAAAGACGGGATGCGAAAAGCGGAGGATCGGGAGCAAAGACGTACACTGAGAGAGGACTAACTCCGAGAGTAGATAGACTGCGACAGGCTGATTTATTGATTGATTGACGTCCTTTATTTTTAAGTGTGAAAAATCCCCTCACTTAATCCTCAACCCCTCCCCCCTCCCCACACCCCCGGTTATGACTCGAAGGTCTTTTGGTTGCCGAAGTTAAGGTTGTCAAGCATATCCCTTGCACCCTGACTGACGCAGAGCCATCTCTCTAGATCTGGCCCTCCTCGGGTGTGGAAATCACAGAGTCCCCAACTTATCCCCGGAAATGAGGAGACGCGCAAGAGCACTGCTGGCACAGTGATTAACGTCTTGGCTAAATTGCATTCAATACTTTTACAACAACCAATATAATTTATTTTTGAAGTTGCCATCAAATTGTGCTCATAGAATTTATACTGCCATGAAAATATTTCCTTCCTCCATTTTATATATCATACGAATCAGTCCATCAATTCGTTTGCACAAAACAAAACAAAAAGTGCAAATCTACACAAAAACTCTTTTAAAAACAGTTTGGTCCGGCACTGGGTTCACTTGTCGTGACTTGGGTCATATGGACCCAAGGCCGCCGAGACCCTTCGCTGCGGGGCGCCAGTATCAAATGTCGAGATGAGAAACAAGAGAGACTGATGGTGTCCTGCGGTGACCGTCGCGTCGGTCAGTCTATATACCTATTAGGAATTTTGTCAAGGTTAATATGTTAGGGTTGATAAGATTTTATCCATGATTACATTTGAGTGTTGAGTGATAAAGCCATGGATATGAATAAGTTGGTTTACTAGCTTTTGACAGCAAACAACTCACTAGTCTCCTGAAGTACTCGTCCACTGGAGTCCTATCTCCTCTCCTATCTGGAGTCCTAGGTCCATTGGTGGTGTATTTTTTGGCGTATTGAAATACATTTTCAACATACCAGGGGGCAGGGAGACATCATCGACGCTGCTGCTGCTATTATTATGTTTTTTTATACATTATATTTGCTTAACAGTTCTCCATCTACGATAACCGCATATCACTTACGAGATGCTGCAAATCATAAACTCAAAAAATAGTCTATATTTTTGTTTTTATACAACTTAGGTGGCAGACAAGCACACGGCCCACCCGTTAGAAAGTGGTTACCGTGACCTATGAACGTGTGTAACACCAGTGGAGTCACATCCGTGCTGCAACAAGCCTTTGGTCTTCCCACTGACAGCACAAAACTCTCCAGTGAGCTCTGGCTACCCTACTCACCGCCGGGAACACAACACGAGGTTATTATAGCCGTGGTATTCTGTAGGGTGGAGGTATTTCCCCAGTGGGACTGCTCAATTATTTATTATAAGTATTCAATAGTTTTATATTATTTCTAATATCAACCAAAAGACAGTTGATAATGAACTCAGTGCGATCAGTATGTGGCCAGCGGTCAGCGCTGATAAGATCTCAAATATTCCTTGCCTAATGAGGCGACATCGGAATCCTGGACTATTTCAACTGTTTGTGTAGCATCCTTGTAAGTTAATTGTGACTGTCTATCTGTACTAACATAAATATTGTAATGTAGCTGTGTCTGCACATTGAATCAATTACGAGTCGGACACCTAGAGTCCCGTAACTTAAGCTACATAAACCGTAATATATCTTCAATGCGGTCACTTAGAAGTTTGTTTTTTGCACAGTTTCAGCCTAGTGGTATGGGTAATGGACCGCTGAGACGAGGTCTCGGGTTCGATTCCAGGTTTTACCATGGCACACACTAATAACTTTTCGATGCTTTTCGAAGTTATGTGTGTATTTATCGTAGGTTTATAAGTGCCCGGTTAATGGCAATAGGCTCGCCACCTATTACATTGGGACCTAAACATAAACTTGCGAAATGTGGGTGCTAGCACCTCTGCCTACGCCTAAATCAGGTCGTTATAAAATCTGAGTATATATTCTGAATTTCAATTTGAATTCCGCATTCCTAAGATCCTTTATCTTAGGAATGCGTGGAGGTCCTGACAGACAGACGGAGAACGAAGTGTTCTTATAGGAGTATCGTTTTTTCCTCTTAATGTACGGAACCCTAAAAAATAGATAATATTATACTAACGAAAATAATTATTTTTGGATTCAACCAAAACATATTTCTAATATTCACGCCGAGGGAATCGAGGGCATGGGCTAGTAATTTATGAAAATGTAGGGCTTGAGAAGCGTAAGTTAGGTGAGGAGGAAAGACACGATTTCAGGAGGTGGGACACGACGGTATTCCCGTCCGAATTAAGCAGTCCGACTGGGGAAGTACCTCCACCCTATAGAATACCACGGCTATAACAACCTCGTGTTGTGTTCCCGGTGGTGAGTAGGGTAGCCGGAGCTCACTGGGGAATTTTTGTGCTGCCAGTGGATTTTGTGTTCTGCGCTGAGGGCACATAAAATCTCTGTTCTTACAGGGTCTTCAGCACGGATGTGACTCCACTGGTGTTACACACGTTCATAGGTCACGGTAACCACTTTCCATCAGGTGGGCCGTGTGCTTGTCTGCCACCTAAGTTGTATTAAAAAAAAAAGTTTTATTTAGAAAAGAATTATTACCTCACACAAAATATCCTCAAATCTAAGTCCACTCGGCGGGGACATCTAACACACAAGTAGGGTGAACTTTTTAAACTTTAAACCTCTAGAGACTCAAAAATCCAACGATTAAAAAAAAATTAAATAAGTCTACACTATAAAAATTTTGTCACGCACACCGCGGTCGTAACTACAATAAATTCACTTTATCAGTAACTTATTGATAATGCATGTGATGCGCGTGGGGTGCATGTGATGCGCGTGGGGTGCATGTCATGCATGCATGTTATCGGGTGACGACCCTGAGCACAGGGAGGGACTTAGACCGCCTAATGTCAACAGAGGGAGTCATGGCTAAATGACAAATGAATAGGTTAGCACATTTTGAGGTCAATCTTCGGATGAATGACCATTTTTAACATCTTGTGTTATTTTTTTATTTTTTGGTTTTGCACCTTGTTGTTTTTTTTTGTTTTTTTTTTTGTTGCGATAATGGAGTTTTTATGTGTAGTGTATGTGCGTGTGTATAATAAATGGTTCTTTCTTTCTTTCTTCTTTCCTACGTGAATAAATTAAAGCGTAGGTCCCGGTAAACGAAGGCGTATGTACCTACAAACATTTGTGGAATTCGTAACAGTTAGAATTTGGGCCACCATATCTCTTCCCATGCGATGTCGTACATACAAGGCGACTAAGGGATAAGGCTGCTTAACATCTAACATACATATTCAGCTCAGACTCAGCCTCAGATGCATAGCTCGAGTCAACAATAGTGCCAGGAATACGATAATAGGCTCACCCCCTATTACATGGGACCGAATACAAATCGTGGATGTTAATTCATCTTTACCTTACCCTCAGGGGATAACCCTCGCACCTGCGAAGTAGTCCTTAAAGAAAGAAATCAATATTTGCTTTCTGCCCAGCACTCTACACACAACCCACGACACTTTACATTATCAACCTTCCAGCTGCCACTTCAATCACCAATCCAATCAGCCGTTACCAATCACTCATATTAAAAGCATTCTAGAAACCAAAACAATAAACATTGAATTGATATCGAAAGCGAATTCGGACACTCGAATAATCGATTGCACCAAGCATCGAATCCCATAAATAAATCGATATTATTGAGACGTTCGTAACCAATCGTAACTTATAAGATAACACACGCGTACCCATGCACCCAGTCCGGCCCTGGCTAACGAATGATTTATGCCGGTCATTCGGACACGATAGCTATTTATGAGACAGCAGAACAAAGGATTTTAAGAAGTTTTTTGTTCTTCGCGTGTGTTCCGATAACGTAACATTAAGAATAAAACGTAAGGGTAATGTCGGGATGCAGAAATACGAGATTAAATGCAAACAATTTATGTTTTAACTTTTGCATTCGGAGATTATGTTATCGGATGTACCACTCATAGGTACAGTACAGGCGCCTTCAGAAGTTTTGTTGCCTGAATGAATGGATGATAACTGAATGAAAAGTATCTCAATCAATCAATCAATTAGCCCACCGCAGTCCAGTGCTTGACATAGGCCTCTCCCAATGTGCGCCATTTTCTCCGATCCTCCGCCTTCCGCATCCAGTCTGTCCCAGCCACCTTTTTCAGGTCGTCCGTTCATCTAGCTAGTGGGCGTCCTACCTTTCGTTTACCTTTTCGCGGTCTCCACTCTAGGACTCGTTTGCTCCAACGGCCATCGGTCCTTCGACAAACGTGGCCAGCCCACTGCCACTTCAACTTGCTTACTTTGTGACCTATGTCGGTAACTTTAGTTCTCAGTCGGATAACCTCGTTCCGAAATTTGGACCACACCATCTCTTCCCATGCGGTGTCGTACAAGACGACTAAGGGATAGGGCTGTTTAACATCAGACAGATATATACAGCCCAGACTCAGCCTCAGATGCATTTCTCGAGTTAACAAGAGTGCCCGGAAAACGGCAATATCCTCTCTTACGTGGGACCGAATACAATGATTGTGAAATTTGGATGTTAATTTGTATGATGTATGATTGATTATATGTAATACCATTAAATGACATTGTGACCCCAACTCTATAGTTACAGTGAGTGGGCGTACTTTTGTTTACTTTTTCATATTTTTGACACAGATTCAAAGATTCACAGTTGAATTAGTTTTTTCTGATTTACCTTATTAGACCTTATTCGATTGCCAGAGAAACTCCCTAGTTTTCTTACCTCTCGTTTTCACTAAAAAACAAGTTGAAAACTTATTTGATACAAAACTTGTTTAAGACTTGTGGAAAATATACCATATTGGTTTTATACAGGTATTGAGACTGTCTTAGATACATTTACGTTCACATAGTATGTATGGCCAAATAGTTAACAATATAACAAAAAAACACATTTGCGTACACACTGAAGCCTGTGACATATTGCAACTTGTCAAATACATGTTTTATACTAACTCTTGTACAAATCTTCTACTAGTCTTCAATTAGTTTTGTATCAAACAAGTTTACAACACGTTTCTTAGTGAAAACTTGATTATTTTTATATGTATAATAGTCATTTTAATCAATTAGTAGTAGGAAATGTATAAGTATTTCACTAATTTTCAGAAGACAAATTTAATTATACTTTATTTTGTGTACCATGTTATGAAATGTTTTAAAACTAAAAAATGATATAACTTAACTGTGTCATCACTTCTGAAGGCGAATGTACTCTCTTTGTCAAGTATATCAATGATCAAGGGCCTATAACACGTTTCCTGTAGGTTTCCCTTTTTTATACGTCTCTTAGATTTATTAGACAGCCATACAAATGTGTAGTAACGAAAGTCGTTTATAATGGTGTAGAAAGTTTTTTTATAAGGTTAAGGTGAGGAATAATGGGTATACAGGCTTTTTAATAAACGTTAAATTATGACGTTTGAATTTTTAAGACGGTGTTTCTTATGTTTGTAGAATACTTTATTCTTGTACAAAACGAACATGGATGCGGTGATATTACCTACTATATTAGCCGCATGGTTCCCGTCAGAGTAGAAATTGGAGCACCCCATCTCTTCCCATGCGGTGTTGTACAAGGCGACTAAGGGGTAGGGCTGTTTAACACCAGACAGATATATACAGCCTCAGATACAGCTTGAGTCAACAATAGTGCCCGGAAGACGGCAATATGCTCACCCCCTATTACGAATTCAATTATTGGCGAAATGTGGGTGTTAATTCACCTATGCCTAACCCTCCGGCGATAAAGGCGTGATTATATGTATGTATGTATGATATTAGCTACTGACTAATATTTCAACTAATCCCACCCTCTCCTTTCCTACACAGGACAACACGTGTAGGGCTTAGATGTCACCCTCACACTGTGCAGAATATACGAGCAAGAACCAAGCGGTTCGGAGACTCTTTTCTTTGCCGCGCCACCAAGACCTGGAATTAATTACCAGCTCACGTGTCCGTCTTTCTATAGTCCTCCGGAGTGTCACCATTATAACATTACTTAGTGCTAGTAATGGTGACTCTCTTTCCTGAGACTTTGCCTTAAATTACCATCAGGCGAGGTGAAGTCAAATGGCGTGTCCTAGATAAAAAAAACAGTTCAATTTTTTTTTTCATGTGAGCGTGATTGACTCTTTAGTTGGGCTAGCACATCGTTACAAAAGCATGCAAATTCCTTCAAATTTCTTTTATATTTCGAGTATGTGAAAATCATAGAAAACAATAAAAACACCATGGTTCAATTCTTCAGCTTCTGATAGTCGACTTTCTACGTAGCAAGCACTTGTTCAATAACAAGTTCCTACTATAAATAAGTTATTGATTTTCTAACAATAATGTTCCATTTTCCTTTGTTTCCAGGTATGGCACACTTCTGGGTACTACTCGGCATTAGTCTTGGATCGATAGCAGTGTTTCCTGCGTGGCTGCCAGGTTAATTAATATTAAGAAACAGTGTTTATGTGATCATAAACTTTTCTGTGTTTTCAAAAGAGAATGTTGGAACGAAGATTGAAAAGGAAGAACGAATGAGTACGGAACTAATGACTCACCAAGTAAATAAGAATGGGTGGGCGAAAGCCCTGGACGTCACCATGTTCCTCGGAAAAAAGATAACTTCACTTCAAGTCGGTGTACATATTGATTGATGGACAAGTGCTGTCAGTGGGAAGACTAAAGGCTTGTCCTGCTTTGTCTTCTACACTGACGGCACAGAAACTCTGTACATACAGGGTTGACTACGCGACTGTGACTCCTCTGGTCCGTCCATAGGCCACGGTAATTACTTTCCATCAGGTGGGGCGTGTGCTTGTCTGCCACCTAAGTGGTATATAAAAAAAAGACTGCAATGAGTTTTCGTCTTAGGAGTGAGATGGGAAACGGCAATCGTTCTTTAAAAAGCCAAGATACACCTGACTTCGAAAACTTCGAGGAGGTAGGAGTCCAATTCCGTCCAATTGAGCAGTCCGACTGGGGAAGTACCTCCGCCCTATAGAATACCGCGTCCATAATAACCTTGTGTTGTGTTCACGGCGGTGAGTAGGATAGCCAGAGCTCACTAGAGAGTTTTTGTGCTGTCAGTGGGTAGACCAAAAGCTTTTCCTGCTTCGTCTTTTACACTGACGGCACAGAAACTCTCTGTGCATACAGGGTTGGCAGTGCGAGTGTGACTTGTCCCTTGGTTTTGCACACGTCCAAAGGCCACCGTAACAACTTTCCATTAGCTGGGTCGTGTGCTTGCCTGCCACCTAAGTGGTATAAAAAAAATCTGACTGGCTGGGGGTCCAGCCTGACGTTTGTCGTGGTTTACCCATTTCCACTTTAAAACTCGCTTGCTCCAAAAGGCATCGTGCCTTTCGTAGATATCCGATTGCTGCTTCAGTTAGCATGTTCTGATATGTAGGTATGTTGTTTTTGGACGAATATTGTCCTTCAAAAAAACTCCAAGCATAGCTGCACAGCCAGCAGCAGGAGCGTTCTGTAAGAACGTTTCGAACAAGCGAATAGATTTGACCATTGAATTCGCGGTGAGATTTCATTTGTGCATGCTGTAAATTTGGTGACGTCACGTTAGAGCACGCAACTGAAATTTCACCCCGAATTCGACTGTCAAGTAGATTCAATCCTTAAAAACGTTCTTACAGCATGTGCCTGCTGACCTGTTCACGTTTCCTCATTATATGCCCTCCTCACGTTTCGTAACAGATGCACTTGTGGTAGAAACTTATTTGTATTCAGTAATCTGACTATCGCTTAGAGGACCCGGGAGTGTAGGAAGAAGGAAACAATTGTGCTGGTATTGAATTTGAACAGTGCGTCCTACTTGTTATGACTTACGGTGCCGAAACGTGGACACTTATAGTGGGGCTGGTCCATTGCTTAAAAGTCGCGCTGCGGGCTATGGAGCGAGCTGTGCTTGGAGTTTCTCTGAACGATAGAATCCGGAACGAGGTTATCCGACAGAAAATTAAAACTCCCGACATAGGTCACAGAATAAGCAAGCTGAAGTGGCAATGGGCTGGTCACGTTTGTCGAAGGACCGATGGCTGTTGGAGCAAACGAGTCCTAGAGTGGAGACCGCGGGCAGATAAACGAAAGGTAGGACGCCTCCTAGCCAGATGGATGAACGACCTGAAGAAGGTGACTGGGAAAGGCTGGATATGGAAGGCAGAGGATCGGAAAAAATGACGCACATTGGAAGAGGCCTATGGATTACGGTGGGCTAATTGGTGGATTGATTAAATCTAACTATTTTGTACAAGTTCTCTTACAGCAACATTCAGTTTGTCATACAATCAATTTTTGTACGGAGCACTCTTAACCAGCTCCAATAAAATGGTATCATTACCTTACATAACAGGTATCACAGCAAACTCCATTACGACACCACACTCGTAATAACCATAATACTATTATTTTAATGGCGACTAAACAAAGAGACGAGGCCGGATATTTGGCGGGCATTAACGTGAAACGGAGCGCAACAAATGTTTACGATACGTATTTATGTTGTCCGTTGTGCCGTGAGATGTGGGGTCACCTGAACTTGGGAAGGAATTGGATCACTAGGTCGGGAGCAGCCAGGTTTGAAGACTCGGAGATGTTTCTCTTTTTTAGAAGACGTCGAGTTTGCTGTTGAAGTTGTGCTGCAGTAAACTTGGTGTCACCCTATATATTTTTTTATCTAGTATACGCCAACTTGACTTAACCTCGCCTTATGGTAAAAAGCTAAAGGCAAAGTCTCAGGAAAGAGGGTCACCATTACAGACACTAAGTAATGTTACAATGGTGGCGCTCAGCTTGGCGGCCTCATTTACAGGCGAAATTATAGCCTTAGTATAAAAATTATCGGGATATTTACCATATTGTATTGTTCTGATTTCACTGTTCACCGCCAATACTCCAGTTCATCCGTGATCACGGTGCTTGCAACAGCGCCGTAATATTGGACTAACTCAGAATAATACAATGTGTTCAATATCTCGATAACTTTAATACTAATGTGAGTGATCATGATAGTTTAAATACCGAAATTATACCCTACTCAGTAGCCACTTTTGGGTCTACTACAAACACAAGCTTCACCATTGTTTTGCTTGTGCAGGTCGGTTTGTACTTGTCTGTTTGGACGATTCTCTGACCAGGGAAGGTGGTCAGATGTCACAAATCTCAAGCTCGGGAGGGATGGTTCATTATTTGATATTAAGATGCTTGGACTTCAGAGAATACCGCGGTTATAATAACTCCGTGTTGTGTTCCCAGCGGTGAGTAGGGTAGCCAGAGCTCACTGGAGAATTTGTGCTGTCAATGGGAAGACTAAAGGCTTGTCCTGCTTTGTCTTCTACACTGACGGCACAGAAACTCTGTGGTTACAGGGTCGGCAGCGCGAGTGTGGCTTCTCTGGTGTTACACACGTCCATAGGCCACGGTAACCACTTTCCACCAGGTGGGCCGTGCGCTTGTCTGCCACCTAAGTGGTATAAAAAAAGGAATACTAGTTTGGAGGATAAGATATTCCTTTGTAATATAATAAGTATCCTCCGACTAGGCAAGGTACTCAATTATCTCCAGCCTGGGTGTTCACAGTAACCGTAATTATTATTATTCTCACTAACTCATCCAGTTAAGCATAATTGCTCGTGTTAGAAGTGGGTTCACTTGGGCAGGATTCGAACCCGCGAACTTTCGACCGCAAGGTCGACCTCTCAACATATAACTAAAAAAAAAAAAATATTGTATCATTTTGTTATATAACTAGGTACATACAGTCTCTGTCTCCCGAACTAGGTCCTTAACCTGTATCTCAGGAGACAGTTCCTTCCAAATTACAGGTTTCACATTGTGGAATCTGTTATATGGTTTATAAAATAAATGTAAAAAAAGGAAAAAGAAAAAAAATATTGGGACAAAAAAAAAAGGAATACAGAGAAGATCTTTCAAACAATGCAATGTTACATTTTACAGATAAATTACCCTGTTTGGTTAATGTGTTTTTGTGAGGGTATTTTATATGTGTGTGTGTGTGTGTGAGTGAAGTGTGGATGGCGTGTGTATGTGTTGAGTGTACCTAAGTGTCCTAACAATATGACACCTTAGTTCCAATTTCAAATCGTACTATTGTTCCTTTTACAAATCTCCCATTATCTCTTTACATTTCTCCTCTAAAGGTGCCTGCGTACAAGTATCACTAGTGTTGCAAGCGTTCAAATACGTTCAAGTACGGAATAATGCATAGTATGTGTGACATAATGAACTTGGTGTGACCAATGTAATAAATTAAGTATTCAGGGGACAACGGCCCACTGCCGGTACATTACAAAAGTCTCATGCTCCGACTTGCATTTTAAACTTTTTTCAACTTTGAAGTTAGCGGTTTTTAAATACCATCAAGGACATGGTGTTTTCGCATAGATCGAAGTAGATTTTTTAGTAACCGACTTAAAAAGAAAGAGGTTCTCAGTTTGTTAAGATATTTAAGTTTTTCTTTTTATACAACTTAGGTGGCAGACAAGCACACGGCCCACCTGATGGAAAGTGGTTACCGTGACCTATGAACGTGTGTAACACCAATGGAGTCACATCCGTGCTGCCGACCCTGTAAGATAAGAGATTTTCTGTGCCCTCAGTGCAGAAAACAAAATCAGGACAAGCCTTTGGTCTTCCCACTGACAGTACAAAATCTCTCCAGTGAGCTCTCGCTACCCTACTCACCGCCGGGAACACAACACGAGGTTATTATAGCCGTGGTATTCTTTAGGGTGGAGGTACTTCCCCAGTCGGACTCAACTCGGACGGGAATACCGTCGTGTCCTACCTCCTGTGATGTGAAGTATGTGGGATAGTTAAAATTCTTTACAAAATAAAGTACGATCGTCGTCTCAATGCTCTTCGTTGGATCCCGGGCTTTTAACCTACATATAATCACGCCTTTATCCCGAGGGTTAGGCAGAGGTGATTTAACACCCACATTTCACCAATAAATAAATTCGGTCCCACATAATAGGGGGTGAGCCTATTGCCGTCTTCCGGGCACTATTGTTGACTAACCATGCGTCTGGGACTGAGTCTGGTCTGTATTTATCTGTCTGATGTTAAACAGCCCTTAGTCGCATTCTACTCTGTCGGGAACCACGCGGCTATGTGCTCTCCAAGGGACGGAAAAACCTAGAGCATTGCAAATAGACGTATTTGTACTAAGCGGGAATTAAACCCGTGCTCCCTGTGTAGCATTCGAATGCACTGCCTACAATTTAAAATTATTACATATATTTATATCTATACTAATATTATAAAGAGGAAAGATTTGTATTTTTGTATGTAACGAATGAACTCAAAAAGGACGGGACCGATTTTAGTAATTCTTTATTCATTAGAAAACTACATTCATCGTGAGTAACATAGGCTACGTTTTATGCCGATATTCCCAGGGGATCGGGATTTACGCGAGTGAAACCGCGGCGCGCTGCTAGTACTTATATAAGAAGGAACTAATATTTGTATAAGACATTGATTAATGAAATAATGATTCACAAGATTGTATGCACTCGCTTCAAATGAGAAATCAAAAGTGCTAAAGATGATTGTGTCACACTGATTGCGTTTATGAAGATTTGATTATCGACTGTTTAGTGTGCTTCAATGTATCATTAGTGAACGCAAACTATGACTTTACGAAACGGTTTGTTGTATGAGGTAAGACAGCTTTCTATCTTAGCATGATAAATGTAGGTAGGTAGATACTTATAATATAAATATATACTTACTCTGTCGCACCATTAAGGCCTGGAATTCATTGCCAGCTCACGTGTTTCCTTCTTCCTACAGTCCCGGGTCCTTTAAGCGGGGCGTGAAAAAGCATTTGATAAGGCCGTCAAGCTGAGTGTCACCATTGTCACACGGTATGTGTAAGTAATGGTGACCCTCTTTTCTGGGACTTTGCCTTCAGCTTACCATCAGGCAAGGCGAGGTCCAATTGACGTGTCCTACATAAAAAAAAAAAAAAAAAAAAAACTTAATGATGCCGCGTGGTTCCCGGCAGACAAGAATTTGGACCATCCCATCTCTTCCCACGCGGTGTCGTACAAGGGGACTAAGGGATAGGGGCGGTTTAACATCAGACAGATAAATACAGTCAAGATAGCCTAAGGGGCTTGGCTCGAGTCAACAGTAGTGCCCGGAAGACAGCAATAGGCTCACCCCTTATTATGTGGGACCGAATTTAATGATTGGTGAAATGTGGGTGTTAATTTACCTCTCCGGTGATAAAGCCGTGATTATATGTAAGTATGTATGTATATTCTACATGTAAACTAAGATCAATGGCAATATTCATATGCATATAAATAAGCGAGCGAATTGCTTCAAAGTACAAGCTTTAGATGCAATCGAGATTAGCCCTGTGATGATGATGATGATTAGGCTTTTTACATCACGCAAGATTTCAATTGCGGACCTCCTTTTAAAAAAAAAATAACTGAAAAGTTGTCAGCTGTCAGCTCCCGTTCATTAATCGAACAGGCATTCGAAATTCGAATGTGCGAAAATGAAATGCTCAAGAAACCTGTTGCACGCAAGCGCACTTCACATCACAAATAATTACTGCACAATAAAATCACTTACACAAAAAGTTTGGCATTAAATTCGTGCAATAAGGCAGTCCAAGCCAGGAAACGGTTGGGAACAAAAAGTCCAACAGGAAGTCGGTACAGGTGCGCCCTGTCGGCCTGTCTGTCCGTCCGAAACACGAGACGGAACGTCTCCCAGAAATGTTTAACCCTTAAATGGACAATGTTGTTTTTAAACAACATACTAAACATCACAGATAAACTTGACCTTCTTTTAATTTTTTGTTAATTTTGACAACTAGTTCTTATTTCTGAACGAATTTTATACTTTTTTTAATGTTGGCACTATCCAATATTTTTATGCATTAAAAATAAGTTAATGTCAAATGTCACTTTGAAGAAAACTTTTCTGGTGGCGCGAAACTAAGTTTTGTAGCTGTGTTCGGGACTTTGATAAAATATAATGTAAGTATATAACATATTTTTATTTGCTTGATTATATCTTCAATTACATGTTCATGTTGTAAAACATTGAAAATCACTTGATGCTACTGTCGAATCAGGCGAAATCTGGTATGTTGTAGGAAAACTACAATGCGCATTGCCTGCTAAATAAATGCATGTTTGGTGAAGGATTTTTATTTTGCTTTTCAGCATGCCGCGATTACTAGAAAGCGAAATTACAAAGTATTTAGAAACTCTTGAAGATTCAGAAGATGGCTTATACCTACGGGTCAGACTCCGAAGTAGAGGATGAAGGTCACTATTATCAAACAGCTCGAGATGTTCTTCGAGACCTTGAAAATAGTGATGAAGGTGAGAATGCCCAGTCTGATGAAGTGGATGCTGATCCTCCTCTCGTAATCGACAACGATGAAAATATGCCAGACCCTCCTATTTTGGAAGCCGAAGAAGCAGCACCCCAGAGTAGATCACAAGGGATTTCTAAACGACCTCTGGTTTGGCGAAAACGGAATCTTGTTACTGCTGAAGACAGCCTTATTTTTAGGGGAGAAACTCAGATAACGGAAGCATTGATGTCTTGTAACACGCCGTAGGAAGGATTTTTCTCACTAGGAACAGTAAGAGTAAACCGATTGAGAAACTGCAAATTGCCTGAAAAAAACACTATAATGAAAAATAACGTACCCAGAGGATTCTATGAGGAAAACGTGGCGACTGTGGATGATATTGACGTAAGTGCTGTTGTATGGAGAGATAACAAGCCCGTTAACCTTCTTTCCACTTACGTAGGAGCAGAACCAGCAACCACAGTCACACGCTTTGATAAATCGAAGAAAGAGAGAGTTGCTATTCAATCCCCCAAAGTCATCAAGGAGTACAATGCCCACATGGGAGGCGTGGACTTATGGTCGTTATCACATCACAATGAAGAGCCGCAAGTGGGTCATGCGCTCATTTTATCATTTCCTGGACCACGCAGTTATAAATTCATGGGTTATGTTCAAGAAGGTAAATAATATAAAAGGAAATAATCAACTTCTCAATTTGGGTACATTCAGACTAGAACTTGCTGAAACCCTCTGCAAATTGGGTCTACCTGCAAATGGCGCTAAAGGTGGTCGACCTAGTGGGAGCACAATACAAAGAGAACTTGTAATGAAGAAGTTCCGAGGACCACCTCAAGCAATTCCTTTGAAAGACGTCATGTTGGATCAGACATGTCATTGGGCAGTTTGGCTGGATAACCAGCAGAGGTGCAAATTCCCAAAATGATTAGGCTTTACATTCAAAATGTGCCAAAAATGTCGTGTATCTTTTTGTGATACGAGAAATAGCAATTGTTTTTATAAATATCGTAATGAAGAATAAATAAATACATTTCAAAAACAATATTCACTCTTATTTTACCCATACTTGCAAAATCTCAATGAATGCGCAATGTAGTTTATAAACAACACTCACATTATTGCAAAAAAAAGTAAGTAAATTCATGTCTAGATTTTTTAACTCATTTTTCCTAGACAGTAATACATGTCTATTACACAAATATATTTTTTTTAAACGTGAAACAAAAATCGCCCATTTAAGGGTTAAAGTAGGGTTGTCTAGATTTACAATTTACTTTGATGATTCACTCTTCGGTCACTCGTTCACTCGCGGGAAGCGTTTGAAAAAAGAATTTTTTATGAGTTCGGCTGTGATTTACACAATTTAATTGTTTTTTCTTAAAGCTATTGCTATTATTTCTTCCGTGCCTATGGTTTGTTAGCGGACTCAGGATTTAGAGTACCTTTAACAGTAGAAAAAAATGTGACAATTCATATGTGACACCTCTTAGAAGTAAATACTTTTTGGAGAAGTAAATTATATTTGTCTATATTTGCATGTTTGCATATACGTCAAATATTTTCCCAAATCAACAAACCTCCAATAGCAAACACAAATAACCGTGTGAAGACATGCCACCATGAGATGAAGGGCTCCAATGCAATCGGTATACAAGCTGTAATTGCTAGAGCCGCCTGTCACCCTCACAGAAGTAGGCTGCGATGGCTACGTGCCTTCTCGTTTCCTGGGACAAGTTGGGGACTCTCTGGTCCCCACACCCGAGGAGAGGGCCAGATCGAGAGAGATGGCCCTGGGTCGGCCGGGGTGCGAGGGATATGCCTGTCAACCTCACCTTCGGCAACCAAAACGACCCACAGGCGGCGTGTGTTTTAGTCGGTTCGAATCCGACATAACGGGCACTGCACTATTGCTATTAGCTTGAGTCTAATCTGTATGTATCTGTCTGATGTTAAACAGCCCTATCCCTTAGTCGCCTTGTACGACACCGCATGGGAAGGGACGGGGTGGTCTAAATTCTACTCTGCAGGTAACCACGCGCTTAATTTTATACTACTAGAAACTTCCTTGTGGAAGTCTCACAGTCCATCTCACAGTACTTTCATTTTAGTGGATTACCTTATCTAACATAAAACATCATCATAAACTCACGCCTGTATCCCCGAAGGGGTAGGCAGAGGTGCTAGCACCCACATTTCGCCAGTTTATGTTTAGGTCCCAATGTAATAGGTGGCGAGCCTATTGCCATTAATCGGGCACTTATAAACCTGCGATAAATACACACATAACTTCGAAAAGCATCGAAAGTCATTGGTGTGTGCTATGGTAAAACCTGGGATCGAACCCGAGACCTCGTCTTAGCAGTCCATTACCCATACCACTAGGCTACTGCGGTTATACCTTACCTAAAACGGTCCTTTAAACCATATCAGCAGATACAGGTTCTAGATATAAACCAAACTTAACAAAACCCTGACATTTAGTTGGAAACAAGTTGAAACTCAAGGACTCCGCCATGTGCCACTACAGAATTATGAATAGATCACTGATTACTTATCTCAATATTTCGCTCTGACGTTTATGGGTATCTGTGGCCATCGCCCACGTTGGTAAACTTACAAAATACGATCGATTCATATATATATAAACTCATAAACTCACGCCTATATCCCCGAAGGGGTAGGCAGAGGTGCTAGCACCCACATTTCGCCAGTTTACGTTTAGGTCCCAATGTAATAGGTGGCGAGCCTATTGCCATTAACCGGGCACTTATAAACCTGCGATAAATACACACATAACTTCGAAAAGCATCGAAAAGTCATTGGTGAGTGCCATGGTAAAACCTGGGACCGAACCCGAGACCTCGTCTCAGCAGTCCATTACCCATACCACTAGGCTACCGCGGTTTTTTCACACAACCAATCTATATAAATAAATATTCTACAACATTCTACACAACGCTATCTAGACCCATGGTAAGCATAGTTTAACTAGCTTGCGTTATGGAATCTAGAATACGGATAAACATACTTAAATACTTTTTTTTTTGTAAATACATACATATTATACATAGAAACACCCAGACCAAAGCAAATACCCATATTCATGCATACAAATATTAGCACTGAGCGGGGATCGAACCCGCGCCTCCTGCGTAGCAGTCGCGTTCACTGCCGCCACGCCACAGAGGCTGTCGAATATGATTATGGCTTGAGCATGGTGCAGGCATTACGGAGGAGGTAGGCCACGACGGTATTCCCGGATATCGCTACCCACGGTTATCGAGCTGATCTGGAAGAACACAAACGCACGCCGTCTTGGGTCTTCAGATATCAGGGTCTAGAGTTGCCTACAGCATATTTTTATATATAATATTAAGACCGAACCTCTCCAGCTACTCTAAATTGCTTGTGTTATGAGTGGGTTCACGTCGGTAGTGTAATGGTCAGGATTCGAACCCAGGACCTTTCGATCGTAAGGCCGAGTCCTTAGCCACTAAGCTACCGACGCTGATTCCTTGCATCCCGGTTGATATGGGCCATCTACGGTTTTAAAATGGCCATGGAAAAGGGAGAGGGATGCCAGGTGGTATACATTTTAGCAGGACGTAGGACACGATGGTATTCCCTTCCCAATTGAGCAGTCCGACTGGCGAAGTATCTCCACCTTACAGAATACCACGGCTATAATAACCTCGTGTTGTGTTCCCGGCGGTGAGTAGGGTAGCCAGAGCTCATTGGAGAGTTTTTGTGCTGTCAGTGGGAAGACCAAAGGCTTGTCCTGATTTTGTGTTCTGCACTGAAGGCACATAAAATCTCTGTTCTTACAAGGTCGGCAGCACGGATGTGACTCCACTGGTGTTACACACGTTCATAGGTCACGGTAACCACTTTTCATTAGGTGGGCCGTGTGTTTGTCTGCTACCTAAGTTGTATAAAAAAAGGCCTCTCCTAAAATGCTAGAAATACAGCATAATATTATTAATATTGTATTAGGCACGCGACCTTTTTACCATATTTAAATTGTATATGAGTGTCACCATTGTCACATAGTATATGTAATTAATGGTGACCCTCTTTTCTGAGACTTTGCCTTCAGCTTACCTTCGAAGCGAAGTCCAATTGACGTGTCCTATATAAAAAAAAATTACGATAACTTAGGTAAAATTTTGGTTATGAAGTTTTTTTATTATGGACACGCCAACTTCCACTGACTTGACTTCACCTCGCCTGATGGTAAGCTAAAGGCAAAGTGTTTGTTTTTTATAAACTCACGCCTATATCCCCGAAGGGTTAGGCAGATGTACTAGCACCCACATTTCGCCAGTTTATGTTTAGGTTCCAATGTAATAGGTGGCGAGCCTATTGCCATTAACCGGGCACCTATAAACCTGCGATAAATACACACATAACTTCGAAAAGTCATTGGTGAGTGCCATGGTAATGGCAAAGTTTGATATATTTAAACACCTTTAATTATCTGAACACGAGACAAAAATGTACATTCGTCCATATTTTGTCTTAAAAAATCACTATTTATAAGCTGACGTCTCCAAAATGCCGCAGTAGAGTTTGTTGCGCCGTTTCTTCTCCACTAGCGTCTAGGAAGCGTTGGCAAAAAAAAAAAAAAAGCAGAATTGAACGTCAAAAAGATGTAATTATGTTGTACTATTTAGAGAAATAAATAATTTGAAATGCTACAGACCAGATAATAGTACAAAGCTACCAATACCGCGTAATTTTTTTTAAATTCAGATTTAAGTAAGTACATGCTGACGACTTCGCAGGCACAGCCAGAATCTTCTTCTTGCTCCTTGTGTTAATCCCAGTCGTATACGAAGGTTTCACGTCAGAGTCTGGTGTCTGATATTTCCATTTTCACTATGTGTTGGGTAATCTTCCATATTTTCCGTATAGCGACTGTCATCTGTCATTGACCTCGAAAACCTACGATATCGAAATATTGCAATTAGACCAGTTGTTGAACTTTTTAGTGCTCTAACTACCCGTAATGACTGTCATAGATGTTCGTATGACAATCGGACCCAACAGACGACTTATCGTGCTCTCCAAGGCACAGCCAGAGCTATGCTACAAATTTATGGAGATATGTAGATTTTGTAGAGCTATGCTACAAATTTATGAATGAACTTGTGAGTGCATTAAAAAGTATGAAAGCTGGTAAAGCAGCGGGATATGATAAGGTGACAGTCGAGATGCTGAAGGCTGGATAGGTCCTTGTAGCAAGTCAGTTGTGCCGCCTTTTCAACATATGTTGGGTTAGCGGTCGTGTACCAAGTGATTGGTGTAAGGCCGTTATAGTTCCACTTTACAAAGGAAAGGGCTCGCATCAAGACTGCAAAAACTACAGGGGCATTAGCCTACTCAGCGTCGTCGGCAAACTGTATGCGAAAGTGTTGATTGAGAGAGTTATGAAAGAAACCGATGAGAAAATATGGGATGCACAAGCGGGTTTTAGAAAGGGAATGGGATGTACGGATCAGGTCTTTTCATTGCGAAGCATAGCCGAGAAATTTTTGGCCAAGAGTCAAAAGGTCTATTGCGCATTTGTGGATTTGGAAAAGGCCTATGACAAAGTGTTGAGGAATGAACTTTGGTCGGTACTGTCTATGTATGGGGTGAGCAGCAACCTTATTCGAGGTGTGAAGTCTCTCTATGAGGACTCCAGAGCTTGCGTGAGGATACATGGGTCATACACTGAATGGTTTAGTATCCAAAAGGGGGTTAGACAGGGATGTGTAGCGTCACCATGGCTGTTTAACTTATTCATGGACAGTTGTTTGCAAGATTTGAAAGATAAAGAATGTGGTTTAAGAATGAAGAATTTACTCGTCAAATGTCTTCTTTATGCTGATGATCAGGTTTTACTGGCGTCATCGGCAGATGAGTTGCAGGAGATGGTAACAACTATGCATGAAGCTTTTGAGAGGAAAGGAATGAAAGTGAATGTTAGTAAGACAAAAGTTATGGTTTTTGAAAGAGATGAATGCGTGACAGAGTGTAGGATTTGTATAGATGGAGAAAAAGTGGAACAAGTGAATGAGTTCATATATTTGGGAACATTGTTTACGAGAGATGGAAAGCATGAAGAAGATGTTGAAAGGAGAGTGATGGCTGGAAATAGAGTGAATGGGGCACTACACAACTTTATGCGCAGCCGGAAAGTGTCCGAAAAGGCACGACTGACTGTACATGGAGGAGTATTGGTGCCGACTCTTATGTATGGTAGTGAAAGTTGGGTGTGGCAGAAAAAGCATCAGAGTAGAGTGAATGCAGTAGAAATGCGTGCGTTGCGAAGTATGTGTGGCTTAACCTTGAAAGGTAGAGTGAGAAATAGCGTGATAAGAGAACGATGTGGAGTGATAGAAGATGTAGTGATGAGAATTGAGAGAGGAATGTTGAGATGGTTTGGTCATGTTGAGAGAATGAATGAAAGAAGACTAACAAAACAGGTGTATGAGGCGAGTGTGGATGGTAACGTCGGAAGGGGAAGACCTAGGCGCACATACCTGGACCAAATCGGGGAAGTTTTAGAAAAGGGGCAGGTCAGGAGTACTCTAAACCGACGAGCATGCATGAAGAATGTAATGAGAGTGAATGAAGCGAGAGTAGTATGTCAGGATCGTAGCAAATGGAGATCCGTGATCTCTGCCTACCCCTATGGGAGACAGGCGTGATTTTATGTATGTATGTAGATTTTGTTATAAGTAAAACGCTATGTTTAAACTCTAGCTATAAATTTGAAATTACACAGTTTTATTACAGTTTTATAAACTACCGCACAACTACATTATTAAATAAAATGAGATTGACATGGTCATTCACATTAATAGTGTAAAACTCGCTGGGATATATTCCATGTTTATTATATTCGCTGAGTAACTGATATTTCGGCGTTGTTACAAGCGCCATGATCACGCTGTACTAAATACACCGTGATCATGGCGCTTGTATAGTACAGTTACAAAATAATAAACATGGTAAATATTTCGACGAGTTTCACACTATTAACATTATTAAATGTTATAATTCTTTACGTAACACTGACGTAACAGCCCTATACCAGTTCGGCCTCCCTTCTGCGCGAGCGCATAAATCTCGCGTACCGCTACTGCCCGCGATTGTTCTCACATAATCGCAATGATAAATTATATTTTTTTTTACAACATCGATCCATTCAACTTCGACAACATACACTTGGTACTTTTTGTGAGCTCTTAATAAATTGATAATATACGGCACGCGAAAAAAGGTTATTCACCGTTATATCCGACCATTGTAAATAAGTACATACTTTTGAATAGGGTTGTCGCATTGATTCGTTTCATAAAACTATTTTTTTTAATGAAATTTTAAGCATTTAGTATGCTAACTATTAAAATTGCGGCAGCGGGAGCGACGAAGGATCGCAAACCAAGCTGCCCGCGTACGATGGCAACTCGGGCGTCGGAGGTCAATGAACGACCTTCGCCCCCGATGAGCGCAGGCCTGGGGGTGACTGGTGGAGCCGCCTGTCACCCTGACAGAAGCAAGCCGCGGCGTTTTCCGGGGACGAGTTGGGGACTCTGTAGTCCCCCACACACCCGAGAAGAGAGCCAAATCGTGAGAGATGGTCCTGAGTCGGCAGGGGTGCGAAAAATATGCCTGTCAACATCACCTTCGGCAACCAAAACGACCCACAGGCGGCGTGCGTTTTAGTCACTTCGAGTCCGACATAACCTCTTTCACCGGCTCCGGTGGGGAGGTATCCGCGGGGATTTTGCGCACGTAAAAAAAAAACTATTCAAAATCGATAAAGACAGAAATAAATTTAAGCAGTCCAGGCGGTATTTAAATCCGCGATCTTTCCCTTTCCTTTCATTCAATAGTTTGAGCGGAGTCATCAAAAATCAATGTTTAAAAATGATTGCAACATCCTTCATTGATTCCGAGAGTTCGTACGAATATCGGTAGATGGCTCCCAAAATCGCTGTAAGACGGATATATGGATAGAAGAATTTGGATGGTTCCCAGCGAAGTTTCGGTGACTTAGTCGTCAGAGCGTTCCCACTATATTTATGTCTTTGTATAGTGAGAATTCTCTTCCGATGGCATTACTCCGATATCGGTTGCCTTATGGGTTGGTCTATCTTGGGTTTCAAGCCAAATCTTGTCTGCCATCAATCAACAGGTATACAAGCTTGAAGGTCTACAAGCATGGGTAGGCGTGTGATGATGATCAGATAAACTTGTAATAGAATATAACTAGTATTTTAATTTACTTTAAAATTCAGATAGGTTATAAGTAGTTGATGTGAGCTGATTTATTCAGGGACCACGGGTAAAATAATTCCCGTGGTACCTTCCAGGGACGATCACAGGGACCACGGACAAAAAAGGATAATAATGATAAGTTGTATGTTATTTTACTATCATAAAATAATATTAAAAATAATAAACCCGACTGATGCTGAAAAGATCGAAACAAATTTGATAGCAGGCGGTACCCATTTGACATTCATAAACTGAAAGAAATTTAATGGTTACCGCCTGCAATCAAACTTTTTTCGATTTTTTCACTTTAAACCATAGCGTATTACAACGGCCATGTTGTTTCTTTTCTTGTCACCAATCTAAAATACTTGAGTTACCAAGAAGAATTTAACTATATTTTAATAATAATAATAATAATAATGACGTCTTTATTGTACACCAATTACACATTACACTAGAATAAGTGATACAAGATCCGTGGTACGTACAGATGGCTTACTTGGAGAAATCCGTCACGTATTTTGGAAGATAAGAAGTGATAAAGAATATTACAAGCATACATATAAGAAACGCGCGAAAAACATAACCCTTTTTACAGTCGGATAATTAAGTTACAAAATAATGTTTGACCCTATACCAGAGCTAGGTGCTAAAATTCCGTATTTCAGAAGTCACTGAAGTTAGTGCCTTTTTCGGCATTTCAACATTTTTTATGCAATAAATTAGTTCACCGAAAAATTTGGTAAAATTAAGTATAAAAATATCTATATATAAAGATCCTATACCAAATTTAATGAAAAATTATTTAAACGATTTCGAACAGAGTGCGTGTGGTAACCCTGCTATTGAAAACAAACTTTAAACGGTTCGCTCACAGTTGACGAAGTTACGACAAAACATGAAAAATACTCGTTTATTGTGTACATTTGTATTTACAACAGTATATATTGCCTTTAAATGAGAAAAAAGACAAGTAATCTTTACAAAATGATCGTCCACGCCATATTATGCGAAGTTACTAGGACGTTTAGATCTATTTATCAAACCAAAAAATTATATACGCCTTAAATAATCAGGGTTTTTTTTTATTTGCGCAAAATCCCCACGGATACCTCCCCATCGGAGCCGATGGAGGAGGTTATGTCGGACTCGAACCGACTAAAACGCACGCCGCCTGTGGGTCGCTTTGGTTGCCGAAGGTGAGGTTGACAGGTATATCCCTCGCACCCCGGCTGACCAAATAATCAGGGTTATAGTGACAAGTACAATTTGCAATATTATAATTTTTTTTAATTGGAATACTGTTGTCATCTTTGGGATGGCCTTGCAAACTACTTATTAGATGCTCTTGACAGAATGCAGCGAGCAGTAGCGTGCTGTCTGAATCAAGAGACCGGAGACTACTAACGCCTTAGAACTGGATTAGTAGCTGACTTAGATAGTTGGTCTCTTCTAGTATTTTAGCACTGACAATGGCGAGTATTCTAATGAACTCGTTTCCTATCCAGAATATTTTGACTAGAAAAAGTCATGAAGTCCTTAGTCTAAAGATATGTATAAGCTAAATATGGTCCAAAACACCAAATAAGGTCCTTTTTTGTTGCACGAAAAAGAACTCGACTAGAATGGTCTACCCACACACGAGTTTCTTTCTTCCTACAATCGCGTGCTGACATGGAAACTATTCTCTCCGAATTAGCAGAGAGGAAGAAACGTAGTGCTAATGTTATCCTATTTGGTGTGAGTGAGTGCCAGCTTAAGACTGGGGATGATACACGGGATAAAGAGGTATGTATCAATCATGATAAAGCCCAAGTGCAGCAAGCACTCTCTAACATTTCGGATTCCGAAACTCCCATCGCAGTAATCCGTCTGGGTAAGCGCCAACTGGGCACCTCACCACGACCACTAAAGGTGGTCTTCTCCAATAAAAAATCAGCAATAAATGTGTTGAAAAATAATAAAAAACTACCTACACAGGTTGTGGCAAAAAATGATTTGACACCACACCAACGCGAGTATTTGAAAAATCTACGTGAGGAACTGAATCGTCGAATTGAGGCTGGTGAAACGAACTTGACAATCAAGTACCTAAATAGCACTCCGACTATTGTGGCAGCAAAAAACCAGTAGTGCTTAATAATCCTATTGTAGAGCTTACATTTCTTTACACCAACCTGGCATCCTTAATGGCTAAACGAGACTTACTTATCGCTGAGGTAAATAAATTAAAACCAACATGTATAATTATTACAGAAACACACCTAAAACCATCTATTGCTGACAGCTTGGTGGATATCACTGGTTATCGAATTTTTAGGCATGATAGATTGAAAGGAACAGGATGGGGAGGAGTTGCAATTTATGTGTCGCACAAGCTTTGTGACATACCTATACAGGTTAGTCTCCATCCAATATATAACCGCTATGCAGTGGTTGAAGCCCTTTGGTTGAATTTGAAATATGGAAAATTTGAAATAGTTTTGGCAGGTATATATAGACCAACACATTATACATTCGAGGATGCTGATCGGTTATTGTTTGACACTATCAAGGAAGCATCTAGAGGGAAAACTCCTTTGATTATAATGGGGGATTTCAACCTACCTGACATGAAGTGGCCATTATACGATGTAGATGTTAATCATTACAACAAACTGCATGGTGAATTTATAGAGATGTATGTTAATACTAACTTGAACCAATTGGTGTCAAATATAACAAGGAAGCGGAATAAAGAGGAATCCCTGTTGGATTTAATCCTCTGTAATGAAGAAAATCTGTGTACTAAACTAGAATACTACCCTAATATAGGAAAGAGTGACCATCTCGTCCTCCTAGCTACAATTCAAATTCAAAATCAACAGCAGTCAAGGCACCTCAAACACTCACAAAGACGCAACTTCTTCAAGACCAATTATAGACAAATGAGTGAAACACTATCACAAAATAACATTCTTGATTTCAGTTGCTCTGATGTAGACCTGGCTTGGAGTAGGTTCACTAAGATTACCCATGACGCAATTAATGTTCATGTACCTGTGGTGAGAAGACGGTTGAATCGAAATATAAATAAACCATGGATCAATGAGCAAGTCTTAGACATGATAGACAATAAAAAGCGATTGTGGAAAATATACTCATTAAACCGTACTGATGAGAGTTACAAAGATTATCGTGTACTAAACAATAAAATTGTGTCTCTGGTCAGGAAGCTAAGAATGGAATTTGAAAAGGGAGTTGTGAATAGTGGACCCAAATCGTTTTACTCATACATACGCCAACAGCTGTCTTCAACGATAGCAGTACCCCTATCACTGAAGGATGATACTATGAACTTAACCAATGACCAGAATATGGTGGCCAATCTGTTCGCCAAGCAATTTGAAAAGTCGTACACTATAGAACCACTGCATATATCAATTCCACCTATAAATATGCCTCGAATTGCTGCCTCCATTGAGACCATCACAATTACCCCAGATATCGTGTGCAAAACCCTCAAAACATGACCAGAATATGGTGGCCAATCTGTTCGCCAAGCAATTTGAAAAGTCGTACACTATAGAACCACTGCATATATCAATTCCACCTATAAATATGCCTCGAATTGCTGCCTCCATTGAGACCATCACAATTACCCCAGATATCGTGTGCAAAACCCTCAAAACCTTTAGTGATGCCACATCAATGGGACCAGATTCCTTGCCTTCTATAGTTTTGAAGCAGTGTAGCATGGTACTCTGCCGTCAATTAGCATATTTAATGAATCTATCTCTTGAAACCGGAAGGCTGCCTCGGGGGTGGAAGGAGGCACATGTCACCCCCATCTACAAAAAGGGTGACAAGTGCCTGGCAACCAACTACCGTCCAATCAGTCTCACAAGTATAGTCTGTAAAACCATGGAAAAAATAGTAGCTGCAGAATTACGGCAATTTATCAGTAAGGAGAACATTATCATAGAGGAACAGCATGGGTTTGTGCCTAAAAGATCCACTGTTACTAATCTACTTACTTGTCTTGATAAATGGACGTACAATTGGAATAATAACCATCCGACCGACACTATTTACTTGGACTATGAGAAAGCGTTTGATCGAGTACCTATCAGAAGGTTAGTAGCCAAAATTGAGCACTTTGGAATCCGTGGACAGCTTCTACACTGGATAACAGACTTCTTAACAAATAGAAAATTCAGGGTTAGAGTGGGGGACATTCTCTCAGAAGCCCACAGCGTATACAGCGGCGTTCCTCAAGGATCTGTGATTGGACCTATTCTGTTTGGTATTTTCATTACGGACCTCAGAAGCGCTATTAAATCAGACTTGTCCTTGTTTGCTGATGATACCAAAATAATGGGGAATCCTCTTGTCAGTCACAATATTATACAGCAAGACTTAGATCGCGTAGTGCAATGGACGCAGGACTGGCTTATTACATTGAACACAGCAAAGTGCACAGTCCTACACATTGGCAATAACAACCCCAAATTGCAGTACACTATAGACTCAGTGGCACTGCAACCCGTAAGTTCCCAAAAGGATCTGGGGGTCACCATCACACATAACCTCAAGTGGGAGGAGCACATCATGAATATAACCAAAAAGGCAAATTCCATGATATACATAATCAGAAAAGCGTTTTATATTATCACCAAGGAACTGTTTCTTAATATATACAAAACATACATACGACCTCTGCTGGAATATGCTTTCCAAATTTGGAGCCCATATTTTAAAAAAGACATCCTACTATTAGAAAGGGTGCAAAGAAGAGCCACTAAAATGGTCAATGATTTAAAAGAGATGTCATACGAAAAGCGCCTTCTGGAACTAAACCTAACCACACTGGAAGAGAGAAGGAAAAGGGGAGACCTCATTGAAACATATAAAATCCTGACAAAACATTACAATGTATCAAACATAGAAAACATCTACACAATGAACTCCAACAGACATCTAAGAGGTCACTCAATGAAATTATGCAAGCCTCGATGTGCCAGCAACCCTAGGTATCACTTCTTGCCGAACCGCGTGGTGCAAATGTGGAACTCCCTTCCGGAAAGTGTAATAAAAGCTCCTAATGTGAATATCTTTAAAAATAGACTTGATAAACATTGGACAATCAAAACACAAGTGCAGTGATATACACGCATCAGCTTATGCTGCTAGTGTATTAAATAATAATAATAATAATAATCCCGTATTCTTTGAAAAACCATTTGTTTCTAGGCCGTAAAGACAACTTTTTTGGAATTGATAGCATTTTTGAACTTTTAGTACCTCGTTAAACAGTCAAATTGATGGACCAAGCATAAAAACACCCCTACTTAATGCTCCTCCTATTAAGATACCTCTAAAAGGTATTTATTTAAGTTGTTAACTTGTACATCTATATTTGGCAGTCGAAGACAGCTCTTAATCGATCCCGCAGGTGCGAAACACGTCTGTCCTTCACTATAATTACAACCATTCTGTTATTCATTTTGAAAATGGAACAAAAAACGTCGACCAAGCTAAGTCGAACTACCTGTCCTTTGGCTCGTGCTTCCAAAGAGAAACGGTCTTTTTTTTAAAGTTCCTATTTTGGAATTGTAATTTCATTGCCTTGGGTTAAGTTGAATAAAGAATGTTTTTTTTTTACGGTTGTCAGATGTTGACAGATGCTCCCGCCCATTGATTGACTGCGACAACAACAGGTGGGTAGCGGAACATGATAAAAATGCCGTTCTCTTTATAGTTTTTAATTAAGCCAATACATTTACCGCAAATTCTGACAGTGGGTAAGGCCATTAATTGTAATTTTTAAGCGCTGGTGTGAATTGTTAAATAATTAGAGGGACTGCTTATTGGACACACATGTCTACAGAAAAGCGTAGGCTTTGGTAGTAAAGGACTATTTTAATACTTCTCTTTCCAAAGAAAACCACTCCAAATATTGAGTGAGCAGATATTGAATTTTATTAGCAATTTTGGTAGGACACGGCGGTATTTTCGTCCAAATGAGCAGTCCGACTGGGGAAGTACCTCCTCCCTACAGAATACCGCAGCCATAATAACTTCGTGTTGTGTTCCCAGCGGTGAGTAGGGTAGCCAGAGCTCACTGGAGAGTTTGTGCTGTGTTCTGGGAAAAGTAAAAACCCTGCTTGTCTTCTACACTGACGGGATAGAATCTCTGTGCTTACAGGGTCCCCGGCGCGAGTGTGACTCCTCTGGTGTTACACACGTCCATAGGCCACGGTAGCCACTTTCCATCAGGTGGGCCGTGTGCTTATCTGTCATCTACTTAAGTGGTATAAAAAATAAATAATAAATTACGGGTTTAATATGGCTTAAAGTGATCAATTCGGGGGTTTCGGAGTATGCCGTGGGCGAAGACAGGACTAGTCAGCTTGTTATATAATATCGGTATTCAATCACTTGAGCCCATCGCAGTTCACTGCTAGACCTACTCCTCTCCCAATATTGGGACGCTTTGGCCTACTGTTTCCACGCTGGGCAGTCGGTTTGGTACAGGGCTTATTCATATTTAACGTTCAACAAATATCTATAATTTATCTATCACAGTTTCAGATAGGTACCTACTATTTATCGAGGCGACCGGTGACACTCGTTCCGGGTCGTTCCTGGTCCAAAGGCTGTCCATTGCCATCCAACGTGGCAACGCAGCAAGTGTTATGGGCACTTTTGCACCGGGAGCGATCAGGGGCGGGTTATTTGATTAGTAGTTTTGACATATTGTATTGTAATAAATGTATTCGATGTAATGTATAAAATAATGTACATTTATAATATTACCTCAAATCTTAAATGATTTAAAACCTCAAATGAACTACCTAGGCACTGTGCGAACGATCGAAAACTGTTAAGTGGTTTTTGAGATTAGCATACCTAAACATACCTACCTACTTATCGGAAAGTCTACGTTGACGTTGACTTCGTTTTCTATCTTGATGGTTTATTCAGCATACGACTCATATAAGTAGGTGTGATGATGAGGTAGATTTTAGTGAGACTCTATAACATTTGTGTCCCCATTTACTTTAAAAAGTAGTACTACAAAAATCATTGAATATAATTATGATATAATCTCACAAACACGCATTTGAGTTAATAACTATAATTCAGTAAGTAGTTATCGTTATAAATACCGTTTAGTAACTTCGTTACTGCACGTTATTTCTTCGTAAATCGTTTATCTCGGACATGTAAATCAAACGGCTTATTTCGCAAATACTGTTCAACCATGTTTGTTGAAACGACACTAGCCAGGGAGCTAGTGGACCGTAGTTACTTGAACAGTATTTTATTACAGTTAGTGTTAGCAGTAAAAATGACTAAAGCCTTGCTTCTGCAGTACTATTGTAGGTATAACTGGGAATAATACAATCCTGTTGATTTAATGTGGATTAAAATAATTAACTAGACGCACTATAGGGGTGACTTTAGGGGAATCGGGAGAAATGGCTGGAAATTAGGCTTCACAAGGTTGGTGATTCATTTGTAGGCAGCTGCATAAAAATATTTAATAAAATTCCTCAGGACTTGATTTATATGCCAATAAATAAATTTAAAATAGAAGTGAAAAAAACTTTAATGAGTAAAGGTTACTATAAAGTGGATGAGAACCTTAATGATGTTAATGCGTGGTCAACATAAGTCTCTTGCTTGCTCGCACAAAATAAATTGTAAACCAAAACAAATTTAAAAAAGAAAAATAATCTAGTTCTAATGCAGTTCGCTGAGTTTCTTGCTGGTATCTTCTCAGTAGTTTATTTATTTATCTTCTCAGTAGAACTAATCTACCGAACCAGCGAAAGAATCATTTTCCAATGGTTTATTATTACATTATTTAATATTTTTATATTATTTCTTAACATACATAATTGTAAAATTTTGACGTTCATATGTGCTCTTTGTGTGCCTAAACTGAATAAATGAAATTGATTCTTTGATTGAATGGCCCATGTAGATCACCTGTCCGGTCTACTCCTGCTGGAAGTAAATAAAGGGATGATCTAGAAACCCCTAAATATATTAAGGTCCCAGATCGGCTGCTGCAGGATAAACCGGGTGAAAGGGGGCTACCTGGATGCAATGGGTGGAGGCTTCAACTGTAATACACCTCTACAAGTAATGGAATACGCTCTGTCATGCCCACTACTTATGATTTAAGCTATTTTATTTTTTAACGTTCGCCCCACGGATTCCTTCCCGCTGGAGCTGGTGGGGGAGGTTATGTTGGACTCGAAGCGACTAAAACACACGGCACCTGTGGGTCATTGTTGGTTGGCGAAGGTGAGATTGACAGGCATATCCCTTGCACTCCGGCTGACCTAGGGCCATCTCTTCCGATATTGCTCGCGTCAAGTGTGGGAATCATGGAGTCTCCAACAGCAGCAGCCGCAGCCTGCTTCTGCTAGCGTGACAGGTGCCTCCAACCATCCCTCCAAGGCTTGCGCTCATGGGGGGGCATTCATCGACCTCCGGCACTCGAGTTGCCTCCGTACACGGGCAGCTTGGCTTGTGATCCTTCGTCGCTCCCGCTGCCGTTTCCGTCCCGCCTCCTCCTTCATGAGCATTACTTGCTCGCAGAAGGAGGATGATTTTGGTACTAATATTTTTTTATGTATGCCCAATAACCCGCTTGGTATTAAAAAAATGCTTTGAATCTGGGAGCTTCTGACTCTTAGACTATAATGAAAAATGTTACGAAATGTGATTGTAGTGTAGGACCTATTATGGTTTTACAAACTAATATTTTCAAGAGATTTTCAGTCACGAATTTGTTGTTAGTTCGGTTTTATAAGCAATGTCTATTTCAAATTCATATCCACAGATAATACCTTTATTTATTTGTATTTCAACGATTTATTTTATTTTATACAACGTGTTACAGAAAGGTGTGGTCATATTCGAGGGACGCATTACGTGTGATATAAATAAATTTTCCGCGGGAGTATAAACACCAATTTACTTTGTATCACGTAGATAATTAATTTTCTTTTTTATCGACCATGTGTAAGCTAGTGGAAATTGTCGACAAACGCACAACACTAAAAAACTAACCAGGGCTGCAGCAGCTGCAGCGCGCTGTTACAAATGAACTCTACGGTTTGAACCCGAGTAGGTTTACCAAACGATCGGATTTGATAGGCCCTGTCTCAATATCATATTACTTACTTTGTACCTAAACAAATTTTTTTTTATATCGGGCAAAGAAATTCTGAAACAGCTTAAACTTGTTAAAATAGTATTAAAATAAAACAAAATTTACTTTTAGCAATAATAAAACATTTTTATGTTCCTGAAATCATCCATGCTAAATGTAAGACTTGTCTCAAAGATACCTTAGGTAAAGGTTAACCTACATTCAATACCAGGAGTCGTGGACTATCGAATTTCCAGCCACGCCCCTTAATATTAAACTAATTAAAATTGGTTCCGTACCCAATTTTATTGAAATGTTATGCAAAAAATAAATTTTCGGTTTTTATTCAACTTCGGTGGCAGACAAGCACACGGCCCACCTGATGAGAAGTTAAATAGAACAAAATTCCAAGTTGTTGGGTAGGTACACGATAAATAGAGATGCTTGGTTGCGAATCTCCGCAGCGCAACTGCGCGTGAAGACGGCAGCACACCTCCTCTCCCAAAATCCCGACCGAGGCAGGAATGCCCCTGTAAAGGGATGCTGGGTGACTCTTCATGTGTGCCTGAGTAGCATAGGACACAGTGGAGAGCAGACAAAGCCTCAAAGGGCTGGTTGAGGAGCCGCCCCTTTTCAGGGTAAGATGAGGATATCGTACTTTTCCATACGGAATTAACATGGCAACAGGTTCGAAAACAGGGTTGTTTTCCTCTCGCATCCCCGCACGCTCTCGTCCTTCGAGACCAGCAGGAGGTTGGACAAGGCGGTATTTCCGCCCAATTGAGCAGTCCGACTAGGGAAGTACCTCCGCCCACCAGAATACCGCGGCCATAATAACTTCGTGTTGTGTTAGGGTAGCTAGAGCTCACTGGAGAATTCGTGCTGTCAGTAAGAAAACTAAAGACATGTCCTGCTTTGTCTTCTACACTGACGGCACAGAAACTCTGTGATTACAGGGTCGGCAGCGCGAGTGCGTTCCCTCTGGTGTTACATACGTTTATAGGCCACGGTAACCAATTTTCATCAGGTGGGCCATGTGCTTGTCTGCCACCTAAGTGGTATAAAAAAGCAGCATCCGCAACACTGTGATCGTTACACGTTTGCCTTAGTTTGAGTTACGTAGTTATTTATTATCGGATTTTTTTGAGATTTGTTTGTTCGTTACGTTTGGGAAACCAGGTGTCATGATAATGCGCACAATGGCGCACAACATAAATAACGGCAGTGTACAAAAATGCACACAGAACTTACTAAGGTATATCATGTCGTACCCGGATAACATAACTCTAAGAGGTCCTTCATAAGTGTTCGTTAAAGTAACATTCATTGCGGTACCCTAAACTATTTCATAAAATTAAAATATCTTCTCTTTCACTCCAAATCGCCACGCCCTTTATTATGATTGGTTCCGTACCAATTTTTATTTAATACAAAACCTTTCTTAAAGCATAAAAAGGTATGGTAAAGTGAACAAAAATATGTTCAAATACCAGGATAACATAAAATGTAAGAGTCGTTTCTTCAAAATTTTTGAAACAAGATTTTACGGTACCCTAAAATAATTGATACGATAAAATCATTTGTTATTTTTTTCCTATACCTAAATAGGGTGAACTGACTAGTATTCGACCATGGTCACAATTTTATTATTTTCTGCATTCTTAGTATCGGATGTAGTTCTACTGAATTACATACTCTTTTTTAATAACAATGTTGTTCAGTCAGTGGGTCGTATGTTTGTTTGCCCACCCGTTATTGAATGATACGAAAATCACGGCGTCGAAAAAGTTGTCTCTTACATAACAACAGACAACGAGTAGATTGAATAGTAGCTGCGATTTTTTTTTTCAGAGTAAGTACATAACTCTGGTTTTTATTAAATTTGAGCGCGATAGTCCATTCATTGTCCAACCCAAACTCAATGCGAGGGGGTTTCTGCACTTGAAAGAAGCACAAAGTCATAATTGAAAAATCCAGATTTAAATATTAAAATAAAATTTTTAAATGGACGTAAACCTGTACCTCTACCCTAATTTCATAGGTAATACGTTCGGCCGCGGAGTCCTTTGATGAGACCGCGATGCGTGGCGGCGCTTTTGACACGGACAATCGGTGCCGCCAAGGACATAATATTTGGCGCCAAAGTGCGTAAAACAGTAGGCATCAATGTTGCCATAACTGATTTTATAAAATCTGTAGATGGCATGTTAAAAATAGTAGAAGCAGCGTAGATTTCAAATGAAAAAGTGGTAAATTTATTAGTAGATTAAAATGTATTTTTACGCGTTTATGCTTTTTAAAAGATAGAAGACGAAATCCGGTTCGTTTGTTTTGCGTCTTGTCACCCGCAGAGTAGGTAAGTCTTGTCATATGCAAAGAAAAATATCGTGACAATTTTATGTATTACTTATTTCCTGATTCCTCAACTTTTTCTCCTCTTTCTACTCTGGCTCTATCTCCTCTCGGTATGATTAAAACTTGTGATTTTCAGTAGAAAGGCCGACCTTAACCACTGAGCACGAAGCTATCATTTACTTTTCAGTTCAGATTTTTAGCGCGAACAGATAGCAAAATGTACCTAGGCAATGTACTTTTTAGTAGAAATAGAATATTGTTCTGAACAAAGGGATTGATTTAACCATTAATTAGTTAACTGCAGGTTTTTCAGTCATATTTACCTTAAAAATGAAAGGAAGGTCTGTGGATTTTTCAAAATTCTACGTATTAAATTAGATAATTAGAATTAGATAGATTAATGGTTGGCAACATTCGTATGTACCTACTTGTGCCGACTTCTTTTCTGTAGGTTGTTTACATGTTTATTTGTAGACTAGTTGTTGTTCTGTTGTGCAGTGAAAATGTCGGTTTTTAGTAATAGCGAATATTAGATGATGCTTTGTGTTGGCGCAGCTGATGGTAGCTTGCGAAAAGCTCGTCGGCTGTACAGTGAGATATTTGTGGACGGAAGACTAGAGGGTGACCGTCGGCGGTTTCCCTCTTTGGAGTGTTTTAAGAAGATGGTGAACCGCCTTCAACGCACTGGAAGTTTTCGTGGCGACCTTCTACGACGCCCACTGCTTTAGACGATCGTATTCTCGAGCATTTTGAAGTAGACCCGAGTACGAGTAGATACCCGGCGAGCTGGAACGGTTATCGGAGTGAAACCCGTTCATTTCAAGGGGGAAGTTCGCGCGTATTTAAAGATGCGTTTTGATCAGAGGATTGGGCGTGGCGGTGAAGTGAGAGTCGCTTGCCCGGCGAGGTCCCCGGATCTCACTCCGCTCGACTATTTTCTCTGAGGTTACGTGAAGAAAAAGTGTACAGTACAGCATGTGACAGCAGAGAGAATATGGAAGCCCGAATATCAGAGATTTACGTAGCGTAACCCCAGATATGTTTCGAAGCGTGCGTGGTAGCATGTTACGGCATCGAGCAAGGAGCCGTTGCGCGTTGCTATAATTTTTTAAACGTAGGTATGCCTTGGAGTTTCACGCATACTGTGGCGTCATAAACTCCATTCATGTGTACATGTACTCGTTATGTTTTTGTGGCCTACATAAGTGATAGTTTAAACTCCTTGTGTCGCGATCGTGAAGTGATAAATTAGTGCGTTCTTATGACTGTACCAGATCAGGTACATCACCGTTTCGCTGTAAGGAGAACACGCCCCGGTAAGTGATAGTCAAAATATATCTGATGTAACCTGTATCTAACTATACCTACGCTTGGTAGGCCGGCTACCAGGCGCACAGCTGAGATTAGAGATTTTGCAGAGGTTATTGAACTCAATTGAACTTATCGCGAAAGAACAAAATACAATAGTGTTGTGACCTACCGCTTTTGCTAAATATCGAAAATTTTAACGAATTTAACAATTTTGTAAGACGACTAACGATGTCATCACTTTATTACTATTTGTACATTGGCCGGTGCATATCGACTGGTTATCAGGCATGTGTAACGACCCTTAAATATGACCACACCTTTCTGTAACACCCTGTATACCCGAGTTTGAAAAAGGAAAATTAATAATTCTGTAACGTAATAATTGTAATAGAAAAATAAATGTTATTCTTACGTCGATTATCTCTTTTAATACGTCACGTCTATTCGTACTTTAGTATTAACACCATACTTTTTTTTTATTGTGCGCAAAATGCCCACGGAAAACCCCACCAACGGAGCAGATGAGGGAGGTTATGTCGAACTTGAACCGACTAAAACGCACGCCGACTGTATGGGCCGAAGGTTGCTCAAGGTAAGATTATCTGTGACATAACCCTCGCACCCCGACTGGCAGATATTAACACCATCCTAACTCACATGAAACACTGGACAACTCTTTGAATAACTTAACGCCAATGACTTTAAATTATGCGTAAAATGACAACATTCTTCAAACGCTAGAGAACTTCTTGCATAGCAATGAACTTGCTGGATAGTAAATGTTTGTCGGCTTTGTACAGACTCTTTAGCTAGACAACAATAGCCCACAGATATAGGAAGGCGACTAGATGTGAGCTCGAACGCCGTTGTATTGTTTGAATCTTTCAAAGGTTCATAAAATGGTTTTTGCAGCAATTATTACCCCTTTGATTTGTCGAGAGCATCTAATAAGTACTATGCATAGATACCCAGAACTGAATGGCAGATAGAATTCTCTTTTTCAGAACTCTGAGTATACCAAAGTCCATTTAGAAGACACTTCGGTACATTTAAATATATAGTAGGTAGGGAAAAAAATATGCAAGCATGGCTCCCGGCAGACTAGAATTTGGGCCACCCCATCACTTCCCATGCGGTGTCGTACAAGGCGACTAAGGGATAGGGCTGTTTAACACCAGACAGATATATACAGTCCAAACTCAGCTTTAGATGCATTGCTCGAGTCAACAATAGTGCCCAGAAGACGGCAATAGGCTCACCCCCTATTACGTGGGACCGAATTCCGAATTGGTGAAATGTGGGTGTTAAGTCACCTCTGCCTTACCCTCCAGGGATAAAGGCGTGATTATATGTATATGTGTATAGTTTTCAATCGCGACAAAACATTATCACAGTGGAATGAAACTCCGTTCAACTGTGACACTGTTACATAAAAATTTAGAAAATTTTATCCAATATTTATGTGAAAATTTTCAGAATGATTTGTGTTGAGATAAATTATTTACTATGAAAGAGGGTATGTATTCTAAGAAAAATGTTCGTGATAAAAATATTTTTAACTGGCAAACACGTGTTATAATCTAACTTTTAAACTTCCGTGTTCCATGATATACAATACGGGAATTAACACGATTATGGTATAAGTACATATGTACATGGTATAGGCAAATCAAAGGTAGGTATATATGTACTCCTATACCATGATCGCGTTAATTCCCATAAATATTATTGATACGTGTTATAATGTTAGTGACTGAGCCGAAAGGACATTGTCCAACTTGTATGAGCACTTGGCCTGGTATGGGCAGATAATAATTGGCCAAATATGATACAGGTTTGGTAGTTCATACTAGTAAAAAATAAAATAACATCATATGGTTGTATCAGAATTCATCATTTATATTATTTATTGATCATAGTATTTCGTCAACTTTTGTTAAAAGATTAGTTGTATTCATCATTTCTTTATTATTCAGTCATAAGTTATTAAAACATCCTGGGAATTGGGCAGGTGGGTTTACCCTAGGGACCTATTTAAGTTGGTATGTACCACACGCCAATAATATTAACTCTAAAAACAGAATCGGCTTTCGCAAGAAATTGAAAAATGTAGGTATTCACGAGTCAAAATGACAAGCGAATGACATTTTATAAGATTTCTTTCCAGTTGCCATATAAAAACACAAGCTCAATCGATTAAACATAAATTCGTTTTTGAATCGAGTTAAAAAGTTTTCGTTTCATTATTATAAAAACAATGTTTGATCAAAGACGAGACGACACCATTTTGTTTTGAGTTGTGAATCTTTTTTTAAACCATATTAATATATTATTATTCTTTACTACTTTCTCGTATCTATACAATAAAAATAAATAAATATAATACCACTTTACAATTATGTAAATTGTAAAGTGGTAAGTATTATATTTATTTATTTTTATTGTGTTTACATACACTATTTAGTGTTTAGGTTGACTGATAGAGAATGCTTGTTGAATTAAGTCCGCTTATGTACCTACTTGTGCATGAAGTCTAATAAATAGATAAATGAGCTCATAATTAACCGAATATAATACATAATTACTTACATATATTTTTACGTTTTCGTCATCGTTCTTATAATCTTACGTTTGATCGTTGAGTAGAACCGATTTCCACGCGGGCTTAACCGCAAGCGTCACAGTCAACGCGTACTCAACATCATTTAGTTTATGTATCTTTTTTAAAAGTATCAAGTAGTCAATCTATCAATTCTCTATCAATTCCTTATCAAACTCCGGTGTCCCATACATTACTCTTTATCGATATATTCATAAGTCTTAAATAAAAATCGATTTCGATCTTTATTATAACTGGCAACATTTTATTATTAAGCAAAAGAGAAAGATGTATAGCCATGTTAGGAGAATGTATATTTTAATGAACTAATTGATTAAATACTAATTATTTAAAGATATTTGTTGATACTCCAAGAAATCATTATTAGTTCGGTAAAAATTAAACATGATTATTGATCAATAGCTACATTTGCGTACGTCGTGTCCATGAGAGGCCAGTTTTGGACATTGCCCTTTGTGCCAGTTTAAAATTAAACGACAATTTTTTTTTATGCCACTTAGGTGGCAGACAAGCGCACGGCCCACCTGACAGACAGTGGTTACCGTGGCCTATGGACATGTGTAACACCAGAGAAGCCACACTCGCGCTGCCGACCCTGTGAGCACAGAGTTTCTGTGCCGTCAGTGTAATTTATGATTAATCTTCAAAAACATAACGTGTTTGAACTTAAATTTGTTTTTGTTTCAGTATTTGTGTAGTTTATGCACTTTATTACAAGAAAGGTCATCACAAAATTATTTTATTTTTTGGCACTTGTCTGAATTCCAGTGCATACGTCACACACAGCTTTGAGCATTGAATATTTCATTGCCTGCCAGTCTTTTTCATTTGTGTGCTAAACGACAGGGTGTTATAATTGCGGCAGCGGGAGTGACGAAGGATCGCAAGCCAAGCTGCTCGCGTACGAAGGTAACTCGGGCGTCGGAGGTCGATGAACGACCTCCGCCTCCATGAGCGCAGGCCTGGGGGTGACTGGTGGAGCCGCCTGTCACCCTGGCAGGCGCGTCTCCCCGTTTTCCGGGGAAGATTTGGGGACTCTATAGACCCCACACACCCGAGGAGAGGGCCAGATCGTGAGAGATGGCCCTGGGTCGGCCGGGGTGCGAGGGATATGCCTGTCAACCTCACCTTCGGCAACCAAAACGACCCACAGGCGGCGTGCGTTTTAGTCGGTTCGAGTCCGACATAACCTCTTCCACCGGCTCCGGTCCCCACCGGAGCCGGTGGAACCTCCCTAGGTATCCGTGGGAATTGCGCGCACGTAAAAAAAAGGGTGTTATAATTTTGACGTGTCTGTATGTGTGCGTGCTTTGTAGCGCCCGAACGGATGAACTGACAACAGCCCTATCCCTTAGTCGCCTTGTACGACACTGCATGGGAAGAGATGGGGTGGTCTACTCTGCCGGGAACCAAATGAAAATCAAAATCAGATATACCGTTAATATTAGAATGAAGATACTACCCTATTGTGGGCTCATTTTTTTCTTATATAAATAGATAATTCTAAAATTTCCTAGTGCCTATTCTAGTAGATCTTGTCTTCTTAGTCGTAGAACGCACACTTGACCCGGGCTGACTTGGACCCTTGAGCACGCAGGCGGTAATTAGAGGCACAATGTGTGTTCAGTCAGAGGTTGCCGTTGCTAAATATTGCGATACCGTTACGTTTCGTGCGTGAAATGGAGACGTATTATCTTGAACTTGAAGCCGCGGTAGCCTAGTGGTATGGGTAATGTACTGCTGAGATGAGGTCTCGGGTTCGATCTTAGGTTTTACCATGGCACACACCAATGACTTTTCGATGCTTTTCGAAGTTATGTGTGTATTTATCGCAGGTTTATAAGTGCCCGGTTAATGGTAATAGGCTCCTATTTATTACATTGGGACCTAAACATAAACTGGCGAAATGTGGGTGCTAGCACCTATGTAATATCTTGAACTGTTCGGAATTAGGCTTGTTTAGAAATTGGTGGATTTTTTTACCGTGCGGAAATCCGCTACGGTACCCTCCCGCCGCGGCCAACGGGGTGGTTATGACGAGCTCGATCCGACTAAAACCGCACAGCCTTCTTGGGTCACCTGTCGAGGGTGAGGTAGAGATCTTGATGGACTGTAGAAAAAGTGATGTGATTAGGAAGGGAGTGGTAGAAGATTGCAAGAAGAGTTGAATGGAAAATGCATGAGTGGTAGCGTTACCTCAAATAAATATGGTATTGGAAAATGATAATAATAAAGGAATGTTTCAATAACTATTTACTTGCAAATCAGTGTTTCAAATCATCCATCTAGTGACGGAGAAAGTATCACCACCCCATCTCATCCGAAGATGTCACAAGAGGCTACATGCTACCTACATGTCCTACTGTAAATCTGTTGGTGTACAATAAAGAATTATCTATCTATCTGTCTATCTAAGAGGCGACTAACGGAAAAATGTGCAGATGATATCACTGCGAGAGGAGAAAAGCTTGAAATAAAAACCTGTACCAACCCGTCTGGCCAGCGTGGAAACAGTAGACCAAGGCCTCCCAACATTGGGAGAGGTCTATGTCCAGCAGTGAACTGTGATGGGCTTCATTGATATTGATTGATTTGTTTAAAGTCTCGTTTAGGCATATATTATTTTGGGCAGAGAACTTAAATAAACATTATGAAGTGTCTTTTTAAAATGTTGTATTAATATTTTCCTGTTTGGGAACTTATTCTAAAAAATACTGAAACCGAACCACTAGTTTTATTTTTATACAATATAGGTGGCAGACAAACACACGGCCCTCCTGATGGAAAGTAGTTACTGTGACCGTATAAACTTGTGCAACACTAGGGGAGTTACACCCGTGCTACCGACCCTGTAAGAACAGAGAGTTTCTGTGCCGTCAGTGCAGAAGAAACAATGACGACAAGCGTTTAGTTTTCCCACTGAGAACACAAAAACTCTACAATGAGCTCTGGCTACCCTACTCACTGCCGGGAATATAACACGAGGTTATTATAGCCGTGGAATTCTATAGGTGGGAAGTATTTAAAAAAGATTCCCTGGGAATTGTAAGGGCCAAGCAGTCTCTGCCTATTACTGTTATTAGTCAAATGTTGTGTGCTACAATCAAGGAAAAATAAAAAATTCTGTCTTTCTAAGTATCGTCTATAGCGAATATCAACTCAGTATATTCTAAATCCGACAATAACCAAATTGCGTATGAGAAAGTCATTTTATGAAAATATATCGATAAATTACCCCAGATCAATGAACTGCTAGGAAAAAAATATATTCAAAACATTTTCACAAAATAATATGTATGTGTTTAATGCCTTTGCCCTCCACAATAAAATTAAAATAAACAAATATTAATTCACCATCATACTTTACATCAAAGACTATATAAACATACAGACGTGACGCTTTCATTTCGTACCTATCAATTAAAACAAGTGGCTATTTAAATTTCAAAGCATTCTATACAACGGAAAATGAGAGAAATATACCTACACATAATTCATTCGTTCGAATGAACGTTTGAATGAATCACTGAGACAGCTGTATGAATATTCAATCTGTACCGATCGTGAGTTCGTTTATATCGTGATTCGACGCGAAATCGACTCTTTCATCTCACACGATTTTATGTTCCAATAAAAAGAATCCGAATAAAAATGTCCAACCACAATCGAAGATGATATCGTGAATTTATTGGACGCTCGTGATTCTTTGCGGTTATCGATGCGACGGAGAGATTTTTTTATTCTAATTTTTGGCATTTTATTTTATTAAGGAGGCTACTTTTATGCTTACGACAAATATAAAATATCAAATATAATTTCGGCAGCTTACAAATTCCGTTAAAGTCGTTTGGAGCTAAATTACTTACGACTTGGGTTACAACCGTAGATGGCGCCTAGATTACCAAAGTGGTGGCAGGTGGCATGGTGATTTATTTTTAAAATTAAAAGTGATAATTCATCTATAATTATGTCTAATCTTTTGATTTATTTTATTAATTGCTTACAGAAACACAACAAGAAATTATATATTGCTGGTCATATATTTCAGTAAAGTATTTTATAACTTCATTACTTTAATACTCGTTACTGAGCTTGTAAAGGCGATTGTCCTGTTTTATGAGAAGCGGTTACCATGACTTACGAACATTTGCAACATCCACGCTTTACTATATGCAATAAGGAAGAAAGATGGAAGAGATAAAGGGTAAATGGAAAAATTGCAGATAGCTATACGCTAAGAATACATTATACATTTTACACGTGCAGTCTGTGGGTCGCATATACGCGGAGGGCATACAACGGCCTGCGGGTACAGTATAACAATGCATTCAGGATGCATGTGCATGTGTCGGGGATGTTTACGGAGGCGAGGGTCGATGGCTTCCATGCCATCATCCGCAAACGTAGTGCATCCCTCTTGCGAAGAGTACGGGCGAGCTCACACAGTACCGTGGGCGTATTGTGCGATAGGTGGGACAGTCCGATGCTGGGGCACTGGGTACGATTGCACGCAATGTCGACAGTGTCCCATTGTCCTATTGTGGAGGTCTCAAGTTATCAAAAATATTTGATACCTATTAATAGTATTATATTGTTACTAACACTAGTATTAAGATTATTGTTACTGACACGCTATGGACCCTGGTCCGAAATAAATGTTTTTTAGATTACTACTAGCGTAAATCTCGCCGAGATGCGCGTAACAAACGAGTGTGGAAGAGGATAGACCGATATGGTTTGTCCAATAACAACTAGCTCAGCGGTCGTCATTACACTGTGATCATGGCGCTTGTTACAGCGCCGAAATATGGGTTTCGGGGCTGTTAAAAATTAATAACATGGTAATCTCTTGTTTATATGCGCCTACCTCGTACTAGCTCTGCACCACCCTATGGTAGACTGGCAGAGAATGCCTACGGCATTAAGTCCGCCAATGTACATCGTGCTTAAAGTATAAATAAATAAATAGATAAATAAATAGCCCGGTGAGATTTACACTAGTAATATGAATGACCATGTCAATCTCAAATCATACAAGAATACATTGTTTTTCTTATAACTACTCGTAGTCCAAGTTGAAGCTAAGACAACGAAAATGCATTTGCCTTTGTAAGCTGTCCCAGTCTCATTGAACTAAGCAGAACTCTCATCATAACTTCTTCATCCCAGCGTTAATCACAGTCGCATACGAAGCTTTTACCTCTAAGTTTAGGGTCAGCTTTACCAGTCTATCTGCAGATTTGGCTGAACTTCGGTACCTCCACAACGCAAAGGCGATATCATCATAACTTATGGCCGACTTATTTCTTAATTCTTATTTCTCAAAAATGGCGTATTTCCTAAGAAATCTCTGCACTTATAACGGAGTAAAAATTATAGCCACTAAATGATTTAATACGACCACCGTGCACTCGTGGTGGTAGAAACTTGGTGGCACAAATTTGTCTCAAGTTTCGACCGGGTAGGTACCACCGTGCACTATTGCGAAAAACCCTCCATAGCAATTCAATCTCGGTTGGATTGTGTTCAGGGGTCAGCAAGTGCATAGCCGGGCAGAGGTGGTGGTTGTCGCAGCACTAGTGGGACCAGTGGGTCTTGGCGTAGTCTAGTGGGGATGGCGCGGGGCGATGCGCCGAACAGGGAGACCTGTAGAAACGGTGGTGCCGCTGGCCGCCCGCGGTATAGTATAGGGGCCCAACTGGGGTTAACCACCTTGGGAGGCTGCCTCACCAGGCCGCGCATAATCCCGATATGGTTCGTCGTGCCGGTTGGTGACCGGAATTGGGAGCCCGGCGACCATACTCGGGGGGGTACGGGGGCCCTTCCGTTCGGCGCGTCGGCTCTCGCCATACCTCACATTCATAGATAAAACCAATATCCCGCGCTTTGTCACACGGTGCTGCGGCGGCAATCACCTCTTTTTTCACGCCTTCTCCCACCCAAACTCATGGCAGCGCAATTAAAGGAAATAGGCAACACAGCGGCTCGACACACTCCCAAAAGCTTGCTATTTGAGGTGGAGTCCACTAACATCTGTGGGCTCCATGCAAACCTCAACGCCGTCCACCAACACCTAGAGACGGCGAAACCTGCCATGTTTTTTCTAACGGAGACGCAAATACACCGCCCTGACGATACGACCTACTTGCTCTACCCTGGCTATGTTCTTGAGGAAAGTTTTCGTGCAAAAGCCGGGGTGTGCGTGTTTGTTAGGGCGGATGTTTGCTGTCGCCGTTTGCGCTGCCTAGAGGACCCATCCTTCTCCATCCTTTGGGTACACGTAGACCATGGCCCTACGAGTCAGATCTATGTGTGCCTCTACCGTTCCCATACAGGAGATGCTGAGACAACTCGACTCTTCGAATATCTGAGTCAGGCGGCAGATGATGCGCAGGAGCGATTTCCGAATGCCGAAATGGTGTTTTTGGGGGATTTTAACGCCCACCACGAGATCTGGTTGGGCTCCTCCAAAACAGACCATGCGGGAAGAGCCGCCCACGCGTTTGCTCTGGCGCACGGCCTGACCCAATTGGTGCACGAGGTCACTAGGATACCAAGAAGGTCGGGCCTAGCACCTTCTCTGCTAGACCTTCTGCTGACGAGTGATCCGGACCGGTACAGTGTATCGGTGCGAGCCGCTTTAGGCAACTCCGACCACTGTCTGGTCTGTTCCACGGTGCCCATTATAGCGCCCCCACGACCTGTGCAGGGGAAGCGGCGTCTCTGGCACTACTCGTCAGCGGACTGGGTTGGACTTCGTGACTATTTTGCGTCCATCCCGTGGGTTGAGCGCTGCTTTGAAGGTAAGAACCCATCGGATTGTGCTACTGCTGTTGCCGGTGAGATCGGTCTGGGTATGGAATACTATATCTCATACACCGATGTCACCGGTGACCGCGGGGTGCGCCCTTGGTTCGGGCGCGAGTGTGCGGAAGCTGTTGAACAAAAACAGTCTGCGTACCGCGCTTGGGTAAGGGCGCGCGCCACGCGCCATCCCAATCTGGGCCACTTCAAGGCGGCGTACAACAGAGCCACAAAGGTCTGCAGAAGAGCCTACGTCAGAGCGGATGCCCTGCGCATAGCGCGGCTTGGTCAAGAGCTAGTGATGCATCCCACGGGAAGCCGTGGCTACTGGCGACTGGCTAAAGCCGTGCAAGCCAACTTCTGTCAGCCTTCGCTGCCTCCGCTGCGTAACCCTGATGGATCCCTGGCCCATGAGCCGCAAGAGAAGGCAAATCTGCTGGCTAATCTCTTTGCGGCCAACTCCCGAATCGATGATTGTGGTACGCAGCCACCAACACTACCCGACAGTGACCACGCGATGCCTGATATCCATATCAGGCAACGCGATGTCCGTGCAGTGCTACAATCACTCGATGTCCGGAAAGCCAGTGGTCCGGATGGTATTCCAGCGGTAGTCTTGAAAAAATGTGCAGCGGAGTTGTCTCCAATGCTTACGCGCCTGTACCGGCTATCCTACAGTTCGGGTACAGTGCCTTTGCCTTGGAAAGAGGCGAATGTTCAGCCGATTCCCAAAAAGGGGGATCGCTCGGAGCCAGCCAACTATCGACCCATAGCCGTCACCTCAGTGCTGTGCAAAGTGTTCGAGCACATAATCAACAAACAGCTCATGCGGCACCTAGAGGATCACTCCTTAATTAATGACCGGCAATATGGCTTCAGACCGAAACGGTCAACGGGTGATCTTCTAGCATACGTTACCCATCTTTGGGGTGAGGCTATGGACAAGCACGGCGAGTCACTGGCAATTAGTCTTGACATCGCCAAAGCTTTCGATAGAGTCTGGCACAAATCGCTTCTTTCCAAGCTACCTGCCTTTGGTCTGCCTTCTAGGCTGTGCAACTGGGTTGCTAGCTTCCTGCAGGGGCGCCGTATTCGCGTCCTTTGTGACGGACGAGCTTCGGAGTTTCTGCAGGTTAATGCTGGCGTGCCCCAGGGGTCCGTCTTATCACCCACTCTCTTTCTTCTGCATATCAACGACATGCTGTCTACCGGCAATGTTCATTGTTATGCAGACGATAGCACTTTGCATGGGAGTTATCATGGACATCCTGCGGCCAAGCAGTCGGATATCGCGGAGAAAAGGCAGCTTCTTGTCACTGAGCTTGACGGGATCCTGAACCACATTTCTCAATGGGGCTCTGAGAACCTGGTTGAGTTCAATGCCAAGAAGACGCAGGCATGTGCGTTTACAGCAAAAGTATCTTCTTTCCTTCCCCTCCCCACTCTACAGAGCACGCCACTGCCACTGCAGGACAATCTCAATATCCTAGGTATGGATGTTCGCTGCAACCTGAATAACAAAAACTACATCGAGAGTATCATCAAAACAGCCTCAAGAAAACTCGGAGTCCTGAACAGAGTGAGACGGTTTTTTACGCCGGAGCAGCGGTGTCTTTTATACAAGACACAAATTCGCTCCTGTGTGGAGTACTGCTCGCATCTCTGGGATGGTTCAGCAAAGTACTTACTAGATGCTCTCGACAGGTTGCAGCGACGTGCGGTCCGCATCATTGGGAATCCCGAGATCACGAACACCCTAGAACCTTTGCAGCTGCGTAGAGATGTTGCGTCCATGGCTGTATTTTACCGTTTGTACCATGGGGAGTGTTCTGATGAGCTCTTCCAATTAGTCCCACCCTCCCCTTTCCTATACAGGACAACGCGTGCAGGTCTTAGATGTCATCCGCACACGGTGCAAAACATCCGATCAAGAACCAAGCGGTTCGGAGACTCTTTCCTCTGTCGCACCATTAAGGCCTGGAATTCATTACCAGCTCACGTGTTTCCTTCTTCCTACAGTCCCGGGTCCTTTAAGCGGGGCGTGAAAAAGCATATGATGAGGCCGTCAAGCTGAGTGTCACCATTGTCACACGGTATGTGTAAGTAATGGTGACCCTCTTTTCTGGGACTTTGCCTTCAGCTTACCATCAGGCAAGGCGAAGTCCAATTGACGTGTCCTATATAAAAAAAAAAAAAAAAAAAAAAAAGAATTGAATCACCGTGACCATTTCGTGGTAAGTATAAAACGCCGATATTCGCGGAATTCTGATAAATTTAATTTTATCGAGACACAAGCTCTTTTATTTAAAAACATGTTATGTTCTTAAGGGCCGTAATAAAATAATATTGCTAATGAGTTACTTTACGACCACTACTGCTAGTGTGATCAGAGATATAAAAAGGTGTAATTGTAAGCGCCTTTCAATCAATAAAAAACACAGATGTATGGAAGACCCATCAAGATCTCTGAGGCTTAAGCCAAACTCACCTGCCAGCCGTTACACCTGTTAATAGGCTATTTGACTTTTTTTACTCTCGAAATATTACCACTGTATAATAATTTATTGAACAGCTAATTTTTAAAGTGAAATATTCATTCGATAAATAATTTTAAAGATATTTGATTTCGAAAATTCAATTTCTCGCGCCGCCCGAAAGTGTTCCAAACAAAATCGTACTTGCAAGTGACGTCACACGCCTGTCGCGCGTAATATAATGTATGGAGTGTTCTTGCACTCCTCAGCGCAACGTAGATCGACATAAATTATCTTGAATGTCGCATTTATATGTCTACGTTGCTTACGTTTATAGTTAAAAAAGTTATTCTAAATTTATTAAGAAATAAAAGTTAGAAATTGGGACAGAATCTGACTTTGACATTGGGAATTAGAAATAATGAAATGTCATAGTTTCAGTTTAGTTATGCAATATCTTATTTTGCAATGTATATTTTTATTAAAATCAAACTAAAATATCAAGCAGTTATTGGTAAGAATCGGTCGATCTTGTCAAATAGCCTATTGAAGGACGAGACCATGTCTCGTCTTTTGTTTCTTTTTTTTTTATACCACTTCGTTGACAGACAAGCACACGGCCCACCTGATGGAAAGTGGTTACCGTGACCTATGGACGTCTGTAACACCAGAGGAGTCACAGTCGCGCTGTCAACCCTGTAAGTACAGAGTTTCTGTGCCGTCAGTAGAAGACAAAGCAGGACAAGCTCACTGACAGCACAAATTCTCCAGTGAGCGCTGGCTACCCTACTCACCGCTGGGAACACAACACGAAGTTATTATGGTCGCGGTATTCTGTAGGGCGGAGGTACTACCCCAGTCGGACTGCTCAATCGGGCGGAAATACCGCCGTGTCCTACCTTCTTACATTATTATTATTTTATTTATTTATTTATCACCTTAAAAACATCATATATACATAATTATTTACAGTGCATTTAGAAACCACTGAGGTTTGTAGTAAATGCAACGAGTTATTTTTCAATAAGTAATACAGGTTACAAAAAATAATCTAAATAAATAAAATAAAAAATGTCTTTGCTTGCTCTCGTGGTTGGAATGTCAGACGGTAGTTGCTCGCGCAAATGCCTAGATTTTCAAGTTTCTAAGTATATTTATCTTCAGGCGAAGTATCCATATTATATTACAAGCTGTTCTTAGCTTGGAGTTAGATAACGGTGTAGTTTCCAGAATACAAATTCTTATTAATATTATGCGAGCCGGTGTGGTCCTCAAAGTGGGTCTTTACACAAATATAAAGTTATCTTAATTACTCAAGCTACTCAGTTTTATAGTCTTACACGCAGCTTTACAACTAACAACAGCAAAACGACATAATATTCGTAGTACACGATAATTTTCTAACCATTGCCGTTCGTAAATACCAAGTTCGCTTGAAGTTTATCGCTGGCCAGTAATGTATGAATAATAAAGACGATAAGAAAAATGTAACATGCATCCGGGGAGGTTCTGATAACATCGGTAGAGTGACGGCGGCACACGCCAATGGCATAGACTAATAAAAGTAGCTCATGTATAATCTATGTTTAGTAGGTATGAAGATTTAGTAGGTACCGAGTAGATCAAGAGAAAAAAATTGTCTCGTCTAAGTATGTTTACCCTCTTTCTAGAACTTAATACACAAGCTGGTTTAGATATACATAACATAAACTCACGCCTATATTGCCCGAAGGGGTAGGCAGAGGTGCTAGCACCCACATTTCGCCAGAGTTTACATATGTTTAGGTCCCAATGTAATAGGTGGCGAGCCTATTGCAATTAACCGGGCACTTATAAACCTGCGATAAATACACACATAACTTCGAAAAGTATCGAAAAGTCATTGGTATGTGCCATGGTAAAACCTGGGATCGAACCCGAGACCTCATCTCAGCAGTCCATTACCCATATCATTAGGCTACCGCGGATATCCTTACTTACTTTGGCTTAAATTTAGTATATATCAGTGGACCTGCCATGACGTGTTTTAAGCGGTGCATAGTGTGGCTATATTCCAAAAGGAGATAGATATATTCTATATAGCTCCATCGCTCTATCTATGGATCGTGGCTCAAAACACAACCGCTTATAACAAGTCATGGTAGCGATAAAAACTACAAATAGTCCCGAGAAGAGTTCTTAGAGTTGACGGCGTAGAATCAGAACTGTGCCAATTATCTCACAACCAGGGATGCTCAGGATCGTGTGAAGTATGTAGACCTAATACATACATAGACACCGAACCAGCGAAAGAATCATTTTCCAATAGTTTATTTTTACATTATTAAATATTTTTATATTATTTCTTGACAGAATTGTAAAATTTTTGACGTTCATGTGTGTTCTTTATGTGCCTAGACTGAATAAATGAAATCGATTATTTAATTCTTGACATAAAATATCTAAGGGTATTAGATAAGTATAGAGTTATCCTGGAATTTGTGATTTTCAACTTATCGACCCACTTTTTCCAACTGCAACTTCGAATCAATATCCTTCGGATCTACAATGATAAATTTGGATTCTCACAACAATTTTGTGAAATTGATTTTGTCTTGTAACCATAACAATTTCAGTGTTCTACCCAGCTACAAAACAACAACTTTACTTACTATTATAAATATAATTAACTATGGTACTCGTAGGTATAAATGTACTAGAATTTTATCACCTACAAAACGACAACAGAGTATATTTCCTTTCAATTTACCCAAGGATACTAAAATAATTCAGCGTGTAGTCTGCAAAATGATGTCTATACAAGCATATCTGAAACGACCTCCCAAAGAGTACCATCTCACACATGTAATAAATGTCTCTTTCCTTCGTGCGATAAGCGCCCTCACGCGTGTAGGCATAAAACCTCATGTCCTATCTATAACAATTTAGCTATGACATACACATTTTTCACAGTACGTTGTCGCAGCGTTCGTTGGTATATTTTGAGATAAAATATTATGATATTTTTAGTGTTGTGCTCTTACTTTGTTGACGCATGACGCTGGCATAGGATGGTGTGGTGATGACAAGCTATGACGTCAATATAGACATGCGATAGATGTAAGTAAAATCTTGGATCATAAGGTATGGGCATAAAACGTAGTGAAAAACGCATGGGATGTATGTATTTATCACCTTATACCGAAGAAGTAGTCAATTTTTACGCTACGTTTCACGCGTTTATAGGTCACGGTAACCACTTTCCATCTGGTGAGCCGTGTGCTTGTCTGTCAACTAAGGTGTATGAAAATATTACACATGCTGCATCTAGGTATATAGTTTGTACCTAGTCCAAGGTTAAATAATTCCTAATTAATTATCTTCTTACCCGACTGCGCCAATGAGGATAATGTGTTACACGTGTATGTATATACGTAGTATTCCCATCTACAGACCTAACGGCTAGACGGATTTCGATGAATGGGCTATCAAATGGAAGGTATTCATCCCCTGATTATCATAGGGTACCTACATAAAATGTCAACAAAAACTATCGGGTAGGGATTTTTGGGGTTATTTTTTTTCATTCAAATTTATCGAGTAGGGTATCAAAATGAAGGGATTATTATTTTTTTATACTATTTAGGTGGCAGACAAGCACACGGCCCACCTGATGGAAAGTGGTTACCGTGGCCTATGGACGTGTGTAACACCAGAGAAGCCACACTCGCGCTGCCGACCCTGTAAGCACAGAGTTTCTGTGCCGTCAGTGTAGAGGACAGAGCCTTTAGTCTTCCCACTGACAGCACAAATTCTCCAGTGAGCTCTGGCTACCCTACTCACCGCTGGGAACACAACACGAAGTTATTATAGCCGCGGTATTCTGTAGGGCAGAGGTACTTCCCCAGTCGGACTGCTCAATTGGGCGGAAATACCGCCGTGTCCTACCTCCTACAATTTGAATTTGAAGGGGACTGCATGTCATGTCATAACTAAATTGTTGAAATGAAATTAATTATTAAAATATAAAAAAACCGACTGCTGTCTAGAAGTTTGATAGCAGGCGGTACCCATTATTTTTCTTTCAGTTCATGATTGGTAGATTCTATCAAACTGGTTTCGGTCTTTTAGACAGCAGTCGGGATTTTTAATTTTTAATAATCAATTTTATTAGTTTTTCAGTTTCGGTTTGAATTTCGTCTGGGAACTTTGCCTGCCCTTATTTTTGACGTATTTTAGGTGCTGATTTAAGTTTTTTTTTATGTAGAGCACGTCAATTACGCTTTGCCTCGCCTGATGATAAGCTGAAAACAAAGTCTCAGAAAAGGGGTAACCATTACATACATATACCATGTTACAATGGTGGCACTCAGCTTGGCGGCCTCATCATATGCTTTTTCACGCCCCGCTTAAAGGACTCGGGATTGTAGGAAGAAGGTAACGCATTAACTGGTAATGAATTTCAGACCTTAATGGGGCACCAAATGACAGTCTCCGAACCGCTTGGTTCTTCAACAAAATTCTGTCACAACCCTGTAATGAAGGCCGACGTCAGAGCCTCGTCAGTAATTTCGTAAACCCGCAGTGGGTACCAAAGACCGACATTTGAATGTAACCATGGTTGGTGATCGGATAATGATGATTAATTGATTACTTTTGGATTAAACCTTGACTTACCATCTTGCCGGATGCATCTAAATTAACAAACAAAAAAAATATATAAATCAATCAATCAATTAGCCCATCGTAGTCCATTGCTGGACATAGGCGTCTCCTAATGTAGGGAGGTTTTGCCTACTGTTGCCACCCTGGCCAGAAGGGTTTTCCTTCTCTCGCAGTAAAATCTTCTGCGTATTTTTCCGTTAGTCGCCTCTTACGACACCTTTCGAATGAATGAAATGGAGAAGTGATACTTGTATTCTTGCTCCGTCACCAAACGATTGATATAAAATAGAACCGCTTCTTACATCAAACTTTTCTCAATAACTCCAATAACTTGAATACTAAAACATAAATATATAATAATAAAAAATAAGAAAATAAATTCATTTCTCACCAACAACCGAATTACAAAATATAGTGTTTGCACAAATTAAGGTATACATAATTTGGTTGAGGGTCGCTGGTGCCTGTTGTAGGTAATAGATTACCTGTATGACTGATCACAAATTAATGCACAAGGATAATTTCTTTGTTGAGACTGTTCGTCTATGGAATGCACTTCCTCTAGAGATCAGGAAGAGCACGAGCCGCAACGTGTTTAAGTCTAGGGTACGACAATTGTTCACCACAGAATTGACAGAATCAACGTCTCAACGATAATGATATTTCTACTCATATTGATATGGGTACTTAAATTTATGTATTATATTTATGTGTATATATTTTATGTATAACTATTCTGATTTATTTTGATTATAAGATAAGTAGGTATAAGTACTGTTTATGTTTAAAAACCTATATACCTATAATTAATCTATAGTCCTTATAGAACCAAACGCATCTCTTATTAATATGCGCCTACCTCGTACTAGCTCTGCACCACCCTAAGGTAGACTGGCAGATAATGCCTACGGCATTAAGTCCGCCAATGTACATCGTGCATAAAGTGTAAATAAATAAAATATAACTGTTTGTTATATTAAACTTTTTTCATTAACACCAATAACCTAAATTCTAAAGCATAAAAATCAATCTTCATCATTCTGATTACTCATTAAAAACACTTAAAAGATCACATCTTAAAAATGCTTGCAACACTTATTTGGGTTCGTATCGACCCTTAATCCTTATCTCGACGTAGAAATAAATGCGAGTGGGCCTTAATGGCCCCTTATCGCTCACTTAAGGGCTAAGAGATTGCAAAACGTCCCATCTGTCTCATTTGAAGTTACAGAAAAGATTGGGATAAAACTAAGGTATTTTAAGCTACTGAGGTAGTCACTAGTTAGCCTAGATAGCCCATCTAATTTTGAACAGGTCCATGGTCTATGAACCTTTGTAAAATTCAATACTCTATGGTGAAAATACACACATCAACAAAGTCTAGGGAACAAGGACATTTCTAGTTTTTATTTAAAAACCCTTTCTTGTAATAGTGAGTGTTTTATATCAATAGAAGGGTATTTTTATACCGTTTTTAATTTTAATTTTAATAAAAACATTTTCGTACCAATTTTTTTTTTTTTTTAAGAAAGAATTGAATAGTGCCAATATTGAGTATTACAACCTTCTATGATTAGGCACAAAAATAACGAGGTAGTAAGAAATACAGTAATTAACCGTACTTTAAACGTTTTTAATAATCTGTAGGACCTCCTAAAGCATTAGCAACAGCTCGACAACGGCGTGGCATACTTAGTATGAGATTGTCAATCATCGTCCGTGGAATATGGCTCCATACACTGCGAAGGTGTAAAAAAAGTTGTTCTTCAGTGTTCAGATATTCCAAAGAATCACTGAAAGCTCTTCTCCCAAGCAAATCCCAGGCATGCTCTATGGGATTGAGGTCGGCAGACTGAGCAGGCCATTCCAACGTCGTCATATTGTGCTCGCTTAACGCATTGACCACTACCCTCGCGGTGTGTGACCGTGCATTATCTTGCATGAACATAAGATCTTGACCGAACTGCTGTCGATGAGGGATTACCATGGGGTGTATAACCTCCTGAATGTATTGGTTTGCATTCAAATTGCCCCGTATCCAAACGAGGTCGGTCCTTCCACCAAGGCGAATTCCAGCCCATACCATGATTGTTCCACCTTGGTAAGGATGAACTTCTTGCGGATTCTGGAGACGACTCCGACGTTCAGGAACTCGCCATATACGCACTCTTCTCGAATCAGGATGAAAACCGAAGCGAGATTCGTCGGAAAACAGAACCCGTGCCCATTGATGGTCGGTCCACTGTAAATGTGCGTTAGCCCACAATAAGCGACGACCTCGATTTCCACGTCGAAGAGCTGGAACCCTAAGCGGTCTGCGAGCATAAAGATTGGCTTCGTGTAGTCTTCTTCTGACAGTTTGATCGCTAATAACCACTTGATGCTGAGACTGGAGGCCTGCGACCAACTGACGAGCAGTAATCGTGGGTTGCCGCCTTGCGGAATTTTGCAAGAAACGATCTTGTCGCGGGGTAGTAACCCTATTTCGTCCCCTGTGACGTTCGACAACATCCCCTGTAGACCTGTAGCGTGCCCATAATCTGCAAATTACGCTTGGTTGGGTGTTGACAGCATCCGCTACGTCGCGTTGAGTTCGTCCAGCTTGCAGCATACCAACAGCCCTTAACATCTCTTCGCGACTTAAATGACGATGTGACATGATGACTACAGTCACAAAAATGCACAAACCATACGTAAAAGACGTATTATTGATAATAAACGTTATTTACAATCAAAAAAAATAATTTTTATTTTGCCTCAGAGAAACTGCACAATCAAACACTTTTAAAAGTTTTCCCTCCATATTCGAAAATCATTACTTATTTAAATTTATTTTTAAATTTCGAACAACTCTGTAATCTACTTTAGTCTATTTTTATTTATTTGCTGCCAGTTATTTGCAAAACAAGATTTACACGAAAAAAAATAATTGGGGTCATCTTGTTCCCTAGACTTTGTTGAGGTGTTTAGTTCAAACTATCCCTGTACCCAGCTAGATCCATTCAGCTGTGCGAGCATGATTGCTGAGTATTTGCAATACGCACTTCAGCACCAGAAGCGGATCCTTATTTTTACCAAACTCATCGCCGAAGTCGTTTCCAGCTACCTCTATCCTCCTCTCATAGTTTTAACATGCCACTACATGAGTCTAAAATGCCACTTCGAAACTATGAGAGGCTGGGGCTGTCTTATAGTCTATGCGTCTAAGCTAGTGTTGGGCAAACATTATTTTATGTGGGGCCCGAAAGTGAATAAAATTTTAGAGGAGGGTCAGAATTTATATCCTGGGATGCAACCCCCGACGGCGGGGGTGGTTAAGAGTTTGTTATATTGTTCGAGCAAATCGGTAAAAAAAAAAGCAAATTCGGTATGTCAATCCCCAGTCAGTCCCATCCTCACGCTTTTTAGCCGGAGTATCAGATTTTTATTTTTCATCTAACTTCAAGGTGGCCTCTTAATCTAATTGCACATTTCTTTGAACATTTATTCAAACCAGGTGTTGCGGTTACCTCTTCCGGTACCCCATACCAAACACCCAAAAGTATTCAGTTACAGATGTCGCCATCTATTGTGAGAAATGAGCACTTAATGGGCTTCGTTTCGAGGAACGCCTGTTATGCAAGATGGCAAGTTACTATAACAAACTGGTGTGACCACAATAGAAGACCGATTTGATTGATTAGTTTTCCTGTTTCCACGTAAGAACAAACAGAATTTTATTCATTCATCTATATAATCACGCGTTAGAGGTGAATTAACACCCACATTTTACCAATCACTATATTTCGTCCGTTCTGTTTGTTTTAGTACAACTTTAATCTAGTTTTATATGATAACTACTCCATATAATATATCTCTTGTCTTGTCAAATTACTGTCCATCCCAAGGTTGCCTGGAATTTGCTTTCAGCGATAAGGCCGCCCATTGTACATTAAACTGTATAATGCATGCTACCAACTTGTCTCTACTGTAAATGTATTGGTGTACATACAGACATACACACAATCACACCTTCTTCCCTGAAGGGTTAGGCTGAGATGAATAGACACCCACTTTTCAGCAATAATTGAATTCGGTCCCACGTAATAGGGAGTGTACCTATTGCCGTATTCCGGACACTATTGTTGATTCGAGCCATACATCTGAGGCTGAGTCTGGGCTGTATATTTCTGTCTGATGTTAAACAGCCCTATCCCTAGTCGCCTTATACGACACCGCATGGGAAGAGATGGGGTGGTCCTAATTCTAAAAAGCGAAAGTTTGTGAAGATGCTTGGATGTTTTTGTGTGTTGAATGAAATTTTAAAATAGGAACGATTAAGGAATAGAAAAAATTGAATCTGTTCAATTACAGGGGGAACGACGTCGCTGTAAGACGGATATTATGTATAGAAGAATTTGGATGGTCTCGGGCGAAGGTTCTGTGGCTTAGTGGTCAGAGCGTTGCCCCTGTAAGGAAAAGATCGCGGGTTCGAATCCCGCATGAACAGATTATTTTTTTTTCTATTTCTCAATCGTTTTTTTATGTGTTTTGTTCAAACGGGATTTTGCTGAAATTTGAGATAGGAATAGTGATCACTGTCTGGAATGATACCTATATCAATGGTTATTATGAGGGCAGACCCGCGAGTAACGAATAGTGTAAGATAAAATTGTATTCTTCATTGTTATTCGATAATGTTACAGAATATACTAAAAATGTTGAATGCGAATTGTTTACGAAATAAGCAATAAATATTTTTATGTTGGATGTTGCGTATTTCTAAATGTTTCACCCATATTAGGCATTATTTTCACATAAATTTATAAATTTATTCAAATTTCATGATTTTTATGTCACACATAACTCGATCTTTCACAATAATAATGTACAGTGAGCTACAAAAATTGTACCGAAATATTTTTTTTTACTTATTTTTATTAAATTTTTTTAATGAAAATAAATAATTTAATTTATTTTACTTCATTTGAACTTCTCTCTATATATTTCTTTTTATTTTTAATATACCTTGTTTCTAATTTATTTACTAACTACACCAAATCTTTTGTTTTTATTACATCACTGTCCATCTGAAGGTTGCCTGGAAGAAATCGCTTCCAGCGTATGTATGCTACCTACAAGTTCTACTGTAATCTATTGGTGTACAATAAAGAATTATCTATCTATCTATCTATCTAAATGTCCACACGATGTTTAGGTTTAAATCCCTCGATATAATAATAGTAGCACAAGTATTTTTATAATGAATTCAACAATTAATTATTTCACAATTTTTTATTATTTTATGATTTATTTATCAATTTCAAATTTCAAATTCTTTATTTCTCAAAATAGTGCAACGTAATTACATCTTTTTGACGTCAAATTCTGCTTAACACTAAGTTTACCACTGCTTTCTTTCCTAGGCGCTAGTGGAGAAGAAACGGCGAAACAAACGCCACTGCGGCATTTTCGAGACGTCTGCTTATAAATGAAGATACATAGCTAGTGATTTCTTAACTAATATGGACAAATATGGACAAATATTAATTTTTGTCTCATGTATATTCCCAGTGAAGTAAAATAGTGCAAGGTAGGTAGGACACGGCGGTATATCCGCCCGATTGAGCAGTCCGACTGGGGAAGTACCTCCGCCCTACAGAATACCGCGGTTATAATAACTTCGTGTTGTGTTCCCAGCGGTGAGTAGGGTAGCCAGAGCTCACTGGAGAATTTGTGCCGTCAGTGGGAAGACTAAAGGCTTGTCCTGATTTGTCTTCTACTGACGGCACAGAAACTCTGTACTTACAGGGTTGGCAGCGCGACTGTGACTCCTCTGGTGTTACAGACGTCCATAGGCCACGGTAACTACTTTCCATCAGGTGGGCCGTGTGCTTGTCTGCCAACTAAGTGGTATAAAAAAAAAACCTCAACTCTTCCTGTTGGTGTCATAGAAAGCGACTAAACGATAGGGCTGTTCTCCATTCGACAGTAAACATACAGCTTATGACTAAGTGCCCGCTTGACGGTAATAGGCTCGCCCTCTATTACGTAGAACTGATAATCATAATTGTGGAAATGTGGACGTTAGTATACCTCTCGGGAACTTCGGGGTTTTTTTTATACCACTTAAGTGGCAGATGACTGGGAATAGAAATTTATCTGGGAAAAAACCATTTTATTACCGACTGTACAAAAATCTCGGTTTGTTGATAATAATACTTTTAGATTCGAATACAAAATTGGTTCGTTAGCACAAAAGTGGAGGCATATAACCAGCTCAATTATTTCTTGGTCACGTGTGGCCGCAATAAAAATGTAAGGACAGCATTTTGTTGGGCAACAAACTGTGTCAAAGCAAATGACTGGTCAAAATAATTATGTGAATGTACCGTTGCAGTTTGTTTAAGAGGGGTTTGTCGCCATTTTGAAGGTTTATGTCTGCATAATTAAAAATCCTTTATTGAATCACAAAAGAACAGTTATATTTTTACTTTTTTTTTATTTGTTTCATCTGTAACTGTATCATTATCACTCTTTTTGCTTATTTTATTTAATTTATTTTAAAGAAAACTTCAATAATTTATAATTAATTTATTTGTAATCAAATAATAAGCCTTTTATTTTGAAATCATTATATACTTATGCTACTAGCCGCGGTAGCCTAGTGGTATGGGTAATGGACTGCTGAGACGAGGTATCGGGTTCCATCCCAGGTTTACCATGGCACACACCAATGACTCTTCGATGTTATGTGAGTATTTATCGTAGGTTTATAAGTGCCCGGTTAATGGCAATAGGCTCGCCACCTATTACATTGGGACCTAAACATAAACTGGCGAAATGTGGGTGCTAGCACCCCTTCGGGGATTTAGGCGTGAGTTTATGTTATGTATATTCTTATGCCGCTGATTGTAGGTATACTGGAAATCATCTCTATGCTTACAGGGTCAGCAGCGCAAGTGTGACTCCTCTAGTGTTACACAAGTCCATAGGCGACGGTAACCACTTTCCATCAGGTGGGCCGTGTGCTTGTCTGTCACCTTAGTGGTATAAACTTGTAGTGGTATAAAAAATACCAAATTTAACTACAGAATTAATTAGTTCATCGATTCAATTAGATTTGATTTGACTGATTGAATATGAATTTGCGTAGTGATACCAGCTGTCTCGGCCTGCTTCTGCTAGGGTAACGGGCAGTATGATCGGCACATGCCCCTGCTGCAGCGTCCGCAGCAGAAGTTGGCGTGCCGCATCATAAGGGGGTACCGCACGATATCCTTCAACGCGGCGAGTCTCCTCGCCGGATCGCCACCATGGATCCTGGAAGCGAGATCCCTTTCGGCGCTATACCGGTTCCGAAAGGCGGCGCGGGAGCGGGGTCACGATCCCGAGCCCGAAGAAATTCGGGCCGTGAGATCCCGGCTCCACAGGGAAATGGTGGCGGAATGGGAGCTACGACTTGGGCGACCAGGCGCAGGGCGCGCCGTAGTAGCGGTGGTAAGACCCATCATGGGGGAGTGGCTAGAGAGGCCACACGGCAGCCTCTCGTACCGTCTGACGCAGATGATCACCGAGCACGGATGCTTCGGCAAGTATCTGCGTCGGATGGAGAAAGAGCCAACGTCCGAGTGCCATCACTGCGACGCGAGCGAGGACTCAGGTCCGCACACGCTCACCGAGTGTCCGGCGTGGGAGACGCCGAGGCGGGAGCTTGTGGCGGCCCTGGGAGTGAGAGTTCTCACGCTCTCCACCTTGCTCGCGGCGATGTGTAATAATAAAAAATATGTGTTATTACAAAGTAAAAAAAATTGGTTCGCAAGCGTCAGATGTAATAATAAAAAAATATGTGTCATATGACAATGAAAGAAGTAAGTGTGTAATCTCCTATTTAAAAGAAATATAAATAAAATTGGTTTGTAAGTACATTACCATAAAAGTTCGGGCGCCTTGGAGATACACATGCCTAAGATAATCAGCGGATACTGGAAACTTTTAATCTTCCGGAGGTGAGCTAAATGAAACCAAACTGTGAGGTTTAAGGTTTTATTGTCCACTCCAGTGTGCATTCAGAAATAGATGTAAGGATACATTCCTAATGTATAACCAACCTTAAATTTAAAATTAGATTTTTATAAGCTATGTCAATATTATCCTACGTCAATATGATTCTATGTCACCAATGCACTTTTAGGTTATTTTGAAGTTTAGATTTAAAATATAATTAAAGTAAGCTCACGGCATCCCTCGGCGAGTATATGTAAACACAGCAGCGGGAAAGCTCGTAGCAGGCGAAGTTTTCAGTTTAAGCCCATGCGGTACATCCATGTTTGAGGTGAAAAGCCCAAACCCTCCATAAGGAAATGCAGTTGACCGAAGACAAAGAAACGCCGAAAAAGGTCCAAAGAAAAGAGAAAATGCAAAGACAAAGGAAGGCGGTTCCAATTTGGAAACCTGTAACAAAATTGCATGTCATTAGAACAAACTCCCATATGAACACGAGGTCCTAATTTTTTTATAAATTTGAGCGACTTACCGCCTTAATTTGCTGGAACAATGCCAATAGCAAAAGAAATCATAATATTCTCAGATTAAGAGCTGAAACAATAGAATTTTAACAATTATTTTTCAAATCAGGAGCGTGGCGAATCCATCAAAGTGAATCTTATTAAAAAATGACAACTCACCAGAAATAAACTATAATTCCACAAGAGGATAGTTGTGAAGACACAAACTATTATCCTTTAGGCCAAAATACTCTCATTTTTATGAGATTTATTGAAATTAAGTTACGAAGCCATGAATATCGACCATCCAGCCTCAACGCTAGGAAGAAAGGTCCTTTGACAGCTATACGTCAAAATGTCATTCACTCCGCGTTCCGAAACTTTTCGTTCAAAAATAGAATTAAAACCGGTGTGACGACGTTCGCAGAGCGCGTCGTTACATTACATCCCTCCCCAAAAAGAAAAAAAGAAAGAAGGAAACTTCCTTTTCTAATGAAAATTATGAGAGTCCAGAACAAAATTCCAAAAAACCTCAAAAGACAAAATGTCTTGCAACATTTTTCAATAAACAAAAAAGGCAATGCGAAAGCATCTTGCATTGGGTATTGCAGAAATAATTATAAATTAAAGAATGGGAAAGCATTCCTAAAAATCAAAGAATGTGAAAACACTCGAAAAGTAAAGAATTAAGTTGAAAAAGAATTTCCAGTTTCAAATGGAAACAAAGGACACTATCCAACTTAATGGAATAACCGAAACCAAACTCAGAAAAGAGTAAAAACTTATTTCAACACAAAAGTGAAAATAAATCCTTCAATAAAACAAATTAAACAATCCCTCCTCAATTCCATTCCAGATATCGATTAGGCAACCAACGCCGTCGAATCTAATCCTTGATCTTAACCAGCCTTCTAGCATCAATACAAAAGTGCGGTTGAGCTCCTACGCCACCGACTCTATACCAGCTATTCCTGAAACAAAAATATGAAACTAACAAGATATCGGTTAAGCACCAACGCTGCCGAATCTGAAAGAAAATCGGTAAAAACAATGAAGTTTTCCCACTGTCGGTTAGGTTGAAAAGCCGCCGACTTCAAATTCCTATTCCAACATCCAAAACGTCAAAACAAAATCACAACAAAAGTGTCGTAATAATATATTTATAAGCATTGTGATCGGCATAACACCACCAACTTTCCGAGCACAAGCAAAATATAAAGAAAATATGACAATTGTGACCAGTACAACACCACTGACTTTCTGAGCACAAGCAAAATATAAAGAAAATATGACAATTGTGACCAGTACAACACCACTGACTTTCTGAGCACAACCGCATAAGAAAAGTATGACATTTGCGACCGGCACAACACCACCGACATCCCGTGCGCAAAGCATAAAAAATGTAACAATGTGTATAAAAACACAATCGTACAAAAAGAGAAAAACGACAATTACGACCGGCTCAACACCACCAGCTTCCCGTGCGCAAAGCGTAAGGTGTGACTATGTGTATGAAACACAATAGCACAAAAAATTGTAAAGTCCAGTAAGACACAAGTTTCCCAAAAAATGGTATAACAAGGTGTGTAAAAAATGCATAAAATGCGTCCAATCCGAGAATCTTAATACTAAGAAAATAACCCAGAACTGTACAAAAATAAAGTTCAAGAAACTTAATTTTCCATTCCCTAAGTGAGTGGAAATAAGTCAAGTGAATTTAATGTAGAAAATGAATATTAAATTTCACTCCTATATTAGAGTAGAAACTAAATTCCTAAATTTGTACAAAATATACAATATTAAATATACAAGTGTATAAAAATATATACAGGAAAATAATCCTATACAACAAAGATAAATAAAAATATAAGATCTTTTGATGTGGAACAATTTGTTAATATGGAGTAGAGTTACACAATAACAAGTCCTAAAATGACCTAAGTTATTTTTGAAGGAAACTAAAATTGAAATTAATAAATTGTTGTGAAGTTCCTAACATACATCTCCTTTCAACACCCCTCAACCTTTCAAACATCACCTCATAATGGGGTCATACTTCAAACAAAGTACCAAAGACAAAGATAGACATTGTCAAAACAAGAATAATTTTAATATTTAATTATATCTTTAATATGATAACGACCAGTATAGTTTTTATTAAGGTCTTTTAAAACATAAACATTAGAGGAAATTTTATCTATTATTTCACACTTAACAAACTTAGGTGCTAACTTAGCCGAAAAGAATGCAGGAGCATTAGACTGCACAAAACTTCTCCTCCACACTATATCTCCCACCTCAAAAGAAATGACCTTCCTTCCTATATTATAATAACGCGCATTACGCTTATAAGCTTTAAGCAATGAAGCTTGAACTTTTATAAAAATATCACTAAGTGATTTAAGTGAAAAAGCAAATGAAGACCTATCAACAACATCAAGTTGATTGAGGTTATCAAAAGAATTACTAAAACGGTGCAATGAAGCATCAAAAATAAGTTCTCTACCGAACATGAGAAAATTAGGAGTGAAATCTGTAGCTAGATTCACACTACTATTTAAAGCTAATTGAACATGAGGCAAATATTTTGACCAAGTTCTATGATCATCTTTAACAAAACAAGAAATACATTTTTCGACTGTTTTGTTATATCTCTCTACAGGATTATTTTGAGGTGTATATAAAGTATTATAAAATATTTTACTAATATTATAACTTTTTAGAAAATCTACAAATTGCTTAGCTGTAAATTGGCTTCCATTATCACAAACAAAAATTTTAGGTGTTCCAAACTTAAGAAATATTTCTTTTTCAAGTATCCTACAAATTACTTTAGTGGTAGCACTAGTCATAGGAAATATCCAACAATATTTTGTAAAAACATCTATGATTGAAAGTATATACTTATGGCCAGAATAAGCTTTTGGAAGAGTTCCAATAATATCAATAGAAAGCATTAACATTGGTTTATCAACTTTCTTAGGATTAACCATAATTCCATGAGGTGGATTAGTAGAAGATTTGTAAGCTTTACAAGTGTCACAAGAAGAAATGTATTTTTGAACATCAATAAACATACCTTTCCAAAAATAATGTATTTTTAATTTATTGAAAGTTTTATGAATTCCTAAATGTCCTGAATTAACATCATCATGATTAGATTTAATAGTGTCTAAGATGTGTTCTTTAGGTATGACAATTTTCCAATTTAAACGATTATTAGGATTATATTTATCTTTGCAAAATCTATACAAAGTATCACTTTCAACTTTGAAATTTTTATATTTTCTAGGAAACTTTTGACAATTTACAAATATTTTTCTATACCAAGGATCAACGATATCCTCATTTGGCATAACAATAATATTATTTACAGGAATATTAATAGCAGAAATTTCTATTCTGGATAAACAATCTGGAACTAAATGTAAAGAACCTTTTTTATATTTAACATCAAAAGTAAATTGAGAAATTCTAGCAGCCCAACGTGCAAGACGACCACTAGGATTATTAAGTTTAAGAAGCCAAGTTAAACTAGCATGGTCAGTGATAACTGTAAATTTCATTCCTTCAATATAAGGTCTGAAATGTTCAATAGAATCCAATATTGACAACAACTCTCTCTCAGTTGTACTATAATTACGTTCACATTTATTAAGTGATCTAGAATAATAAGCTACAGGATGTTGATCTCCATTATCATCATCTTGGCTCAGGACACTACCAATTCCAACAGAACTAGCATCGCAATGTAAAGAGAATGGTCTTTCAAAATTCGGACAATGTAAAACTGGTGCAGAAATTAATGCAAGTTTTAAATTATGAAAAGCAACTTCAGCTTCTTCATTCCAGAAAAGAGATTCTTTAGAATTCTTGCTTCCGGCCGTTAATTTTGTTAAGGGCGAAGCAATATCAGCAAACTTATCAATGAATCTACGGTAATAAGAACATAACCCAAGAAAACTTCTTAATTGTCTAACGCTTTCTGGGCGTGGGAAACTTTTAATGGACTCTAATTTAGCAGGGTCTGTATGTAAACCATTACTATCAACAATATAACCAAGATAACGCAGTTTATCTTTACAAAAATTACACTTTTTTAAATTAATAGTTAACCCAGCATCTTTAAGGATTTTATAAATTTTATTTAAATAATCTAAATGATCAGAGAATGTAGAATTTATCAATATGAGATCATCTAAGTAACAGAATGCTACATTATCAAATTCTGGTCCAAACAACTTGTCTACGAGTCTCTGTAACTCTGCAGGTGCATTAGTCAAACCGTACACCATCCGGGTAAAATGAAATAAACCTTTCCCAGGAACAACAAAAGCAGTCTTCTCTCGAGAAGATTCTTCTAAAGCGATTTGCAAAAATGCTTTAGACAAATCAATAGTAGTTATATAATTAGCACCCCGAAGGTTATCTAAAATTCTAGAAGGGTAAGGTAAAGGATAAGAATCTTTAACAGTAACTGAATTTAAACGTCTAGAGTCCAAACATAATCTTGTTCCACCATCGCGTTTTTCAACGGCTAACACTGGAGAACACCAAGGAGATTTAGAAGGTTCAATAATATTTTCCTTTAATAAAACTTCCACTTCATCATAAAGTTCTTTTTGTTTAGCAGGACTAAGGGGCCAATAACGTTGTTTAAAAGGTTCACCAGTAACATTAATTTTATGTTTAACTAAATGAGTAAGACCTAAGCCTCTCTTTTCATAAGAAATATTTTCAAAAAGTGAAATAATTTTATTTAACTCATGTTTCTCAGAAGGAGAAAGTTCAGAAACAGAAGTAACTGCATTTACACAAGTAGTGGATTCATATTCAAAAGTAATATTATTCCATAAGTCTTTAGCAAGATTAAATTTCAACCAAAAGTCAAATCCCAAAATAATTGAAGGTTTAAAAGAAGGTATTATCAAAAAATCTACATTTTTAGTTAAGTTATCACAAGTGATAGGTAAAACCATAGTTCCAATAACATTGTGTGCAGAACCATCAGCAGTAACAGCGTTACCTTTATAAGGTTTAAATTTATAACCTAATTGCAAAAATGTTTGATGAATATTAGAACCGAGTACACAACTACAAGCTCCACTATCTAACAAACCTGAATAAAATTTATTATTAATATTAAATTTTAAATAAGGTCTAGTGTCTTTATGTTTAACAAACAAAACAGGAGCAGCCCTGATATTATTAAAGAAAACTTTCAAATAATCCAACCATTCATTAAATTCTTTCTTACAAGTGGCTTCATTCGGAGCATTGCTAAATTTTTTCAACATCGAGTCACCAGAGGTTTTATCAAAAACTAGGGCTCGATGGGACCTGATACGTTTTTTTGACTGAACAGTATTTGAATTACAAACTTCGCAATTCTTCGTAGTGACGCCAAGCTTGTGACATTTAAAACAAATTACACCTGGAAATGTAGGGCAATTTTTATAAGAATGTCCAGAGGACTTACATTTTAAACAAGTTAAATCATCTGATTTAACAGCACTAATTTGAGCAGAATATTTTTCTTTTTTAATACTTTTATTCTCACTCAAGTTCTTTCTTGACACAAAATTCTCTAATTCTCTGCTGAGGTTAATAAATTCGTCGATAGAAGAAATAGTTCTACCAAACACAAAAGGTGTGTAAATATTCAACATGTTATGTTTAATAATAGTTATGAGGGTAGCATCAAAAACAGGCATAGACAAACGGCTAGCCATATCCATTATGTCTGTAATAAAATCTGGTAATGACTCAGTTATCTTTTGTTTACGAGTACGGAGTTCATGTTCCAAATGATAATCAAATTCAACTCTATCAAAACGTTTCAACAACGCAGCCTTCAAATCCTGCCAAGAAGCAATACGAATACGAACACTACGAAACCATTTAAGCGCAGTGCCTGACAAAAGATCAGAGAATGAACTAACCAAAAAATATTCATTAAAATTTTTAAACAAGAAATATTCTTCCACTTGAGTAATAAATTCCCTAACGCACGATTTACCATCATACAAAAGCTTACTTCGTTTTAAATCAGGCAACTTAGTAACAGAAGGCAAGTTTTTCCTCAAATTATCATTCAATAAAACATTCATCATATTAAATGAAGATGCGGCTCTCAGACTATGATCACCAGCTCCTCGACTATTCGAAAATGGATCAACAACTTCAGATAAATCAGCCATGACATGAGGCATCTCATGAGTAGAAGTACCAACTGGAACATCACCAACAATATTCTCAAACAAAGGCGGGACCTGTATTTCCTTATCCATGTTTGATTTATAAAAGGATGTGAAAATCTAATAAAAAGTTGTATTAAATACACTATAAGTTTCTAATTAAAGTATCAATTAAAGTTTCTAATTAAAGTTAATTAAATTATGAATGAAGTTAATTGCATTGATAGCAAAACGCTAAACTCAAAAGTCAAACAAACTCATAGAATGGAATGTTATTGTTGCAAAAATTATTTAGGTCAAATGCCTATAAAGATAAAAATGCATTAGTGATTCACAAAATAAATTATTTATGTCTACTTAAGGTAAACAGCAAATATTCAAATATTACTATGTTTTCACACATGTGAATAAAGGTTAAGAACTAGTAATTATATAATATTACTAAGTGGAAAATCTTACCTGTAATAAACAAAAGCTATATAAGATAAAACAATTATAACAATAACCATGTTATACAAATTGAAACATTCACCTGTAATTGAGAGATACAAACAATAGTACTAACTTGTAGTATGATTAGTTTTGCAAAGTAAACAATAACAAAGATTTACTGTAATACACAGTTATGTAACAGTAAAATACATGAAGAAAACACTGTTCTTAACATGATAAGGTAAAAAATAATGCAAAGGTGACAAGGAATAAAGATATATGCACACTGTCATGTCCCTGTTCGCGAGTGCCAATTGTAATAATAAAAAATATGTGTTATTACAAAGTAAAAAAAATTGGTTCGCAAGCGTCAGATGTAATAATAAAAAAATATGTGTCATATGACAATGAAAGAAGTAAGTGTGTAATCTCCTATTTAAAAGAAATATAAATAAAATTGGTTTGTAAGTACATTACCATAAAAGTTCGGGCGCCTTGGAGATACACATGCCTAAGATAATCAGCGGATACTGGAAACTTTTAATCTTCCGGAGGTGAGCTAAATGAAACCAAACTGTGAGGTTTAAGGTTTTATTGTCCACTCCAGTGTGCATTCAGAAATAGATGTAAGGATACATTCCTAATGTATAACCAACCTTAAATTTAAAATTAGATTTTTATAAGCTATGTCAATATTATCCTACGTCAATATGATTCTATGTCACCAATGCACTTTTAGGTTATTTTGAAGTTTAGATTTAAAATATAATTAAAGTAAGCTCACGGCATCCCTCGGCGAGTATATGTAAACACAGCAGCGGGAAAGCTCGTAGCAAGCGAAGTTTTCAGTTTAAGCCCATGCGGTACATCCATGTTTGAGGTGAAAAGCCCAAACCCTCCATAAGGAAATGCAGTTGACCGAAGACAAAGAAACGCCGAAAAAGGTCCAAAGAAAAGAGAAAATGCAAAGACAAAGGAAGGCGGTTCCAATTTGGAAACCTGTAACAAAATTGCATGTCATTAGAACAAACTCCCATATGAACACGAGGTCCTAATTTTTTTATAAATTTGAGCGACTTACCGCCTTAATTTGCTGGAACAATGCCAATAGCAAAAGAAATCATAATATTCTCAGATTAAGAGCTGAAACAATAGAATTTTAACAATTATTTTTCAAATCAGGAGCGTGGCGAATCCATCAAAGTGAATCTTATTAAAAAATGACAACTCACCAGAAATAAACTATAATTCCACAAGAGGATAGTTGTGAAGACACAAACTATTATCCTTTAGGCCAAAATACTCTCATTTTTATGAGATTTATTGAAATTAAGTTACGAAGCCATGAATATCGACCATCCAGCCTCAACGCTAGGAAGAAAGGTCCTTTGACAGCTATACGTCAAAATGTCATTCACTCCGCGTTCCGAAACTTTTCGTTCAAAAATAGAATTAAAACCGGTGTGACGACGTTCGCAGAGCGCGTCGTTACAGATGGTCCGCTGCGCGGATGCGTGGGCGGCCGGCGCCTCCTTCTGCGAGCAAGTAATGCTCGTGAAGGAGGAGGCGGGGCGGGAGCGGCAGCGGGAGCGACGAAGGATCGCAAGCCAAGCTGCCCGCGTACGAAGGCAACTCGGGCGTCGGAGGTCGATGAACGACCTCCGCCCCCCATGAGCGCCGGCCTGGGGGTGACAGGTGGAGCCGCCTGTTACCCTGGCAGAAGCAGGCCGCGGCGGTGGCGCGCCTAGCGCGCCTCCCCGTTTCCGGGGTCGAGTTGGGGACTCTGTAGTCCCCACACCCGAGACGAGGGCCAGATCGTGAGAGATGGCCCTGGGTCGGCCGGGGTGCGAGGGATATGCCTGTCAACCTCACCTTCGGCAACCAAAACGACCCACAGGCGGCGTGCGTTTTAGTCGGTTCGAGTCCGACATAACCTCCTCCACCGGCTCCGGTGGGGAGGTATCCGTGGGGATTTTGCGCACGTAAAAAAAAAAAAAAAAAAAGGGTAACGGGCAGCTCCACCTGTCACCCCCAGGCTCGCGAGCGTACCTTTTCATTTCATTTCATTTCATTTCATTTCATTTCATTTCATTTCATTTATTCATTAACAATTTTTTACAATCGTGTCTGAATGTACAATATTTATCCAACTAAATTAACAAGAAACAAAAACATGGCAATTAAAATATTATATTTAATGTATTAATTAATGTATGTATTATATTATAACACATTTCGCCAGTTTATGTTTAGGTCCCAATGTAATAGGTGGCGAGCCTATTGCCATTAACCGGGCACTTATAAACCTACGATAAATACTCAAATAACATCGAAGATACCTATGGCTTAACATTTGAAATGCTATCTGAAATTGGTTTTCTCATATTCTTTTCTTTTTTTTCAGGTAATTAATTAAGCTTCTGGATATTTAACTTCTGATGCGTTTGGATTCCTGCAGGTTTGTGAACAGTAATATTTTAACCAAGCGGTGCGAGACTTTTTCCTTTGCCGTACCATTAAGACCTAGATTTCTTTACCAGCTCACGTGTTCTTTCTTCCTATAACCCCGGATCCTTTAAGCGGGTCGTGGAAACCATCTAATGAGTCCGTCAAACAGTCAAACTGATTGCCATGTTATGTGGCGGTAGTGGTGACCTCCTTTCCTGAGACTTCTCATTCTCCTTCTTTTTCTTCTATCGTGGCTTTAGCGCTCTCAGACTGTGTTCTCTCACTTATCCTTTAACCTGCCATATGGCGAGGTGAGGTCAAATTGTCGTGTCATATTATGTAAAAATGTATGAGGAGGTAGGAGCAATCCGACTGGGGAAGTACCTCCGCCCTACAGAATACCGCGGTTATAATAACTTCGTGTTGTGCCAGCGGTGAGTACGGTAGCCAGAGCTCGCTGGAGAATTTGTGCTGTCAGTGGGATGACTAAAGACTTGTCCTGCAACTTGTCCTGTCCTCTACACTGACGGCACAGAATCTCTGTGCTTATAGGGTCGGCAGCGCGAGTGTGGCTTCTCTGGTGTTACACACTTCCATAGGCCACGGTAACCACTTTCCATCAGGTGGGCCGTGCGCTTGTCTGCCACCTAAGTGGTATAAAAAAAATCAATCAAACATTAAGACAGTAGGTTTTTGGGACCAAGGCTTTTGGGGTTCAAGCCAACTTTATCTGTAAACGTCTTTAAAGTCTTGGGGTTGGGGGTCAGTCAGCAATCGCTCCTTTGCCAAGTTTGCCCTTTACACCTAAAACCCACACAAAATTAATCTCTACTATCACAACCCTAGTGATTATATTATTCTAGCTGGCAACACAAATCAGTAGACCGTGTGCGTGTAGCAACTATTATCTTATCTGTGGTAGGGCTTGTTCACTCATAATAAAGCATCACAATTTGCCCTGTTGAACAGTCCCGACTCTCTCACCCGTTGCATATCCTATGTGACGTGTCTGTTTATCTTTTGATCTATGTTATGCGCCGGCGCAATGTTTACGGTAAGTGAACTCCGTAGGTCAGGGCTAACTCAAACGAACGTTCCGCATTAAATCGTGAGAAAAAATTGCTAAATATTTGTTTCCTGCCACTGAATAAGCCATTGAAGTTAATGTTTTTTTAGCTTTGATTTTTTTAAAGTTGTTTAATATTTTGCTGTTATTTAATGCAGTCTTACAATAAACATGTATAAATGCATACATACATACATATAATCACGCCTTTATTCCTGGAGGGTTAGGGAGAGGTGAATTAACACCCACATTTCTCCAATCATTAAATTTGGCCAAGTATTAAGGGTATTATTATATACTATTGCCGTCTTCCGGGCACTATTGTTGACTCTAGCTATGCCTATGAGGCTGAGTCTGGACTGTATATATCTGTCTGATGTTACACAGCCCTATCCCTTAGTCGCCTTGTACGGCACCGCATAGGAAGTGATGGGGCGATCCAAATTCTGCTTTGCCGGGAATCACGCGGCATTTTATAAAAAAAAATTTATTTTTCTTTTTATTTTTTTATACCACTTAGTTGGCAGACAAGCACACGGCCCACCTGATGGAAAGTAGTTACCGTGGCCTATATACGTCTGTAACACCAGAGGAGTCACAGTCGCGCTGCCAACCCTGTAAGTACAGAGTTTCTGTGCCGTCAGTAGAAGACAAATCAGGACAAGCCTTTAGTCTTCCCACTGACGGCATAAATTCTCCAGTGAGCTCTGGCTACCCTACTCACCGCTGGGAACACAACACAAAGTTATTATAACCGCGGTATTCTGTAGGGCGGAGGTACTTCCCCAGTCGGACTGCTCAATCGGGCGGATATACCGCCGTGTCCTACCTCCTTAAATGATTGGAATAAGAATAAGAATAAGATAGGAATAAGATAATAAGATCAAGGATTACTCGTTGCAGGTCACAAGCGCTATTCGTCACCTACTCAGTTGGTCATGGTCCATGTTTATGGTAATAGTTAGACTGGAAAAAACGAACCTTGGACTCATGACCATCGGAGCGAATCCCGGTCGAAGCCAAGGACTTCACTTCGGATTCCGGGGTCCGCAATTTCTACTTTTTTATACTACTTAAGTGGCAGAAAAGCACACAGCCATATGATATAATGTGGTTACCGTGGCCTATGGATTTGTATAACACCAGAGGTGTCACTCGTGCTGAGACCCTGTAAGAATAGAGAGTGGTCTGTGTAGAAGACAAAGCAGGACAAGCGTTTGGTATTCCCACTGACAGCACAAAAAATCGTTCCAGTGAGCTACCTTAAATCTTACTGCAACGCGGCTATACTTCGATATATTAAGCAACTGTCATCTAACCTCCACAACCAAATATCGAAATTATATGTATAGTTAGAATAGTTTCGCACTTTTAGGGCTCCTTACCAATTTTTAGCAGCTGTCATAGAATCGAATTGAATACAGTGTTTGCCACAAACGCAATTAGAGTATTGATGGACAGATGTGGCGGAGGCTTTTCTTTAGAGGCTTGGAGGTAGCCCCCGTCAACGCCAGAGCACAATAGATAGAGAACCCGCAAATGTACAGATTAATAAATAGTTACCCAGTCTAAAAGGGCCACATAGAGCGATTCTGTTAAAAACTAGTAACTTTATTTATTTTCAGTAGATCTAATTCGCACTTTAAATGGTCATTAATATGAGCCGAATCACGATAATCCGATTACTACGCAGATCCTAATCTCGTGTAAATATTGGAGCAAGACAAAATATTATCCTAATACGATTCCATTAAAGTGACCCTTTTAGACTTCCTGGTAAAAGTGCAACACTCGTTCAAGATATTTGCCAGTACTTATACGTAACAATACTTCTTTTTATACCACTTGGTTGGCAGACAAGCACACGGCCCACCTGATGGATAGTGGTTACCGTGGCCTATGGACGTGTGCATCACCAAGGTAATAGCAATCGCGCTGCCAACCCTGTTAGCACAATAGTTTCTGTGCAATCAAAGGACAAAACAGGACAAGCTTTTGGTCTTTCCACTGACAGCACTAAAAGACTCTGGCTACCCTACTCACCACCGGGCACACAACACAAGGTTATTTGGCCGTATTCTGTAATACTAACAAAAACAACAACACAAATGCGAGTTGTAAACGAACTAAATCAAGATATTTATAGTATCAATGCCTTGATAAAACGAAATATACTTCTCTTTGAACCATAACCCCTACTTAACCCACACATAATCGTTCACATACATTAAAAACAAAGCTCTCTCATTGCATATTAAATTATACTTAGGGCCAATTGAAGTATTTTAATAACGATCATAATTTATCAATACTAGCCGGTGCCCGCGGCTCCGCTCGCGTGGATGTCGGTTATCGAGACTTGTGGTCATTTATCTTTACTGGTACTCAACCGATTGCTTTGATGGTTGGTGAATGCATCCATCAACCTACAGACTAACATGAGATTTAAAGACTGACGTTTCTATCAAAATATCCGCGTCTAATTCCGTTCTGAGGGTCAATTTTGCAAATTTTTCTGATGGTTAAAATTGAGTTTTGATCCCACTTCGTACTTCTAAATGTCAAAATCGGTCTTGTAATACAATTTTGAAGAAAAAACTACGGCGAAACCAAAGGAGGGTTATGATTTTGACAAGGTATGTGTATGTATGTAGATGAGTTCATCTGTTCCCTCATAGCTATCGTTAGAAGTGTCTTGATTGTCCGCTAGTTATAAGCTATATGACGTGTCTCTTTATTTAATGTAGTGCCCTCTAGCGGTCATAAAATACTATGTTAAAAAATAAATGTGACATAAATATGCCGCGTTAGGTATCAACTAAAAGGGTTTATCAGTATCAGAATAAACGGGATATTTACCATGTTTCATTATTTTGAGTTTCCGATATTTCGGCGCTGTTGCAAGCACCATGATCACAGAGGAACTGGAGTATTGGCGGTGAACAAAGAAAAAGTTTTTTCTTCTAGGAGTAATTATATCGATCTACCCTCTTTCGAGTTCTTTTCTCGAAAGAGGGTAGATCGATATAATTATATATATTATTACTCCTAGAAGAAAAAACTTTTTCTTTGTTCACCGCCAATACTCCAGTTCCTCTGTGATCATGGTGCTTGCAACAGCGCCGAAATATCGGAAACTCAAAATAATGAAACATGGTAAATATCCCGTTTATTCTGATACTGATGTCAGTGACCATGATAGTTTAAATAAAAGGGTTTAATTTGTATATTTCAAATATGTATAAATTATGTGTTGCTTGCCCCAAAATAATATAAATAAAAAGTAGTCTGCCACCTAAGTTGTATAAAAAAATAGTACGTGTTTGGCTTAAACAAGAATTCTGAAGAAATTGAGTACAAAACTATTTAATTAATTGAACATAACCCACGTATCATCTGAAATATCTCCAATAATATACAGACACGACTAACATACAATTTTATATTTGTGTATACATACTTAATTTAGGTCCAATTGAAGTCTTTTAATAACGATTATAATTTATCAATATGGCTGTCTATAAAAATACAGTACACCTCAATTGCGAGCAAGTGCATTGAACTGCGAGCTGCGCGGGCGCTATTAGTTAGCAGATAGGTTAATTCAGGGGTTCTGAATCTTTTGAAACTAACTTTATTATTATGGATAAGAGCATGAATATGTAATATATGTTACGTTTATTTAAACTGATATAGGAGGTAATTAATTTCTGGTAATGTCTTATTTTTCGTTTAGAGCAGTATCGTGTTTGTACTACTATATCAAGTATGGTCAAAGGTGCGACTCGACACGCTAGCCTAAAAGTAGCCCGGAATATAGAATAAAGAATAAAAACTAGTTTCAATAACAATAAATGCATTGAGATTCTTTAAAAAATCCTTTTATTTTACGTGCGAAAAATCCCCACGAATACCCCGATTTTAATGCGTAACCTCTGGTAAATCATGTGTAAAGACAGTTTAACTGATTTTTATCAGTAACATCTAGCTCCAATATGTAAGAGGGCGCTCAACGACCTCTGTCCTCCGTGAGCGCGAGCCTCCCTATCCGAGGCAAGATGGGGACACCGTTGTCCCACCCCATCTCGATGACTCTGGATCAACCGGGGTGTGAGTGATATGCCACAGATAATCATGTTTCATCAAGCAAGCAGTTTCGTTAGTTTGAGTCTGACATAACCACTCTATCAGCTAAATGGTATCTGTGGGAATTTTCGCACTTCAAAAAATGCCTTTAAATGCATGTGCAAAGTGAAAAGGTTTGCAACCCCTGTTGTAAACACTCACGCGCATGTAAACATCGTGTAGGCAGTAGAAGAAAGTTGGAACGCCCTGTTTAGTAGTTTGTTTAATCTAACATGATAATATGTTGTTATACTTGGAAAATCATTAGCGAGATAAACATAAGGCCTACCATGAAGTTACGGATGAAATTTTCGATCACTGCGCACAATATATATTTATAAATTTTTTATTTCCTAAATTTTTATTTATTAAATTGTGGAACACAGGTTTTACAGAGATCTTAAAATAATAAACATAAGTGCACTATGTCCTACCACTAACATGGCGTACAAATTAAAATTATAAATCACTATGGTTAGTATTGGGACTTATAGTTATATAAAGGGGCGGTTTTAACCAAGCGGTGCGATACTTTTTCCTGTGCTGCAACATTAACACCTGGATTTCCTAATCAGCTCACGTGTTCCTTTCTTCCTATAGTCCCGGGTCCTTTAAGCGTGTTGTGGAAACCATCTAATGAGTCCGTCAAACTGAGTGCCATGTTACGTGGCTGTAGTGGTGACCTCCTTTCCTGAGACTTTTCCATCCTCTTTTTCTTCTTCTATCGTGGCAATGACGCCTTGACTCTTAGACCCTGTTCTCCCAGTTATCCTTTAACCTGCCATATGGCGAGGTGAGGTCAAATTGTTGTGTTATATGTTAAAAAAAAACAAAACAAAATATTAGGTCTTTACCTATGAAATTGCCGAAATTTTCTTAAAGATTCATGAGTTCGTTATTCCTGTACTTTAATAGCTAATTCTATTATTTATATTCTGTTTGAAAGTTGATTTCAAGATTTTACAACCCTGTATTAAATTTTGTTTTTATTGGCCGCTTGATAAATCAAATTCGATCTTCAAAAACAGTACTTCCTAAATGCTATCCATTTTAATGATAAATTCGTATGACTTTTTTACAAATGTCTCTTCTCAAAATGTAATAAAAGTGTTTATTAGCTTAATGTTGTCTCATTCATACACAAAAAAGAATCATAAATTTTGGATTTGAAATTCCTTAAGAAAAATACCAAATGTTTGTACCTACTGAAAATTGGATTTCCTCCAATTTCTTCAAAAAACGGAAATTTCACATGTAAAGACCTATTATTATATATGATCGTTGATGAAATTTGTTATAGGGGTATAGTATATCAGACCCTGATTGAAGACATAGACTATGTTTGGTCGCGATAACCGTCATCCACATGGGCGGAGCCGCAGGCAATAGCTAGTATTGTGATATTTTAACGCATTTTATCACGATTTTCTCACCATTAACTATTTCATTATTGAGCCTGAAGTTTGTATTACCTTTCAGCCTTTACATACATACATACATACATACATATACGAACGCCTTTATCATCGGACGGTTAGGCAGAGGTGAATTAACACCCACATTTCACCAATAATTGTATTTGATGCCGCGTAATAGGGGGTGAGCCCTTTGCCGTATTCCGGGCACTGTTGTTGCCTTAAACCTCAAGCATCTGAGGCAGAGTCTGGGCTGTATATATCTGTCTGATGTTAAACAGCCCTATCCCTTAGTCGCCTTGTACAACACCGCACGGGAAGAGATGGGGTGGACCAAATTCTACTCTGCCGGGAACCACGCGGCTTTCAGCCTTTAACTATTAGAATATCATCCCTATTATGGTGGAATATGGCGAAACTATATACCTACTGGATGAAACACCTTATATAACCCATATTTGCAAAAAATAAATAAATTTGATGTTCGAGTAAAAGTATAGGATGCTTCAAAAAGGGTATTAGAAAGTTTATTCGGGTAGGCAGCGCGAGTATAACGTCCCTGCCATCCCTGGTATTGCATACGTCCATAGCATAGGCCTCGGTAACCACTTCCCATCAGGTGAGCCGTTTGCTTGTCTGCCACCTAAGTGATATGAAAGAAGTTCCGGACAGTACCGTTGTGAATATTTCATTGCGTTCCTCGATACTTAGACGACCTTTAGGAGCCCTATGCTACACACCCTTATTACAACCATTAGGTATGGCTTATCTATTTTATAAATCCTTGTAGGAAGGAATTCCATGAATTTTGCTACTTTATGATCTATATTTTTTTAGTAAGGTAACTTTATAACTTCGGTAGCCTAGTGGTATGGGTAATGGACTGCTGAGACGAGGTCTCGGGTTCGATCCCAGGTTTTACCGTGGCACACACCAATGACTTTTCGATGCTTTTCGAAGTTACGTGTGTATTTATCGCAGGTTTATAAGTGCCCGGTTAATGACACCTATTACATTGGGACTTATTAAACTGGCGAAATGTAGGTGCTAGCACCTCTGCCTACCCCTACGGGGATATAGGCGTGAGTTTATGTTATGTTATGGTAACTTCATACATTGATGACCGAGCTACTGTTCTACACTGAGAAAGGAAAGCGTCATGGCAGCCACAGGACAGGCTCGCCTAGTGTAAGCTCAACGGATTTATCCTTCAATTGTATAGTTTTTGGAAATAAACTATTTACTTACTTTCTTTCTTTCTTTTCTTCTCCATTACTTTTCCTTTAATACCTAATTGATTTTCTCTCATTAAAATATTTATCGGAGTTCATTTATTTTCTTGCTGTTGAGGTATAAACTTATATTTTATCGTAATCCTCGTAATTCGTAATCGATTTTCATGGTCGGCAGCTCGAGTGTAACATCCCTGGTGTTGCATACATCCATAGGCCACGGTAACTACTTCCCATCAGGTGGACCGTGTGCTTGTTTGCCACCAAAGTGGTATAAAAAAAAAAATTTCACGTTTGAACTTTAAACACAGAGTTTATAATTAAAAGAGAGAGTTCGATAGGCATTAATGCTGGGTTATCGTAATTAAAAGTTTTATACAAAATTGTTTAAGTATATAAGTGAAAGTAGCTTTCAACTGACTGGTAGATATCGTTATATGCACCATAACATATGTAGGCAAATTCAATCATTTCTCCGGAATTTTACTCTTTTAAAGAAAGAAAGAAAGAAAGAGAGAGAAGGAAATATATTTTTATCAGTAAATTTTATATTTTGTCATCAGATCTTGGCACTGAAAATGGTACATCAGTCTCTAAATAATAAATCGATTGCTGTCCACAGAATGATAATATCTGTAATAAAATATATTTATTTGGATTTACGACACATCTATCATATTTGGCGGCAGATCTACCATATTTGACGATAGATTTACCACATTTGACGGCAGATCTACCATATTTGAGGATAGATTTACTACATTTGGCGGCAGATCTACCATATTTGCTGGCATATCCATCATATTTGGCGGGAGATTTACTATATATGGCGGCACATTTACTGTTTTGACTAGCAGAATTTTGATAACAAAATATATAAAATGGAATGTGGTCAGTTCCTTTTGCCGCAGACGTTACTAAGTTGCAAAACGTTATTCTACGATAGTTAATGACTGCGGTTTCGTTGCACTATATCTTTTTTATACGCCTGATCAATATTAATAGCATTCATAGGATATGGTTAACCACAGACATAATTTCTATAGACCAGAACTAATAATAATTTACACGGAGGTAGGACACGGCGGTATTTCCGCCCAATTGAGCAGTCCGACTGGGGAAGTACCTCCGCCCTACAGAATACCGCGGGCATAATTACTTTGTGTTGTGTTTCCAGTAATGAGTAGGGCAGCCAGAGCTCACTGGAAAATTGGTGCTGTCAGTGGGAAGACTAAAGGCTTGTCCTGCTTTGTCCTCTACACTGACGGCACAGAAACTCTGTACTTACAGGGTTGGTAGCGCGAGTGTGACTCCTCTGGTGTTACAAACGTCCATAGGCCACAGTAACCACGTTCTATCAGGTGGGCCGTGTGCTTGTCTGCCACCTAAGTGGTATAAAAAAATAAAAAGTATTGAGATGGATAAAACCTGAAGGTAATTATCTGGTTTAGGATCTATTTTATAAAGTTTTGGTCTTCCCGCTGACAGTACAAAAACTCTCTAGCGAGTTCTGGCTACCCTACTCACCGCTGGGAACACAACACGAAGTTATTATGGCCGCGGTATTCTGTAGGGCGGAGGTACTTCCCCAGTCGGACTGCTCAAATGGGCGGAAATACCGCCGTGTCCTACCTCCTATATGTTACTTTAATATATTTATATACCTATTTAGATTTATTTTATATATTTAGTTTATACGGAACCCACAAAGCATGAATTCAACTCACATTAGACTATATTTTTCTTATGATATATTTTTACGTAAAATAGTTTATAACAACAATGAGATAATCCCTCGGCATCGCTTCACAACTGCAACTCCACAGAGTATAAATTAATTAGTTCAAGCTTAGCAATACAGGATGTTCAACCTATTAGACCCAGTAAAGTTTATGAGCACCCTGTGTGTTGATGTTTATTACGTACAATCTATCTTGTTGTTATTGTACTGTTGTAAAACTGTACATTTGTGTTCGCTTGTTTAAGTGCTTATTACTCAATGATTATACGACCGATTTTGAGCAAACAAGTATACGATTATAGGCGGTTAATTTAGGAGGTAGGACACGACGGTATTTTCGTCTAATTGAGCAGTCCGACTGGGGAAGTACCTCCGCCCTACAGATTACCGCGGCCATAATAACCTCGTTTTGTGTTCCCGTCGGTGAGTAGAGTAGCCAGAGCTCACTGGGGAATTTTAGTGCTGCCAGTGGATTTTGTGTTCTGTGCTGTCAGTGGAAAGAACAAAAGCTTGTCCTGCTTTGTCTTTTACACTGACGTACAGAAACCCTCAATGCTTGCAGGGTTGGCAGCGCGAGTATGACTCTCTTGGTTTTACAACCAAGAGAGTCTTTAGGCCACGGTGACCACTTTCCATCAGGTGGGCCGTGTGCTTGTCTGCCACCTAAGTGGTATAAACAAATCCTAGTATTTAATACCAAAGACCGTTTTAAAACGCTTAGGTGGCACATGGCCCACCTGATGGAAAGTGGTAACCGTGTCTCACATGAGATTTCTTAAAATAGGTAAAAGGATACACTGCATTTTATCCCTGAAGTTGGTTCCTGTGGATCCCGAAAATATCAAATTAACACGTATCCAGCCGGGTAATATATCACACCTTTATCTGCGGAGGGTAGGCAGAGGTGAATTAACACTCACATCGATTAAGATTGTGCCGTCATTGGTGCTGATAGTTCGTTCGTCATTGCTTATAAGACACCGCATGGGAAGAGATGGGGTAGCTTAAATTCTATTCTACCGGAAACCACACAGCACGTGGTTTCACACCAAGGAGGAAATTTTTTTTTTTTTAAAACACTTAAGTGGCAGTCAAGCACACGGCCCACGTTGGAAAAGCGGTTACCGTGGCCTATGGACGTGTGTAACATGAGAGGAGGAGACACTCGCGCTGCCGACCCTTTAAACTCATAAAGTTTTTGTGCCGTCAGTGTAGAAGACAAAGCAGGACAAGCATTTATTCTTCCCACTGACAGCATAAACTCTCCAGTGAGCTCTGGCTACCCTACTTACTAACCGCTGGGAACACAACACGAAGTTATTATGGCCACGGTATTCTGTAGAGGAACTTCCCCAGTTGGATTGGCAAACAAATTCCCGCCAATTACTTAACCACAGATCACTTAATACTTTCTAAAATATTTTAGAAGCTTAGCTGTTCATAAAATAAATGGGAAGCAAAAAAAGTAAAAAACATATCGCAGAGTTTTATAAAAATATGGAACCTAATATCTCTTCACGTTTAAAGCCAGAAATAGCCTCTGCCTGCTTCAAAGTTGAGGGGTGGGGGTGAGGTGGAACTAAAGCAGAACAGAGTTCTTATTCAACTTGACCAATTGTAACATAACTGCTCGCGTTCGTGTTAGCCGACGTAGTTTTACTTTCCATGTTATTTTTTATATACAACTTGGGTGGGACAAGCACACGGCCCACCTGATAGAAAGTGGTTACCGTGACCTGCTAACGTGCTATCGACCCTGTAAGAGCAGAGAGCTTCTGTGCCGTCAGTGCAGAACAAATAATCAGGACAAGCCTGCTTCCCACTGACAGCACAAAAACTTTCCAGTAAACTCCGTCTACCCTACTCACCGCCAGGAACACAGGATATTATAGCCGTGGTATTCTGTAGGGTAGAGGTACTTCCCCAATCGGACTGCTCTATTGGGACGGAAATAACATCGTGTCCTACCTCCTGGTAAAATGTGTACCGCCTATCATCCCTCTCTTTTTTCCCGGGTTGGATGAGGATTCGGTGCTTCCGACACCCAAAGGGGCCATTTTAAAACTGTAGATGGCCCATATCAACCGGGATGCAAGGAATCAGCGTCGGTAGCTTAGTGGCTAAGGACTCGGCCTTACGATCGAAAGGTCCCGGGTTCGAATCCTGACCATTACACTACCGAGGTAAACCCACTCATAACGCAAGCAATTTAGAGTAGCTGGAGAGGTTCGGTCTTAAGATTATAAATAGAAATATGGTCTAGGCTACTGTAGAACCTGATATCTGAAGATTTCCTTCTTCCTACAGTCCCGGGGCCTTTAAGCGGGGCGTGAAAAAGCATCTGATGAGGCCGCCAAGCTGAGTGCCACCATTGTAGCACTTAGTGTCTGTAATGGTGACCCTCTTTCCTGAGATTTTGCCTTTAGCTTACCATCAGGCGAGGTGAGGTCAAGTTGGCGTGTCCTATATTAAAAAAAAAGACCCAAGTCGGCGTGCAATGTTGTTCTTCCAAGTCAGCTCAATAACCGTGGGTAGCGATATCTGAGAAAGTTTCCGCACGAAATAAAGTACCATCTTTCTAAAATTCCACATCTCCTGACGTTAAAACTGCATTTAAAGCTCATTGTCAAGTAGCATAATATGCTAGGGTGGAATTGGGTGGAACAGGGTGGATGCAGAACTAGCTCAAGGTCGACTGAACGAGCCACCAGCCATCTTGATTTATGAAGTTCATTCTTGAACGCATTTATTTATGTCGTTTAGAGCATCTGTTTTGTAGCAACCTAGTTGTGTATTTGTTCGTATTTTACTGGTATTTTGTAGGTTTAGTTTTTACATTAGTACTCGGAAGACGGCAATAGGCTCACCCCCTATTTCGTGGTACCGAATTCAATGATTGGTGAAATGTGGGTGTTAATTCACCTCAGACTAACCCGCTGTGGAATGACCTCCCTGCTGCGGTTTTCCCAAGCACCTACAATATGGGGTTCTTCAAGAGGGGCATCAGAAGGTTTCTTCATGGTCGGCAGCGCGAGTGTGACACCCCTGGCGTTGCATCCGTCCATAGGCCGCGGTAACCGCTTCCCACCAGGTGGGCCGTGTGCTTGTCTGCCAACTAAGGGGTATAAAAAAAAACCCGCCGGGACGGCCCCAAGTCCACAACCCCTTGAGATAAATTTGCGCCAGAGCCTCGCGGTTTCATCGGAAGGAGTACTCTTCGATCAAATTACGAGCCAGTGGTCTAGCAGGTGACATTCACTTGTGCCTGAAAATGGTAATAGGACCTCATGCAGACAAAAGTACTGCAATAATGCTTCAAATAACCTGTCTTTAACCTACTGTAAATTAAAATAAAGTTTAAAAGCAGGATCTAAAAATACACCCAGCTATCAACTGTCCACTCACAACGTAGAGATGGCATAAAAATAACGATAAGTAGCGTTGCAATAACGATACTCATTATCGTTACAATAACCGTTTACGGCTCGTGAACCCGCGCAGTTTGCTGTGCATGACCAAGTAGTTATTTATTTATTGAACTTTGTGACGGGTATGTATATTCATTAAACGTTGTACATGTATCTGAGTTATATATACATACTTACATTGAATAATGGTTACTTTATTTTTTTATAGTATTGAAGTGACAAACATGCGCAAGGCGTATTTGATGGTAAGTGATTACCGTGAACTTGACTACCTAATGCAACATGTATACCGGCAATGCAAATAAGAAAATGGGACCAAGAGAGAAAGATAATATCTTTACAGTGAATATCAATTATGAGGGTACTTTTTCATATAAGACACGTCAATATTAATCTTCTCCTCATCTGATGGTAAGCTGAAGGTGAAGTCTCAGAAAAGAGGGTCACCATTATATACGTATACTATGTTACAATGGTGACACTCAGCTTGCCTCATTATATACCTTTTAACTCTCCGCTTAAAGGACCCAGTACTGTAGGAAGAAGGAAACACGTGAGCTAGTAATAAATTCCTGGTCGTACGAATACCGAAAAGGCAAAACAAGTATTGTAACGAGTGTCAAGTTATTAGTTAATGCATCGGTAAGGACTAATTCACATCACTAAAATGAAAAAGTACAACATCACATTATCTCATCCAACACATTTAAAAAAAGAATTTCCTGTTAGCCCAAATATGGCGCACTGCCATCTAGCGGTAATCATTTGCAACAGGAAGTTACGTCACGCACGTCCCAACTCCCGAACCGAGTCAATTTGGCATCCCTTTGATGTGTGGAGCGCATATCTGTCAGTTTTGTCACACTTGTCAGTGGATACTGCGAAGTGTTTGAACTTCAAAACAAATTATTCACATTTATTGGAATGTTACGTATTTGCGTTGCATCTGAGACATCGAAACTCGGGGTCCGATTACTCGTCCTTTTTTGCTTTTGCTTAAACGGCTTTTACGGGGCCGACAATCGTCTGAACTCCCAATCGCAGCTTTAGCGCCGGCAAAAGCCTCGCAGGTGTACTTACTGCCCTTTAAGTGATGTAGTTTCCGAAGATATATTGTGAGGCCTCAGGCCTCAAAAACATCGCTGTCCACATCCTAACAAAACTAGAAAATCAGTTCGATGATTTCTAAATTAATTTCAAAATTAATAAATTGCTATCCAGCTAAAATATCTATACTAGAGATGCCACGAATATTCGGCAACTATTCGGTATTCGGCCTATTCGGCTACTTTTTTAGGTATTCGGTATTCGGCCGAATAATTGGTACTATTCGGCCGAATACCGAATACCAAATCATGTACAAAAAAGACATCATATTATTCAAGATTTGTATTTATTACCAAATTACAATACTTTAATAAGTAAAATTCATCAGTGGTAAGTAGTTATGGATAAAAACTTATTGTAATTTGTCGTGAATGGCGCTTCGGCCGACAGCGTTGCAGAATATTCGGTATTCGGTATTCGGCCAAATCACTATTCGTGGCAACTCTAATCTATACACTCACAAAGTTTCTTATTGACACGATAATTCGTTTACAGATAGAGTTGGAATACCTAAAAATAGTTGAAATCCACACGTTATGTAGTCTAACTTGTGTATTGAAATAAAACAAACTGTGACGAAAATATTAGTTCCTTCCACCTATCAATAATGCACCTTAACTCAACATGACAGAGTTCAAAATGCAAATTTACCATGTACAGTAAAATATTTCTTTTAATATGTTTTGAACTTAGAACGTATTTAGAAATGAGTGAATGAGTCAGTTAAATGAACTCTTTAGAAAACAAATGAGCGTTGATGAGGCGTTAAGCTCGATTTCACGTTGTGAATGAACTAATTTGAATGTAAATGTCGCGAAGTTTTGGAATAATGGGATTACCGGATTACGACTCACGAGATTGTGCTTGGTAAAGGCACAGAATAAATAATGTAAAGGCTAAAGTTGCCTTTTGTAAGTACTATGAGAATTTGGTAAAAGGTAGAACCGTGAATTTTTAAACAGTTGCTGAATTATTGTAATTTTCCTATGATGTAAAGATGGCCGACAAGAAAAATGAGTTTGGTGCCTAGTCTGTTTATTTTATTCGAGGAAACGCTTTCGTATTTTTTTTAAGTTAGGTACCTAAAATGTTTTGTACATTTAAAACCATTTTTATCAAGAATATTAAAATTTATATTTATGTACAGATAGGTAGATACTATTAAATCTTTATGAAAGATATCGTAGATTTTATCACCAGCAGATTTTTTGCCGAGTTTGTCATTAATAATTGTAATTAGTTCGTTAAATTTACATTCCAAACAAATTACTTACTTGAATATAATTTTACGAGTGGCTCCAGAACATCAAACCAATTAACGTCTAATTAGATTACTTATTATGACTGTCGCAAAAAGAGTGAGTCAAATGAATGGTTCTATATTAATGAATGAAAAGATGAATTAATGTGTCTTTTAGAATATGAATGAACGACTAATTACAAAAATGTTTTGACAGAAAATTTATACTTATTTTTTTAATACATTTTTTCTTGTAACAGCTCAATGGTGTTAAATTGCAAAGATTTTTTATCCGACAGCGCCAGGGAGGGTAATATCTTACGGGCGTAAGTATGTATGTACCTAGTTTTCTTGTGTTCCTTCTACGGACTTAACGGTAGGACAGATTTTGATGATTGGGGTCTCAAATGAAAGGTATTAATCTCCCGAGTGTCATAGGGTATATAAAGTACAAAAATATGTTCAAATTTATCGAATAGGGTATCAAAATAAAGCGAATTAAAAGGAGATAATTTGTCGATAATGAACACATATATAAGCTCATCACTAGTAAATAAATTCAACTTATTGTTAGACAACTACCAACTACCAAGCGGTTCGGTGACTCTTTCCTTTGTCGCACCATTGAGGTCTGGAACTTACCAGGTCACGTGTTTCCTTCTTTCTACAATCCCGGGTCTTGTAAGCGGGGCGTGAAAAAGTATATGATGAGGCCGTCAAGCTGAGTTGTCACATGGTATATGTAAGTAATGGTGACCCTCTTTTCTGAGACTTTGCCTTCAGCTTACCATCAGGCAAGGCGAAGTCCAATTGACGTGTCATATATAAAAAATCTACCTACCTATCTGCAATGGTGGTGCGTGCGTGATATCCTTACTAATATTATAAATGTGAAAGTAACTCTGTCTGTCTGTCTGTCTGTCTGTCTGTCTGTTACGCTTTCACGCCTAAACCACTGAACCGATTTTGCTGAAATTTGGTACAGGGGTAGATTAGATCTTGGGAAAGGACATAGGCTATGTTTTGTCGCGATAACCGACATCTACGCGGGCGGAGCCGCGGGCAAAAGCTAGTACTAAATAAAGTTCATAAAAGCTTATCATAATTAAACTGACACCAAATAACAAGATCATTCTTATGATAGTGATACGATACGAACTTATCTTAAAAAGAACCCGTGGTTATAACAAGTTAATCTTCATCTTAAACATTTCTCGACTACAAAAGGTCGCGACAACCACATCAGTATTATTCTGCTTGGCAATCATTTTAATCGCAGTCGTAACGTGAGTAGGAAGTAAGGAGAAAGAATAAAAAATTATGACACAAAATATGCAAATAGATTGATAAAGTATTTACTTACATAATAATACCACAAAAACTATTTGGAGTCTTACTGGGCATTAATGCCGTCAATGTATTCTATAATAGACTTGTCCGAAAACATTACCTACAGCATATAACGGTTAACATATTAACATATAACATAGAAAATATCACTGAAAGCCTCTCTTAATAAAAGTCTATCACCATAATATTAAAAACGATCACCATTTTAGTAAAGGAAGGCTAATTCATTCATCACCTATTATAGATCTGTTCCAATTTGAGCCTTGATTGAATGCTTTTTTTTTATATAGGACACGCCAACTTGACCTCACCTCGCCTGATGGTAAGCTAAAGGCAAAGTCTCAGGAAAGAGGGTCACCATTAATGACACTAAGTGCTACAATGATGGCACTCAGCTTGGCGGCCTCATCAGATGCTTTTTCACGCCCCGCTTAATGGCCCCGGGACTGTAGGAAGAAGGAAACACGTGTGCTGGTAATGAATTCCAGGTCTTGGTGGTGCGGCAAAGAAAAGAGTCACCGAACCGCTTGGTTCTTGCTCGTATATTCTGCACAGTGTGAGGGTGACATCTAAGGCCTGCACGTGTTGTCCTATGTAGGAAAGGAGATGGTGGGATTAGTTGGAAGAGCTCGTCAGAACACTCACTGTTTTAAAAGACCACAATGTAAATATTCTTACTGGAAGATTATGTTACGAGATTACTGTTTTTGACATTTTATTAGTTTTGTCTTCTTGTTGGGTTTTTCAGGGATGTTAATATAAAAAATTTACAAATAAGTCTTAAAAAAAAGGCCAACTCCTTAACCACTCCTTAACCACTTAACACGGTTAAGGAGTTGGCCTTTTTTTTTTTACGTGCTCAAAATCCCCACGATCGAAAGGTACCGGGTTTGAATTCTGACCATTACGCCACTGCATAATGGCCAGACTACGACCTGAACCCACTTCTTGCACAAGCAATTTAGCTTGGAGTGGTTAGAGGGAATAGCATTTATTGCGGTTATAATATTCTGTTTAAAATATCTTGACATCTAGTCAAAAATCACAATCACTTAAATGATAATAGCCATGAAAACTTACAACGTCCCCTCCATCATCAAATAAATATATACTATAAGTATATATATATATATACTAGCTGACCCACCCCAGCTTCGCCCGGGGTATATTTTGAAGCTTCATATCCCTTTGAGCCCGTATGTTTTACACTTCAAAATATGCATGAAAACACAGGCATATATGTTCTGTCTGACGTTTTGACCCGGTTACGCCTACCCGTCGTCACAAGCTGACTTCGCAAGACAAAATAATAAAAGGTATGTTTTTTATATATGTAGACACGTCTTTTAGACTTCGCCTTGCCTGATGGTAAGCTAAAGGCAAAATCTCAGAAAAGAGGGTCACCATTACTTACATATCATATACCATGTTATAATGGTGATACTCAGCTTGATGACCTCATCATGTTATGCTTTTTCACGTCCCGCTTACAAGACCCGGAACTGTAGGAAGAAGGAAACACGTGAACTGGTAATGAATTTCAGGCCTTAATGGTGCGACAGAGGTAAGAGTCTTGAAACCGCTTGGTTCTTGATCGGATAAGTAATGGTTATGGTCCATGAACTTTTTGTATCTGTTTTTGTTATTTAGACTATTTAAGTAGGTACTGAAATAATTTTTAATTACTACAATGTTAACAAGAATTCAAACCGATGTCAGCGTCTTTCATACTAATTTACGGTTTCAGTCAATCACTACGACCCGAAGTTTTTATATGGCCCCAAAACACACCCATCATCTCATCAAATATACTGCCCCTTAACTAAAGCTCCAAAGTGTTCCAACACCTGATAATAACACCAGTTAGTAGTAGGTATTCCCGGAGACTAGACCAATTCTCCAAACCACCACCTCCCCCCTGTCATTCCCTCCCCCCGCCATGCCCTGTCTCTCGGCTTCAAGGTGGACGGTCACGGCTAAAAAAAAAAAAAAAAAAAAAAAAAAGTTTGGTGTCTATTCGGGGGTTTTCGGCCATGCCGAGTCGATTGCGCTAATCCGTTTTCGCGTACGACGCACCGTTACAAAGTTACAGAAACGTAATCTGAGGTAATTGACGAACAATTGATAACGGCCGACCCTTGATAACGACCAGCCGTCGTCGCTCAATGTTATCTCGGGTCTGTTGTCTTTTTTGTCAATGTCTGCGTCATAGCCAATGATGACTAAACCTATGATGTAAACGGGTATGTATTTGATTTAAAAAAAAGTCCTTTCGCAATACTAATGTTCTTTATTATTTTCAAAACAATATTTGAATAACTTACTTAATATGATATCGTTATACAGCGTATTGTTAGTGAACAGGTGCTGGAAATCGGCTAATGACATACCATAATGTTTATAGTATAAATACATTAAACAATATTCGCCACATACTGGAGTGTAATCGTTTTGGATTCGATTAGTGTTGTAATTCCATACTCTGCAATTTCGATCTAAAAACGTACGATGGAAACCTGTGGGTGCTCTACCATAGGAATCAAAGTACTGACCAACTCCATTCGCGTCTATGTGTATAGCAACCCAGTGAGAACCAGGCTTATTGTCGCTATCTAAGTTGCTTATGATATATGTAGGCATATCTACATGAATCGGCAAGCGATTTGCGGCATAAACATTACATTCACTTTTTGAATCCACTTGTCTCAAGTATCTCCGTATTTCTAATGTATTCATGATCGCGTTACGATGTTATCAGGCTCGTAGATTATAAGCAAATAATGAGATCAACAATAATTTAACATATTATAGGGTCTACAAAAACTTTTGTTTTAACTGTAACATGACGTACGAGCTCCCTTTGCTCGCTCCCGCGCATAATAATTTCACTCATAATGAACATTGACCAAATTGGTCTGGTCTATGACAGAGTATCTTAACATACACTGCATTTCGAACATTCACGGTAACATAATATATACAAACACATTGTTAATAAAACAAAGAAATACTTTGTATGAATATATTTTATTGAAAGGATCAATATACAATAATGCAGACTTATTTCTAAAACATATTTAATTCTAATACGCGCTTAATTCTAATACACACTTAATTTTAAAACATTTAAGTTTACTTAACTACTATAGTCAACAGAAATGTTACGGTTTTTATCGATTTCTATAACATTATCAAATTCTGCATAGACAATACAATTAATAGTTTGTGTTAAAGCCGTATCAAAGCGAACTTCTATTCTTACGCTACCATGTTTTATAAGGTTCCAGTGATTAGAAGCATTCGCTGATAAGTCAGGTGTTAAATCGAACGCTAGCAGACAAAACCCTTTGGAATATTGATCTCTAGATATCCCGTTGCCTTCATTAAGGAAATGTATACCTGTACCCGAGAACAACGTATGATAACTAGAAGTAAAAATATTATTCCCAAATGATGGTTGTAAAGCTTTTGAAGGTATTTGTTGTCCGTCTATGTATAAACAAAATGTACTAATATCAAAATTTTCAAAGTTAAATGGGTTTTTAGAGAGATTTCCATTGAATGCTGCATTATTCACAAAACCAACTATACACCGTTTAGGTACTTGACCAAGGAATATGTTATCAAGAGTTTTACCCTGAACACCTGATGGTATCGTTAAAACTTTAACTTCAGCTCGTGTGATAGGATATTTAGCTGTCGTAGATGATAACACTTTTTGATGTGCAAGTAACACAGTTGGATTAATTCGTGCTCTACGAACAATCAGGGTTGCATCTGTAATAGTAACTTTAAATAAAATAATAAATAAACTGTTATCTGGGAATATGACTAAGTAGGTAGGGATTTGTGGTTATCGAATACAACAAAAAAGTTCAGTTATCTGAGGTATTTAGCTTACAATTCAAACAAATTGGTTCGCTATCTGAAGGTAAATTATCTGAGGATATCATTACTACGTTTCTAAAAGCAACGAGATATGCGCTGTGTATAAAAGAGAGCCCTCTCTCTCACTAAACTCAGTTAAAACGTTGTAGTCAACAGTGGATAAGTTAGTACACTATAATAAAAAGACCAAAGTACAAGTTTGATAACTGAATATCATAGTATTCTTCATACATTACAGTGTGCTGTTCATACGTTGTGGTTACTATGGCTGTAAGTATTATCATATTTCAAATAGTGTTCTTAATTACATTTATACTTTTTTATTCGTGTGTCCATGTCAAATTTTTCAAAAAGATATTTTATATTGTTTCAGTTTCTAGATAATACATATAAACAGTTTTACTATCCAGGGGAAGAGGATGAGCGCAGTGACGAAGAAGGTACTCTGGAGTACAAAGTAAAGAACGCCATTCTACTAAAAAGGAAGAAAGACATAGAGGAATTCTTTGAGAAATCGAAGAAGAAGAAGAAGGCCTCCAAAAAGTCATCTACTGTTGGACGCTTATCAAACGGGGGTACAGCATATATCTCTACAAACAATGACGATGGAGATAATGCATCCCACCTCATAAAAATTGAAATTTACGATCTGAAGAAGACTAAAGAAATTGCACCGACGGAGCTATGGAAACATGCCGAGCTGCGTGTAAAATATTATACAGCAAACGATGGGGACAAGAATCTAAACAAAGTACGTGATATCATATACGATATAACTAAACAGCTCGCTGCTACCGAAGATTGTGCTAAATACTTCATGAATAATTGAAGTAGTGAAGATACACAGAGACTTCTACCTTAATTTAGTTTTGATAGTGTATGAACTATTGTGTAGTACAATCTATCTAGTAAAACAGTGCGTATTCAAGAATCCTTGTGTTAAATATAAAGATTAATAGTGATACACCATGGATACATTAAACTGTGACTTATATAATTCGGAACTCGTGGTGCTTGCTGAGGAAGTGTCGTTAGATTTTATGTCATCTGAATTCAACCAGGAATTTCATATATCACAAACTGGAAAAGGAAAAAGAAAATCAGAATCTGTGACAACAACAGAAGAAGACTCAACTGCAAAAAGAATACATCTTGAAGCACCATCCACATCATCAGTGTTTTTTCAAACTGTGAGTACAGAAAGTTATGATACAATTAAATGTTCACAGTGCAATGTGTCGATAAAAAAAAAATTTTTGAGTAACCATTTGAAAAGTAATACACATAAAAATAATTCTTTAAAGAATGATTCAGAGTTAAGAAATGTTAAAATAGTTGAAAGTGCTTTCGGAAATAGAGTTATTACGTATAGAATTAAATCTGATATCATTATTCACAACAATCCACAACCTTTTCAAACACCTGAATTATTTTTAAAAGAAATCAAAGATGTCGTATTTACTTTACTTGAACGATGTATCATAGATCTTTTTATTGTAAAAGTAAATTTTATCCTCAATGCAGACTTTATACAGCTAACTAAAAACTTACGTAACACATTCGACTTCCAAATAACTAATTACGTTTTCAGTCGTGGTGATGATAAAGATATGATTTTTTCTTTAATAACTTCTGAAATAAGTACTAAAATTTCAAATTTTGAAAAAAAAGATAGTGGTTGGAGTTTACTAAAAATAAATTACATGGATATGAATGTTAATAAATTTAACCCATTGCGGGGCTCCTTCTACATAGACCTACCATTAGACATAAAAGTTAAAAAAGCAGTAATAAATGTACAAAATAGGGATAACGAATGTTTTCGATGGGCAGTTTTATCAGCATTATATCCAGCTAAAACCCATGTTGACAGGGTAACATGTTATATTCCTTATAAAAATAAATTAAAATTTGGTAATATTTCATTTCCTGTAAAATTGAAAGACATTAATAAATTTGAAAAACTTAATGATATTAGTATAAATGTTTTTGGTTTAGATTACGATTCTAGAAAAAAGAAAAATATTGTGGTTGGCCCGTTATATTTTACAAAAGAAAAAAAAAACATCCATTTAAACTTATTATACATAACTCAGGCTAACAGAGGTCATTATTGTTATATAAAAAATATTTCAAGGTTAGTAGCTCAACAAATTTCATCAAGTAAATGTGCAGTTCATATTTGTGATGGTTGTTTGTTAAACTTTACATCGCATAATAATTTAAAACAACATCAAGAAAAAGATTGTTTCCACATTTCAACAAAACTACCATCGGAATCTAATAAAAAAAGTAATTGGTTTAATGAGTTAACACCTTCGAACCAAATATCATTTAACAATTATGAACGAAAATTAAGAGTACCCTTCGTAATATACGCTGACTTTGAAGCTTTTTTGAATCCTATTAACGGATGTTCTAATAACCCAAATAATTCATCAACCGAAAACATCCAAAAACATGAAACGTATAGCTTTGGCTATTACATTAAATGTTCATATGATGATAGGCTTTCAAAGTATAGGTCACATACTGGTAAAGATTGTGCACTTATGTTTATGAAAATGATAAAAGATGATTTAGTTAATATCTGTAAAAAAAATACATTTGTTAAAAGTCCGTTACCATTAACGGAAGAAAATATTAATATGTCTAATCAAACTAAAGTCTGTTATATTTGTAATCATAGTTTAAATGAAAATTTTGAGATTTGTTATAATTGGTTTACTGGTTTATATGAAGGAGTTGGACATACACATTGTTCTAAAAAGTATAGAGTACCAAACTTCGTACCCATATTTCTACATAACTTGGGTAACTATGATTCGCATTTTATTGTTCATGGTCTCAATTTTGAAGATGGTAATATAGAAATCATTCCTGAGAATAAAGAAAAGTACATTTCTTTTTCAAAAATATTAAATATTAATAACCGTGTTATGAAATTAAGATTTCTTGATTCTTTTAAATTCATGTCTAGTAGTCTAGAAAAATTGGCTCAAAATTTATTATTGGAACAATTCAAAGAACTCAAATTAAATTTTCCATGTGAGGAAGACTTTCGGCGCTTAATACGTAAAGGTATTTATCCTTATGAATATATGACTTCATTCGAATGTTTAAACTTAACATGTCTGCCTACTCCTGACAAATTTTATAGTTCGTTAACTGATATGCATGTTACTGAAAATGATTACCAGCATGCTCAAGATGTATGGCATCATTTCCATTGTAAAAATATGAAAGAATACTCTGATTTATATTTAAAAACAGATGTTTTATTGTTGGCCGATATATTTGAAAATTTTAGAGATGTGTGTCTTAAAACATATGAATTAGACCCAGCCCATTATTATACAGCACCGGGTTTGAGTTGGGATGCCATGTTAGTACATACTAAAATAAATTTAGAGTTGTTAACTGATATAAACAAAATTACTTTTATTGCAAAAAATATTCGCGGTGGTATATCTCAATGTAGTAACAGACATGCTAAAGCAAATAATTCTTATATGTCAGAATATGATCCTTCTGTACCATCTTCTTTTCTAATGTATCTGGATGCAAATAACCTTTACGGTTGGGCTATGTCTCAATGTCTCCCTACTGGAAAATTTGAATGGGTTGATGTTAATACTAACTTTCATGTTCCTGACGATGCTGATTATGGTTTCATTTTGGAAGTGGACTTAGAATATCCAAAACATTTACACGACTTACATTCGGATCTGCCGTTATGTCCTGAAAATATATGTTATGGTGGTAGTAAAGACAAAAAATTGATTCCAAATTTAAATGATAAAAAGAACTATGTCATTCATTATAGGAATCTTAAACAATGTTTGAAAAGAGGACTTCGTTTGCTTAAAATTCACAAAATTCTTAAGTTCAATCAATCAGCGTGGTTAAAAGTTTATATAGATTTGAACACTCGCATGCGTTCATTGGCAACTTCAGATTTTGAAAAAGATTTCTTTAAATTAATGAATAACTCTGTTTTTGGTAAAACAATGGAAAATGTTTTAAAACGAGTAAATGTAAAATTAGTGAACCGTTGGACAAATTGTGGGAAAACTCAGGGAGCTGAAACTTTAATAGCAAGACCTGAATTTCATAGTTTATCTGTATTTTCAGAAGACTTAATCGCTGTACAATTAAACAAAACACAAGTTTTATACAACAAACCGATTTACCTTGGATTTTGTATTTTAGATATTTCAAAAACTTTAATGTATGACTTTCATTATGATTTTATGAAAGAAAAATATATGGAAAATATTAAACTATTATATACAGATACTGATAGTTTAGTATACCAGATATTTACCAATAATTTTTATCATGATATTAAAGAAAATTTAGAAAATTACTTTGATACATCCGATTATCCTCCTGACAATATATATGGTTTACCTCTAATAAATAAAAAGCGATTAGGGTTTTTTAAAGACGAAAACAATGGAAAAATTCTTAAAGAGTTTGTAGGACTTCGAGCAAAAATGTATGCTATGGACGTACAAAATAAATTTATAGCTAAAGCAAAGGGTGTTAATAAATGTGTTACAAAAAAATTTACTTTAAATGATTATAAAAGCTGTTTGTTAGAAGAAAAAATACATTATAGTGAAATGTTAAGATTTAAGTCAATAAAACATACTATATACACACAAAAAGTTAATAAAATATCTCTTTCGCACAATGACACTAAACGATACATATTGGAAGACGCTATCAATACCCTAGCTTGGGGGCACTATAAAATTAAGAACATTTAACTTTTTATGTATGTTGTAAATATAAATAATAAATATTCTACAATCTACTGCCGCAACACGCTTGCTTCGTGCTTTAATTGTAATATAAATATGTTTTTAAGATTGCTATAAATGTTTGTCCTTATAGGTCTCTCTATTATAAGATTGTGTAATAATTATATAAAATAAAATTTAACAAATTTGTTTATAATATTGTGCCATAAATTTTTATCATTATAAGTCTGTCTATTATAAGATTGTATAATAAATGTATAAAATATAGTAAATTTGTTTATATGATTGTGTTATAAATGTTTATCATTATAAGTCTGTTTAAGTAATATTTTTTTAAAATAAAATATATAAATGCTTATTTTCTTAACAAATTGTTTCATTCTTTGTCTAAATCGTAACTTACTTAGACGTTTTTCAAAATGATCCACTTCAATCATCCATTTACTGCGATAGTTGCTGGTCCAAGTGGATGTGGAAAGTCAGTCTTTGTAACAAATTTTATAAAATTTGTTAAAGATGTTTGTAACACAAATTTTGATCAAATAACATGGTGTTTTGATGAAATGCAACCTTTATACAATATACGAAATGTTAATTACATCCAAGGCATACCAGATCTAACTATGTTTAGTGGAAAGGATCCTCAACTCCTAATAATTGATGACTTAATGAGAGAGTCTGATGGACGTATTGTTGATATATTCACAAAAGGAAGTCATCATAGAAATTTAAGTGTGTTTTACATATCACAAAATTTATTTCATCAGGGAAAAGGTCAACGAGACATATCTCTGAATTCAAGTTATATAATTTATTTTAAAAATCCAAGAGATAAAACACAAATACGATACTTGGCACGACAAGTATTTCCAGAAAATCCAAAATACTTGGAAGATTCTTACAAAGACGCAACTAACAATGCACATGGATATCTTATGATTGATTTAAAACAAGAAACAAATGACATGTGTCGTATTAAAACAAAGATATTTCCATGTGATGGATATTGCACTGTTTACATACCATCAAAAGGGTTTAAATATAGTAGAAATCAACAGATATCCATTAGTTACTAACAATGCATGGAAGCACAAAGACGCATAAAGGCCTATTAAGCGCTCTGATTACACTTAAACCAAAATATCAAAAAGCTCTTTTAAAAGCCTGCGATGAAGAAGAAATAAATTGTATTTGTGAATGTATTCATAACGTTTTACAAGGAAAAATAGAATTGAAAGAAAAAGAAAGATCAAAATTGAAAAAATACAAAAATATTCTACGAAAAATAGTACGGAAGGGATCACACAAAATTAGAAAACATTTAATAATACAAAAAGGTGGTGCATTTCTACCACTAATATTGGGTTCTGTTCTAAGTGCCTTGGTTAGTACACTTGTCTAAGAAAAATGGATAATGCTAAAAAAATGTTACTCATCGATCCATCTCTATTAGAAAAGTTAAAACAACCTAACGCGGTTGATACTCCATTATCTCGTTTAGACACAGATATGCAAAACATTTTAAATAGCGATATGGATGATCGAAAGAAGTGTATTTTATATTTACAAACTCTACAAAGATATTTAAACTTCACTAAAGAGGAGCGACAGCCCTATGAAATACCAATAATAAATCAAGACTCGAAAAGATCGGTGAAGTATATTACTGATGATGAAGATAATATATCTACAGTCCATTCTAACACATCAGTAAAGGAAGTAAGTTTGCAAGAAACTAATGAAGGACCATACACATCTAATTACATTTTAAAACTTATACCAAAATCCTATATAAAAAGGGGGGAATCACTGTTGAACTTACTCTCTTTGAATAAATATAAGATTAATTGGGATGAGACAGGCACTGTGGTTATAGATGGTCAAAAAGTTCCTGAAAGTAATATTGTTGATTTGGTAAATGATTCATTGAGGACACTTAAAAATAGTGAACCTACTGGATGGCAAAAATTCGCTACAGCTTTAAAGGAAATCAAAGTACCGCTTATATATATTGGTAACACAAAAAGGTCTGAATATATTAAAAAGCTACAATCACAAGAGCATCAAGATTCAATCCCAGCAGATGAATTATTTTCTACACCAATAACTGAAAGTAAATTTCGTAAAAAGATAAAAAGAAAAATAGATTGGGAAAAATGGACCCCATATTAGAATTAAATAAGATTTATTATGATTCTTCACATCCTGCAGGGTACAGTAGCCTTAGCAAATTAACCAAAGCAATGAAAGGTAAATTGAAAAGAGATGATGTGAAGAACTGGTTAAAGTCACAAGAAACATATACATTACATAAACCTGTACAAAGAAACTTTTCAAGAAATAAATATATTTTATCTAATATTAACGAACTGTGGCAGGCTGACTTGAGTGATATGAGAACTTACTCAAATTATAATGATGGGTTCAACTATATTCTTTGTGTTATTGACGTGTTTAGTAAATATGCCTTTGCGAGACCAATGAAAAAGAAAAACTCTGAAACAATCAAAGCATGTTTCGAGAGTATATTCATGGAAGCTAAAGTTACACCTACACATATACAATCTGACAAAGGGACAGAATTCGTATCCAAAGACGTACGAAAATACTTTACTTCAAAAAATATTAATTATTATACTACTAATAATCCTGATATTAAAGCAAGCATTGTAGAAAGATTCCAGAGAACTCTAAAGATGAAAATGTGGCGGTATTTCACACATAAGAACACGCATAAATATATTGATGTTTTACAAGATTTGCTGTACTCGTATAATCATAGTTATCATTCTAGTATCAAAATGTGTCCATCTGAAGTTAATCGTGATAATATCATTACTGTATGGGAAAATTTATATTACAAGAAAGGAAAAGACAAACCTTCTAACATCGCTTTATCGAAGTTTCGCGTTGGTGAGTTTGTCAGAATAACGAAACATAAACATATTTTTCAAAAAGGTTATGAATCTAACTGGAGTGATGAAATATTCATAATATCTTCCGTAATTCGCCGGTCTCCATGGTTAGTATACACTCTTAAAGACCTAGAGGGCGAAGAGATAATAGGAACTTTCTATGAAAAAGAGTTACAGAAAGTCATCTTTGACCCCACTGCCAATTTTAAAGTAGATAAAATAATACGTTCTCGATATTCTGGTGTTAGAAAAGAAGTGTTAGTCAAGTGGAGAGGTTATCCAGACAAATTTAATAGCTGGGTCTTGGCTACTAATTTGAAAGAAATATGAACAAACAAAGCTTTTATCTAACTTTACTAAGTAATAGTTCCATGGAATACTTTCCAGATAACAAAACATCAATTTTTTCCACAAAATTACCGAAACCAATAATACTAGAAGGAGAATGGAAGGTTGGCGTTGTGGAATTCCAGTATCCATGCACCATGTTTACGGTTCAAGAACATGAAAATGTTATATACATTGCAAAATTAGCACAAATGCCTAATGAAAAAAAAGAATCTCTAATATATTACAAAATACACATTCCAGCAACGAATTATGACAATATTAATCACATTTTAAAGGCAATGAATAATATTCGAGAAAAAATAAGATTTCGTTATGATGAGATATCAAAGTTTGTTGTGGTTAGTGTATCAGATGAAAATATAAAATCCATAACATTATCATCCAGATTAGCCCTTCAATTAGGTTTTGAACCAAATAGAAACTTAGTAGAAAAAAATATAGGAAAATGTCCAGCTAATTTACACTTAGGCTTACCATCGCAAATATTTGTTTATTGTGATATAGTTGAACCACAAATTGTTGGGGATGTGATGACTCCACTTCTGCGAATTATACCATTAGATCCCTCGAAATACATTTATGGTGCTAATAAAATGCATGTTTTTTCTCCACCCCATTATTTGCCTGTTATGCGTAGAGAATTTGATACCATTGAAATAGATATAAGATCAACCACTGGTCAAAAGATACCATTCCAATTTGGGACAGTGTGCATTAAACTTCACTTTCAAAAATTATAATGTATTCTCAACATGATAATATCTCATGTCCTTACCAACACTATTATTCCCATCAATTAAATCCCGACTCAAAGAGGTCGGTACCAATTTAAAACGCAGAGCTGATAAGAAAATAAATAGCATCAACATGTCTGGATCAGGATATATAACGAAACGGAAACGTCTTTCTACATTCATTCCTTCGATAACAGCGAGAGTGAAAGCCGCAAAAAAATTGAAAAGTGATCATATTAAAGATATATTTTCGAATTAACTATGTCTTTTTTACATAGTCAATCTTGTGAATGTGTTAAGTCTGAACTAGATTTATTTGCATTACCAACAACTCAAACTAGTATTGAAAGTGGAATATGGATACACTATAAGCCCATTTCGTCCCTTGCTGACGATGGACCTATTGAATTTCAAATACCCGGAGCAGGCGACGACTACGTTGATTTATCTCATACTTTACTTCAACTAAAAGCGAAAATATTAACCCAGGATAATACAAAACTTGCTACTAGTGCAGTAGTTGCTCCAGTTAACAATTGGTTACATTCGCTTTTTAGTCAACTCGATGTGTACTTAAACCAAAAACTTGTATCACCTCCAAATAATACATATGCTTATCGAGCTTACATAGAAACACTATTGAACTATGCACCTGCAGCTAAAAACTCGCATCTATCATGCAGTCTTTGGTATGAAGACGTAGCTGGGAAAATGGACGAGATGGATGATAAAAATGAGGGATTTACAAAGAGACAACAAATGGCTAGTGAAAGTAGAGAAATAGAAATGATTGGTCATCTTCATGGTGATATATTTAATCAAGAAAAATTTTTGATTAATGGTGTTGATATGTGTGTAAAATTAGTTCGCTCTAGGGAAAATTTTAATCTAATGGCTTCTTCGCATGACCTTAAATTTAAAGTTACTATTACAGATGCAACCCTGATTGTTCGTAGAGCACGAATTAATCCAACTGTGTTACTTGCACATCAAAAAGTGTTATCATCTACGACAGCTAAATATCCTATCACACGAGCTGAAGTTAAAGTTTTAACGATACCATCAGGTGTTCAGGGTAAAACTCTTGATAACATATTCCTTGGTCAAGTACCTAAACGGTGTATAGTTGGTTTTGTGAATAATGCAGCATTCAATGGAAATCTCTCTAAAAACCCATTTAACTTTGAAAATTTTGATATTAGTACATTTTGTTTATACATAGACGGACAACAAATACCTTCAAAAGCTTTACAACCATCATTTGGGAATAATATTTTTACTTCTAGTTATCATACGTTGTTCTCGGGTACAGGTATACATTTCCTTAATGAAGGCAACGGGATATCTAGAGATCAATATTCCAAAGGGTTTTGTCTGCTAGCGTTCGATTTAACACCTGACTTATCAGCGAATGCTTCTAATCACTGGAACCTTATAAAACATGGTAGCGTAAGAATAGAAGTTCGCTTTGATACGGCTTTAACACAAACTATTAATTGTATTGTCTATGCAGAATTTGATAATGTTATAGAAATCGATAAAAACCGTAACATTTCTGTTGACTATAGTAGTTAAGTAAACTTAAATGTTTTAAAATTAAGTGTGTATTAGAATTAAGCGCGTATTAGAATTAAATATGTTTTAGAAATAAGTCTGCATTATTGTATATTGATCCTTTCAATAAAATATATTCATACAAAGTATTTCTTTGTTTTATTAACAATGTGTTTGTATATATTATGTTACCGTGAATGTTCGAAATGCAGTGTATGTTAAGATACTCTGTCATAGACCAGACCAATTTGGTCAATGTTCATTATGAGTGAAATTATTATGCGCGGGAGCGAGCAAAGGGAGCTCGTACGTCATGTTACAGTTAAAACAAAAGTTTTTGTAGACCCTATAATATGTTAAATTATTGTTGATCTCATTATTTGCTTATAATCTACGAGCCTGATAACATCGTAACGCGATCATGAATACATTAGAAATACGGAGATACTTGAGACAAGTGGATTCAAAAAGTGAATGTAATGTTTATGCCGCAAATCGCTTGCCGATTCATGTAGATATGCCTACATATATCATAAGCAACTTAGATAGCGACAATAAGCCTGGTTCTCACTGGGTTGCTATACACATAGACGCGAATGGAGTTGGTCAGTACTTTGATTCCTATGGTAGAGCACCCACAGGTTTCCATCGTACGTTTTTAGATCGAAATTGCAGAGTATGGAATTACAACACTAATCGAATCCAAAACGATTACACTCCAGTATGTGGCGAATATTGTTTAATGTATTTATACTATAAACATTATGGTATGTCATTAGCCGATTTCCAGCACCTGTTCACTAACAATACGCTGTATAACGATATCATATTAAGTAAGTTATTCAAATATTGTTTTGAAAATAATAAAGAACATTAGTATTGCGAAAGGACTTTTTTTTAAATCAAATACATACCCGTTTACATCATAGGTTTAGTCATCATTGGCTATGACGCAGACATTGACAAAAAAGACAACAGACCCGAGATAACATTGAGCGACGACGGCTGGTCGTTATCAAGGGTCGGCCGTTATCAATTGTTCGTCAATTACCTCAGATTACGTTTCTGTAACTTTGTAACGGTGCGTCGTACGCGAAAACGGATTAGCGCAATCGACTCGGCATGGCCGAAAACCCCCGAATAGACACCAAACTTTTTTTTTTTTTTTTTTTTTTTTTAGCCGTGACCGTCCACCTTGAAGCCGAGAGACAGGGCATGGCGGGGGGAGGGAATGACAGGGGGGAGGTGGTGGTTTGGAGAATTGGTCTAGTCTCCGGGAATACCTACTACTCCAGTTGTTGTTTTAACTGGTAGTCAAGAATAAACAGTATTAAATAGGATTAACTCTCACCTGAGTCGCTGTACTCGGTTCATTACGAAGAAGGGATTACCCATTGGACCCTTCCTCCGATTGACAACCGTAACGTGACTATGCGCGTTAGTGTTTGTCGACACGTTTAAGTTAAGGTGTAGTTGACTAGTAAAACAACCAAGACAGATTTGTATGATTTTTTTTTTAATTTAAATTATATATAGCTTAGTGGTTAAGGAGTCGGCCTTATGATCGAGAGGTACCCGGGTTCGAATGAACTCACTCCTAAAACAAACCACTCCTTAACCACTTAACACGGTTAAGGAGTTGGCCTTTTTTTTTTACGTGCTCAAAATCCCCACGATCGAAAGGTACCGGGTTTGAATTCTGACCATTACGCCACTGCATAATGGCCAGACTACGACCTGAACCCACTTCTTGCACAAGCAATTTAGCTTGGAGTGGTTAGAGGGAATAGCATTTATTGCGGTTATAATATTCTGTTTAAAATATCTTGACATCTAGTCAAAAATCACAATCACTTAAATGATAATAGCCATGAAAACTTACAACGTCCCCTCCATCATCAAATAAATATATACTATAAGTATATATATATATATACTAGCTGACCCACCCCAGCTTCGCCCGGGGTATATTTTGAAGCTTCATATCCCTTTGAGCCCGTATGTTTTACACTTCAAAATATGCATGAAAAATTGCCGAATTTGTTAACATTTATTATCAATGCTCTGCTCCCTTAAGTAGTAGCGTGATGATATATAGCCTAAAACCTTCCTTGATAAATGGACTATCCAACACTGAAAGAATCATTCAAATCGGACAAGTAGTTCCAGAGATTAGCGCGTTCAAACAAACAAACAAACTCTGCTGCTTTATAATATACTAATATTACCGAAATTACTAATATTCCCTCTAACCCTCCAGCTAAGCTAAATTGCTTGTTTTAGGAGTGAGTTCATTCGAACCCGGGTACCTCTCGATCATAAGGCCGACTCCTTAACCACTAAGCTATATATAATTTAAATTAAAAAAAAAATCATACAAATCTGTCTTGGTTGTTTTACTAGTCAACTACACCTTAACTTAAACGTGTCGACAAACACTAACGCGCATAGTCACGTTACGGTTGTCAATCGGAGGAAGGGTCCAATGGGTAATCCCTTCTTCGTAATGAACCGAGTACAGCGACTCAGGTGAGAGTTAATCCTATTTAATACTGTTTATTCTTGACTACCAGTTAAAACAACAACTGGTGTTATTATCAGGTGTTGGAACACTTTGGAGTTTTAGTTAAGGGGCAGTATATTTGATGAGATGATGGGTGTGTTTTGGGGCCATATAAAAACTTCGGGTCGTAGTGATTGACTGAAACCGTAAATTAGTATGAAAGACGCTGACATCGGTTTGAATTCTTGTTAACATTGTAGTAATTAAAAATTATTTCAGTACCTACTTAAATAGTCTAAATAACAAAAACAGATACAAAAAGTTCATGGACCATAACCATTACTTATCCGATCAAGAACCAAGCGGTTTCAAGACTCTTACCTCTGTCGCACCATTAAGGCCTGAAATTCATTACCAGTTCACGTGTTTCCTTCTTCCTACAGTTCCGGGTCTTGTAAGCGGGACGTGAAAAAGCATAACATGATGAGGTCATCAAGCTGAGTATCACCATTATAACATGGTATATGATATGTAAGTAATGGTGACCCTCTTTTCTGAGATTTTGCCTTTAGCTTACCATCAGGCAAGGCGAAGTCTAAAAGACGTGTCTACATATATAAAAAACATACCTTTTATTATTTTGTCTTGCGAAGTCAGCTTGTGACGACGGGTAGGCGTAACCGGGTCAAAACGTCAGACAGAACATATATGCCTGTCAACCTGACCATCGGCAACTAAAAACGACCCACAGGCGCTGTGCGTCGGATCACCTTAGATTAAAAACTTTTTTAATGTAAGGTGATCATGTCATGTTGGACACACATACAGGAGCATACTGAGTTATCAGCTGATAATATAGTTTTTATGGCCGCAGCTCCGCCTGTGTAAAGAAAAAATTCCAGATTTAGGTACCAGCCCTTCCAGCGTCATTGAGTAAAAAAAGACGTGTGACACTCGGGGACTGCCGCGGTAAAGCTATTGCATAGCATTTTTATGAACTTATGCAATTATAATAAATAATAATATAATTTGAATCTGAGTCTGAGTCTGAATTTGAATTTGAAAACTAACAACTTATGCAATTATAATTACTTACGTTAAGCGGAGCTACTTGGCTCGATTCGTGCGAGCTCGGAGTTGGGGGTGTTAGGTTTTTTTCGTTACGGAATTTCTGGATTCGGTCCCCCACGCTCAAGGCCCGCGATAAAAGCTAAGCTTAACAACTACATCAATTTTATTAATTTGGAGACAATATTTAAGTTTACTTGCTGTGCAAAAAACTGGCAATCGAGTATTCTCGCCGCCATGGTATATGGAAGTGCTCAATTTAACCGGAGCTAAGCTTAACGAGTTAACTAAAACCGCGTAAGGTTGTGGAAGGCAGCCCAAGGAACGTGCGCCGCAAGAGCGTCGCAGCCGCGCGCGCGGGCGATCGTCCGCGGCGCACATTACAAGAGGCTCTGCCTGGCAACGACCGCGTGACGTCACGGGCTGTAGACCTTCTAACGAGAAGCTAGCGATCTTTTATACAGGAGGTAACATCACACTAAAGAACACACTTCCACTTGATATGGTAAAAATTTTGTATATATACTCAGCGCGAGTAAATTTTTCACTTGCGCGAGTTAGGTATTTTGTTAATAACTTTGATAATTTGATGATAATTTCACTTTTTGTTTCAACAATATAATCTAAGTATATAAAAATATTAAATGTACTAAAAATATTCAATAATAATCGTAATGTAGGTATTTTTTAATACTTTTACAATATTGCACCGATTTAGTTTGACAACAGCGCCACCTAGTTTTACAAATGAGTACTTATCTGGTCTCAACTGTTTTTTTCTGAAGATAATGTTGCTGACTTCAATTATTTTGTTTCAGAATATCAAACAACGAGAGAGATGAGAGTCCGGGGACAGATGGAAATGTCTCACCAGAGCCACCTGACCGGCCTCCCGGGAAAGTCCGGCAAGTGCACCCCGAAGAAAAAACTCAAGTCCTCGCGTACGATTCAACTTATCGTAAGAAAAATAAACCGAAGAATCTACCCTTAGAAGAAAATCATTACAATCATTTGGCGAATACTAACGTAGCGATGTCTCCAATGTATCCTTTGACTCCAAATATTTGTGTCGAAGGTGGCAAGATTGAGTTCATAAAATCGCCGCCAGGGAGTGCAAGAAATAGTTTGGCGCTAGCATCGCCGCCTCAAACGCCATTGTTGGCTCGTCGTGACTCGAGGGAGAAACGCGAAGCCCGCATCTACGATGAGCCGACTGAGAAGTTTGATGGTGATAAGGTAGGTGGCGCTATTTTAAGTTTTGATAAAATGTTGTAAACTTAGGTTTTGGACAATTGGATATTGAAGAGAGATCTCAGAAAGAATTATTATCAGTTTTAAATCCTATGTTTAAATTCATTATTCTCCTTCTTCATCCTAAGTGTAACCTCAGTTGCATTCGACGCTTTTACCTCGGAATCTAGGGTCCGCCTTTTCCAATATAACTGCGGGTTTGACTTTTTAGGGCTCTAAGAATTCTTAACGACTGCCATAGTAATTTTCGTATGACAACGGGGACCGTAATGTGCTCTCCGAGGCCGGGCCAAAGCAATACCCGTATACCAAACAAATACATCAGGCCTTATTTCAATTTCAGCCTAATTATGACAAGGTAAATGAATGCTATTGATGCTAAGTTAATGATTTTTGTAATAATCTTTAGACTTTCACATCGTCATTATTATCATAATAATATACCAATTTTCTCTTTACGTCTATATTTAGTACTTTGGAGCCTGATGTACCTACGCTTATTGCGTCTTTGACCAGTGACCTATGCCGACTTTTTCGGGACGACTGCCGTCTGACCTGATATAATCTACAAGATGAGGATCCTCTGACCAGGCAAGGCGATCACGCCTAACGGGCTGTGACCCAATAATTGTTGTTGAAATATTATAAACATATTGTACCAGCGCGAGTACTTCACTTTTGCGTTGCAGGATTTGTAATGACGTAGTAGTTCGACTTATTGTCGCTAGATGGCGCTAGGCAACAGCAATACCAAATTTTAATAAAACGTTCAAATTCAGAACTGTCGAATTCCTTTGTAACAAACAGTTGTCTCAACTTAGAAGTGTAACCGGCATAATCTTTCAACGAATTGTTGAGGAAACTTGGCAGTTCGGGACACATTCAATTTGAGAAGTCACCGGTGCAAAGGGACGGTCCACTGACCCTTGTCAGAAATCTTTCGAACTTTGAATTTGTTTTTGTTACATATAATGCACATTTTTAATTTGAAAGCGTTTCTTTTTTCATCATAAACAGATAAAACGTTTTAATGGTGCAGGAATGGCCGATGTAAACTTTTAAATTTTTATAATTATAACAAAAACATAAATAATACTAACAAATATTGAGCCTTTGTTGCTTGCAAATAAAGCATTCATTCATTCATTTATTCATTTAAGTCCTCTAAAACTAAAACTCCAGCTAGACAGTTGAAATTTTCAAATATGATAAATACATAAAACTTTAAATAGGTAACAAATTAATACAAAGTACATACATATATATTATAATCAAGCATTTATCCCTGGTATATTAGGCAGAGGTGAATTAACGCCCACATTTCACCAATCATTGAATTTGTTCCCATATAATAGGGGGTGAGCCTATTGCCGTTTTCCGGGCAGTATTGTTGATTCAAGCCATGCATCTGAGGCTGAGTCTGGGCTATATAATATATATCTGCCTGATGTTAAACGGCCCTATCCCTTAGTCGCCTTGAACGACAACGCATGGGAAGGAATGACTTTCCCGTATACACGAACTTCTCTTATTGAAGTACTAATTCAATGAGCGCTAAATTAAGGGTGCTAAATTAAGATGGTAACATTTCCAATAAGATAAGAGAGATAAGATAAGATTTATTTCAGATAAAATCATCCATAATTTATTAGTATAATTCCAATGACAAACTGTGTAAACATTTTTTTTATGGAATAAATAAATACCTAAATAAATAAAAAAAAGAAACCATTAAACTCGCAACACTGTTACCGTAATATAGATTTTACTTCTAATTTTAACAAAGATATTTAGTAAAAACTACATGCGCTCTATCTAGAAACTGCCTTTAACTGTTCCATACATATAAAATTAACAATTATTATTATTGATATAATTATTATTATTGATTGATTGTGAGAATAGTGAAAAAAAAAAGAGTATTAAATCAATTAATTATAGAATTTCCTTTTTCAACAAATCATCTGTCATCAATGTCATCATACTAGTTCATACGTAGTTCATTCAAAGCCTCTTGATTTGACAATTGACAATTTTCATTCGATGCAATCACTCAATCACTCATCAATCAACATTCAATTCAAACGGAACGGAATAAAATAAATAGAAAAGAATTGTTTGCTTCTGTTAATTAGATTTTTATTGATTCTAATAACCTTTAGATACTAATAATATGTCTTAACATATGAAATCGCCGAAATTTTGGTATAGATTCATTATCAAAAGCGATGAAAACATAAAAAGAGTTCATCGCTTTTACTATAGCTCCAATTTTCCATATTTCCACGATATATTTAAGTAGTCAACCATATTTTCTCCCCTCATCCACGTGATCAAGGGCTCCTCACGTGTAATTGGACTGATGCACTTTAATGCTCCTTTAGTCGTTTCTAAATTGTTTCTGAAAGCCTTCCCGTATGGGATTGTCTTTAAAGATTTAGGGATGTAACGTTTTTGATGAAGTGGCTTCAAAGTTTTTATCTTTTCGAATTTATTTATCATTGGGTATACTCTCTGGGGACCATTAAGGCCTTAGTTATATCCACTTAAAATAAGGCAGTGAAGTTATATGACTTCTTTGAGATGAGGAATAAAGTATGTAGAAAGTGTAATGTCAGATTTGAACTACTCCGTCTTACCTTTAGGGACATTTTGAGTTCCTACACGATACTCATTCGAGACATCTAAGGTCATCAGAAAACTAAGGCTAAGGATGCCGTCGCACAAAACATACACATAGTAGGAGGTAGGACACGATGGTATCTCCCGTCCAAAATTGAGCAGTTCGTCTGGGTAAGTACCTCCGCCCTACAGAATACCGCGGAGAAAATAACCTTTTGTTGTGTTACCGACAGTGAGAACGGTAGCTCAATAGAGAGGTGTTGTGCTGATTGTTGAATTTTGACTTACTTTGGGAATAAAAAATAATGTAAAGGCAATTAAGAAAAAATTAACATATTAAGCAGTATTGGGAAGGATCTTCCGATCCTTCCCAATACTGCTGTGTGGCCTTGTCAAATAGCCTATTCTGCCTATTAGCGAAAAGAACCGGTCTAATGCGAATCGAACTCGCGTATTAATTCGGTACACCTCTGCCTAATCCTCTCGTGATTATATGTATGTACAAAACTGGATTAGGAAACATATTTGAAGTCGTTACTATGTACAACCGTCGTCTACTCCCAAAGTTATAATTATAAGTGTACCTACTATACAAAATCGAACATAAAACCAAAAGCACATCCACAGAGACACAATACGGCATCCAGACATGCAAATGAACTCGGTACCCGGCAAATTGAATTAATTGCTGAGATTCTATGAGCACACCGCCCTCTTGAACCACCAATGAATTTCTATTATCGTTCTGCTTTATAAAGGCAAGAAACATTGGTGGAATTTGTGGAGGTTCCAGCAGTTAGACTGGAATTGTGGGGATAGATAGCGTTGATTACGAGCATTTGGACGGCAAGTGGGAATATGTTATTATGTTATGATTTGTTAAACTGCTAAACTATTCTTTGGACTGCATTCCAGCAAACTATCAGGCTGTGTGCAGTTAATTTGACGACCTAAATTATATAAGAAAGGGCTGAGCGATTTTATGTCATATGGATAATAACTGCTCGCACCACATTTTTATTCATTTATACATATTTAGGTGTATTTTTCATAATTAACCTTCTTTTCTCACTAATCAAAAGATTCGAATTAAAAAAAAAGGCAAAGGAATTGTCTATTCCAACTGTCAAATGCTTGTCAAACATCAGAAAAACCAATTACTCACGCAGTCAATTAACCAGAATATAAATAAGAGCCATTAATCAAGAATTGAATTAAAATAAATAAGAAGTTACTGCAAAATTTACCATAAATGACAATAATCAAATACATGTGGACAAAACCCTTTCAGCCATTATGAACCCAGTCTCTTTCCTCGTCACCGCAATCGAAGAACACCATAAGACAATATATTTATTTGTGTTTATGGTTTTCATACTGTTAGTTCTCATAGATCTGAGGGTACGGTCAACAAACAAGGTCAACAAAAGTAACCATCTTATTGAACCATTGGAGGGTCTTGGAATCGGACTTCGTACATGCTCAAACAAACCGATCAGTCTTTTGGACCCCAGGAATTCAGCTCTGATCAAGAAAGTTGAATAATTTATTTGAACAATTACGGTTTTATTTTTGGATATTATACTTAAGTGTTTTTTTACTAGACTAGCAAGTTTTAGAGGTTTTTTTTGAGGAATAAAGGTGGGTTATTTAATATTTTATTGGATGGTGTTAGTATACTTTGTACCAACGGCTGCAGGAATTGGTCAGTGTCAGCAATGTCGGAAAATGGGCGTATTTTCCGAATTTGCGGTCGAAAAATGTGCTGAAATGTGATTGCTAACACAATACACTTGACAAGCTTTTCGGTGATGTACAGGCGGTAAGTAAATAGATTAAGAGGATATACAGACATTTAAATATAGATAGATATATATCTAAATATATATAACTCAAAGGTGACTGACTGACTGACATAGTGATCTATCAACGCACAGCCCAATCCACTGGACGGATCGGGCTGAAATTTGGCATGCAGGTAGATGTTATGACGTAGGCATCCGCTAAGAAAGGATTTTGATTAATTCTACCCCCAAGGGGATAAAATAGGGGATGAAAGGTATGAAACTTAGTCAATTTTAAACCGATCGGACTGAGACTTTGCACACATAAAGCTACTATGACGTAGGCATCCCCTAAGAAAGGATTTTGAGATGCAAGTTCGGCCCGCGTGGATGTTGGTCATCGCTTTATATTGAGTCAACGTTATTGAGAAAAATAATTTTCTACAATAAAAGTAGCCTACGTTACTCCTTATTACATCAGCTACCTGCCAATAAAAGTCCTGTCAAATTTGGTCCAGCCATTTCAGAGATTAGTCGGAACAAACAGACAGACAGACAGTCTTTATTGGCAGGTAGCTGATGTAATAAAGAGTAGCCTAGGCTACTTTTATTTTAGATTTTTTTTATGCTCAATAGTGTTGACTCAACACTATTCATCATTGAGCAGTCCGACTGGGGTAGTACCTCCGCCCTACAGAATACCGTGGTTATAATAACTTCGTGTTGTGTTCCCAGCGGTGAGTAGGGTAGCCAGAGCTCACTGGAGAATTTGTGCTGTCAGTGGGAAGACTAAAGGCTTGTCCTGCTTTGTCTTCTGCTGACGGCACAGAAACTCTGTACTTACAGGGTTGGCAGCGCGACTGTGACTCCTCTGGTGTTACAGACGTCCATAGGTCACGGTAACCACTTTCCATCAGGTGGGCCGTGTGCTTGTCTGCCAACTAAGTGGTATAAAAAAAAAAAACTAAGCGATAACCGACATCCACGCGGCGGAGTCGCGGGCATCAGCTAGTTTAATTATAAATTCAAAACTATAGTATAACATAACATAACATAAACTCACGCCCATATCCCCGAAGAGAGGTGCTGGCACCCACATTTCGCCAGTTTATGTTCAGGTCCCAGTGTAATAGATGGCGGTTGTAATAGTTCCTGAAGTATTTTATTAATATTTTTATACAGCTGCCTTCAAACGAATTACCAACTTTGTGAAGTCTGAGTTTTGGTACAACTACAAGAATTTATACATTCTATAAGAATTGCCTATATCCCCGAAGGGGGTAGGCATAGGTGCTAGCACCCACATTTCGTCAGTTTATGTTTAGGTCCCAATGTAATAGTTGGCGAGCCTATTTCCATTAACCGGGCACTTATAAACCTGCGATAAATACACACATAACTTCGAAAAGCATTGAAAAGTCATTGGTGTGGCCATGGTAAAACCTGGGATCGAGCCCGAGACCTCAGCAGTCCATTACCCATACCACTAGGCTACCACGGTATCTATGTTAAGAGTGCCACAGATGATAACATTTAAAAAAATCTTTGCTTTTTGGTCTTCACTTTTCTCTTTTATAATGTCTTTGGTGGTGTTACAAGTATTCATAAATCACGTCACCGCTATTCATCAGGTTGGCCGTGCATTTTCTACTTGAATACACCTAATATAAAAAACAAATCATAAGTTTACAGTGATATATTTATTGTAAATCGTAGAAGACAGACAGAACCCACTGTTCTAAGATTGCTCCTATTCCAAATCCCATTTATAGAACACCATAACGCCCCATAACGTAGGTAATGACAATCCCCCATTAGTGAACTGTACGGCTGTCTGAGAGAATACCATTAGCTTAAGTGGCACATATGTTATTTCGCTATGGCTGTAACGTGGGGATATGGATGTAAAATGTCCTTGCAACGATTGTGGGGAAAAGAGAATTGTTGGACAGGCAGATGGTACTTCGGTTAGACTAGGAGTTTTCGAAGTCGGGAGCGAATTTGGTGGCGAAAGAGCGAATTACTGGGTGATAACTTTTAAACTATCGTGGTCCATGATATACAATAATGTTAACAGCAATTAACGCGATCTTCGTATAGGTACATACCTACATACCTTTGGCACGGCCGGTGTAAGCAGGTCGAAACTTCAGGCAAACTAAAGGTATGTACTTATACCATAATTGCATTAATTCCTGTTAACATTATTTAATTAGCCGGTGGGCTCAAAAAGGAGCTTAAATTTTCAGCGCGTACGTGGAAGGCGGTCGTTTTTATTAATCTTTTTTATACCACTTATGTGTCAGACAGACTTAGGTTATCCGACAGAGAACTAAAGTTACCGACATAGGTCACAGATTAAGCAAGCTGAAATGGCAGTGGGCTGGCCACGTTTGTCGAAGGACCGATGGCCGTTGCATCAAACGAATCCTAGAGTGGAGACCGCGAGAAGGTAAACGAAAGTTAGGACGCCCCCTAGTCAGATGGACGGACACCTGAAAAAGGTGGCTGCGAGAAACTGGATGTGGAAGACAGAGGATCGGAAAAATGGCGCACATTGGGAGAGGCCTATGTCTAGCAGTGGATTGCAGTGGGCTAATTGATTGATTGATTGAGGTGTCAGACAAGCACATGGCCCATCTGTTAGAAAGCGGTTACCGTGGCCTATCAAATGAATGTGTACAGCACCAGAGGAGTCACCCTCGTGCTGCTGACTCTGTAAGTACAGAGAGTTTCTGAAGTTATTTAATAAAAGAGAAAAATCCCTAAGATATGTATGATAAGATATATTTGTAAGTCTTGTTGTAACAAATTATATTATCTACTAACTAATATAAGCTGAAGTAGGTATAAACAATTGAACTCACCAGGTATTGCTCTGCATCTATCATAAACACTTGGGACGAATTTATGGAAGTAGGTAACGATTTTCTACAGACTTTAGTTCTAGTAGATTGTGTATCTATGTATCACCCTAAGGCATTAGGTCCGCCTTTGTACAAAGTTACTGTGCTTAAAGTTGAATAAATAAATAAAATAAATAGGGCGCATATTAAGTATTTTCCATGATGTCCCTCATGTGTAGCTTATCTATACTAATATTATAAAGCTGCAGAGTTTGTTTGTTTGAACGCGCTAATCTCTGGAACTACTGGTCCGATTTGAATGATTCTTTCAATGATCGGTAGTCCATTTATCGAGGAAGGTTTTAGGCTATATATCATCACGCTACTACTTAAGGGAGCGGAGCATTGATAATAAATGTTAACAAATCCGGCAAATTTTCTTACATATTTTGAAGACTAAAACATACGGGCTCTAAGGGATATGAAGCTTCAAAATATACCCCGGGCGAAGCTGGGGTGGGTCAGCTAGTATTTTCAATAAAAAGCTAATATGGCCAACTTTCAACTTAGGCCGAATATGAGGTTCAACAATGTAACGAATATAGCCTTTGAATAGAACCAAGCGTAATGGTATTTAAGTTAAAAATAAAGAGTATTCCTTGACATTTCATCTACATAGTTCAACAGCTCCTGGGTGTGGAACAAACTTCCTTGGCAAGCGACCATCCTCTTGTTCTGCGGTACGCTGGCTTTTTGCCACGATCGCTATCAATTGTTCAGGAATCCGCAGACGCAATGGATTACCTTAGACTTCACACTGGTTCTGCATCTTTATTTTTTACATTCTACACAACGCTGTCTAGACCCATGGTAAGCATAGTTTAACTAGCTTGTGTTATGGAATCTAGAGTACGGAGAAACATACTTAAATACTTTTTTTTTGTAAATACATACATATTATACATAGAAACACCCAGACCAATGCAAATACCCATATTCATGCATACAAATATTTGGACTGAGCGAGGATCGAACCCGCGCCTCCTGCGTAGCAGTCGCGTTCACTACCGGCACGTCACAGAGGCTGTCAATACGTTGCTCATTACATGTCCTGTCTTTAATTTTGATTTTTTGATTGACATACATATGTCTAGGTCAACCCCTACCAGGGTCCCTATTCGCCCTCACCTATTTTTTTTTAAAAAACAAGCACACGTCTCACGTTGACCTATGAACGTATGTAACACCAGGGGAGTAACACCCGTGCTGCCGACTCTGTGAGAACAGATTTTCTGTGCCGTCAGTGCAGAACACAAAGTCAGACAATCCTTTGGTCTTCCCACTGAGAGCACAAAAACTCTCCACTCGCCGCCGGGAACACGCGGTTATTATAGCCGCGGTATTCTGTAGGGTGGAGGTACTTCCCCAGTCAGACTGCTCAATTGGGACGGAAATATCGTCGTGTCCTACCTCCCTATAATCTATTTGAATAAATTCAACATTCAAATCCAATTTTAAGCTTTAGAAACACAGTTATAACACGCTTTTCCTGCTTTGTCTTCTACTGACGGCACAGAAACTCTGTACTTACAGGATTGGCAGCGCGACTGTGACTCCACTGGTGTTACAGACGTCCATAGGTCACGGTAACCACTTTCCATCAGGTAGGCCGTGTGCTTGTCTGCCAACTAAGTGGTATAAAAAAAATTATAAAAAGTTATACAATCAAATAATATATCGTTAATAACGTTACGACGTTCGACTCCATAAGAGGCAAACATACAGTTTGAATCCCAATCCCTCTGATTGTTGGCAGTTGGCATCTACTCCTATGGGCAATAAAAAGTCTTTATAGGATGCAGATGTCTGAAGACTTGTAACTACAGTGCCAACAAAAAAAAAGGAAACCGACTTCAACCAACCTTAATAATACGCAGAGGTTCCCGTTAACACTATTGTATAAACCACAGAACAGTTAAAGGTTTAACTGTTCTGTGGTATAACCTATAGGCGCAGTCGAAAAAGGTCACAAAATGAAAAAAAAAAGTTTAAAACTTAAAACAGGAAAATGTCAAAATATTTTCTTGTTTAATACGCGTGGCCGCGTGGTTCCCGGCAGAGTAGAATTAGCCTCGTGGTTCCTGGCAGAGTAGAATTTGAACCTCCCTATCTCTTCCCATGAGGTGCCGAACAAGGCTACTTAGGGATATGGTTGTTTAACATCAACAACAGACAGATATATACAGCCCAGACTCAGTCTCAGATGCGTGGCTTCAGTCAACAATAGTGCCCGGAATACGGCAATAGGCTCATTCCCTATTACGTGGGGCCGAATACACTGAATGGTGAATTGTGGGTGTTAATTCACCTCTGCTTAACCCTGCGGGGATAAAGGCGTGATTATATGTATGTATGTAATATCAAGGATAGCGGCAGTCATATGTCACTTTTCTCTAGAATAGAAGTATTGTTTTGTTACACTAAGTGGCATACGACCACGGCTATCCTTGATATTTTCTTGTTTAATAAATTTTAAATTTATAAAGAGAGTGATTTTTCAGTATTCTGATTTTAGTTTAAAACTTATTTTTTATGAGGTCTATAATCGATCTGGCAACGAGTTGTAAATTATTGGAGTCATATAAACACAACTAGGTACGTCTAAATATTTCTAAACTTTATAACATTATTATGACATTGACTTGTAAAATGTCATATTTGGCATCAAAATGACGTGGTACCTCACCCGCCACAGTATATAAAAATTATATAGTATTTTTATTTTATTTTCTCTTTTTGCATTTTGTTTTTTTTTTTTGTTTTGTATGCTGTGTCGCAATAAACATTTTCCTTTCTTTCTTTCTTTCTTTCTTTCTTTCTTTCTTTCTTTCTTTCTTTCTTAGTTTAGTTTTTTTTTTCTCCCTTTTGGCAAGTTATTGATATATATTATGCCAATGTCAAGTAAATGTCTTTAGAATTATTAATGGCGAGACGCCAAGGTCAAGTTTTTCAACTTACGATCCTCAGTAAAGTTGTGGGGACTTTATTAGAAGCTCCCTAGGGAGATTTGGAACCAACACGAAAAGTCACAATTCACTGTAATTTGCCACTTTCCACAATTGTGTGCGTTGTCAAAGGTATTATATCTAAAAATCCACCATTTTTATACATAAAATCTTGCATTCACACCAATTTCGGAAAATAAAAAAATACCGCGACGCGCCATTCTTCATGTTGGCGCCAAAAACTCTAGTATAATATTAATTGGGGTGCGGGTTGGGTAACCTCCACGTTGGCTTACCTGTTTCTTTTCCCTCTGGACTGCGGTCCTGGGGAACGGAAGCGGGGAGGCTGGTGCACCCTGGACGACGGTTAGTAGACTCTGACTCCAAGGAGAAGGAGCTCTGCTAGCCGTCGACCAATAACCCGACAAGCCCTTTTTAGGGCTAGCTGACCCTGAGGGGGTCGTGGTATGGCGGACCTGCAAGGCCCGCGGGAAGGGATTCGTAGAATCCCTTCCATCCCAAACAGCCCTTTTTAGGGCTAGCCTGTCGCTCCCGGTATCCCTCTGCTTTCAGAGGGGACATGGGGGCGACACAAGGATCCATGGGATCCAGGGACGGGCCGGCCTACTGCTCGCGCAGAGGCTGGCAGGCATTCGTGCCACCGTCGGTGTTGGGAGAGTTGGCTGCTCTCCCGCGTCGCGTAACCTCCAGGATATCGACAACGACCTGAGTGCTAGCCACACTTGGGAAGCCGATATTCCGAAGGCCGCGGGGCTTGCCTTAATTGGCCGGCCCGCGACAAGGAAAAGTCTGAAAAAACCCGACAGCGAAGTCGCTTAAAACCTACGGATACCAGGGGACCTCCGTAGTATGTACCCCGCTTCCCGGAATGGCCGTCACCCGGGGAGTGTAATTTTATCGGTTCTTCTCGTGGGATAAGATATGGATAAACTTAAACATACACTTAAACCCAAACCCAGTGAAACAGTCTGCGCGGAGGTCGCGCAGCACCACGACGCGGAGGTCGCGTCCCAAACCGCGGTGTCGGAGGAATTCGACACCGCCACGGAGAAGAGTAGGGCGAACAGCCCGGTGGGCCTACAGACCCGGAAATCTGTACGGCGGAAGAGGAGATTCAGGAAGAAGTCTCTTCCTCATCCTTCCCCTCCACCACAGAAGACGGAGTCGGACTTGGAGCTCACCTTGACCGACTCCTCTTCCACCAGCAGCAGTCACGACGGTGACGAGACGCTGCATCCACCACCGCCGAAGCTGCTAGCGGTCAGCCGCACGCAGCTGCAGCGTGGTGATAGCCTCAGGGCCCCGGAGGATGTGGAGGCGCCGCCGAGTTCCTCCACCTCGGCGGCGTCCTTACCCTTACCTCGCGCCGACATAATGTCGAAGGAGGTAATAGAAGCCCTAGAAGGTTGGGCCGGGGCCCGCACCGATTCTCCAACGCCGGAGGAGCACCGGGTCACGCAGGCGACGACGCGGCTTGTCGAGCTCTTCGACCTCCTGAGGGCGGAGCTAGCCGAGCTGCGGATCGACAGGGCTCATTTAGGCAGGAGGCATGTGGAGCTCCTGGAGAATAATGAGCGGATGGCGGCCGAATACCGCAAGGAGATGGGGAGGATGGCGGCCGAACTGGCGAGCCTCCAAGCGGTCGTCGCTGGGCTGCCGGCGGAGCGTGTGACTCGGTCGGCGCGGAGGCGACTGGTGGCGCAGCCAACGCTGCCGACGCGGCCGCTGTTGCCCGTGCGGTCGAGGTCGCCGCTGCGGCCGGAGTCGCTGGCGCAGCCGACGCCGTCGGGGCGGCCTGCGCGGCCGCTATTGCCCGTGCGGTCGAGGTCGCCGCTGCGGCCGGAGCCACTGGCGCAGCCGACGCCGACGGGGCGGCCGGCGCGGCCGCTGTTGCCTGTGCGGTCGAGGTCACCGCTGCGGCCGGAGCCTCTGGCGCCGTCGGAGTCGCTGCAGCTGGGGCCGCCGAAGTCGCCGGCCCGACCAGTTCAGCCGGAGTCGCCGGTGCTGCAGCCGGCTCGGCCTGCGGACCCGTTGGCGCTCTGCATGGCGGCAATAGCTGCCATGGAGAAGCGCCAGGAGGAGGCGCTGGCGGAGCAGCGGGCGTGGCGGGTGGCGCAGGAGGAGCGCACCCGGAGCTGGCTGGAGTCCATAATGGACTCCAGCCGCCGACCGCCATTGGCGGCTCCAGCCGGATATGCCGGGGCGGTTAAGAGGGGCCCCACCTGTCCGGTAGTGGCGGGGTCCCCGCAGGGGTCGGCCAGCAGCCCGTCCGCTGCGTTTGCCGCCCCTGCCGCTCCGCCCGCTCGGGCTGCTCTCGCTGCGGGGGCTGGGAGCCCCCCCCAGGATGCGCAAGTTGCCCGGCCCAGGGGAAGGGGGAAGGGGAAGGGCAAGGGGAAGAAGTCCCTAGCCCTAGCCCCGGCCCCAGCTCTGGCCCGAACTTCGGCGGGTATAGCCGCCATGAGCTCCTCGCTGGAGGGGGGCTGGGAGGTTGCCGGCGCCTCCAAAAAGCGGCGCAAGGCGAACCGAAAGGCAGCCAAAAAGGCCAGGAGGGCTGAGGCTGCTGCGAGGGGAGTGCCGGGGAGGCTGCGCGTCCCCCGCTCAACCGCCGTCGTCCTTACGATGACGGCGGAGGCGGCGGATAGGGGCGTGCAGTACGCCCAAATTGTCACGCAGGCGAGAGCCTGCGTTGACATGAAGGCCCTCGACATGCCGGGCCCCATCCGGGTGAAACCCACTCGAACGGGTGCTCGGCTTCTCGAGATCCCAGGCGCTTCGAGCGGTCCCCAGGCTGATGCCCTAGCGGCTAAGCTTAGGGAGACGCTTGACGCAGCCGACGTCCGGGTGTCCAGGCCCAACAAGTGCGCAGAACTGCGCATTTCGGACCTGGACGACTCCATCACGGCGGAGCAAATCCGCCTCACCGTGGCGGAGGCCGGGGGCTGCCCCCTAGATACGGTTAAGGTCGGAGCGATCCGCTTCGGCCGCCGTGGACTGGGGGCGGCAGTTGTCGGCTGCCCCATCGCAGCAGCCAAAAAGGCTGCCGACCGGGGGTTCCTCGCCGTTGGAGGCGTGGTGCGGGTGCAGGTCCGGCTCCTGCAGGCTCGACCGACATTCAAATCCAATTTTAAGCTTTAGAAACACAGTTATAACACGCTTTTCCTGCTTTGTCTTCTACTGACGGCACAGAAACTCTGTACTTACAGGATTGGCAGCGCGACTGTGACTCCACTGGTGTTACAGACGTCCATAGGTCACGGTAACCACTTTCCATCAGGTAGGCCCTAGCGGCTAAGCTTAGGGAGACGCTTGACGCAGCCGACGTCCGGGTGTCCAGGCCCAACAAGTGCGCAGAACTGCGCATTTCGGACCTGGACGACTCCATCACGGCGGAGCAAATCCGCCTCACCGTGGCGGAGGCCGGGGGCTGCCCCCTAGATACGGTTAAGGTCGGAGCGATCCGCTTCGGCCGCCGTGGACTGGGGGCGGCAGTTGTCGGCTGCCCCATCGCAGCAGCCAAAAAGGCTGCCGACCGGGGGTTCCTCGCCGTTGGAGGCGTGGTGCGGGTGCAGGTCCGGCTCCTGCAGGCTCGACCGACTAGGTGCTATAGGTGCCTGTCGGTCGGCCACGTGGGGGTGCAGTGCACGGCGGCGGTGACGGTCGGTGACCGCTGCTTCCGCTGTGGCCAACCCGGCCATACGGCCGGTGGATGCGAAGCTCCGCTGCACTGTTTTAGGTGTGCAGCGGGGGGCAAACCGGCCGACCATAGGGTTGGCAGCAAGGCCTGCACCGGGGGGGAGCCGAAGCCGCAAGGCGGGAGCTCCACCCAAAGTTCGCGGCGGGATGCGGAGATGGTTCCATAATGGATCCTCAGCTCCGCATCCTGCAGGCGAACGTGGGCCACGGTGCCGATGCTCAGGGTCTTCTGCTCCAGAGCATGACACAGTGGTCCGTACACGTCGCCGCTGTCGCCGATCCGTACACCCACCGGCACCTGGGGCCTGCCTGGGTGGTCGACCTGGACGGGTCGGCGGCACTGGTGTACAACGCCGCTATGGGTGCCCCCCCCCCTGTTGTCGTGGCAAGGGAGCATGGCATCGTAGCGGCGCGTGTGGGGGAGATTGCGGTCGTGGCCGTCTATTTCACGCCGAGCCTACACCGACGCATAGGGGAGTACCGGCAGTCGCTGGAGCGACTGACCGACGTCGTCAACGCCTGTCATCCTCATCCGGTTCTTGTGCTCGGGGACTTCAACGCCTGGTCAGTGACCTGGGGGTCCCGGCACACGAACCCACGAGGTAGGGCTCTGGAGAGCTGGGCCGCTAATCACGGTCTAGTTCTCCAGAATCGCGGGGCCGAAGCCACGTTCGTGACCGCGGAGCGCAGTTCGATTATCGACCTATCGTTCGCAGGCGCTTCGCTGTCGCACCGTGTGCGGGACTGGCGTGTTGTTGTGGGGGTGGAGACACTGGCGGATCACCGATACGTTCGGTTTGATGTCTCCCCCCCCGCGGGTGATGCGCCGGTCATACCGGCCCCACGCGAGCCACGCTGGGTGCTTGGGAGACTGAATCGGGAGGTCCTCCTGGAGGCCGCCATCGTACAGGCCTGGGCCATTGCGCCGGACAGGCCTGTCGATATCGACGATGAGGCGGTGTGGTTCCGGGAGGCCATGACTCGTGTCTGCGATGCGGGTATGCCTAGGGCACCACCCTACAGTCCGAGGCGTCGGGTCTACTGGTGGTCTGCGGAGATCGCGAGGCTACGGCAAGCCTGCGTGATCGCGCACCGCCGGTGGACCAGACTCCGTAGGAGGCGTAGCCGAACCGCAGATACGGAGCCCCGAGTGGCGGAGCTTCATGTGGGATACAGGGAGGCCAGAGATGCCCTCCGAGCGGAGATTAAGCGGGCGAAAGCCGCGGCTTATAAGGAGCTAATGGAGACGCTGGAGCGGGACCCATGGGGGCGGCCTTACCTTATGGTAAGAGGAAAGCTGCGCCCCGCCGTTGACCCGGGTTCTCCAGCCAGCTCTGCTCGGTGGAGTGGTCGAGTCCCTGTTCCCGGCGCGAGCGGAACACGTTCCGCCGCAGATGACTCCGCCACCTCGGTCGCCTGTGGCGCCCAGTGTGGTAGTTGACGACGAAGTTCCCGAGGTCACTTGGGTAGAACTGGAGTTGGCGGTGCGAAGGCTTAGAGCCAAGAAGAGCACCGCCCCGGGACCCGACGGCATTCCAGGCCGCGCGTGGGTCCTAGCTCTGGGAGAAGACGGTCTCGAACCCCGGCTGAGAGGGTTCCTCAGCGCATGCTTGGAGCGGGGCCAGTTTCCGAAGATGTGGAAGACGGGGAAACTGGTCCTCATCCGAAAGGAGGGTCGCCCGGCGGACGAACCGTCCGGCTACCGGCCCATTGTGTTGCTCGACGAGGTGGGCAAGCTCTTTGAAAGAGTTATTGCGAAGCGCCTCGTCGAGCACCTCTCTGGTAGGGGGCCGGACCTGGCGGATGCCCAATATGGCTTCCGCCGGTGGCGGTCCACCGTGGATGCCATCATGCGCGTGAGGACTTTGGCGGAGGAGGCAGTTGCCCGGGGTGAGGTGACGTTGGCGGTGTCCTTGGACATCTCCAACGCGTTCAACACCTTGCCCTGGAGTTGCATCAGGGAGGCACTCGTGTACCACGGTGTGCCTCTCTACCTCCGCCGCATAGTCGGGGCGTACCTGACGGAGAGAGCCGTCATCTACCCAAGTGCGACCGGCGTCGGTCGGCGTGAGATGTCGTGCGGTGTTCCACAGAGATCGGTTCTCGGGCCGCTACTGTGGAACATTGGATACGACTGGGTGCTTCGCGGTGAGCTTGCGGACGGCGCCGCCGTCACGTGCTATGCGGACGACACGCTAGTGACGGCGAGCGGGGCTACACACCGCGAAGCGATCCTGAGGGCCACGACCGCGGTTGCTCAAGTCGTGGAACGGATCCGGCGGCTGGGCCTTGAGGTGGCTTTGCATAAATCCGAGGCCATGTTCTTTCATGGACCTCGGCGCACGCCACCACCAGGTTCCAGTCTCACAGTGGGAGGCACTCTCATCGGCATCAAGCCCCAGATGAAATATCTGGGGCTCGTGCTCGACGGCCGGTGGGACTTCGGGAAGCACTTCCGAAGTCTGGGCCCCAAATTGGCGGGCACAACCAACGCTCTGGCGCGGCTACTGCCCAACCTGAGGGGCCCGGATGACTCCTGCAGGAGACTCTACGCGGGTGTCGTGCGGTCCATGGCCCTGTACGGGTGTCCCGTGTGGGCGGACACCCTGAGTGATCGGCACATGCTTCTGCTGCAGCGTCCGCAGCGGAAGTTGGCGTGCCGCATCATAAGGGGGTACCGCACGATATCATTCAACGCGGCGAGTCTCCTCGCCGGATCGCCACCATGGATCCTGGAAGCGAGATGCCTTTCGGCGCTATACAGGTTCCGAAGGGCGGCGCGGGAGCGGGGTCACGATCCCGAGCCCGAAGAAATTCGGGCCGTGAGATCCCGGCTCCACAGGGAAATGGTGGCAGAATGGGAGAGACGACTTGGGCAACCAAGCGCAGGGCACGCCGTAGTAACGGCGGTAAGACCCATCATGGGGGAGTGGCTAGAGAGGCCACACGGCAGCCTCTCGTACCGTCTGACGCAGATGATCACCGAGCACGGATGCTTCGGAAAGTATCTGCGTCGGATGCAGAAAGAGCCAACGTCCGAGTGCCATCACTGCGACGCGAGCGAGGACTCAGGTCCGCACACGCTCACCGAGTGTCCGGCGTGGGAGACGCCGAGGCGGGAGCTTGTGGCGGCCCTGGGAGTGAGGGTTCTCACGCTCTCCACCTTGCTCGCGGCGATGGTTCGCTGCGCGGATGCGTGGGCGGCCGGCGCCTCCTTCTGCGAGCAAGTAATGCTCGTGAAGGAGGAGGCGGGGCGGGAGCGGCAGCGGGAGCGACGAAGGATCGCTAGACAAGCTGCCCGCGCACGAAGGCAACTCGGGCGTCGGAGGTCGATGAACGACCTCCGCCCCCCATGAGCGCCGGCCTGGGGGTGACAGGTGAAGCCGCCTGTCACCCTTGCAGAAGCAGGCCGCGGCGGCGGCGCGCGTGGCGCGCCTCCCCGTTTCCGGGGACGAGTTGGGGACTCTGTGGTCCCCACACCCGAGAAGAGGGCCAGATCGTGAGAGATGGCCCTGGGTCGGCCGGGGTGCGAGGGATATGCCTGTCAACCTCACCTTCGGCAACCGAAACGACCCACAGGCGGCGTGCGTTTTAGTCGGTTCGAGTCCGACATAACCTCCTCCACCGGGTCCGGTGGGGAGGTATCCGTGGGGATTTTGCGCACGTAAAAAAAAAAAAAAAAAAGTATAATATTAATTTCCAGCTTTATAATGTTAATATAGGTTCATTCTTACTTACTCTCTCGCTATTCAATATCAATGCTAATTCCAAAGGTCTCATTTATTACGCAAGACCCGTTCAGTCCATCAAATAAATTTTTTATACAGATTGTCTCGTGCCCATAAACAAACAAAATAAAAGTTAACTGCCCGTAATCAATAGATAATGCATAAAATACGAGCCCATCACAGCATCGAGGATGTACATTTTTATTAGCTACACGACCATCATAAATTGATCTATACATGACATATAAACTCATTTAAAAACAGATTTTAGAAGAAGCTTGAGAGGTCATGTTACACTTGCTGTTCCAGAGTGTGTGTGAGGTGACCAAACTGCTTGGTAATAATTTAGGGACGTAGAAATGTTTTGGTATCATAATAAAAAATACTTGAATACATTTTACGACTATTTTATTTATGTTTTATAGAATGCGTTTTGAGTTTTTTTTTTGAGAGGAAAATAGATAAGCTTAAAGCTTTGTTTGTGTACGTGGAAATAAGACGTATTGGACGATGTTGTTAAGCATTTTCTATGAGCAATATGAAAGGTATGTTTGCAATTTAAAACCCATATAACAAAATACGCTTATGGTTCAGGTCTAGCGCTATGTAGAAGAGATTTTTAGCTACGTAGCATAGATACAGCCGTCCTAGACGTGTATGGGATTTGACGTTTTTGACAGTCGTCAACGCATGTCATAAACGTCATTGCCTTGCAATTGGGATACATTGGAGGCGATCTGTCCGGCGATAATTTCTTAAAAACGTACTAGTAAGTTTAATGTTAAAAATTTCTGTCTCGAACGGATTTTTTTCATATAGGTAAATTATAACATAGCATAAACTCACGCCTATATCCCTGAAGGGGTAGGCAGAGGTGCTAAGCACCCACATTTCGCCAGTTTATGTTTAGGTTCCAATGTGGTGGCGAGCCTATTGCCATTAACCGGGTACTTATAAACCTGCGATAAATACACACATAACTTCGAAAAGCATCGAATAGTCATTAGTGTGTGTCATGGTAAAACCTAGGATCGAACCCGAGACCTCGTCTCAGCAGTCCATTACTCATACTCATTTTAATGATTTACTACTTACCTAAGTAGTTAATCATGAAGTAACGCCCACCAAGATACTCGGAGGTTTTGTCGAGAGAGGTCCAAAGTCCAAAGGAGGGCTTTAGGAATAGAGGTAGGCCCAAGAAAACATGTATGGATTGCGTGAAAGAGAAAATGACGTCTTCTAGGAAATGTTTTTTTTTTATTATATACCACTTAGGTGGCAGGACAAACACACGGCCCACCCGATGGAAAGTGGCTACCGTGGCCTATGGACGTGTGTAACACCAGAAAAGCCACACTCGCGCTGCCGACCCTGTATATGTATAGCGATAAATGCCATGTTACCTTGATTCCAAATAATACAGAATACAGAACAATTCAGTGGCAAACAATTTAGATCAACAGATTTTAGTGATTTTATTTAGTACTTTGAACGAAATCTAAATCAAAAATCATGGTTACCGTTTCATCTGTCACCCTTTATAGCGACGCTTTGATGAATTGTCAGCTTTTTTACATGCAAATGCAATCAATCACATAGATAACAGTCGCTTAGCAGATTGGACAACGTTGCCGCCCTGTGGCTTTGATTAAAATATCGACCTGATATCAATAATAATTGGTTTAGAAGGTGTTTGTTTTATGAGTACACTAGCTGGTGCTCGTGGCTCCACTTGCGAAGATCCTGTTACCATTTTTTTTATCTAGGACACGCCAATTTGACTTCACATCGCCTTATAGTAAGCTAAAGGCAAAGTCTCAAGAAAGAGGGTCACCATTACAGACACTAAGTAATGTTACAATGGTGGCACTCAGCTTGGCGGCCTCATCAGATGCACGCCCCACTTAAAGGACTCCGGTAAAGATTTTAATGAGAGAAAATCAATTAGGTATCTAATAAAGGAAAAGTAATGGAATGGGATTTTTTTTTATAAAAGACACGCCAACTTGACTTCTCCTCTCCTGATGGTAAACTAAAGTCTCAGGAAAGAGGGTCACCATTACAGACACTAAGAGTTATAATGGTGGCACTCAGCTTGGCGGCCTCATCAGATGCTTTTTCACGCCCCGCTTAAAGGACTCCGATAAAGATTTTAATGAGAGAAAATCAATTAGGTATTAAAGGAAAAGTAATGGAATGGGAATTTTTTTTTATAAAAGACACGCAAACTTGACTTCACCTCTCCTGATGGTAAACTAAACTCTCAGGAAAGAGGGTCACCATTACAGACACTAAGAGTTATAATGGTGGCACTCAGCTCGGTAGCCTCATCAGATGCTTTTTCACGCCCCGCTTAAAGCCCCCGGGACTGTAGGAAGAAGGAAACACGTGTGCTGGTAATGAATTCCAGGTCTTGGTGGTGCGACAACGAAAAGTCTCCGAACCGCTTGGTTGTTGCTCGTATATTCTGCACAGTTTGAGGGTGACATCTAAGCCCTGCACGTGTTGTCACACGACGCAAAGGATCATTTTGGGAAATTTTTGGGATACGATTCTTCTTATTCATTCGAATGCTAGTTCCGTTTGAATCTTAAGCTTGCATTTTGGAGCCTGGGTCAGCATTCAAACTTCATTCATTCATTCAGTATTTGGATTATCTTGTGCGATTGCTGAGGGAAGCCAGGACCTCGTTCGTAAATTTTCAGGGCATCTTGCCGTTGAAGTTGGCATGGTCCCTTAATATCTTGTTATTCTGATAGACCCTACCTATAGGAGTTAGAGGTCAATCTCATTACCCACCCTTTTTGACGTAGTAGGTTAACAAAGACCTACATCGGGACACTATTCAGTATAGCATAAAACCCCTCATATAATCTGATATTCATGCTCCTAGACGCTGTATGATAAACGCGGTCCACCTGGCGGATAGCGCCATCTGTCGGTCGGTAGCAGTAATTAATTCCGCTACGCTACATTGGAACGACGCCAATAGTGTTTTTGTTCGCGATTTACGGACAAATAATAGGCGAAGGGTGTAGTTTATTTTTTTTGGGGTCATAACTGTATGAAAATATATTTTGATGCGTAAAAAGCGTCAAAAAATTTAAATGAAATTTTAGCTTACCGTCAGGTAACATGAGGTGAATATTAGTTTCTTTATTCTTTATTTCGGAATAATAAGTCAGAGTAGAAGGGAGTCTTTTGGCAACCGGGACCGAAGGTGCCAATGGTTATGGCTTATCGAGCTTCCCAAAGAACATATAGGTCAATTTCAAGAATAGTAACCCATTCTGAGTCTTACAAGACCAGTAATACTATCTACTACTAACTTTTAAACTTCCATGATATACTAATGTATGCGGGAGATGCGAGAGATGCGCGAGAAGGTAAACGAAAGGTAGGACGCCCCCTAGCCAGATGGACGGACGACCTGAGAAAGGTGGCTGGGAAAGACTGGATGCAGAAGGTGGAGGATCGGAGAAAATGGCCTATGTCCAGAAGTGGACTGCGGTGGGCTTATTGATTGATTGATATCTTATTGATTGATTGATTGAACAGAATCTGTCAACCTGTTACCACGGCCGGTGTAACCTAATCGAAACGTCAGGCAAATCAAAAGTATGGAATGTACTACCTATAACATTATCGCGTATTACTCATAAAAAACATATACTCACGCCTATATCCCCGAAGGGGTAGGTAGAGGTGCTAGCATCCACATTTCGCCGGTTTATGTTTAGGTCCTAATGTAATAGGTGGCGAGCCTATTGCCATTAACCGGGCACTTATAAACCTGCGATGAATACACACATAACTTCGAAAAGCATCGAAAAATCATTGGTGTGTGCCATGGTAAAACCTGGGATCGAACCCGAGACCTAGTCTCAGCAGTCCATTACCCATACCACTAGGCTACTGCGGTACTCGGGCGTCGGAGGTCGATGAACGACCTCCGCCCCCCATGAGCGCCGGCCTGGGGTGACAGTTGGAGCCGCCTGTCACCCTGGCAGAAGCAGGCCGCGGCGGCGGCGCGCCTGGCGCGCCTCCCCGTTTACCGGGAACGAGATGGGGACTCTGTAGTCCCCACACACCCGAGAAAAGGGCCAGATCGTGAGAGATGGCCCTGGGTCGGCCGGGGTGCGAGGGATATCCCTGTCAACCTTACCTTCGTCAACCAAAGCGACCCGCAGGCGGCGTGCGTTTTAGTCGGTTCGAGTCCGACATAACCTCTCCCACCGGCTCCGGTGGAGAGGTATCCGTGGGGATTTTGCGCACGTAAAAAAAAAAGGCTACTGCGGTCGCGTATTACTAATATTGGTTAACCTTGCATTGTGTTTGCCACTCGATTACCATTTAAGCACATCCTAGATGATAATAAATCATTTAATGCACCTCTCCTGTCGTAGCTGCAGGTAAACTGATGGTGTTTTTTTGGCGATTTGTAATAAATATTCAGCATGCCAAGGAGATATCATCGGCGCTGCTGTTAATGTTATAATTTTGTGTAGGTATATTATTATTTCAATTTTTTTTTATGTGTATATGTGGATCCGCAGATGAAAACCAATTTCTTTCTTTCTTCTCTTTCCTATACAGGACAACACGTAGGGCTTAGATTTCATCGGCATACAGAGCAGAATATTCCGTCAATAACTAAGCGGTTCGATGACTCTTTTCATAGCCATAAATTCCGCGTGGTTCCCGGCACAGTAGAATTAGGACCACCCCATCTCTTCCCATGCGGTGTCGTACAAGGCGACTAAGGGATAGGGCTGTTTCACATCAGACAGATATATACAACCCAGACTCAGCCTCAGATGCATGGCTCGAGTCAACAATAGTGCCTAGAATTCTTGGAATTCTTTACTAGCACACGTATTTCTTCCTTCCTGCAGTCCCGGGTCCTTTAAACGAGGTGTCGAAAAACGTCTGATAAAGTCCCCAAACGGAGGAGCACCATTTTAGCATATTTTATATCTGCAATAGTGACCCTGTTTCCTGAAACTTCTTATTTAGCTCACCTTCAGGCGAGGGAAAGTTTTATAAAAAACAAAATAGTGCTGTACAATCCATAATTATATAACAGTTCGGCACTTTTCGCAATCAAGTCATGGACCTACTATTTCTGCCGACGTTTCGGTTGCGTTGCAGCACCCGTGGTCACGACTTTACTCTATTTATTTATTTATATAAACTTTTTGCACAAATACACAAAGATTGTACAAAGTCGGACTTAATGCTACAGGCATTTTCTACCAGTCAACCTTAGGGTGATGCAGAGATATTAATATCAAATTTATATCTCTATTGCTCTTAGATGAATTAATTGCTGTATAATGTCCAAGAATATCTTAATTTCCTTAAATAAACCATTTGTTACTGCAAATTTATTATACGAATATAGATCCTAACAAAACTATGCAGTCATCCGCAATTTTACAATTTCTTCTCTGTGTTGTGTATGTTTTAATATTTCTTTTTATACCGTCTACCTACGAAGCATCCAGCTAATTATTTGTGCCCATATAATCCTACCGTTGGATACAAACGAATTATCAAGCCGTGGTATAACAGGGTAGACAGAACCGTCGGCTCCGGCATCAAAGGCCTCCATTTGCGAAATTTGTTTTTCCATTAGTCAAATTGGGTTCGCGAGGGTAACTTTTGTAAGTGATGACGCGATGACGTCACAATATAAGTTATAACTTGTAACTTTTGATGTTTGTTTATTTGATTTAATACTCTTTTTTATACCACTTAGGTGGTAGATAAGCACCCGGCCCACCTGATGGATAGTGGTTACCGTGGCCTATGGACGTGTGTAATAGCAGAGGAGTCACACTCGCGCTGCCGACCCTGTAAGCACAAAAGTTTCTGTGCACAAAGCAGGGCAAGCCTTTCGTCTTTCCACTGATAGCAAAACCTCTTCAGTGCACTGGAGAATTTGTGCTGTCAGTGGGAAGACTAAAGGCTTGTCCTGCTTTGTCTTCTACACTGACGGCACAGAAACTCTGTACTTACAGGGTTGGCAGCGCGACTGTGACTCCTCTGGTGTTACAAGCGTCCATAGGCCACGGTAACCACTTTCCATCAGGTGGACCGTGTGCTTGTCTGCCAACTAAGTGGTATAAAAAAAAAGAAAAAAAAAGTGAGCTCTGGCTCCGGCTTTGGCTTTGAAAGCTGTCATATTGTATGGTATTCTACTAGTCAAGCCCTTTCATTTGATACCCATATTGAGGGAGTTGAGATAAAATATGTACTCCGTCATTTTGTAGCGGCGGCCATCTTGGACCGATATTTTTCGAACATAGCTAAGAACACTCCCGACTAATATACCTTTCAAACAAAATAAAACTAAATGCAAATCGGTTCATCCGTTCAGGCGCTACGAGGACACAGACAGACACACACACACAGACATGTCAAACTTATAACACCCCGTCGTTTTCGCGTCGGGGGTTAAAAAGACACATCAAGGTTGTTTACCTTTAGTTAAGTAGGTACCTAGCCAAATGGAGAACACATACGTTAATAGATTTATGTTCGATAGATGCTCCAATCTATGGAACTGGCTCAGGGACCAACAATGGTGTAATATAATATCATTACACGTGTCAAAAAACCGTTGATACTTATCACAATAATATCTTTGTACACTTCAATCAATGGGACGTTATGTAAATTTAGAATGACACAGAGTAGCTGACAGATACAGAGACGTTTCGGGTGTTAGAATTCATTTCAATGGGTGTTACGACTAAAAACGTAGTATAGTTTTTACCTCAAGTGTAAAAAAAGAAAAAAAGTAGCTTAGGAAACTTCTTTTCCGACAATTCAAAATTTGATGGTGGGACATCACACCTCATTCCTCCATAGTAATTTGTGTTTGTATTTTTTTATATTATTGTAAATTACATATATTGCATATTAAAAACCGCGGTAGATTAGTGGTATGGGTAATGAACTACTCCCAGGTCTTACCATGGTACACACCAACGACTTTTCGATGCTTTTCGAAGTTAAGTGTGTATTTATCGCAGGTTTATAAGTACCCGCTTAATGGCAATAGACTCGCCACCTATTACATTGAGACCTAAACATAAACTGGCAAAATGTGCGTGCTAGCACCTCTGCCTACCCCTTCCGGGATATAGGCGTGAGTTTATGTTTATGTTTACATATATTGTCTGTTATTGTATACGTTATTTGAATTTTGTCAATAAAATTAAAATTCTGTTAAAGAATTCTTGCTAAACATAATAACATACATAATATTATTCTGATAAATTGAGAAGGTGCCTTCTTTTCTCTTTGTTTAATTAAGAATTACTCATTGGTACAGCGGTAGTGAGTTCAACTGCAACTCGACTCGAAGCCCTGGATGGGATTGTTGGGTTAAATGACAATAGATTCGCTTCCTATCACATAGGTTATAAAACATAGTTGGCGAATTTGTGTCAATACATCACTGTCTACCACTTTATAGGTTCCACGAATAACAGACTTGAGTATAGATACTTAAATACTGAAGCAAATGGCTTAACAGCCACTATTTCTCTACTCATAACTATCCTATGTACATTAATTGAGCCTCATTGTTTATAGCGTTTCTTTATACAGTAACACGACTCACGCGCTTCGTCACGAACAAGTTTTTGTTATACAATTTGCATGAAAAGACTGAAATCATTTATTAAATAATATAATAATAGCATTATTGATTGAGTGATTGTGTAGTGTAGTGCAGTGTAAAAAAAAAACAAAAATACACCATTTGAAACACAACTTCTGATGTTGTGTTGTAATTATATGAAATTATAATTCAAAATAATATGTAAATTATATTACATTAGTTCAAATGTCAAATTGTATTTTTAAATTAATTGACAAATAATCGTGAAGTTGTCAAAATTATATTAGTTTATACGTGACCGCGGTTGGTGCAAAATGGTAGTGACTTAAAAGTTTAATTACTCTGTGTACATTAAATAAATCAAAGGGTATTTGAAAAAGTCAAGTAGGTACCTACCTACGCAAGAATAGAAAATTAAGAAGAAATGCTTAAAAGCTGTCGCTCGTGTACCACAGCGATGTCAATATGTTTAACATAGCCTTAACCGACTCCAATAAACGGAGGTTATGGGCTGAAATGAATTAAGTGGGTCGTGAAAAAGTATCCGATTAGGCCGCCAAGCTGAATGCCGCCATTGTAGCATTACTTAGTGTCTGTAATGGTGACCTTCTTTCCTGAGACTTTGCCTTTAGCTTACCATCAGGCGAGGTGAAGACAAATTGATGTTCCTAGATAAAAAAAGTACTACTTCTCATACTAACGTGGTATAAGTACATTTCCTGTTGATTTTCTATTCCTTGTAGGTGCTTAGTGTGACAAAATTGCCGTATTTTTTGTGAAGTGTTTTGTTTTTGTCTAGAAATAAACTAGTTTTATCTGTGATTGAAGGTTATCTCGAGTCTTTGGATGTATTTTTAGTGCTGCAATTATACCTAAAAAATAAAATTTATTCTGTGATAACAAATCTGGCAATAATAATAAACAGCATAGTAATTAATCTGTTATCTAACGATATCAATACGAACGTTCCGTATTACGTATTTAACAAATATTTTGAAGTACCTAAGTATAATATTTAAATTGAATATTGATTACGAAAATTACTTATATCTTTTTACGTTAAGTTTTTGAGATTAAATTGACAAAGTTTAATTAGGTTAGGACCTCCTCAAGAGGTTTTTTTAGGGTACTTTGGAAAGTGTTGTGTTGTGTTGTGTTGTTTGTGATGTATTATAATAACTACAACCAAAGTGCGTACAATAATTCATATAATAATCACAATAATGGAAGTAATTATTTTAAGGTTTGTATGATATTTATTTTACTAAGGTACCAAAAAGTTACAAGAATTTCTTTACATTTTTGTATTTCTGAGGTTGTTATTGGTTTTAAATCAATGAACGGTCTACCAATCACATAGTCTACCAAAATAATAGTCTTATTTAATGTTTGCGTCACTACAAAACAGTACACTTTGAATGACTTAAGTAAGAGAACCAAAATTTCGCTGTCTTTTGTATATCTTCGGTAGTATAGTGGTAAGTATCCCCGCCTGTCACGCGGGAGACCGGGGTTCGATTCCCCGCCGGAGAGATTCTTTTTGCACTTTTAAAATGTAATTTTTCAATGAAATCTACAAGAGTGAAAAGTTTATTTGAATTTTTGTTATAAATTATACTTTTTTTTATTGATTTTAACATTTTTTATTTAGGTATGATAATGTCTTACGTGCTATTTCGAAGATTGGGGTACAATCAACGTCAAAAGTAGGTGATTGTATAGATTTCAAAGTTAAAATTGATATGATAATGGTAATTATATTTTTGAAAACTTTTGGAAAAATTTAAAAAAGCTAACTCACTGTGAATTAAGCAGCATTTTCATTAAGAAAAAGATAAGTCGTTCGTTACCTTAGATGAATTTCTAAGTTCGTTACCCATATTTACATAAAAAAATCTTGAAATCTAAAAATGTCATCTAAGTTTGATGCATCTTGAATAATCTCTATATTTGCATTGGTCTGGGTGTTTCTATGTATAATATGTAGGTATGTATTTACAAAATAAAAAAAGTAATCTAAGTATGTTTATCCGCATTCTAGATCCCATACCACAAGCTAGTTAAGCTATGCTTACCATGGGTCTAGATAGCGTTGTGTAGAATTTCGTGGAATCATGATATTTATGGTAGCCTTCCTGATGAATACCAAAAAGATCATATAACCAAAAATAATACGTTTTTGTATGTTTATCCGCATTCTAGATCCCATACCACAAGCTAGTTAAGCTATACTTACCATGGGTCTAGATAGCGTTGTGTAGAATTTCGTGGAATCATGATATTTATGGTAGCCTTCCTGATGAATACCAAAAAGATCATATTACCAAAAATAATACGTTTTTATATGTTTATCCGCATTCTAGATCCCATACCACAAGCTAGTTAAGCTATACTTACCATGGGTCTAGATAGCGTTGTGTAGAATTTCGTGGAATCATGATATTTATGGTAGCCTTCCTGATGAATACCAAAAAGATCATATTACCAAAAATAATACGTTTTACAGACTACTCGAGACTACAAATCCTTACTTTTTTTTTTTCTCCACAACACGTACATTTATCAGTCTATTTGTGCCTGCCCATCCCCGCACCTCGACCACGTGATGGGGTAGCATTAGTTAGTGACGTAAGCACACCTGTACCGCGGCGCTTAAAGACAAATGGACCTTGTTTTTGCAGACGGTACTATTTGTTTGTACCGTACTTTGTTTTATTTTTAGATTCTGTTCTCTAGACGAGAGGAGAATTTGTTTGTTGTGATAGATATAAATTGTTCTTGACGGAGTTGTAAAAACTAGTTAGATTTTGTTTTTTTAAATTAAAAATGGTGGCAAAACTATACATGGTTATGTCAGGTAGAAAGTGGTTACCGAAACCTGCATATATTGAATATATAATCACGCCTTTATCCCCAGAGGTTATAGACATCCACATTTCACCAATCATTGAATTCAGTCCCACGTAATAGGGAGTGAGCCTATTGCCGTCTTCCGGGCACTATTGTTGACTCGAGCAATGCCTCTAAAGCTGAGTCTGGACTGTATATATCTGTCTGGCGTTAAAGAGCCCTATCCCTTAGTCGCCTTGTTCGACACTGCATCGAGGAACTGGGGTGGTTTAAATTCTACTCTGCCGGGAACCACGCCTACATATCATGAAGTGTTGGTTCCTGGTGGAGTAGAACAGAGGCACTTCATTTCTCCCTGTCCATAGAAGGCGACTAAATGATGGGTCTGTTCTTTTTTCTTCCTCTTAGCGTTAATTCCAGTCGCCTCCGCGGCATTCACATCAAAGTCTGGGGTCCTTTACCAGTCTAACTGCGGATGCGAACTGAACTTCGATATTTTCAGTGAAGTGACTGCTGCCCTCCACATCCCGAAGCATTCCAGTTAGGCCAGTTGTTGGACGTTTTTAGAGCTTCACCTACCCGTAACAACTGCCATAGATGTTCGTATGGCAACTGGGATCGACCAGAGCAATGCAAATACCTATATAATGCATACAAATATTTGCACTGAGCAGGGATCGAACTTGTGCCTCCTGCGAAGCGGCCTCGGTCACTACAACCGCACCACAGAGGCTGTTTATCCGACGGTAAATGTACAGAATGACGGCTACACTGACGGCACAAAATCTCTGTTCTTACAGGGTCGGCAGCACGGATGTGACTCCACTGGTGTTACACACGTTCATAGGTCACGGTAACCACTTTCCATCAGGTGGGCCGTGTGCTTGCGTGCCACCTAAGTTGTATAAATACAGCCTATAACAAAGTGCCCGAATGACGGTAATAGGCTCGCCCCCGTAACGTGGTACCGAAAATCATAGCGAAATGTAGGTATTGGATTGGATTGGAACTCCTTTATCCGCACCTAGCCTACCTTTTTGGGCCATTATGCGTGCAGGATTACTATTTAAAGCAGCCTAGCTCCGTCCAGAAATGCTTCTTGCTTCCTGGGGACTTCACAGGCTTCGTAGAGCGACCTCACTGTGCCGAGGATTTGTCATTTTTTTCTATAAATAGAACTCGTCAGTTACATTTCGCCTTGCCTGATGGTAAGCTGAAGGCAAAGTCTCAGAAAAGAGGGGACCATTACTTACACATACCGTGTGACAATGGTGACACTCAGCTTGATGGCCTCATCATATGCTTTTCCACGCCCCGCTTAAAGGATCCGGTACTGTAGGAAGAAGGAAACACGTGAGCTGGTAATGAATTCCAGGCCTTAATGGTGCGACATCAATGACATGACATGCGTCATCGATGGGAAGCTACTGCCTCGTTTTCCAATATTACGTGGGCTTTCCAATATTTCCTCGGTAACGACACATCCCCTGCAGAGGGGGCTGTCCGCTATACCAATGATGTACAGGTGCTTGTTGAGGCGGCAGTGTCCCGTTATTGTTCCCATAACAGTTTTTAGACTTATTCTGTCCAAGTTTAAGAGACGTCTCGTGAGTAGTTTTTTTACTGATGGCATGGCCATTTTTGATTGCCTGCAATCGTTAGATTGTGACTATATTTGGTTGTGTAGTTCCTCGGATTTCTCACGTGTCCAGGTGCGGAACTGAAAAGGCCAGCAACGGTCATACTGGTACACCGTCTTGCGAGTTCGTCTGCGGTATCATCGCCGCTTTTTTTTACGTGCGTGAAATCCCCACGGATACCCCCCCACCGGAGCCGGTGGAAGAGGTTATGTCGGACTCGAACCGACCTAAACGCACGCCGCCTGTGGGACGTTTTTGTTGCCGTTGAGGTTAACAGGCATATCCCTCGCACCCCGGTCGACCCAGGGCCATCTCTCTCGATCTGGCCCTCTCCTCGGGTACGGTGTCATTGCCGTTGGACCCACTGTGCCCTTTTATCCACTGTAGCGTTATTGCATTATGGGTAGATTAAGAACTTGTTTAGGGCAGTTTGACTAAGAAATGTAGGTGTTAATACATCACTGCCTACTTGAGTTGTACAGTCGTAAATATATTGTTAGTGTTCAAAAAATCCCAAGGAAATGTGTAGTTGTCTCATCATTGTTATGTTATATTGCCGGAGCGGGATCATTAGAGTCATTTAACCCAAATTGAAGCCATTGTCGCGCGCGAACCACCATTTATTAATAACGGTAACTCAACGAGTGGCATTATTTATTGGTTCATTTAAACATAGGTTATGAACACGGAATATTTAATCAAGAGTTCCTGGCAGAGTAGAATTTGGACCACCCAATCTCTTCCCATGCGGTGTCGTAGGTACAAGACGAGTAAAGGATATGTCTGTTTAACATCAGACAGATATATACAGTCTAAACTCAGCCTCAGATGCTTGGCTCGAGACATCAGTGCCCGGAAAACGAAAATTCCTATTACGTGGGACTGAATTCAATGATTGGTGAAATGTGGGTGTTAATTCTCTGCCTTGCATGCCACAGCGCTGTAAAGATCATTATCATCATCTTCTCCGAAGCTTTTATCGGGCTTTTTGAGGGTTTGGTTTGAAATACGGTGTCCGCTTACTCTTATGGGAGCGAATGCTGTCTAACACTCCAACTCTTTGAGGAAATCCTATAGAACGAGCTTGAAAGAAGGCATGCATTGCATCTTACTTCAATTAGCACATGTATTTTTTGTAGGTGAAGACCTAAGTTAAAATGATGCAGGCGAAATGTGAATCTGCCTCTACTACTACCTGCTATTTCTTTTTATATACTACTCAGGTGGCAGACAAGCATACGGCCCACCTGATGGGAAGTGGTTACCGTGGCCTACGGACGTGTGCAACACCAGGAGCGTCACACTCGCGCTGCGGACCCTGAAGAAACCTAATGCCACTTTTGAAGAACCCCATATTGTACATCTTTAGTGTATAAAAGCGCGAAGATTATGATCTTTAATCAAATAAACACAGATTTAAATGTACAATAGATCATTTAAATATAGACTGCTAACTTTATATCGCAGTTAAGGTTTCTATTCAACTCTCAACTCGAAAGAAAGAAAAAGTACACTACAATTAATTCCCAACAATAACTAAAAAGGTTGCCTGCAGCGGCTTTCCAGAGACTTCTAAAGACTCTCCATCGATCAAGCCGCGACAGTTTCAATGGACGGAGGACAAAGGGTCTATTTACAATTAAATAAATTGAAAAATGCAAGCCTTTTCACGATTGGAGCGTTATTTATGGTCGAAACCTTTTATAGTGTTGCTAATTGCGATGCCATGTTTGAAGGACGTGAATTAAGAGTGTATACATTTTACTGTTAGAGTAGGTAGGTAGTAGATTTAAATACTTCTATGTATTGTATTTGCTGGTCAAGATCAATCTGATGCTGACTGCACTTACCCATCAGCAAATAGACAGAACTGTTTCAAACTAAAATAATGTTTCCTGGGTGTGACGAGTTGAAAAAGTTTTGACTTTATGGCTGAATTTAACAGAATTTATTTTATTTATCGAACATCTGCGTTCCATTCCATATTCGAATTTTAAAAGTTCAGTCCCGCCCCAAGCTGGAACTGTGACACAATATTTTTTGTAATATATTATTAAATAAATGATATCGATTTTTTTATTGTGGTTCCCAGAAGAGTAGAATTTGGGCCACATCTCTTCTCATTAAGACGTGATTATATGTACCTATGTAGGTTATATTTCATCAATGACATTCAACTGCTAAAATCAGTAATTATTTTCAATTCTAATTAAACCTCGTCTAAAGAATTTCAAAGGGAACTGCACGGCAGCAATGCACGGCAGGAAGCAATTACACCGTTCTATAAAATGAAAGGAAAAACTAAAAAAAAAGAAACAAAAATAGGGAAGGTTTAAAAAATGAACCACTACCTTGAACTGTGGAGGTTGCAGTAATCGTTGCCGGTGAAGGAAACGAGGAAAGTGTGAATTGCGACGGCTGAATTCTGAAGGTTTAATATTTTTAATGGACCTTGAAAAAAGATGTTAGAGAAAAAGTTGGGTGGCAGACATCGATTTTTGAGGATGTAATAAATTCCTCCACGAGCATTAAGTTGAATTCCGAAAATGTTGAAATTCCATAATGATTACTTTCCCAAAATGATGATTATTTTTAGTTTCGCAAAATGTTGAATTGTAAACATAACATAACATATTAAAAGTAGAGTTCTCAAAATGTATACTTTCTCGTAGAAAATTGATTTCTTTAAATTTCGCTTTATTTATGTTGAAATTGTTCGCTACGAAACAATGTATGTTCCGTGATTTTTATTTCTTTGCATCAGGATGTATGGGATCCCATTATCACACACGTCTAAGAACCTCATGATGAATTATTGACTTTTAAATTTGATATGTTGAAATGAAAGTTTGTTTTTTGGTATTGAATTATGTAGAATAATAAAAACACTTTTCTTTCTTTTTTTCAAAGTTGCAAGCATGCTAAAATTCATTATAAATCAAAATCTTTTAATGTGTGAAGACAGAGACCACCATTTTGAAATTCTTTATATTTCGTAATTATACAACAGTTACGAACTTTTCGCGACTAAATCATGGAACTTACTATTTCTGCCGACGTTTCGGATGCGTTGCAGCACCCGTGGTCACGACTTGACTAGCTTGCGAGCGTCGAGAGGTATGCGTAGAACATTTTTTGAGCACCTTCCCACCATTACACTTATTATGAAAGGTTAGGCTGGCGACACACCACACTCACTATGTCAGTTTTTAACGGCACTGAGTTTTTTGGTTTTAGTATCTTAATTACTGGATTCCACGTTCCGGATAGTTTGAATCCATCTTCCCTTTACATTTGAACTTCACCCAAGCATTTATTTATTAATTGTAATAAAATTACTACTTAGTTTTTGCAGCACAAACAAAACATACGGATGCTGTGATTCCGTTTTTACACAACCAAATATATTTCATCCATTAATAAGTGAATTTGTGATCCTGCACGTTAATTATCATCTCGATCTCGGCGTGATGAAGTGCCCTGCACGTTAGATTAGCCATTGTCCGCTAATGATCGATGAAAGAGGGTGTGTGTTGAATGGCACGGGGTATAGGAGGCAGCGGGAGCGTTTAATGGGAGGAAACTGAGATTTGCTTGTATTAAGTTATACGGTTGGCAACCGTGAAAAATTAAATAAAAGTAGTCAAAAATTTCGTGTTATATACTTAAGTTTGAGATAATTATTCATGTTATGTTATGTTTCGGTTAATAACGAAATATTTACCACTGGTCATACTAGCAGGCAGTACCTTCGTCACATAAAATCAGGACTTATGTATGCTTACATACACCTAAAAGAATATCATTATTGCGAACCCTAAAACGACAAGACTCATATTATGTTTACTGTGATTAATGTTACAAAAATTCTACTGCATGTACCGAATATTACAGTAGCTTTCACTGTTGGGCAAGCTCTTTTTATTTGAGGAGGGGGGGGGGGGGGATGTCATTCTCCTCCACACAATTCAGTCAGATTACTTTTTTTTATAGAACACGTCAATATAACTTCACCCCACCTGATTATTAACTGAGGTAAGGTCTCAGGAAAGAGGGTCACCATTATGTTCTCCAACATTGTTGCAATAGTCGCTCTCAATTCGATAGCCTGATCAGATGCTTTTGATGAAGATAAGAACCGTGAACTGGTGAAGTATTTCGAGACTTTCACCACTTCTTGGGTATGGATGCAATTGTTCGCACCATATGCAGATGGTATCTTCTAGGTCCTGCATAACACATTGCTCGTCTAGTTTGCATCCATGATTCTGCTATACAGTTCCTTAACCCACTTTTGCTTCCTTCTCTAGGATTTTTAGAAGCTAAGCAAGCTAAGTTTTCGCAATAAACCTGAAAACGCTAAAGCTTATGTTTTACACTCTTAATATTTTCGCTCTAAGGTTTCATAGGGTCTCCGTTTAATTCGTCCGGGTTAATCTCGCGTTATTGTCTGAAGGTATTGGGGTTCGAGTACGGTCACGGTAGCTTTGTCAACGATACGAGGGGTGCTCTTCACATAATATGATCTGTCAATGCTCTTGTTTTAATTGTGTTATGTTCGGGAACAGAATATTTTGCATAGAGGTAGTTAAATATCGATATACAGTACTCCAGTATAGTGTTGCAATCAAGGAAAATAAACAAGGAACTTTTTTTTTATCACACGCCAATTTGACTTCACCTCGCTTGATAGTAGGTAAGCTAAAGACAAAGTCTCAGGAAAGAGGGTCACCTTTACAGACACTAAGTAATGTTACAATGGTGGTGCTGTTGCAATGAACAGATGTGGTTTTGATAAAAACTTTCTTCTGGGGGTTGCGAAGTTAGATGGACTGGCAATCCAGGATGGCAACGAGAAGATGGATTCCGGACTCCAAAGTTTACTTACAAGCTTATAGGATACAACCGGGATTGATCCTGGGAAGTATATAAGCATATTTGACTGCTTTCTGAATATAATTTAAGTCTAGATAACGCTGTGTAGAATCCTAAATTATCATTTTTATTCTGACATTAGAAACAGAAATCAATTAATTAATTAGCTTATCGCAGTCCACTGCTGGAATGCCTCTCCCAAAGTTGGGAGGCTTTGGCCTACTGTATTCATGCTGGCCAGAAGGTTTGGAACAGGGTTTTATTCCGGGTTTTCCTTCTCTCGCAGTAATGTTATCTGCGTATCTTTCTGTTAGTCGCCTCTTACGACACACAGACACTCGATAGAAACTGCAACGACGATCAAATAAAGCTGGATTTCACCAGTGAGAATCCATTCAACTAAACTTTGTTCTCATATTTTGCTCAAGCGTAATATCGCAGTTTAGTCTAAATTCTCCTCCATTGCCGCTCTTAGGCGAAAATGTACAAAAGCGCTTTCAAACATCTCCCATTATTTTATGGCTATATGGAGAATAGAACCTGCATAATGATTATACGATACAACAAGGCGAGACAAATGAAGACAAGACAATGGGAAGACAGGCGACCACAATTTTATTGCACAATAGGACACTCCAGCGATGGTGGGGAACGAATAAAAGATTCACAGAAGCCAGATGTCTGTACATACTTAGATATTAAAAGAGAAATGTGATGAAAATGGTACAGAATTGTTTGATTTTAGTACATTTAGAAAAGTTACCGAGCGACCTAATTTGTGGGATCATAAAATCAGAAATATATCAACAGAAACACACTTTTTCAGCTTGTAATATTTTTAATTTATGGAACCACATATTGCACCTATAGCAGGAAAATTCCAATTTTGATCAAGCTTCGGTCCGCACGAAACACAAACATAAGACGTAGCATTTAGCCATGCAGACAGCACGAAGTTTCGATTTACTTGTCGTAGGTATTAAACAGTACCGAAGTGATACTGGTGATATAGTCTTCGGATCCGATTTCAGGATTAAAGTATTCCATGAAACTTATTGCCCTAAATGGTACCTACCTGCATGACGTGGTAGATTACTACTGTGGTCTAGTATACATAATCATACATAATCATGGCTGTCATACAAAAAATAAGAGAAAAAAGGTTCAAGCGTTATTTGAAACCGCGATCTTTCCCTTACATGGCTCCCACTGTCACCGCAAAACGGATTTAGACGACTTCAGGCGAGGGTTGATGGCTCAGTGATCAGAGCATTCCCTCTGTAAGCGGGTTCGAATCCCACCTGAACCGATTAAAATTTTCCTATCTTAATCAATTTCAATAGTTAGCGCACTAAATGCTCTAAAATTTCATTCAATTCTTACTATCCCACAGATAATATAATATAAGTGCTATAATATTTCAATCAATTCGTAATACAATCACAGGTTATAAATATACCACAAATAAACAAAAATAGGTACGTCAAACAAGTACATACACCACCATTCTCCTAGTTGACATCTCAACGAAAGTTCGAGGGCGGGCTACTAGGGTGACGAATTTATCTACAGTGAAAAATGATACAGGCTTCCCAACGAGGTACCCGGGAAGAACGTGGGCTGATACTGATGTTCCCAACGCAAATCTATCTATTCTTTTCCGGTCGTTCAGTCGAAGAATAATATCTTTACTAGCTACGCCTCGTCTTGTCAGGGCTTGTTCACAAAGTGACATTCTATTAGTGAAATCGCTTCGGAGCGAATCGTTATCTATTTTATTTCTTATACAACTTAGGTGGCACACGGCCCACCTGATGGAAAGTGGTTACTGTGACCTATGGACGTGTGCAACACCGATGGAGTCACACTCGCGCTGCCAACCCTGTAAGCACAAGTTTCGTTTATGTACGTATTTATGTTTTTGTATAAGTAGTAGATATTTATTTTATGAAGCAATAATATGATATCTTATTCTTCTTCACTTCTGTTCTCTAAATGCGATACTAGATAGAAATAATTATAACTTAGTGTACACCGTAAACTACCCTGATTACTGACAGTGTCACGAAAACTGTATGTCCTTAAACGCTCAGAAATGCTGTGTAATATCTTTCACTAGCAAACGACAAAAGATATTATATAATTATAACGTCGATGGACACTGCCTGGAAAGAAAAAGTGCCTTTAAGGACTTGGGAATTTTGTTTGACGATAAAATTACATTTCAGGCACACATTGTCTATGTGGTGGGTAGGAGTACGCGGCTACTTGGTTTTATATCTAGACTAACTAGAGACTTCAAAAATCCTCACAGTCTGATATATCTTTATCAGATGTTAATTCGCAGTATCTTGGAATATAACTCCATCATTTGGTCACCTTTTTATGCGGTTCATATTAAGTATCTGGAGCGGATCCAGGAGAAGTGTCTTTATTTTGCTTGCTATAGAATGGGGTCACACATTCAGCTGAAGTCGTATGCGGAGAGACTCGACCATTTCAAGTTGCAATCGCTTGAAGAGCGCCGTAAATATAGTGATCTTATATGCCTTCATAAGATTGTTCATTCCTTAATTGACTCTCCGGAATTATTAACCTTAATAGAATTTAATATTAAATTTAGACATCGTCAACCCCACCTCAAGAGCTTCGTATTAAATGTACACATTAACAACACATCTTTTTTCAACCCGATTGTTAGAATGCGTCGTCTATATAATGAACTCCTACATGAGCATAGCCATGAGATAGATATTTTCAGCCTTAGTTTCTCAACATACAAGAATGCTGTTAAAAAGGTTATAGCCAAGCTATAAATTTGCTGTTGCTTTGTTACAGGGATTAATTACTGTCTAATTTTTTTTTTAACCATGATATCTTGTAATTGTCCTATTGTTTTGTTTTGTTTGTTATTTTTGGTTTTTGATTAGTATTTTTATTGTTAAACTTAATGCACGCTTTTAATTATACCATGCTGAGTACACATGTTTTGGAACTCAATCTGGAACTGAACCTTCAAATGATATTTTGTAAAATTTTGATTGTTGTTGACGGATGTGACTCCACTGGTGTTAACCAGTGGAGTCACATCCGTGCTGCCGACCCTGTAAGAACAGAGATTTTATGTGCCCTCAGTGCAGAACACAAAATCAGGACAAGTCTTTGGTCTTCCCACTGACAGCACAAAAACTCTCCAGTGAGCTCTGGCTACCCTACTCACCACCGGTAACACAACGCGAGGTTATTATTGCCGTGGTATTCTGTAGGGTGGAGGTTCTTCCCCAGTCGGACTGCTCAATTCGGACGGGAATACCGTCGTGTCCTACATCCTCATAATGAATATTGTGATATTCAAATCAAATCAATTTATTTCACAATCGTTGTACAGTATTTTACATGGGTTCTTAATCTATCGTGCGTTATTACATTGTGCATGAGTAGGTATCTTACATACATATGCACGCTTTTATCCCCGCACGGTTAGGCAGAGGTGATTTAACACCCACATTTCACCAATCATTGAATTCGGTCCCACGTAATAGGAATGTATTGTTTTGTTAAACAAAGTGGCAAACGACCACGGCTATCCTACCATTTTTGGTTTTTAATAGCCAATTTAGTACCTACATGTAGAATTTATCGAAAAACACTAATTTCAGCGATATCTGCAAAATTTGTTCAATAATTTTATAAAATGACGAGTTTTTATCCAATCATTGTTAGTATATGTAACTCCTCGTTTACACCTAAGTACAAAACATGTATTTGACAAGTTGCAATATGTCACAGGCTACAGTGTGCGAGGGATATGCCTGTCAACCTCACCTTCGGCAACCAAAACGACCCACAGGCGGCGTGCGTTTTAGTCGGTTCGAGTCCGACATAACCTCCTCCACCGGCTCCGGTGGGGAGGTATCCGTGGGGATTTTGCGCACGTAAAAAAAAAAAAAAAAAAAAAAAAAAAAAAAAACAAAAAAAAAAAAAAGGCTACAGTGTGAACACAATTGTGTTTTATACTTCTTTACAACTTGTTGGCTATACATACTATGTGAACGAAAAAGTATCTGAGACAGTCTCAATACATATATAAAACAAGTATTGTGTTTTGATTAGTCTTCTTAAAGTTTTGTATCAAACAAATTTACAACTTGTTTCTTGGTGAAAACGAGGAGTAACAGGTCATTAATAAGTGTTCAGACCAGCGGATCAGTTGCCAGCTAATCATTCAACGAGATAACATCTTGTAGGGTAAGATGTGGGCTACATTAACTTAGTAGTTTGCTCTTTGTTTAGGAGGGTAGTTATATAATATAGCATATGAAAAACAGCGGCCGTATTGGTTCTTGGTGGAGTAGAATAGTGTCATCTCATCTCTGCCCTTGGGTTTTTTTTTTATACCACTTAGTTGGCAGACAAGCACACTGCCCACCTGATGGAAAGTAGTTACCGTGGCCTATGGACGTCTGTAACACCAGAGAGTCACAGTCGCGCTGCCAACCCTGTAAGTACAGAGTTTCTGTGCCGTCAGTAGAAGACAAAGCAGGACAAGCCTTTAGTCTTCCCACTGACAGCACAAATTCTCCAGTGAGCTCTGGCTACACTACTCACCGCTGGGAACACAACACGAAGTTATTATAACTCCGGTATTCTGTAGGGCGGAGGTACTTCCCCAGTCGGACTGCTCAATCGGGCGGAAGTACCGCCGTGTCTTACCTCCTTCTAGAAGGTGACCAAGGGCTATTTTTTTTAAAGAATATTAGAACCAAAATTACTAATATTCCCTCTTACCTCTCCAGCTAAGCTAAATTGCTTATGTTAGCAGTGGGTTCACATCGGTAGTGTAATGGTCAGAACTCGAACCCGGTACCTCTCGATCGTAAGGTTGCCTCCATAACCACTAAACTACCGACGCTAATTATTATCCGTCTGATCTATACTAATATTATAAAGCTGCAGAGTTTGTTTGTTTGTTTGTTTGTTTGAACGCGCTAATCTCTGGAACTACTGGTCCGATTTGAATGATTCTTTCAGTGTTGGGTAGACCATTTATCGAGGAAGGTTTTAGGCTATATATCACCACGCAACTACTTAAGGGAGCGGAGCATTGATAATAAATGTTAACAAATCCGGCAATTTTTCATACATATTTTGAAGACTAAAACATACGGGCTCAAAGGGATATGAAGCTTCAAAATATACCCCGGGCGAAGCTGGGGTGGGTCAGCTAGTAGTAAATATACAGTGCTCGCTTGACGGTAATAGGTTAGCCTCCTATTACATGGGATTGAAAATCATAGTTGGTGACATGTGAGTGTTCAATATATCTCTGCTTAATCCTTTGGGGATTTATAGGTGTGATTATAGGTGTGTTATAATGGCATACAGTACAATTTTACTGGACTTACTTGAACTACACAGCCCCATCTAGACCAAAACTCAACATAACTTGCAATTATGTATTTCAAAATACCTACAAAATACATACATATTATACATAGAAACACCCAGACCAATGCAAATATACATATTCATGCATACAAATATTTGCACTCAGCGGGAATCGAACCCGCGCCCCCTGCATAGCAGTCGAATGCTCTACCGCTACGACACGGAGGTCGTCAAAAAATATACTTCTTAACATAGGAATAAAATATCATTATTTTCATATCATCATAGCATCGCATTATGAAATAATTTCCTTCTATATTTTTAACCATTAACAAAGGGTCGTACATATAGCTGTTCAATAACGTAGGACATTAATATGGTGATCATTCCAAGAGATTTCATCCCCTCACGCGATGCGTTTGGCGCCATCCAGCTACGGGATCGCGAAGACTTAGAAAGGATTAGACTGGTTAGAGCAAATCGCGATGAGATAATTTGTAACTGGATCTAATGTTATTATACGTATTAATAATACTAGTAGTTTTATAAACAGAAGACCTTGCGAGCATACTTTTACCATATATTATAAAAAAGAAAAGAAACTGAATAAATTAATTCACCTCTGCCTAACCCTCCAGGGATAAAGGCGTGATTATTTGTATGTATGTATGAATATAAAAGAATGATACGTATCTTCTTATTTTAAGCAGTCAAATGGATGGTTAATCTATAAAATTATGACGATCCGCTCTTATAAAACGAAACAGTGAACTTCCCCCTTTTTTCTCATCGCTTATTTTATAACAAAGTTCATTTGTACGATGCAGTATTTTTTTTTTCACATAAACCTGCGAGGAATCATGTCTTTGATGTTTTAGCCCAAAATCATCAAGATTCGTTCGTAAATAACACGACAGCAAACTTCCCCCTTTTTCTTCCCCATTTTCACTCCTATCAAAAAAAAACCTATTGACCAAAGTTGAGTTTAAAATCAAAGATTATGCCAAGTTTGTTCAAAATCGGTTAAGAAATACGCTCTCTAGACCGGAACTGACAAACGTACTGACATAGATACGAACAAAAGCAAAATCGGCCAACTTGTCGAAACGGAGACACTAAATAAGAAAGTAATTCTGTCTGTCTGTTTGTTTGTTACACTTACACGTCTATACTGTTAAACTTCTATTCAACATTTCAACTTTTAATAAAAAACAAAACTGCGGAGGTTTTAACATTGAAACTTCAGATCCGCACGAAACACGGAAGAAACATATATATTATTAACATGTAGTTTTATTACGGTAGGATTTAAGTCAAAATGAAGAATCATATGCTATATTCTGATTACATTTTGAGATAAATTTAATATTTGCCTTGAAATCTATTGTCCGAAGTTCGTTCCGAAACTTCGAATATTTCATGCTTGGCCCACTGATTTGAATGGACAGTCATGTACCAAATTATTATGCACCCGATAGCGCACAAAAAAATCCTAATATAAATAAATTATTTTCTGTCTAAACTTTTCTAACTCTATGCCAAAAAATTTCAGGCTTTCCATTGTTCTTCCTCATTGAAACAGCATCAGAAACATTATACAATCTTTATAGCTTTTATTTACAACGTAATAAGGTTTAATATCGCTCGAATTGTTTTGCTTGGTGACAGTAGATCGTAGAAGGCTTTGTTCCCGCGATTTTTGTCAGGTCTGGTGCCCTTTGCTAATGAGTCGTTATGAGTGAAGCGTTACCCCTGGTATGTTTGTGTCTTCGAATAAACGACAATAGAAGACCCTAACTAATATTATAAATGAGAGAGAGAGAGATAAAGAGGTTGTTTGGTAAGCAGTCACCCAATGAGTTTTTGATGTACCTTTAAGCGGGGCGTGCAAAAGCATATGATGATGCCGTCAAGCTGAGTGTCACCATTGTCATACAGTGTAAGTAATGGTGACCCTCTTGTTTGAGACTTTGCCTTCAGCTTACCATCAGGCAAGGCGAAGTCTAATTGACGTGTCCTATGTAATAAAATAAAAGATTTTTATTTTTGACGTTTTGCAAGTTCCGTTTTAATGGTCTATACACACAGGTAGAGTAAGACCGAGATTTGAACGTAGACTACTTTTATCCATGGAAAAGGACTTATTTTTACGTGCGAAAGTTCCCCACGGAGAACCCCTGTCGGTGTCAGTGGGAGAGGTTATGTCAGACTCGAAACGACTAAAACACACGCCGTCTGTGGGTCGATGTAGGTTGCCGAAGGTGAGGTTGACAGGCATATCATTCGTGCCCCAGCCGTGGAATAGGACCTTGTTGGTCTTGGAAACATCAACCTATATCTTAAGATCGAGAGGTGCTGGGTTCGAATCCTGACCAATTACACTATCGACATAAAACCGCTCCTAACACTAGAAAATTAGTTCCGCTGAAGGGGTTAGGGAGAATATTTTTATTTTTTTTATTTTTTTTTATACTGGACACGTCAATTGGACTTCGCCTTGCCTGATGGTAAGCTGAAGGCAAAGTCCCAGAAAAGAGGGTCACCATTTCTTACACATACCGTGTGACAATGGTGACACTCAGCTTGACGGCCTCATCATATGCTTTTTCACGCCCCGCTTAAAGGACCCGGGACTGTAGGAAGAAGGAAACACGTGAGCTGGTAATGAATTCCAGGCCTTAATGGTGCGACAGAGGAAAGAGTCTCCGAACCGCTTGGTTCTTGATCGGATGTTTTGCACTGAAAGGGGAGGGTGGGAGAGAAAGTGGCTTAGTGCTCTGAGCGTTCCCCCTGTAAGGGAAAGATCGTGGGTTAGAATCCCCCCTGAACCGATTGAATATTTTTTCCTATCTTAATCTATTTGAATAGTTACCATACTAAATGCTTTAAAATTTCATACAAGTGGTGACGACTTTTACAAAAAAATCGACTTTTCAGAAAGCGTCTAAGATATTTATCCGGGATGGGACGTGAACCCCGAGGAGTTTTTTTTCTAAAAACTATACTATATTCACACAATTACATACATACATATAATCACGCCTTTACCCCCGAAGGGTTATTCAGAGTTTTTGCTTTTGTTTTTATGTTTTGTACTGAAGAGAGAATCGCATGTGTCGCGTCGCACACAAGCTCCAGTAGCTTTAGAGGCACATTAAGTCTATTTTTTTTGTTAAATATGTATTCCGATAGTTAAATAAAAAAAAGAAAAGAAGGTGGATTAACACCCACATTTCACCAATCATTGTTTTCGGCACCACGTAATAGGGAGTGAGCCTATTGCCTTCTTCCGGCATTGTTGTTGACTCGAGCCTTGTGTCTGTGCCTGAGTCTTAGTTGTATATACGTCTGATGTTAAATAGCCCTTAGTCGCCTTGTACGATACCGCATGGGAAGAGATGGGGTGGCCCAAATTCTACTCTCCAGGAACCACGCGGCTATGCCAGGAACTACCCGGTTTCCTGAGTTTCTTGATTTTGCGTCTAAAAACTACAAAACTTAGAAGTAAATACTTCAAAAAAAATTTATATAACAGAGCATTTTACTCGTAGTATATTTCAACAAGGTTATATTAATAACGCCTAACTTCGCACATAATAATTTAACACAATATTTGACGCTCAACTTTGAAATTATCCAAATTCCATAATTTTCAACTCCCTAAAATCATCTCTTGTTAGGCATATTTCGCATAGCACCCTGTAAGAGGCGCTGGGGGCACTAGGGGGCACTGGGAACGCGGGGGCACGCTTCCGGCTAATGACAGTGGATAAACGACGTCACATCCGGTTAGCTTTGTGCCCGATCGCTCCATTTCCCTGCGATGTAGACTTTAGACAAGTTTAATGGGCTCGTTTGTTAAATACATAGACAATTTTATTTGATTCTTTATCATTTTTAATGGAGACTCCGTTGAGATTGTTCGAGACGAGACATCATGTTATTCCCGGTGATGAGTACAGTAGCCAGAACTCACTGAAGAGTTTTCTTGTCCTGCTTTGTTTTCTGACAAACGGCACAGAAAATCTCTGCTGCCGACCCTGTACGGCAGCACGAGTGTGACGGCCCTGGTGTTGCCACACGTCTATAGGTCACGGTAGCCATTTTCCATCAGGTGTGCTCGTCTGCCACCTAATTAGTATGACTCTTTTTTCGAGTTCTCATTGTTCAGTAAACGGTCTGTGGGTTAAGTTACCTAGGTGTAGGTTATCGTTTAGATAGGTGCCTGCTTAGTGGTCTTTCATCTGAACGTTTCCGTGCTTCGGAGGGCACGTTAAAATCAGCACTGGTTGTCAATAGTATTTAGGTCAAGACTGAGGTGCGAATTAAAAATTAATGGATAATAAAAAAACTTTAACGAATGAAGGTATCTTGATTATGTAAATGCGTGGTCAACATAAGTCTCTTAAAGCAAATTTAAAAAAGAAAGATACTTTACTTCTAATATAGTTCTCTGAGTTTCATGCTGGTATTTTCTCAGTAGAACTTACCTACCGAACCAGCGAAAGAATCATTTTCCAATGGTTTATTATCACATTATTAAAATTTTTAATATTAAATATCTATAATACATATATAATATAATTGTAAAATTTAGACGTTGATATGTTCTCTTTATGTGCCTAAATTTAATAAATGAAATTGATTCTTTGATTATTTGAAACAACTCTGTCAGTTAATATTTTTCTGTCAGTTATTATAATCGGTTCAGGCGAGATTCAAACACGCGTTGTTTCCCTTACAGGGGGTATGCTCTGACCATTGAGGCACCGAACCTCGCCTGAAGCCATTCAAATCTTCCTATATATCCGTCTTGCAGGGACTCATTTTTTCCTGTCACAATCGATTTGAATAGTTAGCATACTAAATGCTTTAAAATTTAATTCTACCCAAGACGTATCCAAACAGATCAGTTGATCAAAGCATTCCCCCTGTAAGGGACTCGTTGCGGCATCAAGTTAAGTCCTGTCTTCGACGTCCATTTTTCCTATATAAATCAACATTGATGATAATAAACTAATTAAAACAAACGGAGTGTATTCAAATCAACGGAACCATTAAAACGACAAAAATAGCCACTCGAAGGACCTAATTATAGTCGAGTCATTAATTTCGCGAGAAATCAACAAACTGCCCATAAATTTACGGGATGGAGGGTAGAAATAATTAAAAATATAAAATGGTGGCTTTTAATGACTTTGGAGTGGTAGTGGGTGCCAAATTAACTTTGTTTTTCGTTCATTTGATAAAAAATATTCAGTAGTTACTTACCTGCAAGTTGGTATTACTGCGGATGAGGCTCTGGCGTAGACTTTCGTCTTGGGGATAGGAGGTCATATGCCAGTCGCTCCAGGAAAATTCAAAGCTACTATGTTATAGAAAGAAAGAAGATTTTTTTGAAGGAGGTGGGACACGGCGGTATTTCCGCCCAAATGAGCAGTCCGACTGGGGAAGTACTTCCGTCCTACAGAATACCGCGGTTATAATAACTTCGTATTGTGTTCCCGGCGGTGAGTAGGGTAGCCAGAGCTCACTGGAGAGTTTTTGTGCTGTTAGTGAGACGACCAAAGGCTTGTCCTGATTTGTCCTCTACACTGACGGCACAAAATCTCTGTTCTTACAGGGTCGGCAGCACGGATGTGACTCCACTGGTGTCACACACGTTCATAGGTCATGGTAACCACTTTTCATCAGGTGGGCCGTGTGCTTGTCTGCCACCTAAGTTGTAAAAAAAAGAACAGGATATCGCGTGTAGGCTCCAAAATGTATCGTTTGGATGCAATTGGGATTGAAGTTTGAATCGAGAAGAGTGGTTTGATTTTAAATAGGAATTGTGCTAGTTTGCATCTTAGTAGTAGTTACAAAAAAATATCTTATTATTATTCGTATGGAATCGTAAAGAATATAAAACATTAAAAGTATTTTCTATTGTTTCAGGAATTGCTTGAGAAACGCATCAAGCAGTTGGAGGCTCAGTTGGAAGAGGAGAAGAGAAGGACGCAGAGGGAACGAATGGCCGTAACTAAACTACAGAACAAACTGATAAAGGTCAGTACTACTATATTTTTTATAGATTTTACTATAGGTATCTTATACCACCGTATTACGGCGGCGGCCCGCGTACTGAGAAAACTCGAGCGTCGGAAGTCGATGAATGACCTCTGCCCCCCATGAGTGCAGGCCTGGGGGTGACGGAAGGAGCCGCCTGTCACCCTGGCAGAGGCAGGCCGCGGCGACAGCGGGCCTCCCCTTTTCTGGGGATGAGTTGGGGACCTTGTGGTCCCCACACCCGAAGAGAAGGCCGGATCGAGAGAGATGGCCCTGGTTCGGCCGGGGTGCGAGGGATATGCCTGTTAACCTCACCTTCGGCAACCAAAAACGACCCACAAGCGCCGTGCGTTTTAGTCTGGGGATTTTCCACACTTAAAAAAAAACCGTATTACGGTGACTTCCTATACCTGCGAAGTTTTTTAACGTTCCGTTACATTTTTAGCTAGTTATGGTTTTGACGGCAGCGACTGCCACCTTCTTAGCTAACCCAGAGAAAATCTACTCACAAAAAAACTTTTTCATTAAATTTTGAACTTTAATCATAAAGGAATAAAGTATAAAATTTAATGCAATTTTTTCTAGAGTGCCTATGGTATAACAATGGTTTTGCTTTAGTAGAACCGAGAGCCAGCCAGGTCGTGAACTTATCGGCCGCCTAAGTTTACCACCCTTCAAACCATACCTTTCTATTCCCGACAATACAAAAACATGATTGGTACATAACAACCCCTTCATCAATCAATCTTCCCTTTATCATCGGGAAACAAAGGAGAACTGCCGATTGAAACCTTTTAAAGGATTTGCGTCGCGTGAGAGACGATGATTGAATTTTTCGTTTGCACAGCATCCCTCGGGAGTAGTAATGCCGCCGTTAAATATTACTCTCTGAATGAAACAATTATATTCTGGTGCTGTTTCTATGGTTACCTGTGTTAAGGCGATGATTTTAGGTATATCTGGTTTGGTTACTTCGTATGGATATTATTTGTAAAGTTTTCACCTCACCTCTCCACATAACATCACACTATTGTACTCCCTTGTCATACAATCTACTATTGTACTTCACTTCAAGATATCCTGGTACAATAGTCTGTAGGCTACATCACACCTGTTTACCACAGACCGTAACTATACCTACCAAAGTGATGTATACAAAACAAAATTTTAAGCAACACTTAATTAAAAAAGACGCTAAAATCAGTTCAGAACTCGTGCTCATTTTAAATCCAGTTTGAAAACTATTGTTCCTTTTTATTAAACACGATAAACTGACAAGACAACGCATTTGTACACCCATAATAATATAATATAATAATAATATAGCCTTTATTCAGATATTTTAACTTAACTAATACAATATTCTAAAATAAACATGAAATTTAAACTTATTCTATTATTTGTTGCTTGCTTACTTTTTGTAGATCTGTTTGCCAATCGGCAAAGGCCTCCTCCAACCTTTTCCATTCTGACCTTTCTTGGGCCACTCTGTTCCAAGTCACTCCTGCAACTTCTCTAATATCACTATCCCACCTTTTCTGTGGTCTACCTCTCTTCCTTTTACCTTTTCTGGGATACCATTTTGTCACTTTCTTGCTCCATTTGTCCTGACCTCTTATCATGTGCCCGGCCCATCTCCATTTCAGTCTTTTAATTTTTAATGTTACATCTAAGGTATTTGTTTTGCTTCTGATGACACGGTTTCTCAGTCTGTCTGATCTCTTGACGTTTAACATACTCCTTTCCATAGCGTATTGACAAGTTGTGAGTTTATTCGTCGTTTCTTGAGTTAGGGTCCAAGATTGGCAGCCATACATAAGGATGGGTAATATGCAGGTGTTAAATAGTTTACTCTTGATATTAATGTGAAGTTTTTCGTCTTTCATTGCCTCTCTCAAGCTCCAGTATCTTCTCCATGCGTTCGTAATTCTTCTCTCTACTTCTTTGCGCATAGGTTCTTTTTGGGTTATGAGCTGTCCCAGATAGATGTATTCTTCAGTATATTTGATTTCCGTGTTTCCTATCTGTATCTTGTCTTTGTTCCCATTTGTAAATATTCTAGTTTTTTCTGGATTTAATTTTAACCCTGCTTTCTCGCTTTCGTTGGCTAGGTTTTCTATCATTCTGTGCATGTCTTCAGATGTTTCGGCGAAAAGCACTATATCATCTGCGAATCTTAAATGCGTCAGCGATTCGCCGTCCACATTGATCCCAAGATTTTCCCAATTGAGCCCTCTAAAAATTGATTCCAGTACCGCAGAGAACAGTTTTGGAGATAGAGGGTCTCCTTGTCTAACGCCTTTCCCTACTTTGAATGAATCTCCTTTTCTTTCCATCTGGATTTTGGTTGTACAGTGTGTATATACGTTCCTTATTAGTCGTATGTATTTATGTTCTACCCCTTGTTCTACTAGTGCTTCCCATATGTTATTATGTAGAAGGGAGTCAAAAGCTTTACTGTAGTCGATAAATGCAATATAGTATGTAAGCTGGTATTCATTGTATTTCTCCAGAACTTGACGTACTACGTAAATGTGATCGATCACCGAGTAGTCTTTACGAAATCCAGCCTGTTCGATTGGTTGATGTTCATCTAATGTTTTTTCAATTCGTTTTAAAATTATCTTCGCGAAGATTTTATAAATATTAGACATTAGACTGATAGGGCGATAGTTTCCGATTTCATGTTTATCTCCTTTTTTGTATAATAGTATAATGTTGGACTCTGTCCATTGCTGAGGGATTATTTCAGTGGTTAAAATGTTGTTGAACATATCAGTGAGGACAGGTGTTAAAATCTCTTTACTTTGCCTTAGAATTTCGTTATTTATACCATCTGGACCGGGAGCTTTGTCTACCTTTTGGGTATCTATAGCTTTCTCGACTTCAGCTTGAAGAATGCTGGGGATGTCAGTGGTTTCCTCCAAATCGGTTTCATTTTCTGTCGTGTTGCTTTCGTACAGTTTCTTGTAATAGGATGTAGCTGTTCCTAATATGTCTGTTCTATTATGTTTCCATCTTCCTCTGTCGTTTTTTATTTTAACAATCCAGTCCATTGAGTTCCTCAATTCCTTGTACGCTTTTTTGGTTCCACCTGTTTTATTAATATATTTTTCTATAATTTCCATTCTGTTTTGTTTTCTGTCCTTTCTTATGCTATCTTTTATTTCTTTATTGATTTCTATTAAATGTTTCCTTCTGCCCTGTGTATTTCTTAAGCTGATTAAGTCGTTTCTTACCTCGAGTAATTTTAAAGTATTTGCACTTAGCCATTTTTGTTTCGGATTGGTTTTGGTGTTTTCGTTGAATTGTATCTGGGTCTTGATGGTGTTCTCTATCCAGTTGTATTTATCCTGTGTTCCTAATTCCTTTGTATTAACTTGAAATTCTGTAAATTTGTCTCTCAGAGCGCTTGTTATTTGTTCCAACTAATGTTTCCCGAGTTTTGCATTTCCTAGGTTTTGTCTTGGTCTAGTCTTTTTTGATTGTTTTGCTAACAGTTCGGTTCTAATTAGTCTATGATTAGTGTTAAAGTTTAATTTGTTGATTACTGTGAAATTCGTGAAGAAGTTATTTTTGTTGGTCATTATAAAATCAATTTGGTTTTTAGTATTACCGTCAGGTGAGATCCAAGTCCACATGTTTTTCTTATTTTTCTTGAACATAGTATTTAAGATGGTTAGGTTGTTTTCTAGTGCAAAATTCGTGATTAGTTCTCCATTTCTACTTCTCGGTTTGTTTTTGTATGTGTGTAATCCTAGCACCTTATCTTCTCCTGGGCGTCTGGCACCAATTTGTCCGTTACAGTCTCCCATTACTATGAGATTTTTATAACCGTGCTCTTGAATCACTTTGTTGAGATCAAGGTAGAATGAATTAACTTTTTCTACGTTAGCTTGTTCAGTAGGCGAATATATTTGAACGATAGACCAAGGCTCCTTATACTCGGGCAGTTTCAAATTCATCATTGCTATTCGATCAGAGATACCTATAAATCCTTCTACGTACTTTGATATATGTTTTTTAACAATGAATCCAACTCCGTGATGGCCCGGGGTCTCGCCTATGTGATAGAGTATGAAATCAGGATGAGATGTTATATTTTCGCCCATTCTTCGCACTTCGCTGAGGCCAACTATGTCCCATTTGATGTTTCTTAGTGCATACATAAGTTCTGTAAGATTTTCTTCGTTCTTCAGGGTAAGTACATTGAGAGCTGCAATGTATAATTTAGATGTTTCATGGATGTGATTTTTGATGTTGTCACTTATTGTTGGAGGGTTGTGGTCTCTTTCCCCCACGAGGACCAGTCGGCTTGGGGGAGGTTGTTGTTTTCCTGTTTCTTTATTGCTAGTTTCTTCAGTTGGTTTTTGGTTCCGTTTGCCTATTTTTAGTTGCTATTGTTTATTCACAGAAGACGCGTTTGAAAGAGAACTGGATCTAGACCGCATCATATCAAAAGCGTTTGTCCTGTTTGTCTTGATCGAAGATACAGTTTGTGGTTTTTTGGACTGGTTATTATACGCAGATGGTGAAGACGATGGTACTCGTTTCCTTTTTTCTTGATTGATGTTATTTTCCTTGACTATAAGTTGGTCATATTTCAAATATGCTACGTTCCCTTTTTTCCTTTCTTCAACCAACTCTGTTTGCAGTGCTTTCCGCCTTTCCAACACTTCCTTTGTGTAGTCTTCAGTAATATAAATTGCCTTTAGGTTCTTTTTATTTTTAATAATATCATTCTTTTTCCAGTTGTTTATAAACGAACAAAGTACCGGCCTCGGCTTGTTATTTTCTCTGGTTTTCTTACCTAATCGGTAGATTTTGTTGACTTCGTAATCTTCTATTTTAATATTTAAGTCCTGTTTCAGATTTTCTTTCAATTTTTGTAGTAATTCGAACGCAGACGTTTCTCTTTCTTCAAGGCCAAATATTATTATATTATTGTTTCTTTCTCCTTTTTTTAGATATTCTATTTCTTTTTCTAATTTTCCTACTTTGATTTTTAGATTTTTATTTTCTTCCACTATAGGGATTAACTTCTCGTCCATTTTGTCCATAATACTCTTCTTCAATTCAGCGTTCTGGTTTTGCATCTCAATTTTCATTTTATCAAATAATATTTGAAACTGACCTTCCATTATATTGTTATGCTATTTTAGGAAGTTTTGTTTGCGTATGTTGGAACGTAATAGTTTGAGATGAATAGAATATCAGTAATCAAAATTTTTCGCACTTGGCAACACTGGCTATAACGTCAGTTTTATTTTGTTTTGTTGGTAATGTTAAATAGACCGATGTCAATGAATAACAGCTGTTATATTTTCCTAACCTCTAATCTGTGATGTGATGATATTGTTCTTATTTCTCAGCAGTCTTCAACAATCGCCGTATTCTGATTATTTATGAACACTTCACATTTGTTTAACTAGTGATTTATAACAAAGTTTTTGTCTAGAGAATGCTATTACTATTTTAATTCACTTGATTCCTTCGAGAGACTATCACTATAGTGTTGACAGATTCGACGCCGGAAACGGAAAATTTTTATCATCTTTTAAAGGATTTGCGTCGCGTGAGAGACGATGATTGAATTTTTCGTTTGCACAGCATCCCTCGGGAGTAGTAATGCCGCCGTTAAATATTACTCTCTGAATGAAACAATTATATTCTGGTGCTGTTTCTATGGTTACCTGTGTTAAGGCGATGATTTTAGGTATATCTGGTTTGGTTACTTCGTATGGATATTATTTGTAAAGTTTTCACCTCACCTCTCCACATAACATCACACTATTGTACTCCCTTGTCATACAATCTACTATTGTACTTCACTTCAAGATATCCTGGTACAATAGTCTGTAGGCTACATCACACCTGTTTACCACAGACCGTAACTATACCTACCAAAGTGATGTATACAAAACAAAATTTTAAGCAACACTTAATTAAAAAAGACGCTAAAATCAGTTCAGAACTCGTGCTCATTTTAAATCCAGTTTGAAAACTATTATTCCTTTTTATTAAACACGATAAACTGACAAGACAACGCATTTGTACACCCATAGTACACTAATATTTAATGTTAAAATCTTTTTTAAAAACAAAGTAATACATAAATAAATAAGTTATTAAGGATTAACAGGTATAACACAATATAAGTCAACTTCCTCAAGCAACAGCAATTGAGTCTTTTCCTGTTGTTAAAATAAACTACTATTTAAATAAGCTTATTAAATTAAGATTGATAAAAGATCAGTAAAAGTTGCGTCTGTTCTTATTGTATCGTTTTTATTTATTTTTAATCATCCACCCAACTTATAATAGTACATGATTTGACTATTGAATACTATGACGTCACAATAATTTCTTCATACAAGTTGCCTTGTAACTTACCGCTTTGACGTTTAGTAAATAGTCACTAATTTGACTGGTTAGTCAAATACCCAATTATTGACAACAGCAAGTGAACAAAGTCTTGAAAAAATAAAAACAAAATGCATATTACACCTAACTTAGTATCATTCATTTTTTTAATGTCAATATTAGCACATTTAAATTAGATATTTTAATATAGTTAGTATTTGCATCCAAATATAGATCAGATAATGTTCAAATTACTTCTGCCATATTTGGTACAATAGCATATAGCTACAAGTCCAAAGAGCTGCGCCTTAACTGGCCGACACTTGTCAATATTTGGCTTCTATTAATTAAACCCACTGCCTACAGGGAGAACATATTGACCGTCGATTCGGGGAAGCTCATACCTTGAAATTATACCTATTCTAATGGGTTAAATGCATAAAATAGTTTTGACAAAAATGTCGATACTGTCGAAAGTTTATGCGAATATTACATAACATAAACTCACGCCTATATCCCCGAAGGGGTAGGCAGAGTTGCTAGCACCCACATATCGCCAGTTTATGCTTAGGTCCCAATGTAATAGGTGACGAGCCTATTGCCATCAACCGGGCACTTACAAACCTGCGATAAATACACACATAACTTCGAAAAGCATCGAAAAGTCATTGGTGTGTGACATGGTAAAACCTGGTATCGAACCCGAGACCTCGTCTCAGCAGTCCATTACTCATACCATTAGGCTACCGCGGTGTATTTATATATATGTATTTACATAAAAAAGTATTTAAGTATGTGCTTACCATGGGTTTAGATAGCGTTGTGTAGAATGTTTTTTAATTTTATATATAGAATACGTCAATTAGACTTGGCCTTGCCTGATGGTAAGCTGAAGGCAACGTCTCAGAAAAGAGGGTCACCATTACTTACACATACCGTGTGACAACGGTGACACTCAGCTTGACGGCCTCATCATATGCTTTTTCACGCCCCGCTTAAAGGACCTTATTGTAGAATATTTATTTATTGTTTATACACATGAACATTTACGCATGTTTATGTTAAAATTAACAGAATTAGAAAATTAAAAGCATTAAAACTATATTATTACCTTTACATTGATTGCTGCACGTTAAAATAGGAATCCCGAACGACTTGCAAATCCCTCAGATTCGTCGAAAATCGGTAGACAGAACAAAATAAATCACTCGACGAGCAATTTGATGCAGGCAATCAACGACCGAATTCCCAATAGATTGAACAACTGGTTTGAACATAAAGGTAGCGGTATGAAGTTTGTTTGTACAAAATAAATGTTCAAACAAATATATTTGGGTGTTGAATTGTTTTTTTTTCGGGACTGTACATGAATAAACAGTCAAAGGATTTTAGATGCGATTTGAAATTTAATGGTTTCATACAGCTGGACAGCCTCTGTGGCGTGGCGGTAGTGAATACGACTGCTACGCAGGAGGCGCGGGTTCGATCCCTGCTCAGTTCAAATATTTGTATGCATGACTGTGGGTATTTGCATTGGTCTGGGTGTTTCTATATATAATATGTATGTATTTACAAAAAAAAAGTATTTAAGTAAGTTTATCCGTATTCTAGATTCCATAACACAAGCTAGTTAAACTATGCTTACTATGGGTCTGGATAGCGTTGTGTAGAATGTTGTAGAATATTATTATACAGTTATCAACAAAATATTTTTTCTACCTATATTTTTTACAACTAATATTCTGAGAGGTACCTACTAGTATAAGAATTACATTATAATGTCTGTGCTACTAGGTGTGTAGTTGCCATTAGAGGTTGGTTTTTTAAAACCTTATATCCAGTAGGTGACATTTTTGGGCACAACAAGAAACAGACAACAAAGCCTAGCAATGTTGTCAGTCCACGCATGATCAATTTTCGAACAAACATGCCGCGCGCAACGTACGCCAAATTTTGCTTAGCGGAAACGAGGCGTATATGCAAGGTGTCGAACGTGCTACAGGAATTAATCCGATTCTTCTGTCGAGTCGACGGCATATCATGACATATTTTATTTGCCAAGGTGAAGCCACCCAGATTGCGTTCTCAGAGGCACTCATGAGTTCCTCCGCCCTTCATATGTTTGGGCAAGTAGCGCAAGTTAGCAATTATCCGATCATGATATAGATTCATTAAGGAATCTTTGATTTAATCAGTGTTGTTATTTTAATACAATTTTCTTCTTTTTTTACATTTAAAACAAGCATAACGATAACTACAACTAGCATGTCGTAATTTATTCTAACTAAATCATTAATTTATTTATACTTTATGCACATCTTAGACGAAATGAGAGAAACAGTCTCAGTGCCACTAAACTAAACACAGACGGACGGCTAACGGAAGGGGGTGTTTGTTCTTGAGACCCTGGAGCCATCGGCACCAAGTTTAGTGCACTAATGGAGTATTCACGCGATGTTTAAGACAGAATAGTTTTGGAATTCGTTTTAAATCTTATTCTTGAGTAGCATTTATATTTAACATAGACATAACATAAACTCACGCCTATATCCCCGAATGGGTAGGCAGAGGTGCTAGCACCCACATTTCGCCAGTTTATGTTTAGGTCCCAATGTAAGAGGTGGCGAGCCTATTGCCATTAACCGGGCACTTACAAACATGCGATAAATACACACATATCTTCGAAAAGCATCGAAAAGTCATTGGTGTGTGCCATGGTAAAACCTGGGATTGAACCCGAGACCTCGTCTCAGCAGTCCATTACCCATACCACTAGGCTACCGCGGCCATGTATTATATGTAGCTATGGTATATGCATGTTTATATACCACTTGGTGGGCAGACAAGCACACGGCCCACCTGATGGAAAGTGGTTACCTTGGCCTATGGACGTGTGCAACACCGAGGGAGTCACACTCGCGCTGCCAACCCTGTAAGCACAAGTTTCGTTTAAGTAGGTACGTATTTATGTTTTTGTATAAGTAGGTAGGTATTTATTTTATGAAATAATAATATGATATCTTATTCTTCTTCACTTCTGTTCTCTAAATGCGATACTAGATAGAAATATTAAATAATTATAACTTAGTGTACACCGCAAACTACCCTGATTACTGACAGTATAGTCCATACACTGCTTGTCTGGAAGAGATCGCAGACCGCGATAAGACCGCCCATTGTACAACTATCTAACATGCATGTATCCACCGTATGTATCCTATGTTTGGTGTGCAATAAAGAGTATTTATCTTATCTTACCTTATCTTCAACGGTAATGGCGAGACAAGGTGAGAAATGAATAAGAAAGATAATATATTTTACTATCCAATTTTACAAACGTTTTTTTGGTAGACTGGACTTTAATATCGATATAAGTTACAGTTTTTTTATAATATGAACTAACTGACCCGCCCCAGCTTCGCTCCCAGTTGCGCGCCTCCCCGTTTCCGGGGATGAGTTGGGGACTCTGTGGTTCCCACACCTGACGAGAGCCAGATCGAGAGGTATGGTTGTTGGCCGGGGTGGGAGGGATATGCCTGTCAACCTCACCTTCGGTAACCAACAACGATCCACAGGCGCCGTACTTTTTAGTCGGCTCATGCGGGGGGAGGAGTTCCGTGGGGATTCTGCGCACGTAAAAAAGGAACCCTGATTGGCATCCCGATTTTATATGGTGCGACAAAGAAAAGGATTGCTAAAAAGTATGGTCCTAGAGGTGAGATTGCAGGAGTCATTTTTTTTTCTCGTTCTTCTATACTTACCCTCTGTGTCTCTTCTCTGCAGATGCAATACAAGCAACACGTGATTACCACCTGTGATGTTTGAAGCATTCTAAGATAACATTTACCATTCACCATCTCGTGAACAGTGTTTTCATTAACCACTTGAGTAGTATAAAAACCTGTCATACCTCCAGCATCCTACACTATTTAAATCACGAACGAACTATAATTCTCTCTAGCGTTGTTTAAGTTCATGCTAACTGCAGACGATATACGACTAAAAGTTAGCCTCGAGCCCGTCTTGTATGCTGAGAGCATTCTGTATTAAGTTTCAAGATTAACTAGGTATAGGTTTTAGAGACGGCTGGCTAGACGCTGAAGGATATTTGAGTAAGAAAAGGACACTGTACTCTCCCCCAGACATAAAAATGTACATACATACGTACACACAGACGTCTGTGTATCCCCTAAGTGGTTTCAATATCCATGCTATAGTTAAAATGCGAAAGTAACTCCGTCTGCCTGTCGCGCTTTTAAGCCTAAACTCCTGAACGAATTTTGATGAAATTTTATACAGAGATAATTAGATCTTGAGAAAATACATTACAATATACTATGTTGGATGTAATAGCTTGATGTTACTTCCATTTCATTTAACATGTCATGTGATAGAGATGAAGATGTCAATATATCACATCTTCGGGACCCAGGTATACCTCACACGTTGCCTGGTAAACTTGCTAATCCAATCACTCTAACTGTAAAAATAGTCAAATTAAATATGGAATCGAAGCTCGAGTTTCTCACCTCCTTGTGCGAACTTTCGTGGAAATCTGTTCTAAAAATCACGAATATTAATTAAAACTAAAACCCGACTACTTAAAAACAACGCTCTAAAAAGTAATATTTTCCCTAGAATGTACTGTTTTGTTAGACTATGTGGCATACGAGTATGCTTATCCTTGATATTTTCTTGTTTAATACTTTATAGGGCGTGATTTTTCAGGAGTCTGGTTTTAGTTTTAAACTTATTTTTTTTATTTAAATCATTTTGGGGCAAACAATAGGTATAATTTATGGATCTCTGCTTTTTCGCCAAAAATCGTTTGCCCGATTATCACTTGCCAACTAACGTTTCCCAGTATTATATTTCGCAGAATAATCATTTGCCAACTTGTGATTTCATTTTGTTTTTATTACCCAACTTCTCAGTTGCCAATTTTACGTTTGGTCAACCTTTTAGAATGACACTTTTCAAAATGCCAACTTTCAAGTAGCGAATGTTTTAGTTGGCATAATATTCATGTAGTTGTTTAATGTTTGTTATGTAAATGTATGTAAAAATGTAAAAAAAAATGGTTACGGCACTTCGCCGGCCGCTACCGCGGCACGCTCGCTTCGCTCGCTCGGCTCGTGCATTGTTTATCATAATACTAACCTAACCTAACCTAACCGATTCTGTTATTCGTCTAAAAGTTGTCTGGCCTAATAAATAAATTGGCAAAAGATAAATGCCCCAAACGTATTTTGTCATTACAATAATCAGCTTAACAATAATTCTACCAAATGAAACGTTGTCATACAAACATTTGACAATCGTTAGTCGTCAAAGTGAAATATTGGCGTAACGTTGGTTGGCAAGTGATAATCGGGTAAACGATTTTTGGCGAAAAGGCAGGACCCCATAATTTATACATATTTGAAATGTGCTAATTAAGGTCCTTACAGTTGATACCAAACACGACATATTTATTTCAAATTTAATTTTTTAACACAGTACTTTATGTCCGCTAGAGGGCGCCACATTAGATTCAGTAACATGTTATAAAACCTGTGAACGACTATTGGCTTCTAACGATACCTCACCGTCGCGTCGTCTTAAGACGGATATATGCATAGAAGAATTTGGATAGTTTCAGGTGAAGGTTCGGTAGCTTAGTCAGAGCGTTCCCCCTGTAAAGGAAAGATCGCGGGTTCGAATCCCGCCTGGACCGTAATTTTTTTTTTTTTTCTATCTTTATCGATACCTCATTTGTCAAGTTCTAATAAGTAGTTAAAGATCTTTAAGGGAACAAATGAAGCTGCATACATACATACGTACATACAAAGCATGTCAAAAACATAACCCTCATTTTGTTTCGTCGTAGTCGGGTAAAAATATAAAGTAGCTACCCAATTCCCAAGGTTAGGTTAGGTGAAATTGGCAACTCAAATACCTCGAATTCAAATACCTTAACTTGCAAACAACTCCCAATCGAGAATAGCTCAAGAATCTAGCTCAACAGAAACATTGTTACATACTAATTAACATTCCGTGCTCTGTCTGTAGTTCAGTTCAGAGGCACGGCACTTTGTTTAGGTATGTGACAATCCTGAATGATGAGCCAAGATGTGTGTAGTCTTGCTGTTAACCTTTACTGTGTAAGTCACGTAGGGCTAACGCGAAATAGGGTTTAAATATTTTTTTATTTTTACTTTAAGCACAGTTTATTGTACAAAGTCGGACTTAATGCCAAAGGCATTATCTAACAGTCTACCTTAGGGTGATGCAGAGATGCATTGAGGTAGGTGCAGGGAAAAAATTAACCATGAACTATAAAGATAAGGAAATACTCAAATTTGTACACAATAATGATACATATATATATAAATATATATACATACACAACCATAATACATACATATTTACATAAACTACTTATATACTCATATTATACATAGTATATACTTACATCCATTGTGTTGTGTCCTATTTTTTTATAGATAATATTTTCGCGTTCAGTAAAAATACTGATTGTGCATCTAATTAAGCTCAGAATGATCACCACCCACCCCGAAATGCCTTATGTCTTTGTGGTAATTTTTTTATAATTGGTTGGTTGGTTGGTTGCTAGCTAACTACTTACTTGCAGTAGTTTGTTGGTGCTCAATCAGTATTTTTGAAGTGAATTTGGATTATTTTGTCGTACAAAATGTACTCTTTTTGATATACGTTTAAATACCATCCTTTTTTTATTATCGTAAGTTGAACATTTTAATATAATATAATGAATTGTAAAAGTAAAACTTTCTATATGACAAATAGTTTTAAAGATATGTGATTTTAAAAATTCAATTCCTCGAGTCGCCCGAAAACGCTCCATACAAAATCGTAACACGTGGTGACGTCACAGCGCGCTGGCGTGTATTGAAAATGTATAGGAATTCGCAGACATTCGCTTACATCTATTGCTTGAATATAGCTTGATCCTCTTTCATGTCTATCAATTATGCTCATCATAAATATTACGACAATCATCACATGTCCAACGATAAAATTGGGTCTCGACTAAGGACTTCCATATCAAAATAGCCTATATCCAGAATCTTCCATCAGATGCTAACTGACACAGTTTACAGTTAAAACACCGCGGTTATAATAACTTCGTGTTGTGTTCCCAGCGGTGAGTAGAGTACCCAGAGCTCACTGGAGAATTTGTGCTGTCAGTGGAATGACAAAAGGCTTGTCCTGCTTTGTCCTCTACACTGACGGCACTGAAACTCTGTGCTTACAGGGTCGGCAGCGCGAGTGTGGCTTCTCTGGTGTTACACACGTCCATAGGCTACGGTAACCACTTTCCATCAGGTGGGCCGTGCGCTTGTATGCCATCTAAGTGGTATAAAAAAAAAAGTCATTATATAAATTAACATTCATTCTAAAGTTCTTAAATTCACTCATCCTGTCATTACCCTCTCCAACAAACACGCGTAACAAATCACCAAGGAAACATACAAATGAATCAATTCTAATCTTAATTAGCCGCGAAGCCGCCGGGCGTGTGCGTACCGCAAACGCATGCGCCGGAATGCGCGTGACCATTCCAATTAGTTGCTCCTTTAGCCGGATGTTTCTGTATTTCAATCCCTTCAGTTATGTAACGTCTTGTTTCAATTTTATCATCATTCAAATTTAGAATTTCATTGATTGCTTCATAAAGCTCAATTTTGATTGTTATTTCTTGTTAGATGATTAAAGTTATAATTTGATTATCATGGAGTTTGGCTGATGTCCAGGGTGGGATGGGATTCCTTACCCAAATATTTGGTATCGTTTTGCACCTGTAGACATTATTTTTTATTTTTGATGTTGTAATAGCAAAACATGACAGTACTCTGTTGCTAATTTTATTAATTGCCTTCAAATATTTGCAAATATCGCTATTTTACCTGTCTTGGGTACATTATTGATTCAATGCTAATCTACGAGGTGTCTACAAGATGTACAACATGTGAAACACCAGGGAAGTCAATATATTACATATATACATACATATAATCACGCCTTTATCCCCGGAGGGTTAGGTAGAGGTGAATTAACACCCACATTTCATCAATCATTAAATTCGGTCCCATGTCATAGGGGGTGAGCCTATTGCCGTCTTCTGGGCACTATTTGTTGACTCCAACCATGCATCTGAGGCTGAGTCTAGGCTGTATATAAGTATCTGTCTGATGTTAAACAGCCCTATCCCTTAGTCGCCTTGTACGACACCGCGTGGGAAGAGATGGAGTGGTCCAAATTCTATTCTGCCGGAAACCACGCGGCTAATATTTATTAAAATGTTAGTTGTCTTAATTATACAAATAGGTACATAGTCAACTAATAATTTATTTATTTATTCAACTCTATGCACAGTAATTTTGTACAAAGGCGGACTTAATGCCAAAGGTATTATCTAACAGTCAACCTTAGGGTGATGCAGAGATACATTAAGATAGGTGCAGGCAAAATAATAATCCTTTCATTATCATATTATCTATGTTCACAATAATCATACATACATCATGTCAATAAAGTAGCAAAAAGTAAAAAACGTCAAGAAGTAGATTACCCAGTCAAATATATAATAACTAAGCTTATGATTGTCACTGCATGCTATCAACCAGAAAGTCAGTTATGCTGTAATACATCTTTTACAGAAGAAATATTTTGATTTCTGTTCGTTGGACTTTTTGGGGCCCCAACTACCTTTTTTTTTATACCACTTAGGTGGCAGACAAGCGCACGGCCCACCTGATGGAAAGTGGTTACCGTGGCCTATGGATGTGTGTAACATCAGAGAAGCCACACTCGCGCTGCCGACCCTGTAAGCACAATCTCTGTGCCGTCAGTGTAGAGGACAAAGCAGGACAAGCCTTTAGTCATCCCACTGACAGCACAAATTCTCCAGTGAGCTCTGGCTACCCTACTCACCGCTGGGAACATAACACGAAGTTATTATAACCGCGGTATTCTGTAGAGCGGAGGTATTTCCCCTGTCGGACTGCTCAATTGGGCGGAAATACCGCCGTGTCCTACCTCCTATAAAACCTGTAACAACTATATAATATTGAATCTTTTAAAATCGTTTTATTTCACATCGCATAAAGATCCAACAATATCAAAAGAATCGCCTTCAATAATTTGAATCTACAAACCCAATTAGATATTAAACATCGTAATATGTTATAAATAAGGGTTGTTAATTAAATTACAGCATATCGCGATAGAGTATAGCAATAATCGTAACGTGTCTTTGCTAATCAAACTTGGGGGATTCAATTAGGAGGCAGGATGACCCTGCACCCTTGTTACAGACAAGATCTTTACGGCTCTGCGACCCTTCTTGAGATTACCACGCACTAGGCACTAGAAACGTTGGCGGTTGATAGATTGAGCTTCATAATATTAGGTCTTTGAAATTGCCGAAATATTCTTACCGATGCATGAGTTCGTTATTGCTGTAATTTAATAGCTATTTCCATTATTTATATTTTGTTTGAAAGTTGATTTCAAGATTTTACAACAATATTTTAAATTTTGTTTTTATTGGCCGCTTGATAAATAAATTCGATCTTCAAAAATAGTACCTACTCCCTAAATGCTATCCATTTTGATGATAAATTTCGTATTACTTTTTTACAGCTGTCACTTTTCAAAAATGTAATAGTGTTTGTTAGCTTAATGCTGTCTTATTCTTACACAAAAAAAACATAAAAGTTAGATTTGTCATTTCTAAAAAAAATGCAAAAGTGTTAGTACTGAAAATTGGGTTTCCTCCAACTTTTTAAAAAAATCCGCATTTTCATTTAAATATGCATTCCTATATTATGGACTGTCTTAACATACCTGCCATACGAATTACTTATGTAGTCAGTTTAAAAGTCTTAATATTTGTAAACATAGGAGTAGATTCTCTGCTGCTGCTCCTCCTCAATGTAACTTCTTGGGGTGTATTTTTATAGTTATAAGAAAATGTGAAATGTGGGTTGTAATTCACTGCTGCCTAACCCTCCGGAGATAAAGACGCTTTTATTATTATTATATTCTTTATTGTACGCCAATTACAATATTCATATTACAGAAATTGAGAAGACAAGAGCAGTACAAAGGGCGGCCTTATCGCTTCACACAATTTCTTCCAGGCAACCTTTGGATGGAAATGTATGTTGGTTGGAGTATTTGGGAGTTGTTGGCGTTTAATAACAAAAAATGTAATAATTTATACATACTTATATCAGTGCATATAATAAATATATGTATACTTAAAATACTTAATAATTATATAAATACAATAAACTACCTACAATATACAATATAATACTACTACAATATACTACTACAATATAATATACAATTATACACATATACATATACATACATACATACACATATACATACCTAAAGATATGACGATATACTATGTTACAAGTGACACCGTCGACAAATAGTGCTCCTTGACCATTCTTCTTTTATCCCCCGGGGGTTTCTTAAACACACATGCATACGTATGTATGTATAAAAGAAAACTAAATGAACAGTTTTCATTTTAGATTTTTATATTATGCTTTACTTTGTCGATTTTTTAGTTTTTGTGATACTAGATCAATCCAGCTTTGTCTAGATCTAAATCAAGCATAGCTTATCATATGGGTACTAGAATGCGTATAAATATATTTTATGAAAATTTAAATAAGCATACATTAATAAAAAATAAACTTTCAATTTCAGAGTTCATTCAAATCTGTTACGAACTGCCTACAAAATCGCCGCGATTTCCTAACCCAGTGCGTACACAATCCTTGTCAATTGTGATCTTAAGCACGTCTACTCGTCTTGTAATTGTTTCTTATTCCTGTAACACATTAAACGATACAGGGTGTTGGTTTGGTATTCTGTACCAAACAATAAATAACATATGAAATAGAATACCGTTATGAATGGACGGGGATTAATTAAATATTTATGTGCCATTGAGTCGGCTTCATGATTTGAATTATTATATCGTACGCGTTGATTGGTTTGTTTAGACATTTTCGACTTATACTTGACTTTCATTTATATAAAGCTTCGGTAGTTTAGTGGTTAAGAAGTGGCTTTACAATCGAGAGGTTTCAGGTTCGAATTTTGGTCAAATAGTACCGACATGAACCCACTCCTAACATTTTTTATACTAGTTAGTTGGCCGACAAACACACGGCCCACCTGATAAGAAGTGTTTCTTTTTTATTTTTGTACCACTTAGGTGGCAGACAAGCACATGGCCCACCTGATGGAAAGTGGTTACCGTGGCCTATGGACGTGTGCAAACCAAGGGAGTAACACTCGCGCACAGAGTTTCTGTGCAGTCAGTGTAAAAGAAAAAGCAGGACAAGCTTTTGGTCTTCCCACTGACAGTACAATAACTCCCTAGTGAGCTCTGGCTACCCTACTCACCGCCGGGAACTTCCCCAGTTAGACTGCTCAATTGGACGGAAATACCTCCTGGTTACCGTGGTCTTTGTACATGGGTAATACTAGAGGTGTCACACTCGTGCTATCGACTTTGTAAGGACCTTCTGATGCCCTTCTTGAAGAGACCTATGTTTTGTTCGTTTAGAAAAAAATACAGTAGGGAGATCATTCCAGAGGCTGAGCGTGTGCAGTATCCAGTCTCTTTCATTCCACATGTGCGGAACTGTAGCCAACAGTGAGTTATGCATAATCTTTGAACCAGGATACCAGAATTACTCGGGCGGGCGGTTCCAATGAAACATTAGGCTAAAAGCCTGCGCTCCCGTCCTGTCGCTAATCAAGCCTGACCTAAAGAGGCAATGAATGGAACGAAATTCGCTGTACACCGCGCATATCCACTTATGATAATCCCTTTGTATTTGTGCTTGGACATTACTTTTGTAAATACTGCACTAACTGTTCCCCACGGCTACGTTTGTGTGATGACGTGCTAATCCCTTTTTTTACGTGTGCAAAACCCCCACGGATACTCCCCCACCGGAGCCATTGGAAGAGGTTATGTCGAACCGACTAAAACGCACGCCGCCTGTGGGTTTTGGTTGCCGAAGGTGAGGTTGACAGGCATATCCCTCGGACCCCGGCCAACCCAGGGCCATCTCGCACGAACTGGCCCTCTCCTCGGGTGTAGGGACTACAGAGTCCCCAACTCGTCCCCGAAAACGGGGAACGCGCGAGGTGCGCCACCGCCGCGGCCTGCTTCTGCCAGGGTGACAGGCGGCTCCACCAGTCACCCCCAGGCCTGCGCTCATAGGGGGTGGAGGTCGTTCATCGAACTCCGACGCCCGAGTTGCCTTCGTGCGCGTGCAGCTTGGCTTGCGATCCTTCGTCGCTCCCGCTGCCGCTCCCGCCCGCCTCCTCCTCATCAATCATCAATGGGACTCTTTTAGGATCACTTTGTTGTCGGTCTGTCTGTCAAGATCTTTTTTTCAAACATTTGTGAAAGTATCAAGTTGAAATTAAATTTCTAGATTCCAGATTTATAACGTCTACTAACCGTGCAAAAATCACTAACTTCAATATAGATAGGTAAAAATTGGAATCAGTTCAAGCAGGAAACGAACCCGCGACCTGCGTTCTTTCCCTTACAAGGGGAATACTCTAACCACTGAACCTCGCCTGAAGCCATCCAAATCTTCCTATATAAATTCGTCTTACGGTGATTGAATTTAAAATTAGCATACTAAATGCCTTAAAAATTCATTCGGTGACAAACTTTTAAGTTAACATATTCGAAATATATTACGGTTTATGTAGCTTACGTTACGGAACCCTCGATATACGAGTCGAACTCGCACTTGACCGCTTGTTTAAAAATATAAGTTTAAATAAGAAAATAAAAAAAATATAGCAAGTAGGTCTAACACTCTAACCTGCTTCATACTTCCATAGCAAGGACTACATATCGCCAGAACTCATATGTGATCACAGCTGGTCGCACGTATAACGAAGCATACCGGTGTGTTGACATCGATATTTTTAATACCAGTGCTTCCAAATTAAAAAAAATCTCATGTATTAAATTTTTTGGAGATGATTCAGTGTAAATACGGAGGTATTCAGTTACACGGAAACTTAATTTTCCATGTTATTGTGTCTTTGTTTGTTTCGAATTTTCATCAATGTATTTATGTATCTTTCGCTATAATATGTTCTTATTTTCTGTTGTTGTTTACTAATTGTCTTGTTCATATGTGTAAACTTTTAAGTGGCCTTTGCATACTATTTACTTTTGTATATATGTACTTATATTAGCTGTAAGTTTTCCGTAAAAATAAAATAAAATAAATAAAAATGAAATAAACATCTGAAACCTTTGCTGCTAAACCGTCGTCACTTATTACAGAAGCTATACAAAAAAATATTTCACCGAGATAATAACCTTTTCCTTTTTAAGTTGGTTAACCCATTTAAAAAGGGGCTACTCATATGTCACAAAACGACAATGAACAAACGCATCTTTTTAAAATTAACTTCCAAGAAATAGTTGTTAACAGGTGCGGACAGTGCCGGGGTATAAAGTTAGTATTTATTGATTCTTCTCCACACAAAGGAACTTTGATGTGGCCCGGAAACAGTGATAAATATGGAGGAAGAGTTTTATAGTTCAGGAGTGACAACTGTGCACACAAATGAGGTCGTGTTTGGCTTATGGGAACAGAATGTTGACTATAAAACTATGTGTTTTTATATTCTGTGGAAACAACAGTGGTGAGAGATCTCTATGAATCTTTTTTTTTTACGCGCGCAAAAACCCCACGGATACCTCCTCACCGGAGCCGGTGGAGGAGGTTATGTCGGACTCGAACCGACTAAAACGCACGCCGCCTGTGGGTCGCTTTGGTTGCCGAAGGTGAGGTTGACAGGCATATCCCTCGCACCCCGGCCGACCCAGGGCCATCTCTCACGATCTGGCCCTCTTCTCGGGTGTGGGGACTACAGAGTCCCCAACTCGTCCCCGGGGCCAACTCGTCCCCCGGGATCTCTATGAGTCTAGAAGAAATCGCTTAAAGCGATAAGGCCACCCATTGTACTGTTTCCTTATTATTCGTGTTACCCGGCAGAGTAGAATTTGGACCACCCCATCTCTTCCCATGCGGTGTCGTACAAGGCGACTAAGGGATAGGGCTGTTTCATATTCGACGGATATATACAGCCTAGACTCAGCTTCAAACGCATAGTTTGAGTCAACAATAGTGCCCGGAAAACGGCAATAGGCACCCTATTACGTGGGACCGAATTTCATGTTTGGTGAAATGTGGGTTTTAATTCACCTCTGCCTAACTCTCCGGGGATTAAGGCGTGATTATATGTTTGTTTATGTTTTTTTTTAAGTATCATGTATTCTTTACTTACTTGGTGTACAATAAAGTGTAAATAAAGAAATAAATATGAGCCGATTCCTATCGGCTTCCCAATAAGTTGCATGGATATTCGCTGCAAACTGAATAACAGAAATTACATCGAGAGCATCATCAAAACAGCCTCGCGGAAACTCGGACTCCTAAACAAAGTGAGACGTTTTTTCACGCCGGAGCGGCGGTGTCTTCTCTATAAGACACAAATTCGCTCCTGCGTGGAATACTGCTCGCATCTCTGGGATGGCTCCGCGAAATACCTACTAGATGCTCTCGACAGGTTGCAGCGACGCGCGGTCCGAATTATTGGGAACCCTGAGGTCACGAACACCCTCGAGCCTTTGCAGATGCGTAGAGATATTGCTTCCTTGGCTGTATTTTACCGTCTCTACCACGGTGAGTGTTCTGACGAGCTCTTCCAACTCCTCTCTCTTCCATCCCACCATCTCCTTTCCTACATAGGACAACACGTGCAGGCCTTAGATGTCACCCTCACACTGTGCAGAATATACGAGCAAGAACCAAGCGGTTCAGAGACTCTTTTCTTTGCCGCACCAAGACCTGGAATTCATTACCAGCACACGTGTTTCCTTCTTCCTACAGTCCCGGGGCCTTTAAGCGGGGCGTGAATAAGCATCTGATGAGGCCGCCAAGCTGAGTGCCACCATTGTAGCACTTAGTGTCTGTAATGGTGACCCTCTTTCCTGAGACTTTGCCTTTAGCTTACCATCAGGCGAGGTGAGGTCAAGTTGGCGTGTCCTATATAAAAAAAAAAATGGTGCGTGACAAAATAAATCTGAGTAATTGAATGACATTTAGTAGAGTTTGCAAACTATTCAAATTGATTATGGTAAAGAAAAAATTGAACTGGTTCAGGCGGGATTCGAACCCACGATCTTTACCTTACAGGAGGAACGTTCTGTCCACAAAGCCACAGAACCTTCGCCCGAAATCATCCAAATTCTTCTATACATTTTTTTTTATATAGGACACGTCAATTGGACTTCGCCTTGCCTGATGGTAAGCTGAAGGCATAGTCCCAGAAAAGAGGGTCACCATTACTTACACATACCGTGTGACAATGGTGACACTCAGCTTGACGGCCTCATCATATGATTTTTCACGCCCCGCTTAAAGGATATGTCTTATTAAGACGGATATATAATTTATAAGAATTTGTTTAGTTTCGGGCGAAGTTTATGTGGCATAGTGGTCAGAGTGGTTTCGAACCCGCCTGAACCGGTTCAATTTTTTCTACATCTTAATCGATTTAAATTTTCACCTAGAAGTCTGGGGTCCGCTTTACCAGTCTACGGCCTAAGGTTTTTTTTTTTTAAATATATAATATATTCTACAACATTCTACACAACGCTATCTAGACCCATGGTAAGCATAGTTTAACTAGCTTGTGTTATGGAATCTAGAATACGGATAAACATACTTAAATACTTTTTTTTTTGTAAGTACATACATATTATATATAGAAACACCCAGACCAATGCAAATACTCATAGTCATGCATACAAATATTTGCACTGAGCGGGGATCGAACCCGCGCCTCCTGCGTAGCAGTCGCGTTCACTGCTCGTGTTCGCTGTCAAAGGTCTTTATCTACCCCAAAGGAAAAAAAGCGTGACTCTTGATTTTCGCATAGGTTTTATTTCTATGCGTATATTGCGCTATTTGAAACATACACAGAAAAAATACCTAACCAAACCTTACTGAACCTACTACTATACCTACTTACCTTTATTTTTTATTAAAATATTTATTAAAATACCGCGGTAGCTTAGTGGTATGGGTAATAGACTGCTGAGACGAGGTCTTGGGTTCGATTCCAGGTTTTACCATCGCACACACCAATGACATTTCGATGCTTTTCGAATTTATGTGTGTATTTATCGCAGGTTTATAAGTGCCCGGTTAAAGGCAATAGGCTCGCCACGTATTACATTGGGACCTAAACATAAACTGGCGAAATATGGGTGCTAGCACCTCTGTCTACCCCTTCGGGGATATAAGCGTGAGTTTATGTTATGTTATGTAAACCTATTAAACCCCTAAACAGGGATCAAACCAGCGCTTCATGCGTATCGGCTGCGTTCGATACAGACACGCCGTAAACCCTGTATCAATTTTTTCTTTCTATTTCAAAAGATTAATCGTTAAGACTATTTCTGACAATAGTCACATCACTACAATATGTTCCCTACACCTGACCAGCTTAGATATATTTGCCCAGAAGGTTACACCAATAGCCGACAATACAAATGACGAACTTATGGCCATCAAAACTGCTCGTAATCTAGACATTCCCCTCAATATAAATGTCTGTCGAGGGCAGTAACTAATGGTCACCATATATCATTGCTGCAGATTATTTCACCTATGGACAGACGTGTGCCGTCCATTGTCCACCCTCTGCTTATATGAGTAAAGGTTAACAATTTACTAGACATAATAGGACCAACTGATCCCATATTACGTGGGAACGAAAAGAATAATAGAGATATGAATGTTAATACACGTCTGTCTACCTCTTCGCATAGGACAATACTTTCCTACATAGGACAACACGTGCAGGACTTAAATGTCACCCTTACACTGTGCAGAATATACGAGCAAGAACCAAGCGGTTCGTATACTCTTTTCTTTGCCGCACCAAGACCTGCCAGCGTGGTATAGTAGGCCAAATACCTCCATAGAAGAGGCCTATGTCCAGCAGTGGACTGTGATAGGCTGATTGATTGATTGACCAAGACCTGGAATTCATTACCAGTACACGTGTTTCCTTCTTCCTATAGTCCCGGGTCCTTTAAACGGGGCGCGAAAAAGCATCTGATGAGGCCGCCAAGCTGAGTGCCACCATTGTAACATTACTTAGTATCTGTAATGGTGACCCTCTTTCATGAGACTTTGCCTTTAGCTCTCTTAGACCTCTGCTCTCTTAACCTTTCCGGCTTACCATCAGGCGAGGTGAAGTCAAGTTGGCGTGTATTAGATAAAAAAAATAGGCGTTAGCATACACAAAATAAACCTCAGATATATCTACAGAGTTGGTTAAACAAGGTTGTCCGACTCTTCCCAATACTGCTTATTATGTTACTTTGTTATCGTAAAATATGCTTTGCATAATAAGATATTGTATAACTAAATTGAATCTGACTTTTCATTATCTTTAATTCTTAAAGTCCCGGCTGAGTAGAATTTGGACTACCCCACCCCATCTCTTCCCATGCGGTGTCGTACCAGGCGACTAAGGGATAGGGCTGTTTAACATTAGACAGATAGATATATACAGCCCAGCCTCAGATGCATGGCTTGAGTTAACAATAGTGTCCGGAAGACGGAAATAGGCTTATCCCCTACTACATGGGACCGAATTCAATGATAGGTGAAATGTGGGTGTTAATTCACATCTGTCTAACCCTCAAGGGATAAAGGCGTGATTATATTTATGTGTGTAAAGTAAGTCAAAATTTAAACAATCAATGCTGTCCTGATTTTGAACTTTTTGATTCCTCATTAAAATTTAAATTACTCTTATTATTTTAAGAATATAACATAACATAACATAAACTCATGCCTATATCCCCGAAGGGGTAGGCAGAGGTGCTAGCACCCACATTTCGCTAGTTTATGTTTAGGTCCCAATGTAATAGGTGGCGAGCCTATTGCCATTAACCGGGCACTTATAAACTTGCGATAAATACGCACATAACTTCGGTAAGCATCGAAAAGTCACTGGTGTGTGCCATGGTAAAACCTGGGCTCGAACCCAAGACCTGGTCTCAGCAGTCCATGCTTATTCTTAGTTATGCTTAGTGGTATGGGTAATGACCCATACCACTAAGCATATAAATAAAATTAATAATATTTTAAGAATATTATTAATTTTATTTATTATTGTAGGTAGTTATGGCCGCAATACCAAAACGTTTTCTATCAAAAATTCAGTTATCTAAGTAATTTTTACATTTTATATTAGCCACGTCGATTAGACTTCACCTGACCTCTTGATAAATTGAAGGTGAAGTCTCAGAAAAGAGGTTAGGTAGGTAGTAGTAAATAAAGCTAGTTACATTAATTTAATAAGCTAATATGGTTTATTAGATAAATCTTGCTGACAGTCGGACTGTATTTGACTCGCAGCAATAGGATTTTGTTGGTTACGGATTCCTAAAAATGTGACAAAAATAAAACAACCTAAATCTAAGCAGAAAAAATCTTTTCTTCTACATAAAAAGTCCGTTTGCAATCCCGAGATATCCCAGAATAATATACCGCAGAGTATTACGTGAATATTAACATAATTTCATGTAAACTGAGTCCTGTTACTACTGAGTCCTTCTAGAACGACTTAAATTTATAAAAACAAACCAAGATCATAATAAACAAAGGAGAAATGCAAATCTTTTAATGCTTACGATTCGGCAGTTTGTAGTTCCTCCATTTTATAAGATTCGGGCATTGTATAGATGGTTTTTACTTAAAAGTTGGAAGCTTTTTAGAGTGAAATTGTAGTTTGTCTTTCAAGGACTACATGATGTATTTCTTCAGTATTTTCTGTGGGGCTGATCAAGGATTACTATTGTTGCTTAACCTTGCAATACTGAGTGAGATTCATGACGAAGGACTGTTTTGGGTTCTAGAATACGGGTCATTTAAAATTACAATATAAATTTTATTAATGAATATTGTAGAACATTCTAAACAACCCTATCTAAACTAAAAATAAGCATAGCTTAACTAGCTTATGTTATGGGTTTTAGAATTATTTTGATTTCGCTTTTAAATGTCAATTAAAGATATTAGTGGTAGCATTTTCAACACAACTCCCTTACACGAACCTAAATTTTAATTAATAACATTTCCATGCTCCAAGCATTTGAAAGGAACTTTTCCATTCAATATAACTTCCGAATACCTTCAAATCTGCAGTCTTACTTGTATGGCATATATATTCTTGTTTTGTAGGTGATAAGGGCTAGATTCGTTTGTACTAAAAAGGTATGTACGTTAAGAAAGGGACGATAAGAAATTATTAGACGTGTCCCGTCGTTAGAAATCAAAACATTAGAAACTTTAGCTCGAAGGGTACAAGATGCTATGCTGAGAAGTAAAACGTGGTAAATGATCATGTCATAATAATAATTAATTCGTGCATGCATGCATGAATTAAATTAATTTTAATGAAACATTGATCCAATTAGTTCTCTAAGTTTTGCTGAAAGTAATTTAGGTCAGTAAAATTCAACATTTATAACGCTAGATTCGACTTCAACATCATGTGTAGCTGTACAGAATTGTTTTTATTTTTTATTTTTATTTATTCATTTAAACTTTTTAGACAAATACGCAAAGATTGTACAAAGCAGACTTAATGCCAGATGTATTTTCTACAAGTCAACATTAGGGTGATGCAGAGATATTTATATCAATGGTAGGTGCACGAAGTGTCGTAGTGAGAGTTTTTCCCAGTTTGTTACACAAATATACAAAAATTTAAAGGAGGTAGGATACAACGGTGTTTCCGTCCAATTGAGCAGTCCAACTGGGGAAGTAGCTCCGCCCTACAGAATACCGCGGCCATAATAACTCGTGTTGTATTCCCAGCGGTGAGTAGGGTAGCCAGAGCTCACTGGAGAGTTTATACTGTCAGTGGGAAGATTTAACTCTTGCCCTGCTTTGTCTTCTACACTAACGGCCCAGAAACTCTGTGTTTACGGGGTCGGCACCACGAATTTGACTCCTCTGGTGCTACTCACGTCCATAGGCCACGTTAACCACTTTCCATCAGGTGGGCCATGCAAGCACACGGCCAACCAAGTGGTATAAAAAAATATATTTTTCACTATAAGTTGTTTAATAGTTCTTTTAGTTTTATTTGAATAGTTTATTGAACAGTTTGAATGTTAAAAGTTTTGATAAAAAAAGTTAAGATGAAAAATCATGTACCGCGTTATGAAAACAGTCATTATTTGCGAAACATGGGAGTTATATTCCGTGTATAATTGTGAGGTAAATGAGCGTGACCGAAGGGTAGCAAGTTCACCCCTTCAGTGCTGTTATTATTTTAAATAAACTTGTAAACAGATACCACTCAGAAACCTCCTGAATGCAATGAATAAGATTTTGATTTTGAAATTATTATAAGGTTGATGCATTCCTTCGTAGGATGAATGAATAGGCTTCATTGGAATCCTTTTATTTTATACCTACAATCACACTTGTATATAATCGAAATTCATCCACTGGAAACATTCTTCAGACTGATGCAGTTATTAAAATAACTGAAATAACATAACATAATAACATAAACTCACGCCTATATCCCCGAAGGGGTAAACGTGCTAGCACCTACATTTCACCAGTTTATGTTTAAGTCCCAATGTAATTGGTGGCGAGCCTATTGCCATTAACCGGGCACTTATATACCTGCGATAAATACACACATAGCTTCGAAAGGCATCGAAAAGTCATTGGTGTGTGTCATGGTAAACCTGGGAACCCGAGATCTCGTCTCAGCAGTCCACTACCCATACAACTAAGCTACCATAAAAGCTATTTGAATTATGCGTCTAATATTACTTCTGCCGAACTATCGAGAATAACATAGGAGGTAGGACACGGTGGTATTTCCATCCAATTGAGCAGTCACACTGGGGAAGTACCTCCACCTTACAGAATACCGCGGCCGTAATAACCTCGTGTTGTGTTCCCGGCGATAAGTAGGGTAACCAGAGCTCATTGGAGAGTTTTTGTGCTGCCAGTGGGAAGATCATAAGCTTGTCCTGCTTTGTCTTTTATACTGACGGCACAGAATCTCTGTGCTTACAGGGTCAGCAGCGCGAGTGTTACTCCTCTCATATGACACACGTCCATAGGCCACGGTAACCACTTTCCATCAAGCGGGCACCTACGATATATTATTGTTAACTCTAGGACCGAAATTCGACTGTAAAACGTTTCTAACATAACATAACCTCACGCCTATATCCCCGAAGGGGTAGGCAGAGGTGCTAGCACCCACATTTCGCCAGTTTATGTTTAGGTCTCAGTGTAACCTATTACCATTAACCGGGCACTTATAAACCTGCGATAAATACACACATAACTTCGAAAAGTATCGAAAAGTCACTGGTGTGTGCCATGGTAAAACCTGGGATCGAACCCGTGACCTAGAGCCTAGAGGTATGGGTAATGGACTGCTGAGACGCAGCAGTCCATTACCCATACCTCTAGGCTACCACGTTTCTATCATATCGTAATCTACTGGGTGGCGCAAAAGTAAAGACCCTATTTGGTTCGGCTATAACATTTTTTCTAAATTAGAAAACTAGATTTAGGTTTTTTTAAATGTATATTTGTACCATTAAATTTCGTACCATTAGGATTTAAAGATGATGTCTTTTAAATGGTGACCTCCAGAGTTGATACACATTTGAGCCCTATTTATGACATTTTGCATAACTTGCCGTGACACTTCCTGCGATATGTTCGTTATTTCTTGACGAATGTTTTCTTTTAGAGCTGCGAGAGTCTGTGGCTTGTTCACATACACCCGAGATTTCAAAAAACCCCAAAGAAAGAAGTCTGGACTGGTCAGATCGGGTGATCTTGCAGGCCAAGGCAAATCGCCAAAACGAGAGATAACTCGGCCTGGAAAAGCGTCCCTCACTAAGTCCATAGTGTCGCGCGCTGTGTGTGCCATAGCGCCGTCTTGTTGAAACCAGATGTGCTCCAGCCCCAATTCGTCCAAACTGGGTATCAAAAACTCACGTAACATGGTTCTGTAGCGTTCTCCAGTGACAGTTATCGCATTGCCTCCAGCGTCTTCGAAAAAATAGGGTCCGATCACTCTGTCAACACAGATGCCACACCATACAGTAACTTTTAGTGGGTGTAGAGGTGTTTCTTGAATAATGCGCGGATTATCAGTGCCCCAGAACCGAGTATTCTGCTTATTGACATGCCCTGAGAGATGGAAATGCGCTTCGTCACTCATAACCAATTTTGAAGGAAAATCATCCTCTTCAAGGTTGAGGTTTATGACGCGCTGGCAGTAATCTAGACGAGCTCGGTGGTCAGCAGGCAGCAGCTGATGAGTCATTTGAGTTTTATACGGGAACATCTTTAAGTCTTTCACCAAAATACGCTGCAGGGTCCGTCTGGAAATGCCCAATTGCGTGGCACGTCGCCTCGTTGATGTTTCTGGACACTCTTCCACATCTTCGCGTACAGCATCGATATTTTCAGCTGAACGGCCTGTTCTTGGTCTCCCAGACTTAGGTCTATCCAATGTTGAGCCAGTTGCTTCAAGGCGTGTGGCAAAGCGTCGAATTGTGCGACCAATCGGTGCCGGACGGTGGGGAAATCGTCGACGAAATTCACGTTGTGTTCTTATCACTGATGAATTATTCCGTAAGAACATTGACACAATTATTCCACGTTCTTGGGAGTAAAACGGTCCATGTTTATTTTCAGTGTATTTTACATTTGTTCACTACACAATTTTCAACAACAGATTAAAAAAAAAGGTCATATAAAAAAAATAAAGGTATTTTCTTTAGTGCCAGTACTTTTGCGCCACCCAGTATAAATTACATTAAAGGCCCAATAGATTTTCACTTTCTCACACCTATGTTGTACTGAAAGCAACAGGATGCAACATACATCTAAGAAATCTGCAATAAGCCATCAGCAAATTACTCAAAATGATCTTAACACCATAGTCTCTGTCAGTCAAGATCAATATGATGCTTACTGTACAAGAAAATCTTGATCATCATCGCGATACCATTACCAGTTCACGTGTTTCCTTCTTCCTACAGTCCCGAGTCCTTTAAGCGGGGCGTGAAAAAGCATCTGATGAGGCCGTCAAGCTGGGTGTCACCATTGTAATATTACTTAGTGTCTGTAATGGTGACCCTCTTTCCTGAGACTTTGCCTTTAGCTTACCACCAGGCGAGGTGAAGTCAAATTGACGTGACCTAGATAAAATAAAATAAGGAGACACTCTAAAATACTTCTGTCGCACGATAAAGAGCTGTAATGCTCTGTCTGCGCACGTGTTTCTCTCTTTTTACAGGATTTTCCCCACGAAAAAAGAAGTCCCGGGTTCTTCAAGCGGGCGTGAAAAACCATCTATCAAAGACGTCTAGGTAGGGACCACTATTTTAAGCTCAATAGTATCAGAAGTGATGGTCCGTATCTTTTAAACCGCACCTCAGCCTTTTACCATAAAACGAGGTGTAAGCTCCCGAGGAGAGGGCCAGATCGTGAGAGATGACCCTGCGTCGGCCGGGGTGCGAGGGATATGCCTGTCAACCTTACCTTCGGCAACTAAAACGACTCACAGGCGGCGTGCGTTTTAGTCGGTTCGAGTCCGACATAACCTCTTCACCGGCTCCGGTGGGGAGGTATCCGTGGGGGAATAAAAAAGCGGGGTGTAAGCAATTGACGGACCAAATATAAAAAAAAACCATACACTACGACGATCCACTGCGTATATCATACGCATATTAACATTAAAATTCTACCATAATTCCGTACATGTACCAAAAATTAATTCCCTATTTCCATATTTATAGCCAAACAACGTATCCCACATCAAATGGTGTCCCATAAAGACGGAACTGTGTCACCAGTTGTACAGTAAACAGAGTTATACCTTTGCCAGATTTGAGCAATTAATTTTGTAAATTAATGAACTCCGGGGTCACTTAATTTGGCACATTTTACTTGCTAATATCCCCCATTTGGGCATATGCGGCTGTTTGAGGTTTATTGCGGTGCTGTGTACAATGTTTGTGTTATGTTGGGTATATTTTTGACAACAGAAATATGTAGTCAGCGTCAATATGATATGGACTGTAAAGTTTAGAAATGATCTATTATTATATACTAGGTATTAACCAAGGTATTAAGAGCAAATCGAACTGTTTTATTAATTTAAATTGTATCATTGTCCAAACCAAAGGTGTGTACCAAAAATCAGAACAATTAGTCAACAGTAAATGAAGAAAACCAATCAATTAAGGAATTGTACTATTTTATTTTGGATAGGAATATTGGTGTTGATTTCAGTTTTGACAGCGTGAATACATACATACATATAATCACGCCTTTATCGCCGGAGGGTTAGGCAGAGGTGAATTAACACCAACATTTCACCAATAATTGTATTCGGTCCCACATAATAGGGGGTGAGACTATTACCATACTCGAGGCACTATTGTTGACTCGAGCCATACATCTGAGTCTGAGTCTGTGCTGTATATATCTGTCTGATATCAAACAGCCCTATCCCTTAGTCGCCTTGCACCGCATGGGAAGTGGCTCTAATTCTACTCTGCCGGAAACTACATAGCTTCTTCTTCATGTTAGCGTTATCCCGATTGCATTCGAAGCTTCACCTCGAAGTCCCAAACAACCCACTCCGCATCGTTCCCGGCGCAAAGGTGCCCATGATGCTGGCCGCGTTGCCCCGCTGAATCGCAATAGCCAACCTTTTTCCCAGGAACGAGCCGGATCGGAAGTCACCGCCTTGGTCGTGGATGCGGCGGCCAATTTCCGCGAACTATCCCAATTGTATTACTGAAATATACCATCTTTACAATCTTTAACCGTGGTTTATCTTGAACTCACCCCAAACACAATGGTCTAAGAGAATCGAAATGTACAACTCGATAGTGATTTTAGTACGCGATTAGTGTTGCAAGTGTTCAAAGTCCTGTTACAACAGGACTTTGAACACCGTCATGTAGTCCGTATTCCATATAGTCGACATGTAGTCCGTATTTTTTTTATATAGGACACGTCAGTTAGACTTCGCCTTGCCTGATGGTAAGCTGAAGGCAAAGTCTCAGAAAAGAGGGTCACCATTACTTACACATACCATGTGACAATGGTGACACTCAGCTTGACGGCCTCATCATATGCTTTTTCACGCTCCGCTTAAAGGACCCAGGACTGTAGGAAGAAGGAAACACGTGAGCTGGTAATGAATTCTTGTTTCCTGCCTTAGTAGCTTAGCTGCATATTTAAAAAAGCTCCATTTGCCCTATCACGTCACGTCACAATGAACCAGCTACACGAAGTATCTTTTATTCAAGCGAAGGACTCCCCTGACACCGTGAGCGCAGACCTTAATTAAGGGTGGAGCACACCTTGTTTTAATCACCACCATGATTATGTATGCATTTCTATTTTGAAAACAAAGAGAATCCAGTTAATTTTAAGAAGGAGTTGTACGCTGATGGAGAATGGTTGAGTTGTAAAACTATAAATCGCAAATCAGTATACTTCAGGATGGGACTTCAACCCATGAACAATGGTTTTCATAATCAATCAATCAATTAGCCCACCCCAGTCCACTGCTGGACATAGGCCTCACCCAATGTGCGCCATTTTCTCCGATCCTCCGCCTTCCGCATCCAGTCTGTCCCAGCCACCTTTTTCAGGTCGTCCTACTTTTCGTTTACCTTTTCGCGGTCTCCACTCTAGGACTCGTTTGCTCCAACGGCCATCGGTCCTTCGACAAACGTGGCCAGCCCACTGCCACTTCAACTTGCTTATTCTGTGACCTATGTCGGTAACTTTAGTTCTCTTTCGGATAACCTCGTTCCGAATTCTATCCTTCAGTTTTTATACTACTCGTTTAATATTGCAAAAAAAGAAATGCTTTGAATTAAATTGCTCATACTATTTTAACACAAAACATTGCAATATGCTTTGAGAATAAAAAAATACTGCTTTAGTTTTACCGGTGACGCCACAGTGCAATATAAAATACCTTTTAGTTTAGCATCTGCGACTTCTGCGCAGGCGGCGGCGCGGGTTCGATTCCCGCTCAGTGCAAAGATTTACATACATACATATATATAATCACGTCTTTATCCCCGGAGGGTTAGGCAGAGGTGAATTAACACTCATATTTCACCAATAATTGTATTCGGTCCCACGTAATAGGGGGTGAGCCTATTGCCGTATTTCGGACACTATTGTTGATTCAAATCATGCTCCTGAAGCTGAGTCTGGGCTGTATATATCTGTCTGAGCTTAAACAGCCCTATCCCTTAGTCGCCTTGTACGTCACCGCATGGGAAGAGATGGGGTGGCCTTAATTCTACTCTGCCGGAATATTTATTTATTTACAAACAAAAAAGTATCTAAGTATGTTTATCCGCATTCTAGATTCCATAATACAAGCTAGTTAAGCTGCGCTTACCACGGGTCTAGATAGCGTTGTGTAGAATTTTGTAGAATATTAAAAAAATAAAGTTTTACATCGAATACACACTGTGTAGTTCGTCCTTAATAAAGAAGTCAGCTTTCAAAAAAGTATCGTATTCTTTTATGGCCTACAGTTTCTTAATACCATTGCCATTGTCTAAACATCTGATAATATTGCCCACCTAAACATATTCATAAAATTTAACCTCTCTATACACATTTTAATAATACCATTTTAAGATTTTCCCAATTTTTTGGGTAACAACCCGAATAACCGATATTATTTTGGCGTGAGATTTTAAAATATTGGAATTTTTGGACAATTATTGTACATAAAATAGGTGATTTAAGCTGCACAGGCGAGTCCAAATGATGTTATTGTTACATTTTATGGGATATTGTGGTGTACATCTGAGGCCTGGGCACTGACCGCTTGAGCGGTGGGGTGACGTAGTGGGGTAGCTAAGATGACGCTTACTGGCGATTGGCGAATCGCGTAGAAAAAGGGCTCTATTGTTTGCGCACGTTCTAGGATGAAAGTGCTTTTAAAATGTTTAAACTATTGATATTTGAACCTGTGTAGCGTGGCGGTAGAGTGAAAAAAAAACATATATAACTAAGGTGGCAGACAAGCACATTGCCCACCTGAGCAAAAGTGGTTACCGTGCTCTATGAATGTTTGTAACATCAGGGGAGACATACCCGTATTACCGACCCTGTAAGAACAGAGAGTTTCTGTGCCGTCATTGCAGAACACAAAATCAGGATAAGCCTTTGGGTTTCCCACTGACTGCACAAAAACTCTTCTGTAAGCTCTGGCTACTGACCGCCGGGAACAAAACACGAGGTTATTATAGCCTTGGTATTCTGTAGGGTGGAGGTATTTCACAGTCGGACTGCTCAATTGGGATGGAAATACTCATGCATTGTAGAACCCATAACAGGCTATGCTTAGTGTGACCCGTTGTCCTATGTGAGCGACAAGCGCAACAGCGCTGCAACTCAACGCGATGCGTGACATATTCTTCTAAATTTCACATGACATATTGATGCGACACAACATAGGAGAATAAAGAACTACGATCATTTGATATTTACACGCTACGTTGCATTGCATCGCGTTGTTGCGTTTGTCGCTCACGTAGGACAGTGTCTGAGTCTACACCGCTTTGTATTATATTTTCTAGATATTTATTTATTTATATTGCATTATTCAAAAATTAAAATATAACTTTTACATGTACATTTTCTTTTATATGGTCTATAATAATAATGACAATTTATTGCTCGAAACACGGTATGTTATAATGGTGTTACAAAAAACAAATAAGTAAATAAGTTAATAAGCTCACATGTTTACTTCTTCCTACAGTCCCGGGTCCTTTCAGCGGGGCGTGAAAAAGCATATGGCACACGGTATGTGTAAGTAATGGTGACCCTCTTTTCTGAGACTTTGCCTTCAGCTTACCATCAGGCAAGGCGATGTCTAATTGACGTGTTCTATATATAAAAAAACTCATTTTATAACTGATAGGCTTACATCTGATCTATTTTACTTGATGATACGATAAAGGAACCTGTCCACTTGAGTCTTGATGATTCTTAGGTTATACCTTTAGTTTCCGGAAACATAGATTAAGCCAGGAACTTTCAGGCTGGTCGCCGAGATCCAAGGTCATACCTTCCTTTCCAGAAAAATACACACGTAGGCAGGGACTATCGGCCTCTTCCCATGATCCTTGAGGATCTAAGGAAAGGCATTAGTATCCTAGCCTGGAGTCGCAGACATAGGATAGGACAGCTATTTTTTTATATAACTTAGGTGGCAGACAAGCACACGGCCCAAAGTGGTTACCGTGACCTATGAACGTGTGTAACACCAGTGGAGTCACATCCGTGCTGCCGACCCTGTAAGATAAGAGATTTTCAGTGCTTCAGTGCAGAACACAAAATCAGGAAAAGCCTTTGGTCTTCCCACTGACAGCATAAAAACTCTCCAGCTTACAAAAACACAATTTTAGGCACCATCCGAACCTGTAATCCGAATATTAATTCATATCGCCCACCTCGCGGTCAGCGGCCGCAGGTGCGAATAATACCCTTACAAATGATCCCTTCCGCAAATGACAAGTGACGCCGGTAGCCCCGCTTGTATAGATTTTGTGTGCGGGCGGTAAAACGGGACCTGTATATAGATGATAGATTATATTTTTGCACAGGTAGGTAATTTCGTATGCGTCATTTTTAGGGATCCGTACCACAAAATGAAAAAAAAACGAAACCCTTGTCCGTCTGTATGTCTGTCTGTCAAGACCTTTTTCTCAGGAATGCGTAGAGCTATCAAGATGAAATTCATACCACATACTCAAATATATAACGACTTGAGACTGTGCGAAAATCAAACTTCTAAGTCAACATAATCAAAATATATTACAGTTTATGTAGCTTAAGTTACGGAACACTCAGTGCACGAGTTCGACTTGCACTCTACTGTTTTTATTAGCAAGCATTGTAATAAAAAAAGGTTGAATAAGGCCGCGCTTAAGAGTTTAAATAATATTATAATTTTTTATCGTTTTTAAACCACCGAAGTACCAAAATTTACCGCTTATTGGGTAACGATTACCGTACTTATATAACTAAATATCAGTTATATTAGTACATATTCTAAGACATTTTATTCTATATAGACCTAGACCCAATATCTAGCTGAACTTGTATTTTTATAATAAAACGCGGATACCTAGATATTTATTTTGTAAGTACATAAATATCATACACAGCAACACACAGACCATTCATCTCTCTCTCTGTCTCTCTCTTTCTCTAAACTTAAAAGCTGTCCTCTTGTCGTTGGAGTATTCGCCACTCTTTCTTCTCTTCCGACAATCCTTTGACCTCCTGATACGACGTGACTTGTATCTTTTCTTTTATCTGTGCCATAAACATTCCTCTTGGTTTACCTCTTCTCCTCTTTCCTTCTACCTTCTCTTCTATATTTAAAAAAAATAATCATGTCTTATCAGGTGACCAATCATCTTTCCCTTTTGGTTCTCTATTATTTCTAATACATAGACCTACATTCCTGTTCTTTATCTTTTTTTTTTTACGTGCGCAAAATCCCCACGGATACCTCCCCACCGGAGCCGGTGGGAGAGGTTATGTCGGACTCGAATCGACTAAAACGCACGCCACCTGTGGGTCGTTTTGTTTGCCGAAGGTGAGGTTGACAGGCATATCTCTCGGGGTGCGGGTTGGGTAACCTCCACGTTGGCTTACCTGTTTCTTTTCCCTCTGGACCGCGGTCCTGGGGAAAGGAAGCGGGGAGGCTGGTGCACCCTGGACGACGGTTAGTAGACTCTGACTCCAAGGAGAAGGAGCTCTGCTAGCCGTCGACAAATAACCCAACAAGCCCTTTTTAGGGCTAGCGAGCCCAGGCTTTTAAAGTCTGGGCCCTGTCGCTCCCAGTACCCCTCTGCTTTCAGAGGGGACATGGGGGCGACACAAGGATCCTCGGGATCCAGGGACGGGCCGGCCTTCTGCTCGCGCAGTGGCTGGCAGGCATTCGTGCCACCGTCGGTGTTGGGAGAGTTGGCTGATCTCCCGCGTCGCGTAACCTCCAGGATATCGACAACGACCTGAGTGCTAGCCACACTTGGGAAGCCGGTATCCTGAAGGCCGCGGGGCTTGCCTTAATTGGCCGGCCCGCGACAAGGAAAAGTCTTAAAAACCCGACAGCGAAGTCGCTTAAAACCTGTGGACACCTGGGGAAATCCACAGTATTTACCCCGCTTCCTGGAATGAGCGTCACCCAGGAAGTGTAGTTTAAATCGCGTCATACTCGTGGGAACTAAATGGAACCTTTTCACCAAAATCCCAAAAAACCAAGTGAAACAGTCTGCGCGGAGGTCGCGCAGCACCACGACGCGGAGGTCGCGTCCCAAGCAGGGACGGTGTCGGAGGATTTCGACACCGCCACTGAGCGAAGCAGGGCGAACAGCCCGGTGGGTCTGCAGACCCGAAAATCTGCACCACGGCGGAAGAGGAACCGCAAGAAGAAAGTTATCCCCGCACCGAAGAGCGACTCGGATCTGGATCTGACCCTGACCGACTCGTCGTCTTCTAGCAGCTCCGGTGGGGACGAGACGATGCGCCCTCCTCCACCCAAGCAGCTGGCGGTTAGCCGCCGAAAGCTGCAGGACGGAAGCACCAAAGCCCCCTCCTCACGGGCTCCGGCCCCAGAGGATGTGAGGGCGCCGCCGAGTTTCTCCGCCTCGGCGGCGCCCTCGCCTCGTATCGAAGATACGACGCCGACGGACGATATAACGTCCAGGGAGGTGATAGAGGCTCTGGAAGGGTGGGCCGGAACCCGCACCGATTCTCCGACGCCGGAGGAGAATCGAGTAACGCAGGCGGCGTCGCGACTTGTCCAACTTTACGACCACCTCAGGGCGGAGCTGGCACAATTGCGGCTCGAGAGGGCTCATATGGGCAGGAGACATATTGAGCTCCTCGACAGCTATGAGCGGATGGCGGCCAATCACCGTAAGGAGATGAGCAAGATGGCGGCGGAGCTGGCCGAGCTCAAAAAGGTCGTCGCTGGACTGCCGAATGAGCGGGTGACGCGTTCGGCGCGGCGGAGGCTGGGGGTGCAGCCGGAACGGCCAATGCCGTCAACGCGGCAGCTGTCGCCGGTGCGGTCGAGGTCGCCGCTGCGGCCGGAACCGCTGGCGCAGCCTGAGTTGCCGCAACCGGAGCCGCCGAGGTCGCCGGCGCGACCGGATCGACCGGAGTCACCGGTGCTGCAGCCGGCTCGGTCTGCGGACCCGTTGGCGCTCTGCATGGCGGCGATAGCCGCCATGGAGAAGCGTCAGGACGCGGCGCAGGCGGAGCAGCGGGCGTGGCGGGTGGCGCAGGAGGAGCGCACCCAGAGGTGGCTGGAGGCCATTATGGACTCCAGCCGCAGACCGCCCCTGGCGCCTTCGGCCGGGTATGCCGGAGCAGTAAAGAGGGGTCCCACCTGTCCGGCGGTGGCGAGGTCCCCGCAGGAGCCGGCCAGCGGCCCATCCGCTGCGTCTGCCGCTCCTGCCGCTCCGGCCGCTCGGGCTGCTCTCGCCGTGGGAGCCGGGAGTCCCCAGGGAGCACGGGGTGCCCGGGCCGGGGGCAGGGGAAAGGGCAAGGGTAAAGGGAAGACGTCCCCGGCCTTAGCCCAGACCCCAACCCCGGCCCCGGCTCAACGTCCGGGTCCGTCCTCGGCTCCGGCGCGGGCTGTCTCCACACCAGAGGGGGGCTGGGAGGTTGCCGGAGCCTCCAAAAAGCGGCGCAAGGCGCTCCGGAAGGCAGCCAAAAAGGCTAGGAAGGCCGAGGCTGCTGCGAGGGGAGTGCCGGGGAGGCTGCGCGTTCCCCGCTCAACCGCCGTCGTCCTAACGATGACGGCGGAGGCGGCGGAGAGGGGCGTGCAGTACGCCCAGATCGTCACGCAGGCCAGAGCCTGCGTCGACATGAGGGCCCTTGGGATGCCGGGCCCCATCCGGGTGAAACCCACTCGGACGGGTGCTCGGCTGCTCGAGATCCCCGGTGCTTCGAGCGGTCCCCAGGCTGATGCCCTAGCGGCTAAGCTTCGGGACACGTTAGACGCAGCCGACGTCCGGGTGTCCAGGCCCAACAAATGCGCAGAACTGCGCATTTCGGACCTGGACGACTCCATCACGGCGGAGCAAATCCGCCTCACCGTGGCGGAGGCCGGGGGCTGCCCCCTAGAGGCGGTGAAGGTCGGAGCAATCCGCTTCGGCCGCCGCGGACTGGGGGCGGCAGTTGTCGGCTGCCCCATCGCAGCAGCCAAAAAGGCTGCCGACCGAGGGTTCCTCGCCGTAGGAGGCGTGGTGCGGGTGCAGGTCCGGCTCCTGCAGGCTCGACCGACTAGGTGTTTTAGGTGCCTGTCGGTCGGCCACGTGGGGGTGCAGTGCACAGCGGCGGTGACGGTCGGCGACCGCTGCTTCCGCTGTGGCCAACCCGGTCATACGGCCGGTGGATGCGAAGCTCCGCTGCACTGCTTCAGGTGTGCAGCGGGTGGCAAACCGGCCGACCATAGGGTTGGTAGCAAGGCCTGCACCGGAGGGGAGCCGAAGCCGCAAGGCGGGAGCTCCACCCAAAGTTCGCGGCGGGATGCGGAGATGGTTCCATAATGGATCCCCAGCTCCGCATCCTGCAGGCGAACGTGGGCCACGGTGCCGATGCTCAGGGTCTTCTGCTCCAGAGCATGGCACAGTGGTCCATACACGTCGCCGCTGTCGCCGATCCGTACACCCACCGGCACCTGGGGCCTGCCTGGGTGGTCGACCTGGACGGGTCGGCGGCACTGGTGTACAACGCCGCTATGGGTGCCCCCCCCCCCTGTTGTCGTGGCAAGGGAGCATGGCATCGTAGCGGCGCGTGTGGGGGAGATTGCGGTCGTGGCTGTCTACTTCACGCCGAGCCTACACCGACGCATAGGGGAGTACCGGCGGTCGCTGGAGCGACTGACCGACGTCGTCAACGCCTGCTACCCTCATCCGGTTCTTGTGCTCGGGGACTTCAACGCCTGGTCAGTGACCTGGGGGTCCCGGCACACGAACCCACGAGGTAGGGCTCTGGAGAGCTGGGCCGCTAATCACGGTCTAGTTCTCCAGAATCGCGGGGCCGAAGCCACGTTCGTGGCCGCGGAGCGCAGTTCGATTATCGACCTTTCGTTCGCAGGCGCTTCGCTGTCGCACCGTGTGCGGGACTGGCGTGTTGTTGTGGGGGTGGAGACACTAGCGGATCACCGATACGTTCGGTTTGATGTCTCCCCCCCCGCGGGTGATGCGCCGGTCATACCGGCCCCACGCGAGCCACGCTGGGTGCTTGGGAGACTGAATCGGGAGGTCCTCCTGGAGGCCGCCATCGTACAGGCCTGGGCCATTGCGCCGGACAGGCCTGTCGATATCGACGATGAGGCGGTGTGGTTCCGGGAGGCCATGACTCGTGTCTGCGATGCGGGTATGCCTAGGGCTCCACCCTATAGTCCGAGGCGTCGGGTCTACTGGTGGTCTGCGGAGATCGCGAGGCTACGGCAAGCCTGCGTGATCGCGCACCGCCAGTGGACCAGACTCCGTAGGAGGCGTAGCCGAACCGCAGATACGGAGCCCCGAGTGACGGAGCTTCATGTGGGATACAGGGAGGCCAGAGATGCCCTCCGAGCGGAGATTAAGCGGGCGAAAGCCGCGGCTTATAAGGAGCTCATAGAGACGCTGGAGCGGGACCCATGGGGGCGGCCTTGCCTTATGGTAAGAGGAAAGCTGCGCCCCCGGGCCCCACCGTTGACCCAGGTTCTCCAGCCAGCTCTGCTCGGTGGAGTGGTCGAGTCCCTGTTCCCGATGCGAGCGGAACACGTTCCGCCGCAGATGACTCCGCCACCTCGGTCGCCTATGGCGCCCAGTGTGGTAGTTGACGACGATGTCCCCGAGGTCACTTGGGTGGAACTGGAGCTGGCGGTGCGAAGGCTTAGAGCCAAGAAGAGCACCGCCCCGGGACCCGACGGCATTCCAGGCCGCGCATGGGTCCTAGCTCTGGGAGAAGACGGTCTCGAACCCCGACTGAGAGGGTTCCTCAGCGCATGCTTGGAGCGGGGTCAGTTTCCGAAGATGTGGAAGACGGGGAAACTGGTCCTCATCCGAAAGGAGGGTCGCCCGGCGGACGAACCGTCCGGCTACCGGCCCATTGTGTTGCTCGACGAGGTGGGCAAGCTCTTTGAAAGAGTTATTGCGAAGCGCCTCGTCGAGCACCTCTCTGGTAGGGGGCCGGACCTGGCGGATGCCCAATATGGCTTCCGCCGGTGGCGGTCCACCGTGGATGCCATCATGCGCGTGAGGACTTTGGCGGAGGAGGCAGTCGCCCGGGGTGAGGTGACGTTGGCGGTGTCCTTGGACATCTCCAACGCGTTCAACACCTTGCCCTGGAGTTGCATCAGGGAGGCACTCGTGTACCACGGTGTGCCTCTCTACCTCCGCCGCATAGTCGGGGCGTACCTGACGGAGAGAGCCGTCATCTACCCAAGTGCGACCGGCGTCGGTCGGCGTGAGATGTCGTGCGGTGTTCCACAGGGATCGGTTCTTGGGCCGCTACTGTGGAACATTGGATACGACTGGGTGCTTCGCGGTGAGCTTGCGGATGGCGCCGCCGTCACGTGCTATGCGGACGACACACTAGTGACGGCGAGCGGGGCTACATACCGCGAAGCGATCCTGAGAGCCACGACCGCGGTTGCTCGAGTCGTGGAACGGATCCGGCGGCTGGGCCTTGAGGTGGCTTTGCATAAATCCGAGGCCATGTTCTTTCATGGACCTCGGCGCACGCCACCACCTGGTTCCAGTCTCACAGTGGGAGGCACTCTCATCGGCATCAAGCCCCAGATGAAATATCTGGGGCTCGTGCTCGACGGCCGGTGGGACTTCGGGAAGCACTTCCGAAGTCTAGGCCCCAAATTGGTGGGCACAGCCAACGCTCTGGCGCGGCTACTGCCTAACCTGAGGGGCCCGGAGGACTCCTGCAGGAGACTCTACGCGGGTGTCGTGCGGTCCATGGCCCTGTACGGGTGTCCCGTGTGGGCGGACACCCTGAATGATCGGCACATGCCCCTGCTGCAGCGTCCGCAGCAGAAGTTGGCGTGCCGCATCATAAGGGGGTACCGCACGATATCCTTCAACGCGGCGAGTCTCCTCGCCGGATCGCCACCATGGATCCTGGAAGCGAGATCCCTTTCGGCGCTATACCGGTTCCGAAAGGCGGCGCGGGAGCGGGGTCACGATCCCGAGCCCGAAGAAATTCGGGCCGTGAGATCCCGGCTCCACAGGGAAATGGTGGCGGAATGGGAGCTACGACTTGGGCGACCAGGCGCAGGGCGCGCCGTAGTAGCGGCGATAAGACCCATCATGGGGGAGTGGCTAGAGAGGCCACACGGCAGCCTCTCGTACCGTCTGACGCAGATGATCACCGAGCACGGGTGCTTCGGAAAGTATCTGCGTCGGATGGAGAAAGAGCCAACGTCCGAGTGCCATCACTGCGATGCGAGCGAGGACTCAGGTCCGCACACGCTCACCGAGTGTCCGGCGTGGGAGACGCCGAGGCGGGAGCTTGTGGCGGCCCTGGGAGTGAGAGTTCTCACGCTCTCCACCTTGCTCGCGGCGATGGTCCGCTGCGCGGATGCGTGGGCGGCCGGCGCCTCCTTCTGCGAGCAAGTAATGCTCGTGAAGGAGGAGGCGGGGCGGGAGCGGCAGCGGGAGCGACGAAGGATCGCAAGCCAAGCTGCCCGCGTACGAAGGCAACTCGGGCGTCGGAGGTCGATGAACGACCTTCGCCCCCCATGAGCGCCGGCCTGGGGGTGACAGGTGGAGCCGCCTGTCACCCTGGCAGAAGCAGGCCGCGGTGGTGGCGCGCGTGGCGCGCCTCCCCGTTTCCGGGGACGAGTTGGGGACTCTGTAGTCCCCACACCCGAGAAGAGGGCCAGATCGTGAGAGATGGCCCTGGGTCGGCCGGGGTGCGAGGGATATGCCTGTCAACCTCACCTTCGGCAACCAAAGCGACCCACAGGCGGCGTGCGTTTTAGTCGGTTCGAGTCCGACATAACCTCCTTCACCGGCTCCGGTGGGGAGGTATCCGTGGGGATTTTGCGCACGTAAAAAAAAAAAAAAAAAGGCATATCTCTCGCACCCCGGCCGACCCAGGGCCGTCTCTCACGATCTGGCCCTCTTCTCGGGTGTGTGGGGACTACAGAGTCCCCAACACGTTCCCGGAAAACGGGGAGGCGCGTCAGGCGCGCCGCCGCTCGCCGCCGCGGCCTGCTTCTGCCTCCTGTTCTTTGTCTAGTACTCTTTCGTTTGTTATTCTTTCTGACGAGCTTATCCCCTCTATCCTTCTCCAGCACCGCATTTCGAACGACTCCATCCTGTATCTGTACTCCTGCGTCGTAATTCACGTTTCATATCCATATAGTGCAATGCTCCAAACATACCATTCTTACTTAAAAATATTTGCACTGAGCAGGAATTGAACCGGAGACCTCTATCTTTATAGACAAACGCTCTACTGCTACGCCACGGTCTCCGAGTTATAATAGAATAGAATAGAATAATCGTTTATTTCTCATAATATGGTTTAAACAAGTATTATTCCAATTAAGCGTTTCACATATTCTACCTTAACACCATGTGCTTAACACTTAGATACTTACAAACTAACATGCTATTGCAGTTCTATTATATTTGCTAACTATAATCCATTTTTTTGTAAGTACTTAATTAACTTACGATTTATTATTTATAAAATAGGAAGGAGGAGGAACTTCCTCCGTGATATATCGGAAACTCAGAACAATACACCATGATAAATATCCCAATAGCATAATACTAATTGGAAAAATAAATTAATGACCATAATAGTTTAAATAGGTACCTAAATGATTTCATTTATTTATCTTTACTATTTATACGAAATAATGAAGTATGTAACTATATATAATGAATTTTAGCTATTATTAGCAATATTATTGTACATTATTAACTACATTATTGTAGTAACAATTAGTAACTATATACTTATTCCTAATATGTTTTAACTGTAAGCTTAATAAATAATAACAAGACATTTATATTTGAATTCTGTAATAACAAGAAATCAGTACTCCCCATAAAAACTGCACCATTATACTCTTGGGGTAGGTATTTAACATACATTATCGTTCTGCGTTCGAATCCAAGCTGTAGCAATTTCATATTTCAGACCCTAATTACAACATTATTGCAGTAAGAACATTTGCGTTACCAGAAATTGTGCTCGTTCTTGTCTGTGGTCCAAGTGTGAGCGATGAGCGATGAGCTTCTAAAGACGTATTTATATATAGCGAATATTTTTTTTTTTATACCACTTAGTTAGCAGACAAGCACACGGCCCACCTGATGGAAAGTGGTTACCGTGACCTATGGACGTCTGTAACACCAGAGGAGTCACAGTCGCGCTGCCAACCCTGTAAGTACAGAGTTTCTGTGCCGTCAGTAGAAGACAATGCAGGACAAGCCTTTAGTCCACTGACACTGACAGCACAAATTCTCCAGTGAGCTCTGGCTACCCTACTCACCGCTGGGAACACAACACGAAGGTATTATATTAAGACCTCATGCCTAATACTCGTAGAACTCGCTGCCACTCCACAGATAAATTAAATACTATATTTCTTACCAAAGTACTCTAAACCGGCAGGCTACCATAGTAGGATTAAATACATTAGAAGAAGCACATGAAGTATAACAGGATAGAGTCTTGTGGCGGGCAGTTGTCCCTGCCTACCCCGGAGGGAAAGAGGTGTGAGCGTACACACGCTCACACCATACTATGTATATTTCCTAAATATAGATAACACGATCCATGATTATAATATTGAATTTTATAATTTATATTGCTTTCAGTATCATCATTATCTTAGCGTTATTACATGTTCCATCCAAGGCTTTATGAAAATAAAAAATCGTAAATTAATTTTTTTTTTTTTTTTTTTTTTTTGTCTTTTTATTCACTACAATCTGTCACATATTGGGGGACATTAAGTAGTAGGTAGGTCGGGACTTGTCATGACATGCTCAAATAAAATTTTAAATTAATAAATTAATAACTTTAAAACTATCGCGTTCCATGATATACAATAATGTTAACGGAAATTAACGCGATCCTGGTATAGGTACATTTGCTAACAGAATAGGGACTCTGTTAGTGTGGTATGTGACGGTACATGGCGAAAACAAAATAAAAAAATATCGAGAATGTGCGGGTAGAGGAAGAACCTTCTACATCATGAGCTCGAAGACGGCAGGCGTGCACCGCTGAGCCAGTCAGCCTGTGACCACGGCCGGTGTAACCTGGTCGAAACTTCAGGCAAACCTAAGGTATGCATGTACCTATACCATGGTACCATGGTATCGCGTTAATTCCCGTTAATATTATCGCAAAAAATATTGTTTTAATTTTAAGCACACGGTTACCAAGCAACACAGGTAGATAGACTAAACAAAACGTACCCCACGTAAAAAGAAAGTAATGCCACACTTTTCTCGCTAACGCTTCTGCTTATGACATAACCGCCTATTTCACGCCAAATTAAATCCACGCTTTGGGTAGCGACCATTAAAATTACATACAGACATCCGAACGTTAACCGTGTTGTATGTATGTAACGGAAGCGACGTTGTATTATTTTCATATTTCGAGCACCTAATGTTGCTAGTTTTGTGAGGTTCTGGAAAATTCCATGTTGCCAGTAATTTCTTGTACATTAACCGCCAAATGTAGAATAAATTGTGTCGAATTTAGGCTATAAGTGTGAATATTCTTTTATATAGACACGCCAATATGAGTTCATCTAGCTTAATGTTTTTTTTATACCACTTAGGTGGCAGACAAGCACACGGCCCACCTGATGGAAAGTGGTTACCGTAGCCTATGGAAGTTTGTAACACCAGAGGAGTCACACTCGCGCTGCCAACCCTGTAATTACAGTTAGTGTGCCGTCAGTGTAGAAGATAAAGCAGGACAAGCCTTTAGTATTCCCACTGACAGCACAAATTCTCCAGTGAGCTCTGGGTACCCTAAATGGTAAGCTAAAGACAAAGTCTCAGGAATGAAGGTCACCATTACAGACACTAAGTAATCTTACAATGGTGGCACTCAGCTTGGCGGCCTCATCATATGCTTTTTCACGCCCCGCTTAAAGGACCTGGGACTGTAGGAAGAAGGAAACACGTGTGCTGGTAATGAATTCCAGGTTTAAATTGGTCAGTGCTTGCTGGAGGCCATCCCATTCTCGCTCTTGGTCGTGGTAGACGTTCACAATTGATTATTTTCTATTGATACATACAGACAACGTAGTTCCACTTGCTATATTTCTATCCTGGACTACGGCTTTCCCTTCTCCTACTTTAAATACGTGTGATTTTTCATACATACATATAATCACACCTTTATCCCCGGAGGGTTAGGCAGAGATGAATTAACATCCACATTTCACCAATCATTGTATTCGGTCCAGCGTAAAAGGGATTGAGCCTATCGACGTATTCCGTGTACTATTGTTGACATGCATCTGAGGCTGAGTCTGGGTTGTGTATATCTGTCTGATGTTAAACAGCCCTATCGTTTAGTCACCTTGTACGACACCGCATGGGAAGAGATGGGGTGGTCTAAATTCTACTCTGCTGGAAACCACACGACTGATTGGGAGAGTCTTGTATCGTAAACACCACAAAAATTAAGTATTTACTCATTATTATTACCCAGTACAAATTTCAATATTATACATATTACAACTAACACAAGCCACCATTACAATCAACAATATATCTTCACACCTGTATACACCTACTCATAATACACATCTCATCCTCATTACCCCTCGTTTTCACCCAAGTTTATAACATGTATTTGACAAGTTGCAATATGTCACAGGCTTCAGAGTGAACGCAAATGTGTTTTATACTTGTTTACAACTTGTTGGCTATACATACTTAGTGAACGACAAAGTATCTGAGACAGTCTCAATACATATATAAAACAAGTATTGTGTTTTGACTTACCTTCTACAAGTATTCGCGTGGTTCCCGCCAGAGTAGAATTAGGGCCACCCCATCTCTCCCCGTGCGGTGTCGTACAAGGCGACTAAGGGATAGGGCTGTTTAACATCAAACAGATATATACAGCCCAGACTCAGCCTCAGATGCATGACTCGAGTCAATAATAGTGCCCGGAATACGACAATAGGCTCACCCCCTATTACGTGGGACTGAATACAATTATTGGTGAAATGTGGGTGTTAATTCGCCTCTGCCTAACCCTCCAGGGATAAAGGCGTGATTATATGTATGTATGTCTACAAGTATTTAACAAGTTTTGTATCAAACAAATTTACAACTTGTTTCTCGGTGAAAATGAGAGGTTATGACTGAGTTAACAACTGAATATTGATGACAATGATGCTTAGAAAAACTTGAATAAGTTCATGTGGTATCAAAAGTAAACGAAATATATCACTATTATAATGTTATTATTTTGTACCCATTGCGGTGGAGACTATAGGCAGTTGGGGGTCAGAGACGAAGAGGTTGATCGCGGAAATTGGCCACCGTATTCACGACCTAGGCGGGGACTCCCGCTCCGGCTCGTTCCTGGGGCAAAGGATGGCCATTACGATTCAGCGAGGCAAAGCGGCCAGCATCATGGGCACCTTACAGACCGACATAATCCAGAATCTATTTTGTGTATTTATGTTTTAATTTTGACATTTTGTACTTTATTTATTTATTTATTAATGAACTGTTATCATGAATACTTTTAAGGTGTGATAAATTATTAAATAAATAAAAAAACCATACAAATAGACATGGTTCGTGTGTACCAACACTTCTACGGCGAATAAATTAAAATGCAACAATGCAGCCTATACTTAAAACAGGTACCAATTCCCTAAGCGAATATACTTTATTGCCTAATAAATTTCTTCAGTAACTTTTTAGACTCTATTCGGACGAGATAATGGTGATATTACCTTGTGAAAAATTAAGTAAATGCGAGCAACTTTCGAATGGGGGGCAATAAAATGGCGCTTAGTTCACTGTAATTGCTTTGGTACGTGATGTCTATTTCATTATAGAATTAAAGAGTATTTTTCTATGTATTTATGTATAAAATTGGCTGTTATTAATTAGTTTCGTTACTGGTTGTTGAAGCCGTGAAAAGTCCAGGTTGAAGACCAGGTTGTCGGGTCTATGTGGGTTGTGAAGGTCAATGGTAGTCCTTTCATGGAAAGCCGTGTCGTAGTTACATTGGAGGCCTTAGTACTCGATGGAGGTAGTACACGACGGTATACCCGTCCAATTGAGCAGTCCGACTGGAGAAGTACCTCCGCCCTACAGAACACCGCGGTCATACAAACCTCGTGTTGTATTTCCAGCGGTGAATGAGTTGCCAGACGTCCCTTGAGAGTTTTGGTGCAGTCAGTGGGAAAAACAAAGGCTTGTCCTGCTTTGTCTTCTACACTGACGGCACAGAAACTCTTTATGCTTACAGGGTTGGCGCGCGTGTCTCCTCCGGTTTTGCACGCATCATATGCTACGGTAACCACTTTCCATCAGGTGGGCCACCTAAGTTGTATTAAAAATACACTGAAAGTAGCCTCAATTTATTGGGGTGTTTTTTGTATAATTAGATGGTAACATAACATAACAGAACATTAACCCACGCCTATATCCCGAACCGAAAGGGTAGGCAGAGGTGCTAGCACCCACACTCCGCCAGTTTATGTTTAGGTCCCAATGTAATAGGTGGCGAGCCTATTGCCATTAACCGGGCACTTATAAACCTACGATAAATACACACATAACTAAGAAAAGCATCGAGAAATCATTGGAGTGTGCCATGGTAAAACCTGGGATCGACCCCAGACCTCGTCTCAGCAGTCCGTTAACACTAGGCTACCGCGGCTAGTAGAATTAGATGGTAACATGAATCAACTGCCAAATAGGATAATTCTTTTTTATTTAGACTGCACTCCTCCTGAAATCTTGGATTGAGTCCAAAAAGTAACGGCTGCGGTTCTAGATGCTATCAATTTGAAAATGATAGTCTTTATAGGTATTTAAACTATCATGGTCACTCACATCAGTATCAAAATAAACGGGATATTTACCATGTTTCATTGTTTTGAGTTTCCTATAATATACCTTTTAGTGAGGAAAAGAATGTAGGTAGGTTAGAAACTACTATTCCTCCTAACAATGAAACATGGTAAATATCCCGTTTATTTTGATACTGATGATAGTCTTTAGTTTGAAGGCACCTAGATTCAAGAGATACCTTTCACGTACAGCTTAAAGAACGAAGGACAATTACAATTAAACGTAGTGTTAGTGATCAGGATTTTTATCTCAATTATAAATTTTATGTGTATTGCATCTTTGATGGTGAAATTCGGTAAGACCGTTATTAAAAAAAATTGACGTTCACATACATACATACATATAATCACGCCTTTATCCCTGGAGGGTTAGGCACATTTCAACAATAATTGTATTCGGTCCCACGTAATAGGGGGTGTATTGTTGACTCGAGCCATGCATCTGAGGCTGAGTCTGGACTGTATATATCTGTGTGATGTTAAACAGCCTCATCCCTTAGTCGCCTTGTATGACACCGCATGGGACAAGATGGGGTGGCCCTAATTCTACTCTGCCGGAAACCACGCGCCACAAAACTTTCAAATTGTTTATTACCGAATATATTTTACTAGTACAGATTTTTGCAACTGAAATATAGTTAGACGATACCTTTTAAATTTTATTCGGTGATGAAAAAATTATACCTCCTCCTCCTCTCCTCTGAACACCATCAAAATCCCACATCTAATTTTAAAAATGCGAAGATCAAGCACTCTTATATTTCTTTATTCATAGTAAACGTTCTGAAACAGTATTCAAAGGGAATAGTGAACTCATTTACAAACCAATTTGTGCCTGGTAATTCATTGCCTGGTAAATTTCAGCTGATTATTTCAGGTGTGTTGGCACTGTTTCGGAAAATAGAGTTGTAAACTCACTTTGTGGTTGGCAACATTGATTAGATTGCCAGAGGGAGATAACATATTCATTAATATGGCAATAATTAATTGATGCAGATAGACCAATAAGTCCGTGAAATGACTTAAATTGGAATTACGACTGTCATTGTCCAATTCATTGCACATCAAAGGTCCCTAAAATCCAAGAACCACATGTCCTGATCGACCAGAATCTCGTGGGGGGTGAACACACGGAAACAAATTTACTGGCGTGGCTAACATGGCTTTGGTAAAATTTCTTGAAAAACTTGACATTGGCGCCTCGCCATTAATAATTATATTTACAATTTACTTGACATTGGCAAAATTGCAGCGCTTTGCTGTAGAGGCATTTAATAAAAGAACATTGAACATTGCACATCAAAGGTAATTTATAACATAACATAAACTCACGCCTATATCCCCGAAGGGGTAGATAGAGGTGCTAGCACCCACCGTCCGCCAATTATGTTTAGGTCCCAATGTGGCGAGCCTATTACCATTAACCGGGCACTTATAAATCTGCGTTAAATACACACATAACTTCGAAAAGCATCGAAAAGTCATTTGTGTGTGACATGGTAAAACCTACAGGCGTGATTAAAAAAATAAAATAAAAATAAAACACTTTCATTCGATTTCCCTGTGATCCTGTCATCAGATCCCGACTTAACGACAATGGGACCACCTCGGAATTACGATCTTTCAAATAAAAAAAATAATTTTAGAATCGGTTCACACATGGCGAAGAAATCGATGGCCATACATACATCGTCAATGGACGTCCTATTTCTGAGTTCATAACCTCCTATTCATTTGTAGTCGGTTAAAAATAGTTACACTCAGTAACATAAACCACAAACAGAGTAGACGCCAGGAGTTCCCAAAGCCATTAAACTTTTAGCATCAAATGGTGTAAGCAGTAGACGTATTCGAGCTATAACATCGCACCATTTACAAGTTGCTACTTAAGTTATGCTATTCAACTTAGGCGGACTATAAACTTGAGATTTTGGTACAAATTGAAGTATTATATGTGTATTTTCATTTATCTTTAGTAGTGTTCGCCTAATCACTAGCATCATTGTGATAATTCGGGTTACATTATAAGATTATAATAAACAAATAAATATTCTACTACATTCTCCACAACGCTATCTATACCCATGGTAAGCATAGCTATGGGATCTAGAATGTGAATAAATACACTTAGATTTGTTATTTTGTTTTTCAAAATAATCTCTCTTGGCGTCTATGCACTTTTTCATTCGATCAAACCAGTTTTGAAAACTTTTGTGCCACTCCTCTGTGGTGACCTCTGAAACGTGTTTTTCATACTCCTCGACAGCCTCTTCTGGTGATGAAAATCGTTGGCCGCGTTATTGGTTCTTAATTTTTGGGAACAGATAAAAGTCACAAGGTGCCAGGTCGGGACTGTATGCAGGATGACTCATGAGTTCTACATTTTTCGCCTTCAAAAAGTCGTTTGTCTGTCTGGCCGTGTGAGAACTAGCATTGTCGTGGTGCAGGATGATACGGCGTTTACGGTTATTTTTACAGAGTTCGTCAATAACTTCCGGCAAACAAATGGTCGTGTACCAGTCACTATTCACAGTACGACGATTTTCTAAAGCAACAGTAGCCACGTGTCTAGTTTTATTAAAAAAAGAAGCAATCATCCGCTTAGATGCACTTTTCACACGCGCCACTTTGGTTGGTTTCGGCTCATCTTGAAAGACCCATACGCTCGATTGCTGCTTTGTTTTGGGATCGTAGCAATAAATCCATCTTTCGTCACCTGTTACTAAGTCCCACACCAAATTTGACGCACCTTCGTTGAATCTGGTAAGCATGGCACTGCACCAAGTGACGCGGTCCGTTTTTTGATCCTCGGTCAAGTTATGTGGGATCCACCGCGAGCACAGCTTTCTCACACCCAAATGTTTGTGTAGGATTGATTGTATTTGACTCATGCCTATTTCTAAGGATGCGCGAATTTCATGGTAGGTCACATGCCTGTCTGTTTCAATCATACGGCGCACAGCATCGATGTTTTTGTTGGTCACAGCGGTGGACGGCCGACCATCGCGAGATTCGTCACTGAGATTGATACGACCACGCTTGAATTCTGCAAACCAGCTATAAACAGTCGTCTTGCATGGAGCTTCATCGCCAAAAGCTGTTTCAAGCCGAGCGATGCTCTGTTGAGTCTACGAAAATTTTCCCGAGTTAAATCCATGTTGATGCAGACACACAATTTTTTAAATGGCGCCACAAGGTAAAAACAAAAGACAGTCAGATGAAACAAACTGTATTCTACAGCCAAAGAGTTCTATTTTCAAATGTTGTAATAAATTTTTAAATATTGTTTATGTAAGTGGCCAGTTCCGGAAACTTTTAGTGTAACCTATGTACATAGAAACATCCAGACCAATATAAATATACATATTCATGTATAATATTTGCACTGAGCGGAAATCGAGGCTCAACAGGTTTACCCAGGTTTCTTAAGGGTCGACAGCGCGAGTTGACACCCCTGGTGTTGCATGTCGTCCATAGGCCACGGTAACCACTTCCCATCAGGTGGGCTGTGTGCTTGTCTGCCACCTAAGTGGTATAAAAATACCACTAATAAAATTGATTGTGGAAATAGCGGCTGATCTGAATGTTCTACAACAATAAGCCAGCACTGCTAAATTGGCAATCAAACGTGTCAGTCAAGCGTAGCGGTAGAGCATTCGACTGCTATGCAGGGGGCGCGGGTTCTATTCCCGCTCAGTGCAAATATTTGTATGCATGAATATGTATATTTGCATTGGTCTGGGTGTTTCTATGTATAATATGTATGTATTTACAAAAAAAAGTATCTAAGTATGTTTATCCGTATTCTAGATTCCATAACACAAGCTAGTTAAGCTATGCTTACCATGGGTCTAGATAGCGTTGTGTAGAATGTCGTGGAATATTTATTATTATTATTATTTACTTTAATTTTATTCGAGTTGATACAATTTAGTTCGTACCATAAATCCTACAAAAGCATGCAAAAACCTTGAGAAATATAATAACGAATAAAATACGAAGGCTATTACACCTAATAATTACAATATATAAAGTAATTTGCATTTGATCACAATATTATTATTATCGACAAACATGCGTCAACCATGGCGTAACCTCCTCCACCGGCTCCGGTGGGGAGGAATCCGTGGGGATTTTGCACACGTAAAAAAAAAAAAAAGGGTGTTATTCATAGAACTTTTTCACGCCTTATAACACCCACATTTCACCAACTATTGAAAAGGCCAAGGTAACTACATACGCCGTCAATGAACTTTGACCTTCAATATATTTTTTATACCACTAAAGTGGCAGACAAGCACACGGCCCACCTGATGGAAAGTGGTTACTGTGGCCTATGGACGTGTGTAACACCAGAGTAGTCACACTCGCGCTAGCGTCATTGTAGAAGACAAAGCAGGACAAGCCTTTAGTGTTCCCACTGACAGCACAAACTCTTCAGTGAGACGACCAAAAGCTAGTCCTGCTTCGTCTTTTACACTGACGGCACAGAAACTCTCTGTGCTTACAGGGTTGCCCTTGGTTTTGCACACGTCCATAGGCCACGGTAACCACTTTCCATCAGGTGGGCCGTATGCTTGTTTGCCACCTAAGTGATCTATAAAAAAATATTGTGACCCTCTTTTCCGAGCCTTCAGCTTCAGGCAAAGTCTAATTGACGTATCCTATTTATAAAAAAGTAACACTTTTAGGTTCGTATTTCAGAACGAGATACTAAGTTCTGCATTTCGATTTAAACCTAGATCTGACGACAGATGCAAGCAACAGCCTTCAAAACTAGCCAATCCCATTCCCGTGCTAGTAAAGAACTGTGATGATAATGAAACCTAGTTTACTCCAGTAAGTCGTGTTTACCCCTGAAGCCCTCAATTACAACACGAGTTTACAATAGAACTTTATAACACGTGGAAATATGAATAATTGATCAGAATATAAACGAGTGTTCGTCCACCACGGCGGCTGGCGGCGTGCTTCCCGCTAACGAGTTCACAAATTCATTGTTTATTAAACGTACAAAACGCGATTAAAGCTGAAGGTGGGTCTGTATGTACAGGTTGTTGACGAATGTGTGAATATTTGGGGTAAACACATACATAGTGATAAGTTATTTGTCTAGGTTCTCGTAGGTAGGTTCCCGGCAGAGTAGAATTTGGGCCAGCCTATCTAACTAACGGCCTAGCGACTAAGGGATAGGACTGTTTAACAGCAGATAGATATATACAGCTCAGACTCAGACATAGAGACTCTAGTCAACAATAGTGCCCGGAAGACCCGGATGCCCTATTACGTCTGGCCGAAAACAAAGATTGGTGAATCTGTCGCGTTCATGATTCACGATTGTGTTTACGTTATTTTGTTCGTTATTCGTGTTTATGTTATTGTATAATTTTTTTTATTTATTTATGTATGTTTACTATGTTATAACGTCTGAATCCTAATTCCCCAATCAGCCTGATTTGAGTATTTAGGTTAAAAATACGAATGGTATTTACTTCAACTGTCGCTGGCGTTTATAGGCTTTAGTAAATATTTTATTGTGATAGATAGCTAGCTTAGTACCAACCTATATAGCATATCTCAATTTTTATAGTAGGTATCATTTCATATTATTTTCGCTAACCGCTCCGGATAAACTAAATCACCCGTGTTTAGAATTGGTTCACTTCTAAAGTGTAATCACCAGAGTCCAGACCTGTAACAATCACATCAATCACAAATCGGACACATTAGCTACCATACCACGGAAAGTTGTACATGCTTTACACCTCGACCAAGATATTAAAACTATTGTATAAAATATGTTATAAAAAGTGTATTACATCATATCTATCGATTTCCAAACATCCTGTACATGCGGTGCAACAGAAGGGTGGACGGCATACATTCGTAATGTGACGTTGACAGGGAAATTGAGCTTTGATGTAACCGGCGAGTTTTCAGTTAACACGTCCCCGTAACTGTGGTTACACCCGCGGTGGAACCAGCCCTATTACTTTGTTTAGTCAGAGGCGTGGTTTTGTCACTCAGAGTACATTAAATTTACTAATATCAAAAGCGTTTACGTTGAATTTTATGTACATAACTAGTTAATACTTGAATGTCTTAGAGGGCCAGTGATTCGGCACCTCGTTTCTTTATTGTACCTAATTAAACTTTAATTTCTTTAACATGTCATTCTTCTACCTCTGAAGTTCTTTACTAACACAGTTCAATACAGTACTGTAAGTACACAAGTCCTTTAAATGGGGTGTGATAAATCATTCAATAAGGATGTCTAGCCGAATGCCATCATTGTAGCAGTATTGTCTATTGATATCTGTAATGGTGACCTCATTACATAAACTGTGACTTTAATTTATTTATTTATTTTTATTTATTATATACTTCATTGTACGCCAATTACTATATTCATGATACAAAATTTGCGAAGACAAGAGTAGTACAAAGGGCGGCCTTATCGCTTTACGCAATTTCTTCCAGACAATCTTTGGATGGAAATGTATGTTAATTAATTTACCATCAGTTGAGAAGAAGTCGTCAGTATTGACATGACCGTTGATGAAAAGTAGTAATACACTGTGATTATAAGCAAACATATTTTTTTTAACAAGTGCATTTAAAGCTCCCACTAAATTTTCATAGCTGTTTTACCCCCACATACTTCATATGTTACCCCATACAGAGATTTCCCAACACTGTATTGGGAATTTCTACACACCTTTATTCTTCGAGGAAACTGGCCATAAATAATTGATAACCGGGGTTCATCTCACCTTGACTAATGGTGCGTAAGAGATATGAAGATGTTGACGGATGGACCGGATGCTGCGCCGATCTAATGGTGCCTTACGTGAAACAATGTGTGAAGATTCTCAGAGGGATGAGAATTGATTGAGTACAAACTCAATCAATTCTCATGACTATACACTCTCTAAATAGCTAATATAATAACTAATAGAATAATTAATAATATACACTATCTCAAAATATTTAAGTCATGATTATCATTGTACATAACTGATCATTATTAATTTGTTAATCTCACTGCTAAGTGTTCTTTTATCTAGTCCACAGGCAACTTTCAATGACAAATAGCATATTTTTTGTAAATTATGTTTTCATGTAAGTGACAATGTAATTGTCTTTTTGAAAATAAATATTTTTTATATTGTTATTATTTACATAATGTTCACGGAAGTTATCTAAATTAAAGTATTTAAAAAAATAAAAAAACTGAATATACCTAAACAATCCTGCAGGTTCAGACGTCAAAGAATTCCTCCCTGGTTGCGCCGATGTAGAAACTGTATTTTTTGACGCGGAAACACACTCCTTCTATACCCATCTCCCCTCCCGCACTAACCATAGTATAGTACTAGATATAGTTCCGTCCGCCATTTGTGATATATAGACATTCACTCCCTCTTTGAACTAGCCAGCGTAAAGGCGGACCGCGCGCGCGTCTCTCAGAAATGAATAATATTTGTTGCATTTTTACCGCTTCATAGACCTTTACCGATCGGATTGTGCCTCTCGTGTGTCCCTCAAGTGATTTAGTGATGCTGGCGGCAGCTCCTGAGCAAGGAAGAGAAGATCCGTGTACCGGCTGCGATGAAAACACGTGGTGTCGTGAAGGTTAGTGCATCCTCTCCTAATTTCTCGGGTTGCATTCATTGCCTGGATCACGTCCGCGGCAACCCGATCACCTGTGTTTTTGTGTGTAAAGCGTCAATGGAACAGTTAGCTACTTCCCCGCAATACAGTCCACTAGCGCACGTGGCCAATCGCGCCACCATTCTATGGTCCTGATCGAACCGGATTCTTAGCCGTAGTTCGTATTTTGTTATTATTCTAATGGGAATAAGCGCACCGCACCTAAATGCCTGGTTATTTTAGTAGAAAACCCCGCATCTAGACATTTAGGATTAGATTTTGTTGTCCGTTCGCCGCTGGCTCGCATCGTACCTACCTAGTACATACATAGGTTAGGTATCGTATCAACACTTAGTCGTAGTTCGCAATTTTCGCACCGCGCCTAAATACCTAGTTATTTTAGTAGAAAACCCCGCATCTAGGCATTTAGGCTTAGATCTTAGGTATACTAGACACCCTAGTGCATAGGCACAGTGTAATACCTAACGCATTTGGCTTTGTTTTATTTTTTTCAATTAAGTTGTTCGCTCGCCGCTAGCTCGCATCGTATTTACCTAATACCTACGTGGGTAGATACGTGGTTGTACCTACCTCGCCCGCATCTCATTCCAATTCATACGAAAGTATTTTAATTTGAATAGATATTACGCAATACTTAATCTCTGAAATAATAGTTGAACCTGGACAGCGGTCTGGCTCGCGTAGGTACGATCTGGCTGTTGCTAGGCGCGTTTTGTTCAAGCGTGCATTCACAGTTGTAAGTACCTACCTGCCTGCGGAGTATCGCTCGCGCCGCGTCGCTGCTCTGTACCGCTAAGATTAAGTCATTTCATATTTGTTGTTTACCGCACTTTAGTTTGAGATTTAATTGTAAACATGTCCCCAAAGGTTGATAAGACCGGTAAAGTTCAATTGAAACTTTTATACGCTAAAAAAGAAATGATTTACTCTCGCGTACAATCGATTTATGATAATGCACTTAAAACCTCTGATTTGGCCATTAGAGATTCGTTCTTGTGTTCTATAGAAAACTTAGATAGTCTACGCGCGGATTTCGAAACCTTAGTACATGACATCAACGTTTTGGAGTTGAATTTGGATCCCGATTACTCAGTGAGTTATCAAGCCTTGTCGTCGTTTGACGATTTGTATTGTCGTATCAAGCGCGTCGCTAGGAGTTTGGAGAAACCGTCTGACCGACCCAACCCCACTCGCGACCGACCTAAGTTGCCACCAATTCAAATACCCGAATTTGATGGTAACATTCGCAATTGGTGTCTATTTATAGATAGTTTTGAGAATACAATAGATAAGAACGATTCGTTGACAGATCACGAAAAATTGCATTATCTCGTTGAAAAATTGACTGGTAAAGCTATAACCGTTTGCGCTGGAATTACGTTTAGTGCCGAGAATTATAATTTAATTTTAAATACTTTGAAAGCTAAGTATGAGGATAAAAGATCGGTAGCTAACGCATATTTAGATCAGATGTTTGATTTGAAATCTATTACGGCATGTAACGATCAAAACTTAGAGAAATTTCTAGATACTTTCGCGTCAGCTGTTCGCGCCGTAAAGAACCTAAAGATCGATGACCTCTGCGACTTCGTATTTTTGTATATGGGTTTAAAGAAATTAGATTCCGAAACCATTCGTTTGTTTGAGTCGGATCATCGCGGCAGTAAAATTCCTAAGTTCGAAGACTTAGAAAGTTTTGTTCGCGAGCATATAAAGGTATTGCAACGCTCTTCATCGAAACATGAAGGCGCGAAGAAGGTTGTTACTTCTGAACGCAAAATAGATGCCTCATCGAGGTCACTGAGGTCAACCCATACTTATGTTAATACCGCACCAGCACGTGTACAATCACCTGTTTGCTCTTTGTGTAGTACTCATCATTCGCAACTGTACAAGTGTCCTGGTTTCCTAAAATTGTCGCCTAGTGATCGTTATAAATTTGTTCGCGCTAATAATTTTTGTTTTAATTGTCTCGGTACTAAACACCGCGTTGTTTTATGTAATAGTGGAAATGGTTGTCGCAAATGTCAAGCGAGACACCACACTTTACTTCATTTTGAGAATAGTAATGCCGCATCCAATGTGAGCACAGTTGGCTCGTCGAGCGGTGACACACGGCAGCCTGCGCCGCAGCCGCAGCCCGCGCTCGCGCGCGCTCCGGCCCGCCCGGTGACCGCTGCGGATGACGTCACCTTGTGTTCGTTCTCCGCTAGTGCTGCACTCACTACTGTGTGTCTCGCGACCGCTCGCGTTGTTATTATTGATGCATTAGGTAAGCCGCGCATTGTTCGAACGCTATTAGATGGCGCTTCGCAAAGTAATTTTATTACTCAAGATTGTTGTCAACGTCTTGGTTTCAATGTTGATAAGCGTTCAACCCATTCAGTGGTTAAAGGTTTTGGGGGTTTGCAGTCAGCTGTTCATGGCACCGTTAAAACAAGGTTTGGATCTCGTTTTAATAATAATATTTGGTTTGACATGGATTCGCTCGTAACAGATAAAATAACTGAACAGTTGCCTACCGTCCCAGTTGACACGTCTTTATTAACGAAATTTAAAGACTTGCCTTTAGCTGATGAGACTTACGCTGTTCCTGGAGTCGTCGATATATTGATCGGCGCTTCGATTCTCCCGCACCTCCAGTTATCACGTAAGGTTCAAGGGGGACCGACGTACCCCGCTCCGCACGCCCTGGAAACAGTTCTGGGTTTTGTTATAATTGGTTCCGCACCCGCTTCTATAGATAGTTTTAGTCACTCGACTGCATCGTTCTGTTGCACCGTCGAGCCGCCACTGGAGTCTACCATCCGCAAGTTTTGGGAGATTGAAGAGGTCAATGTCCCACCAATCCTAAGCCCTGATGACAAGATGGCTGAGGAGATTTATTGTCGCACGACTACTCGTGATGAGCAGGGTCGTTATGTTGTCGCGCTCCCTTTCAAGGGAGATATTTTTTCGCTCGGTGACTCCCGTGCATCCGCTGAAAGACGCTTTCTTTGTTTAGAACGAAAGATGCAGGCGTCTCCAAAGTTAAAGCAAGCCTATGATGAGGTTGTTAACGAATATTTAGATAAAGGTTACATCTCACCTGCGCCTGCGGACACTGACGAGACCCAGCCTTCGTACGTTATCCCGCACCACGGAGTTATTAGAGAAGATAAGCTTACTACTAAACTCCGCGTAGTTTTAGATGGCAGTGCTAAGACTAGCACTTCCGTGTCGCTTAATGACATTTTGTATTGTGGTCAAAATCTTCAAGGTAATTTATTTGACATAATTGTAAATTTTCGCTTATTCGCTGTTGCACTCTCTGCAGATATTCGACAAATGTTTTTGTGCCTTGAAGTGCGCAAACCCGATCGTAGGTTTCAACGATTTTTGTATAGATTTTCACCGCAAGAACCTTTAATGGTTTACGAGTTTAATCGTGTTTGCTTCGGGCTTAAATCTAGCCCTTTTCACGCACTTCGCACCGTCAAGCAGTTGGCCGCTGACGAGGGCGATGCATTTCCGAAAGCGAGAGCCACCATTGAGACTGGCTTATACATGGATGACTTCGTGTATAGTGTAGATAGCGAGGCAGAGGCTGTCGAGACGGCCGCTCAAGTTATAAGTCTCATGAAGGCTGGTCAATTTGATCTCGTGAAATGGACGAGCAACTCGCAAACTGCGTTAGAGTCGATTCCACCGTCGCACCGATTGTCTTCGGTTAAGGAATTCGATGAAAGTGATACGCACAAGGTGCTTGGTTTAAGCTGGTCGCCCGCATCTGATACGTTTAGTTTGAGAATTAGTTCGACCCCGCAAACTTGTACTAAACGCATTATCCTGTCGTGTGTGGCACGGATATGGGACGTAATGGGATTCGTAGCTCCTGTCGTTTTGTACGCCAAACTACTTATAAAAGAGCTTTGGCTTTCCAATTGTGATTGGGACGACACCGCGCCCGACAACATTGCTAAGTTGTGGGCTCGCTTTAGAAAAGAACTTTCTGTGCTTGACCAAATACAAATTCCGCGTCATGTAGGTATATCGCAACATAGTGTTGTTACGGTAGTAGGCTTCGCGGACGCTAGTGAGAGGGCGTATGGAGGAGTAGTCTACTTTCATGTCTCGAATGTAGGTAAGGTTTCAATTAGCCTTATAAGCGCGAAATCAAAGGTCTCTCCCCGTAAGGTCGTCTCTCTGGCACGCCTCGAGCTATGCGCTTTACTATTGTTAGTTAGATTGATCACCTCTATCGCCAATGCTTGTAGTAGTCGCATTAATATTAGTAGAATTTTAGCTTTTTCGGACTCAACAGTCGCTTTGTGTTGGGCCCACTCTTCGCCCCATCGTTGGGACACATTCGTCGCTAATAGAGTGGCAAAAATTCAATCGGAATTAGCGCCACAAAATCTCTTTCACGTTGCTGGCACCGACAACCCAGCCGATTGTCTCTCTCGTGGATTGCTTCCTTCGCAAATTTTGGATCACCCGTTGTGGTTTAGTGGACCGTCCTGGATTCATGCCGCGTTAGATAAGTGGCCAGTTAGTCAATTCAATCCCACTACGGTTTCCGAACCACCCGAGGAAAAGAAGCACTCGCTTGTTGTATCGGTCCCGCGTGAAGAGTCCCTTATTTTGTTGTTGGCTAATCGCGTCTCGTCTTGGTCGAGACTGTTGCGTTGTGTTGTTTATGTAGGCCGATTTTTGAGAATTTTATCTACGCGCGGTCATATAACCGCCGCTGATTTAGATAAAGCTGAATTGGTCATACTTCGCGAGTTGCAGAAATGTTATTTTGCTTCTGAATTTAAAAATTTAGAATTTAACAAACCTTGTAGTCGTTCTTTCCGACACTTGAAACCATTTTTGGAAGATGGACTCATTCGAGTAGGTGGTCGTTTGAGAAATTCAGGTTTAGGATTTGAACAAAGGCACCCAGTAGTTCTCCCGCGTAAGGACCACGTATTAGATTTGTTAGTAGATTATCAGCATAAGGTGAATTGTCACGCTGGTCCCGATTTGTTAATGTCTATTTTGAGACAGAAATACTGGATAATTTCCGCTCGTAATTTGATTCGCGCTAGAGTACACAGATGTGTACCTTGTTTTAAACTCCGCCCGCGTTTTATCGCGCCTGAAATGGCCGATCATCGCTCTTGTCGTGTTGTTCAATCCGCATAACCTTTCGTACACACCGGCACGGACTTTGCTGGGCCTTTCAAAGTCACCATTGCTCGTGGTCGTGGCATTCGCTCCACGAAAGCTTATGTTTGTTTGTTCATTTGTATGACAACTCGCGCGGTTCATATAGAGTTGACCGGTGATTTAAGTACGCAAAATTTTATGTCCGCTTTTAAACGTTTTTTGTCGCGTCGGGGTCCGGTTAAGCGCATGTATTCGGACAACGGTACAAACTATGTAGGGGCCCGACGTAGTATTTCGGAATTGCACGCATTCTTACGGTCTAAGTACTACCAAAGTGAATTCGCTCACATCTTAGCCGAAAATCGCATTGAATGGTACTTTAACACGCCTGCAGCTAGTCATTTTGGTGGTAATTGGGAAGCGAATATTAAAAGCCTTAAGTCGCATCTGTTTCGCGTCATAGGCGAACAGATTCTCTCGTTCGAGGAGTTGAGTACCGTACTTGCTCAAGTAGAGGCGGTGATGAACACGCGTCCGCTGTGTCGAACTCTATCTAGCGATCCGTCAGAGCCATTAGCGCTGACGCCAGCTCACTTCTTAAATACGACTCCTCTAAAATATTTGCCCGCAATAGATGTTGAAGACGATAGAATGCACCTTCTAACTCGTCACGCTCTTTTGGATAAGTTGGTCCAATCGTTTTGGAATCGTTGGAGAACCGATTATTTGCACACGCTGCAGTCACGTCAAAAATGGAATACTCCATCCAACCCAATTACTGTAGGTACGGTGGTAGTCCTTATGACTGAGAATGCGCCTCCTTTACATTGGCCTCTAGGAGTAGTAGAGGAAATTTTTCCCGATGCCCGCGGGATAACTCGTGTTGTACGGGTTAAAACTGCAACCGGATCGTATCTGCGCCCGGTTGTTCGCCTCTGCCCTCTGCCTAGCCAGCAGTAGGCACGAGTTCCAATCTATGTTTATATTTTAGTTGTTATTTCCCAAACCTAGATTTAGATTAGACATTAGATTTGTTCCACATTTTTCGTTTCGAAGGTAACCCTTCAAGCCGGGGGGAATGGTTGCGCCGATGTAGAAACTGTATTTTTTGACGCGGAAACACACTCCTTCTATACCCATCTCCCCTCCCGCACTAACCATAGTATAGTACTAGATATAGTTCCGTCCGCCATTTGTGATATATAGACATTCACTCCCTCTTTGAACTAGCCAGCGTAAAGGCGGACCGCGCGCGCGTCTCTCAGAAATGAATAATATTTGTTGCATTTTTACCGCTTCATAGACCTTTACCGATCGGATTGTGCCTCTCGTGTGTCCCTCAAGTGATTTAGTGATGCTGGCGGCAGCTCCTGAGCAAGGAAGAGAAGATCCGTGTACCGGCTGCGATGAAAACACGTGGTGTCGTGAAGGTTAGTGCATCCTCTCCTAATTTCTCGGGTTGTATTCATTGCCTGGATCACGTCCGCGGCAACCCGATCACCTGTCTTTTTGTGTGTAAAGCGTCAATGGAACAGTTAGCTACTTCCCCGCAATACAGTCCACTAGCGCACGTGGCCAATCGCGCCACCACTCCCCATCGACGTCAACCGGGAGGGTGACCATAAGGCTGGCGGCATTGCCACGTTGAATGGCAATACCAATCCTTTGCGCAAGGAATAAACCAGCCCTTTGGTCACGGGTAGCGTCAATTAATATTATTGGAATTTGTCGTATCTGAATTTTTTTTTGTTTGTGTGTTGAAGATTTAAAATATACTTGGGTTAAGGTATGTTAACGATACTGAACACAAAAATATGTTCTTTGTACTTAATTCTTGTCCGTTTATTCGCAATGGACGCAAAATGTAGGGAACAGATTTTGTTGCGGTTTTTATACAATATTTTTACGTATTTTTTTACGCAATTGATTGTAGAAGAATAGTTCAACTTAGGTACCTATCCCGGGTTCTTCGAGAATATGAAAGTATTATAATATTTTTTAATTTTGTTACAGGTATACACTGCTTGCAGATCCTCTGGTAAAAAATAATGTTATGTCTAAACGTTGCTATTATGTTCCTGTTCGTTTATACAGGTTGTCTCTAATAAAATTACACGCGGCCATGCTAGGACAAATTGCCGAAACGCCCACGCATGAATATTTCGTCGCATATGCAAATGTATTTCGGAAGCGTGCAGGGCGCCGCCCGCCCAAAGCTTCGTGTCTACTTCCGGGTGTAAAGTGTAAACAGTAGGTCTACTTTGTTGTGTTGTTGATTTTAATAGAATTACATAGAATTTATATTCATTTATTTTGGCTGTACGATTTTATTTATACAACTTAGGTGGTAGAGACAAGCACATGGCACACATAATGGAAAGTGGTTACCGTGACCTATGAACGTGTGCAACATCAGAGGGTCACACCTGTGCTATCGTGCTTTGAGATGTCTAAAGATTGTGTGAAATCATATTTCTTTTAAATTAAATACTCCATCATTTTCAGAGTGTGAGTTCTGGTTAAAAGCGAGCCTATAGAGTCTGATTTCTTTGCTTTTTCTTTTGATTTGATTTATTTTGACTTTTACGAGAGCAACTGCCCTTTGAGGCCCCAACTACGGGAGGTCAGGCCAAAATCTCACCAGCAAATCAGCCGCTGACATCCATGCCGATTTATTAAGACCGATTTTAATTGGGCTTATACGGGTTTGACAGAAACGAGCTTAACTTCTAAGGCTCAGGGCTGAGCCGTAAATACCAGGATCCTAAGTATAAGATGGCAATCGTTCTCGTAAAAGCTATGATAGTTTAAATAATCTGAAAAGTTCTAATTTAGTATTAAAGTTATCGAGATATTTACCATGTTGTATTGTTCCAAGTTTCCGATATTTCGGCGCTGTTGAAAGCACCATGATCACAGGGGAACTGGAGTATTGGAGATGAACAGTTTTTTAGAAGTAAATATATCGATCTACCCTCTTTCGAGTTTTTTACTAAGCGAATCTGCACTACCTCTGGTTTCACTCTCATTAAAACTCTCGACAATAGGTGCTAGGTGCTGTATCCAATCGCGATTTTGTTTTGGATTGTTCCCCGTTGTTCTGCAAAGACGGACCACTAGATGCCAGACGTTTGGCAGTTGTTTCGTATGAAATTTTTGTATTTATTGATTTCAATCGTTTCCCTAACCAATTTTGGTATATATAATGGCATTGTGTCGAGAGCATCTGAGCGATATGTAACTTGATCCAGTGGTCAGTACCAAAAGTTCTACTCTTTGACGTATCCTCCCTTTATATCGAAGGTACATCATACCTCATTCCTTCACAATGATGATGATATAAAATTATAAATATCCAAGTAGTCTTACTGTTAATCCTCCACTGTGCATCCGGTCACAGGACGTCCGGAGCGCGCATGCGAATTAAGGTTCCGCTTTTGTCGATCTGAATGCTTTATGGCGCATCTTGAAAGGGTTCCGTACTGACGCTATTGGAATAATAAAACGGATTTAAGTGCGTCGGATTATGCGGATGATAAATACGAGCTAATGTGTGAGTAGCAAAAAATGTATGTTTGTATGTGTATATAGGTTTGTGAATGGTTATGTAACCTTGATGCTTAGGTAGAGTAGTGGTAGATAGTGTGTCTGTTATATGTAAAGATCCGGGTTCAATGAAAAATGTTGCCAGATTTTTCTGCTAGGTAGTGATAGAAAGAAAGATGAATTGATTACTACAGAAACTGTACAAGACACAGTGACAGAAAGAACACAAGCATATTATAATACACATACACGTATAACATATATAAACATACAACAGGATACAATGGTGGTAAACCGATAGAAAACAAATATAACAAATATCAGATGGGTCGTGTGCTTGTCTGCCGCCACCTAAGTAGTATAAAAAAATAACGAAAAAAGTTATAAAAATATCAGTAACAATGGTCAGTGTTGTCACAATGCAAGGAAGGCACACGCGTCTTACGGCTGTAGCAACAAGAACCCAGTTCAGCTTCTTGCAGACCACGAGGACCTAGCGCTGGTTTTCAACTGGGTGGGTGTAATACACGGATATCATCGATCCACAAAGTGCACAGAATACTGTCCATAAAAATCCTCAAACAATAATACTAAAAGAAAAACACAAGGAATAAATAAAATTGTGTTTAGAATTGTATTTAATTAATGGTTGATGCTGTGCCCAAGTTCTGGGCCAATAAAATTTAAATACCAGACCATTATATGCCAGACCTAGCCATTGACTCGAAGAAGAAGAGGAATGGGTCCTGATGTTGTAGCTGATTGATGATGGTATAAAGTCTATAGGCACCTATAAGACAGCAGCAAGAATGACGTTATAAAAAAGACAGCACATGGACTAATAAATAAATATGAAGCATCGTGAGGAATTGCCATAGGCAGGGAATTCATCCTCACACATTGCGACCTGAGACGGTACGCACTGTACGGTATGAAAGAAACTTCATCCCACGCACACTCAAGCTGTGGAATGACCTTTTTGCTGCGGTTTTCCCAAGCGCCTGCATTATGGAGTTCTTCAAGAGGGGTATCAGAAGGTTTCTTCATGGTCGGCAGCGCGAGTGTGACACCCCTGGTGTTGCATACGTCCATAGGCACAATAACCGCTTCCCATCAGATGGGCCGTGTGCTTGTCTGCCAACTAGGTGGTATAAAAAAAAATCGCCTAATCAGGATTTAATAAAAATTCGTTTATTTAAAAAAAATACCGAATGGTTTAAATGGTTCAAATTCCCTCTATTCTCGACAATAACACAGGTAACCAAACTATAGCTTGCACTTTGGAGCCAGGATACGCTCTCCTATTGGTCTATTATTCATTTACGAGATCGATCTTCAGACCCACCAATCGATAGCAAAACCTTCTACAGAGTTACGCCACTTCGGAGATAAGATTGGCTTGGATCCTGAAAATATGTTGAGAGATCTACTCCATATATGTATATGGGGTAACTCGTTAGTACTCGACATATATATGGGGTAACATGTTAGTACTCGACATATATATGGGGTAACTCGTTAGTAAAAAGCAAGTATAATGAAGCTAAAATTCCCTGCTATGATTTTTCCAAAGGAGTACAATAGCAGGTTCATCAAGAAGGGCATTAGAAACTTCCTACAGGGTTGGATGCACAAGTATTACGCCCTTGGAATTGCACACGTTCCTAGGCCACGCTAACCACTTTAATCAGGTGGACGATGGGCTTGTCTGCCACCTAAGTGGTATAAAAAAATGTTTGTAATCTGTATTCTTACTCCCTTCAAGTCGGAAATTTATGAAGTGTTTGTTGCAATCTTTGATAGCGGCCCTCTGTATCGACCGAGCACTCAATAACTCAGGCACTGAGGCACTCGCGTGATTGCTCGCCTCATTGGCGCCAAGACTCTCTGTCCCTTCTTTGATCTGCGGATTATATTGCCATGTGATAAACAGCGGTCAGGAATATGATTCATGTATTTAGTGGTAGGAGGAAGGGAACTTCTCTTCCCAACATATTTTTTGTAACTGTCGATTCAGCCAAAATTACTATTGGTTTTTGGATTTTCATTATCATCATCATCCTTGTGTTAATTCCGGTGGATCATAGGCCTTATCTCAGTGTCTAGGGTCTGCCTATACCAGTCTAACCGCGACATCGCTGTACTTCGTTAATATTCGTGAAAGATTCTGCCATGAGATCCATAATTATTATTTTTTAATATAAAACACGTCAATTAGACTTCGCTTCGCCTGATGGTAAGCTGAAGGCAAAGTTTTAGAAAAGAGGATCACCATTACTTACATATACTATGTGGCAATGGTGACACGCACATATATGCTTTGTCACGCCCCGCTTAAAGGAACCGGGACTGTAGGAAGAAGGAAACACGTGAGCTGGTAATGAATTTCAGACATGGTGTGACAAAGGAAAGAGTCACCTAACTGCTTGGTTCTTGAGCGGATGTTCTGCATCGTGTGCGGGTGACATCTAAGCCCTGCACGTTTTGTCCTGTGTAGGAAATGGGAGTATCTAACGCTTTTACCAGGTTTCGATGATCAATTTCAATGGTTTTGTCAGCCAAGCTAAATAGCCATCATCCATCAATTAACACGAAAGTCATAACGAGTTGAAAATATATTCATATTGCATTATATCTTGGAGTACTTAACAGGGCGAAGCAGTACTTCACTGCGGGGCAGCAACTCTTTTTTTATAAGGCACAGGTCCGGCCCCGCATGGAGTACTGCTGTCACCTTTTTGCTGGAGCGCCTGCATACCAGCTTGACCCCTTCGACTCGGTGTAAAGACGGGCGTTGAGGCCGGTTGACAATCCTATACTCGCAGGTAGTGTGGAACCTTTTAGCCTTAGGTGGGACTTTACCACGCTATGTGTGTTCTACCGTCTATACAATAGTTTGTGATCAGATGAATTGTTTGACATGATGCCCACAGCTACATTCTATCATCGCACCTCTCGCCGTAGGCAGAGAATTCATCCTCACACATGGCGAACTGAGACGGTGCGCACTGTGTAGTGTGGAAGAAACTTCATCCCACGCACACTCAAGCTGTGGAATGACCTCCCTGCTACGGTTTTCCCAAGCACCTACAATATGGGGTTCTTCAAGAGGGGCATCAGAAGGTTTCTTCGTGTTCGGCAGCGCGAGTGTAACACCCTTGGTTGCATACATCCTTAGGCCACGGTAACCACTTCCCATCAGGTGGGCCGCGTTCTTATCTGCCACCTAAGTGGTATAAAAGAAAAAAAATCTATTGATCGATCAACCTGTTCCACCACCATTCTGTTCCTTGTTAGTAACTTATGCCCTAAACCTGTACCATATTATGTGCCGTATTTTGAACTACTGAACAGTCTACCAATTTTCTATGCGATATAACTCGCATCCTCCGTTCATAAAATACCAATTTCAACCCTCTAACATTATTCGGGATCAACATCGAAGTGTGCATCGATGGGGTGCATAAAAAATGGCGAGGCATGACGACGAAATGGCGCCTGATATGATTTACCATCGCGCTTAACGCCTGAGGACGTGAGCAGTTTATCATAACGCTATTGTAGCAAACCAGCTGATTTTATAAATATAGTATAGATGCTCTATAAAATCAGTTTTAATAAATTACCCTAGCAGTCCACTGCTGGACATAATAAGCCTCTCCCAATGATGGGATGAGGCTTTGGCCTACTGTTTCCACGCTGGCGAAACGGGTTGGTACAGTGTTTTATTTCAAGTGTTCCTTCTCTCACTGTGATATTGTCTGCGTGGTTTTCTGTTAGTCGCCTCTTACGACACCCTTCGGATGAGATGAGGTGATGAGTGATTGCTAAAACTATAGCTTTCCGTCAAAAATTTGGTAATACCATACATTCATTTTCTATTATACCACTTAGGTGGCAGACAAGCGCACGGCCCACCTGATGGAAAGTGGTTACCGTGGCCTATGGACGTGTGTAACACCAGAGAAGCCACACTCGCGCTGCTGACCCTGTGTGCACATAGTTTCTGTGCCGTCAGTGTAGAGGACAAAGCAGGACAAGCCTTTAGTCATCCCACTGACAGCACAAATTCTCCAGTGAGCTCTGGCTACCCTACTCACCGCTGGGAACACAACTTGCGGTATTCTGTAGGGCGAAGGTACTACCGCAGTCGGACTGCTCAATTGGGCGGAAATACCGCCGTGTCCTACCTCCTCATCATTATATTCCACAATATGTCGGCTATTGAATTGTCACTTGTCTAGAGGGGCTGCTTTTTTATATAAGACACGTCAAATAGACTTAGCCTCGCCTGATGGTAAGCTGAAAATTTCAGAAAAGACGATCACCATTCCTTATATATACTATGTTACAATGGTGACACTCAGCTTGACAGCCTCATCGTATGCTTTTCACGCCTTGTTTAAAGGACCCGGGAGTGTAGGAAGAAGGAAACACGTGTGTAATGAATTTCAGGAATTAATGGTGCGACAAAGGAAAGAAGTTTAAACTTTAGTCTGGAATCCCTTTATTTATTTTTTTACATATGAATATCTCCATGGATACACGGGATACACCGCCCCAACGTCGGAGTCAGTGGGAGAGGTTATGTCGGAGTCGCACCGACTCAACTCGAACAGACGCACGGCGCCTTTTTTTTTACGTGTGCAAAATCCTCACGGATACCTCCCCACCGGAGCCAGTGGAAGAGGTCATGGCGGACTCGAACCGACTAAAACGCACGCCGCCTGTGGGTCGTTTTGGTTGCCAAAGGTGAGGTTGACAGGCATATCCCTCGCACCACGGCCGACCCAGGGCCATCTCTCACGATCTGGCCCTCTCCTAACAAACGGCGCCTGTGGTTCGTTTTTGGTTGCCGAAAGTGAGGTTGACATGCATATCCCTCGCAGCCATAAGTTATCCCTGTAATCCTATTATATCCAACCTCCATGTACCATTGAATCAAACTGTACACCACCATATTCATGTCACTGAAAACCTCCGCTATATTGTCCTGCCGCACCAGGTAACATTGATTTCCCTTTTAACTCCAGTGAAACGCGTGAAACAAAACCATAAATAATAAAAACGAAAACCTGTCTATAACCAAAAACAATACGAGCACAAAACGCTATAAAATGCAAGGTAAACCCATTATCGGCGCGCTACCGGAAATGCACCCGACGCCATTTTTCATCGCGACCGGATGCACCGCCATTGCACGTCATCGCAAAGGATTTTTTGCCCGTTTTTACACCGGGAAATTATTTATGGTTAAGCATTACGTAGTTAGTTTCACTGGATGGTGATGAGGTTATGAGGTTTATTCTCAATATTCTTATGTATATATATATATATATATATATATAAATGATATGTTGGTTTGTGTACGCTTCAAAAACTCAAAAAGTTCTGCATCGATCGAGCTGAAATTTTAGCATGATATATAATCCGCATCAAGGATTGGTTTTATCTAATTTTTGCATCAGTTACATATCCGCGTTTTGTTTTGTTTCTCATTTCGCAACCATTCAATCACAATGTGCCACAGCGAAGCGTGACAGGGTATAGCTAGTTAATTATAGTTTGACGCTACCCGTGACCAGAGGACTGGATTATTCCTTGTGCAAAGGATTGGTATTGTTATTCAACATGGCAATGCCGCCAGCCTTCTGGTCACCCTCCCAGTTGACATCGATGGGGAGGAATTCTTTGATGCCTGAACCTGCAGGATTGTTTAGGTATATTCTGTATTGTTGTTAGATTTTAATTTAGATAACTCCCGTGTACATTGTGTAAATAAACTTCTAAATGACTCTACCTACTGTAAATCTATTGGTCCACAATAAAGAATTTTCTATCTCTTTGACTAGCTATACGAGTAAATGAACTCTTTAATAGCGAGGAGGAGGAGGACTCTTTAATTTCATCAGGAGGTAGGACACGACGGCATTCTCGTCCGAATTGAGCAGTCCGAGTGGAGAAGTACCTCCACCCTACAGAATACCACGGCTGTAGTAACCGCGTGTTGTGTTCCCGTTGGTGAGTAGGGTAGCCAGAACTCACTGGAGAGTTTTTGTGCTGTCAGTGGGATGACCAAAGGCTTGTCCTGATTTTGTGTTCTGCACTGAGGGCACATAAAATCTCTACTAATCTTACAGGGTCGGCAGCGCGGATGTGACTCCACTGTTGTTACACACGTTCATATGTCACGGTAACCACTTTCCATCAGGTGGGCCTTGTGCTTGTCTGCCACCTAAGTTGTATAAAAAAAAGCGAATTATAAAAATAATGAAACATTTTTTAGTATTCAGATTTTTTAAAGTTAAGGAATTAGCTTATAGTGTACAATTTCTTGAATTTAACGATATTTTAAAGCTATTAGTAGGCTAACTGTTTGAATCTATTAAGATAGGATATATTTAAACTTCGTTCGTACTAATAAATTCGCTTGAAAGTAAGAGTGCCGACGCCGCGGAGTCTGCAGTACTGCTATAATCAATAACTGCTCAAGGTTGAGAGGTCAACCTTCGAACTGCACTCCTATTTTTAGTTAGAAAACTTGCACTACTAGATTTTTTTATACTTCTTAAGTGGTAGATAAGCACACGGCACACCTGATGATACGTGTTACCGTGGCCTATGGACGTGTGCAATACCAGGGGGAGATCACAACAAATCATAAATACTTTGTTGAAATAGTACAAAAGTTACAGAGTTTTTTTTTTTTTTTATATATAGGACACGTCAATTGGACTTCGCCTTGCCTGATGGTAAGCTGAAGGCAAAATCCCAGAAAAGAGGGTCACCATTACTTACACATACCGTGTGACAATGGTGACACTCAGCTTGACGGCCTTATCATATGCTTTTTCACGCCCCGCTTAAAGGACCCGGGACTGTAGGAAGAAGGAAACACGTGAGCTGGTAATGAATTCCAGGCCTTAATGGTGCGACAGAGGAAAGAGTCTCCGAACCGCTTGGTTCTTGATCGGATGTTTTGCACCGTGTGCGGATGACATCTAAGACCTGCACGCGTTGTCCTGTGTAGGAAAGGGGAGGGTGGGACTAATTGGAAGAGCTCATCAGAACACTCCCCATGGTACAAACGGTAAAATACAGCCATGGACGCAACATCTCTACGCAGCTGTAAAGGTTCTAGGGTGTTCGTGATCTCGGGATTCCCAATGATGCGGACCGCACGTCGCTGCAACCTGTCGAGAGCATCTAGTAAGTACTTTGCTGAACCATCCCAGAGATGCGAGCAGTACTCCACACAGGAGCGAATTTGTGTCTTGTATAGAAGACACCGCTGCTCCGGCGTGAAAAATCGTCTCACTCTGTTCAGGACTCCGAGTTTTCGTGAGGCTGTTTTGATGATGCTTTCGATGTAGTTTTTGTTATTCAAGTTGCAGCGAACATCCATACCTAGGATATTGAGATTGTCCTGCAGCGGCAGTGGCGTGCTCTGAAGAGTGGGGAGGATTAGCGTATTCAAACGATTAAACATCAATTTTATAATTAGTGCTGTATAAAATAAACTTCATCCCACGCACGCTCAAGCTGTGGAATGAACCCCCTGCTGCGGTTTTCCCAAGCGCCTACAATATGAGATTCTTCAAGAGGGGCATTAGAAGTATTCTAGAAGTCGGCAGCGCGAGTGTAACGCTCCTGGTGTTGCACACGTCCATAGGCCACGGTAACCACTTTCTATCAGGTGGGCCGTGTCCTTGTCTGCCACCTAAGTGGTATAAAAACAACTAGTGAAGAGTGAAGCATTTCTTAGTCTGATAAACTTTTAATCGCAAATGGTGTACCTTGTCCTAGATCTTATAGCAAAAGTTTGCTATATTTAGTTTTGGAAAACAATGCTAACATCGAAAACAAGGTCGAACCCATATTCGGATGCGAAACCTTATAAAGCCAGCAAATTAGGCAAGTTTATTGGTAATCCGCGGTAGCCAAAGGGTAATGGACTGCTGAGACGAGGTGAGAGGAGGTGATTAATATGCCAATAAATAAATTTAAAATAGAAGTGAAAAAAACTTTAATGAGTAAAGGTTACTATAAAGTGGATGAGTACCTTAATGATGTTAATGCGTGGTCAACATAAGTCTCTTGCTTGCTCGCACAAAATAAATTGTAAACCAAAACAAATTTAAAAAAGAAAAATAATCTAGTTCTAATGTAGTTCGCTGAGTTTCTTGCTGGTATCTTCTCAGTAGAACTAATCTACCGAACCAGCGAAAGAATCATTTTCCAATGGTTTATTTTTAAATTATTTAATATTTTTATATTATTTCTTGACATACATAATTGTAAAATTTTGACGTTCATATGTGCTCTTTATGTGCCTAAACTGAATAAATGAAATTGATTCTTTGATTCTCTCGGGTTCGATCCCAGGTTTTACCATGACACACACCAATGACTTTTCGATGCTTTTCGAAGTTATGTGTGTATTTATCGCAGGTTTATAAGTGCCCGGTTAATGGCAATAGGCTCGCCACCTATTACATTGGGACCTAAACATAAACTGGCGAAATGTGGGTGCTAGCACCTCTGCCTACCCCTTCGGGGATATAGGCGTGAGTTTATGTTATATTATGTTATTGTTAATCTTTTCGAGTTTGCTAATAATTAGGCATTTTTCATGATAAATATATAGCATTAGACTTCGATTTTTTATATATACCTATATATCTCTGTGGCCGCTAGAGCGTTCAAATGCTACGCAAGGGGCGCGGGTTCGTATCTCGCTCAGTGCAAATGTTTTTATACATACAAAATGTATATTTGCGTTGGTCTAAGTGTTTCTATGTTTAATTTTATAGGTATGTATTTCAAAAAAGTATCTATACTCCATTACTACTTGGTACTTGATTGATTGATGATGAAGATAGATTGATGTGTTTTTTTTAAATGTTTTTCTGTTTAGAAAGTCATTTTAAACATCAAAAACTGTTTTTTTTTAAGAATATTGAAACTAAAATTACTAAGGAGGTTTTTATAAATTTATAATTGTATAATTTGGTAATAGCTCCACGCAAAGAAAGTCGCAGGCTCACTTAGTGAAAAATACTATATTAGAGGAGGTAGGACACGGCGGTGTTTACGTCCCATTGAGCTGTCCGACTGGGGAAGTACCTCCACCCTACAGAATACCGCGGTTATAATAACTTCGTGTTGTGTTCCCAGCGGTAAGTAGGGTAGCCAGAACTCACTGGGGAATTTGTGCTGTCAATGGGAAAACTAAAGGCTTGTACTGCTTTGTGCTCTACACTGACGGCACATAAACTCCGTGCTTACAGGGTCGGCAGCGCGAGTGTGGCTTCTCTGATGTTACACACGTCCATAGGCCACGGTAACCACTTTACATCAGGTGGGCTTGTCTGCCTCCTAAGTGGTATAAAAAAAAGTACCTGAAATTACTATTACTCTCGTTAACCTTTTCAGGTAAGCTACATTGCTTGTGTTAGGAGTGGGTTCACACAGGTAATAAAATGGGCAGGATTCGAATCCAGGACCTCTCAATAGTAATCGTCCCTCCAAACCATTTTGTGCTAGCAATATACTCTTAGCAAAATATATATACAAACATATTATCACGCTTTTATCTTCAGAGGGTTAGGCAGACGTGAATTAATACCGACATTTCACCAAACATTACGCTTACCCTTATTACGTGGGACCGAATACTCACACGTAATGGGGAATGAGCCTATTGCCGTCTTCTGGGCACTATTGTTGACTCGAGTCATGCATCTGAGGCTGAGGTCTTTACCTATTGAGAGAGAGTGAGACCGAATACAATTATTGATGAAATGTGGATGTTGATTCACATATGCCTAACCCTCCGGGGATAAAGGCGTAATTATATTTGCTGTATCCTCTATACTTACTTACTTCTTGCCGACGAAATATAAGTTTAGTTATGTTTTTGCAGACGTACACATCTATGAAATTTTATCAATATAGCGAATTCTTCTATTTTCATAGTGATTGAGGAATTTCTCTCCACTAGCGTATGAGATATATTCATTCATTAAGATCACTACTATTTAGTAGTTGTGACGAACAAACGGACGAACATACAACACACATACTGGTCAAACTCAAAACTTCAAAGCAGTCCAGCAATAAGGAAATATAAAAATTCTTCACAACTACTTTTGCTGTCAATTCTGTTCACCCCCAGGAAATGAGCGTGAAGAAGAGCCTTCTGTTGGTACTATTTAATATCAAAATGTCATTTTCACCTTTCAGTTTTGAACCCTCGCTACATTCGGCGCCAAGATGGCGGGCAGTCATAATATGGATATGTCTATTGCAATATCAGAGGGATTTTATTGTTTCATAGTGTTTTTGTGGGTTTTGAGGGTATGAGAGCAGAAACTATGGGTAAACAGGTGTATTAGTATGTAATGTTTACGATTCTTGGTGGAATATATCAATAAAATCATAAAACAGTGTTTAGATGTTTGTTTCAGAGTCGAGGATAATTGAAACTTTATATAAATTCATCTTACCGCGATGTTGAATATAACTACCGATGTTTTTAATATCCCTTTTACCCATCTACCAAAAAGGGTTATGTTTTTCGCACGTATCTTGTATGTATGTTTGTAATATTCTTTATTACTTCATGTCTTCCAAACTACGGGACGTGTATGACTTCAATTAACATATCGTTAGATTCGTCTCGATGAACCAAATGTTCTTAGATAGGTGACCTGACAAAAATACCAATATAGCTGCTGTAACACGCTGCAATTTAAATAAAAATAAATTGTGTACTGCAATTTGTGTATCAAGTTAAAGGGCTTATAACGAGGATTTCAAAATGGTATATTGTGACCCCATTTTAATTCGAAATATTTTAAAATAGAGTGAGTGAGAGAGAAAAAGAGAGTGAGAGAAATAAAATAGAGGAGAAAATAGAGACAGATATATACAGCCCAGAATCAGCCTCAGATGCATGGCTCGGGTCAACAATTGTGCCCGGAATACGGCAATAGGCTCACCCTCTATTACGTGGGACCGAATACAATTATTGGTGAAATGTGGGTGTTAATTCAACTATGCCTAACCCTCCAGGGATAAAGGCGTGATTATATGTATGTATGTATGGATACCGCGAGAAGGTAAACGGAAGGTAGGACGCCCCCTAGCCAGATGGACGAACGACAGGCTGGGAGCGGAAGCCAGAGGATAGAATAAAATGGCGCGCATTGGGAGAGGCCTATGTACAGCAGTGGACTGCAGTGGTCTGATTGATTGATTGATTTGAGTAGATTCTGTGTGCAGCGTTTGGGGACTAACATTATGATCATTAATAAATCTTATCAAAAATATTACTGACTGATTATTAAAAACCATTTTGTTCACAAACAATCTAGTTATGTCTCTTTATATTATAAAGTTTAATAGCTCCTTACATGAGTATTTAGAAGCAATAGTCAATTCCACCGTATACAACTCTGAATTCCGCCATTACCGGAAGTGATGATTGACGCGTCGCCGATAAACAAGCCTGCCGCCCGGCGCCTCTTTGTTCCCGCTCGACACTGTGACGTAGGCTCAGGAGGTACCTACCCGCTTTGTTAGATTCGAACACCCTCTGTGTTATTACAGGGTGTTTCAGTTTCAGTACCAAGGTACCGTTGTGTTATGATCAATAATCGGGGTGCATTTGATTTGGAAATAATTTTGTAATGTTGGCAGATCTTATTTAGATGTGTAGTGTGGCTAAAGTTGGCTTTAAATATGTTTAAAGCTAACTTTAGTCACACTGTACAAAGTTTGTTGAACAATTTAATACACTTTTTAAACAACTTAAAAATAGATTATATCTTTCAGTACAGTATTTCTTTGTAAGTATTTTCAGTAACTTTTAGTGGACTGATTTGAAAATTCTTTTTTGTTGGAAAGGTAAGTATTTATGATTGGATTCATGGAAATGTTTGCTTTACATCATTAAATAAGACAATGGCGTAGAATCTAGGTTTTTTTTTCTATTTATTTACCATAAGGTGAGGGCTTGATCACGCAGTGACCATGTCACCCCATAGGGAGCTACTAAATTCTTATGTAGTACAAAAACGGTGACTTAGAAGACGATTATTCTTTTTCAATTTCAATTTCAATTTCATCAGTTCATACAGGTACAAATTATTGGTACATTGGTTTAAAAGTTTTTTTCTAAATTATCTTATTGCTACTAGCCGTTGGTGAGTATTCAGAGAAGGGGCAAATATTTAATTCCCGCAAAAAGCAAAGATATTTTGTATGTCTAATATTTGTTCTGAGCAAGAATCGAATCCGTGGCCTCTGACATCTTACTTTATATACCTATAGGACACATTAATTAGACTTGGCCTCGCCGTAAGTTGAAGGCAAAGTCTCAGAAAAGAGAGTCACCATTACATACATATACCATGTGACAATGGTGACACTCAGCTTGACGCCCTTATCATATGCTTTTCCACGCCCCGCTTAAAGGTCTCGAGACTATAGGAAGAAGGAAACACTTGAGCTGGTAATTTAAAATAATGATTTTTTAGTTAAAATTTCTGAATCTGATTTCTCACTCAGGCGAGTGAATCCCCGGGCGTCGACATGTCTACAAAATAATTTTATGCATATAAAACTGCACTGAGTGCGCCTGCCATAAATCACTTAGCATACAAAACGCATCCATATCTGTTCATTTAATATTCACATAATTGAAATAACTTATTCGAGAGAGTACGTCGTTTTCTTGTCTAGACGCTGATTTTTGGCATAGTCAAGGCTACGACGAAGTACAGTCGGCGTCTTGATACACGGTATAGCACTTTTAATTTCTTTTAAAGAATATTATTAAGCTCCTAAACCCTACAACTAAGTACGAGTTGAGTCGAAACGTGGTCCCTCACTATAGGTCACCTGAAAAGCTCAAAGTCGCTCAACGAGTTATGGAGAGGGCTATGCTCGGTATTTCCTTACGTGATCGCGTCAGAAATGATGATATTCGTAGGAGAACAAAAGTAACCGACGTAGCTCAGCGGATTAGCTCGTTGATGGCTGATGGAGCAAAAAAGTTCTAGAATGGCGACCGCGTACGGGCATACGTAGCGTAGGACGCCCAACGGCCAGGTGGAAGAACGACCTCTTGAAGATAATTCTTTATTGTACACCAACAGATTTACAGTAGGACAAGTAAGTAGCATCTATACATTTCAATGTACAATGGGCGGCCTTATCGCTGAAGCGATTTCTTCCAGGCAACCTTGGGATAGACAGTAATGTTATGAAAACAAAAGATATGGTGTAGTTACTGACTAAACTTAAATAGATAGTGTATTAAAACAAAAGAAAGAGAAAAAAGTAAGTAAAATAAAATTAATATACGGCTTTACACAAAAAATATCAACATAAATACTGACATACAAATACATATACATGTATTAAATAAATATATACATAAAGTAGATAGTTCATACTAATACGAAGGGAAAATAGTGAGTGAGCACATAATTGTGAGCTATTACCTACTGTGCACAACATGATAGGTAGTGGTTCTTGACCATTAATTTAAATACATTTAGGGATTTTGCCCGTCTGATGTTCAGTGACAACGCGTTCCATAAGCATGTTTGCAGTGTAAGTCAAATAAAATCAATCAATCATGCCCATCGCAGTTCACTGCTGGACATGGGCCTCTCCCAATGTTGGGAGGCCTTGGTCTACTGTTTCCACGCTAGCCAGACGGGTGTACCAACCCGTCTGGCTAGCGTGGCTAGCGTGGTGGGTTTTATTTCAAGTTTTCCTTCTCTCGCAACTCAACTTCAGGAACGGGGGTTATGTCAGACTCGGAACGATTAAAACCGCACACCATTGTAGGTTTTAATTACCAGGGCGTAAATACACCCATTTACGATTTTAAGATGACTTCACCTGAAAATCGTTAAAATAGCAAGTTTCTTTGACAGATTTTCTCTTCAGTCCTCTGCGTTAATACTTTTTTTTTAAAAATCAACTCTAGTCTGTAATTTAAGTGGTTGACTGTACTCTGCCGATGAATAAAAGTGATTTCGCGTTCGTTGGTTCTCTTCCAAAGCAACAAAAGTAAAACGACCGACTGCAGTGATATTTGTAAAGCAAGTTATTTGAGCATGTTATACAGCGGATATGAACCCGCTAACAGCGATTGCATTCTTCGTGTCGCTGAAGGTTTTTTGAAGTGATATCGTCGGAAGTATATGCGAATATCTTTCATTGAAATAAAATCGCTTTTTACCGGATTCTATCGCGATTTATTTGGATAACTATCAAATTCCCAAACTTCTCATTAATTATTATCTTTTATCGCCATTTTTCGATATGTTACATATTTTTAAGCAATATCTACTAATTACAACTAACTTTTTTCTTTTTATTAATTTCATTCAATTGGTTTAATTTTAACATAATGTAACATACCTACTATTTAATAATGCTGATTGATGACACTTTGTGGAATTTGTTGTTCCACATTTGAAAACACACTTGTACCTACTTTTCCACAGTATTATAAATAGTATACTGTGGAAAAGTACAAGTTGTTTTCAATATTATGTGTAATATAACATAGTAATGTTATAACTAAATGAAAGTAACTTTATTTTACTTAATAAATTTTATTTTACTCAAGCTATGTTTTCCTACCAGTTTTTTTTTTTAACATAGTATAGGTATACTCTCTGGATCAGCTTAGTAGGCTCTTATATATAGGTATCGTTTTTTCTATTTTCAATATTGAGGGAAAACCGTTTTGTATTTTAACTTAAATTGAATGCAGGAAATTATCTTCAAGTCTTTGTCGTTGGGTCACATGACAGTAATCTTTTCCTTGTGGAGTTAGGGCATTCCGATAAAAGGTTCTTAAACGTTCAAGTGGTGATATAAATTTTATTTGAGTTACATAAAAGTGAGTAGCTCTCTTATGCAACTCTAACTCGAAAAATGACAGAAAACCGAGGTAGCCTATAGTGGTATGTGTATTGAACTGCTGAAACGAGGTCTCGGGTTCGATCCCAGGTTTTACCATGGCACACACCAATGACTTTTCAATGGTTTTCGAAGTTATGTGTGTATGTATTTATCGCAGATTTAAAAAAGTGCCCGGTTAATGGCAATGGGCTCGCCATATACATTGGGACCTAAACATAAACTGGCGAAATGTAAGTGGTACCTACACGCCTATATCCCTACTGGGATATCGGCGTGAGTTAAGAGTTTATGTTATGTGTTAGCCTCTATTATTTATGTGTCCCGTTTTTGTCGTTAATCTATGATTATACTAGTACAAAGAACAAACCTTATAAACTTATATGGGTACTTTCATCATCGATATAGTAAAGTATAAAATAATAGATGTAATTGTTGTTAAAAATTGTGAATAGATTGATTTAGTTCTAATTTTTGCGTTAAGCCCAAAAACTCTGAATCGCCCGAACAAACCATGTTTTCACGTAAATTGTAAATGTATTTGGCTTCCACAGGACAGGCTTTGCCTAGTGTGGGGTCACAGTATAATACTTAACATTGTTACATACTATTTGGCAATAAATGAATTTTTTATTTTTTTTATTTTCCCTCAATCCATACGAATTCGTCATCTATTACATTGACTACATATTACTTATATATCTAAAACTTTGAATATTATGACACTATTGTCATAATATTGAAAGTTTTTAAGTACATATAATTAATAGTAATTAATAGTAATTATATGTACCTTTCGTATTTTATTTTATAGTGGCAAAGCATGTGATGATGCGGCCGTCAAGCTGAGTGTCACCATTGTTACATGGTATATATAAGTAATGGTGACCCTCTTTTCTGAGACTTTGCCTTCAGCTTACCGTCAGGCAAGGCGAAGTCTAATTGACGTGTCCGTTAAAGCAAAAAGATAAAAAAAATTATAACAATTGTTCTTATTTCAAAGTAAATAAAAATATATTTAGGTTATTCACTTTTTATTACAAAATGGTAATAAACAACAGTGTAAAAAATCCATGCCATCATAAATAATCGTGGCATTCTCAACCAAAAATTATAACCTTGTTACCAGTTGTATTGTTCAGAAGAATTTCAATATTAAACAACCAAGATCAACTTATATGTTTGACTTCATTTTGAAGTATTACAAACATTCTGAGACTTTGCCTTCAGCTTACAGTTAGGCGAAGCGAAGTCTAATTGTCGTGATCTATATAAAAAACAACATCATTTTTTCTTCTCTTGGTCTTCTATGGTCTTCCTAAACGTCTTTTGAAAAATTATCTGTTACCTCAAGCGGACTAGACGCATATACAAACCTAGACTCAAACTCCGCATCTATATACAAACACAATTTCTTCAATTCACCATTAAAATTTAATAAAATTATATTTTGCGTCTTATCTAGATCCTTAATTATAGCCACCAAATTTGTAGCAGCTGTAAAGTCCAACTTCTTCAAACTAACGCCATTTAAAACTACTGGTACGTTACTATTACAGGAAGTAGCCTTCATAATTTTCTCACGAAGATATTCAACGGCACAGTAAGACACATTCTCACATAAATTGATAACCATCAGATCTCCCTTGTCACACGTTAACAATTCAACATCTACAGAAGGTCTGGCAACAGTGTACAACAACAATACAGCCTCTAACAGAACTCCAGTTATAATTCCATACTCTAATCCAAAAAACAAACAAATTATCATAGTTACTACCAATAATAGTAACTCTTTCAAACTGTTATGCCACAAACTAATAAATATTTTATAATTCATCATAGAAGACATAGCAGTGATAATAAGACCTGCTAAAGAAGCTTTAGGTATATAATAAAACGTGGAAGTCATATAAGTTAAAGCTACAATGAGTAGTAATACTTTAGTTACCCCTCCAGCAGGTGTTTTCACTCCAGAAACATGATTTAATGCCGTCCTAGTAAAAGAACCTGTAATTGGCATGCTCTTTCCACAAGATCCAACAATGTTACACAGTCCAATCGCAATCAATTCTTGGGTAGCATCAATTCGGCCACCTTCTGCAAAAGCTTTTGCTATTGCTACAGTTTCTAAAATTGCCACTAAAGGAATCATAACGGATTGTATACCTAGAATTTGCACCATCTCAATGAAATTCAATGTGTCATTACCCGCTGTAGTGCTCAATGGTGGCCAATTAAACTTTGGAAGTCCACTACCAATGTCACCAATTAAGAGCAAAGGTTCAGAACCTTTTATAAGCTTCAGATTGTAAGCAATAATCATGCCTACAATCACAACAACTGCATTTCTTGACAACGATATGAACCATCTTGCCTGCTTGATTATTCCATCCGTACGATTGCAACCTTCTCCTAATTTTTTCAGTAAAATCAACATGATGATCGTACTCGTTGCTAGGATTGGCTCCCAGAGTCTTGCTGTTTTTATATTAGCAAAGAAATTATACACTGATTCACCAAAATCATTTCCAGACGATCCTTGCAATCCAAAATACGATTTCAATTGTGCAGCAGCAATTTGAAGAGCAGCAGCGTTTGTGAATCCTATAATCACTGGCATAGATATAAAATCCACTAAAAATCCGAGATTCAGAACACCGAGTAGTAATATGAACACTCCAGCTAAAAAAGCTGCAAGTATTGCAAAGTCTGGTGAATAATTGGTTACGTATCTTGCAGTCATAGCAGCGAGAATAGCAGTAGGTCCAACTGTAACGTTGTAACAACTTCCAACCAACACATACACTACTCCAGAAGTCAAGGATGCGTACAATCCATATTCAGGTGATAATCCAGCAATAACTGCGTATGCTATACCTTGAGGAATAGCAGTAAGCCCCACTGTAATACCAGCGATGATATCTTGAAAAATATATGCAACTTTATATTTTGGAAGCCATGTTGTGATGGGTAGTCTTTTATGCAACGTTTTGACACTGAAGGTGTTCTGAAGGCATTTTTTTGTTTTTCTTTTAAACACATTGCTATCTTCAGAATTCTTCGTAACGATAGTCATATCTACAGCGGTGTTGAAGACACTACAGTGGGGAATAGAATGACTGGCTTTTGAATGCAGTTATCTCGAATTTAAGAGTGGGAGATAACCTTTATCGCTCACTTAAATATTGACTGAGATGCTTGTACCCTCGATGCGACGACGTAACGCGTTTTGGTACTACCGCATGTAGTTGTCCTAATTATATTATTACTCTCGTATTATATTTAGGAAGCGAGTGTAGATAAGGTGTAGTTTTTTATTTTTGTCTTTTGTAATTTTAATTTAAAAAAATATATCTGGAAAGGTATGAAAAGAACTTTATTGTGACCCCTCCCAATTATATCTGACGCAGTTTATCTATCTTATGATTAACAGACGTTTTTGCGATTAGTGTAAAAGCTCTAATTACGTGAGACCGTATTCAATGATTGGTAAAATGTGGGTGTTAATTCACCTCTGCCTAACCCTAAATGCGTGATTGTATGTATGTATGTATGTATGTATGTATGTATGTATGTGTGTATGTATGTGTGTATGAAATAATTTTGTTCCATCGCTTCTGAGCTGCTATAAACCACTGTAATAGTAAGAAAATGAGCTAGATATACTAAGTTGACCTAATTATGTTTCGTGAAACCATTGAAGTGACTGTTACACTTTCTATGTTTATTTTGATATCAATTATTATCTCTGAAACACACTCAAGTACTTTGTATACTTCGTATATTTGTGGATTTCTATATAATTGCTTATAAATTGTGAAAACAGATAGAATATTATTTATATCTTCTTACTACTGGAAAAAACTATCTACATGGGACTAACGTAAAAATCGTAGTAGAAAAACTGCAAACCTCTTTGCCGGACCCTAGAATCAAATACTGAATCTTAGGCACAGCAGTTGAAGCCACTACCGCTTCCAACCTAAGCTGTTTTGTGAATGGTACTGAAATATCTAAAGTATTATATCACGTTATGTACCTACAAGGTCAAACATTACGCAGATTAACATCTACGTGTCTGATAAAGAAATGATTACTAGAGATTGTTCTGTTGCGTACCCTGACATTGACATACTTATCGTCGGTTTTGATACCGGTTCTTAGGAAGCAGAACCTGGTGAACTTATCCAAAATATCAATACTGTTGTTACTAATATCTTACTTATATCAGTATCAGAATAAACGGGATATTTACCATGTTTCATTATTTTGAGTTTAAAACTCAAAATAATGAAACATGGTAAATATCCCGTTTTTCCCGATTTACCATTTACAGTAACTTGTATTCTTTGGAGTACAAGAAAAAGCAAATTAGAATATCACATCACAGTACTAATTAGTCGTAATATATTCATCCGAAGGCTTTGCTCTTTTCTATAAAATATGACCGTCTAAATCATCACGATAGATGCCTGGGAAAGAGAATGATGAGTTTAAAACTCAAAATAATGAAACATGGTAAATATCCCGTTTATTCTGATACTGATGTCAGTGACCATGATAGTTTAAATCTTACTTATATATCTATACTTAAGGGTGTAGATTTAATGCGGGTCATGTCAGTTAGATCTTAATACCAACCTATTAAGAGGAAATCAAACTGTTTTTTTATACCACTTGGGTGGCAGACAAGTACACGGCCCACCTGGTGGAAAGTGGTTAACGTGGCTTACGGACGTGTGCAGCACCAAGCGAGTGACACTGGCGCTGCCAGTCCTGTAAATACAGGAAGATTCTGTGCCGTTAGTGTAAAAGACAAAGCAGGACAAGCTTTTGGTCTTCCCACTGACAATATATATATATATTTTTTATTGATTGATTGTTGATGATTGAAACACTCGTATCATTCTCTTTCCCAGGCATCTATCGTGATGATTTAGATGGTCATATTTTATAGAAAAGAGCAAAGCCTTCGGATGAATATATTACGACTAATTAGTACTGTGATGTGATATTCTAATTTGCTTTTTCTTGTACTCCAAAGAATACAAGTTACTGTAAATGGTAAATCATAATTCTATTTTGTTATGTCTTATAAGACTATAATCTAGTCTAGTTACCGACTAGAAACTTAACACGTATTACAGAACTACCTCACGGAGCTATTCTGAGGCCCATTGAATATTTTTTAGAGTTTAAAGAAAATAAATAAATCTATACATTTCAATCATTTTCATAAGTACGTAAAGATCTAAAGGGCTTTGGTTGTTTACTACTTTTAAGTGTTTAGGAAATAAAACTATAACGTATTCATCAATACATAATCTTAAGTGGGTCTTATCTTTAATTCTATCTTATCTATTTTTTCTGTTTTATTTGCTGTTCTATGACAGTTGTTGTCTTCCTAAATGTTTTTGATCGTACATCTGATATCCATCAACAAATCAAATGACGAAACTTATACAATGAATATATATTCGAACATTATATTAACTTACGTCACTTATGTATTAAAAGATCACATAACTATTCAATTCATAAATAATTACAGAGAAAAGATCACATAAAAATAATATTAAACCATTCAATTCAGTTTCAACATTGTGCACAGACATTCTTAATACAGCCTATACAATTACAATTACACACAGCAAAGTTTACAGTCATTATATTTTGCTCCGTAATAGCTAAACGACCACAAAAAGTATGTAAAACAAATTTACATAATATCAAAACAGTATTTTCATTATCATAATAAATTATAACCTTCATACGTCTTTTATAAAAACTTCAGTTAAATCAAGCGGACTAGACGCGTACATAAACTTGCTCTCAAATTGCGAATCAATACTTAAGCATAACTTTTTTAAATCTCTACTGAAATTTAATAAAATAATATGATGTGTTTTATCTAGATCCTTAATAATAGACATCAGATTACTGGCAGCAGTGAAATCTAACATTTGTAAATTAATACCATTTAATATTATCGGTACGTTAGTCAGTGTATACGAAGTAGCTCTCATTACTTTTTGACGAACGTATTCTGCTGCACAGTAAGACACGTTTTCACTTAAGTGAACTACCATCAGATCTCCTTTTGCATGCTTCAAGAATTCAACTTTTACAGACGGTCTTGAAACGTTATACAATAACAACAAGGCTTCAGCTAAAATTCCTATTAAAATTCCATATTCTAAGCCTAAAAATAAACAAACAATGGTAGTTACCTGCCATAATAAGAACTCCTTAACACTGTTTTTCCATAAACTAGTTACAATTGTATAATCCATCATGGAGAACATAGCAGTGATGATAAGACCAGCCAAAGTTGCTTTCGGTATATAATAAAACGTAGAAGTGAAATAAGTTAAAGCAACGACGAGGAGTAAAACTTTAGTTACTCCGCCTGCTGGTGTCTTCACCCCAGATATATGATTCAAAGCTGTTCTTGTAAAAGATCCAGTTATTGGCATACTTCTACCAAAAGATCCAATAATATTACACAGTCCAACCGCAATCATTTCTTGTGTAGCGTCAATTCTACCATCTTCAGCAAAAGCCTTAGCAATAGCTACAGTTTCTATAATCGATACGAAAGGTAACACAGCAGATTGTACTCCTATAGTTTGCACCATTTTAGTAAAGCTATATGTTTCATTACCAACTACAGTGCTGAATGGTGGCCAACTAAACTGTGGAAGACCATGACCGATGTAACCAATTAAAATCAAAGGTTCAGAATTATACATGACCTTAATAAAATAAGTAATTATCATACCTACAATTACAACAACAGCATTTCTTGACAAAGATACGAACCATCTTGTCTGCTTGATAATTCCATCAGTACGCTTGCAACCTTCACCCATTTTCTTTAACAATATTAACATGATTATGGTACTTGTACCAAGTATTGGTTCCCAAAGTTTTGCTGTCTTTACATTAGTGAAGAAATTGTACACTGATTCAGCAAAATAATTTCCTGAAGATCCTTGCAATCCAAAGAATGATTTCAATTGCGATGCAGCAATTTGGAGAGCAGCAGCATTAGTGAATCCATTTATCACCGGCATCGATATAAACTCCACCAAAAATCCAAGGTTTAGAATCCCAAGAAGTAAAATGAGCACTCCTGATAGAAAAGCAACCAGAATAGCAAAATCTGGTGAATAACCAACTACATATCTTGTTGTTAGAGTAGCAACGATTGCAGTAGGACCGACGGTGATGTTGTAGCAACTTCCAAAAACCACATATATTATTCCAGATGTCAGGGAGGCGTACAAACCATATTCAGGAGGTAGGCCAGCTATGACTGCGTATGCCATACCTTGCGGTATAGCAGTTAATCCTACAGTGATTCCAGCAATGATATCTTGAAAGATGTACTCTGTTTTGTATTTTGGTAGCCATTCTATAATTGGTAGTCTTTTTTTCAATAGTTTTGTACTGCAGATGTTCTTCAGCCACGTCTTTGATTTCCGTTTTTGCAATACTTCACTCAGCTCTTGAGTGTCCGGACTCACGTTCGACATTTTTAAGCGATGCTCAGGATGGTACTGAGCGAAGTTATTGTTGTTATAAAGACGTATCATTTATCTTGAGTTGAAATAAGATTACCTTTATCGGTCAAATAGACTAAGGGACATTGCATTACGTTAAGAATTTTCTTTAGCGCGTGTCTTAACAATAGATCGGGCACTTTTTGCACACGAGTGAGATTTAGTGGGATGACTGGGGTGTTCTGTAGCTCCGTCATTGTTTTGTAACGTTTCGTCATCAGTAATCAGTAGAGAAATAGATAATCGATATCAAGGGGCCATATTTAGTTGTTAAAAATATATTTCTTTGTGTGTTTAATTAGAGATTAAGATATGGGTATGGAACCTAGGCAAGATTTTTGGGCTCCAAGGTAGCTTCACCTACTTCTCTTACTCTTCATTGTAGCGTTAATCACGGTTGCATCCGAAGCGTGCCCGCTTTTTCCCGCTGCGGGATTAGCTGACCTTATTTTGATATTTTTATAAGGGAGTGAATGTTGAATTGACTGCAACTAGAGATGAATGGAAAAAGAACACATGTTGCGCCGACCCCAAAGAATCTTGGGATAAGGGCAGGAGGATGATGATGATGATGATGATGATGATGATGATGATGATGATGATGATGATGAATATTTGAAGCATTGCAGTTAGACCTGTTGTTGATGATGATGATGTTGACGATGATGATGATGTTGATGTTGATGATGATAATGATAATGATGATGATGATGATGATGATGATGAATATTTGAAGCATTGCAGTTAGACCTGTTGTTGAACTTTTTAGGGCTCCAACTATCCGTAACGACTTCCATAGATGTTAGTATGGCAGCCGGGACTGACGGCTTAGCGTGCTCTATAGTTTAACCTACTAGCTCGATATTATTGCTGAAAAAATAATATTATAATACTAGGAGACAGTTGTTACTGATCAATGGACAAGATCCCCTATCAGCAGCGGTGGTCGCTCTTGATAAAATTAATTAATCAAAAATAAGTATGATTCATTCATTAATTTATCGCAGTTCACTTTTCATTCATTTGATATAGAATAATAATAATAATAATAATATATCTCTTTATTGTATGTACACAGAGAATGGATACAGCAAAAACAAAATTTGGTACAGTTTTGTGGCATAACAAATGGCGGCCTTATTGCACAAGGCAATCTCTACCAGGCAACCATGGGATGGAGTGAGTTAGATAAATAGATAGATATAGTGGGCGGCTTCCGGTGTACATATATTATTTATTTTATATTATTATTTATACTCTGATATATTATACAGTTATATAATACATACTACTATACTTACGTATATACTTACTACAAACATAATTTATAATGAAACGGTACCTACAACTAGGCACCTACATATTATACTTATACTTAACACACCCACACATATAATATACCAAAAATAGCGTAGACATGAAATAAAGGAGATATACAAAGAGGAGAAGAAAGATAATGGTTTTCATCATTCCCGCAAATAGTAGTCTGTAACCAGTTTTTTGAAGACGGGCAGAGATTGCGCACGTCTAACGGTTACAGGTAAGGCATTCCACAATCGGACAGCTTGGACAGAAAATGACTTATCCATGAACCTCGTAGAATGCGCTGGCATTCTCAGCCTCAGATTCTCTGACGATCTCAAGGCTCTAGAGTGTGAGTCTCCAAGGAATTCGAAGCGTTCTTTTAGGTAGATAGGAGTAAGAGGATGAATTAAAATATTATACAACAGATAAAGAAAGTGAGCATTCCGGCGAAGGCGTATGGGTAACCACTTGAGCTTTGCACGAAATTCTGAGATATGATCATATTTGCGAAGTCCAAATATAAATCGTATGCAAAGATTTTGAAGTCTCTCAAGTTTATTTAGTTGGTCTTCAGTGAGATCTGGAAAACTGGCATCGGCATAATCAAGGATGGGAAAGAGAAGAGTTTGTGCAAGCGCAGTTTTCGTGGCAATGGGTAGAAAATTTTGAAGCCTACGCAGGGACGCCGCGGATGCAAACATTCTGCGGCTAATCTCCTGAAGCTGAGGACTCCAAGACAAGCTGCTATCCAAATATATCCCCAGATTTTTCACCTTATCGCTATATTGTATCACTGTACCATCGCAGGAGACCTGAGGTTGCAGTGACCAGTCTATTTTAGATATATAGCTTGAGCTACCAATGATAATAACCTGGGTCTTAGATGGATTTACTTTAAGACCATACGACTTACTCCAGTTACATATGTGAACCATATCTTTGTTAATGATGCCGACAGCATCAGCCAGTTTATCTGGCGTAGCTCTGGAGTAAATCTGTAGATCATCTGCGTATAGGTGGTAGGAAGAAGAGAGAAATAATTGTATGTACCTACTTGTATTTGCACGCCTTGAGGCGGAATTTGGCTGTCCTATATTATAATTGTGCTAACACCTACTATCTATCCATTTTAGCAAAATAAATAATTTGATTTGATTTTGATTTCATTTGACATTCTTTTAAATTTGGTATCCAATATCACATACCGTTTCAAAATTTAAAATCTGTAATATTTAAACGGCAAATAAATGGCTTATAATAAAAAAAGACAAATAATTCTAAATACTGCAGCGACTGTGTTTATTAATTTATTTTTTTTCATTTATGATTAACACTAAAACCCTGCCAAAAGTGCGAGGTATCAAATTTAATGTTGCTCGTAAAGTGCGGCACGCCATTCGATTTGTGCGGCTAACATCATTCGGTATGTGACGCACCATAAAAATCTTCCTAATAAAGTCTCACCGATTTTATGTGCTCACGAAACTTATTTTTATGATATAATTTTATGATAACACACGCTTCTTGAAATGCGAGACAAGATGGCGAATGTTTAGCGACGTTTATAAATTGAATTCTTAAGAAGAGAGTATGCAAGATGAGAGTCGCTTCACTCTCTATATTGTTGGTATTATCTGTGTAAGAGATATTGCTGTTCATCGTTTGTTTTTTGACATAGATCTATGTGCCAGATAGATGACTAATGATCAAATGCTTCTAAATATACCAATAGAAGATCTATCTTTTTCATATATCACTTAGGCAGACAAGCACACGGCCCACCTGATGGAAAGTGGTTAACGTGGCCTATGGACGTATGCAAGACTAGAAGTGATACACTCGCAATGCCTAAAATACATTAGGTATTAATTCGTGAGTATGCTTTATGTAGTATGACAGCAAAAATTTACTTTAAATCATTAAAATTAAGTATTGAAATGACAGTAATTGTCCAATTGGCAGTTCGACTGGGGAAGTACCTCCGCCCTACAGAATACCGCGGCCATGATAACCTCGTATTGTGTTCCCAGTGGTGAGTAGGGTAGCCAGAGCCTTACTGGACAGTTTTTCTGCTGTCAGTAGGAAGGCCAAAAATTTATCCTGCTTTGTCTTCTACATTCTCTATGCTTATAGGGTCAGCAGTGTGAATTCGACTCCCTCCGTGTAACACCATAAGCCACGTTAGCTAATTTCCGTCAGGTGGGCCGTGTGCTTGTCTGCCACCCTAATGTTATAAAAAAAGTTATTACGATACACAAATTAGGACTTAGAATAAAAAAATGTCATTTTTACAAATATCAATATTTTGGTTCTGCACTATTCGTTCAATTAGTACAGTAGAACTCTCATTCATTCACACAAGTTCCTACTCTTAATATATCTATGTCATATCTACTAATTATTTACCAACCCTCCATAACCCACAAAATAATAATCTCCTTGAAAATAAGTAAATATTTAAACACAAACCTAACTATAAATACACGTTTCCTACCCGCAATTTTCTCGAAACCGTAACCCTCCACTAATGGCGGAGGTACTTCCGACCCACTCGATACAAAACTAAAACACGGTAGGTAGGTATTAACTGTAAAGGAAGATATTATTGCTTGAAATATTGAGCTCGGGACGGATTAATGAATCGTACGTGAGATATTTAAGATATATGCGGATATTACAAAGGTATTCCGAAGGAGATTTAGTTTTGGTATTTATTACTAACTAAAGCAATCTTTAGCCATGAACATTGTGAGTTTCGTGTTGTGTTCCCGGTGGTGAGTACGGTAGCCAGAGCTCACTGGAGAGTTTTAGTGCTGTCAGTGAGAAGACCTAAGGATTGTCCTGATTTTGTGTTCTGCACTGAGGGCACATATAATCTCTGTTCTTACAGGGTCAGCAGCACCGATGTGACCTCCACTGGTGTTACACACGTTCGTAGGTCACGGTTACCACTTTCCATCAGGTGGGCTGTGTGCTTGTCTGCCACCTAAGTTGTATAAAAAAAAGAGAATCGAATGAAAATAAGTAATGTGTGTGTTTAAATACTGAAAAACTCTTTAAATTACATGTTGTAGAAAATCGATTGCTAAGAGTTTTTTTATTTTGTAGTGATGCTGTAATGGTGTAAGTAGTTACTCTGCCAATTATCAGCGTTATATGACCTTGAATATAATTAGTTTGACTTCTACCGTTTTCAAACGTCAACTTTTATACACAGACTTCGTACTCTTACTAAAAATTTCTTTTCAAAATACCCAAAAATAGTCTAAAACCCGTCAGTATTTGTTAGTAAATTATTTTAAAATGATATGTTCTTGTTCCAGGTAAACCAAAACATCATCAAAAGCAAATTTAACGTGAGTATATAAATCAGAAATGGAGTATCATCTCTGGCGTCACGTCTACACACGTTAAATACGTCGACCCAAGGCGTCCATATTGTCCCATCTCGAAATTTCCGTAACAATAGATCCGGAGAAGTCTTAAGTGTAAGTGGGTATTAATTCAGCCATATATCAGATAGGATAGTTTGGCAGCTGGGTCTTACGGACCCCTCTACAACAAAGGATTTAATAAGATCGGTATGCATTGAACGGTTAACTTGTTCATGATTTAAGGCATTTTCACACTGGCGATTTGTAAACGTTTTCAATGTTTGGAAATAAAAATTCGCGCGAGTAGACAACTGTCTACTTGCACACGTCCATAGGTTACGGTAACCACTTTCCATCAGGGATGCCATGTGTAAAAGTGGTATAATAGAAGAAGACCGATAGACTTAACATAAATAAATAGCCCAAAACTAAATCATTTTAACCTGGGGGAGTACCATCCTCTCACTCTTTATAGACATAAAGTAACTGGCAGCATTCTGAAAGCTTATTGTATGTTTTTGTTCTTTTAAAACTTCAATTGTAAATTACAATAAGTACTTAGCTAATTATTTGGTTTGACATAGCTTAACTGGAGGTTCAAATATATGATAATAATCTTAAAATGGTTGGTAATATTCGTGTTAATAGATATTTATCCATTTAATAATAATTTTGAATTACCGTCAAGATCTTTGTGCGAACAGACAGAGCTCTCATTTATTTATTTATTAATTCATTATTAGAAATATAGACTTACAGTTTGTATCAAAGCGCTTATTTGTTGACAGTCATAAAAAAAATACATTATATTATTACATTACATTGATTATATTAATTAAATAATTAAATGGCACATTCGTCGAAATTAGGAAATTATTCATACATACATACATACATACATACATACATAAACTCACACCATATCCCCGAAGGAGTAGGCAAAGGTGCTAGCACCCACATATCGCCAGTTTATGTTTAGGTCCCAATGTAAGGTGGTGGTGAGCCTATTGCCATTAACCGGGAACTTATAAACATGCGATAAATACACACATTACTTCGAATCGCATCAAAAAGTCATTGGTGTGTGCCATGGTAAAACCTGGGATCGAACCCGAGACCTCGTCTCAGCAGTTCATTACCCATACCACTCGACTACTGCAGTAATTATTCAAAACACTAATATTATGTAATGAAATACATTAATTACATTTTAGGCATACAAGTAGGTGCTCTTATAAACTAGTGTCATTTTACTAGCAAATAAACTAGATCTAACATAATACAAATATACAATAACATAATACAAATGATCTTACAAAGGCGAAAGCGAAGTATTCTCATCGCGATATCGCAGTGAATACGTTGCCAAGATGTTCAAATGGTCTCGGCGATAAGACATTTACAAATCACCAGTGTGATTAGTCCTTTATTCGTTCATTTGTTAAAGTTTGTATCTCGAATACCATAACATAACCCTGCAGATTTGTGCCTCATTCCTAGACTCGACAGGATTTCAATAGGATATACCCTCCTCACTCCGGTTGACCTGTGTCGAAAGGCTTGAAAGAGATGTCTTTCAAGCCTTTTAGACAACCCGTCTCCCCGTTTCCGGGGACGAGTTGGAGACTCTGTGGTCTCCACATCCGAGGAGAGGGCCAGATCGACAGAGATGGCCCTGAGACGGCCGGGATGCAAGGGTTAGTGGTTAATATGTTAACCTCACCTTCGGCAACCAAAAACGACCCACAGGCGTCGTGCGTTTTAGTCGGTTCGAGTCCGACATAACCTCTCCCACCGGCTTCGCGGGAATTTTTTGCAAGTAAAAAACAAGCCGTATAGACCCACACATACTATAATGTTTTAATAGACTGTTCTATAATACTCTCCGTTCTACCATAATTAACTAATTAAGATAATTATTCCGATGATACTTTAATAAAAACATTCATAAAATTCCCCTACCACCAGCTCACTTCTAATGATGATTGATCATCGACAGACCCTCAGTAATTATCACTTTATTGACTATTAACTGCCCTTGCATAAGCTGACTATTAAAAATAGTTATTTAGTCAAGTTTCGTGACGCAGAAATGATTTATAGGATAAATTTCAAATGGGGTTTTTTTGGAAAATAATGAGGGTCTGAATTTTAGAAGGTCCCCTTGAATAAAATTGTATGTACTATCGGCAGTGGTAGTATGAATTTTCTGATCAAATTGACTCGACTGGGAAGTGCCAGGAATTTACTCATTTTCTTTATTTTAATGTATTTTTCCACCAAGAATGGGATAATGAAGCATATAATATTTTTTTCACGAGTTTGAACCCTGGCTATATCACTGCCACTATAAATCCACTTCTGGAGTGTTTTCAATTATTCTAAAGAGAGTTCGATTCTGCACATGAAGTTCCGAAATAGTTTTTCGGGTTAGGCCAAGTATTTTTCCGTTCTGAAACTCTCAATACCAAATAAGTCTGGAAATGTGCCCAATTGATAGTAAAAGACTCTCCTGTTATAAAGTAAGGACAAAAATCTTCCAAGCAAAAATATATGTAGCAAAAATTCAAAAGTAGTTGCAACCCCAAGTGTCAAAACATTTTTACACTATGTACCACCCTATTTATAAAGGGTGTGTTTGTTTCGTGTGTAATGTTGAGACCATATGCGGAGGCACGCGCACCTTCATCACGCTTATCAGCCAGGAGTCGAACTGCGACCCTATCGTTCGAACGCAGGCTGTAATGTCGATAACATCACGACGTATAGCCCGTGAGTGGAATTAAAAAGTTAAGGGTTTAAAGAAATTGAAGTATGTTTTGCAGATGTTGAAGTATTGGTTAGGGATGGCGTTTGTCGTTTGCACTTTTCAATTGTTTAAAAAACAAGTGCCAATCAGACTCACGCACGAAACTGAATTGGGGGATAAAATGACGCTACATGAACAGCAATACGTATATTTCATTGCGTTGACTTTGGTAATTCGTTGAAATTCACGGCTTCAATACGAGATAGAATCCGTTGAAAATAGTTTTAAATCCATCTAATATTTGAGTAAACTTCCGACCATTTCATACATTACTTAGTTGTTTTCAAAAGAGGAATGAAAATTGATTGAACATTCTTTTTTTTTGCATATAGGACACGTCAGTTAGACTAAGTCTCGCCTAATGGTCAACTGAAGCCAATGTCTCAGAAAAGAGGGTCTTTTGTTAGTCTTCGTTAGTTTATGCGAAACTTATTTAAATTATTATTTGACATACATTTTAACACGTATTAAAAATAATATTTGACGTATATGCAAACATTTAAAAATATAGACAAACACAATTTACTTCACAAAAAAGTATTCAATTCAAAAAGGTGTCATATGTGAACTGTCACATTTTGCCTACTGTTAAAGGTACGCTACTAGACATAAAGAATTTAAAAAAAGACTTAATTACTTGTCAGTTGTACGTATTTGATATTGGCCTTTTTGTCAAACAGGCAATAAGGCAAATGCTTTTCAACTACAATGTTCATCTGATGTACATAGCCATCTGAAGTGTCACCATTAAATGTAGTGCCATTTTCTGTGACCAAAATTAACTATATTGATAATTATTAATAACTAAAAATACTATTTATAGTGTTGATTGATGGCACTTGGTGGAATTTGTTGTTACACATATTGAGAACTCACTTCTACTCTTCCACAAGATGCCACAATCTTTGAGGATGCCAAAAGACGAAACCGGTTAGGTGTAATAACAAATGAACAACACTGTGGAAAAGTACAAGTGAGTTCTCAATATATGTTACTAAAAATAACTTAATTACCTTCCCTTTTGAAAAACAGCTGATTCAAACCAACGGAAAGCATGACAACCATATTAAAACTAATTTATATCCCCAGCTCCATTCAGAAGCATGATCGTACATAAAATCAAGCAAATCTGTGTCTGTAAGCATTCAATAACATCCCCGAAGGGACAAGGTGGCAGCTTATCGCAAATTTGTGAGCCCCCCAATATATCTGCTCCTAAACGCGTCAAAAGGGGACACTTTTACTGAATTTATTAACGTGAATCAGCACGTTTGATTTTGACAGATTTATTTTGGTTTATGGATTTTCGTTTAGGTTTGATAGTGATGACGTAGTTTTGTTGGTACATGCCGCCTGAGGGTAGTCAGAGAAGCTATAAGGTACTTTGGGGTATAGTTTTATTGGTATGCCGCTGTGGTTACGTGAAAATATCTCATACGTTAGTTAATTGACTATACTTAAAAGATTTTCATTCTGGGACTCCCCGAGCGTTCAGGGTTTTCATCATTGGCCTGATATACCTGATAATCCAGAAATTAACTATACATCAAAATATTCCTTTATATTTCTTGATAATTCCATCTAAAAATTAGCCTAAAAAAAAAAATGTTGATGAATATTACGTTAAGATTTGCTTACTAATAACGATATATAAATCAATAATGATATTATTAACGCATGTGAAAAGCTTAAGGGTTTGTTTTTTTATTCGTTTGAACGCGATAATCTCAAGAACTACTTAGAAAATATTTTTGTGTTGAATAGTCCGGTTATCTACAACGTTTTTGGGCTATATATCATCTCGCTACTACTTAAGGGAGTGGAGCAGTGATCATAAATGTCAACGAATACAGAAAATGCCCAAACATTGATTGAATTTTTTTTTTATACCTCTAAGTTGGCAGACAAGCACACGGCCCACCTGATGGGAAACGGTTACCGTGGCCTATGGACGTATGCATCACCAGGGGTGTCACACTCGTGATGCCGACCATGAAGAAACCTTCTGATGAACCGCTTGAAGAACCCCATATTGTAGACGCTTGGGAAAACCGCAGCAGGAAGGTCATTCCACGCTTGAGTGTGCGTGGGATGAAGTTTCTTTCATACCGCAACTAAATAAACACGGGCTCAAATAGGTGATATGAGGTTTAAAATAATGTCGACGGCGAAGCTGGGCCATTTCAGTAACTGATATTTTAGTCTGTTATCATTTGACTAGGAAGGACGTTTAATAACCATGCAATTTTAATTACTGTATTACTAGGTCAAATTTGCATCGAAATCAAAATTTTCCTCATTTGACTTTCAATCAGTTTCTATTCAAAGAATCAATTTCATGGATTCAGTTTAGGCACACAAAAATAAATAGTATAAAAATATTAAATAATGTAAAAATAAACCATTAGAAAATGATTCTATCGCTGGTTCGGTTGGTTAGTTTTACTGAGAAGAAACTTAGAGAAATATATTAGAACTAGATTCTGTTTTTTTAAATTTGTTTTTGTTTACAATTTATTTTGTGCGAGCATGCAAGAGACTTACGTTGACCACGCATTTACATCATCAAGATACTTATCTACTTTATAGTAACCTTTATTCATTAAAGTTTTTTTCACTTCTATTTTAAATTTGTTTATTGGCATGTTAATCAAATCTTGAGGAATTTTATTAAATATTTTTATACAGCTGCCAACTTAATCACCAACTTTGTGAAGCCTGAGTTTTGGTACAACTACAAAAATTTATACATTCTACTAGAATTACGTTCAGATTTCTACAAGGCACAATTTCTACAATTATGCTCATCTAAAATCACAACGAACCACACCATTACGTAAGTAAACCATAAGAAAATTGTTTCCCAAGATATGGCGGATGATAAAGTGGGCGCATTACTCTTGGGCTGCCAGCTCCAACCATGTTAATCTTGACTGCCGTCTGCAGGCACCATGGTGTTTTATATGTGAATGCTATCGTCGATTTTTTTTTTTAAGTTTTATTTTGTAATAACCGTGTTGTGGGAAAAATAGGGTGTTGGTAATTGGACTTGTTAACTTTATACTGGACTTAGATATTGTGCTATCTACTAATGGCGCATGATTCGAGCACAATCTCGAATGTGTAAAACTTACAGCCATACGCTTACCTTGGTTTACCGTAGTCTATGGACGTATGCATAACCAAGGGAGTCACACACTCGCGCTGCCAACCCTGTAAGCACAGAGAGTTAGTGTCCCGACAGTGTAAAAGACAAAGCAGGACAAGTTCTTGATCTTCCCACTGACAAAAAGCACAAAAACTCTCTAGTGAACTCTGGCTATTCTACTCACCGCGGCACCGCCGGGAACACAACACAAGGTTATTATGGCCGCAGTATTCTGTAGGGCGGAGGTACTTCCCTATTCGGACTGCTCAATTGGACGGAAATAACGTCGTATCCTACCTCCTAAATAAAGTAATTAGTTATAATAGAATAATAAAAGAAAATAACTCAATCTACAAAGTAGTGATCAATAATGCTTTCTTTACTTTAGAGATACTTGTGAAGAATATGTCTATTTCAACATCCTGACATGCCACATTGAATGTACGGCAGGTTCATTGTAGATAAGAATTTTGTCTATAGATAGTTCATGCTACAGGAAGGTGCAGTAAGTTTGGTTTACCTAAAAACAATGGTGGCGCTTACAAGGCTACCTTGTTTACCAGCTCCGGTAAATCTCCTATCCGGTATTATATGACAGCAGTTCCAAAAATAACTATAGTATTTTCAATCTCTCTCTGCCTATTTTTTAAAAATTATCTTACACCCATGGCATTGACACGTCTAATCACGTGGAAATAATGGTTGAACGAGCACGTCATTGTTACCCTCTTATCCTCTTTAACTTGACCTACCATCCCCCTCTTGGGTGTACAAATTTCAATAACGTTTGAAGGACATTGATACTTTTTGATGGGTCAAGTTATGATGGTCGTATCCTCATCTCCCCAGATCTTTTTTTTTAAATTTGAAGCTTCTGAATAGAGAATAGTTTACGGATGATTAACTTTTGCCGTTATATACTGATTCTTTGCGAAAAATACGTCATCTGTGCTGTTGATACGAGTCACATACCTATCCATTTAAAGGTGGAAGATTTTTGGATTTGATTTCTTTGCTGACGTAGATTTTTTCGATCTCGAATTCAAATTATTTTTTGTCCGAATCACCAAGTAACATATATAATAGAGAGTGATGAGTTCGTAAAACTATAGAGAGGACAAGAACATCTTTCAGTGTCTATTGTGTCTACAAATTAATGAATAAGCAAAGACAATGCAGTAGTGTTAAACATTTTAATATTAAGTATTTCAATCGCAATGTTTTAAACACAGTGGGTAACTATGGAACCACTGGTACCTAAAGCGCCACCTTTCTGACCTTTGAGACTTTGCTTTTAGCGTACCTACCACCAGGCAAAGAGAAGGCTAATTAACGTGTTAAGCCGTTCAAGTACGTAAGCACTAATGGGGGGAGAGGGAGACCTTGCACTGCTTATTTTTGATGATATGGGGGTATAGATAATGTTTACGTTAGCAGTAGTTAGTAGTAGTATTTTAGTAGTAGGTACTCTTTCACACATATTATAACATGTATTACCGTAAAAAAACAAACATGAAAAGAAATACGCAATAAATGTATTGAGTATTGAGTAAATAAGTATATAGATACCAATGTTTACGCAAGCATGGGGGGGGGAGGGATTTTGTTTACCGTTACTGGTAAGGGGAGGGGGGGGGGGTAAATAATTGTTTTCTGTTCTTCTGCTTTCTTAATATGTGAACGGCCCCTTTCCTATATATAAAAAATCATTTCATCATTTATTTACAATCCCCTTTTTGCAGAAATTAGTAAATAGATTACTGGAGTGGGCGTTGAATTTCTATTACTCATCTATACTAATATTATAAACCTGCAGAGTTTGTTTGTTTGTTTGAACGCGCTAATCTCTGGAACTACTGCTCCGATTTGAATCATTCTTTCAGTGTTGGGTAGTCCATTTATCGAGCAAGGTTTTAGGCTATATATCATCACGCTACTACTTTAGGGAGCGGAACATTGATAATAAATGTTTACAAATCCGGCAATTTTTCATACATATTTTGAAGACTAAAACATACGGGCTCAAAGGGATATGAAGCTTCAAAATATACCCCGGGCGAAGCTGGGGTGGGTCAGCTAGTATCTGATAACACCAGACTAAGCTATGTAAGGTTAATCACATAAAATGTAGATACCTGAAGATATCTAAAACACCTTAAACATGCAAATTTACAGACATTACTTACAACTCAAGTTAACCCCACATTAATCTCTGTTTTACGTTAAACGCCTGTATAATTGAGGTCACATCAAAAACAAACATATTTATATCAGTATTAACTGTAACTTTCACAAAACAATATTATAAACAAACCCTTCACACTCTTGTCCCATTAAAAATAAGACTCAAAATTGTTTAACCAAGCTTCACACAAGATTGTTTCCATCAAACTTTCAGACTAACTTAAAAATGCGTTTGTTTTAACAGCTATATCAATAACTATAAGGTATGATTTCGCTTGAAATTTTGTTTAAGTAGTTGTCAAAAACTAGGGTTGCTCGGCCCTCGTCAAACGTATCCTGGTACAGACAGAGGTAATGAAATAGCTGGCAAATGAGGCATGCGTAGTTTCCAATAGCAACCTTTCACATCGCTCATTTGTGAAGTGCCAAAGTACAGTCCACGACATATATATAGAGGTAGAGTGTAGACGACGCCAGTAATTACTGTGTTGGGAATTTAGAGGTGCTTTGTTACGAATACGTGTGTCGATACTTTGTCGTTCAATATCGATTGAGTGCTTTGTTAGCAAAAATAAAATCATTAACTTCTCTTATTGCTAGACCCTAGCTTCGCCTGTGGTTTATTTTGAAACTTCATATCAGCCTTCTGAACCCGTTTTTTAGTATTCAAATAATTTATGGAAAATTGCCGGATTTTTTGATATTTATGATCACTGATGATATATAACCTAAATCCTTCGTCGATAAACGAACTATTCAATATAATTTCAAATTCCATTCTAACCAGAAGTTTCTGAGATTAGCGCGCGTTCAAACAAACAAACTCTTCAGCTTTATAATATCAGTATATATTTTCTTTATAAACTTAATCACCGAACGCGATTTAACGTAAGGTAAACTCACTGGAGAATTTGTGCTGTCAGTGGGATGACTAAAGGCTTGCCCTGCTTTGTTTTCTACACTGACGGCACAGAAACTCTGTGCTTATAGGGTCGGCAGCGCGAGTGCAGCTTCTCTGGTGTTACACACGTCCATAGGCCACGGTAACCACTTTCTATCAGGTGGGCCTTGCGCTTGTCTGCCACCTAAGTGGTATAAAAAAAAAGGTAAGTTGAAGGCAAAGTCTCAGAAAAGACGGTCACCATTACATATACCACGTTACAATGGTGATACTCAGTTTGACGGCCACATCATTTGCTTTTTCACGCCCCGCTTAAAGGAACCGTGACTAGGAAGAAGGAAACACGTGACTTAATGGTGTGATAAAGGAAAATGTCTCCGAACCGCTTGGTTCTTGATCGGATATTCTGCACCTTGTGCGGGTGACATCTAAGCCTAAGGCTTGACTAACCAAGTACTCAAAATGATCTTAATACCTTTTGTATCATCATCATCGTGATGTGTTTCCGGCGGTTAGTAGGGTAGCCAGAGCTCACTGGAGAGTTTTTGTCCTGTCAATGGGAAGAACAAAAGCTTGTCCTGATTTGTCTTTAACACTGACGGCACAGGAATCATTGTGCTTACAGGGTTGACTGCACGAGTGTGACTCCCTTGGTGTTGCATACGTTCATAGGCTACGGTAACCACTTTCCAACAGGTGGACCGTGTGCTTGTCTGCCCACCAAGTGGTATAAAAAAAATCTTCCTGCAGTGATATTGCCTTGTCAATATAACCAAACACAATTTACACAACCCATCTCCGAAACCGCGAAGGCGGACATTTTGATAAATGCTGTACATCAACAACATACATAAACTTTAGCTTTTGTTTTTCCAACTATGGTTTTCATCCATATTTTCGTATACCTCATAATTTATTTGGACATTTTTAACCTTTGACATGAGGTTGAATGCCCGGTTTGCCCGGATGCGTAGTAATGGAAATTTTATGGAGTCTTTTATGGGTTTTCGAGGGCTTCTTCGCGAAAACTGTGTGTTTTGTTAAAAAGAAGCGTTTTGAATGTGAATGAGGGACGCGCGGTGACGAAAACGTTCATGGGATATTTTATGGTGTGAGTAAAAATGGAAATAATGGTTTTATGTTTGTTTATGTTATACGCCTGTGTTCCCTTATCGTGTGTATGCAGATATTGTGAAGAGTGTAGTTTAAACATGTGTTTTGATTCTCGGTGTTGATTTAAACATTTTGGTATCGTGATTCAGGAAAACTTACATATTAGGTACTCACGCACGGTGGTCCTCTAAGGAAAAGATAGACATTTGATCAACTATCTTTTAGCTGTCATATAATACGGCGATGCCGCGTGGTTCCCGGCAGAGTAGAATTTGGGGCACACCATCTCTCCCCATGCGGTGTCGTACAAGGTGACTAAGGGATAGGGCTATTTAACACCAAACAGACAGCCCAGACTCAGCCTCGGATGCATGGCTCGAGTCAACAATAGTGCCCGGAAGACGGCAATAGGCTCACCCCCTATTATATGGGACCTTCACCTCTACCTAACCCTCCGGGGATAAAGGCGTGATTATATATATGTATGTATAAGACGGCGAGAGTTTGTTGCTGTTATTTGGTTGCTTTTTTGTGAGCTGTATGTTTACCTACTAATCATCATTCTTGCATTAGTCCCAGTCGCATCCGAGGCCTTCACTTTCTTCTGGAACCCACAGAGCTGTATATTTACTATCGATTGGTAATGGTTCTATAACTCGGACTAATTCACAATTGCGAAATAATGCATTCTTCATTAATTTTCAGGCTTAATTTCATTCGTTAAAATCCGTTCGACTAAACTGAGTTTAAACATTTCTGAGTTTTATAAGCACATTTTATGCAATGAATATAGGATAGGTATTTAAATAAAATCAACAGACACAGCTATTTCCATTTAGATACTTTGAATTTTTGAAATTTGATTCTTGAAATTAAGCCTGAGAGGGATAATTCCCGAGTTGAGCTAGCCTATTTGCTACTGAGAAAATCTGTGATAACCGGCCAAAGCAGTTTTAAAATAAATAAAACCTCAAGATGTACGAGAGTACAAGTTTGTTCAGGACAGAGTACTTAAATAAATATCAGAACTAATATTTTGCAACATAAATTGTCTCGTACAGAATTTATTGACGCTCCAATAAAAATATTATGTACGTATAGGTACAGTAATATACACTCTGTGGAGACGCTCTTGGTGCGTACTATCGGTTCTCACTCCGTTATCACTTTTAAATATCGAGTTATCTACGCGTAAGGTGATCAAGTATTCGTTCTTCTTCTCTTCATCCTTCTGTTATTCCCCTGATTTTAATATTGGCTTTTATTGCTAGCTAATTTTTGGAATTTGAAACTCAACAGTGGCTGACAAACTTTGAGTCCAAGACAGTTTGGGTGTTTTTGAGACCTAACCATGGTCTCCGAGTTCAAATTAATCTCAACTGCAAGTCGATTTACCTGCTGCGTGTTGTTTGATGGATGAGGATTTAGCGTTTTCGTTTCGGGGTTGGAAAACCCACCTGCCTCTGTCTCGCTTCCATTTTTCCGTTAGTCGGCTTTTACGACACTTTTCGGATGAGATGGGGGTATTGATACATGTATTAATTCTCCGTCATCACATGGCTAAATGCTTCGGTTGTAACTGAAATTTATGCTAGAATGAAGAAGATTCCCGTGTTATTTTGATATCAAACAAGTATTATACTCACAAACAAACCGATCCATTTCTCACTACCACTTTGATAATTCGAGTATATCACGAGAACTCTTAGTATCACTGTTGCTACCGAAGAACATTAAGACGGCCATAACAAATCACCGCAGGTGATTTTCACCTGTGAGAGATAAAGACGTATCTTCGCGCCATATACAGTGTGTTTATATTTGAGACACGCTTGAAGGCCAGACGATGATATTGTTAAGTAACTGAGGACAGCCATTTTATAAATAATAGCATGTGATATGATGCCTTTTATTTTTATCCCCTTTTTGGCTCCGCTCCGTCTTTCGATGACCTTCTAGAGAACAATTACCCATACCGAATAAATGTTTGTCATACCAACCCTACTCGCAATATCTTCGACAAATCCAATTATAAGAAATATATTTTTATTTCTTCTTAATAATATTGTATTAATATTATAATGCGAAAAGTATAAGTGCATCTTTTTTCTTTGTTTCGATCGATTTAATACAAGACTAAATGATGCACGCGGCTTCACTCACGTGAATGACGGCATCTGTGGCGTAGCTGTACGTTCGACAGCTAATCAGGGGGCGTGGGTTCGATACTCGCTCAGTGCAAATATTTGTATACGTGTCTATTTGCATTGGTCTGGGTGTTTATATATATAATTTGTATGTATTTACAAAAACAATATATAAGTAAGTATATCCGCATTCTACCACACAAGCTATTCAATTCATGCTTAGTATGGGTCAAGATAGCATACCATATTTTTTTCAATCCTTCTTTTTCCTCTTTTCAATAATTCAACAAACTTCAACCAAGCGAACAAAAACTAAATCCAACAAAAATGTCATACTCTAACATTATTACCACAAGTACAAAACAATTTACAACACATGAATCCCAAATAGTAATAATTTTTAACAGCTGACTTCAAAAACTATTCATTGCTCCACCCTGTAGAGAGCCGGTGTGCGTCGGGCAATGCCCGTCTGGTTCACATAATAGGGATGTGCAGATTTGTATGGCATACCTAGGACCGACCTTGCTTGGTACAACGTTCCCCTTTAACATTTCACCCGCCTCTAGTCTAGACTCGATGAGGTTTTTAAATAAACTTTGATTAAAACCTACACGGAGAAATTATTTATAATTCAAAGGAAGGCTATTGTTTATCTTAACGTAGATTTAATATGGGGTCGTCATAGCATAATATACGTGTGCTAAAATGCTTTGAAGGATTTTTTACATAGGACACGTCAATTAGACTTTGCGCCTGATGGTAAGCTGAAGGCAAAGTCTCAGAAAAGAGAATCACCATTACTTACATATACCATGTTACAATGGTGACACTCAGCTTGACGGCCTCATCGTATGCTTTTTCACGCCCCACTCAAAGGATTCGGGACCGTAGGAATGAGGAAACACGTGAGCTGGTAATGAATTCCAGGCCTTAATGGTGCGACAAAGGAAAGAGTCTCCGAACCGCTTGGTTTTTTATCGGAGATTCTGCACCGTATGCGGGTGACATCTAAGCCCTGCACGTGTTTTCCTGTGTGGGAAATTGGAGGATGGGACTACTCGGAACAGCTCATCCGAACACTCACTATGGTCAGACGGTAAAATACTGCCAAGGACTATACCTAATTGAATTATAAAGAAGGATCTATAATTGAATGAAATTTATATTGGCTGTCGACAACACTTTATAAATACAAATAATGAAATTTATAAACAACTATTTGATAATACAATTACATACACATCTACACTGACGACACAGAAACTTTGTACATACAGGGTCGGCAGCGCGAGTGTGGTTCCTCTGGTATTACACATGTCCATAGGCCACGGTCTTTCCATCAGGTGGGCCGTGTGCTTGTCTGCCACCTAAATGGTGAAAAAAAGAAAAATAAACAATCAATTTTCTGATAAAATCCTTCGCTATTATTTTAATAAATGTCGTATGTTTTTCTATACCACATATTATCTATTGCGACATTGTTTTTGCATTAATATACATATTATTAGAAAAAAACAGCCGGTCCAAAGCAAGAAATGGAATCCCCGAGCTTTGTTAGTTGTCGAACACTCTACACAGTTATAAACGCCGTCGTTAGAATTCCATCAGTTTATAATAATAACTAATATTTAATCTGTTCTCCATTCGATAGTGAATATACAGCGCATAACAAAGTGTCCACAAGACGGCAATAGGTTCGTCCTCTATTACCTACCAAAACTCATAGTTGATGAAATGTCGGTGTTATAACTCTGCCTATTCCTTCGGGGATTTACAGACGTGAATGTATATAAATATAGTGCTATAGAATATCTCACAAGTTCCTCGAGCCATCAAAAACCCTTAGTAGGCAAAAGAAGTGTCCCGAGATGACGTTCCCGAGCATGTCAAGTTAAACTGAACCCACTTCACGTAGCTGACGCTTACATTTCAAATGTCATGTTTAAATACACACCGAGGAGGGTGGGGGACAAACAGACATTTTGCTGTGTTTTGTGTCTGTTTTAAAAGGTATTTGAAGGTAGAAACAATGAATTAATTTAAGGGTTTTATGACTAACTGTTGACGATCTCAATGGTAAAAGACTCTTTTGTTCGCACTTAGCCTCCTTTTTTGGACCATTGTGCTTGCAGAGTACTGGCTGGAGCAGCCAGCCTAGCTCCACCCAGAAACACAGAAGCCTACTGGGGACTTCATAGACATTGCGGAGTGACGATCACGGAGTAGATCGAGTTGCATAGTCTGTTTATCGAGGAAGGTTATAGAGTATACAATATCATAACGCTGCTAGTCAAGAGAGCAAAGCAGAAGTCATCGATATCAACAAATCCGGTATGTTCCAATACGTTATTTGAAATTTAATACAATACAATATTCTTTACTATTAAATCATATGAATCATTAAGAGGGTGGAAGATTTTAACCTTACTTGGAAGAAAAATAGTCGGTTGGTAATCGAATCATCTAAAGCTCCATACAGTATTTAGACTATTTGATGGGCGTGACAAGCGTATTTTGGAAAATCTTGACATGCAGTTTTGTTTCATTTTATAACAATAAAAATAACAGCAAAGTTACTGAATTTACAGATTTATTGGTCTGTTACTAATAAATAAAGAAAAAAATTACTAATAAAGTTAATTTCATTTCGAGGAGTAGGAGTCCGATGAGGCCGCCAAGTTGAGTGCCACCATTGTAACACTTAGTGTCTGTAATAGTGACCCTCTTTCCTGAGACTTTGCCTTTAGCTTACCATCAGGCGAGGTGAAGTCAAGTTGGCGTGTCCTATATTAAAAAAAAAGTATCTAGGGCGTCCAAGGCCCAATACGCATGAAATGTATATGGAACTATATGTGAGTTATACCGAACCCCAAGGAAAAAGATTTTTTTTAAATCGGTTCATAAAGGACGGACGAACATAGAGAATAAATTGGTTAAAAATATATATGTCAAAACACAAGTGTCTATAAAATTAAAACTACTCATCCAAACTTTATCAAATTGTTATGGGACCAAAAGGCATCTATTCTGCATCGAATTAAAAAATAACTTTGCAAATCGGTCCAGACGTTTTTGAGTAATCGGTGAACATACATAAAAGCGCTGCCTGTCGCCTGCACACGACGCGGACAGCATTAAGCTGAGAGGCGGCCTTTATTTCTACTTGGCTATTGTCACATATTGCTATACTGTGTATATTTGTTTTAAGCTGAGTAAAATAAAAAAATGTTTTCTTAGTTTCTTTCTTTTTCCTTTCAAAAAAAAATTGCGACTAATTGAGAACCTCCTTCTTTTTTGAAGTCGGTTATAAAATAAAGGAATGTTTCCTCATATATTGAGACTATCGAGATATAATTTTCACAACTGTAGATTTCCTTCACAACTAAATCACTAAGATTGACATAATGCTGTCCCTCAAAAACCGCCAGTATAACAAAGTGATCTCATTACTTGCACCATAATGGCAGGGAGCGATGCTAGTTGATGAATCGGCCAGCTTCCCTGACATCTTACTGGCGTAATGAGCGATCCGGCATTATCTCGCGAGATGCGTGATGGATGGATGCTGTTGGTACTTAGAGAGACGGGAATTTTGTATTTCCTTTGCTTATATAGTTGGAAAGTTTTTTTAGGATTTATATTTATTGACTGAATAGAATAGGGCTTTAGTGCTTGTTTTAGCATGTTGTAGCTGGTCTACTATCTCTGTGGTGTAAGGGTATTCGACTATTCAAGTTAGAAGTCATGGGTTCGATTCTCGCTCAGCATAAATATTTGTGAAATAAATATTTTGTAAAGTAACATTTATGCGAACATATTAAGCATAAATACATTTTTTAAATCTATTTAACATGACCAGTTTCGCCAAACAAACCGAAAGTATAAGCTCTCACGCCTGAACCACTAAACTGAACTTGATGAAACTTAGCGAGCAGATAGATTTATACTCTAGAATCCTGCTTTGTCTTCTACACTGACGGCACAGAAACTCTGTACTTACAGGATCGGCAGCGCGAGTGTGGCTCTTCCGGTGTTACACACGTCCATAGGCCACGGTAACCACTTTCCATCAGGTGGGCCGTGTGCTTATCTGCCACTTCAGTTGTATGAAAAAAAAAAACATTTTTATGGATTAAGTGGAAGACATTAGTATCATTTAAATAATTTTGGTCGCTGAACAATCACCAAAAATATCATTAAAATATCTAAATACAGAAATCAGGTCCAATCATATCGCTCTAAAACAAAATCATGACACCAAAACTTAAATTTGTAGACGAAACAACTATCAATGCTTATTTAAAGCTAAAAAAGTCAACATGGACACATGTACCAAGATACATAAATTACTAAAATATGGTGAGCAGTGGGGGTCCCACGGTGGCGGGTATTTTTGTCATGCAAACACACAGCTGGTGATCTAATTACGCTGCCCCATTCATGAAGTTTTATTGAGATCTGGTGGTGAGTCAGCTTTGGTGTTCGGATGCATTCTTGCGTAACTGCTTGTGTAATATTTTGATATGACAGAAAGATTTTGATGTCTTAGTTTTATGAACACCTGTGTGATTACTGTATGTGAATTGAGACTGAGAGTTGATAATTATACAAGGTATCGGAACTTCTCGCGAATTATATCTTGGAACTATATGGAACTATATGGAACTATATGGAACTATATGGAACTATATGGAACTATATGGAACTATATGGAACTATATGGAACTATATGGAACTATATGGAACTATATGGAACTATATGGAACTATATGGAACTATATGGAACTATATGGAACTATATGGAACTATATGGAACTATATGGAACTATATGGAACTATATGGAACTATATGGAACTATATGGAACTATATGGAACTATATGGAACTATATGGAACTATATGGAACTATATGGAACTATATGGAACTATATGGAACTATATGGAACTATATGGAACTATATGGAACTATATGGAACTATGTATATGGAATATATGAATTCACACCTCAAAAGTTTAAAAATAACTGAGAGTTTAGTTTATAACTCCTAATTGTGGTATCGATTAAGCTTGTTTGAATCTTCAGAGACTCAGGCAGGGAATTCCTTGGTACAAAACATATTTTTACATAAACATAAACTTACGCCTATATACCCGAAGGGGTAGGCAGAGGTGCTAGCACCCACATTTCGCCAGTTTATGTTTAGTCCCAATGTAATAGTTGGCGAGCCTATTGCAATTAACCGGGCACTTATAAACCTGCGATAAATACACACATAACTTCGAAAAGCATCGAAAATTCATTGGTGTTTGCCATGGTAAAACCTGGGATCGAACCTGAGACCTCGTCTCAGCAGTCCATTACCCATACCACTAGGCTACCGCGGTCGTTTTTTAATATAATATAATTTAATTTTTTAATTTAATATTTTTGATACTTTTATAATAAAATATATAAGCTCTAAACTACACTATACTTAAGACTACAGAGTTTCTGTAGTCGTCCTACCGAATCGAAAAAGGTATAAAAATAAATAAGAAAGTGATGATAATATCTACCCTTCCTACTAGTTTATGGTACCAAAGGGTTTAGATATGATCACCCATCTATTCTTGGGTAAGACCACACAAGTTCTAGCGACAGCTTTATGGTTTAGCTACCATAAACAACAAATTGTGTATAATTAGGACGCTAATTGTATACGATTTGAAAGATAAATTTGAATTGAAACATATTACTATTTAAAATACAGTTCAAGTGTATTTTGATAGATGGGATTGACAGATGCTAGACATAGTATGTAGCAGCTACACAATTTGAATAAAAAATAAAAGTATTTTAATTTAAGAATTTTTTATTCATGATTTCTTACAGAGTTACTATTCAGTCTTAAGGGACAATTTTTAAATACTTAAGTAATAATGTATTACTTACTGAGATGAAGTAATGTAAGAGATTGCCACAGTTAGTTGAAGACGCCATTTTTATGTGAGAGCTCAATACCTCATATGGGTATATATCTCGTTTGAACTAAGCCCACCAAAACTGTAATAATGACTACATTCCTAAATGAAGTCATTATTACTGTTCTACTGGTAAATTGGATAATCCTGCATCGTCAAATTGTTTATAATGTACTTATGTGAAACTACATACTACCTCCTTCTATTCTTCATCTGATCACTAATCCCAGTGGCATCCACCCCTCGCACTCGAGGAGAGGGCCAGATCGTCGCCGGGGTGCGCCGCCTGTGGGTTGTTTTGGTTGCCGAAAGTCAGGTTGACAGGCATATCCCTCGCACCCCGGCCGACCCAGGGCCATCTCTCACGATCTGGCCCTCTTCTCGGGTGTGGGGACTACAGAGTCCCCAACTCGTCCCCGGAAACGGGGAGGCGCGCCAGGCGCGCCACCGCCACGGCCTGCTTCTGCCAGGGTGACAGGCGGCTCCACCTGTCACCCCCAGGCCGGCGCTCATGGGAGGGGCGGAGGTCATTCATCGACCTCTAACGTCCGAGTTGCCTTCGTACGCGGGCAGCTTGGCTTGCGATCCTTCGTCGCTCCCGCTGCCGCTCCCGCCCCGCCTCCTCCTTCACGAGCATTACTTGCTCGCAGAAGGAGGCAGCTATTAGCAGAGTGAATGATAAAGTGTAATAAAACTCTTTTCATTTAATTTTGAACTTTAAGCATATAAAAAAAAAGTCTAAAATGTAACGTTATATTTTGCAATTTCTGTGGCAAGACAGTGGTTTTGCTGTAGTAGAATTGAAGGTCTGTTCTGGTGGTAAATTAAATATACCCCCATAATCAAATTGCTTATACTGTACTAATATCAAATTTTGATGTACAAATTCACACTAGCTATCTATATTCTTCCACTAATCTGAGTCATAGCCAAAGCTCGTACTTTGGAACCTGAGATCAACTCTCCTGTTTCTTCATACACTGGTTTTCCATCTGGCGTCCTAACATCGTGAGGAATACCAGCCTTGTCTGTCAATCAACAGTTCTATATATTTATTTATTTATTTATTATTTACAATCAATACAAGCTAACAGCAACAAGTACAAGCTTGCAGGTTTTTACTCCAAAGATATTTGTGGGATCATACGCCTTCCATACACTCCAATTACTAATAAAAATGTGTTTCTTGTTCACAGGTAAGACAAAACAGAATTGCAGCTTACAAAAAGATTCGCACACAGGTAATTTTAGTTGAAAAGTTCTTCAAAAAACTCAACAATTTAAACAAGAGCAACTTCACAGAAAGGGAATTCTTTTAACTTGATATTTTATTCACCGCAAAAGAAACTACGAATTCAGTAACAGCCCTACTATGAAACATCCGCAATTGCGGAACGATATATCGCACAATCGGTTTCATAAGACACATCTATACGAAATCGGCCACAAAGACGGCACATGTGACTTTGTCTCGGAATAAATACATACATACATACATAGACACGCCTTTATCCCCGGAGGGTTAAGCAGACTTGAATTAACACCCATATTTCACCAATCATCACGTAGTGGGTAGTGAGCCTATTGTCGTATTCCGGGCATTATTGTTGACTTTAGAGTCTAGGCTGTATATTATATATGTCTGATGTTAAATAGCCCTATCCTTTAGTCGCCTTGTACGACACCGGTGGATGGGGTGGCCCAAATTCTACTCTGCCGGGAACCACGCTTAAATCCTATCAGAAGAAAATCGTAGTACATATACCTACATGGCTATAAATTAGCCTATGGCAGTCCACTGCTGGAAATAGGCCTCTCCCAATGTTGGGAGGCTTTGGCCTACTGTTTCCACACTGGCCAGACGTGTTTGTATATGGTTTATCAAGATTTCCTTCTCTTGCAGTGATATTGTCTGCGTATTTTTCCGTTAGTCACATCTTTCGACACCTTTCGGATAAGATGGGGTAGTGATACTTGTATTCTATTTCCGTCACCACACGAATGGCGGACTTATAGCTAAATGCTATGTTTTTTCGTTCGTGTTTCGTATGGTCCGAAGTTTCGAATGTCTCATTGTAGCCCCCCAGTTACAGCCAAACAAACGAAAGTTTCTCTTGTCTAGCACTTCACATTACTAATTCCTTTGGTAGGTATACCTAGACTGACACTAAGTAACATTTAACAGACCCTAGCTAGACTAAGTGCTTCTACTAAACTTTATTCAATATTAGAACTGTACCCTCCAATTTACAGAAATTGCAGACATGAGACATTTTAAATTTTGCGACAGTCTGCTTTGAAATTTAAATGTGTCGCTTTTATAAAAACATATTTTACGTCGTTGTTATATTTCAGAAACTTGCTGTATCTTTTTCATTAAAATACCTTTTGATTCGCGTTGTGGTGAATCTTTAATTAATACAATCACACTTTAAAAGTTGATAAATCTGCAGATAAGCCGCTGATGAATTCCTCAATGATAATTCTTTCGCATGACATAAAGTATTTGTTATGTGATTGTTTATGTAAATTTAATTTGTACACCATTATATGGTAGGACATAACGCACTTTAATGTAACCTACATTAAGAACTGTACACAAACCTATGATCCTCAAATAAATAAATTGAATTGAATTAAATTTTCAAACTAATAAATATAGCGGTAGACAGCTACATCAGTTAGTGAAAATTGTAGATTTTATTATGGGAGAAAATAAAGCATTATTTATATTATTATTATTCAACTACTTATTTATGAATTACTCTCAAAATAATATGCTCTTCGGCGTAAATTCGAAGAAAACACTTCAGCGATAAGGCCGCTATTGTACATTGAACTGTATACATGCTACCTACTTGTCTTACTGTAAATCTGTTGGTGTACAATAAAGAATTATCTATCTATCAAAATTGTACACTTTGTACAGTAAAGGCATAAGGCGTAATGAATAATCAAACAAGCAAAATCGCGTCGTTACGGACGATTTTGCTTTAACTATGCCTTGTACATTTCCCGTATAACTTACGCCTATAATATTTCAAGTAAATATTTAAAAGTCATTGCACTCAGTCAGCTGATAGCTGATACAATCACTAGGGTACCCGTCTATTTATAAACATAGGAAACACCTCGTTCCTCGCACACAGTTTTCACACTATCAGAACTACTTTAACTAAAATATGGGGCATTATACTAAATTCAATATTTAACGTTACAGTAAAAAATGTTATCCTTCGATAATTTAGTGCACCATTCTATTATGTTATCGCAAAACCGTAATAATTTACCCCTCTTAGGGACAACAAAGAGGCCAAATAAGTTTGGGCCCTCCGTCGAAGGGAGTGAGCGAGAGTTCCCAATACTTCCTGAGCAGTATTGGGTCGGATTCCGGACGGAGTGGTCGTGTGTGTACTCGCGGACTAAATGCTGGTTTTAGACTAAGACGCGGACGTTTTTCAGTGACAAAGTGACCTTTTAGTAGACTGTTTGTAAACATTACATGTATCAATTGGTAGTTTTTCTGATCAAGTGCTCAATTACTGTTGATATCACGTGCTTGCCGTTATCAAGTCGCGTGTACTTTTCAACGTGAAAAGAACGTTAAGGAATTAAAAATTATTTTATATCAATTTTTCAAGGTGAATGCGTGTTTGTTTTTTTTTTATTATTCTTTATATTTATACGTTATTATTTTCAATTTTGTGTTTTGTATAAGTATAACTTATTATTTGTCGTCCATATGATACGACGTTATAAGCTTATTGGTGAATATTAAACAAATTATATGCATAATTGAAATCAAACAGAAATAGGGATTGTGTCTTTATAAATTTGGTTTCTTTAAAATCAATTACCTGTAATGTAAGTAAATATTTATTAACAATATCTCTTTAATAAATTTTACTCTCAATTATTCAATCAGTTAGATACTTAGTGTACAGTATTCAAATGGTTTATTAATTTATCAGATATGCTGGTGACTTTTGAATTACATATATGTAGTATCAATTAGGTATCTTTGTGGCAATATATTAGATACACAATAATGATAAAATAAGGAAGGATATAAGGAATTGTAGATATATAGTACTGAATAAATACAATTGATTTATTCATTAAATAACTAGAGAACTAATGTTGACTTAAAAAAAAATCAGTTTTCTTTGCAATTCTTAGTAATTTTAATGAAATTCACAGTTATTTACGTAAGATGTAAATAAAACATCTCATATTTACTAGCTAAAACTGTCATTACATTGCGTGAAAATTGAAAATAAATTTTATATTATTAAAAGAAAACACAATGAGTTCCAAAAATCTATCAATTCCATTATAAACTATAATATAATGATTATATTAGACATAAAAGAGTTGATCGGGCAATTATTTTATTTTAAACATAAAAATTAATTTTATGTGTATAAAATAAATCACTTCAATCTGCAAACAATTGATCAACATTCTTATCAAAAGCCTTACCGAAATCTACAAAAAATTAACCTTAGCGTATTCTGCTATTGGCTACTCATCTGGTAAAAAGATATCTGTTCAAACTAATCTATATTAGACTGGCTTGGGGGCCCAACCCTTCGTTTGTCGTTTTTAAAACTAGTGCTCGTTATCGATCGATGTACTGTGGTTTACAATGCACTCGGCCACATGTCTGGTAATGACGAATTCGTTATACATTACATCATTAAGAACTTAGAAGTTTGAATGAGATCAAAATTGAATTTACTGTTATTGAAAATGATAATCTCTCATTGCTTGATGACAATTTCCTTAATATTGTTTAAGAAATGATTAATATTGACGAGTGTATTAATCTAGCTTTCAATTAACGTAAAAAAAAGATACATAGATGGGTAATTCTTTATTTTACACCAATAGATTACAGTAAAACTTGTAGTTAGCATGCATACAGTTTAATGTACAATGGGCGACCTTATCGCTGGAAGCGATTTCTTCCAGGCAACCTTGGGATGGACAGTAATGTATTAAAGCAAAAGATTTGGTGTAGTTAGCAAATAAACTAGAAACAACATAAAGAAATTCAATGGAATTAGTTAAAAGCAAGTGGAATATGAAGAAACATATTCTACAGAACAGCCTTAGTTTAGTGTAGGAAGTAAGATTTTGGCAATACCGGGCTTTTTCTTATCCAATACTGTTATATAGGCTCCTGGGAAAATTTGTAAATACTTGCAGTTTTTGAATGGCAATTACATACTTTAACTTTAAAATTGAAAATATATGGAAGTCCATTTACACTTACAATGAAGGAGAATACAGAAACTTAATTGAAAATAAATAAAATGTATTTAAAACCAATAAAACTATTTCAGTTGAAATACACTTGGCAAATCTAAAATATGCAAAGTTTATCGATTACTAAACATAACTTGAATGCAGGTCGGCCGATAAGTCACCGGTTTTACTGCTTACCCTATTTGTACAGACTTGGTAATGAGGGACATAGGCACATTCGGACATGTCTAGATCAAAGATTACAACTGCACTTTGCATTACAAATTTTAAATGACTCAAACGTCATTGAACACTTGACTACACAACTTTGCAAAGTTATTGATAAAAATATACAGGGTGATTTTCTAGTAGTTTCGTACAAAAAGAATTTGGACACAGTTTCGATAACAGAATCGTCTGGAAGTATTAATTTGGCGCGAAAAGGCGTTTTTTACAACTACTTTATTTAAAATGCCGCGTGGTTTCCGGCAGAGTAGAATTAGGGCCACCCCATCTCTTTCCATGCGATGTCGTACAAGGCGACATCAGACAGATACATACAGCCCAGACTCAGCCTCAGATGCATGGCTTGAGTCAACAATAGTGCCCGGAATTTGGCAATAGGCTCACCCCCTATTACGTGGGACCAAATACAATTATTGGTAAAATGTGGGTGTTAATTTACCACTGCCTAACCCTCCAAGGATAAAGGCGTGATTATATGTATGTATGTACTTTATTTAAAAAAATATATAATAAATCACCAAATTAATACTTCCTGACGATTTTGTATTCGAAACGACTATAAACATAGGGTATAAGAAAATATTAATATATTTAAATATGAAAGTAGTAGCTGACCCACCCCAGCTTCGCCCGGGGTATCCCTTTGAGCCCGTATGTTTTAGTCTTCAAAATATATATGAAAAATTGCCGGATTTGTTAACCTTTATTACCAATGCTCCGCTCCCTTAAGTAGTAGCGTGATGATATATAGCTTAAAACCTTCCTCGATAAATGGACTACCCAACACTGAAAGAATCATTCAAATCGGACCAGTAGTTCCAGAGATTAGCGCGTTCAAACATACAAACAAACAAACTCTGCAGCTTTATAATATTAGTATAGATAGTATAGATTGATAGAATACAAAAATAATATTCCAAATAAAAGAGCTGTAGGAAATACATAAAATATATATTATCTGCCAGCATTTGCAATGAATGAAGCAGCAGTTGCATTTACAGAGAGGTCCATTGATTGTTCGATAGGTACCAGTTCACCTACGCGCTCTCGGCTTGAATGAACAGAGCCCCGGCCTTTTTAGGACGGTGTTGTAAGCTGATAAAATATTGGCACATCTTTAGACTGGTTATGTGGCAATCTACATGATTTATTTGTATTTTGACCCGTAATGGATGTGTTTAAGTTGATATGACTATTACATTTAAAATTTTACGAGATACAGTGAACTTTGTTGGATACAAGCCAATGTTTATTTTTAAAACTATTACCAAATGTTGTTAGCATTTATAATTTTTTAGAATTCTTTCATTAGTATATTTGAATTTTTGGAATTCTGTCATTGGTATATTTGAATTTTTGGAATTCTTTCATTAGTATATTTGAATATTTGGAATTCTTTCATTGGTATATTTGAATTTTTGATATTCTTTCATTGATATATTTGAATTTTTGGAATTCTTTCATCAGTATATTTGTATTTTTGGAATTCTTTCATTAGTATATTTGTATTTTTGGTTTTCATATTAGTATTTGTTATTCTTTATTTTTTTGAATATATGATATTATTGAACTCGAAATTTTCCTTTCAGCTCTACCGTGACAGTACCAAAGTGGCTCTTATCAACGATATAACTTCATAGACTGTGATCAAAATAAAACTTAGTGATAGTGCTCCACCGAGACATTCTGTGACCTTAATTGTGCCAAATATTTCGTTGAAGTTTTCGCGTGAACTTAAACTCTATGTGTACGTCAATAAGGTTGAACTTTTATTAGCAGTTGTTAGGGGAGGACTGGCATTAATGGCTACGAATGGGCACCAACTTATCTAAATTGAACAAGACAAGAGTCTCCGGTGTCAATCATGTTAGTATATTTTGGCATGTTTACTAATTTTTTTTTAAAGCTTTTATCTTTTATTTGGCGTTGTTAGTTTTGTTAAATTTAAGTGTAGATTGAATATACTGGTAATTGTAACTTCAGCATTTGATTGAATTTGTACCTAATTATTTTCGTTAGTGTATATACATTTTTATGCATTACTTGTACAATTTTCGCCACGCCTTTGTACAGAATATCGTTAAAAAATCCTGTAACCCGATTGCAGCACCACCTATCGGGTTAATAATTGTACGATGTCTATAAAATTCGCCCCAGTGCAGGCAATAAGTTGTAATTTTTTACCGTAATCCATGTATTTTTACAGCAGCGCAGAAAATATAAACAAACTTAATTATAATTATGAATCTACTAGCTGACCCGCCCCTGCTTCGCCTGTGGCATATTTTGTAACCTCAAATCACCCCTTTAACCGTAATTTTTTAGTCTTCAAATAATGTATGGAAATCTACTGAATTTCTTGAAATTTACGATCACTGCTCCACTCCCTTAAGAAGTAGCGTAATTATATATAGCCTAAAACCTTCGTCGATTAACGGACTATTCAATACAAAAAGAATTTTCCAATTCGAACTAGTAGTTCCTGAGATTAGCGCGTTCAAACAAACAAACATTCAGTTTTATAATATAAATATAAATTGATGAATACACTAACGTACAGCAATGCGGGTTGCGTTCTGAGCTGATGCTCTGGTATCCGAACTCAGTCTCTACTCTTTCGTAATTAGTTTAGTTTTGACTTTTACATAAATGACTGTTGCCTGACCCGTGAAACCCGTACTATTGTTAAATTCCGGTAATCAGTAGGTGTATGAATTAAATGAAACTGAAAAAAAAAAACTATGTTTTAGAATAATAATTATGTAAAATGATCTGATTTGAACAAATTTTGGATGGATCCATATTATTTAATTACACGAGAAAAAGTTATTAACCAACGTAAATGTATTCGAAATTCAAATTAATTTTATTTTTTTCGGTAATAACCAATCCGTTCCCTACATTTACCTAAATATTATGACAATCATCAAACCACATCCATACGATATCTACATAATCCAAAGCACGATATAAATCTATTTTATTACATACATTTCCGCTTCGCAGATACATATGCCATTAAAAAGAGTTATATCCTGCATACAACTTGTAAATCAGTGTTATTTTTCTAAGTAATGTTTTTTTACACAATTCCTTTTATTTTGAGACTGTTTTGACTTATAGCAATGTTTTTCAATGACTTTAAGAAGAGCATTAGAAGGTTTCCTAGAGAGTCGGCTGCTACTTTCCATCAGGCGGACCGTGTGCTTGTCTCCTAAGTGGTATAAAAAAGTATTTAGGACAAGCTGTTCAAAACAATAAATGCGTCATGGTTCCTGAATGAGGCGGGAACGAATTTAAAATTTAGAATTTTAAACTTTCAAATTTAGAACGTGACGCAGAGACTAGATAAATAAATTTTGAGAATTATCTGTTGAGGCATTGCGCGCCATTTTATAATGTCATCTATATGACAGTTATGAAAAAAAATATGGTCACACGCTGTGGTCTTAATTTTTTGTTGTTCCGTACATGTAGTCTAGTACCTAGTATACTTAATAGTGATTGTTCTAGACATCAGCGGGTTTAAAAAGGTCACATTGAGCGATTCTTCCAAAAACTAGTATCTTTATGAATGTCCACTAGATCTGAATAGATTCTTATAAAATTCATGAAATGGTCACTCATATGAGCAAAATTACAGCAATTCAGTTACCAAGCAGATTCTAATTATTATTCCTATTTTAAATTTTCTTTAGTGTTACAATATGTGGTTTTTTTATACCACTTAAGTGGCAGACAAGCACACGGCCCACCTGATGGAAAGTGGTTACCGTGGCCTATGGACGTTTGTAACACCAGAGGAGTCACAGTCGCGCTGCCAACCCTGTAAGTACAGAGTTTCTGTGCCGCCAGTGTTGAAGATAAAGCAGGTCAAGCCTTTAGTCTTCCCACTGACAGCACAAATTCTCCAGTGAGATCTGGCTACCCTACTCACCGCTGGTTGTTTTCATTTTCCCTTAGGTATCTTCAATTATTTCAAAAATGTTAGCATTTTAAACCTAGCAACCATAACTTATCCTTTTATAAAGGTCTTTAGGTAAGTAATTGTTCTACGTTAAGTATACATTAAGTAAATATTTCCTAAAGCCATAAATCACCTTACATTTTGCGTGTAGGTAATTTTTTATCTTTTAAACGTTGAATGTTATAACGGCCATGGTCAAACTTAAGCCCTGACCATTTCAGTAACACGATCAAATAAAATAACAGTTTAGGGATTAAATGGTCATGCTTTTGAGGTTACCTTGGTATATATATTGGATATAAAAATATAAATTATGAGATTAAGATTGTGTGAGATTATATACTAACTAGCATTGTTTTGTTTGAGAACAATAAAATACAAATAAATGAATGAAATTAAATAATTTTTGTATAAAGAATGTTTTCACCCATTAAATAGTCACGTAGTTAACCATTTGACCAAAAGAGTTAAATCTCACAACAAAAAACTTCAAAAATTTATGATTTTTATTGCCAAATACATGTCAGCTTATGTTACATAACCTGACTGTAATGTGTAGGTATTTTTGTGACCAACATTTGACCTAAATGAAACATGGAAATGGTTATTTAAAAAAAATACCAAAAATTTTGCCTAAATTTTTTTTTTTTATCTAGGACACGCTAACTTGACTTCACCTCGCCTGATGGTAAGCTATAAGCAAAGTATCAAGAAAGAGGGTCCCCATTACAGACACTAAGTAATGTTACAATTGTGGAATACTCAGCTTGGCGGCCTCATCAGATGCTTTTTCACGCCCCGCTTAAAGGACCCGTTTGTTTTTTTAGTAAATAGTGTCATGAGGTGATTAGAGATTGACATGGTCATTCACACTAATAGTCTAAAACTTGCCGGGATATTTACCATGTTTATTGTTTTCGTCGAGTAAGCGAGGACCTAGGAACTGACTTCGAATAACAACTATTTCGGTGGTCGTCAATACACCGTGATCATGGCACTTGTAATAGCGCTGAAATATTGGGTACTCGTAGAAAATAATAAACATGATAATTACCCGGCGAGTTGAATATGACATGAGATGTTTGTGTAACTGATATAATAGTCAGGATTTTGCCATATCAAGCTTGTCCTACTTTGTCTTTTACACCGACGGCACAGACACTCAATGCTTGCAGGGTTGGCAGCGCGAGTGTGACTCTCTTGGTTCTGCACACGTCCATAGGCCACGGTGACCACTTTCTACCAGGTGGGTCGTGTGCTTGTCTACCGCCTAAGTGGTATAAAAAAATCCCAGCGGTAAGTAGGGTAGCCAGAAGTCACTGGAGAGTTGGAATACTAAAGGCTTGTCCTGCTTTGTGTTCTAGACTGACAGCAAAGAAACTGTGCTTACAAGGTCGGCAGCGCGAGTGAGACTGCTCTGGTGTTACACACGTCCATAGGTTATGGTGACCACTTTCCATCAGGTGGGCCGTGTGCTTGTCTGCCACCTAAGTGGTATAAAAATATATATATATAATAGCCTAGAGTCGTCGCAGTATTATTCGGTTTATTCCTCCTTCGGCCATTACTGAGCGCCATAACTCAGTTGTCTGGCAACATTATTATGTGCCACGCTAATCGTGTTGCCATGCTTAATAGCAAAAATGGCGAAGATGCTTGTAGTAAAGGAATTTATTTGATGAATATGCGTGTTTTTGTTTGTGTTTCTTAGAGATATTGCTATGAAAAATAGATGGCCGTAGCTTGATTTCGAGCTTGTAATGTTACAAACATTATTTATCTTTTTTTAGATTACTAAGTTAAAGCCACTATTTAGTTAAGTTCGCTATAAGTTAAGTGGTAACCCGCGCTTAAAAATACTTGTAAGTTAGAGTATTTCCGCCCGATTGAGCAGTCCGACTGGGGAAGTACCTCCGCCCTACAGAATACCGCGGTTATAATAACTTCGTGTTGTGTTCCCAGCGGTGAGTAGGGTAGCCAGAGCTCACTGGAGAATTTGTGCCGTCACGTCAGTGGGAAGACTAAAGGCTTGTCTTGATTTGTCTTCTACTGACGGCACAGAAACTCTGTACTTACAGGGTTGGCAGCGCGACTGTGACTCCTATGGTGTTACAGACGTCCATAGGCCACGGTAACTACTTTCCATCAGGTGGGCCGTGTGCTTGTCTGCCAACTAACACAATACTAAATAAACAGCTAGCTGTAGAAGTAGGGAGAGTCCTAATCGAACTGTGTTTTTAACGTGCGAAAATCCCCTCGAATACCCTCTCACCAGAGCCGGCGGGGTGTCTATGTCGGACCGACTAAAACCGCACGGCCGTCTCAGGTCATCAGTTGCCGGGGGTGAGGTAGCCTCTGGCATATACCTCGCGCACCCCGACTGACCCAGGGCCATAAATGGCCTCCTTGGGTATGGGACTACGACGTCCTCCCCATCACGAGTAGACAGAGTTGAACTAATACACCTCATTTACCTAATAATAATTAGGTATTTTTCTGTAGTTAAAATAAACATACATACATTACATAAACTCACGCCTATATCCCCGAAGGGGTAGGCTGAGGTGCTAGCACCCACATTTCGTCAGTATATGTTTAGGTCCCAATGTAATAGGTGGCGGGCCTATTGCCATTAACCGGGCACTTATAAACCTGCGATAAATACACACATAACTTCGAAAATTATCGAAAAAAAAAATAAAAAAAAAAAATAAAAAAAATATTAAATAAGTAATAATAATAATTAAGTCACAATAATTTATATTTATTACCGCGGTAGCCTAGTGGTATGGGTAATGGACTGCCGAGATGAGGTCTAGGGTTCGATCCCAGGTTCTACCATGGCACACACCAATGACTTTTCGATGCTTTTCGAAGTAATGTTTGTATTATTATCCTAGTTAATGTTAAAGGCAATAGGCTCGCCACCTATTATATTGGGACCTAAACATAAACCGGCGAAATGTGGGTGCTAGCTCCTCTGTCTACTCCTTCGAGGATATAGGCGTGAGTTTATGTTATGTTATGTAATTTATTTCATACAACTTTCCTTATAACTTACCGTTTTGACGTTCAGTAAAATGTAACTAATTTGATTAGTCAGTCAAATAACCAATTTCTAGCCTTACGTAGAGCGGGCAATTTTGCCCACTTTTAATTTATACAATAAAAAACCATAACACTTTGCTGGAGGAATCAAACCCCAACAGCGATTGCATTAGTGACTTGCGCCAGACTTATAAAAAAATACTGTAACTAACTCGCGCCCCTGCCAAACTAAACGCGTACAAAACACTAATCGCCAATCGCCCTAATGCGAAACCTATCCAATCATTCATCATCGTTGCAATTTGTGAAATTGCTTGCGTCATCGCCATCAGATGTCATCTGATAATAGATCATCACGATGTGATGTGATAACGCATTTAGATACGACGCGTGTCGTCAACGCGTGCGATTTATCATCGTAAACGAATTAAAAAACCATTTGGGTTTATAAAAAAAGAAGTAATTTCGATAAAGTATCATAGAAGAAGTCACGTGGCTACCGGCAGAGTAGAATTTGGACTACTCCATCTCGTCCCATGCGGTGTCGTACATAAATACATTATAATCACGCCTTTAACCCCGGAGGATTAGGCAGAGGTCAATTAACACCCATATTTCACCAATCATTAAATTCGGTCCCACGTAATAGGAGGTGAGCATATTGCCGTCTTCCGGGTACTATTGTTGACGCAAGGCATGCAGCTGAGGCTGAGTCTGGACTGTATAGGTCTGATGTTAAACAGCCATCAACATCTCTTAGTCACCTTGTACGACATCGCGTGAGAAGAGGATGGATGGTGTGGTCCAAATTCTACTCTGCCGGGAACCCCTCTCTGCAAAAATTTCATTAAAATCGGTTAAGTACCTTCGAATTTATATTATTGATATAGATTATCTTAAAGTTGCTATTATTAAGCTTGTACAGCATATTAAATATATTAGATACTACCTAAAATTCCAACTACGACATTAAAAATCTATAACAATCTTATAACCAATACATAACAAAGTTTGTTTACAAAACACAAACATATTCTTTCTTCCATAAACAATAGAAAAAGCATGGCGCCGGTCAGTCGACCAATCGGATTCAGGAACCCACGACTACATCCGGTGCAGCGCGGGAAAATTCAATATCCGGCTACAAGATATTCGATCTCTATTACATGGGGACGGATCAACTTGCACCCAGTTAAGATTACAAGCCGTTTTCGAGAAAATCTTGAGAGGTTTTATTAACTTTTGAGCTCTTCCGTTTCTTGATATACAATAATGCTAACGGGAATAAACACGATTTTAGTATAGGTAGGATAAGGATATAGGATAAGGATGAAAAAAGTAAAATCAGGGAAGTATTCCAGGGTCTATGGGGCTCCACCAGGGTATATATGAGGCCCCATCAAAATCTTTCGCGCAAATTGATTAACGAAAGATAACAGGCGTAGACCTCCTTCTTAGGGTTAAATGGTGAGGCGGCAGTCGTTCCCATAAAAGCAGAAATCACGAAGGATGTTATTTTTCAAAGTTGTTCGACTGAAAAATACGACTCTATGACTTAATCTCGAACTTTAAAACCCCCAAATATGAGAATATAAACAAGAAAAAATAAATAAATAGTTCTTTTATTTTTATACAACATAGGTGGCAGGACAAGCACACGGCCCATCTGAAGGAAAGTGGTTACCGTGACCTATGAACGTGTGTAACACCAGGGTAGTCACACCTGTGCTGTCGACGCCGTAAGATCAAAGATTTTCTGTGTCGTCAGTGCAGAACATAAAATCATGACAAGCCTTTGGTCTTCCCACTGACAGCACAAAAACTCTCCAATGTGCTCTGGCTACCCTACTCACGGTCGGGAACACAACACGAGGTTATTATAATCATGGTATTCTGTAGTTTGGAGGTACTCCCATCGGACTGCTCAATTGCGATGGAAATACCATCGTGTCCTACCTCCTGCCATAATTCCCGACATTAAGTAAAAAATAAAAATCCTAGGAACAATCTAGAAATCTCATTACGGCCATCTGAACGAGTGAAATACATCTCGTTTGTAATGAAATAGCTGAATGCAACGAGACGACAACGGCCCGTGATCGAATTACAGGGAAACAAATAACTGGAACGCGTTCAGCTACATTTTAAGCATTGGTAACAGATGCTCTAAGTAGAGGAATGTTAAGATGGTTCGGTCATGTTGAGAGAATGAATGAAAGAAGACTAACGAAACAGGTGTATGAGGCGAGTGTGGATGATGGATGAGGAGAAGAGCTAGGCGCACATACCTGGACCAAATCGGGGAAATTTTAGAAAAGGAGCAGGTCAGGAGTACCCTAAACCGACGAGCATGCATGAAGAATGTAATGAGAGTGTATGAATCGAGAGTAGTATGTCAGGATCGAAGCTAATGGAGATCCGTGATCTCTGCCTACCCCTATGGGAGACAGGCGTGATTTTATGTGTGTATTTATTGTACTTACTGAATAAAAGTTAATGTTAATTTGTATATTATGCGCTGTGTGTACCGTTTATTAAGTTGTGATATAACATAATTAATTCTTGGAGATATTAGTCGTACCATTAAGGCCTGGAATTCATTACCAGCTCACGTGTTTCCTCATTCCTACAGTCCCGGGCCGTCAAGCTGAGTGTCACCATTGTAACATAGTATATGTGTATAACGGTGAACCTCTTTTCTGAGAGTTAGCTTTCAGCTCACCATCAGTCGAGGCGAACTATACTTGCGGTGTCCTATATAAAAAAACGGTTTAAAACTAAAACCGACTACTGAAAAATCACGCTGTAAAAAGTATTAAACAAGAAAATATCAAGGATAGCCGTGGTCGTATGCCACTTTTCCCTAGAATGTATTGCTTTGTTAGAGTAAGTGGCAAGCTGAAGGCAAAGTCTCGGCATGCCACTAAGTCTAATAAAAAGTTACCATGTGACAATGGTCTCCTAGTATATGTAAACTAGTAATGGTGACCCTCCCCCTCAGTATTTTTCTATATCTATGTGTTTGTTTCTATGCAATGAGCATAGTATTTTTTCTATGTTTATTGTATAACAATAAAGTGCGCTTCGCGGACTTTTTGTCCGCCGCTGTCACTTGTCTGCCACTGTAATGTTCACTATTACTAGTATCCATCGTATAAATTGCGCGCAGATATGCGCCTTCACGCATAAAAACAATGGTCACATAGTATATGTAAACTAGTAATGGTGACCCTTCCCTCCCTTAGTATTTTTCTATATCTATGAGTTAGTTTCTATGCAATGAGCATTGTATTTTTTCTATGCTCATTGTATAACTTCGCGGACTTTTTGTCCGCTGTTGTCACTTGTCTGCCACTGTAACGTTTACTATAACTAGTATCCATCGTATAAATTGCGCGCAGATATGCACCTTCACGCATAAAATCTGACCAAGGGCATTATATAGTACCAGGCCACCATAAATCTAACACAATAAATCAATATTTGCAATGGCGGCCAAAAGCGCCCTACTGTTTGTACAAATGCAATTCATTCGATTTATACATGATGCATCGAGTTGTACCTTGCCAAATACTGGGCATCTCATCGGAAAATGGACTTTAATATAGATGGGGTAGGGTACGAAATGTTAAAATAAGGGTGGAACTATTGTGGGTATTCAACTTGGCTTAAGTTTATTTAATTTGGGTGGTGTCAACAGTTGTTTCCAATGTTTTATGCTACTGAGGTAGGTAATAAAGACTTGTTTTTAGTAAGGATAATGGTTCAGAATGCTTGTAATACTAGAAGATGATACAAGCATTCTGAACCACGCTATCCTTTTGTAACTTTAGTTCTTACAAACGTGTCTTACATACATGCATATATATAATCACGCCTCCATCCCCGGAGGGTTAGGCAGAGGCGAATTAACACTCTCATTTCACCAATCATTTTGGTCCCACGTAATAGGGGGCGAGCCTATTGCCGTATTCTGGGCACTATTGTTAACTCGTGGCATGCATCTCAGGCTGAGTTTGGGCTGTATATACGTGTCTTTACAATATGTATTATTTTCTAATATATTTTTAAATTTGTGTATACCCATAATATGCATCAGGATCGGTCCTATTAGTATTATAAATGTGAATCATTATGAAAATCGATCCTAAAGCGGATCAGTAAATAGCCAAAAAGCGGCTAAACAGATGTAGATGAAATTTGGCCTTCAGATATTGTTTTCATGATCATGTGTCGGAAAAACGGAATTACTATTTTACGCAGGCCTAAATATGAAGAAAAAATATAATATTAAGAACTATTCTGAGGTACATGTCCCATTACACATTATTGTAAAACTATCAAGTCTTACATAGGAGCATAAAACCTGTGAACAGAAGCAAACTTCAACTTGAACTTTAACAAAATCCAATTACCCTCCAAAACCGTCTTAAGATAATGAAATAAGACGCGTGTGCCGGCCCTAATGCGCGAGTGACGTCACAGATGCGTCGTGACGTTTTATTGGACGAGCAACACTTTGATCTCGCCGCGCCGTTTTCAATTACCAATTAGATCTGGCATACGATACGCGCGTGCGTTTAGGGTTGGCAGTTTTACAATGTATGTATGTGTTTAATTTTATCGTGGTTTTGCGAGTAGTAGCAGTTGTCTTATAGAAATATGACTGCCTTGGTAGTTTAGTGCTAAGGGGTTCAACTCCTGTGTAGGTACAAGGATTTAAATTCGATCTGCGGGTTTGTCAAAAAGTTTTTTTTTATCTAGGACACGCCAACTTGACTTCACCTCGCCCGATGGTAAGCTAAAGGCAAAGTCTCAGTTTTATTGTTTTTCAGTACTACCTCTTAGTCTGAAAAATGTGTCCTGTAGATAACAGTAGGCTTACATTGCGGCTTACATTGCTGTTTGTGAAATGTGTTTTTTTTAAATATTTATGCAGGTACCACAATAAAAATAATATGAATTTAATTTAAAATATAAACAGGCTATATCGAATTTGATCATGGTTTTTGCAACAGCGCAGAAATATCCAAAACTCGGCACATTACCACATGACAAATATCCTAATAACTTAAATACTAATGTGACCATGATAGTTTAAATACCTTCATATCAAAATTCACTAAAATCGGTTCAGCCATGGTGTAACAAACATCCATTCCACTCATTGTTCATACTTACAATATTAGTGGAATTCCTCATACCAATCCATATTGAAGACCCTCAATAACTTCATCCATAAAATCTTCACACAATCAAGATAAAGACTTCTTTTCGCAATAAAGTTACAGTAATACGATAAAAAAATGCTATGTATGGAAAAAGTCCAATAGATTTAACACCACTGTGTCCGGCGAGGTGCGTTTTTTATTTAATTCTGCAAATCTACCCTTGTTTTGTGGGGTGCTGTCGGGTTTGGGGTCCAAAAAGTAAGTGTCAGCGATTTCTGTATCAGCCTAAATAATGGCTGTAGAAATGTCCGTTAATACAATAATTTATTTTCAAATGCTTTTAGATTAAACTAAACCCAGGCATGACACATATACCAACTTAGCAAAAATAATAAGACTGGCTGTCTAATGCTGCTATCTACCAAAGAAATTCTGCTTCACCAATTAGCTCAGCACAGACAGCAAAGAGGCGGCAGCGCGAGTGTAACTTCCCTAGCGTTGTACACGTCTATAGGCCACAGTAACCACTTGCCATCAAGTAGGTCGTTTGCTTGCTGCCACCTCAAGTCTAATGATATTAAAAAAGTGTTGATACTGTAAAAAAATACTTTTTTTGTTCATTTAAATCGGAATATAGTATTTATGCAGCTTATTTGGCAAAGTATTCACCTACAAGTCCCTTAAAATTCGGTTAAAGTCTTGTATATTGACTTTTTCCGATGTAAATTTAAAGTGTAAACGTAACTTTAAAATCAACTCCTTGAATACGTGTAATCAACGGACTCAAATTACAACTGTTAATTTCACTAAAGCGACTTCACGTAGAGACACTTAAATTCCCTCTCTGCACATGACAACAAAAATATTTACATCCGATTTCATCGCCTCTTTTTTTTTTTTACGTGCGCAAAATCCCTCCGGACACCTCCCCACCGGAGCCGGTGGAGGAGGTTATGTCGGACTCGAACCGACTAAAACGCACGCCGCCTGTGGGTCGCTTTGGTTGCCGAAGGTGAGGTTGACAGGCATATCCCTCGCACCACGGCCGACCCAGGGCCATCTCTCACGATCTGGCCCTCTTCTAGGATGTGGGGACTACAGAGTCCCCAACTCGTCCCCGGAAACGGGGAGGCGCGCCAGGCGCACCACCGCCGCGGCCTGCTTCTGCCAGGGTGACAGGCGGCTCCACCTGTCACCCCCAGGCCGGCGCTCATGGGGGGCGGAGGTCATTCATCGACCTCAGACGCCCGAGTTGCCTTCGTACGCGGGCAGCTTGTCTTGCGATCCTTCGTCGCTCGCGCTGCCGCTCCCGCCCCGCCTCCTCCTTCACGAGCATTACTTGCTCGCAGAAGGAGGCGCCGGCCGCCCACGCATCCGCGCAGCGAACCATCGCCGCGAGTAAGGTGGAGAGCGCGAGAACCCAATTTCATCGCCTCTTACCAATCGCCCGCTGTCCTGCTATCGCTTGTACCACTCAACTACTGGAACACTAGAAATCAATACTTGACAACTGGCGGGTTTGAGCAGTTTAGTTGAGAATTATTCCATTAAATCCCCTGAGAACTAATTTGTTTTCATCCTCGGACGTTATTTGTCCAACTTTCGCTGTAATGGACACATTGTTTGATGGAAGTTCGGTTTGGTTGGATAACGGATACTCGCTGTTAAAGATTCAATTTAGAGGTACGGTCTGCAAAAAAGATTTCGAAATATATTTTGTTATAATTGTTTATCAAAATTGATGATTGAACCTATTATATTAACTGAGATATTTTTATACTGGAGAATTATTGTTTCATCAAGGGACAGACAAACAGACAAAACTTCTTACCTGTGTGTGTCGTGTGTGTTTAAAGAGTAAATTGTGCCAGAAAGGCTATTATAAAATCCAAGAATACTTAGTTGATAAACAAGTTTGGAAATGAGCTGTTCGCTTAACTATGTTACTCAAGTAAGTTATTGTATTTAGAGTAAGTATACCGCCGCGTTTTGAACCAGTGGTCCATTTGCTAACCTAATCTTTCTATTTCTTTCTTGTAAGTAAGTGCCGATTAAATCTATGCAGAATAAATGATTTTTGACTCCAACTTTGACTTTGAATTATGTGTACAAAATACAAATACTCTTCTTCTTAACTTTTTCATTTACGTGATGTAGTTTAGAGTTTGGTCAATAATGGAAGGTATCTCTACCCTAATTGTTACAGACAGACATTCCTACGAAATTCTCCATAAGTTTTTAAGATATTTTGGACTAGATTCACAGATGTTATATACTATCAAAATATTTCTTATTAATAATATACAGGGTGAAATTTTAGGCTCGGGCCTCCTTGAGCAGTTTTCGGCATTCTTTATAGTTTCGGATTTGGCCATCCAAGCCCTTTTCAAAAATTCCTCCTGTATTTCTTATCAACTACAGAATAATAGCTTATTGTTAACTAGGCACGAAAAACATAACAATTTAAATAAAAACTGCCAAGGTAATCCTACTTTTATCTAAGTGAATGTGAATAACAGAAAAACAAAATTGTTAAAGAAAATCGCACTCAAGCGTTTTAAAAAAGTCTAGTAAACAAAATGGGAGCTCTTCAACAATAAGTTGCGACGAGCTCAATTTTGATATTACATTGCTGAAAGAATGGAAAGCACTACGTTTACTTCAAATCTTGCTATTTCCACCAAGCAATTGTTTGACATGACGCCCACAGCTACATTCAATCATCGCACCTCTCGCCATGGGCAGGGAATTCATCCTCACACATTGCGAACTGAGACGGTGCGCACTGTACGGTATGAAAGAAACTTCAGTATAATAATGTTTAATAAAAAATTCTCAGGATTTCATAGACATGCCACTAAATAAATTTAAAATAGAAATTAAAAAATCTTAAATTAAAAAAAGGTTATTATAAAGTAGATGAGTATCTTGATGTTAAAAATGCGTAGTCAACCTAATTCTCTTGCTTCCTCGCACAACATACATTGTAAACAAAACCATATTTAAAGAAAAAGATAATCTAGTTCTAATGTAGTTCTCTGAGTTTCTTGCTGGTATCTTCTCAGTAGAACTAACCTACTGAACCAGCGAGAGAATCATTTTCCAATGGTTTATTTATACATTGTTTAATTTTTTTATAATATTTCTTGACATAATTGTAAAATTTTGACGTTCATATGTGCTTTTCGTGTGCCTAAACGGAATAAATGAACATGATTTTTTGATTCTTTGATACTCCCTGGCAGTACCGACCTAGCAAACGTGTCGTCGAATCGTGGAATGTCCTTCAACTCATAGGAACCTATTCCCGGAATAAAAAGTAGCCATTGTCTTATTCCAGATAATGATCTATCTATCTCTGTACCAAATTTCAGCCAGATACGATCAGCTGTTAGACCGTGAACATCTAAACATCTTAAATTTTCACATTTATAATATCAATAGGCAATAGGTTAACACTATTCAATATCTCTTCACACTTACATTTATATGGTGGCCATCAAAACACCATATCCATTCAAACAAAACAACAGCAAGCGCTCACCAACACGCATTACAATAAAATCGACAATATATCTTTGTGGCAACATTAGATATATCACTGACAGGTTTATGGGTGTCCACTATGTAAATCGTGGCCACCCTATGGTAGAGATTTATAACGATTCAGGTCACACACCGTGTGGTAAAAATGGGGAACCGTTTAGGTTTGTTTTGCACTAAATTCTAATAGAAATTGATTATCTGAATCACTGAACACGACAGAAAGCTAACTCCTAATATAAAATACATACCTACATACATAAAATCACGCCTCTATCCCCGGAGGGTTAGGCATAGGTGAATTAACACCCACATTTCACCAATAACTGTATTTGTTCTCACATAATAGGTGGTGAGCCTATTGCCGTATATCGGACACTACAGTTGACTCGAGCCCCGCATCTGAGGCTGAATCTGGGCTGTATATAGCTGTCTGATGTCAAACAGCCCTATCCCTTAGTCGCCTTGTACGACGCTGCATGAGCCTAAATTCTACTGCTTCTGCTGGGAAATATATAAAATATATTTGAAATTTAGCAAGAACCACGGTAAGTCCAACACCAATGTCATACACAGGCATATTTTCTGTACACAAATTTCTCTTTGTCTTAAAAGAGTCTTGTTTACAGAAAGAAGCAGTATCATTTGGAGATAATTAAAATAATCTTATGATTTTCTGGTTTTCCCTACAAAATGTATGGGAAACGTTTTTAGCGAATTTTGTACTCTAACTTCAAATGGTCTCTTAGAGTTTTCTGATCCCCACATAAAAAAAATTGGACTTGACATTTTTTTTCTTGCTGAGTGTATGATATTGCCAAAATCGCCTTAAAATGTTTTACTGTAACTATAACAGTTAAGTTACCCTTACTGTCCAGTATCAAAAATACACCCTGTATATTCCTATGATAGATTTACCTGGCAAGAAAAAAAAAACCACATATCAAATTCATATTTCTAAATTAACAGTGACGTACCATCCCTTTGTCCGGGAAACTTTACAACAAAAACCGGGATATTAAAAAAAACAAGTGCAATTATCAATTAGTATCCAAACCCGGACTGTCCCCGGGTGCGCGCACTCGTTAAAAACGGGCATCGAACCGTGAGCGTCTCGCAAAGACCAACTCGCCTTGTTTAAGCCACTCACAAAGTTTGGATTATGTACTGTCGGCAAAAAAAGTTTCTTGTCTACGTTGCACGTTGGCTGATAAAGTTGTATGTATTATGTAAACAATATTTGTGTCTGGCGTTATCCGGTTTCCAACTATTTTTCTGGACCTCAGTATCAAAATAAACGGGATATTTACCATGTTTCATTGTTTTGAGTTTCCGATATTGCGGCGCTGTTGCAAGTACCATGATCACGGAGGAACTGGAGTAGTGGCGGTCAACAGAGAAAAAGGTTTTTCCTAGGAGTAATTATATATTGTATACATGAAACTTGGTAAATATCCCGTTTATTTTGATACTGATGTGAGTGACTATGATAGTTTAAATACCCATATTTTTGTGGATTTTCTATTTGTATTCTTCATATAGATCTGACAATCCTGGTTGTATTCAAAGATTGTCCTTTGGGGTCCAAGGTTCCCTCTCCTAATACTTATATTTATTTATTTTGGCATTTACGAAAGCGAGTGCTATCTTTTTTTTTTTTTTACGTGCGCAAAATCCCCACGGATACCTCCCCACCGGAGCCGGTGGAGGAGGTTATGTCGGACACGAACCGACTAAAACGCACGCCACCTGTGGGTCGTTTTGGTTGCCGAAGGTGAGGTTGACAGGCATATCCCTCCCACCCCGGCCGACCCAGGGCCATCTCTCACGATCTGGCCCTCTTCTCGGGTGTGGGGACTACAGAGTCCCCAACTCGTCCCGGAAACGGGGAGGCGCGCCACGCGCGCCACCGCCGCGGCCTGTTTCTGCCAGGGTGACAGGCGGCTTCACCTGTCACCCCCAGGCCGGCGCTCATGGGGGGCGGAGGCGCAGAAGGAGGCGCCGGCCGCCCACGCATCCGCGCAGCGAACCATCGCCGCGAGCAAGGTGGAGAGCGTGAGAACCCTCACTCCCAGGGCCGCCACAAGCTCCCGCCTCGGCGTCTCCCACGCCGGACACTCGGTGAGCGTGTGCGGACCTGAGTCCTCGCTCGCGTCGCAGTGATGGCACTCGGACGTTGGCTCTTTGTGCATCCGACGCAGATACTTTCCGAAGCATCCGTGCTCAAAGCGAGTGCTATCTGAATATTTAGGTATACTATTGATTGATGGCACTTAGTGGAATTTGTTGTTACACATGTTGAGAACTCATTTGTACTTTTTCCACAGTACTTTTTATTATAAACGGAAAAATTCGCAGACGATATCATTGCGAGAGAGGAAAAACTCGAAATAAAAAACTTCTACCAACCCGTCTGGCCAGTGTGGAAACAGTAGGCCAAAGCCTCCCGATATTGGGAGAGGCGTATGTCCAGCAGTGGACGGCAATAGGCTAGTTGATTAATGATTGATAGATTTTTTATTAGACCTGACAGGTGAAACAACTGTGATTTTAAAACTTTGAGGATGCCGTAAGGCTAAACTGGTCTGCTCTAATAAAAAAATACTGTAGAAAAAGTACAAGTGTGTACTCAATATGTGCGACTGCTATCTGAGTTATCTAATCGCCCAACCTAAAGCAACGTCCGGAGATATTAGGGGATCCCCTGACATCCCCTTTCATAGAAATCTAATTTACATAAAAACAGAATTCGATATGCCTATCTTTTTGTCGAATAAAAAATAATTCAAATCGCGTAGCCGTTCTAGGTGACCGAACTAATATCTCCGGTTTATGAATTTTTCATATTATTAACTCCTCAGCCCCCAAATACAATAAAAAACTTACTTAACACCAAAAAAAAATACAAGAAAAATACATTAATAAAAATAATAACAACATTACACGTATTTGCTATCTGTACTCTCCCGGGATTATAGCCCTCCGAACTAGCTCGGATTCTTAGTAAATAGTGTGGCCCGTTGTACCCCTCTTTACTTCATGGTGCCCCTAAAACCATGGGTATTCAGTTTTGAGGATTTAGTACAAGGGAACGTCGGAGTGCATGTTGTGGTTGAAAGGTATTAGCTTTATTTTTTTGACGTTGAAAGGTGCTTAAGATTGTTTTGGCAGAAATGGACTTTGAAGGACTCTGTGGAAGGGAAGTAAAAAGTTTCGTTCGGGATTTTAAAGTTTATCTTTTTTTTTATACCACTTAGGTGGCAGACAAGCGCACGGCCCACCTGATGGAAAGTGGTTATCGTGACCTATGAACGCGTATAACACCAGGGGAGTCACACCTGTGCTGCCGACCCTGTAAGAACAGAGATTTTCTGTGCCGTCAGTGCAGAAAACAAAATCAGAACAACCTTTTGGTGTTTCCCACTGACAGCACAAAAACTCTCCGCTGAGCTCTGGCTACCCTACTCACCGCCGGGAACACAGCACTAGGTTATTATAACCGCGGTATTCTGTAACCTGCTCAATTGGAATGGAGATACCATTGTATCAATAATGGAGTAGGCAAAAACAAAATTGAAATGAAAATCATGATTAATACGCATGGAGATTAAATAAACAATTTTGGTGCAATGTATCTTTAATTCTGTCTTATATGAATATCAAATATTTGATATGGTTGACTCATAGACTCATAGACTCTTTGTCACATTGTGTTAACATGAAATAGCATATCAGAAATTCTTTAAAAATCATCCACAACCTGACGCATATTTTCAAACAGCGTTCGGAAAATCCTACTCAACGTCAACATTCCTATAGCAAAACTGTGTAGTACAACGCGAGCGTTTTGAATTCTTGCATAATTTTGATGTAAGCGACCAGTGATAACGCTAGAACGCACTTGCATTATAATAAAGTGTAGTTTTTATGTCCATTGATAGCTGGGTTTTAAATGGTATAACAACACGCAATGGAGACATTTTTGATGAAAATGCTGTCAGCTGTGGCATAAAGGTGGCTATTGACTTGAGCAGTGATATGTAGAATTTTGATTGTCATGAAGAGCTGTTGCAGTTTTTTATATTGCTTAGGTGGTAATCAAACATTGCCCGGTCAGCTTACTTAGATAAGTATTTAGTACTGCTATGATTATCATTGGTTAATCACGCCTTTTTTGGTTTAGAATTTATAAATACTGATAAAAGCAATATTCATTATCTTAGTATTAAATTTATCGTGATATTTACCATGTTATATTGTTCTGAGTTTCCGATATTTCGGAGGATCATGGTGCTTGCAACAGCGCCGAAATATCGGAAACTCAGAACAATACAACATGGTTAATATGCTGATAATTTTAATACTAATGTGAGTGACCACCGCGGTAGCCTAGTGGTATGGGTAATGGACTGCTGAGACGAGGTCTCGTGTTCGATCCCAGGTTTTACCATGGCACACACCAATGACTTTACGATGCTTTTCGAAGTTATGTGTGTATTTATCGCAGGTTTATAAGTGCCCGGTTAATGGCAATAGGCTCGCCACCATTACATTGGGACCTAAGCATAAATTGGTGAAATGTGGGTGCTAGCACCTCTGCCTACCCCTTCGGGGATATAGGCATGAGTTTATGTTATGTCAGGTTATGTTATCATTTTCGGAAATGAACCAGTCTAAAAAATGTCCCGTATAAGCTATTCAAATCATATTTTTGTACTCGTAATGTCTGTATAGACATTTCTGTCTGTTGATATCATTAGTTATTTGCTACTTATAATGGCTAATATCGATATTTCTCGAAAATCCTCCCTAGCCACTCTCCAAATAGACGTCAATTTATTCAGTAAATAGACGAAATTCACCAATCTCCACTGACAGGAACTAATACGCAAATATATATTTAGGTGTAGGCACCACGGTCTTCAAATTGGATCAATTAAACAATTTACCTCACGGAAACGGAGCTGATTTAACTAAGTTTATCCCAATGGTTTCTGTTCTATTAGATTATATTAATTAGACTTTTAAGTGAGCTATATTGAGAAGGAATAGTAGCGATCCTATTGCCACCAACTAGAGTACATGGTAACAGTGTTATAGGTTGAAAAATTTTGAAGCACAACCCGGTGGAGTTTTTTATCTTTTAGGGCGACGGTGGTAATGTATGGAATTAAAAAAAAGTCTTTATCGCGACTTCCCTTTCAGAGCAAGGCAGGAGGAATCGAGTGATAGGGACCTCGTGCCACTGTTCGGTTCTCAGTTTCATCCATATTAGCATAGAAAAAAATACTTTTCTGATCCAGACATCTGCTACTATCGAAGCGATGGAGTGAAATCATTTTCATAGTATATTAAAGTGAAGTCGTTTTAGAAAAAAAAAGTATATTAAAAACTGAGCACGATACTTGTGTATATTCAAAGTATCAAGGTTGCAACCAAGAACACGAACTACTCGATGGTAAGTTTTTATTATACCTCTTAGGTGGCAGACAAGCACACGGTCGCCCTGATGGGAAGTGGCTACCGTAGCCTATGGACGGGGCGTTACATTCGCGCTGCCAACCCTGAATAAACCTTCTAATGCCTCTCTTGAAGAACTTCCTTGTAGGCACTTGGGAAAACCGCTGCAAGGAGATCATTCCATAGTTTCTGTGTGTCTAAGTGGTAGTAAATTCCGTTTATTCCATTCCATTCCATTTATGCCAAAAGTATCACTCACGTGGTACTAGAAGAATATAGCACTTTAATTCCATATTAAAATAAGGAATAGGAGGTATTTTCGTCCAATTCAGCAGTCCGACTGGGGAAGTACCTCCGCCCTATAGAATACCGTGGCCATAATAACCTTGTATTGTGTTCCCGGCGGTGAGTAGGGTAGCCAGAGCTCACAGGAGAGTATTTGTGCTGTCAGTGGGAAGACTAAATACTTGTCCTGGATTGTGTCTTCTGCACTGACGGCACAGAAACTCTCTGTTCTTACAGGGTCGGTAGCACGGGTGTGACTCCTCTTGTGTTGCACACGTTCATAGGTCACGGTAACCACTTTCTATCAGTTAGGCCGTGTGATTTTCTGCCACCTAAGTTGTATAAAAAAGATTCACTCACGTGGTACAAGGATAATATAGCATTTAAATTCCATATTAAAATAAGAAAAAGAAATTTCAAAGATGGATGCTAAAAAAAATTTGCAGTAGCAGAGTATATGTCTTTTTATCACTATTACACAATCACAACTCTGAATCTAAAACTATCGTAATAAATACAAGTCAGCACTACACTAATTGTCGAAATTCCATCATAATTAGTCTCTGGTCGATCCAATCAAGGATCAAAGGGTCCAATGTGGTCCGGTCGGTCGCCCACCCAGATTAATACAACGGTACGTCGGGATTGGTACACTGGTTAATATTTATTTTGCTGCCTTACTATTTGAGCAAACTGTAGTCGGTGTTTACACGAATTGCCGTACTTTTGGACGATTATGTCAATATTCTTCATCAGCCGAACGATAATCCCAGTTGGAAATTATGATTGTGTTTTTAGAGTTCTGGTTTCTCCTGCTCTTCCTTTTATTAGTTTATTTTGGTTTTTATGAAAGCGAATAACATTTTTGCGGTCGAAGATAACCTTAATTGAGGTAGAAGAGTGGCTTACGGGCTTCAATAGATGCTCGCATGATAATTTATAAAATCTACACTAGAAATACGGTAGCTTAGTGGTACGGGTAAGTGACTGTTGAGACAAGGTCTCGGGTTCGATCCCAGGTTTTACCATGGCACGCACCAATGACTTTTCGATGCTTTTCGAAGTTATGGTGTGTATTTATCGCAGGTAAAGTTAAGTTAAGTTAAGTGACCGGTTAATGGCAATAGGCTCGCCACCTATTACATTGGAACCTAAACATAAACTGGCGAAATGTGGGTGCTAGCACCTCTGCCTACCTCTTCGGGGATATAGGCGTGAGTTTATGTTATGTAGAAATATTACTCACTGGAGAGTTTTTGTGCTGTCTGTGGGAAGACCAAAAGCTTATCTAGCTTTGTCTTTTACACTGACGGCACAGAATCTCTTGTGCTTACAGGGTTGGCAACGCGATTGTAACTCCCTTGTGACACACGTCTATAGGCCACGGTAACCACTTTCCATCAGGTGGGCCGTGTGCTTGTCTACCAACCAAGTGGTATATAAAACAAAATATTTAGACTTGCATAAAGAAGTATAAACAAGCTAACTCCCTTAATGATAGATAGGCCTTAGACTTGCAGCTATTATAAGTAAGAAAATAGAAAAGTATTTCGAAGTCCATTATCTTGATCGAACAAGTAACAAGTCTCGATAACTATCTGGTAACAGCTGGAACTAATATCTATCTACGTTATTCTAGAATTCCTCTTACCAAAACATTCAACATCACATACACTATAGATGCACAACTAAACACAGAACTTAGAACCTATGCATTGTAACACACTATTGCACAATGCTCACCTCATTTGGTTTGGAGATTCCTCTCCTTGTGGATGCAACGAGGGGCCTGCGGCGTTGTACTAAGTACGAATGTTTTGACTACCAGGGTCGATCAGAAGCGGGATATATCCTGTGTTTGATTAGTGTACCTACACTAGTTGTTGGTTAGAACAATGTATTGTAATTGGCCAGTCTTCCCACGCTCGCTAAACCATACTAGATTTTGTATTGTCTACTTTGAATTGGTTTTATTAACGTAATAAAGTGAACATTGACTCCTCAATATGTTAAATTAACCTTTAAGTGCATACTGATATAGAATTGTTCTCTTTATGTTTTTTAAATTTTAACGAAACTAAAGCTATTTTATTATTTTTATATGAATTTTCATTGTTGGTCATCTGAATAAAATACATTTTCATTTAAATAATGCCTTAGCCTATTATTAAATTTTAAGTAGGTATGTTAATTCTCTTATGTCTTTGGTGATTGTATTGTAGACTTTAACGATCATGTATCCACAATATTGTACATGTATTGAGTCCCGTGAAAGTGGTTTTTGGCATCCATGCTTTTCACGAACATGTCTGGATGGTTTTTTACAAATAGGCCTACCTCAAGAATATACATTGACGCCAGTGATTTGGATTTGATAGTCCGTGATTTGATAGTCCAGTTCCTCCGTAGTTATGGTCCTTGCAACAGCGCCGAAATATCGGAAACTCAAAACAATGAAACATGGTAAATATCCCGTTTATTTTGATACTGATGTAAATAAAATTGATTTTTTGATTCTTTGAATGGCTGGTCTACTATATGGTATATCTTTATCGCTAGATAATTCGTATGCAAACAGTTCTATTCTTTACCCGATATATAACATAATAATTCATACAACACAGTTATGAGAAATTCATATTGTTGACAGATCCATTTTACAATGTCCACGCTGAAATCCGTTGTGTCTGAACTGCGAAAGTCGTGTGTGTGAACGTCTCAAACATTTAAATAAAATATACATCATTGTATTGCCTCTTTGCAATGTATGCACGGTTTCAAAGCATGCATTTAAAATCATGAGGCATATCCTACACGACTGTAGTATATCAGAATACTGTATCACGGTTTTTTATGATGCAATTGGTAAAAACATGGCGAGACTTACTTACTTTCAGTAAAAAATTAGGTAATAAACCAAGCGGTCCGGAGACTCTTTTCTTTGCCGCACTACCAAGACCTGCAATTCACTACCAGATTTCCTTCTCCTTCTGTTTCCTTCTTCCTACAGTCCCGGGTTCTATAAGCTGGGTGTGAAAAAGCATCTGATGAGGCCGCCAAGCCGAGTGCCATTGTAACATTACTTAGTGTCTGTAGTGGTGACCCTCTTTCCTGAGATTTTGCCTTTAGCTTACCATCAGGCGAGGTGAAATTAAATTGACGTGTCCTAGATTAAAAAAAAAAAAATCATGGGTTCAAAGTTCGATGTGAAGGCTTAATATAAAAAAGTCCCTGGTGTTATAATCAGTCATGATGGAAAACCGCGTGGTTTTAGCCGGTAAGATTAAAACATAAAACCATTTCACCCTCTAGTACAGGTGCCTGGAGTACCCACACGTCAAAAAGGATAATTTTAAAGCCCCGTTCGTTAAAATGAACCTTGTCACTATAGTTTACATTACACCTCAATATTACATTACACCTCGACATTACATTACACCTCGACACTACTCTTCCATTTTCAATGTAACTGAGTTTCGAAGAGCTCTAAAACAAGATTATAGTAAGGCGATTACAAACTAAGTGCAGACTGCAGTTCGCTATAATATGTAATTGTTTATTGAATTATTTATAACAATAAAATCATCCCTGGCGTAGGGGATGAGTCATTTTTTGGGGTTGTAGGATTATACTCAGATAATTGTGAGGATACGTTATTGATTTTGGCAGCTGTCGATTTTATTACGCTGCTGCGGACAGTATTTTTTGGGTTCTGTATTATTGTACTTAGGTATTTCTGTTAAGCTGAAATCAGATGGTTCACTCGGGTAAATGCTTAATTTTTCTTTCAATCTATGTTCACACGGCTTAAGCTGATATCAGATATAATTCAATATTCATTTATTTCAATATGTATTCAGAAGAGGTCGTGTGTGGTCGTGGAATTTAAACGCAACACAGAGAAAAATTAAAGTGACCCATGAAATCCGTCGTTTGTTCAATAAGTGTCCAGACCTATAATTTCAATTCAATCAGAGCGATATCGATAGTGAAAGACACTAAATGCCAAAAGTGAAAAATCAAACACAGTTGGATCTTTTCATCAGTGAAATCAATCGGCATCAATGGAGTCATTTTATGTTCAAATGTGTCACTTCGAGTGATAGATGAAAAATTAAAGACGAAATAAGACAGAAAGTGAACTGTCCTGTATCAGTATTAGTACATTAGATTTATACTGTTTGGAACTAATGGTTCTATGTACGAGATAGACTCTGACAGGCTGTTTAGAAACGATTGACAATCTGAAACATAGGTATCATTCATCAAAATCGGTTCAACAGTTCAGTAGTCTTCACATACAAGTCAAAAACATTACCCTTTTAAGCATCGCCACTGTCGGTTAAAATTAATACTATCAGAAGCTCCAACCAGGCCTAACAACGGTCAATGAGGCGACCCTTCTAAAATAAAATATACATTTTAATAAACTGTCTTTTAAAATCTACACCAAGGGCTACAAAACTTAATTACCAACTATTGTAGAACATCGTCAATCATTTCTCACGAGCCAGCCGTTGATGACGTCATGCAAACAAAAGCCCATGATTGGTCCAAACGGTGTCACGTGACCGCCACGCGCCAACTCGTTCGAAATTCGAAATTAGACTGAGGGCTCTTTTCTGACAGTCGACGTCGTTACAAGCGATTTGAAAAAGGAATTTGCATATTTTTCTTTGTAAATGTACCTTGTTGGTGTAATCAAATGCTATGGTAGTCAAATATAATGGTTTTGAACCAAAATGGCGGTATAATTGAGTCCGAAAATTGATCGTAATTGCCATTTTAGTCTAGGACTAGGCTCTAGACTCATTAAGGCGATTTTAGTAGGCATTTAAGGAATAAGGATTAGGTAAATTCATCGAAATACTGTGAGAGCTTTCGGTCCGAAGTTAATATTACACTTTCTTCCATTTGATTGGTTACATTTGGTATAACTACACAGCATCAAAATCTTTAACGCAAACTTCAAACACTGAACAAAACAAGCATACAACTGATTTGCAATATCGTGCAAATATTTGTGTACACTATTTGCACCCTCTGAAGTTCTGCCTACCCTCCGAAGAGTTTACTTTAATACCTAACGCCTAAGCAAACTTCGATAGTACAGGGATGTCAATAAGGGATGTTTGGTGACGAATTAAGGGTGGAGAAAAAACGCGAAATGTGACTTTGACATGACAAGGGAAACTGTTTTGTTTGATGGAAATTATTTCTTGGAAAATGTAGTTTTTATTTTAGCAATGTCAACAATGGACAATATGTCACTAGTAGTTTTAATAATGGCAATCAAATGCCTTAAATTACGTGAATATCACCTGTCAAAGGCAAATTATAATAGGTCTATATTACCCAAATGAGTTGAGATGGGTTTGTCTAGGAACGGGGTAGGATGTTCCTGTGACCAGGCAAGGTGATCACGCCTGGCGGGCCTTAAGTTCTTTATCTGTGAGGATATGAATGAATATGGAGACTTTCCGCGTTATCTTTTATTTATTTGATTATGTGAATCTTGTCTAATACTAATAATAGGTCTTTACATATAAAATTGCCGTTCTTTTTGAAGAAATTGGAGGAAACCCAATTTTCAGTACTAACATTTTTGCATTTTTTTAGGAATGACAAATCCAAATTTTATGTTTTTTTTTGTGTATGAATAAGACAACGTTAAGCTAACAAACACTTACATTTTTGAAAAGTGACAGCTGTAAAATAGTAATAAGAAATTTATCAGCAAAATGGATAGCATTTAAGAAGTACTGTTTTTGAAGATAGAATTTAATTTATCAAGCGGTCAATGAAAACAAAATTTAATACAGGGTTGTAAAATATTGAAATCAACTTTCAAACAAAATATAAATAATGGAAATAGTTATTAAATTACAGGAATAACGAACTCATGAATCTGTAAGAAAATTTCGGCAATTTCATAGGTAAAGACCTAATATTAAAAAACGGAAGATTTTGTTTTTTTTTTAAACGCGATAATCTCAGGAACTACGAGTTTCAATTCAAAATATTTTTTTTGTTGAATAGTCCGTTTATCAGCAAAAGGTTTAGGTTATATATCATCACACTTAAGGTAGCGGAGCAGTGATCATAAATGTCAACAAATCCGGCAGATTCGCATACAAAATAACTTTGTTTTGTGCTCCCAGCGGTGAGTAGGGTAGCCAGAGCTCACTGGAGAGTTTTTGAGATATCAGTGAGAAGACTAAAGGCCTTTCCTGCTTTGTCTTCTACATTGACGGTACAGAAACTCTGTGCTTACAGCGTCGGCAGCGCGAGTGTGGCTCCTCTGGTGTTATACACGTCCATAGGCCACGGTAACTACTTTTCATCAGGTGGGCCATGTGCTTGTCTACCACCAAAGTGGTATAAAAAAAATATCTAAGTGTAAAATAACCTTATTTTATGAGTGAAATATGTGAAAATGGTCCCAGCAAGATCTTTAAGGTCCGAAGCAAGCTCACATACAAGGTGGTGCATCTACTCCACCTGTGTCTGGTGTACAATACAAGGCTCTGAGGAAGGTAAACTTTTCGGGTTTGGGAAGTCAGACGGTAGTTCTTCTCAACAGTATCAAAATAAACGGGATATTTACCATGTTTCATTGTTTTGAGTTTATTGTAAATATCCCGTCTATTTAGTGTATGTCCCGTTTATAGAGTGACCATGATAGTTTAAATACCTATAAGGTAGTTCTTCTATTGGCTAAATTAGTTTCATCATAAACCATACGCACCAAGGACTCTGTAGTTAAAGCCTCAGAAGATGATAAAAAGAGTAATTTTATGAATAAATACTCTTTTCAAACGAAACGTTAAAGTATGAAAAAGATACTAAATAATATTTAAAAAAATCTGTTATTTCTAAGCGAAGTTTTTATAATTTCTCCGACGTAATCAATCAACGTCAAAGCCACTCAAAGACTCCCTCTCAACGTGAAGATATTATTTTTAACCGTCTGTAACCGACCTAATTTAAAAAGATATTCACTCAAAACAAACGGATATTATGAAGCTTTGGTACAGTTCAACCAGTTTATGACTTTATGGCACTCAAATGAGGGGCGTGGAATTGACAGAATTTAATGTTTTTCTCGTTTTTAATGTCTACCATGTCAGTTCTTTTGTTAACTGACTTTTAAAAGGAGGAGTTTTTCCTAAAAACTCAGGTTCAAAAACTAAAAAGAATAAAAGAACACAATAAAGATAAGAAAAAAATTACAGAATTTACTAATTTAGATTTATTAATCTGTTAGAAGTCGGTGCCTACTCAACCGGTTTGTTTGTTGTGCCTGAACTATTATGATGCATCTTTGAGACCCAAATCAACCCGCTTCCTCGTTGATGCACCTGCCGAACAACGGATAAGGTTCTGGCGAGAGTTTCCGTTTTGGTGTTTTGAAATACCATACCAAATAATAAAATTTTCACTTCAAAGTTCTATGATATTTGGCTTCAGTTTGCTATAAAAACTATACAGTGTAGTGCTGTCGTGTATAGGGAATGACAGACAGAGCTGACTACGCTGCCTCTTACTTAACTCGTAAGTCAACGAAATGCTACATTCCAAACATATTTATTTATTTCCTCATTCCTATGGGAGCACGAGTGCATTTGCAGCCCGTTATGGTCCGTGCACACTATGCGACATGTCTAGGAATTACGTGCCTGGCAATATAATGCACGGTGCATTAAAATAATAGAGAACGAAGGTTTTCCTGAGCTACGGCCACTGCTTGAAAATGTGTATGAAATTTAAAGTGTTCGTATCAAATTTATAGAATGTGTATGAAGTTTTCTGGTGTAATTTCTTTATGCATATTCGTACATTGTATCGTATGAATGTTTGTGACGTGAGTTATTTAAATGTAATACGATTTTTGAATAACATTCTTCGTTGAAACGTTTTTATCTTAACTGACATTATTCCTTAATCAAAAGTCTTGGTTGTATAGTTTTTTGTGTCAATAGGATAAGGTATAGATAGAGAAAAAAACAGACACACACACACACATATAGCATGCTTAATATATCTTAATCGATAGCATAATTTGTACCAAAACCAATTATTCTGTAATTTACTTCTTGAGGACAATATAGTTATAGTGTAATAGTGGAATCCAGGCAGGTAGGACACGGCGGTATTTCCGCCCAATTGAGCAGTCCGACTGGGGAAGTACCTCCGCCCTACAGAATACCGCGGCTATAATAACTTTGTGTTGTGTTCCCAGCGGTGAGTAGGGTAGCCAGAGCTCACTGGAGAATTTGTGCTGTCAGTGGGAAGACTAAAGGCTTGTCCTGCTTTGTCTTATACACTGACAGTACAGAAACTCTGTACTTACAGGGTTGGCAGCGCGACTGTGACTCCTCCGGTGTTACAAACGTCCATAGGCCACGGTAGGTAACCACTTTCCATCAGGTGGGCCGTGTGCTTGTCTGCCACCTAAGTGGTTTAAAAAAAATACCTGCGATCCACTACCTGATTCTGTATACCTTAATTTGTGCAAACACTATATTTTGTAATATGGTTGTTGGTGAGAAATATTTTTTTTTTTTAAGATTTTTTATACAAAATACAACAACAATAACTTCACAGAGTCCGCAGAAAGTAGGATTTGAGTTTGAACTTAATATTAGTCGGTGATATTCCTTAAATCGGAGGGTAGATGGTTTACAAAGCGAAGCAGTATATATGTAGATGTTCAAATATATCTTGTTTATTCAGCATTGTCGAGAGCTACTTTCAGCAGTGTAGTGCGAAGTGAGCGTTAGGTGTGTCGCTGTGCGCGCTGATAGATTGTCGGCGCAGAAATGAGTTTTAAATTACTAGTTTCCGTCTGAAATTGAGATGTATAGTGCGATCCGTTTTCGTACGGACTTTGTTGCTGCTTCCGTGTTGCGCTGGAAGTAAGGAATAGTTATTTAAACGTAGAGAATACACATTTTTCGATACATTTTTTTTATACCACTTAGGTAAAAGACAAGTACACGGCACATTTGATGGAAGTGGTTACCGTGGCCTATGGACATGTGCAAAACCAAGGGAGTCACACTCGCGCTGCCAACCCTGTAAGCACAGAGAATTTCTATGCCGTCAGTTTAACAAAGTAGGGTAAGCGTTTGGTCTTCCCACTGACAGCACCAAAACTCTTCAGTGAGCTTTGGCTTACCTACTCTACCGCTTGGAACAAAACACGAGGTTATTATGGCCGCGGTATTCTATAGGGCGGAGGTACTTCCCCAGTCGGACTGCTCAATTGGACGGAATTTTTTTACGATTTTACGTTTTATCTGGACATACTGTATCTATTCGCGTTTAATTATGAAATCAGCATTAGCAGGTTGAAGAATATTATAATAATGTGCCTTATTGTAATTATCGTTTGTATGAAAGCTACAATAAGTTAGGCATTGTTGCTATTAACTCTTTGGATTGATTGAGTAACACACATTCATTCAAACATTCATATTTATTACAGTAGTAAAATCAGATTGTAAAATTATTTTCAAAAAGTTTCACCATGGCACACACCAATGACTTTTCGATGCTTTTCGAAGTTATGTGTATACTTATCGCAGGTTTATAAGTACCCGGTTAATGGCAATAGGCTTGCCACCTATTACATTGGGACCTAAACATAAACTGGAGAAATGTGGTTGCTAGCACCTCTGCCTACCCCTTCGGGGATATAGGCGTGAGTTTATGTCATGTTATGTTTCATTTCAGTTTAAAGTATTATTTAATTCAAAGACTACTGGTTTTGCTCGTTTTTTCTTTTTTTTGGTGCGCTTAATATTTTCTTACAACGAACTGTTTAGACGAGTAATTAAAGAAAAATATGGCGAAAGAAATAAACTTCACACAACAAAAAAGAGAAAGCGAGCAAAACCAGTCGTGTCAAAACGACCATCATAGTGTGCCGCAACTACCTATAGTGAGTTTTTAAAGATATCCTAATAAAAGATAATATCTTAATCTCATACAGATAGACATATCAATAAATATTGTGAGGGTAGACAAATTAAACACTCGCCCACGAACCGCAGACGTTTACTCAAGTTGGCTCAAGGGCGTGTCAAACGCGCGTGACAGCTGTCAAAATGACAGCTGACATGTTGACAGGTGTGAACCGTAGCGAGTTTGGACAGTTATTGAGTGGGGTGTGTTGTTGTATGTTACATACGAGTATAATAGAAAATCTTATTTTCTTTATATAGCTTTTCTTAAATTTAAGAGTCAGGGTTGCGACCTAATTTATATCATGCACTTTGAATCTTGGGATCCAAACCTTACACTATGGATTTCGGGATCTGTTTTCCTACTATTTCTCTTTAATTGGCTTTTATAGACGTTTATGTGAGCAACTGCCATTTCAATCCCCAAACCCAAAAGGAAAGTTTGCTCCTGTGCATCATCTGTCAATCAACAGATGACAACATCACCTGCTTACCCCTAAGACCTTGGTTAGACACCAAGAAGGTTATTTCTTCATTAACTATCTCTTCCCAATTGATTTACTTGCAATTTAATCATAAACTGAACCATTTCCCGCATTTTAAAATCACGTTCAAAAACCAACACATTATAAAAATACACATCTACTGAAATTCGGGCATTGAGCTGAGTGACGGCGGAAACAGACGAAAATAACCGAAACCGTCCACTTCCTTTCCTATACTTCTTTTATTTTGTCTCCAAAATGGAGGGCCTTGTGTACTCGTCACGCCAGAATTGTTTCACTAATTTGTAGTTTTCTTTACTAATGGACGAACGATTTTTAATCTCGTTTCGAGTGTCTCTTGGTGAATATTAAGAGACTGGGAGGTTTTTAAACGGATCTGTTTACGAGGTTTTTAAACTTATCTGTTGTGAAGTAAATTACGTTTGAAGGAAGTTATTGAACTGTATTTAAGAGTCTGTTAAGATGTGGGTTTATTAGTTTGTAAAAATGATAGAAATATGGAGAAGGAAATTCATAATAACTTTTAAACTATCGCGTTTCATGATACACAATAATATTAACTGCAATTAACACCATCATGGTATTCGTGGTATAGGTAAATACATACCTTTGTATATATACAATATATATATCTTAAATAAACAGAGATTTATGTGGAAAAAAAATTAAGGTCATCGAAATGTGGAATTAGCATACACTCCTGTCTACCCCTTCATAGAAATATAAGCGTCACTATGTAAAGAAATACACATAAAAATTCCATAACAACTTTTATTACGATCCTTGTTTATTATACCAGCTCTCCCTTCCAAAAGTAACCGTCCCATCAAAACTCAATTGTGAAACCAAACAAATGCATGTTACTTCCATTTAAGTGGTGTTTAATACAACTACATACGAATCGGGACTAATTCTCGGTAGCCCTGAAATAGATCGGGAAGGGAACTTTGACTATTTCTGTACTTATATGCGAGAGATGAGCAGAAGTTTAGATCAGTGACTTACGCGTCACGACACTGCAAAAGAACTTCATTTGCTGTAAGAAAAGACCTTATCATCAGCTAAACTAGTAGTCCTGTCAATGGGAGACGTCGCGAGCACTCTTTATTTCAGAACATAACATCATAAACTCATAAACTGACGCCTATATCCCCGAAGGGGTAGGCATAGGTACTAGCACCCACATTTCGCCAGTTTATGTTTAGGTCCCAATGTAATAGGTGGCGAGCCTATTGCCATTAACCGAGCACTTATAAACATGCGATAAATACACACATAACTTCGAAAAGCATCGAAGAGTCATTGGTGTGTGCCATGGTAAAACCTGGGATCGAACCCGAGACCTCGTCTCAGCAGTCCATTACCCATACCACTAGGCTACCGCGGTTTTCAAAACAGCATGTGAAGAATCATGTTCTTGATGTTTTCACCAAAAATAATCAAGATCCATTTATAAATAACGTAACAGCAAACTCCCAAATTTTGTTTTCCCATCTATTAAAGATACCTCTTGTAAGTTTTCTTTTATAAGGTTATATTTTAAATCATAGAACACCATTTTGGTGAAAATTTGTTTAGAAATACGTCCTCTGGATCGGAACTGACACACACAAAGACATAAAAGTCGAAAACAAAATCAGCCACCTAGCCGAAATGGAGACTCTGGTTTGCTTCGCTCGCTCGTTTAGTAAAATTATAATTTCAATGATGATCATTGTATCTACGAATACAGTGTTAAAGTTATAGAACCCACGACCCAGCGCAACGGTGGCTATCATAACCGCCACGCCACAGAAGCTAAATATACAAGCTTATTTTACCCTAAATATTCTCTGAACTATCTCTCTATAACTTTTGAACGATATGATACATTTCTGTTTTCCGCTTCTGGTATCAAAACGGAAACTCAGTCTGGAACCCTTTGTGAGTCCCGGATTATCTTATCTTAAGGTGCAGATTTTTGCGGGCGAAGAAACGAAACTTGCACTGGTCGGCTGAGCTCCAATGAACTGGAGCCAACAAGATACGGCCAAGACTAATTTTCAATTAAAACTTCATCAAACTTTAAGTTGTTTGGAAGTTTGGATGCTGGTCCAAGGTAGTCTGTTAGCTGGTTCAAGAGAATAGTTCTGTATTAGAGTGATAAATGAAGGTCTTTTGCTGTCTACTTTTACATACATAGATATAATCACGCCTTTATCTCCATAGGGTTAGGCAGAGGTGAATTAACACCCACATTTCATATGCTTGGATTTACCCTGGTGGACTATATACCCTGATCTGAGTATTACTGTGCCTAGGAAAAAAGCCTTCGGTCTCAGTTATCATGGGAACAGCTATGGTGGTCGTTATTTAGTGGATAATTGAAACGGAACCGGCCAATGGTCCAGCAGTAGTGGCAGCAGTAGTATCTAATTCATTCATAGCAGTCCACCCACCAGGACCACCCCATCTCTTCCCATGCGGTGTCGTACAAGGCGACTAAGGCTGTTTAACATCAGAAAGATATATACAGCCCAGCATCAGCCTCAGATGCATGGCTCGAGTCAACAATAGTGCCCGGAAGACGACAATAGGCTCACCTCCTATTACGTGGGACCGAATTCATTGATTGGTGAAATGTGGGTGTTAATTCACCTCTGTCTAGCCCTGCAGGGATAGAGGCGTGATTATATGTATGTGTATAAGTGTGTACCAAAGAAGAAATCGCTTTCATTCCAAACTTGGACCACGCCAGTTAAAATCTTTCCTAAACTAACTGCTAGAAGCAGGTTCTAGGTAAATCTTATACATATGGCGTTAAATAGGTAGGTGTTTAATTATTTTAATAGCAAGTACCTTAAACATCGTAATGGGATGAAAATTGGAGTTAGTAATAATATATGATAGTATATCATCGTCTCAGGGTTAACTCTGGTTGACTGCATCCAAAGCTTGCACTGTGGAGCGCAGGGCTCCACTCTATCTCTTGATTTGACTAATCTTGGTTTTTGCCAGAGCCACACTGTCGTCTGGCTCCCTAATCCTGAGAAGGAAACATATGTTAGAGGTTCATTCTTTAATTAGTACCGGCTATCTGAAGCTGTTCACTTGTCAAAGTCAAAAAGCATTTGTTCTGTATAGAAGGCACATACAAAACGTCGTAAGGGCATGGGGCTCCGATAATTTTTTTTTTTCCTCTTAGTTGGCAGGACAAGCACACGGCACACCTGATGGGAAGCTGTTACCGTGGCCTATGGACGTATGCAAGACCTGGGGTGTTACACTCGCGCTGCCGACCATGAAAATTTGGTGGGGATTTTTACACATGTGATTGCACAATCCTCTAGCACAGTCTCAGTATAACGCAATATTAAAGTTATGTCTTTGTATGGTCGTTGGCAACCTTAGTACTGTAAAAAAATCTACACAATATTTAAAACTTTGCAGCTCTTTGTAGAAAACTAGTCGCAATAAATCATCTTCAATAGTTCAAAGTTTCGCATTGAATATTATAAAATTTTCTGTCCGAAGGAAATTGAAATTGTTTCAAGAGTTTGCCTCAGCATCCGCGAGATAAGTGTACATCTCGCTTGATGGTTCGACAGGTTAGTTTGTGAAAATGAATTGTGTAAATTTACATTTTCATAAATAAATAGGCACATATTCTAGCACACGCCCCACCTGATAGAAAGTGGTTACCGTGGCATATGGACGTGTGCCCCAGAAACATTCTAATGCTTTTTTTGAAGAACCATATTTTGTAGTTGCTTGGAAAAAACATGGCAAGCAGTTCATTCCATAGGTTAAGCGAGCATGGGATGAAATTCCTTTCATACTTTACAGTGCGAATGTTAATACCTCGTCTGTCAAATGTGTCAGGCCTACAAGTGACAGATCGTGACAGCTAAACCCGGAATTGTTATAACAACATTCATCAAAATGAAATAACATGTATCCAAATGTAAAATCCATTATCGTAGATAAAAATAATATAAAAGATAGATTTGAACGAATTCTCCTTATCGACGAGGCGGAAGTGATGCGTTGGGGAATAGGATAAAAATCCAATTTGGAAGAGTCCAGTTGGCAGTGACGTCAGCTGTGCTGTGACGTAACGTCCGTCTGTCATACGCGCTTGACGTGATGATGGTAATCGGTCATATTGAAAATCGAATGAAAGTTCTATGAATGATTTGAAAAAAGAACAATGTTATATTTTCGTACTGCAAAATTTTCTTTCACGTTATTTTGTTTATACAGAATATTAGATATGTGAATTAGACTTGGCTTGACTATGAGTTTAGTTGATTAACCGACTAAAGATTGCCGTTGACTTCTAAGATTCTACAAGATTGACTTCTATGCATCCTAATAGAACTTAACCGGACCAGAACAAACATTAGGTGACCGAGTAGAGAGTAGAGAAAACAATCACGAGGCGAGAATTAATTTTGAATATGGAATTTGGAACGGAACGTTGAACCTAGTTAAACGACATAATTTTGACACCTATTTGTTTAAACATAGGGTGGCTTTTTGTAATATCATCTACATGACAGCTACAAATCTTGCTCATTTATTGGTGATTTTTCGAGATATCATTTTTTTTTAATTCTCTACAGCCAGTCTTGCAGTATGATATGGAACTGAATGCTATACCGTGGTCCCTCTTTTACTTTTATATACTGACGATGTTCTGTCTTGTTCCAGCGCGAGGGTGCTGCCCGCAGCGATGCGGAGCGCGAGAGACGCGCGCGCGGCGACTGGGAGGCACGAGCGCGCGCCGCTGAGGCAGACGCCGCTCGCCTCGCCGCGAAACTCCATGCCGCACAGCGAGAGATTACCAGGTAACAATCAGCATAATTATGATGACTATAATGAATGGCCAATATCTTGACAAAGTACTCTAGCTACAGTAGCTACACAGAATATGTTGTTAGATCTCATTAGTGGTAAGCCAAACGACCAACCATAGATTATATTAAACCAATGTCGGGCGCACTGTTTCGGTCATTGGTTGATCAGTCCTTTCATTGATTTTTTGTATAGTTGACATTCAGGTTTACACATTACCAACTAGGTCAGTCATGAATGTGGTGACCGTTACATCGTCAGACCTCTCCCCCTAGATAAGTGGTAATTTTTTGACTAATAACTATTCTAGATAATAATTATGGATAGACACATATTCTAATATAATGACAGTTAGTAGTTACTGAACTGATAGATTATCAGTTCATCAAAAAAAAGTTTGAAACTAAAAATCGACCACCGAAAAACTATTAAAAAAATATATAAACGAACACGGCTAGATATTTTCTTGTTTAGTACTTCTTCAGTACTCGGGTTTTAGTTTTAAACTTGTTTTTTATTTTATATTATTTTAGCTAGCAATAGGTATAATTTATACTTATTTGAAATGTGCTCATTAATTCCTTTCAGTTGATACTAAACACAACATATTTATATCAAATTTATTTTTTAACACAGCACTTTATGACCGCTAGAGGGCGCCACATTAGATTCAGTGACACGTTATATAGCCTGTAACCAGCGGACGACTAAAATGCTTTTAACAATACCTCATTTATCCAGTTCTAATAAGTGGTTAAGGAGCTATGAGGGAACAGATGAGCCTACAAACATACATACATTACCCTGTCAAAATCATAACCCTCGTTTTGCTTCGTCGTAGTCGGTTAAAAAGAGACTGCAAGAGAAAAACTTAATAAGAATATTTAGCATCAACACAAGAACTAAAACACTAACAGTATTGTCTACAAACTGGATATTAAACACAAAATAAAAATATAAAGAGCAAATAACCACTAACGAGATTGCGGACGCTTCAGCCGGCGCTATTAACGCGCTCAGTCGGCACCAATTAAAATATTGCCCTTTACGAACAATTCGTGTTCAGATATATCTGAATATTAGGTTCGTTAGCGGACTCACCGTAATCATTGGGAACTTTCGCTGGATTTGCAGGGACGGACTCAGAAAGCTTTTTTAAAGTGCAAAAATCCCCTCGGATACCAGCCGGTGGGAGAGGTTATGTCGGACTTGAAAACGCACGGCGTCTGCAGGTCGTTTTTGGTTTCTTTTTATGCAACTTAGGTGACAGGCAAGCACACACGTCCATATGCCACGGCCACCACTTTCCAACAGGTGGGCCGTGTGCTTGTGTGGCATACAGGAGGTAGAAAAAAGTTATATAAAAAGTCCTGAAAAAAAAATTGAAATTATTTGTTAAGCCTGAATAAAATCAATTAAATTTTTCTACAAATTTAATTTTAACTACGACACCTTCTATTTCGAATTCACGATCGCTATTACATTTCGGTGTAAATGAGTAACCAAAAACCGCAAGTAATTAACACTTCATTTACTTAATTATCGGGCTTCGAAAACCGAACCCAGACATCCTTTAAAGATAATGATGATTACCAAAGTGCGACCTTGAACTCGAAAGCAGGATAATCATTAGGGCCTTCATAACCTTTTATTTTACTACTGAGGTTCATAGAATGGACATTTTGGACAAATGATAATTGAAATGACTGCTATTACAGCCTACTAGTAACTGTGAGTGTTAAGGGTGGACCAGCTGCCATTCCGAAGCCGTTATTTTGTCGATTAGAAACTAGCTTAACTTATTCGGTATTTGACTGACAAGTCAAATTAAACACTTTATACTAAACGTCAAAACGGTAATTTGTAAGAAATTTTGTATAAAATAAACAATTGTGACGTGTTAATTTTTATCTGTCAAATAATATTATAGGATGAATGAAGAAAAATAAAAAACAAATAAGAATAGCGACAACTTTTTTTGCTGTTTTGCCATTCTTAACGGACCGCGGTGCCTAGGTATGGGCTGCTGAGACGAGGTCTCGGGTTCGATCCCAGGTTTTACCATGGCACACACCAATGACTTTTTGATGCTTCTCAAAGTTATGTGTGTAGTTATCGCAGGTTTATAAGAGCCCGGTTAATGGCAATAGGCTCACCACCTGTTACATTGGGACCTAAACATAAGCTGGCGAAATGTGGGTGCTAGCACCTCTGCCTACCCCTTCGGTGATATAGGCGTGAGTTTATGTTAATGTTTAATGCCATTCTTAATATAATAACCTCAATTAAATAATTTATTTTATCGAGATTTAGAGTACCCAATTGCAACAAAATTTATTTATGGTTTTAAGCAATACTAGTAACCAAAATAACCAGTACACAATCATTAGGTACTATCTAATGAATGAATTTTAAATCAATCCTTTGATTACTTATCGAGTTTTGGAACCACAAACATATGACTGTATTTTTTGTAAAATAACTCTAATAACTAAATTAGCAGAATACCAACAAATCTTAAATCAAGTCAACCTTTTACAGCATTCGCGACACCAAAATTAGGGGTCTATAAATCCGTCTACCTAATTACGTCTCTGTACTTTGTTGTATAAATTGATGAAGCCATTCCAATTTCGATGTCGAATCGATGCCGTATCCACATCGTTGTAATGGTACTATTCGATTTAATGAGCCGTTTAAATCGAGAACTACAATCGATGTTATTGGCACCGTGATATAGTACTTTGACGTTATCTGACACTTTTACTTTACACTGGCACTTTCGATAAATTTGTTAAATTATTATTTAAAGGTTATTAGTGTCACAGTTGATAATTATTTTAAATAATATTATAATTGGTTTATTTCGCGGGCGCCATACGGCTTTCGCCTGTAACTCTAAATGCTTTATGAACCCATGTTTTATTTATCTCTCGTGAATTTATCGGAAATGATTGTATTAATTTTATATTTGTTTATAGGTACTTACGTTTGAATGAATGTAGTCCTATTTAAAAGCATACATTTATTTCATCTCTTGTGAAGTTGAATTTGGACCACCCATCTCTTCCCATACGGTGTTGAACAAGTCGACTGAGGGATAGGGCTGTTTAACATCAGACAGAAATATTTAGGCAAATAACAAATTACGCAGCTTTCATTTCCATAATTAAATAAAATTTTGAATAATTTCAATAAAAGAATGAACACTCATAAAGGAACTTCGGAAACAATTCGCGCCAAAAAATACATAATTCTAATTTCGAATAATTTAATATCGCAAATTAGAATCGGGAGAATCCGTTGATACCTATCGAGCTCACTTCGGTAATTAACGAAGTTCAGTTCCATTTTCGAATTTACGGTTCGGTACGGTAATCGGCCGGTGTCACTCGATGGCGATAAGCATTCGTCCGATTGGCCGATCGACCGTAACTTTTCGAAATACGAACTTCAGGATTTACGTTCCTAAGTCCGTTATGGATTTGACCCAATTTGTTCGGGACTCGAATTGAAATTGGATTTTTTGGGCCGTACGGACCCATCTATTTATTGGTTATGGAGGGCCTTTGTTGACTAAAAGGCACTTTGCACAGTGCTTATTTCGCATCTTTCACTGTTGGTATAAAAGTTAGCACCGCTGTCACTTAGTACATATTCACATCTACTTTAATATATTGTGTTTCGAAACACAATATCTCTCAGTAAGTACATGTGACAATTGAACTATAAATTACCGTTAGAGTAGACGCCATAGAAGAAAGTTAGAGGAGACAAAGAGTAAGGAGTGAAATAAAAGAAGGGATGTAAAGCCTAACGTCGATAGTCACACATTTTCAGTGAAAAGATGTAAGTTCCCCGGTTGAGCCAATATATCTGTTTTACAAAAAGGTTAGTTCTGTAACTAAGTTATTTTCATATTATTAAATTTTCCCCACTTCACCTTACTAAAATAAAATCAATAAAACCAATTACAATCCCTTTTTTTAAATGTTTTTTTAAAGAATGGTAGCACTGAAATTACTAATATTTAATAATGATTGGTGAATTGTGTGTGTTAATTCACCTCTGCCTATTCACCAACAACGATAAAATTACTGAACCATCCTGAAAATAGGCTGCATGTCAATCAAATACCGTGGGAACCAGCATCCGGTACGCAAAGACCTCGAAGGGTAGCAAATTCGATTCCTGAGTAGGGTAGTAAGAGGATTATTGCGGTCTAAAAAACACTGATACTGTTTGAATTTCCGTTTGTTTCGTTTCTAAAAGCTTTATTCAATAGCGTATAGAGAAAATAAGATTATTATAACGATGCTTAATAGTTACAGGAATGTTGTTTTATTTGTATTTCTACCCTACTGTCGGAAAGGGGAATAATGTACAATTCTCTCTAGCGCTGAAACTTTTATAGAGTTTCCGGCAGAGTAAAATTTGGGGTACCCCATCTCTTCCCACGCGGTGTCGTACAAAGTGACTAAGGGATAGGGCTGTTTAACATCAGACAGATAAATACAGCCCAGACTCAGTCTCAGATGCATGGCTCGTGTCAACAATAGTGCCTGAAATACGGCTGTAGGTTCATCCCCTATTACATGGAACTGAATACAATTATTGATGAAATGTGGGTGTTACTCGAATCTCACATTAAAATTGTTTCCTATCTTAATTGATTTGAATTTGAATAAATTAAAATGAAAAAAAATTAATGAAAAAAGGTTATTATAAAGTAGATGAGTATCTTGATAATAGAAAAGCGTTGTCAAACTAAGTCTCTAGCTTGACAGCACAACATCAATTTTATTGTAAAAAAAATAATTAAAAAAATAATAATCTAGTTCTCTGAGTTTATTGCTGGTATCTTCTCAGTAGAACTAACGTCCTGAACCAGCGAAAGAATCATTTTCTACATACATACATATAATCACGCCTTTATCCCCGGTGGGTTAGGCAGAGGTGATTTAACACCCACATTTCACCAACCATTGAATTCGGTCCCACGTAATAGGGGGTGGGCCTATTGCCATCTTCCGGGCACTATTGTTGACTCAAGCCTTGTATCTGTGCCTAAGTCTGAGCTGTATATATCTGTCTGATGTCAAACAGCCCTATCCCTTAGTCACCTTAAATCATTTTCTAATGGTTTATTTACATTGTTTAATATTTTTATAATATTTCTTGACATAATTGTAAAATGTTTACGTTCATATGTGCTCCTCCTTAACTGAATAAATGAAATTGATGTTTGATTCTTTGAAATGCTTTAAAATTTAATTCATTCAAGCGCTTACAATACCTCAAAAATATTATCCCACTGTACAGAGAAGAAAAAACCTTAAAATATTATATCTCAAGTTGCATAGGGATTCTTGTGTAGCGCTACTAGTCAGCTTACCCTCCCTTCCTCTCGCTCCAAACTGCTGTTATAAATTACCTAATCTCCCTACAGTATGGTATTGTTGAGTCGGCTCACGTACTTGCGGTAGGCTCACTGCTCGGTCTCCTATTTGTATGAGTGTGATATTCTCTTATCGATCTATTATACCTACTATATCGTTATTTTCTATGTTTTGTTTGACCCTTGTTTTCAGAATTATTGATATCAAAGATGTCTGTAAGAGATACAGCCAAGTTTTTCATATAATAAGTCTCTTAAAGTGATTATAGTGTGGCTCGCGGCTTTGCTCACGAGTAATTCTAATTCAATTCTCACAATCCAAGGAAATATATAAGGATAAAAGGTAACCGATGCATTATTTCAGATATTTTCAGAGATTTAGTCGTATACCAAATTTCAGCCTGATCTGTTCAGCTGCGTAACAACTGTCCAAACATCTACACTAGTATTATAAAATACACTAAAATAAAATAAAATAAAAAATTACATACATAATGCCAAATGCGTCATGAAATTCCTTCGCATCATCACCGACCGGTAACGTACCCAGAAGGCTGGCAGCATTGCCACGTTGAATGGCCATGCTTATAATAATAGTTTTTAGTTTTTAGTTTTAATTTCATTTAAGTATTATTATTTATATAAAATTTAAATAGGAAATAAATATTTTTGAACAGTATTATAAAAGTGAAGATCTGTACGTTTCTAACGAATAAACTCATAAAGTACATAACTGACTTTAAAAATTCTTTCACCAATTGAATGCTACATTATCTCTGAGTTTACAAGCTAGCTAAGCTACTTTTAATTCCAATTTTTCCTACGACTTAAGTGTGTGAAACCGCTGTGCAATGCTAGTATTTTATAGTTCTTAGGAAGATGGATGCCTCTAGGTGAATAGTGTCATGTTTTTATTTCCACTATCAATAGACACTGATTACAAGCCAATCAAGCACTTGCGTCCGCCCATAAACACCACGCAGTCGTATCAATATTCATATTCGGTATTCTTAAATCGATTTATCGAATGCCTCGTGTCGAACACGATTCGCAGCACGATTCCGATTTCGAATACGATTCGCAACCCTATGAAAATATATTATGCGAAGTCATAATAATTGTAATGTCATACTTATTTTACGCGGGAAAATTGAAATATATAAATATATACTTATGCTCACGCCTCCGAAGTAGGCAAAACTTTGTCCATAGAAGTAAGCATACTAGAGAGGATGTTTGGAAAGAAATTGTATCACCGTTTGCGGAGTATAGGACGCTGAGACTAGTGAAGAAATCATGAATTTTAGCGCCTTTACAGAAAACAGCTAGCTGTAAAGCTTCAGGTTATCGCAATGGCCATTAACTAAGTAATCGATTTTTTATTTCATATGTACTGCAATTGTTTTTCATATTATTTTTCTTGCAATTGCTTGTACCGCGTCTATTAATTTCAAATTTAGAATAATTCAAAATTTGATTTTGGAACATATCGATGATAGGACGAATTTTTAAATTTCCAAATTTGAAATTTTAAAAAACCTGCAGAGCAGTCTACGGAACTTTGCATAAACGGTTTTTAAACGCAGAAAATATCATTCCCGCACGTTCGCGATTTACAAACACGCCACGCTCCGCCATCAATATTCATAATCGGTAATCTTATATCGATTGTACGATTCGTACGAGAATCGAATAATTGTGTTGTGGCGTTTAAATTGTATAGTAATGACTAGTTTAACTTATAATTTATTATTTGATTGTACTGTTGTATTGTTTAACAATACTAAATGAATTCGCGTGGTTTTGTTTATGATCCAAAGGTTTAATCAAAAGAATTAACACTTAATAAAAAATAGGTTATATCTTTGACTTAGTAACAACTTAGTACTTAATTTCACCGTCTCTACCATGGTGAGTGTTCTGATGAGCTCTTCCAACTAATCCCACCCTCTCCTTACAAGACTTGCAGGGCTTAGATGTCTTACACTGTGCAGAATATACGAGCAAGAATCAAGCGGTTTGGAGACTCTTTTCTTTGCCGCACCACCAAGACCTGGAATTCATTACCAGCACACGTGTTTCCTTCTTCCTACAGTCCCGGGTCCTTTAAGCGGGACGTGAAAAAGCATCTGATGAGGCTGCCAAGCTGAGTGCCACCATTGTAACGTTACTTAGTGTCTGTAATGGTGACCCTCTTTCCTGAGATTTTGCCTTTAGCGTATGATTTTTGATCCTACGTAATAGGGGGTGAGGCTATTGCCGTCAAGCGGCCTCCACCCACGGGAATAGGGGCCCTATTCTACTCAACTGAGAACTAATACGGTAAATGATATTAAATAAATGTCGTTAGATTTGTCTTTATTGACATAAATCAACAAATAGAAAAACCTAATACTTGTTTACCACCTTCGTAGTATAAAAACCAGCATTGTTTCCAAACATAAATCAAAATGATTGATAACATATGTCTATTTCAATACCAAGTTCGATTTGATTGATGGAAGAACCAGAAATATTCTTTCAACACGATGCTATAAGAATGGTCAAACTTCAGCACCATGTATTAGCTTACAAAACAACTCACACCATTATGCCGGCGTCAGACATAGCATACGTCTTTGAAGACATTTTTGATCAACAGTATATGTTCTGTCTATTATGCTGTCCGCAAAATAGTACTTTGGTAGTAGATAACGTGTGTTTAATTTAGGTGATAAAAATCTGTTCAAAATTCGGTTTCAATCTAAGCTCAATATTCCGAATGTCAAAAACGATCACGTTACCAGCGTTCGACCATGAAAATGGTGTTACGAGAATGCCACTTTCACTATTAGGCAGATTAACATTAAATCAAGACAGTTTTTGGGTCCATTGTTCCAAATACGTACTAGAAACCACTAAAACTCAAAATTGCATGTTATATTATGGGTTTATTCATTTGATTGTATGTACATATCAATTCTTATTTACGAAATACCCCAGTGAAACGCCGACACCGGCCAATCTGCCTACTTTACATACTTAATGTCATTCGTTCAGTACTCATTCGTTCTACGTGGCCCAAACAATTTTTACGTAAAATTTTTAATTTTTTTAACTCATTCATAAGAATTGTAATATTTATATCAACAAATTTGTAAATTAAATATGTATTTCTTAATCTTCAGCTTCTAAGCTCTGTACAAGATTGATAAGTAATTGATTAGATTTCTGAATCAAACTCTGGTTACAACATTCAAAATCTGTGTTCAAATCGGTGGTCCCATGTCTGACGCCGGCACCAAAACATGGCAGTATGTAACCATGAACTTGTATACCAGTATTATCCATCTTCTATTTATGTCTACGAAGTCGTAAAACATATTAATAATAAACTAACTAAAATAGGGGAGGGATCGGAAAGCAACACTGTTCAAATGTTATGTATTAAGTGATTATATTTGAAAGCTTTCTGAGGAAAATAAACAAGATATTCAATACATATATTTATTAACGTCTGTAAATCCGCTAAGGTGTAGGCAGATGTGTATTAATACCCACATTTCGCCAACTATGATTTTTGTTCCCATGTAGGTTTAGTCAGCTACCCGGTACATATGCTAACTAACAAGCTGTGTAATGATCTCCCTGCTGCGGCACCTACAATATGGGATTCTTCAAGAGGGGCATCAGAAGGTTTCTTAATGGTCGGCAGCGCGAGTGTGACGCCCCTCGTATTGCATACGTCCATAGACCACGGTAACCACTTCCCATCAGGTGGGCCGTGTGCTTATCTGCCACCTAAGTGGTATAAAAAAAAACGACGGGTTGCACTCCGGTGAGTGCCGGCAGAAGTGAAAACTTGAATATTAACGTTGTGCATTTTTGATATTTTGGAATGCTTAGAGAATAATTTTGTACGAATTGCTTTCATTATCAGTATAAAAGTACTATTATTTATGTGGTGGAATACAATATTCATTTATTGCGCTATCGTACGCAAACATGACAATTTATATTACATTAAAAATTTAACACTTCAGAACTATTACAATTATTTTACATTAAAAAGTTTATCACCGCCATCACACATGTGACAGTCGTGTGACATTCGCGCAAGCGCCCTGCGCCGCTTGTCCTCACTCCATCCGTCTTACGAATTTTCGATCAGGTCACGTGACCTGACGCGAGTTTAGAAATTTTAACCCATTCCAAAAAAAGTACACAGCGCTGCTAAAGAAGTTTTCACTTCAAAAAGCTCTGTCATAGGTTTTCTACTCGTGGTTATGGGGTCAGATAGCAGTCGTTCCCGTAAAAGCTAAATCGAGGTGAAGAAATCGAGAATGGACACTGACCTCCAGTATAAGCTTTGGATAACGGCTTTCTATGATGAAGATTGGTCAGCCTTACAAAAATGTGCCTTATATTTGTCACCAGCTTTTAGACTAATCCATTTAAATCATACATTTGTTGTACCCCTGAACTATACACAGATTGAGAGTGAGTTTATGAGGTCGCTATCATACAGATCATTAGACATGCTCTGTTTGACGAGCTCAGTTGTGATAGCTGAGCTTTAGGACCACTCTTATCTGCTCTATAAAAAAGTTATGTGTCTCTGGCCGAAAATGGATAGCGGGGATAAAAATAAATATTTTTATGATTGTTTTATAGATTTTTTTTAAGTTCAAGCTCAATAAATATTCTAAATACGTGTACTTTTCTCATGGGGCAGAGGTCGATTTTTGTTATTAATTTATTATCACACCGTGATGGCAAAATGGTTTCAAAAATAAACGCAATAATTGTGATATATTTTTATTTTGAACCATGACAGAAACCTGTATGTAAATATCCTTTATTCAGCAAATTTTTTGGTCACGTAATATATTGGGATTTGAAAGATTTAAAAACTTTGTAATTTAAGGTTGGTTTACACTAGTGATTTATCAGTTGATTCGTTCAACTAAACTGGGTCCTAATATTACACATTACTCAATTAATTGAAATATACGCCGTTTGATTTCAATTGGTCTCAATTTCTATAGTAAGTGAACCACGGCTATAATAACCTCGTGTTGTATTCCCGGTGGTGAGTAGGGTAGCCAGAGCTCACTGGAGAGTTTTTGTGCTGTCAGTGGGAAGACCAAAGGCTTGTCCTGATTTTGTGTTCTGCACTGAGGGCACCTAAAATCTCTGTTCTTACAGGGTCGTCAGCACGGATGTGACTCCACTGGTGTTACACACGTTCATAGGTCACGGTAACCACTTTCCATCAGGTGGGCCGTGTGCTTGTCTGCCACTTAAGTTGTATAAAAAAGAAAAGAAGTTTTTGCAAACCCCCATGAAGTTACATCTAGTATGATACATATCTAGTATGATACATTGTTACATCACTGAAAATATTTAAAAACAAACCCGATATTGCTACAGATAACCTAACTGCGTACTGTAACCGATACCTCACAATTAATTGAAGTGGAAATCAATAAAACCTAAGTGCTATACGATATTACTGTTGAAATATTTAAACAGCTGTCATTTCAAACGTTTGACGGGCTGTGAACACTCGCCCAAAAATAATAAGATGTCAGACGCCACCCTAAGTACGCCCTAAAGGAACTTGACACTCGAGTGGGTTTAGATTTTATTTTACCTTATAATATTGTATACTATATTATGTTTTTGAATTGAAAATATAATAATGAAAGAGTACTAACTTATAATAACTTAGAAAGGAATTAAATAGAACAGGGTCAGCAGCACGAGTGTGATGGTGATGCCTTAGTGTTGCACAACACCATAGGCCATGGTAACCATTTCCTATCAGGTGGGCCGTGTCTTGTCTACTACAAGTGTATTATTAAACAGATTTAAATAATAATAATAATAATAATAATTTATTTCTAAGAATATGGTACATTGAGGTCTTTATGTTATTTCACTTGTTCAAACATATTCTACCATACCCTGGTGTAGAAATATTAAATTTTATAATAATAATATTTAAGATTTACAATAGTAATGTCAAATATGTCACTCATGCATAAATACTTGCATAGTTCCCAGCAAGACCTTCTTATTTTTTATCTGGGACCTCGAACCACGAGAAAGAATAAGAGAGCGACCTCTGGATCTATAGTACAAGAATAAGATGCTATCGGGACTTGTGCTAACATAACGATGATGATGATAATTGACTTTTCCCATTCATGATAGACCTTTAAAACATTGATTTACAAAAAAGTAGTCTTCAAAACCCGAAGTAAGTTTTCGAAGTTATACTTCGAAACGAACTAAGTTTCCTAGCTTTATAAATCCTATAGCGGTACAGACAAACAGCAAGACACTTGTGTATACTGTTTTAACGCCACTCCTGTCCCATACAAGCAAGATTGTCAGACAATAACAATATGTTTGAGTATTTTAGAGCCTGAAATTCCTCCCTACTAATTAGACATACGCTCTTATGAACACTTAAGTCTAAAATTACATCTTAAAATTACTTGCCTGACAAAAAAACAAGGGTGGCTCTTATTCTGTCGTAGTGTCAAGTAACAAATAAAATAGACAATTAAAGTACGATGCGCGAAGGGTGTCGTCTCTATTGCTCTCTATGTGCTAGTATCGAGTTGCAATGACATCTTAATTATGTCGGGTAGGCGTCAAATTGAAGCGTTGGAATTTCGGGGAAGATTAAGGAAAACTTTAGAGGGGAAATGTTTTTTCATCTAAATTTTTGTGAATGCTTCGTTATTTGAGAAAAATGTCGTTCTTGTGAGATGTAAGACGCTAGAAAGAGCTGAAGCTACTTGAGAGGTAATACGTGCCCTCTCAAAGGATTTCCTGCTGGCAAAACATGATAAACTATTTGATTAACTATATACACATTGCCAAAATTATTAATATTTTGAACTATTCTGAAAGCTGTTCTCATTTATTGTGGTATTAGTGTATACTTTTTTATTTATACTACTTAGCTGGCAGACAAGCGCTCGGCCCACCTGATGGAAAGTGGTTACCGTGGCCTATGGATGTGTGTAATACCAGAGAACCCACACTCGCGCTGCCGACCCTGTAAGCACAGAGTTTCTGTGGCATCAGTGTAGAGGACAAAGCAGGAGAAACCTTTAGTCATCCCACTGACAGTACAAATTCTACAGTGAACTCTGACTACCCTATTCACCGCTGGGAAGTTATTATAACCGCGGTATTTTGTAGCGCGGAGGTACTTCCCCAGTCGGACTGCTCAATTGGGCGGAAATACCTCCGTGTCCTACCTCGTGGACAATTGCATTATGCATTTCGTACATCGGTGTTTAAGTTAGGCTTGAAAAGACACGAGTGTGACACTCGTGCTGCCTTATTTTCAAGCCTAGTATTGTCCACGTCCATTGGCTACGGTAACCACTTCGGTGGTCCGTGTGCTTGTCTGATACCTAGATAGTATTCTTTTTTTAATTCGTTAAGGTTTCTGTATAGTTGACAGTACCAGGTATGTAACTAAAAATTTTCCAGCTTGAAGCTCTTCTCATTGTTACAAAACAAGCCGCAAATTCCCATCAACATTCATAATTATTCGCACAAACGCTTTTAACCACTTAAGCACATTATATTCATAGGTAAACTAAAGAGTACCAGCAGCATTACCATTAAGATAATACTATACGATTTATAACAGAAGATAAAACAACACTTAAGTACGTGAGCCGCTTACACGGTTATAGAACTTAGGAGATATTAATGGCTAACATGTGTTCTGGAGATAATGGTGTAAATTGTTGCTTTTAATCTGTCTGTACGTAGACGATGAGATCGTATACTCTAGAGCATTGTTGGATCATTTCGATCATACAGACTGATTGAACTCACGGTGGTTTTTTTAGGGTTACGTCCATTGCACGTCTGTCTGTCAGGACTTTTTACTTAGGAATTCCGAAACTATTTTCTTTGCCGCACCACTTTTCATTACAATTCATTACCAGCTCACGTGTTTCCTTCTTCCTACAGTCCTGGGTCCTTTAAGCGGTGCGTGTATAAGCATCTGATGAGGCCGTCAAGCTGAGTGCCATCATTGTAACTTTGTTATTGTTTATAATGGTGACCGTCTTTCCTGAGAGTTAGTTTCATAATATTGTTTCGCGATTTAGGTCCAAGATATGTGTACAGAGGCTGTATCTATCTAGTATGCTAATTCTTTGGGTAATGCGGAAAAAAAATAAATGAAAAAAATAGACCTACTTCATCAAAAATTATGTGTTGCATTACGTAAATTGTTGGTGGACGAGAATTTTTATATACTGGAAAACTTTTTAAAGAAATATGCAAGTCATTCGTACCACTGCAGAAATGCTTTGTAGCTGCTGGGCTATTATTGTGACTGCAATATTTTTAGTTGCTAAGTACGTTTTATAGGAGGTAGGACACGGCGGTATTTCGGTCCAATTGAGCAGTCCAACTGGGGAAGTACCTCCACCATATAGGATACCGCGGCCATAATAACCTCGTGTTGTGTTCCCGGCGGTGAGTAGGGTAGCCAGAGCTCACTGGAGAGATTTTGTGCTATAAGTGGGAAGACCAAAACCTTGTCCTGCTTTGTCTTTAACACTGACGGCACGGCAACTCTTTGTGTTTACAGGGTTGGCAGCACGAGTGTGACTCCCTTGGTTTTGCATAGCATCCAATGCTTAATTTTAGCTCATAAATATTAATATAATGATTTGATTTAATAATATATAAGTTTGCAGTGCCCCAAGGGGGCTTCATGTTGAAACCCAAAATATTGTCAAGACCTGTACAACATATAACTGCAAATAAACACTTTGACTTTGCACACGTCCATAGGCCACGGTAACCGCTTTCCATCAGATGGGCCGTGTGCTTGTCTGCCACCTAAGTGGTATAAAAAAACAGTTTTTTCACCTCGCCTGATGGTAAGCTAAAGGCTATTGCTTTGTGTACCTAATAATCTGTGTTAACATGCCAACTTTATGGCGAAATGTGCTTGATTACTATATTTTTAATTTCCATATTTTTTTGTAAGTAACATTACAAGTAAAGCAAACAAATAAATGAATTGAATTGAATAATCTCAGAAATTATTATTTGTAATGGTTTCATTTTGTACTCTTTGTTACTCTGTGTAAAACTAATGCATTGTATTTATAAATCATTTCTGAATAGGACTCTGACACTAAATATTACAATGATGCAGTAATGTTGCCCATTAGTTGTACGTAATTGGAAACATATTGTGCTCAACTTGCGTTCCCAGCTATTTCTGTTATGAGTGACGTATTCCTTGGTATGCTTTTTTTAAACCTGTCTTCGAACCCTCCTTGCTATGATGATGTACGTATTTGTTCTCGCCATTGCTTTTTTAGAGATAGATAACATTTAATATGAAGTACCGCGGTAGCCTAGTGGTATAGGTAATGAACTGCTGAGACGAGGTCTCGGATTCGATCCCAGGTTTTACCATGGTACACACCAATGACCTTTCGATGCTTTTCGAAGTTATGTGTATATTTATCGCAGGTTTATAAGTGCCCGGTTAATGGCAATAGGCTCGCCACCTATTACATTGGGACGTAAACATAAACTGGCGAAATATGGGTGCTTGCCTTCGGGGATATAGGCGTGAGTTTATGTATGTTTATGTTTTAATATGAAGTCTAATAGCGTCAGAAAAAGTAGGTACATTAATCAATCAATTAGCCCACCGTAATCCACTGCTGGACATATGCTTCTCCCAATGTGCGCCATTTTGTTTTGTAGGTACATCATCATTCTCTAAACCTTTTGAGACAATTGGGGTCGACGAAAAATAACCTCTCGTTCACACCTAAGTATAAAACATGTATTTGACAAGTAGCAATATGTCACAGGCTACAGTGTGAACGCAATTGTGTTTTGTACTTGTTTACAACTTGTTGTATATACATACTATGTGAACGAAAAAGTATCTGATCTGCACCTTCTCCTAAGACAGTTGGGGTCGGCTAACAAGTCTAACCTCTCCTTCACACCTAAGTATAAAACATGTATTTGACAAGTAGCAATATGTCACAGGCTACAGTGTGAACGCAATTGTGTTTTATACTTGTTTACAACTTGTTGTCTATACATACTATGTGAACGAAAAAGTATCTGAGATACATGTATAAAACAAGTAGTGTTTTGATTAGTCTTCTACAAGTCTTCCTCAAGTCTTTTTATAAACAAGTTTACAACTTGTTTTACAAGTTCTTTCGTGGTGTAAACGAGGGGTTACAGTGATGTGAGTAAACCTCAATATTTTCCGTCAAGCGACTGCGTTCTGACCCCCGCAACCAATTGGCGGTTGAAGGCTCCAACTACCTATAACGACAGTCATAGATGTTCGTATCAGGACCAGCGGTTTAACGTGCTCTTTAAGGCACGGCAACAGATAGACATTCTCATGCATAGGTACAAATATTTGCACTGAACGGGAATCGAACCCACGCCTCCTACGTAGCAGTCGCGTTCACTACCGCCACGTCATATGCTCTGGTACAAAGGTACATTTTCCTTTAAACACTCAAATGTCGTTTAAAACCTTTTACTTTCAACTTTCAAATACGAACCTGTAAGTATACACATTTGTCACTTAGCACATTACACGAACCGTGAAACAAGTAGACACATCTAGGGAGAAAGGGGGTGAGCAGACGTTGCAACACGTTTGCAACTGTTATTAACATCTGTTTATTGTACTCGAAGTAAATAGATGCTGCAAGTGCCATTTTTTCTTTACTGACTGTGAAATGAAATATTTTTTATTTTGCTTTCTTTTACCCTTCAGTATTACAATATATAATGAATATTAAATAAAACCTAGACATTAAGGTAGTTGTGATTACTTCGGTAGCAAAACGGTAAGCGTTCTTGTCTAAATGAGGTCCCGGAATTTGACGGGATATTGAGTTTTTCAAAAGACACGATTCGTAGAAAAAAATATAGAGTGAAAACGTAGATGCATTATTCATTCCTACTTACCCACTCAGGGATACAAAGTCAAAGTTATAGAGGTGTTGGGAACAGTGTTGCCAGTTCAATTGTTTTTCCCTATCTCAAAAAATGCGCAACATGTCTAAAGAAGTTTCCACTCCAACAATTTCGAATGTTTGAATTCAAATTTACCGCCAAGCATGTTTCAATTTTTTTTTAAGAAGCCCACCCACTCATCTCTCCGCAGTCAACTCCAGTTGTCAATGAAAATTAAACGAAATGCAGTCCCCTTCGCTTTGTCACATCTCACCTACCAAAACATCTTGCTGTAAAACAACTACATATTATTCTAAAATAAACTTTACTACTCTTGTAATACAATACTAGTTATTCTTTACTTTGATTTTCGAACTGCTTGTATAATTTTGTACACTACATTCTTGTCCGCGATTAACTTTTATTACGTATTTCAAAAATAGATCCTATGCCTTTGTGATAAGGATGTGATGTTTTATAATTTGAGTTTGGAAGCTATATAGCTAAGTTGGGAGAGCATATCTAGTAGGTCTACCTATAGTCTATCTTCATTCTTGTGTTAGCATAAACACTGGTCGTAATTAGCCATAAGAGTTGAAAGGAACTTTTTAATAGGTGCTATATTTCTTATGTCACAAAGAATGTGAGCTCTATAATTTATGGGTATTGTTATTTTTGTTTTAAAAGACTAATCGTCACACAACTTTGCTTTTTTTTTTAATTATTAGGATGAGAGGTTAGGCCTGGAGCTAGGAAGAAAGGAATTTCTAATATGTTTAACTCATTCAGTTTACTTCTGAAATATTTTGATTAGGTTCCAAGACAGTTTAGCTTAACCTGGGGTATTTGTAATATATAGTTTATTTAGTGTCATTCTTTGAATATTTTGTACATACTTATCTTAAAGTTTTTTTAGGCAACTACTGTTTATCTTAGTGGACTGTCGTGGACATGCCAGTGGAAATAGTCCCGTAACGAACCAGTTTCAAAAGACAATAAGTAGAGACTGGTGGATGTCCTAAGGCTGAAATACAGTCGACAAAGGAGACACAATAACACCTCTACATACAAATTTATATGAAAAATTGCAATCGTATCTAATTTGTTTACTGTACAGCAATGACTTTAAAGGCAATTAATTCTTTCAATTTAAACTACATTAGCACACATTCAACTTGATTTAGATGAAAGGATTTTTCACTAATTAAATCCAGCCATAGCCTAATAAAAAACCCGATCTACTTGGAGTAGATAGGTTCCTGCTTCAAAACAAATTTCTGATGTGATTTACGACAAATTGCTTTTTTGATAAACAGATGCACTATATTTTCTTTTAGGGCGGGGCCTTAGGACACCTTGCCTACGAAGGGTACGCACTATAAACACCCCTACACAAGGGTGCGGTGCATTTGCATACAAAGTAATTTAAATTTAAACTGATTCCAATTTTGCATAAACAGTGGGCAATTTTATTTTACTGTTTTTGTGTGTTTCAGATGTAAATTTTTTTAGAAGTTTAAAAATTAATACAAGCAAAAAGTTTAAAAAAAAACAATCTCTTTGAGAAGTATGCCACTTACTCCAACAAAACAATACATTCTATGAAAACGTGGCGTACGACCACGGCCATTCTTGATATTTTCTTGTTTAATACTTTTTAAAGAGTGATTTTTCATTAGTCAGGTTTTAGTTTTAAACATAATTTTTTACCCTTTGAGTAGATTTTCCAGTTTAACACACATAATCAAAATTTGTGGAAACTTAAACACTACGAAACAGTCCATAACCCATCTCCTTGAAATATAGTTCCCGTCTACGATTCCACAGTCCAGACGCAGTTGTACCTCGCTCAACGAACGACACAGGGTGACGTGCGAGCGCCCCCTAATTCCTATGCTGTACACGTTCGCGGCGAGTACACGACCTACCCTGCCTTATCGATCCCACTTTTTTACTTTTTAAGGGAATCCCTGGCGATGACCTTCGGAGGAGTTCGCAGCTGTGTTTGTGTTTAGTGAAAGTTGTGTGGAAAGATACGATTGTAAAATGTCTTTAGATAGTGTTTATTTATTTTGAAGTTTGTGTGATTTCGCTTGTATATCTCTGAAGAGCTTGATATAGTATAATAATATTTGCTTTTCGTGATCTATTTTCAGTCTCACTAAAGTTTTATTTTTAAAACAACTTAGGTGGCAGACACGACCCACCTGATGAAAAGTGGTTACCGTAACCTATGAACGTGTGTAACACCAGGGGAATCACACCCATGCTGCCGACCCTGTAAGAACAGAGATTTTTTGGTCTTCCCACTGACAGCACAAAAACACTCCTCTGGCAACCCTACTCACCGGCGGGAACACAACACAAGGTTATTATAGCCGTGGTATTCTGTAGGGTGGAGGTACTTCCCCAGTTGGACTGCTCAATTGGGATGGAATACCGTCGTCTCCTACCTATAGAGATATAGAGGTCAGACATGGGCATGGAATAAACCATAATTACGTCACAAAGTGTACTCTTGATGCGTAGTACCTATACGTTTTTTAAGTTCTTTTGAAGATAGTATGTGGTGCTATATAATATCGTAATCGCTTAAATACAACAATAATAAATTATAAGTGTTGGTAGCTTGGTGGTTAAGGAGTCGGCCTTGCGATCGAGAGGTCCCGGGTGCACGGGTCACTACCGATGTGAACCCACTTCTAGCACAAGCAATTTAGCGTAGTTGAAGGGGTTAAAGGTAATATTAGTAATTGGAGTTGCTAATATTGTTATAAATAAAAAAAACCAAAAGAATCCACTCGCGCCAGCGCCATGTTTCTCTCGAGGCTTGGGGTCAACATATATGCTGATAACTATGCGAATTAATATTTGCTTAAAATATTTAAACGGTATTAGAACCAGGATATTTTCTCTTAGCCTTAGGAGGGATTTTGCCTCACTGTGTGTGTTCTACCGCCTACACTATGGTTTGTGCTCAGATGAATTGTTTGACATGATGCCCGTAGCTACATTCTATCATCGCACCTCTCGCCATAGGCAGGGAATTTATCCCCACACATTGCGACCTGAGACGGTGCGCACTGTGCGGTATGAAAGAAACTTCATCCCACGCACACTCAAGCTGTGGAATGACCTCCCTGCTGCGGTTTTCCCAAGCGCCTACAATATGGGGTTCTTCAAGAAGGGCATCAGAAGGTTTCTTCATGGTCGGCAGCGCGAGTGTGACACCCCTGGTGTTGCATACGTCCATAGGCCACGGTAACCGCTTCCCATCAGGTGGGCCGTGTGTTTGTCTGCCAACAAAGTGGTATAAAAAAAACACACAGTAAAGGATCATCAACGCAAACAAGAGAAAAGAAATCACCTAGACTTTTGAAACACACAAAAAGTGGTATTACGTATTCCAATAAAAGAATTGTATTTGAATTATATGAAGGCTGACACTTAATAAAATCGGGGCTTTATATCAACCAGATGTTACACCTGGCCCCGACTGTCAATTTGTTTATGGAACTACCCTCTTTTTGTAAGTGCAATATGCTGCGTCAAACTGACATAAAACTTTGGTGCATGAACTTATCTACTTATCTACCTTAGGGAAATACTATAAGTTTAACTTGAGAATTTGAAATTCGATATTCCATGATGGAATATCGAATTTCAAATTCTCAAGTTAAACTTAACTATAGAGAATGACTAGACCGCGTGGTTGCCAGTGGAGTAGAATTAGGGCCACCCCATCTCTTCCCATGCGGTGTCGTACAAGGCGACTAAGGAACAGGGCTGTTAAGCATCAGACACAGATACATGGGCTCGAGATAACAATAGTGCCCGAAATACGGCAATAGGCCCCTATAACGTGGGATCAAATACTATTATTGGTGAAATGTGGGTGTTAATTCATCTCTGCCTAACCCTCCAGGGATAAAGGCGTGATTATAGGTATGTATGTATGTTAAGAGAATGAACTCAGGGAGTACGTCCCGTTTTTGTTCTAGAAAAGGATGTCTGTGCTAAAAATATAACCTATTTAAGTAGTGATGTATTTTTTCTAGTATTAAATGGAGCCTTAAAAACACCATGCATTTTTGCCAATTAAAAACCTCACCTACTCACGACTAATAAAGGTGAGGTACCAGGGTAGCATGACACAAGAGAGTCTCGTCTCGACAGATTGCAGTACTCGGTCTAACGACGCGCGTGGCCTTAGGGGTTGGCCGAAAATTTTTGTGTAATGGCAAGGATGTTTGGTTCATTAGAGCATATTCTTGCTAGAAAATAGTCATAATAAATACTCTTATTTACTTGTATTTATGTAACCGTGCAGAATATACGAGCAAGAACCAAGCGGTTCGGATACTCTTTTCTTCTTTGTCGCACCACCAAGACCTGGAATTCATTACCAGCACACGTGTTTCCTTCTTCCTACAGTCTAGGGGTCGTTTAAGCGGGGCGTGAAAAAGCATTTGATGAGGCCGCCAAGCTGAGTGCCACCATTGTAACATTACTTAGTGCCTGTAATGGTGACCCTCTTTCCTGAGACTTTATCTTTAGCTTACCATCAGGCGAGGTGAAGTCAAGTTGGCGTGTCCTAGATTTAAAAAAAGTAATTTCTGAAGGTGGAGTATTTTAATTCTCTCACTAGTCGAAACTCGACCTGCCCATTTAGACAAGTGACAATACATACGCAGAATTGAAAAAAATGATCAATATATGGTATTGATTATTTGATACATTCAACGTATAGCCACTTGTCAAGGGGGCAGAATCATTTGTTTAATAAAAAAATAATTCGACTGTAATTTTCTTCTCTGCCTACCCCTTTTTTAACTTATTCTTCATAGACTTTATTTGTACTAAACTAGGTATTCGGGTTCCAGAAGCGTGGAATTCAGATTAAGTTGCCGTTCCAATCCATGGGAACTTTTTCCAGGAATAAAAACTGCCTAGGCGTTATCTCGATTATTATCTCCCCTGTACCAAAGTTCAGCTAGATTCATTTAGTCGTTTGAACGCTTGAGTAACAAACAACCAAATAGCTTCACAAACACAGCCACAATATTAGTAGGAACTACGATGTTAACCAACGAAAATAAACAAGTATATCAATAGCATTTCTCATCAAGAAGCCCCAAATCCTCAAAACCAATTTCTTTAACTTCACACGACGCCACTAAATGCAATAAAGAGCTCTTCCTGTCGTTTCCTGTTAGTTCCTTTTAATCTGTTTCATCCTAAAGCTGCTTCTCCGGCGAATTATTGGTTCTACTGATACCTTGCGGTGTTCGTGTACTACGCTTGGCAGGTTTCAATGAATGGGACGTTCCAATTTCGAAGTTTATTTGGCGATAGCTTCTTGGAGTGTGTAGTACGTCTGCGGTTGTTCTTCTGGCTGTCGAGTTGTTTTACACTTAAATTAGGTGTTCTCTGCGGGTCTACACGCGTGGAAATCTGAACCATACCTAACTTATTGATAGTTATGTAGAGTTATGTATAGTTAAGTAGGCCGCGTGGTTCCCGGCAGAACAAAAATTTGGATCACCCCATTTCTTCCCATGCATTCCCTTGTACGACACAAGGTGACTAAGGGATAGGGCTGTTTAACATCAGACAGATATACAGCCCAGACAGCAAAGTCAATAACATTGCCTGGAATATGGTATATAGACTCACTTCCTATTACGTGTAGGACTGAATTTAATGATTTAGTCCACTCTCGAGCCCTCGGACCCATAAATAAAGATTTCTTTATTTGTTTCCTATTTTGACTTGTTTTTTTTCAAATGTTTGTTTGATATGATTCTGGTTTTGACCAACGAGATAATTATAAAAAACTGACATTGCCTAAACGGACACCAACCGCCTGGAGCCCGCTTCAGGAGTCGTAGGAGTTTCATGCTAACTATGAAAGCCGCACCCACTTACGGACTCCCTGCTGTGATGAGAATTTCTCTTGAGACACCCACCACCTTCTGATTTCCTACCTCCCCAGGAAAGATTACCTCCAGGACACGACCTCCCTTGGCCTATATGCAGGTCTCTCAATTGTCTATGCATAGTCGGCTGCAGGTGGGGAATTCGAGACCAGGCCTTAGCCGCATGTGACTGCGGTGCCCCCGTGCAGTCCATGACGCACTTGGTCTCGTGCCCCTTGTTTCCTTGTGTTGTGTAGGCCTCCTGCACTCAAGACGACTTGAATAAAGCCACTGATAGCGCGGTTGAGATGAACAATTTTATTCAGAAAAATTTAGCACCAACAGTGAATCATTGACACGAGAAGAAGAACTAAATCAATTAGCCTGAGCTTCCGGATTCAATTGTCTCTACCCATATACCTGGTACGGCTGGCTGTGCTGGTGCTGCTGCAACTTCTGCAGAGACTCTTAAGCGGCGCAAGTCTTCTAATCTCATTGGTGATTATGAGTTTGTGCCGTTTCGAGTAGAAACGTTTGGACCGTGGGGTGGGGTAAGCTTCTCGTGACCAGTGCGCTGGCTTCTTCTTAGGTCAGAGAATAAGCATTGCCATACAACGTGGCAATGCTGCCAGTCTTCTGGGAACGCTACCACAAGAGGCATGCGATGCGGAGGAATACCACGACGCATTTTAACTTTTGTTTTATTTACTATAGTGGTTTGAAATTTCGCGAAAGACCGTCTTGATGTCAATAGAACTGAAAATTGTTGCCGAAATATATGTGTAAGAAGCAGTTGTCTACTATTTTAAAGTAGCATAAAGACTATTTATATATAAAAAAAGGTTATTTTTACAAAATTAAACTTCATCCTTTAGTATAAACTTACAGATAAACGTTAATGAAAAAGTCGTTCCATCACTCCGCCAAACATTCTGGAGCGAAAGCCCTCGACAATAATCTCACAAATCTGCTCATTTCTTCACGTTTCTCTTATCTGCGAGGAATGAATGAATGGTAATGAGCGTAGGAATGAAGGAATGAGGCAGGAATGAAAGGCCAGAGTAAGAATAATATTGTGGCGGGTCGCGTGCTTGCCGTTACGTGACTGAGATGGATGGGTTTATGCTAGAGAGATGTAATTTAATAAATATTGTTTTGTATTAATTAAGAGAATTATTAACAGGAGAGGAAGCCTAGTGGTATGGGTAATGGACTGCTGAGACGAGGTCTCGGGTTTTACTATGGCACACACCAATGGCTTTTCGATGCTTTTCGAAGTTATGTGTGTATTTATCGCAGGTTTATAAGTGCCCAGTTAATGGCAATAGGCTCGCCACCTATTACATTGGGACCTAAATATAAATTGGCGAAATGTGGGTGCTAGCACCTCTGCCTACCCCTTCGGGGATATAGGCGTGAGAAATTATAATATAATAATAGAATTTTTTATAGTAGTGCAGGAACTTAGAGATGGGGCTCCATGCATAGAATCAAACTGAAAAACAATTTAGCTTTGAAATGACTGCATTTTCAATTTAATACATACATATAATCACGCCGTTATCCCCGAAGGGTTAAGCAGAGGTAAATTAACACCCACATTTCACCAATTATTGTATCACGTAGAAGGGGGTGAGCCTATTGCCGTTTTCCGGGCACTATTGTTGACTCGAGCCATGCATCTGAGGCTGAGTCTGAGCTGTATATATCTGTCTGATGTTAAACCGCTCTATCCCTTAGTCGCATTGTACGACACCGCAAGGGAAGAGATGGGGTGGTCCAAATTCTACTCTGAAGGGAACCACACGGCTCAGTTCAATACCTATTAAATATTCATCTATATCACTCTTTTATGACAAATTCCTATATCAAAAGTTTGTTTGTTTATTTAATACTTAAGAAGAAAGAAATAGTACATCATGAATACAAAAATGAATACAAATGTCACCTAAGTGTATGCAATCCGCGGTCGTAAATTAAGATATACGTACAACATTTACGACCACACATTAATCCACAAGACCATCATAACTGTTATATCACACAAAGTAGATCAGTAGCCATTAAACCAACATCTCATAAATACAAACTACACAATATAAATAAAGATTTATGTTTAACCATAGTTATGACGTCACAATATATTATAGGTAGAAAAATAACACAGAAGAACTGACGTTACGGAATGCACCCTTCAAGGAAATCAGGGTGCATTCCCCCCATCTTTTTCCAAAGATATATGATTTTAATAATCGCCAAGATTACGGTAAGGAGGGATGCGAGACCTTTGAGTGTCCCTCAGAGTGCTGTCTGTCTTGAGAAATTGTCCCCGTAGCTATTTCATTTGTAGGGCCTCTTGATATATGCCAACTCTTATGTTGTATTCAAAGGACCTTTTTCTTGTCTTGGAATTCTTTTATTTGATTTTGGACAGCTTTAAGATGGGCTGTCAGTTGTAAACTAGATTGAGGAATTCTTGGGTCACGAAATTATGTATTGGTTACATTTCGAATATATTGTTTCGTTTTCGATATTATGATTATTATCTGTGAATATAAGTATTTTAAAGATAACTATTTTTTTTAAATTACTTTATATTAAATCAACTTGGTAGTTACATTCAGTTGATTTAATGAAAATATGACGTCAGTCCCCATGATCATACGAACATCTATGGAGTCTTAGGGTTGTTGGAGCCCCAAAAGTTCAATAACTTGTCTAACTTCAATACTTCGATTTCGCCAATTGGTTGTATAGGTTAGATGGGAATCTCTTCACAGAAAATATTGCAGGAGGTAGGACACGACAGTATTCCCGTCCCAATTAAGCAGGCTGACTAGGGTAGTACCTCCACCCTACAGAATTCCACGGCTTTTAGTTTTTGTGCTGTCAGTGGAAAGACCAAAGGTTTGTCCTGATTGTGTCTTCCGCACTGACGGCACAGAAACTCTCTGCTCTTACAAGGTCGGCGTGTTGCACACGTTCATAGGTCACGGTAACCACTTTCCATCAGATGAGCCGTGTTGTCTGTCACCTAAGTTGTTTAAAAAACCCACAGTTAGACTGAAAAAGCGGAGCTCAGACTTTTGCGACTGGGATTAAAGCTTGGATAATGAAGAATTGATTTAACGAAAATTCTGCCTACCCCTTCAAGGATAAACAGGCGTAAAAATACACAGTTTATTCATTAGAAGTAGTAGCTAGTAAGCCTGATCCTGATCCAGCGAAAACACCAATTCAGATCTGCCAAAATTAATGACACCAATAGTATTAGCCCGCAAAATAAACTACCAACTTTAACAGCTTCAGACTGCTAGCTGAAGTGATATTAGCCGTAAACATTCATTTAGTGTTGCCAGAAATACGATTAACTTTTATACCGTAGAACAAATAATAAACGTATTATAAATGGTTTCCGATATATTTCTATATTTCTAAAAAGTGATAAGAGAGGGTAAAGTTATATCAAAAAGGAAAGTTGCATGGTTTCACATTATCCTCAAAAAGTTCTCAAAGACATTTTACAATTAAATTGTGTGTTCAAATATATCACAAGTTTTTTTTTTTTTTTTTTTTTTTTTTTATATAGGACACGCCAACTTGACCTCACCTCGCCTGATGGTAAGCTAAAGGCAAAGTCTCAGGAAAGAGGGTCACCATTACAGACACTAAGTGCTACAATGGTGGCACTCAGCTTGGCGGCCTCATCAGATGCTTTTTCACGCCCCGCTTAAAGGCCCCGGGACTGTAGGAAGAAGGAAACACGTGTGCTGGTAATGAATTCCAGGTCTTGGTGGTGCGGCAAAGAAAAGAGTCTCCGAACCGCTTGGTTCTTGCTCGTATATTCTGCACAGTGTGAGGGTGACATCTAAGGCCTGCACGTGTTGTCCTATGTAGGAAAGGAGATGGTGGGATTAGTTGGAAGAGCTCGTCAGAACACTCACCGTGGTAGAGACGGTAAAATACAGCCAAGGAAGCAATATCTCTACGCATCTGCAAAGGCTCGAGGGTGTTCGTGACCTCAGGGTTCCCAATAATTCGGACCGCGCGTCGCTGCAACCTGTCGAGAGCATCTAGTAGGTATTTCGCGGAGCCATCCCAGAGATGCGAGCAGTATTCCACGCAGGAGCGAATTTGTGTCTTATAGAGAAGACACCGCTGCTCCGGCGTGAAAAAACGTCTCACTTTGTTTAAGAGTCCGAGTTTCCGCGAGGCTGTTTTGATGATGCTCTCGATGTAATTTCTGTTATTCAGTTTGCAGCGAATATCCATGCCTAGGATATAGAGATTGTCCTGCAGTGGAAGTGGCGTGCTCTGAAGAGTGGGAAGGGGAAGGAAAGAAGATACCTTTGCTGTGAACGCACAAGCCTGCGTCTTCTTGGCATTGAACTCGACCATGTTCTCGGAGCCCCATTGAGAAATGTGATTCAAGATCCGGTCCAGTTCAGTGACAAGAAGCTGTCTTTTTTCCACGATATCAGACTGTTTGGCCGCAGGTTGTCCGTGATAACTCCCGTGTAAGGTGCTATCGTCTGCATAGCAATGTATGCTGCCGGTGGACAGCATGTCGTTGATATGCAGAAGAAAGAGAGTGGGAGATAATACAGACCCCTGCGGTACGCCAGCATTTATTTGCAAGAACTCCGAAGCCCGTCCATCACAGAGGACGCGGATACGGCGCTCCTGCAGGAAACTAGCAATCCAGTTGCACAGTCTAGGAGGCAGACCAAAGGCTGGTAGCTTGGAGAGAAGCGATTTGTGCCAGACTCTATCGAAAGCTTTGGCGATATCAAGACTAATTGCCAGTGACTCGCCGTGCTTGTCCATAGCCTCACCCCAAAGATGGGTAACGTATGCTAGAAGATCACCCGTTGACCGTTTCGGCCTGAAGCCATATTGCCGGTCATTAATTAAGGAGTGATCCTCTAGGTGACGCATGAGCTGTTTGTTAATGATGTGCTCGAAGACCTTGCACAGCACTGAGGTGACGGCTATGGGTCGATAGTTGGCTGGCTCTGAGCGATCCCCCTTCTTGGGGATCGGCTGTACATTCGCCTCTTTCCAAGCCGAAGGCACTGTACCCGAGCTGTAGGACAGTCGGTACAGCCGCGTAAGCATCGGAGACAACTCCGCTGCACATTTTTGTAAGACCACCGCTGGAATACCATCCGGGCCACTGGCTTTCCGGACATCGAGTGATTGAAGCACCGCACGAACATCGCATTGCCTGATACGTATTTCAGGCATTACGTGGTCACCATTGGGTAGTGTCGGCGGCTGTATACCGCAATCATCGACTCGGGAATTGGCCGCAAAGAGATTTACTAGCATATTGGCTTTCTCTTGCGGTCCATGGGCCAGGGATCCATCAGGGTAGCGCAGCGGTGGCAGCGAAGGCTGACAGAAGTTGGCCTGCACGGCTTTGGCCAGTCGCCAGTATCCACGGCTGCCCGTGGGATGTGCCACTAGCTCTTGACCAAGCCGCGCAATGCGCAGGGCATCCGCTTTGACGTAAGCCCTCTTGCAGACCTTTGTGGCTCTGTTGTACGCCGCCTTGAAGTGGCTCACATTGGGATCGTGCGTGGCACGCGCCCTTACCCAAGCGCGATACGCGGACTGCTTTTGATCAACAGCCCTCGCACACTCGCGCCCGAACCAAGGGCGCACTCCTCGGGCACCGGTGACATCAGTGTAAGGAATATAGTATTCCATACCCAGACCGATCTCACCGGCAACAGCAGTAGCACAATCCGAGGGTTTCTTACCTTCAAAGCAGCGTTCAACCCACGGGATGGACGCAAAATAGTTGCGCAGCCCATCCCAATCTGCTGACGAGTAGTGCCAGAGACGCCGCTTCCCCTGCACGGGTCTTGAAGGCGCTATAATTGGCACCTTGGAGCAGACCAGACAGTGGTCGGAATTGCCTAAAGCGGCTTGTACCGAAACACTGTACAGGTCTGGGTGACTCGTCAGCAGAAGGTCTAGCAGAGAGGGTGCTAGGCCCGACTTTCATTCAAACTTTTAGTTTACTCTGACTAATATAGTTATTTGCTGCAATTTTCTTTCATGTTAATAAATAAAAGGAAACTCGGGAGTGAGCGAGAACTTGCCAGACAACCGAGCAATATTTAATTCAATTAAACTTGCAGACTGCTTATTATCCAGTGACAAAGAGAAAAAGATCGACAGAAACTTCACTGAAAGACAGTTGTTGTACCATGCTCTCTGTTGCTTGAAAAGAAACGGATATTCAAATTATATTTTATCTTTAAAGGAATGATACAAAGTCAAATAGTCAAATATTAACTATTACTTGTCCTTATTGGTAGTGGCGCTGGTACTGAAAAAATTAAAGATCTCTGTGTTGAGAATGATAGAAGAAGCTCGTCAAGTGTTCCAGAACACTATATGCACAGCAAAGGAAACTGTTGATAGAAGGGAGAGTATCTGTATGATCTTTTAACTCATTGGTTTCACCCACTTGTGACAGGGGACTTGTTTCAACTGCTGGTCAAGCACAAGCACAACACGCTGTACTCATAGCTACAGATATATTGATCATACCCAACAACAAGGACAAGATGATAATAAGGACAAGAGACCAAAAATATTCTTGGGTAGAAAATCATAGGTTAAAGCCAAAAACGTCAAGTTTTCTCTAACAGAACAACTTTAAACCTTATTATACAGAAAACAATCTTTAAAAATGTTTGTCATTTTATTATATGAGCATCATTCGTTGTTTCTGATAGTTCGTATGATCGCCCTAAGATGGTTATATTATAGGAGAATTTCGAATGCTCAACATGTGACTCAGTAGCTCAAGAATCAGAGTATTCCCCTGTAAGGGACTGGTCGTAGGTAGAAGTCCTGTCTGAGCATTCTAATTACCTAATTTAAATTGATGAGTAACCTAACTATTCTAGTTGGATACCCATTGCTTATAAAAAAGGGTTCATTAAACTCATTAGATTTCCCTATCACCTTGCCAGCTCACAAAATCCTTTAATAACCCCTCTCAAATTATGACACACCCATTACTTTACTAAAATTTATAGCAACAGACACATGTCAGCGAAATTAAACGACACGACATGTTGCCGTATGACGACTAATAACTTGCCTCCTTTGCCTCGTTTATTAAGAAACCGCTGCACCAGTTGCAGTCTCAATAATGTGCTCGTCAGTCGCGCGGTTGACGCCATATTGTAACGCCATCTTGGATTCTCATGCTAGCTGTCATTTGTAAAGTTTAGAGCTTGCTTTTGTCAATATTTGTAGGTATTTGAAAATGTTTACGTAACATTCTGTTTAAGATATTTGTTAACATATTACTTAAAAGTCTTACATTAGTAAATACGCCTACCTAGGTAGGTATTAAGGTCGAAAATCATAAGTACTTAACAAAATTACTAAAAAAATCGTCATGCTATTTGTTATCACGGCATATAAGTCAATCTCATACCAAAAGATTTTTAACTTATCTAAAACACTCTAATTTCCTGATTTTAAAGCATACGATAAGTTACTCCTAAAGCGATAAACCGTACAGTTTTCACGACTATTATGCTCGTTATAAAACCGTATTATCCGTCTCTGGTCGCTTTAGTGGCACTAATTTCACAACGCCAGCCTGGCATTGTTAGCCAGAACCCAGAACCCCGCCATAATTCAAAATGAACGATGTATTCGTACCTGGATGTCTGGTGATTGTCATAAAAACATTGTAGGGGACAAGTTTGTGCAACATTACTTTTAATATGCTATAAACAGTGACATCTACCACTCGACAGACTGTTAGGATCAAAAAAATTCGTTCGTTGACCTTCGTTCGTTTCGTTCGTTAACAAATAACATACAGATTCAGTATCAAAATTCATTAACTGATTTAACTAGTTTCTGCATCTCGTTCCAAATTCTAAATTTCTTCTCGCCTCATCCAGAAAGTGTAACATTTTGACAGCTTAGTATTATTATAAAACTGAGAAGTTTGTTTGTTTGAACGCGCTAATCTCGTGTATTAATGCTTCGACGGCCTCTGTGGCGTAGCGGTAGAACGTCCGACTGCCACGCAGGAGGCGCGGTTTCGATTCCCGCTCAGTGCAAATATTTGTATGCATGAATATGTATTTTTTTATACCACTTAGGTGGCAGATAAGCGCACAGGCCACCTGATGGGAAGTGGTTGGTATATTTGCATTGGTCTGGGTGTATCTATGTATGATGTGTATATATTTACAAAAAGAAATGTATCTAAGTATGTTTATCCGCATTCTTGATTCCTTAACATAAGCTAGTTAAGCTATGCTTATCATGGGTCTAGATAGCGTTGTGTGGAATGTTGTGGAATGTTTATTTATTTATTTATAATTGATATTTTTGTGTTGAATAGTCCACTTATCGACGAAGATTTTAGGCTATATATCATCTCGCTACTACTTAAGGGAGCGGAGCAGTGATCATAAGTATCACTAAATCCGGCAGAATTCACAATTATCACAATCACAATTGTAGCTTCACAGAGTAAATAATGTTGCACGTTTGTAAACATAGGGTTGTTCTTCTACAGTAGGTTGGTTGAGTTACTGCTCTCCTAAATAGACTATAAGTAGCCTGTGTTAAGGCTGTATATATATTATTTGAAAACATTATGCTCAAAGGGGCGATATGAGGATTTAAAATATGTCACAGGCGAAGCCATGGCGGGTCAGCTAGTATAAAACATATAGATAAGAATTATACTTGTACCACGACTTCAATATTGCCTTGAATCAGCATTATTGATAGCTGTCATTGTATTCCAAAAAAAGTAATCACTCTAAAAAAGTCACCTATAACTCATTTATTACCAGTTTGACCCTCCGGCATCGGCAAACAAACAAACTAAATTTGTTAACCCTGCCGTCGCCTGGGGGTCGAAGTACTGCATGGGGTGAACACGGAACAGCATTTGTCAAAGGCTTGCTAGCACTGATATTGCTAATAAATGATAGTTTTGCGTGATATCATACAGTGATATCACGTGGACTTTGACCTTACGTATTGTATGAAGTAATTCTAGTCTCATGATTATGTTCAATCAAATAATGTTGAGATTTATTTTCGTGTTACTATTATTAATCCTTTTATGCAAGCCTACCGGCTTTGAGTAATTCTGACCTGCCTTTTTAAAAATTTTATTAATTAGGTCCTATAATGAGGTGGGTGTGTACTGCGAGGTTGACCTTGGCCGATCTGCCAGGTACACAAGTGGTAAAGAAAGAGGTGGGCTGTTGTCTTTACCTACCCCGAAGGGGAATAGGCGTGATGAATAATGCCTGTTTCTTTATGTTTTACACGACCTGCTCCACTGGTGGGTTCAGGGGACCCCGTACAGCGACTAAAAATAGTAACTATAATCGAGCAATAAAATCATATTGAAATGTTATCTTTTCTTCTTCGTAACTACTAAATGTATCTGAGTTATCCGCATTCTATTTGTTACATTTAGTTCAGTATATTGCAGCTGTATGTTTGTTGTGGCTGTTGTATTTGTAATGTGCATGAGTATGAGAATAACCAGCTCACATCTACACATTTAGGTTTTTAAAAAGTTTTTGATCCGGCTCAAAGGACCATTTAAATATAAGGACAGTTTGCTACTTATACACTTAATAAGATGATGGGAAATGATAATACCCTTTAGATAGATCAAACTGATATATAATCCAACAAAGGGACTAAAATAAGAATTTGAATGATAAATGGGGACGCGCGGAATGCTTCATGACCGATGCGAACTAAATTCAATTCTAAATAATTATAACTTTGAAGTAAACAAAAATGATGATGCGTGCATTTATATCGACCGCAGCTCGTTCAAACACCTTCAAATCGACTTGAAGGGCAATGGGTATTACAATAATTACCGTTTCATATAAGCAACCGCTATTGAAACCCAAACAAACCCTACCTTTATAATGGACGCCATTAATAGTATCCAAAATACAATAAAATTAGGAAGTATTGCCCAATGAAATCAACGGTAAATAATAAGGTAGGTAATGCCGTAGGGGTAGAACCGGAACTGTGCCCGTTGGCCCCCTCTAGCTTTGCTTTAACACAATTGTCATGCAAATTTTTGAATTAATCGCACCCGCTTACAGTTTCAGAAGTTTTATGACCTTTATTACCTCCGCATAAGTGTTATAGTATTAAAATTTAAATTTTCTCCTTTTGTTCGAAATGATAATTGTTAAAATGCAGAGAAAATCTTGAATGGGTCGAAAGGAGACCGGAATCGCCATGTGACATTTTATTGCGGAAATATGTGTCATTTGTTTGTGGTTCTTTAGAGTACCGTCTTTTAAAAAAAAACTACATAACCTTGTTGTTTTATAGTTTCCTGATAAGTTACCACATTCTGAGTTTGTATATAACTGTAGCTACTGGCTCTGCTGCCTTAAGAAAAATTCTATATCCAACTTTAGGTTGTAAGCTAATTGCCAAATTTTAACAAATTCAGTTACGTTTATGCTGATTACATCCTAATCCGTCGACCCGTTGTGGTATGATTGAACAACATAACTACACTGTCATATTTTTATTAGTGTAGTACGATAGATCTATGGATTTTAGACCCTATAACTACATGTTTTAGAACAAACAAGCAAACACAAAGTCAAACAATACATGATTAAAACTCATAAAGGGGTCGAAGTCCAAATCGCTCGGGGCGACACCTACAAAGAGTTCAAAAAATTTGATCCAATTACTCGCAATATTTTTGAATTTCGTTTTTCGAATGTCCCCTTGAGCGTTTGATTAACAGCCGAATTTATCATGGCGGCCTGTGCTAAATTAAAAAAGTAATAACTGTAATAAGTATAATTCGCGTAGGTATATTACTGTACCTGCCAGTGCGAATGGATATTAGGCTTTTAGCGTCGTTCATTTATTTTTATGAATAAGTTTATTTGTGTGTGTGTGTGTGTGTGTATACTACTCATTCTTTCCTACTGACATCCACCGCCTTCTGGCGGAAGGTACCTACTCATAATTTGAATGGTGCTTATGCAGAAATCCCCTTCTTCCGCTTCTGGTGAGGAACTGAATATCTCGTTTATTCTTTGCTAAAATGTATTGTGTATTTTTATTGTAGTATTGCACTGTTTTGCCTCATTCTGCGATCATCTTTTTTTTAATTTTTATAAATAACACGTCAATTAGACTTCGCCTTGCCTGATGGTAAGCTGAAGGTAAAGTCTCAGAAAAGAGGGTCACCATTACTTACACATACCGTGTGACAATGGTGACACTCAGCTTGACGGCCTCATCATATGCTTTTTCTTTTTATCTTTTGGAAAATTTAAAAAAAAACTCAAACAAACGTGAAATATTAAAAAAAATTAAAGTACCTGAACGTTTAGTGAATACAGAGCCATAAAAAAAAAAAAGAGCACTCAACCTCCTTATCAAAATAGCTCATTACGTACCATTTTAATATTCATATAGTATCCATAAAAAATATTAACCAAAGGACTTTTCTTAGTCAATAGGGTGACCATACTCCGTCAGGTGTGCGGAACTGCGTCCCTACAGTTTATTACCGTCATATTTCAGTTCCCCTGAAAAAGACAGGACCCCTGTTGATTTGCATTTGACAACGACGCGTAATAACCGAAGGGACCCTAATTTTGGGGATAGGTGTTATGCATAGGTATTGGGTTTTAGATTTTTATGTGCAGCTTATTTTATTATTTGGTTAGATAGATTGAATTTTTAAAACTGTTTGACGCTTCAATATGAAAAGATAACAGGATTTTTTTTAAACTTAGTTACCTAAATGTTGGCAATATTGATTATCATTGTCATCATCATCTTAGATTTGTACCTTCACCTCAAAGGTCAGAGTACGTTTAGGTAAGTGCTCATTTGTTTTACATACACACATACATATAATTACACCTTTATCCCCGGAGGATTATTATTAGGCAGAGATGAATTAACACCCACATTTCATCAATCATTAAATTTGGTCCTACGTAATAGGGTGTGAGCCTATTACCGTATTCCGGGCACTATTGTTGACTCGAGACATTCATCTGAGGCTGAGTTGGTTTATATGGTTTTTATGGGAGCCACCATAAGGACAGAATGGAACTGACATTCTGTGTTTTATTTATACCACTTAGGTGGCTGACAAGCACACAGCCCACCTGATGGAAAGTGGTTAACGTGCCTTATGGACGTTTGTAACACCAAAGGAGTCACAGTCGCGCTGCCAACCCTGTAAATACAGAGTTTCTGTGCCGTCAGTGTAGAAGACAAAGCAGGACAAGCCTTTTTCTTTCTTCCCACTGACAGCACAAATTCACATCACAAAATTCCATAGTTTACTAGTCGAACATGGTACTTATTTTTTTTTTAACACAACATAAACTCACGCCTATATCCCTGAAGGGGTAGGCAGAGGTACTAGCACCCATATTTCGCCAGTTTTATGTTTAGGTCCCAATGTAATAGGTGGCGAGCCTATTTCCACTAACCGGGCACTTATATACCTGCGATAAATACACACATAACTTCGAAAAGCATCGAAAAGTCATTGGTGTGTGCCATGGTAAAACCTGGGATCGAACCCGAGACCTCGTCTCAGCAGTCCATTACCCATGCCACTATGCTACAGCGTTTTTTTTTAATTATATTTATATATTATATTTATATTACACTTATGTCTCACAATATCCCTTTTTATCATTGTCTCCCTACATTAAGTGGTCAACTAATCCAATACTTGACATAGGGACAAAAGAAACACCACAGTACATCCTGAGGCAATTTGCCGCCGCAATGGGCCACCCGCAACTTCAATTGCCTACTTGAACGAATCGCCTGTCGACTTCCTGTCCCAATTATCGATGTATTAAATGAGGATGTGAGTGTGTATGAGAATTTGTAGGGAGATGTGACTCTGAGGAATTATTGTCGTGAATAATTCGTACAAAATAATGGTAAAATTATTGATTTTTGTACGCGTTGGTGGAAATGGCGATTTTTGTACCAAGTTGATTCTACTTTACACTAACCTAGTTTACAGGGATAGTTGACCAAAAAAAAATAAAGGTAATTTTGTTGCTTTCAAAATGTTCCCGGCAGAGTAGAATTTGGACCATCCCATCTCTTCCCATGCGATGTCGTACAAGGTGACTAAGAGATAGGGCGGTTTAACATCAGACAGATATATACAGCCCAGACTGCGCCTCAGATGCATGGCTTGAGTCAACAATAGTGCTCTGAAGACCGCAACAGGCTATAACGGGGGACCGAATTCAATGATTGGTGAAATGTGTCTACCTAACCCTCTTGGGATAAAGGCGTGATTATTATGTATGTATGTATGTAAAATCCCTGGAACTGAGTCAAACAATACCATACTGTGAATAACAATGGTAAAATATTTTTTATATTTCTCAGCAAGCAATACTTAAGAATACCAATAGATGTCTTCTTACTAAATAAAAAAGATTTTAGAAAACTTCTAAAAACGGGAAACTTCTTCGAACTTGGAGGAAACCTAATTAGTTTAATTGGCATTAATCCAGGCAGACATTAATCCAACAACAGGATTAAAATTACATAAAGTTGAAATCTAAAACTAACAGACATTGTATTTTATACTCGAAGTACCTAATAACTTTCATTATCACAAAAAGCTTATTTCATGAAAGCCGATACAAAAGTGAATTATAAAAAAATCTACATTTCAACAGCCTTTCAAATGAATCCAGCCGGTCGCTTGATAGCATTCACCAAATATGCACCTTAACTCATTGAGATAGAGTCCAAAATGGCTGTAATCAAACCTGTATTATAAAACCATGATATGTCATTAATTGAATCAAGGCAATTTGCACTTTATGCTGTAAAATAAAGGATTAAATTCATGCTAACAGAATTATGAATGAAAGGTTGTTAAAATAGTTACAGTGCTGACGCCTCAAAGTGTACCTAATGAAAATATTTGTTTGAAAATATTTTACTTTTTCAATGGCGTGCACCACACGTGTATTTTTACGCTTTATTTTCATTTAATATTTTCAACTGACTTCATAAAAGAAATATATTTCAATTAATTTAATGTGAATGCATTCTTTTAGAGTCACATTCAAAAGTAGCTAAGAATACATATTTCGAGATATGTTTAGCTTTGTAAAGATGACTATTATTCCACATCGTAAAGATGATTGAGTATTTTTAAAGTACCCAGAGCTTACTGGAGAGTTTGTGCTGTCAGTGGGAAGACTAAAGGCTTGCCCGATTTTTTTCTATCCTAATCAATACAACTAATGTATTTTTTTTTTTCAGGTACGTACTAATTATTTCAAGCAGTCAAGTGGAAATAAGCTGTGAGTACTTATAAAAATACGTTCTTTTTTAAATGGTGTCAATATTTTAAACTAGGTAGATAAGAATAAGTCAAAGGTAGGAATAAAACTAACTGTTTACAATTATTGTAAAAATAAAGTAAATTGATTGTAAGCGTAATAATGCACAGGAAAAAAAATTCTTATCATTTGTTTTACCCAAATATTCGGTAACTTTCTCTTTCCATTTCTTCCTTTTACTATAGCTCTTAAACAAGAAGCAAGACTGGCTAAATCAACAAAAAAGTGTCAACTTCTTTCAATAAAAAATAACCCTACATTACTTTCTCTTTAGGTAGGTACCCTCCTAAAAACCCCACTTTAAAAAGTTCCTCGACGACAAACAGTTCTTTTCGTCTAGACTATCAGGTGTCCAACAGCGAAAAAAAAACCCTAAACTTTCGACGATTAAAACCTTTCCCCCGATACTTTTTTACTTTGCTAACTCTTAACAAGCGGTTATTTCGCGAAATAACCTGTTTATAGCTCTTTCAATATTGTTCGATGCAAATTAGAAGTTGAAAGTTTTTGTCTTATTTTGTTCGATTGATTGTTTTCCGTTGAATCGATTTGGGTGGGTACCAAAGTTTTCGATACTTTACACCGATTATTCTATATTTCAAAAGTATGTAGGTAAGTATTGGTTACCAAAATGGATTATAGACAAATAAAGAAAATAGACGGTTATATTCCATTTTTCCTGACGAGTTTTAGAACTGCAAACTGTTGCTAAGCCGTTACGGTTTTCTTTAGTTCTCAGTAATAATTGCAGTTGATAAAGATTCCAAAATATCGAAGCTTTGGATAGATTCTGCAGTTAGACTGGTAAAGCGGACCCCAGTCTCCGAGATGAAAGTCCCAAAATATATAATCATGGGAGTAACAAGTGGCAACCAAGTTATTATATTTTTTCAGCAAAAAAATACAATATAATTCCTCTTTTCCACAAGAAACTCTGGAGAGACACTTACCGTATAAACACAATACAAGCTTGTTTCGCTCTAGGGTGTGTAAGGGAACAAAAAATAAAACGTGTTCATGGGTCGTAGAGGTCAAATTATTGTAAAAAAATATCATCAGGAAATTTATTACGAAAATACAGCAACTAAGTATTGTTGTGAATAAATAAAAAGTAAAATACCTACTACATAAGTACATATATCTCTGAAGAGATAGCACTGTGCACTATGGTAGGTTTGGTTTACTTTGGACAGAAATTGACAACTGCAGGGGCGTCACACACGTGCTGTCGACCCTGTAAGAAGTCTGTGCCGTCAGTGCAGAAGACAAAAAAGGGCAAGTCTTTGGTCGTCTTTCTACTGACAGCACAAAAATAGCCTAAGTAGAAATATTATTGGCATCATAAAGAAAAAATTGTTCGGTTCCATATTGAAAAAAAGAACTATAGCTACTTATAATTTCAAATTCAAGAATAGTTTGAAAACGCGAAATGGCGGTATGAATTTTTTTTTTCATTTCATTACTGATAATGAATTTTAATCTCTCAATTTTTTATTTTGCCATAAGAATACTAAGATGGTGGTATATAGAGTTGTACAAATTGGCGGGAACGGACGTACCAAGATGGACGCCGATAGGGGAAGGGTGTTCAAAGTTTTAAGTAAATACTGTTTGTTTCGTACTGCCGAATTCCTAAACGTTATTGTTTAGTTAATTGTTTCGTTGGACTTGCGATACAATTCCGCTGTATTAATTTCGAGCGGTTTTGTGTTGAATATTTCAAGTTTGAGGTGCAAAAAGGCAGAATTGAAATGGTGATTACTTTGATAATTTGGTTATACTGCCTACTTATTTAATTTGGTTAATCATTTCTATGTAGGTATCTATCTATCTATCTACTAATTAATATTCATTGAAGTCTCCAAAGAAAATAATTGTAAACGGCAGATATTTCTTCTTAAAATAGAGAATAGAGTGAATAAACTTATGATGTTGATAATAAATCCTAAAAAGTATTTAAAAAATGTTGTAAATCCACTTAATTAACCATACCGGAGAAATACAGCAAGGTTAAATGTACAGGCTTATTTTTGTAGTGGCTCCAATGTTGATAAGTTTTCTTATTTTTCGAAAAAATACTTGTCAACTCGAAAATATTTCACTCAACAATTTCAATAATTCTAAATAATAAAGCCTCATACCCACTATGTAAGTTTAGAACGAAATCTGCAAGTCAAATAATTTATTCAAGTATACCTATAAATTGTAATAAACAGCCTTCCAGTGCACCGTGCAACTTGTTATCATTTGCACCCTTCCTTTGTTTGCATAAGTCACTAAAACGCACCCCTGCTAATGAAAACCGTAGGGAAAATTCGGGAAAACTCGTCATTATAGAGGGGTTGTGCCATCCCCGGATAGGCTTTATAGGCTGTCTTTTTAGTTTTGAAAATAAAAAAGTGAGGTTAACCCGCACATGCGGCGTCGGTTTTAAAAGATGTTCTTTTTTTAAAAAGGTTATGTTCGATGAAACAGTCATTGGCGCACTATGGAGGTATACTTTTTTGTGATAAGTGATATTATGGTGTAGCTACGTTGGTATCACTACTATTGGGGACCAGGGACTTTTTAGTTTTCTCTTTCATCCACTGGATTAGGCTATGTTCACTTTCGTAACAGATTTTTAATAGCCAGCTGCGATCATGGTTTTTTTCTTGCTTTAATAACCAGCTACGAAAGAAGAATTAAGAAAGGTTGCCGTTATGTACGACACAGCAACACTCTGATATTTTATGAGGTTATTTTGTAAATAAGAACTTGTAATCTCTCCACTAAATTTTAGAGTCCATAAATGTTTTATTTTAAACAATTTCAAACTTTGAAACTAGATATTTAAACTGTTTAAAATGAGAATCCATAGTAACTGCCTGTATCACGTTAAAATGAATTCAAAAGGCCTCGAGCTCAAATTGAGCGAAACTCAAACTTATGCAGATGGCCGACAGATGTCGCCGTGTTCCCCTCCGATTATCGTATGCAGATTAAGTGGGAAAACCCCTCTATGCACCGACCGTAACTTAGTTTGAGACCCACCTGTTTTTCAAAAATGGATTTCGGCATTGTCGTGTATTGTACGATGAGTTTTCCTTAAATTGGGTGGCAAGAACTGTTTATTTTGTATATATTAATTAAATATATATTATATTTTGAAAATATTGTAGTAAACGACCATTGTTTTTTTTTTATTTGGTGCAAGTTTTTTTAATATTATAACTTTTTACAAATAAGGAAAAGACTTCCTACTACAGGAACAGTTTCTTTGATTATTTTTTCTCTTCACTTTATTTACTTCACTAGGCAGTAGCCTAGTGGTATGGGTAATGGACTGCTGAGTCGAGGTCTCGGGTTCGATCCCAAGTTTTACCATGGCACACACCAATGACTTTTCGATTCTTTTCGAAGTTATGTGTGTATTTATCGCAGGTTTATATAAGTGCCCGGTAAATGACAATAGGCTCGCCACCTATTACATTGGGACCTAAACATAAATTGGCTAAATGTGGGTGCTAGCACCTCTGCCTACCCTTTCGGGGATATAGACGTGAGTTTATGTTATGTTAATGTTATTTATATCGATACTATTAAAAATAGTAAATGAGCTGCTACCCAAATTGCATTGGAGATATTTAAAAAAATGTGTGTATGTAATACGTGAAAAAAACAGTTCTGGACCCAAAACTATATGTGGATTTCATTCATTTGGACAGTGTGACACGTTCTATGATTAAATGAATTTTGTTTATCTCGCTATTTCATATTATTTCATTCGATTTTTAAGCTCGGAAATAAATAATAACTTCTAGAACATTTTTTTTTTGTACTTCGACAAAGTCTCAGGAAAGGAGACTTACTTATCAAATTGTCGTGAAATAATTCATAGATAGTAAACTTGTACCCTCGTGTTCAGCCCTCTGTTTACATGCACGGTAACCGAAGAGCCACATGCGTATCAAGTCTTGTGTGCTTGTATTCACCATCAAAACCAACTTTATAATCTCCAAGCAATGAATAACTTAAGCAGGTGCTTAAACCTTATGCAGGGCTACCAACATGACGCTAACAATAAAAAAAGGTGTTTATTTGAAATTGGAACATGTTTTATGATGTTTTACTTCTATATGGCGGGAGATTTTAAAATAAGAAGCGACAATTTAAAAAAAATAGATTGTAATTTCTTATTCTATTTCTATTTTTATTCGATTTCAAAAAGACCATTCTCGATTCAGTTATATTTTTACAAGCTTATTTGTTGGTGCGACCTTAAGTGCGTTTTCTAGATCTTTCGGTAAAATTAGGTTTTTCTGTCTAATGTATTTGTGATAATCCTCTGCCTACTCTTTAGAAGTTAATGGAAGCATTTAGTACCACTCGCGACTCGACAATTGTCATTTTACGTATTTATTTTTCTAAGGTCATCTTTAAGTTATATATAAATATATGCTATTTTTATGCCAAATTATAGCGAAATCAGTTTAATAGTTAGCGCGTGGAAAAGTACCTAACAGACAGAGTTACTTATAAAACTCCAGATAAATGAGTAATCTTCAAAGTATATCGATGTTGCATATTACAAATTTGCATCTCCCAACCCTACCGGCGAAGCAGGTAAGTTTGTTCTCATCATTTATTTACGCGTGCGTAAAACTCTCCCCTAATTTGGGTAATTATTTGAGCAGGGAATCTGCTATTCAAATATTGAAAGTGTAGTACATCCCTTTGAAGTAACGGCTCAAGTTTCGGAGATATAATGAGTTGTAAACTGTATGGGTTTGGACGGTATTGTGTTATTGTAAGGCCAAGCTTTCGAATATTTGAGATATATGCTTTTCACAAACTGGGATAGGTATATTTCTTCAAAGAAAAATATTTGAGTACCTACCAGGATTCTTTTTCCAGAATTGAAGCTTCTTATTTCAAAATTATTCTAAAGAAACGTTCGAAAATTTCGTCTAATTACACAATTTTTAATATTGCTAATTGGTTGAAACGGTCTGGCGGTAGTCAGTACTCTTAAGTAATCAAAGGTGAATCAAACAATATATTTTATCTGATTTTACTTCACCTATACAAACAAAAATGACTGTGAACCGACCCCAACTCAGTACAGAAAAGGCTTTCAGGATGATGATTTTAAAAATATTCTTGCAACACGTTCGTCGAAAAATAATTGCTTCTAGCTCAATGTGTGCTAGATAAGCTATTTAGAATAAAAATTATGTCACGATTGGGGTAAAATGAACATTGACACTTATCTGTATAGATATAGCGCACTTTCTTGTATAGTCGTCTGTATGGCTGATACTAAAAGTAAGTACTTAATGGTCAGCTGTCTAGAGAAATGGTAATATGTTGGTCGTCGTTTTGTAGAACAGAAGGTTCAAGGTATTTTGACGTTATTGACAGGCGTCAATGTATCTCAATCCCATACATTAATCAACCTATTCAATTCTACATAGGTATTACCACATGTCTAGAGGGAGGAGCAGATCACAAATCGATACGAAAGTTTTTGGCTGGTCGAATAGTATACCTATATAAAAGTTACTGTCGAAAATGAATAGATTACTTGAGCAATGCAACTGGGAGTGTTTGAATAAGATGTCAAACTTCTATCAACTAAAATGGGCTGTTGATATGAAGTCTCCTAAGACTTCCGTAGACGGTGCCTTGTCGCCATATTCATCAACAAACTTACAAACAAACTTAACCATTAATAGCTTATCCCCATGAGCCGTGGGGTAAGCTGGTAGTCTGATTCGGTGGGTTTTAAGATGAGTGTATGTATACTTGTATGGGTAGAAATAACACTACAGAGTCTATTGGACACCGAAGAATCTTATATGTAATAGATAGGTACTTAAAATTAATATAGTACAAAATGACAATCTTGTCAAGGCAATTTCTTACAATTAGGTACTCGTAGTGTCTCATAGTCAAAACAAATTGTTCAACTAAGGAACGTAGTAACTTATTGCATTCCACAAAGCTCTTAAACACCTCTTCCACTGTACCGAGTATATATCTATGGAATGCATTATAAAATACGTCAAAATACTTTCAAAGGTTCGTTTTCGAACGTAATTTAAATTCAAAAGGAAACCTAATAAAATTTGTTCACCTATCTGATGTTTTAAACCTTCGAGAAAACACCATATTTCCATTTAAATGGTGAACCTGTTACTTCACAGTCAATATTATACCATGTTAAGTCCAAAATAAATACACCTTCAACCCTTTAATGCCGGCGGGGTACAAACGACCCGATTTCACGCTCACATAATTGACGCCATTTCAAAGAACCATTTAAAGAAATGTTGACGAAAAGAAAATTGGATGGAAAACGAAATTTATAAAACAAATAAACTGTGTTGATTTTACTTGTAACGGTAAGGCCTTTTCTAATAGACTGAATAAATAAAAGTGAGATGAAAATTTTGTATTATATAAAACAATTTATTTTTAAATGGTTCCCATGCTTTTTGAAAATATACCGTAGAGTACGTAAGTCGCTTTCACAAACGCCAAAATTGACCAAATTATGTAAAGTATGGAAGTAGGATAGTTTTATAGCTATACTTATTTTCGGTTTCACAATATTTTATGTAAATGCGTTCTAAGCGAACAAGAGACTTCGGTTTGCAGTACACCGTCATTAAAACCTTAATAAACTATTCGATTCTACCTAGCATCGATAAACAACCTCACGTAGAATCTTTATCCCCGCCTGTTGAAACTGTGCTATCTGGTGAACGGGGTATTGTGTGTGCGTTCTTTGTACACGGGGTCTATAGCACCCCATTAGCATTTAAGGGTTATCGCCTATTGTACCTTGACTTAATCTGTTTGTGGCCGCGCGCTGAATGAATTTGAACACACGTGCCATTGATGCAGTTGTTGGAGCTTGTGTTTTGGTTTAATTGAGAGAAAGAAATCAGTGTTTTTTATATAACGTGCGTGAGTGATTTAGCATTGTGTTTTTGAAATGCTATGCATAAGACTGGCTGGGCAAATGAGGTCTTACCAAGAGATACGAGGTCAAGCTAACGTCTCCTATAAGTCGACACAACTGTCAATGAACGAAAGAGACTCAGGCGCAGGTCATTTCTGTGGAACAAGAACCTATGTTCTCTATCGAACAGTTGACTGTTCCTTCAGCTACAATTCAGTTTAAATTACAGAGATTAGATTTAGATTCCAGTTCTTCCGTTTCCGGGGATGAGTTGGGGACTCCGTGGTCCCCACACCAGAGGAGGGCCAGAAAGAGGGATATGCCTGCCAATTTTACTTCCGGCAACCAATAACGACCCCCAGACGTCGCGCGTTTTAGCCGGTTCGAGTCCGATGTAATTTCGCCGGCTCCAGCGGGAAGGGGTATGCGTGGGGATGTTTTGCTCGTTATAAAAGTATTCCAATTCTTGCACATCATTCCGTGCATGTATATAGATGTTAAGACCCCGAGACTGCGATGGTGGTACACAATTGTGTACCACCATCGGGGAACAGTGCCGTTAAAAACTGACATAGTAAGTGTGGCGTATTCGTAAGCTAGTCAAGTCATGACCACGGGTGCTGCAACGCATCCGAAACGTCGGCAGAAATAGTAAGTTCCATGATTTAATCGCGAAAAGTCAGAATCCCTTGTATAATTATAACCTTCTGATGTTTCTTTTGTTATTATTCTTTAAAAGAAGTCATTAAACAATCACAACCTTCAATAAATCATCCGCTATCGTTTTTCACAAATAACACATAAAATCTCTATATTACTTTCAACTTTCCACGAACAATACACGATACTTTATTAAAGCTCACTGTTCAAGATGGCCGCTGCGGTATTGTTCTGTCCATCTTGGTGTTGCTATAGCAAATAAAAATATCTCGATATTACACCTTCGAGTGCTGTTGTGCCTTTAATGTGTCTGTTCACTTTATTTATAGTGACAGTTTTTGATATTGTCTTGTGGTCAGTGAGTGGTTGTAACATGTCGAGATTTATTCTCGATAATTTAGCTGTAGAATATTTCTGTTTCGATTTGACATTTTTGAGTGTGAAGTTCAGTTATACTGAATTTTATACGTATCGTGAGACATTATTTTTAATTTGCTGTATTTCCTACATGATAGATAAATAGATAGATAATTCTTTATTGTACACCAACATACTTACAGTAGGACAAGTAGGTAGCACGTATACAGTTCAATGTACAATGGGCGGCCTTATCGCTGAAGCGATTTCTTCTAGGCAACCTTGGGATGGACAGTAATGTTATAAAAACAAAAGATTTTTTCTTTATATAATTTTCCCTTACACCTCTTCAGTCGATGAAGCACCTCCTGTCGAGCTCACTGTGCCCCGACACCTGCACAATTGGGTATTTTCCTGTAGTTACAACTAATTATTTAACTGAGCTTATTCAATTAAGAATGGTAAAAGAGCGGTAAAAGTTACGTCGGTTATTATTTTATATTTATTTTTTATCATCCACCCAACGTATAATGGTAAATGATTTGACTTTTAAATATTATGATGTCACACTAAATTATTTCATACAAGTTGCCTTATAACATACCGTTTTGACTTTTAATAAAAAGTAACTAATTTGACTGGTCAGTCAAAAACCTAATTATCGCCGAGTTTTGGCCTGAGCGCATTCTTAAAGAGCGGCATGAGCAGGTTTCTTCAGGGTCAGCAGCGCGATTGTAACGCCTCTGGTGTTGCATACGTCCATAGACCACGGTAACTACTTCCCATCAGGTGGGCCGTGTGCTTGTCTGCCACCTAAATGGTATAAAAAAGCGGTATAAAAATTACTTACCCAAACAAGAACATCAATAAATCTATCAATTAGTTAATTACAGTCAACTGTTGGACCTAAGTCTCTTCCAATGTATGTCATAGCACCCAATCCACCACCTTACGCATCTAGTCTGTCCCAGCTACCTTTTTCTGATCGTCCATCCATGTTACTGAGGGGCATCCCACCTTCCATTTATCGGTTCGCGGTCTCCACTCTAGAACATGTTCTCCACCGGTCATCGGTCCTTTGACAGAAGTGTTCAGCCAATTTGCGATTGCTCATATACTTTAATGTAAATTACTAAGAAATATTTTCATTACCATGGATATGTAATATACAGCAAATAAGGGTAAGTGTGATGTAGTCATCGCTAACACTTAGAAAATAACACTTGACAAAAATCTAATAACGTTGGGGTCCTCTGATGATTCACACCCAACTGACTCACACCTCGCCAAGTCACTCATAGAAATGAATTGTTTTCGAAGGGCTGTGGCTTCACAGCTATTGGACACTTGAAATATAGTCAATTCTCGTAATGAAATATAGTGAAGATGACAAATAAGGGTATATATTTCGTTGCTGGTTATGAACCATGGTTACCAAAACGACAATTATATTCCGTTTTTGTAACTGGTTATCTAACCAGAAAAAAATCCATGTTCGTAACTGGTTATCAAAGATCAGTTACGAACGTGGAGTAAAGGTATATCTATGGGGCTCAATAAAATCTTTGGTGCTGAAGTTAACCTCTGTTATACCTGCTAATTGATGGATGGCGTACCGGTGCAGGTTTTACTTTCAGGGTTGGAAGGCAGAGGCGCTCGCTCCCATAAATGTCAAAACAAAAGAAGAAACTAGTGCCGCTAAACGTTTTTTTTTATCGTGTTAATAATCCCCCCGGATAATCCCCACCAGAGCCAGTGGGGGAGGTTATGTCGGACTCCAACCGACTAAACCGCACTCCGCCTGAGGGTCGTAAGTTGCCGGAGGCATATTCCTCGGCTGACCTAGAGCCATCTCTTTCAAGCTGACCCTCTTCGGGTATGGCGACCATGGAGTCCTCATCCAATCCCCGGGCATGAGAAGGCGCACAACTCGCGCCGCAGTAACCCCTAAACTCACACTTTCGTTTACTAGTCTATTTAAAAAAATGTTGTATTATTTATTCGCAAGGTGCTTGATATTTTTTTATGTACGCTACCATCATATTTAATTTTTATATTCTTTATACCATTTAGGTGGCAGACATGATTGCAGCAGGTGGTCTGTGTGATCACAGACCACCTGAAGGGAATTGGTTACCGTGGCCTATCGACTTGTGCAACACCGGCGTTACACTCGCTCTGTCGACCTTGAAGAAACCTTCTAATGCCCCTCTTGAAGAACCCCATATTGTAGATTAGTGAATTGTGGCTACTAATTCACAATTGCCTAACTCTCCAGGGATAAAGCGTGATTATTTGTATGTACATCATTGTAACTAAAAGTTCTAAAAACCTAACATTTCATAGGTATATTTCTTCATCAATTTTTCATCCATGTACATACAAGCACATTGTCTTTAAAACTCACGTCTGCACACATTGTTTATAGCAAATTAAAACCAGGAGTACCCACACCAGGTGTCAACTGCTCATCCCGGTCCTACATCAACGGACCCTCGCCATAAATCGAGCATCAGGTGTTCTACTTCTCCCAACATGTTGTTTTTTTACACAGTGATTTTTGTCAAACTGCTGTTCTGGGAACACTAAGTTATTGAGCGGAGGGTACGGAAGAGGTACATTGTATATGCCTTGAGAGCATGTCATGACTTGAGTGAATAGGTAATATAGAGTGGGTTTGATGAATTGTTAATCTATTTAAATTGTGCTATGATATTATGTGTCCAATTCAAATAATAAATAAGATTTTAAACTAGGAATTCTATGAAAAGTAGATCTTGCGAGCTCCCTTCTTTTTTTTTCTCAACAACCTGTGAGAAATTCTTAATGTTTCAGTCAAAAATCATCAAGAACTGCAACAGCAAATTTCCCCTCCCCCAAATAATGAGTAAGATTTGAAACTAGTAGTTCTGTGAACAATAGACCACGCGAGCTCTGTTCTTTTTTTTTTCTCAACAACCTGTGAGGAATCCTTGATGTTTCAGTCAAAAATCACCAAGACCCCAAATAGCAAACTTTCCCTCCCTTAAATTATACTCCTTCCTCACCAAAAAAGCTCTCGATAAAAGTAGCTTTTAAATCAAGAACACATATGTCAAGTTTGGTGAAAATCAGTTAAGAACTGCTCTCTCTGAAAAACAAACATAGACAAGTACGAAAGCAAATTCAACTGCGATTGTCGAAAAATAGTGTGGTTATGCTTGGTTTCCGAAGTCAAACCGTTCGTCGTTTTCTAGCGAGTGTCGTATTACTACTCAACTTTTGTTTACTCTATTCTTGGCGGTATAAAATCTAACTCGGGCTGTTAATGGCCGCGGTGAAGACCGGAGGGTTCTGCGATTTATGACTATTCTAGGATGTTGGTTCGAGTCCTGAGAGGAGAGCGTGTTTCAGATATGTATTTGGAGTTGATTGTGGAGCTTTAAAACCCATCATAGGGCATTAGTATAGAGGTAGTAAAATTTAAAAGATAGACTATGTTTTACTAGCTGTCATGGACGGTTTCGACAAGTAATATTTTTTTTTTATACCACGTAGGTGGCAGACAAGCACACGGTCCACCTGATGGAAAGTGGTTACCGTGGCCTATGGACGTGTGTAACACCAGAGAAGCCACACTCGCGCTGCCGACCCTGTAAGCACAGAGTTTCTGTGCCGTCAATGTAGAGGACAAAGCAGGACAAGCCTTTAGTCTTCCCACTGACAGCACAAATTCTCCAGTGAGCTCTGGCTACCCTACTCACCGCTGGGAACACAACACGAAGTTATTATAGCCGCGGTATTCTGTAGGGCGGAGGTACTTCCCCAGTCGGACTACTCAATTGGGCGGAAATACCGCCGTGTCCTACCTAATATCTTTTCTATTTATATTAATTTTAAGTGGATATTATGTAACTTTTTGTACGAGTCGTAAATGTTTGAGTTCTGAAAATTACTTCAACCATTCAATAATGATTGAAGTAATTCTCAAAATTTAAATAATTCTCATAAGCTATAATAATCTTTATATCTTTATATATTCTCTATTTACACCTAGGTAACTGCCCTGAAATATTCTTTTCCTATTTTTTTCTGTCCATCCTATGGTTGCCTGTAAGAAATTGCTGCAGAACGATAAGGCCGCCATCTGTACGTACAACAAAATTTTATATCTCTTATTGTAATGTAATATGTTTTGGTATACTATATACATGTTTGTTATTATTATTGTTAATATCTTTAAAACTAGAAAGCGTGAATTGCGTATGTGTGAACTAGATCATTAAGTAAAGTAAAGTGAAAACTTTGTATAATATATTATGTAGCTATTTATACACAGAGGTGTCGGTCGGTAACGCGAGTTCAATTGTTTATTTTCCATCTTAAAAACTACCCAATACGCCTAATAAAGTAATGTTTAATTTAATAATACAACGCTTTGCCATTTTAGACCGCGGTAGCCTAGTGGTATTGGATAATGGACTACAGAGACGAGGTCTCGGGTTCGATCCCAGGTTTTACCATGGCACACACCAATGACTTTTCGATACTTTTCGAAGTTATGTGTGTATTTATCGCAGGTTTATAAGCGCCCTGTTAATGGCAATATGCTCGCACTTATTGGGACCTAAACATAAACTGGCGAAATGTGGTTGTTAGCACCTCTGTCAACCCCTTCGGGGATATAAGCGTGAGTTTATGTTATGTTATGTTTTTAGAATAAGATTTCTCGATCTCGACTAGTTTATAAATAATTTTGTGTTACATCTTGTAACTTGTACCATACATCAAGTACAGAACTAGGGTTCCTTTGGCGGCAGTATAAAACGCACCTGTTATACAGTGGGCGAGTGTGATTGCTCCGTATAATTGAATTACTGACTGAAAGATATACGGTTTCATTATAGTAGGTACCATTTACGAGTGCAGCTAAATATACCCATATATGTGGAATATATTGAAATGGAGATTATTTTATTACATTTTTATTTTTTTATACTCTACGGTAAATTTAAGACAATTTACAATATAACATAGAAAAAATTTATACTAGTCATGACTAGTCGTTCGTTTTCTCTTGTTTGGTGCGCTTAATAAAAATAACTGAAGAAAAATATGGCGAGTCTGGGCACAGAAGAAAATAAACTTCACACACCAAAAAATTAGAAAACGAGTAAAATTAGTCGTATCAAAACGGCCATCATAGCGTGCCGCAACTATAAATTCTTTAATATTTCGGTCAAATTCTTGAAAGGATTCATTACAATACATACATACATATAATCACGCCTTTATCCCAAAGGGTTAGGCAGAGATGAATGAACACCCACATTTCATCAATAATTTTTTACGGTCCCGCGTAATAGGGGGTGAGCCTATTACCTTCTTCCGGGCACTATTGTTGGCTCGAGCCTTGGTTCTGTGGCTGAGTCTGAGCTGTATATATCTGTCTGATGTTAGACAGCCCTATCCCTTAGTTGCCTTGTACGACACCACATGGGAAGAGTTGGGGTGACCCAAATTCTACTCTGCTAGAAACCACGCGTTTAATAATACTATGAAATAAAGATCTTGAAATGTATAACGACAGAAACAAGCAAATAGTGAACTGATGTCTCTGCCTACCTTGGAGATAGAATGTCGTACCGTTAGTGTCATATTATAATCAACAAATACTAGTAATTCAGTCAGAATTCTAATCAAACACAGACTAACAAACGCAACCTCATTCAACCTTGCAATGTTTGGTCTGAAGACAATGAAGCTGGTGTGTACATATCTTATAATACCGCCCAGATTAATAAGAACTCTCAAATTTTACAACTTGTATAAAATATGCACGACAATGATATTCAGAGAGATCTAGTTAGATTGGTTGTTTGATGACAGTTGTTTGTCGTATGTATTAGGTGTGCAGACTCATTAGAGTTAACCCTATCGCGCTCGCGGAAGGAATTTTTTGTTAATGAACTGATTTAATTTTTAATATTTCTACAGGGAAAATTCTGTTCCGAACGTAAATTTTCGTAATTTAAATTCAGTTCAATTGCCCAAATGTTAAAAATAATCACAATATCAATGTTCTTTCTTGCAATTTGTGTTACGAGAATATCATTTTTTATATTTAGAACGTTAGTGGTTAGAGTGAGACTGAAGTATGAATATCAATATTATTATTTCTATTTAATTATTATTTTTTATTAATGTCAATATTAGCATAGCTTTAAAATACATTAAGTGTAAACAGATAAATATGTTTAAATAGATTAATTATAAAATAAATCAATAGTACAAGGGGAAGGGACCTAATTCATTCATTTTTAAGAAATAAAATAATTTGAATCGATGCTGCTAATTCGCCCCAGCTTCACTCGAGCATATTTTGAATCCTCATATCATCTATCTGAGCCTGTATTTCTTTAACTTTCAAATAATGTATGGATATCTGCCGGATTTGTTGACATTCATGATCACTGCTCCGCTCTTTAAAGTAGTAGCGTGATTATATACAACCTAAAACATTTGTCGATAAAAGGACTATTCAACACAAAAATATTTTTTCATGGATAGATATTTTATAGAACCTTTTTTTTAATTTGATTTGTTTTTAATAATAATAATCATACCAGAATTAACCGTTATACTTTTGTGAAATTCTACTTGCGACGCACCGCGACTAACAAGCGTACTCAGCAAATTGGCCAACCCTGCAGCGGTGAACTGTCGACGCGACGTCGTTAAGCGAATTTAGCACTAATTGTGTTTGACAGACCATGCAGTGTGAGTGCATTGTCGTGTGCGACAGTCTGCCTGTACGATGTAACTTTTGTGATTCTGTTACTTACATCGTGAAATGTATGAAAGACTTGTCAATTTAATTTTTGTTTTTGTATGGAAGACAATTTGATATTTGTTCTTTGATGAATATTATTATGTCATGTTTCATATTTTCTTCACGCAGCTATGCTAGACTGCTTCAATCAAGAGTAGATTCATATCGGTAGTATTTTGGGTTGGAACCCTGAACTTCTCACTCACAAGTTTGATGCCTTAACTCCCATTTTTTAGAACAAATAAGCAAAAGCTTTGATGAAGTGGACCTATTTATACACAGCTCCATTTTAATTTTATTTCATTTCTCAACAATATTACTTTAACTAACATGTTTACAGTCCAACACAACCCAATATTGACTGTAACCGAACACCTTAAAATACGGAAAAACAAGAGAATCATCAAAAAACAATATCGATGTGCACTTTCCCTGTAACCGTACACCAGGGCACTCAATATTCGTGTCGCGTCCGCCAAGTGGCGTGATTCCTACCGGGTAAATAACACTCCACGAACAAACGCTTTAAGGCTCTGCTATTATTTGCACTGAACTAAGATGTGCTGAGACGGAAAATTGATTGTTTGGCTCTGGGTTATTGGGGCTTAAGTACCTTTTTTGTATTGTTTTAAGTGAATATAGTTTAGCATCATTTAGGTTTATTAAAATTTAGGACATTCTTTTTTAGTTTTGTTTGTTTTCTTATACTGTTGATTGATGGCACTTGGTGGAATTTGTTGTTAAAGATATTGAGAACACACTTGTGCTATTTCCATAGCATTTTCGTCTTCGCCTTACGGTATCCTTAAAGGTATACAGCCTCCGTGGCGTGGCGGTAGTGAACGCGACTGCTACGCAGGAGGCGCGGGTTCGATCCCCGCTCAGTCTAAATATTTGTACGTATGAATTTGGGTATTTGCATTGGTCTGGGTGTTTCTATGTATAATATGTATGTATTTACAAAAAAAAAAGTATTTAAGTATGTTTATCCGTATTCTAGATTCCATAACACAAGCTAATTAAACTATGCTTACCATGGGCTAGATAGCGTTGTGTAGAATGTTAAAAAAAAAAAAAATACAATGACAGCTACGATTTTAGCTATCCGGTCAGGTCTAATAAAAATACTGTGGATAAAGTACAGGTGTGTACTCAATATGAATTGTTTTCTTATATTTATTTTTAAACCTATTGCTATGATTTGTATGTCTTTTTTGTGCACAAAATCCTCACGAATACCCCCACCACTGAAACCGGTAGGGAAAGTTATATCGGACTTGAACCGACTAAAACGCACGCCGAATGTGAGGGCCACAGGTTGCCGGCCTTGAGATTATCTGAGCCATATCCCTCGCACCCGGCTGATGATATGTATGTCTGGTAGACAATCAGCTGCTATTCAATTTAAAACCAGTACAGCAGAAATCTGATTATTATTTTTGTTTCAATGATCAAAAAGTGACCATACAATGTCCTCTTTATAGCGATATAAGTTTGAGAAGTATCTGTCTTTTTCACAATTTTATATTATACATAATAAGATTAGAAACAATTTTCTCTCCATTCTCATCGTGCACATAACGAGGGCAGCTCTCGAGGAAGCTCAATAAAGCTTTATTACACAATCTACAAGGATTTTATTACTAAAGCGATTTTATTACTTAGTTAAGACTGACTAGAAACTGTTTTGCATTTACTTTGTTTAATTTAAGCGCCCGTTTAAATAATTCTGGCTGAAAATATTTAAATATCTTGGAAACTCGTTACTGTAGGGTTAAGATTTCATCAAAATGATGCTACCGATTTTTTTTTAGTTTTATTTGACAAATTATTTTTCCATGCACATCATCTGTCTGTCTTGAGGAAATGAATATATGCTATTTTAGAGATACGATATGGGATAAATGGTTAATTATATACAAAGATAAATATTCCAGTATTCGGGTGTACTTTTTTAAAGTTAAAGATATCAACAGTCAAAAATACGTCTTTAACTTTCACTTGTTAAATAACGTCCGTCTAAAAATACGAATTGAATCGTTTAAATTGTGTAAGCATTTTAGACTTAGATTCTAAGCCTTCTAATCTATGTCTTGAGCTGTCTGTCTAACCGACGATCTGACTCAAGGCGCCTCACGACTCGAGACCTAGGATTACCCTCGCTACCATTACCGGTCCCCTCAGGGCTCTAATACTAGTGTAGATCAAACAACCTCTAAGCAAGTATTTGTAGAAGCGTTGCAGCTATGAGATAAAAATTCAAAGGTTGAGTGTAATTTCCGTTTTGGTTTTTCTAGTTGCTTTTTGTGATATTTTTTATCCTTAGGTATCAGTGTTGACTTAGACTGTATAATCTATAAAAAAGTGAAACCTAAAAGTAACCCCCAAACCTAAAAGTGTAAATCTAAAAGTATTCTACCTCATTTTAACAAATTTTCCCGTCTTGTACCTTCACTTTTTTTCCTATTTAATCGTATATTCGTATATTCTACCTCATTACTATTTACACAACCTATATGCACAACAGTGATCAACAATATACTAATTAATGAATTGATAGATTAAATTATCGCATTGGTAATATAAACAAATCAGCATGTTAATATTCTGATTAAAGTTTTTAAGTAATTATTTACGATATCAATTAAGCTGATAGTCATTTTAGGCTTACTTGGTCGAGACAGAACTTGTAAAAAGTGGTACTTTATGTCTGATAATATCAACTTAGAGTTGAAGTATGTTGTATTTCACATGACTTGTGGAAGTGCTGTCTACCTATCTTCACCTACAGAGAGTAATGTCCTTTTCCCTCTCCCCTATTCTCTGTAGGTGACAACACGTGATTGATACTTTTGGTATAGCAAGCATTCACGGCTCGAAGTAACAGCTTACGATCAAGTGGCCTGTTTACTTTTTCGAAATAAACGTCAGAATTCTTGTTCGTATTTTTTTTACTTCTCGTCTATTTGTAGATCAGTCAAAATAAATATTAATTACACATTTCAGCAACAAATCTTGCAAAAATATTCGCAAAAAATCTCATATAACTTTTCCGGGCTATATTTCGCACCCAGCGCAAACATTTTCACACAAATTTTTGGGCAAGACAAAGGTGAAATGTCACATGACATTCAAGTCACGTCGCTGCAAGAGATTACGCGGTGAGCTCGGTCGGCTCGATCACGCACGGCCGGCCGCCATTTTAATTTGCAACTGTCGAAAACTTGTGCGGTGTCGACGGTACCGTCACGCGGCGTGTAAAGGGTTAACGAGAATTTTTGCTTGTGATTTTTTTTTTATATTTTTGAATGATGTTGGTTTGGAAGTGCTCTATTTTTACAAGGTTCATTGACATTGTTGATAGTAAAAACTATTAGTTCACACCTTTATGGTCAGCGTTGACGGCAAAAAATTCACTTATTTTTTTCTAAACTTACTAACTTGAAGTATTAATTAATATTTTTGTTTGTATATCCTTTGTCTAGCGATAAATACGAGTGTATTATTATCTACGTTCTTAATACACCCAAACACCAATCCCGGTTGTATCCAAAACTTGTATTTTGGAGCCCTGGGTCTATTTTTGTACATCTTATTTCCACAATTTGACTTATTTTGGTTTTTACGAGCGTGGTTTCCGTCTGACTTATCAAACTTGAGAGGAGGTTTCCTCTCGCGCACCAGGGCCTCGGTTTTTAAACAGCGGGTCTATCAGCTTACGTACGAGGTTGTCTTGGTGGAGCTCCATACAATCAAAAATCTTTGACTACAGCAATCAAAGTCCCAAAAGAAAACATCGTGTTACAAAAACGTTACCAGCACCTAATTTAGATGGTAGATTATTTCACGAATTAATGGTTTTTGGAACCCCCGAAACCCATAACTGTCACGGACTGATATACAACGTAATTATCATGTTTATTAGAACACCATAGCATTTAAATTTTAATGCAGTTCCCGTTTAAACTAAGTAAAAATATAATTAAGTCATGCTTTGAAAAAAAAAACTGTTTTTCGTTGCGTTACTCTCTTTTCACTGAATAACCTATAGCTTAAAATCTTCAAGTCTCGGGGGAATGGGATGGTTCTACTTGTTTCATTGTTAACCAGATCATCGCTAATGATATTATCTGTAGTGGGGATAGTGGTCTATCCTATCGTACTAGACCTACGACTAAAATTTTACATGAGAAACTTTCTCAAAATTAATTAAGATAGGAAAAAAAAAAATTACTTCAGGCGGGATTCCAACCCGCGATATTTCCCTTACAGGGAGAATACTCTGACCACTAAGCCACCGAACCTCGCCTGAAATCATGTAAGTCTTCCTATATCTTACGACGTCATCAAAAATCGATGTTTAAAAATGATTGTAATATCATTCATTGGTGCCAATAGTTCGTACGAGTATCGGCAGATGGCTCCCACAGTCGCCGTAAGACGGATATATATAGGAAAATTTGGATGATTTCAGTCGAGGTTCGGTGGCTTAGTGGTCAGAGCTCTGTAATAGAAAGATGTTTCGAATATCGCCGGAACTGATTCATTTTTTTCCTAAAACTAAATGCTTTAAAATTTCATTCAATACTTTGTCAAGATGTATGAACGTTAGTTATTTAATCACACTCTAACAGCTGAATGGATCTGGCTAAAATTTGGTACAGAGATAGATCATAGTCTGGAATAACATATAGATTATATATCCCGGGAATAAATTCCCATTGGTGGATAGGCATCAAAATTTAACGCGAGTGCCGTTAGTGTCCCAAGAATTACCATTGCCTCTTAATATAACGCATATTCTTGTTCTTTCATTCTCTTATTCTTTATTGCTCTGCTGCAAGCCTAAGTGAGTCCTGTAGTATTGTAAACCTTGAGCCGGCTCGAAGGACCATAATATGTACTGTACAGTCGATATTTTTCAAACTAACATTATTGCTTGCAACACTTCCGTGTTTAAGTTTACCAGAAAGATAACAAGCCTTTTGCTTACGAACCAGCAATACCGACAAGCAGTAGCTCTTAATCTAAAGCTATTATAACGTCGGCATCGCGTGACTGTGTCTATAACACTCTCCAAATAATAGGTGCGTTGATAATCTATTAGGCGATACATCATTGTTATAATACTATGTTATTATTTAATGTAGTGTAAACTTGTGATATGTTACGGCCTCTGTGGCGTAGCGGTAGAAAGTTCGACTGCTACGCAGGGGGCGCGGGTTCGATTCCCGCTCAGTGCAAATATTTGTATGAATGAATATGTATATTTGCATTGGTCTGGGTGTTTCTGTGTAAAATATGAATGCATTTACAAAAAAGAAGTATCTAACACAAGTTAGTTAAACTATGCTTACCATGGGTCTACAAAGCGATGTGTAGAATGTTGTACAATATTTATTTATTTATTTATTTATGTGCAGGACTTTTGTGGTAATTTAATTTGAAAAACTGATATATTTCATTTCGCTATTAAATATTCACTAAACCTTAGTAAACGGCGCGCGGCATCCTGATAAGCACCAATCGTTCGCGAATGTTCAAAGCTAAAATTGGATATATAAGCTATGTATCAGCGTTAGAAAATTTTGCCGAATTCGGCTGGGAAACTATCATCATCATCAGTGGGTGGACATATGAAGACACTAAGACCTTCAGGGCCAAGCCAATCTCACCAGCCAAACCGGGAGAGTGACGAGCTCTGCCGCAGGGTTCTCCTCTCAGGGTTGGAAAGTTAGACGGTAGTCACTCCCATTAAACCCGTATGATAAGATATCCCACTACACTCTAGTTGTAGAAGAAACAAAAGTTACTCGGAAAAAGTAATAACGCATTGTTGAAAATCTAATTTTTGAAAAAGCACGTAAGCGGTAATGATTAAAAATTAATTAAATTCCCGTTTCATTTTATTCCCTGTTAATTTCTTCAAATACCCTCCTATTGCTAATAAACGAACACGTGATGTCGTAATGATAATGGTGTGTGTTGTAGATGTCGCCACCGTCGCCTCAGTAATGGCGTCTAGACAGCGATTATTGAAAAATTGTTGACCGTCCGAGGCAAGCTCCGTGTCGTTTGTCGAATCAATTTAAGGGTTAAGTGTAGGGGAGTATCTAAATTGTTTTGTATCGGTTAATGAATGGAAGTTGAAATAACTTTATTTCAATCATAGATCAGATTTTAGCTGTAAATATTAGGTCTTTACCTATGAAATTGCCGAAATGTTCTTACAGATTCATGAATTCATTATTCCTGTAATTTTGTAGCTATTTCCATTATTTATGTTTTGTTTGAAAGTTGATTTCAAGATTTTACAACTTTGTATTAAATTTTGTTTTTATTGGCCGCTTGATAAATTAAATTCTATCTTAAAAAACAGTACTTCCTAAATTGGGTTTCGTCCAATTTCTTCAAAAAAAATATGGCAAAATCATAGGTAAAATGACCCATGATAATTTTATGTAAATTTTTTCTAACATACTATAAACTCACGCCTATATCCCCGATAGGGTAGGTAGAGGTGCTAGCACCCACATTTCGCCAGTTTATGTTTAGGTCCCAATGTAATAGGTGGCGAGTCTATTGCCATTAACCGGGCACTTATAAACCTGCGGTATATACACACATAACTTCGAGAAGCATCGAAAAGTCATTGGTGTGTGCCATGGTAAAACCTGGGATTGAACCCGAGACCTCGTCTCAGCATTCTATTACCTTTACCACTAGGCTACCGCGGTTTTTTTTTATGGAAGTAAGTTTTTTATGGAAGTCATTGTCACTTTTTATTCATTGAAATGAATTGCGCTTGAAAACGAAGTATAATTTTCATTCATTTCGGTCGCTTAATTGGTGATATCTGCTTTTTTTTAAAAGGAGAAACTACCATCTTTAAATTAGGGATCATCTTCAATATCTAAGTGTACCCGATTGCATCGTGGCTTACACCTCCGAGTCCAGAGTCCGCTAATTTCTTTTCCTCCTTATGGTTTTGCGTATTCGGATTAGATAATCGTGCCGCTTGAACTTCTAACCTGAAGAGGACAGCCCTCACTAGGGCCTCATCCGTCAATCATCGTTTGCAGGTGAAGTCGGCTTGGCTTCTAAGGTTTTGATAGAGTCCAAAACACTTTTTACTTCTTACTATACCTCATTTCCAATTTCATAATCTTTCTGATTTCCAAAATGTAGAGTTCAAGTAATCAATTGCTACTATTAAACATTAATACATTTTAATCCCTTAGAAATACAACCTGAGCCCTCGCCGCAGTGGCTCAATGAGATTCTGTTCATTTAATACTATTTAACGATGGCAATTACTTTGCACGAGCTGCGTCATCTATTCGCAGGCAGTCCACCAAGGAATCATTTGTTAAAAAGATTTAATTAAGTACATCCATTTCTTCGTTGTCTTTTGTTGGACTTCACCTACTTTTTTGACAATTCTCTGTATTCAGTTGGTTTAATATTTCACGGATTTTTTGAGAATCATTTTGTTACTGACATTAAAAGGGCTTGATGATAATGGCTTTATTAATAGTTGGTGAAATGTGGGTGTTAATTCACCTCTGCCTAACCCTCCGGGGATAAAGGCGTGATTATATGTATGTATGTATGTATGTACCAGCGTTGTAATTGACTCTATTATAGATATGTCGTTTGCTTGCAGATTTTGAAAAACGCTTTTTAACTTGTGCACAATTTTGTGTCTGTATTGTTGACAGTGCTCATTTAACTGGAGCTAAGCCTAATAGCTCAGATCTGTCTATTTATCCATTTCATCAACTCTGATCACGATATAAAACATTACAATTACCAAATTAAAATTAACAAAATGACTCCTTATTTAAGGTACTAAATCTTCAGTAATGATACTACAATAGTTACCAATACTAGATAAGCAAAACTCAAATATATAACACAGACTCAGTTAATAATTTAGCTAGATAAAACGCCAAATATATTAAATAGGTCGGTAACAGAAAATTACACATGCAAATTACTTTATTCTAAACCAGGACTTTCTGTCAGAAATACTTTGCCCAGAACCCATCTCTCTCGCACTTTTTTAATTGAATTAGAGCTCCTGATGCTGTCTCGTTCGCTCTTTATAATTTGATTGGAGTATTAAGGTCAGTTTTGCGCAATAAGAATTGACGTGCTAATCCGAAGCTTAGACGATGATGCCGGCGATATATTTGAAAAATGTTGCAGCAAACACACCTTTGATGTTTAGGAATTAATGTATTTTTCTTGCTTTATCACCCGGATAAAAGACTTCAAGTCTTTTGATCGGTTGCGCTGGTATCCATTGAACGTTTTTAAATAATTTCTCGTCTACGGCAAGAGGATTAACTTCATACTTTCAATCACATACACATACATACATATAATCACGCCTCTATCCCTAAAGGCTTAGGCAGAGGTGAATTAACACCCACATTTCACCAATAATTGTATTCGGTCCCACGTAATAGGGGTTGAGCCTATTGCCGTGTTCCGGGCACTATTGTTGACTCGAGCCATGCATCTGAGGCTGAGTCTGGGCTGTATACATATATCTGTCTGATGTTAAACAGCCTTATCCCTTAGTCGCTTTGTACGACACCGCATGGGAAGAGATGGGGTGGCCCTAATTCTACTCTGCCGGAAACCAATTCAATCACAATCTTCCCAATTCTTAGAAATATCTTCCTGACACGGTATTTCCTTGATCTAAAGGTTTGGTTTTAAAATTAACCTGAAGAGAATTTGACATTTCATCATCCAAGTTTTCCGGTCACTCGTAATAGAGAGTGAGCCTATTGGCGTCAACAGGTTTATTTATTCATTTTATTTTTATGATTGGTTGTAGTTATATTAACTATCAAATTGATCAGTGTTTTCCTTGATCACCTACACCCATGGGACAAGAACGGGTCCTTGTAGAACTTAATTGGAAAGAAATAATTTCTGTAATTTTTCTACACATTACATCCAAAATACATGTAACCACATGTACCTATCTACCGACGGACAGAATTTTAAATATTCTTTATCATAGTACCACAGAATAGAAATCCAAGCTATCAATAGCCACCAAAAAAAAACACCCTCCGCGTTTTTTACGTCAGAATATTTATTACCACCTTAACAGATTAAATATTTTACGGCCACTTTTAAGTGGCTTCGCAGTTATTCGATATGCCGATACGCGTTAAGCTCACAGCTACTGTAGCGACGTCAAAATGAAATATGTCTTTGACTGCTATTGTTTGAAATGTAACACTTACTTCGCTACGGCTAGCTCGTAAATCATCTTTGATGTTTTTGATTTTGTTTTGATTGGTCAGGTTTCTGAGATTGATTTTGTTTTAGCCGATTTAGTCGACACGAGCCAGAGCTCACTGGAGAATTTGCGCTGTCAGTGGGAAGACTAAAGGCTTGTCCTGCTTTGTCTTCTACTGGCGGCACAGGAACTCTGTACTTACAGGGTTGGCAGCGCGACTGTAACTCCTCTGGTATGACAGACGTCCATAGGTCACGGTAACCACTTTCCATCAGGTGGGCCGTGTGCTTGTCTGCCAACTAAGTGGTGTAAAAAAAACATGAAAGAACGATTCCGTGAAGTGGCTAAAATTGGAACTATGATTTTCACTGTCGTATGTATACTGTTTTAGTGCAAATCAAAGACAATTTAGCACGATATACAATAATGTTAACGGGAATTGATGAGATCATGATATAGCTACATACCTTTGGTTTGCCTGATGATTCGACCAGGTTACACCGGCAGTGGTCACAGGCTGACTGGCTCAGCGGTGCACGCCGCTGACAATTTTTTAATATTTTGTTTTCGCCATGTTCCGTCACATACCACTCTCATAGTCCCTTTTCTGTAAGCAAACTGTCCTGTGTCTATCCGACTGCGCAGAAAAGCGAGTTTGCATGTTTTTTATCACTGGATCCCATGTTGACGATAATTGAAACCCATCTTTCTGATTGAAACCACCTCCACCGAACGTCTCTTCTACACAAGAGCTGTACGTGAAGCGATTGAAATTTAGAAGCATAGAAATTACGGCATCCTCAAAGGTACAAGTGTGTTTTTGATATTCGTAACACCAACTGCCATCAATCAACAGTAAAAATAGCCACAACATACGGTACCCATATGTCAGTTGCATACACGAACGCTAACGTCAATCAAGCTGGCTATTCAAAATCAAATATGTCAAAGTGGACTAGTGAAAACTTGATATAGTCGGATTAATCCGGTTAAAACCGGACTGGACGGGTCATATTACGTTCAGTTTGGTTAACTGTCTGAATTCAGGTGTCGACGGCTGTACCAATTACCAGCGCGTCCAATTTCCATGTCAAAAGAATCACCTTTCTGTATTAACGACTAACTTAATGAAGTTTGTTAAACGGAGAAATTAAATTCGATGTGATTGACGTTAATAGCTCGAAATGTGCTAAAAGGTTTCGTTTTAAAGTTAAAACTTGGCAGGGGCTCAAGATATTTTTTGGTACAGAGTACTTGACTATTAATTATTCATAATTTGAATTTATTAATAATCATCCATTGAATATATCGAATTGAATCGATTGAATAGACCACGGTAGCCTAGTGGTATAGGTGATGGACTGCTCGTAGATATGTCTCGGGTTCGATCCCAGGTTTTACCATGGCACACATCAATGACTTTTCGATGCTTTTCAAAGTTATGCGTGTATTTGTCGCAGGTTTATAAGTGCCCGGTTAAGGACCTAAACATAAACTGACGAAATGTGGGTGCTAGCGCCTCTGCCTACCCCTTCGGGGATATAGGCGTGATTTTATGTTATGTTATGTCTTTCTTCGTCACCACACACTCTCTCTCACAACTCACACTCCGTCACAACACTACTTTTGATGTAACAACTCCCAATGAACACAATAAACCCAATTCACATAACAATTCATATATACAAAATCGAACTACAGTAACCACAATGAATTGTAACTATTGATCACGTTACCCATAAAATCAATAGCCAATAATTACCATTTATGCCATCCCACGCGCCTTTTCATAAATTCGGCTTGTAATGCGCGTTGCTCGCGCGATACCTTTGATTTATGTCTGGTCACACCCATAAAGTTGTAGCGTTATAGTAGCGATAGTACATGCATGACAGTAGACCATTGGAGGCCTTTGATCTTGTGATTGTTATCTAAAATGCTTGATATAGTTAAGTTTATGGACGTTAGGTTTGACAGTAATAAGGCATTTGTGGCGGCAGGTAAGCTTATAATATATTTACTGAATTGTACAGTCTAACATGTGGTTTTGTTTGTTTCAGGTATGAAGTCAACAGTATGGAAATTAGATTAACAAGTGACTTATAAAGCTGGTAGAAGTAGGTTTTAGTTACTTTATATCATTTATTCTGTGATCAAGCTATGAAATTATGAAAGGAGAAACTAATTGTGTACGCTAAGATAGTGATAAGAATTTTTTTTATACAACTTAGGTGACAGACAAGCACACGGCCCACCTGATGGAAAGTGGTTACCGTGACCTATGAACGTGTGTAACACCAGTGGAGTCACATCCGTGCTGCTGACTCTCTAAGAACAGAGATTTTCTGTGCCTTCAGTGCAGAACAAAAGACTCAATAGGCCTTTAGTGCAGAACACAAAATTAGGACAAGTCTTTGGTCTCCCACTGACAGCACAAAAACTTTCCAGTGAGCTCTGGTTATTTTTAGGGTAAAAACAGGACCCTATTACTAACGCTCAATTGTCCGTCTGTCTGTCTGTCACCAGGCTGTTTATCATGAACCGTTATAACTAGAGAATTGTTTCGTATCCCAAGAGAGTAGTGATTGTATATCATATAAGCTATCAAAATTAAGTTACCAAACAAATATTGATACCTACAACTATTTAAAAATCTTTTTTAAGCTAATAGCTAAGTACTGCAATGTGGTAATAACTTTTAAACTATCGCTTTCCATAACATACAATAATATTAACGGGACTTAATGCGATCTTGGTACAGGTACATACAGACCTTATACATACTTAGTCAGGCTATAACCACGGCTGGTGTGACCTGGACAAAACGTCTGGCAATTCAAAAGTATTTAGTATCTAAATCACGTGGTGTTAAGTCCCGTTATCATTATTGTACAGCAATGTACGTTGCAATTCGAATTTATTTATATATTTATTTTAAGCTTTTTGCACAAGTTTATAGGTGGACTTAATGCCACAGGCTTTCTCTACCAGTCAACCAAACGTGGTACAGAGAAAAACTCAGTAGGTGCATTATTGAGTGTAATACATATAATAGAGAGAATTTACCGTATACAGGAACAAGAATTCAATAAAACAATATATAGGTACATACATACCTACCATAAGGGATATGTATAGTATGATGAAGTATAACATAACATAAACTCACGCCTATATCCCCGAGAGGGTAGGCAGAGGTGCTAGCACCCACATTTCGCCAGAGTATATTTAGGTCCCAATGTAATAGGTGACGAGCCTATTGCCATTAACCGGGCACTTATAAACCTACGATAAATACACACATTACTTCGAAAAGCATCGAAAAGTCATTGGTGTGTGCCATGGTAAGACCTGGGATCGAACACGAGACCTCGTCTCAGCAGTCCATTACCCATACCACTAAGCTACCGATGATGAAGTATATAAATTATGATATAGGTACTTACATATATACATATTCTAAAAACTTTTTAGGAAATGTCAAAACCAATCTATGAGAAGATAAGCCTAAAACTATATCGGTCACTATCAACATAACCCACAAAAACCCCAACAAATCTCAATCCGACGGAAGAGGCAAAATGTCAAATGCCTTCGAATGGCACCACAAGATTAATGCGCCATTACAAGCCAAGCGAAATAAATATATGATATAAATCCGCTACCCTAGCCGAGTGTGTTCGGTCTGACTGCCGCAATAATGCGGTTGAATATGAAATCTGAATCCGCTCCGAATAACGTTGGTAAATTTTTACTCAGAAAATATAAAAGCTTTCGCGTCTAGTATATACATACATATAATCACGCTTTTATCCCCGGAGGGTTAGGTTAGGTGAATTAACACCCACATTTCACCAATCATTGAATTCAATCCCACGTAATAGGACCCCGTCTTCCGTGCACTATTGTTGACTCGAGCAATGCATCTAAAGCTGAGTCTGGATATATCTGTCTGGTGTTAAACAGCCCTATCCTTAGTCGCCTTGTACGACACCGCATGGGAAGTGATGGGGTGACCCAAATTCTGCTCTGCCGGGAACCACGCGGCTTTGTCAAAGAACTCCCCACTAAGACACAAGTATGTGTATTCACCGCTAAGAATAAGAATATGGCATACTTCAAGAGGGGCATTAGAAAGTTTCCATAGAGTCGGCAGCGCGAGTGTTACGCCTCTGGTGTCGCACACGTCCATAGGCCACGGTAATCATTTCCCATCAGGTGGGCCGTGTGCTTGTCTGCCACTTAAGTGGTATAAAAAAAGAAAGGTATCTATATACAAGTACCAACATAATACATTATTGTATATCATGGAATGCGGTAGTTTAAAAGTTATTACTTCATGTTTTTGTATCACTTTTTTTATATTTTTTATACAACTTAGTTGGCAGACAAACACACGGCCCACCTGATGGAAAGTGGTTACCGTGGCCTATGGACGTTTGTAACACCAGAGGAGTCACAGTCGCGCTGCCAACCCTGTAAGTACAGAGTTTCTGTGCCGTCAGTATAAGACAAAGCAGGACAAGCCTTTAGTCTTCCCACAGCACAAATTCTCCAGTGAGCTCTGGCACCCTACTCACCGCTGGGAACACAACACGAAGTTATTATAGCTGCGGTATTCTGTAGGGCGGAGGTACTTCCCCATTCAGACTGCTCAGTTGGGCGGAAATACCGCCGTGTCCTACCTCCTATACTGGCTACCCTACTCACATCATATATATATATATATATTATGAAAGGTTTTTGCAACTAAAGATATTGAAATAACTTATATTGGGTATGTTAAGCAATTTCCGAGGACATCTGAAGATATTGAGAACAAAATCCACCCAGCTAGTTGCTTTTATCTTGCAAGTAGATATCATGACGTTGACGAATAAATTTTTTTTCCTGTCCTTATTTAATCCAAAAAAAAACAATATCATTAAGCCATTGTAAAACTGAGTTAAATTGTACGTAAAATATAAAGTTTATGGTATAAATAACGCTGAGCGAGAATTCCAGATTCGAAGGACCAATAATATCTGTGGACAGGCAATCCCAAGATAGATGACAACCCTCAACGACGGGAACCTAATAGAATTCCTATCTTAGATATTAGCTGCCTTTGAGATAGAAAAGATGGTCGCTACCGTAAATCTTATTACAAAATAAGTATGTGGCTACTTTCTAAAAGTAAACGTTTAATATTTTCTAACCAGAATACGTACATACATATAATCACGCCTTCATCTCCAGAGAGTTAGGCAGAGGTGAATTAACACCCACATTTCAAAAATCATTGAATTAGATCCCACGTAATAGGGGGGCCTATTGCCGTCTTCCACACACTATTGTTGACTCAAGCGATGCATCTGAGGCAGAGTCTGGGCTGTATATATCTGGCTGATATTAAACAGCCCTTACTCACCTTGTACAATACCGCGTGGGAAGAGCTCTCACTCGCAGTCGAGTTTTTAATAATCAATTTTATTTTAAACCTTTTAGTTATGTAATAACATAAATATATTTTTCTGATCACCATCTAATTACCTTTATTTTGATACCCTACTCGATAAATTTTAATAATTATTTTTTTGACAACACGCATCTTAGCACCAAAAATCCACCGTATACATTTATTGACATTTTATGTACCCTATGACACTTGGGAAATCAATACCTTTCATTAGAGATCCGATTCATCAAAATTCGTTAAGCCATTAAGCCTGTAGAAAGCAAAAAAAAACTACAGACATACATACACATACATACGCACCTAAAACATTACCCTCGTTGGCGCAGTCGAGTAAAAAAAAGAATTTCTATGGAAGTTTACTTTTTAAAAGTCCAGAGTGAATAGTTAACTTCTAGGCAAGCGTATTTCACCTTCGACCACTTCATCATCATCATTCTATCAGGTAAGATAATAGTCAAGCGCGAGCTCATCAATTAAAAAAAACTATTTAATATTACTCATCTACAACAAAAACATCCACTCCAATAATCAGCTTGTAAAATGAGATCATAATTTTTCTTGTAAATGGCAAAATGTTTTGTACAATGACATCACAACTCCGCAAACTTGTAACAACTTGAAAAATAAAGAATTTGCATACTTAACTTGAAACTCAAAAACAGTGAATCTCTTCATTAAAACAAGGACGAGTGAAGCAGCCTCCAAAGAGATCCATTACACAGACAGAAATTCTGTTTACTTTTTTTCTTTTAACACAGCCGTTAAACTTGATATTGCCTTATAATTCATCAAACTTTGCGATGTAAGGGTTATACTTTGAGGGATAAAGTTTTTAAGGTTTGTAAGCAGGTCAGGCTTATACCTGTTCTCTTTATTTTATTTAAATATCAAGAATCAAAGAATCAACTTCATTTTTTAGGCATTTAGTTTAGGCACTTAAAGAGCAAATATGAACATCAAAATTTTACAATTATTATACAAGATATCGGGACTTCTCGCGAATTATATCTTGGAACTTACTATTTCTGCCGACGTCTTGTTTTCCCGATATCTTGTATAATTATGAATTCACACCGCGAAAGTTTAAAAATAACATTTTACAATTATTATGTCAAGAAATAATATAAAAATATTAAAAATGTACAAATTTACCATTGGAAATGATTCTTTCGTTGGTTCGGTTGGTTGAAGATACCAGCAAGAAACTCAGCGAACTATAATAGAACTGGATTAGCTTTTTTTTTAAATTTGCTTTAGTTTACAATTTTTTTTTTTACCACGCATTTACATCATCAAGATACTCATCTACTTTTTAGGAACCTTTACTTGTTATATTTTTTTTTTCACTTCTAGTTTAAATTTATTTATTGGCATGTTAATCAAATCCTGAGGAATTTTATTAAATATTTTTATACAGCTGCCTATAAATTAATCACCAACTTTGTTAAGCCTAAGTCTTGGTACAACTATTTTATTCTTGTTTCTCGTATTAAAATTGTGTACGTCAGATATATTTTCGAAAAGATTTAGGTTATTTCGTACATCTATATTAATATTATAAAGCTGCAGTTTGTTTGTTTGTTTGTTTGAACGCGCTAATCTCTGGAACTACTGGTCCGATTTGAATGATTCTTTCAGAGTTGGGTGGTCCATTTATCGAGGAAGGTTTTAGGCTATATATCATCACGCTACTACTTAAGGGAGCGGAGCATTGATAATAAATGTTAACAAATCCGGCAATTTTTCATACATATTTTGAAGACTAAAACATACGGGCTCAAAGGGATATGAAGCTTCAAAATATACCCCGGGCGAAGCTGGGGTGGGTCAGCTAGTATAAGATATTATCGTAGATCTATTAAGAAGATATAAAGTATTCAGTTGAAATACCAAAAATGCCATGTTTAATATGCAAATCGTTCATCATTATCAACAGCTACACCCTAGCGTTAATCCCAGTAGCATCCAAAGACCTTGGACCTTGGACTCTCCAACTACCCGTAACAACTGCCATAGATGTTCGTATGGCAACCATGACCGATGGACTAACATTCTCATGGCATGAACAGACTAACGTGAATATCCAAATATTGTAAGTATGAACAAATATTTGCACTGAGCGGGGACCCGCACCTCCTGGGTAGCGGCTGCGTTCACCACCGCCATGCCACAGAGGCTGTCAGTGCCAATTTTGATTTAGCATAAGGCTTTTATCAAGAACCAAGCGGTTCGGAGACTCTTTCCTCTGTCGCACCATTAAGGCCTGGAACTCATTACCAGCTCACGTGTTTCCTTCTTCCTACAGTCCCGGGTCCTTTAAGCGGGGCTTGAAAAGCATATGATGAGGCTGAGTGTCACCATTGTCACACGGTATGTGTGAGTAATGGTGACCCTCTTTTCTGGGACTTTGCCTTCAGTTTACCATCAGGCAAGGCGAAGTCCAATTGACGTGTCCTATATAAAAAAAAAAAAAATCCGCTAATCAGCAAGTATACCGGCTAGCAGGTGAAAGTGTCTTGAGTCCCAAAGATCTTATTGGGGCCTCATACTTCTATAGATGCTGAGTGTTAATATTGTTAATATTGCTGCTTAGTTAATAAGCATATTAAGTGATGAACAGTAAAAAATAACACTATTTATATCTCTAACCACCATACAAAAAATATATTTAATAATATTTATTCATAAACAATTATTTACATAATATACACGGAAATTATAGGAATAAAAATATATATATAAAAAAGAATATATATCTAAATAATCCTGCAGGTTCGTATTTAATAATATGTGTACATATATCGTATCTAAAGCTTAACAATCCAGTCACAATGCGGATAAAGAGACACTAACTTTGCTCGGCTATGGAGGTACGGAGTCATTCTATAGTTGAAATTTAAATCAGTTTAGCCGAGTTTCGGATTATGACGGTGTGAGCCCGGACCGGCGCTTGACGCCATCTCCATGCAAATTGAGCCTCGGGTATGTAGGCCGTATTTCCAGTTCGGATATTTCGGGGTAGATTTAAAAATTGTTTTTTTTTTGCTACTCGCTACTCTGGCATAATTCGCAATTTGTTAGGTTTATCACTATTTCTGATGGTTGGATGTGTTGCTTCTGTTTTTGTTTGTACGAATTGTGTTGAATCCAAATCTAGTTGAAATAAAGTAAAGGATGCTTTTGATTTGAAAGCAAAATGAAATATATTTGCCTTACCAAAAGTCTTGTTTAAAAATTGAAGTTGTACTACAAGAATTATCTGTCTGTAACTCGTATCGTGCCGTTTTATTTTCTTTTTTGTGTCTACAGAAAATGTATTCGGGGAACTATAAAAAATATGAATATTTACTTAACTGTCACAAGCAGAACTAACAAACAGTGCTAAAAGCTAAATAAACGTCCTTATCTGGCCCCAGTATCCCTCTGTTTATTTTTAATGTTCAGATTCTTTTGAACGCAGATTTATACCCAAATCTTTGCTGTCACAGCCAGCGTAGCAAATTACATTCTGAAAGCTTTGTATTTGATTGAATCGCTTCTGCTATGTACGGTTTTTTGATTATTTCTTACAAATTTTACATGAAAATCAAACACATTACAAATTTATCGATTCTTTACTTATCTTTTGATACATGAGATGAAAAGAAATCTTACCCGTGAAAACACTCAAAGGAACCATTTCAAAGCTACCTTGAATCCAAGAATTATCGTCGTAATACATAGGGCGAAACATCTAGCAATTAAAGTTTTTAATAGTCTGCCAAGTAATTTGAAGCTTGATATAATTTTTTTTTTAAGAATATTAGCAACCGCTATTACTAACATTCCCTCTAACCCCTCCAACTAAGCCAAATTGCTTGTGCTAGGAGTGGGTTCACGTCGGTAGTGTAATCGCCAGGATTCGAACCCGGTACCTCTCGATCGTAAGGCCGACTCCTTTACCACTAAGCTAACGAAGCTGTAAAACCAATTCGTTTAAGAAGAAGTTAAAGTCCTTGCTGTTGGAAAAGTGTTGCTACGAGTATACAGTGGATAAATTTGTGGATGATGACTGAAATGTTTCTATGTCTAAATGTAATGTTTGTAGTTTAATTGTACCTATATTTTTATTTTATTTTATTTTATTTTGACGTTATAGTGTAAATTGTGTATTTCATTGATTGCGTGCGTTTGTTAGTTATAATTGACATTTCAATAGAACCTATATTTGTTTAGAAATACATAAATTGAAATTGCATTGAATTTATTTAGGTTGGTTTTTCACCTTATCGTACACGTGTCATGAGGAAGTAGGACACGGCGGTGCTTCCGCCCAATTGAGCGGTCCGACTGGGGAAGTACCTCCGCCCTACAGAATACCGCGGTTATAATAACTTCGTGTTGTGTTCCCGGCGGTGAGTAGGTTAGCCAGAGCTCACTGGAGAGTTTTTGTGCTGTCAGTGGGATGACCAAGGGCTTGTCCTGCTTTGTCCTCTACACTGACGGCACAAAATTTCTGTTCTTACAGGGTCGGCAGCACGGATGTGACTCCACTGGTGTTACACACGTTCATAGGTCATGGTAACCACTTTCCATCAGGTGGGCCGTGTGCTTGTCTGCCACCTAAGTTGTATGAAAAAAAAACACATTGTTTATGGAATTCACAATGTATTTTGATGTTTATCGTCGTAAACATAATGTGAATCCTATACATTGATTACATATTTTATTTCTTGTAAACTAATTGCTACTTTCTAGGGACGCCGTGGTACCTAGGCTAATGAAATATAATAAGATAGATAGATAGACAGACAATTCTTTATTGTACACGAACAGATTTACAGTAGGACAAGTAAGTATATATACATGCGGCCTTATCGCTGAAGCGATTACTTCCAGACCTAAGTTTTATCCTTTCTTGTATTATAACGCTTCGATTAACCATTCTTTTATAAACCCAAATTTCATCGAACCGTGGCATAAATTAGATGTAATTTCTGAAGGTTTACCCACTAAACTATTTCCTCAAGGCTTTGTACTGACCATTACAGATATAAACGTAAAAATAGTTTGCAACAAGCAGAATCGTGTTGCTGGAAACTGTCAAGTGTGATTGGCAAACTTTTTTATGTGCACGGTGTTCTGGGCCTTGCGCTTCGTCGATGATTTATTTTATTGTTGTGCAAATTGGTTTTAGATGTTAGGGTATTCTTGATTTATCGTCTCTTTCAAGATTAACTGTACAATTAGTAGCAGTTTTACTAATTTGGTTCTTATTTTTTCTACTACTTACATTCTTGATTTAGACTATTTTAGACTATTGCATGATAGTAAACACCTCAACAAAGTCTAGGGAACAAGATGACCCCAATTATTTTTTTTCGTGTAAATCTTGTTTTGCAAATAACTGGCAGCAAATAAATAAAAATAGAATAAAGTAGATTACAGAGTTGTTCGAAATTTAAAAATAAATTTAAATAAGTAATGATTTTCGAATATGGAGGGAAAACTTTTAAAAGTGTTTGATTGTGCAGTTTCTCTGAGGCAAAATAAAAATTATTTTTTTTTATTGTAAATAACGTTTATTATCAATAATACGTCTTTTACGTATGGTTTGTGCATTTTTGTGACTGTAGTCATCATGTCACGTCGTCATTTAAGTCGCGAAGAGATGTTAAGGGCTGTTGGTATGCTGCAAGCTGGACGAACTCAACGCGACGTAGCGGATGCTGTCAACACCCAACCAAGCGTAATTTGCAGATTATGGGCACGCTACAGGTCTACAGGGGATGTTGCCGAACGTCACAGGGGACGAAATAGGGTTACTACCCCGCGACAAGATCGTTTCTTGCAAAATTCCGCAAGGCGGCAACCCACGATTACTGCTCGTCAGTTGGTCGCAGGCCTCCAGTCTCAGCATCAAGTGGTTATTAGCGATCAAACTGTCAGAACAAGACTACACGAAGCCAATCTTTATGCTCGCAGACCGCTTAGGGTTCCAGCTCTTCGACGTGGAAATCGAGGTCGTCGCTTATTGTGGGCTAACGCACATTTGCAGTGGACCGACCATCAATGGGCACGGGTTCTGTTTTCCGACGAATCTCGCTTCGGTTTTCATCTTGATTAGAGAAGAGTGCGTATATGGCGAGTTCCTGGACGTCGGAGTCGTCTCCAGAATCCGCAAGAAGTTCATCCTTACCAAGGTGGAACAATCATGGTATGGGCTGGAATTCGCCTTGGTGGAAGGACCGACCTCGTTTGGATACGGGGCAATTTGAATGCAAACCAATACATTCAGGAGGTTATACACCCCATGGTAATCCCTCATCGACAGCAGTTCGGTCAAGATTTTATGTTCATGCAAGATAATGCACGGTCACACACCGCGAGGGTAGTGGTCATTGCGTTAAGCGAGCACAATATGACGACGTTGGAATGGCCTGCTCAGTCTGCCGACCTCAATCCCATAGAGCATGCCTGGGATTTGCTTGGGAGAAGAGCTTTCAGTGATTCTTTGGAAAATCTGAACACTGAAGAACAACTTTTTTTACACCTTCGCAGTGTATGGAGCCATATTCCACAGACGATGATTGACAATCTCATACTAAGTATGCCACGCCGTTGTCGAGCTGTTGCTAATGCTTTAGGAGGTCCTACAGATTATTAAAAACGTTTAAAGTACGGTTAATTACTGTATTTCTTCCTACCTCGTTATTTTTGTGCCTAATCATAGAAGGTTGTAATACTCAATATTGGCACTATTCAATTCTTTCTTAAAAAAAAAAAAAATTGGTATGAAAATGTTTTTATTAAAATTAAAATTAAATACGGTATAAAAATACCCTTCTATTGATATAAAACACTCACTATTACAAGAAAGGGTTTTTAAATAAAAACTAGAAATGTCCTTGTTCCCTAGACTTTGTTGATGTGTGTAGTTCAAAATATAAGAGATTCCATTGCAAACTGAACTGAATAGAGTTATAATTTGAGACGAGGGAAGGTCCATAACAGCACATGATCAGCCCATGTCAATTAATAAGTCCAGACTAAGTTACACAAATTCTTTCGCTATTTCAAAGAATAAAAGAATAAATTTCCTTTAGTCAGTTTAGGCACTTAAAGAACACATATGAACGTAAATATTTTACAATTATGTCAAGAAATAATAAAAATATTAATAACGTAAAAATAAACCATTGGCAAATGATTCTTTCACTGGTTCAGTAGATTAGTTCTACTGAGAAGATACCAGCAGGAAACTCAGCAAACTAAATTAGAACTAGTACATCTTGTTTACAATTTATTTTGTGCGAGCAAGCAAAAGAGTTATGTTGACCACGCATTTACATTATCAAGATTCTCGTCTACTTTATAGTAACCTTTATTCATTAAAGTATTTTTCACTTCTATTTTACCTTACTGTCCACTACTCATGTATGATGTAGATATATTATATACTCTGCTTGCACCTCAGACACTACCTCAACAATATTATACATTATCCAGAACTAGCAACGCAAAAAATAAAAGTAGTAAGTAGTTACAATAACTCAAACCACAATGCTTCCTAAATTGTCACCACATATCTATCAAAATCAACCAACACTAGTCAAATAACATTTCTCGTAACAGCTACATCGCCGATCAACTTTACATACGAAACAAGAACAATTCTAGCTGCAAGTTCTTGTGTAGTTACTACAATTCTAGCTACAAGTTCTTGTATAGCTGGTACAATTCCTGCTTTGTGTTCAAAAGCTAACATCAGGCTAACAGCCGTTGTGCTGCCTTTTTGCAATGTTTGTTGCAAACTTTCTATGCTCGTATTAGAATATATTACAAGTTTGTTTTTGGCTACGTTGGAATGGTTTTGCTCGGGATTAAAAAGTTGGTTTCGGATTTCTTCTGTTTGTTTTTATTATGCAATTTTAGCATGTGTAAGAATAGTTGCTGTGAATTGTTTTCCATTCAAAACGCTTGGCGCTTGATTAGTATTGCCTTTTTATGACTGAAAATGTTACCAATATTATAAATTTGAGGAGGTAGGACACGGCGGTATTTTTGAGGAGGTAGGACACGGCGGTATTTCCGCCCAATTGAGCGGTCCGACTGGGGAAGTACTTCCGCCCTACAGAATACCGCGGTTATAATAACTTCGTGTTGTGTTCCCGGTGGTGAGTAGGGTAGCCAGAGCTCACTGGAGAGTTTTTGTGCTGTCAGTGGGATGACCAAAGGCTTGTCCTGCTTTGTCCTCTACACTGACAGCACAAAATCTCTGTTCTTAAAGGGTCGGCAGCACGGATGTGACTCCACTGGTGTTACACACGTTCATAGGTCATGGTAACCACTTTCCATCAGGTGAGTCATGTGCTTGCCTGCCACCTAAATTGTATATAAAAAAAATTTCTTTCACATTTTTATGTGAAAATGGTGTTTGTTTCTCAATCATATAAATAACATACATATCAAACTGAAAAGGTTACATTATAGTCTACATTACCCATAGAATAGAACTCTATTTGCAAGAGTTTCAGTACAAGGCTTCTACATAGCCGTAAGCTCTTCCAATTCTACCCACCCTCCCCTTTCTTACACAGGACAACACGTGCAGGTCTTAAATGTCACCCGCACACGCTGCAGAATATCCGATCAAGAACCAAACGGTTCGGTGACTTTTTCCTTTGTCGCACCATTAAGGCCTGGAATTCATTACCAGCTCACGTGTTTTCTTCTTCCTACAGTCCCGGGTCCTTTAAGTGGGGCGTGTAAAAACATATGATGAGGCGGTCAAGCTGAGTGTCACCATTGTCAGATGGTATGTGTAAGTAATGGTGACCCTCTTTTCTGAGACTTTGCCTTCAACTTACCATCAGGCAAGGCGTAGTATAATCGCCGTGTCCTGTATAAAAAAGGATATAGGCGAGTATTTCTGCTTGTCAACAAATGTCCGGGTAGTTTATATTCACGCTATTTTATAATTACGCTTTTCTCCCTCAGCGTAGGCAGTGTAAACCACTCGCTATCTGCCTTATCTTAACACACTTCAGCAGCTTCCCTACATTTCCATTAAAAAAAATTAAGTACCTCTTATTTAAAATACACCTGCCAAAGCATTAATTTCGTACCAACGAATCCTTTCTCAATGATTACCCTGCGCTGTTAATTAGTTACACGGTCCAATGGCTGATAACAGGGAGTCGAACCCCTTGTTTGCACAGCAATGGCAAGCAGCGGTGGCATGAAACACAGTCTCGTATTAATTATTAGGGACTTATGTATGTTTTGGTAGACTAGCTAAACATTTGATAATCATACATATACCGCTATTAATGCTACCTAAACAAGGTACATATCTCACTAATATGGTAAATGTGAAGGTTTATAAGGAAACTACGGGTGCATGTTTGTTACTCTTTCACGCAAAAACAGCTTAACAAATCTGGATAAAATTTGGCACAGAGATAGAATATAGCTCAGACTTTTTTTATACCACTGAAGTGGCAGACAAACACACGGCACACCTGATGGGAACTGGTCTCCGCGGTCTATGGATGTGTGAAAACCCAACCCTGTAAGCGCAGAAAGTTTCTGTGCCGTCAGGGTAAAAGACAAAGCAGGACAAGCTTTTGATCTTCCCACTGACAGTACAAAAACTCTCCAGTGAGCTCTGGCTACCCTACTCACCGCCGAAAATACGGCACAAGGTTGTTATGGCCGTGGTATTCTGCAGGCCGGATGTACTTTCCAGTTGGACTAACATAGTTTAGGGAATTGAGAATTGAGTCCGGTTTGTCGCGGGAACGGAATTATTATTTCAAACGAGCGTAACGTAATTTTGAGTGTTGATCAAATATCAATATTATTCCATTTAGACAAGGCTGAAAATATTATGCAACATCAAATCTTACCCGAAAAGAGTTGTTGCTTACTATTTTGAACCAAGTCTAAGTGGAATAAGATTGATATTTAATTAACACTTAAAAGTGTTCAAATAGTTTGCCGTAGTATAACATAACATAAACTCACGCCTATATCCCCGAAGGGCTAGGCAGAGGTGCTAGCACCCACATTTCGATGCTTTTCTAAGTTATGTATGATAACTTCGAAAAGCATCGAAAAGTCATTGGTGTGTGCCATGGTAAAACCTGGGATCGAACCCGAGACCTCGTCTCAGCAGTCCATTACCCATACCACTAGGATACCGCGGTCATTGCCGTAGTATACTTATTTTAAAACTAGGTATGCAATCGGTAAACAACTCTCAATTTGCTATATAAAATTAATACATTTTTCACGCAATCAACTAAATAAATTCAATTAATAAACAGATAATCTATGATATATTAATGCAACAATGGCTATTTGATATCCGTGCGAGGCACAAAGCGTCCTGTCAGGGACAGCTGCGACGGTTCAAAACGTAATTATAGCCTGTAACTATATCCATTGATGGTCAAGATACGTTTATTTCACTGATGGCTATGTCAACTATTGTTCTTAGTAATAGGTTGGTCAAAGTCCATGGAATTGGTATTGGAGGAAGAGCATAAATGTACAACAATGTTTACGAGAATCAACGGCTCACGGCGAGGCGAAGTCTAATCGACTATATTTATAAAAAAACGCGAGATTAAAATTCCACGCGGAGCGTGAGAATTACCTACTTAGTGCGCATTTTAGATAAGTTTTAGATCTGAAATTAACTATTATTAAAGATAATAATCAAATAATACTTATACTATAGGTAATTCATCAATCAATCGCAGAACCTCACGAAAAATGTAAACGTATACCATAAAGCAGTTCACAAATCCACTTTCTTAGAATATTGATGCACGGAGTTCCCGATTTCCTCCGTTCACAATGGCCAGTGGTTTGTATAAAGAGATCTCATTAGCGATCAGACTAGCTTTTCTATGCAATATCCAAATAGGGTGTTTTGTGAAGCTACTTGCTCCTATGAACACGAAAAGAAACTTCATAATAGAAATTGTAGTCAAAATAGTTTGTAGATGCTTCAGTACCCTTTTTAAAGCTGAAATAGCTTTAAAAAAAAGTTAAATGCGGCAGTAGCGTGCTATTCTCAATAGAACAAACGAACTAGCTTTATTGAAGAAATGTAGACCTAAGTAATAGCACAGTCTGTATTACAAGCGTATAGATAGTAATTCTGTGGTATTACTATCTGACTGTGGTAATAATGTTCTGCAATTCGTAATGTTAATTAAAAAGCTGCAAAAGTAAGTAGCTACTTTTCTTTTTATTTTTAATATTATCTTCGCCTGGATATCAGCTATCGCAGCGAAACATATAACTCGTGCGCATTAACATGGCACCTGGCTTCCCAAAAGTACAAATCTGAAATAAAATCCGATAACAAATAACTACGAAACTCAAACTAAGGCAAACGTGTTATAATTACAGTGTTGTCAAAATGCTGCTGGTCTCGACGAAAAAGAGCAGGACCTCGTGCGAGGATGCGAGAGGAGGCTTGTTTTCGAGCCAGATGGCATGTTAATTCGCACGAGTAGTACTCAAATCTACCAGTACCAAAACACCAAATTTAATAAAAAGCGGTTCAGTTGTTATTTAGTTAACCGGGCACTTATAAACCCGCTATAAATACACACATAACTTCGAAGAGCATCGAAAAGTCATTGGTGTGTGCAATGGTAAAATATGGGATCGAACTCGAGATCTCGTCTCAACAGTCCATTACCCATACCACTAGGCCATATATTTATCATTTATCTTTTTTCGCTGATTGCCACTACTTGTACTTATTTCCTTAAAACCGTTACGTCACTCTCATCATCTCATAGATTTATTGCCCAAGTGTCATTATCTTGTACATCAAACTTTTGAACGTTCGGTACATATTTTGATACTTCACCTGAATCTTGAAGCTATCAGTAAACATTGCGCACTTGGTGTACACTCCCTGCTGTTACTTCCGTGCCGTAACCTCCGCCGATAGAGTTAATTCATTAGAACTGGGGGACAAGTTACGAACTTTTTAACAAGCTCCCTGCTCACTGAAACTGATCCCGTTTTCGCGGTCCACAAGAAGCTTTCTGGGGATAAAAAATATGTTTTATTGCCTGTAAACACTAACACTGCAGGTGTGTAAAATTTTACTCAAATATATTCAGGCTTTGTTGAGTGATTGAGTATTATTTACTTGGCATCCACACAGATCTATAATTGTGTGTTACATGTATCATGAAAACACTTTTTTAGGGTTTCGCACCTCAAAAGGCAAAAAACGGAACCCTTATGGAATCACTTCGTTATCCATCTGTCCGTCTCTCTGTCTGTCAGTCTATCAGTCAAGACCTTTTTCTCAGGAATGCGTGGCTGTATCAAGTTGAAATTCGTCAAGACGTTTCAAGGAACTATAAAAATCAAACGTCTAAGTCAACGTATTCAAAATATATTCTTGTTTTTGTAGCTTAAGTTACGGAACCCTCGACGCGCAAGTCCGACTCGCACTTGACCGGCTTTTTTTTGTTCTTTTTAGTTAATATGGAGTTATATCATTTCGAGAATTTCAAATAATATGTTCTCACGCCTCCCATCTTCTCTTTCATACATAAATACACCGTTGCTACAAGCTTATTACCAATTAATGTCTATCCTACTGTACAGGTGTTTCGTAGGAGGTAGGACACGGCGGTATTTCCGCCCAATTGAGCACGACTGGGGTAATACCTCCGCCCTACAGAATACCGCAGCCATAATAACCTCGTGTTGTGTTACCAGCGGTGAGAAGGGTAGCCAGAGCTCACTGGAGAATTTGTGCTGTCAGTGGGAAGACTAAAAGCTTGTCCTGCTTTGTCTTCTACAATGACGGCACTGAAACTCTGTGCTTACAGGGTCGGCAGCACGAGTGTGGCTCCTCTGGTGTGTAACGTCCATAGGCCACGGTGACCACTTTTCTTCAGGTGGGCCGTGTGTTTGTCTGCCACTTAAGTGGTATAAAAAAGAAAAATAGGTATGTATTTGTGTCTTTAGTAAGCTAAATGATGCTGTTACCATCTATAGCAGCTATGTGACATCGTTTTCCGCTACATCTTATCAGCTTACACCATGATGCTAATATGTACGTTCAGTAACTAGGTCGCGAACATCCTTTGGTATCTTATCGTCGCTTACGTTATACGTGATGTGCCAATCTAAAGAGTAGGTGAACATGTAAATAGGTGCATGAGACACTTTCATTAGAACCATGTCTTTAGCTTCATTAAAAAATATGGTGAAATTTGTAATCTTAGTTAAAAGTTCTTAAGCTACTTAATTGAGATCGCACTAATTTAAATTAATTTCTCTTCGGGATTATATGAAAAGTCCGATTAGTCGAATTATTAGACTTCGATATTACCAATTGGTTGTGATAGTAACTTCATGGAAAATATCGAATTTCAGCCGCATCACAGTTAGACTTGAAAACTGACTTCAACTGAGTTATGACATGGTAGAAAAGGAATTCTCTATACGCTGCGGTTGGTATAGGGCTCAGAGAATGTTGATGATTTTATGAATACCAATATTCCGAAAAAGATTATCAAAACATCAGTATCAAAATAATCGGAATATTTACCATGTTGCATTGTTTCGAATTTCCGATATTTCGGCGCAAGCACCATGATCACGCAGGAACTGGAATATGTGGCGGTGAACAGAGAAATAGTTTTTTCTAGCAGTAAATATATCGATCTACCCTCTTTCGAGTTCTTTTACTACGCGTATCTGCACTACCCCTGGTTTCACTCTCACTACAATCTCGAACCCGATCTCGATCACGTTCACGACACACGATGCTCACTGTATCCACTCGCGATTTTGTTCTGACTTGTTTCCGGTTGTTTTTGCAAAGACAGATCACTGGATGCCAGACGTTCGGCAGTTGAAACTCATCCTCACGATTGAAATTTTTATACTTTTTGATTTCAATCGCTTATCAAAATGATAATACGCAAAGAATCGAATAAAATTGACTTCTTTTCAGTAAATGATGAGTCTAAAAGAATCACTTCAATATTATTAAAACTAAAGAATATACTTTTTTATTGTGTGTGATAATAATCTCCTAAAACATGAATTGGCTTATTTGAAAAGGAAAAACTGTATCATGATATAATATTATACATGTATAATTTTGTTGTTACCGTACATGTAATTCAAAAACAAGCTATGTGAGATACAAAATTAACTTTAATTCAGTCTAACAAAATCCATTTGCGATAATGAGCACCAAAACACATTTTAACAAAACACCTTGTTCCACATGTAGTAAATCTATGATAGTATCAAAATTATTACATGAACCTCCATTACTCTCACCCTCTTTAAAGCTTGTCTACTTGCAAAACTTCATAATATAATATTTTCCAAGTCAAAGGCCCAAATTTAATAAGGGTCCGAAATTATAACTAATTATCCAGATTAAGGATGAAGTTGAGTCTGTTGAATCCCAGTGCAGTCAACCCAAACAAACAAAGCATTATCACAAAATTTGCAGGTATTTTCGCAAAAATTTGCCAACATTGCACGGACGTGACTTCGCATCTGAGTTGGATATTTTGTCGCTTTTTGCTTCGTGCAGCTTTTCGATGATTATTTCGTTGGATTAAACTCTTTTGTTTGCTTTAGATGTTAATGGTAGTAAATAGGGGTGAATAGACTTGTTAGTATATGAAAAAAGACGCAAATGCTAATTGGTTGTTCTCAGATTATCTTTTGTGAGGGTGAGTTAATTTTTTTTTATTGTTGCTTGAGTGCTTTTAATTTCAAACCCTTTTTCGTTTATTGCTTTAATGATAAGTACCTACTAGGCATTTTTATTTAACTAATATGATAGTAATACCACACCGGTTCGAAACGCGACTCCGGTCAGAGAAGATTCCGGTAAGAAACTCAGCGGGTATTTTTTCAGACTATTTACAAACATGTTTACATAATCCAATGATTGCCTGAAAGAAATCGCTTCCAGGGATAAGGCCGCCCACTGTACATTAAACTGTATGCATGCTACCTACAAGTTCTACTGTAATCTATTGATGTACAATAAATAATTATTTATCAGTACTTATTCCATCTAATAATAATAGAGAAAAGAGAAAAATAAGACAAAGGAACTTCGTCTGTATAACCGCAACAAAAAATGTAGAACATTGATAGCAATTGTTTGTACATAGAAAATAAATAATTCATCTTAGACATCTTTATTATTATGGACTACAGACCGTACTCAATTCCTTTCTTCAAGTAAATTCAAAGAATGTTGTCCTTCAATATAATTATTATCATATCAAGTGTTCTGCAGTGGGTCCTTACCATCACAATGGCTATTCGCTTTGTTAACACTCCGTGTTATAGCATTAATGCCCTGCAGGAGTGCTTTTGCATTTTTTATAGAGTAAAAACTCCGCTATTGTGGTGCTGATTTTTTTGTGCCGTTTATTTTGTAGTTTCATTTCTGTTTCCACATATAGAATTGAAAATATAAAGAAATATTTAAACAGGTTCAATATTAGTAGGTATAATTTCTTTTTTTATGGGTCAGTCTGCACAAAATACTAATGAAAAATGTATCGTTTAATTACCATGAAGTTTTTTCTTATTTCTTCTCCTAACAGTTTTTAGAACGAATTTTGCAGAATAAATACGATATTCTGCAAATATCGATTTCCCGAAACTTTCCAGTTCAGTGAGTGTTTTTATGCCCTTTTTCTTTTGGTAGAAAGAGAGCACCCCTACGTTACCTTCATATTGACATACTCTTCTGACAAAAGAATATTTGGTGCGTGAAAAGCACAATGCATACGTACGAGATTAGTATTTAGTATTTGAAGCATCCATGCGCGAGAAACCGACTTTATAACCAAAACAGCTCATAAAATTCAGGCCTGAAAGATTCTTTATTATTTTCCAACCCATTATCGATCAACAAACCCATCTACTTATACACAGGAGCATTAACTATCATCATTGTCTCCAAAACACTGGCTTTACGTAAAAAATGTCTACTCGCAAGGAATTTCTTACCATCCAATAACCGTAAATACAATTTTTTCGCTCGTCTACCGACAAACACGTGAGTTAGAGTGAAATGGGTACGTAAAAACTTAAAAGAGAGAACGAGATAGGTATAGAATTTTCGCTAGAGCCTCTCAGCACTCGTTTTCTGTTATTTATGGTGACCTTCATGGAGTTAAATGCTGAAGTATTTAGCGTAGACTTTTTATTTCGAACTACTTTTGTGGGAGTTAATATTTTTGTGAATAATTTTCTGCAGCTTTGGTGTATCTATTTTTGCGTACGAACGTACGTTTCTAAGAGGACGTTCTAGGATAGATTCCTGGGGCGTTTAAGATATACCAGAGATGTCGTACAAGGCTAATAAGGGATATAATTATTCTACTAGTCCATGACAAAGCACCTGATTGAGAGTAATATCCTCCGCTTGATATACGGCTGTATAGTTTTGGGTATAGAGACCCGTGTTACAGTTCGCTTAATTTCTGTTTGAATACCTTCTTCAGACAAAATCCAGCCTACTGAGAGCCTACAACCCGGGCATGATCTGAAATGGTCCACTTGAAAGTCTCTAAATAGGTTGAGGACTCAGGTCGATTGCTGTAAGGCCAACCGGATAAAATTGGGTTACCTAGACTCGGGGAGTGGTGGCTGTGATTGTGGTGCACCTTTGCAGTCGATGGACCACCTCCTGTCGTGACCACTGTGCCCCTACTGGACTGAAGCGACGGAAGGTGCTGGGACTAGGCGCATTTAGCTTTTTTTAATTTGTTGCCACTGACACGAAGAAGAATAAGTTAACAAGTCAACTTTGAGTTTAGGTAGACACTGTTGTGTAGAATGTTCTAGCTAAATATTCAATATTTATTTTATTAATGGTTTCGGCAGCATGAATCGCTGCAATTACGCCAATGTCTAGTAAAATTCTGTATTTTCTTTAAAGTTTTAATGGGAAGACGATTAATTTCTAGTGCAATCGCGATTTTGGCAATCCAAAAAATCTTCTCGTGTAATTATTACATGGGACTGTAAAACAGTCGACGAAATTTAGACGTTTTTAACTTCCATTCCCCTATTTACTTCTTCTAGCATATCCTACTGGGTTCGTTTGCCATTGCCAAACCAAATATTAAGATTAATATTCTCTACAGCCGTCTTCCATTAAGTTTTCAAAGAAATAAAATATGACGTCGCTCTAAAATTCCTCAAGTTCCCCCTTTAAAAGTGTCGAGGCGAGACATCTTGACATCTTGGGCCAGACGGCGTCAGCCTTGCAGTAGGTACCGGTGAATGTACCTACGTATCGCATTTTATTTACATCCTTCAAGAACATGAAAATCTATTAATATTTTATCCTTATACGTTAGAGCAAATTTAAATGAGAAATGTGAAAAAACGTCTTTTCTAGCATCGTCACATATCCAACTTTTTACAATTTATGTTTATAAAAAGTTATTATAGGTGAAATCATTTACTAAATGTATCACACACTTATTTATATACCTTTAGATAGTGTTTTTAAACAATACAATTTACTTTCAGTGACATTTTAAAGCATTTAGTAGGTTTGAAAACTATTCAAGCCGCAAGACAAATATTATAAGAAAATTTGTAGGGCTTCAATCAAGGTTCGATGGCTCAGAGGATTTCCCCTGTAAGGGATGGGTTGCCTTCAGCTTACCATCAGGCAAGGCGAAGTCCAATTGACGTGTCCTATATAAAAAAAAGGGAAAGATCGCGGGTTCGAATCTCGCCTGAATCGATTCATTTAACATTCTTCGAATCTAATCTCTCTTAATCAAAAACAATTTATGTTTTCTACAGAAGTCTAGCAGAAGTTTCCTACGGTGCCGGCGCTATAAGGCTGGACTGTATGGGATTAGACAACAATAGCTCCCTTAATAGCCAAGATATCCTAAATCAATAGAAAGTGTAGGAAAGTGGATCCTGGGATCCAAAGTATAAGCTTTGGACCTTGACTAGAACATTGTGATAAAGAAATCCAGGCTACGAAATTCGTAAATATGTTCTTCTTTCTTCATCCTAGTGTTAATATTTTATAGAAATATTTTAATATTTGTTTGTTTATGTTAATATTTAGAGGAGGTAGGACACGGCGGTATTTCCGTCCAATTGAGCAGTCCGACTGGGGAAGTACCTCCGCCCTACAGAATACCGCGGCTATAATAATGACTTTAATAACTGACTAATAATAACTGACTTTAATAATGACTTTAGTAACTTTATTACTTATTACACCTGACTGGTTTCGCCTTACGGCATCCTCAAAGGTTAACAATGACATTTTTTTTTCAATGATAAAAAAGAATGCTTTTGTACTGTCAGTGGGGAGACCAAAAGTTTGTCCTGCTTTGTCTTTTAGGGTGACGGCACAGAAACTCTTGTTTACAGGGATGGCAGCGCGAGTGTGACTCCCTTGGCGTAGCACACGTCCATAGGCCACGGTAACCGCCTCCATCGTGGGCCATGTGCTTGTGCTTGCTTTGTGAATTGCGGATTTGGTTAAACTTGAAGTGACGCCACTGCCATTTGACCTCGACAACCCAAAGGCGACATCCAAGCATTGAATACATCTATATTCCTCAAATGCATATTGTGTGGCTATAAAAATATACAATAAACTGCCAGTTGGTGTGCGAGCGCTACCTATGACTAAATTTAAATTCCGCATATTTAATTTCTTAATAGATAAGTGTTTTTATTCAGTGAGGGAATATATAAATAAAATAAATAAATAAATATTCCACGACATTCTACACAACGCTATCTAGATCCATGGTAAGCATAGCTTAGCTAGCTTGTGTTATGGCATCTAGAATGCGGATAAACATACTTAGATACTTTTTTTTTGTAAATACATACATATTATACATAGAAACACCCAGACCAATGCAAATATACATATTCATGCATACAAATATTTGCACTGAGCGGGATAGCAAATTTAATTTTAAGGACATTATATTGACTGATGTAAAACAAATAAATGACTAATTAAATAAATAATTATTGATTGCATGCGTGACATATTTGATATTATTATCGTAAAATTTAAATATTATTATTGTAAAACGTAATAGAAATAAATAATTAATTGATTGCATGAGTGACATATTTGACATTACTATTGTAAATCTTAAATATTATTATTATAAAATTTAATATTTCTACACCAGGGTATTGGTAGAATATGTTTGAACAAGTGAAATAACATAAAGACCTCAATGTACCATATTCTTAGAAATAAATTATTATTATTATTATTATTGCCATAGATGTTAGTATGGCAACCATGACCGATGGCTTAACGTACTCTCCAGGGCCCAATCAGACCAATGCAAAGACCCCATATTCATGCATACAAATATTTGCATCGTCCTGTGTATCGACCAATACGTACATACATATATACATATAATCACGCCTTTATCCCCTAAGAGGTAAGCAGAGGTGAATTAACACCCACATTTCATCAATAATTGTATTCGGTCCCACGTAATAGAGGATGAGCCTATTGCCGTATTCTGGGCACTATTGTTGACTCAAGCCATGCATCTGACGCTGAGTCTGGGCTGTATATATCTGTCTGTTGTCAAACAGCCCTATCCCTTAGTCGCCTTGTACGACACCGCATGGGAAGAGATGGGGTGGCCCTAATTCTACTCTGCCGGAAACCACGCGGCAATATATTATCTAGCTATAACTTTATTCTCAAATCTCTTAAGCATCATTCCATTTACTAAATAAAGCCAACTTTTTTATCCATTGACACGGGAGGGAGAGTGAAATGCGAATCATCGAATTACGGGCCGCTCGGACGATAAGCTCGCTCGTAAATTCGGCGTTCGGCATTCGGCGATCGTTTTCGGCGTCCATTTCACCGAACATTGTTTTTCGGCCGTCAGCACTATTTGAACGTTTGATATTAAAAAATCAAGTCTGACCACATATAGTTCAATAAGTTTGAATTTTTAAAGAAAAAAATTGATTCACCTAATTGTGAGGTTTGTGGTACTGTGGAAGATCCTCCACTTATAAGCGGAATGTGCTAGATATCAGACTGCTAGAGAGGAGCTATTTGAGGAGCTTATCTTAAACTTGTATAATGTAGGTATCTTCCAACAAGTATTTGTGCACACCTAAATCTGAGGCTGTTTTGCAGGAGCTGATTGACGGACGAGATTCTTGCGCAAATTTAACTATCGGGATTTTTTTTTATACCACTTAGTTGGCAGACAAGCACACGGCCCACCTGATGGGAAGCGGTTACCGTGACCTATGGACGTATGCAACACCAGGGGTGTCACACTCGCGCTGCCGACCATGAAGAAACCTTCTGATGCCCCTCTTGAAGATTGGGATGTCAGGTGACAGTCGCTACCGAATAGCTATTACTTCTTCTTCGAGTCAAGAGATCTGGTATAAAATGCCTAGATTTTTAAATTTTGTTGGCCTAAAATTTGGCTACACTTGTACTACCGAGGCTACTTATAGCGCAATAGAAAACTCTCTAGCTGTAGCTAAATTTTGAACTGAAAACACATGATAAGCCAAATTTAATTCTATAAAAACAATTTAAAATTTCTCTCAACATTGTTACATTATCACAAATGTAAATTATCTTCCAAAATCTCTCATCCTCAACTAAAATATCAGCTTCAATAATACGCAAATACAGAGTGCATTTTCTAGCCTGTGTTTGACATGCGTAAACACTATTGTTCTGCCCCCACGCCGCCTGTCAAATTACTGTCAGCCGGTGGCGTGTGTGGAAAATAATTTATTAACGAGGTTAGACAATTATTATAACGCGTGGCTGTGGATAATCTGACGGTAAGGTTTTAACAGCTTGCTTATTTAAAGTCCAGAGAAAAATTAAGGCTTATTTTATAGCACTGAGGAAGCAAATAAATACACGGCCAACCAATGGATAGTGGTTACCGTGTCCTGTAGCTGCTGACCCTGAAAAAACTTTCTAATATAGGTATTTAAATTAACATGGTCACCAACACTAGTATTAGAGTTATCGGGATATTTATCATGTTGTTTTGTTCTAAGTTCCCGATATTTCGGCGCTGTTGCAAGCACCATGATCACGGAGGTACTGGAGTATTGGCGGTGAACAGTGAAAAAGTTTTTTAGGAATAAATATATCGATCTACCCTCTTTCATGTTCTTTTACTACGCGTATCTGCACTACCACTGGTTTCACTCTCACAACAAACTTGGACCCGATCTCGATCACGTTCACGACATACGATGCTTACTGTATCCATTCACAATTTTGTTTTGGCTTATTCCCGGTTCTTTTGCAAAGAATATCCCAATAACTTTAATACTAAAATAAAACTTTCTAATGCGCTTCTTGAAGCACCCCATATTGTCGTCGGTTTGGCAAAGCACTGAAGCGGGTTCATTCTTTTTTGTGAAGCGGAAATGTCGACATTCAGGGCAGGACTTGACTCCATGATAGACCTTTCCTAAGGAGAATTTCTCTGATTTATTGACTTCCCTAGATCCATACTTGCTAGCTGAATTTCTTGTCTACAGGTTCAATTTTCCCGATAATATAATATCGGCTGATAAAAGTCCTTAACACGTAAGAATTTACCTAGTAGACGAAGTGACATTATATTAGACTATTTATACTGTTGATTAATGGCACTTGGTGGAATTAACTTAACTGCAATTGTAAGCCTTTGGGGATGCCGTAAGGCGAAAGCGGTCAGGTATAATAATAAAAAAATACTGTGAAAAAGTACAAGTGTATTTTTTTTTATACCACTTATTTGGCAGACAAGAACACGGTCCACCTGATGGGAAGCGGGTACCGTGGCCTATGGACGTATGCAACACCAAGGGTGTTAAACTCGCACTGCCGACCGTGAAGAAACCTCCAAAATGTGTGACATTCTATTAGTACGAGTAGAATCGCTTCGTACCGAATCCATTTCTCTTCGTTATTAATGGATCACGTGATATTTTGATGATTAATAATTTAATAAAGCAATAATGTGATTTTCAAAGACTCACTTAATTACCACCTCACAGGCACCACATCATTGCCACTTTAAAAAAAATAGTCTCCCGAATGATTATGTCAATCCCAATCGTTACTGAACGTTTTCATGAAGGTAGTGCTAATATAAGTAATAAGTAGTCATATTGTCAAGAGACTCTTAGATTTAATCGACTTGTAACATCAAATGGGACTAGGATAATATTGTATTCTACTAAACTGGGAATAAAAATGTATCATAAGTAAACATACCTACTAAAATAGCCAAACCCCTAAAACTAAATAACCACACCCTTCGTACAAAGTCCACCTAGACCAGACAATCTCGCACAAAGCTCAGACACTTTAATAAATTCTCACATCAAATCCTCGAAGCCTTATAAAGCTGCAAGCAAATTGGCAAAACATCGGAAGCTAGGCTTTGCCAGACAGACTGGCAAGTCTGGCTGTGGTCTGGCGGAGCAGCAAAGAAATCGATTGAAGCATTGCTGCCATACAATCTGGTGTGAGCAACAGTTCCGATCGGGTGATTCTCAATAGAAGGTTTGTGGGGCTATGAATTTAGCGAGTAGGTATCTACATATTAAAAGAAGCGGATTATCGTAACATAACATAAACTCATGTATCCCCGAAGGGGAAGGCAGAGGTGCTAGCACCCACATTTCGCCAGTTTATGTTTAGGTCCAAATGTAAATAGATGGCAAGCCTATTGCTGGGCACTTATTTTTTTATTATCGATAAATGAATTATACCTGTGGCTTATTGTTATTATTATGGGATTTTTAAAATGTTTTTTTTTTATAATATAATAACATACGGCAATACTTTCTGTATTGGAGGCTCATCATTAGTAGCGTATACTCATGCTTGCAGGGACACTGCATGAGCTCCCAGACATATTTCCCAGTTCAGGCAGAACTATTGCGTATTTACTTATAAAAAGTATAATACTGTAAGATGTTTCAATAAATTAGAATATGTAATAAGATATTCTCTGGCATATCTGGACTAGGTAAAAAAAATATACTCATTGAATTAAGAACCTCCTCCTTTTCGAAGTCGGTTCATAAGACAGATACATGCAAAAGGGAATCTCCTCGTTGTAATTTAAAACTGAAGGTCTTATACTTTTATTAGACCTATCGTATTTATTCTGTGATCGTACCTTGACTAGTTTCTTTAAATATTTTTATAAAATCGCTTCGCCTATAATTTCGCTACTTTCATGGCCATAACATCGAAGCTAGCGCGGTTGCGGGTTCAAATAAAGGCTTTTAATGTTTCATAGAGGCGCTGAAACATAGAATGAACATTTATATTTATTGCAGCTATATTCGTAGGTACAATACCTATATAGACTCCTGTATATTTTCCATGGAATAGGCAAAGGTATGTTAGCACCTGTATTTCTAAACTTAGGCGATATCTCATCCACAAAAGATTTCATCCCCGGATGCAATGTAACACTTCTCAAATACGTCTCACATTATAAGCAGTGTAGTACTAATTATTATCCACTAAGCATATATACTTATCATAGAACGCGAAAATGTGACGTAATATTTACACTTCTAAACTTTCAAAGCGTTGCCAAATCTTGAAATTAATGAACAAAATACACAGGAAAATTAATCAAAAATAGATGTTTTGTATTTCAGAAATGAATGCTTGTGATATCATCCCCGGAGATGGAACGCGCTGCTGGCGCCTGAATATCTCTGAATACACGCTGATGAGCTTGTTTCATTAACAATTAATTTAGATTAGTATTGTATTAAATATATTGTCACTCTGTAATATATTTTGACCTGTATTTAGAAGATTATTTTTGAAAAGCACGCTGCCTATTAGATATAACGAATATTACGTCCTAACCACTTAATATCGCTTTTTTTTTAATATAGAACACGTCAATTAAACTTCGCCTTGCCTGATGGTAAGCTGAAGGCAAAGTCTCAGAAAATAGGGTCACCATTACTTACACATACCGTGTGACAATGTGACACTCAGCTTGACGGCCTCATCATATGCTTTTTCACGCCCCGCTTAAAGGACCCGGGTGTGTAGGAAGAAGGAAACACGTCTATGAATTGTATATTTTGACATGTCACTCAATGATTAGGTTCCACCCACTTTAGCAAGCGTCTTCATCATCCAAACGAATGAAATTACTACGGTAGTTGTTCTAATGGACTACAATATAGTGGTTCTTCGAGAAGTGTAATAGAAGGTTCTTATAGGTACGGGTCGGCAGTATGTGTATTGTACACGTCTATACCCTTCTGCAGCAGTAGGACAGATACGAAAATCCAGGAATAGCAGAAGGACAAATTAATATAAAGGCAGATAAATAAATAAATATAAATATACCTTCGACGACATTCTACATAACGCTATCTAGTCCCATGGTAAGTATAGCTTAACTAGCTTGTGTTATGGGATCTAGAATGCGGATAAACATACATAGATACTTTATTTTTTGATGATGTACTGTCGTGATCGTATAAGATACAAACCAAACCCTGATAACCTTATTATCAATTTGTGACCTCTTTCTTCTAAATGGCCACTTTTCATAAACAGTCAAGACAATCTATAAAGTCAATGTGACATGCACTTAGGCCACGGTAACCGTTTTCTTTCAGCTTAATTAATTCCAATTGAGCAGTCCGACTGGGGAAGTACCTCCGCCCTAAAATACCGCGGCCATAATAACTACGTGTTGTGTTCCCATCGGTGAGTAGGGTAGCCAGAGTGGAGAGTCTGTGCTATTAGTGGGAAGACTAAAAGCTTGCCCTACTTTCTCTTCTACACTGACGGCATAGTAACTCTGTGCATACAGGGGTCAGCAGCGCGAATGTGACTCCTCTGGTGTTACATACGTCCATAGGCCACGGTAACCACTTTCCATCAGGTGGGTCGTGTGCTTGTCTGCCACCTAAGTGGTATTAAAAAAAAATTCTGGTTGCATCCGGATACTATGTGGCTCTCCTAGAAATTCTTTCTATGATGTGGTTTGATGAACTTTTACATCTGATCCTGATCCTCAACCGCAGTACCTGTCGATGATACCTTCGTTTTTTTTCCTTAATTTTAAGCAACATTGATTTTTCTGGACAAACTTACAAAATTTTAGCAGTAACAATGGTTGTTTACAGATTCATAACAAACTTGAACTTTCAAGGATGTCTGTAAACAATGTCAGTGTTTAATTCAACACTTCTGAAGTACACGGGATACATGTTTAGCAGTACACAACAAGCACTGTATCAGTAATTACTGGTGTGTACTTGTGTTGTGTACTGTGTACCTACAATATCCTTTGCGGATAAATATTGACTGTCGCGCACACTGCTTCATGGTCTGGCAAGCAATTTAAGCAACATGTGATGTTTACAAACTCAATAGAATACAGATTAAAAATAGTACAGGAATTGTTGCAAACCTGAATACTCTAGTATAAGTCTGCGCTTATGTTGCTTGCTATCTAGGTTTGAGAATATTGTTATAAGATTCTGTGAAAAAATACTGTAAAAAAATGTAATGACACATTACAAACAACGGAAGAGGCTTTGAGTTCCTCTCAGGTCTAGGGGCAGTCGAGTCGCTCCCGGGAAAGCCAATTTACCAATCAAAAATAACATGCAGACCCTGGGCTCAAAATTATAAACTTGGACGAATCGGCTCTGACAAATCCATTTGGATTTGTAATGTACTTACAAACCAATTTTGTTTATTTTATTTCTTTTAAATAGGAGTTTACACACTTACTTTGTCACATTTAACTTGCTCCATTCAAGAGCAATCTAATGATAAATATACACACATTCAATATGTAATACATATATTTTTTTATTATTACAGGTCTTATTACAGTAATTTGACCAAATATCTTCTTCTTCAACTTAGCGTTTATCCCAGTGGCATCCCAAGCACCCCGGCGTCTGGGGTCCGCTTTACCAGCAGCAGTTAGACTGCGGATTTGGCTGAACTTCGATATTTTCCGCAAAGTGACTGCCACCTGACCTCCACAACTCAAAAGCCATATCGAAGCATTGCAATTAAACCAGTTGTTGGACTCATCAGGGCTGCAACTACCCGTAACGGCAGCCATAGATGTTCGTATGGCAACCGTAACCCACAGGCAAAAATGCATTTAGCGGGGATCGAACCTGCGCCTCAGAGGCTGTCATATAATAATAACTATCAAATATGTACGTCATTATATCGCGCTGTGTGTCAGAACACATATCTCTCAGACCACAACAGACGCGTGAACACTACCGAGTGTAGGCTCGTCTCCGCAAACATTAGTTACCGACCCACACACACTCGCTCACACACAGCTGTACAACACTACTCGACCGCAGATGATTGTAGTTTGTAATAGGTACAACACTAGTCAGATTTATGTTGAACGTAAGAGATGCAATTAAAGTTTTGTGAATAATATCGATTAGAAATAGAAAAAAATGGATCAGTCAGGCGGGATTTTGTCACCGTAAGACGGATATATATCCGTCTCTACACATGTTTATAGGTCACGGTAACCACTTTCTATCAGGTGGGCCGTGTGCTTGTCTGCCACATAAGTGGTATAGGAAAAATCTAAGAATCAATTTAATTTATTCAGTTTAGATACATGTAGATCACATAAAAAAACTACAATTATGTCAGGTAGTAGTATAAAATTTTTAAATAAGGCACACAAACCATTGAAAATCGATTCTTTCGCTAGGTAGGTTCTTTTATACTACTTTGGTAGCAGAAAAGCACACGGCCCTCCTGATTGAAAGTGGTTACCGTGACCTTTATACATGTGTTACACAAGTGGAGTCACACCCGTGCTGTCAACTTTGTAAGAACAGAGATTTTCTGTGCCGTCAATGCAGAACACAAAAATCAGGACAAGCCTTTGGTCTTCCCACTGACGGTAGAAAAACTCTTTAGTGAGCTACTACCCTTCTCACCACCGGGAACATAACACGAGGTTATTGTAGTCATGGTATTCTGTAGGGTGGTCTATAAGTTAGGTATACGTAGTCTAATCCTAACCCTATATTTTCTCCTAATCATTATTCTCTGAGTCTCTTTCCAACTCACTTGGGGTCTTCTTCCCAGTCTGTTTTCCATGAAATCACTGCTTTTCCAGAAAATCGGTTAACAAGAATGTATATATTTTAGAGGAGGTAGGACACGACGGTATTTTCGTCCCAACGTTTCTTCGTGGTCGACAGCACGGGTGTGACTCCCCTGGTGTTGCACACATTCATTGGTCACGGTAACCACTTCCCATTAGATGGGCCGTGTGCTTGTTTGCCACCTAAGTGGTATAAAAAAAATTAAGCAGTCCGACTGGGAAAGTACCCTACAGAATACTACGGCTATAATAAATTCGTGTTGTGATCGCGGCGCTGAGTAGGGTAGCCCGAGCTCATTGGAGAGTTTTTGTGCTGTCAGTGGGAAGCTTGTCCATTGTGCACTAAAGGCACAAAAAATCTCTGTTCTTACAGGGAAGGCAGCGCGGGTGTGACTCCCCTGGTGTTGCACACGTTCATTGGTCATGGTAACCACTTTCCATTGGGTGGGCCGTGTGTTTGTCTGCCACCTAAGTGTTATATAAAAAAACAAGCATGTATTGACCGACCTTGAACCTTGACAATGAACTAGTGTTGTGAATATTCGATTACATTACGCATTTGGCACAAATCCAGATAGTTTCAACAGCAAGTCGACGCTAGTCTAGTCACAAATTATATAAAAAGAATTGTTCTAATCGTTATTGGGTATGTTAGACTTCTAAATGAGGTTTTATTGAATGATGTCATATTGAAACAACAAGAAGCTGTCACTTTGGTACAAACGGAGATCCAAAAGTGTCGATTCTCCTAAAGATTTATTTATTTATTTATTTATTCTTTATGCACGATGTACATTGGCGGACTTAATGCCGTAGGCATTCTCTACCAGTCTACCATTGGGTGGTGCAGAGCTAGTACGTGGTAGGCGCATATTAATGAGGGATTTGATTGTTCGATAGGTGATACTATAGATTAATTACATACACTTACATAAACAGTACATATATTTACATACCATAAATCATACATATCTGATTAATATACAAATATAACATAAATACAATATAAATATATAATAAATATATATAAAAAGATCGATTAGAAAAAAGGATCAAAATATTGTTTTGAAATGAAATGAAATATGGTAGGTACAGGGTTTTAAACATGAATGTTAGAATCGCATATTTCGTCAGTCAATGTTCTGACATGCAAAATATAATGTAGCTAAAATAATGCTTTATTGAAAACTTTATTGGATTAAATCGCCATTTTTAAAAATGTTAAATCAAGAAACAGATTGAATTTTCAATCTTGGATTACGAAATACGTTTTGAGATTGCATATAAAAAGCGGCCGAGTCGCATAACAAGTGACTTACAAAAACACATCTTGAAAGTTCCATATTCGTTAGCAGTCAAGATGCACAGAAAAGACCTAACCTCATAACAATCAATACGCTGTCCACTAATTTAATTCAATAAAAATCAGTAAGAATTACTATTAGTGACACATGAAGGAATGAATACCATAAACGCACACGTTTAGGGACACCTTATCTTATATACGACCCATATCCCCTCCCCCCCCCCCCCCCCTCCCCCCTATGTGGGAGACGCGGCGACAGATTTACGGATGCCGGACGACACTGACCTCGTAAGTTAACGGCGTATCTCGTATCGCTCGCCTTTATTACTTTGCCCAAACCCTAAAGGTGAAAGGTTTGAATCTTGGACGTATGAGGATTGATAAAGATTTTCGAGTTGTGTGTTTGGAAAGATTCTTTGTTGAGTTTTGATGTACGAAACAATACATTGCCTTTTTTGTACAACTTAGGTGGTTGACAAGCAGATGGAAAGTGCTAACTGTGACTTATCGTCATCATCATCATATCAGCCACACGCAGTCCGCTGCTGAACATAGGCCTCTCCCATAGACTTCCAGAATGACCGATCTAAAGCAGCCCGCATCCATCGCTTCCCGGCGATCTTAATGAGGGCGTCCTTCCAACTGGCCGTCGTCGGGCGTTCTACGCTACGTTTGCCCGTATGCGGTCATTACATGCTTATTGCCGTGTTGATTTTCGGTGGAGTTGTCTAGGGTCATCCCATATCGTAGAAGGCGATTAAAGGATAAATGAGTGTTTGTCATCCGATATTATACAATCCATGAAATAGTGCCCGCTTGACGGCAATAGGCTTTCCCCCTAATATTCAGGTTCAAAAATCAAACATACATACATTCATATAATAACGCCTTTATCCCTGGAGGGTTAGGCAGAGGTGAATTAACACCCATATTTCACCAATTATTGTATTCGGTTCCACGTAATAGGGCGTGAGCCTATTGCCGTATTCCGGGCACTATTGTTGACTCAAGCCATGCATCTGAGGCTGAGTCTGGGCTGTATATATCTGTCATTCAAAAATCATAGTTAACGAAATGTGTTAATACGCCTCTGCCTGTCGGGATTCATAGTCGTAAATATACGTATGTACTTTGGTTAACAAATAATTTGATGCTATTGAGGTAGCAACAAGCATGTATATGACATATGCATGCTTGTATACATAACAACAACCATATGATAATAAGTGGATAGCAACCATTGCGTTGTTAGTTGCAAAGGAAAGGAAAGACCCATTATTCTTACTAACCAAGAGAAATCAAAAAGCATCCAGATAGCCCTATAACGTTCATGAAACCTGATATCAAAGTGTTTCCTTACTATTAACCATCAATCTAAAACCCAAAAACGTTTATAAGCGATAACTTCCTACCAGCATAATATAGCATATCACTTTTTTGTTTTATACAAAACCTTTGAAAACAGCTAACGATAGCCCAGGGACTCTTGAGCAGATTAGCGAGACCTCCCAAGGGACAACCCGCATCGTATCGCTTATCGCCTATCAGCTTGTGGTACAAAAGCCTTTAAAAATTATCGCCTTGTGAGAGAAAAGTATTGTTGGGAATGTTCAAACATACACCCATAAGATTTGAAATAGCTGTGAATTTTAATCTATTTAATGTAAAAGTTAAATACAATAAGATGACATAATTTCATTAAAATATACATCATGTTTTTAACTACCGTATTTAAATATACAGATAAAAAATATATGTCCAAAATTCATTATCGATCTTGCCTCAATCTCCTAGATTTCAAAAACGATAAACTTAATTTGATATTGTGTTTATTAAACGTCTTTCTTTTCTTTTCTTAATAAGATTTCATGAAAATTTTCTTTAGAGAATACTGTTTTAGACGTTTTGAAGTTTGAGATTAGATCCAAACTGAATTTTAAACAGATTTTTCTTGGAGGATATGTATGATGATGGTTAGGTATTAATACTTCAGAATGTTAGTGCCTAGATTGGAATAAATCTCAAGAATGTAACGCAATAATCCAGTAAATATATCGTCTAGAAATAAATTCTTCCCCGCTTACTAGTTCCAGCCGGCGCAATTTCCTATAACGGAACGTTCAGAGCTGTCGGGATTGCTTCCTTATCTCAAATCAATTTCTGAATTATATCCATGTCCTTCCTCGCTTCAGATTATCTGCCTCTTGGTATCAACAGTTTTGCAGTTACAGAAAAAGGGTTTTTATATATAATTCTGTTCTTTGTTTGTATGTTCGTATTAGATTACATTACGCTTAAAAAAACTTCAAGCAATTTGCTTGTGTCTTTGAATACAGAATATAATTTCAAATTTCAAATACCGCTCTCCGTAAAGTATTTCTTTAGTAATTTTTTTATTTCCTTTTTACTCATACTATTGAGTTCCGTTTCATTTTCATTAAAAAACAATGAAGTTTGTCCATTAAGCCAATATACAATCAAACATAAAGTTTAATTCCCATCATCATTTGAATATTTAATTCATTAATTCAAACAAAATTACTCGCCGTAGGAAACATTTCCTTTCCTTCCTGGTGAATTGTTTTACTATGTATATCGTTGGGGCAATAAAAAAGTATACGCAATAAGTGCTTCGGCTTTGTCGTTTATGGCACAACTTTTTATTGGCGTCGTTTAAGATGTAATATAAAGTTGGTCGTCTCGTAAATCAGGCTTTTCTACCTACCTGATGGATGGCGAATAATGTGGGCCTAGATTTGTACCTTGAAGAATACCTGGTTAATGATAAAACACTTACGGTAAATTTCTTCGATTTTTATTTCTGTAGATAGACATCTATAAAATTATTTGTCCTGATTCGGGCATCTAATGCGTAGAGATGAAAGTAATGTCGTAAGGAAGGCACTAACTTTGGAAGTGGATGGCTACAAGAGGAGAGGGAGGCCTAAAATGAGGTGGATAGACTGTGTGAATGATGATATGGTGTTGGGGCTTTGGGTGATGTCGTAATTATGTCGACAATAATGAACAGTGGACTGTATTATTTTATATTTCTTTGTAAAAGTAACAAAAACACGTCAACTCGGTATGGATGTACTGCGAGTGTCGTGCGCGCCGCTCGGTGATCAAGTCACGAGGCTCCGATCCGTGCCCCCTGCGCCCCTCGCCATGTCGTTTGCCGCGTAGCTCGTTGCACACGTGCCTCGCGCGTGAACATCCTCCCGCCCCTTGACGTCTTCAAAGGGAAGAGGGCAAAGGTTATTGAAAGCCCTTGTGATGGTTCCTCTCGTCGTCTTCAGCTCCGCCACTCTTGTGACGCCATCCGGTCCTGGATATGTGCGCACCACGCGACCCAAAGCCCAAACTAGCGGCGGTAGCGCCTTGTCCCGTAGAAGCACGAGCATCCCCTCAGTGAGCTGGCCAGAAGAAGTGGGCCACTTGGTCTTTTGCTGAAGCAAGGAAACGTACTCATGAGAGAATCTGTACCAGAAGTGCTGTCGGATGCATTCAATCCTCTTGAAGCGGTCAACGCAGCTGATATTCTTCTGAGGAATCTGCGGACACGGTACAGACGTAAGTGGTCGTCCAATTAAAAAATGGGAAGGAGTGAGAGCAGAAAAATCTGAAGGATCAGAGGAAAGAGGTGTCAAAGGACGAGAATTTAAAATGGCTTCAATTTGACACAGACAGGTTGCCAACTCTTCATAAGTGAAGTTGGTAAGACTTAGCAACCGCCTCAAATGATGCTTGGTAGAACGAACTGCAGCCTCCGCCATGGAGTTAAAATGAGGTGAATAAGGAGGTGAAAATGAGAACTTGATGCCCTCACGTGACATTTCACATGCAACATCGGAGGTCGAGTCAGCTAGAAATTTTTGTAGATCATTATTGGCGCCGACAAAATTGGTGCCATTATCTGATAGGATACTATGCGGTTTGCCACGACGAGATACGAAGCGATTAAGCGCTGCTATGTAGCCCTCTTTTGTGAGGTCAGTGACGGGCTCTAGATGCACTGCTCTGGTCGCGTGACAGACGAAGATGCACAGGTAGGATTTTGTGAGCTTACAGCCCCTACCTTTCCGGTCGGCTATGAGTACTGGACCAGCATAGTCTACGCTGCAATTTAAAAAAGGGTATTCGAGACTGGTTCTAGTAGTAGGTAACTGTCCCATTATGGGCTGTACATTTTGACATTTAAACCTAAAACACTTAATGCATTGTCTGACTGTTGACTTAGCGAGATTCCTGCCACCCAACGGCCAATACATAAGACGCAAATGCGCTAATAACAGTTGAGGACCCGCGTGTAGCATCTTCAAATGTTGCATATGAAATAGTGTTTTAGTTAGGTGGTGTTTACTACAAAGCAATATAGGATATTTGGTGTTGTAGTCGTACGGAGAATTGTCGAGTGTACCACCTACTCGTATGACTTTTTCAGAATCTAGAAAAGGCGTTAGTGAAATCAATCTATTTTTACGCGGTAGAGGTTTTCCCGACTCTAAAAGATGTAATTCCTCCGGAAACATTTCCTTTTGTGCGCTGCGTAGTAAACACATCAATGAATTATTTAACTCATCGCTAGAAAGAGCGCCTTGTAATTTAGAATTAGGAGTTTTTAAATTGTAAATAAATCTTTAAATGTAGGCTAGGACTCTTTGCAGGCGATTAAAATTAGAGTGATAATAAATTAATGATTGTATGATGTTTGGTGATTGATTTGTATTAGTAGATGATTCATGAATAAAATTTGAAATAACTTCAGGTAGATCTTGTTTCCCATTAGCAGAGGGCATAGTAGGCCAGTCATGTTCATGACTTTGTAAAAAGCTCGGGCCTGACCACCACAGATTATTCACACCGATGGAATCGGCCTTCACCCCGCGAGAAACAAGATCCGCCGGATTCTCTTTCGACGGTACGTACCTCTACGTGTGACTGGTAGAATTTTCATTAATTTCATTGATTCGATTACGCACAAAGGGCTTGAGTTGATTTGAAGGAGCATTCAACCACCCGAGTACGATCATCGAATCACACCAAAAGTAACATTGATTTATAGGCATAGTTAATGACTCTAAAATAGTTGTACACAGTCTTGACCCCAATAAAGCGGCACAAAGTTCAAGCCGTGGGATTGTAATTGGTTTTATCGGTGCTACACGGTTTTTGGACAGGAGAAGACTAACCCTGAAAGAGCCAGTGTGGCTTATGGATCGAACATAAATACATGCGCCATAAGCCTTCTCAGACGCATCACAAAAAACGTGAATTTCGTGTTTCACGAACGGATCTATTGAAACCCATCGAGGAATATTCAAAAGGTTTAAACTAGGAAGTGTTAAAACAAATGTCGACCACATATCGATTATTTCTTTGCAAACCTCATCGTCCCACTCACTTCATCTTGTACTTTAGGACCTACCAGTTGTAAGTCGTTGAGAGAGATACCAGAGGAAGATGGCGCTGATGCATCGAAGACACTTCTCAACTTAGTTGTAGTGCTTGACTCTTTTATGACACCATGGTGTGGTATGAAGTATTCGACGTGACCTGATTGTGGTGCTTGGTTGTTGATGGTTTCAGTCATGTGACCTAGGCGTTCGTATCATCCATTATGTCAACATACTTAGCCTTGTAGTCCGGATCACGTAGAAAACGTTGCTCAAGAGATAGAAAGCGGTGCCTAGCCATGGTGTACGAATCCTCTAAGACAGTAGGATTGGCCTTTAAGGGCATCGTAACAACGAATTTACCATCCTTGTTCCTGACTGTGTTCTGTGTGAAGCTTAACTCGCACGCTCTTTCCTCCTGAGACAGTGAATGTTTTGGAGAAATAGAGTCAAGCTCCCAAAATTTTGACAAGTCTGGTTTGTCAATGGGATTGGCTAAATTACAAAAATGTGAGCGTTGAGAAGAGGATGAACTTCCTTTGAAAACTGGACCGGATATGATCCATCCAAACTTAGTCTCACATAACTTAGGCATTTGTTTACCTAAGTCAATAGAAGCAGAGCCTACGACATTCCAAAATATTTCAGCCCCTAGAAGGATGTCAATTACTGATGGAATATTAAATGTAGGGTCAGCTAAACAAAGGCCTGACGGGATAAGAATATTCTCAATATTGACAATAGAGGAGGGTAAAGCTTTTGTAATCTCAGGCAAAATTAGGCAGTCTAAATTAAGCTTATAGCCACCGTTAGAAGACTCAATGCTGAGGTGGCAAGACTGTGTACTATAAGAAGACTGATTATTGATACCTGTCACAGTGGAAGTTGAATTGCGTCGTGACAAACCCAATTTGGTGCAGAGGTTCTCCGTTACGAAGTTCGCCGTGCTGCCATTATCGAGCAGTACTCTAGCGTTGAGTTTTTCACCGTTGTGACAGACCACCTTTACAATAGCTGTGGACAGTAAAATATTGGGTGTACTAATATGCTGCCTAGAAGTGTCAGCAGATAAAGCAACACTGGTAGAATTAGATGGCATTGGGTCTTGATAAGTCTGCTTAGTCGGCTCAGTATGCAAAAGCGTATTATGTCGGGCCTTGCAATATTTACAACCAGATAATCTACATTTTTTGGTGGTATGACTTGAGCGCAAACAATTTAGACAGACCTTGAAATCTTTTGCCTTTTGTAGACGGGACTCAACAGATAAGGCTCTAAATGACTCGCAAGTATAAAGCAAATGATCATTAGTACATAAAGGACATTTAGTTAATTTATTTTGGTAGTTATTGTTATTATTTTGTAAATTATTATTGCTATTTTGTACATTGTTAGTTGATAAGTTTCTACTTTGTAAATTATTATTGTTTGAATTTTCGCCACTAGTGTTAGTTACTATAAAGCTTTTTTGTTTATTGTTCTGATTAAGCGTGTTTAACTTAGATTGATTATTTTCCAAAGTTTCCAGTAAATCAGCCTTGTTAGATATAAATGTAGAAAACTGCGTTAGAGTAGGCGAACTACACAAAGCATTGCGATACTCTTCCCAATGCCTGCTTGTAGTAAGATCAAGCTTTCTAGAAATCATGAATATTATGAGGGTATCCCAATGCTCTGTAGGCTCTTTTAATGTCTTAAGTGCCCGTATGTTTTTATTAACAGAATCAATAAGCCGTCGTAACGTTAAAGACGATTCTTTAATAACAGGTTCGACATCAAACAAAGCCTGTAAGTGGTTATTTACTAAAAGGCGACTATTATTGTATCGTTCACACAACAAGTCCCAAGCCATTGCGTAATTATCACCCTTAAAATCTATATTTTTGATGATCTCTGATGCTTGGCCTTTAAGTGACGCACGGAGGTAGTGGAACTTGTTGATATCGTCGATACAATCACTCTGGTGTATTAATGAAAGGAAGGTATCCCTAAATTCTAGCCAATACTCATAGCTACCATTAAAGTGTGGCAAATCAATTTTAGGTAAGCGCACAAAATTATGTTTAAACGATGCACCTGATTTGGAACCCGCATCAGAACCCGCCTCCGAAGCGCGCTCAGCAGCGCAGGCTGCCAGCGCCTTGCGAGCTTGAGCAAGCTGGGAATAATATCGGTCCTCAAACTGGACTCGCTCCTCATTCTCGCTGTCAGGGGTCTCCGAAGCTGACTCGATCTCCATCTGCAATGCGTCATAGGACTCGTATAAGGCTTCAAAGGTTTTTAAACGAGCCTGTAGGTCTATTTGTTGTAGCTCTGATAGCTCCTTGGAAGATAAAAGAACCTTTAAATAATTTTCAAAATTTGTGAGTTTAGCTTTCATGCCACTTCGCTTCCTAATTGATTTTTCTAAAGTAGTCATGATGAAAAACAGGTGTTAGGAAGTAAGCAAATGTGAAACAAACGGTAAATGTGGGTACTAAAGTAATAAAAGAAAAGAAATTTTTTTTTGCTTATTAACTACAGTTGTTCGCAACAAAGAACTGTAGTAAAAAAAAAAACAAAAGACCAGCTGTGATGCGTAGGTACAATGCAAGCCGGGCCGTTAACCTGACGATTATGTAAGCGCTAGGCAATAAGCAGTTATAGGCAGCAATAATTACGTGATAGTTAAATCAGGTGATAATCTTACTGTGAATGCAATTAAAAAGGCTAGCAATTACTATCTGGTCAAATAAGAGGCGAAGAAACGGTAGTACGGAAAGTGGAACTGGCAATTATTAATGTAAACACTGATTTCAAATAATGAACACTGGATAGGAAAAGGAAATAATTGGAACGAACTCACGGATGTCTTTAACCGTCCTTATTCCTTTTCTGGCACTCGATGAGCACGATGACTTGCAACAAGCGGGTGACACGTCGGGTCCGAAGTCCAACCGATGACTCGATGGCTTTTATTGCTTCTTGCTTGCTTCTTACGGTAGAAGGACCAATTGTTGGGGCTTTGGGTGATGTCGTAATTATGTCGACAATAATGAACAGTGGACTGTATTATTTTATATTTCTTTGTAAAAGTAACAAAAACACGTCAACTCGGTATGGATGTACTGCGAGTGTCGTGCGCGCCGCTCGGTGATCAAGTCACGAGGCTCCGATCCGTGCCCCCTGCGCCCCTCGCCATGTCGTTTGCCGCGTAGCTCGTTGCACACGTGCCTCGCGCGTGAACATATGGTTAAGGAGTGAATGTTGAAATGACTGCAACTAGAGATGAATGGAAAAAGAACACATGTTGCGCCGACCCCAAATAATCTTGGGATAAGGGCAGGAGGATGATGAGACTTCTATAAAATCAGATTTAAGAATTACGAGTAGATAATAAATATACACTTGATTTTAAAGATACTTAAATCAAATGCTACAACAGAGTTACAGATTTATTTTAACATGTTCAAATCAAGAAAAAAAGACTTAAATATTTACTTCAAACTCCTGCAAAACATCACGAGTCCCTTGAGCAATGTTGTGATCTTTAAACCCATTTCTTTAAATTCTATCAGTCCCCACGCTCCCATTATCCACACCTTCAAATGCACTTTCTTTAACTACTTTGAACAGGATATAGCGTTCGAAAAGAACGATCACACTTATATATACCTATGTGTGTATTTAGCTAGTAATCACGTAGTAACTAACACGTCTTTTCTTCAATAAAATGAATTAATTTTAAGTACTCTCAGTTGATTTAAGTGACTACTATTCCACGTTTCGATTTTATTCTATTTTTTGTGGTAAAGTGAGCGTGTTTCATTTTTATAGCTTCTTTATTAGACACGTTGCTCGAGAGTGCGTGTTTTATTGGTTTTATTTACTCAATCGAATTGTTGTTGAGTGATGTGGATTATGTGTGGAGTGGAGTGGCAGAATTGTCACACGTTCTTTTAAATTTCTTTATTACTAACGGTGGTGTGTAATGGCAAAGCTATTGGCAATGAGGGGTCGTGCTAAGGTGTCGAAATTGAAGTGTACCACCATCATGACGTATAGCATTAAGCTTAGCTGGAGGAGTTCTTATTTTATTTTTAGACGTCGCCTTGCCTGGTGGTAAGCTGAAGACAATGTCTCAGAAAAGATAAATAAATAAATATTCCACGACATTCTACACAACGCTATCTAGACCCATGGTAAGCATAGCTTAACTAGCTTGTGTTATGGGATCTAGAATGCGGATAAACATACTTAGATACTTTTTTTTTTGTGAATACATATTATACATAGAAACACCCAAACCAATGCAAATATACATATTCATGCATACAAATATTTGAACTGAGCGGGAATCGAACCCGAAGTCAGTAGTTATGTATAGTCCACGATATTTATTAATTTTAAATAGCTTTACCTGCACATTTTTATCCTTTTTTCTATATTTCTCAGTTTTACTCTATAATTTCTGTCATTAATTTTTCTTACTTAGGTAAACGTCAAATGTTCCTTGAGTGCAAGAAGGAAGTATGCTTATACATTAAAATGTGTTTATCACTTTTTAAATTTGTGATTTTCTACAAATTCTACCTCTGCCTGTACCCTGTATCTTAAACTTAAAACGTTACAGTTAACTATATAATTAGCACTTACACTACTCACTTACCTTCTCTAACTGGCAACAAAAAATCCACTTAAAATGGTAATTAACTCTTCGCAGAGCTGCACAAATTGCACCTCAGTCTAGTGCGTCTAGCCAGGACTAGCCTTTCTATATCATATTATAGGTATGTTGCAAGTCGTAGTTATGTTTTCTGATCTACGACAGAATTCTTTGAGGAATATTTTTAAAATTTCCTTTGTCTTTATTCTTTTCAAGATGGAGTCTATAATAAGAAATGGTTTTTGAAAAACTTCAATGTTATTTCGAATAACGGTACTTTTATAGACAAAAATTCTCGTAGGAATCAACAATATAGTAAAATTATTTGACTGTAGTATTAGTTCTAATATGAGTTTGAACCTTTAAATGCGTTTATGGGTCAAACTTCCCACAAGAACGTTCTCTTGTAATGTTCTGCACAAACCAACTCCCAAAATGTCGACACCGTACAATGTCCAATTTTATTCTCCCAGATAACTTTAGTAATAACTACAAAATCCCAAACTTTATCTATGTAATTACTAAACTAACTTTATCTATTTGTTTATACAAACACAAATGTTCCTTTATTTGTTTGTCCAGTAAGGGCAAACAAAATAAGGAAACCTTCTATAGGTATAAACCACATATTTTAATGCGATGAAAATTTTGTATGACTATGAGAATTAAAAATCCTCTATAAATGACCCCGAAGTCAAGGACCTTTTAACAGCTACTTTCTTACCTTACTACCTTCTAATCTCCTAAACCTAACGGGAAAACTGGCATCAGAGCCTTATCCATCAATAGCAGGCGTATCTGTCTAAAGTCTACCTAGGTAATTATACTCTAGAGCTGAAGTTCGCTTGTTCTCATAAGTCTTGAACAGTTCCTCAAAATGCACCTATACTGATATACATCTTTCAACTATATTAAAGCACTTCTCTGAACAGGGATATAGTGTCGCCGCTTGTTTCAATTACAAACTATATAGTATAGTAACTATATAGTATAGTAGTTATTCCGTAATTATCACGGAGAGCGCGTTCGCGATGTGGGGCTTAATTTGACTCGCTTCCAGGAGAACTGTAAACCGAGGTTACTCTATTGTTAAATGTAATTAAATTCTATTTAAAACTATAACATTGCCGCCTGTATTGACTTAACTTAGAGTTCTATTTTCGTTAACCTCTGCAACGTTAATCTCGTTGCTTTCATTTTATTTTAGTTTTCAATCTTTATTTTATGAATGAAAGTCTATATCTAGGACAAGATTTGATCTTGCAACAGTCATATTCCAGGAAAGAATTCTAAACTGGGCTATCTCGATCATGTCCTAGCTGAATTCACGTCTTAGAGTGACCTAAGAATGGTTGAAGTAAAACCGTTGAATGAAAACAATAAATCTATACTGTGTTTTTGTTTTTGAAGCTGTTCTAAGTGATGATATGATAATACCTCTAGGAAAGACCCATCACGACTATCGTGAGTTCGCGTTACGTCCTAAAAGTCAACACTTTTCAATTTACCGCTTTCTGAAGCTGTAAAAGTCATCATCTAACGTATCAAAATAAAGATTTCCGCTATCAAAGTATAAAATTATGCTTCAAAATTATCTCGTCAATACACACTAATATTAAAACCCTTTGTTAAAATCAATAGAGGATATATTTAATGGAAGCAAACAACACAACATGGCATTATTAATTAATTACCTCACTCGGATCCAAACCGAAAATTCACCAAAATCGGCTCAAATGAAGCTCCGCCGTCATTCAGACATAACGCTAATGCTACTTATTTATTAACGATAATCCATTACCCCAAGGCTAAATTCGAAGGTCTCTAAAACCCTACACATCACTCACTAACAGGGATCTCATTAAATTGGGTAGATAAAATTTGTTAACCAGTCTAATAAGATATTCTGAAACCTTCGGTTCGAGTTGTAGTTGAGGTCTTGAGAAAATGGTTAGTACTTGAATCTCAAATAAGGCTCCTTCAAGTGGTCATGTCTTGTAGTATAGCCAATGCAAGTGGATCTCCTTCAGCCCCCTCGATCAGTTAATTTGGTTAGGGATTGGAGGAGATTGTTCGTGTGAGATGGACCAAACTTAAATGGTTTAGCGAAGAGCTTTTGCGTAGGGTAGTGGTTTGACCGCAACTTTGCTCAGCGTCTTATGGTGGCACTTCACATGGCTATTTGTGTTTGCTATTTGGTTTTTTTTGGTTTGTCGAAATATTTGACGTATATTCAAACATGCAAATATAGAAGAAAACTATTTACTTCACAAAAAAGTATTCACTTCAAAGAGGTGTCACATGTGAAATGTCACATTTTTGTTACTGTTAAAAGGGCCGTAAAGATTTAAAAAAATATATATATTGCCAATTGTATGTACTTGGTATTGGTCATATATGTCAAATAGGTAATAAGGCAAATGCTTTTTCAAATAGACTGTCCACATTTGGTAATTGTTACATTTGGGAATTTCCGCCCGATTGAGCAGTCCGACTGGGGTAGTACCTCCGCCCTACAGAATACCGCGGTTATAATAACTTCGTGTTGTGTTCCCAGCGGTGAGTAGGGTAGCCAGAGCTCACTGGAGAATTTGTGCTGTCAGTGGGAAGACGAAAGGCTTGTCCTGCTTTGTCTTCTGCTGACGGCACAGAAACTCTGTACTTATAGGGTTGGCAGCGCGACTGTGACTCCTCTGGTGTTACAGACGTCCATAGGTCACGGTAACCACTTTCCATCAGGTGGGCCGTGTGCTTGTCTGCCAACTAAGTGGTATAAAAAAAAAAGCCATTTGTAGTGCCACCATTAGCTGGCACGTATTTTAATTTTCGCGATCTTGTAGGTTTAGGCAGATATCCTACTTACATACATAAATATAATCACGCCTTTACCCCTAGTGGGTTAGGCAGAGGTGAATTAACTTCCACATTTCACCAATGCCGTATTCCGGGCACTATTGTTGACTCGAGCCATGCATCTGAGGCTGAGTCTAGGCTGTATATATCTGTCCGATGTCAAACAGTCCTATCACTTAGTCGCCTTGTATGACACCGCATGGGAAGAGATGGGGTAGCCCTCATTCTATTCTGCCGGGAACCACATGGCAAATCCTACTTCCCATTTAATAATAGCATAAATGTGAAAACTTATGAAAATGTTTGGATGTTTGTTATTCAATCACACTCTAACGGCTAAACAGATTGGCTGAAAATTGATACAGAGATATAATTTATGTAGTCTATAACATATAGCATACCTTTAACAGATTCCTATGGGTTCTATCATAAATCTACGCGAGTGAAGCTGCGTGCAACAGCTAGTAGACTATAAACATCTACAATTTATTCACCACCAATATTTTAGCAGCAGATGCGTGTGCCTCTATGGACACATGACAATTTGTTTTAAACATTTTATTTTCATTATGTCAATTAGATATTTTTTTTTACAATATCTTTTAAAAAGACGATTTATCAGCTGAATAGATACTTAATCCCTGTAGTTACCTTCTTTTTCAAAAGACTTATAGATAAACACGCCATCGGCACAAAATAATCTCTAACATTCCCTTAAAAGCATATACTTCCAACATAAATACAGCTTACCCTCAAAACACTCCAAGGAAAGTACTCCGCCCTTTCCATGTCCAGTGCCTGTTGAATTACGTACACTTAATGTGCCGGATGATCTGGTAGCAGCATTAGATATCGTCTTGTCTTAAGGGCTACTCCAGCCATGGTCATTAAAACGACCTGTGGTTTGCAATTTCCTATGTGGGATGTTAAGATGTCTTGGTGTTTATTGTAGGGGAAAGTAAGTATGGGGAAGTAACATGTTTTTACCGAATGAAGCCAAAAAAGGGGCTAATTTTCCGCCATAACTACGATTGAAAGGATTTTGATTAATGTTAAACGCAAATGACAGCTAGGCTAATATTAGCTAAATTATGAGCTTGCATTTCATGTTTTTGAGACATAAAAAAATCTGCCCAAGAATGTTAGCCTTGTTCATCTTTTTTTTATATATAGGACACGCCAGCTTAAGGCAAAGTCTAAGGAAAGAGGGTCACCATTACAGACACTAAGTGTTACAATGGTGCCACTCAGCTTGGCGGCCTCATCAGATGCTTTTTCACGTCCCGCTTAAAGGTCCCGGGACTGTAGGAATCTTTAAGATTGTTCCTCTTATCTCTGTTCTCTTCTCTTTACATATCTTTCTTTAGTATTTACTTTACTCGGGGACGAGTTGGGGACTCTGTGGTCCCCACACCCGGAGTGAGGGCCAGATCGAGAGAGATTGTCCTGTGTCGGCCGGGGTGCGAGGGATATGCCTGTTAACTTCACCTTCGGCAAAAGAACGACCCACAGGTACCATGCGTTTTCGTCAGTTCGAGTCCGACATAACCTCTTCATCTTCCACCGCCTCCGGTGGGGTTAAAAAAAAAGTATCTACTTTACTTTGACCAACCTGTAATCCCTCTCCTCTCCTTCCTCCACTTCTTTACAGTTCTATTCTTCATCAAATCGCATAGGAGCTACCATATCCACGACAAAATAAACAATTTGTAACAATACTTAAATCTCGTTAATAAATAGTATGTCGACGGTTAAAAGGAAATAGGGGATAAGCGACAAAAGATGAAATGTTCAGGAGAGCCGTTCAAAGTTTTAAATTTTAGAAAAACTGACGTGTTTTTATCATTTATTAAGATATTGTGAAAAGCGAAACAGTTATAAAATCAGATAGAAATGGAACAGTTACTGGTGTTCTTAGTTTTAGTGATTTGACGTTATTTAAAGTAGTGACCAGAATTTTCGTCGGTTAGCAAAAATAACACTATAAATTGTATTTGTTTTGCTTGGGCATAAACGCCAAAAAAGTCATCGTAGAGCCATGGGAGTAAGCGCATTCGAAAGAGCAGAAAATTTACCCGTCGATGTGACGTACAAGATCTATTACAGTAAATACGCAATACTTAATATGAAAATAAAACACACACACAGAACACTGAAGAATTTAATTCAAGCTCCTCCAACAAGAACGGTGATCCTCTCCACTTCACATTACTTATGTGTAAGCCCAACGAATTCACTGCCAGCAAAATTAACCCCATTGAAACAGAAAATAGAATTAAAAAATATATATGGACCACTTTATCGTGAGACGAGTCGACTCAAATAGGGCTCTTTGCTCTCCCGAACACATGTAGGAAACAATGTTGTAATCTAGTTGGACAAATTAAATCAGATTATGCGTTTAGTTAAAAATGGACTCTGTCTTGTGGGATTTACGGTTGATTTTACAATGTAGTACAATTGTGCTTCTCTTTTTGGTCCTTCGTGACGGACTTTAAAAATAGGTTCTGTCTGTGATGCTGTCGACAGAGGCATGCTTACAAATTCATATATTAAAACTGGTCGTATTTTAGGGAAGAGTTATGACAGTTTTGTGCTAATCTTATTTGCTTTTTCTAGTAAGATGACATAATTTGACCAATACAACACTGTACCTGCAATAAATCTAAAATTAATTATGATAACAGTTTTTACTTGTCTCAATTGACTGTCCGAATGATTATTTAAAATAGACCATAACACAGCTGTGGGTATAAACTTGAAATATTGACAGTTGATACCTTATGTTTCGCGGGATCGCAAATTACACCTTAAACATTTTTACTATTTAAAATCGGTCTTTTAATTTTTTTCATATTAAAGAAAGTGCTTGAAATATTTAGTCCATCACCCCGATGAGTTATGAACAGGGGTATATATGGCTGTTATTTCAAAGTAAAAAACAGTTTTTTATGCTATGAAGCTAGGCGTAGTCGCTAGTACAGACGATATTAACGCTGAACAGTGCTATTAAGACTCTTGCAGATGTCCGATATAAAATCCAGTATAACTTGTGTTCTACTGTGCAAATATTTTACGTGTTATGACAAATTATATCATGCAGCTGTTTATGCGCTTGTAACTATCGTTTTGCAAATATTGTTAATAATTGTGACTACATCATTGTTTATAATTATTGCTTCAGCTGGTTTTAAAGTGTATTCTTCTTTCTTTACTTAGATTTATCCTAAACTAGGTACCTAAATGCCATGTAATAGTCGAAAGGTGTTGTTTTCACTCAACCTTATTTAAGGAGGTAGGACACGGCGGTATTTCCGTCCAATTGAGCAATCCGACTGGGGAAGCACCTCCGCCCTACAGAATACCGCGTAAAAAACTTCGTGTTGTGTTCCCAGCGGTGAGTAGGGTAGCCAGTGCTCACTGGAGAGTTTGTGATGTCAGTGGGAAGAGTAAAAGCTTGCCGTGCTTTGTCTTCTACACTGACGGCACAGAAGCTCTGTACTTACAGGGTTAGCAGCGAGAGTGTGACTTCCCTGGTGTTACACACGTCCATAGGCAAGAGTCGTTTTTGTAGTTTATAAAAGCTTTTAAGGTTCATAGAAAGCGTAAATTCATTTCCACAAAACTGTAAGAAATGCAGTTGATGTACTGTTATTTGTAGTAGATATTAAAGTGAGAAAATGCTGCTTTTCCTGTTGAGCAGTTGAAAGGGAAACTCAAATAACGTCAAAGACAATGTATAAAGATATTCCTGTCTGAAATGTATCTTGAAAATACTTTTAAATCTTAACTGTCAAACGAAACTAAACTCTATTTCATCTGACATAAAGTTCAAACTATGGGTAAAGTGATATGTCTTCAGTACATGAAATTCCTTCAGCCGTTTCTAAAGGCATCCTTTACGAAATAACTTTTGAATATTTTGATATTGCTCGTCCATTATTACATTTTAGTTTGTTTACTTTTAATACTTAAATGTTAGGAGATATATTGTTTATTTTAGGAGAGGATTTTTCTATAAAAATCATTTTTTTGATCAATTTTTTTATTAGAAACGTTTTGCTTTAAAATGCTAAAGCAATATAAATTCCTATTATGAAAATCTATTAGTATCAAAACGTTTAGTTCTTAAATTTGTACGTGAAAAGTATTTAGCAAAAGCTATTCAAACTAAATAAAATCTTAACATAAACATAACATACATAAACTCACGCCTTTATCCCCGAAGGGGTAGGCAGAGGTGCTGGGACCCACATTTCGACAGTTTATTTTTAGGTCCCAATGTAATAAATGGCGAGCACACATAACTTCGAAAAGCATCGAAAAATCATTGGTATGTGCCATGGTAATGCCTGGGATCGAACCCGAGACTTCGTCTCAGCAGGTCATTACCCCATACCACTAGGCTACCGCGGCTTTTTTAACATAAATGAAAAAGAAAATACGTTTGTCATATCCAAATATTCTTTCACATTTGAATGCACACACTCAACAATATCCCTTAAACATTCCTCACTATGGGGTAAGGAATGCTCGGGGCTAAAAAGTGATATACGAAAAAACTGACGATTCCGCGAAAAATGCCGACATGGGGGCATAACGCTATAACGTCTCATATCTAAAAAGTTTGGCATATAAGCTATGGGTATTAGATAACTGTGAAAACACCATAGCCAGCGGCAGTTTGTTGCCTTTTCGTTGCCTCTTTTAATATTTTTCGCGTAGGCTCAGGGCTATTTGTATAATAAGATTAACATGACATTAGGGAGTTTTTAAGCTTTGTTTGAGCATAACTTTTAATTGCGTTACTTTTTGAGAATTCGAATTTTGTTGTTTTGTTTGGGTATCTACTGCTATTGTGAGTTGATTTAGATGTTAAGTGGTGCGCCGTGGGTAAAAAAACAAAACGTCTGGGTTTGAAATCGGAAAATACTTGTGGCTAGAAACAAGTGAGTTGAAAACGGAAACACACACGATTTTGAATTAAGAACAAATCCTTCGATTTTTAAATTAATTAGTTAACATTTTCGAACAGACGTAAATGCGCGATATAAGCTTTTTAAATCGACACAACCCTTTCATACAATTATTTTATAGTACATATTAATAGAACGGATTTTAAAGGTTTTGTATTAATAATTTTATTTTTTAGACTTATAGTTCTTTAATATGATCTCTACAGACCGTTTTTTTGTTTTTGTATTAAAACCAAATGATAATAACTCTGTTCTTTGTTCCCAGGTATGTATCATGGTGTCACAGACTCAGAACGTTGCGTAAGTACGTACAATCTCCAATACTATACTCTTCTCTCCAATAGATTGCGTGTTGAACGCGATGCGTTTTATGCCTATTGCAATATAGGCGGTGATATCCGTCAAATTGTCGTTTTGAATCGATTGTGTCACAGCACTAGGGTTGACTCGCTGACATTATTGACAGTCAGTATATAGATATACTTATAGAAATAGATGAGTAGAATACATTGTTTAGCTGTACCAAAAATTGCACTAATTATTAAAGTTTATTCTAGTTTATAGGAGTCTCAATCATGTGATACAATATGAATAAGGAAGTACAATAAGAGCATGTATACACAGACACTTTTGTAGATAAGACATAATAAATGCTAAATTATCATATGTGGTATCATATGATACACATCAATCAACGTGAAGAAAATACTTTATTCCTTAATTTTGTCATTATTGGTTCGAAATTTTTTTTTTGCAAAAAAAATAAGTAGGAAAATTTATCTAGGTTCAAAATTATATGCCATGAAACTCCAAGAAATATTATTTTGCTATTATGGTCTAAAACGATCGAATTACAATGATGCAAATAGTGCTCAAAATTCATTCCACATTTGAAATTGGAATAAAATAAATGCATCACAATAACCTGTCAACCCGAACCGCAGTGACAGCCCTCTACGTCATTCGCTTATCACACTTCCGCGCGGTTGGCACCGCCGACGCGCCCCGAACTTCACCGATGTGTCCCGATGTCTGTATCCATTTTGTTTATGTTTTATAAAATCGGACTTTTATTGTCATCGCTGAATTATTGTTCCGTGATCAGTGCCTACGATGAATTTTATATAGGGGACTGAAAAAATATCAGCTTTTAAAAATGTAGAAAATGAAAGCTTGTATTCAAAAAGAGAATCAATTATTCCCACGTCGATAAACCTGATTGTAACAATATTTTGGGTTTCCTTCGCTTTTATTCTAATTTATGAAAAGTTGATAATTTATTTTTTAGCTATCCTATCACAGTAAAAGTACCTAACAGAATACAACATGGTTGACAACACAGCTAAAGTACTACGTACAAATAAAATACCATTTATACTGTTGATTTATGGCACTTGGTGGAATTTGTTGTTACACATATTGAAAACACACGTGTACATTTACCACAGTATTTTTTTTACACCTGACCGGTTTACCCTTTCGGCATCCTCAAAGGTACTGTGAAAAATTCAAGCGTGTTTTCATTACGTGTAATAAATATACCCATTATTTGAATGTTCTCTTAAAATTAAATGAACAAACCAAGACAAAATTCAAATAACTTAAAATTATTTTAAAAGTTTCTTTTGTGTTTAAACAACCCTTCACAAAACTAATTCGTCTAACCGCAGTGCCAAAAAGTAAACCGGGTCTAAAGTGCCCCACACTTAACCGTTATGGCGAAGACAGAGGCCTTCTCCCCACTTGCTATCTTTGTGAACAAGTCCAGTTTGGCCCATTAACCCTCTGCCTGCAGATAATGGCCTGATTGTCCCGGTTCGCTTCATACTAAATATATGAGGGGACTACGCCGTGGTAAGCGTCTTTTTAGCGAATTTCTTCAGACGGTGCTAATATTTCTTATGAGAATTATGGGTTTTATAATTTTCTAGTCAGTTAAATCTAGACTAAAATTAAAAATAATTTAATTTATCTTTAATATGAGGATAGTGATACATGTTTATAAATAGAGCTAAAAAAAACCTATGTACCGAATTTCTTCGTCTGCGTCTTTTTGCTATAGTATTTTTAATGTTTTCATTGATTTTTGACATTGCCTTTGCCCAAATCTAAAATTTGTAATATTTATATTATTATACAAAAATATTAACACCACTGCGTCCGCCTATACGTTAAATAAATAAATAAATAAATAAATAAATATTCCACGACATTCTACACAACGCTATTTAGACCCATGGTAAGCATAGCTTAACTAGCTTGTATTATGGAATCTAGAATGCGGATAAACATACTTAGATACTTTTTTTTTTTTTGTAAATACATACATATTATACATAGAAACACCCAGACCAATGCAAATATACATATTCATGCATACAAATATTTGCACTGAGCGGGAATCAAACCCGCGCCCCCTGCATAGCACTACCGCTCCTCTCTACCGCTACGCCACAGAGGTCGTCAAAAGTTATTAAACGGCAACAGACAATTTTCATTAAAAGCAAATTCAAAACGCTATTAAAAATTCAAATACACGTTCCACAATGTTGCCAACAAAGAATAAACACATCCTTAATTTATTACCCCACATGCTCACCTCGCGTCGTTTACAAGATGACTGGTCGAAAAACTTGTTGGTTCACCATTAAGTTGATGAAGGAAGAGTAACGAAGTATTTTATCGTTCTACCCGCATAGCGACGTCTCTAATTACATCTAAGTGTTCTTTGAAAAATTGCTCTTTTAGCCAGTGAGCGTGAAAGATAACTTATAATGTAGATTTATGGAAATTGAGTGTTGTCTTTCGTCGTATTATTTGTAGGTTTGAAATTTTGACATTGAAGTCTTTTCAAATATTATTAAAACGTCTACAATATGAGGTTCTTCAAAAAGGGCATTAGAAGGTTCCTACAGAGGGTCAGCAGAACGAGTGTGATGCCCTTGATGTTGCACACGTCCATAGACCACGGCAACTACTGTCCATCAGGGAGAGAGTGTGCTTATTTGTGAAATGAGTGGTTCAAAAAAATTACAATAAATATTATATGAGACCTAATCCGTCCCGGTTTTCCGCGTGAAATTCCCATTACAGCGCTACCTAACCATAATCATGATGCTGGCACAAACCACAATACTGTCAGAGCACAAAAAAACAAACTGCACAAAATTGGCTCTCTTTAATCGCAACTCATACAAAACTATAACATATAAAACCGAATATTCCACTCCATAAAACGTAACTATATGATTCAGTATGAAACCGTTCATTGAAAACGCTTGCATTGGTCACACGCGCTATTTCCGGTCACACCAATTCTGCCAACCCTCACGCGCCATTCGTTTCCGGAAGACAATGGCGAACCAGCCCGTTCCGATCGCAGATTTCCCGTCACATCCGTTCTATTCGATTCGAATTCGTATTTGAATTTGAAAAATAGTTTTGAATTTCGAAAGTAAGACCACATTCACATTCACACTCAACTTAACTGAACACTAACAATTTTAAAACGATTTTAACATAGAAATAAATGAATGAAAAATATTTGATTGATCATATAAAACCTATTGGTGGATAATTTTTTCACAGTATTCGCAATTCAAATCCTCACTATATTTTTTTCAATAATAAAACCATTCGCTTCCATATGAAACCTTTGTAAAAAGCGCGCCTAAACGCGACGAACACTTATTTGAATTTTTATTTTTGCAAAACTCTAGCCAAGTTCGGAGCGATAAAGTTTTTTGCGATAGCCGCAATCGGAACCGCTTTGAAATGGAATTGCTGGAAATATTGACGATAGAGCGACACTCAACGCACTCAAAGGTAAAGTTTGAACTGTAAAAAGCCATTTTCTTACTGTTCGTGAAACGTTCTCAAAGTATCGTTCGGACTTTAAATGTATTGGTAACTTAGAACGTTCATATTTTGGAACCAAGCCAGTTTAGCAAATATGTATGTTAAGAAGTCTTCACTTTTAAAGTGAATAGTTTGCTGCATCATAGTAAACGTGTTCCATAATAGACCACATTCCCGTCCCAATTGAACAGTCCGACTGGGCAAGTACCTCCGTCCTACAGAATACCACGATTATAATAACCTCGTGTTGTGTTCCCGGCGGTGAGTAAGGTAGCCAAAGCTTACTGGAAAGTTTTTAGGCTGTCAGTGGGAAGACCAAAGGCTTGTCTTGATTATGTTTCAGGATCGGCAATACGGGTGAGACCCCGTTAGTGAGTTCCATCTGCTATGTGCTTTTCCATCTGCTGGCTGTATGATTGTCTACCACCTAAGTTTTATAAAAGAATATTGTAACAATACAGTATCAACAATTATCTTACAGGCATTTCCATCCTTAGCCTGTACCTTTATATAGCCAAGACAGTAAATGGTTACCGCATTCAAAGAAAAATCGTTATAAGAAAGGCACACAGCGTCTTTGGCGTCTTACCGCCTGAATAAAAGCTATATTGCCACCTTATTGCTTATTATTAAACAGACGATGGCATACATAGCACTACCTACGTGCTTCTGAAAAACACTGACTGGTAACATGCTATAGCTGCTTCATCTAAAGAAAATAAAGAAGCGCTACTTTTATAAGGTACTTAAGGCGCTTCATGAGATAATTTTATAACATAACATAACATCTATTATATTTCCTACAGTCATTTAATTAAGCAAAATATGGCAAATGGTTATTTTAAATGATAATTATCTACATCCAACAAAAAACCAATAGAATAACATTGCATAACCATGAAACCCAATTTCAAATGAATAATGTCATTGGAACTCTAAAACTTTGCACATAACAATAAAAATGTCTGCATTATCGTGCACGGTAGAGCCCAGTCGAATTCTAATTCACTGTGAATTTTTAAACAAGCGCCAACTTTTCCAGTATTAGCATTTTCACATTCTTTCAGCTGTGCCCTGGTATTTGGTTAGTAGGTTAGTAAGGTTGCGAATTTTATTGAAAATACCGTGTTAGAAATTCTTTGGTTGCATTAATGGAGCTCATTTGCTGCGTTTTTTTTTATACAACTTAGGTGGCAGACAAGCACACGGCCCACCTGATGGAAAATGGTTACCGTGACCTATGAACGTGTGTAACACCAGTGGAGTCACATCCGTGCTGCCGACCCTGTAAGAACAGAGATCTTATGTGCCCTCAGTGCAGAACACAAAATCAGGACAAGCCTTTGGTCTTCCCACTGACAGCACAAAAACTCTCCAGTGAGCTCTGGCTACCCTACTCACCACCGGGAACACAACACGAAGTTATTATAGCCATGGTATTCTGTAGGCTGGAGGTACTTCCCCAGTCGGACTGCTCAATTCGGACGGGAATACCGTCGTGTCCTACCTCCTCGAAAATTTTTAAATCATTTGAAATTATTTCAGTTTAAATATGCTAGTAGAAGTTTAACAACATCTATGATACACAAACAATAATCGATTATTTATCAATTTCAAAGTTTTTATAATTATACACTAGCAGTAAAACAAACTTATTTCCTAGAATCTGCAGTTCATGAATAGAGTTACTGTTGAAAAACTGAAATATGACACTTATGATACTTACTGTAATCGTTATTTTGATAGATAATCATTAGAGGGTTTTGTAAATAACATACACTAACATTTACTTCTAAAGTCAGTAACTTGCATTTTTTCATTACCACATCAGGGATAATAAAAATCGTAATCTCTGTTTCTTCATCTGCCTTCGCAAGTAAAGGCGTTTACAAATTTATGTGCATATCGAATCGCTATTAAGAACTTGGCTGGGCGCCTAACTTGAGGAAACCAATTGATTTTTATACTTCCATACGGATTTTATTCGTTTGAATATTTATTGAGTTTTGGCGGGAATATTTAAAGATTTCATAACCTTATTGAGTATGAATATCGAACTTGGCACTTTTTTTCATATGGTATAATTCTAGGTACCTTTAGTGGGGCGTAAAAATATATCTTTTGATGCCATCAAACTGAACGCATTCATTTTTAGTACAAATCGTCGTTGGAAACTGGTATTCTGTCTCTTCTAGCAGTTAACTGCGGTTCCGTCTACAAGAAATATATACCCTGTTACCGCAATTAACAACAACTAAAATTGGTGTGATAATCCAGACAATATCCTGCTCTGTGTTATACGTACATACATACATGTAATCACGCCTTTATCTCCGGAGGGTTAGGCAGAGATGAATTAGCACCTACATTTCACCAGTCATTGTATTCGGTCCCACGTACGCCTATTGCCGTTTTCCGGGCACTATTGTTGACACGAGCCATGTTTCTGAGGCTTAGTCTGGGCTGCATATATCTGTCTGATGTTAAACTACCCTATCCCTTAGTCGCCTTGTACGACATCGCATGGGAAGAGATGAAGTGGTCCAAATTCTACTCAGCCAGAAACCACGCGCCGAATGCGCTCATTGCCATCACCCACATCAATCCTCATATATTGTATCAAGTAGGATAAGTACGATAAATGAAATTTCACTTACATTATACAATTATATTCACTGTTTCTATTCAACTAACAGCACAGTACAGAGATTAAGGCAGAAATCCTCACAAAACAGAGACCAACTAAGACTAAGCTGACGACATTAGAAACAAAAGGTCGTATAAACGGCTCGACACAACTCTGTTTCAAAGCATGAACTAAGACAAACTTTTGAGCATCACATACCAATTCCACTCGAAGCCTCGGGCGTGAATTGACCACGATTTGAACGCTTAGGAGGACAGTCTAACTGTCTATTAAATTTATCGCCAGATTCTTTTCTCAAAGGCTTTAGCTCGTGAATCTGGTGTTAAATTTAGAAGCATTGGTCTTGACGTTAAAAGATTTTAGATTTGTGGGTATCCTAATATAAAATGTGAAATTTAGTATAGATGTTTGGGTATTTGTTACTCAATCACCCTCAAACGGATTGACTGAACGGGTTGTAATTTGGTATAGCGATAGATTATATAGCCTGGAATAACATATAGACTACCTTTTATCCCAGGGATCGGTCCATGGCATTGGTAGCAACTAATACCTATAGGTGGCTATTAGAATCAGACTTCTACGGAGCTGTAGCCGAGGGGAACAGTGGACAGTGATATCTGGTACGATAGTAATTTACAAGCAATCGTATATATTTATTATGTTATTTTGAACTAAAATAAATCGCCAAGACTATCCGTGTACACCCTACTGCATGGTCACCAGTCGGCAGATTCCCGACATTACTGCAGACTAAGATCTCGGATTGCAACAATTTAAGTTGGAATCTGCTTCTGAACTATCCGCGGATTATATTCTCCGGTAACGTTTAGATGCACTGCTTATCTGCATATCGATAACTAAGGGTTAAGGGGTTAGGTGAAAACTGTGAACCGATAGTAGCAAGCTTAAACTTAGGATAGGATTCATCAGTGATTTAAAAAAAAAACTAAGTTTTTATGCCTCTGCTACCGAGGCCTCGGAGTAACGGGTGGGAGGAGGCCGGGGCGGCGGCGTGCATTTGCGCCTCTCCCCGTTTCCAGAGACGAGTTGGGGACTCCGTGATATCCACACCCGCGGAGGGTCGGCCTGGGTGCGAGGAATATGCCAACCTCACCTCCGGCAACCAACAACGACCAACAGGCGCTTGTGTGATTTAGTCGATTCGAGTCCGACATAACCGCTCAACCGCTCCCACCGGCTCCGGCGATTTTCCGCACGTAAAAAAAACGGTTTTCTGATACCCATAAAATTCTATTAATACTATCCATATCTTGACTCCATCAGATAAGCTGGGTGGTGTCAAATTAATTTATTGTCATTCGAATATCAGTATCACTTAGGTGGGAGATAAGCACGCGGCCCATATGATTGTATTACCGTGGCACATGGACGTATGCAACACCAGGGGCGTTACACTCTCGCTGCCGACTCTGGACAAACCTTCTAATACCCCTCTTGAAGATCTCCATGTTGTAGGCGCTTGGGTAAACCGCAGCTGGGAATTCTTTCTACATCTTGTGCATACTTACAATCAATGATAATATAATATAATCAATAATATGGTCTTCGGGACACAAACCAATCTCGGCTACTAGCCGGTATCTGCTGATTAACAGATCAACCTGGCGCAGGCTTTCTTCTGGGGCTTGACAAATTATGTGGCAACCACTCCTCTAAAAGCCAAAATAAGAAAAAATAAGCGTAGGAATAGGAGGCGCAATCCTTTTTTTGGCTCTTAGAACTAACCTTGGATATAACTGGTACTTACTACTCTGTGATCATGATGACTTAATGACATAGGTTCAGGTAAACCTAATAAAAACTACTTGTGGCGGTATCACATGTACCCAGCGCCATCTAGCGATAGCAAGCAGAACTATTACGTAATTACGAATCCTACATCGCACAAGTGAAGTTCTCGCGCTGGTACAACACATGTACATCGTCCCAACGACTATCGTTGGGCCACGGCCCACCAGGCGTGATCACATTGCCTGGTCGGAGGATCCTCCCTTTGTGTTGGAGGAACATATATTATCACCTCGTTCCTCCACATACTCAAAAATTCATTATCAAACTTCAGTATAAATGATTCAACACACTTGTCCTCAAACTTTTCCCATATACATCAACATAACGAAAACATTCAAACAAATCTTCGAAACACCTTGTTACGTAAACTATGTTGCATAACTCATTTCGTACTGTGAAAAATGGCGGGAATTTGTTGCCATGACCTAAAAACGGCCGTACTATAGGAGAAGAGAAAGATGTACTTTGCAACACACTAAAAGATTGGGGTGAATGTCCCATAATACGAGTATTTTCTGTAGATGACCTAGTTTTGAAACGTTTAATTCAGATATGTATGTTCAGAAATCGTTTGTTATTCAGTTGGTGACAAATGTTTACGGTGATAAGTTTTCTTCTTTATTTGTTCATTAAATAATTTCAAAACATGTTTTACGAAATATATTTGTTTTTAACGGCGCCAGATATGTCAACATGTTAGAGTTTAATGACTAAAATTCGAATTTTTATATGCTGTAGGTTTTTAAACATCCAACTTTCTACTAATTTTACTAATATTAGAAATAAAATAAATTTAATATATGCATATGTTCATACCGGTAAATCCCCGAAGGAATAAGCAGGAATGTGTTAGCACCCTTATATCGCCAACTATGATTTTCGACTTCACGTCCGGCAAGGCTATTACCGTCAAGCGGGCACTTTATTATGAGTGGTCTGTTTACTGTGTGTGTATGTGTGTGTTTTGCATTCTATGACAGCCACGATAAGATATAGCGTGACCATATTCTACTTCACCTGGAACTAATATGAACTAGGGCTAGGCTATCTAGGTATAACAATTAATCAATCAATTAACCCATCATAGTCCACTGTTGGACATAGGCCTCTCCCAATGTAGGGAAGCTTTGGCCTTCTGTTTCCACGCTGGCCAGACGGGTTGCTACAGGGTTTTATTTCGAGTTTTCTTTCTCTCACAGTGATATCGTCTGCTTATTTTTCCATCAGTAAGTAAGTAAGAGAATACCAATAACTTTAGTTATTAATATTCTTTTTTTAAGTAACAGCAGACATGTTTACAAATATAAGAAAGTTTTTATAAGTTAGGAAAATCCACCCTTCCTCACATAATAACCCAGTATTAACTATTAAAATGTATGTAAAGTTGTAGAAACCACTTTCACGAATGACGAATAAAAACTAGACAAAAAACGAATGTCTGATCCTAGATCCTGTTGCAGTGCAGCTAAAAAATCAGCCGTTTCACCTATCTGACCTACATAGGCCAAGGCACAATGACCCCCTCATTCCCAAGCTTTTGGCCAGGCATTATTTCAAGGCAGGGCCCGTATTTTCATTACCTAACGTTCAAAATTACATCATAATGCTATAAAGATTGAGTTCAAAATAGATTGCGTACCCAAAAATTTAATTTACGAATTTATCTAACAGAATCAAACAAGTATAAAGTTCTGAGTGTTGCCAAGTAAATTAATTCGGACGTTCACGTGTCGCATATATATTTTTATGGCAGCACTGTCGTTAATGACGGGTGAGTTAATTGTTTTTGGTACACGCATCTCTTGTCTATGTATTAAGGATATATTTCTCTATGTACCACGAATATAGTATTAAGTCACATTTAGATATTTTTTACGGAACACTTAGAAATGAAAATTGATCTACTCAACAAAAATAATATTAAATGTCTAAATAGTGAAATAGTAAAATCAATATTTAGGGTTTGGGAGAGTTTAATATTTTTTTTATTTTAATTTAACTCAAATACGTTTATTGTTATGTCACTATTAGATATGTAGGTAGCAGGTCTGCTTTCGATTTATTTTATAAAGGCTACCTATTATTGAATGCTGCACTTTGAATGTGATGGCGTTTTATGTAAATAAAATCCATTGGAAAATCACAACCGCGGTAGCCTAGTGGTATGGGTATGGTATGGACTGCTGAGACGAGGTCTCGGGTTCGATCCCAGGTTTTACCATGGCACACACCAATGACTTTTCGATGCTTTTCGAAGTTATGTGTGTATTTATCGCAGGTTTATAAATGCCCGGTTAATGGCAATAGGCTCGCCACCTATTACATTAGAACTTAAACATAAAATGGCGAAATATGGGTGCTAGCACCTCTGCCTACCCCTTCGGCGATATAGGATGAGTTTATGTTATGTTATGTTATGTTATGTTAAAATCATGATATATGAAATAATTTTCTTTTAATTATGAGTATTTTATGATGTTGTTCATAATTTACGCAAATATTACGCAAATAAATTATTCAAATTATTATCCATAGTTGCCTGGAAGAAATTACCTTGTGCGATAAAATGGTCAATTGTATTTATACTGCGAAACTGCTCCATATAATGTAACGTGTAGTTTCTTTCTGTACCATACAAAAAATATATATTTGATTTGAATTAAGATAATACACAGGAACCTAAATAAAACTAAGACAATACATAAGTGCCCGGAAGACGGCAATAGGCTCACCACCTATTACGTGAGACCGAATTCAATGATTGGTGAAATATGGTTGTAAATTCACCTCTGCCTAACCCTCCGGGGATAAAGGCGTGATTATATGTATGTATGTATGTATATACCTAAATAAAAAAATATCGTAAATCACAACACAATCCGTTTAACAAATTTAATTCATAAAACTTCCATCAATTACAGTTGAAACAAAAAACTCTTTGTTAAGTAAATATATGTGAATGTTTAGTTGTATTTAATGAGATCCCTTAGAATTAGATGTAGTCAGCGTCCTTCATAAATTGTCGCTATTGCGAGTTTTGTCCCGGAAAGGGGCAGGGCTGGCAATAATTTATACTAGACAAAGAGAACGGGCCAACAAAAATAAATAATTTGTATATTTTGGTCCATTTTAGAACATCCTTATTAGATGTTTTTTTTTTAATAGAACCCAGATATATTAATGCAACTGACGTTAACTTTGAGGCTGGCGATTATTTCTCACCAGAGTGAGAAATAATCTTCACATGCCCCACTAAGACCTTCAAGGCAAGTCACACTCGCCTGCAGGGCAGTCCACCTACTGATTGACAGAGGTTAGATGGCAGTCGATCTCATAAAAGCCGTGTAAGCTAAATAAAATAATGGAAAGGAATAAACGGACTGTGAATTCTCTGGTGAAACCCCTAAAATGTGACCGGGAATAATGGTTAAGATGATCCTGATATTCAATAGTCTTTATTTTTTAGTATCAAACATACATTCATATAATCACGCCTTTATTACCTACCGGAAGGTTAGGCAGAGGTGAATTAACACCCACATTTCACCAATGATTGAATTCGGTCCCACGTAATAGGAGGTGAGCCTATTGTCGACTTCCGCGCACTATTATTGACTCAAGCCATGCATCTGAAGCTGAATTTGGGCGAATATATCTGTCTGGATTTAAACAGCCTTATCCTTTAGTCGCTTTGTACGACATCGCATAAGATGAGATGGTCCAAATTCTACTCTGCCGGGAACCTCGCTTAGCTTTCAATTAATCAATTAGCCCAGCGTAGTCCACTGTTGGACATAAGCCTCTCTCAATGTGCGCCATTTCGTATGATCTTCCACCTTTCGCATCCAGTCCGCCCCCTTTTAAGATCATCAGTCCATCTGGCTACGGGAGGGGTTTGTTTCTTTGTATATAATAATACAACTTATTAAAGAAATCGGACAGAGGCTCATCGAGGCGACCGGTGACACTCGTTCCGGGTCGTTCCTGGTCCAAAGGCTGTCCATCGCCATCCAACGTGGCAACGCAGCAAGTGTTATGGGCACTTTTGCACCGGGAGCGATCAGGGGCGGGTTATTTGATTAGTACATGGACTAAGCATTGCTTGTTGTACATTTTTGCTAATAATATAATTATTATGTAAATGTATTTTTAAATATTTCTCTTTATTAAATTAAACATCTTACAAATTATATTTATTATTTATATCAATATTTATTAACCTTCTCTTCACTTCTGAATTAGGGGCAAATACTTACATGTTATTTTCATTGAAAATAATAAATAAAATGCTTGTAGTCATACGTAGTGCCAGCCCTGTCAGTGAAGACAACGGGTCCAGTAAAAACCCTCGGAGAAGTCGCAACGATCTCAAAGGGTCTTCCGATACTTTTGCAGAGTTTTTTGATTGCAAACGTTCCGGGGAAATCTTTTTGTTTCGCGTTTATTTAGATATACATTTTGTTTCACTCTGATTGTGTATTTTGCAGATGTAAATTCTATGTTGTTACTTACGAGATTGTCTGTTTTCTTTTTATTAACTGCCTTCTGATAAGAGAGACGGATGTTTTTTAGACTACTAATGTATCAACGGAAATACACGGTTTAAATTGTGATTTTAAGCGGTTATCGTCGACTAAGAATGCTAACAACTTTAAAAAATGTCTAATTTTTGAAAGAAGAAGTTAAAACCTTGACCTCGCATAATGGTAACAGCCACGGCTTGGCGGTAGGGAACGCGATCTCATTACATTTGGTCTTGTCATATCTTAGAAAGCTAGTTAAGCCGTCGCTCCCAGTTGCTGTACAAACATTTATGGCAGTCGTTACGGGTAGATGGAACCCTTAACAGTCCAACATCTGGTCTCACTGCAATGCTTCGATATCGCCTTTGGATTGTGGAGGTCAGATGACAGTCGCATTACGGAAAATACTGAATTTCAAGTAAATCCGCAGTTGGACTAGTAAAACGGACAACAGACTCCGAGATGAAAGCTTCTGATGCGATCGGGATTAACGCTAAGATGAAAAAGAATGATTATAAAAATCACGCTTTTATCCCCGGAGGGTTAGGCAGAGATGGCATTAACACTCATATTTCATCAAACATTGAATTCGGTTCTACGTAATACGGGGTGAGCCTATAGCCGTCTTATGGGCACTATTGCTGACTCAAGCCATCCATCTAAGGCTGACTCTGGCCTGTATATATCTGTCTGATGTTAAACAGGCCTATCCTTCAGTCGCCTTATACGACACCACATGGGAAGACATTGGGTGGTCCAAATTCTACTCTAAAGAACCAGTCGAAATGAAGATCAACATTGACTAATACTAAAAAAATAGTCAGGCATCGTTACAGCCCAGGCAGATGCTTCATCGCATCTTATTATAACTATCTTGATTCTAAATATTACTCTATGTCGCCTGTAAACAAATCATTTTTATCAACGACAAATTCAAAAACATTGCACAATCGCTCAACAAAAACAAATTGTACTCGTATAGTATACATTTCCACGTCAACCATTCCCATATTTCCTCATTATAGTGCCATAGTGCACGCGTGTTCTCATATAGCTTTATAATCTCTAACCTAATTAGATTACAGCTGGAATTGTGTCAGCACACCTCACTTTTGAGCCGCTTGGGGCCGCACTTCCATCGCGTAACGCACAATATTTACTTAAATTATTGTGTTGTTATGATAATTGTTTAGCTGGTACCTACCTAGTATTGTTTTTTTTTAATTGGGCGTATATTTTTTCGTGTACGACCGTGTATATATACTATGTTGCATATCGTACAAGTCAAAATATTGCCAAATGTTATTAGGTTTTATCACATAATACACGCCTGGCTGGCTGACTAGCTGTACGAAAAGAAAAAATTGGTATCGCGAAAGGCCACTACTTCTTCTTCTGCGAGTTAATTGCTAAAATTATTCCGTCATGGCGCATTTGCTACCTTGCCCTTACCTCTCCACCTCTACCAATGAAGATCTGTGTAGGGCAACTAAAAACACTGTAGCTGTGGTCCAGTATTGAGCAGACAAAATTTAACAAACCAGTAAAAATGCGCAATCTTTTGTATCTGTCTTAAATTATGACATTGCAAGAAGGCATGCTATGCCTGTACAGATAGGTCTTCATTTATTATCTCATCAAACTAATCTCTGTGTCACGTTCCAAATTCTAAATTCAAATTCATTTCTATCTCTAACATTAAATATTTCTAATTCTACCAATTTACCACGCCATCTATCGATTTACAAAAATTAAGTGTGACAACACTGCTCGAAGCGCATCGCGTTCCAGGTTCGCAATTCAAATTACATTCCCGCTTCTCTCAGAACATGATTTTTGTTCTGAACAGTCATTGACCCCACCAAGAAGATAACTTTCTGCAATTAAATTACAAATCACTACGTTTACACAAATTCTGCAACTCACAATCATGATTATTATTACATTAAACAATGACATCTAAAAACAGCTCCACGCTATCCATAAACATCTTTCCACTTAAAATGGCTGCTTCCATCAACTCGAAACAAAGATGTTTGTTCACAATACAGAAGATTGGGCAATCATTAAGATTCTGCAGCCGTCAGGTACCCTCGTCTAACAAAAAACAATAACAGACGAATATTCATTAAATAAGCTATGATAACAATTCATCACGTCAAACGAACCATCGGCTTGTTTCAGCATCCATTTTGTTTTGAGATGCGTTAGAATGGTTAAATAAATTCGTAGGCGAAATATCTTAAAAGTTTGTTATTCACTTAACAACAAATTTGTTTGAAAGGTTATCGTTTATCTTTCAAGTGTGTATCATTCATTGTCAAAAGCTGGTCAAGTGCTGTTGGACTCTCGCACTGAGGGTTACGTACAAAACTGGGTTGAGGGACGAACTTATGCTACATAAACATACGGCTTCAAGGCATTGCAGACCTAAGTATTCGGTATAAATTTCATCTTGATCTACCATGCATTCCTGAAAATACCCTCTTGTTAAACAGACAGACGGACAACGATCCTTTAAGGGTTCAATTTTGAGGTACGAAACCCCAAGAAAGATATTGAGGAAGATATTGACGCAAACTACGTTTAAAAAGTATAGTCTAAATATGCAATTAAATGGTTGTAGGTTTACTGTAAAATAGAACAAGAAAATACACTATTTATGTCATTACAATTTTTTCAATCAAATCGTTCACAATAAACAAACTAACATAAAATCAATATTAAAGACATACAAGTAAGTAAAACAGCGTACGTAGTACCTAATAAAGCGAGAGGTTCATCCCTCCATCCTCAGTTATATTTAAATCAGTTGGCAATAAGAGTGAGCCAAATCCTGGCGTGACCCATTTCTGAGTTCCGACTAATGCGGGAGAAACTTCCGCGAGCGAGGTCCCACTGCCAGCGAGTTAACATACGAAGAGTAGATAGAGGTCTGGTTTCGTTTTAAACGCCCCAAAAATTTAAATGGCATATATTCAATATCTTATACTATATACTTATCTATTTAAACCATCACATCACTATCAAAATAATCGGGATATTTACCATGTTTCATTGTTTCGAGTTTCGAGTTTGTAGTGAGAGTGAAACCAGTGGTAGTGCAGATACGCGTAGTTGAAGAACTCGAAAGAGGGTAGATCGATATATTTACTCCTAAAAAAATTTCTCTGTTCACCGCTAATACCAGTTCCTCCGTGATCATGGTGCTTGCAACAGCGTCGAAATATCGGAAAGTCGAAACAATGCAACATGGTAAATATCCCGATTATTTTGATACTGATATATACTTATCTTCATTGAGGTAGTTTTTATTTCGATTTCCGTATTACAAAAATCATATGATATGTGTAGATCAAGCCAACTCTACCTGCAAGCCGGCTTACTTGATTGATCAACGAGGATCTAACTCACGGTTTCCTTTCGTATTCGGAATGTCAGATTCTAGTCGCTCCCGTAAAACACATATAAACGAGATCAAAAGGAGGAGATGGAGTAAGCAATCCCTGGGTTTTGAGGTGAAGGCTTCGGATGCAACCGGGAACAATTATAATTCATAGACCACATGCGTTAAATTCTTTATGATATAGGTTCAAGTCTCTTTGAATACAATTTTCGATTTCTGATTCCGCTACTCGCTCCGTATACGACCGCAGCCGCTACATCCGTTACGTAATGCCTTACCCGACTGTAAAAAAAAATAATAACACTTTGCATAAGCATTTTTTCATTCATTCCTTCGCAGTGGAGACATTTTACATTGAAATGCGCTCAAGTAGATCAACAATTGTTGGGAATATAGGTTAAGTGGGTGCATTTTGTGGCATATTCTGCAGTACAGGGAGAGTATGACAATTGTTTATTTTGAACCGTGTTCAGGATTTCTCAGGTTCAGTACTGTGTATCACAGGGACCGAAATCTATCCCCGGAGGAGGGTTAGGCAGATGAATTAACACTCACATTTCACAAACCTTTGTATTCGGACATTTCGCACCCACGTAATAGGGGGTGAGCCTGTTGCCATATTCCGGGCACTATTGTAGACTCGAGTCATGCATCTGAGGCTGAGTCTAGGCTATGTATGGCTGTATATATCCGAAGCCTATGTAAATTTTAATTTTTTTATAATTTTTACTTACATAGACATTAGTAATACTAACAAATATTGAGCCTTTGTTACTTGCAAATAAAGATTTTTTATGAATTCATTCATATCTGTCTGATTTTAAACCCGTGTTATGGCCGCGATATTCTGTACCGTGGAGTTACTTCCCCAGTTGTACTGCTCAATTAGACGGAAATACCGTCGTGTCGAATCTCTAATTCTTCTGACTAGTCACCATTAATTTAATCGAGCCTATTTTAATCGAGGTACATAGTTATTCTATCTTTTAATGAAATTAACCCTTCTCTTTCAAGTTTTTATCAACTCCATCCACTTATTTCTTATTTGTTCACCATTAGCCATTATCAGACTTGTGGATATAACTTTTCTTTTACTTTTAATCTCCGTACGAATTTTCTTTTTACTCCTTCCTTGTCTTTCGAGCGGCGGCGGTTACTTGTTCGAGTAAACAAAGATTCACTTTCGCTAGATGAGCAATTTCATGAATAAACATAATAAGACGCGAGAGGTCGCTGGCGCCGCGCTCTGATTTACTGCCTACCAACGACTTTTACAGCAAGAGGGGGAAGTCATAAGCGGTAGCGGGTTAAAATGCTTTCACTTAGAATGTGCTTACTGATGTAATAATTCAATCAATTAGCCTATTGCAATGACTTTTCGATGCGTTTCGAAGTTATGTATGTATTTATCGCAGGTTTATAAGTGCCCGGTTAATGGTAACAGCCTCGCCATCACGAAATGTGGGTGCTAACATCTCTGTCTACCCCTTCGGGGATATAGACGTGAGTTTATGTTATATTATGTTGTAGTAAGTAAGTAGTAGCATAATGATATATAGCTTAAAACGTCGATAAACAAACTATTCTATACAAAAAGTTTTTTTAATTCTAACCAGTTCTTCCTGAGATTAGCGCGTTCAAACAAACAAACAAACAAACAAACTCTTCAAATTTATAATATTGGTATAGGTCATTAAACCAAGTTTTTTTATATTTATACTTTATTGTACACATGTATGTGTACATATATAAAAAAAAAGATGACATGTAATGCACAAAGGCGAGCTTAACTCAAAGTTGAGTTCTCTTCCAGCAAACCCGAGAGTGCACAGAGGAATTGCAATACGATTATTTATACGATAATTATACGATATTTTTTTCTGCTTCGTGTTTGTATTCTCAACTTTAAAAATACATCCTATAAAGTATTTCCCACTGCTTCCCATTTAAAAATCGCTACATCCTTCAACTTGAACCTCTAAATCTCCGTGCATAAAACTGAGCTCGTATGCGTACACACAATTCGTTCTATAATCATTGTTCCACGGCAACGTTAGGCCGCCCGCTCACGACAACCTACTTCTATGCATTTGTGCTTTTATTTAGTCTACATACGTTTATACGTGTGTCGTATTCCTTATTGTCGGGACTATGTTGAATACATTTGTTTTATTTTGCAATTTACGTTCTGTGTCTAATTTATTAGGGCGGTTTTGTATTTGTTTAAGTATTATGATATTCTTGGTATAATAAGCTGGAATTGTCTAACATTTAGGATCATATGTTTTACTACTAACATTCCAAATCTTTAAAATTTATAACAATTGCGTTTATTAGTGTATATATATGTAAACTACCTAGTGGTATGGGTAATGGACTGCTGAGACGAGGTCTCGGGTTCGATCCCAGGTTTTACCATGGCACACACCAATGACTTTTCGATGTTATGTGTGTATTTATCGCAGGTTTACAGGTGCCCGGTTAATGGCAATAGGCTCGCCACCTATTACATTGGGACGTAAACATAAACTGGCGAAATGTGGGTGTTAGCACCTTTGCCTACCCCTTCGGGGACATAGGCGTGAGTTTATGTTATGTTATGCAATGTAAACTACAGTTCACTCGGTTTGGTCTACTCAGTTGGCCAATTAGTTGATAGATTTATCACCGTTTTAGTCATCATGCGGTAGCGGGAGCGAAGGAGTATCACTAACCTCGCTGCCCGTGTACTGACGTAACTTGAGCATCGGAGGTTAATGAATGACCTTCACCCCCCATGAGTGCAGGGCTGGCAGTGACGGGTGGAGCCGCCTGCCACCCTGGGAGAAGCATGCCGCAGCGGCATCCCCGTTTCCGTGCATGAATTGGGGACTCTGTGGTCCCCACATCCTAGGAGAGCCAGATCGAGAGAGCCAGTGTGTGATGGATGTGCCTGTCAACCTCACCTTCGGAAACCAACAACGACTCAAAGGCGCCGTGCGCTGTATTCAGTTCGAGTATGACATAACCTCAGCATGAATGCCCCGCATATGAGAATGGAATGATGTCTCAGTCTCTAAATACATATTAATAATTATTATTTGGAGAGAGATTCCATTCCATTTCCATGTGTTGTAATATTTATTTTGATGGTAGATTTAGTAGATAATCATACATTTTTATATAGGTACACTTAAGTTTGGATATTTAACGATGTCTTTAAAAAAATATGGGAATAAAAGAAATAGATAATTAACGATGGTCTATATTTGAAAAGTGATGTTTATTCTAATGTAATTTTAAATGACAGTTTGTGTCTTAATAAATAAATAAAATTAAATATAATTCAATTAAGTACCAAGACACCAATCACAAAACTCATTAAAAATAAAATTCAACAATTTTAACATTTACATTATTCAGTGAGACGCGTTTCTGCCGCCGCATTCAATCCACGGTCTAATTGAATCACGCTGTCTTATACAATATTCATGCGATATGATAATACGTCTATCCCCACTAGATGTCGCTAGCCAGATTATAGATGACGGATTCATAGTTTAGTCAAATTTGGAGTTTAGTGTGTATGAACAATAATAGGAAATGAAGGGGTGCATCTATCAATTGATGAGTGCCAGTTTGATTTTGAATTTCATTGCGGGAAATTGGGCTGTTTAGGGTTATAGAACGGGAATTGACGGGATTATGATATAGGTATATACTGACATATCTTACCTGTTTATCATGTACCCCGTCTCATCCGACGGGTGTCGTAAGAGGCGACTAACGGCAAAATACGCAGACGATATCACTGCGAGAGAAGAAAACCTCGAAATAAAGTGGAAACAGTAGGACAAAACCTACCAACATTGGGAGAGGCCTATGTCCAGCAGTGACTGCAATAGGCTTATTGATTGATTGATTGTAACATGTACGAGTAATATCATGCCTGTGAATTACCTGACGTTTCCATCAGGTTACTCTAGTCAGGCACTATAAAGGTATACATAAAAATATACCATGATCACTTAATTCCTATTAGTATTAATGTAATACGGACTTACATAAACTTTCAAAAAGTAGGCACTTTTTTTTATACCACTTAGATGGCAGAGAAACGCACGGCCCACCTGATGGAAAGTGGTTACCGTGGCCTATGGACGTGTGTAACACCAGAGAAGCCACACTAGCGCTGCCGACCCTGTAAGCACAGAGTTTCTGTGCCGTCAGTGTAGAGGACAAAGTAGAACAAGCCTTTAGTCATCCCACTGACAGCACAAATTCTCCAGTGAGCTCTGGCTACCCTACACAGCGCTGGGAACACAAGACGAAGTTATTATAACCGCGGTATTCTGTAGGGCGGAGGTTCTTACCCAGTCGGACTGCTCAATTGGGCGGAAATACTGCCGTGTCCTACCTCCTTGTGTTTGTTCGATATTTGAGTAGTAAAAAAACAACATTTTGCTACTAATGTAACTTGAAACGCTCAATCAATATGTTTGTCTTCGTCGCACGTAATATTTGGAACAAAAGTCTCCCGTTTGAAATATAAACAAATCATTATTTTTGTAAAATAAAACCGTAACAGAAAAATTCGTAAGGAGATCCTCATAAAAAGTATCAAAACATTATTATTTGCGTATTAAAATACAAATGTCAGAAAGACTTTTCTACCTTAAATCGTGCCCTTTCATCTCCATATTGTTTTCACAATAAACAAACAAATACGAGTAAGTACCTCACCCTCTTAAAAAAGTTTAAAAAGAACCCATGGCGAAGGCAAAAAATATACAGCCTAGTAAGACACCGCCATAGACGATTCTAAATTCGTTATCCTTCAATTTTTTGCTCATAAAACGTAATCTTGTTAGAAAAAAAACTTATTTCATAAAGATGGCGGGAACTGGGGTAAAATTAAAAGAAAGGAGCTGAAATTTCAGTGGAGAGGAACAAAAAATATTAATGTTCTTTGTAGTAATGGAGAACGATTGTAACTGCTGTAGCTTCAACAATTACTGGTGATGCCTCCGAGTTTCCTGTTCCGTCGTTTAAAACTTTCTCCTTTGTGCATTTTCCCATATTCTCGGGTAAAAATATTGCTTTTAACGTTGTGAATAATCGTAATTGGTTTTTATTGTTTCATTGTGTGCTTCGAGTTTATTTTTTTCCGTGGAATGAGGTAATTAAATTAGTTTTATTTATAGATTGTGCCCTTTGTTGTAATTGGGTCAAATAATCGAGGTAAACAAAGTCGTGTGTACTGTATACTACCAGTTGCATTTAGTGTTAATGCTATTGTATTATAATATATCTTAATATAACCATATATATTTTAGTTGTTATGGAGCTTTTTGTTTTCTGAACTCTTGAACGACAGGCAAGCTCCATTTTACTTTAGTCACTAATTATTACGAGTTCATCATGCTAGAAATAACATACATAATTTATAAAACATTGGTTTATGCCACTCACTGTCTGTCTTTAAAAACTACACAAAAACACTAACTAGTAATGTGAATGACCATGTAAATCTCAAATAATACAATGAAAATATAATTAAATAAAAATAAATATTCTACAACATTCTACACAACGCTATCTAGACCCATGGTAAGCATAGTTTAACTAGCTTGTGTTATGGAATCTAGAATACGGATAATCATACTTAAATACTTTTGTTTTTGTAAATACATACATATATATACATAGAAACACCCAGACCAATGCAAATACCCATATTCATGCATACAAATATTTGCACTGAGCGGGGATCGAACCCGCGCCTCCTGCGTAGCAGTCGTGTTCACTACCGCCACACCACAGAGGCTTAGATAATAATATCTAATATTTTTAATTTGTAAAACGTTTTTGCCTATTTTGATATTCCGTCTGCACTTATGCGCCATTTCCCATCCTATTTATTTACTCTTACAACACTGTAACTCCATGAATAAGTAAACATTATTGACTTTTTATCCTCTAACAAGCTAAAAATAAGTGAAAACAACCTTTTTCATCATACACTCAAGCAACAAAGTATTGAAACGTTATAAACAAATACACCCCACGCTGCGCGGAAAACAAAATTTAATAACAGCAAGACGCTACATCGTAATCGAATCTTGAGATCTTGTTTGAGAAAATTAAAAAAATATCGCTGCCGACGACGACCGAACGTCATCTCAATTTTTATCTTAATCTGTATTATGAAGAAACCAGCGGTACTGACTTTAATAAAATTTTCACCAACCATACAAAAGAGAGATGCGAAATTACTTTTAAACGGATTCTCCCGCAGTGAAGACTTGAGAACTTTAACATGTACGAGGGATTTTTTTTTAAATTTTAATATTAGGAACATTCTTTTGTATAGCTGAAGTAAGTTTAGGAAGATTAAAAATACGAGTAGAAGTATTCAGAAAAATTACAATGTGGGTCGTAAAATTACTGCTACACAAATATTATAAAGCTGAAGAGTTTGTTTTTTTTGTTTGAACGCTCAGGAACTACAGCTTCAAATAGCAAAAATATTTTTGTATTGAATAGTACGCTTATCGACAAAGGTTTAAGGCTATATATCATCACGCTACTATTTAAGGGACCGGAGCAGTGATCATAAATGTCAGTAAATCTGGTAAATTTTCATGCATTATTTGATACAATACAAATATGGGTTCAAAGCAGGGGCGGGTCGACTAGTACATTTATAAAATGATCCATTCCGTTGATTTCCCTGGGTCCATGGACCAACCTATTATTGGTATAAAATGTAGGTTATCTACTATTTTGGACTGTATTTTATCTCTGTGCCGAATGTTATCCAAATTGGTTTAGCCCATTTTACGTGACAAAATTAACCTCACAAAATTTCATATTATCCTCTATACTATTAGTTATTACCTCTATACTAATTTTATTCACAATATTGTTTAGATTATTTCAAGATTTATACGGACAAAGTTTGCAAAAATAATAATTTCAATTTCTTCTGGACGTAGCGAGATAGAATCAAATATTGATTTTTAAAACTAAATAATAAATATTGTACTACAAATACAAACTATTAACGAGTCCAGTCCAAAGAAGTCTTCCTGTTGAATGGGCCTTAAATAGAAAAAGAGCTTCGAGCAAATAGAAGTTTAAAACGATTTCAATTATTAATTGGTCCTGTGCAAACATCTGTGAATTCAAACGCTTCCGAGGGTTACATTTGCACTTAAACTTATATGTTGGACATTTGGATTCTCGTGAAGGACAGTTCATTTGATTCTCGAAATTTTCAGCGAATATTCAATACCAAATATTGAATTACTATAATAATACAGAATACCACGGTTATAATAACCTCATTTTGTGTTTCCGGCGGTGAGTAGGGCAGCCAGAGCTCCTTGGAGAGTTTTTATGCCGTCAGTGGGAAGACCAAAGGCTTCTCCTGATTTTGTGTTCTGCATTGAAGGCACATAAAATCTCTGTTCTTACAGGGTCGGCAGCACGGATGTGACTCCACTGGTGTTACACACGTTCATAGGTCACGGTAACCACTATCCATCAGGTGAACCGTGTGCTTGTCTGCCGCCTAAGTTGTATAAAAACAAAATATATATTTAAATAGAAATGATTGCAAGTAGAACCATATTATCTCTGTCAACGTCTATGGAAAAGAAGTGTGATTGTTTGTTTGTATGTTACTTATTCAATGATAAAAGAGTATAGTATATTGATAAAGTTTTTAGCCTGACAATAAGAGAAGGGCCTGAAATACGCTGGTGTGTTCTATTCGAGCGATAGAACAAAGTTCAGCGGATGAAAGTATATAGTACACAAGTAGTTTATTATTTTATTTACTATTATTCTGAAAAAACTGTGCACAACCAATATCTATCTATTGTATAAAATAAAGTCTCTTTCCACTATCCCTACACTTTCATTTTCAAAATTACCAATCGAATTTTTATGCAGTTGAAACCTATCATTAGTACCTAAATAAATAAAAAAGATCTAATTTTGTGTAATGACTAGAGATATTTTTTGTGCATAAATATACAACTGAAGAAGAACAGCAAATAAAGATAGATTCAAAAATATTTTAATACATTTATCAGCACCAAATGTGTCAACCTTACTCCGAAAACAACCTCGTAGGTGTTCCTCGCTCGGACGCCTCGCTGTTTGCTTTGAGAGGTCTCCCAGCCTCGCAGGCTCCAGGATATTGCTCGCCGCCAGCCATGCACGATGAATTCTAGTTGTCTATATCAGAATGACGCCTAAAAATAACAGCCAGTGTTATTTCTAGCGAGAGGAGAGTAATTTTAAACTCTTCTACGGTAAAATAATGATGGTGTGCTTCAAGGCGTTTGAAGTGACGTGAAAATCAGTTTTATCTAAATCATGTTGCATGGGAATAGTTGTATTATGTTATTTAATTTTTTGTTTTGTTTAACTAGACATTATAAAAGCTTGCAAACTGTTTTGCCCGCTTAGAATATTGGTCACACAACCTATTCTTCTTCGAGTCAATGGCTAGATCTGGCATATAATGGTCTGGTATTTAAATTTAATTGGCCCAAAACTTGGCTACAGCAACAGCCTGGATGATGTGTTGATTCAAGCTTTTATCTATTCCTGTACCATATTTCAGCCACAGCCAATCAACTGTTTTAGTGTTATTGAATAACAAACATCCAAACATCTTCACGTCAATTGTCAATTCTAGCTAGATTTACATAAATGATTTGTATGAGTACGCAATTAATTTCCAAGCTTGTTTATCATCTATATACGTTTTACCCGACTTCGCTAGCGAGGGTAATGTGTTACGCGCGTATGTATGTATGTAGTTTTCTTTGTTTCCCTTTACAGACCTAACGGCTGAACGGATTTCGATGTAAGGGGTCTCATTTAAAAATAAAATAAATTATAATAAAATAACATTATCCGACTGCTGTGTAAAAAAATCGAAACAGCTTTTAGACAGCAATCGGGTTTTCTTATTAATTTTGTATCTAGTCTTATAAATTCATTTTGCGTAAAAAATAAATTCGATTAAGATAGGAAAAAATTAAAACGACTCAGGCGGGACTCGAAACTGCGACCAGTGCCTTACAGGGTCAATACTCTGACCATTAAATTCACTTATGTATATAACCATCTTGGCGTAATTACCCATTTAAAGTTCCTAGGTTTTCCTTTGTCGTTAGAAATCTTTTATAACTATCATATTTAACCTTCGTAAATACTGTCTACATTCCGTTCGCAGCTTAATTGGTTAACCATCCGTCCTCGTCGTAAGTTGCGTGCACTTACTACTCTTTACAATATCTTCAACTCTCCCACTATCCCCACTTACTTAACTTCATACTTTCAGCTATTGTGTTCCAACAATGATCTTCGTTCTACTGACAACCGGATCCTCGCATTTCCTTCTCATAGAACTAACTTTTTAGGCTCCTCTTTCTTTGTTGAGACTGTTCGTCTATGGAACGCACTTCCTCTAGAGATCAGGAAGAGCAAGAGCCGCAATGTGTTTAAGTCTAGGGTACGACAATTGATCACCACAGAATTGGCAGAATTATCGTCTCAACGATAATGATATTTCTACTTATATTGTTATGGGTACCTATATTTATGTATTATATTTATGTGTATATATTTTATGTATATGTATAACTATTCTGATTTCTTTAAATATGATAAGTATATGGTATAGGTATATGTACTGTTTATGTTTAAGAACCTATATATAATTAATCTATAGTCCTTATAGAACCAAACGCATCTCTCGTTAATATGCGCCTACCTCGTACTAGCTCTGCACCACCCTATGGTAGACTGGCAGAGAATGCCTACGGCATGAAGTCCGCCAATGTACATCGTGCATAAAGTGTAAATAAATAAATAAATATTAGTTTATCTAGATATTACAGGGAAACAAACTCAAACGTCCATAAAACGAGTTCCACATACAAATAAAATACCCACTCGCTGGTATCAAAGAGGTCCTATGCACACAACTTGGAGCCATTTAATTGGGTTCTGTCTGTTTGTCCGTCTGTTACAAACTTGGTACGTACGAGTTATTGGATGTTTGTAGTTCCGCCCTCCTTCCGATTTGGGTTTACATCGGTGACTGATATTGGACATATTTTTTATACATGTTTTATTTAGGAGATGGATGAAAAATTTCTATCAAATTTTATGCGTTCAAAATATAGATTGGTTGTTGGATGAAATTTTAAGCATTTAGTGTGCTAACTATTCAAAATATTTAATAATGATTGCAACATCATTTATTGAAAGAAATAAAGAAAGAAAATATTTTATTCAGGCCCCACACAGCGGGCACCCCACCAAATACAAACAGGTAGGCAGTACAACAGTTAGCAGGTACATCAAATCAAAAACAGTAGGCACATTAAAATTAAACTACGGGTGCAACACTCCACACTATACGAGCCCAAATAGGGCCCCATCTCAGCATTGAATGCTGCGCACACCCTTCGTTGGGTATGCACAGCGCTGGTTTTCAGATGGGGCTACTAGGCAGCGCTGACGCCACGCACCATCCCATATATACAGTACATTTTACATCCACACAGGTATTATCTATAAGTACACTAATATTATAAAGAGGAAAGATTTGTACCTATTTTTGTATGTTTGTATGTTTGTAATGAATAGGCTCAAAAAGTACTGGGCCGATTTAAAAAATTCTTTCACCAATAGAATGCTACATTCTTCGTGAGTAACATAGGCTACTTTTTATCCCGATATTCCCACGGGATCAGGATTTACGCGGGTGAGACCGCGGCGCTGTGCTAGTTCTATTATAAAGTCGAGTCGCGCTTGCAAAAACAAAACTCCCACGAACGTTACGAGCGTAAATTGGTATTGATTCTGATAGTTCGTACGAATGTCGCTAGATGGCTCTTAACCGTCGCCGTAAGACTGATGTATGTATAGAAGAATTTGGATGGTTTCGGACGAAGGTTCTACGGCTTAGGGATCACAGCGTTCCCCCTGTAAGGAGAAGATCGCAGGTTCGAATCCCGCCTGACCCGTTTCAATTTTTTCTATATCTTAATCGATATAAAACTCAGTTTAAAACAAAGTTTTGACCCTTTTGATGACATTTTGTATGTTTTTGATATTTGATATGCAGTGACGAGTAGTCACTATAACACAATTCCTGTCGTCTTCCTAATGGTTCGCATGGTGCATAACAAACTAAATTGAGTCAAGGTGTTTTTCCACCGGCTTTCCTTTAGAAAATTTTCAACCTTAGCCTCTCATATATTATACTTAAAGTTCGATAGCGTGTGATATATTATGTTCTAGAAGTATATAAGCGCAGTCGATCCTTTATTAAATTATTTTATCCTGTATCAATTTATCCTGTATTAAATCCGTTATGGCCTTCCACCACGGTGCCACATGGTTTTCTGCAGAGTGCCGCGTGGTTCCCGGCAGAGTAGAATTTGAACCACCCCATCTCTTCCCATGCATTGTCGTACACTGCGACTAAGGGATAGGACTGTTTAACATCAGACAGATATATATAGCTCAGACTCAGCCTCAGATGCATGCGTCGAGTCAACAATAGTGCCTGGAATACGGCAATAGACTCACCCGTGGGCCAGAATACAATGAATGGTGCAATGAGTGTGTTAATTCACCTCTGCCTAAACCTCCGAGGATAAAGGTGTAATTATATGTATTTTATAAAATAAATAAATATAATATAAATTTTATATCCTTTGTTGCCTATACATAGAAACAAAGCAGGTCAGGGCAAATAGTAGGAGTAGAGGAACAAATATTTGTAATAACATATTGCTAATACTTTCTATAATGGGTTAAACCTAACATTTTCAATCGCAACAAACAAAACATTTCGGCTTGCCTTTAACGACATGAAAAGTCCGCCAGTGCATTAGCAGGTCGTAAAACAAACATACATAACTACAACACAACACATATATCCGCCACAATATCCACCAAACAGTCATATAAGCCACCAATATCTATAAAATTTGAGTGCTTTGCTTCCTACTGCCCAAAGTTTGGGTGTAAACTGGATGACATTTTTATACTTTTAAAAATATTCAAAAGATTTTTATTAAATATGTGTTTATAATAAATATTGTACTACAAATACAAACTATTAACGAGTCCAGTCCAAAGAAGTCTTCCTGTTGAATGGGCCTTAAATAGAAAAAGAGCTTCGAGCAAATAGAAGTTTAAAACGATTTCAATTATTAATTGGTCCTGTGCAAACATCTGTGAATTCAAACGCTTCCGAGGGTTACATTTGCACTTAAACTTATATGTTGGACATTTGGATTCTCGTGAAGGACAGTTCATTTGATTCTCGAAATTTTCAGCGAATATTCAATACCAAATATTGAATTACTATAATAATACAGAATACCACGGTTATAATAACCTCATTTTGTGTTTCCGGCGGTGAGTAGGGCAGCCAGAGCTCCTTGGAGAGTTTTTATGCCGTCAGTGGGAAGACCAAAGGCTTCTCCTGATTTTGTGTTCTGCATTGAAGGCACATAAAATCTCTGTTCTTACAGGGTCGGCAGCACGGATGTGACTCCACTGGTGTTACACACGTTCATAGGTCACGGTAACCACTATCCATCAGGTGAACCGTGTGCTTGTCTGCCGCCTAAGTTGTATAAAAACAAAATATATATTTAAATAGAAATGATTGCAAGTAGAACCATATTATCTCTGTCAACGTCTATGGAAAAGAAGTGTGATTGTTTGTTTGTATGTTACTTATTCAATGATAAAAGAGTATAGTATATTGATAAAGTTTTTAGCCTGACAATAAGAGAAGGGCCTGAAATACGCTGGTGTGTTCTATTCGAGCGATAGAACAAAGTTCAGCGGATGAAAGTATATAGTACACAAGTAGTTTATTATTTTATTTACTATTATTCTGAAAAAACTGTGCACAACCAATATCTATCTATTGTATAAAATAAAGTCTCTTTCCACTATCCCTACACTTTCATTTTCAAAATTACCAATCGAATTTTTATGCAGTTGAAACCTATCATTAGTACCTAAATAAATAAAAAAGATCTAATTTTGTGTAATGACTAGAGATATTTTTTGTGCATAAATATACAACTGAAGAAGAACAGCAAATAAAGATAGATTCAAAAATATTTTAATACATTTATCAGCACCAAATGTGTCAACCTTACTCCGAAAACAACCTCGTAGGTGTTCCTCGCTCGGACGCCTCGCTGTTTGCTTTGAGAGGTCTCCCAGCCTCGCAGGCTCCAGGATATTGCTCGCCGCCAGCCATGCACGATGAATTCTAGTTGTCTATATCAGAATGACGCCTAAAAATAACAGCCAGTGTTATTTCTAGCGAGAGGAGAGTAATTTTAAACTCTTCTACGGTAAAATAATGATGGTGTGCTTCAAGGCGTTTGAAGTGACGTGAAAATCAGTTTTATCTAAATCATGTTGCATGGGAATAGTTGTATTATGTTATTTAATTTTTTGTTTTGTTTAACTAGACATTATAAAAGCTTGCAAACTGTTTTGCCCGCTTAGAATATTGGTCACACAACCTATTCTTCTTCGAGTCAATGGCTAGATCTGGCATATAATGGTCTGGTATTTAAATTTAATTGGCCCAAAACTTGGCTACAGCAACAACCTGGATGATGTGTTGATTCAAGCTTTTATCTATTCCTGTACCATATTTCAGCCACAGCCAATCAACTGTTTTAGTGTTATTGAATAACAAACATCCAAACATCTTCACGTCAATTGTCAATTCTAGCTAGATTTACATAAATGATTTGTATGAGTACGCAATTAATTTCCAAGCTTGTTTATCATCTATATACGTTTTACCCGACTTCGCTAGCGAGGGTAATGTGTTACGCGCGTATGTATGTATGTAGTTTTCTTTGTTTCCCTTTACAGACCTAACGGCTGAACGGATTTCGATGTAAGGGGTCTCATTTAAAAATAAAATAAATTATAATAAAATAACATTATCCGACTGCTGTGTAAAAAAATCGAAACAGCTTTTAGACAGCAATCGGGTTTTCTTATTAATTTTGTATCTAGTCTTATAAATTCATTTTGCGTAAAAAATAAATTCGATTAAGATAGGAAAAAATTAAAACGACTCAGGCGGGACTCGAAACTGCGACCAGTGCCTTACAGGGTCAATACTCTGACCATTAAATTCACTTATGTATATAACCATCTTGGCGTAATTACCCATTTAAAGTTCCTAGGTTTTCCTTTGTCGTTAGAAATCTTTTATAACTATCATATTTAACCTTCGTAAATACGACCTCGTGTCTACATTCCGTTCGCAGCTTAATTGGTTAACCATCCGTCCTCGTCGTAAGTTGCGTGCACTTACTACTCTTTACAATATCTTCAACTCTCCCACTATCCCCACTTACTTAACTTCATACTTTCAGCTATTGTGTTCCAACAATGATCTTCGTTCTACTGACAACCGGATCCTCGCATTTCCTTCTCATAGAACTAACTTTTTAGGCTCCTCTTTCTTTGTTGAGACTGTTCGTCTATGGAACGCACTTCCTCTAGAGATCAGGAAGAGCAAGAGCCGCAATGTGTTTAAGTCTAGGGTACGACAATTGATCACCACAGAATTGGCAGAATTATCGTCTCAACGATAATGATATTTCTACTTATATTGTTATGGGTACCTATATTTATGTATTATATTTATGTGTATATATTTTATGTATATGTATAACTATTCTGATTTCTTTAAATATGATAAGTATATGGTATAGGTATATGTACTGTTTATGTTTAAGAACCTATATATAATTAATCTATAGTCCTTATAGAACCAAACGCATCTCTCGTTAATATGCGCCTACCTCGTACTAGCTCTGCACCACCCTATGGTAGACTGGCAGAGAATGCCTACGGCATGAAGTCCGCCAATGTACATCGTGCATAAAGTGTAAATAAATAAATAAATATTAGTTTATCTAGATATTACAGGGAAACAAACTCAAACGTCCATAAAACGAGTTCCACATACAAATAAAATACCCACTCGCTGGTATCAAAGAGGTCCTATGCACACAACTTGGAGCCATTTAATTGGGTTCTGTCTGTTTGTCCGTCTGTTACAAACTTGGTACGTACGAGTTATTGGATGTTTGTAGTTCCGCCCTCCTTCCGATTTGGGTTTACATCGGTGACTGATATTGGACATATTTTTTATACATGTTTTATTTAGGAGATGGATGAAAAATTTCTATCAAATTTTATGCGTTCAAAATATAGATTGGTTGTTGGATGAAATTTTAAGCATTTAGTGTGCTAACTATTCAAAATATTTAATAATGATTGCAACATCATTTATTGAAAGAAATAAAGAAAGAAAATATTTTATTCAGGCCCCACACAGCGGGCACCCCACCAAATACAAACAGGTAGGCAGTACAACAGTTAGCAGGTACATCAAATCAAAAACAGTAGGCACATTAAAATTAAACTACGGGTGCAACACTCCACACTATACGAGCCCAAATAGGGCCCCATCTCAGCATTGAATGCTGCGCACACCCTTCGTTGGGTATGCACAGCGCTGGTTTTCAGATGGGGCTACTAGGCAGCGCTGACGCCACGCACCATCCCATATATACAGTACATTTTACATCCACACAGGTATTATCTATAAGTACACTAATATTATAAAGAGGAAAGATTTGTACCTATTTTTGTATGTTTGTATGTTTGTAATGAATAGGCTCAAAAAGTACTGGGCCGATTTAAAAAATTCTTTCACCAATAGAATGCTACATTCTTCGTGAGTAACATAGGCTACTTTTTATCCCGATATTCCCACGGGATCAGGATTTACGCGGGTGAGACCGCGGCGCTGTGCTAGTTCTATTATAAAGTCGAGTCGCGCTTGCAAAAACAAAACTCCCACGAACGTTACGAGCGTAAATTGGTATTGATTCTGATAGTTCGTACGAATGTCGCTAGATGGCTCTTAACCGTCGCCGTAAGACTGATGTATGTATAGAAGAATTTGGATGGTTTCGGACGAAGGTTCTACGGCTTAGGGATCACAGCGTTCCCCCTGTAAGGAGAAGATCGCAGGTTCGAATCCCGCCTGACCCGTTTCAATTTTTTCTATATCTTAATCGATATAAAACTCAGTTTAAAACAAAGTTTTGACCCTTTTGATGACATTTTGTATGTTTTTGATATTTGATATGCAGTGACGAGTAGTCACTATAACACAATTCCTGTCGTCTTCCTAATGGTTCGCATGGTGCATAACAAACTAAATTGAGTCAAGGTGTTTTTCCACCGGCTTTCCTTTAGAAAATTTTCAACCTTAGCCTCTCATATATTATACTTAAAGTTCGATAGCGTGTGATATATTATGTTCTAGAAGTATATAAGCGCAGTCGATCCTTTATTAAATTATTTTATCCTGTATCAATTTATCCTGTATTAAATCCGTTATGGCCTTCCACCACGGTGCCACATGGTTTTCTGCAGAGTGCCGCGTGGTTCCCGGCAGAGTAGAATTTGAACCACCCCATCTCTTCCCATGCATTGTCGTACACTGCGACTAAGGGATAGGACTGTTTAACATCAGACAGATATATATAGCTCAGACTCAGCCTCAGATGCATGCGTCGAGTCAACAATAGTGCCTGGAATACGGCAATAGACTCACCCGTGGGCCAGAATACAATGAATGGTGCAATGAGTGTGTTAATTCACCTCTGCCTAAACCTCCGAGGATAAAGGTGTAATTATATGTATTTTATAAAATAAATAAATATAATATAAATTTTATATCCTTTGTTGCCTATACATAGAAACAAAGCAGGTCAGGGCAAATAGTAGGAGTAGAGGAACAAATATTTGTAATAACATATTGCTAATACTTTCTATAATGGGTTAAACCTAACATTTTCAATCGCAACAAACAAAACATTTCGGCTTGCCTTTAACGACATGAAAAGTCCGCCAGTGCATTAGCAGGTCGTAAAACAAACATACATAACTACAACACAACACATATATCCGCCACAATATCCACCAAACAGTCATATAAGCCACCAATATCTATAAAATTTGAGTGCTTTGCTTCCTACTGCCCAAAGTTTGGGTGTAAACTGGATGACATTTTTATACTTTTAAAAATATTCAAAAGATTTTTATTAAATATGTGTTTATAAACTTTTATGATATCTTCTGTAACATTGTGCCTCTGCATTCCTTGAGTGGTACACGGGCACATTAATTAAGTGATGTTTGTCGATCCTATGTAACGAACATAAAACATAAACTCACGCCTATATCCCCGAAGGGGTAGGCAGAGGTGCTAGTGCCCACATTTCGCCAGTTGATGTTTAGTTCCCAATGTAATAGGTGGCGAGCCTATTGCCATTACCGGGCACTTATAAACCTGCTATAAATACATAGGGTAGGCTGGTAGGCAATGAACCGCGGGTACCGTATGAACCAGTATAGGTAACAAACGAATGCGAAGTTGCCGCTTTGTGCATTCAACGTGTCAGGACTCGTTCCCCATATTGGTGCGGCTTACTCCAGTCGCCGGCCTGTTGCCGTCATAAGCACGCGCGTACGTCGCGTTGATGTGTTTTTGTGTGTGAAAACGGCGAAAAACACGTGAGGTTTGTTTTTTTTTACTTTTATTATTATTGCTCTTACTTTACTATGAGTGCATTCTGTGTATGTTGTGGGTTTTTGTGCTTTTTTGAGTATATTTTTTAAATAGCTTGGAGTCACTGAATGCCTACAATATTAGCTAAGGTTTTCGAAACTAGGAGTGGTACACAGTTAACCATTTAATCTCGGTACACAATGAACCGTGGTTCAATGTGTACCACATTTATGTTCATTGTGTACTACCTATTTAACATTATTTTTAAGTAATAATAAGTAGGTACCAATGTGTGTTGTAGTACGTGTGTAATTTATGTAGGTACTTAAATAAATACTCTATAAAGCGTTCTGAAAAGGTTCCTTTTTTATTTCAGCATGGGGCGAAACACAGTGAGAAGAGAAGCCCGTAAAAAAGGAGCAATTCCGCCAGAAGACATGCAAAAAGGCATACAACTGCACTTAGCCGGGTTAAGTATCCGAAAAGCAGCAAAAGATGCTAACCTTCCCTATCCTACATTACGAAGATACGTAATAAAATACTTACAAGATCCGTCTTGTAGTTTAGAACCTCATTACAACGCCAGTAAAATTTTTACTGACGAGCAAGAAGAGAGTCTGAAGGAATACGTATTGGATTGTGCAATTAGATTTTACGGATTAACATCTAAAGACTGTCGCAGGATTGCTTACCAAATGGCAGTAATTAACAAAATCAATATGCCACCTTCATGGCAGCAGTATGAAATGGCAGGACGAGATTGGATGAGAGGGTTCAGGGCAAGACATCCTCAATTATCAATTAAAAAACCTGAGGCCTGTAGTATGACTAGAGCTACTTCGTTTAATAAGCACAACGTACAAAAATTTTTCGATAATCTTAAACAAGTTTTAAGTCGCAATGCAAGCTTTGCTAATGGAAGTCGTATATATAATCTCGATGAAACATCTACCACCACAGTGCAACGACCTCAAAAAGTTTTAGCAGCTAAAGGAAGTAATGTGTGTAAGGTCACAAGTGGAGAACGTGGAGTGTTAGTTACTACTTGTTGCATTGTGAACGCTATAGGCCAGGCACTACCTCCAGCAATGGTGTTTCCTCGAAAGAATTTTAAGTCGCACATGTTGCATGGGGCACCACCTGGGACACTTGGGCTAGCCGCAGCCAGTGGATGGATGAATGCACAATTATTTGTTGAAGTAATGAAGCACTTTATCCAGGTATTTTGATGGTTATATGGATAAGGTATAGGTACCGTTTGTATGTTCTTACGGCAAAGATAAAATTATGCTTATTAAAATTTATTTGTTTCAGTTTACTTCAGCTTCAAAGGATAACCCCGCTTTACTTATTCTCGATAACCATGAAAGCCATCTTTCCATAGAGGCTCTAGATCTGGCAAAAGCCTCGGGTGTACTTACATACTTACACTTCATCCTCATACCACAGCCAGGATGCAACCCTTGGATGTTGGACTAAATGGTCCTTTCAAGACATATTATTATGCAGCAATAGACTCATGGTTACTTCGTAACCCAGGTAAAACTTTAACCATTTATAATGTAGCCGAGTGCGTAGGTATAGCGTATATGAGGGCTATGACTCCGACAAATATTACGCAAGCTTTTAAGAAATGTGGAATATTCCCCTTTGACGACAATATATTTACAGACATAGATTTCGCACCCAGCGACGTCACTAATAGACCAGCACCAGAAAATGTAACAGATGTTGTAGTAGATTGCCGAGAACCTGATGCTAATCAACGTTGTGATTCACCTTCTATACTAACTCCTGGTTTTCATTGTGACGATGATGAAACTGATGCAGAATTAGATCATATTATTGATGAATGTCTCTATAGCGAGCCAGTACCATCTACTTCATATGTCCAGAAACCCTCACAAACATCTATTGATAATAAGCCACGACGAGAATCATCACATACTAGCATTGCATCCAATTCTAAAATATTACATGAACCTACTACATCCTCGACAGGAGAACAAATAAAATCAGAGACACACTCATCAGACGTCTCACACCTAGGCACTCCAGGTAATTTCATTTCTCCAAAAATGTTCAGGCCACCTTTAAAAGCAGGTCCTCGCAATAATAGGTTGAAGAGAAAAGTAGGTAAAAGCATGATAGCTACCGACACACCAGAGAAAAACGCTTTAATTGAAAACAAAAGACCAAAAAAGGCGAGGGTAGTCAAAACTGCTCTATTTGCAAATAGCATTAAAAGAAGAGGAAAATCGGTTTCTTTGTCAGACGAGGAAGAAGAAGAATTTATGCCTAGCGGTTCATCTTCTGGCGGTGAAGACTTTATCGTGGATTCCGATGAGGACGAAGTAGTTTTAAACGACAATTTCCCTAAGTTATCACGGGAACCCCGTTGTGAAGACTACGTAATTGTTGCATTTGCAAAAGCAAAGTGTACTACATAGCACAAATTTTAGAAGAACTACAGGATGCCTGTGATTATTATGTATCGTATTTAAAATTAAAACAAAAGGAGACACAAACATTCTACATGCCTCTGGAACCTGACACAGCAGGTGTAAATAAAAAGGATATTATGTATATTCTACCCCTTCCCGTTATTAAAGGTACGGCACGGCGCCAAACTACTTACAAGTTTCCTGTTGATATGTCGTTACTAAATTTAAGATATTAATTATTGTGTAAGTATGACTGAAATACTGTTGCTATATATATTTTTTATATATATTATATATAGTTTTTTTGAGTTATTTAATATTTAAAAGGTTGATATATCTTTCAAAGATTTTTTTTATTTGTTGATCTCTATCGAAATATCGTTACCAATGACGAGCAATGTGATAATAACTGATGCCTAACATACTCTGTGAACTTTAAAAATTAAGGCTGATTAGGTTTAGAAAACCAATAAATAGATGTGGTATTTGTTTGTTACTTATAATTTCATAGATATGTTCATTTATTATAAATACTTAGATTTAATACAACTGATTAGTAACTAAAGTTCCTAAAAATTACCTATATTATTAAAAATATACCTGCTGACTGATTACTATTTTAAAGTAATAAATATTGAAACTTAAAACGTGTTTTATTTATACTGTTTAAAAGAAACAATCGACATATCCTTATCTGTGATTCATTGTATACCACACGGTTCAACCCATCCTACCCCCCCTATTCATTGCGTGCCCTACATTGTACGCAATGAACCATTTTCCTTTTTTTTAAAAAAGAACGATAACTGAGAAATAATTAAATATTACCCAAAATTTGGAACAAATTATGTTACTTAATTAAATAACCTACGTGTAGATAAAAAAAGATGTTTCTAAACACTAATAACAACAGTGCTAGAGCTTTTCAAACTTTTTGAGGTTCAATGCCTACCATTCCACCCTACATAACTTCGAAAAGCATCGAAAAGTCATTGGTGTGTGCCATGGTAAAACCTGGGATCGAACCCGAGAGCTCGTCTCAGCAGTCCATGTAGTAAGTCCATGTAGTAAGACTTGATACCTTAACACACTCTTGAGAAGGTTTTGATCACAGAGGACAGAAAAATCATTTCCTTCTCCATTTTTTTTCTGGTTTTGATAGATGGACAGACGGAAATCAGGGTGATTCTATAAGAGTTCCGTGTTTTTCTTCTGAACTACAGAATCCTACAGAGTAAAGAAAAGTTAATATAATTAATCCCCAAGAACTCATCATAATAAAATCTAACCCAAATATATTCAGTGGAATAAATAAACAAAGATGGCCGCCTACATTAGTATCTTTCAGTAAGTAAGTAAGTAGTTTATCCAACAAACATTATTCTTTCCCGCTTAAAGTATCTGCGTTATTTACACGGACGCCAAGATATGCCGCCATCTTTGTTATTTTACTAACAGCAATATGCGGAAGTTTCATTTCCTTATATGTCGTTTATTAGGCGAAATTTGGTCATGCTCCAATATATTGGGACTTGGACAGAGATTTATATGGGAATATGTAAAGAGATAGAATGCTACATGAGATATATGTGGCGTGGGTGTCTTGACAAATTTGAAAAATATTGATGTGGTTTGGGCGCGTAGCGTGGTAAGAATGAATTCATTCACAATGGATGACATCTTACTAATCATGGAACTATAGAAAAATAATTTTAGAAATGTGGAAGTTTCCTAGTATGGCTTTGGATGATTGAGCATGATGAATGGATGCGGAGATTTCTGTTAGAGATTTTCTTCCATTTGTTTTCGTGTAATTTTATTGTTATTGGGAAGCATCGGTAGCGGAGTTGGCCTTATGACCGAGAGGTGCCGGGTTTGAATAAAATATATTTAATATTTTCGGATTATGTTAGAAATAACTGCATCGTGTCAGTCTAGGAATGAATAGGGGTTAGGTTAGGAATAAACCAGAGTATTGGTTATTTTTATCCAGGGAATATACAAATGTGGATCAATTACACGGGATTAGTATTTCGCATTTCATCAGTAGCAGTTATAGTGATACTTAATGTTGATATTAAGTAACTCAATGTCTGATTTTAGAAGAACAGGCTGACCTCTGTTTAGGTCAGAGAATAAGCATTGTCTTACAACGTGGCAATACTGTCAGTCTTCTGGGAACGCTACCACAATAATTTGCATTTTAATATTATTTTCAGCTATAAGTATATAATAGTGTATTGGTCTTTTAGTTTTATTGTATCTAATTAATAATTCATTATAATTGCAACAGAGAAAACGAATTTACAATTTTTTTATTGGATATTTCACTTCAATTTTCAGGAAAAAAGTTTCCTGCAGTTTAAACGTTATGTATTTCGAATAAATTTATGTAATATTGTCGGAAGTTTAAATGGACAGGGTCATTCACATTAACAGTATTGAACTCAACAGGATATTTACGCCGTGATAATGGCACTTGTAACCGCGCTAGAATATCGGTTACTCAACATACATGTAATCACACCTTAATCTCCGAAGAGTTAGGCACAGTTGAATTAACACTCACATTTCACCAATCATTAAATTTGGTCCCACGTAATAGGGGGTGAGCCTATTGCTGTCTTCTGGGCACTATTGTTGACTCGAGCCATGAGTATGAGGCAGAGTCTGGGCTGTATATATCTGTCTGATGTTAAACAGCCCTATCCCTTAGTTGTCTTGTACGACACCGCATGGGAAGAAAAAGGGTGGTCCAAATTCTACTCTGCCGGGAAACACGCGGCTCCTCAAAACTCGTTTACTCAAAATTAATAAAAAACATGGCACTTAAATATCCCGGTGACTGCTATACTGTTAACTTAATTTTGTTGAGAGTGAACGTTCCCCGGTCAAGCAGCAAAACACTTTTTATATCAGCGTTTTGAAGAAGACTTAAAAACAATAATAAAATCCACCTAATAACATCCTCAATGCAAAATAAAAATACAAAATTTTATACAAATTAGCCATTGAAAGGTTCCAAACGAAGGTCTTCGGCTATTTGTAAGATCCCCTCAGAGGGCTCAGAGTACAAATATGAGTATAATTACCACCCTAATGTGATATTACGTTTAGGGGGACCCCGAGGGACGGTATTTTGAATCAGGATGCATGAAATTAAACTGCCTGCTTTTAAGATAGCTGCTCTAAGAATCTCTAAGATGTTTTGTTTGGACCTAGGGGAGGGTTTAATACCTGTATTATGGACAGGGTCCTTTTTGCGTGTAATTTGGGTAAATGTGTAGAAGTAAATGCTTTTTAAAATCTTTATTGAATATATTGGGGAGTTTTGATTGAATTTTGTAAGTGAGGTAGGTCTTATAGTCTAGTACCGTATTTAAACGTTTTGCAATTATATTCTTCATCTTCAAAATCCTGATTCCCAAAATTATGTCCAATAGCTATCATTTTACATATATGTCCTCAATAGTACAGGTGAAGGGGCACAGTGGGCAAGAGCATAAAATTTGTTCTTTTGCTGGCTTTCATCCCAGTCCATGCACATTTAATGTGCGTGGACTGGTATGAAACCCCGCAGTCACAGAGCAATCAATTTATATTTGAGATACCTGATAGAACATAATTCCGCATTGTATAAAAAACTATGGAGATGTGACTCGTATATTAACCACTCACTTAAAGGGTACGAAAACGCCTCGAATGGTAAAGAGTACCACGAAGATAAACTCAATTCATATGAAATTAAACAGCTTTATTGAAGAAAGAAATTTAAAAAAATATTTCATATAAGCATATGGAAAACAAATATTATACTAAATTATTGTCTAATTTCTAATGGGGTTTGGTTCAGCAAGCACTAACCGGTGATTTTATAACAGCACTTAATTTACAAATTCGTGTCGATTATCGATGACAAAATGACTTACCGGACAACGCATAACTCCACCACCTTAAAGTTACTCACACATAGACATAACTGTTTACTAAATTTTCTTTTTTTTTTTCAACCATAATTAATGTGGCTCACGTAGGCGTCGTCACACGCAGCGAGGAAGGGTTATAATTGTGACAGACAGAGGAAGGGTTGACTAATTACGTTCTAAATGTCTATCTATTCGTTTGCTGTGACTTTATATTTTTTAATTAGATTGATTAGTCAAGCCCGTGTGGTTAATTTAATGCTCAATTTTAACTGTTTCGTATTTTATTTTAAAAGAAATTTAATTTTATGAAGCCAATTTGACATAGATAATTTCGTTCTTTATTAGAAAAATAAAGTGACATTGTTGCCTTTTTTGTTTAATCATTCTTCGTATTTTTTAGTTTATTTATAAGTTTATTTATATTTTATGTACAGAATACAATAAGTAGTACGTTTGTCTTCATTTTGAGAGTTGTATTGTGATCAATTCCTAAGCTGAGCAGTATGTTCCAGTTTTCTTTTAGATAATTATTAATAACACTGAGCACGGGTTTAAAAACAAATCTACTCTCCTGCTCATAATTGATTTCTACTCTACCTTTTGATTGGCTTATCTCTGATTTTGGATATTATCTCTAATTGGCTTATACCTTTTGATTGTCTGACCACCCAACTCCCAAAGAAAACCAACGACAGCCTATCAACACATGTACTCGTACCAGCTTATAGGTGAGGCTGTTTTGGACCCAATATATCTTGGTAAAGGCCCATTCACCCTAATTAAATTCAACGTTTTATAATAGGATGTAAATCAAAATTGTTTACATAACATTACCCTCATAAAGTATCAATAAGTCCGTCCATCAAAATCCTATTTAACAAGAGTTGAATCAGGGGGTTCCCCCAAATCAAAATAGATTACAAAATTCCCGAAAGCGTACGCAAATACCTACTAACATAGTTTCCAAGTCAAACATTCTTAGCGGAGTTGTGCAAGCAGGTTATGAATATTGAAATAAGACTAAATAAGCTGCTAATCTCCCCAGAGAATTAAGTGTGGTCCAAGTTATAAACTTGATGGGTTTTCAAATCGAATCCCGTCTGAAGCGATTCAAAAATTTTCCTATCCTAGTTGATTTGAATAGTTTGCATAGATACTAACGCTTTAAATTAATGCTTTAAAATTTCATTCACTTGATGGGTTTTATCTACAATTCGTATTTATTATAGACTAGCTGATAACCTCGCCTAACCTAGTGGTAATGGACTGCTGAGACGATGTTGAGAACCCACACCAATGACTTTTCGAGGCTTTTCGAAGTTATGTTTGTATTTATCGCAGGTTTATAAGTGCCCGGTTAATGGCAATAGACTCGCCACCTATTACATTGGGACCTAAAGATAACTGGCGAAATGTGGGTGCTAGCACCTCTGCCTACCCCTTCGGGGATATAGGCGTGAGTTTATGTTATGTTATGTAGTTGATATCCACGTGGTTTCAAGTTCGAATCCGGACTGTTATCCTGTACCCACTTTAGCTTAGCTGTAGGCCTTAATGAGAATAATTGTAATTTAAGTAACAATCATTCTTTTTTCAGTAAAAATAGAATAAACAGTCAAGAACCAAGCGGTTCGGAGACTCTTTCCTTTGTTGTACCATTATGGCCTTAGGAATTCATTGCCAGCTCACGTGATTTCTTCTTTCAATAGACCCGGGTATAATGAGGCCGTCACCATTGTAACATGGTCTATGTATGTAATGGTGACCCTCTTTTCTGAGACTTTCCCTTGGCGAGGCGAGGTGTAATTGACGTGTCCTATAAAAAAAGTTTTACGACCAAGATAGCGCGTCAAAAAACTACTGAATAATAAAATGGTGCTATAATAAAGTACTGACATATTGTCTAGAGAAAAATAAGTATTTGAATCTTATCTCAATGTTATCTAGGCCGCGTGGTTCCCGGCAGAGTAGAATGTGAACCACCCCATTTCTTCCCATGCGGTGTCGTACAAGACGACTAAGGGATAGGGCTGTTTTACATCAGACAGATATATACAGCCCAGACTCAGCCTCAGATGCATGACTTGAGTCAATAGTGCCCGAAAGGCGGCAATAGACTCACCCCCTATTACGTGGGACCGAATTCGATGACTGGTGAAATGTGGGTGTTAATTCACCTCTGCCTAACCCTCCGGGGATAGAGGCGTGATTATATGTATGTGTGTATCTTATCTCAAAACTGGGAAATAGACACAATATCACCAATATTTTATACCAAACGCAAACAAATCAAAAAGTTCTTTAAATATACAGTATGATTCTAATATTTAGGCAAAACGGTTTATATCTCGTCAAATGGCTTAATGGCAAAATAAACTGAAATTTAATAGGAAACTTGGTAAAGTAATTATTTTCCCATGGGCCACCCTCTTCTGGGGAGAATGGTAAACAGTGTAGACATAAAACTGCTTCTTTTTTTTATAATTTAATAAGGATGCTTTCCAATACTTTATTAGCTTTAAATGGAGGAAATTGTTCAATAAAGAGGGTTCCTAATTTGATGTAAGTAGAAAATTGGAATATTTTTGTAAAGATGGATAAACAGACCCTCGGAGTTCGTCTTTTATTAAATCTTTTGAATTAATTTTGTATATTATTTCTGTAATAAACACATTCTTTGTGAAAATAATATACTAGACTGTAAATACAAAGAATCAAGAATAAATACATTCAAGATAATAAAAATAAATAAATAAAATCTAAATTGTTTTATTCGGGCATTGCCCATAAAATGTTAGTAACAAAACTATATGTATTAGTAAACTGTAGTTATAAAAACAGATTAGAACAATAGTGCCCGGAAGACGGCAATAGGCTCACCCTCTATTACGTGAAACCGAATTCATTGATTGGTGAAATGTGGGTGTTAATTCATCTCTGGCTAACCCTCCGGGGATATATACATACATACATACAATCACGTTGTGTAGAATGTTGTAGAATATTTATGTATTTATTATTATAATTTGGTAAAATATCGCATAAATCAAGTATTCAATGATGCCAGTTCTCTGATGTACGCCGTTTCAGTAGACTTTTTCCTGACATTAAAACATAGTCTAAACAATATACTCTTCAATATTTTCTAACTACATATAGCTATGACTGTTAGCGACTTAATTAAAACAAAATCAAATTCAAAAGGAACTTTCTAGACTTCAATATTCAATTTAAAATGTCCTCATAAAGTTAAATTTAAGCTACTTTGAAGAAATTTAATTTCCTGCCCCTCGCCACTCTCTGAATAGAATATTATCCAACGTTCCAGAGAAATCAAAAGGGAGCCAATCGAAATTATAATAACTGTTCAGGTGACAACCAAAATAAGATGATCTATCGACGCCTGAACAGTTTGCTTTGATGCCGGCTGTACAAGTTGGGCCAACATATTTTAGCCAATATATCAGCTGTAAAATATTGGTGCTTGTTTTTCGTGAGATACGTCAATATAACGTCACCTCGCCCAATGATGAGCTGAATGTGAAATTTCAAGAATGAACACAACCATTATATTTAGATACTAACAATGCTACAGTGGTGACCCTCAGCTTGGTGCTTAAATAACAATGTACTTTTAGTACTCGATAATAAAATTAACAGGAAACTGAATTAGACGCCAACGTTTGCACAATGTTTGTGAAAAGCGCCAAGATCCTCTGACGTGTATACAAAAATGATGCCTTGTTTCGCCAACTATTAAGATATATTCTCCACACACAGTATACTGGCCAAGCACCTTGGCCCAACATGTACAAACGCCTTGATGAAAAATTTCGTAGAGCTCACTAAATACTGGTCAAATTTATTTTTAACATGGCAAATCTGGACGCTTTATTGAAAGTCTTTTCATTACTTTGACGGTTTACTTATTGGACAAAACATTACAGTAGCATGATAATTAAAAATACATACATATGTATTCATATTATTTTTATACATGTTCGTCAATTTTACTCTAAAATAAATTAATTAATTAAAATTACGGTGGATGGACAGAATTGAGATTACGGCAGCCAATTTCCGCGATCGATGTATGGGCAGTTGGGGGTCAGACACGAAGAGGTCAATCGCGAAAATGGGCGCCGTATCCACGACCAAGGTGGTGACTCCCGCTCCGGCTCGTTCCTGGTGCAAAGGTTGACTATTACGATTCAGCGAGGCAACGCGGCCAGCATCATGGGCACCTTTGCGCCGAGAACGATGCGGAGTGGGTTGTTTGACGCGACGTAATCGCGAATCTATCTATGTTTTAATATTGATATTTTGTACTTTAATTAATGCTGTTTAAATAAATAAATTTAAAAAATACTTAATATTAATGTTATTTGTTTCAGGTACTAACTACGGTGATATGTATGAACCAACTATAGAGACAGGGTATGAAATTTAAAAATGAAAGCTCCAGCATCACTCCAATCATAGTATATAATTTTCGGATAATACTTTACAGTGCAAAATTTCACATACAAATACATATAGGTATACAGACAGTACCGCGGCAGCCTAGTGATATGGGTAATGGACTGCTGAGACGAGGTCTCGGGTTCGATCCCAGGTTTTACCATGGCACACACCAATGACTTTTTGATGCTTTATCGCATTGATGTATTTATCGCAGACTCGCCACCTATTACATTGGGACCTAAACATAAACTGGCGAAATGTGGGTGCTAGCACCTCTGCCTACCCTTTCGGGGATATAGGCGTGAGTTTATGTTATGTTATGTTATGTTATACAGACAGTCTCGGAACTTTCCCTGTGTGTAGATAAATTTCACAACGCATATAAATGACAACAAATAGGCCCTGCAATATAACCATGGTAATAAAAAATAGTTCATTTCATATTACACGAACGAATATACCTTGCTATCATCAAGTGTTGTCAGTTAAACTATACATATTCAGCCCACTCCTTTAACACATCGGTCCTTAAGCAACGCGCTAGGGAACGCATAAAATATAAGATGGAGATCCTTCACAATTTAGCAGAAGATTTATCGGCGAGCTCGCCGTGATTAAACACAGACCTCACTTTGGAAGTAGGGTGTGGACGATTTGGGAATATTATAAGACTACTAGTTTGTGAACCATCCGTTGTCTCGTGTGTGTGTGGACACCTGATTCGTGCGAAAAAAAAGCCGCTATTGTAACTTTACTTAGTGTCTGTAATGGCGACCCTCTTTCCTGAGACTTTGCATTTAGCTTACTATCAGGCGAGGTGAAGGCAAGTTAGTGTGTCCTAGATAAAAAAAAGCTGTGCAAATTTCGTGTACAAAATACAGACGATGTTTACAGAACAAGATGGAATGAATAAAACCGCCCATTATTTTGTCGCAAAATTAGTTGCCAAGAAAGAATAAAAATGTTTTATGCACCTACGGGTTGCGAAACTCGGTTGCCATCGCGGAAAAAGAATTTTTTATTGGCAACTAGTATCACATAAAGAAAAATAATTCTTTGATAGCAATTAGTAGTTTCCATGGCGGCCGAAGGGGGTACAGTGCACACGCAAAAGGTAACGGACGAATCATCTTTGGAACACTTGTCCATAGCCACATTTCATAGGAATCTATTTTATAGTAGCTCTTGTCATATTCTCGATTTTATTCTACGTGTAAAATTTTACCCAAATCTATCTAACTATTTTTGCATGAATAAACGTAGAAGTAACTAAGTAACAAACAAAATTACTCGTGATTGCTGACTCCTGTCATTTTGATACACGATTCTACATACCTTTAGAGAAAGAAACGCTCATTTTCACATCTCTTAATCCTCGAACAGGTAGACAGGTGTGTATTAACAACCAAATTTCACCAACTATAATATTCAATTTGACATAATAGAGCGCCTTTTGTCGTCACGCGGACACTAGCTGTTATTAAACACAGATATGATAAGATTACTCTACTAAAACCTCTTTTTTATCTCAGTTATTTTGACACATATTTTCACTACAATAAAATTTCCTAAAGCCCAACACAACTCAGATCTTTTAATAATATACCTACGTAATTGCAACATGCAAGAATCCTACTTAAAACTTTATTAAATGTTTCAACCACAGCGGGCTTGTATCCCAAAATTTTCATCAAGGATTTTATCCTTAATTCCGTCTAAAATATGGCCCCTCTACGCCTTACCAACCCTTCTTGAAGCCAAATAGGCTGTAAGAAATTATCGTGGCCTACTACAGCGTACTACTAGAAGTGTAGTAATTAAACTCCCTGGGACTCAAACTTGGGACTTGAGCTGTATGAAGTTCTTTGTCCACCGTTTCGTTACATCTGAATTAAATTCTTAACTTTCTTTGTAGTGACAGTAAAAATGTTAATCTCTGCTTTGTCTATTTTGCTTTTAGAGCAATTTTTTTTGTTTGTTTTTTAGTAGACAATGTTATCAGGAGTTTATAGAGTAAAAGTTTTTAGAGGATGATCGTAAAAAGGTGTTAGAAAGAATGATAGATTTCCTTTTTTGTTTATAACCATAAAGTAGCAATCAAGTATTAGTCCCACTGGTACAAATCACAAAGAAACTATTTGGTGAAAACAGTTTCATTTAAATGTAATTATATTGTAATTACGTTTCATTCTAGCATTTACGTTTTTCCCGACGTTTTAGTTGATTTTTAGCTAACATGTTCACAGAGATAACATTATGGTAATTTCATGGGATGAAAGAAAATTGAAATACAATGCAATAGAATTATTCTGTAGTACCTAGTAAGAAATACCTCTAGAACTAATATCTATGACTAAATCGACACAGAAAAAATATCAGTTAAAATTTTTGTTTTCTCATCATCTCCTCATTTTCGTCACATTTTTAGTAAAATCATAAACCGTAAACGCCAAATCCGATTAATATTTACCGTAATAACTCAAACTGGGCTGTACCCAACCCTTCGTGACGCTAAATCTCCGTTTTTTTGGCCGTCAGACGCAAATCTTAGGGGGTTCTTAAGAAGAAATTAAAAGTAATGCCCGTGAGGACCCTAAAGCCCTATAACGTCCTTTGTGTTGTTAATCAGATGAAATATTTAATTACTCGTTCCTGGTGCTGGCGCTGTCAGGTCTAGCAACCCTTTTTGGGGTCCAAGTCATGAGATATAGCGAGTGAAATACGCTTGCACGCTTGTCATTACACGACTGATTCTAAAATAAATAACAAAGATATAATGTGTGCTCATATGTTCTTTATTTCTAATCATAGTACATACATATAATCACGCCTTTAACCCTGTAGGGTTAGGCAGATGTGATTAACACCCACATTTCACTAATTATTGAATTCGGTCCCACGTAATAGAGGGTGAGCCTATTGCCGTCTTCCGGGCACTGTTGTTGACTCGAGCTATGCATCTGAGACTGAGTCTGGGCTGTATATATCTGTCTGATGTCAAACAGCCCTATCCCTTAGACGCCTTGTACAACACCGCATGGGAAGAGATGGGGTAGTCAAATTCTACTCTGCCGGGAACCACTGTTATATCTTATTGACGTCAATACTACTTAACCTCAGTTTACCACCGCCTCCTAGGCGCTAATGGATAAGAAGCGGCGTAACAAACTGCCACAAACAAACATTCAGGCCTATAATTTGGGAAATTTATATTATATTCAAAGTTCACAAACTGCATTATATAGTTCTATGTAATAGAACGTAAATTATTTCACTCACTTGTCGTGTTGCTTCAGAAAATTTCTTAATAAAATATCCTAATAATTATAACTTCGCTACATATTTACAATTAAAATCAGAACGTTTGTTTTTACCTCACAAAGCGCATAAGACACTTTACTACAAAACGCATCTAACGCTCTCGCTTCAGCTTATGAACTAACCCGCACCATAACTCATCTAACTGAACTAAATATTTCATTCAATGCACACCCATCCTCCCGTCTTCACCCGCTTTATTAAGCCTATTTTTTTAATTTTCTTCAAGATAATGATTCGATTTTTTAGTACGATACCGTTTACGATTCGCATCTCGATTGTTCTCATTCTATTTCGATTCAATGGCTGCGGTTGGGGGCCGGCTCATTTGAATAATCGAGTAATTGCGATGTGGTTTAACGATTACGTAATGTTTTAATTCGATTAATTGATTTTGCGTGTGCAGGTGACTAAGTGAATTGTTATTGGTTGAATTTGTGAATTTGATTTCCTTTTCTATTATTGATTTATTTTATTATCACATTATGCATTTAGTTTTCAGTAACTTTTTTTATAAAATCATTCCTGTTTTGCAATTCCGTTAGTGAGCATGTGTATAATTTTATACAAATAGTTAACACATTGATAATCGAGAACATGCTTGACTACTTTTAAGACTAAGGTAGCATTTAAGGTAAGCGGTTACCGTACTCGAGCGATATCACCTGCAGATATATGGTATAGAGAAAATAATGTTCTAATCTCAGCTATGTTGATTTACTTTATGATTGTTTTACCATACTCAAAGTCTCACAGCCATAATATCATCATTGTCCATACAGCGACTGCGGAGTATGTCTACTCTTATTACTTTGGAGCCCGAGTTGTGTTTGATTGATATCTGTGTGATGATCTGTGGAGAAAGAATACAAGTATCACCACCCCATCTCATCCGAAGGGTGTCTTAAAAGGCGACTAACGGAAAAATAAGCGGCCGATATCACTGCTAGAGATGGAAAACTCAAAATAAAACCCTGTTCCAACCCGTCTATCTGCTAGAAATTGTGCTAGGGACTTGTTTGTTGTATAGCCCGTGCACCGTCTACCAGGTAGCAGGTGGTCTAGCAGGTCTCAAGGATATCATTAGGGTCCTGTACACCCACTGCCATATGACAAATATTAGGGTGGGGGGAATCTTACGTTATTTTATCATAAAGCTGAAGAGTTTGTTAGTTTGAGCGAGCTTATCTCAGGGAATACTAGTTTGAATTAGAAAGTTCTATTTGTGTTGAACAGCCCATTTATCGACGAAGGTTATAGGCTAAAAATCATCACGCTATTACTCAAGGGAGCGGAGCAGTGATCGTGAATGTCAAGAAATCTGACAGATTTACATACATTATTTGAACTCTAAACCGGCTCAAATACGTGATTTGAGGTTTTAAAATATGGCACGAAAAAACTCTGGCAGGTCGGCTAGTCATTAATAATAAACGTTAATATCACGCTAAATATTTCAATTCTAATATCATTACTCTAAAGTAAGCGAGGAGTGAATTAATGATATTATTGTGCATATATCAACGTTGTCTTGTATAAATCTCTGCTCCGCCCCGGAGTAATCTGTCTAAACTACATAAACGAATTATGAAAGTACGTTCGCCATGTATCCGAGATTACGCAGGATTCGTCCTACTAATATTTCATAAAGTAAATACAGATATGAGTATATTGTTATACTGGTTTTTAGGTAGAATATTTTGAATTTTGATTGCCTCGTGGTTCCCGGCAAGGTATAATTTGAGCCTTGCCGGGAACCACGCACCCATCAACCAAGCGTGCAAGAAAGGTGTCGTACAAGGCGACTAAGGGATAGGGCTGTTTAACATCAGGCAGATATATACAGCCCAGACTCAGCCTCAGATGCATGGCTTGAGTCAACAATAGTGCCCGGAATACGGCAATAGGCTCACCCCCTATTACGTTGGACCGAGTAAAATTATTGGTGAAATGTGGGTGGTAATTCACCTCTGCCTAACCCTCCAGGGATAAAGGAGAAATTATATGTATGTATATCTATGTATTTTGAATGTTTTTTGGAGGTACAGGCTCTCGAATATTACTGTGCACTCAAAAAATTACAAACCATGTATCATTATTTTTATAATCTTGGGAGAATCTCTAAGATAAATTCTATAACGTTAATGGGATATAACGCGATCATGGTATGGGTACAATAGGTATATACATGATAGTATACAGTACGTTAAAATTATTATCTATATATTATGAAACGCGACTGTTTAAAAGTTAATAAAACCAAGTTATTACAAAAAAGAAAATTAACATTTTTGATCAATGTTTATATTATTTTAGGTAAAGTTTTAGAGCTAAGGTGGACAGTAACTTAGAATTTGTTAAATTAAATTGTTTTTGTATGTTAAATTACCGATGGAACAAACGCGACCAGCTAGCGATCGTTCCATCGGTAGTAAAATAACCGCATGCTGTACTTGAGGATCACAAATTAGGTATAATGAACTCATGCGTAGAATAGGTCACAGAATATGTTCTGTAACCTATTCTATCTTAACCAGTACAAGAATGTTTAATGCGCGACACAGAATCGGAAGAGAATGAGAAACAGAAAAACAAATAAGTATCTGTAAATCTTGCTAAATTCTACTTCTAATGTGAGAAGATTTGTCACATGGAGTTGTATATGGCTAAAGGTAACCAAAACCATGAAACCATGTACTGGTTTGACATCTTGACAGTTTAAAAAAAAATGTCTCAAAACTTCCAAAGACATGTCCACCGTACTGAAACATCGCAAGTCGTGACGTCACAAGGCGAAACTCTTGATGTATAACATTAAGTAGAATTCTCTCAGAAAACGACATTTTTCCCCGTTTCTCGGTTTATCTTTCATAAAGTCCAATGGAAAATTTACTCTTGCCGGTACTTTTAATAAGGAAAAACTCAGTGTGTTGATTCAGAAATGGCGGGAAATGTAGACTTAAAATAGGCGAAATATGTGATTTTAGAAGAAATAGAATATTTTTAAGTTGTATATTTTAGGGTTTCTTAACCAAAGATTGGAAACAGAACTAAGATTCAAGAGATGGCCCGTCTATCTGTCTGTATGAGACAGGTAATATAGTGTCTAATGTTATATAGATAATGGTACGAAACCCATCTTCCGTGAGTCTGACTCTAATTTGGCCGGTTATTATACACGCAGATCAAATTGAGCAGCTCTTGATTAAGAAGTAACCTACGCGACGGTACGCAAATACCGTCGTGTCCTGCGTCTGTAAAATAAATTCACAATTCCACTTCGGTCCCGCATATTTTATCAAAAAGCAATGCTTAAATTTCACATAAATCACACTCTCTTACTGCACTGTAAATTATTCGTGGTCCGGGAGAATTAAATTTAATCTCCTAAACCCCAATGTAGTGGTCAAGGCGATAAACCTTTCGCATGTAAATCTTGGCAAATGGTTGGCAGATATGCAATGATTTGCTACTGTGCTGTAGAAAGATTCTTTCTATAGGATATGCATATTTTTTTAATATTTTTATAGCACACATCAATATGCCTTCAATTCGCCTGAAAGTAAGCTGAAGTGATGGTAATGATGACTGTAGGAAGAAGCAAAAACGTGTCCTGGTTCTTTTTCTAATTCCTAGATTATAGTGCGGAAGAAGAGTCACCGCACCGTATGCGAGAGACATCTAAGTACACCTTTTGTATAGAAAATGAAAGTTTGTGGGACTAATTGGAAGATCTCATTAGAACATTGCATATGTTAGAGATGGTAAAAGACTGCCAAAAACGCAATATCTCTATACATCTGCAATGGCTGGAGGGTATTGGTGACCTCAGTATTCCCAATAATGCGGACCTGCATAGGACAACACGTGCAGGGCTTAGATATCACCCGCACACGGTGCAGAATATCCGATCAAGAACCAAGCGGTTCGGTGACTATTTTCATTGTCACACCATTAAGGCCTGAAATTCATTACCAGCTCACGTGTTTCCTTCTTCCTACAGTCCCGGGTCCTTTAAGCGGGGCGTGAAAAAGCACATGATGAGGCCGTCACCATTGTATGGTGAGCCTCTTTTCTGAGACTTTGCCTTCAGTTTAGCATCAGGCAAGGCTAAGTCTAATTGTCGTGTTCTATATTAAAAAAAATGAAACGATTCTTCCTTTCCTAATTAGCATTCACTATTCTTTACGCATATCTTCCTTCTCGGAAATGCTGAAATATTTTAGTAGATACTAGAAAAATGCAGGATCGATACTCTTGCACCGTTATCGTGTGCCATCCGTCTGTTACCTGGCAATCGTTAAATTCATCACTCGACGTATTTTTTATGCTTTACGCGCTTATAAATCGCTGACGTTTCACGCGCGACGACGCGTCTTTGTTTGGTCGCACTTCAATAATAGAAAAAAAAAGAAATAAACTAAAGTAAAGTTTATTTACTTATTTCACAAAATATATTTATAAACCGATATCAATATACAAGAAACATAGTTTTTACACAAGTGAATAAATGTTAAAATTAATGAAGCGGCACACGAAATGGCAACAGTATTCGGCCAAATAGTGGTTTAATATGTGAACAATAAGTAGACGAATTAGTGTCGCATTGATAGGTCAATCTGTTGATGAGTCTTGAAGATCTTGGTGAGGCTCTCATACATACATACACACCTTTTTAGACGCAGAGACAACAGCCCACCTTTACCATCCTTACACACTTCACGAGCTTCCCGTCATTAAATCTTTCATGCAAACCCGCATTTCCATTAAAATAATACAAACATTTACGAGAGCCGTATTTACCATACAGATAGTTGGCATAAAATCGCTCTCACTGAGCCCCTACCCACATATTTATGTAAAAGCTTTATGAGTCAATCCACTGAGTTACGTTTGTTGTTATTATGCGTTTCGTTTTTATGTCACTTTCATTTTGGCAACAGGCACGGAATCAACTATTTTCGGTTGATCGTAAAACGGAACGCAACCGTCGGTGTCGCATTGAATTTTATGTGAATTAAGACGTTTATTTAGAATATTGTATGGTTTGTGACCTTTTTATTATATTGTGTTATGTGACCTTTTAGATTTATTGGCGAATAAACATATAAGATTTTCATCCGTGTTTGTTTATTGAGATAAAGCGATAAAAAGTGGGGTAACATTGAACGTTGGTGATTTGTGTGGTTGTATGTGATGTTGTAGACTTAAATCTTTTACTTCGGTGACATTTCGTATGATCACCAAGCTTTCTTCGTGCAATTTATATCTTGGGGTGGGCATACACAAAAGCAGTATTTGCTATTCACACAGTAAATTACCAAGAAAAATGTTTGTCGACAAGAGATGTTAAGAAGCACTTTCTTCTTAAAAGCCACGTGGTTCCGGGCAGAGTAGAATTTGGACCTCCCTTTTTTTTTTTTTTTTTTTTTTTTATATAGGACACGCCAACTTGACCTCACCTCGCCTGATGGTAAGCTAAAGGCAAAGTCTCAGGAAAGAGGGTCACCATTACAGACACTAAGTGCTACAATGGTGGCACTCAGCTTGGCGGCCTCATCAGATGCTTTTTCACGCCCCGCTTAAAGGCCCCGGGACTGTAGGAAGAAGGAAACACGTGTGCTGGTAATGAATTCCAGGTCTTGGTGGTGCGGCAAAGAAAAGAGTCTCCGAACCGCTTGGTTCTTGCTCGTATATTCTGCACAGTGTGAGGGTGATATCTAAGGCCTGCACGTGTTGTCCTATGTAGGAAAGGAGATGGTGGGATTAGTTGGAAGAGCTCGTCAGAACACTCACCGTGGTAGAGACGGTAAAATACAGCCAAGGAAGCAATATCTCTACGCATCTGCAAAGGCTCGAGGGTGTTCGTGACCTCAGGGTTCCCAATAATTCGGACCGCGCGTCGCTGCAACCTGTCGAGAGCATCTAGTAGGTATTTCGCGGAGCCATCCCAGAGATGCGAGCAGTATTCCACGCAGGAGCGAATTTGTGTCTTATAGAGAAGACACCGCTGCTCCGGCGTGAAAAAACGTCTCACTTTGTTTAGGAGTCCGAGTTTCCGCGAGGCTGTTTTGATGATGCTCTCGATGTAATTTCTGTTATTCAGTTTGCAGCGAATATCCATGCCTAGGATATAGAGATTGTCCTGCAGTGGAAGTGGCGTGCTCTGAAGAGTGGGAAGGGGAAGGAAAGAAGATACCTTTGCTGTGAACGCACAAGCCTGCGTCTTCTTGGCATTGAACTCGACCATGTTCTCGGAGCCCCATTGAGAAATGTGATTCAAGATCCGGTCCAGTTCAGTGACAAGAAGCTGTCTTTTTTCCACGATATCAGACTGTTTGGCCGCAGGTTGTCCGTGATAACTCCCGTGTACGGTGCTATCGTCTGCATAGCAATGTATGCTGCCGGTGGACAGCATGTCGTTGATATGCAGAAGAAAGAGAGTGGGAGATAATACAGACCCCTGCGGTACGCCAGCATTTATTTGCAAGAACTCCGAAGCCCGTCCATCACAGAGGACGCGGATACGGCGCTCCTGCAGGAAACTAGCAATCCAGTTGCACAGTCTAGGAGGCAGACCAAAGGCTGGTAGCTTGGAGAGAAGCGATTTGTGCCAGACTCTATCGAAAGCTTTGGCGATATCAAGACTAATTGCCAGTGACTCGCCGTGCTTGTCCATAGCCTCACCCCAAAGATGGGTAACGTATGCTAGAAGATCACCCGTTGACCGTTTCGGCCTGAAGCCATATTGCCGGTCATTAATTAAGGAGTGATCCTCTAGGTGACGCATGAGCTGTTTGTTAATGATGTGCTCGAAGACCTTGCACAGCACTGAGGTGACGGCTATGGGTCGATAGTTGGCTGGCTCTGAGCGATCCCCCTTCTTGGGGATCGGCTGTACATTCGCCTCTTTCCAAGCCGAAGGCACTGTACCCGAGCTGTAGGACAGTCGGTACAGCCGCGTAAGCATCGGAGACAACTCCGCTGCACATTTTTGTAAGACCACCGCTGGAATACCATCCGGGCCACTGGCTTTCCGGACATCGAGTGATTGAAGCACCGCACGAACATCGCATTGCCTGATACGTATTTCAGGCATTACGTGGTCACCATTGGGTAGTGTCGGCGGCTGTATACCGCAATCATCGACTCGGGAATTGGCCGCAAAGAGATTTACTAGCATATTGGCTTTCTCTTGCGGTCCATGGGCCAGGGATCCATCAGGGTAGCGCAGCGGTGGCAGCGAAGGCTGACAGAAGTTGGCCTGCACGGCTTTGGCCAGTCGCCAGTATCCACGGCTGCCCGTGGGATGTGCCACTAGCTCTTGACCAAGCCGCGCAATGCGCAGGGCATCCGCTTTGACGTAAGCCCTCTTGCAGACCTTTGTGGCTCTGTTGTACGCCGCCTTGAAGTGGCTCACATTGGGATCGTGCGTGGCACGCGCCCTCACCCAAGCGCGATACGCGGACTGCTTTTGATCAACAGCCCCCGCACACTCGCGCCCGAACCAAGGGCGCACTCCTCGGGCACCGGTGACATCAGTGTACGGAATATAGTATTCCATACCCAGACCGATCTCACCGGCAACAGCAGTAGCACAATCCGAGGGTTTCTTACCTTCAAAGCAGCGTTCAACCCACGGGATGGACGCAAAATAGTTGCGCAGCCCATCCCAATCTGCTGACGAGTAGTGCCAGAGACGCCGCTTCCCCTGCACGGGTCGTGAAGGCGCTATAATTGGCACCTTGGAGCAGACCAGACAGTGGTCGGAATTGCCTAAAGCGGCTTGTACCGAAACACTGTACAGGTCTGGGTGACTCGTCAGCAGAAGGTCTAGCAGAGAGGGTGCTAGGCCCGACCTTCTTGGTATTCTAGTGACCTCGTGTACCAATTGGGTCAGGCCATGCGCCAGAGCAAATGCATGGGCGGCTCTTCCCGCATGGTCTGTTTTGGAGGAGCCCAACCAGGTTTCGTGGTGGGCGTTAAAGTCCCCCAAAAATACCACTTCGGCGTTCGGAAACCGTTCCTGCGCATCATCTGCCGCCTGACTCAGATATTCAAAGAGTCGAGTTGTCTCAGCATCTCCTGTATGGGAACGGTAGAGGCACACATAGATCTGACTCGTAGAGCCATGGTCTACGTGTACCCATAGGGTTGAAAAGGATGGGTCCTCAAGGCAGCGCAAACGGCGACAACAAACATCCGCCCTAACAAACACGCACACCCCGGCTTTTGCACGGAAATTTTCCTCGATAACATAGCCGGGGTAAAGCAAGTAGGTCGTGTCATCAGGGCGGCCTATTTGTGTCTCCGTGAGAAAGAGCATATCTGGTTTCGCCGTCTCAAGGTGTTGGTGGACGGCGTTGAGGTTCGCATGGAGTCCACAGATGTTAGTGGACTCCACCTCAAATAGCGAGCTTGTGGGAGTCTGTAGAGCCGCTGTGTTGCCCAATACTCTTAAATGCGCTGCCATGATGAAAAGGAGAAAAGGGCGTGAAAAAAAGAGGTGATTGTCGTCGCAGCACCGCGTGACAAAGTGCGGGATATTGGTTTTGTCTATGATTATGAGGCATGGCGTGAGCCGACACGCCGTACGGAAGGGCCCCCGTACCCCCCCGAATATGGTCGCCTGGCCCCCACTTCCGGTCACCAACCGGCACGACGAGCCATACCGGGATTATGCGCGGTCTGGTGAGGCAGCCTTCCAGGGTGGTTAGTCCCAGTTGGGCCTCTGTACTATACCGCGGGCGGCCAGCGGCACCACCGTTTCTACGGGTCTCCCTGACCGGCGCGTCGCCCCGCACCATCCTCACTAGACTACGCCAAGACCCACTGGTCCCACTAGTGCTGCAACCACCATCACCCCTACCCGGCTATGCATTTGCTGATCCCTGAACGCAATCCAACCGAAATTGAATTACTATGAAGGGTTTTTCGCAATATTGCACGGTGGTACCAACCCGGTCGAAATTTGTGACAAATTTGTGCCGTCAAATCTCTACCACCAGTGTTCCCTATCTCTTCCCATGCGGTGTCGTATAAGGCGACTAAGAGGTAGGGCTGTTTAACATCAGACAGATATATACAGCCGAAGCTCCGTCTCAGATGCATGGCTCGAGTCAACAATAGTGCCCAGACGACGGCAATAGGCCGAATTTTATGATTGGTGAAATGTTGGTGTTAATTCACCTCTGCTTAACCCTCCAGGGATGAAGGCGTGATTATGTGTATGTTTGTCTTCTTAAATGTGGAGCATCAAAGCAATATTTGCTGTGTGTGCAGTAAATGCTGATTCTGCACACACTGAAGGGAGTAACTTTAATTATTTACCACTCATCTTGTTTTTAATTTCACTGAACACTTATTATTAGTAATCACTTAATAGGGGGTGAGCCTATTGTCGTATTTCGGGCAATGTTGTTGACTCGAGCCATGCATCTGAGGTTGAGTCTGGGCTGTATATATCTGTCCGATGTTAAACAGCCCTATCCCTTAGTTGCCTTGTACGACACCACATGGGAAGAGATGGGGTGGTCCAAATTCTACTCTGCCGGGAACCACGCGGCCTTTTCAATAATTTGCTCGCGTGGAATTCTGATCCCGTTCCCGCAACCCTTTCCAAGATTCTATGGAAATTATTCCTGGGATAGAATATAGCTTATGTGTTATTCCAGACTACAATTAATCTCTGTAAAAAATGACGGTTAGATCCATTCAGCCGGTCGAGCGTTATTTAGTAATAAACATCCAAACATAGCCACAAACATTCAGGTTTATAATATTAGTAGGATATCAAAATCACCATGCCCCAATCCCATCTCTATCGTGATCAAAACAATAAATCGTGTGTTCGTCAAAGTTCGTTGTGAGTCGGTGCGATTAACTCATAAATGAGCCTGGGAGGCCCCTCCTACTGCCGAACATCACGCTAACCCGATATTAAACTTGCGTTGTGAAGTTATTGAGATTGTCATGTGAAGTCCGAAGTTTCGTGCTTAAGTAAACTAATTAAGGTGTGCGAGCTTATCGGGAATCGGTCACGTATTAATAGTACGTACTAAAGTAAGGTCATTGAGGATATCGTATGTAAAGGAGAGGTTACAGGTTAAGTTAAATTTTTTAAACCGCGCCGGTGGCGGTTTCCTTGGATGAGTTGTGGTGTGAGTCTCCACACCCGAGAAGGGCCAGTTTGAGGTGCGAGGGATATGTCTGTCAACCTCACCTCCGGCAACCAATAACGCCCCACAGGCGCCGTGCGTTTTACTCGGTTTGAGTCTGACATAACCTCTCCCACCGGCAAATAAAAATAATATTTTTAGAAAGGAAAAGAAATAATGATCCTACTTCACCTTTTCCTTATGAAGTAGCTTATTTAGGTTTTAACGGAAGCGTCTGCCGTCTGAACACCCAACCCCAACTAGTATTACTAGATACTAAACATATTTTTGTATTCAAAATGGTTACATAACCTAAACCAAAAAAAATCTAACCCAAACCAAAAAATAAATAAAAAAGAATACAAAATATTATATAACCCAAGTATTTTCTTTTAAATATATTTAATATACAGACAGGACCACTTAGCAATAAAAACCGTGAGTATATGAAGGAGCTATCTGACAATCTCAAAATATTGAGATAGTGAACGAAATTCAATCACAGTGTAATCACATAATTTTTGTTTTATTTATTTCTACATAAGTCAATACAGGCAAACCCAAAGCGACAAAGTAGTAACATAATTTATAACATTTTAAAAACATGTCAATAATATTAAATTAATAATGTCCAATTTAAAATAATAATTCCTAATTTAAAATGATCCTTAACAAATAATTCAATTAGTAATTCCAATATTAAGCAATATAATAATTTAATTGGCATAACATTGTATACCTATACAGTTAGAAAACGTCACAGTTATCTGCAAATGAAGCTTTGAAATCCTTGATATTAATATTTTGTCTTGAATTATAAAAGTTATAGTATAGATTTCTTCCAGTTTCTACACATCGATATTAACAGAGCGTGCGTCACTTAATATTCTAAAATCGTGACCAGCCTTTAAAGCATCCAGCTGGGCTTTGACGAGCATTATTCAAAAATATACTCCGTTGTTTCGCGTTTTGAACTTTATGATCGAAAGCACAAAATTCAAAATTGAGTGTGGTCAACGTTTTCTGAGTTTATGTAAGACGCGCACCTGATAACGACAGGGTTTATGACGTCATCAAACCGTTTAAGCTTGTGATGTAGACATATTTCACTCACGAACGAAGTGAAAACATTCGTTTCTAAAATGCGGGTAAACATAAAACCATATATGCCATTTTCATTGTCCATACTCGTATACAATGCGTAAAATATTTCATTTGCATTCACTGTAAATCACTGAGGTCACTGTCACTCTATTTAATTTGAGGTAACTGTCACTGTATTTTAATAGTCTTATGTGAAAGGATTGTAATGCTTACTAAAAAATTTAGTTAAAAATATCATTGTATAATAAATAAGCTGTTTACAGCAAAAATTGTATGTGCAGTAGCATAGTTTTTTAAGTGGTACATCGACATAATTCATACATTTCTGCAACGTTTGTAATGCTGTCTGCTTAACAGCTTCAAATAGTGATTTTGTTGCATTTATTGCTGGTCAAGTATTGTTCTTAAATAGATATATAATTATATTTTTGTCCCGTATCCAAATCATTGCTATTAACCTTATACTTTCTGAATTGGACGTAAATTCATATTGACCATAATAATAGTTATAATACTGCCGTTATAACCAGTACACCCATCTATATAAGACTACTTGCAAGTAGCCTACATTCTCTATCTGTCAGGATTGACGTCAGAATAATATATTGACGTGGAAATAACCATCTTACCTGACAGCTAGGGGTGGTTGTACACGAGTCGAGGCGTGTATTTGTGCCAGAACTGTCATTATAGAAGACGTGGAGGCGGTATTTTATTCATTGGCTTAGAATTGTGGGCGGTACTTCAGTCGTTCAATAAATTTAAAGGGTTATGTCAGAGAATAGATAATAATACTGACATAGTTTATATTCTTGATTAAATATTATTAACTGTTGGTTACCTTTGGAGTTGAATAGGGCCATTTCATCTCTGCCTGTGGGTGTTGTAGAAGGCGACTTAGGTATAAGACTGTTCTCCATCTGAAAGCAAACATACAGCCCTATATACCCCTTTGCCCAATCGGCTTACAGGAGGTAAGCTTACGTGGGACCGATAATCAAAGTGGGCGAAATAGGAGATCCCATTCAAACGAGTTCTGGTCTGCCTACCCTTTCAAAGTTTTATATGTAAATATATACTATAGCTGTTGTCCATGGCTTCACCGACGTAAAACAATGATTCCGTTTCTGAGAATCAGAAGGCCAATTATCGTAATATAAATCTTTTAACAATTCAGTCTAGACCTACTCTCAATTTCCCAAATGTCAATTTGGGTTAGTTGGTTATTGGTAAAAATATCTTATCCAAAACATATGAATACTTTTGTACTCACTGCCTCCCACACAAACCGGAATTATTTGAGGCGGTGATATATTATCTGTAACGACAGGGGTCTGCGGAATTCCGCAGATGTTAAAACACCTTAATGACGAGCGGGTGATCGGCGCGGAAAAATGAAGGTAAATTGATCTCTCGCGGGAATTGGCGCGGGATATATCGGGAATATGTCAGGGGAGATTATCGTGAAGTGTTTCTGAGAGATGAGGAGGCAGTATCAGGTGTCTGTATAAGAGAGATTGGAGTATACTGGATATTTTGTAAAAAAAGGAATAAATTGTTGGGATTTCTTTCTTTTTATTTAAGAAAATCTGTAAATATATAAATTTTAATTGTTATCCTTGTGGAATTCTGATCCCATTTCCACTAGTCATGGGAACCTATTTTTCATACTTATACCCATATTTTTCATACTTATATGTACTTGTATCCTGGGAAAATCATCGAAATCTTAAAATTGAGAACGCACCATTTTTACTACTAGTAACCGAAACGATTAGTATTCCCGTCCAACCAAGCTGAATTGAACCCGAGAACTCTCGATCGTAATCCAATACCATCAAATGTGCTGTAAGGTTGTTTACTACCTCAGTAATATTATACTAAGCCAAAATAGCTTTTACATAGCTATGATAAGCATGTTATTATTGGCAAAATATCTTCCATATCTGAAATTACTAAGCAAAGCAAAATCAATCATGTCGACTGACGGTCATGTCAGTTCACTGGATACCTCGCGACAGATTAAGTGAACCGCTGATGCTACGACGTAGTAATTGCTACGTCGTAGGCGCCTACAGACTGCTACGTCGTAGACAATATGCGTAGGTCTGCGTGTTATATTGTGAATAAGATTAACATGTGGTAATACCTTCCAAACGTGTATAGTGGCATCTATAAACTACTATATTAAAATCAATTACGTCACACAAAACAGTGACGTCATTGATTGTAACTTTCAAACGAGTCATTCATCATCACAATATTAGCCCCGATTATATTCAATGCTTGCAATTTAGAGCCTGAGATTCGCTCTCTGAATCTTTTTTATTGATTTGGCTTACCTTGCTTTTACAGGAGCAACTGGCATATGATCTCCAATCCTGAGGGAAGGCTTGCACTTAACCCTCTTTTGTCAATCAACAGATATTACTTGCAATGGAGTTTGTTGCGTCGTTTCTTCTCCACTAGCGCCTAGGAAGCGGTGGTACTAGTTTTAAGTAGAATTTGATGTCAAAAAGATGTAATTACGTTGAGAAATCAAGAATTTGCATTTGAATTTGCAGATGAGACTTGCTTGGCCCCTGAAAACCTCAGTACAGCACTTACCCCTGCTAGTGAAGTAATTAATACGTTGTTTTTTTAAAACATGGAGATACTTAAATTATTGTAATCGCTAACCCATCTGTAAATCGACCTATGGCACCATTCCTTAACCAATCATCATCATCCACTTGACCACCACTAAGTTATAGGTCATCTTAGCTCCAGAAACAAAGTATGATCCTCAAGATATAGCACAAAAGCTTTTTATCGGTCTATTGGCAACAATGGATTGGGGTCAGAAGCCTTTGTGAGGCTTTGGCTTTGAAGCGGTATTGTTCAGCAACTTTCAAGTGTTTCTTAAGATGGGAAGTTGACTGCTGTGACTATGCGAATTAGTACAGAAGATTTTTAAGATGCTGCATGTAGAATTTATAATAAAGTACGCATTCATAAATACATTAATATTTATACTGAACTGTAATCGAACCCGTGACCGCTGGCTTGGTAGTTGTACGCTCTTTCCAACACGAAACAATATTTATTTGTTAGACACCAGGTAAACAAATACTAAACAAAAATCTTAGATGTTACGTAAGCAGTATAGGGGTGAATTTTGGAAGTATGTGTAGATGTGTAGATGTTTGTGTTGTCTGAGAGATTACAGTTTTGAATAGCATATAGGATAATTTTTGTCGTAGAATGGTAACTGTAGGTCGTGGGAACATGATCATTAATTCACGCGAGCTGAGCCTCGGGCACTACTCTATTAAATTATGAGCTTAGTAACAGGATAAAATACGGTTGACACCAATATATTCTCAATATACGTCAACAAGTGTCAATTCCTATACAACCTCTCATCAATTCACCATAACAATATCTATCAAAAACTTTATCAACGCAATTTCCACATAAAAAGTTGAAGTTTCAAGATGGCGACCCTTGAAGCCAGTGCCACGAAGAAACGTTTGTATGGCGATATATTATGTTGCTTTAACATATGTAACGTATGCTATGTCATAGTTAACATATATATATACAAGAGTTTTTGTGCTGTCTGTGGAAAGACTAAAGGCTTGTCCTGATTGTGTCTTCTACTAACAGCACAGACACTCTGTTCTTACAGGGTCGGTAGTACGGGTGTGACTCCTCTGGTGTTGCACTCGTTCATAGGTAAACCACTTTCCATCAGGTGGACCGTGTACTTATCTGCCACCTAAGTTTTATAAAAAAAAATGTTTGTAATCTACATTCGTTTTGATTGTTGAACAGTTTTTTGTTCTGCTATAAATAAATTACCTACACAGTAAGAACAACAAAACAAATAGTTCTTAAATATTTTAACCTATCCTATAAAACATTTACCCATCAATCCCAGTCTCCGAAGATTCAGAATAGATACATACATTTTCCCACACGTCGTGACGTGACGTAAACACGTGATGATTAATGGGAACTGACGAGAAATGGGGCCGTGGGAAGATAGGGGGAGGGGGGTAGAGTAATCTCCATAAATGATGTCTAATGGGCGTTGAAGACAGAGGGTAATCTAATCCAGGTAGTGAGGCTACTGGGAGATTATAGGCTCGAAGGTAAAGGTAGCATATGCTTTGGTGTAGTGGCGTTTAGGATTATTTAGAAGTATGAAATTTTAGAGCAATTGGTATACTATTAGATTGGAAAAGTTCAAATTCAGTCTTGAATGGTCACTTTTAGCTATCTTATTCGATAGGTAGGAAATAAAACTTCTTTGAGCGGGTTATTTTTGTGATCGTGGTTGCTAAAAAGCAACAGAAATATAATGTAAATTAATCATATAACTCAGAATAAAAAAACAGAATATATGTCTAAACAATCCTGCAGGTTTAGGCGTCAAAGAACTCCTCCCAATCGATGTCATCCGGGAGGGCGGCATTGCCATGTTAAAAGGCAATACGAATCCTTTGCGCAAGGAATAAACCAGCCCTCTGGTCACGGATAGCGTCAATTAAAAATTTAGAAATTTCTCTGAACAAAAGACGGGCACTTAGACCCCATAATCCCAGCGTATCAACCCCAAACGGCTCAAATATTTAATTACCACTTATATTACTATACTCTGAATTAATTGCAATGCATTCACTGTGCGAAATTTTGGAAGTATTTCTAGATGTGTAGGTGTTTGTGTTGTCTGAGAGTTTACACTTTTGAATAGCATATAGGATAATTTTGACCGTAGAATGGTGACTGTAGGGCGTGGGGACGGGATCATTATTTCACGCGAGCTGAGCCTCGGGCACTACTCTATTATATTATGATCTTAGTAACAGGATAAAATACGGTTGACACCAATATATTCTCAATATACCTCAACAAGTGTCAATTCCTATACAACCTTTCATCAATTCACCATAACAATATGTATCAAAAACTTTATCAACGCAATTTCCATATAAAAAGTTGAAGTTTCAAGATGGCGACACTAATCTCTGGCGCCATTCAGGCGACGTCACTTCCGGAAGTTGAGATGGCTCGTTTCCGCCGCCGCGACTTCCGGTCCGCGACAGCCTTTACGGAAAAAAGTGATAACAAACCACATAAATGATTTAGATGTTTTCGGGAACTATTGCTGAAGTTGCTCTTAAAATATCACTCTTGGGAAGAAATATGAATGGGTGGGAAAAAAACATGCTGTATATTACCAACGAATAACAAAATATATATTTTTTTTTATACAACTTAGGTGGCAGACAAGCACATGGTCCACCTGATGGAAAGTGGTTACCATGACCTATGAACGTGTGTAACACCAGTGGAGTCACATCCGTGCTGCCGACCCTGTAAGAACAGAGATTTTGTGCCGTCAGTGTAGAGGACAAAGCAAGACAAGCCTTTGGTCGTCCCACTGACAGCACAAAAACTCTCCAGTGAGCTCTGGCTACCCTACTCACCGCTGGGAACACAACACGAAGTTATTGTAACCGCGTTATTCTGTAGGGCGGAGGTACTTCCCCAGTCGGACTGCTCAATTGGGCGGAAATACCGCCGTGTCCTACCTCCTCAAAAAAAATAATGATTTATTATATTATACTCACGCTAGCATATTCCCAAAAGGGTAATTGCAATTTACAATTGTCTTCCTCTTTATCTTAGTGTTAATCTCAGTCGTATCCGAAGCTTCCACCTCGGTGTCTGGGGTCCGCTTTGCCAGTGTAACTGCAGATTTGGCTAAACTTCAATATTTTTTTATATTATATTTTTTAACTTTGAATGCAACTAGAAATTAACGCGATATATGTAAAATCTTAGAAATTATTTTAATGTTAGATAATTGACAGCCTCCATGGCGAGGCGGTAGTCAACGTGGCCGCTATGCAGGAGGTGCGGATTCGATTCCCGCTCAGTGCAAATATTTGTATACATGTACATAGATTTTTTTTTTTTTATACCACTAAGTTGGCAGACAAGCACACGGCCCACCTGATGGGAAGCGGTTACCGTGGCCTATGGACGTATGCAACACCAGGGGTGTCACACTCGTGCTGCCGACCATGAAGAAACCTTCTGATGCCCCTCTTGAAGAACCCCATATTGTAGGCGCTTGGGAAAACCGCAGCAGGGAGGTCATTCCACAGCTTGAGTGTGCTTTTTAGACTGTTCGTGCCTCAGAGAGCAAGTTAAGCTGTGGGTCCTGGTTGCCATTCAAACATCTACGGCAGTTGGTAATTGGTATTGGAGCCCTAAAACTTCCAACAACTGGTGTTGCTGCAATGCTTCAGTATCGCCTTTGGGTTGTGTTGAGTATGCCAGATAGCAATCGCTTCACGGAAAATATTGAAGTACAGCCAAATCTGCAGCTAAACTGTTAAAGCGGACCCCAGACCCCGAGGTGAAAACTTGGGATGCGACTGGGATTAACGCTAGGATTGAGAAGACATCAGTAGAAAACCGGACCCCAAGGAAGCAAGATTTAAAGCGGCCTTGAACCTTGAAATGATAAGTATTATACAATTTTTTTATACCACTTAGGTGGATGACAAGTACACGGCCTACCTGATGGGCACTGGTTACCGTGACCTATGGACGTGTGCAAAACCAAGGGAGTTCAACAATCAAAATAAATGTAGATTACGAACGAACTGATACCAGATAAGTCACACTCGCGCTACCAACCCTGTAAGCACAAGAGTTTCTGTGTCATCAGTGTGGACAAGCTTTTGGTCTTCCCACTGTCAACACAAAAACTACTCACCGCCGGGTACACAACACTAGGTTATTATGACCACGGTTTTCTATAGAGAGGTACTTCCCCAGTCGGACTGCTCAATTGGATGGAAATACCGTCGTGTCCTACCTCCTATTATTCAAACTATATAAAGATACTAATCATGCAAACTATTACCATGTAGACATAGTTCATAAATACTAACATATGTAAAACAATGCAATACTTACTCACCATATCTTGTTTCTACCAACAAACACATTCTTAATGTCACTTGACAAGTTATACGTCCCGGGATCTCTCTCAGCGCCACTTAAGCCTCCCCCCGACAGGAACTCGGGACCGTTTCCATTAAACCTTAAACCTTGTCACTTTAAGTTTAATCGCAGTCGACGAATGAGAAGAAATTGTGCTAAACATCACGTGTTACTCATTACCTGTGAAGCCTTCGAGAACTTTCTTGTAAATGTGGAACGGTTTAACTTTAAAGGTGGGGACTCACAGCTCTTTATGTTGTGTCGAGAATAGGGTTATTTGCCATACTTAAAATTATATTCAAAAAAAAGAATTTATTTTTTGTTTTAATCTGTCAAAAAATATTGTTTTCATAAATGCTCGCTGGTGCGGAAACTTTTTCTCGATCTAATGTTATTGACATGATTTTATAGTTTAGTAACTAACAACTCGATTAACACTGAAAATAAACTTTAGAAGAAAAATTAACTACTAATTTACGATTTAAAGCTTGTTTTATCAATTCAACGTCAATCATAATTTTATGTAAAAATAAATTGAAATTTTCCAAATTTTTGATGTTTCAATCTTATCATTATTTTAAAATGAAATCAAATCCATAGATAAAAAAATCATTGTACTAATTTTCCTAACTAAACTCGTGTGTCCCACCTCTAACGTAACATCAACAATAAAACATAAAGCGAGCGAACGTGTTCCAAATTTAATAAGTTAGCGCGGGAAAGACTAATGTCATTACTTGAATGTTATTTTAAGAACGAATGAAAGTAACGCACGGTGAACGAATGAAAGTAACTGTTATTGGAACAGTGATTAAGAGTAATACTACTTCTAAACTCAAAGTTGGTATTTTGAGTACTTTATTTCATTGAATTGGTATGTATATAATGCCGTGTCCTCTCGTTAGTGTGAATACATTTACCTGTCATGGTCCCTCACCCCCTTCTGTCCCTGCGTACCTCAGCGCTTCATACGTACTGCAGTAATAATAGCGCAATACGATGTCCATATTGTTACAAACCAATAACACTACTTGATGCCTAATGCATATACATTACCTATCTAGAATATCACACATACTCGTATTATAGCAGATTCGCACTCCAAATAATTGTTTTTTGGCAAACAAAGGAAACATCTTCCTCTTAATTTTACATGATACATTAAGTAAAGGTAAATTTATATTGTGAAAAACACTGGCCACAACAACAGTTGCTCTACAGAGGACATCGTTAGTGCAAGTGTAGGGGTACAGCGAGTAAGAAAGCAAATGTGACATGGACTGGCATTGGGCCCCGCAATCGCAAAACCATACCATGTTTTCGCTGCAACGACGGCCAGCTGTGCTGGGTTTTGTCTGTAGCCAGAGTGGATCTCATGAAGCTCCGGCCGCTTTTTAAGTGGACAGAAGGCTTTTCGGAGCTGTACAGTAGGTGTCGGGGATCTGATCCGTCTCCTGTTTTTACTTATAATGATGATATTGATGATGATGAAGATAAAAATAATGATGTCATATTGACAAGACATGCAAAGAAAAACAAATAAGAGAATAAAGTATTATAATCCTCACAGGACAATGTTTCTTAACCATATTTTTTTAATTTACTTTCACTCTTTACATTGAAAATCGCACAAATATGGGTACTGACACTTCAGCCCACCTCTTCAGGAAATATTCGTGAGTATATTTTGAGATTATGCCTAGCTCTGAACTACATCTAACTTAGTATAATACTTACAAACGTGACACGGTCCTCCACTCAGCAGCCCATTTCCATAGCCATCTGAGTTATATGCCCAGTTAAAAGGTCAATGTGATTTATGAATGGCTATTCTATAAGCCGGTGCTAGGAAAAGTAACCGATCAATACTCGGTATTCGAGTAACGGTATACTCGTATTAGGCTGATATATCTAGATACGTCAAAGTACAGAGTAATAGAGCTAAAGTGATCTGTAAATTATGTGTTTAGTTATTTTTATTGCAGATTGTACATAATACCTTTCACATTGACAATAATTATTGAGTACACAGAGTGCTATCTAGACTCAAATTCTGTGTAGCTTTTAATATGGTTTCTAGAATGCTGATAAACATACTGTAGTACTTTTTTTATTCTATCTACACACATGGTAAGCATAGTTTAACCAGCTTATGTTATGGGATCTAGACTGCGGATAAACATACTTAGATCCTTTTTTCGTATATACATACATATTATACATAGAAATACCCAGACCAATACAAATATACATATACATGCATATTTGCACTGAGTGGAAATCGAACCTGCGCCCCCTACATAGCAGTCGTACGTACTACCGCGCACCACAGAGTCACAGAAAGAGGAATCTATGAATACAATATTACCACAAACAAATCACATGGACCCCAACACCCATAAAATGATATCCCATAAGCCATTTACCTGTACTTGGCACCATCTGCCGACATAATCTACGATAGCTACTTGGGATCACCCAAATGACCTACGATTAGCGCCCTAATGGCCGATCTAATAGCCAATGGCCATAAATAGCCACGTTATGAATTTGTGGCCAATTTATTTATCCATGGCATGTTCATGTGTAATACTGTAAATCATTTTTTTTCTTTATACCGCTTAGGTGGCAGACAAGCACACGGCCCACCTGATGAAAAGCGTTTACAGTGGCCTATGGACGTCTGTAACACCAGAGGAGTCACACTCGCGCTGCAAACCCTGTAAGCACAGAGTTTCTGTGCCTACAGGGTTTGCAGCCTTTAGTCTTCCCACTGACAGTACAAACTCTCCAGTGAACTCTGGCTACCCTGCTCACCACCGGGAACACAACATGAAGCTATTATTGCGGCGGTATTCTGTAGAGCGGAGGTACTTCCCCAGACGGACTGCTCAATTGGACGGAAATACCGCCGTGTCCTACCTCCTACCTATCTCTCTCGGTTAGGGTATACAAACATCTTTCTCTCTCTCTCTCTCTCTCTCTCTCACTTTCTTTCTCAACTTGCTAGCTGATGTATCTGCTATACAATGAACAGTCTCTGTGGCGTGGCTGTTGTGAACGCGGCCACTACGCAGGTTCGTTCCCCGCGCAGTGCAAATATTTGTATGCATGAATATGGGGAATTTGCATTTTTCTGGTCGTCTAGGGCAGTTGTTACGAATAGTTGGAGCCCTGTGAAGTTCGCATATAATAGCATACATATTACATACATATAATCATGCCTTTAGCCCCGGAGGTTTAGCCCGAGGTGAATTAACATCCATATTTCACAAATCATTGAATTCGGTCCTACGTAATGGGGGTGAGCCTATTGCCGTCTTCCGCACTATTGATGACTCAAACCTCAAGTATCTGAGTCTATGTCTGGGCTGTATATATCTGTCTGATGTTAAACAGCCCTATCCCTTAGTCGCCTTGTACGACACCGCATGGGAAGAGATGGGGTGGCCCAAATTCTACTCTGTCGGGAAACATACTACGGACGAGCTTGCATAAAAGATTTAATACCATCCGCACATTACCTATATAGCATCAATGCATCATTAAAAATCTATTATTGTAACATTGCACATATTTTAATTCCTAAAGTTAGTCAACTTTTGAAATCTTTCTCAACCTATACGCCTTTGGAATACACATGTCAAATGTCCTTTGTCGAAATTTAATTGACTTCAGTATAGACGACAAGTATATAAAGATATCTCAGACTTAAGAAAAGTCATTGTGTTTCACTGAAATGGATGAAATCTTACGGGTCTACTGAAAATGGCTTCTCGCCCGATCGGTTTTCTTAGCTGACAATGAAGCTTATAAAAGGCGTAGAAATTGATTCAAATTTTTCGTGAAACCAGTTTATGATATAGGACATATGCTTGGAAATTGACTCTCATTGAGATAGGCTTTGAAATTCAGGGTATAGAAATGTTCTTTAGGTCATTAATATTGTATTTTAATGCTCTTGGCTTTTTACTTAGCTGATTTAGACTAAACTTATCCCGCGAGATCCTTGACCGAATGAATGTTTCGAATCGGGAATCTGATTCTAAAGGTAATTTTTTTATAGACACGAAAGCGTTTGACGTAAAATTTTATATTGTACTAGCTGCGCGCTCTGGTGGCGCCCAGGTGCAATAAAATTATAGCAACTTATGCGTAAACAAACTTTGTCCTGAAAAATCGAAAATCAGCAAAACCCGCAGTTAGACTGAAAAAGGGAACCCAGACTCCGAGGGAGGCAGAGGGGGAAGTTGTACCTATGTATTCCGCTGTGTGTTAATATTACCTCTAAAAATGTGCGCTGTGTTTTTTAAATAAAACATATTTTCTTTCTTTCTTTCATAGGAAATTCAGGTTCGAAATCTGCCCGAATTGATTCAATTTTTTTCTTATCTTAATTAAATTATATAGATTATAGACAATCTATAGGTGAATTGGTCTAGGTGAACAGAACCATCCTCAATCTTCCCTGCTAGTCGACACACCTGCTAAACAACTGATAAGACTCTAACATATACTTTCATCTCAGGGTTGGAAGGCCAGCGGCAGTCGTTCCTAGAAAACCGACATACCAATCAAAACACTCCCATGCTCCAATGTAACGCAACTGGACAATCTCTATGCAGATGATGATTAGCTCACATGTGTGAATGACACCTTTAGGACGGTTACAAACTCTCCCTATCAGGTAAAATATAAGGTACCTATCATAAAAACACACTCCCCTATATATATATGCAAAAAAAACACCGCGAACTCATTTATGAAAGTTGTTTAAAACATAGGACATGAGGCCTATAAACCGCTTATCGCTTACATCAACATCCCTTGAGTCAGCGCGCTTGAAGCTAACGTTAATACCGAGTGTGGTGTGGTCCAAGTTACAAACTGAAGCGATTTATCTTTGATTTTTATTTGGAGCACCAATCCAATGGTATCTTGGGATAGACCTGACTCACTCGCACCTGATTTAGAGTCTAGCTTAGATCAGTTAGCTTTATATAAATACTATCCTTTGTTTGGTGCCTATGTTTGAAGTGCAATTACGACGTTTAGACCATACGACTGAATATAACTTATTTGGCTATGTCGTAACTCGATATGAAAGAAAGAGAGAAAGAAAATGTGTGCTCGCACCTCTCTTTCTCTTGCTCCTAATATACGAAACGTAACTCTTTCTCCTTCTATCGTTACTAACTTACATCTCCCTCTCAACTTTCGTTAACCTCACCCGATCACACTTTTCGTAACACTCTCGTCACACATTCACCAGTTTACGCCCCAAGTCAAGCAGTAAAGATGTTTCACCTCAAAAACTTAGTTTTGTACAAGATTATAACAATATTAGTTGATATCTGAACCGTACAGTAATAAACGTTATACATAGTGCCAAACCGTCCGCACTACTTAGAATTTAAACCCAGATTATTGAAACTTGTCATCCACACCCTCCAATGATCTCGATTAAACAAGAACCTCTCATAAACAAACATGTTATCGCCAATAATAACAATCTCAAGACGCCATTACCTCCGCCGCAGCTGCGCTTAGGTAGCTGACGATAGAATCAAACATTACCTTTGTACCTCCTTTGGACCCTTACTCTGATTGACTAACCGAAACATAACTATACGCGTTCATGTTAGGATCAAGATATGTTTATCGACGACCTTTCGTAATTAATTCTCTTTTTTTTTATACCACTTAGGTAGCAGACAAGCGCACGGCCCACCTGATGGAAAGTGGTTACCGTGGCCTATGGACGTGTGTAACACTAGAGAAGCCGCACTCGCGCTGCCGACCCTGTAAGCACAGAGTCTTTGTGCCATCAGTGCAGAGGACAATGCAGGACAAGCCTTTAGTCATCCCACTGACAGCACAAATTCTTCAGTGAGCTCTGGCTGTCCTACTCACCACTGGGAACACAACACGAAGTTATTATAACCGCGGTATTCTGTAGGGCGGAGGTACTTCCCCAGTCGGACTGCTCAATTGGGCGGAAATACCGCCGTGTCCTACCTCCTATAATCTCTCTATCGCTTTCTTTCGCTTTTAAATATCCGTAATCAGAACGAGAAAGCCTCCGTGGTGTAACAGTGGCGTTCACTAAGTTACGGTGACATAATTTCGATATCGCCAATTGGTTGTGACGTTCAGATGGCAGTCCCTTCATGGAAAGTATCGAAGTTCAATCTCATCACAGGTAGACTGGAAAGCTGACCCCAACTCAGATGGAAAAAGACTCCGAGAATGATGAATCAGAGCGAGAAACACAGCCGATATCACTAACCGCATCCGTCGACACAAATATATATAACGGCGCGTGACATTATTCAATAATGAAAATCAGTTAATTGTTTAGTTGTTTTTTAATCATTGGTAATGTTTCTTTTTTTTTAACGATTAATTAAGAGCGGGTAACTCCGACAGGCAGATGATTGGAGGAACAATCTGGTCCAGAAAAGCTAACAATAGAAAAAAATGGAAGCAGCTGGAAAATGCCTAAAGGTGTCACAGGACACGCTGATCACTGAACCGGGAAACCCGATATATTAGATTTAAGTTAAAACACTTTGTTACATGTTAAGTTATTGTTTAATATCAGCAATAAAGGCTAATAATAATAAAACCCCGAATTGAGTTGCGTCTGTCAAGGCGGGGCGAACATGGTGTCAAGGCGTTCAGTGGTTGACAGACGTTGCACGAGGTGACAATTCGCAAACCCATTGGCTCTAAATCGTTAACTATTATTACAATCCTTAATTGTTTGAGTAATTTAAGTGTCTGTATAATAAAAATAGTGAACAGTCAACGCGCTAGTGTATGTATTTAAACGTTTTCCTGGAGTATGTCGCCCACTATGAATTCCCGTGCTGATGAGGTTACGAATCACCAATCAGATGCAACAGCCCGGCCTCCCAGTTTCCCGTTATATGCATATATCTATCTGCTGCGTATTTCACACTGTTTATGGATGTTACGGAAGAAAGCAATACAGATAAATGCAAAAGGACATCGATAAAATGTGTCTAGACCCTTTGCCGACATATTTAACTTGATTTAGTTCTACTGGCGTTCTATCTTCAAAACTGACGTCTACTTACGTTTCAACTGCGATTAAAACTCGTTGTCAAGCAGAATAGCCCTGTTGGCGGGTAAATCCTTTACTGCAGTGTAGCTTACCACCTAAATGCCTTGACCTAGTGGTATTTACCTGTTGGCCGATTAACCTACATAGTTTATTATGCCGCGAGTGTTTCGGCTGAAAAATGGCCGCTCATCAGCGATAGCCTGTAATGATTAATGCCAGGGGACTGGATCGGGCGCTCGTGTAGATTATTAATCACGAGTTTTGTTCGTAAGTATGTTAAGACTTTTGAAGACAAGGGGCACGACGTTAATAGAATTTAACGATATACGTTTACAACTGTCATAATCGTAATAATTTAGCAATCTCAAAAATGTATTCTTGGATTTATATTACACAGCATTTTTAACAAAATGTATCGCAAGAAATGGCATAAATTCGTGTTATGTGTGAGTGAGTATAGTGTCATAGACAGACAATAGACATAACATAACATAAACACATGCCTATATCCCCGAAGGGGTAGGCAGAGGTGCTAGCACCCACATTTCGTCAGTTTATGCTTAGGTCTCAAAATAATAGGTAGGCCAGCCTATTGCCATTAACTGGGCACTTTTTAATCTGCGATTAATACACATATAACTTCGAAAAGCATCGAAAAGTCATTGGTGTGAGCCATGGTAAAACCTGGGATCGAACCTGAGACCTCGTCTCAGCAGTCCATTACCTATATCACTAGGCTACCGCGGCTGCAGATAATAGTACTAGCGTAATATTGTTTATGTAAACTAGATTTTTCCTAGGAGGTAGGACACGGCGGTATTTCCGCCCAATTGAGCAGTCCGACTTGGGAAGTACCTCCGCCCTTGAGAATACCGCGGGCATAATAACATCGTGTTGTGTTCCCAGTAGTGTGTAGGGTAGCCAAAGCTCACTGGAGAAATTGTGCTGTCAGTGGCAAGACTAAAAGCTTGTCTTGCTTTGTTTTCCACACTGACGGCACAGGAACTCTGAGCGATTGTGGCTCTTCTGGTGTTACACACGTCCATAGGCCACTGTGACCACTTTCTATCAGGTGGGCCGTATGCTTGTCAACCACCTAAGTGGTATAAAAATGAAATGAAAGTTGATGTTTTTGCATTGCGTTGTAGTGCTACTTACAATGTCTCTAGAGTTTGTAAATAGTTTAAGCATTGATTATTCTATTCTTTTCTACATACATACATATAATCACGCCTTTATCCCCGGAGGGTATCATTGAATTCAGTCCCATGTATTGCCGTCTTCCGAGCACTATTGTTGACTCAAGCCATGCATCTGAGGCTGTCTGGGCTATATATATATATATCTGTCTGATGTTAAACAACCCTATCTCTTAGTCGCCTTGTATGATACCGCAAGGGAAGACCATAGCCTACCGGGAAACACCCGGCAAATCTACTCAATCATCATAAAAAATAAATTCTAATAATCTTACCATTTTTTCACGAAACTGCGAAACAAAAAAAAAGCAACTAAGATCAATATCAAAATTATGGAATTCGGCATTCTACGTAAAAACGTAAAATAATAATAAAACTCTTAAACACGAACCCTACGTGTGTAACAAAAGGTCTTCATAATCCTTGGGTATGCCCTCTGACCTCTCGTTATCGCGACCCAGTCCTAATTGGGTGTCGCAAAAAGAAATATTGCCGGCAACCATTACCTATTGGGTGAAACGCTGACCACCATCGCAGAGAAATATTGCTAAGATTTGGTTTAGTATTGGCACTCGGATATAGTGGATATTACATCGAAAGCGATTTTTTTACGTTTGGTATCGATGTTAGAAAGTGGCAACACTTATTAAGTAATAAGACTAAGAAAGTATGTTTGTAAGTTAGTAGTAACTTACTGTAGGAAATATGTACGACAAACATTAGCTTTCATACAGAATTAAATAGAAAATCTCTGGTTGCTTTTTTTTGGGGATAAGGAGGGCAAAAACTATTGTTTGTATATAATTTTACTAAACATAGTTAGTAATTGAGACTGAAAAACATAGTTGCGTGTTGATACACCTCTGCTTAGCCCTTTGGTGACAATTATCTATGTGCCGCAAGTCGTAAAACTTTGTAACAGGCACCACTATAAAATTCAAAATTTATATGAACTAGCGCTGTGTTTCTTTTTTTATGAGTTAAAACGAAACCCCAATTATCAAACTCAAATACTTCCTACTGTATAATGAATGATACATTTTAAATATAATAATGATATTGTAATAATAATTTCTATATGAAAATATCTAAAAATAAACACCGAAACGGTAGCCGTTGAAATAGTAATGCGTTGCGTGTTTCGGGGCTGTAATGGGAAAATCATGAAGCTCGTGTCTACTGCTCAGCGGCAGCCCAATTATCTTGGGCAAATATTTTGTTTTTGTTCATATTTTAATATTAAATGAGACAGTAAACTATATTACTTATTCAGTTTTCTAACTAAATATTTTTATTTATGGCCACTCTTTTTGATGCTGTCACATAGAGAACATTACAAAAAGGTACGTTGCGGCTATACCTTAAGTGTCAAAATTCCTTAACACATGTTTCTAGTGTCTGGGTCTCGATCCTATTTCAAAATTCAAAATTCATTCCTGCGTCTCGATCGAAATTCGAAATTCAAAATTCATTCCCGCTTCAACCAGGAACCGTAATACATTTTTTTTTCAAAACAACTTGTCAGTTGAAATGCACAGGAATCATTGATAAATGCTCTTACTTAATCATTTTATATCATTACTAACTTAACCTGACATAAGTATTGGGAACGCACAAACAAATATCGGTGTTCTTGCACCTATAAATTCTTAAAAAGAACTTTATAATCCCTATCTACATTCTTAAAACTGAAAATATTCCGTACATAAATATACGTGTCCTTATTCCGTACACAGGTGCGTCTCAAAGTATCTTCTCTTATTAAAAATGTATACCGAACGTTGGCGCTAACTTGCGTATATTCAGAAAATTACCGTTGCTCACCGTTCTTACCGCTGCTTACCACCTACAGCTACTGATGTGTGGCAGCGTGTAAATAATGTGAGAGATGGATGTTTATCGAAGTGAATTTTGAAGAAAAATTGCTGATATTTGCACCGCGATTATACTTACCTTTGCGGGTTCATATTTTTCACGCGGAAAATGCTTCGCTACACAAACATAATGAGTTAATAAGTTTTTAAGGGAGAGATTGTATCATATACTGATATATTGTAATACATAAAGTGGTAAATATGTGTTTGTCTATTTTCTGTAATGAAGCTCTATTAAAGATATATATATAGTAATTGCTCTTGTGGACGAAAGATTCCAATGAGCCAATTACTAAGTAAGTACTTACATTGGTTTTTCTTTCTTTTTATTTGAGACAATTTAAAGTTAATAATTTTCAATGAGTACCTAGTAACTAAACGCAATGTAAGTATTATTAGAGTAATCACTTTGTTTCTACAAGATGGTGTCCAGTATAATGAAAAATTTGCACGCCGCATACGAAACTTAAATTTACCGAATCGAACATTTCTGTTGGCACAATCTTATTATGTTCAAAATAGTTTTTTTACGGAGGTATGATACGGCGGTATTACCGTCCTTATTGAGCAGTCCGACTGGGGAAGTACCTCCACTCTACAGAATACCGCGGCCATAATAACCTCGTGTTGTGTTCACGACGATGAGTAGAGAGTTTTTGTGCTGTCAGTGGGAAGACCAAAGGCTTGTCCTGCTTTGTCTTCTACACTGACAGCACAGAAACTCTGTTTTTGCAGGGTCAGCACCACGTATGTGGCGCCTCTGGTGTTGTATACTTCCATAGGTTACGGAAACCTCTTGACATCAGGTGAGACCGCCTAGGTAGTATAAAAAACATATATTTTTTCATGGATTTTGCCACTTCTTTGACCAAACCACACACCACAGACTTACAGTCCGTGTGAAAATTCAAGACCTGCCTCGAAATTAAAATCTAAGATTTAATTACAATCATACAATTCCACATTTTATATAGCAGAAAAATAATTTTCATAATAAAAACAATTCACAGTCACTTTTTAATAGCAATCTCGTTTAAAAACAAATTAAGGAATTTAAAAAGCGAATTTTTTCTGTTCCTTATTTAAAATTCCATTTTTTTTTATTGTCACTAGCCAGCTTCATTTAAATATACTGGCAGCACCGGCGGCTCTTAACTGCTATCCAATGAGTTATTATTTAGACGTTAGCAGGCACACTGAGCGACCAGCGACAATATGAGCCATGCGTAGAGGCGCGCGGCGAGAATGTAATCCTGTGCTTAGGTAAATACATTGACGTTGCTGATTGGTCCAAGTTATGAGCGATCAAACTTTCTTGTAAATTATAGTTAATTTACAAGAAAGTTTGATCTTACTAGATTTAAAATCTATTTAGGTGTGTTAAAGGAATCCGCCCCATCAATATGCTAACTTCAACAGTAAATATTCGTAGCTATCTGACTGCGATATTAATAAAAATACGGGCAGTTACAATGAACGCCAAAAATTTTGAAAAACCTACTTTTTTGAAAAATATTCTTTTAAAACATAAAGGTATGTTCATTTTCTGGTCATTCGATTGCGCGGACGGCTAATGAGTGAATGGAATCTCGAATTCAAATTCCAAATCTAAGCCCGTGTTATCCTTATGTTTCTTGATAATCAATTTTTCTCGATGTTGGTTCTAAGTACAAACCTGCAACTACTTCCAGAATGTTTTACCAGTTACTCTATCAATTAAATCTACTTCATGTATAGTGTTGATCTACAATCATAAGTAGCTATGCATTTACCTATTCAAAATTGCTATCATTTATAACTTACACCACACCATGAAATCCGAACGTACGGACCGCAGGTTTTAATAGATAAGATTTACGAGCACTCATCTGGTCAAGGGTTGAACGCGACGTAATTTGTCGCGATAGGGGAGCACCAGCCGTCGGCCAACTGCCTGGCCAGGCCGACTGGACGCCATATATATGGATATGCAGTTTTAAAAAAGCCGTAATTGTTTAACGTGCTTTTGATATGTCTGTCCGAAAAAACACAAAGGGCCATAGCGGTTCTTTGTTTTGTGAAATGCAACTGCAGACAAAAATAGCTTTAGGGTGACATGACCCCAGTAGGGTACAGAATAGTGTAGTTATTGTTGCTTTGTAATGGTTATATTGTTGGTGGATTACGGCTTTGAACTTAACTTACTACTCTGATAATACTAAAGCCACGTGGTTCTCGGCAGAGTAGAATTTGGGCCACCCCATCTTTTCCCATGCGATGTCGTACAAGGTGACTAAGGGATAGAAATGCTTTACATCAGACAGATATATACTCGTACAGCTGACTCAGGCACAGATACAAGCCTCGAGTCAACAATAGTGCCTGGAAGACAGCAATAGGCTCAGCCCTTATTACGTGGGGCCGAAAACAATGATTGGCGAAACGTGGGTGTTAATTCACCTTTTCCACCCATCGGGGATAAAGGTGTGATTATATGTATGTTTGTTTAATACTTAAAATAGGTGTTATCTTGGACTTTTAAGGTCTTTTTACGGCTTTACGTATTTTCCAAGACACGGGTAGGTCTCTATAACGTTATGAATGATTGGTCACCCATCCCGAGACCCTTGCAATGTGTTAAACTACTCAGTTGCCACTAAACCACTAGAGAAATTGGCGACACTCACATAATAACAAGGTTGATTTATTATATTCCGTGACAAAAGGTAGGTACCAATAGCAATCTAATCACACTTTACATAAACTATTAAGAAACTATACATTCAAATTAAGCTACACGCCCAATTGTATATTAATTTATTACATTGGTAATGTTAATCAAATGATAAAACCATTAATTAAAGTATCCCAGACCAAAAAATTGTTTCCCGAAAATTCCTTTACGAGCAGAATTTAATCTATTTTTGAAACAAAAGCATGTGGATATTAATCAAAAATAGAACACACCTCGGTCGATACTGTCGTGACTGGCCGCAGTAAAACATTGCCCGTGTTAAAAACACCGACGAAAAAAACAAAACATTAAATTACACTGTAATAAGCCTCGGACTAAGTTGATCGACCCCCGAATGTTGCCAGCTTAGAATATATACCACGTGGGAAATACGCGAAAAAGGTTCAATTGCTTTCCTCGAAATAAAATTTGGGTGATTAATTTTATTTACGCAGAAGTAGCTTGGTGATTTAGTTAATTTACGTTTTTTTTATTTAAATTAAGAATACTACGATGAATTGGCAAGTTAATATACCATTGGGAACTATTTTGTCTATTTTTTAAATAAAAGTACAAAAGTACGTTTTTACATAACAAAATACGAATTATTCTTTTCAATAAACCAAATATAGGGCCCTATTCCAATGACCTCAACCATATGTAGGCACACCATGGCGGATATATGCCATATTAATAGGGCAATTATAAGTAAACATTATTTCTAACATGGAAGTAAGGTAGGAAATTCAAGTAGCCAATCTTATAGGTGTTTAGGTTTCCATACAGTGCACACAATCCTTTTTTTTTTTTACGTGCGCAAAATCCCCACGGAGACCTCCCCACTGGAGCCTGTGGAGGAGGTTATGTCGGACTCGAACCGACTAAAACGCACGCCGCCTGTGGGTCGCTTTGGTTGCCGAAGGTGAGGTTGACAGGCATATCCCTCGCACCCCGGCCGACCCAGGGCCATCTCTCACGATCTGGCCCTCTTCTCGGGTGTGGGGACTACAGAGTCCCCAACTCGTCCCCGGAAACGGGGAGGCGCGCTACTGTCGCGGCCTGCTTCTACCAGGGTGATAGGCGGCTCCACCTGTCACCCCCAGGCCGAGTGCACACATATCCTAGCGTTAATTAATCCCAGTCACATCCAAACCTGTCAACCGCGGAGTCTGAAGTCCGGTTTTTCTTGCTTGGTCTTCATAGTTAAATTTATGTATAAAAGAGTCTTTTACTACAGCCGCGTGGTTCCCTGCAGAGTATAATTTGGACCACCCCATCACTTTCCATGTGGTGTCGTAAAAGGCGACTAAGGGATAGGGCTGTTTAACATCGGACAGATATATACAGCCCAGACTCAGCCTCAGATGCATGGCTCAAGTCAACAATAGTGCCCGAAATACGGCAATAGGCTCACCCCCTATTACGTGGAACCGAATACAATTATTGATGAAATGTGGGTGATAATTCACCTCTGCCTAACCCTCCGGGGATAAAGGCGTGATTATATGTATGTATGTTTACTACATAATACTCACCAATAAAAAAATCATGCATTAACATTAAAACGTCTAATAAAAGTGCTTGCTTCAAAAAAAATCGTTTGACATCACAAAAGGTACATAGAATTCATTCTATTCATTATTATTGAAAAGTTTCATGTTCCACTATTTGAATGAAATTTTCGTTTTATTTGAAAAGGTTCTTTATGGAAAAAATTAATAGCAGATTCTTTTCCAACTGCGGAAATAGCATTTTCTTTCTCAAGAATGGTTATTATTAATACGGCTTTAGCGTAGAAAAACTTCAACAGTTGTGGAGTACCAACCATCTTGCTAAATATTGTAACAGTATTTTTTTTTGTATACCACTTATGTGGCAGACAAGCACACAGCCCACCTAATGGAAAGTGGTTACCGTGGCCTATGGACGTTTGTAACACCGGAAGAGTCACAGACGCGCTGCCAACCCTGTAAGTACAGAGTTTCTGTACCGTCAGTGTAGAAGACAAAGCAGGACAAGCCTTTAGTCTTCCCACTGACAGCACAAATTCTCCAGTGAGCTCTGGCTACCCTACTCACCGCTGGGAACACAACACAAAGTTATTATAGTCGCGGTATTCTGTAGGGCGGAGGTACTTCCCCAGTCGGACTGCTCAATTGGGCGGAAATACCGCCGTGTCCTACCTACCTCCTTGTACCTTATACTGTATTTGAGTATGAATATTTGTTCCTCAATCACCACAATTACGTTTCACTGATGAACTTTGAAACAGGAGCAAATTGAAATAACACTAGTTATGATTTTTATCCCTAGAATAAGTTCCTATAGGTAAGTTGCGTGAACAGGGTAAAAAATCCACCGCGGGCTATAAGCTAGTAAAAACATCACAAAATATTAGTTTTAAAAAAAGAAAACCGATTTCAAAAACAAAGAAATTACAAAAAAAACACTGAATTGCAAAAGACAAAAATACGCACAGGACTTTTTTGATGAAGTTGGTGCTAAGCCAAATAGGGATTAAGAAAGTATCAAGGGCAGTTCCACCTTCTCATTAAAAAGGAGCAATGTCGTTAAAAGTAAACATAATAAATAACAGATCTGCTCATCATGGCAACAATGCCACACCACAGCATCTAATCTCAGAAATTAATCAAGGAATTGCAATTTTAATACTTAATCCTAGGCAGTATTACAATTTTACATTACAAAGGCCGGCTCGGAGTTCTTCAGTCTTAGAAATAATTTTGGGAAGAAAATTTCCCGAAATGATTTCAACCCTCTTAATGATTAATACTCCTCGGAGGGTTAGGATTATGGTATTAGGGGAAACATGAAGATTATAGGGTTACAGTAAATATCTTCGTTTAGTAATTTGAGTTGGTCAATTAAATATTTTCGTTAGAATATTTAATACCCATTCCGTAATTACGAGGCCCTCTATCCTTACCTGGTTTTACTCATGAAGGTTTTCCTCTCGGGAATAAGGAAGGGTGAATTGTCTGCAGTCGCACCCATAAAAGTCTTAAAAATATGCAATACAAACAACACACAATTCAATAATTTCAAATGTTTTTAGTAGAAATAAAATATATTACCTAATACAACAATTACTGGACTTATTACTACATTCTGAAAGCTTATTTTAAATCAGAATTAACTGAAAACAAGATCCATTTTTTATGTCACTTAGTTTTATGCCGCTTGGGTGGCAGACAAGCATGCAGCCCACCTGATAGAAAGTGCAATCGTGGCCTATTATAGACGTGTGCTTCACCGGGGAAGTCACACTCGTACTACCTATTTTCTTTCTCGCTACAATTCTGGAAGCTAAAATAATCTTACAAATTATAAGCTGGTAGATACGCTGACAAACGAGATCAAAATAAAATACATTCAAAAATGGAATATGACGTTTAAACTAATATTGCCATACTAAAAAAACAACATCCATATTTCTTCACTTTCGTCATTTGACAGTTACGTACTCTCGCGAACGGACGTCTACTAATGAAGTGGCTTCAAGCGCATTATCTCCGTCCCTTTCTAACTGCAGGCTAATGTGGTTGTCTATCTCGCACTCTGAATATGCAAATGTCGCTCGCCAGTTTGATCCGTCTGCATAATGAAGTGTTTTGTAAGATCGTTTGTCTTCTGTAAAAAGAAGTGTTGTGACAGGTGGCTTTTAGTTAATTATGGTATTGTTTTGGTATGTTTGCGAATGAAGTGTACTTTTTTGGTATAGAACATACCTATCGAATATTCCCTCTTAGGGAGAAGAAGTAATTACATTCGTTTGAATTTTAGATGACGGAGTCCGCTCTCCCACTTCCCTTTCCATTATTTTGGTTGTTATGGGAGCGACTGCCCTCTGACCCTACAACCCCGAGAGGAAAGTTTTTGTCAGAGCCTCTACAGTCTACAGTACACCGGCTTACAAGCAGGCTAGTGTGGACACCAAAGATCTTGATAGACAAAAAAATTCCAATGTTTCCAATTTTATTGAAATAAATTTTGAACATATGTTATACAACCTAAAACTTTAAAGCATTAATTCTGAAATGGTTTCAGTGGAATTGAATTAATGCTTTTTCACCTTCCCAAAAAATAATATAATATCCATAATACAAAAAAATAACAAGCAAAATATAGTTCACCCAACACAAAAGTTTTCGAACTAACAACAAAAAGTACCTCACCAACTAAATAAAGCTGCAATAATGAGGGTATATCGCGAAGTTCGTTCAACTGACACTAAACGCACTAAAGATGCCGAAGTGAGTTCAACCTGACACTAAACTTTTAGTTATTCGGGACACGCACAAGTTAGTAACTTGGTAGACGTCGTTATGATAACCGCTATTGAAAACATTATGCATCGCTTTCAAAGTTACTTGTCTTATGAGGTAAGGAGCTAAAGTGTTGAGTCTGCAGTGTATGTTTTGATTATTACAAGTTTAGTTTAACCTCTGTTCAGGTTAAAGTTTAAATACTCTTGAGTATTAAGTACCTACAGGCTGTTAAGCTATCAGACAAGGATGTTAGTTGGTACTTGATATTGTGAAGCAAATTCGGATGAGAAGCATTGAACTTTAAATAGGTAATAATTAAAAGTATAACATGACTAACTAATAATGTTTCTTGTTACAGAATGGAAGAGACTGTGCGATCTCTACTGCAATACAAAAGCCGTGTGGAAACTCTGAAACAGGAGAAGGCGTCCTTATCATCAGCCCTTGAAGTAAGTAATTTTTTATAACATGTATATTTTATAACATATTCTGTGTACCACTTTACTATATAACTCTGTCGGTTCAGATATTATAATATACAGAAAAAATATACGCAATTACTTATAAAATTTATACAAATCAATACTAGCTATACAATATATACAAAAATGAAATAGAGAAAAAGGGGGAAACTGCAACTTTAGGCATCGAAGAATTTCTCTCGAATCTTCCTCGATAATATTCCTAAAAGTTATTAAAATTTCATAGGTTATAATCTAGCATTCATATTGAAATAAATAATAGTCTAGATGTATATTATAGTTCATAAATCAATTAATATCAATCGTGGGGTTTAATACATATCTCAAAGGATTTCGAATTGTGCAAATCTTAACAGTTTGACCCTTAAAAATGTATGTACGAAATGTTTGAATTAACTATTGTAAATTGATGTCTTAAAAAATGCCGTAGAGGAGTTTCTTCTCCACCAGGGCTAAATATAGCCTAAGTAGAATTATTATTGACGTTAATAAGAAACGATTATATTGTTCAAGAGACTTGGAATTTAACTTTGTTAGGAAATCTTTCTGACCACGCCAACAAAACTGCAACTACGGATCAATAAACTTCAATATGTAAATTTAAATTCACCTGGCAGACAGTCCAGCCAGTTTTATTACACTGCCCAGACTATATAGGCTCGTAACTCATACCGTAAAAGACAAATAAAACCATATCTTCATAGCACAGCAAATTCTTGAGCAAATAGCCTCTAAAATCCGGAATTAAAATTCACGAAAGGACTGGAATTTCCCCTGTCCAGTCTAAAACTACCCATCAAAAATATCAATGTTTGGACGATTCGGTTATAGATGAAGGGTCTTTTGTAACTGGTGATATAATATGGAGTTTTAAAGAGAAATCAAATACAAATATTCAAAATATTTCATTAAGTCCGTCGGCATTGTTTCCCCCATGTTCGATATGGAGTTTGGACTAAAGATGAACACACAATGGAACTCTCCACCCGTAATGTGCTGCACTCGATTGAATTTGGAACGTTAAATTTTTGTTTCGTTGGTACGAAAAAAAAAGTTTTTGTTTTTAGGAAACAAACTATGCGTGAAAACAATGAAGTACATTTTGTGCCATTATCACATCATTTGAGCAATTTTTAACAAATATTTTATTTACATATAAAAGTATTTAGGCAACCGCTTTACAGGTAGTTAAGTTAGATAAAATTTTACTTTATGTACATAAAAAACGCGATTTGAAACAAAATATTAATAATATAAAAATGCTCTTTCATTTTTGGTTTAGATATTAAAATACTAATAAAGCTCGAAAGTGGCAATGGGTGTGATGATGCATGATGCAATATTCATTCAAATAAAAAATAATGTTGAAATTAATTCCCAAATGATGAAATAATCGAGGGACATATATTGCGATATTATCCACTTTTACGTCGAAAATATCACCTCCTTTTTGAAGTGGGTTAAAAAATGAAACTTGGGTATGTACCTATTTGGTTACAACGTACTCCGCCATTGTGCACTCCCCTCGGCTCGTCAGTCGTCACTCGTCACAACTATCCGTATTTTGAATGGCGGATGAGATTTTTGATTTTTCTATTTCCCGTCACTCTGTGAATGATATTCATACCTGTACTCCATTGTGAACAACCCCTCTGCTTTAATATCACCCTGTAACTATATAGGTATAGGCAGACATTTTGGAACTACGAATATTTATTTCTCTACCTCTATTTGATTTAAGTCTGATTAGGAAATTCACATTAAAAGAGGTTCTCTTGTTTGAAATAAGTGGTTTACCGAGTTTCCATACCATCATGTATTTGTAAAATAGTAGTTTTTGTATATTAGAGATATAAAAATAAATACTTTACAAAACAAAAATTTTTTTTTTGGAATTATGTCATTATTGTAGTTATGTTCGTCTGTTTGTCCGCAATGGACGCAAAAATTACTAAACACATTAACGGACAGAATACCGTCGTGTCCTACCACCTGCCGCACTTTTTGATCATCCACCTAACTACTGTTAGGCACAAAATTTCTAACAAATAACCATAATATAAAATATCTTAATACGTGCAATTTTAATATAATCTCATTGAATAATAATAATAATGCGTCGTTACATATGAAATTGCATTTTTTTGGAGAAATTGGAGGAATCCCAATTTTCAGTACTAACATTTTTGCATTTTTTTAGGAATGACAAATCCAAATTTTATTTTTTTGTGTCTTAATGAGACAACATTAAGCTAACAAATACTTTATTAAATTTTTGAAACGTAACAGCTGTAAAAAAGTAATACGAAATTTGTCATCAAAATCGATAGCATTTCGGAAGAACTGTTTTTGAAGATCATATTCAATTCATCAAGCGGCCAATAAAAATAAAATTTAATACAGAGTTGTAAAATCTTGAAATCAACTTTCAAACAAAATATAAATAATGGAAATAGCTATTAAATTACAGGAATAACGAACTCATGAATCTGTAAGTTAATTTTGGCAATTCTAAGGTAAAGACCTAATATATATTAATTTAATATATAATATTGCAGTTACAGTTACAAAAAAGATCCTTTAGCAATTAAGAAAACATTAGCTGTTTGAAATAGTTCCTATCTCATAATCCCTCTCCAGAAATAATCCTCTTACACATCGACTGCAGTAGGGAGACCACGGTGCATCAAAGTGCCTCTTATCAAGAGAACCACTTGTACCACTAATTACGCAAAAACGTCTCATACCCTCACAAACATCCATAATCCCTCAAAGAACGTCCAGTTATGACAAACTCCTTTAACAAGATCTCCCCTGCCTCTCGCAAACAAAATAAAAACGACGAATTTAAAGGAAACTTAGAAAACAACATAGTTCTAGATATATTGGCTTGCCGTACAGTCCAGAATGTACCATTTTTGAACGACCTCCCCTGTCCTTCTGTACTATAAACAGCCAAAACAAAATTACAGAGAGTCATTACAATGACAGGGATCTAGATGTATTGGTCGTATTGTTAATTAATTCGTCTATGATGGGCATAATCCGGGAATGATCGCGTGTCCCCTGCTGGTCGATAAACGTTCTTTAATGTCTCTCAACGGGCACCAATTGGGGACAGTTTGTTGTGACTGGTCCTTGTAAATAGCTTTTGGCTCCTTATTACGTACCTTTTGCCGTTAATACGCGAAATTTATGTGACTAGAGAATGGTAGGATTTTATTTAGCTTCGTCCAATTATGAAAAATAGAATTTATTTAAGCGGTGACAGATTTGCCGTTTCGTTCTTTTAGTGGCCTATATTTCGGAGGAATTTCAGTTATTTTGGTAGAAAAAATATCTAATAATGATTAGGTAGGTCAAGATATGACAGTCATCACTTCCTATTAAAGTTATGCCCTAAAACTACAGGTAGAAATCGACAGCCCCCAGCGAGAAATAAGAAAAAAGTGATCCATCAACTTTACTGGATAATATATACATAAGAGAAGTAAAAATCTTTAAAAAAGAGTATAGCCATGGTACCTACTTTATTACCCAACTACGGTGAAGTAATAGAAGGGTTATGATTTTCACGGGTAATATATATACTTTTAGCGGTCATAAAGTATTGTGTTAAAAAATAAATTTCCGATAAATATATCGTATTTAGTATCCACTGAAAGGGCTTAATTAGTACATTTCAAATATGTATAAATCATACCTATTGCTAGCCCCAAAATAATATAAATAAAAAGAAGTTTTAAACTAAAACCCTGAAAAAGTATTAGACATGAAAATATCTAGAATAGCCTGTGGTCACCTGCAAATTGGGTACACCTGCTAATAGACAGACATCGTTCTGTTACAGACATTCGTCTCCAGGTTGAGGGTCAGATGGGAGTCCCTTGCTAGTATCCTTGACTTCTATGCACGTAGTAATCTTATCTACGTTGATTCTACTTCCATGATATTTCCACCATACTTTACTCTCGATAAAAAATACAGCCATAAAATACCCATATAGGCTTAAAGAACTCCACTCGGGCAGCTAAAAGGCACTCAAAAAGAGCATCAAGGCTGTACTTTAAATATGACACTTGATGTTACCCTTTAGACATGACAACAATAGGAAAAATTCTACGAACAGTAATAAAGGCCTACAACACACACACGCAAAGGATACAAATAATGTTAAACACACTGAAAAATTGTGTTTGGTACAAGTGATAAACGAACAACGTGTTCAGTTTCACGTCCTCTGTACGGTCCAATTACCGCACATGTTAACGCGTCAGCAGATTTGATTGCCTTATTGTAATATTAATATAAAATCAGTAGCAAACAAGTCGCACTGTAAAGCTCGTGTATTTAGCAAGCAATGAATATTTTACAATCATCAAGGATTTATCATTTATTGCTTGCTAAATTGTGGTCCTTCGAGCCGGCTTTGCCGGAAAATAACGATAGTCTAACTCTAGAGTTCTAGTTGTTTAAACAAGAAGTTTGTAAAAGGTACGATACCCCACCTTGTGCCATAATGTCGCGGTGCCGGCATACAGATCCTGAGACACGATAGGTTTTTTATTGTATAACCGTACCGGCTTCCCCATATCGCATGATATGCCGTTCAAGCATTTATGCCAAATCGAAAGTGCAAGGGTTGGAAAAACAATGCCATTTTTATTGCCCATTCATTGTCACCTACAACGCTAATTACAGAGCTTACAAGTTAATAACAACAATTCAGCCACTTGTAACTAATACGCTTAATCTTGAAATTTGAACCGCAAAACACCCACACATGGACAAAGAAACGGAGCGATGGAAGGACATTAAAATGGCGGATAGCGGGAAATCGGCTATGCACAATGGCCGGGGTTTCCCGCTTTAAAAGCCCCCCCTCTAAACAATAATTCAGCTTCACCCTTCTGAAGTGCAAGGGCGCATTTAGTAAGGGCAGTCAGGGCTGTGGTTTAAAAATCGATAGTTTCACTAGTTAATGAATTACTTGTTTTTTTCCGGATTGGATTGCTAAAAAGACGGGTAAATGTACAGTTTTCTTTTAGGGCTATATACTTACTTATAGCACTAGTCTTATTACTGTGCTTATTTGCACGCTTAGTTTGGGTACTAGTAGCGCAGGATAGCTCGTCTCGATAGTAATTCTAAAATGTCGCTTAAAATCTCGTAAATAATATCTCTTTTTTTTTATATATATATAGAACACGTCTATGAGACTTCGCCTTGCCTGATTGTAAGCTGAAGGCAAAGTCTCAGAAAAGAGGGTCACCATTACTTACACATACCATGTGACAATGGTGACACTCAGCTTGACGGCCTCATCATATGCTTTTTCACGTCCCGCCTAAAGGATCCGGGACTGTAGGAAGAAGGAAACACGTGAGCTGGTAATGAATTCCAGGCCTTAATGGTGCGACAGAGGAAAAAGTCACCGAACCGCTTGGTTCTTGATCGGACGTTCTGCACCTTTCAATGTTATGATTGTTTTGTCACGTCTAATAAATAAATATCCAAAGGTAAATTGTTCAGTATCTAATGGTTTAATAGTTTTTAATTATTTAATAAGTTATTTTAATAGTTGTTTATGCCCACTATGAGTTCTAATAACCGAATGAAGTAAATCTCGGTATTCGAGCCCGAAATTCTCAATGTTTTATAAAGTAAACCTTTTCTACTATAATATCAATCAATTAGCCCATCTCAGTCCATTGCTGGACATAGGCCTCTCCCAATGCTGGAAGGCCTTGGTCTAATGTTTCCACACTGGCTAGACGGGTTGGTACAGGGTTTTATTTCGAGTTTTCCTTCTCTCGCAGTGATATCGTCTGCGTATTTTTCCGTTAGTCGCTTCTTACAACACCCGTCAAATAAGATGGGGTGGTGATACTTGTATTTTTAACACGGATAACTAATATCATATTATAGTCTTAAATTATATATCCATTTCTGGTCTGAAACCTGAGTCTGTCTACTTCATACTACAGGAAAAAAGTTCCTAGGTACAAACATGCCTCAAAAATTCAAATTTTTGAGACATGTTTGTACACAACAACACTACAATATTAGCCCGGTGAAAATTGGATACCCAGGAGTTTATTCTAAAATCGATGGTGCACCCCTGCAGGGTCGCAGTTAGGGGCCTAGGGTGCATCGTTTATCTGCCCCCACCGACGGCGCCCGGGCGATGCCGTGGTTCAAATTTACACTCACTCGCTAATTGTATTTGCATGTTATTCGGTTATGTTACTTGTAAACGGTGTAGTATTAGCATAAGAGTGTGTAGGACAATGTCTTTGGTAATCGATGTTAATTGATTTTGTATAAAATTATAGAAAAAATGAAACTTGATTGAGGCTTCGGACATGTATTGAATAGAATATATCAATTCAAAAAGTTTCAATAACAGCATGGAGTTTGGCTATATACCCAGTTGACGACAATAGGCTCACTTCCCATTACGTGGACGTATTGCAAAAGTTTCAGATGCATTGGACGAGCTGGCCTTTGACTGCTTATATATTTTGGCCATCGGAGCCTGGCTACTCAGCCCACCTATCTTAGCTGCCTAGAGTATTCCTTTTATTTAACGAAATTAAATTTTTATATCCAAATATAAAAGTTCAATTCATAATTTAAAAGTTTTTGTCATTTAAGCATAGATTTCTATCAATCTTACGACAAGAGAAGCAATTTAGAACAAAAAAAATACCACATGCCAGGTATGGGGGAGATCCCCGTTTCCGGGGAGCTCCCCGTTTCCGGGGACGAGTTGGGGACTCTGTAGTCCCCACACCCGAGAAGAGGGCCAGATCGTGAGAGATGGCCCTGGGTCGGCCGGGGTGCGAGGGATATGCCTGTCAACCTCACCTTCGGCAACCAAAGCGACCCACAGGCGGCGTGCGTTTTAGTCGGTTCGAGTCCGACATAACCTCCTCCACCGGCTCCGGTGGGGATTTATCCGTGGGGATTTTGCGCACGTAAAAAAAAAAAAAAGGTATGGGAGAGAAGTGATAAAAGTAGATGGTATATTTCTATTAGTAGGTTTTCGTAGGAGTTAGGATACGACAGTATTTCCGTCCTAATTGAGCAGTCTGACTGGGGAAGTATCTCCACCCTACAGAATATCATGGCTATAATAACCTCGTGTTGTGTTTCCAGCGGTGAGTAGGGTAACTAGAGCTCAATGGAGAGTTTTTGTGCTGTCAGCGGGAATACTAAAAGCTTGTCCTGATGGTTTCTTCTACACTTATGGCACAGAAACTCTGTTCTTATAAGGTCGGTAGCACGAGTGTGACTCCCTTAGTGTTGCATACTTTCATAGGTCACGATTGACCCTTTTCATCAGGTAGGCAGTGTGCTTGTCCTGCCATCTAAGTCATATATGAAAATCATTTCTAATCTAACTCGATGCATTTATTTTACACAGAAAAACTGAATAACATAAGTTTCATGAGCTTGAATAATCGTATACTTCCAATTAATTTCACAAGATTAATAACAATAGATCTAGCTAAACACAGCCTGAGAACCACTCATGAAGGTTTATAGTTCAACATAGCTGTAGGTGTAACAGTCTGGAGCAATTAAGGACTGATTAAACTTGATGGAATTCAATACAGTCGGTACAATAGAGCCAAGGCTAGGCATACCTACTAAACAAGATGGCCGTGTATAGTTGCTTGCAATATCAACGTTTACATTAATGTGACTACTACCGATAAGTATAGGGTTATTATGAACTAAACGTCCAAATCTTAATGTTTCGATGAAAATCGTCATGAAAATAAATTGATAATAATATTTTTCCGGATATAGGGTGGCCGTCAAGCCTCAACAACACCAAAACCTTTGGGACCCAAGTCAACCACAACTGTAAACCAAGGTATTATCATAGGTAGATGACCCATGTGATCGCAATTCTTGGTCGTCGGCCGTGACAAAATCTAGAGGATAATACACTTTTTTTTTATACACCACTTAGGTGGCAGATAAGCACACGGCCCACCTGATGGGAAGTGGTTACCGTAGCCTATGGACTTGTGCAACACCAGGGGCATCACACTCGCGCTGCCGACCCTAAGCTACTGCCGGAACGTCGGACTAAAAGGACTAAATAATACCAAACAAATTGCGATAAAATCTGTTAGTAGGTAGCATGAGAAGTCATTCATGTCTCATCACTCATCAGTCACAGTATTACTAGAGTCAACACCAGAAAATAAGTCCCGCGGTCAAACTTGGAACTAAAAATGACATGGCCGCCATACTCAGCTCCACTGGGTGTTGGTTGGTTCAGGCAATGACAGTAAGTTTTAAAGTTGCCATTACATTTTTTTATACTCGTGGGAATTATAGTTCCTGTCATTTATATTGAACCTAAGCTCATCACGACATGTACACTATAATACGTACAGTACACGTATTTTTAAGGATAGAATGAGGTGTTACGGCGCGGAGGAGCTCAAACCCACTAATCACATTAAAAAGTGTATTGCTAGGAGGTTTGACATCACGCTCCAAGACTTTGGCTGAAGTTTTCACTCCTTTAACTTCTTAAGTTCATATCTGAACAATAAAAGATCTAGTAAAACATAAAGACGATACTGGCAACATTACATATTGCGACTGCCACGCCGCTGCCAAGAGACTTATTTTGTGGCGCGTACTCTATCTATGTAAGACTGTGTCAAAGTTATGATGCCATCTCTGTCTACTTCATACGAAATTAGTTATACAGATGTTGAATAAATGATATTTTCAGTTCAACACTGCATAAATACTAACCTCAAAATGTAAATGACACAATTAGTTGTCAGTGATGGACGCGGCGCCAACCAGCCTGTAGCCACGACACACTTAATTATGTATGAAAGACAACAGAAAATATGGCGGATAAACAATATTAAAATATTATGGAGATGTCTTGCTGTAGTTCCTCACTTTAAGTGACAATTGACAGTTATTTAATTATTATATTGCTAGTGGAAAATGACTACTTAAGTGCAGAAAAACACTTAAAATCATCTTTCAATTGAAACATTCAATTCAACATTGGCAGTGACCGGGCAAATAAGAACTTGTGCATGCGCACAATATTATTTCAATGACCTACTCATGAAGTATGTACCTAAAATACCTGTGCCTATTTCGTCCTGCTTACCCACTTATATCCGGGTTTTTTTTCGTGTGAAACTACTACTTTTTCAGGTACTATCTGCAGTAGAAATCCCAACGAAATCGGTTCAGCCGCTTTGGAGATTACCCGGAACAACCAAATAGATAGACAGACAGACTAAGAAATATTATCACTGCATACAATCATATCAAAAGAATAAAATTTTAATTTGTATTGATAGTCTTCAGGGATTTAGATCATTATTTTCCATTCCTAGCCTTATCCACCGATCCAAAATTGTCCAAAACACTCCTGCTCTACCTCACTTCTAGCCAACAAAAACACAACCATGTAGCTTACATAAAACATCAACAAACCCGAAGTAATTTAAATCATACCACCCTTAATACCAAAATAATTAAACACAGACTACTATCTAAAAAGCTTGAGCTGCATTTTATGCGAAGAGTTATTCATTACGCTATCTATCTGGTGGCTAGGCAGAAGTATCATAATTACGTTACCGCATACGCCTCGGTTTGTATAGTTGTGCACTAACGAAACCAATTAGGTTGTTTCCGAGGATCATACGGCACGATTTTGATGAGACAACATTATTTTTTGACGTTTCGTTAAATTTCTTGACTGTCAAGTAATTGATAGTATCTAGGTACCTATTAAATACAGCGTCGTTAGTTTACGTAAAGAACGTTTAGAAATCATAACTACCGTATAATAACCCATATGCTGCGGAAACCTCTTCCTTATCAGGCAGGCCGTGCACTTGTCTGTCACCTACACAAAAAAATGCAATTTTGAGTTGTAAACTTTTTGAAAATGAACGCTTGGTGAAGAAACAAACGAACTAATTAACTGCAGAAAGAGGATGAAACAACAATAACAGGAGAATAGACAAAGCAAAGAAACGCACCGAAATGAAAACACACTCAATGAAATAACATTGTAAAATTGTCGTGTGACATTGGGCACTTGATTTAGGTAGCTATCGCTGGCGCGGGGTTACGGGATACCAAACTAACTTGGAATACTCCACGATTTGATAATCCAACTAAATTGGAAATTGCCTTCATCTATTAACCAACTGCTGTTGGGTAACATTGAATAATTGATGCGAAATTATAATAGGCAGAAGCAGATAGACACTTGGTTTGTGTAATTCTGTACGTTTAGCAACATATAAATATTCTACAACATTCTACTCAAATATACCTTACCATAATAAGCAGTTTAACTAGCTTGTATTATGGATTTTAAAGTGTGGATAAAGTATGTTTATCCGCATTTTAGAATCCATAACACATTCATTCTATATTCATTTTATAGGTACACATAGGAACTGGAGAACACTATCTTAGAAAATAATGACCTCCACGCAACTATAAGTAAACTTAAAAACGAAAATAAACTACTGAAGTCGCTATGCTCCACTACTTCGGAAAGTGTTATGAATGACTACAGTGCAAAGAAGAAAAAAAGACATTCACTATTTTCTCACTGCACTTCATCTACACCCTCGTCTCCGACTCACTATCCTGACAGACACCTAAAAATACTCTGCCTACAAAAACAGTTGACGCAACTACAAGATCAGTTAAACAGCTCCCACCATGAAGTAGCAACTCTGAGGGAGGAAATAGCTTGCTTAACGCGGAAGTTAAGCTTCGCCGCTGAAGTGAAGCTACCGTCAACCATACCTAAATCGACGACAAGTTCTACCACTAATGAAATTAATCAGAAGCTGGATAGAAAAATAGCTATTCTGGGTGCCCAGCAATGCGTTGGATTAGCTGCTAAATTATATCACTCGAGACAAAACACACAATATAATAAATATGCTGTTACTGCTACAACGAAACCAAATGCATTAAGTTGTGAAATAACGAAGAACTGTCGTAATATAAAATTTAATGAAAACGACAAAATTGTTGTATGTCTGGGTGAAAATGACTATGACCTGAAACTGATTTTTCTACAATTGAAAACATTGTTAAAGACATTTAATAAAAACAAAGTTATTGTATTGAGTGTAGTTAAAAATAATTATATATGTATTACTAAACTAAATAATTGTATTAAAAAAATATGTAGCTTGTACACGAACTGCAAATATGTGGAATGTTGTGGTAATGATTATTATTATGATGTTACGGAAATTTGTAAATCAATTAATTATGTTATTGACTCTATAGATTATGACCAAAAATATATTTCAAACTTTAGCGAGGTAAGGAAACATATGGCATCTAATAAACTAAACAAAATGCTATTTCACAAAATGACAAGAGGTACGATCCCTTACTATTTTGAACGGATGTCCAAAAATCTCGCTGACAATACATTAAACAAAACAGTGGTTAAAAAGAAAGTTTTGTTAACAGATTATTATCCGGTAATTAAAAAAGACGTAACATTTTTTCGAGGCAAAAACACATCTATCGAAGTATGATTTTAAAATTTTTCACCAAAATATCGCTAGTATCCTATCAAAGAAAGAAATATTCGAGTTAACGCTGGAGGAGCTACGAGAAAAAAATAGGGAACCTGATGTAATATGTTTAACAGAAACGTTTTTACAAAAAAACTTTGAACACTATTTACAAATTCGTAATTATGAGTTAGGTGATAGCTACTGCAGAGAAAAGCAAAGAGGAGGGTCCTGCATTCTCATAAAAAATAACCTTCATTTCAACAAAATGCAATTCCTGCAACAGTATGCTGCACAAAAGGTGTTTGAGGTTTGTGGCGTAGAAATCCTCGTTTATAAATTAATCATAATATGCCTCTATCGCACACCAGCATCAGATCCAAACCTATTTCTAATTAAATTACATAATCTGTTACATGTTATTAATAACAAGTACAAATTTAAATCGCGAATAGTATTGGTCGGGGATATAAATATAAATACGCTCAAAAAGACCAAAATTAGTGACGATTTGAGGGATTTGTCATATAATCATAAATTAGAAATACACATTGATGTTCCAACTCGTAAGAGTTCCTGCCTAGACCATATAATAAGTAACATTTCAGATGCAACGGCCACTGTGTTACCACTGAACTTGTCTGACCACGACACAGCACAAATGCTGAGCTTTCCCGTCACATACAAAGAACAAAAACCTATGACATACTCGATATTAAAAAGAGATTATAGCTCCGACTATATTCAGAGATTTAAAGAATGCCTGCAAAGTCTAAGCTGGACTGATATCTACAAAGAAAATGACGTTAATAAAGCATTCAATGAATTTCACGAATTGCTGCGTCTCTTTAACAGCCTATGTTTTCCCAAAATCCGTATAAAAATGTATAATACCGCTAAAAGACAAAACTGGATTACCAAAGGCTTGAAAAAAAGCTGTAAAACGAAAAGAATGTTGCGTTACAATTACTACAGAAATAAAACTATTGTTAATAAAACTAAATACGTTACATATTCTAATTTATTAAAAAAATGTATTTTTAATTCAAAGAAGAACGAAAATATGACATTTATAAATAAACATGACAATAAATGTATCGCAACCTGGAGGGTTATCAAAAATGAAGCACTCAACATTAAACGTAAGGATGACATAGACACAATTAAAATAGGCAATAAAACAATAACAGATCCAGCTGACATAGCATCCGCTTTCAATAATAATTTCATTGATATGATTAATAGCCCGACAGGTCAGAACCAAACCCACTTAAATATAAGACATACGCAAGCTAATTCTATGTATCTAATGCCAATGACTGAAAGTGAAGTAAAAATGGAAATAATGGCATTAAAAAACACCAGGTCGGAAGGCTACGACGAAATTAGCACCAAAATTATAAAAGCGTCTGTAGATGAAATAGTGACGGTTTTGACACATCTAATAAACCAATCCTTTTTATCTGGAGTGTTCCCCGATGCGCTAAAGATATCAATAGTTAAGCCTATTTTTAAGAAAGGAGAAAAATCCGACATCAATAACTATCGCCCAATTACATTAATTCCAATTATTTCGAAAATTTTCGAAAAATGTATGTACAAGAGGCTAATAAGTTACTGTAATAAATTTCAATTAATAGGCATCGAGCAGCACGGGTTTCAAAAGCAAAAATCTACGACTCTAGCAATATATTCTTTGATAAACATAACGCTGACTAATATTAATAATAATAATTTGACTACGGGTTTATTTTTTGACTTATCTAAGGCCTTTGACTACGTTTCACACGACATTTTGATAGATAAACTTGACGCTATTGGTATACGGGGACCTGCACTTCTATGGCTATCAACATACCTGAGAAACAGACAACAACGTGTTGTAACCACAAAAATCGACAAAAACTGTAATGTTGTGGACTATCTATCTGACTCTCGATACAACGTATGTGGCGTTCCTCAAGGGAGTGTGTTAGGCCCTATATTGTTTCTGATATATATCAATGACATTACCAGTATTTTAAATCACAAATGCATCTTATATGCTGATGACATCTCGATTATTGTGACATCAAAAAAAACAGGAAATGCAATTAAATATCACGAAGATGAAATAAATAATACTATTGACATGCTAATCGAATACCTAAATATAAATAATTTAAAAATTAATCTTAACAAATCAGTATACGTGCAATTTAACCAATGTTACAATGAGAAGTTTAATTTTGATTTGAATATACCAAAAATAAAAGAAGTCAAGGAGACAAAATTTTTAGGAATAGTGTTGGATCAACATATGAGCTGGAAGACTCAAATTGAATGCGTAACAAATAAAATTAATAAATACGTATATGCTTTAAGGCAAATAAAACTGATCACTAACCGTAAAACTTCCATAATATCGTACCGTGCTTACGTAGAATCTGTATTACGATATGGCCTTATAGTGTGGGGTAATAGTACAGATTGCAATAAAGCATTTATTGCTCAAAAGAAGTGCATTAGGGCTATATGTGGAATTAAACCAGACGAGTCATGTCGACCGTTGTTTAAAAAACTCAATCTGTTACCGTTGCCATCGTTATATATTTATGAGATATGTCTGTTTGTGTGGCAACATAGTGATCTATTCAAAGTAGCAAAAAGTGTAAGCTCACGTAGCCGGAGAGATCCCTATAGGCTTGTGCTGAGTGATATCCCGAAGTCCACCAAATACAATAAGAGTTGCCTTGCTATGTGTGTACGAATTTACAATAAAATACCAATGTATCTTAAAGGACTAAGCACTAAAAAATTTAAAAAAGAATTATATAAATGGTTAAATGAACATAGCTTCTATAGCATTGACGAATTTTTAATCAAAGTTAATAGGGAATAAATATTTGTGCGCTAGTACACCACTGGCAAAACATGCATGCTCAGTTTTGTAAACCTTTTTTAACATCTATGTACACCATGTTTTATGCAAATAAAATTTGAAAAAAATTTGAATTTGAAAAATCCAGACCAAACCAGCAAATTATTTAATAAAATTTCTTCCTACTAACTTCTAACTATTTAAATCGATTAAAATATCTTAATCAATCAAACTAGCAAATATTCATATTTATGAACACAAATATTTGTACTGAACGGGAATCGAGCCAAACACATTACTTTAGAAATCGTTTCTTAGAGTTTTTATTCCCTGTATTTTGTGAGAACAGATAAAGCGCCAAACATTATGAATTTTGATTCATGTACCTACGTAATAAATATTATTTGTCAATCAATCAATCAATTAGCCCACCCACAGTCCACTGCTGGACATAGGCCTCTCCCAATGAGCGCCATTTTATCCGCAATTTATTTGCATAAAATTTATTATAATTATAAGATCTCAAAAAACTCAATGGAATACCAGCAATTGTTTAAATAAATAGATGGTATTCCTTTGAGTTTTAAATAGTTCAAATAAATTAACTTATTAATGTAATATAATTATTAAGAATGGTAAAAGTTGCGTTTGTTCTTATTTTATTGCTTTTATTTATTTTTAATTACGTAACCAACTGAAAATAGTTAATTATTTGACTGTTAAATATTATGACGTCACAATAAATAATTTCATACAAATTTCCTTATAACGTACTGTTTTGACGTTTAGAAAAAAGTAACTAATTTGACTGGTCAGTCAAATACCCAATTATCATAGGGATCAAGACTGCGATGGAACTGATTTCGACGTTTCTTAGAAACAAGAGGCTTCTGACCAGGTTAAGTGATCACGTTTTGCGGCGGGATTGCGGGCAGTTGTATTTGTACTAATCGCCTTGTAAATATTCATATCGCGATCCAGGAATAATAATTGTGAAATAGTTCAATCTGTCTAAGAAAATAGTTCAACCAATCATGGCCATACAACATCTGCAGTGTTACGAGTAACATGTCGTTTCTCTACGATCAATGAAATAGCAGACAAATCTATCACATGACCAAAACTATTCATGACATCGGTCAATGACCAGAGAACCGAGTGACACGAGACTTCTCCGCCATATAGCTGGTGATATCTGAAGCCTATAGAGTCCCAATGTTAGCGAAGACTCTGTGTGAAGTGTGAGAAAGAACTACCATTACGCTTTACTACCACTACGAAAGACACGAAGCACACAGAATCCTACGATAGAGTGAGTAATTGTGTTCCCAAAACTCGAAGATTACCTATTATTATCCACACCTCAGGGCAGGACACAATCAATAAGATTCCTTTTATCATAATGCAATTCATTTATTCCTTTCGTTCTTTCAGCATATTCAATCCTAGTATTATAATTATTTCAGTATTACATTTAATCATCTTACTATTTATATTCAATTATAAAAAAACAAAAGACGGTGGCCGTGTATGTTTTTTTTGGCGGCAAAAATAAACCATAGATAATAATAGATGCGATAGGTAATATCAAAGAGTATTTATATTAAACGAATGCCTCGAGTAAATGTTACAAATAGGTATATTGAGGCTAACCTACTGGATACAAGCTAACACTATGCAGGTAGTTGATGGATGGACTTGAAATTTTGAAAATTGATTTTGCTTTTACCGTGTTTGAACCGTTTTCACGTATACTTTGTATCCCAAACGGGAGAAAACCACAGCAATGCGCGGAGTAGTTAGTACATGAAAACGACTGCAGTAATTCCCGAAATCGCGATGCAAACACATTTCTGATAACTAAAGAAACACGTAACCTCAAACCCTTATGCTCATGCGCGTGAACGAACAAAGCTAATGATGTACTGCGAGCCATGATTAATAGCACCCTGCCGGTTTAATTCAAGTTATTGCCACAAATGTAATCACTTCGCTGAAAGCCGAAACAATGACGGCTTTCGGCTTGACGGGGCGCGATTTCTATTTAGCGATTAATCTTCTGATTCACTAGTTCTTGAAGATGACAGGAATTTGTTGATTGGTTGTGCGTTTATATGTTAATAAAGATAGTATGATTTGCGAAAAATATGTGGATATACACACATAGAACCAGTTTATAGATTGCATAGAGCGTTATTCACGTTATTTGTGTACGTGATCCTACCAACAAACGCCTTTGAAACTCAAGACAATCTCACCTGCGAAATATCAGGCGAGATTCTACCGTGGGGTTCCCTTTTTGGGTTGGCAGGTCAGATAGTAGTCGCTCCTGTAAAAGCCAACATAGCAATAGAAACAATAGGCTGAACCTGAATTCCAAGGTATATGCAATAAGAAACTTGCTATGAGGATGATGAAGTCCAAATTTGAATAATTAATAAGTTTATTCATTATTACCACGTCACGGTACATTCTTAAAGTATACTTCTAAATGAAAATCTTGTTAGTTACACGTATTATATTTTCAACTATTATATATCCATATGTACACTAATATATAAAATTGGAATAATAATAATAATATATAAATAAACTATTACACCGCTATTATAATAACACCATCATTTACCTCAGTATCTTAACATAACTGTAAATACAGATTCTCCATACACAATAAAATATGCAGGTCTTCAAAACCGCCTTAAAGCCTTGCGTATTTCATAGATTTCAGAATGGAGAGAAATGAAATCGAATTAATATGCCAAACCCACCCTGTTCGATGGGATACCAATCACAGCTCTTCATTTTAATTACCAGATTCCTGAAAACATCTGTGGTTTACGGAACGCAAAATATAAATGAAATTTAGTAAATTAAGTGCTCTGGCGGGAAAATGGCGGCAGGGATTGTAACATAATTCAATCACAAAATACGTAGATCTGTTATTGCCGTCAATCATGTAGAATTTTAATTAAAATTGTTTTCGATTGTTGTTACATACAACAGAAATTCTATTTAATTAAACATTAATAGGATTCGTTTTACTCGTCTATATTAATTTTATAATAAATATTTTCGTTTAGAAACCAAATAAACTCCTTGGTATTGTATTATTTTTGATTGTTTATGAGTATTTTATAGCTTAATATGATAGACGAAAATGTTGCATAGCATAACATTACTTTAGAATTAACTATGTATTGTAGGTACAATACATTAATTAGACAATGATTTATTGTTCAGTAAATTATAATACTTCAGTATTTCAAAAATGGTTATTCAAATATAAAAACTCTTTTTATACTAAGCTCTAAACAGCTGTAGTGTTATTTTGACATTTTTGACAGTTATGAAAACACGATAAGTTTACATTGAATTAATAATATTGGTTTTATTTCTATCTTTATATATGAAACAGACAGAAATTCTTCGGATTAAGGCATTTTACCATTGATCAGGTCAAACTGAAAACTTGATTTTCAAATATCAGTAAGTCTATTCCAGAATGTAAAATTTACAAGTTTAAGCTATATCAACCAAAATACACGATACCGTAGGCTGCTAAAATTAAAAGCCCCGCGTCCGTTCAAAGCTAACCCTTTGATAGCATATCAACCGAGTGTTGTTTCAGACATACAGACAAACAGATTCGTTGTCTCGCCCTCACTTGATGACTAATGAAAACTTCACACCGATTCAATTTCACTTTAAAACATACCTTATTCCACAGGAAATAAGGTGTAAACTCCTATAAATACGGAGGAAATCAACTCACCAAATATCAGTAGACCTGTGATTCTGAATTGAAACGTCCTTATTTGCAGTGGGTTGGATAGGACAGCGGGGGGAGGAGAGGGTCAATGTTACTCTGGTTTCGTTTGTTGTGAGAACTCGGGCTTAATTAAGAGTGTGAACGATAGGCCCTTTTCGGAGGTATTTTTTTTGTGAAACGGTCTCGACGACAGGAGTGTCCGTGACATTTTGATGAGTGAGTAAAAAATATTGCTGTGGATGATAGAAAACCTTGTTTTTTCCTTTCGAGTTATTATTAAGTAGCAACATTTTTGTGACGCGCGTGATTTGTTGCCAGATAAACAAAAACAGAATGTTTTGAATAAACAGATGAGGGAGGGAAATGTAAATTGTTTACCAATTCCTTAAAGCAGTGTTGTTGAAAATTTGGGAATACTTGTTATTAACATTAGGGTCACAATATTATATATCCGTTTAGAGCAGTCAGACTGTCGCCCCGAAAACCTTTGGGATACAGGCCTCTACTCCCGTTGATTGTTGGACCAGGTTCTGAGTTGGAGGGGTCAGATGGCAGTCGTTCCTGTAAATGCCAAGATGAGCCAAATCAAGATTAATGATAGAGTGTGGCTTCAAAGTGCATGCTTTGAATGAAACTGACACTAATTCGATAATAGGAATATAGTCCAGTTATTATTTTCTGAATCTAGATTATTCTATCCTTATTTGTTACCTTAAGTTACTACACAAAGATTATTCCCTCTGCAGGATATTAACAGTTCTATGTGCAAGCCGTAAATATATATCCATCAAATTGACAGTGAAACGTCTTGAGTCTCTCTCTCCTATCGGGGACCTGTAGAAGAGACATTGTCTGATATTTGTTACCCACGTTGCAGAATAATATGACAAATAAATGTTATCATTATGTACCGCGGTAGCCTAGTGGTTTGGGTAATGGACTGCTGAGACGAGGTCTCGGGTTCGATCCCAGGTTTCACCATGGCACACACCAATGACTTTTCGATGCTTTTCGAAGTTATGTGTGTATTTATCGCAGGTTTATAAGTGCCCGGTTAATGGCAATAGGCTCGCCACCTATTACATTGGGACCTAAACATAAACTGGCGAAATGTGGGTGCTAGCACCTCTGCCTACCCCTTCGGGGATATAGGCGTGAGTTTATGTTATGTTATGTTATGTTTATAAATATTATCATAGGCAGAAATTTAAAAGCCTCCCTTTTAAATACCCTCTAGTCAAAAATTAAGATCTAATTTTTTTTGTTTCTAGGCGTCAGCAGCACACTACCAAAGCCAATTATCAACAGTTACTACTGAAAACGAGAGGCTTCAGAGCCAACTGTCAGCGTGCACCGCGGATCTGGGCACGGGAGAGCACGAACGGAGGCTAGACGATGTCGCGCAGCAGGTCGTGCGAGCGCTGCTCTCGCAGAAGGTGAGCACTTACCATTCGTCTTCTTCTTCGAGTCTATGGCTCATAAAATTCTCTTGATTTTTTCGGCCCAAGACTTGCCAACACTGTCCGTTGCCCTACACAGGTCCTCGCTCGATAGTACAGGTGGAATGTGTATGGATAGTACACATGGCTAACCATTGGAGATAGCTTAAGGCTTACGGGATCGATGAGTGTACGCAAACTGGCTGCACCTACACTAACGGCAGCCTCGTGCTGCTCGGAAGATCAGAATGCAATTGTACTCTTTATGACCTTTTAAGTTCAATCTAGTAATATAAGCGGACCATGGATCTTGGGATCGAGGTACCTTAGCGGTACCGCTGGTGAAGATGATGATGATGACAGTAAAGTACATTCACAAGTACCTGACACATTACAATGTTATGCAATTTTTCATGTTTTCTTTGCAGAAGATTAACAGGAAATACACTCACCAATTTTAATCCACCAGAAAAAGCGGCGTTTGTACGACGTAATCCTGGGAGGCTTTAAGATGCATCCCGGAAATTGTTTTCTCATAATTATAGTCGCCCTTGTATCCGCACCATGGATTATGTGGTGCCTACATTCGCACATAAATCGCGCGAAATGGGACACTTTGGCCTTAGCTGGCACCGTAATAATTTTAGAAGCCCGTGCCCACTATAATCTGGACGTAATCTGTCCGATAATGCGAGCGTTTGTGTTTAAATCCTGTTTGCGAATGCCGCCAATGGTCGCCATGTTGTTGTAGTTTTGGCGCGAATTCTGGCAACTTTCCTGATAAAGATAGCGCCGTCTGCTCGCGACGACTGTTTTTGATTGTTTTAGAAAATTTGACGCTTCTGTTTTTACATTAACGGAAAATTTTAATGACAAACTTTGAAAGTAAAACATTTAGATATTAACATAGTTTTTACTGTCGGGCACTTAAACTGTTTAAAACTTTTTAATGTTACCAGCTACTAATTAGAAATTACTACCAGTGGTCCTTTCACACAGGTGATAATCCTACTAAACTGGAAAAAAAATTGTAATAAACACTGTCTTAAATCAACAATGTCGTTGATTAGATATCTGATCATGTTTTACTTCGCTCAATTTTGAGATAAATTAGTAGATTACTTAACCGCAATTTCCCAGTCACAGTGTCTGATGTCGTTTGGCAAATTACTACGAAGTAATTAATGTCATACGATGATTATAACTGATGGAAGCTCATCCCCTTTCACTGTATTGATAACCCATTAAATTTACTATGCAATATGCTTATAGGTAGATGTGAAGACACCATGTGTGTTGATTATGGGGAATCATCTAAAGTGTAATTAGAGACTTTATAGGGGGTCGTGATGAAACATCTCATGGGGTAAAATTATTAGTATATCTTAGAGTAATATTGAGTGAAATCTTATATGGAAGACACATTAGAGTACTACTGCGTTGTTTAAAATATTTTGAACCTTATTTCGATGGTAATGTGTTGAGAAAAATAAAATTGTGCTATAGCTTATAGGTACATATAGTAGTTATACATACCTACATACATATAATCACGCCTTTATGCCCGGAGGGTTAGGCAGAGGTGAATTAACACCCACATTTCACCAATCATTGAATTCGGTCCCACGTAATAGGGGATGAGCCTATTGCCGTCTTCCGGGTACTATGGTAGACTCAAGCCATGCATCTGAAGCTGAGTCTGAGCTGTATATATCTGTCTGATATTAAACAGCCCTGTCCCTTAGTCGCCTTGTACGACACCGAATGGAAAGACATAGGGTTGTCCAAATTCCACTCTGCCGGGAACCACGCGGCCAGTAGTTATAACCATTATCCAAAGGTGTATGGGACCCCTCTAAGACCCTCGGGGTCAAAACAACGTCGCCTGCAAACCAGCAAGTACCTACACCAGTTCCACTTTAAGTTTAGAGGCCATACTACAGTCACTCCCATAAAAGTCGCTTAAACCAAATCAAACCCGAGCCCTAGAATGGAAGCGAACGGGATGATGATAATAGTAGTTGTACATAAAGACCTATGACACTTAATTAACTATTTGCAACAAGAATGGTGTCGCAAATTTGTGTTAAGGGTGTATACTTTATTAAATTGAAGACAACTCCCATTTCAATATAGATAAACAAGCCTTGGAAGATAATTAAAAGTTCACTCATCTTCCCTCCAAATATTAACCATTAGAATTAAATCCTTTCTGTCTTAATGAAAAATCACTTATAATTTATAACCCAACTCCATTAATATCATTTATGGTTTATTAAATGTGAAATTTCGTTCAGAAACTTCTCAGAAATGTTTTAATAAACAAACTTCGTGCATGTATTTTGGTTTCGTGGAATTAAAGCGGGCCATTCAAGCGATAGGAACCAGTCAGACCAAAATGAAGACGTTTTACATATAAAAAATATTTACTGTTGAGGTGTACTTTTAGATAAAGGTTTAGAACGATTTATGTTTTAATAATAGGTGTACATTAACTTTATGTGTTAATCTTTAGGATACCATTAAATTCAAAGTTTAGTTGTAAATAGATTACAGTAAAATAAAAACTGTTTTTTATGACATTACTTACGGATTTTATATAGAACATTCGAATTCACTATCTACGAATATTATATTTATAACGGAGTAGGCAGGTACCTAATCTCTCCAAAAAACCAGTTGTGAATAAAATTCTTGGAGTGTGTGTGATTTTTGTCCAAATTATATTTATATTTGTAATAAAAGTCATTTTACTCCTCAATTTAATTTATAAACGAAAACTTACCTAAAATGTTTGCACATGTTAATTAATTTTGGTGAACTGCCCCTTTTCCCTCTATTATCTATGCCCAAAACTTAGCAAATCCGACCCGAAACAAAATCCAAGTTATTCCACATCCCGGATTCCCGAAACCCAAGGACGGACTTCGGACCAGTATCTTATTTTGTACCCTCTTGTAATTACCTCCCGTCATTTATGCTTCTCGAATTTAATTTAACTAATGAAGTATAATTAAAATGTGCGTATTACGCAGACATTTTGACGAGATCGTACCTAGAGGAGGAGGGTAGGGGACCATAGATACGGTAAACTTTTCCACGTTGATTTCGGGATATTTTAGGATTTTGTTGCCATTCGTGAAATTTAGGGGGTGGCTAGATTGGGGGCGAGTAATGCGTAAGCTGTGTTCGTTCAACTTTAATGGGCAGAATTATCATTACGGTGTCTAGTATTATTAAAATAAAATATTACTTTCATAAAATTAAAATAAAATGCTCCGTTTTTGTATTTTTTTAGTTAAGATCCAAATAAAGCATAGTATTATAATCTTGGCCCTGGATCGGCAGGAATGCGAGGGATATGCTTGTCAACCTCACCTTCGGCAAACAAAAACGACCCACAGGCGGCGTGCGTTTTGGTCGGTTCGAGTCCCACATAACCTCTTGCACCGGCGCCAGTGGGGGGTATCCGTGGGGATATTGCGCACGTAAAAAAAATTATAATCTATGATATGCATTATTTGGATATATACTACACTTAATTCAATTTGAAAAATAAATTAATGTGAAAAGAAAGCTACCAAGATTACTTCTTTTTAAAAATTATATTGAATTCAATAGCGTTTATTTCATGGAATTAATTCCCACCGTTACTTTACATTGTATAATATAATATGTCAAACCAAATAAAATATAAAAAAAGAAAAAAGCTTACAGTCAATTAATAAAAATAACTTACACACTTAAAAATAAAATAAAATAACAATTTTAGGCTACGATGGTTCATATATTTTTATAACTACCTAATGTTCAATTATGTACTTGATGAAAATGGTAATTCTTAAATCATCTTCATCAAAAAAGCCTCTACCACATACCATACCCATTACTCCCTCGTCACCATCATTTGATAATTATATCACTTTTCTCGAATGGAAAAACGTACGATACTCGAACGTATGGTATCATCTGAAACCTTATTTTGAATCTTAGAAATACGTCCTATTCCCAAACCAATGTCTTTTTTTTAATGAGAATTCACCCTAAATATCTTGTTCCAGAGCGCCCGCGAGGAGCTGGGATGCGCACGCGCTCGTATCCGCGAGCTGGAGGCACAGAACCGCGCGCTAAGCACTCTCTTGGTGCGACAGCTGCGGCCGCAGCAGCGCCCTTCTCCAGCCACCCCGCATACACCTATCACTCCCCACACACCTAGGGATCTGCAAGGTATATATTACGAGCCTCACAGTGATACCTTAACAAAGGAATCTATTTCAGGGACAGTACCGGATATAACATTTTAGAAGGAGGTAGGACACGGCGGTATTTCCGCCCAATTGAGCATTCCGACTGGGGAAGTACCTCCGCCCTACAGAATACCGCGGTTATAATAACTTCGTGTTGTGTTCCCAGCGGTGAGTAGGGTAGCCAGAGCTCACTGGAGAATTTGTGCTGACAGTGGGATGACTGAAGGCTTGTCTTGCTTTGTCCTCTACACTGACGGCACAGAAACTGTGCTTACAGGGTCGGCAGCGCGAGTGTGGCTTCTCTGGTGTTACACACGTCCATAGGCCACGGTAACCACTTTCCATCAGGTGGGCCGTGCGCTTCTCTGCCACCTAAGTGGTATAAAAAAAAAGTTGAGTAGAGATAAAAGAGTGAATGAAAATCAAATAGTCAGATATTTTTTGTAGGTTTTTCTTTTAGTAAAATTATTATGAACTATGGAATAAAATCATCAAAATATTTGTTTGGGTAGGTACTTTACATTTTGTAACAGAGATTAGTAGTAATTTTAAAATCACTATTATATCCCCTTGATCGCTCCGTTTTACGGTAATACAATACTTTTTTTTGAGATATACTTAATAACCTGATGGGAAATGTGTAGGCACACCCTCGCACCCTCGATCGCAGTGGATCGAAGTGGAAACATGTTGTCTTTGTCTACCCAATTGGAAAATAGTGCGTGTAATAAATTGATACACGCAAATAATTTTTAACATAACATTAACAAAACTGAAAATCAATCGTAACATGTTGTTTTGCTGAACCATTTCAGTGCACTTGGTGGACGTCGGATCCTGTGGTTCACTAGTCTCATTCCGGGACTCACCTCCCCCTGCACCGCCCGTGCCACACCCTCATCCTCTTAGTCAGGACGACAAGCGACGGCACCAGATCCTGGCTGACATTTGGACTGAACTGAAGGTAGAATTGTTAACTTCCACTACACCATATCCATTAATTACTTCAATAACCTCATTCATAAAATCCTTAATGAATGTATGGTAAAACCTCAACAAAACACATATTGATGAATGTTTGTAATCTCTTCAGGGACTGGAAGTGACTCCAGCAAACCTGGCTCGTGCTTTATCGGCGGTGGACCCAACGTTGTGGGCGCCACCCGCTCGCCCCGCCACGCTTAGCCTCAGCATGCCGCAACCTTGCACCGATCCCGTTCGAGGTTAGTTACCAGGCAAAATCTCTTACCAGCATGTCTCAAACAACAGACAACTGTCATTCAGATTTAAAGTCTAACTCTTTGTTATAAAAACCATTTTAATTTTACAGGAGAATGCGGTGAGAAAGTAACAGAGGAAGAAAGCGGAGAGGTGGGGGAGGCAGGTGCTGAATCTCCAGAAAGTGGCGCCAAAGACGAAGGCTATTCCACAATGTCCAGCGATGTTCAAGCAGATGCCTCGCGACAAAGTGACCATGCGGCTGATAGAGCACTGCCAGACCTAAATGAAGCTTCAGATGAAACAGATAACCAAACTATCGTCTCAATTAATCCTAGAGAATCTCGTAGGCATGCAAGGCTTTTGGATGCCGATTATATCTATTTTCCTATTGGAGTAGCATTCGCTGGAGTCAGGGGAAGCTATCCACCTTCAAGACCAGTATTACCTTTCCAACACGTAGTCCGCAGTTTTTCAGATTCTCATCTCTGCCTCAAGTTAATTGCCGGCACAACTTGCCCAACCAGTTGTCTAGATAGCCCCACACCTAGCTCTGGAGTATTAGTCTTAGATCTGAAACCAGCACCTGAGCGACCGTTCAGAAGACCAGCAATAGCTTCTACAACAAGCTCTGAAAGGGTATCATGGGGAAGTACTTTAGATGATCGTGCAGATGGTTCACAATACGATGCAGATTATGTCCAGCACTGGCTTGAACTAGATGACGCAAGATCAGCCCTACAGCAAAGGCATAGAGATCTAGCGGATTTAGAATACGACAGAGCAGAATTAGAAGACTGGAGCTTATCATTATCATGTGAAGATCTCAGAGACAGGCAGTCTCCTTTTGCTGAAATAACTACGCCAGGTCAAATATCGCTTTCAACGTTACCAAGCATCAGGGAAGATGACGCATTAGAATTAGAAGAAGATGTCGGTGATTGTTTATGGAATGATTGTGGATTCGCCACTATTGAAATTGATGAATGTAGAATAGCAGATGATGCCGACACGTCAGAAAAAAGGTGGGACTGCACAGGAACACACTCACCCGGTGGATCTTGGTCGAGTGCGTCTGATGTACCTGATAAAAGATCCAGTACAGCATTGAGTGAAGATGGAGACTGTGCCAACGTTGGTTTAGATTTCACTAGAGATTTTTATCGTCTGGTAAAATATGAAAGTACTAAGAGTTTAGCATCAAATTCATCCAGAGGCATTCCTGCGCAGGACACCAGCAGTCATTTGCGAATACATGACGTCCAGGCAATGGCTTTGCAAGACAGGGAACATGCATTGCAGAATGTTCTTCATTTTATTGCGGAACAGCAGAAGTATTGTAAAGATAGGGAAGAGTCTGATTCCATGTCATCGCGGCCTTTGTCCGAAATCCGTGAACTGCCTCCACCGTATGCAACGGCAGATTTTGATGACGACTCAGTTGATCCCCGCAGTGAGGTGTCCGAAGACAGGCAGCGACCTGACTCCTTCGGTAGCTTCTCTGAAAACGATTCATGTGACGTCCTACCTGGTGACCGTCCTAGAGTTGCCTTCTGTGATACAATATCCGAGCCAAGATCGACACCAAGATTCATTGAACGTGAGGACCCCTACGCTGAGTCTGAGGATTTCTTCGACGAATTTTCAAGAGTTGAAAACGCTGAAAATGAGATCGACGATCATCATCTCATAAAAGTTCAGCGGAAGAACGAAATTAATAAAAGTATAGATGTGAGTAGTGCTCCAGAAATAGAAGATCAGCTTCCTCAAGTGAAAGAGGATAAGATCGACAGGCCGAGTGATATCGAATCTAGTCGAAGTTTAGATCATAATTCCGCTTTGAAGGAAAACACGGTAAACATTATGCTCAACAAACAATCACCAATAGAAAGAGAAGTGGAACCGAGTCCAATTAAATCGTCCAGTTTTTCATATGCGGGAATTGAGCCAGAGATATCTCTGGTTGAGGAAGTGTTGAGCGCTTGTCGAAGGAGTACAGGAGCTCTGCTCACTGTACCCGAAGAAGAGGAAAGTTCCTCTCCAGAAACGGGTTCTCCTCAAATGACTGAGTCAAACACGACGAGTACCTCTACAGCTGAAACTGTGATAGTAAGTAATAAGAACGATTCACCTAAGGAGAGGTTGAGGGAAAGGAGCCGGATTCCTACGCTCATGGGAGGGAAGCGACCTCCATCTTCGCCCAATAGGACTAAATCGAAGATCCCAGTGGCTGAGAGACGTCCAAATTCCATAACATCGGTCCCGGAGCCGATCATCGTGAAGCAAGAACATACGCTAAGCTTCCACGAGGCCGCTACATCAAAAGATGTTATTGAAGAGCTCAACAGGTGAGGATTCCTTGTAATATTTATTTATTATATTCTATTCTTTTCATAATAAAACTGATAACGGGAATGGTTACCATCAACTGATATGAATTGGTCATTTGACAACTATTACGAAAAACCTACCTACCTATACGTAAATAATGACTATACAAAATGTATTTTACAAAAAGATAACTCTAAATATTTTATTTTGAAAAATAAAATTTTCATTTTTATCTGTATTTCACATGTAGCATTCTTGTAGGAGGTAGGACACGGCGGTATATCCGCCCGATTGAGCAGTCCGACTGGGGAAGTACCTCCGCCCTACGGAATACCGCGGTTATAATAACTTCGTGTTGTGTTCCCAGCGGTGAGTAGGGTAGCCAGAGCTCACTGGAGAATTTGTGCCGTCAGTGGGAAGACTAAAGGCTTGTCCTGATTTGTCTTCTACTGACGGCACAGAAACTCTGTACTTACAGGGTTGGCAGCGCGACTGTGACTCCTCTGGTGTTACAGACGTCCATAGGCCACGGTAACTACTTTCCATCAGGTGGGCCGTGTGCTTGTCTGCCAACTAAGTGGTATAAAAAAAAAAAAAAAAAAAAAAACATGAGGCAAAGTGCAAAAAGACTGTTGACAGTTGCGTGACGTAACTATAAAATTTTTACCTAAAAGCTATATAATACGCAGAATGTCACGTGAGCGAGCGCTTTTCGCGCGCTTTTTCAACTAACAAAGAGAATATGTGTTTTTTTTGTCATTAATAAAGTTTTACTGGAAAATGAATTGTAACAGATATTAAATTAATTTCTACATCTTTTAAGATAGGTGTCCGAAAATTGTCAAATACCCAATTGCATCATCATATCTCCATAAGATAATCAATGTAAGAATTCAGAGTCTCTACACTATGGGTGCCCCCGCAAAATCTTTCTCGAGATTCTGTGAACGATCTTGGGGACATTCATCCAATAGAATTCAGTATCCTATAGAATCTATAGGTTACTTAATCATTTTTAGATTCATGTTTTTCTTTCTTAAAATGAATGCTATTGTATGCGTGTGTGCAGGATGATCCGGCAGAGCGAGAGCGTGGCGCAGGGCGGCGCGGGCGCGGGGGCGGGCGAGGACGAGCCGCGTGACGTCACACCCTGGGCGCACACCGGCTGGGTGCACGTTGAAAAGGACATCGACTTCAGCGACCCCAAGGTAGAGCCCGATATATTATACTAGTTGCGTTTCGCGGTTTATTTCTCGTTGAAATTACATAACAATAATTATGTCTGTGTAACGCCATATATTACAAAATATTTGCCACTACTTGCCTTCTGGCCAACTTCCCGGTTGACATCGATGGGGAGGAATTCTTTGACGCCTGAACCTGCAGGATTATTTAGATATATATTCTTTTTTATTTATATTTTAATTACGATAACTTCCGTGTATATTATGTAAATATTATTATTAAATTATTTTTTTTACGATTAGGTAGGAATGTAAAACATGTACCATTAGGTACATATTCTTAATAAATAACGTGAATTTATTGTATTTTAAAATCTACCTTCTATAGCAGTTATTACACTATATTCCAGGCTCGTGCCAACCTCCTAGACGTGATGCTAGCGTCTAGCGACTCCTCCCCCTCCTCATGCGGCTCGTCCCCCGCGGAGCCCCCGCCGCCCTACTCGCGACTACATCGCCTGCATCGGTCTCGGAGACAGAAGACAGGTAATAGTAACATTCCATTTTATGTAGACAGGTGAAAGTATTATTTTATCTATATTTCCAGGTTAAAGTATTAGTTTATCTGATATTGACAGGTTAAAGTTTCATTTGTGTTGAAAAAAAAAGAGATAAAGTGATATGTCAAACAAAATATGTTATATTTGATTTAAAAATGTCAGATAGATTATATATTTATTTAGAATTAAGATCATAAAACAAGAAAGGAAAGATCACGAACTGTATGGTAACAAATGCTATGGTTATGGCCCTTAAGTTGTATATAACCCCGGTCAACCCTTCACTTGCTGGTATTTTGTATATATTACAGTACGCATTAATATCATAAGAAAAATATGTAATAATTATCGTTACGGGAAGGGTAAAAAAAAGAAAATTTGTTTGAGGAGCGTCTCTCCCATCCGGGGAAAGAGGCACTGCTGTCTCCAAACCCAGTGGTGGTTTCTAGGTGTGAAAACATGCTTACGAATTATATCATAGAGCTGTTAAGAACAAAAATTGAATCTCAGTTCCTGGGTGAGGCGGGAATGAATTTGGAATTTCGAATTTGGAACGGGATATAATATTATGTTTCTGAACGGGTAAATGGTTTTCCTTTATTGTTTAATTTATTAATATTTATAGCACTAAATGGTTTCTACTTTATCAAAATATTGGTTATTCTTTGGACTGTGCATGACAAATGTATCAAAGTTTTCTTGAATGGCAATATTGAGAAAAATGTGTTAGTGTGAACATGATTACATGCCAAATCCTACCTTTTGGTAGTTTACGCCTTGAATTTTAAACTTGCTTAGTGAGGCAAGTTTAATTTGAAATTGGTCACGCTTCTGTCACATTCTATCAACTGTAAATTTAGGATTAACTAAAAATTTGAGAATTGCCTCTTACAGTGTTTTAGAAATCAAATGAAGCGGAAAAAATTGTTCCAATTTGAATTAACAAAAAAAAACAGCCAATAATAATAAGATTATAAATTGGTCATACATTGTACATTTAACTTCCACAGTCCATTGCGTATTAGAATTAAGTTGTAATTAACACTAAGTACTATGGGGACATAGTTAACTGTAATTAACAATTATGTAAAAATTCTATCGAAGTGTCTCAATTAGTTTTGCTATTTTCCATGAAGTAAATAATAATTATTTCTCATTGTTAGTTTGATTCAGTTACATTTTTCATTATATATGTTTTATAATAATTGGTTTTGCTTTTCTATGTGAATCGTTAAATGTTGATTTTTGTTGTTTTTTTTTTTGTATTTTTTAAAGTGCTGAATAATCAGCCACTTTATTTTAATTTCAAAATCTTTGATATCTACATTTAACGTTAATTTTTCTTTCATACAGATCTCAACGCTAGGTGGAACGTAAAAGAACATAATTAATCCCACAAAAAGTAATTTTTACTACTAGCAATACTTTTATAACACGACAGTATATCGATAGACTCACATCACTAGCAATCTTTCTTTTTTTCTTTTTGAACCTTTTTTAACAAGTTACAGTACACTTAGCCACTGAGATCTGTAGGAATAATTTATGTGTCATGTCATTTCATACTGTCGGTCACTCGCCCGGCACGTCACAGGTTTCCGCTCTCACTGGCACGCACACCATCTCACTCTCTCGCTCATTCAGGGTAGATGTCATCTTGGCATGCGTCTTATCGCTCTTTACACAAATACGCTACAAGTCCCCGGCAGTAATGTTATAGCCACTGGAAACAGTAATGCTGAAACATTATTTCGGGGGATAAAAATATATATTTCAATGTCTGTTAAACATTCAAATTTAAATATCGTCGTTATACAGTGAAAGACAATAATTTAATAAATGAACAGCTGTTTTTGTGAAATGTATTAAATGAGTAAAAGGCAATTGAATAATTATACTAGGCATCGGGACTTCTCGGGAATTATATTTTGGAACTTACTATTTCTGCCGACGTTTCGGATGCGTCGCAGCACCCGTGGTCACGAAAATAACACAAGGCAAAATTGAAGACACTCAAAATGTTTTTAAAGCCATTTTTTCGCAGTATAACGACAATATTTGGTAGTTTTTTTTTGGTTATTTGAACAAACCGAGCGATAGGGCGCGTGGTCGCTTGGGCGCGTTGGCTTGGCGTGCGTGGGGCGGGCCGTGGCTCACGCGTGTTGTTGCCCAGAGGGCGCTCGCTTGTAGAGTAGGCGTAAGGCGTATTCGTGTTGGTGCAGCGGCGGCGCTGCGCGTGCGGCCGGGCGCCGGCGGGCCGCGCGCGCGCCGCCCGTCCATCCTCGGCCGCGACGGCTTCTTCGTGCGCTACGGCGAGCGCGAGCGCGCCGCCGTCGCCACCTTCGACTTCCTCGACGACCTCTCCGGTGGATCCTCGCCGGAGGCCCCCAAAGACTGTACCTAAATTAGCAATAAAGCGTCCCAGATCGTTATATTTTTCTACGTCGCTCGTTTGTGATAGTCCGCGGTGGGTGACGGTCGGGCAGGCGGCTCGGCGGCAGGCCGCGCCCCGGCGGCGCGCGTCTCGCCGGGCCGCAGCTTCTTAGACGTTCTTCTGCTTCGAAATCTAGATCTCGTAGGTGTCGTAGTGCTCACTTTGGATTAGTAGTTCTATGACGAGGCACCTAGTCTTTTGAAAGAAATTCTTCCTAGATATACTCTTCGGTATGTGGGGAAGATAAACGCGTAAAAAGCATGCATGCGATGATATGTATAATTGGTAAAGTTGTTTAGTTTTAACGCGACTGACTATCGTTCAGCAATTATGTGAAGTAACGGATAGATCTAGCACGAATCGACCGGCTATTGAGTGATTTGCGCTTAAACAAAGGCTTCTGATGAGAAAAAGGCTTCAGAAAACCATATTTTCTTTTAGATCGATTACTTCCTGCGATAACTTGCTTACGCTTCGTACCGACGACACCAACTTAGGTAAGAAGACGAAATAATTAATTAACTAAGTGATTGAAAGCTGCGGCCTCGAAGTAATGTGATATTTTTGTATATACTGTAAGTCCCACTTATTTTCATATACATTTAAATGGATTCCTTTCTAACCGAACGAAGCGTTAACGTTGGAGCTAGGTGGAGTTCTGTTAATCAGAGTCTGTGCACCTGTCAAATGGACTCGGTCGCGTGGATCGACCGGTGTTGCCAGCTCTCTGTTGCACAAGTGTGTTAGCAAACGAACAAGAGAATGACAGAGGTATAAACGCGATTCAGCGTAATATTCATAATAATAGGTACTTATGTAAATATCGATTACAATTTACTTATCGATTTAGTAACTAACTACTTATTGGTTGAAGAATAGTCATCTATAACAATCGAATAACCATTTATAGAGATCCATTAAAATCGAAGGGTACTAAAGTATGTTAAGTGTATGTATATAATTATTATGATGTCATCGATATGCTATTTATTTTGTATCATTTGCGTATTGTCGATCTTTTTGTGTATACTTAGGTACATATCATAAATTTGTATTATTTCTTAAGGCAACGATACACTGTAGTTATGTTTAATAAAAATAACAGACGATGTCGGTAATGTTATAAAATTATTATCGATACGTCGATAATAACCAACTAGGTACAACACTGTTTCAAATATGGTAATGTAAACAAATGTAAAAGTAAATATTTGCATACAGTAAATACAGTATTATTATAGTGTTACCTAATTAAAATAATAATCCCTAAATGTTTCACAACGAATGCTTTTATTATTTCAATAATTATTGCCGCTCGTTTGCTGTTTTTATTATAATAATGTAGCGTTTTGCTATTATTAGCTATCTGTAAAATTATCTACATTGGATGGTTATGAACCTGGACAGACATGTACACTTTAATTATATTGTTATTTTAAATGGCTAAACCAAAGCGATTTTGAACGAAACGTTTTTGCCGCCACTTGTTACTCTGCTACACTGTTCTTTTTTTATTGGCAAGAATTCATACCCAGCTTTTTTTTTAAATGGTGGAGAATGAAGACAATAAAGGAAGATTTATACCTATTATTAATTAAATGTAAACGAAGCGAAAACTCGATCGATATTATCTAAAATATTAACTTATTTAGTGTAAGCTATTAATGGCTACGATGTAATGCCTAATCTGAAATTTAAAAGACGTCCCTTAGTTGTTCGGATACACGCACCGGCACATGAAATGGTAAGATATATTATCAATGTACAAGGAATTATATACAATGAACCTATTTAGTTAATGCTTTACAATATTGATATAATATCTAGATAGCGTAACATGTCTATCTTAGTTTTATTTTTAACTCAAATAATCAAATACTTATCGAATTTATGCTGCTGTTTGTGTATAGCGGTGTTTGTATCCAAACAAAAAAGTGTAAAAATCCTTATTATAGTAAGTTATTAATATTCTTAAATCTTGACAGAATATACTGAATTACCTACATCTGTAGTTATATTATATCGTTGTTCAAAAATAAAAACAATATTATTTTTTACATGACCAATCTGTTATAAACCCTTTCATACATTAGTGTCATTGTCATAATACTTAAATAAATAAATGTCGATAATAACATTTCTCTTGGGAAATTAATAATCCATTGTACCTATTTATTAATCGTAGGATCCAAAGGTACTGTGATTGGTAACTACCACTGAATTTTGGAGCACAATTGGAAAATTTTAAATTATTATAAGAAAATGTGGTAATTCCTCGGTATTGGGTGCATTTGTCGGTACATTATAACCTAAGAGATAGAAATACTTGAGCTAGGTAGGTACTTTGAACAGTACAAACGTGTAGAGTAACAGTATAATTTAATTATCTACTATTACAGATGGGTTCAATAAACGATTCCGTTCCCAAATTAATCTGTTGTTTCTATTATGACCTTCTTACCTTTGCTTACTTAATAGTCCAGGAAGCTTCAGCGTGGTGGAAAATCAGACTAAAAGAATAACATAGATGACGCATAGAACAAGCGTGTGAAGCCACCTAAAGTAATACTAAAGTAGTGCTATTTCGCTCGCACTCATTGGTGTCACACGAAGTGCGATCGAAATAGTACCTACTACTTTTGGCGATTGAGTCTCTATAACCAGCGTTATGCAAGAAACATCTGACACGTAACCAAAACTACGAATTTTGTTGGTCAAAGGACTCCAGACGCTCGATAAATACCTACTGCGAGCTAAGGGGGCAGATCCAGTTTATCATTGGTCATAGGTACTCATGTCCACTTAAAATGCTTGGTTGGTTAATCGACGATCAACAGACAACTTCTGTTAAGTTGGCACATTTTGTTACCCAACAAGTTGGTAGTCTCTGGGATATCCATTATAGAGCATACTAGATTCCCAGGCCACACAGGCCGATGTGACAATACATGGTTTTAGTCGGTTTGAATCCGATATAGGTAGGTACCCAATTCATCTCTAGCTCCGATAATGTGAAGCCTCAGGAGATGCAATAATTGTTGCAACCTTGGTAGTAGCTAAGAACAGGAACTGGATTGCCGAAAAAGATTTTTATGCAAATAATATTTATAGTCATTTTCAACTGGAATGATACACTGGCGATATGAGGCTCTCCAAGAAGGGTATAGTAAGTTTCTACAAGATTTTTTCGAGGTTTCTTCAAGGGTTCTTCATGGTTCCTTGAAGATTTCTACAAGGGTTTTACAAGGTGACTACTAAAATTAACGAGAATTTAATCACTACATATGATTCTTCACACGCGAGGCCAGATGCGCTAACTTGACTTCACCTCGCCTGATGGTAAGCTAAAGGCAAAGTCTCAGGAAAGAGGGTCACCATTACAGACACTTTAAAGTAATGTTACAATGGTGGTACTCAGCTTGGCGGCCTCATCAGATGCTTTTTCACGCCCCGTTTAAAGGTCCCGGGACTGTAGGAAGAAGGAAACACGTGTGCTGGTAATAAATTCCAGGTCTTGGTGGTGCGGCAAAGAAAAGAGTCTCCGAACCGCTCGGTTCTTGCTCGTATATTCTGCACAGTGTGAGGGTGACATCTAAGCCCTGCACGTGTTGTCTTATGTAGGAAAGGGAGGAGAGAGGGTGGGTTTAGTTGGAAGAGCTCATCAGAACACTCACCATGATAGAGACGTTAAAATAGAGCCAAGGAAGTAATATCTCTACGCATCTGCAAAGACTCGAGGGTGTTCGTGACCTCAGGGTTCCCAATAACTCTAACCGCGCGTCGCTGCAACCTGTCGAGAGCATCTAGTAGGTATTTCACGGAGCCATCCCAGAGCTGCGAGCAGTATTCCACGCAGTAGCGAATTTGTGTCTTATAGAGAAGACACCGCTGCTTCAATCCATCATTACACATTCTCGTTGCTTTCTGTAGGGTCGGCAAGTGTGACGCCACTGGTGTTGCACTTGCACGTTGCACACGTACCTAAGTCCATCCATGTCTGTTGAGACATTTAAGTTACAATGGAATAAGTAAATGCAGTCACATAACAAACCCTGAAAACATTACCCACCTTTTGTGTCATGTAGAAAAAGGTTAGCTTAACGAAGGTTGGTCTGCAAATTAATAAATACCTAATCAAGGCTACCACCCGCACCGCACGCGATACGGCTAACAACCTACTGATAACAGATCGTTATGAATACCTATTCAACTAATAGCTCAACACGAGTGGAAATATTTTTGTAAATTTTGACAGGCCACGATAAGGCGATTATTATCCTAATTCAATTAAATTTTTGATGAATGGCTCTTTTTTTACGTGCGAAAACAAAAATCCCCACGGATACCTGCCCGCCGGAGCTGGTGGGAGAGGTTATGCCAGACTCGAACCGACTAAAACGCACGGTGCCTGTGGATCATTGTTGGTTGCCGAAGGTGAGGTTGACAGGCATATCCCTTACACCCCGGCTGACCCAGAGTCATCTCTCTCGATCTGGCCCTCCTCGGGTGCGGGGACCACAGGGTTCCCATGATGAATGGCTCTGTGCTATTAGCATCAATTCCGCCACAATGTCCCGTAGTAGAGCTATTAACGACGGAGATAAAGTGGACCAGCATGTGACCGATAATTTATTATCCTGTAGGTACCTACGAAAATATATTACTATGGTAATAAACAAGGCTTGCCGCCTGTCACCCTGGCAGGAGCAGGCCGCGGCGCGCCTCCCCGTTTCCAGAGATGAGTTGGGGACTCTGTAGTCCTGGGTCGGCCGGGGTGTGAGGAATATGCCTCACCTTCGTCAACCAAAGCGACAGATTTAAGTCCGACATAACATCTTTCACCGGCTTCGGTGGGGGGGTATCCGTAGGGATTTTGCGCACGTAAAAAAAAGGGCCGTTCAAGTATTACGTAAGCAGATTTATTACAATTATTTACCCCCCCCCCCTCACCTCTCCCTTCCCTCTTGTCAGCAGAAGTAAGCAAATCCCCCTCCCCCCTCCCATGCTTACGTGAAGATTGGTATCTATATTTCTTTTCATATTTGTTTTTTTAGGGTAAATAACTACTTCTCACGTAATCATTATCTAGACCCGCACCCCCTAGTCCGCAAAAATAAGCAATGCAAAGACCCGCCATTAGTGCTTACAGAATACTTGAACGGCCCCTAACTGCAATACTTCTTTATTGCCAATGTGTTGTGGAGGTCAGATGACAGTCATTTCACGGAAAATATCGAAGATTAGCCAAACCCGCTTTTAGACTAGAGAAAGCGGACCCCCGACTGCCAAGATGAAGATAAAAAAACACACATGCAAGTTCCCACATCGCCATCATCATCTACATGGAGGCGTATTTTCCTGATTGCATCCGACGCCAAGGTGCCCTCGGAGCTCAGGGTCCGCCTGCCGGCTCTTCCTCCTTCACTTTTGCATAAACTAAACAAAAACTACAGTGCATTTTTCTGGGTGTTTCTACGTATTCACATTCTAGATCCCATAGCACAAGCTACTGACTGTTATGCTATACTTTCGGTTTAGATAGCAATGTGTCAAATAATAACTGCCGTTTATGTTCTAAATACCTACAATAAGAGCCGCGAATTTGTAAAAAAAAAGAAAATACCAACCTAATAGAAACGAATATTTACTAAGTATTTTGGTTGGTACTCTCTCTCTCTCTACAGTTATTTTATATCTAACCAAAATATTATATCAAAGAGTTTCAGCATTTTTATTCTACATTATAAATTGATTATTATAAATGCATAGGTATGAATTATGAAAGCTATATCTAAAATAATTACAATAGACTGTGAGAGCTAACCCTGTTAGTATTTACGTTCACATCACTGGAGATAGGTAAATAATATTTTCAACACACTTGCTCATAAAGTGGCTCTGATTTTTTTTCTTTCTTTTGGCAAGTAATTGATATATGCCAATGTCAAGTGAATGTCTTTAGAATTATTAATAGACGCCAAAGTCAGGTTGGCAGAATCATCGGTATATATAACCGATGCAAGGCGCCATTTAAATAAAATAAGAAGAAGAAGAAGACGCCAAGGTCAAGTTTTTCAAGTTACGGTCCACAGTAAAGTTGTGAGGACTTTACTAGAAGCTCCCTAGGGAGATTTGAAACCAACACGAAAAGTCACAATTCACTCTAATTTGCCACTTTCCACACTTGTGTGCGTTGTCAAAGACATTATATCTAAAATCCACCATTTTTAAACATAAAATCTCGAGTTCAAACCAATTTTGGAAAATAAAAAATTACCGCGATGCGCCATTCTTCTTGTTGGCGCCAAAACTCCGGCTTTAATTTCCCCGCAATTAGGCACATAATGGCACCTATAACCAAACTGTGACTTTTTCCTTGCTATTATTTCACGAGTGGATTAACCTTATCTTTTTTTTATTGCTTTCTTAAAAAAGTTTCGATAAAAAAAATCATGTTCAAAATAAATACTTACATATAAATTAATAGCTCATTTCATCTAACTTAGTATTTTAATAAATAATTTCACTCAAATATAACTATAGTATGTTTTCTCTGTAAAAACTTTAAATTCCCCATCTTCTACGTTCCTAAAAAAAGAAACCTTATTCTTTTAGTCTATGGTCTATGCTAGATGCGCGCGCATAAGAAAACTAATTATTTTTTCCCGCTATTGCGAAAATAATTCTCAACTATAATAGTCATACTCTATATTTACTACAACTATAGTTTTCATTGTTGAAATGATAGTTAATTATTAATCGCATTGTGTACAACTACTAGATAGTTATAAAGAAAATGATTTATGCTGTTCACCACCCGATATAAGATTGAAGCCCTTAACATTATGAAAAGCTACCTGAAACTGCAAGGGTAAATATCTATCTAATATATATTATCTATCTATCTATATATTTTAGTATTATTTTCTTCGCAAATTGGTTTGATTTGTTGTGATCTCTACCTACCCCTATGGGAAACAGGCGTGATTTTATGTATGTATGTATGTATGTATGTCAATTGGTTTGTTAAACATCGTGTGATACACGTGTGCATTGATGATTACCGTCTTCGGCTCTCTTAAAACCCTCGCATGTCGGCTCGGGTCTTAATAGCACCTTGGCGGTACTCACCAACGTTACACACTCGTACCATAAGTAATATACCTTCTATTCCATATGATGAGTTTACGACTGGCAGATGTTTTCGTACGATCCTCGGGGATTGGTGATGTGGACCAATAGCGGAGCAGCACATCTGTTTACGAACCTGATAAGTGCCTAATCTTTTACTATCAGCTGTAGCAAATGAGCCATCGGTTTACGGTTACAAACAATAAACCCTCTAACCTGACATACCGATTTTCACTAAATTGCATAACTACTGTAGGTACCTAAGGTAAAAGTTCCACTGTCTACCCACTGAAAGCACAAAAACTCTTCAGTGAGCTCTGGCTACCCTACTCACCGCCGGGAACAACACGAGGTTGTTACAACCGTGGTATTCTGTAGGGTGGGTACTTCCCCAGTCGGACTACTCAATTGGGACAGAAATGCCGTCATGTGGACACTTTCGAAAAAAGTAACCATTTGGTTTACATGACTATTACCTAACTTAAAAGATGTCAAATGGAATTTATAAAACAAGTTCAAAAATTCGCAACACTTGTAAGTAAATTTTGAATTGGCGACCATTGCTTTTTCAAGATTTGTGTTAAGGGTGTGGATTTTTAATAGGTGTGATTTTTTTTATTAATGATAATTATTATCTACCAATTATAGTAGGTACGGATTTTATAAATATCTAAGTTGTTGACCTACTTAGACCATTACCTATGTTTTTAGCAGTTTTAAAAGATTGTCCACTATTCTATCTTACTACAGTGTTTAATAATTGTATTATATTTAAAAGAAAAAAGTGTTAGTTTTAAAGATTCTATATGCATAAGTTAATTAAATATTGCTGTAACAGTTAAAAACCATTTATATAATTTTGTAGACTAAAGTTTGATTTATCCTTAAAGTGTACGCGATGGCTGATTTTACCTTACCTACTATTCAGAAATTACTGTACTTAGATTTATTACATTTTCTAAAGTCAGCCTCACCTGCATGCCGGCTTACCTGCAGACTGACCGGTTTATCTGGCGCAGGCTTTTGTTTCTACCACTTAGGTAAGGTAAGTAAGTAAGTACAGGCAAGCACACGGCACAACTAGTGGAAAGTTACCATGGCCTATGGACATGTGCAATACTAGGGGCGTCACACACGTGCTGCCAACCCTAATGCTCTTCTTAAAGTACCCCATACTGTAGTCGCTTGTTTCTTCTCGGGATTGTAAGGTTGGACGGGAGTTGATACCTTAATAGCAGCTTAAGATAAATCTATAGGAGGAGAAGTAAACCGACTCCAGATGATGGGATGTCGACAAGATAATGAACATTTTGTTTTAGCTGTTGTTTAAAACTTTAAACTATGTTCACTCAATGTGACGTCACGCTGTGGAGATTACAAAATACGTCTGTTACCGTGGGTGGAAAGCAATTGTTTTTGAAACTTTCACCGCGTCGCGTGACATCAAAAACACTCATGACGTAATTAGTATTTACCTACCCGTCATGAGTTGATTTTGGTCTACACTCTTGCCTTACCATTGATCATATCTACTAGTCAAAACCAATTTTTTTTATACCACTTAGGTGGCACACAAGCACACGACCCACCTGATGGGCAGTGGTTACCGTGGTCTATGGACGTGTGCAACATAAGGGCCGTCACGCTCGTGCTGCCGACCCTGAAGAAACATTCTATTGCCCCTTTTGAAGAACCCCATATTGTAGTCGCATGGGAAAACCGCAATAGGGAATTCATTCTACTTGCTTTGCTAGCCTGAGTGTGCGTGGCGTGGGATAAAGTTTCTTTCATATCGCACAGTGCACACCGTCTTAGGTTGCAATTTAGTGTTCTGCCTATAGCGAGCGGTGCAATGATAGATAGAATAGATAGAATGTCAAACAATCCGTCTGAGCACTAACCTCAGATTCTAAAGTGTAAACTTGGGATGCAACTGGGAAATGACTGAATGAGGACTATGAAGGTACGGAAATGGTACATACAGTGACGTCACTTTGAACAGATGAGGATAAAGTTAGCTTGCACACTCGAACAATAACAAATAGCACGTATGCTCTAATGACGCATGATCTGAAAACATTCGCCGATAACACTTCAACCTGTGTGCCTAAGTGTTCATGCACTTGTCACTGATTGGGTGTTAGTCAGCCTCGCGAATGCGCTGACTGTCACGCAGACACCTGGGGCACCGAAACACAGGAATGAGTCGTTATGATGATGTAATATATGGATTTTCTTTGTAGGTAGGTACGACCCGCCTTTTATTTATTGTTTGTGTAGGATTTTAGGTTCATTGCACTTTGTAGATACATGCATCAAAATTAAAAGAGAAATCATACAGATAATTTCGTTATCCACTTGTGCTTATATCAAAATAATAAATAAGTAGAAGCACAGATAATATAATAAGTGGAAGTAAACCAATTTTGCCAGAGAGTGAGACAGGTCAGCTCTGTAAAAATTGAGCAGTCCGACTGAGGAAGTACCTCCGCCCTACAGAATATCTCAGCTATAAAAACCTCGTGTTGTGTTCCCGGAGGTGAGTAGGTTAGCCAGTGCTCACTAAATAGTTTTTGTGCTGTTAGTGAGAAGGCCAAAGGCTTGTCCTGTTTTCATCCTGTTCCTTTGTTTTCTGCACTGACGGCATAGTAACTCTTTTTCCAGGGTCAGCAGCACGTGTGTGACGCCCCTGCAGTTGCACACGTTCATGGGCCACGGTACCCACATTCCATCAGGTGGGCCATGTGCTTGTCTGCCACCTAAGTGGTACAAAATCATACAAAAATACCCACCCGCTTACGTGCACCTACACAAGTGCTCACTTTGTCACTGATTATGCGTTAGTCACCTTAACGAATGCGCCATCCGTCACGCAGACCAAAACCCAAGTGAATCGTGAAAATAAGGTAATTGTTCTTGCCTACTTCTTGTTGAAGTTACAATATGGCATTACTACCATCCTAGATATAATTAAAAAAGAAAAAATTTAAATAATAGATACATAAATTCTTCATCCTAGCGTTTTCCAGTCGCATTCGAAATATTTACCTTGTATTTACTGGTCTGGGTTCCGCTATTTCCACTCTTACTGCGCATTTAGCTGAACTTTGATATTTTCCTTGAAGCGACGGTCATCTTACCTCCACAACCCTGCCAAAAATCCAATCAGTGTCACAACTGAGATCATGCAAGGATTTTATTCCAACAAATGATCATAAGCTTCGTTATATTTTAATATCCTCGAGCTATTATTATAAATATAGAAGGAGTTGATCTAAGCTTTTTATTAATCAAATCTTTATTATTACAAGGCAGAGTTCCGAGATATTTTACTTATAGCTTTCTTTTATTACAATTTAGGTGACAGACAAGCACACGGCCCACCTGATGGAAAGTGGTTACCGTGACCTATGAACGTGTGAACACCAGGGGAGTCACATCCGTGCTGCCGACCCTATAAGAACAGAGATTTTCTGTGCCTTCAGTGCAGGACACATAATCGTGACAGGCCTTTGGTCTTCCCACTGACAGCACAAAAACTCTCCAGTGAGCTCCGACTACCCTACTCACCGCCGGGAACACAACACGAGGTTATTATAGCTGTGGTATTCTGTAGGGTGGAGATACTTCCCCAGTCGGACTGCTCAATTGGGGCGGAAATACCGTCGTGTCCTAGTGGTACCTAACTTTGACACTGGTCACCATTCAGACTTAAATGAATCGCGTGTTTAAAAGGTAGCATCAGATAAGTAGGTACTTATAAAGATACGATGAACGTTTTGCTAACGGGAAAATGCTGAAGGATATTTACCTACAACTTATTTGTCGAGGTACAATCGATCTCCTTACCCGCCATGGAACCTGGAGGCGAGAACCCTTTCAGTTCTATATCGTTAAAAAAAGGACGCGCGGGAGCTGGGACGGGAACCCAACTCTCAAAAAATTCAAGCTGTGAAATTCCAGTTCCCAGACTTGTGATGTAGTGGAAGCTACAGGTTGTGCAACTAAGCGCAGGGCACGCTCTGATAGCGACAGTAAGGCTTGAGAGAATTAAATGCCTTCCTGGATATGAGTAGGTACCTACGTACATTCCACGCAACAACCCATATTTTTAATAAGCCGAGTTCATAAGCTATTCATTTACCTACCATTCATTATCATCAAGCTAATATATTCAATATATCGTTTCTAGAGTGTTTGCTGATAAACAACTAGATATATCTACTTATAGATAAGTAGGTATTGCAAGTACGTTATCACTGATCAAATTAGGTATACCTACCTAATACCTAAGTATACAAATCCCCACAGATAATCCCCGGGAAACCAGCGGTCGCGGTAATACCGGATAAAACCGCACGCCGATTTGGGTCTTATATGCCAGCGTGTAACGCATTTTCCTTTCATCCCGGCTAGCACACAGTACCTACTTTGTTTTGTATGTAGCACATCCTATGACGTATGCGATATGTATGGACCTGGTGTCGATGACGTGCAGGTGAAATTCCACCAGTGTGCTGAACAGTGCGGCACTGCAATGCACAGTCTGCGACGCAAATGCTTATTCTGGTTGATTCACTCATGAAAACGATAGCAAATTCTGTGCTATCATTTTAGAAATGATCGCGCAGATCAGTACCGCTAACACGATAATCTATCGTATCGTAAATGTATCGAGAGAACGGAGTAGGTATTGTGATTGACCGCCTGCCTACTGTGAAACTGTTTGTGTGTGAAGCCTAGCCAATCACAATACTCCATTCTCTTGATACGTTTACGAAAGTTTTTCGTGCTAAGGGTAGGTACTGTAAGACCGGTAAACTTTTGAGCGCATACGTACATGCAGTGGACTCGCGACGACGCGTACAAACTGAACATTCTGTTCAGTGAACATGTTCGTGCACAAGTTTGCTGAAATGTGCGCTTACAATAGTTACGCTCAGCCTTATCAGTGTAGACGTAAGCTAAATACGGCACCAGCTAAGTACGTACACTGCTGGTGTGATGAACAAAATGTTTGTAAGCAAATGTGCTGCACACTATATTGGTGGAATTTTACTACGTCAGGTCCAAACTTAAATAGTTAGGAGTGGAGAGGAGAGGAAACCGTAGGAGGTAGGACACGACGGTATCTCCATCCAATTTAGCAGTCCGACTGGGGGAGTACCTCCGCCACACAGAATAACTTCGTGTTTTTTTTTTTTTTTTTTTTATATAGGACACGTCAATTGGACTTCGCCTTGCCTGATGGTAAGCTGAAGGCAAAGTCCCAGAAAAGAGGGTCACCATTACTTACACATACCGTGTTCCCGGCGGTGAGTAGGATAGGCATAGCTCACTGTAGAGTTTTTGTGCTGTCAGTGGAAAGCCCAACAGAAGCCAAAAGACAGCAGCACGAATGCAACTCCTCTGGTGTTGCACACGTCCATAGGCCACGGTAACCACTGTAATGCCTACTGTGGTATAAAAAAAAGATGGAAATACCTACTGTGCTTAAAGTAAACGAGCTGTACATTCGAGTGCCATGTGCTTGATGATCACAGATTTATCTAAAATAAACTAGCCTTCTTCAGGTTCCAATTTTATTAATTATTATAGAAACATCTAGCGCCATCAAGAATATCTAACACCATGTCTACAAAGATGTTTAATTGCCTGTTTCAAAATTACCCTACTGCATATGTTCACCACTGCGTAGGTACGGTAGGTAGTACCTTGCATATATCCCAAAGTGAGTAAGATACTTACAAAACCTACACGTTACGCTGAAGTAGACGGAAAACTCACCAAGATTAAAATTGCATATCTTTTGTTGTTTCGATAAGCTGGATGAACGAGCTTTTTGTTAGTGTAAGGAAGTTTATGCGAAATCTGCAATTTTAATTATTGTTCTTAGTATAATTAATTATTTTATGACAATTACATTTTAATCGTATTTTATTTCAAGCATTATGGAAATAATACTTCAAAAAACTTATCTCTGCAAAAATTGACAAGTAACTGAAACGTCTAAGTTGTTTTTGTAATCCTTTGCTATTTAATTAAAACTAAATCAGAACAACATTTCTGTGTAGAATTCTGCGGCATTAAATTTTAGATTAACTCAATATCCAAGTAAACAATTACCTATATATTATACCATTGATATAGCCTATAGGTATACATTATATTGAAACCTTTGATGGGGCGCGGTCCCATCAAAGGTTTACAAAATTGGGGAATTTTCTCTCCTTGGCATATAGAAAATTGAATTGTCTGCAATACCTGTCACTATCTTTTGAACCGATTTCAAAAAAAGGAGGATGTTCTTAATTCGTCTGTTTTTTTTTTCAGAAGTAAGTTAGTCTTCAATATATTTGATACCAACTGATGCCCGCGTGGATGTAGGTTACCACGACAAAACATAGCCTATGTCCTTACTCAAGGTCTAGTCTACCCCTATGCCAAATTTTATCAAAATCGGTTCAGCTGTTTAGGCCTAAAAGCGTAACATACAGACAGAGTTACTTTGGCATATATATACTATTACTATTATATTATATTAGTGAAAGTAAAACCTCAGCCTAAATATCTATCATTTATTTGACACGAGGTTTTTATAAACGAAATCAATATTTTATAACAAGTGACTGGGAATGAATTAAACAAAACTACGCTACGTAAAGTTCTGACTTCAAATGCTTCCGTGTGCGCATTGCAAAAATGTTGGCACGTCATGCATGTCTTGTTGCGACCTGAAAACCAAAGAAATGCTATTTCAATCTGTCGAGGACTCCATAATTTACTTTATAATATTAGGTTAGTGCAAACAACACAACAAACTCCAGCAGTTAATACGTATTTTATTGAAACACACGCAATAAAAATCACTTCTTGGTTAAATATATGAAAATATTTCGGGTCTGTTTAGTTGTAATAAATATTAGGATTGAGAAAAAAAATACAAAACATATAATTAAAACATTATTTTATTTTAAAATTAAAAATAAAATTTAATTTGTCATGACATTTGACTTGGAAACCACAGACAACATTTTTTTTTTGCATTAAAAACTATACACTAGAAAAGAATTGCCAATTGTACCTAGGATCTAATCGACTAAGTTTGTTGGGAAAAAATAAAAGAATAGTCATTAATGAAAACATACATAGGTAAGTAAAAATATAGAGTTTCAACTTAAACCATCCCCTTTTTCAGCTGATAAACCATGTATCTATACAATCTAAATAAATTGAATATAAAAAATAATAAGTAGTTATACGTTGTGGCACTGAAAGTGAGAATTTAAAATGTATATAATAAATAAAATATATGTACATCAACTTATTCATTATTATGACAATGAATATACATCGCAAAAAAAAAATATCAAAAATATCACTGCTTTAAATTAACATAAAAGTCGAGTATAACAGTTTGCAGTTAATTCAATACAATAGTGTAAATATTATTTCTAAAGTCAATAAGGATAAGCCGCAAAAATAAAATCCAACAAGGCTGCATCAGTTAGTGTCCACAAAACCACGCTTCGCTTACGTGACTTATTTTAGCTGTGACATTTAAATTAATTCATTTATTTGCATAACAATAACTTCAGATATAAAAACAATAAGATTGTTAGATACAATGCAACCAACCAAAACCTGCAAAAATATTTCCCTCCATAATTAAGTACCATAAATTATGCACGAATTTTTTAATAGTTCGAAAAACTAACTCAAACAAGTAACAATATTTGCAAGGCTTTAGGTCCAGTAGACCAGTTTTATTTAAATGAGTGGATACACCCTAAATCTCTATAATAAAACTAATAATACTTCAGCTGTATAAAATATTATTATTTGTGACCAAAATTATTTAAACTATTCGATATTATTATTGGTTCTAAATAAAAAGGAATATGTAAGCAATTTATGTTGCCAATTTTGGGTCATAAAAATCATGAAAATTCATATTAACCAATGCATAATAATCGTTCGTGTAAAAACATTCTAGAAATTAAAAAAAAAACACGCTTGGTGATATTTAGATCAACAGTTCGCTGATAACACGCCTGTTACAATAATTGAATTTCGAATATTTTTGGGTAACAGCCAATTACAATTGGGCTCGTATCAGACATCCAATAGCCTTGAATATACGTATAGTATAGCACTGTCTAATAAATAACAGATGCGTCAATTTCATTATTGCATAATTTTAAAATGTTTTGTTGTATGTGAGCACTAGCCTCGTAGATTGTTCTCAACATGAGTCTATATTTTAAGTTACTTCTAATACTATTTTGAATTCCCGAGCCTCCCCGAAGCATAGCGAATGTCTACTTAAATTGATTTATTATTAATATTTATAAACTAACGATTTAAAACCTAAATACTTGTCTCAAATTATAAAAGTAACCTTTTCGTCGCTAAAATTAAGTGGATATTACTTTCTAAATAAATGAATTTTGTAAAAATTTATCCAAATAAATCAGACAATATTCAAAGCACTGTACAATCAGAACGTTATTTATTCCCTCACTACTTTATTTCACAAAATTACTTAATTAGGTAGATTTTAATAAGAATAAAATTGGAATTGTAAATATTCAACAATAAACAAACAATTTGAACATATTAAGTTACTAACGTACATTCGACAAAGGAATTACAGTTGCACTTTTTCATATAAAGATGTCTGTGAAGGTGCAACCGTATCTCCTTTGTCGACTGTAGACCAAATGAACGTCCAAAATACCTCAGTATGTAGGTATAAGCTATACTCGCCTATTCTAGTATTAATAGTTATCTGTCTAGGCATTTACTATAGCTATAAATAAAAACAACCAACCATAATTATGGTTATCTGTATGCTATCTGTTTGACAAACGGGCTTGACTTGGACGTTCAATCATGGTTCTGCACCAGGAGTTTACAATTGTACCACGGCCAGCGAAAGTACCTTGTATGTGTACGAAAGATATATTGTCCATATATGGATGGACATATACTGTAAATAATATTGATGGGCGCCAATATTGGCATGCACACATACTAGACGCGTTCTCTACCGTTGCACGAATATAAGATAGAAGTTTTGTGCTATTGTTCATAGCAGTGGCCTTAGTTTAAATTGAAAATGTACTTCAATAACGCCACAGAAATTTATTTTTAAACAAATACCAGGTACTGATCATTAAACGGATCAGTCGAGATAAAAATTCGTCTGCCAAATGGGCATAGGAATATAAACAGCTGTTCGAACATATATTGCACTTCATTTTTATATTATGATATACTTATCATTTAACCTTAATCTATACACAGAGAAAACTAAGGGCAAAGCTGAACATCTAAAGGCGAAAAGGGGCAATATTTGTAACATCTAAAATTAGATCTTCATGAAGCGCAAACTATGAATGTGATGCGCTTATTTCAGTCATCGAAAATAAATATTTACTAGAACTTTTTCAATCATTTGTGACTTTATTTCACTGTTCAGGTACGTTTCTGGCACCCTGTATATAATAATACACATTAATTCACTAACTTAACAATAATATTATAATTCTGTAAATTCAACAAACTATTCGGCAATTTATTATAATACATTAGGAATATCCATAGCAGATAACGTCATCAACTATGGATTGCCCTAATGACCGCACACACGGAAACTATTACAAACTACTGAAACTACATTTACTGTATTATCACGATAAGACCGATACCTATCAATGTTTAGCTTCACCCTGTATAAAAATTAAGCTCAACACTTCACTGGGTTTTCAATAAATATTTTAAGTCTTGTGATGAATTTTAATTGGCGTTAAAAGGAAATTATTTAGGTTTAAACAAAATAATTTTATAAAATTTCAAAAAGTTAAAAAACCCAGTCGCAAAAACAGCAATCAAATAAAATCTCAATGGTGAGTATTTTTACTTCGGTAAATATGTACCACAAGATGGACGCTACAAACGCCATTTTGGAATATAAATAATATAGACAAAATAGAACTAGCCACAGTCTTAACCCATATTTAAGTTAGGAACATTCCTCATAACGCCAATAATATTGTCTAAAATTATTCTAGATTCCCATCTGTCTTCTTACTTCGTATCCTGGAAACTTCCAAATAAGCTTGTTTTTTGACTCCCTTCCTTCTGCGTGCTGTAGGTATATAAAAATTTAATTTTGCATTATTTTATGCCAGAGAATGATCTTAAAAAATAACATGCCGTACTAAATTAAGACTCGAAAGAAACATGCTGGGGTAATGTTAAAAAAACTACTATAGGTACAATTACATAAAAATTATCTTAAATGTCTAAGCAATTGACAGCGGTAAAATGGTACAGGGCTAATTTACATTCACAATGCCTGACAATAGATAAATATTTTAACAAAGTAGTAGTAAATAGCTTATTTATTTAAATATCGTGTTTTCTTTGACTATTGGCAAGTGAAAATAGCACAACTTTACATAATATAACGATTACCACCCAATGATATCTATGTAGAAGACATTGTTTCCACTCGAAAATACCCCAAAATTCTTCTACGCGGGCACAAACGTGGCAAGTAGGTAGTAGACGTACTATTTTTACCACAAAGCGTAAAAGCAAGAGTCATTTACATGACAAAACCTATCTATTCGTCATACATGTAATGTACAAATACTAAGTATCCTCCATTTATGTGAACGGATGACCGTATTATATCCAATCACGCATCGTCATTATGCTGTACAATCGATACCCGCGGACAATCACTTTCCCATACAAAACATAAGCAAATATCAGTATATTTCACACGGCAACACTAGATACGGGCACAATAGCTTGCTAATTAAAAACATCAAATGTATAAAAGGACCATGGCGGTCGTTACGAGTAGTTGAAGCTAAAATTTCGACTATTGGTCTAAGTGCAATACTTCCAATGGTTGTGGAGGTCATATGGCAGTGGAGTTGCATGGAGACGGAAAATGTCGAAGTTTAGCCGCGTCACGGATAGACTGGAAAAAGCGGACCCCGGACTCCGAGGTTAAAGTTTCGGAGGCCACCGGGATCAACGCAAGGATGATGTTGATGAGTCTATTGATGCAATGGTCAATAATCTATCTAATCCACCCTTTAACATAATATCGACTTTATGTAGCAATAATATGAAAGATATCCTACCCTTCCACTGGACCCTCGTAGGAGAGGAAAACCGAACCAATACCGGGTCAAACCAGCAATGTTGGCTCAAGCCAGCAATATTGGCTCAAGGCATTACTTGGGTCGTAATATGTATCAAGACTTACTGTATCAAGATCAGCCAGGGATGCCGAAGGCCATATTAAGTGGAGGAAGGAGTAAAAGCCGAAAAGCTGAACCCGCGACTCAACGCTGAGATGACAAAGATGTAGTACTAGAGGTACTAATTCCGACTCTGCTGTTTTAACTAAAGTATGCAAAAAATCGTTAGCATTTATTTCATGCTCCGGTACCCGCTATCGAGTCACTATTTGGGAAACGTTATCATAGAGTCCACACTGTTATAGCATATATAATGTATTACAGTCTACAGGCTAGTCTGGTTATGCCTAATAATGTGTACAAGAAATTAAACATAACATCGAAAAAAATTAGTCAATATGCAATTGTCAACTGATTATTTGGGGAAATCCGGATTGGACAACAAAAATTTAAAGGCAACAATAATTTATCGGTCTACTTTTATGTTATTGCATTTTATGATAATCATATCAAAATCGCAAGGTTATCGCGAGATTCATTATAAATCAACATTATCTGTGGGTAATCTATTTTCCTTGTAAAATTAATATTACGCTTGGCAAGTAGATATAATGTGATCCATTTGTTATTAAAAACTTTTGTAAACTTTTATCATAGTTTACCTTTGATGCTGAAGTTTATGTGTGTGTATGTGTCTCTATGTGCGTGTGTGTGCGAGCGTGCATCCGTGCGTTTATACTCGTTACTTGACTGGATGAATATCAATAAAATTTGAAATACCTATACTAAGGTTATATCTTGGGTTAAAACTACTTTTTATGACGTTTCTTTTATCATTTTGGTGGAGCTTTCGGGCGATTCACGTGGTGTTTTACCACATTAGCGCATTATGTATAAAATATGGGCCCATACTCATAGTCCTGGAAAAATATCTCAGACACATGTTTAAACCTATTTTTAGTAATGTCTTGAATCAAAACAACAACAATAGACAATCTAATTCACAGAATGTTATGAAACATCGTATAATAAAGAAAGTCGACACAATAAGGTATTTACGCAGTCTACAAAATATGTTTAGTGTAAGTAGGAGTCAGGAAAGACATTTAATCCTAAACAACTATGGCGATGGCAATGGTGCTCCCGCCGGGTCCAGATAGATGAGGTAGGCCCAAGAAGTCCTGACTTGACGTCGTGGCTGGTGACATACGTGCCTATCGTGTCACTACCATGGATGCCCAAGATCGTACGAAGTGGAGGAGGAATATCCGGAAGGCGGACCCTGAGCTCCGAGTTCACCTTGACCTTGGATACAATCAGGAAAACACGTCTCCATGATGATGATGATGATGATGATGAAATATATATTTTAAGAAATGCGGAAAAATGTTGGTCATTTTTGTGAATAATTTGTATGAACTATAAACTATAACTGTCTTACATGTTTACGGTTTACGTGAAAAATGCAAAAATATACGATTTTTTCACCTCTGACCTCGTATTTTAAACAGTCGATACAGAAGAGGACTTAATCAATATTTAATTTGTTATATAATCTAGAGCTACTATTACCACTTTACAGCTCTATGCGTATTGTGTATGTTAGATTGGACTAATATCCAATGTATACGCTCCAATGTTTAGACAATATGTAGTTGCAAAATTAATGAACGTGCAAAATTGACGTAAACTGCATATCAAGGTGCTAGTTTCTTATTTCAGCTGTCAATGCTGATGCACCGGCAATAAATCGGAAAAAAAAATCGCGAAAAAAATAGTGTGACATTTTCTTTGCGAATAAACTCTAAAATACACTAGATAGTATGTGGCAAAAATTACGTATTGTTTTTTTTTTCACGGACACAAGATTGTCAAACTAAATGGTGTTATCGAACCCAGAATCGTACCTACACTTTGTGCTACCGAGGCAGTCTGTCAGTGACGTCATAACTGCGGGGAGAGTATTATGCGAGAAGATGCGCGTGGCTTGATGATGAAATATGAATATTCTGAATCACTCGCCTCCCACTCTCCGGTTACGTGATCCAACCAGCTTGGAACACGTCTTGTTTTTGACAATATTTACCTGTTGTTATACTATAATACTCTTGTTTATACAACCTACATACATTTTCATTATCTATTGAGTTATCTCTTAGGTTTTTTGTGCCGGGCAGATGGCATTGGGGTACGCGTGTTTATTTTTTTATAGTCTGACTCTGAGATTCTGGCGTTATACTTATAACACCCTCTTTTTGTCAATCATATAGCAGGAAATATCAGATAGATTGGACAACCATGAAAACGACCGCCCGGCTACTCGGCAGTAGTAGCATCAGACTGAAGAAAATTAAGATTAGACACACCGATAGGATTCGCCGAACCTAACATTTGAAAGATAGATAACTGGACACATCTCTCCAATAAAGTCTTTAAACAGATTGGTTCATTGCTTTTACAAAACAGATTGCTACAAAAAAATAATGACTACAAAAAAATAACTTTTACGATATTATTTTTATGAAAACCATTTAAATAAACAAAGCAGTTGCCATTTATTTTTTGATTGGATTATGTTCATATACAACATATTGTTCATAGTACAACGATGATTTCAAATTTGGAAGTATATAACACTACCTTTTACCCGCGGAGTCTCCCGTGTGATTATTACGACCAAACTCTTGTCTACCTCTGTACCAAATTAAATCAAAATAGGTTCAGAGATTTAAGATGTGGAAGCGGAACGGTCAGAAAGACAAATAGAGTTACTTCCCTGGATGTAAATAGGGCTACAGAAATCTTCGTGGATCTAGCTAACGGTGCCTGTCAGTCAGTACATTTTCTGAGCCAAAGACGAGGCTCTGGCGAAAACATTCCTTCCGGAGTTGGGATGTTAGACAACACTGAACGCTGAACCCTGGACACAAAGTGTGAGTTTTGCAGGCAACCTGGACCAACTGGCACATGCCGTAAGAACGTATCGGACGATCGAAACGGCTCGAGAGCTGAAGTTCAAGTCCGCATGCTCTAAATTTGGAGACGTCACGTTAGAGCATGCACAATTGGGTATTTGACTGTGGTTGCGCCGATAATAGAATTTGTATTTTTTTTTCGCTCAATAGTAGTAATTTAAATTGATGACGCTGAACACACGCTCCCTATACCCATCTCCCTCCCGCACTACCTTTAAAGTGAGATAGCAATAGTTTCCGCACCGCTCAATTGTCAAAATAGACGCATATTCACTTCGCTTTTGAACTGGAAAATAATGGCCGGCGCGCACGCGACTCTTAGAAATTAATAATGTTTGTTGGATTTTAACCGCTTTCATAGACCTTTACCGATCGGATTGTGCCTCTCGTGTGTCCCTCAAGTGATTTAGTGATGTGGGCGGCAACTCCTGAGCCAGGAAGAGAAGATCGGTGCACCGGCTGCGACGGCACGTGGCCCCGTGAAGGTTAGTGCATCCTCTCCTACTTTCTTGGGTTGCATTCACTGCCTAAACCACCTCCGCGGCAACCCGATCACTTCACCCCCCGCGAAATACAGTCCACTAGCTCAGGTGGCATGAGAATCGCGCCACCATTCTCTTTGGTCCTTCGAGCCGGATCCTTAGTCGTAGCTCGCATTTTGTTATTTATTCCATGGGGAATAAACGCACCGCACCTAAATACCTAGTTATTTTAGTAGAAAACCCCGCATCTAGGCATTTTGGTTTGGATCTTAGGTATTCTAGACACCCTAGTGCATAGGCACAGTGTAATACCTAACGCATTTGGCTATTTCAATTTCTGGGTTGTCCGTTCGCCGCTGGCTCGCATCGTGTTTACCTGATACCTACATAGGTTAGGTACGTGGTTATACCTCGCTCGCATTTCTCTTATCGTATCGATCCTTAGTCGTAGTTTCGCATTTTGTCATTTATTCCATTGGGAATAAACGCACCGCACCTAAATACCTAGTTATTTTAGTAGAAAACCCCGCATCTAGGCATTTAGGTTTAGATCTTAGGTATCCTAGACACCCTAGTGCATAGGCACAGTGTAACACCTAACGCATTTGGCTTTTGTTTTTATTTGTTTCAATTTCTAAGTTGTCCGTTCGCCGCTAGCTCGCATCGTATTTACCTAATACCTACGTGAGTAGGTACGCGGTTACACCTCGCTCGCATTTCATTCAAATTCATACGAAAGTATTTTAAATTGAATAGATATTACGCAATACTTAATCCCTGAAATAATAGTTGAACCTAGACAGCGATCTAGCTCGCGTAGGTACGATCTGGTTGTTGCTATGCGCGTTTGTTCAAGCTTGCACTCGCAGTCATAGGTACCTACCTACCTACGGATATCGCTCGCGCCGCGTCGCTGCTCTGTACCGCTAAGATTAAGTCATTTCATTTGTTGTTTACCGCACTTTAGTTTGATATTTATTTGTAAAAATGCCCCCAAAGGTTGGTAGTACCGATAATAAAGTTCAATTGAAACTTTTATACGCTAAAAGAGAAATGATTTACTCTCGCGTACAATCGATTTGTGATAATGCACTTAAAACCTCTGATTTGGCTATTAGAGATTCGTTCTTGTGTTCTATAGAAAACTTGGATAGTTTACGCGCGGATTTCGAATCCTTAGTACATGACATCAACGTTTTAGAGTTAAATTTAAATCCCGATTACTCAGTGAGTTATCAGGCCTTGTCGTCGTTTGACGATTTGTATTGTCGTATCAAACGCGTCGCTAGGAGTTTGGAGAAACCGTCTGACCGACCCAATCCCACTCGCGACCGACCTAAGTTGCCACCAATTCAGATACCCGAATTTGATGGTAACATCCGCAATTGGTGTTTATTTATAGATAGTTTTGAGAATACAATAGATAAGAACGATTCGTTGACAGATCACGAAAAATTGCATTATCTCGTTGAAAAATTAACTGGTAAAGCTATAACCGTTTGCGCTGGAATTACGTTTAGTGCCGAAAATTATAATTTAATTTTAAATACTTTGAAAGCTAAGTATGAGGATAAAAGATCGGTAGCTAATGCATATTTGGATCAGATGTTTGATTTGAAAGCCATTACGGCATGTAACGATCAAAACTTAGAGAAGTTTCTAGATACTTTCGCATCATCTGTTCGCGCCGTAAAGAACCTAAAGATCGATGACCTCTGCGACTTCTTATTTTTGTATATGGGTTTAAAGAAATTAGATCCCGAAACCATTCGTTTATTTGAGTCGGATCACCGCGGCAATAAAATTCCTAAGTTCGAAGACTTAGAAAGTTTTGTTCGCGAGCATATAAAAATATTGCAACGCTCTTCATCGAAACATGAAGGCGCGAAGAAAGTTGTTAGTTCGGAACGCAAGATAGATGCGTCATCGAGGTCACTGAGGTCAACTCATACTTATGTTAATACCGCACCAGCACATGTACAATCACCTGTTTGCTCTTTGTGTAATACTCATCATTCGCAATTGTACAAGTGTCCGGGTTTCCTAAAATTATCGCCTAATGATCGTTATAAATTTGTTCGCGCTAATAATTTTTGTTTTAATTGTCTCGGTACTAAACACCGCGTTGTTTTATGTAATAGTAGAAATAGTTGTCGCAAAGATCAAGCGAGACACCATACTTTACTTCATTTTGAAAATAGTAATGCCGCATCCAATGTGAGCACAGTTGGTTCGTCGAGCGGTGACACACGGCGGCCTGCGCCACAGCCGCAGCCCGCGCTCGCGCGCGCTCCGGCCCACCCGGTGACCGCTGCGAATGACGTCACCTTGTGTTCGTTGTCCGCTAGTACTGCGCTCACTACTGTTGTCCTCGCGACTGCTCGCGTTATTGTTGTCGATGCATTGGGTAAGCCGCGCATTGTTCGAGCGCTGTTAGATGGCGCTTCGCAAAGTAATTTTATTACTCAAGATTGTTGTCAACGTCTTGGTTTCAATGTTAATAAGCGTTCAACCCGCTCAGTCGTGAAGGGTTTTGGAGGTTTACAGTCAGCTGTTCATGGCACCGTTAAAACAAGGTTTGGATCTCGTTTTAATAATAATATTTGGTTTGACATGGATTCGCTCGTTATAGATAAAATAACTGAACAGTTGCCTACCGTCCCGGTTGACACGTCTTTATTAACGAAATTTAAAGACTTGCCTTTAGCAGATGAGACTTACGCTGTTCCTGGAGTCGTCGATATATTGATCGGCGCTTCGATTCTCCCGCACCTCCAGTTATCACGTAAGGTTCAAGGGGGACCGACGTACCCCGCTCCGCACGCACTGGAAACAGTTCTAGGTTTTGTTATAATTGGTTCCGCACCCGCTTCTATAGATAGTTTTAGTCACTCGACTGCTTCGTTCTGTTGCACCGTCGAGCCGCCACTGGAGTCTACCATCCGCAAGTTTTGGGAAATTGAAGAGGTCAATGTCCCACCTATCCTAAGCCCTGATGACAAGATGGCTGAGGAGATTTGTTGTCGCACGACTACTCGTGATGAGCAGGGTCGTTATGTTGTCGCGCTCCCTTTCAAGGGAGATATTTTTTCGCTCGGTGACTCCCGTGTATCCGCTGAAAAACGCTTTCTTTGTTTAGAACGAAAGATGCAGGCGTCTCCAAAGTTGAAGCGGGCCTGTGATGAGGTTGTTAACGAATATTTAGATAAAGGTTGCATCTCACCTGCGCCTGCGGACACTGGCGGGACCCAGCCTTCGTACATTATCCCGCACCACGGAGTTATTAGAGAAGATAAGCTTACTACTAAACTCCGCGTAGTTTTGGATGGCAGTGCTAAGACTAGCACTTCCGTGTCGCTTAATGACATTTTGTATTGTGGTCAAAATCTTTAAGGTAATTTATTTGACATAATTGTAAATTTTCGCATTAATATTAGTAGAATTTTAGCTTTTTCGGACTCAACAGTCGCTTTGTGTTGGGCCCACTCTTCGCCCCATCGTTGGGACACATTCGTCGCTAATAGAGTGGCAAAAATTCAATCTGAATTAGCGCCACAAAATCTCTTTCACGTTGCTGGCACCGACAACCCAGCCGACTGTCTCTCTCGTGGATTGCTTCCTTCGCAAATTTTAGATCACCCGTTATGGTTTAGTGGACCGTCCTGGATTCATGCCGCGTTAGATAAGTGGCCAGTTAGTCAATTCAATCCCACTACGGTTTCCGAACCACCCGAGGAGAAGAAGCACTCGCTTGTTGTATCGGTCCCGCGTGAAGAGTCCCTTATTTTGTTGTTGGCTAATCGCGTCTCGTCTTGGTCGAGACTGTTGCGTTGTGTTGTTTATGTAGGCCGATTTTTGAGAATTTTATCTACGCGCGGTCATATAGAGTTGACCGGTGATTTAAGTACGCAAAAATATTTGCCCGCAATAGATGTTGATGACGATAGAATGCACCTTCTAACTCGTCACGCTCTTTTAGATAAATTAGTCCAATCGTTTTGGAATCGTTGGAGAACCGATTGTTTGCACACGCTGCAGTCGCGTCAAAAATGGAATACTCCATCTAACCCAATTACTGTAGGTACGGTGGTAGTCCTTATGACTGGGAATGCGCCTCCTTTACGTTGGCCTCTAGGAGTAGTAGAGGAAGTTTTCCCGATTCCCGCGGGATAACTCGTGTTGTACGGGTTAAAACCGCAACCGGATCGTATCTGCGCCCGGTTGTTCGCCTCTGCCCTCTGCCTAACCAGCAGTAGGCACGAGTTCAAACCTAGGTTTATATTTTAGTTGTTATTTCCCAAACCTAGATTTAGATTAGACTTTAGATTTGTTTCGCATTTTTCGTTTTGAAGGTAACCCTTCAAGCCGGGGGGAATGGTTGCGCCGATAGTAGAATTTGTATTTTTTTTTCGCTCAATAGTAGTAATTTAAATTGATGACGCTGAACACACGCTCCCTATACCCATCTCCCTCCCGCACTACCTTTAAAGTGAGATAGCAATAGTTTCCGCACCGCTCAATTGTCAAAATAGACGCATATTCACTTCGCTTTTGAACTGGAAAATAATGGCCGGCGCGCACGCGACTCTTAGAAATTAATAATGTTTGTTGGATTTTAACCGCTTTCATAGACCTTTACCGATCGGATTGTGCCTCTCGTGTGTCCCTCAAGTGATTTAGTGATGTGGGCGGCAACTCCTGAGCCAGGAAGAGAAGATCGGTGCACCGGCTGCGACGGCACGTGGCCCCGTGAAGGTTAGTGCATCCTCTCCTAATTTCTCGGGTTGCATTCATTGCCTAAACCACATCCGCGGCAACCCGATCACCTGTCTTGTTTGTTGTGTAAAGCGTCAATGGAACAGTTAACTTCACCCCCCGCGAAATACAGTCCACTAGCTCAGGTGGCATGAGAACCGCGCCACCAGACTGACTAATAAAATTAGTGACTTTTTACTAAACATCAACACTGTAAGTTATAAGGAAACTTGTATGAAATAAATTTATTATGACGTCATAATATTCAATAGCCAAATAATTTACTAATATAGGCTGGGTGGATGATTAAAAATAAATAAAACGATAAAATAAGAACCGACGCAACTACCGCTCTTTACCTATTCTTAATTTAATAAAGTCCATGAAATAATTTATTTTACCTTTAGGAAAATACCCAAGTGAAATCACCGCGAATTCTACTGTCGACTCCGTTCGATCGTTCGAAAAGTCCTTACAGCATGTGGCTGCAGCACTGGGAATGGGATGAGCAGTCCCTGGGAGAGGCAGGATTGAATTTCGAATTTGGAACGTGCTTTCCGTTCTAGATAAAGATTATGAAGTTTATGACTATGGACACTTATCCATATAGGCATAACGCGCCTTTTTATATTTGTCATCTGTACGACAGCTACAAAGAGTTGCACATTTTCTCTTTCGCTATATCAATTTTCTTTTCGTACAGACAGTTAAGGCAGTCTATTTCATAAATGGAAGACATTGCTCGAATACCATTGTTTAAATAACGTGCATATAATGACTGAGTTGTGCAATTAGGTAGATGATTTGTAACAAATATTATTAAGGTAATGAATTTGTGAAACTCAAATCATTAGGCAACAACCCAAAAATGACAAAAAAAGTGCCTTAGGTATTAAAATAACAAAAAACTATAAGATGTGATGTAAAAGAATGCGATCTACGTAATCACATAATTATGCCAAAGTTGATGATGCTATAATCAAGTTTATCACACTTACACAAAATTCCCAATAATGACATAACAAAAGTGATAACATTATAATGAATGTTTAGGTCACACTAAAATTCTTGTACACTCAAATCTGATCCTTATATGCAGGACTTGCTGTATCAATTTGCGATAAATTTGTATCAAAAGAAACCTAAACATTTTCATTCAAATGAAAGTAATGTATTAGTTTAGTGAGTGTTGTATTATCAATTTTTACATTGATATCATTTTAATTCACAATATTTGCAATTGTGGTATGTAGATAAAGACCATTAATACCTTTGATATTGTTTATCTTTGCTCCTATTTTACTGTCATTTTATTATATTATTAATAACATGGATAATAATATCACCACATAAATATACCTGGATCTGACCAATCAGTGAATGCTGACATGCATTTTGATCACTAGTCTTCTCAAGGATGAATGTAGGTGGGATATGACACATTAATGGCATCAATATGGCATGAGATGCTTAAACTATTAACATGTTATACATCAATTTGACGATGTCTGCATTCATCTCAGTCTCTTCAAGGTCTCATTATTTGCAACAAAGATATTATGTCTAAAGTTAGACTAATAATTTTACATTACTTCTCAGAAGTTTTATATGTTTATGACACTGATACATACACACATACATATAATCACGCCTCCATCCCCGGAGGGTTAGGCAGAGGTGAATTAACACCCACATTTCACCAATCATTGTTGTCGGTCCCATGTACTAGGATGTGAGCCTATTGCCGTCTTCGGGACACTATTGTCGACTCGAGCCATGTATCTGTGCCCGAGTCTGAGCTGTATATATCTGTCTGATGTTAAACAGCCCTGATGTCAATTCTCTTAAATAAAGGATGATTGATATTGGTGATATAAAATGACCACATAAAAGATAAAAAAGAAAAAGGTGTTAAGTTGTTAACCATACCCAAGAAACAGTCACACAGACAAACAAATCAACATAAACACCCAGACAAGACCCACAAGTACTTACAGCAGTATTTAGGAGAACTAGAAGCATTAAAATAAAATTATTTTTTTTATATCAGGCATGCTAAATTTAAAAATATATTATAACTGGCCATTGTAAATGCATTTTTATCCATAGATACAAGGTAACATTTTTAATTTAATTTTGTTAGATAAGCAATATTCTAAATTTAAAAATATCACAGGCATTAATGTGTTTTGCTATAAATAAGAAATTCAGTAAGTCAATAAAACATTTCTGTTTTATTTACTTATTTCACAGTTAATTTTATTGTTATAGCATAACTAATTCAATATTTCACATCAGCTGTTTGTTTATAATTTTATATTATGTTTTTTTGCTTTCTAAGTACATAGCAAAACACACTTGTTGAGTTTATATTAAGAACCAATTTCTTTTCTGCTACCTCCATCCTTTTTTAAAAACATTCTATGTTTAGTCAAAGACTGAACATAGTCTGTAAAGACTTTCTTTACCTATGAAAACAGAAATCAGTCTTAACCAAAGTACTTAGTTTTAATACATAAAGTAGTGACCTCACCTTAGCATTATCCTGAAGTTTTCCAATTGTCTTATACTGTCCGATAACCTGGCAAATGCGTTGAAAAGTGCCACAATCTCTGTCCTCTGTAGCCTCTCATGAGATTTGTGTCTCACAGGCAGCTTAGTCTGATGCAGGTCGCTTTCCGGACTGTTCCACTTGTTAGAGAATAATATTTTAAGAGCTGTACCCAATCCTTGAGTCTGTAGTTTACCCCATAGCTTGCATTTATCGCAGCCTACACAATCCATTATCCTAGAAATATTTCGGAAGTGTTCTCTAAACTCAGCTTTTAGATCAGCTGCTTGACTTCCGCCCGCAAACATGGAGGACTCATTAAAATGGTCCGGGAAGGAGTAAATTACACCAAGCATGTTACTTATTGCTTGCCGAGTTTCTTCATCCTCGACCAAATTGCCTGTATAATACTCTTCCTTTTCTAAATAAGGTCCAGCTTTGGCCAAGGCTCTCATTTCTAAGAGATAAACAAAGTATAGATTTTTCAACCAATTGGGGCCTTCACCGAATGTCTGTGATGGGTCAAATCGACGTTGGAACTCTTCTAAGTTTGGTCCCCATTCACCATCGGGGGATGCTGCAAACCCAGCGACTCTCTCATGCAATAGATATTTAGAAGACAAGTGTATGTTTATGCTTGTGTGCATGCCAGATACAGCTCTGTAAAATACTCTCTTCTCTAAGCACATGTTGCCAAGATCCGCAGTCAACAGGAATGGGAATGATACATACGGATTTGGTTTTGGGCGGAAACAATTTTCCTGATATATACTTCTCCAGATTCTATTTGCCGAAGGTCCTTTGTATCCGGTGAATCGTTCAGGATTTAATGATAAGTCAACATATTCAGCTTCAACATCTTTGTCATCATACTCACAAAAATTTTCAAGAGCATCATCATGGGCTTTCCACTTTGCTATGTCATGTTGACTGGCTGCACTTATAGTCATGTTCAGGTAACCCAAGTTATGATCATGATCAGTATCAGATTGACAGCTAGACTGGGCCTCTTTTGAGTACTTTGTGGCAGGCGACTCGTCAATATGTTCCTCATTTTCGTAACCATTTTTATAACCTGGAACACTTTCTTTTGAACATGTCTTGATGTGACAATATCTCATTGCACACCTGCTGTCATCTGCCCAAAACGGGCATTCCTTCTTCAAATTAACTTTATAAAAGCGGAAGTAGTCCTTCCCCACTAGACTCTGGAGGCGCGGGTAAATTTTTATATTATTGAAATAATCGATCGTGTCAACATTGCACGAACAGTCGCCTAGAGACCCTTTAAGCTTGTCGAAGCACGCGTTGCTATCACAAGACGTAGTTTCATACAATTCTGTGTCGTAACCAACTGCTTGGACTATCGCGAGAGCGAAAATTATAAACACTACACAGTAATTTCGGTATGCCATTTCGGTAACAGGAGTCGCCATGGCATGAGTATACTAGTTAAGGCTATGGTAGACGACCGTGTTCAGTCACAATACATTTGAAACTGATTCTAATACGAAACGGTGAAAGTGGAATTAAATACCCCGAAGATGAAAAGGTAGGACGTGCCTAAACAAACGTTCACACTTTTCATGATTTCGGACTCGGACTGATTTGACATTGACAGCTCATCTCCTTGACATATCATAGGGAAATAATGTCATTTTTTTAAATTACGCGTTCATGAATAGTAGATGCTAGTGAGCAAGATTGTCATTACATTGTTATACATATTATGTTGTACATATATATATCCTATAAAATTTTAAATGAGAAGCATATAAAGTTACGTCATAAATATAGTATCATTTATTAGAAAAAAATTCTATGTATAACCGAATTTTACTGAATGCATTTTATTTCTTATGACATAGTGACATTACTCTGCAGTGTTGCCCATGATTATTTTTTCACCAGAATCAAGGTAAAAAGTTATATTACCTGCCTATCTAGTATAGATAAATTGAAAGATACTGTTAAACTTGATTTTGTTCCTTAAATATAAATGACTTGATAATACCTAAACGACCTGAACCTGAACATGCCTTTAAAAATAAAATAATACGAACAGAGAATATTATGTGAATGTAGTGCATTTTCCATTCTTATACGTATTTTGTGGTAAATGTTGACATAATTAATTTTACATTTCATTTAACATTTCTTAAACTTTTGTGCAAAAACCTAATACTTGTTATATATTTAAAAAAAAACGAATAAAAGACTTCTTTTACTCTCAACAATAGCAGACATAATATATATTTATGTATTTGTATATCTATATATTAGTTATGCATATATATATAAATATATATATTTATGTGTGTGTGTTGTATATGTTTATGGATCCAATTTCATGTACCTACACAAAACTTTGCCTCTCGTATTGCAATTCCTCTGTGCACTCCCGGGTTTGCTCGAAGAAAACTCAATTTTGAGTTAAGCTCGCCTTTGTACATTATTTCTATTTTTTTAAAGTTTAATAATAATAATACTTTTTAAATTAGTTTAAATTACATCTATCTTCAGGAAAAAATCCGTCAAAATCGGCTTAGTCACTTTGGAGTTTACCCATAATAAACAAAAAGAAAGACGTAGAAATATTTCTAAATTGTTGACCCACTTGATGGAAACTGGTTAACTTGGCCTATGGACGTGTGCAACAGGGAGGATAGGTGCACTCGTGCTGCCGACCCTGTAAGAACAGAAAGTTTCTGTACCGTCAGTATGGTCAGTACAGAACAGAAGAGATAGCGAGACAAGCCTTTAGTCTTCCCCCTGCAAGCAAAAATCTCTCCATTGAGCTCTGGCTACCAAACTCACTGTGTTGAACACAACACGAGAATATTATGGCCGCCTTATGCTGAATGTGCAGACGGACTTATTTTAATACTACAAACCAATAGGTACTTCAAGTTAGATTGTGCGTCATCTGCATGGCGTAAACACTGTGTAGTGTTTACCAATGTATAAGTAACTTCACAGGAAAGAATATAACTAATCAAGAGGTACCTACTTTTCACTGGTAACACCGAGAGACAATGAATGAGATGTATTTAAACGTAAACCTAGCCAAAAAATCCGGGGCTATGAAAAAAAATCTACAAAAAAATGAGATGTAAGCGTGACAGGAAGACCACGCCACCCCGCACGTGGTGTTTGCACTTCGCCTTTGTTTTGTTCATCACCCTGTGCAAACAACGCTAGTGTAAATTGTGTCTTGTCTACGTCTACGCCAGTTATATTGGTTATATTTTCATATTTAAAAAATTTAGACCCAGACTAATATTATTCTCAATTACTAGTGGGAGAGTGGGAGTGGGAGATTTTGTACGCGCTAAAATTGCAACAATACTACATTGTTGTCAGTACTAGTACTGTCAGTAGTGTCAGTATAATTTTGGCTCATGACATGCTAAAGTTGTATGTAAATGTTCAAAACGAAATAAATAGTGGAAAGTGTGGTGTTTATTATTTTAATTATTAGGATATTCATACTTGATGATGTATTTCATAAGTGTATATCAATTAGTGTAATGTAATATATGTGATATTAATTAATCTCACAAAGTTTTAATTTACGTGCAGTGTGTGCACCAAAAAACACTAGAAATTTTCTTTTGAATTCACGGACAGTAAGGAAAATGGATAGTGAATTTGTCCACATATCAACAAGCCTTCGTCTACAACTTGGTTATGGAATAGGGCACGTGTTGAACGATGTATGCGCGAGTTTGTGGTTTACTTACTTCTTAGTCTTCTTTCATCTTGTATTGGAGTTTACTGCCTCACAATCGGGCAAGTTGATGCTGATAGGACAAGTAGTGGATGCTTTAGCGACTCCCTTTGTTGGATACCATTCAGATCATACAGACAATCCTCTGAGCGCCAGATATGGACGGCGAAAGTTATGGCATTTGTTTGGTAAGTTATTTGAAAGATTAGAACATGTCATATACACAACAATATTCAAGGTTGCAAAATAAAATCCTGGATATAAAATCTTGATACCCAAAGATGTTTGAAAAAAAAAACGCATGGTCCGAGTTTCAATTCCAAGCTAGGGAAAGTGTTATTGGGTTTATTTATTAGGAAATTCATTAACAAAACAATAGTCTTGTAAATAGACCCACTGTTGGTCCCTGAATAAATGATACTTAGAAGATAATTGATAAAAAGTAGATATGTTACTATTTAATACTTCACATGTACAGGTGTGATAATAAAAGCTGAATTGCTTGAGCTAGGAATGAATTCACATTAGTATAGATTCAAATCCTACCACTTACACTGGCCAGGTTTTGCATATTATAGAACCTCTCAATCATAAACCTTACTACTTAACCACTAAACCATTGATGGTTCTAAGAGTAAATAAATTGTTTAACTATTATCTTTTTATTAGACTAACAATTATATTTTTATTTCAGGTACCGCCTGTGTCCTGGTTTCATTTCCGTTCATATTCTCGGAATGCATAGAGTGTTCACTAGCCCACAAATGGGCACAAATGTATTATTTCGCAGCATTTATCATCATATTTCAAATTGGATGGGCAGCTGTACAGATATCACATCTAAGTTTGATACCAGAGCTATCAGAGGATGATCACATAAGAACACATCTTACAGCTATAAGGTACGTACATACATATAATCATGTCTTTATCCCTGGAAGGTTAGGCAGAGGTGAATCAATACCCACATTTCACCAATCATTTTTTTTATTGTCAGTTAGCAACTAGGCTAACTAACTGATAAACTTTTTTCTAATTGCCATAGTTTAAACAAATAAACTATGATACGCGTTTTTATAAAAAGTTTCTACAGATATCCCTACAACCTATAATCTGTTAACTAGTTTTTTTGATGGTGAACTTCCATAAAGAGTCCATTCTTAACACACTGAGGCTCTTCCATACCTCGGGAGTGCACATTAATGTCCAGTCAACAGACTAAGTACATGTAATGTCCAGTCAACAGACTAACTACATATAATGTCCAGTCAACAGACTAACTACATATAATGTCCAGTCAACAGACTAACTACATATAATGTCCAGTCAACAGACTAACGACATATAATGTCCAGTCAACAGACTAACTACATATAATGTCCAGTCAACAGACTAACTACAGAATGTCAATATTGCCAATGGATTTTGGAGATCAGATGGCAGACACTTATGGATATCTCAATATTTAAGACGGCAAGATAGATGAAAAGTCCGCTTTTTTTTAAGTGCGAATAATTCCCACATATACCCCCACCACCGGAGGCGTTGGGAGAGGTTATGTCGAACTTGAACCCACTAAAACGCACGACAACTCAATTCTCAATAAAAAAAATAAAAAAATGTGTAGGGCATAATGTAACACATGCTTACATCAACCCATGGGCTGTGGCTCATCAGGTACCTACATCATCTAGGTACACCTGAAAAAAAAGGAGGCTTACTGCGAACAAAAGAGTCCTTTCTTTTGTTCGCACTTAGCCTCCTTTTATGATGTTTTTATGCCATTGTGCGTGCGTCTAGAGACACCTACGGGTGGTAATAAGATGCACCTTTTGTATAATTACCGTCAAATATCTTGACCCCAAACACGTCACAAAAGTATATGCGCAGTACTCTTTTTACTCTTCGGAGCTCAAATTCATCAATGGATTATATCAAACCAACCCACGCGCGCCATTGCCTCGTTTCTCACGGTCAAGATATGTGCCCCGAGGTACAACCCCATAACCCCGTTGTATCACAAGCCATTGACATTGTAACATCCACCAATGTCAGATAATCAGACGATTTACACATTTTAATAACATCCGGCGATTACGCGATGACGAATGTCAAAACATGGAAATAATTTTTCTCTCTCGCTGCCAGTAGGATGTCTCGTTACTGTTAGGTTTTATACATTTTTTGTTCAGTAGCGTTGAAGAGTTTTTTATCTATATAGCGAAACTAGTTTTGTATTTTTATTCGAGTTAGAAAATCCTAATGCTAGTGCTTTACACGGTGATTAGATGTCTGGTACCTACCACAGATGATATAATCTGGTACATTAAAATATGTAAGCAAGACAGTGTTGGACAATTTTTAATTGTAATTAAACTTGCAATTAACCAGACTGCTGTCTAAAAGATCGAAAAAAGTTTGACAACAGGGGATGCCCATAATTTTTTTTTTCGGTTTATAATTGGTTCTAGGATACCGCCTACTGTCAAACTTGTTTCGACCTTTTAACAGCAGTTGGGTTTATTTGATTCAATGTTTTAGACAGCAAGTCGGGATTTTTATTCATGAATATTTTTAATGGAATTAAAATTACCCAACACTGGATAAAGGGTCAACGGGTGACTCTCTTAATTCAAACAGTTTGAGGTTATTACATTTTACGGGGTATGTTTTTAGTACCGTGTGAACTGACACATTGAGAGCCTCCATGCCTCGGAGACCACTTTAAGCCATCAATTCCAGTTGCCATTTGAATATCTTTGGCAGTAATTACATATACTTGGAGTCCTAAACAGTCTGACAACTCTTCTAACTACAAAACTTATTGCAAGGTTGATGAATGACCTGGCAGAAGCAGACCGCGGCGGTGTGGTGCGCCCTGCGCCCCTCTCCGTTCCCGGGACAAGTTGGGGCTTCTGTTTTCCCAACACCCGAGACGAGGGCCAGATCGAGGGAGGTGGCTCTAGGTCGGTCGGGGTGCGAGGGATATGCCTGTTAACCTCACCTTCGGCAACCAAACGTCCCACCGCCGTCGTGCGTTTTAGTCGGTTTCAAGTCCGACATAACCTGTCCCACCGGCTCCGGTGGTGGGGGTATCCGAGGGAATTTGCCGCACGTAAAATAAAAGTGGTTTGTAGAGAGGTCAGATGGAAGTCGCTTCACGGAAAAAGTAAGTTCGGCCGCCTTGTAGTTATACTCAAAAGCTGACACCAACTAAGTTAGGTAAAGGTTCAGAGAATGACGCTCTCTTCCTCCTTTCGTTAATCCCAATCGCATCCGAAGTCTCAAAGTCTGAGGTCTGCTCTACCAGTCTTTGGCTAAAGTTCAATAATTTTCCGAAAGGCGTTATCGAAGCATTGCAGCTAGGACAGTTGTTGAACTTTTTAGGGCGCCAACTAACGACGACCATAGATGTTCGCATGGCAACCGGGACCGACGGCTTAACGTGCTCTCCGAGACACGACAAGTTCAAAGCAAAAAAAATTGAGCAGTCCGACTGGGGAAGTACCTCCACCCTACAGTTTACCACGGCTATAATAACCTCGTGTTGTGTTCCCGGTGGTGAGTAGGGTAGCCAGAGCTCACTGGAGAGTTTTTGTGCTGTCAGTGGGAAGACCAAAGGCTTGTCCTGATTTTGTGTTCTGCACTGAGGGCACATAAAATCTCTGTTCTTACAGGGTCGGCAGCACGGATGTGATCCACTGGTGTTACACACGTTAAAAGGTCAAGGTAACCACTTTCCGTCAGGTTGTAAATAAAAAAAAATATGCCTATTCAGGTATACAAATATTTGTATTGAGCGTGGATCGAACCCGCGCCTCCTTCGTAGCAGCCGCGTTCACTACCGCCAGAGGCTGTCAAGTTTAGTGGATGACGCTGTTATTCCGAAATTGGGCCTAAAGATGACCGTACACAAATTTGGGCTTTAAACCTTCAGAAGTAACCCCATGGTATCTAAATGCTTCGTGCTCCAATCATTTTTCACTTGGGTCCAAATTTCTTGGTCTTGGACGATGAGCGATGGTCAATGACCCACGTTCGTGATGAGATTAAAATTGCAGTAATGCTTGAGTGATATCCAACTATCTTATTTACACAATACACACGTAATCGTGTAATCTATACACAAATATCATTCATTAGTTTTAGCGCAGTAGCAGTACACACCCTTGTCAGCAAATTTTACAGGGCTATTACAAGGTCAACACTGTACATCAAATAATTAATAATTACGCAACACATTTAGTCATTATGTGCATGAACAATATAATATCTATGTAGGTTAGTCACTATAATGTCTATATTTCTGTTCCAGATATGGGTTCACAGTGTTCTCTAATTTATTCGTCTACGTTATCACATGGCTTATATTACGGATGACTGGTGAATGCGATACACATGTATGTATTAATTTTATTATTAATATTATTATCTGGTACCTACTAAAAGCATTAGGGAACCGTCCACACCTCAACCAAAACTTCTACCTATAAACGTGGGTGCTGGACAGCGTTACGGAACGTAATTTAATATTCTGAACAAGCATATCCTTACTCAATAACCTATATAAATAACGCAGATATTTGATTGAATTAGTGCAGAATAACTTCTTGCAGTATGTAAAGTAACCTAACACGATACCATCATCCGCCATGCCCTTCTAACCTAACCTATCTAAGCTGGTCGGGGCGCGCCGTATCTACGAGCTTGCTTCACTAGCTACCTCTACGTACATCTCATAAAGCTGATTAATACTTGAGTACCTTTCCCACTTATAACATTATTTAAAATCTTGGGGTACTTGATAGTACGTTCTGTGCAGATTTGCAGTATCGGACTTATGTCTTATCTACTGAAAAGAAGAGAAGGTTATAGGAGAATGTGACAATCTTGAACTCTCACAAACTACGAATTACAGCATACTGCTACTTAAAGTCGATTTTAAGTGAGAGCATAAGAGTTCCCTGCCGTACTCGCTTATTTCTGCTGAAAAGTTTGGCTTAGCCATTATAAAATTCTAACAACAATCTATTGTCATTATGCATAACAAGGCGGAGTGTTATACCGTGACATTGTCAAATAATTTACTTTAATGGTTGAGTGGATAATTAGACCGTCCACTGCTTTACGGGAACGTGTTTCGAGCAAATAACATTATGCTATATATTTGAACGAAATGCAGACAGTGCGGACCCACCCACACGCATTCATACGTATGAGACACTTTATTTAATCAATTGAGTTACCTTTTTTTTACGTTCGTAAAATCCCCACGGATACCCCCAAACTGGAGCCGGTGGAAGAGGTTATGTCGGACTCGAACCGACCAAAACGCACGCCGCCTGTGGGTCGTTTTTGCTTGCCGAAGGTGAGGTTAACAGGCATATATCTCGCACCTCGGCCGACCCAGGGCCATCTCTCTCGATCTGGCCCTCTCCTCGGGTGTGAGACCAGAGTCCCGACTCGTCCCCGGAAATTGAGCAATAGGAAACTACTAAATTAAGGCATTTTTTACAGCAAATTGGGCCAGCAGATGCTTGGAAATTCAGGCATATTGTGTACATAGTACTTGGTGTCGGTATCCTTGCATCTTTATTATTTCATGTGACTGTTAGCGAAAAGAACAACTACAATCGTCAAGCTCAACTGCGAGCTGAAGGTGGAAGCGGGGCCCACTATGATTTCCTACGAAAACCGCTCATGTATCAGGTATGTATTCTAAGAAATAACTTGTAGGATTGTTAGAAAGAATTAAACATTAGCTATAATGGACGGGTTCATGTCAAAGTGGAAACCGAATAGGTTAACACATTTTAACGTTAAGCAACACTAGCCAAGTTACTTTCCGGATAGGTGACCATTCTTCCCTTCGGATATTCGTGTGGTGACGGTGAAAGAATACAAGTATCACCACCCCACCTCATCCGAATCTGGAATCCGGGTGTCGTATCACTGCGACCGTCTGGAAACAGTAGGCCAAAGCCTCCCAACATTGGGAGAGGCCTAGTCCAGCAGTGGACTGTGATGGGCTAGTTGTTTGTTTTGTTTGTTTAACCATTCTTAAGACATTGAGAGAGGCACGGAGGGATCTCGGAGGAGCTCGTTAAGCCCTCAGTCCCGGTTGCCAAAGGAACATCTACGGCAGTCGTTTAGTAGTAGTAGACCCCTAAAAAGTCCGACAACTTGTCTAAATACAATAATATCGCCAGTAGGTTGTGGAGGTCAGATGGCAGTCCCTTCACAGATTTCAGCCACGTCTCAGTTATACTATGAGTTAGGCTATGAGGACACGGCGGTATTTCCGCCCGATTGAGCAGTCCGACTGGGGTAGTACCTCCGCCCTACAGAATACCGCGTCTATAATAACTTCGTGTTGTGTTCCCAGCGGTGAATAGGGTAGCCAGAGCTCATTGGAGAATTTGTGCTGTCAGTGGGAAGACTAAAGGCTTGTCCTGCTTTGTCTTCTACTGACGGCACAGAAACTCTGTACTTACAGGGTTGGCAGCGCGACTGTGACAACTCTGGTGTTACAGACGTCCATAGGTCACGGTAACCACTTTCCATCAAGTGGACCGTGTGCTTGTCTGCCAACTAAGTGGTATAAAAAAAAAGGATGGCGAAACTGGGTCCTAGTAGTCTTAGGGCACATAGTAGAGGCTTTTGTCCTGTGATAGTAAATCCGCGTGGTCACGGAGAAAGAATACAAGTATCACAACCCCTTCTCATTCGAAGGGTGTCGTAAGAGGTGACTAATTGGAAAATACGCAGACGATACCACTGCCAGTGAAGGAAAATTCGAAATAAAACCCTGTACTAAGCCGTCTGGCCAGCGTGGAAACAGTATGCCAGAGCCTCCCAACATTGGGAGAGGCCTATGTCCAGCAGTGGACGGCTATGGCCTAATTGATTTAGATAATACAATATATTTTATTTTTCAGGTGGCTGGTGTATATATGTGTACAAGACTAGTAGTAAACATATCTCAAGTGTTAATACCCTTATACCTCCACCGAACGCTAGGGCTAGCCGAACGGGCCCTAGCAGCAGTTCCCCTAGCACTGTACCTAGGCAGCCTAGCCGCAGCCGGGGTACAGAGGCTTGCCCCTAGGTCCTGTAAGAGAAAACTCAATTATTTGACTGGTGCTGCCTGCGCAATGGCAGGTTTTGTGTGGATCTATCTCGGATCTGATGACGATTATAAAGTTTATTTTATATATGTGGTTGCTGTTTTAATAGGTTAGTATATTTTTATATTGCAATTGAGTACCGTTTGTATTATTTGTACTTTTTCCACAGTATTTTTATTACCAGACCGGTTTCTCCTTATAGTATATTAGGTTTACAATTGCTGTTAAGAACATACTTCTCAAACATTACGACACTATAACGCGAAATCGGTCTGGTGTAATAATAAATATAATAATACTGTGGAAAAAGTACAAGTGTATTTTATATGTGTAATAACAAATTCCACCAAGTGCCATTAATCAACAGTATAAATAGTTATATTGTTTTAATTTTCTTGGCGTTTTTCTGGGCTTGACTTTGACCTCGAAACTCGGGATTTGCTTTCTCCTCTGTTTGAATGGGTGGGTGCGAATATTTTCTATATCTTATTAGATTTGAATAGTTGACATAGTAAATGGTTTAAAATTTCAATTCATTGCGGCTTCTCAATGGTCGCCTTTATCCGTATCGAAATTTAACAAGTAATGTATACAATTTATCTGCTGCATGCATCAGCAGTTGTCGTATGCCATCGGCTTTGGAATGATACCTTAAGACACTAAGATATTTGCGAAACATCGTTTTTCTTTGTCGAAAATAATACTTAACTTTGGCAGAGAAATACAAACCATTAACAGGGTAGCCAGAGTCCACTGGCGAGTTTTTGTACTGTCAGTGGGAAGACCAAAAGCTTGTCCTGCTTTGTCTTTTACACTGACGGCACAGAAACTAGTGCTAACAGGGTTGGCAGCGCGATTATGACTCCGTCGACGCGATTATGATCCTTGGTGTGCAACACCAAGGGATCATAATCGCGTCCATAGGCCACGGTAAACACTTTCCATCAGGTAGGCCGTGAGCTTGTTAGCCAACCAAGTGGTATAAAAAAAATAAAAAAACATCTATGAAACATCGTTTTACTTTGTCAAAAATAATGCGTAACTGTGGCAAAGAAATACAAACCATTAACCGCAATATAACAAGTGTGCAGATTATGTCTTTGTATATGAATCATTTGTTTTGTTCGCGCCATACATAACTGTTGAATAATACCTACCTTTGTTCGTCGGCAAACAACATCGGCAAGTGTGCGCAACAATTTACTTTGTAACATAAGAACAAAATTATTGAACAACAACTTTTATCGCAATGTAGTTTAGTTAACTGCAATCCAGATTAATAATATAAATGCGAAAGTAACTTTGTCTGTCTGTATGTTACACTTTCACGCCTAAACTACTGAACCAGTCTTGATGAAATTTGGCACACAGCTAGATTTGAGCTTGGAAAAGAACATAAGCTATGTTTGATCGCAATAATAGAATACTTTTTTTTAACGTGCGCAAAATCCCCACGAATATCTCCCCACCGGAGCCGGTGGAGGAGGTTATGTCGGACTCGAACAGACTAAAACGCACGCCTCCTGTGGGTCGCTTTGGTTGCCGAAGGTGAGGTTGACAGGTATATCCCTCGCACCCCGGCCGACCCAGGGCCATCTCTCACGATCTGGCCCTCTTCTCGGGTGTGGGGACTACAGAATCCCCAACTCGTCCCCGGAAACGGGGAGGCGCGCCACCGCCGCAGCCTTCTTCTGCCAGGGTGACAGGCGGCTCCACCTGACACCCCCAGGCCGATCGCAATAATAGACTGATCGATCGATGAACTTTTGAAGACAGTTCAATCGGTCAATTATTCAATCTTTTTAAGAATATTGTATCTCTGGCGACAGTTACCATAAATATCATTCAGTTCAGCTACTTTTACTGTTGACCGTACATACTAATAAATAGTATTTCTCTAACAAAATATTTTGTCAACCTATAACTATTGATTGAAATTTTAAAGCATTTAGTGTGCTAATCAATCAATTAAGATAGGACTTTTTTTTTAATCAGTTCAGGCGTGATTCGAACCTGCGATCTTGCCCATAAAGGGGCATCTTCCTATATATATCCGTCTTACGGCGACCGTGGGAGGCATCTACCGATACTCGTACAAACTATCGGCATCAATTAATAATGCTGCATTATTAATCGTTTTTGAACGATTCATTTTTAAGTCGTCGTAAGAAGGATATAACAGGACGAAAAAATAAATCGGGCTCTGGAAGGAAACTACTAACCTTAAATCCTTGAGTTGGTTAATTTTACTTAAAAGAGACACTCCTTTATTTTTAAAAAGAAACAAAACTGCATACAAAGATTTTCAAAAAGTTGATTGACTCACCCGGGACTCGAACCAATTAAAATCTGAAAAAATAACATCGCATATTTTTATGGCATAAATCGATAGTGTAAATCACAATGATCAAATCTCTCTAACAAACATGGTAAATTATATGAAAGGAAAGTTCCCAGCGGTGAGTAGGGTAGCCAGAGCTCACTGGAGAATTTGTGCTGTCAGTGGGAAGACTAAAGGCTTGTCCTGCTTTGTCTTCTACACCGACGGCACAGAAACTCTGTACTTACAGGGTTGGCAGCGCGACTGTGACTCCTCTGGTGTTACAAACGTCCATAGGCCACGGTAACCACTTTCCATCAGGTGGGACGTGTGCTTGTCTGCCACCTAAGTAGTATAAGAAAAATAAAAGGAAATCCCTGAAAACTAATAGGTATTTAATTTACAAAATAAAGTACTTTAACTCAAAGATTCATCAGACATCTATCTTAATCAACGTGTAACTAATCTTTAATTCTATCTTCAGGGTTCGGTGGAGCCATAATGTTAGTGACAAGCCTGGCGCTGACGGCTGACCTGGTGGGAGACAGGACCGAAGCATCAGCCTTCGTGTACGGTCTCATGAGCTTCACAGATAAACTGGCCTGCGGGGTCGCCATTTTTGTCGTACAAACATTGTGAGTATATTCATAGTCCATATTTACCCGTGTATGCTTTTTGCCGACGACATTGTCCTTGTTGATGAGGATGGAACCGATGTCCAGAGTAGATTGGTGAAGTGGCAACAATTCTTTTCAATTCCAACAATGTTGGCCTGAAAATTAGCAGAACCAAAACAGAATACATGTTCTCTAGTCCCACAGTCATAGCGCTTGATGGTGCTCCTATACCAATCTACTCTACTACTGATTTTAGGTACCTCGGTTCACTACTGCAAAGCGATGGAGAATTAGATCGAGCCGTAAAGCACCGGATTAACGTTGGTTGGATGAAATGGCGGCAGGTTACAGCAACTTCATGTGACTCGCGAATGCCCCTTCGATTGAAGGGCAAAATTTATAAGAGCATGATCCGGCCTGCCGTCCTGTATGGATCGGAGAGTTGGCCAGTAAAGTTGACGGATGAAAGACGGTTGCATGTAGCCGAGATGCGAATGTTAAGATGGATGTGTGGTGTGACAAGAATGGATAAGATTAGGAATGAATATATTAAATTAAGTTTGAGAGTAGCACCAATCATAGAAAAGCTACGAGGAAATCGTTTGTCCTGGTTCGGGCATGTAATGCGTAGGGATGAAAGTAATGTCGTAAGGAAGGTACTAACTATGGAAGTGGATGGCTACAAGGGGAGAGGGAGGCCCAAAATGCGGTGGATGGACTGTGTGAAAGATGACATGGTTAAGAAGGGAGTGAATGTTGAAATGACTGCAACTATAATATTTTTCACGTAGCATGGGTACGGTGACATTTGACTAATTCCATTTCATGCATGATTCATTTCGAAACAATTTACCTAACGCGGAATACAGGAAACAACACTTAATACGAAGATAAAAAGAAAACTGTTTTATTTTGCATTTTTAACTTAAAACTATTTTTATTTCTCCGTAATTATTTAAACTTTAAATATAAACATTCCAAATACATAATTCTTGATGCGTGAATCGGAACAGGTTGCGTTAGAGATTGACATAGTAAAATCGTTATAATCGATAAATTGTCGAATAAAGTATCATAAATCGTTAGTTGTATTTTTAACTAAAATACGATTATAAAATATAATTATGTAATAATAAACTTTAAACAAAGCATTTTTGTCTTTGTGGAGCTTTATTATAATATAGCAACACTGCTTAAGCATGAGCTGGCAGCCATCTTGTTATATCAACTCAGTACGAGTGCGTCTGCCTTGTATGCGGTCTGTTTTCTTTGTTTTGAGCTTGCGTGGTGTTTTTGTTACTTGTTTTTGTTATTGACTATCGTTGTGCTTTGTTGTTTTCGTTACCGTTTTTTGTTATTGACTTTTGTTTTGTTGTTTTTTTTTGGCAAAATGCCAAAAAGAACGAAAAAGACTGTGCTTGGTAGTCAAGCCCGTGAATTTGTAGTTCGATTGCGGGATTACTTTGAGCGGGAACGTGAGAATGGCGGAACGCTATTGCCTGTGTCCAACGTTTTGGATCGAGTGGCAGATGTGTTAGACATTGGGCGGAACACGGTTTCTCGAATCACTCGAGAAAAATATGGTGCTCACGATACAGAAGAAAATAAGTTGTCCACCCCTAATAAAAAGCGAACCAAAAAGGCATCTGTAACAGATGTAGACAGTTTTGCGGCCGATGCTATACGGAGCCACATTTATAACTATTACCAGAATAAAGAATTACCGACGCTTCTAAAGCTGGTCAAGTCTTTAAAAGATGCTGATTTGTTTACTGGAAGTCCTACATCCTTGTGGCGCGTATTAAAGGACATTGGTTTTCAATTCAAAAAAGTAAACAAAAGAAAAATTGTCATGGAGAGGGGCGATATAGCACTTGCGCGGGTTACCTTTTTGAAAAAGGCTAAAGCGATTACCGATTGGAGCAATGTCGTCTTCCTGGATGAAACTTGGCTGAATGCCAATCATACGGTCGGTAAAATGTGGACTGACGATACACCTCATGCCTCCACCAAAGTGCCAGAAGGAAAAGGGGAGAGATTGATTATTTGTCACGCAGGCACATCGAAAGGATTTGTAGAAAATGGGCTACTTGCTTTTAAATCGAAAAATACGGGAGAATATCACGAAGATATGAATGCGGAAGTATTCACGGAGTGGTTTCAAAATATGCTTAGCAATTTAGAAGAACCCAGCACAATTATTATGGACAATGCCCCATATCACTCCGTGCAATTGAACAAACCGCCGACTTCTTCCAATAAGAAGAGCGAGTTGATCGAGTGGCTCCAAGCCAATAATGTGGAAGCCGATGAGACGAAATTAAAGGTGGAGCTAGTGAAGCTCGTAAAAATGCACAAGCCCCAAACGACATACAAATTAGATATGATGGCAAACGAATATGGTCACGAAGTCCTGAGGCTTCCACCGTACCACTGTCAGTACAATGCCATTGAATTAATTTGGGCCCAAATCAAAGGTAACTTGTTTAACCATAGTCTATTTACATACTGACAAAAATATGATTATGTTTATTACTTGAATTCTATGACTCAATTTGTTTTTTATCTTGTTTCAGGATACGCTGCACGAAAAAATACAGCTCCGCCTTTTACAGCCACAAAAATGATGGGGTTATTGAAAGAGGGATGCAAAAATGTCACTGGCGATGACTGGAAGAAAGTAGTGGAGAAAACCAAAAATCTAATCTTACATGACTGGGAGCGAGACATTAGAATAGACTGCATAATTGATTCCCAAATAATTATTCACGTCGACGAGTCAGATGACGATGATGATGATGATGATGATGATGATGATGAAGATGATGAACATGTTTGATTTTTAATAAATAATTAAACAGGTTATCAATTTTGTTTTACTTTTTTTCTTCAAAATTATTAGTTAATAGAATCGATTTCTTCTTCATTAATAAATGATCTCGATAAGATATAAAATCGATTTTATTTCATGCGATTTTATCTTGACTACATCTCTAGTAACTTCAAATCCCAAACGTCACCGTACCCATGCTACGTGAAAAATATTGTAGAGATGAATGGAAAAAGAACACATGTTGCGCCGACCCCAAATAATCTTGGGATAAGGGCAGGAGGATGATGATGATGATGATTTACCCGACTACGGCGGAACAAAAGGAGGGTCATGATTTTGACAGGATACGTAATGTATGTACGAGTATGTAGGTTTATCTGTTCGTCCTAGCTCCTCAACCACTTATTAGAACTGGACAAATGAGGTATCGGTAGAAGCGTTGAAGTCGTTCGCTGGTTATAGGCTATATGACGTGTCACTGAATCTAATTTGGCGCCCTCTAGGGGTCATTAAGTCCATATTTAGTCTTAAGAAATCACTCACATCAAAGAAAACACACACACATCAAAGAATCACACAGAAAATGCTGCAGTGAAGTTTGTTGCGCCCTTTCTTCTCCACTAGCACCTAGAAAGCGTTGGTAAACTCAGTTTTAAGCAGAATTTGACGTCAAAAAGATGTAAATACGTTGTACTATTTTGAGAAATAAAGAATTTGAATTTTATAGGACAGCGCATAAAACACGAATAAACAAATAAGCATTGATATACAAGATTATAGCGATGCTGATTCTGTTGTGCTTCAGACTAAATATTTTTTTAAATGAAGTTTTTGAACGAGTGCTATTACTAATTTCAGCAGTATATATTATTATATACTTGCAACATTATATTCACGCGTGTAAATCACCGAAGGGGTAGGCAAAGGAGTATTAACAGCCATATTGCCCCAACTTCCAATAGGCTATTTGAATATTTTTTTATTTTTACCGAAAAAAGACCACTTCATATAACATAACATAAACTCACGTCTATATCCCCAAAGGAGTAGGTAGAAGAGGTGCTAGTACCCACATTTCGCCAGTTTATGTTTAGATCCCAATGTAATAGGTGGCGAGCCTAATGCCATTAGCCGGGCACTTATAAACCTGCGATAAATACATGCAAAACTTCGAAAAGTCATTGGAGTGTGCCATGGGAATGCCAGGTGCCAGGAAAATCTGGGATCGAACCCGAGACCTCGTCTCAGTAGTCCATTACCTATACTACTAGACTACCGCGGTTTTTTTTCAATTACCACTTCATAATAATATAATGAACTGCTAAAGTGAAATATTCTTACGACAATTAGTTTTAAAGATATTCGAGTTTAAAAATTCGATTTGTTGCACCGCCCGAAAACGCTCCATACAAAATCGTACATGCGAGTGACGTCACACGCCAGTCGCGAGTAGTGCAAATGTATGGGTTGCAAGAGAATTTCGCATTTATCTCGGTCTACGTTGCGTTTACATGTATAAAGTTCTTAATAAAAGTAATTTCTAATATAATGAGGAATCTGAAAAATTATAAGTTTGGCACTGAATTGATTGTGTATGTTTTGACTCCTTTGGAAAATAAAAATAATGAAGAGTCATATTTGCAGTTTAGTTAGGCATTATCTTATTTTGCAAAGCATACTTTAAGATAACAAACTAACATATTAAGCAGTATTGGGAAGAGTCGGACGACCTTGTCAAATAGCCCATTAATTAATAATGTTACGTGCACGGGGTACAATCAAATGCCGTTTACTCAACGAAGAGATTTATTAGCTCACCACAAACTAGACAATTTAATCACTAGTACACACAGTACGTACTCTTCAACAGTTCCAGTTGCTCAGTAGTTCACTGTAGTCCACAGTCGTTGCTCAGGTCGCAGGTAGAATCTTCTTCGGTCGCTTAAGTTCGCTGTGTTCGTTATCGATCTCAAAGACTGAATCAATCGTGTCGCTATGCGAGCATGTTTTTATACCTCTCAATTCGGAGGATCGAATTATCTAGAAAGTTCGCGAGCGATAAATACCTATTCTTTGATCTTGCCGCCGTCGCTGACCTTCGAGTACATTCTCGATATTTACCTATTGTTTGTTTTTATTCAAAAGAGTGTAGTAGGTACTCGTAGGTAGGTTGTGACTTTTTGTTGATGATTCTAGATTTTTTCTATGCCAATCGGTAGAGTACCTTGTCACTAACAATGCGTTTTTATTTCTTGAAGATTCGATTATTAGTTTTCGAGATATCGGCGTCTGTCGTAACAATAACATAGGATTAGGTGGAGACAGAACGTATTTAGATGAGTTTTGTTTATTAGAATAGTTTGTAAAGGTTGTGTCAGTACGTGTGTACTTAATTGAATAAATAAATAATATTAGTATGTATAGAAGTTAGTTCATTATCGTAATGTAATCGTTGAAGCGAAAGGTCAAAGCATCATGACTCAAATAGAAATGTCAGGAAATAGTTGGAACTTAATATAAATACATATTGCATTGGTCTAGATTTGCTAACTATTCCTATAAAAACATAATATAACATAAACTCACGCCTATATCTCCGAAGGGGTAGGCAGAGGTGCTAGCACCCACATTTCGCCAGTTTATGTTTAGGTCCCAATGTAATAAGAGGCGAGCCTATTGCCATTAACCGGGCACTTATAAAAGCTGCGATAAATACACACGATAACTTCGAAAAGCATCGAAAAGTCATTGGTGTGTGCCATGGTAAAACCTGGGATCGAACCCGAGACCTCGTCTCAGCAGTCCATTACCAATACCACTAGGCTACCGCTGATGTCTACAATTTGAATATATGAAAATACACTCGAGAGCAATGAATCCGGGTCACTTAAAGAATGTTAAAAATCTCGGAAACTAAAAATGATAGGTTAATGCAATAAATTGTATTTAATAGACAATGTAATACTCCTTAAATGAAAGTAAAAAAAATATGAGTCACCATACATTTTATTAACACAAAATTACATAAAGAAAAAAACTGCTGATCTCTCCTTAAAACAAAAATAGGAAACATGAAATTTTTGAACTTTATTACGATTTTCTTGAATTTTAATACTTCGTATTGCCTCCTCGTGCTTCCATTACTGCGTTTACGCGGTTTGGCATGCTGTACACCAAGTTCCTTATACGATTTTGGGGAATATTCTCCCATTCCTCTGTGAGAGCAATTTTGAGCTCACGAAGCGTGATTGGGGGAGGGTTTCGTTGTTTTACGCATCTGCCTAGCTCGTCCCAAGCATGCTCGATCGGGTTGATATCCGGGCTGCGCGCTGGCCACTCCATACGAGTAATGTTCATCTCTTGAAGGTAGTCATTCACAATCCTACCTGTATGAGGTCTGGCATTGTCATGCATAAATATAGCATCCTCACCTAAATTGACCATAAATGGACCAACGTGATCATTGAGGATTTCTTCCACATATCTTACGCTAGTTAAAGAGCCGTTTTCTATGATCACCAGCTCTGTGCGACTTTCAGAAGAAATTCCGGCCCACACAAGTACAGACCCACCACCGTAGGCTACTTTTTCTTCGATGCATGCTTGCTTGAATCTTTCCCCTGGTCTTCGATACACTCTGTGTCTTCCATCGTGCTTGTAGAGCATAAATTTTGATTCGTCGGAGAACATAACTTTTGACCAATCTTCAATACTCCAATTTACGTGGCTCTGGGCATAACTTAGTCTCGAAATACGATGCCCACGCTCCAGTTTAGGGCCGTTTGCAGGTCTAAGGGGTTTTAAGTTAGATTCAGCAAGCCGACGTCTTACTGTCCATGCACTTGGGTTACTTCCTCCGAGGCGTCGAAACTGATTGGTGAGTTCAGTTCCTGTGAGAAAGCGATTTCGAAGCATGGTGTTCACCAAGTATCGGTCTTCTCGTGCTGTGGTACACCTGGTTCTGCCCGTTCCTGGTCTGCGTAGGTTAGAACCAGTTTCTTCGTAACGTCGGAGAACTCTTTGTACTGTTGACAGCGACACACCGACAGTCCTGGCTGTATCGCGCTGACTCCGGCCGGTTTCCAGCATTGTAAGTATTCTGGTGCATTCTTCAGGCGTAAGCGACATAATTTCAGCTTGATTAATGAATATAGAGCACTATCAACATGGTTTATGTACCCACATAAATGACAGATTACAAACAAAAGCAACACCAAATGCTGTAATTTCGTAGTTCCATCTTCGAAAGTGGCCCTTTTTCAAATTTGATTTTTTTATGATATAACTTTACAATAACTAAGAAGTTTTAATACCTTCATTTAAGGAGTATTACATTGTCTATTAAATACAATTTATTGCATTAACCTAGCATTTTTAGTTTCCGAGATTTTTAGGATTCTTTAAGTGACCCGGATTCATTGCTCTCGAGTGTAGGTATAACATGTATTAGGTTTCAGTTATAGAAGTGAACATATCTTAATATACTCTGAACGTAACGCGGACGAATTCGCAAGTAAAAACTAGTATATATAACTAATAAATATTCAAAATTCTACTCAACGCTATCTAGACCCATTGTAAGCATAGCTTAACTAGCTTGAGTTATAGTTTAACATACTTAGATTCTTTTATTTTTTAAATACATACATATTATACATAGAAACACCCAGACCAATGCAAATATACATATTCACGCATACAAATATTTGCACTGAGCGGGAATTGAATTGCGCGAATTCAATTCCCGCTGCGTAGCAGTCGAACGATTCACCGCTACCCCACAGGGGTTTATACCGAAGTAGTATCAATTTTTAACGCCGCGTTTCAGTGACAATTGCTGCATCTAGGTATCGAGTTAGTCTAAGAGACATAGATTTCTAGAAATATGAATACATTGCAGACACCGATATATTATATCCATACCGAGTTAGATAGACTGGCTCAAATGCAAGCAATAGTCAACCTTATCGACTTATCGTTTCACCTGCTAAGCAATAAACAAGGCGCAGGCTTTCCTCTCAGGGTTGGAAGGTCAAATGGCAGTAGCTCCCGGAAAAGCCAACGTACGAATTCCTAGGTTGCTAGGCTGATTAATTCAACAGGCAATTTTACCAATATCTAATCTCAGATCTCTCACGTATAAAGTATATAATAGATTTGCGAATCAATGATAAGATTAAATTGTTCAGTAGCAATGAACGATAGCATATCGCCTTCATAAATATCTATTACAAAGAACGTCGGGGCGTTAAACCCTTTTTTTTACGTGTGAAAATATCCCCACGGATACCTCCCCGCCGGAGCTGGTGGGAGAGGTTATGTCGGACTCGTACCGACTAAAACGCACGACGCCTGTGGGCCATTGTTGCTTACCGAAGGCATATCCCTCGCAACCCGGCTGACCCAGAGCCATCTCTCTCGGTGTGGCCCTCCTCGGGTGCTGCGACCCCAGGGTCCCCAACTCGTCTCCGGATACTGGGAGACGCACAACGCGCGCCATCGCCGCGTCCTGCTTCTGTTAGGATGATAGGCGGCGAGGCATTGACCTTTGCCTGTCGATTTATAAGAGGTATTGACTTATTCGGGATAAGCTGATGAGGTATTCGATGTTAAAAGAAATACCCACATACTATCGACGGTCTTTGTAGCGTAGTGGTGGAAAGAACTGCTCCGCTGCGCATAGGGTGCGCGGCTTTGATTCCCGTTCAAGCAAATAAATATTTGTATGTATGATAAGTATATTTGCATTGATCTGAATGCTACTATGTATAATTATGTATGTATTTACAAATAAAATACTGTATTTATGTTATGTTTATTATGTTTACTGTATTCTAGAGCCCATAACAGAAGCTAGTTAAGCTATGCTCTATATAGTGTTGCGTAGAATGTCGTACAATGTTTATTTATTTACTTTCTTAAAGTGGCAACTGGGTGCGATGGTAATTTTTTAAGATGAGTAAAAACATTTGAACTCGCAACACTGTTACCGTTCATGTAGGATCGCAAGCCAAGCTGCCCGCGTACAGAGGCAACTCGAGCGTTGGAGGTCGATGAATGACCTCCGTCCCCCATGCGCGCAGGCCTGGACGTGACGGGTGGAGCCGCCTATGACCCTGGTACAAGCAGGCCACGACAGCGCGTCCCCGTTTCCGAGGATGAGTTGGGGTATCCGTGGGGATTTTCGCACGTAAAAAAAACGTTACGGTTACCGACACCTTCGTCGGTACTCCCCGTTTCATCTACAAATCTGTTTTTAATTTGTTTTTTTTTAAATAATTGGAAAAATTATTTATTTAGTTTCCTAATGTAACTACCATTACCGGTTGCCCCAATGCTGCTATTTTCTTATTCCTTCTTACCCGTCCATCCAAACTAAATTGCTTGGGTTAGGAGTGGGTTCACGTCGATAGTGTAATGGCCAGGACTCGAACCCGGTACCTCTCGATCGCAAGGCCGACTCCTGAAACCACTGAGCTACCGACGCTTCTAAATTTATTGTTATTATGTTCCAGTGCGGATGATGCAGCTCCGAGTTACTACCGAGACGCCCTCTCGTGGGTGTGTGGTGCGGCCACAGTCCTGGGGCTCGTGCTGACGTTGCTACTGCCGAAGTTTTATAGCCACGAGCTGCTGGTCAGCGGTGGGTATTCAATTTTGTCATCTGATCGTAGAGGGTGTGATGATGGGGGGCCAGGGGCGAAAGTGATGGAAAACTGTTGGATTAATTGTATCCAAGTTTAGAAGGAGGACTTTATAAATATTTGTTAGTTGACATACATATAATCACGTCTTTATCCCCGGAGGGTTAGGCAGAGGTGAATTAACACCCACATTTCACCAATCATTAAATTCAGTCCCACGTAATAGTGGGTGAGCTTTATTGCCGTCTTCTGGGGACTATTGTTTAGGTTACTTTTGCTGATATGGGAACGGGGGGGAAGTTAAATAATTGTAATAAATCTGCTTATGAAATATTTGAACAGTCCCTTGTAATTATTGTCAAATTGTTATCTTATAATACTTTTATGGTGTGTATAGAGAATATCTTCAAAAAACTTAATCTTAATTAACTTCACATAACTTCATCCCACGCACACTCAAGCTGTGGAATGACCTCCCTGCTGCGGTTTCCCCAAGCGCCTACATTATGAGGTTCTTCAAAAGGGGCATCAGAAGATTTCTACGTGGTTGGCAGCGCGAGTGTAACACCCCTGGTGTTGCATACGTCCGCAGGCCACGGTAACCACTTCTCATCAGGAGGCCGTTTGCTCGTCTGCCACCTAAGCGGTATAAAAAAATATCTTATCTTATCTTATCTTTACAGATGACTCATCAATAGAAAATTCTCAAGATCGAGTCACAGCAATTGTGGAAAGTATATGATCATATCATAATTCTTAGCTAATTCCTTTACCTGTGAAAAACAGGGCTATTTCCTTTATTTTTATCCTGAAATATGGTACTTACATATCTTGATAAGGTTATACAAATACTTAGTCTAATAAGCTTGATTAGCAAAATGCTTTTATGCACAAGCTTTAAAAAAAATTAATGTCAGTATGTGTTTACAGAGACATTTAGTCTGTATAAACACATACTGACATTAAATTTCTTTTTAAATGTAATTATCCTGACTGTTTATACTATTGATTGATGGCAGTTAGTGGAATTTGTTGTTACACATATTGAAAACACTTGTATTTTTTTTATAAAACACATATATTTTTTATTAAACCTGACCTGATTGGGTATTTGGCTGATTAGTCAAATAAGTATTTTTTTACTGAACGTCAAAACGGTACGTTATAAGGAAACTTGTATGAAATAATTTATTTATTTAAACTGCATGCACACAGCCGGACTTAATGCCAAAGGCATTCTCTACCAGTCAACCCGATTGGCGGTGCAGAGAATAACAAGGTAGGTGCATTATGAAAGGTAACTAGGTAAAATATATAGTAATACATACATATCCTGAGACTTTGCCTTTAGCTTACCATCAGGCGAGGTGAGGTCAAGTTGGCGTGTCCTATATAAAAAAAAAAAAAAAAAAAAAAAAATATATAAATAAATTATACATACACATGATAATATCTAACTATACATATATAAATATAATTACAATGAAGTTTCTTCAAATTGATCCAGCATGAGCTTCCAAACTCTCATTCCATTCATTTATTGTGACGTCATAATATTTAACAGTCAAATAATTTACTATTATCAGTTGGTTGGATGATTAAAATTAAATAAAAACGATAAAATTAGGAACGATGCAACTTTTACCGCTCTTTTACCATTCTTTTACCATTCTTAATTTAACAAGCTCAATTAAATAATTTATTTCAACTACAGGAAAATACCCAATTGTAAACAAACAACCACAGTAGCCTAGTGGTATGGGTAATGGACTACTGAGACGAGGCCTCGGGTTCGATCCCAGGTTTTACCATGGCACACACTAATGACTTTGCGATGCTTTACGAAGTTATGTGTGTATGTATCGCAGGTTTATAAGTGCCCGGTTAATCGCAATAGGCTCGCCACCTATTACATTGGGACCTAAACATAAACTAGCGAAATGTGGTTACTAGCACCTCTGCCAATCCCTTCGGGGATATAGGCGTGAGTTTATGTTGTTATGTAAACTTTTGAGGATGCCGTAAGGCGAAACCTGTCAGGTTTAATAAAAATTAATGTGGAAAGAAGTGTTCAATATGTGTATGTATCCTGCGTTTGACTATATTTTGGTTTGTTTATTTGTGCTGAATTGTATCTTCTATGTTTCTGCTCAACTCAGTGATAATATAATCGTATTTCTCTATAAGTTACCGCTATAGTGAGTTGTTATTAGACATTACTAATTTACTTGTCGGTACTAAGTACCAGACAGAACTAATTTACCTGTCTTCACAGTAAGAAAACAAATCGTGATATTATTATAATATGCTTGTACTATTTTGATAAAGTTTTAGAATAGAGTAAGTTGATATGCAATTAGGTTATGAATACAACATTTCAAATGTGTTACAGGTCAAAGATTTCTTTACATATCCTGTGGTATAATTACTAGACAGGTAGAAAAGCTGTATTTGAAAAAAAAAATGTATGTATGTTTTATGCACATAAGCAAAGCAAGTAATCACGAGTTTAAATTCTGCTATCAGTAACCTATTTATCTATATTTATCATTTCAATCATGTTTATGGCTTCTTCGTGTTGGCGCCAAAACTCTTGATTTCATCTGTTGTCTAGTAGTGTAGCTACAGTATATTTTGAAAACACGTAATATATAATGTAGTTGTATATTATATTTTGCTCGAATTTGTATTTTTGTAAAAGAAACGTACTAAAAACATGACACTCAATTAAATCTTAAATTATTTTTTAATCATCAAATCAGTTTAATTTTAAGATCATAATATTTATTTAAACTCGAATTTTGTCGTTACGAAAACTTAGTTTTGTTAATATAATGTAATAATTACATTAGATTACTCGTTCAGCAGAAAATTAATCAATTGATAAGACATGACTTTCTGATATATTTAGTAGCGTAGCTTTTAGGCCCCCGATAATCTAATGAATGACATAATGATTATGAAAATGAGGAGTGCTTTAAGTTTGACCTGTTTATTTTTCTTAATAAGTTGACTATTTTTGCATTGTAAGTCCAGTAAATTATGATTCGTATACGGTAATTTTAAGTTCATTTCATTCGTTACATTTGTGCAGTTCCACTTCATATGCTTTAATCAAGAAGGATGGTGAGTTTTCTACGTTGTGAGGTCAGACGGCAGTCGCTTCTGCAACGCTAAGACAATCCAAATCAAAAAAAAGAGTAGCAAATCCACTATCCTACTCCTCCTTTGAAAAAAATTGGTTTTATTCGCTTTTAGAGATGCGACTGCCACTGACTCCGAGTGGTTAAATCCATAAAAGCCTGCACCAGATCTGCCCCCGGTAATCTGCTGGTAAGGCTGATTTGGCCCCCAGATGTTGGTGGGGCTGACTTGGCCGCAGATGTTCGTGGGGCTGACTTGGCCCCCAGATGTTGGTGGGGCAACCAATTTGCTAACTCATACTAATTGTAATCAATGATATATTATAAAATATAGATACGTTGTCTGCACTCTATAATGGCGACAAAAAAATATGACAATTGTCCTCATTTTACGCACGAACCGACAGTGCCCAACGCAAAAAAAATATACGTCATTAATAACACATTCGTAATAATAATATTATGTATTATTTCTTCACGTGAGTAAGTAGCTAAATTTTAATTATACTTCATGTTTGTCATTTTTGAAAGCCGCCATGTTCTTGCGTGACATGTCTATTTATAATACGTCATTGACTGTAATAGATTTATTGCACAAAATGACAAGGTATTAATATCATTCCATTGTAGTTTTTTACACACTGTTCTCAATCGACATTTTTAATTTTAAGGCTTTTTCTGTGTTATCCTCTTAGATGCTCCACCATAGTATGAACGTGCCTGTTTTATCTGATATGTACCTAAATATATTAGAATTAAACCGCTTTCCTGAAAAAAAAGGGTCGTCACGTGAATTGCAAATTGCACTCAGATGTCGTCAGTTAATGGCGCCGCCCGCTGAGTGACGACAGAGCTCGTATAAACAAAAAAAACTTGTTGACGTACAGTACCAAGTAGCAATTGCCGTAGAGCGTGTTTTTGGTACTACAGTACCAAATAGCAATTTAGCGGTTATTATGTAATTTAAGTGCTATATTATATGAGTTATATACTTACAGGCATATAACTTGATCCCAGTGACGTCACAAAATGTACTTGTGTATGTCTTATCCACTAATTATAGATTATGTCAATCGAATCTGTGCCCATACCTCGCTTCTCTCGCTACGTGGGGTCAAGATATACGCCGGGAACTACGTTTTTATACATATATTATGAATTGTTTTTATTCCTTAGTGAAACACGTCCAAAGTAATTCCAATAATGAATTTTAAAAGTATTATAATGTGACTAAGAATCGTACCCACATACCTATATCCGCATGAGGATAGGAAGATAAACACAGAATAAATATATGCTATACCTACAGATGAATGATATTTTTGTATTCCTCAGATAATGTTACTATATTTCATATTGTGTACAATTTTATGAAAAGTTTTAAAGCTAAGCTGAAGCTAAATTGGAATGTGTTTAGCTATTTTTGCCGTCCACTATAGAAAACCTTTATGGTCGACGACTTTATGGTCTAATAGACAACCATTAACAATAGACATTGTTTGTGGTGTAGAATATTTTCTTAGATGTCAGTAAAACGGTGTTTATAGAAATAAAATGGTCAGGTGAATTTGTCAGTTATGAACTGTTTCTCAATGTATAAAAGATTATTAATAGTGAAATTCGATCAATTTGATACTTAGTTCTTAGTAGACAATTTGTATTTTTTTTTTTCGTTTTACGATATTTAATCATCGAAATATTATGTTAATCGCAGACTATTTGGATGTAGATATAATTTGAATTAAAGTATTATTTGCTCTTAATTGAGATTGTTTTATTTCTTACCCCCCGTTTTCACCTAAGTATGAAACATGTATTTGACAAGTTGCAATATGTCACAGGTTTCAGTGCGAACGCAAATGTGTTATACTTGTTTACAACGTGTTGGCTATACATACTATTAGAACGAATAAGTATCCGAGAAACATGTATACCTAGTCTAGCCATAAATATGGTTACGAAGAAAAAACATTTTTTTTATTGCAAATAATATTTATTACTTTTACAGTGTGTCTTTTACAATGTGTTATACATAAATATAAAACAATTTAAAATATAAAAAGCTTATTCGAAGTGGTCTCCATTGGCTGCAACACAGTTCTTTAAACGTTGAGGCCAGTTATCAATAGAAGCACGCACTCTTTCCATGGGAAAATTCTTCACTGCCAATCGTATGGATTGTTTTAGGGACTCCAAATTATCATGGCGTTTAGAGCAAGCCATACTCTCTAAAACTGACCATAAATCATAATCCAGCGAATTAAGATCGGGACTAGACGACGGCCAGTCTTCAGCTCTGATGAAGTCCGAAACGTTCACTTCCAACCAAGACTGCGTGGACCGAGCTTTATGACCCGGCGCTGTCTTGTTGGAAGGACCATACTTGGTTATTGAACATGGTGTTGTTAAGGGGTTGTTAGGGGCTAAGTCATCTTTTAAAATGCGCGACATGGTTCTGGGTGCTATCTTCATCTCCCGAGATAAATTCTTTTGCTTTCGGACAGGATTTCTTCGAATTCTTTCCCTTACTGCTTTGACCACCTTTTTCGTACGAATACTACGTGGACGGCCAGATCTTTTTCTGTCACAAACAGAGGAGGTCTCATTGTACCTATTAACCGATTCCGTGCGAAGGTCTTTTTAGCAATCTTTAGTACCTGGCGTCAAACAAACATTTCGTGATGCCTCTGAGGCACCCAGCGCCAGAGACTTTGATGATTCCCCTGGGGAATCATCCGCCATGAATTGTAACTTCTAGCTTTTTCTCGTGTTTCGACTTGTTAAAGAGTCATTTGCCACTGTGTATCGAACGTAAGCGGTCAGTAAATTCGTTCAGTGCGTTTAAAAGTGACGATCTGTGTGTTTTTATGGAAATGGAAGGTAAGTGACTAATTTCTACCAGGTGTTGTAAACATTTTAGCATTATTTTATAGATTTATTTAAAATTACATAGCCTAACTACTTAGTATTAGTTCAATTTGAAGAATCAAAGAAGAATCAAAGAATCAATTTCGTTTATTCAGTTTAGGCACATAAAGAGCACTTATGAATGTCAAAACTTTACACCAATATTATGTCAAAAATATTTTATAATCCACAAAAAAAATTAAATCATTTGAAAATGATTCTTTCGCTGGTTCGGTAGTTAAATCTACTGAGAAGAGACCAGCAAGAAACTCAAGTAGATTATCGTTATACTTTTTTCTTTTTAAATTAATTTTGTTTATTTGTAAATAAGTGCAAGAGCAAGAGATTACGATAACCATACATTTTTATCATCAAGATACTCCTCTACTTTATAATAACCCTTTTCCATTAAACATTTTTTGACTTCTATTTTAAACTTATTAAGTCAGTTAGTGCTGCTTTTCTGCGAAAAATAATTATTATGGATAATAATAATATCTATGAACAACTATTTTAAATGTCAAGCGTTTAATTGACAATCTTTTTATTTTGTTGTAGAGTTACCCAGAAAAAAAATGAAATATATTCCCCAGTCAGAAGTCGAAACTCGATGCGACGACGACGAAACTCAATGCGATGACGATAAAACTCAGTGCGACGACGACGAAACTCAATGCGACAATGACGACGACATTTTTTATGAAAATTCACAAACTTTGGATTGGGAACCAGTAGTGAATAAGAATAGTGGAAATGTGCCTCGAAAAATATGGTTTACTACCACTGAAATCTGGTAATTTACGGAATTACTTGAAACGAACACTGTAGGCATGATGTGGGTGACAAATAAAGACATTTATGTAAGAGAACCTTTCAACAAAAATGTCGTTTTACTCGAGATTTCTATGTTTTAATTTTGTATCCCCTCGGGCACCATACGCCATACGCAATAGATTTACATGGTGCCTGAGCGGCACCATCCGCACGGAATCGGTTAATAGCCCGGTACACAAACATTTGACTAATACCAAGCGTATGGAGAGTTTTAAAAATTACATTCGGCTCCATGCCAACTTTGTGTAATGCAATCACAGCGATTCGGTTTTCTTTATCACCCCACTCCATTTTAATATAGCAAAATATTGTACAATGTATTGGCGCCAAAATTACAAAACACAATGAACAATCGTATAAAAATGACAGATTCCAAATTAAAATGTAATATCTTTCTTATTTTAATTGTAACAGTATTTATGGCCAGACTAAGTATAATAAGAATTGTGTTTTGACTAGTCTTCTACAAGTCTTCAACAAGTTTTGTATAAACAAGTTTAAAACTTGTGAAAGTGTGGTGAAAACGAGGGGTACAATCATCCATCTCTGTAAGGTTAAGGTGTCAAAGTGCACCTAAGGGTCAAGTGCGCCTACTGCAAATATCTCAAAAACTATCTATTGGATTCTAATAGTGACACCTTACGTCGATGCTACAAACTAAATTATAGTTTTTGATACTAGTCACAGATGGCTTAAGCCATGTGAGGTTGACACATACACCATTTTCTTTTCACTGTTGTGGTAAGTGGTGAGCCTAGATGACCATGGTGTAATCATCGTTATAAATCTCGACAAATTGGAGTTTTACTGGCGTACGAGTGAATTAATTACACAATTTAAGTATTTAGCATTAGGATTCTAAATTTATATCTCTCCTATCTAGTAAATTTTATATATTTTTTGTAGCTTAAATATTCTGACCTTAAAATTTCATAGTTGGGAAAGCGCGCCATACTGACTTTTACATGGCGCACTTTGCCGCAATCCAGGGTATACAAACCTTTTAAAATGTGTCAACTTGCAATGTTTGTTTCTTTGTATGGTGGTCAAATCTTGCTATTGAGTTCTAAAGCAGTTATCTTCAACCGATTGAAATGTACCTAATTTTCATACCCGTATAATAGTGAAATATATCTACACCAGTTTAATATTGCAACAAGCTTTTTAGAACGAGGTTCCTTAACGCGGCTTACGACAAATGTGACGGCAAAACCCTAGTGTCCTTTACTGCCAACAATATTACTTAGTAGTCGTGAAGCTGCCCTGCGTTCATGCGCTTATTTTTTTTTTGCGCCTATTTTTTATTAATACTTATTTCACTAGTCCTCTTTTTTAATCTTATAAGAGTAACATACCTACCTTGTTTGATATATGTTACTGGACTCTTTAGTAACATATAACTAATGTTTAGACGATGTTTTTCTTTAATTGTCTTTCCGTTTATCTAGTTGTGTTAAGCATTTATAATAAATATTACATTTAAAAATTATATTTCCATGTCTAATTTCTCATTTCAATCCCTTTTCAATCATCAACATAACCATAATAAGTTCCATATCATGGTATTTCAACACAAATAAAATGAAAAATTTACTTGACACTTGATTATCAATATTTAGAAAAAAGGTTTACAGCCTCTGATTTCGAATGTATGGCGCACTTAGCCGAAATTAGGTTTGAAAGTCATAGAATCTTCCAGAATGGAGCTAAGAAAAAGAATTAAATGTTATGCGTTTCGTTACTTATTTTTTTATAATAATAAGTGGCGGTTTTTATTCGTGTGCGTTATATTTGCGTTGTACTTATAGTAGGCGCACTTCCCCGATTTGGCAGCAAAGTGCGCCTGGCGTCATGCTTTTTTTAATTTTGTGCAAAAAACATTATTTTAAATGCAGATTCTAATGACGTAACATTGGGTGTACTTGCAAATAATCATAGATCCTTCAGATTTCACTACAAGACCCATTCGTATACATAAACGCAAGATATCTTGCATCAAAGTCAACTATGCAAAAAGTATGGCGCACTTTGCCCCCCTCACCTTACCAATCGTAGTTTTTGCATGAAAGAGTAGACAACCAACCATACATCCAACTTTCACATTTATAAGTAATATTAGGATTGTTGCAGCCTATATTCCTATATATCACGTGGTTTTCATCGAAAAATACCAAAGAGGCCACGTCGTCTCTGCGTCTCCGCGCTGACTCTCCTTCGCCTGCTAATAACCATGATCTTTTCTCTCGTAAATAAGATTCTAAATGGTTTACATTAAGTATATAAAAAGCCGCAAAAAATAAGCCTCAAAAAGCCGCTGCTCTTCAATGGGGATGACCCTTAGTGTCGCATAAGGAGAGTTAACGACTGTTCTCAAGCGACAAGCCCGGTTGCATCCAAGACTTTGCTATGGAGCCCAGAATCTGCTCTTCTAATCCCCTTATAATTTTGTTTTAACTTTTATGGGAACGATCGGGCCAGAGTATCGTCAAACAAGCAACAGCCACCAACACTTATGTTTAACTCAATTGACACTTATGTTTGGACATCCATACATAAGTGTCAAAATAAATAAAGACCAATTTAGAAGTAGAAAATTTATTTATTCCATACAATACAATATATTTCATCCACAAAAGCAGTTTCAATCAGAAATGCACAAGAGATTCAAAATACAATAAACAGACATTTGCTCCCGATATCATTAACTATTTACAGTTATGTGAACCGCATAATAAATCACATTTTTTTTATATAGAAATGCATAAATATAAATTTTAACAATTTAATATTATTTGTATAAAATGGACGTACTTAAAGTTATAACGTCGAATTATGAAAATACTTTTATATAATTTCTATTGTTTACCAACATTACAAACAGTCAACTTATCTAACTTAACAATACCTAAAATGTATATTTAATGGGTGCAACAAAAATGAACGTAACTAATAATGGTAAGGTACAGCGCGTCTTGTATCGACAGGCATCAACATCATTGACGCTTGAAGATCTGCTAACAAAATACAACAACGCAATATATAAGGACTCGGGAAAGTTTACTGTTGTTTTCTTAAATATTCTTAACGACTAATACGCACACACTGGAAAAAGTAGGTGTTTAAACACAAACAATTCGAATATAGATTTGGCGCCAACCTGTATGTTGTCTATAGCTTTCTTGTAATAAATTTTATATAGAATTTGGCGGATTTTTTTTGTTTATCTGTTAACTATTCACGGGAATACAATAATGAAAACTAAATGTGTACATGACACTTATTTTAACTTTAAAGTGCCTAAATAAGATGAAATGAAACAAAAAGTGGTTGGAGGAATGGTACTAGTAGTAAAAATCACTACTTGTAATTATAGAAACAAGTTTTCTTGTATTTCTACTTTTGTGAACTATCATTGTGTTGTGCAAAATAAAAATAATCATAGTATATAAGTCTTAAAGTCAAAGATTAAAATAAAAATTGAGATTTAAATGTCAGATGTGTTTTAACAAAAGTAAACTTTACCTAAGTTGTATTTTTTCGAGGTGGGACTTGCGCTAAAACGCCTAACCTTAACTTAACTTGTACATAAGTAACTTATGTTTTTGTATCTGTCGTTGATTTTATTGTTCTTAATCGAATGTGATTTTCGTGATGTCTTCGTTTTAGGCGTAGCTGAAATGTTAAAACATAAATTAGTAATTATAATAACATATTGTAAAAAGAATTTAACACTGGTACCATGGAATGTTTCTAAATATAAAATTGTTACACAAACACAATAGCTTTTACATTTAATGAATTTTGAACTCGACCGAAGAAAACCCTCCCATAATTAAAGCCAACAATAATTTATTAGTAAAAAAAATAATTTACAAATATACATTTCTTTTCTACCAAATAATCAATTTGTGTGAAGCAAAGTTTCTGCATATTTTTTTTTATACTTTGGCATTTTGTTGCGCAATGACACCAAAATAAATAATAAGTACAATATTGAATTGTTCATTTGTGCCAGTGCTGAATGCCATTCGAAGTATGAACTTTTGTTATTAATTCATTCTACAATACACTACAAAGCAACCAAAAATAAAATCTTTTGATATCAACAATTATTACATAATTTCTAGTAGTTAAATAAGCATTCATCAGCAGATAATAGAACTGTGTAGATTTGCGGTATTTTTTGTACAAAATGGCTATGAATCAATAGTCATAAAATCTTTTTGAAAATTATGCCATTTTTCTTGTCACCATTATAGTTTTAAAGTGTGAGGATGACTCAATCGCTAAACATACTTTGACTAATTTTATAAGAACTTTTAATTTTTTCTGCATAATTAGTCCCCAATTACTACTTCCTTCTACAACTCAGCCGTGAGATAGGTACCCAATTATTCAAAACTTTAGACATGACACAAAATTTATCCATAAAACATACAGTAGACAAACATGGCGTCAGTTTTTTTTAATTACAAATAAATTAAAACAGAAGCAACATTGATTCGTGTTTTGTGATTCCTCAAAAGAATTTCCGAACGACCACAAACTTAGAATGTGACAGCAGTGCTGCGCTAGTAATCGAATATTCTATAAAAAGCATGATTAAATAATATAATCGTCCATGCAGAGGCAGGTTTAAGCCACTCAATTTCACAGAACCACCTGTCTTGTGCGAACTTTCTCAATGCCAAGTGTACAGTATCCGATCCGCCAAATCATGAATATATCTCTTTTTTACAGAAAAACTCCTATTTCCATGTACAGTAACTACAGATCTTTTGTATCTTTTCTACTACAAATCTTTTAAAATATTTTTATTTTACTTTTCTTAAGACTTGTGTAGCCAAACCTTTTAGTACATGTTGTAATAATACCAACTTTAACGCGTCAAAGGTCATCCATCACATAATTAAAATCCTCCTATATATCTTCTGCATTATCTACATTTGTATCCGACCACCATTCTCAAATCGATATCCTATGCAGCAATAACACTAAATACTAAACAAAAAAAAAACAAAATAATATAAAAAAACAAACACCCAAACATGCACATTAGTATGATTATTTACAAAAATGGTGACGACTTACCTAGTTTGCACATGCTTTGCCAAACAATTCCAAAAATTACTGATTCATTGTGCCGTATAAAAGCATTGCTTCAAAATGGATGGAAAATAACTATCGACATAATCTTACAATTCAATTCCATCAAATCTCTAAATCAAGATAAACCAAAGGCATATAATTTTCTGTCGATAAATATTTTCACCGAGTGCCTTAAGCTCGGTCTACACGGTAGCGACTTAAATTGACAGCGACTTGCCAGCTGACGTCAAAATCAGCGTGTGGACGTCAATATTAGCAGCGATTATGACGCAGTGGCAGTAAATCGCTGCTATTCACGTCCACACGGTGATTTTGAGGTCGGCCGGCGATTCGCTGTCGTTTAAGTCGTTGCCGTATACACCTATTTTATACCTAGAGGTGTTAAAGAAACAACAATAATTACATACACACATTCTTTATTGATTACAAAATTCTATCAAATCAATCAGTGCAAAGCACCACGTATTCGTCTTGAGAATTCCTTCATTTAAAAAAAACTACTGATCAATTGCTTCCACAAACAGTTATATTATTTCAATCATTTGGCACGAATAATATTGAATGTTATTTTAACATTTTATAATCTGTGCACCATCGTATATATCTTATAAAATATCTATTCAAACATCAATTTTCATTTTATATTGAAATATAATCAAAATTAAAATGAATACGAAAATAAATTACATTAATATAAATTTTCGAATTTATTTTTCTTATGTACCTAAAATTTCTACGCAATTTTCATTATAGTATCACATTAGCAAGATTCTAAATGTTCGTAGATATAAAAATAAGGGGAGATTCTTAATTCGAAGCAATAAATATTAAATGTTAATATCTAAAAGAGATTATACGATCAGTAAATGTCTATGAGAAATATATAATAATGTGAGAAAATTCGTAATATGCCTTTCTAAAAATTGGTACTTGCAGTCCTAACTTATAAAACTTTCATTAAATATCTGACAATATTATTACAAAATGATTATTGACATTCATCAGCATTTGTACCCATTTTATGTGTACATAATATTATTTCTCCAATATGGCTGACATTTTGTCTACAACTGGGCCCTTACCAATCGTAACGTGAGCGTGTTTGGTCACGCGCGTTTGTGTTACCCTACTAATTTAAGATGGTTCAATTATGCATTAGTTTTTCTTATATTCGTTAACCAATTGAAATCAACGGAACTACACACTTTACGACTGTGATTAGTGATTAGGCACGTTATGTCCCAGTACCAAGAATGTATGTTATATTCGTTATAATTAGCTTAATGTTAATAGCGCACGATAATGTTAGTGAAGCGTTATCCAAAATATAAGCGTTAGATATCTAATAAACATACATACATACACATTCATAAAGACGAACATTATAATAATTATGTTATTATTTTGACAAATTTAACTTTCCCTTTCAACCGCAGCGAAGATTGTGTATGTATAGGTACTTTGTACCAGTTATGTATATTATAACGTCCATAGATGTAATATTTAAATTTTACTCCACATGGCGTTATCCTAATAAAAATAGCGCATATAAGCGAAGAGCGATATAAAAAGTCGCTTAAACGCGAATGTCGATATAGTATCGCACGCTTATATATAGCGATCGTATCGACAGTAAGCGAATTGGCAAGGATGCGATCGCCATTTTTAATTTATATTTATTAGACTTTATATTGTATTATATTATTATAAGACAACGCCATATCGAATCAAATTCAGGCATTTATAGCTTCAGTTAACTGTAAAGTTAACTTAAATATCCAGTTATTTAAATGTTATATTGTTGTACCATAGTATCTGATACCAAAACATATTTGTAATGGATTTAATTATAACTATTGTCCATAATAATTATCGATTTATAGTTCCTAATGTGAATATAGCGTTTTACCTGACCAGTAATGTTATTTTAATGTTACATACAAGCCCACGTTGTGTAATTTTGACAAAAGCTTATTTGTTTAGAGTATGTTATAACCTTATCGCGAACACCACTTGATACGATTAAGCAATAATAAATATATTTGAGAATTATATTAAAAATTGTATGAAATATTGGACATACATCGAATCAAACAACAAGTAAATCTCAAGTGGGATTCGAAAAGTATTTGTATGCTACTTATAGCGTCTGTTAATTATTAATAATATTTAATAATAATAATAGTAAATTAATTAATAAGTAGTGCCGACGCCGTAAGTAGCATTTGTGCATAATGCCCCTCGAAAAACTCAAATCAGTCAGCCATGCAGTGAGCAGTTCACTCGTAAATTAGTCAACAAAAGAGAACCAAAAAATAAATTGTGTTCATAGGTACCAGTTTTATAAACAAAATATTAGTAGCGAGACCTTCTGTCCATATTTCTTATGGAATTTGCGAGACACAGCGCGAACAGAGCGCCGACCACCTGGAATAGAAAAAATACCATTTTAGAATATTTTATACACTGGTAACACATTATTGTCGAACGGAGATGGAACTACTTGAGATAAAAATGTAAAGTAGTAAGAAGCATTCTATAAAGTAATAAAATTTAGATTCTAATATTTTAAAAATATATTCTACCAAATAGTAGAAACTTATTTGACATGTAAAACTAGAGAAGATCATAATGAGCAACTCTTTCGAGATTCTTTATTGATTAATTGAAGACCATAATAAAATTAAATATAAATACTGCTTTTTTGTACCAAGAACGTGTTTGTCAAAATGTGTCAGAAAAAATTCTGTACATTTAGATATATTAAAAATGCGAAATGTGGGTGCTAGCACCTCTGCCTACCCCTTCGGGAATATAGGCGTGAGTTTATAAAAAAATAAAAATTGATAAGATTTGATGAGAAGTAGATATATTTATAAAAGACTGAGTAAGTTTTATATCACTTAAATAAATAATTATGCACATAATTGGTGTGGATTCACGGAAAAATATTTTATAATATGCTAATTTTAAAAAAAATATCTAACAAATTCTTGTCCTTTAAAATTAAATGATTAAATAAATTGTTCATATTCTTTTTACAATTGTTATCATATCTCAGCTGAAGTCACATTGCAACAAAATTGTACAGGTGTTAGATCCGTCATGGTGGCAAAATAAGGGTCTACGGACCACTAGACCATGAGCTAGACTTGTCGCATGAATAACGTACTCAACCAACAACTAATGTGCGTTGGTTAGATGGTGTTCAGCCTCCCTAGAATAAAATATATGGAATTGGGTATTGACCTGCCAAATTAATTACTTTTTACTAAATGTCAAAATGGTAACTTATAAGGAAACTTGTACCTATGAAATAAATTATTGTGACGTCATAATATTTGATAGTCAAATCATTTACTATTACAGGTTGGGTGGATGATTTAATGGCGTCAGTTGTCGTTTTATCGTTTTTATTTATTATTGTATTTTTTAATTAATTAAATATTTAACATAAATAAAAATGATAAAACGATAACTGACGAAGCTTTCAGCGATCTTTAACTATTCTTAATTTATTGAATTCAGTTAAATAATTTATTTTAACTACAGGAAAATACCCAATTGACACTTATTTTGACGTTTATGGCAGTCGTCCAACGTATGTCAATTGATCAAATATTGTATTTTACAAACGTATTGCAAAGTCTAGAGGGCAGTTATTATAGGTACGCCGTAGAGCTTTTCGGTCGAACTACGAAACGGCCAACCTTTGCAATGTGCTAACCAACCTACGTGGTTATCACTTAATATCAGACGGAATCCATTACTAGGCGAAATAATTCAGTTTGGATGATTCTTTATACAGAACTTCTATCTGGTAGCCCCGAAAAGCCACTATCGGCTGCCCATGGCTGAAAATATATCTACGGAGTAAATAAAATTGAATATTACTAATGACGTTATTATATTAAAAGATAAGTACGTCATACATGAAGTAGTCGGCTTTCAATAATAGCGAAAACACTAAGTTGATATAAATAAAATTATAGCTAATCCCTAATAATACGTCAATATTGTTAAATTATGTAATTACATTATTATTTATATCAATGAATATTATTATAATTACAAATTTGTTATTTAAGACTTTTGCGTAGTGCAAAGTCGCGTCTGTGATTGGTGCATAAAATTATGACGAACGCCATCATTTTTTTGTCGCTATTTCAGAGTACGTACAACAGAATTATCTATATTTTATAATACTCAATTGAATACTACAGTATATGTACCTCAACACAAGCGACACCGATGGCAGCTCCAGCAATTGGCTTGTTCCATTTGTCGTAGAAGTCTGAGATCTTTCTCTCGCATCCAGGGTTGGCAGCTTCCAAGGTGCACTTGCCTCCGATGAGGTTGCCGAAGGCGCCGGTAGCAGTGCAGCAGGAGTCGGGCAGAGACAGGACCGAGGAGACGCCGTAGTACTGAGCATTCTTGTAGCCGCAGCATTCAAACTGTAGAACAGAAGATGCTTTGGACTCGACTACTTACCGACGACGGTGTAAGACAAATGGGTGCATGTGACATTGGAGAGTAAGAAAAGAGCCCGAACGACATTATAAACAGTTGACCGAGTAGTGATTTTCTTGTGAACTGTGATTGTCGCTTACACCCTTTAGTCTTTTCCAGGTCGATATACTCATGGTTGTTAATACAGGATTCCGTGAACTGAAAAGAGGCCGCCAGCGTCCCATCACTATTGAGAAATCTTGCTTAAATTGTCTATGATTTGCAATTAAACAGTATGCATTTGAAATTCACAAATCGACATCGGAAAGTACAGAAGGGACGGTGGCGCCATCCTTTCGTTCAGGGAATTTTTGGTTGGTTTTTACCCGAAGTGGTAGGTCAGTCTCAATTTTAAATGTAACGAGACTTTTCGTGATTAAATCATGGAGTCAAGTCGTGACCACGGGTGCTGCAACGCATCCAAAACGTCGGCAGAAATAGTAAGTTCACACCGCTATAGTTTAAAAATGTTGTTCCTCACGTTACCACGTTATTAATGTGATTAGACTTGCCAATTAGATTGCCAATCAGAATAATGTCACCCGTGGTACAGTCAATAAAGAAGATACCGTTATACTTTACGTACAACTTTATATAAAAGTACAAGCGTATCTCCTTTGACGACTGTACATTTATAATTTTAAAAAATTAACGTCGCAAAACCTCTTATTATGGTCAAAAACAAAAATATACCTGTTGTTGAAGATTGTTGATGACAGACTCAGTAGCCTTGTCAACTTCGGCGCTGGATCGCTTATCGAAGACCGTCTTCACGGACTTGACCAGTCCCTCCCTGATGGTCTCTCCGTACGCAAATAGCAGAACGCCGATCACCACTTGCACGATGATGATCACGAGCAGGAATATAGCATACTGGAAAAAAAAATGAAAATGGAGGACTGTCTGTTTGAACAATTAAAGGATATTAAGGGCAATTACGGTTGATAAGAAAATCACTTTATACAATTTTCGATCTAGGATATTATGAACTTGAGTGAAGCTATTAGTCTAAAGATTGCTGCTATTATAATATTATTGTATAGTTGCTGTCATATATCTTAACCCAAATCATCACAAACTGTACTCTTTGGGTGTTTTTCGAGGATAGCACGGGGTGCTACTGCGGCGGAGGAACTCACAGCCACCAATCATAGATCATATCAAACCAATTCTAGCGCACCAGAGCCTCATTTCTTTCGCGATTTGGTGCCAAGATATATACCGGTAAACAAAATATACCTACGTTTGTAAGGTTTAGTTAATAAAGTAAAATAAAAAAAATACTATAATAACGATTTATAGTGGAGTTGTTATATTTTGTTTAATAATCTATTAATTCCACGGAACAGAGAATTTTTCTGTTCTGTGATTAATTCAGATTGTATTTATTGTGCCGGCAACACCGACAACTTCAAGTGATGAGAAATTGTCGGTGGCGTACGGGCGGAATAAGGAGATACTACATAGTATACTCTGTGGACATTTTTTTTGCGGGATTACATTACATTGTGGGCGCTCGTGGAATTAGAAGATTATTATGAGAATTTAAGAAGTGTACCTACATGTAATTGTATGTAAGTTATGAATGTACCAGTTGAAAATGCTGTTTAAAACTCGCCGAGATATTTACCATGTTTATTATTTTTGCCGAGCAACTGATATTTCGGCACTGTTACAAGTGCCATGATCAAAATGCACTGATGACCGCCGAGCTAGTTGTTATTGGGCAGACCATTTCGGTCTACCCTCTTCCGCACTCGTTTGTTACGCGCATCGCCCCTACAACTGTACTTCTCGCACTGTACTCGATAACTAGTGTTGTGTGTAACAGCACCGAAATATCGGTTGCTCAGCAAAAATAATAAACATAGTAAATATCCCGGCGAATTTATACAATACTGTTAACGGTAAATAACGCCATCATGGTATACTACATTTGCCTCGTACCTGTGATCGCGTTAATTCTCGTTAACATTATTGTATATCATGGAACGCGAGAGTTTATAAGTTAATAACATTATGTTGTCAAGGTGTCGTAGAACAAACAAAAGAATACATTCCATAACTCCATGTTTGCTGGTCGAACAACACGCAAAAGTATGAGAGGACATTTCTCAGTAGAACAGATGGATTGGGTTCATTGTTACGCCATTAAAGCGGATGTTGAGTTTACATTCCGTTGAGACATTCAGCGAATAATGCTCTTTTCATAATTGTTGTGACAAGGCAAGGTATTAGGCATTTGACAATCGGATCGCGCATATTCTGAGGTCTACATAATGTAATCACGCCTTTATCCCCGGTGGGTTAGGTAGAGGTGAATTAACACTCACATTTCACCAATCATTGTATTCAGTCCCACGTAATAGGGGGTGAACCTATTGCCGTATTCCAGGCATTATTGCTGACTTGATCCATGCTTCTGAGGCTGAGTCTGGGCTGTATATATCTGTCTGATGTTAAACAGCCTTATCCCTTAGTCTTCTTGAACGACAATGCATGGGTAGAGATGGGGTGGCCCAAATTCTACTCGAAACCACGAATTTTTTTCTGTGTTGCGTTTAAACTAAATCCACGACGACACACGACCTCCTTCGATGACATATTGAAAGAAATGAATGTAGAATTTTGTTTGATATCAGCTTAAGCGTGTGAACATAGATTGAAAGAATAACACAAGACGACTAAGGAATAGAGCTGTTTAACATCAGACTGGTATAAACAGCCCGGACTCAGCCTCAGATGTATGGCTTGAGTCAACAATAGTGTCCGGAAGACGGTATAGGCTCACCCCCTATTACGTGAGAATCAATTATTGGTGAAATGTCGGTGTCATTTCACCTCTACCTAACCCTCCAGGGATAAAGGCGTTATTATATGTATGTATGTATGTATTCACACTGTTGATTGATGGCACTTGGTGGAATACATATTAAGAATACGCTGTCATTGTAATCCTTTGAGGATGCCGTAAGGCGCAACCAATCAGGTCTACAAGTGTGTTCTCAATATGTGCATAGAGTTAAACTACAGCTTAGCTTTGCTCCATTTTTGTCTTCAATTTGTCACTTCTCAGTACGAAGTTTCGTCATGAAATAAATTGGTCGGTCGACCAATTAGACATATTGTGCTGATGAGTGGTATGGTGGCCTATTAAAGAATAAGCCATAAAAATGTCCTCACTTAGGTTAGAATATTATGATTTAAATTGACATAGTCATTTACATTAATAGTTACGGTCTGCTCAATAACAACTAACTCGGCGGTCATCACTAATCCGTCATCATGGCACTTGTCACCATCAATATATCGGATCAATACTTAATATTATAAAGCTGAAGAGTTTGTTTGTTTGAATCTCATGTTGACTAACTTGTTTATTGACGAAGGTTTTAGGCTACATGTCATTATTATTTAAGAGGGCGGAACAGTGATCATAAATGTCAACAAATATGGCATATTACTACAGTCCATCAAATCTAAGAGGTACCGTTTGACGTTTCATATTTTTCAAACCGAAACAACTTTGTTCATACGTACATTATTCAGTTTCGATAACCTTTTTCATAAAACCATGAATTTAGAAAGATTTCATTATTGTATCTAAAAATGTACAATTCTTAATATCTAAATGTAATTGAAAACTTTCAAACAAAGCAAAATAACACATATTTACACAGTAAATAATTTCTAATAGTTATATTCTTGACCGCATTACAAAGTTACGTAGTTAGGTCACTGCACGTAGTGTTGCGACTCTTCGGATACACTTGTATGCAAAAAAATCGTTTACATATACGAAAAATCGAATGTATTATTTACAAATTACACTTGACAACCAAACAAATATTTTTTCATGTGAATGGGATTTATCTCACATATTACGATTACATAACTAAATAGTTATGTAATCGTAAAATATGAGATAAAACCCATTCACCAAAAATACGTATTTATAAATCAAATATATTTGCTTCTTTAAAAAGTTGTCGAAAGCGATTTGTCGATTTTTGATTTTCGCGCCCAAATAAGTCGGGGTTTCTCGCGCTAACGCTGTCGAAATAGTAAATGGAGTCAGGGATAGTGTTTTTTACATTTATTTTTGTGTATGATAGTATGGGTTTGCATATTACAGAGAAATAAACAAATTTTTAACAAGCACATCCATTGATTTTACAATTACAATTTTTTCTTCTAAGTCTTATTTCTACGTCTAAAACTAATAAAAATAAGGTATGTAGAACCCATTCACAAAAATGTTGTTGCCTGATGTTATAAATTAACGACGTTACTGCGCGACCGCATAATGCACTGAATACACAGATACCCTAAAATAAATTAATTTAATTATTTTTAGGTCAATAGGCAAAATCGCAGGTGTCCAAGTCTCTACAATTTTTTTTTTCTGGCAACACTGCCAACTACAAGCGCACGCGGTCCGCTCGGTCGGTTCGGCGTCAGCAGTCTCTCGCCATCTTGGAAGCTGACTGTGCGCGTACTTGCTTTCTCGTTTGTGTTTTACAATTTGTGACTTGGCTATTACTTTTCTGGACTGATCATTCTTTATCCGTTTACCTTGGCAATATTTATACTGGACTCCGAACTAAGCAAGTGTTTATTAATAATGTCGAAAAGAGGACGTACTTTGAACAGCCAGGCTCGTGAATTGGTGGTGAAATTACACGAGTATTTTGAGCGTGAATCTCAAAATGGTGGACTTCTACTGCCAGTTACACAAGTTCGGGATCGCGTCGGTGAAGCTCTCGGTATTGGTAGCCGCACCGTTGGCAAAATATTAAGTGAAAAATATGGGCCTTCGGGGAGTGACAGTAACGTACTTCACACACCGAAAAAACGAAAAAGAAATAAACCTGTGACAGGCATCGATGAATTCGATAGTCATGCTATTAGAAACCATATATACGGGTATTTTACAAGAGGCGAATTTCCAACATTGGCAAAGTTATGTGCAACTTTAAAAGATGCCGGGCTGTATAAGGGAAGCATAGAGTCGTTGAGAACGGTAATAACAGGAATTGGCTTCAGATACAAAAAAGTTGACAAACGAAAAATTGTTATGGAGCGACATGACATAATTATGCAGCGACTAACATTCCTGCGCGAAGTTAAACAAATTATAAACTGGGATAATGTAATATTTTTGGACGAAACTTGGCTAAATTCCAACCATTCTGTGCCGAAAACATGGACTGATGATTCTGAAGCTTCGTGCTCGAAGGTGCCGATAGGAAAAGGTGGACGCCTCATAATATGCCATGCTGGGTCAGCGTCTACAGGCTTCGTGGAAAACTCTTTATTAGCTTTCCAATCCAAAAGCACTAAAGAGTATCATGAAGAAATGGACGCAGTAAGGTTCCGAGAGTGGTTCTTAAATTTATTACAGAATATCCCTCCTAACAGCACAATTATAATGGATAATGCCCCATACCACTCTGTGCAAATTGATAAAGCACCTACGTCAGCCAATAAGAAAGCAGATTTGGTGGCATGGCTGCAAAGAAAAGGAGTGGATGCCGACATGTCACTATTAAAAGCTGAATTATTACAGTTAGTGAAATTGCATAAACCACCAAAACCGACATATGTAATTGACCAATTGGCCGAAGAGCACGGGCACAAAGTCATACGACTTCCTCCGTACCATTGCCAATATAATGCCATTGAACTGATTTGGGCCCAAGTTAAAGGTAATATTTTATAATATTATAATAATAACACGAGTACTTCTAACATTTATAATTTAAACAATGGTTTTCGTCTGCTATCAAATAGTTACATTATTGTTTTACAGGTTATGCAGCAAGACACAACACAAAACCACCCTTCAGTGTCAAGAAAATGGAAGGTTTATTAAAGGAAGCATGTGCCCAAGTTACACAGGAAGATTGGAGTAAAGTAGTACAAAAAACAAAGAAAATAATAATGGACGACTTCGAAAGAGACGTACACTTTGATAATGTAATGGACAATCAACTGGTCATTAATTTAAATGACGATGATGACGAAGACGACGATACTAGTACTAGTAGTGAATAAAAAAATATCCTAAACATTTCTTTTATTTAATTATAACAATTGATTTCTTAAAATTCGGATATTATAGTAATCGATCTCTTAAAGTTCGGATATTATAGTAATCGATTTTTTCATCCCATCCCTATCATTCAATTGTCAGAACTGTCAAACGGTACTTCTTAGATTTGACGGACTGTATACATTATTTGAAGACTAAAAAAATTACGGGCATAAAGATATGAGGTTTCAAATATGCCACGGGCGAATCAGCGAACATGGGGGTTAGTGGGTATGCTAGGACTCGATAAACTTAAAAACATGACAAATATCCCGGCGAGTGTTTTACTATTAATACAATATTATTATTTTTGTGTACACTCAGCATCGGATCCATCTTGATGAACAAAGTACTCATAATGATCTTAATACCTTGGTATTCCCTCCTTCCTCTTAACTGACTGTTCTGATATTTGGTACACACCGTTATTTCGGATAATTATACAATTTAAATAAATAAAACCGTTCAATTTGCTCATAATACCTTAGTTTTAAGATCATTTTGAGACTTAGTAGTCAAAATCCTCCTGACTTGTTACTGTACAGAACATACAGTGTCTATGTCTACCCCATAGACAAGATGTTAAGAGTAAAATTCGTGGCGGGGTTCCTGGGTGAGCCAAAATTTTCAATTTGAATAAGGACGCAGAAACGAGATAAATGGGTATCATGTGCCTATTTGTCTAGGGATATGCCTGTTAACCTCACCTTCGGCAACCAACAATGACCCACAGGCGCCGTGCGTTTTAGTCGGTTCGAGTCAGACATAACCTTTCCCACCAACTGCGGTGGGGAGGTATCCGTGGGGATTTTTCGGACGTAAAAAACAAGGTGCCTATTTGTCATTTCATCCTTACGACAGCTACAAAAATGTAGTGATTTTTTTTTGCATCGTTCAGTAATTCTAGTACCTAATATACAACAGTTTTATTCGCAATTCCCCTCTAAGATTATTTGTTCTTGATTCCCCTCGAATTTTAAACTTGTACGGCCAAGTTACTTAATTTTATTTTATTATTTGATTCACCATTCTTGCTATAATCTAGCAAACCGGCATTATTCTTACCATATCATCATCATTACACTACACACTTCTCCCATTATATAGTTATGTCTATGTAATAAAATGTTCCATACCGTGACAACCATGCAATGGCTCTCCCGTATCGCTCCGCAGCAACCGAAGAAGGCTATCACGAACATAATGGCGCCGATGATGATGAACACCCACGGGGCGACTGTCAGGTGCGTCTTCAGCTCATCCTTGATGACGGTCCAGTTCAACTGGAATGCCACGCCAATGCCTATCATAGCTAGGCCCAGAAGCTGAAAAAAAAGAAAACAAATTTTAATTCCGAATTCAATAATTAAAATTATTGGATTATAAACGCATATAGGATGAGCAGGGTATAAAAACGAACGAGTGAGTTCTGAGTGAATGAAACGCCAAGTACCTTTGTAAGGTACACGTAAGCGTGTGGGTCCCTATCCCGATTCTAGCTGGTATCCCAAAGGGCCCCATGAGGCGTGACAAACTAGATCGAGGTGAGTTTACTTTTCCTCCGGTTCGCCTTTGGGAATTATTACCCGTCGCCACTGCCAGGGTCAAACTCACAAAACATACATACATTAATATAATCACACCTTTATCTCCGGAGGGTTAGGCAGAGATGAATTAACACGCACATTTCACCAATCATTGCATTAGGTCCCACGTAATTGGGGGTGAGCCTATTGTCGTCTTCCGGGCACTATTGTTGACTTCAAGCCATGCATCTGAGGCTGAATCGGGGCTGTATATATCTGTCTGATGTTAAACAGCCCTATCCCTTCGCTAACATAGGACTGATCAAATTAATATTGAAAAAAAAAACGCAAACCGAAGCTGTCGAGAGGTTGAGACCGGCGGGATGGCATGAACGGTTTAATGACGCAGAAGCTCGTGACTGATTTAAGGATAGAAGTAGAAGGTGGGCTGTAGTTTCTGCCTACCTCGGAGGGGAAACGACGTGAATATATATATGTATGTAGGGCACAAAAATGTGAATGAATGCGGAAGTAAACTAAGGCGGATGAGTTCTATTAATGAGTGGGTCACAAATCAAAAAAGTAAAGACAAAGAAAAAAAAAAGGCGGTACGCAATGATGTAATATTAAAATGAGATAGATAAAAGATTATACGTTATCTAAATAGGTAAACGTGACGTCATAACCGTGTTGTTAAGAAGTCATACTTCATTTTCGTTCGCACTCATTCATTATAGTATGTCCTATTGCACTTGTGGTACGCGAATTATACTAGTTTTAAATGACCGGTTATCGCAACTTCTTTTCGCAAAAGATTATTAGCGGTCTCACTACCATGGATGCCCCCTCCCAATCTCATCCCATGCGATGTCGTACAAGGCGACTAAGAGATAGGGCTGTTTAACATCAGACAGAAATATATACCTCAGACTCAGACACAGATACAAGGCTCGAATCAACAATAGTGGCCAGAAGACGGCAATAGCCTCACCCCCTATTACGTGGGACCGAAAACAATGATTGGTAAAATGTGGGTGTTAATTCACCTCTGCCTAACCCTTCGCGAATAAAGGCGTGAATATATGTATGTATTTATGTATGTAATAGGCAGGTCCATGAAAAAATGGATAAATTATATGAAAGGGGGACAAAAAGTGAGTGATTGGGGAAATGACATCTGTCAAGAATGTATAGAGGAGAATTATATTTTGCGCTGACCCCAAATAATTGGGACAAGGGCAGGGAGATGATGATTTTGATGATTATTAGTGAGAAAAAAAATGTCTCAAAAGGTTATCTGTCTCGATAAAGTTACTAAAAATAAAAATATTTATGTAGTCATAATGATAAATAACCATAATGATAATATTATAAAAAGTCTTAAGTTTTATAAATGTACTTGACTTAATCTACTGGTTACGTAATAAGTAATAACCTACAACGTGTTTCTTGTTTGCAAAACATAATGTCAATATTGTTTTAGTTATTTTTTTTATTCCATTACGTCAACGTGTAACCTATAGTCCATTTGGTTAGGTAATAATTAAACGTAACCTATCTCAAAGTGTCTTTTCGATGTTTTATTTTAAATCTCGGTTTATTATATATGTTGCTGTTGACTACAAACCGCAATCGAACCTCTAGTTGTCAGTTAGTTATCCTAGTTTATTAGTTTCATGTGTTTTTATAAAAAAATCGCTAAGTCGTGTTTAACTTTAGTTAAGTACCTAACTGAACGATGTGTTTGTAGTTGATAATCGTCATTCTCTTCAAAAGGTTAATTCTCGTAAAAAAAAAGATATTTATAATTCAGTTTCTATCTAATGTAAATCTCTCTATTGTCTAAAACGGTATTCTCGTAAAACAATTTTCATGCAAATTTTGATCGTTTTTGACATTTAGGAGTTTGGGTTGAGATAGGATAGAAAAATTTGAATCACTTCTGGCGGGATTTGGATTATTTCAGGTAAGGTGGTCAGAGAATTCCTACTGTAAGGGAAAGATCGCGGGTTCGAATCCCGGTGGAACTGATTCAAATTGTTTCCTATTGATTTGAATAGTTAGCATACTAAATGCTTTAAAATTTTATGTAATAAGAGATTAGGATTAAATCGAAACTGAATTTTTGAACAGACTTATATTATAGGTACCTTTCGGTGTTGGTTGGTAACAACATAATAATATGTTTCGCATTTAATGATCCAATCGCATTTATTTTGGTAAGGTATCTCAAATCTAATCAATGGGGTCACGGCCACAAAGAATCATGACGACCGAATGGTTCAGCACAGGTTTTAGGGCAGCGATGTAAATATAAGAAAAGACGAATATACGAACACACATATATTTATCAAAATACAGATATTTGTTTTTTTTAAATGAATTTTAGAACCGTAATTACTAATATCCCCTCTAACCCCTCCAGATAAACTAAACTGCATGTGTTAGGAGTGAGTTCACATCGATAGTGTAATAGAATATAGTTTATTCATTATATAATTTATGCTACGCCAATTACAATATTCATGATACAGAAATTGAAAAGACAAGAGCGGTACAAAGGCCGGCCTTATCGCTTTACGCAATTTCTTCCAGGCAACCTTTGTATATAAATTATAGTGTTAAAATTATGTTGTCGAATGACTCATAAAGGTAATGTTACCTACCTAATTCAAAAACAAAAACTAATAAAATATAGGTGAATATGCAAACGTATGCAAATATATGTTGTATGTTTGTAACTGCATAGGTTATGGTAGACTAAGTACGTTTAATTTTGAGATACACTTATCTCAAAGCTAAACTGAACATACCAAACCCGCCTTGTTATTTTACTATGAAGGGCATTCGCTAGTTTTACTTTATTTGGACCAGCAATAATGTTAGAAACCATAACCTTCCTTTGAGTTGCTGTAGTCGGCTAGAAATTAAATTACTTACAGGCAATAGGTTCTGATAGATACATTTCAGAATACTTTTCTAATCTATACTAATATTATAAAGCTGCAGTTTGTTTGTTTGTTTGATTGAACGCGCTAATCTCTGGAACTACTGGTCCGATTTAAATGATTCTTTCACTGTTGGGTAGTCCATTTATCGAGGAAGGTTTTAGGCTATATATCATCACGCTACTACTTAAGGGAGCGGAGCATTGATAATAAATGTTAACAAATCCGGCAATTTTTCATACATATTTTGATGACTAAAACCTACGGGCCCAAAGGTATATGAAGCTTCAAAATATACCCCGGGCGTAGCTGGGGTGGGTCAGCTAGTATGGACATAAATACACAAATGACATAGAGAAAAAGAGGGAGACTGCAACTTTAGGCATCGAAAAATTCCTCCTCATCGATCTCTACTGGTACCGTGCCCAAAAGGCTGGCGGCATTACCATGCTGATTGGCGATGTCAATTCTTAGAGCGAGGTAAAGGCCAGCCTTATGGTCACGGGAAGCGTCGATTAGTCGCTTCGCTATTTCTTTGAATAGCGCGCGCGCTTGTATCCCACGGACCCAAAGTTTCGACTCCAAACAGCTCAAAAATATAATTACCAGTTAAATTGGTGTACCTATTTGCGCCGTTTGATGACATATGCAAATATATTTCTACCTGGTTTATACACAAATTGTTATCTGACAGGATTATTGTATAAACTTATGCTAGATTATACATAATATGTATTGTATATACGAATAATAGTTATTCGTATCTGGTTTATTAGGTATATCTTACAATTTACAGCACAACATAAACTGTCATAAATAATCACGAAACAATAGTAGAGATTGCACGGTGTTAAAATGTTTTAAACTTTGAGTTTTCCTAGTAGCTTTTTTAAGTTATTTGAGGGTGCGAACTATATATATTATTATTGAATTGCAAGTACGTTAAAAAACCATGCCGCGCGTTTTCTGCCTGATTTGTTGTAAGACCATAGAGAATAATTTATACCGAGTAATTTAAATCTACTTTCTGACATCATTGCGTAAGAAATAACATACGGCAGCTGTTTTGAACGCACATGTGGATGTCATTTGATACGAATTTATGAAAATAGTACACCTGCCGTAATAAATTCCTACTGCTATGTTTAATAATTTGTTACAAACCGTAACAAGTATGACATTATTTTGACAAATATTTCTATACGACAAAAAAAAAACATTAGCCTAGGCTAAGCTTTCATTGTTAATCTCAAATTAGATAAGAAAAAACGAAACTAGGTGTTATAATTAGTCGGTTAAGAGCAGTTGACCGGTCTCAGGACTATTCCACCTGACCGTACCAGGTTCTTAGGCAATATAGTAAAGTGTTAACGAACACTGTGTGATTATAGCCGGTTCGAGTCCATTTTAGTTTCACTGTTGACTAATGTGAAGCGAAAATTCAGTTGTTTATTAAATGATAAAAATACTTATATCATTAATTATATTATCGAAATTCAAAACTTATACGAATCGCAACGAGCAAATTGATAGCCTTAGGTCAAAAGATCTCACAAGTAGTTATACGACACACAATTTTTATTGATAGGGGAATGAGCTAAATTGTATTTTAGTGCGTAATAACTTCTGGAAAGTATGGCGTTGAATTTTGATACAAAGCCATTTCAAAAAATTGTAATTATACTGTTAGTATGTCAAATAGAGGATTCAGAACAGCCTTATTCTATAATGGCCTTGTAGAACTTTGACCTTTAACCCTTGTACAATCGTGAACCATGACCCTTCTTCGAAGGGAACTGTCGACAAGCGTCACCAAAAGATTTTATTTACACCCGTAAGCATCTTTTAGTGTTTGCCTTATTAATTTACACATTGCCTAAGTTTCGTTGCAAAAATAGAACAACAAAATTAAAAACAACGTGGATGATGGTGAGTGGGGGGCGATCGGCGATTCGCGTGGATGGTCAAACTCGTGGCTAATATTAGATAGATAAACTCTTAGTAGGTATTTAAACAGTTGAATGTAAAGTGGGTGGCATTATCAGGGAAGCCGATTTCTTTCAGGCTACCATGACGTAGTGTCCAGAATGGACAGTAACGTGACTAGAGCAAAACAATATGCTATTTATTTGATATAAATTAAGCACAAAATGAAAACAACGTAGCCACGATGGTGCGCGGGCGATCAGATTCACGTGGTCGGTCAGCTCGTGGCTCGTGGCTAATATTAGCCAACGTACGAGTCAATTGCCTACCTATTTCTATCTAGTTTCGCCAACGAAGCGGCCGTTAAATGTATTTACAAGTAGTCATGAATGATCCGACAAAATTATTTACTAGGAGCACAGAACTGCTAGGGGGCAATGGCTTTTGAATTTGGAACGCAGGGAATTGGTATTTTGAGATGTGAATAAACGAGTTTTTTTAGCCGAACTCGGTGTCCAAGGTTTGCTTTTCAACTTTTAATCATCCATAAGATGTTCTCATATCTCTAAGTAATCTATGAATTGCTAACAGGTGAAGAGCACAAGAGCAAATTTCACTCATGATAGGAAGCGGGACAGATTTGAATTAAAACTGTCTTTCCAGTTATAGATTTGGTGCCAGAACTTAAAGGCTGTTCTGTACCTGGTGATTCCCCTAAGCTTCGACGAGTAATCAACTAGTCACACCACGTATGGTACAATTTCAGCAACAAGAGTTCAGCATCAAAATAACACACCTTTATGCTCCGATCTGTACTTTTAGTTGTGTCTACCTGCGCGCGCTTTTATTGCTGTTCAAGTTGAAAAAAAAAAACATCTTCGAAATTCGAATGCAATCGACGTTTTGTTCGCTTTGCATTGACCTCAGTTTTTATTTCTTCGGCACGGCAGGTAGTCAGATAATTCCTTGACTAAAATATTTATAGAAGTTTGATAATTTTTGCTTGCATATCTCATAATTAATTAATTATGAGATATGCAAGCAAATCATTTCCATATTAACACAAACTATCTGATTCATGCTTTTTATACAAGCTTTTATTTATTTTAATCTGTGTTTGTGTACACAGATACATTATATATTATATGTGTATAATGTGTATGTGTATAAGTATATATATGTGTATATATATATTTATACTGTGGCTGAGTCAGCCGTCCTTCTGTTGTGTATACAGTTGGATCCGGATTACTTTTTTCTTCTAAATGTTCAAGTAAGCATTGATGATGGTTTCGTCCCTGATTTATCCCACGTTGTATCTACCACAGATCAATATCCACGACAAATGCATCTGATTGATACAGATAGAACTAACAGCACATTTTATATGCATGCACTCAACTATTTACTAAAATACCGCTTTTAATATCCTAATTACTAGATGATACTGTCAGAAGAACTCGAATATCACTCATTGATATAAACCAAAAAACGCGATAGAATTCGTTCCGAATTGGTTTATTTCAAAGACCTTTCTTTAAATAGGAAGGCCGAAAATGTTTCTTCTGTGTTTTTTTTATAGGACACGTCAATTGGACTTCGCCTTGCCTGATGGTAAGCTGAAGGCAAAGTCTCAGTAAAGAGGGTCACCATTACTTACATATACTGTGTGTCAATGGTGGCACTCAACTTGACGGCCACATCATGTGTGGGAGTGTAGGAACCTAAATAAATTTACTTCAATATTATGAAATTTATCTACAAGTAGGTAATGTAATGAAAATACTAGTAGGTAAAATACTAGTGTGGCAGGCAGGTCGGTATAGACCCAACGTGTACAGACAGACAGCATAAGAATGTTGTACTTGTCGGAAAGTAATCTATGGGTTTTATTTTCACATGAAAGCATGTGCCTAGATATCGGTATGCCTTTGGGAACCATGTCACATGCTATAATTTTAACTTTCAATGACGAAGATTTCTATCAGATTCCAGTGAAAACATAATTGTAGTTTTGTTAGGTATGTGTAGGCAATTTAGAAATTTCATTGTTTACCAGTCGGAGAACTTGGAAAGGTGCCCGATGCTGGAGGGCTAATATTATAAAACTGAAGATTTTGTTTATTTGTTTGGTTGAACGCGTTAATCTCAGGAAGTACTGGTTCGAATTTGAAATAATTCTTTATGTAATCAAAATCGAGATCAAAATGTACAATTTTCGGAAAGCTTGATATTGGCGCTATCAGCGGCTTTTGCCCGACATTTGACAAAAGCCTGTTGATGGTTCAAAGCGAGCTCCAAAACATACCTTAAGCGAGCTCTGTCGTCCGAGTCTTGATCAAATTTGTACGTACAGAATAACATCACTGAAAACTGGTTACAGGTAAAGTAACTACATATATGTATATATCCTTAGGAGTTCAATTTACTTCGCCTTGCCAGTTGCGAGCTGGGCTAAAGCGACGGACTACTAACATCGCCATATTTGATCGTTTTATGTAATCAGCTTTCTTTGCGGTCAATTTATTCTATGACATTGGATATCTCAGCTTCCATATTACAACAAACGTTTTGTTTTGAGTACGTATTCAGTTACTGAAGCTTAGATATGTGAGACTTCTAGCTGCTGTTTTATTCATGGTAAGGTTTTATGCATGAATAATATTATGTTAAACCTATAGAATGTAAAAAATAAGATAATGAATTTGAGCTACGTTATAGAAGGCGACATCAATACATACCTATATAGAATTAAAAAGTAAATATTTTCTATTTAGTTATGCACCATTTCAAATTGAGAAACAACGAGCAACAGGAAAAGAAAGTTCGCAATACGATCTAAGATCGGGTCAATTAAGAAATAAGTCTGCCGTAGATAAATAAAACCTTCTTGTATATTATGAACGTAACTTGTTTGCGGTCAGTTACAACAGGGTTAGCTAATCAATTTAGTTCTAAGATATAATTGGGTTAACGATAATCTATTGCGCTATAATTCAAAACCTTTTTTTAACGAATCAGCAACGCGGATCCATAGATTTTTTTTTAAAATGCGTGGCGTAGTAACCGCGAGAGGTCATTAGTCATCTTAGCGTTATTTCGACAGACGACTTGCACCAGTGCTTTGTCCGAAATGTAGCAGGTGTATCCACTTTTTGTTGAGGTTACATTAGGCTCCAAAGACCTTGGTGGAGCTGCACACCCTCAACCAATCGAGGCCTTATAGTATATCCGCGAATATACTACGAACAAGATTGAGAATGTTTGAAAGAGAAAAAGTATGTGATCAGAGTAAATGGTTCGTTATTAACTGTACCCACACCTAAATCAGTCCACAAATTTGTTTGAACTCTACCAGTTTTGGTTTAACCCATAATTAAATTGTGAGTTTTGTTCGAATTTTCAATTCTTCATCCAAATTCCACGACATTCTACACAACGCTATCTAAACCCATGGTAAGCATAGCTTTACTAGCTTGTGCTTTGGTGTCTAGAATACGGACAAACATACTTAGATACTTTTGTTTACATACATATTATACATAGAAACACCCAGACATATGGTGAGAAAGTAGCTTTAATCAAATCAAATCATTAAAAATTTGCAGAATATTTGTATTTTTTGTGATGATAATATTATAATGGCTATTGGTCTATTGATCCATAGAAGCTTAGCGTAGTCCACAAATTCGTCCCACAAACGTCGAAATTATTGCACGTGACTTGAAAGATAAAAAACAATAATAACAGCTTATTAGGTCAGTTTATTATAAAAATTCGATCAATAACAATGTACGCACGCCAAGTTATTTTTGGCAGTATTTCAAAGTTTGCCCCCGATTAAGAATAGGTCATCTTTAGATGTCGTTCAAACAATTTAATATCCCTCAGATAGTTGATTACATTGCTATACGAATACAGCTCTTATGGAGTTTACATAAGACACAAAAGGGTGATAGAGAATGGTTACAAGCCTATATTAAAAGCTGCATGTAGTCGAGCCATTCTGTTTAGAAAACAATGCATATCTGCTGGTACGTTCCAAGTGGTATTGGACATGTTCAGAATCCAGCACACGGACTGGTTATTTTCAACTGTTACTTGTTAACACAAACCGCAGTTTCTATTTTGATACCAGATATATATCTAAGAAGTGGTCTAAGGACGCCATAAGATCGAGATTTGATCAAAAAATTATTAATACATATAATATGTTTGAAGTTTCTAAATTTTTTCTCCATACAGTCTTTAGTAGACTTAATCTAATATCATACTTTTTATACCACTTAGGTGGCTGACAAGCACACGGCCCACCTGATGGGAAGTGGTTACCGTTACCTATGGACGTGTGCAACACCAGAGGCGTCATACTCACGGTGCCGACCCTGAAGAGACCTCCTAAACCCCTTATGAAAAACCTACTTGTCTTCGTGCGTGCCAATCGAATATGCCAATGTAAATGCCAATGCAATGGTGCCAATTGTAAAAAATAACTGTATCCAACTTTTTGATTGGTGATAATTTTTTTGTTGTTTCATAGTTATTGGCAAGCTTTAGGCCAGTACTAATGTCCTTGTAAGAGGTGACAACTGAGCGTTGTTCTGGAATATGGGTCTTAAAGTCCTTCTTTTGAAAATGTCTGATAGCATTTAATATTGAAAGCTTCGAGATAGAACATAACATAACATAAACTCACGCCTATATCCCCGAAGGGGTAGGCAGAGGTGCTAACACCCACATTTCGCCAGTTTATGTTTAGGTCCCAATGTGGCGAGCCTATTGCCGTATTTCGGGCACTATTGTTGACTCGAGCCATGCATCTGAGGCTGAGTCTGGGCTGTATATATCTGTCTGATGTTAAACAGCCCTATCCCTTAGTCGCCTTTTACGACACCGTCATGCTGTGCCTACAAATGATCATAATTACTCTTCTAGTTTTGTTACCTAAAATATTATGAATTCAAATAATAAAATCCATATTATTATATCTAGCTTATATTACTCGTTTTCTTGGAAACACCAATATGTGATACTGTGAACCATTGACTTTTCGATAACTTTTGCATTATCTATCTTTTTATTTATCTATCTATAATTACTTTTAACTATACCAGTAACGGCAGTAACATAACAAAGACGATGACTAACTTTATTAGAGTTTTATTGGAAAACAATAGAGGAAATATATAAGGAAATTAATAAGATGTCCTTTGTGGAAACCCCATTATTCAGTCATACTGAAATTCACGTAAGATATTTATATGGAAAGAGACACAACACGGTAAGGATCGAATACATTTTGAAGAAGGACGATTTATAGAAGGATATTTAAAAAATTATAGATACGAAACCAAGTTTTAACTCAATGTATAAAATAAACGACAAGATTTTTGTAGAAGGTAGGATTTTCGTCCAATTGAGCAGTCCGACTGGATAAGTACCTCCCGCCCTACAGAATACTGCGGCCATAATAACTTCGTGTTGTGTTCTCAGCGGTGAGTAGGGTAGCCAGAGCTCACTGGAGAGTTTGAGCTGTCAGTGGGAAGACTAAAGGCTTGCCCTGCTTTGTCTTCAACACTAACAGCACGGAAACTCTGTGCTTGCAGGGTCGGCACTGTCGACTCCTCTGGTGTTACACACGTTCATAGGCTACGGTGACCACTTTCCTTCAGGTGGACCATGTGCTTGTCTGCCACCTAAGTGGTATAACAAAAACATGGTGGCTATGAGAGAAAGTTAAAAATTATCATGTTTATTAGTAGTACCATCGCGTTGTACTATCCGTTTACTATACTTGGATCTTTCTCATTAATTCCGGTCACACGATCAATTTACAATACAATATGGTTGGATATATTTCACACGATTTTCAAGATCACACGGAATTTATTTTAGTCTCTGCTAATATTTACAATAATAATTAAATATAACAAAAGTTAAAATGCATCGTGGAATTCCTCCGCATCGCATGCCTCTTGTGGTAGCGTTCCCAGAAGACTTGTATGGCAATGCTTATTCTCTGACCTAAGAAGAGGCCAGCCCTCTGGTCACGAGATGCGTCGACCATACGCTTCGCAATCTCCCTGAAGAGATTGCGGGCGCTCATTTTAGTCTTGAATAAAATAAATTTTATATCTTGATAGGTATCTCTTTCATTGTTTTGAATGACTCATATTTACAATGATTTGTGTGGTCAGTTCTAATACTTTTACCGTTATTTGAAATCGATATACCGGTAACAAGAAGATCACGAACTTAAAACGTTAAGTAAATAAAAGTTATACACAAAGAGTCTTGTAGGACACCGAAATTTGCAAGTGAAACATGTTAATTGGAAAAATACATACCATATTGTAGAGAAAACGAACGAATGAACGAACAAGAAAACAGTCACGTTAGTTTGTTTCAATGGCTTTTTTAGTCTTGACAATTATTTATTAGATTATATAGTAAATACAATTCAATTATTTATTACTCTTGATATATCATGATGAATTAAATTTATGCTAATATTTACATTAATAAAAAATAATTAAATAAAGCAAAAGTTAAAATGCGTCGTGGAATTCCTCCGCATCTCATGCCTCCTGTGGTAGCGTTCCCAGAAGACTGGCAGCATTGCCACGTTGTATAGGAATGCTTATTCTCTGACATAAAAAGAGGCCAGCCCTCTGGTCACGAGAAGCGTCGACCATACGAAGCCCTTTAAAGCAACAGCTGAATGTTGAACATTGCCTCCAATGGTTTTATTGTATGTGCTCTAATCAGAAATCCAGAATCTAGCATGTAAGTACAATAACATCGACCAAAAGGTAACTCGCATCGCTTGTGCGTAGTCATTATCTTATAGAAGAACTACTATGCAAGTGGGTGTGTCAACACAATAAGTCCAAATTCGTCTGAGCCTTGCGTGGGTTAGGTATTGCATTAGTCTCGACTCGCGAGTCTAACATCACTAGACGCGTGGGAGATCAACAGTCTAATTCAACCGTTTGATGGCGCAATTTCACATGTGTTGTGAATATGATCTGATAATAAGACATCTACTTCGACGGTTAGCAAGTTATGTAATGTCGCATACCGTAATATGAAGCGTAAACTTTGATCAACATGATAGTGTGTGGATCAAAGTTTCGACTTTTGATTAAAAGACGAAATTATCAGTTTTTCTGTATTAGTTCATTTTGTAAGGTGTAGGTGCTCACTATTTTACAATTTATGTTTAATATTTTGCAACTACTATGTACAGTATATTTACTACTATAAATGCGCGGATGCATGGATGTTTGGCTACGACGGATCTGGATCTTTTTTTAGATATAGTACACGCCAACTTGACCTCACCTCGCCTGATGGTAAGCTAAAGGCAAAGTCTCAGGAAAGAGGGTCACCATTACAGACACTAAGTAATGTTACAATGGTGGCACTCAGCTTGGCGACCTCATCAGATACTTTTTCACGCCCCGCTTAAAGGACCCGCGACTGTAGGAAGAAAGAAACACGTGAGCTGGTAATGAATTTCATCATCTTCATCAAATTGGAAAAATATTTTTCTATTCTAGAGAATTACGTTAATTCATAGACTGAAAAACTCAAACATTTGTCCAGGCAGCAACTAACTAAAATTAAAATTAATTGATGAACACTGCCCAGTAAGCAACCAGACGCCATTTTGCTGTCGCTAACTGCACATCGGCACGCTAAATGGCTGACTCATAAAAACTGGTAAAGGTTAATTACCTCAGTACCAACCATCCATAGTGTCGTATGGTGAGACCAGTCACCAGTATGTAGTGGTGTGAATGGTCTAACTGGTAGATCATTGTGGTAGATAGAAGACCAATTGGGTCGAAAAGAGATCGAAAAGAGAGACAGAGCTGCAAATATCATTTTGGTCCCATTTGGGGTAAGCCTATAGTTATTATCGAATGGAGAACAACTTAATTGAACTCAATACATTCAGTGTCCATTACCGCAACGTAATCAAAATGAAAACAAACACCAGCCAACACCCCGGATCGTTTTTAATCTGTTTGCGTGTGTAAATGTGACAATACAGATTGACGTGCACGCACTCATTTGTATTGATATGTCCTGCTTATTGCGTCTCATTCAAATTTAATGATGTTGATCATATAATGATTGTTTGTTTTTTTTAATAAACGTGACTGTAATGGGAACCGTAAATTAAACTTCCATAAATAAAGAAGATTTTTAAATATAGAATGTGTCAGTAAATACGAGTATAACAAAAGAATGACAATCATTTTCTAACTGACTTGCCTGGATTTCACGAATTTAAATCCGTTTAAATCAAGATTTCTCTAACGTTTTATTAAATGAAATAAATTTAGTACAACATTTACTTAAACGAGTGTCCATCAATGATATTTTAGCCTAAGTCTATACGTCAGAAATACAACATTTCTTTCCTATTGAAAATGTTTAAGTTTTTTTTTTGTAATGTACGTACTTGAATAAATATTTTTGTGCTCATTCTGTTAGCGAATGACGAATCATTCGCTAATCAAATATATATGGAAGCAAATGTAAGTGGGCAGAAAAGTCAGGGTCAGGTCGACCCTGAGAACATTCTCCGATAAAGTTCGTGATGTTTTGAGAAAAGGGCGGATTTAATTACAGAGGAAGTTCGGAAAGTTTGTAAGGATAATACCTATTAAGCCAAATTATATTGAATGGTCGACCTTGCAGAATATACCTACTACAATCAACTTGGAATGTTTTGAAAAAGTACAGATTAAAAAGCAAATGTAGTTTGTAAGACGTGTAAAGAATGTAAGTGGATCGACCTCATGAAACATACTTCGATAACATTTGTGAAGGAACAAAGGTATGTGGAATGTAGTAAAATCTGTAAGGTAAAGATTCAAATGGCAAGCTATCCTGCTTACACCGGAAGGCAAAAGCGTGAGAATACATATGGATTCACTCATCGAATGTGAGAACATCGCATGAACCGTTCGTCGTTCGAAAACTCATTAGCGCCCAACCAGAACCAAAGGGAATCATAACACGTCTAAAAAGAACACTTTCAATCTATTTTTAAATTTGAAATTCACCTTAGCTATTGAGGTAAACGCCCTAGTTGCCGACCCCCTTTCATTATCGTGAATTTATTACGCGTTTCGTTTTAAAAGTCGTATGGTTATGCACGCCGTGGCCGAGATATTTCACAGGCGGTTGCGTTTGCATAACTACAGTACACACTATAGATCGTATACGGCATACGGCAGCTGAGTAATCCTGTGCACATGTTACGTAATTAAACAGCCGCCATATTGGTCTCGTTCACTTGAAAAAATAAATTAATGTTGATGTAATGGTCTTTATTCGATCTAATGATCGTGTTAAGGATTTCTCTTTGTTTATCACTTTTACTTACATCTGTTTTGTAATGTATAGTTCTGGACTATAAATTCTGAAATTGTAAATTTTTATGCGTAATAATAAGATGAAATTTAAATAATAAGCGGTTGTGGAGACGAGCGTACGTCAGTTATAACAGTATTTAGATATTTACATTACATTTTACATACATTTGAAATGGCCACCACGAATACCTTGTAAAGTGAAATAGGTATGCAACACAGAACCAACCATTTGCTTATCCAAACAGTGTATACTGATAACGGTTTCGTATAGTTACCGGCATATACCTTAACACCAATAACGTCCTAAAATATTTTTTTTTTTTATACCACTTAGTTGGCAGACAAGCACACGACCCACCTGATGGAAAGTAGTTACCGTGGCCTATGGACGTCTGTAACACCAGAGGAATCACAGTCGCGCTGCCAACCTTGTAAGTACAGAGTTTCTGTGCCGTCAGTAGAAGACAAATCAGAACAAGCCTTTAGTCTTCCCACTGACAGCACAAATTCTCCAGTGAGCTCTGGCTACCGATACTCTATATGCGTAGTACGCATTATTTGGATGTCTTTTAAAGATAGTATAGGGTGTTACGACGGCGAAGGAGCTTAAATCTACCAATAATATAATATCAAAATAATCTACGCGGCTGAGTAGAATTTGGGCCACCCCATCTCTTCCCATGCGATGTAGTACAAGGCGACTAAGGGATAGGGCTATTTAACATCAGACAGATAAATACAGTCCAGACTCAGTCACAGATGCATGGCACGAGTCAAAGATATTGCCCGGAATACGGTAATAAGCTCACCGTGAGCGTATTACATGGGACCGAATACAATTATTGGTGAAATATGGGTGTTAATCTCTGCCTAAACCTCTGGGGATAAAGTCGTAATTTATGTATGTAATGTATGCGCGCCATAGCTTCGTTTCTCTCACAACTTGGGTTCAAGATATTTACCGATAACTATGTCAACATAATTAGCATTTCTACCGGTTTTTGAACTAGTATACCTAGGCCATTTACCCGCGGAAGGGGCAGACACTTCAAAGTTCTATGACATAAACGTGCCTCAAACCCGGGAAATCCGATCGGCATATTGCCAACACCTCACGTACTATTGTGGTTTGTAATTGTGTATTGCATGTTGCATGTATGAATATATTTTGTTGGTATCGATTCGTTGACCTAGATGGCGGTACCGTGGCTGGTCAAGCGTAAACAGACCAATTATCACATGATTTGAAACATTATATCTACGTAGCGGGCGTTTTTCATGCTATGATGAAGTCGAACTATTTAAAACTGTTCAGTCATCCGCTGGCCATTATTTATTCTGACGTCAAAAGGTGAGACAAGCTTTATTTCGGTTGCAATACGACTGGGGAAGTCCCACCCTCTCATTTTTAATATCGGGTTTGACTTTAGCGGAGTGTATATTTCGCTTTCTCGAGTCGAGAGTAGTTTCAATGGTGATTACATTGATTACTATGTGCTAACCACCTTCTTTGCTACAATTGTAATAAAAAAAGATTAGAAGACGCCATTTTTTTATCAGTTAATTATTATCAGGATTTTAACTCTGAGTCTACAGAATCATTGCACTATTGTACTACTTTACGTGAATTATCCTAGCACAAGCATTGAGTTCCACAATAAGATAGTAATTATTATCTAATAACTAACAAAAATAATTGTTCATTATAATTCTTTTTCTAAACTATACTGCTCCGAGACTACGAGCCGACTGTGATTCACAACTTTAAATAATTATAACCTCATCGACATGCGTTCTCTTTGGAATACATATTTGCTTCCATATTAAAAAAAATAAGATATCAAGACTTTCACTTTTTTAAATTGAAGCAAAAGTAAATGTTATTCAACCTTACATATTCACCCTTCAAGTGTTATGGAAGGTTGAACACCATAACAATCACAGGTGCCTTTTGAATAATGGGGCGTCACAAACTTTTATGACAGCACTCGGAGTGAATGTTTTTTTTTTATAGCAACGACCTAGATTTGTTAATAAACAAAGTGGCTAAAAACACATTATTTTTTCAGAATAGTATATCAATTTGAACATTATTGCTTGCGCTAGAAAAAAAAAAGAACATGATTTTCGCACGAAAAGATGATAATTCTTCTTCATTCCTTCACTCATCATTCGATCCATTCAATATAACTTTTGCAAAAGACCCGTGTTACAAACACGGCAGCTTCAAATTACAAACACTAGTAGAAGATTGAGCTCTGGGCTGCTGTTATTCACTGAGCGTCGTAAATCGCGATAGCGAGATTTACAACAGTCGATCAAATCGGAATCAATTTAAGTCAGTAGCAGAATGACGTTGTGATGTTGATCGATGAGCCAAAACGGGTACTTTAATGGTATTTATTTAGGTAGGTACTGGGATGTCAAAAGATGTTATACAGGAACATTGAAGCAATTTAGACTTTTAACTTGAGGCTTTAAAGAGAAATACATTGCGAGTTGATATAACGTCCCTTGATATAATAGAAAGCTTTAGTCGCATTATGTCCAATTCGCAAAATGTCCAGCGGGCTCAAATTGTCCAATTCTCACAACGTCCAATTCGCAAATTGTCCAATTCTCACAACATCCAATTCTCAGAATGTCCAATTCGCAATTGGCCCACTTTGTAAAATAGGAGTCGTGCTTGATTACGGGAGGCGTTTTTGACGCTTCAGGCTCGTTCTTAAACCATAAATCGCGCGCCCCGACACGGATAGATTTACCCTCCGCCATTTACCCTTCGTGTTAGGTATCTTGTGTAACGCAAGAAGAAATAGGAGCCCCGCGAAGCGGGGCTCCGTTGACATAGCTCACATTAGGAACTGGACCAATTGCGAATTGGACCAATTGCGAACTGGACCAACTGCGAACTGGACCAATTGCGAACTGGACCTATTGAGAATTGGACAGTTGGACATTTTGCGAATTGGACATAATGCGACTAAAGGAATAGAAATTCGATTTAGCAAAATCCCTTGAACTGTTCATAAGAGTCAATTTAAAATATACCTTTTACATTGCGAACATTTTTTGCAAACACCCATCAATATTTTCTGGAACACTTCGTTATAACGAATTTTAAACTAAATACCTCTAATTAAGGAATTTTGTCAGCAAGAACCTTCATATAACGGTCCCATTCCTCGATATAACAAACCTCAGTTTACCAAACTACTTGATATAACGAATATGTACTTGTTCCCTTCAGATTTGTTATATCGCAGTTCCACTGTATGTTGTACAATTTAATCCAAGGCGACAGATTCTTTCTGCAGGGAGACTGGTTGATTTCTTGGTGCTCAAAACCTGCGTGGAAATTCCGGTTTGGGTCAGATCAACTCATTATCATCTTCAAAACGATTGCTTAGTTGTGCCCAAAGATTGCACTACAGAGCTTCAGATCCGCTATATTGTATTTGATTGGGATGTCGGCTTTTCCAGGATCGACTGCTGTCTAAACCCTGAGAGGAAAGCCAGCGCCAGGGTCTCATCCGTTGTTTAGCAGGTGCAACGACTTGCAGGTCAGGTTGGCTCGTGATGGATGGTGGGTATGGTCCTGTATATTACCTTTATCAGCAACCCCGGCTAAAGACAGATCCAACTTTTATATGTACATAAACATAATAAATATAAACGCTTTATTAGTAAGCTCGTAGGAAAAAGAAGAGCATTTTCCCAAGAATCCGTGGTAACTAAGAATAAAATAATGTCTCATGTTTTTTTTATTTCTACAATTTTTTTCTCACATTGAACCTAACTAAGGGCCAGCACTAGTAGTAAAATCCTGTTCAAAATTCAGTCTCGATCTAATCTCAAACTAACAAATGTCAATGTTCGATCTTAATGTATTACGAGAATCCAGGTTTTGACATTTGGGAGATAGAGATTAGGAACGAAAACAAAACTGAATTTTGAATATATTAAAAATCTGTTACGAGAATGACTAGTATTCCCGTCATCCTGTCCAGTCAAGCTTAATTACTTGTGTAAGGAATGGTAGACGTCGATAGCGTAATGGTCAGAATTTGCACCCGGAACCGCTTGAACGTAAAGCCTCCTTAATCACTTACATACAGCTGTATACACCGTCTTATATCACAATTATATAATCGTTTCCAAAACCTAAACTCCAGCAGTTTCATAATCGATAGCTTGCATTCAATCTTGATACTTGTGCAGGCACTGTAGGCAGTACAAGTTGCGTGACACGAGTACATGTGACCCGCCCAATAGAGGTGTCCTATTCTGACGGGTATTGCATAAGCAAGGTTGATGACCGCGCACAATGAGGCAGGGGGAGGTACGGAGGTATGGGCAAACCTCCGTAGTGATCTCTTGTTATTAAAATACTATTAAGGTCATAAACTTATAATTTAGTTTGTGGTATTTACGTAAAAAGAGCAATTTACTATCGTGAGTATTTTTAATGAAGTTTGTTCTATTGGCTAAGTTCAAAAGTTTCAAATGGTTCATCAGTCAGTACCTTATTGAAGATGGATGGATCTGGTTTTGGAACCTACACAAATACCGTTCTATATTCAAGACCAGAGTGTACTCTATTCCTGCTCTACAACAACAGTTTAGTAATTTTCCTGTTTAGAAACTCATTTTAAAGACTAAAAACCGAATTTGAACCACTAGTTAGTCAGTTAGTTAGCCAAGTTTATTAGTTTAATATGAGTTTTATGTCTAAAAAGTCGTTACAAGATTGTTTACCTTATTTAAGTACCTAACCGAATAGAGTAGTAATAAATATATCCAAAAGCCTTCATTAGATATAGATTTAATAGATACTGGGTCAAGTTAATAAATAGCGTGTAAAAAACGGTAACAATTCAATAGTGACCAAAGTATAGCATTTAGTGACGTCATTCCGTGTTTTGTTTTGTATTTTATAATATTTTAATATGTTTTATAATATTCGTAAGAATTTTTTGCGTAATTTAATTTGCTGTGGCACTGTTTATATTATCAAACATGAATAACGTAACTGTATTATAACAATACAATTATACTTTTATTTTCAAGGTTCGTGACGAGGTTACACGATTGCCCAAGGATTGTTTATTGAGGGATCATTTGTATTTATTGCCACCATAACTTTAAAAATAAATTATTAAGAATAAAGTCACCAACTGCAACAGAAAAGATCGAAATAAGTTTGATAGCAGGCGGGACCTGGAACCCGGGAAAGCTTGAACCAGGTATCAATATATAGGATACTTTTACTATACTGATAGAGAAAACCATATCCCTTAGTCGCCATTCGCCAATACCCACAGGAAAAGTAAACATGATAGTGGGTAATTAAACAGCGTAGTAAATATGAAATCTGTTATTATAGGTTAACAATTATTATCTTTAATATGTTAGCAATTTCATTTAATCAATCAAAACAGTAAAATCTGTGTATTAATTGTTTGATTATTACTAAAGGCTTTTAACTTATCATGGAAATACTTAAACATATTCAGTTTTAACCAACTTCAAAATAAAAGAACATTTGTCCTCCTTTATACTGTGCCTCTCCACTAGAGGGCTAATTCTCGTGATAAGAATCTTTTAAAAAATAACATAACATAAACTCACGCCTATATCCCCGAAGGGATAGGCAGAGGTGCTAGCACCCACATTTCGCCAGTTTATGTTTAGGTCCCAATGTAATAGATGGCGAGCCTATTGCCATTAACCGGGCACTTATAAACCTGCGATAAAAACACACATAACTTCAAAAGGATCGAAGTCATTGGTGTGTGCCATGGTAAAACCTGGGATCGAACCCGAGACCTCGTCTCAATAGTCCATTACCCATACCACTAGGCTACCTTTTCTCTTTATTCACCCATTATTTGTATAATATAACCCTATATTCCATTATGACCGCGTGGTTCCCGGCAGAGTAGAATTTGCACCACCCAATCTCTTCCCATGCGGTGTCGTACAAGGCGACTAAGGGATAAGGCTGTTTAAAATCGGATACATATATATACAGCCCAGACTCAGCTTCAGATGCATGGCTCCAGTCAACAATAGTGCCCGAAATACGATAATAAGCTATCCCCCTATTACGTGGGACCGAATAAAATTATTGGTGAAATGTGGGTGATAATTCACCTCTGCCTAACCCTCGGGGGATAAAGGCGTGAATGTTATGTTATTTTTTAAAGTAAAAAATATGTATGTATGTATATTCCATTATTCTTTATCCAACCAAACCCTTGATACAACTATGATAGATGACTTATCATCGAAGGAGGTACGACAGGAAGTTAATTAAATTAAAATCAGATCACGTGTCTATATATCAGTGCGTGAATACACTACGAGAACATTATTATTCCACTCGGAGCGTTCAACTCTAATCCCGGCACAAATAGACACAAACGAAGATTTATTTTATCACATTTTTGTTATTTACTAGCTGATGTCTGCATGGATGTCGTTTAATAGCAGTTTCTGATCATATCGCCGATTCTACTTAACCTCAAATTGCGATCAACATACGGTAGGACACGACGGTATTTCCGTTCAATTGAGCAGTCCGACTGGGGAAGTACCTCCGCCCTATAGAATCCGCGGCCATAATAACCTTGTGTTGTGTTCCCAGTGATGAGTAGGGTAGCCAGAGCTCACTAGAGAGTTTTTGTGCTGTCAGTGGGAAGACCAAAAGCTTGTTCTGTTTAGTTTTTTCCCTGTTGGCACAGAAACTGTGCTTACAGGGTTGGTAGTGCGAGTGTGACTCTCTTGGTTTTGCACACGTCCTTAGGCCAGGGTAACCACTTTCTGTTCTTTCTTTCTTGTCTGCCGCCTAAGTGGTATAAAAAAAAACAAAGACCCTGCTAATAAAAGACCGCATCAAAAACAGTTCAGTAATTTTTGGGCCCAATGTGAACAAAATATGCTCACTTTTTTTTATTTCCAACTATTGTCATTTTTCGTCTACCTTCATTTATTGCATAATAGTGCGAGCGACGTTCATTCAATCATTCAATTTCACAAAAGACGGCAAGCATTCAATCACTTTCCAAATATTGTTTAAATAATTAAGAAACGATAATTCGAGATAAGTAGTATATTTACCACTACCTGCGCAAAAAAAATCGCCTTTATTTGCCTAACGCGTACGGAAAACTGTTTTAATATGGCCAAAGAGAAACCGCAGACTATTTGGCAAGGCTGTACTGTGCAACATCCGACCGCACGTAGATTTGTTACAAAAAATAAATTGCGTCAAAACTGGATATTACTAACTGCCCAAATAACTAGTTGTACTTTCAAACAAGCTTTTTCCGGAATCAAACTGAAAAAAAGGAAGTTCGTTCAAGGAAACAAAAATGTTTACAACTGAATTGCGATTGCTTGTCAAAATGAAAAAAGAAAACACTTGTGTGCCATAATAATGGTTTCAAAATTGATACAGTACTGGGTATTTGTTTTTTATACCACTTAGGTGGCAGACAAGCATACGGCCCACCTGATGGAAAGTGGTTACCGTGGCCTATGGACGTGTGTAACACCAGAGGAGCCACACTCGTGCTGCCGACCCTGTAAATACAGAGGTTCTGTGCCATCAGTATAGAAGGCAAAGCAGGACAAGCCTTTAGTCTTCCCACTTCTCTAGCGAGCTCTGGCTACCCCACTTACCGCTGGGAACACAACACGAAGTTATTATGACCGCGGTATTCTGTAGGGCGGAGGTACTTCACCAGTCGGGCTGCTCGATTGGGCGGAAATACCGCCGTGTCATATCTCTTTTTCATTCTTCGGACCAATATTATATTTGAGAACTATACATAATGTGAGTATACATAAATTTCTAACATGCATGTGTATGTATTCATGCAAATAAATTCTCATTCTCATTCATTCATACTCTCATTAATAACTTATTTACCATTCGATCAAAATTTAGAAGGACGTATTTAAAAATAGAACATCTAAGGTACACGCACCAGTATACATCTTAGGTACGGCTTCTAAAATAAGTTATGGGACAAGAATGTTAAGTGTTGCGGGCGCCAGTTTGGCGGCCGAGGCAGTAGATGTCGCGGCGATGATGTCACCATGACAGGTCACGTGTGTGTGAATATCGTGGATTATGGCAGTTTCGCCAACGATAGTTTTATTACATCGACAATCGGGGTTATAGTTGCATTAATAACTGTAAATTCCCTCTAAATAACGACAATAATTTCTTGGCGGGTAGTATAGTATTACTGCTAACTAATAGCATAACACTCCTAGTAATGTTATCATGTTTTCATACCCTTTTGCTAACCTGCCTAACCTCCATAAACATCAGTAGGTATATAAATTATAAGTACTATCTATAATGAATTGTTAAAATATGTTATCTAAATTGTCAGTGTACAATAAACTCTACCTTTTCTATTCAAAAACATTTCCCAACATAATAGTATATTCTACCTACCTCTATGCGTTTACGTGACTCAAAGTTCGTGTAGGCATAAGTTCCAGTCTCAAGTAAACAGTCATTAAACATCATACATAAGGATAAACTTCAAGAAATGTTAACCTTGAGTCACGAACACGTCTTACGAATGGTTCCTTCAAAGCTAAGGACGTCTCCTTGACACACTTCCGAGAGAAATACTTCCAAGGATTTTCGATAACCATCTGAACAAAACTGATCTAATTGAAGTTTCAGACGTGAAATCTAATGGCTTTGGTACGTTAAACACTCAGAATTATTCACATAAAATTACAATTGTTTTCGTCGTGAACAATTTTTCATTTTCATATTTCCACGAATATGATACAAAAATCGAAAGTAACAACACTACTTGTTTATTAATTATTCAGTTGGAACGTTCACCTGTTGACTTTCGGAGGGTGAAAGAGGGGAAAATTGACTTTTATCACGCAATCTTTATTTTCGACTCATTCGCCCCAAATGAATGGATCCGCGCCTCACAATTATAGATCAAAGTTATGCTAACTCTGAATCACGTTTGTAGACTTTGTAGAGTATCACGTGAAGAAACTTCTGCTCAACTTCTGCTGGAAATTATAGTTTCACGCTCATTACGAAACTTGTCTTTTAATATAATTAAAATAAACAGGTTTTCTACATTAGTGACATCATTTCATCCCGCATAATTACTTGCTACAGTTGCTTTAAGAGGGTTACTCCAGAGTCCAAACTCTTGAGAGTGACACTTTTATAGTTTCAGTTTTAATTACTCAAGTGTAAAAATGAATATAGTTAAAAACATAACTCAACTTTTGTGATTATCATTACCCCGAATATGGATGGATGGTTTGTTACTCAATGACACCAAAACGGCCGAACCGATCTGGACGAAATTTAGCACAGACTATAGTCTAGCACTCTGTAATGGTGATCCTCTTTCCTGAGACTTTGCCATTAGCTTACCATCATTGTCCTAGATAAAAAAACACATCGTAAGAATAGGCTCCTATGGGCAAAGGATCAGTACTTTCCGGAGCTTCAGACTCAGCGCCAGATGCATGGCTCGTGTCAACAATAATGCCCGGAATACAGCAATAGGCTCACCCCCTATTACGTGGGACTGAATACAATTATTGGTGAAATGTGGGTGTTCATTCAGCTCTGCCTAACCCTCCAGGGATAAAGGCGTGATTATATTATGATGATGATGGTCTATAACTGGGCTTGGAGTCAACAGGTGATTATTCTAATAAGTAGGTAGCACCAGGTTTATTGCGACATCGTGCATGACGCATGAAACATTTGTCATGTCATAACAACTCATAACAATTATTGTAATAATTTTAATTAATTAAATGTTCATAATTAAATTTATCATTATTATGTATGAATTTTGTCCCACGTTTCCTCCATGTCTGGGGCTGTTTACGTCTTTTCACTGACAGCCTACTTGTCAGTAGCTAACCTAACTGGTATTTTGGTATCAGTTTCTATCTGCCAGTGATAATCTCGTCAAAATCTGCATTTTTGGCACTGAACAGATAGACAAGTAAAACATTTAAAACATTTAGGTGGCTGACAAGCATACGGTCATCCTGATGGAAACTGGTTACCGTGGCCTATGGACGTGTGCAAAACCAAGGAAGTCACACTCGCGCTGCCAACCCTGTGAGCACAGAGAGTTTCTGTGCCGTCAGTGTAAAAGACAAAGCAGGACAAGCTTTTAGTCTGCTCACTGACAGCACCAAAACTTTCCAGTGAGTCTCCACAAAAAAAAAATAGACATCTATTTGTACTTATCGTATAGATTTAATTTGATGTTCATTCCATAATGATTGCTTTGTTCTTTGGCAGTCAAACACGTGTTTAAAGCATTGTTAGTTTCTGCTGCCTTCTGACCTAACTTGTAGACGACAAAGGAAGCGAGGTATAGGCAGACAACGTAATTATGGATCAAAACCACGGAGTCTAAGCGTTGTACTGGAAATGCTAAGATAAAATACCTACCGCCAACTATTTATCTTTATACCTACCTAATTTAAAATATTATGATTTTAAGTTAGGTTAGAAAGAACTTATTTCTAGGCACTTAATAAAGACTAGTAAATTTTAGCTTAAATCCAGTTTGAAACTAGTTAAACAAGAATTCTGCACAATGGCGGCTTGTATTGTAGGTATTATAGGCCGCATATTCATAAGACTGCTTCTATCTATCTATATGGTCGGGTTTCATGGTGTAACGCAGTGAACCGAAGCCATTGGCGGCGTAGTGGCAATGGCTCCATGCCTCATGGTGTGTCATACATACAAAACAGACCGGACACGGTTCGCAGGCCATAGCCCTGGCGAGAAACTGTCTCGTGGAAATGAGGCCTTAGGCGTTTTGTTTCCTACGTGACTTTGTTGAGTCCGTGAGTCGCGACACAATGGTGTTCAAGAAATCACGTACGTGAACCAAAGATAGTGCGATGAAGCCTTTTCTGATAATTAATGATAGATACTATTAACATTTGTGATCTCATAGCTGTTCTTATGACATTGACGCAATACCCGTTTAGGAGTAAAAAACGTGTTAACCAACTGCATTGTTATAATATGATTCATCTGAACTGTAGTCACTACAACCACAGATTAATAAATAGTTACTACCTACAATTTCAGACTTATTTTATTACGTTATTAAAGCCGCGTGGTTCCCGGCATAGTAGAATTTGGACCATCCCATCTCTTCCCATGCGGCGTCGTACAAGGCGATTAAGGAATAAGACTGTATAACATCAGACAGATATATACAGCCCAGACTCAGCCTCAGATGCATGCATCGAGTCAACAAATAGTGCCCAGAAGACGGCAATAGGCCATGTTACGTGGGACCGAATTTAATGATTGATTAAATGTGGGTGTTAATTCACCTCTGCCTAACCCTCCGGGGATAAAGGCATGTTTATATGTATGTGTGTATGTATGTAAAACTATAAGAACTATTATTAATTCTGTGCTATAAGGTAGTTGGATAGACATTCATGAAATTGTATTGCTTTTTATAATTTCAGATTTATAAATTCAGGAATATAAAATGGGTTTTTAATATTTTTAAATTCAAAATAACGGTGACGGACTGCAACTGTGCGTTTTACCCTACAGATATTTCTTTAGAAGTAGTTTGAAACCTGTCAGACGGAGACGCAAGACTCTTTGTCCCCGTTTTACGCAAGAGAGACCGAAATAGAAAATCGTGTGTTAATATAAAGTTTAGAATTAATATTTGACTTGACAAAATGTTTTGCAATTTGTTCGTAACTGTTTTATCCGAGTGTGAAATAATCATAAATTGAGAGATTTACAGAGTAAATTCAGTAAATACGGTGACTGCAAACAGACAAGACAATCGCGTAGGTACTATTATTTAATCTGTTACCAGTTTAAACAAACGCACTAAAAATCACATGCCTGAGTCAAATTGAAACTCTTATTAGCAATAGCTCGCGGGTTAGCGGCCAGTGTAGGGCGTCGGTTTCACTGTTCGCTGGTCATACCATCAGCCGTCTACCGGAACACAGTCAACCAAACCGGTTCTAGCCCGCCCTTTCCCCAACTTACCGCGACAACCAGGTTGAAGAAAAACAGCACATATTTCACAAAACTCGTTCCACATCCCATCTTGATTGAGTAGTATACACTTTTATGTTCACACACAATCTCACAATGTCACACGCGGTGTTTTTGTTTGTTCGGGGCGGAGAGCAATCGAGACCCACTCGCTACGGCGTTGAAAATGCTACTAAAGAAAATAAGCAAGAGATCGCGATGGCGGCGCGTCCCCCCCGCGCCCGCTACGGTTCCGTGAATCATGACTAGGGTGACCAACCACATTGAGCTTAGGGGTTTATACGCTACGTCGAGATTATGATTCAGGTTTTAATGATGTAGTTGATAATTATAATGACGTTCAATTATTTCTAATTTAGTGACTAACGAAACCAAATTTCTAAGCACATAATATTATAATGTTTTGTGCGAATGAGTTATTCTTTAGGAACTTTACCTGCAGCTAGGCGAGGTAGTCATGTTGAATATATTATGTATATTATGAAACATGTACTTACTTACATTCTAAGACTACAAAAGTCACCAACAACGGCTGTAATGGCTGTAACAAACAACACAAAATACATACGTGTGATAATACCGCGGCCATAATAGCTTCGTGTTGTGTTCCCAGCGGTGAGTAGAGTAGCCAGAACTGACTGGAGAGTTGGTGCTGTCAGTGGAAAGACTAAAGGCTTGTCCTGCAATGTCTTCTACACTAACAGCACAGAAACTCTGTTCTTACAGGGTCGGCAGCGCGAATCTGACTCCTCTGGTGTTACACACGTCCATAAGCCACGTTAACCAGTTTCCATCAGGTGGGCCGTGTGCTTGTCTGCCACCTGACTGGTATAAAAAAATCATTACCTTCCTTTTTGGTCAGTAGGGCTAAAATAAAATCTATTTAAGTTCACTTCCTAACCAGCAACAATGCACCACTTTGTGTTGCTGTCATTTCGATGACATTGCAAAATGACGCGCTATGCTTGTACAGATAGTATCCAAATTCATTTCAAGTTCCTACGGTCCCTTCCACGTTTGAAATTTAAAATTCATATCCACCCCGTGGAACTGGAACCGTGAAACAATTTTGTTTCAATATATAATAAAATATTATCATAGTCCCGAAATAAACACAGATTGTAGTATTCCTATTCATGACCCCTCATTCACCTGGTGTCTATCTCGCTCACACTATCGCGTCAAGATTATTCGCCGTCCCTTTTTACTTTTCATCTCAACAGGATTCTTTATAAGTGTTGTGGTACCTACCTAGTTTCATTTGGACTGGACGTTATTCGTTGAGATTCCTTGAATATTGACTGTAAATAATAATGTTTGTGACTTGAGCTCCACCACTATCTTAAAACTTAAAATCCCTATGCATTTAATGACTTCATTATACCTACTGTTTTATTTATATGTAGGTCCTGGTTGCCTGCTGTGTTTGCTTCTTCCTACAGTCCTGGGTCCTTTGTCACATGGTATATGTAAGTAATGGTTCTTCCTTCTTCTCCCTCTTTTCTGAGATTTTGCCTACAGCTTACCATCAGGCGAGGCGAAGTCTAATTGACGTGTCCTATAGTATGTATAAAAAAATGGTTGGGTACCGTGAAAGACCATTATTTGACAGAATAGTTACGTCATTTTTTGTAGCTGTCGTACAATGTACTTAATAGAATTCAATTTTTTAGTTTTGCGTCTCGTTCTAAATTCAAAATGTATTCCCGCCTCGTTCTAAATTCAAAATGTATTCCCGCCTCACCCAGGAGTTAGTAGGTAGGTACTTACATATTTTTTGTTCTAAACAGTTTTTATACCACTAAGGTGGCAGACAATCACACGGCCCACCTGATGGAAAGTGGTTAACGTGGTCTAGGGACGTGTGCAACACCAGGGGGGTCACACTCGCGCTGTAAGAAACTCCTAATGCCCTTGAGGAACCCTATATTGTAGTCGCTTCGGAAAACCACGGCAGGGAGTTCTTTCTACCGCTACATAGTAGTTAATACCAGGTACCAGGAGCCAATTTAAACAAAAACAACTCTGTAGGGTTCTAATTCAGCTTGCCAGATTTGATCTTGACAAACGAACACTAATCTGGGTTGCTAACTTGCACTTTGAAGTCCGGGGTCCGCTTTCGTACAACTTTTTTTTTGTTATTTCTGACTTTTGCGGGAGCGACTGCCACCTGACCTTTAACCCGAGAATAAAACCTGCGATAGAGGTCTTCAATCTGTCGGTTTGCCGACTTGCAGGAGGTACTTGCCACCTTTTTTAGATCTAGAAATAAATTCATAATTATTTTTCAACTCTCACAACATATTCAATCCATATCGACAGTTGAAGTTCAAAAGGGTGCAAGTGACAGCGTCCTCCAACGAAAAAGAGACCTAAATGACATCATAAACACTTTTAGGACAGCAATTTTCCTGTCAATGGGCCTTTCTACCGTTGATAAGTACCTACTACATTACAGAGTACTTATCGAATGAACCCACGGCCACACCACGCTTAGAGCAAGCATTTAGTTTAGTTGTGGAAGTTAATGTATATTTAACCTTTTAATCCCGGAGTAGACTATCGCAATATCGATGGGACTTCCGCTTACGCTGTGTTTATTCTGTTAGTTTAGGTTTACTATACATTTATTAGAATTAAGCTCATATTTTGGCGTAAACAGATGGGGGCAGGCCCATATGTTCTACTCCAGCGGTAACTGTGCGGTAAGTCCTCCTAATCAGGTTGGAAATCACACACCAAAATTATAAAAAAATTATAAATAAAACATGTTATCTGAAGTCCTTTTCTCATATTTAAAAAAAATAGGTAAAAAAACTTTTTAAGTTAAACGGTTTTATGTTAAACATACATTGCAATGTTTAAGATAAATGTACTAAAAACCAAAAAATTATAAAATAGATACAGTCGTGGGAATTATAAACATATGCATAGACTAGACTAAAATATAAAACCGTGGGGCACGTCAATTGTCTCTCTTTTATTTACATGGAGTGTATAACTATTGGAATTTCCATGAGCAAGAAAATAGTTAGTAATTTCCTCACCGTCTGCGGGCCAACTGCCTAATGACGAATTAAACGATTCTTCTATCGCACATTAAGTCGATAATTTGTAGACAATTAACGTGCCCCACGGTTTTATATTTTAGTCTAGTCTATGCATATGTTTATAATGCCCACGACTGTATCTATTTGATTATTTTTTGGTTTTTAGTACATTTATCTTAAACATTGCAATGTATGTTTAACATAAAACCGTTTAAATTAAAAAGTTTTTTTACCTATTTTTATTTTCTAGTTTTTAGTTTTTATTTCGCATTCTGTTTAATTCATTTAGTGCTTCATTATTGCAAGGTTTCTTGCCCGTTAGTTTATTGCAGTCCGCTTCCAAGCGGCGGCCATCTTTGATTTCAATTTTGCATAGTAAATTGTATTCTACTTGTTGAGACCTTTCATTTGATACCCATGTTGATGGGATTGATAAAACCTAAGTTATCCGCCATTTTGTAGCGGCCGCCATCTTAGATTTCAATTTTTTATAGTATATTGTATTCTGCTTGTTGAGCCCTTTCATTTGATACCCATATTGGTGGGATTAATAAAACATAAATTATCCGCCATTTTGTAGCGGCGGCCATCTTGAATTTATAATGATAATGAATAAACATAATTGTATTGTCACCAAAATCCAAAGTGTATACAAAATTTCAGATTAATCGGTTGACAGGAAGAGGGTGAAATTTGAATTACTAAATTTGACCCAAGAATAAATAATAAATAATAAAACAAACGGGATGAGCTAAATAAAACCGTTTAATAAAAAAACAAATTGCAGTATCTACTCTCAATCTCTAAAATATCAAAATCGATGATAATTTCAATAAAAAGAAGACGTTTTAAAGATTTGTTCATTAATGTTATCTCGACCTTATGTTAAAAACGATATTAATGTTCTTTCTTGAAAATATTGTTTTTTACATTTAAATTGATTTCGACAGGTCAAGACTAAATGTTGCAGAAATTTTCATAGGCAATTTTGTGCTAAAAGCAGTGCTATTAAAAAAAAATTCATAAGCAAAATTGTCATTCTGCATTTAGTTATATATGCATGTCAACCTTACCTTCGGTAACCAAAAACCCACAGGCGGCGTGCGTTTTGGCCGGTTCGAGTCCGAGCTCACCAGCCCGGAAGCGGAGGTAAGACTGGCTTTGACAAATGAACGCAGTTTATATTCCCTAATCGGGAACATCTCCGTGATCTTCCTTGAACCAGTACCAACAACACCTCAAGTCCTCTATGAAATTGTACATGGAGATTTCCTATTTCCTTTACATTTACATTTCGTCATATATATACTTAGTGCAACGTAATAATAGGCAAGCTTACTGTCATCATTCAGACACGTTTATTCTTGCCTTTGCTTGGAAAACGAATCCAAGACCTCACAGTAACGCGAACCGTCCTACATTAGATTTGCAATGAAACCATGGGGACAACCTATTGACACACCTTTGATTATGTAAAATATTCAAAAGGAGATAACCTTGACCGAAGGTTTTTAGTTTCTACACGGAAGAAAAAATAGCAACTCTATGGAATTTAAATTTATACAAAAGATAGAACATTAAATAACAGAAACTCGTTATTTTAATACAATAATAGTAGAATAGAAGAATAATAATTAACAAAAACTCGTTTCCATACCTTGGAATGTCATAAATAAAGAGACAAATTCATAATTAATTATTTAGACGAGTTGCTAAATGACAATATTTTATTGAAGACACGCCATGTGTACGTTTTGAATAATTAATATTGAGTTGAAGGTCGAGATCATAAATTACGTGCTAAAATTTGTACTTATTTAATATCTTTACTAAAATATACCCTAGGCTCCGCCTACGTGGAATATTTTGCGCTGATTACGGAAAGAAATATCAGTCAAACAATAATATCCATCGTGTCCATTTGCTCATTTTTACTTTTTAACACATTTAAAGGAACAAAGTATTTTAATATTATTTTAATCTGTATGCGTTTATACTAGTTTATATCATACCCGACTTGTTGAAAGCGTTAATCTTCTTTATTTTGCAATCTTCTACTGCTTATTATTGATTATTATATGTATATTAACGTGCAATGTGCAATGTTGTCAATGATATATGTATATTAATAACCTATTACTATTATAACTAACGTACAGCACTGACTGTTTGCATCATAATACAGAAGTAAGTAATAATTTTTCATAGATTTACATTTTTTATTTTATTATGCTCTGTGGTCTCATCTCACGATTATTCCAAATAATGGCGCCAAAATTCTTCATATTCAAAATTTACGATAATTGCATCGATAAAAAGGAATCGATTTTATTTTCGCAATTCGTCAGTAACATTACGAATACTAATTAGGTGGCTAGACACACAAGTATTTCGCTTTCGTTTCGCCACTGGACTTAGCAAAAAGTGGCTTCGTGCCTTGACCATAAACAAGTACCGAAGGGAGAAAGTTTTTAAGAACGTTCGGACAAAACTTTCCAATACGTTTACGCCCTTTAAGTGCAAAAGCGGATAAAAGAAGTACAATGAACAAAACATTTTCTGTAAAGATGATGTTTTTAAAATTTTGTACTTTTCTTCAATGAATGAATACCATCTTCCAAATCTGGGGACCCCAAGAGTCACTTTAGGGAAGATGAAATATGTGCTCATAGTCGATAGTCTATATGTTTTGTAGGGAACCTGCCGTTTTGCCGAAAAGATTTCGCCAAAATTTCACTACCCAAATTTTATACCAATGCAATGTTTGGAATAATTTTAGTACGCACTTTTTCATTTTGTCAAATTTTTATTTAGCGGAATATAATCAAGGATAAGTAATATCATTATAGCATTTGATCTGTAATCAAATTATTGATTACAGCAAACAATCTTTAAACAGTAAAGGCTCCATTTTAATTACTAAATTCGACGGTGTCTTGGATAGGTTAGGTTAGAAGGCTGGCAAATTTTTATAGCCATCTAAAACCAACATCAATTTAGATGGTGTAACTCCGAAACGGTTCCAAGTCTTATTTTATTTTGCGTAACATGTATTATTCCATCTGAAACATTTGACTAAATAAAATTTGGTAAAAGTTACTAGTTGGTAAACAAGTTATTGTTTAAACTTTCACTACCCAAATATAACGTTTGCGTTACAATTATTTATGAAGAGATTTTTTCTAATAATAATATAATAATTTAAAAATTTAAATTATACGGAATTTTTTTTGAAAAGTAATAATTTGAGGATAACTTTTCGATTGAACATAGGTAACCCCTGATTTGTCACTGCTAACATACACTAGACTAATTTAAGGAATGGAAATTTAAAAAAAAAATGTAGTTGTATGTATACAAAAGATTTTTATTAGGAGGTAGGACACGACGGTATTCCCGTCCGAATCGAGCAGCCCGACTGGAGAAGTACCGCCACCCTACAGAATACCATACCACGGCTATAATAACCTCGTTTTGTGTTCCCGGTGGTGAGTAGGGTAGCCAGAGCTCACTGGAGAGTTTTTGTGCTGTCAGTGGGAAGATCAAAAGCTTGACCTGCTTTGTCTTTTACACTGACGGCACAGAAATTCTTGTGCTAACTAGAGTTGGCTGATCCGTTCAGCCGTTTTGACGTGATTTAGCCATTAAGTGTAAGCTAATGGCAACTTTAAAGAGATTTGTTAGTATTAATATGATAATTGTATTTGATATACATTTTATGGTAAATAATTATTATTGTATTAATCTTTATTTATATTATTAATTTATTCAGTAATCATTGTAAAATATTTATCATAAACAAGAACTGTAATTGACTTGAAAATATACTCTGTGGTCGCCGCTGTGGCGCCATATTGAATTCTCGGTGCGAATGTGCGGGTCGGTTGTTCTATAATACTCTTCAAAAAGTTTGTGAATAAAAATAAATACCGTTATTCCTGAAGTACTTCGTTTATATTATTTCACTGGACCTAATAAAGTTTTCAATCAGAAGTGGGATAATCCACGCGCTGGACTCGCTGCCAAGCAGTAAGTTTTTTTTCATCTTCTCGGTGACATTGGTTACGTTTTATTTCAAATGTGTTTTGTGTACCGAGATGGATCGTGTACGTACATGACAATAGTGAAGTGTGTTAATTCCGAAACGTTAATGAAAATATGACACTGATTTTGACATGATTGCGGGTAAAATTTTCTGGCAAAGCTTATGAGTCATGAACTTAAATGGAAGTGATAAAACCATGTTATTTTGATGAAGAGCTGGCTAGTCGCCGTTGCCTGACGTGTACAAGAATACTATACATTTACCTATCATGTTAATTAGTTCCTAGTAGGTAGTATTAATTTGATGTCGATTAAATTAAACAAAAAAAATAAAACAATTTGTACGTAAGGTAATTAGCTAAAACAAGGTAGGGCACTTATTTTCTTTGTGTTTGCGTATTAAAAAAGAAAGATATATTTTATTTTCATTTTGATTAAGTAGGGTAGATACCTAGGTAATTTGTTTTGTTTGAAATTTTGAATCGTTTGAAATCGCTAGCCATGGGGTCCAATCGACGGAGTAGGTCCCGTAAAAGGCATAATTCGAAGCAACGTCGACGTTACCGTAATTCAAGTAGCGTCGATACGTCGTCATCGTCGACGACCAGGCATGAAAGGTCTTACAAACGTCATAAATCGGATAAATCACAATCTAAAAAGAATAAAGAGTATCGTCATCACTCTAAACATAAAAATACTGAAAGGAGTTGTAGGACCGCGACACGAACTCCTCCAATTTGTGAATCCAACTCCTTGCAAGCAACAAGTTATCCGGTACAAGCTCCAGCACATAATGCATTTTCAACTCACGTTAATGAGGTACAAGAATTTGATCCAAGCGACAGTTCTCAAAATATTGAATCGTGGATATACAAAGTAAATGAGTGTGCACAGATATATTTGTGAAGTGATACACAAGTTCGTCACTATGCTTTGGCAAAACTTACGGGTCTTGCCAAAAGATGGTATCAAGGTCTACCCTCATTATTGTATACATGGGATCAGTGGACAGAAAAGTTGAAATCGGCTTTTCCGTCAACTGAAAATTATGGCGACATGCTTCAGAGAATGCTGCAATATCGGTGTAGGACAGGAAAGGAAAGGACAGGAATAGGACAGCCCTTAGATGTATATTACTTTGAAAAGATGATTTTAATAAATAGGTGTGAAATATCAGGACGCAAGTCTCTAGGGTGCTTAGTACATGGTATTGATGACAAGTTCGTTAGGGTGAGTGCAAATGCATGCCGTTTTGAGGAGCCTGAACAGTTGTTTTCATATTTGAAGACTTTAGCACAGAGTGACAATTACGTGGCAAATAAGCGAAAAATGAATACTAAAGAATTAGGATCTCAACAAGAACCATCCAATAGTGGTACGGACTCCTCAAGATCAGGCATTGTTTGCTTCAATTGTGGTGAGGCAGGTCAGGTGTACAAAACCTATGAAAAGATGTAACATCTGTCGCAGAGTAGGTCATTTAGCCATGGACTGTCGCACTAAATCAAACGTGACAGAAAACCGTGGTCAAGATAATAACCTGTTGCAAATTATGGCGCCGCCTGATAAAAATGTTATGCGCATACAATCAAGCCACATAGATAGTGGCAAATTTTATAAAGACGTTAATATCGATGGGTCGGTGAAACAGGCATTTATTGATTTAGGTAGTAACTGTACTATATTAAAAGAAAGCTTAGCATTGGAAATATATAACAAATATGACACAGGTGAAAACATTCCAAATCTTCGAGGGTTTGGCAATTTTAGCGTGTAACCATTAGGGACGGTCAAAGGTACAATATCTGTTGATGAAATTCAAGCTGAAATTGAATTTGTGGTAGTATCAGACCGTTACATGCCGTGTGACGTCATAATAGGCCAAACATTTACTGAGTTGCCAAACATTGTGATGTACAAAACTTCGGATAACTTAATGTTTTATGAAGCACCCAATCTAAGTCGTTCTGATGATTATGGAACTAAATTGAAAATTACGGCGTGCATTGATATTGTAGTTGAACCTAGTTCTACTTCACCGGTAGAAGTGGTAACATTCACTGATTTTTCGGGATCTCTGTACGTTCCATCTGGGTTTCGCGATAGCGGTGACAGTAGGTTTTTAATTTTGCCGGGATTATTATGATTTTAGAAATAGCTCTGGCTATATTATGATAAAAAACTTAGGCAACTTAGATCTCGCCATCGAAAAGGGTAAGACAATAGCCAGGGGAGTTGATTATAATGAAATCAATGATGCATACATTGGATTCACTGCGACAACTACACAACAAGACCCCGATATCTTAGAAGATATTAATGTAGGTACACAATTGGCTGAGTCGGAAATGGAAAGTTTAGTCCAACTTTTCGAAAATACAACAGGGATTGTTTTGCTGTAAATCTATCTGAGCTTGGTAGAACTAATTTGACTGAAATAGAAATTAAACTAAAAGATGATACACCAGTAGTTTATAATCCTTACCGCATGTCGTTATAATCGAGGAAAAAGAACAACTCTCGGAAATAATAGATGATCTGCTTAAAAACGGTATAATTAGGGAAAGTTCGTCGTCATATGCAAGCCCAGTCTTACTGGTGAGCAAAAAGAATGGGCAGAAACGCTTATGCATAGATTACCGTGCTCTTAACAGAAAAACTTTGAAGGACAAATTTATACCCTTTACCTCGTATAGAGGACAAATTGGACTGTTTGGGTGGTAACAATTTGTTTTCAAGTCTGGATCTTGCCTCGGGCTATTACCAGGTGCCCGTTGCAGAGGGAAGCAAACATCTCACAGCGTTTGTTACTCCGGATGGGTTGATGGCTAGTACTGGGTGTCGAATTTAAGGTTGTAACTGATTGTAACGCAGTAAAAAGTACAATGACTAAGAAGGACTTGATCCCTCGTGTCGCTAGATGGTGGATCGCGCTGCAGGAGTTCGATTTTATCATAGAGTATCGAAAAGGTCTAAAAATGGCACACGTAGATGCCCTTAGCAGGAACTCTGTTGGCACAAAAATCCACCATCGCGCGATGACGACTATCATGTCTTTAATATTACCGTTGATGTGAAAGATGAGAGGTGGCTTCAGACTGGCAGGCAGACACTGAATTGCAGAGGATCGTTGACATTTTAAAGGACCCAGAAAGCAACAATATTGTTGAAGTTAAAACAAATTTTATTGTTAAGAACGAAAAATTGTATCGGGTAATAAAAAAAGAAGACAGTGTCCGTCTGCTGTGGGTCGTACCAAAATCCGTGAGATGGCAAATCGTAAAAAGTAATTTATAAAGTTTATTTACATAAAACCCGTAAAAAAAAAACTGTAAAAGTAAAACAACTATAAATGTGTTTGAAGAATATTTTTCTCCTTTTGGTGTTCCGCGTAGGTTGATCACGGATAGAGGGACAAGCTTTACTAGTCGTGTATTTTCTAGTTTCATCAAGGAGAAAAGTATTAGTCACAAGCTTAACGTCGTAGCAACTCCTCGGGCCAATGGCCAAATTGAGCGCTACAACCGTTCTATTCTAGATGCGCTCACGGCAATCAATAATAATCGGCCTGATAACGAATGGGACATTATGATACCAAAAGTTCAGTGAGGTCTAAATAATACCTTGAACAAAGCTACAGGTAGAACGCCTTCCGAAGTGTTGTTCGGTATAGCACCGACTGGGGTTTCTGGTGGCGTCATGAATTCAGTAGTGTCTGAGACGAGTGAATATGAGGATCGTGAAGAAATGAGATTGACAGTTAGTGAACGATTAAAAGAACAACAAAGAAAACAGAAAGAAACTTTTGATAAGAGACGTAAAGTAGCACACAGATACAAAGTTGTAGATCTCGTAAGCGTAGAGGGAAATAAGTAAGGTTTTGCCAGGTCAATCCAAGAAACTTTTACCAAGATGTAGCGGGCCGTATTGAGTTACCCAGGTACTTGAAAACGATAGGTACGAAATTGAAGATACTCCAATTACTAAGAAAAGCGGTAAACCGATTTATAAAGCAATTTTCGCGGTTTACAAAAAAATAGTGTTCTCCAACGATCCTATAAACAGCGATTCCGACTGTAGCGGCTCTAGAGCTGAGTAAAGTAATTAATGATTAGTTGAATAGATAATTGTATCAAGGAAAAATATCAATAAAATCATAATGATAATTTACTTGTTATTGTGGAAATTAAAATAAATGATGTGATTTAGTTGTTAAATATCATAGAAAATAAATGTGTTGTAAATTCGAAATTATACTATAGTGTCTAGTGTTGTTAATGTGTTATATACCAGCCCCTTGTGGCGATACCAGCCCCTTGTGGCGATACTAGCCCCTTGTGGCGATACCAGCCCGTTGTTTCGATACCAGCCCCTTGTGGCGATACCAGCCCCTTGTGGCGATACCAGCCCCTTGTGGCGATACCAGCCCCTTGTGGCGATACCCAGCCCCTTGTGGCGATACCAGCCTCGTGTGGCGATACCAGCCCCTAGTGGCGTTACCAGCCTTGTGTGGCGATGCCAGCCCTTTGTGGCGATACCAGCCTCGTGTGGCGATACCAGCCTCTAGTGGCGTTACCAGCTTTGTGTGGCGATACCAGCCCCTTGTGGCGATACCAGCCCCTTGTGGCGTTACCAGCCCCTTGTGGCGAAACCAGTCCTGTGCGGCGATACCAGAGCCTGGTGGCGATACCAGCCGCTTGTGGCGATATCAGCTTTTGATGACGCTTCCTGGGGCGAACGATAACCTGATGAGACAAGTTCATCCAAGCCAAAAAGTTATTAGTTTATTATAAATTGTGAAATTCGGAGACATTGCTTAATTTAAGTTATTTTTTTATGTTAGTACTTTTACTAAAATCAGAATATGAGTAGTTATTTAATTTGATTTAATTTAATTAGTCAGACTTAATAATTGAATCTCATGGTTGGAATGTAATTAATTGTTTAAATCACGCGGGGACGCGTGCTGATTCAGAATGGCCGATTGTAAGCTAATGGCAACTTTAAAGAGATTTGTTAGTATTAATATGATAATTGTATTTGATATACATTTTATGGTAAATAATTATTATTGTATTAATCTTTATTTATATTATTAATTTATTCAGTAATCATTGTAAAATATTTATCATAAACAAGAACTGTAATTGACTTGAAAATATACTCTGTGGTCGCCGCTGTGGCGCCATATTGAATTCTCGGTGCGAATGTGCGGGTCGGTTGTTCTATAATACTCTTGAAAAAGTTTGTGAATAAAAATAAATACCGTTATTCCTGAAGTACTTCGTTTATATTATTTCACTGGACCTAATAAAGTTTTCATAAGTAATAAATATTTGACATTGAAACTATAGATTCCCGGCAGAGTAGAATTAGGGCCACCCCATCTCTTCCCATGCGGTGTCGTACAAGGCGACTAAGGGATAGGGCTGTTTAAAATCAGACAGATATATACAGCCCAGACTCAGCCTCAGATACATGGCTCGAGTCAACAATAGTGCCTGGAATACGGCAATAGACTCACCCCCTATTACGTGGGACCGAATACAATTATTGGTGAAATGTGGGTGTTAATTCACCTCTGCCTAACCCTCCAGGGATAAAGGCGTGATTATATGTATGTATGTATGTTATACAAAAAATATTCTGTACAACTGAATCGGAAATGTAACAAGCATGACGCGAAGAGTTTCGTCATTGCTTTAAGTAAGCAACTGACTCATTTATTACACTTATTTACTAGAAATGTGGTATTGCATCATTATTTACATCGGTGGTCAACGTGACGTCATGGAAATCGTATCAGGTGCAGGTATGGAACAACCTCAGTTCTCGAACTCGAAGAAATACGTCATACCTCGCCGCAAAGACGTCCATAGGCCACGGTAACCACTTTCCATCAGGTGGGCCGTGTGCTTGTCTGCCACCCAAGTGTTATAAAAAAAAATCTGTCATCTTTAGGTGTGGCATGCAACGTAAATCTGATGTTTCGGACGAAAATAGGTAAGTACTACCATGGACTCATTATTTCGGTACAATCGGGCTCGAATCACTCTGTGGCGTGGCGGTAATGAACACAGCCGCTACGCAGGAGGCGCAGATTCGATCCCTGCTCACATACATACATACAATCACACCTTTATCCCAGGAGGGTTAGGCAGAGGTGAATTAACATCCACATTTCACCAATCATTAAATTTAGTTAAACGTAATATGGGGTGAGCCTATCGCCGTATTCCGGGCACTATTGTTGACTGAAGCCATGAGTCTGGGCTGTATATATGACTGATGTTAAACAGCCTTAGTCGCCTTGTACGTCACCGCATTGGAAGAGATGGGGTGGTCAAAATTCTACTCTGCTGGGAACCACGCGTCATCCCCGGCCCCGCTCAGTGCAAATATATGTTTGTATAGGTACATGAATATGGGAGGTTTGGCCAGTCTAACCTAAATAGAAATTTAATTTTTACAGCTTTGAGACTGCGTTCTGGTCATATTCCATCACGGAAATTTGGACACATAATGAGAGTTGTTGATTCGCGGTTCGCCTAACTGTTTAACATGTGGCACAATAGACGATGTCCAACAATTGCTCTTGGAGTGTGTACGAAATCTTAGTGCTAGGGAACAACTAGTTTTAGATTTTAATATAAGAATAGAAAATGTAGGTTCATTCCACAGTATTTTATCGGCACCTCATTCTGACGCTGCAAGGTGTGTTTATGAGATGTGTAGAAATGTTTGGTAAATGTAAATAATATATTTTGTTACAATAGGACTGACATGTCTTACTATTAAAAGTCCTGTAAATAAATAAAGATAAAAAAAATGAATATGGGTATTTGCATTGGTCTATTCGAGTCTCGGAGAGCATGTAAAGCTGTCGGTCCCTGATGCCATACAAATATTGATGGGAAATCCTAAAAAGTCCAACAACTGCTCTAACTGCAATGTTTCTATATCGGGTTGTGGAGGTCAGATGACAGTCGCTTCACGGAAAATAACGAAATTCGAAAGTCCGCATTTAGACTAAAACGAACCCCAGACGCCGACGTGATAGCTTCGGATGCGACTGGGATTAACGTTAAGACGAAAAATAAGAAAAAACGGGCCCGAATACAGCACATGGCTTCATTTGTTCTGATAGTCCTGAAACCTACCAAAAAAGTCAAATAAACCCCTTGGTATTTAAATGCTACGGCCAGTTTTTTTATTTTTATACCACTTAGGTGGCAGATAAGCGCATGGAACACCTGATGGAAAGTGGTTACCATGGCATATGGACGTGTGTAACACCAGAGGAGCCACACTCGTGCTGCCGACCCTGTAAGCGCAGAGTTTCTGTGCCGTCAGTGTAGAGGACAAAGCAGGACAAGCCATTAGTCATCCCACTGACAGCATATATTCTCCAGTGAGCTTTGGCTACCCTACTCACCGCTGGAAACACAACACGAAGTTATTATAACCGCGGTATTCTGTAGGGCGGAGGTACTTCTCCAGTCGGACTGCTCAATTGGGCGGAAATACCGCCGTGTCCTACCTCCTACCAGTATACCAGAACAATCTTCAATTGGGTATTTTCCTGTAGTTAAAATAAATTATTTAACTGAGCTTAATAAATTAAGAATGGTAAAAGAGCGGTAAAATTTGCATCTATTCTTTTTTCATCGTTTTCATTTATTTTTAATTATACACCCAACCTGTAATAGTACATGATTTGACTATTCAATATTATGACATCACAATAATTTATTTCATACAAGTTTCTAATTAATTTACCGTTTTGACGTTTAGTAAAACATAACCAATTTGACCAGTCAGTCAAATACCCAATTGTGAATTGTTTTTCACAATGACATTAGAATTGTCATGTAGATCAAGTTAGTAATCGAGACCCAGGACTGAGTATTTTATTCTGGAATACGGGCCTTATGTCTTCCTTTTGTGTTTCGTGTCGGCCAAAACTTTTGGTTGAGCGTTTAATGAAAAATCTCGTGGTAAACCTTGAGTTAGTCGCTGAAATAATGAAAATATTTAATTCTAACTCCCTTTATTAACATAATAAGCCTCATTTCCTAAACTACTTAAGGCTAATATAACGATATTTGAACGAATTTATTCAGCCCAAGCCAAGGTTAATTTGACAATCAAAATAATGCTTTCGACTCAATTGCTTCAATGTTATCGATTAAGTGAACTGGAAAACCTTGCTCGAGTAATGAATAATAATCATTATTACATTACCTACCGTTTCACCCCGAAATAGGTTTTTAAACGTTACAATATCCTGCAGTGTAGTGTGATATCTACCTGTGGTGTTGAATTATACCTATTTAATAATTTGAAAGTTCCTTCGCGATTTATTTCAAAATCAGAAGTAACACAAACTAAAACAACGTTTTTTAGAGTAGGTCTGTAGCGGAAATTTGAAGTCAAGGTTACAGTCGAGACGGTCGAGCGAATAATAGGCATAATGCATGGTGACCTAAGCGCGTCGGTACTCGGTTGTAATTTCTTCGCGGTGCGATAACCTTCTTGGTGGTTTTGGCGCCAACACGAAAAATGGCGCATCGTGGTATTTATTTATTTTCTAAAATTGGTGTGAATTCGAGATTTTATGTATAAAAATGGTGAACTTTTAGATGTAATATCTTTGACAAAGCACACAAGTGTGGAAAGTGGCAAATTACAGTGAATTGTGATTTTTTATGTAGGTTCCAAATCTCCCTAGGGAGCTTCTAGTAAAGTCCCCACAACTTTACTGAGACAGCAATCATCTCATTGATCGGCATCATCATCATCATCAACATCATCAAGTCATCATCATCGTCATCATCAACAATCATTCTATAAGATATTACCGAAAATAATATACGATAGTGACTAAATGTTATGCAAGAAGCCAAAAACAATTAAAAAAACATTTTTGGTGAGTGCTGTCGCGTGGTTCCCTGCAAAACAGAATTTGGGCCACCCCATCTCTTCCCATGCCATGTCGTACAAGTCGACTGAGTAATAGGGGCCGGGGTGCGAGGGATATGCCTGTCAACCTCACCTTCGGCAACCAAAACGACCCACAGGCGGCGTGCGTTTTAGTCGGTTCGAGTCCGACATAACCTCCTCCACCGGCTCCGGTGGGGAGGTATCCGTGGGGATTTTGCGCACGTAAAAAAAAAAAAAAAAGGGCTGTTTAACATCAGACATATATACACAGCTCAGACTCAGGCACAGATACACGGCTAAATAAATATATAAAAATAGTACCCCTAATACGGCAATAGGCTCACCCCCTATTACGTGGCGCCAAAAACAATGACTAGTGAAATGTGGGTGTTAATTCACCTCTGCTTAACCCTTCGGGAATAAAGGCGTGATTAAGGGTACGTATGTCAAATTTTGGTGATAAAATGATTTTTTCTTGAAATTTATCACACGTAATATATCATCATCATTGTATTTTAAGTGTTTGGAGGTCAAGTTTTGACCTTATGTGACAGATAGAGAGCCCTCGCAATCATGTGACCTCCGCAATACGTGTGGAACAGTTGGTGAGAATAATATTTGCATATATAATACATATTCATGTCACTATCTACACATTCAGGGATTGTATAATTTTTATATTCGATAGGCCCACGTTTGACCTCTATTTTTAGCTGTTTGTAAGCGATGATGTGGTCGAAAATAGACATGTTTGCCTAGAAGCAACCTGCTTGATCTAGATTTGGAGGCACTCATGGTTATATTATAGCTCTAAATTTGAGCATGTACGGGATTAGGGATCATAATTGCTTATAATAAATTGCGATGTAAGTAAATAATACAATGGGGAGGTACAGGTAAAACCAATCTCACCGCGTCACATTTGTTTTAGAGTCTATAATCCTATGTTTCTTACATCAGACTGTTAGAGGTGCTTGTCAATCTTGTCGTAGACATTAACATTAAGATTATATAATAAAATGTATGAATAAAAATGTATCTTGTACGAAAGTGGCGAATTAAAAAAAAATAATTTAAGAAGAGAAGTGCTTACGTACATAAAAATCAACAGGTTTGAACTGGTCGTTACAAATTATAGCAGAAGAATTTGGTATCCAGTTTTTGATGTAGCGCTTTAAATTGTAGCGTCCATCTTTTCCAATCAGAAGGTAAACTATGAGGACCTTTCTTTTTACACTGAAATGCACTACACAGCGTCATTGTTTGTTCTACAGAAGATTTTTACTCTTTTTTACACTTAGGTGGCAGACAAGCAGATGGCCCACCTGATGGAAAGTAGTTACCGTGGCCTATGGACGTTTGTAACACCAGAGGAGTCACAGTCGCACTATCAACCCTGTAAGTACAGAGTTTCTGTGCCATCATTGTAGAAGACAAAGCAGGACAAGCCTTTGGTCTTCCCGCTGACAGCACAAATTCTCCAGTGAGCTGTGGCTACCCTACTCACCGCTGGGAACACAACCCGAAGTTATTATAACCGCGGTATTCTGTAGGGCGGAGGTACTTCCACAGTCGGACTGCTCAATTGGGCCCAAATACCGCCGTGTCTACCTCCTCCTTACTTTATTTAACAACAATTTGTATGAAATTTGGCTGCAATACAACACCAGCGATAATACGCCACCTATCGGGATATTAAAAGATTGCGAATTGGTCCGCTACAGACCACTGTCCACTAATATTTAACTATCCAAATCATTTGCAACTTGCAACCAGCCAGTAGTGTTGACGACACCTCTCATGCTGTTTAAGGGCATAATGCAAAATCCTCATCCGCGTTAATGCATAGGGCAATTGAGTTTAGAGGCTTTTTTTTAATATAGGACACGTCACGTCACGTAGACTTCGCCTCGCCTGATGGTAAACTGAAGGCAAAGTCTCAGAAAAGAGGGCCACCATTACTTACATATATACCTACCATGTTACAATGGTGACACTCAGCTTGACGGCCTCATCATGTGCTTTTTCACGCCGCGCTTAAAGGACCGGTCAAACCGGTGGTCGCAAGCCATCGAGAGTCGGGGTGAGGCACTAGCGGTCAGCCTCGATATAGCAAAGGTCTTCGATCGGGTCTGGCACAAAGGTCTTCTTGCGAAGTTGCCGTACTATGGACTCCCCGAGGGACTTTGCGAATGGATCGCCAGCTTTTTGTCCAACAGAAGCATCCAAGCTGTCGTCGACGGCAGCTGCTCGGACCGCATGAACATAAACGCTGGTGTCCCACAAGGCTCCGTGTTGTCTCCGACGCTGTTTCTGCTGCATATCAATGACATGCTGTCTGATGGCTCCATTCATTGTTATGCGGACGACAGTACCGGGGACTCGTGTTACACAGGCCGTGCAAATATCCCTCAGTCCGAGGTGGAGAAGAGTCGCGAACAACTTGTGTCTAAATCGAGACTACTCTCTCTGGAGTATCCGATTGGGGACGACTAAACCTAGTCCAATTCAATCCCACTAAGACACAAGTATGTGTATTCACCGCTAAGAAAACCCCATTCATTGTAGCGCCGCAATTCCTGGGCACACCGCTTACCATCTCCTCAAGTATCGGGATCCTTGGTGTCGATATCTCCAGCGACGTCCAATACCGAAGTCATTTGCAGGACAAGGTTAAGTTGGCATCAAGAAAACTCGGAGTGCTCAACAGGGCGAAGCAGTACTTCACTGCGGGGCAGCAACTCCTTCTTTATAAGGCACAGGTCCGGCCTCACATGGAGTACTGCTGTCACCTTTTTGCTGGAGCACCTGCATACCAGCTTGACCCCTTCGACTCGTTGCAAAGACGGGCAATGAGGCTGGTTGACAATCCCATACTCACAGGTAGAGTGGAACCTCTTAGCCTTAGGAGGGATTTTGCCTCACTGTGTGTGTTCTACCGCCTGTACAATGGTTTGTGCTCAGATGAATTGTTTGACATGATGCCCGTAGCTACATTCTATCATCACACCTCTCGCCATAGGCAGGGAATTCATCCCCACACATTGCGACCTGAGACGGTGCGCACTGTGCGGTATGAAAGAAACTTCATCCCACGCACACTCAAGCTGTGGAATGACCTCCCTGCTGCGGTTTTCCTAAGCGCCTACAATATGGGGTTCTTCAAGAGGGGCATCAGAAGGTTTCTTCATGGTCGGCAGCACGAGTGTGACACCCCTGGTGTTGCATACGTCCATAGGCCACGGTAACCGCTTCCCATCAGGTGGGCCGTGTGCTTGTCTGCCAACTAGGTGGTATAAAAAAATAAAAAAAAAAAGACCCGGGGCTGTAGGAAAAGGGAAACACGAGAGCTGTCTACTCTTATAATGCCTTTTTTGTATAATTTAAGTAGTAGGCATGGTTTGATTTTAGTCGATACGCGTGAAATGGGTGGTTGTTTTTAGTTCCCGCCGCGTGGTTCCCGGCAGAGTAGAATTTGGACCACCCCATCTCTTCCCACGCGGTGTCGTACAAAGCGACTAAGGGATAAGGCTGTTCGACAACAGATAGATAATATATACAGCCCAGACTCAGCCTCAGATGCATGGCTTGAGTCAATAATAGTACCCGGAAGAAGGCAATAGGCTCATCCCTTATTACGTGGACCGAATTCAATGATTGATGAGGTGTGGGTGTTGATTCACCTTTGGCTAGCCCTCCGGGGATGGAGGCGTGATTATATGTGTAATATGAATGTTTTTAGTTAGGTAAGTAGGTATACATAAGTAATTATGTTCCTACAGCTCGCGGGTGGGCTGAAACTAAATGTGCGTTAAGAGCGACGGAGGTACATCTACTTCTAGACATGCCTTTAAACACAAACAATCACGGAATAGTAACAACACGTCTATATTTACTTGGCGTTAGAAAGTACGGGATATCCCTTTGCGTTATAAATGCTATAATTAACCCGGTATTGCCAGAATCGACCAATAACGGAACATGGAACCGTTTAAACATAATTTATATAATGACTCTTTTCAGTTTATATATATACACACAACACACACATATATACACAACACATATATAATAGACAACACTTCGTGCACCTACCTTTGATATAAATATCTCTGCATTATCCTAAGGTTGACTGGTAGAAAATGCCTGTGGCATTAAGTCCGCCTTTGTACAATCTTTGTGTATTTGTGTAAAAAGTTTAAATAAAGAAATAAAATAAATACATACATTCACGTCTATTTCCCTTCGAGGTAGGCAGAGACAACAGCCCACCATTTGACTTTATCCTTACGTACTTCACGAGCTCCCTCTTTTTCTACCACTTAAATGGCAGACAAGCATACGGACTATCTAATGGAAAGTGGTTACTCATGCTGTCGACCCTGTTAGAACCTTCTACATACATATATATAATCACGCCTTTATCCCTGGAGGGTTATGCAAAGTTGACTTAACGCCCACATTTCACCAATAATATTGTATTCGGTCGGGAGATCCTTTTGCCATATTCCGGGCACTATTGCTGACTCTAATCATGCATCTGAGGCTGAGACTGGGCTGTATATATCTGTCTGATGTTAAACAGCCCTATCTCTTAGTCGCTTTGTAAGACAACGTATAGGAAGAGATGGTGTGGCCCTAATTCTACTCTGACGGAAACCATGCGGCAGAACATTCTAATGCCTTCTTATTCTAATTCTTGAAGATTTATTGCAGTCACTTGGAAAAATCACGGCAGGGAGTTCATTCCACGGCTTGAACGTGCGGTGGATGAAGTTCCTCTCATACCTGACTTTGTGTACGAATGATCGATCGCTCTCAATTGCGCATGCTCTAACGTGACGTCACCATATTTGGAGCATGCGCAAATGAAATCTCACCGCGAATACAACTGTCAAACACGTTCGATCGTTCGAAATGTTCTTACAGCATGTGCTTGCCGTACACAAAGTCAGGTATGAGAGGAACTTCATCCACCGCACGTTCAAGCTGCTGTTTCTGTGTGAGGATGGAAGATGGAGTCCTGCCTGTGGCGAGAGATGCGATGATAGCATGTCTCTGTCTGTCATTAACTCTTTTCATGCAAACGATTTTGTGTTTTTGAACGTGTGTAAAAATTCAGGGCTGTGGCTTAAAGACTGTATTGCATACTAACTTTTATGTCAGCTGTAACTACTTGTCCCTTGTTCTACGTGACAAGACTGACAACCTCAGGGATACCATCTATTTGATGCTGAAAGTTGAAAGTCAGACGGCGGCGTTCCAAGAAAAGGCAATATATAAAAAAATAAACGAATTTCTGTTCTTCTTGTCCTATTTCTGGCAATCTCAGCTCTGGCAACTAATGATCAAGACGGTGTGCGGTTTTAGCTTTTAGTTACTGGAGCGCCTGCATACCAGCTTGACCCCTTGTGCAAAGACGGGCATTGAAGCTGGTCGACAATCCCATACTCCGCCTAAGCAGGAACTTGGCTTCGCTGTGTGTATTCTACCGCCTATACAACGGTTTGTGCTCAGATGAATTGTTTGACATGATGCCCACAGCAACTTTCGATGCGTTGATAGAGTTGTTGCAACCTGAGACGATACGCACTGTGCGGTACGAAAGAAACTTCATCCCACGCACACTCAAGCTGTGAAATGAACTCCCTGCTACGGTTTTCCCATGCGCCTACAGTATGGGGTTCTTGAAAAGGGGTATTAGAAGGTTTCTTCAGGGTCGACAGCGTGAGTGTGGTGTTGCACACGTCCGTAGGCCACGGTAACCACTTCCCATCAGGTGGGCCGTGTGCTTGTCTGCCACCTAAGTGGTATAAAAAAAAAGTTGGTTCAACTTCAACATAACCACCCCTGCCGACTCCGGCGAAGGTGTATCCGTGAGGATTTCCACACTTAAAAAAAAGACGACCTCTGCTCCAAAATCAAAGTTTCTTGTTTGTAGCAGGAATCACTCAATGCGGCGTTTTTAGACAACCTCGCCTAATATAAAATTAATAAAATAAAAAAGCGCAGTAAAATATTATAATAATTTATTTGTATTACAACGTAGAAAATTATTACAATTATTTTAAATCTAGTACAAAAGTTCGAAATAATTTTCAGACAGATAGTAAAAAATAACATTTTTATCATATTACACTACACACAACCCATTCAATCACACGTTAATTTTATTAATAAGTAAGTTTATCTAATTAAAATACAATTTTTATAAAAATACATTTAGAATATTATAAGACGTTGCATTGTTGTAATAAATAAGTTAGTTGGTTTCATTCAATAACGTGTTTTATTACATTTCTTGCCTTAATGGACTTTTACTCAAAAAATCACGAAAAAATATTAAAAAGTAAGTAGTTGACATAATTTTATTTACACATAAAATACCTAAATTCGAGAACATTGTATTGAAATTATCACTTGTCAGAAGATTATTAAACATGTATAGAAATTAGATGCCGGTTTTAATTTTAATAATAATAATTAATAATGCATGTTATTAAATACAAGGCCATTAGAAGGTTTATAGGTTCATCTTTTGGTATTATTTTACAAGACACCGAAATCGCTCCTGTCATTGTAAATCAGTCTTACCTAAATACTTTTTATTGAAGAATTGTCAAGTCAGTTTATTTTACAATAGTAATATTTACTATTACATTGTATAATATATTTAAACACGATTTGGTAATTCTTTGCTGTTTAGCGGGCGCTGACAGTATCGACCAAGATTTGAACGCTTGCCATTGGGGGAAGTATAGTATGCGGCCAATCCATGGTTGCTTGTCAGTCTAGGGGTTAGCCCTGACTGACACTGACAAGCAACCATGGATTGTTTAGACAATACAGGATGTGAAGGACCTTACCAATATCCCTGAGGTCCAAGTCAAACCTCACGTGCAAGTCGATGACCTCTGACTTTCCTTTAGAAGTTGGGAGACGGCCGTCACTCTCGAAAATTTAACAGACCTATCAATAAATCGGTAATCGGGATCCAAAATGATAACTTTGAAGCCCGAGAAGGCAAATAGGAAATTGTTACCATAATGATGACGTAGCATCCCGGCACACAAGAGATACGGTCACCTGCTTTTTTTAAAATTACAGTTCGTGATGTAACAAACTTCATGATTTTGGGTTTGGCCACTAAATATGCCGTTATTAAAACGGATACGTATATTTTCCCAAATCGTAACCTTTTAGGAACTGGTAAAACAGGAAAATAAATTCTACAGGTTTTATATAGGCATACCTTATTACACATTCAAATTGTGACATTTTTACAACCAATCCTGTTAAACAGGAAAGCATCTTCTCAGGCACGCAGTACACACACTTACTTATTATTGAAAATAATTTCTAAGATGGTTTTAGCTACTCTAGATGATTAAGTATAGCAATATGAACACATGTTTGCATTGTTAAGATCAAATAGAATTTGTGGTTATCATATGACTTTGGCTACTTTGGAAGTTGATCAATTTGGGGAATACCAGCAGACTGGACTAAGATGTATTGACAAGTATTTAAATCTGACAGAATATATTAAAAAAAGACATACCTAAGTAAATATTTTATGACTGAAAGGTCCTTATTACCCAGTAGCGATTCTGTAGTGTGGTTATTCTGATAACAAACTAGAGATTGTTTGCGTATCGTATTCAAAACTTAAAGTACTTAACGGTAGGTACCTACTCTCAACAGATGAATCATTGATAACCTTAATTATCGCCATAAAGTTAAACCCATGAAGTCATTCTAAACATCCTATTTATGTGTAGTTAGCTACAGATAACATTGATTATTATATGCCTTTGTGTTTTGATTAGTACAACCTTCCAAATGATATGACACCAGTAGCCGTTTTTCGTAGTATGTACGAATTCCATGTTGAGTTTTTTTATACCACTTAGATGACAGACAAGCACACGGCCCACCTGATGGTAAGTGGTTGCCGTGACCTATGGACGTGTCCAACACCAGGGGCGACACACTCGCGCTGCCGACCCTGAAGAAACCCTCTTAATGCCCCTTTTGAAGAACCCCATATTTCATCATTATTCATTTCCACTCAGACGAGTTTTAACTCACTTCAGATCAATGCTAAGAGCTTGCTTTTTGCTATCAATGCGTTTTTGGACGTCAACCTGCTCATCTAGACAAGAGGCTATTCGTTGCCCGCCGTATGGTAGAATAGAATGAAACATACACATACATGTAATCACGCCTTTATCTCCGGAGGGTTAGGCAGAGGTGAATTAACACCCTCATTTCATTGATCATTAAATTCAGTCCCACGTAATAGGGGATGAGCCTATTGCCGTCTTCCGAGCACTATCGTTGACTCAAGCCATTCATATGAGGCTGAGTCTGGGCTGTATATATATCTGTCAGATGTTTTATGACATGCGTGCTGCCAACCAATTGCCACTTGTCTAGGAGGCGAGATCAAGGTAATTACGCACTGGGTACAAGTACATAGAACATAGGTACTAGAAGAGAGCACTCTCGTCTGAGTAAAATTCCACATCGAATTCGTAAATTACAGAATAGCATGTCTACTTTACGTGGTACTCAATACTCAATACTCAATACATTTATTGCGTTCCATAATGTAGTACAGTTGTTCAGGTTAAAATTATTGTTACAATTATGGACCCTGTCGGGCACAGCACAATGTTTGGAGAGAGGAAGAGTTTGTCATACACAATATGTTCACTCTTAATTACAGTTTTTTAATATAATTGTAGGAGGTAAGACACGGCGGTATTTCCGCCCAATTGAGTAGTCCGACTGAGGAAGTACCTCCGTCCTACAGAATACCGCGGTTATAATAACTTGGTGTTGTGTTCCCAGTGGTGAGTAGAGTAGCCAGAGCTCATTGGAGAATTTGTGCTGTCAGTGGGATGACTAAAGACTCGTCCTGTTTTGTCCTCTACATTGACGGAACAGAAACTCTGTGCTTACAGGGTTGGCAGTGCGAGTGTGGCTTCTCTGGTGTTACAAACGTCCATAGGCCACGGTAACCAATTTCCATCAAGTGGGCCGTGTGTTTGTCTGCCACCTAAGTGGTATAAAAAATATACTTATATTACATTCAAATGACTCTTGAATGTTTTTGTCGGTTCGAGCCAAAAAGAAAAGGATAAAAATGTAATGTAAATGTCAATTTAGAATGGTAATGTCAAGTAATACATACACAATTCGAAAATCCATAATAAGTACGCAGAGATAACATACCGCTGATACAAGTACTAACCTAATTAAAAACTTCATTATAATGCTATTCATTTGTAACATTTTTTGTGACGTTCAATTTTGTATTCAATTCTTATGGCATTATGTAACAGTTCTACTTGAATCAGCAGGTAGGTCTGACCATGCCGATCAACTGGAGATGGAGACCTCTTGGATATTCGAAATTATTCTAAAACTTGCTTTGGCACAAAACCACTGTATATACTTGTTTTATTGTGCGTATTGTGTATGAATAGAATTTTTAATATATTTATCGTATTCATATTATTCTAAGATCAGTTTTGATGATCTATATGATAATGTGGGTGTGGTGTGGTGAATGGCTGTTATTACGTAAGTAAGGGGGGGGGGGGGTGGGTTACATTGCTTATTTTTGATTACATGGGGTGGTCTAAATAATGATTATTTAATATAGCATGTATTACCCATACATTACCCTGAAAAACAAACATGAAAATAAATATGCAAAGTAAAACTCTTACCTCCCCCCCCCCCCCATGCTTACGTAAACATCCACACATTACAACCCATCCAATGTTTACGTAAGCATGGGGGGGAGGGGTGTGGGAGTTTTACTTACTTTTGCTGACAAGCTGGAGGAGAGGTTAAATATTTGTAATAAATCTGATTACGTAATCCATGAACGACCCCTTATGGTAATAATCAAATAATACTCAAGGGATACTAAACCTATTTTTCTGAATACTTATTCACAACACATTAATTTGACCTAAAATAAAAAGAAAAAATAAGTATAAGTATCTAGTTATTTATGAAGTTGTATGTACCTCATGCATTGAAATACATTATAATACATAACATAACATAAACTCACGCCTATATCCCCGAAGGGGTAGGCAGAGGTGCTAGCACCCACATTTCGCCAGTTTATGTTTAGGTCCCAATGTAATAGGTGGCGAAGCCTATTGCCATTAACCGGGCACTTATAAACCTGCGATAAATACACACATAACTTCGAAAAGCATCGAAAAGTCATAGGTGTGTACCATGGTAAAACCTGGGATCGAACCCGAAACCTCGTCTCAGCAGTCCATGACATAGCAGGATAACCGCGGTAGCCTAGTGGTATGGGTAAATACTTGTAGACCAGAATAAATACTTAAGTAATTGTAGACAATTGTTTTCTAAGCCATTTCAAGAAATACATTTATTTTTCTTTTGGTAGCTACCTAGCTGAGGCATGTAAATGGGGTTTTTGTTTAACCCTAGTAAATGGCTAGGGTAAAACAAAAACCGATTACAGTAGGTACTAGATTTAAAAATGCATTAGGTTTTGAAGAGGCCATAGGCGAGATATAGTCCTCAATTCTATTAAAGCAAACCCACTGTCATACCACAGACTACCTAAAATGGTTCGGCCGGGGTGCGAGGGATATGCCTGTCAACCTCACCTTCGGCAACCAAAACGACCCACAGGCGGCGTGCGTTTTAGTTTCTTCGAGTCCGACATAACCTCGCTCACCGGCTCCGGTGTAGAGATATCCGGAGGGATTTTGCGCACGTAAAAAAAAAAGACTGCCTAAAATGGCATTAAATTTTGAACTGTATTTCTATGCGCTTAAAGTCGAAAAATAAATGAATAGAGTTTTATTACACTTGTCATTCGCTCTGCGAAAAGCCTTTCTTGGTATTTGGACTTTAGAATCATTGCCTTAAAATCTAAAATTAAATGGATTTTTAGCATTGGTTTTGTTTTAGGAGAATTTAGGCCCTGTAAAAAAGACTAACGTATTGATTGATTGATTCATTCGTTCAATATTACTTATCCAGTCATTGAGGTCAGCTTACAAACTGAGGTAAGAGCATAAACTAAAAATATTACCTTAAATAATACCTACATAAATTACTACCTATGATTCATAGTCTTATATTACTAATACTTGGGAAGGGTAGGCGCTGGGGCAGTCGGGGAGGCCAGGAGAGAGTCGTCGGGAGAAGCGAAGGCTGCTTCCCTCATCGACGAAGCGTTCCTGATGCTGGCACGGCGCTTCTCCTTTATCGCATGAGCGAGGAAGAAGGTGCAGAAGATACCCGTGCTCTGTAACAAAAGAAAAGGAATTTAAGTTAGATCTACTATTGTATATACTATATAAGGTGACAGTTTACATTGCCGCGTGGTTTCTGGCAGAGTAGAATTAGGGCCGACACCGCATGGGAAGAGATGCGGTTCTCTTCCCATGCGGTGTCGTACAAGGCGACTAAAGGATAGGGCTGTTTAACATCAGACAGATATATATACAGCCTTGACTCAGCCTCAGATGCATGGCTCGAGTCAACAATAGTGCCCGGGATACAGCAATAGGCTCACCCCATATTACGTGGGACCGAATACAATTATTGGTGAAATGTGGGTGTTAATTCTCCTCTGCCTAACCCTGCAGGGATAAACGCGTGATTATATGTATGTATGTATGTATGTATGTATGTATGTATGTATGTATGTATGTATGTATGTATGTACGTATGTATGTATGTATCTAAGGTGACCGTTTCATGTGCTGTCAAGGAATTTCTTAAACACTATTTCGTAGAGCGTATGAGAGTGCTGGAAGCCCTGCTTTTTTTCTTAGCTCACGGTTCCCTTCTTCATCCCCACGTTTGTAGGTAGTTGCTTGGTCCAGTTGCCTATAGACGTAGGGAAGAGTATGTCATTGACCTGCTTTGAATGTACTAATTTGAATAGTACCAGTTGGAAGCGTATCAAAATTATCCCCTAGGAAAAAAGTCGGTGCGATTCAAAATTGAATGGATTGGAGATAGTCTATTCTCCTATGCGCTAGTAGGTACCATGTCATCTATAAGATAATACTATCACAGAATACAATTTACTGGTTTACTACTTAGCGGTACGCAAATAGATCCTAATTTATTTATGAATTAACTCTTCGTCTTATTTATAAAATGGACATATTTTATTTAGGTCACAGGGAGATAATACAGTTAATTATCACTCAATCAACAATTATTAAGAATTGATAAATGCGCACGTCAATGCGTGATAGATATAAAACAAAAGGTTTTTTTTATCTTTCTCACTCTCGGTTGAGCACGTTTTATTTATAAACGATAAATAAAATAGGAGGAAGTAGGACACGACGGTATTTCCGTCCAATTGAGCAGTCCGACTGGGGAAGTACCTCCGCCCTACAGAATACCGTGCCCATAATAACCTCGTTTTGTGTTCCCGGCGGTGAGTAGGGTAGAGCTCTCTGGCGAGTTTCTGTGCTGTCAGTGGGAAGACCAAAAGCTTGTTCTGCTTTGTCTTTTACACTGACGGCACAGAAACTCTGTGCCTACAGGGTTGACAGAGCGAGTGCGACCCCCTTGGTGTTGCACACGTCCATAGGCCACGGTAACCACTTTCCATCAGGTGGGCCGTGTGCTTGTCTGTCAACCAAGTGGTATAAAAAAAAATTAAATCAGTGATTTTCATATTTTTTTTTTTATACCACTAAGTTGGCAGACAAGCACACGGCCCACCCGATGGGAAGCGGTTACCGTGGCCTATGGACGTATGCAACACCAGGGGTGTCACACTCGTGCTGCAGACCATGAAGAAACCTTCTGATGCCCCTCTTGAAGAACCCCATATTGTAGGCGCTTGGGAAAACCGCTGCATCATATTATCATCGGCCATCCTGACGTTCATATATTTAAAAAAGGAATTGATTGAACTGTACCTAAGTAGTTCAACTGTACCATCTGCCTTCCAATATTTAATTAGTATTTTTCCGGGAGCTCGAGGAATATCTACGAAGAGAGTAAAGAAGATTTTGAAGCCCGCATTCCGTAACAACGCACAGTTATGAATTGACTCACAATAATATTAGTCCTGATCATCTAGAATATAATCTGTCATCAGACTCATAGATCTCAATCAATCAATCAAGGCTATTGCAGTGGTCTCTCCCAATGTTGGGAGGCTTCAACGACGCTGGCCAGACATGTTGGCACAAGGTTTTATTTCAAGTTTTCATTCCCTCGCAGTGATATCGTCTGCATATTCTCCGTCGCCTTACGGATCATCAGACCTACTTAGTTATAGATCTAGATTCAGGATTGAGCATCGTTCTAGAACACGAGTTCAATGTGTCCAATTAATTTTTCTTTATTTATTAACAGTACTTTTATCGTAAGACATTTTTTTATACTATTTAGATGGCAGACAAGCATATGGCTCGTGACCTCTGGACGCGTGCAAAACCAAGAAAGTCACACTCGCGTTGCCAACCCTTTTTTTTTACGTGCTCAAAATCCCCACGGATGCCTCCCCACCGGAGCCGGCGAAGGAGGTTATGTCGGACTCGAACCGACTGAAACGCACGACGCCTGTGGGTCGCTTTGGTTGCCGAAGGTGAGGTTGACAGGCATATCCCTCGCACCCTGGCCGACCCAGGGCCATCTCTCACGATCTGGCCCTCTTCTCGGATGTGGGGACTACAGAGTCCCCAACTCGTCCCCGGAAACATTGAGAGTTTCTCTGCCATCAGTGTAAAAGACAAAGTAGGAGCAGCTTTTGGTCTGACAGCACAAAAACCCTCCAGTGAGCTCTGGCTACCCTACTCACCCTTCACGTCAGTCGTATTATAACAAATTACATTATTTAAAACATTTTACAACTAACCTTAACTTAAGTACAATCATTTTACAAACTACAGTCGAAGTACAAGACAGTCTAATAAATTCTAAAGCTTTTAGACACGAATCTTCTTCTTCTGAGCCTTCTGCTGTTATATGAAGAATCTTCAGTCTACAAATAATGTAACTTTATTTGGGTATAAGTAAAGTATAGATAAATTTCTATTCTCTACAATATTGTACAATTTTTCCACACAATGGTATCTAGACCCATGATAAGCATAGCTTAACTAGCATGTGTTATGGATTCCAGAATGAGGATAAACATACTTAGATACTTTTTTTTTTTGTAAATAAATACAAATTTTACATAGAAACACCCAGACCAATGCAAATATACATATTCTTGCATATACATATTTGCACTGAGCGGGAATCGAGCCCGTGCCCCCTGCGTAGCAGTCGAACGTCCTACCGCTACGCCACAGAGGCCGTCTTTTTAAATTATTTTTTAATTTCAATTATTAATTCTCATTTATTTAACTAGATAACTTTTGACTTTCAGACAACCCTGTGTCTTAACCAAACTTTAGAGTTTGGACTATGAATTAATATGAAATAATTGAATTTTGGAACAAACAAGCCTTGTCAGGTACGTGGTGCGTACACTATAAATACTTATTCTTATAGGTACTTATATAATTTGTGACGAAGGCTTTCGTGTGAAGACGAGTATGAGTTGAGTACACCACCCACGGCTTAATTAACACAATAAGTGCTAATGGATGTAGGGACATTGTAGCGAACATAATTAAATTTCCCTAGGATTTAAGTTAAGTAAGTGTAAGCACAGTTGCTCAAACAGTTTCACTTAGGGAATAATAATGGCGTAGGATAGATAACAGTAGGTTGACGTATAAAGGCGTTAAATTAAATAAATGATACATTTTAAAAGAAAAAATGGCTGCGTGGTCCCCGACAGAGTAGAATTTGGGCCACCCCATCTCTTCCCATGCAGTACCAGCTTTAGATGCATTGCTCGAGTCAACAATAGTGCCCGGATGACGACAATAGGCTCACCTCCTATTACGTGGGACTGAATTCAATTATTGGTGAAATGTGGGTGTCAATTCACCTCTGGGGATAAATGTGTGATTATATGTACTTATGTATGTAATAGAAAAATTCATGATCTTTTCTCTAGGGGACATATAGGGAGACACGTGGCCGAAGCCAATCCATTCACGTGTTTTTTTCATACACCTAAGTGGTATAAAAAACATTCCCAATCGTTACAGCAAGTTTGTCACTTAACTTCCCATTATTAGTAATAAGTCTTTTATCAAACATGAAATCAAAAACGCAACATTGTCAAAAATGTAGTATCACAGATTTCAGTCCAGTCACAATATTGCATCAATAATAAATTATGGAGATAAATGAAATTTTACGAATGTCAGATTCTAATAGGAGTCAAATTTAATGGTCATATCTAAATTTCAAATCAAATCAAATCAAATCATTTATTTGCATAATACAGGTATTGGGATGGTACGGTTATATGTGCATAGGTGCGCTGTACTATTACCTCTTAGTACAAGGTGTGCAAATATTTACATGCACTATGACAATTTTGGCATTCTTATTGATAAGAGAGAGTAATAATTAGGTAATAATAATGAGAATTAATAAATATAAAATTTAGTCACGTCAATATTAACAATGTCAAAATAATAAGGTTAAAAATGAATAATGTCAAAATTAACAATGTCAACTAGATAAATTAAGAAGGATAATCACAATGTCACGTGTACCTACGAATCAATGGAAAGTAAAAAGAAGTAATTAAATAACAAATTGTAATTAAATATTTTGAACTAATAGATTATAATTCATCTTGGAGGAAGCTCTTTACATCATAGTAACACTTATCATTCAGTAGTTTTTTTAGATTCTGTTTAAAAGTAGGTACATTTGACTCTTTGATAGTTTTTGGCAGTTTATTATATATTTTAGGAGCCATGGCGAAGACACTGTCATGCATTTCTGTATATTTTTTTTTATACAACTTAGGTGACAGATAAGCACACCTGATGGAAAGTGGTTACCATGACCTAAGAACGTGTGTAACACCAATGGAGTCACATTCGTGCTGTCACATTTCTGTGCCTTCAGTGCAGAACACAAATCAGGATAAACTTTTGGTCTTCCCACTGTCAGCGGTTATTATAGCCGTGGTATTCTGTAGGGTGACTTCCCCAGTCGGACTGCTCAATTGGAACGGAAATACCGTCGTGTCCTACCTCTTACTGTATATTATGTATAATTAACGTGCAATTATTATAACTATTTCTATATTATAGTTATTTTACGAAGCCCCTGACTTAGCAAGTGCTAAAGCAATAGTTCAATCAAAAGTACTGTTTAAGATTTAAAATCTGATTTTCTATAAACTAAAGCGAGAACTTTAATCAAAATACTTAATACCTGAGTGTTACAATTGTGTACCTACATTGTTATAATCATTTTCATTACAAATTGAAAAATTCCTTTGATAAGCATAATACTTAATAAAAGAAAAATGCGTAAGCATTAGCTGATTGCTACATAAAAATACTCAAATATCTTTTTCAAACCTATTTACATTCCTACGTAAATAAGTAAGCAAATAGATTTAATCTCTTTGGGAAATTAATGAATAAATCGATTTGTCTATTTACAGTGATAAATGGGTCTTAATGGGGTCAGTTTACTTAGAATTAGAAGACATTCTCGTAGATTAATCTTTCTTAAGGCGGAGTACAAAACAAAATCAGAGTGTACTTAAAATACAAAGTTTAATATAACGCTCAATTGTGAAAGTCTGATAATGTTTTCTGAACAGATGGAAACGTAATAAAACGTGTGACAAGCAAATTTGAACCTTATTCGGTGTAACGTTGATATGAACGACTGTCCTGATATTGCAGTTGATCCCCACACACATAAATCATTATTTATGTTTCAACTAGCTGACAAGTTCAGGCTTCGCACGGGAAAAAATTAGAATAAATCCTAGAACTGACAAAGTATCATGTCAATCGGATAAACCGAACGAAACTGTTTCCAAGATTTATGGATATTAGCAGATATTGCCATAGCGCTAATATTGTTTTTATAGAAAGAAGGAGATCTTTATTTGCAGAAAACAATTTTTTTTAAGTGCGAAATATCCCCACGGATATTTCGCACCGCCACCTGCGCCGTCCGGTGAAGAAGTTATGTCGGACTCGAACCGACAAAAACGCACGGCGTCTGTGGGTCGTTTTTGGTTGCCGAAGGTGAGGTTGACAAGCATATCCCTCGCAGGATACATTGTTTGACAATGGTAATAGGTTGACCTATTTTGCTTAGTACCGCATGTTTCAGTTTCCGGTGTGCAAATGTTATATTAAACATAATATTTTGTAGTAGGTTTGAATGCGATATAAACAAAGAAAGAAGCAATTTAAAGCTTAGTCTTCAGCAATTTAGAGCCCGCTCCACTATTTTGTTCCCAAGGGCTCCCCTTTTTTTTTTTTTTTTACGTGCGCAAAATCCCCACTGATACCTCCCCACCGGAGCCGGTGGAGGAGGATATGTCGGACTCGAACCGACTAAAACGTACGCCGCCTGTGGGTCGCTTTGGTTGCCGAAGGTGAGGTTGACAGGCATATCCCTCGCACCCCGGCCGCCTAAGGGCTCCCCTTAGGAATAACATAGTGGAGCGAATATATATAACGGAAATAAAACACGTGAACGTGAAAAGTACAAACAAATTTAATAAAAATTTGAATTATCTAGTAAGTTAACTATCCAAATCGATGTAGGTTGGAAAAAGGGAATGTTCAGACGGGACTTGAACCGGCCACCAGTCCCTTACAGGGGCCATGCTTGACCACTGAGCTACTGAGTCATGCTTCGAGCATTCAAAATTCTCCTGTCGCCCCAAGATCTTCTTCTTCACCCTAGCGTTAATCCCAGTCGCATCAGAAGCCTTCACGGCGGAATCTGGGGTACACTTAACCAGTCTAACTGCGAATTTGGTTGAACTTCAATATGTTCAGAAGCTACTGTCATCTGACCTCCTCAAACCAAAGGCGATATCGAAGCATTGCAGTTGGAGCAGTTGCTGTAATTTTCGGGACTCCAACTACATGTAAAAACTGCCATAGATGTTCGTATGGCAACTGGGAACGACGGAGAACGTGCTCTCCGAGGCACAACCAGACCAATGCAAATACCCATATTGCATGCAAATATTTGCACTGAGCGGGTGTCCCAGCCCAAGATGGTTGTTTAGGAGAATTTCAAACGCTTAACGTGTGCCTTAGTAGCTCAGTGATCAGATCATACCCCTGCAAAAGATTAGTCGAGGGTTCAAGTCCCGTCTCTTCACTTTTTCCTTTCTAAATCGATAGAAATACATTTTTTTTATACCACTTAGGTAGCAGATAAGTACGCGGCCCACCTGATGGAAAGTGGTTATCGTGGCCTATGGACGTGTGTAACACCAAAAGAGTCACACTCGCGCTGCCAACCATAAAAGCATAGCGTTTCTGTGCCATCAGTGTAGAAGACAAAGCAGGACAACACCTTACGACATTACATCTCAACTAACAACATGTTTATCTAATACCACAATTTATATATATTCTGTTATTATATGTTAATCTAATTCTCATAATCTTAGTTCTGATTGTATTCCAATTCTGTTTTGAATACCCAAGCATGCAAATGTAATTTAATGAAAGAAGAATTAAATAGAGCCTAACCGAATATTTGCATGCCATTGAATGGTAGATGTGCTGAACTGTATCTAATCTTACTTAACACCATGTATGACCACATTTCTGCAAATAAATGAATTTTGATTTTTGATTTTGATTATATTATGCTCAATGCTGGATCTCTCCTTTGCAATGCATTTTAAAAGCGTACGAACAGCTGTCATGTATTACGAGGTTAATTTCCTCGACACTCGACAGTCGGTAGTCGGTATCGCAATTGTATGACACCCACGGGACTGTGGCAAGTGGCGAACGACCTAATGAGTTAAACCGGAGCTGCGAGGGGCAGGATGACAGCTGATTGAGTTTCAAATAGATTGATCTTGTTTTAACCTCTCTATAAAGTTCCTCTATGGAGTTGTTATTTTGAAATTAGACTGTTCTTGGTTTTGTCTGATTCGTCAGGATAGATTTCGTGATATTTGGTGTTCTTAGGCAAATATCTGTTGTGAATTAGTGGATTACTGCTCTATTCATGTTATCATTATCGAAAATTGTTGCGTTTTTCACCAAAAATAGTAAATTTGCCGCTAAAATGTAGTCTCAACCTCTCTTCTTTAACATACAAAGCCTGACGTCCCCGGCCAGGTTACATCGGCTGTGTTCATGGGCTGACTGGCTCAGTGGTGCACGCCCGCCGTCTTCAAGTCCGTAAGGTAATAGGTTCTTTATTATACCTACGCGATTCCACTGGTAATAATCGATATGTATTTGGCGGTATATTTACCACATTTGGCAGCAGATTTACCATTTCAGATGTACCAACCTTTGATGAGAAAATATGAATTTTGATGCCAAAATAATATATATTTCCTTATAAAATCTACGCCTACAAAGTTACAATAATGTCTGGAAAACCAACCAAGCTCTCAACTGCAACATTACTTATATAAAATAGCAAAGATTATGATGTGTTGTGTAAAAAATATATTCCATTGTTTGAGCGTTTTTATGGCTTTTTATAGCTATTTTTTCCGCCATAACTGAATACAAAGGCGCGAATAGGTTGGATTTCGTTACGCTAGCGAGCGTTGAGGTGGCTAACCGCATATTGAGCCTATTCTATAAGATACGTAGTTAAAGGACACTAGTCTTTTGTCCGCGGCTTCGCTCACGTGATATTTTGATACCGTTCCCGTAAGTCATGGAAACCCATTCCTAAGAATAAAAAAGTTGCATAATTAACTAAACGAGCGCGGCGAGCGAGAGTCTCTGTTTCGACAAATTTAATCCGTGTGTCTGTTTGTTTGTCAGAAGGCGCATTTCTAAACCGATTTTCACCAAACTTGGCGCACATGTTCTTTGATTTAAAACTGAACTTTTGTCGAGAGCTTTTTTTGATAGGAGGGAAAATGAGGACGAAAATGGGGGAAGTTTGCTGCCGCGTTATTTATGAACGGATCTTGATGATTTTTGGCTGAAACCTCAAGGACACGATCTCTCACTGGTTATTGTGAAAAAAAATCATCCTTCGTAAAGTGAACTTCGTTATAAAAAAAGATGAGAAAAAAAGGAAGGACGTATGCTGTGGCATTTTTTAAGAACGGAGCGATAGCGAGCGAGAGAAAATAATGATATCTTTTAGGTGACACATCCAGTACTGTTTAAAATAAGAAGATACGTATCGTTTTTTTATTTTCATACCAGATAGGGGTAGGTACCAGAAAAATATGGTGAAGGACGCTCGCGAAGTGTACTGCGCACAGAACTACTAATAATATATGTATATGTTTCAGTGCGATCCGTTTAGCCGTTAGGGCGTGATTGAATAACAAACATCCAAACATCTTTCTTTTATATACCACTTCGGCAGACAAGCACACGGCCCACCTGATGGAACTTTCCATCAGGTGGGCCGTGTGCTTGTCTTCACAAATTTTCATATTTATAATATTAGCAGGAGAGGACGGCTATGTGATTCATAAATGCTGTAAATATGACTTCCCAGCGCATGATGGCAGGCTGTAAGTGAAGTCTATAGAACGAAGATCACTATTATAGATGCTATTAAAAAATTATGCTAAAATTGCAATTTTCTGTGTGAGGAAAACTATTATACCTTACTTATACCAGGGGTAGAACGACCTCCGCCCCCCATGAGCGTCAGCCTGGGGGTGACAGGTGGAGCCGCCTGTCACCCTGGCAGAAGCAGGCCGTGGCGGTGGCGCGCCTGGCGCGCCTCCCCGTTTTCGGGGACGAGTTGGGGACGCTGTAGTCCCCACACCCGAGAAGAGGGCCAGATCGTGAGAGATGGCCCTGGGTCGGCCGGGGTGCGAGGGATATGCCTGTCAACCTCACCTTTGGCAACCAAAGCGACCCACAGGCGGCGTGCGTTTTAGTCGGTTCGAGTCCGACATAACCTCCTTCGCCGGCTCCGGAGGGGAGGTACCCGTGGGGATTCCGCGCACGAAAAAAAAAAAAAAGGGGTAGAACCATGCCCTTCACGGTCATGAAACCTTTTGCGATGACATGTGTAGAGAAAAATGTGAGAATATATTTGAATAAAAAAAAATACATTTTCAGCTCTATGTATGTATATATGTATTATGAGTTTATGTATTGCAATTAACAATCTAAGGTATTGTGTGTAAGCCTAATAAGTAGCTATAGGTAGTATTTACTTATTTTATAGTTTGAACCTGTACCATAGAATTATTTATTCTGTACTACGTACCCGTGCCACAGAATTATTTATTCTGTACTACGTACCTGTGCCACAGAATTATTTATTCTGTACTACGTACCTGTGCCACAGAATTATTTATTCTGTACTACGTACCTGTGCCACAGAATTATTTATTCTGTACTACGTTCCTGAACCATAGAATTATTTATTTATTATTTATTTTTTTATACCACTTAGGTGGCAGACAAGCGCACGGGCCACCTGATGAAAAGTGGTTACCGTTAGCCCTGTGTTAGCCCGTTAGTTCTGTGCTACAGACCTATACCAAAAAGAACCACATAAGCGAAGCAAACAGGCTCAAAGGTGTCCGAAACAGAGGCCGTGCGGATGTTTTTGTGACAGGGTCCATACTAGGAGATCAATATAAACAACATAGGTGCAAATTCTACTTCATCAGCACATTCTTAAAAAATTAACAATGTTTCTCATTGTCACATTACAGATTAAATATTTGAAACTATTTATTTAACAGTTGCCGCGTGGTTTCCGGCAGAGTATAATTAGGGCCACCCCATCTCTACCCATGCGGTGTCCTATAAGGCGACTAAGGGATAGGGCTGTTTAACATCAGACAGATATATACAGTCCAGACTCAGCCTCAGATGCAAGACTCAAGTCAACAACAGTGCCCGGAATTCGGCAATACGCTCATTACGTGGGACCGAATACAATTATTGATGAAATGTGGGTGTTAATTCACCTCTGCCTAACCCTCCAGGGATAAAGGCGTGATTATATGTTATTTAACGACTGTCGTCTCACTGAACAACTAAACATCCTGATACAGACGTAATGATCCGTAGGGGAAGTACGTACTACAAGGAAGTTGCGTCACTGTGAAGAATTTTAAGAGCAGTGACATTGTTTATGGCGCGCTGAGCTTGATTAGTCAACCATGTTCAGCGGCTTGAGATTTATAAGTACTTAGGAGGAAGGGCATAATGGATTTTTAACTGACTCAAATAACAAGAGGTTCTCAATTAGTCTGTAATACCTACTTAGGTAATTGATTGTAATTATTTTGGCGTTTGATCAAAAGTTCATTGGCACCTGTTCGAAATTTAACTTTCAAGGTACATCAGAGAATTTTTGCATAATCAAATGTGAGTTTATAATTTTGACATTGTTTATTTATTGACATTCGAAATATTGTAATATTGTTTACCAAATTCCATAGATTGATGACTGTAAGAACTGATAACACTTCTTGTATCTAATATTGATAACTAATAAAATTTGCATGCTGCAAATTGCAGCTAAGCATGCTGTGCATTAACATAATATTGTAAGATCCATGTTACCATGTTTAAAGGCAAATAAATTATTCTCATTCTATTCTATTTATTTTTATTTAATTCTTTATTGCACCACACACAGTACAGATCATAAATAAAAACATTTCAAAGAAAATGTACATAAATATATATAATATATATACGAAGAAAAGTGCATCGCGGTATTATTTTAATTGATGACATGTGAATTCGAGTTTTTATGTTTAAAAGAGTAGGAAAGCGGCATATTATAGTGAATTGTGAATTGTTCGTGTTGGTTCCAAATCCCCCTATAAACTTATACTTAGTAAAGTCTCCGACACTTTATTGAGTCATCATCAATCATCATTGATCGCCATTATAAACATCATCAACTCACCATCGTCATCATTATCAACAATCATTCAAATAAAGATAGGAGGTCAGGTAAGGTTGCACTCCCACATACACAAGGTGGAGGCGAAGGCACTTTTACTTTACGTGTGCAAATTTTTTGTCCACAATAACACGGTTTAACACATGGGGACAGATGGCGCTGTGCGTCACGATAACATCGACTCCGTATAAATATTTAAAATACAATTAATATATTGCGGTATTTTCTCCAAAAACAATAAAAAAGTATATAAATAGGCATAAAGTGACAGTGCAAGTGTTATCCAGTCTAACAAATTCATCTAAAAGTAAAATCTCATAGTGCTCATAAGGTGTAGTGAATTTGAACAAAACTAAATTGAAACTAGAAGATAAATGAACAATTTGGAAATAAAAAGTACCCATGCAAGTTAAGAATCAAAACAAGTGATCTCAGTCTAGAATTATAAGTGATTGATTATAAACCATTTCAATGAAATAAAAGTGCAGATCATCGTCCATAATATAAGGCTGACATTTTTGCAGCATGACTCATACTGGTGAAATTTTATAAATTTTTAAGACTATGCCGTATGTACTGAACATAAAATTCGATTCAAAAGTTGAAGTCACCGTGGCTCAGTAATACTAGCGATCGGATGCGGGCACGTGAGCTCTCGGATCGATTCCAGTGATACCCATCTCTTTTTGCGCTTTATTATGTTGTTTTTGTACAATTAGAATTGCTGTTTTGCTGTTTTGCTTTTTGAAAGTCATTTTGTTTATATAAATATTGTTTCTGAATAGAACACAATGGATTCTCAAAACATTACGCTGAGAAGACATAAGACTGCTATGAATGACACACTAAACTTGTCATTTATATCGAGCCATTCCGATTATTTATCGAAGAGTCTACCAGATTTATCGTCGGGATGCCTAAATAACGAGGAGGTCGAAGAACTTAGGAAGGTAAATGATGTGTTACGTGAACAATTACAAACGGCACACACAGAAATTGAAAACTTGATTTTGGAAAATACTTCTTTGAAAAAATTATCTACTGAGCAGGAGAGTATTATTAAAAAGCTGAAAACTATTTGTGTAGAACCAATACATAGTGCAAGAAAAAGTTCGCAAAAGAAAAGAAGTACGCCATTACAGAAAATAAGGAGGGAAAATTTAAACGACAGTAGCATTGGACTAGGTTTAAAACCGGATGCAGAGTCTATCACGAATAATTCAATAGCATTCACACAGCAGCCGTCTTCAAATATTGGCAACGGGACGACGCATTACTCAACTAAAACAAAAGATGGCGTCATAAGCGCGCGAAGTGTGCGCTCGCGACTGATGCTTCCTATGAGTTCAACTGATCACCACAAAAAATCAACAGATGGCGCTAAAACAACGCCTGAACCTACAAGAGTCAACAAGCGTCATCCCAATATACTGATAGTGGGTGGACAACAGTGCAGTGGATTGGCGTCGGCGCTTATGTATTCTAGACAAAATCGAGGATACGGCCGGTATAACATTACATCCATCACAAAGCCATATGCAAAATCAGAAGAATTTATACAAACTTGTTGTCAATTAGAAGATGTACCTGATAATTTTTTAATATTATGTATAGGCGAAAATGATACTAATCCAATCAAATGCATGATTAATCTGACTACCATTTTAAATTATTTTAAGAAAGCCAATGTACTTTTATTAAAGGTAAACAAAAATAGATATTTAAATGAAGTAATGTTAAATAACTCAATTAAAAATATCTGTAGAAACTTTGAAAATTGTACGTTTATAGATTTGACATTTACAAATCATTTTACTAAAAATCAGTTCATTATTCACTATTGTACTATAATTAATTCTACAGTTGACACACATTATTATGCAAGAAATTTCCTGACATTTCGAAATATTAAAAAGACCTTGTGTACAAATAATCTTAAACAATCCGGTATTAAAAAAGGCACAATCCCATATTATTTTCCGATAGTGAAACCGAAGCATATTCGTTCTTGTGATACAGATACCAGTAAAGACCAGTTGAATTCAACTTTTTTTCGTTAATAACGATCAAGTCAATACCAGTGTTAGTACATTGACATTATTGCATCAGAATATAGCGGGCTTATTAAATAAGGAGGATCAGCTAGAGATATGTCTGAATGGATTTGCAACAAATAAAAAGCCAATACACATAATATGTTTAACCGAATCGTTTGTACGGTCGGGTGATGAGTGTAACGTACATATTAGCAACTTTAAGTTGGTGAGTGCTTTTTGCAGACAAGATAAAGAGCGGGGGGGTGTATGCATCCTAGTCAGAAAGCATTTAGAATGTGAACCTATTAGTATTTGTAATGAGTTGGCTTTAGAAAAATCCTTCGAATGTTGTGGAATTAGAATACCTAAATTACAGTGCATTATTATCTGTATATATAGAATACCCAATTCAGATGCTAGTACACTTCTCGAAAGACTGGAAATATTACTTCACAAATTAAACCTTAAATCTAATACAAAACTAATTATAGCAGGTGACACTAATATAAACACATTGAAACATAGCACTTTTTCGGAAACTTTAATGAATCTGTTGTTAAATTACAATTTGTACCTACACATCAAGGAACCCACGCGCCAAAATAAGACATGTATTGACCACATAATAAGCAACATTCATGATGCGGAAGGGCACGTTCATAGGTTGTTTCTATCTGATCATGAAACTGGACAAACATTATCATTTCCAGCTGCAAGGGACCGGCAAACACCCACATATTGGTATGCATTAAGGAGAGATTTTAATAAGGAAAACGTTGAAAAATTTAAAACCTACATCTCCTCTTTATCATGGTCAGAGGTATATAATGAACCAACCTGCAACAGTGCATTCGATCAATTTCATGATATGTTTTCACTCCTGTACAATCTGTGCTTTCCCATAAATAAAATTAAAATAACAGAAAATAACACGGGTCCTAGGTGGTTAACAAAGGGAATAAAAGTATCAGCCATGACAAACAGAAAGTATAGATACCAGTATTATTTAAAAAAAAATGTAGAAAATAAGAATAAATACGACGAATATAACACATTATTTAGAAAATGTATAATTATATCTAAAAAAAGTCACTACAAAAAATACATAACAAATTCGCAAAATAAATGTAAAGCATCATGGAAAGTTATAAAAAACGATAGTGGTATAACGAGGCATGATATTGAAATGGTTGAGTGCAATGGAGAGGAAGTGCGAGATGCAACACAGATTGCGAATAAGTTCAACGATTACTTCTTATCTCTTGTTAATTCAACAAACATAAACAATCCAGACTACTCGTTGATAATTAAGACAGACCCAACTATATTTTTGCAACCCATAACGGAATTAGAAATAGTTAAAATCATAAAATCGCTCAAAAATACAAACGCAGTCGGTTATGATGGTATATCTACATTTATTTTAAAACAATGTGATATGGAGCTGGCAGAGGTCTTGTGTCATTTGGTCAATCAAACATTTATACAAGGTGTATTTCCCGAAAAATTAAAGATATCTACAGTGAGGCCCCTTCACAAGAAACACAGTAGATTGCAAATGAGTAATTATAGACCTATAACTCTGATTCCTGTGTTTTCAAAAATCTTTGAAAAAGCCATGTGTGTTCGAATCAATGACTTTTTGAAAAAATTCAACATCATAGTCCCAGAGCAAAATGGTTTTCAGGCTAACAAGTCAACCACACTGGCAGCTTTTAACTTGTTTAAGAACATTACTGAAAACATTGATAGGAAGAGACAAGTATCTGCTGTGTTCTTTGATATGAGTCGCGCATTTGATTTTGTAGATCACAAAATACTGATCAGCAAATGTGAACGATATGGGCTCAGGGGCAAGGCTCTCGAATGGATAAGTAGCTATCTCCAAAATCGTACACAATGTGTTGAGATAGACCGGGTTGACAATAAAAAATGCTTAAATGCCTTTAGATCACAGTTTGCGCCAAATACATCCGGCGTGCCCCAGGGAAGTGTTCTGGGTCCTCTACTCTTTCTTCTCTATATTAATGATATACCTAAAGTTATAAAAAATCACTGTACTTTATTCGCAGACGATATATCAGTTGTAGTGTCCGACGTCAGGGGTGAACCACAGCACATTTCTGATGTAAATACTGCAATAAGCGACGTAATGAATTGGCTAAATAAGAACAATCTGACCGCCAACATAGCTAAAACAAAAATTTTACAATTTGAGAATTACAAATCAAATAACAAACCACTAAAGATCACCTATCAGGGTACAGATATAGAGACAGCAGTTGATACTAAATTTTTAGGTATTACATTAGACAAACACTGTAATTGGCACTTGCATATAGATGGCTTATGTTCCAAAATAAATCGGTTCGTTTTTGCTTTAAGACGACTACGCAAAACAGTGAATTTAAAAACTGCAATGACTGCTTACCACGGCTATATACAATCAACTTTACGATACGGTTTATTGTTATGGGGTAACTCAAATCATATCTCAAAGGTCTTTATATGTCAAAAAAAATGTATTCGAGCTATGGCGAACATTGGGCCACTAGACTCGTGTAGACCAGCCTTTAAAAGTCTTAGGCTGCTGACGTTGACGTCACTATACGTTTTGGAAATTGGCATATTTGTAAGGAAGCATCCGGAGTTGTTTAAAAAGGCCAGTGAAGATAAGTTGTACAAATCTAGGGATACCACGAAACTTCTGCTGCCTAGCTGTAAAACTTCTCTCCATCAAAATAATTCACATTATATGACAGCCAAAATTTATAACCACATACCCAGACCCATTAGAGAGCTAACCTTCAACAAATTTAAGAAAGCACTAACTACCTGGCTGATTGAGAAGTGTTATTATAGTGTCAAGGAGTTTCTTGAGGATAAATGATGATTTTAATGTATGTCATTTTAATGTATTATGTGGGACTTATTGTATTGACTTTTAATGTATTATTGTATGTGTAATTATTAGTAGGTAGGTATTGTGTATTCTTTTATATAAAAAATAAATAAATTATACTTGCATGTATTCTTGACACTAAATATTGACATTTTTGGACATTTTATATGTATTCTATTTTTAATTTTTAATTTTATTACAATTGAATTGCCTACATCATCATCAATCGAATATGTAACATTTTCAATGGATTTTGCATGCAGAGAAACTGCGAAGCATGTCGGACCTTATTTGTTTTTGTAACACCATTGTAACATACCGTGTTTCGAGCAATAAATGATTTACTTACTTACTTACTTACTTACTATATTTACATGGATAAATATACAGACTTCATTGTTGTGATAGGAAATGTTTCCTTGTTCTTCTCCTGAAAGTATCCAGAATATTACTACTTTCAACTCTACGCCACTACGCCACAGATTTGTTCAATTTGTAGGTCGCAGTGATGGTGCAGAGCGCGAGCGCTTGGGTTACCGCCGGCTCCTTCTGTTCAGGGTCGGAGGAGACTTAAGTCCCTTCCATCCCGCATAGCCTGCAATGCGCATAGGCGATGTCTACGGAGGTCAATGACCTCCGTCCTCCATGAGCGTAGGCCTGGGGGTGACAGGCGGAGCCGCCTTTCACTAGCAGAAGCAGGCCGAGACGGCAGCGCGATTTGCCTTTTTCTAGAGAAAGATGGGGACGCCGTAGTCCCACACCCGATGGGGCCTTCTATAGCCCTGATTCAGTCGCAGTGCGCGAGGCTACCTCATCCCCGACAACTGATGGTCCAAGACGGCCGTGCGGTTTTAGTCGGTTCGAGCGCGACATAACCACCCCGCTGGCCCCGGAACGAGTTTCCGAGTAGATATCAGCACGTTAAAAAAAGTACCTACCTAATAACCTCGCCCGCACAGTGTCGTCGTTTAGTAGAAACTTATCACCTCAATAAAGTAGGAAATCCTAATATCTAGGTGCAAACAAATAACGTTTTCAAACAATAATACATCTGACATATTACGCGCTGCATCTTGTACCTCGCATTCATAGCAGTAATTGCGGCACGATCAGTTTAATAATTGATTTTATCTTTAACAGGTGTAGCAACGGCATGCATATTATGTACCTAATTAAATAATTCGCATAGAACAATAGACTAGACTAGAATAATCTATATATTATCTATATAGGAGGTAGGACACGACGGTATTCCTGTCCGAATTGAGCAGTCCGACTGGGGAAGTACCTCCACCCTACAGAATACCACGGCCATAATAACCTCGTGTTGTGTTCCCGGCGGTGAGTAAGGTAACCAGAGCTCACTTTCTGCTGTCAGTGTGAAGACCAAAGGATTGTCCTGATTTTGTGTTCTGCACTGAAGGCAAGGAAAATCTATGTTCTTACAGGGTGGGCAGCACGGATGTGACTCCACTGGTGTTACACACGTTCATAGGTCACGGTAACCACTTTCCATCAGGTGGGCCGTGTGCTTGTCTGCCACCTAAGATGTATAAAAAAATCTGTGGCGAACATTGATATACAAAAAACTCAAAAATGGGTTTTTGTATATCAATGGAGGTGAAGATACTGTAGGTTGAATATCAATAGACTAATTCAAGCTGTGGAATGACCTCCCTGCTGCGGTTTTCCCAAGCGCCTACAATATGGGGTCCTTCAAGAGGGGCATCAGAAGGTTTCTTCATGGTCGGCAGCACGAGTGTGACACCCCTGGTGTTGCATACGTCCATAGGCCACGGTAACCGCTTCCCATCAGGTGGGCCGTGTGCTTGTCTGCCAACTTAGTGGTATAAAAAAAAAATTGATAAAGATGTAAAGTTTTGTACATGGCATAAGTTCCCATGGGCCCCATGGGTTTCGGGAACTGTTTCAGAATACCAAGAGGGTGCAGCCACAGGTAACAAAACATAGGTATTAATAAATCTAAACAGTAAATCCATACTTTCATACTTATATTTTAAATGAAATAGTAACTCTGTCTGTAGATATGTTACGCTTTCACGCCTAAACCTCTGAACCGATTTTGATGAAATTTGGTATAGGGGTAGATTAGATATTAAAAAAGGACATCGGCTATGTTTAGTCGTGATAACCGGCATCCACGTGGGTGAAGCCGTGGGCAAAATCTAGTGTCTTATACCTATATAGCGGCCGCTCGCGACTTAGTACGCATGGACCCGTTTTACCTCCTTAGGGGTGGAATTTCGTGAACTCGGTTCGTAGCTGATGTCTAATTCGGTTCGCAGCTGATGTCTACTCCCTATTAGAAACCTACCTGGCAAATTTTCAGTTTGTAGGTGTCTTAGTTTCTGAAATTTCATATCAATTAGTGGTATTTATTTATTTAAACTTCATGCACACACGTACACAGGTGGCTTAATGCCACAGGCATTCTCTACCAGTCAACTCAATAGATGGTGCAGAGAATAATAAGATAGGTGCATTATGAATATATATGATTTCGCTTTTAAATATAGGACAAAGAAAACGAAACGATCGTTTATCAATTACGAAAAGAAAGATTCGACCGTTTATGCTTCGAAGAGCACATTAAGCTGTCAGTCCCAGTTGCTATATGGAGTACGTATATCTATGGTAGTACCCGTAGTGGGACCCTTAAAAGTCCGACGATTGATTGGTCTAACTACAGGCTTTCATTTTCTATAGTGGAAGTCAGAATGTTAGATCATTTCAGATGTCAGTCTTTTGTTTCTCAGTTTGTCCGCTCTGTAGTTAGACTGGATGATACGCGTCTAAAACTTTGAAATCAGGAACTTACCCAGACAATTATCATGTCTTTGTTAGTGATAAAGTAAGCTTATCTGTTTGAAAAACAAACCAGACAATCTTAAAGCAAATACACTATACTTGACACAGTTACACAATTTAACAAAGGTCTACTGAGATACTATGCGTACACAATCACGCCTCCTTCCAATAAAGGTAGGCAGAGCTATAATCTTAATTATGTATTATCCACAAACGACTTTTCGGCTTAGTAGTCTTTTGCCAACGCCGTGGACATGCCAAAATAAAAGTTGGGTTCTGTACTATTTACATAGAAAATTATTGATGTCTCACAGACATAATTATGTAAGCTTTGTACTGTAAGTATAACTCACTGTAATAAGTCTCACAGTCATATGTAAGCTTTGTACTGTAAGTATAACTCACTGTAACAAGTCTCACAGTCACATGTAAGCTTTGTACTGTAAGTATAACTCACTGTAACAAGTCTCACAGTCATTTGTATTATTTGTACTGTAAGTATAACTCACTGTAACAAGTCTCACAGTCAAATGTAAGCTTTGTACTGTAAGTATAACTCACTGTAACAAGTCTCACAGTCATATGTAAGCTTTGTACTGTAAGTATAACTGGCTGTAACAAGTCTCACAGTCATATGTAAGCTTTGTACTGTAAGTATAACTCACTGTAACACAGTCTCACAGTCATATGTATCATTTGTACTGGAAGTAAAAGTAATTGTAAGTACCTAAGTAAAACCACTGCTTTTCGTATCAGTCACCCCGCGACCATTGGTTGCTGAAAAGTAGTCGAAATGCCGGACTAAATCTAAAAATAATACCAAATAAATCGCGATGGAATCCGTTAAACAGTGATTTTATCAGACCGTATCACTGTAAGTACTGCAAAAAAGCAAAAAATCTATTGCAAGCTAGGAACAATTGAGTGCTTGATATTCATATGCACATGCGCGAGAAACAATAAATTGCTGGATATGTTTTACTTAACGTGATAAGAGTTAAGTAGTTGGTGAAATAGGTCGATGTGTTATAGATTGCACAATGAACACGCTGGTAGTATAGTGAGACTTGCTTTGTCGCGATAAGCACACAAGACCGACTCACACTTGACCGGTTGATAGTTAATTACAGGGGAAAAACTTAGTACTTTTATTTACTTTGGTCGGCATTTACATCAAGGTCGGTTTATATGCAAGACTACAGAATAGATAATGCAAGACTTATCTGTATAAGTAAAACTTCAACTTTTATTAGAGTGTCTTTTGTGGAAGTCCACCACAACTTCGCCAATGTCATGTGTCAGAAAGACAAACTGTCATTTGATAAACATAGGGATAACATAACGGAGCCAAAGAAAATTTAGAGAGCTCACATAAAATCTGATAAACATCAAACAAGACTCTTAAATACAAAAAACTTAATTTTATATTTTATTCTTTCAAGAATTATCCTTGTTTACTTACTATTGTTAATTTCTTAAAATGAAATCTTGTTTTCATGTTAAGTACCTCCGTGAACTGAAAGAGGGCACCACTGTCCCTTCACATAATATAAACTCACACCTATATCCCCGAAAGGGTAAGCAGAGGTGCTAGCACCCACATTTCGCCAGTTTATGTTTAGGTCCCAATGTAATAGATGGCGAGCCTATTGCCATTAACCGGGCACTTCTAAACCTGCGATAAATACACACATAACTTCGAAAAGCATCGAAAAGTCATTGGTGTGTGTCATGGTAAACCTGGGATCGAACCCGAGACCTCGTATCAGCAGTCCATTACCCATACCACTAGGCTATCGCGGTTATGTTACATACCGTCCCTTCAATCTTGTCAAATCCTGCTAAATTATCTTTGATTTTCAATAAAACAATATAATTTGTTTTAGACAATGACAACTGTAGTTCTGATTTCAGGGAATCGTTGGTTTTTCTACACCACAAAGAGCTCGTTCAGTATTTAGATTTGTAGGTAACATTACTCCTGCGGTTCTACAAACACTCGCGTTCTACATTTGAAATGTGTAATAACAACATGGCGGCTTAACGGACCCGTTATTTTTGTAACTACCGTATTTAGATTCGGCAGCGATAGCGTAATAGACCGTAACTGGCATTGGTCAGTGTCACACATTACCAAATTTAGAGGCTGAGCAAAAATGATGCCACTCTATATAAAAATTTAGGTTAATCCGGTTTTATAGTCCTTTGTCCGTAATAAACATTTATAATTGAATGTTTTTCTTCTATCAATCAAGTCTTCAATAGAAAAAATAAATTGACTTTTTAAAACCATTGATGAGACTTTCAGCTGATTTAATATGTTCTACCTATATTTTATATAATTACCAACAGTGATCTGATGTCTGTATCTGTACCAACTAAATAAAATAAAATAAAATAAAATAAAATAAAAAAACTATCCTTTCGGAAATGCTGGAATTTTTTTACGTTGGAATTTCGATTATCGATTTCAATGTTGTTTCGATGATCAGGCCGCTTCGGCACCTTCCACACCGGGCGAAGGTCAGGATAGACCACCAACATCACCTCGCCCTGGGCAACCGCATACTTCGCCAGAGTCCTCACGCTCTTGATACATCCACCGTGGCTATCTTTCAGGTCCCGCGTCACTCTGTAGTTGCTCGACGAGGCGCTTCGCTATGACTCTTTCTAAGAGTTTGCACACCTCGTCGAGCATCACAATGGACTGGTAGGCGGACAGCGAGTTGCTTGTGCCCCTTGAGACCCTGACACCCCTCGCCCGTGTGGGTGAACACCCTTCTCCATGGGTGTACCATAGATAAAGACGCTTCTGATTATTTTATATGATTATAGGCGTTATATGGCTTACCATTCCTTCAGAGATGTACAGGCGTAATATATTAAACAAATATTGAGTCTACTTACTTATCTACTTGTTATTTCCTTCGCACTATTGCGCTGTCAAAGCTATTTGTTTCTTCATAACATAAACCAGTGACGTGTTATGTAAATGTTTGGATTATTAAATGATTCAACGAAGGAGCAATAAAATAATTCCTTGAAGATACCTTTACGGTTACCGTTTTGCCGCTTTACAAATATTTACGTTTAACAACATACCTACACCTACATGGCTCACTGGAGAGTTTTTGTGCTGTCAATGGGATGACCAAAGGCTTGTCCTGCTTTGTCCTCTACACTGACAGCACAAAATCTCTGTTCTTACAGGTTCGGCAGCACGGATGTGACTCCACTGGTGTTACACACGTTCATAGGTCATGGTAACCACTTTCCATCAGGTGAGCCGTGTGCTTGTCTGCCACCTAAGTTGTATAAAAAAAAAAACATAGCCCAACAAGCTCCTTTGCAGCGGTTTCGCAGAGCGCAATCTTGTGATTTCGCACTGAATTTGCTTATCTTGGTTTTTATAAGAGCGAATGTCGTCTAGACCCTCAACCCTGAGAGAAAAGACTGTGCCATACCCCCTCTAAGTAGATATAAGGACTAGCAAGTGAGGTTGTTCTTGACCCCGATCGAATCTTGATAGGCTTATAGTACATTTAAACTCCGACCCCGAATGGAGAATACTCATCCGTTCATCAACCACAGTTCAGACTAGCAGGTAAAGTTGATTTTTGGCCAAAACGAATCTATTCAAATCCTACGAATAGTAAAATATCTGTAACCATTTACTATTTTGATTACAAATACCGCTCAAGGAAGTTATAATTCAAAATTAAACAAAACAATTCCAAAATGGCCGTTGCAATGAAACTTCCTCAATATTGGTCTTTAATGGAGGCACTTGTGTTCAATACCGACGTGCTAAGGTCACTCGATGATGCGATGCCTCGCACAAGGAGTCCTGACCTTACATTGTTGAGGCGTAATGCTTACCAATGAGTCAGGTATCAACAATGCATTGAGAATTACAACATATTATTACATACTTTGATAAACAACTTTGAAAAAGAAGTATTATAATTTCTTAATCCAAACAACCAATCCCGATTACACTTTTGAGCCCAAGCTCCGGTCTTCCATCGGGTCTTCGATGGAAGAAATCGGTGACTGCCGTCTATAGGAAAGTCTGTGCTAGAGCGTCGTCTAAGAGCAACCTCGCCTAGGTAGCTTATCCTGGGGTGACAGGTGGAGCGGGGTGACAGGTGGAGCCGCCTGTCACCCTGGCAGAAGCAGGCCGCGGCGGTGGCGCGCCTCCCCGTTTCCGGGGACGAGTTGGGGACTTTGTAGTCCCCACACCCGAGAAGAGGGCCAGATCGTGAGAGATGGCCCTGGGTCGGCCGGGGTGCGAGGGTTATGCCTGTCAACCTCACCTTCGGCAACCAAAACGACCCACAGGCGGCGTGCGTTTTAGTCGGTTCGAGTCCGACATAACCTCTTCCACCGGGTTCGGTGGGGAGGTATCCGAGGGGATATTGCGCCCGTAAAAAAAAAAGATAGCTTATCCTACTTGTTGCCATATTTCTGCAATATGTTATATCAAATTAGCCATAGGTTTCTTAATGTTGGGAGGTTTTGGAGTTCTGTTTGCACGCTGGCCAGTCGGGTTGGTACAGGGTTTTATTTCGAATTTTGTTTCCCTCGTAATGATATTGTCTGCGTATTTTTCCGTTAGTTCCCTCTTACGACACTCTTCGGATGAGATGGGGTGGTATTCTTTCTCCTGCACCACGCGGATATATCCGCCCTACAGAATACCGCGGTTATAATAACTTCGTGTTGTGTTGCCAGTGGTGAGTAGGGTAGCCAGAGCTCACTGGAGAATTTGTGCTGTCAGTGGGAAGACTAAAGGCTTGTCCTGCTTTGTCCTCTACGCTGACGGCACCGAAACTCTGTGCTTACAGGGTCGGCAGCGCGAGTGTGGCTTCTCTGGTGTTACACACGTCCATAGGCCACGGTAACCACTTTTCATCAGGTGGGCCGTGCGCTTGTCTGCCACCTAAGTGGTATAAAAAAATATTCTCTTTTACTGCTGCCTCCAATTTATACATGTCATATAGGACAGGAGATCTATTACCTTATAAGTATCTTTTGACGAAATCATCGTATCATCAGTCTGACTAATAGTTCGGGGAAATACAGCTTTTATTACATCAACAACTTCTTAATTGGATCAATGACTTCAATGTAATTTATAAACATGCGGTTTAAAACAAAAATGGTTTTACCGTTTCGAGGGATATAAGGCGGGAATAGAGGATGATTGTATACTATTCGCAGGAAAAAAAAGTAGCATATATATCCAGAGTATATAACCCAGAGTATAATCTATCTTTGTGTGTAATTTTATCCAAATATGTACAATTAGCTTCTTTCACGTGAAAGATTAGGTACTTAAATGTGCAGCTAATTGGAAAAATATCTGAATACGCATTTCGATGAACGGCACTATACATATAAAAGAAGATAGGAGGTAGGACACGGCAGTATCATAGGAGGTAGGTCACGGCGGTATCATAGGAGGTAGGACACGGCGGTATTGTCGCCCAATTGAGCAGTCCGACTGGGGAAGTACCTCCGCCCTACAGAATACCACGGTTATAATAACTTCGTGTTGTGTTCCCGGGGGTAAGTAGGGTTGCCAGAGCTCACTGGAGAATTTGTGCTGTCAGTGGGATGACTAAAGGTTTGTCCTGCTTTATCCTCCACACTGACAGCACAGAAACTCTGTGCTTACAGGGTCGGCAGCACGAGTGTGGCTTCTCTGGTGTTACACACGTCCATAAGATAGTAACAAAAGTCCAACCCATAGCTAGTATGTATACCTACAACACTTACCGACCCTGCGGCAATTGTAACACTCATTGAGGATAATAAGTTAATTAATATCTCGTTAAAATAAATTCACCGTTGCGTCCACAATGTCATTCGCTACTTTTAAAGCATGTAGTTAGTTCACAAACTATGAACACGAAAGAATACGAACATGAACATTGATTTTTATATTGCGTAGGATTTATTAATGAGGAGGCAGAGGATCGGAAAAAATGGCGCACATTGGGAGTGGCCTATGTCCAGCAGTGGACTGCATTGGGCTGATTGATTGATTGACATTAAAGAGGAACATTAAGTTCTCTTTTTATATTAGAAAGAAATAAAGAATTTGTTTGTTGGGAAAGAAGAATATTTTGAAAGCCAACTTTCGCTGCAATGCGGTATACAATTTTTTTTATACCACTTAGGTGGCAGACAAGCGCACGACCCACTTAATGGGAAGTGGTTACCGTGGCCTATGGACTTGTGTAACACCAGGGGCAGAACCCCATATTATAGGCGCATGGGAAGACCGCAGCAGGGAGTTCATTCCACAGCTTGAGTGTGCGTGGGATGAAGTTTCTTTCATACCGCACAGTGCGTACCGTCTCAGGTAGCAATGTGTGGGGATGAACTCCCTGCCTACGGCGAGCCGTGCGATGATAGATCTAGATGATAGATAGACTAGTTCACAAGGGTGGAATTATGGACAAAAACTAGTAATTTAATGATACTTTTCTTATATAGATTACTCATATTTTACTTCTTTGAATTTCGTTTTCCTTATTAATGCAGAAGTAGGTATAAGGAAGACCTATTTATTTATACAACTTAGGTGGCAGACAAGTCCGACATAACCTCCTCCACCGGCTCCGGTGGGGAGGTATCCGTGGGGATTTTGCGCACGTAAAAAAAAAAAAAAAAAAAAAAAAAGGTGGCAGACAAGCAAACGGCCAACCTAATAGTAAGTAGAATAACACGGCTATAATAACCTCATGTTGTGTTCCCGGTGGTGAGTAGGGTAGCCAGAGCTCACTGGAGAGTTTTTGTGCTGTCAGTGGGAAGACCAAAGGCTTGTCTGCCACCTAAGTGGTATAAAAAAAAAACACCACAACACACTTTTTGTCCACAAGGATGGAGTCGGAGCGTCGTTCCTGCAATCCATAAGAATATTTTCCTGGGATAGAAAACTTTCATATGTCCTAACAGTTTACGTATCAAAAAACTAATTTATGTTGTTATAACTACTTTCGAATGGCTTTACTACACCAAAAGACCTACTGTGCAAAACATTTAAAAATCATTACCTACATATATTTTTACAGTAACTATTGAAAACCACTGGGTCTCGATTCTAAAGCAAAACCACTGTCTGTTATACCACGCTAGTCTAGTGGTATGGGTAATGGACTGCAGAGACGAGGTCTCGGGTTCGATCCCAGGTTTTAACATGGCATACACCAATGACATTTCGATGCTTTTCAAAGTTATGTGTGCATTTATCGCAGGTTTATAAGTGCCCGGTTAATGGCAATAGGCTCGCCACCTATTACATTGGGACCTAAACATAAAATGGCGAAATGTGGGTGCTAGCACCTCTGCCTAACCCTTGGGGGATATAGGCGTGAGTTTATGAGTTTATAAAACCATTGTCATACCACAGACACTGCTAAAAATCCATTAAATTTTAGACTTTAACATAATGCGATTAAAGTCCATAATTTAAAGGCTTTTTGCAGAGTGAACGAAAAGGTATAATCAAATTCTATTCATTTAATATTGGACTTTAAAAATATAACAATTATGTCCAAAATTTAATGCAGAGGTTTTACAGTGGTTTTGCTTTAGTAGAATCAAAGGCCTGGATGATTCACCTATGGTTTATTCATCTACAATTAATTAACCAATGTTTATTGAACTTTACGCCGCCGCCGTCTCGTCTCGAGCACAAAATATGTAATTATAATATTTAATCTTTTCGTCTGAGCGATCGAACACACTCGACAGTTGAATCCACGGTGAGATTATCATTATATTACATAACATAACATAATCTCACGCCTATATCCCCGAAGGGGTAGGCAGAGGCGCTAGCACCGACATTTCGCCAGTTTATGTTTAGGTCCCAATGTATTGCTATTAACCGGGCACTTATAAGTCTGCGATAAATACACACATAATTTCAAAAAGCATCGAAATGCATTGTATTTCGAATGCTGTAAATTTGGTGACGTCACATTATCGAGCACATAAACATACATCACTGTCGATTTGTCGACTTTCTTTGATCATTCTAAACCTTCTTATAGCATATTCCTACTAGTAGTACTCTGTACAAAATATCAGTTAAACTCATGCATCCTTTTTTTTTTTTTTTTACGTGCGCAAAATCCCCACGGATACCTCCCCACCGGAGCCGGTGGAGGAGGTTATGTCGGACTCGAACCGACTAAAACGCACGCCGCCTGTGGGTCGTTTTGGTTGCCGAAGGTGAGGTTGACAGGCATATCCCTCGCACCCCGGCCGACCCAGGGCCATCTCTCACGATATGGCCCTCTTCTCGGGTGTGGGGACTACAGAGGCCCCAACTCGTCCCCGGAAACGGGGAGGCGCGCAACGCGCGCCACCGCCGCGGCCTGCTTCTGCCAGGGTGACAGGCGGCTTCACCTGTCACCCCCAGGCCGGCGCTCATGGGGGGCGGAGGTCGTTCATCGACCTCCGACGCCCGAGTTGCCTTCGTACGCGGGCAGCTTGTCTTGCGATCCTTCGTCGCTCCCACTGCCGCTCCCGCCCCGCCTCCTCCTTCACGAGCATTACTTGCTCGCAAAAGGAGGCGCCGGCCGCCCACGCATCCGCGCAGCGAACCATCGCCGCGAGCAAGGTGGAGAGCGTGAGAACCCTCACTCCTAGGGCCGCCACAAGCTCCCGCCTCGGCGTCTCCCACGCCGGACACTCGGTGAGCGTGTGCGGACCTGAGTCCTCGCTCGCGTCGCAGTGATGGCACTCGGACGTTGGCTCTTTCTGCATCCGACGCAGATACTTTCCGAAGCATCCGTGCTCGGTGATCATCTGCGTCAGACGGTACGAGAGGCTGCCGTGTGGCCTCTCTAGCCACTCCCCCATGATGGGTCTTACCGCCGTTACTACGGCGTGCCCTGCGCTTGGTTGCCCAAGTCGTCTCTCCCATTCCGCCACCATTTCCCTGTGGAGCCGGGATCTCACGGCCCGAATTTCTTCGGGCTCGGGATCGTGACCCCGCTCCCGCGCCGCCTTTCGGAACCGGTATAGCGCCGAAAGGCATCTCGCTTCCAGGATCCATGGTGGGGATCCGGCGAGGAGACTCGCCGCGTTGAATGATATCGTGCGGTACCCCCTTATGATGCGGCACGCCAACTTCCGCTGCGGACGCTGCAGCAGGAGCATGTGCCGATCACTCAGGGTGTCCGCCCACACGGGACACCCGTACAGGGCCATGGACCGCACGACACCCGCGTAGAGTCTCCTGCAGGAGTCCTCCGGGCCCCTCAGGTTGGGCAGTAGCCGCGCCAGAGCGTTGGCTGTGCCCGCCAATTTTGGCCCAGACTTCGGAAGTGCTTCCCGAAGTCCCACCGGCCGTCGAGCACGAGCCCCAGATATTTCATCTGGGGCTTGATGCCGATGAGAGTGCCTCCCACTGTGAGACTGGAACCAGGTGGTGGCGTGCGCCGAGGCCCATGAAAGAACATGGCCTCGGATTTATGCAAAGCCACCTCAAGGCCCAGCCGCCGGATCCGTTCCACGACTTGAGCAACCGCGGTCGTGGCCCTCAGGATCGCTTCGAGGTATGTAGCCCCGCTCGCCGTCACTAGCGTGTCGTCCGCATAGCACGTGACGGCGGCGCCGTCCGCAAGCTCACCGCGAAGCACCCAGTCGTATCCAATGTTCCACAGTAGCGGCCCGAGAACCGATCCCTGTGGAACACCGCACGACATCTCACGCCGACCGACGCCGGTCGCACTTGGGTAGATGACGGCTCTCTCCGTCAGGTACGCCCCGACTATGCGGCGGAGGTAGAGAGGCACACCGTGGTACACGAGTGCCTCCCTGATGCAACTCCAGGGCAAGGTGTTGAACGCGTTGGAGATGTCCAAGGACACCGCCAACGTCACCTCGCCCCGGGCGACTGCCTCCTCCGCCAAAGTCCTCACGCGCATGATGGCATCCACGGTGGACCGCCACCGGCGGAAGCCATATTGGGCATCCGCCAGGTCCGGCCCCCTACCAGAGAGGTGCTCGACGAGGCGCTTCGCAATAACTCTTTCAAAGAGCTTGCCCACCTCGTCGAGCAACACAATGGGCCGGTAGCCGGACGGTTCGTCCGCCGGGCGACCCTCCTTTCGGATGAGGACCAGTTTCCCCGTCTTCCACATCTTCGGAAACTGGCCCCGCTCCAAGCATGCGCTGAGGAACCCTCTAAGTCGGGGTTCGAGACCGTCTTCTCCCAGAGCTAGGACCCACGCGCGGCCTGGAATGCCGTCGGGTCCCGGGGCGGTGCTCTTCTTGGCTCTAAGCCTTCGCACCGCCAGCTCCAGTTCTACCCAAGTGACCTCGGGGACTTCGTCGTCAACTACCACACTGGGCGCCACAGGCGACCGAGGTGGCGGAGTCATCTGCGGCGGAACGTGTTCCGCTCGCGCCGGGAACAGGGACTCGACCACTCCACCGAACAGAGCTGGCTGGAGAACCCGGGTCAACGGCGGGGCCCGGTGGCGCAGCTTTCCTCTTACCATAAGGTAAGGCCGCCCCCATGGGTCCCGCTCCAGCGTCTCCATGAGCTCCTTATAAGCCGCGGCTTTCGCCCGCTTAATCTCCGCTCGGAGGGCATCTCTGGCCTCCCTGTATCCCACATGAAGCTCCGCCACTCGGGGCTCCGTATCTGCGGTTCGGCTACGCCTCCTACGGAGTCTGGTCCACCGGCGGTGCGCGATCACGCAGGCTTGCCGTAGCCTCGCGATCTCCGCAGACCACCAGTAGACCCGACGCCTCGGACTATAGGGTGGTGCCCTAGGCATACCCGCATCGCAGACACGAGTCATGGCCTCCCGGAACCACACCGCCTCATCGTCGATATCGACAGGCCTGTCCGGCGCAATGGCCCAGGCCTGTACGATGGCGGCCTCCAGGAGGACCTCCCGATTCAGTCTCCCAAGCACCCAGCGTGGCTCGCGTGGGGCCGGTATGACCGGCGCATCACCCGCGGGGGGGGAGACATCAAACCGAACGTATCGGTGATCCGCCAGTGTCTCCACCCCCACAACAACACGCCAGTCCCGCACACGGTGCGACAGCGAAGCGCCTGCGAACGATAGCTCGATAATCGAACTGCGCTCCGCGGTCACAAACGTGGCTTCGGCCCCGCGATTCTGGAGAACTAGACCGTGATTAGCGGCCCAGCTCTCCAGAGCCCTACCTCGTGGGTTCGTGTGCCGGGACCCCCAGGTCACTGACCAGGCGTTGAAGTCCCCGAGCACAAGAACCGGATGAGGATGACAGGCGTTGACGACGTCGGTCAGTCGCTCCAGCGACTGCCGGTACTCCCCTATGCGTCGGTGTAGGCTCGGCGTGAAATAGACGGCCACGACCGCAATCTCCCCCACACGCGCCGCTACGATGCCATGCTCCCTTGCCACGACAACAGGGGGGGGGCACCCATAGCGGCGTTGTACACCAGTGCCGCCGACCCGTCCAGGTCGACCACCCAGGCAGGCCCGAGGGGCCGGTGAGTGTACGGATCGGCGACAGCGGCGACGTGTATGGACCACTGTGCCATGCTCTGGAGCAGAAGACCCTGAGCATCGGCACCGTGGCCCACGTTCGCCTGCAGGATGCGGAGCTGGGGATCCATTATGGAACCATCTCCGCATCCCGCCGCGAACTTTGGGTGGAGCCCCCGCCTTGCGGCTTCGGCTCCCCCCCGGTGCAGGCCTTGCTGCCAACCCTATGGTCGGCCGGTTTGCCCCCCGCTGCACACCTGAAACAGTGCAGCGGAGCTTCGCATCCACCGGCCGTATGACCGGGTTGGCCACAGCGGAAGCAGTGGTCACCAACCGTCACCGCCGCCGTGCACTGCACCCCCACGTGGCCGACCGACAGGCACCTAAAGCACCTGGTCGGTCGAGCCTGCAGGAGCCGGACCTGCACCCGCACCACGCCTCCAACGGCAAGGAACCCCCGGTCGGCAGCCTTCTTGGCTGCTGCGATGGGGCAGCCGACAACTGCCGCCCCCAGTCCACGGCGGCCGAAGCGGATCGCTCCGACCTTCACCGCCTCTAGGGGGCAGCCCCCGGCCTCTGCCACGGTGAGGCGGATTTGCTCCGCCGTGATGGAGTCGTCCAGGTCCGAAATGCGCAGTTCTGCGCACTTGTTGGGCCTGGACACCCGGACGTCGGCTGCGTCAAGCGTCTCCCTAAGCTTAGCCGCTAGAGCATCAGCCTGGGGACCGCTCGAAGCACCTGGGATCTCGAGTAGCCGAGCACCCGTCCGAGTGGGTTTCACCCAGATAGGGCCCGGCATGTCGAGGGCCTTCATGTCAACGCAGGCTCTCGCCTGCGTGACAATCTGGGCGTACTGCACGCCCCTATCCGCCGCCTCCTCCGTCATCGTAAGGACGACGGCGGTTGAGCGGGGGACGCGCAGCCTCCCCGGCACTCCCCTCGCAGCAGCCTCAGCCCTCCTGGCCTTTTTGGCTGCCTTTCGGTTCGCCTTGCGCCGCTTTTTTGAGGCTGGCCCTAAAAAGGGCTGTTTGGGATGGAAGGGATTCTACGAATCCCTTCCCGCGGGCCTTGCAGGTCCGCCATACCACGACCCCCTCAGGGTCAGCTAGCCCTTAAAAGGGCTTGTCGGGTTATTGGTCGACGGCTAGCAGAGCTCCTTCTCCTTGGAGTCAGAGTCTACTAACCGTCGTCCAGGGTGCACCAGCCTCCCCGCTTCCGTTCCCCAGGACCGCGGTCCAGAGGGAGAAGAAACAGGTAAGCCAACGTGGAGGTTACCCAACCCGCACCCCAACTCATGCATCCTTTTTTTATACAACTTAGGTGGCAGACCTAAGTTGTATTTAAAAATTTGTGGTTACCGTGACCTATGAACGTGTGTAACACCAGTGAAGTCACACTCGTGCTGCCGACCCTGTAAGAACAGAGATTTTCTGTGCCTTCAGTACAGAACACAAAATCAGGACAAGCCAGTGAGATCTGGCTACCTTATTCACCGACGGGAACACAACACGACGTTATTGTAGCCGTGGTATTCTGTAGGGTGGAGGTACTTCCCCCGTCGGACTGCTCAATTCGGACGGAAATACCGTCGTGTCCTACCTCCTATCCTCTGGTTAACTAACGGAATATGAAAAAAAAAATCGCAATGTTTAGATAAAATCATCGTTAAATATAATTCGGCCATATCTAATCTGTTTATCTCAGCATTCCGGAGGCTTAAATAACTGACATTTGACCTTCGCAGCGGTTCTGTGAACAAACAGTAATGCCGACGCACTTGTCCGAATTGGAGTAATAAATGAATAACTGCCAACCGACCCATACTCCTACTGTTATACTTACTACTCGTACTAACCTAATGTAATAAATACTCTAGGTCTAGTCTCTGTGAAGTGCACCCTGGCAGAAGCAGGCCGCGGCGGTGGCGCGCGTGGCGCGCCTTCCCCTTTCCGGGGACGAGTTGGGGACTCTGTAGTCCCCACACCCGAGAAGAGGGCCAGATCGTGAGAGATGGCCCTGGGTCGGCCGGGGTGCGAGGGATATGCCTGTCAACCTCACCTTCGGCAACCAAAGCGACCCACAGGCGGCGTGCGTTTTAGTCGGTTCGAGTCCGACATAACCTCCTTCACCGGCTCCGGTGGGGAGGTATCCGCGGGGATTTTGCGCACGTAAAAAAAAAAAAAGTCTGTGAAGTGGCGGTAGTGAACTCATATGCTACGTAGGAAGCGCGGGTTTGAATCCCGCTCAGTGCGAATAATTGTATGCATGAATAAGCCATCGGACCCAGTTGTCATACGATTTTACGGCAGTCGTTACGGCTAATTGGAGCCCTAAAAAGTCCAACAGCTGATCTAACTGCAATACTTCGATAGCCAGGCAGTCAAAAGTGGTTATGCCATCAGTAAATAAACGACTCACGAAACGTCTCCTAAAACTAGACAGAACAAGTCTAAGAACAATAATGGGGACTATAACGGGCCACTGCCCCCTCCACAAGCACCTATACACCATTGGTGTCACGGACAGTCCCTTTTGCAGGGGATGTTTTGCTGCCGAGGAAACGGCCGGCCACGTAATACTGGAATGCGAGGCAGTAGCCTAGCAACGATCACAAATCCTCGGTACAGTGAGGTCGCTCCGCGAAGCCTGTGAAGCCCCCAGTAAGCTTCTGCGCTTCTGGGCGGAGCTAGGCTGGCTACTCTAGCCAGTACTCTGCACGCACAATGGCCCAAAAGGGAGGCTAAGTGGGGACAAGGGAGTCCCTTTCCATTCCATTCCATTATCCAGGCCAGCTCCAAAGAGATGTGCCTGGGTCGTCCGAAGTGGGAGAGTAATCTCCTCCCCGGCAACCTGCGACCCACAGACGTTGATCGTGCGTTTTAGTCGGTTCGAGTTCGTAGCCACTGAATCTGAGCGGTTTTTGAAAAAAAGGAGCGAGTTTGATTTTTATCTAACGTGATTAACGTTCAGAGAGAACCAGTTCCTCTGGATCGCTGTATCGTGAAGTATCGTGCCCCCAATCGGGAACACGGTACACGGATACGTATATCTATCTCATTCGTCTATTTACGTCCGCCAACCCATTGTAAACTTTGTACACTTTGATTAAAGTTCACAATTCGCTATCGTAGGATGTGTGTAGATTTCAGGAAGTCAGGCAGGAGTACTGCATGGTGGGTACCTAGGGTTGCCAGATGGACAAAAACGAGCAAAAAAGTTGGCATAGAAATTTGACCATAGTTTGTGAAATTCCAATTTCAGGCAATTAGGGAGTTATGCGTGATGGATTGCCAGATGAAAAAACGAACTTAAAAGTAGGCATAGAAAATTTACTATTGTTTGTGCAAAATCTTGGGTACAAATCAAAGCTCCACGCTCATAGCAAAGAATTCAAAAAAGATAGTTTATAGGTATATATATTTTAAATAATGAAAGATAGACAATGGCTCTCCCGGACTATGCCGACACCAGTAAAAACTTAATGCAGAGCAGAGGTGTCACATATGAATTGTCACAATCGGTAAATGGTGACAGTTTGTCATAAGATGATTTAATTAATTTTTAAGCGGGGCGTGAAAAAGCATCTGATGAGGCCGCCAAGCTGGGTGCCACCATTGTAACATTACTTAGTGTCTGTAATGGTGACCCTCTTTCCTGAGACTGCCTTTAGCTTACCATCAGGGAAGTCAAGTTGGCGTGTCGTAGATAAAAAATAAGTTTTTGCTACCCTCAAAAACTGTTCTACGAAAACTGCAATCATAAAAGTTTTCTTTCGTTAAAGAAAGCTATCTGCCGAGACATTTTTTCTTTATACTCCCGGATTTCACAGTGAGTGTCGGGATAATCGAGACGATTCCCGACTATATGGCAACCCTATGTCACATAGCGTATCAGAATCGTTAGTTAGGTGACATCCTCTGTCCTACACCACACCAATTTTCGTATTAAGGTGCTTAGTTTTCAATGTCATTATATTACCGGTTGCCAGCTAATGGCTCTATGATATAATATGGTTTAATCCCACACTGGTACTAACCTACCGAACCAGTGAAATAATCATTTTCTTATGGTTTATTTATACATTATTTAATATTTCTAAACTGAATAAATGAAATTGATTCTCTGATTCTTGAACGATACTTTCTGTGGGTACATTAAGATCTATTTTTTCTGTACTGTTTTAGTATAGTAAAACGAATAGTTTTGGTTAATGATGGAAGTCGCCACTGTGCCTTCAATATTGTTACATCGTGCTATATTGTCTTTAATAATTGATTAGCAATAATACAGTATGCAATATAACTACCGTAGTTCCCATTTTCGCCATTTCATGGAATCGTTAATTTTACTATACTTTTTTTTTACGTGCGCAAAATCCCCGCGGATACCTCCCCACCGGAGCCGGTAGAAGAGGTTATGTCGGACTCGAACCGACTAAAACGCACGCCGCCTGTGGGTCGCTTTGGTTGCCGAAGGTGGTCGAAGATGGTCGGCAGCACGAGTGTGACACCCCTGGTGTTGCATACGTCCATAGGCCACGGTAACCGCTTCCCATCAGGTGGGCCGTGTGCTTGTCTGCCAACTTAGTGGTATAAAAAAAAAAAAAAAAGGTGACATTGACAGGCATATCATATCCCTCGCACCCCGGCCGACCCAGGGCCATCTCTCACGATCTGATCTCGATTTTACTATAATTGGCACCCCATAAAATACGAGGGAAATAGTATATTATGGTACGCGTGTGTGACTCTTAAGGGAGCCGAAGACGGTAATAATCAATACACAGATGTATCATACGACGTTTTTCAACACACTTGCGAAGAAAATATTACTAAAATAGATATTCACCCTTTTTTTTTTTTTTTACGTGCGCAAAATCCCCACGGATACCTCCCAACCGGAGCCGGTGGAGGAGGTTATGTCGGACTCGAACCGACTAAAACGCACGCCGCCTGTGGGTCGTTTTGGTAGCCGAAGGTGAGGTTGACAGGCATATCCCTCGCACCCCGGCCGACCCAAGATATTTACCCTTGTAGTTCTCAAGTATCTAGTAACCTTTCCATAACGTTAAGGGCTTAACATCCTACACTGACGGACTCATAAACTGCATCAAAGTAATAGACGACTTTGAAATAAATATTTTAACTAAGTATGCATACTTTCTATGCAGATTTAAATTGAAACCTCTAGATTGGTTCGTGAACTTTAAAACAGCGTAGGGTCATATCTTTAAGTTTAAGTTTATGTACTGGAAAGGACCTTAAGACTTTTATTGAAGAAAAAACAGAAATTTAAGAAAAATTGGTTTAATTAAAAAATTGGTTTTAACAATAGACACAAACTTTATGCAAGGGTTTATTTGTGTTTTAATAAGGTGTATTACCCCCACGTGCCCTTATTACGGATTCTAATCGGTTCCGCATAGATTTTATAAGGGTTTTTAAAAGATCTTGCGGAATATTGTCCCATTCTTCTGAAAGTGCTGTTCTTAGTGCTGCCACTGTCGTGGGCGAAGGGTTTCTCGCATATACAGCTCTTTTTAAATTGTCCCAAACATGCTCGATGGGATTAAGATCCGGGCTGCGTGCTGGCCAATTCATTGTACGTATCCCAACCTCTTCGCAATAATGTTGAACTTGTGCAGCTGCATGCGGCCGGGCATTATCCTGCATTAAAGTAAAATTTTCGCCTATGAATCCCATGTAAGGCACCACGTGATCTTCTAATATCTCTGTTATGTAGCGATGTGCTGTCAAACCCCCTCTATTACCGTTTTGACGGACCATGTCTATGAACACAAGTTCGGTTCGCCCGTTCATCGATATGCCACCCCAGACCATACATGAACCGCCTCCAAAAGGAACACGCTCCTCAATGCAACTTTGAGCATATCGCTCCCCACGTCGACGATAGACTCTTCTGCGACCATCTGCACCATATAAACATGTCCTACACTCGTCCGTGAACAATACAGAGGCCCACTGCTCTTCTGTCCAATTCAGGTGATGACGCGCAAATCTTAAGCGAGCTTGTCTGTGAGCTGTAGACAACTTTGGACCATTTGCTGGTCTAAAAGGGGTGATATCCGCTTCCTTTAACCTTCTTCTTATTGTTCGTGCACACACGTTTACTCCACGCACTTCATTAAGCTCGGTTTTGATGTTAACTGACGTGAGGAAACGATTTCGCAGGGAAGTTATAACAATAAATCAGTCATCACGACCTGTGGTTGCTCGAGTTCTGCCTGTACCACGTCTCCTCCTGTAAGAACCTGTCTCTACAAACCTTCTGTATATTCTAGAAACCGTAGACTGGTTTAAATTTAAATTTCTACCAATCGTTCGTTGATCCAAGCCCTCCCGCACCAATGCTACAATTTGTGCCGCTTGTTCGGACGAAGTATCCATATTATGGTTCAAAAACTCTCGATGTGTTAAAAAACTAACCCAACAATTATGCTGGTAACAATAATTCAATTGACAAAACAAAAAAAATCAATGAGAATCAATTTAAAACTTTGCTATAAATAACACGCAAATCTGATACTACAAGTAAATTTTCTTTCCCGGCTATATTCATTTGTTTTACTGCAGTTCTATTTTTAAATTTAATTTTTTTTTAAGATTAAGAGCCAGTCTTTCCATATTTATATAATTTAATCTAAAAAGTTTGCATACTTATTATAAAAAATCCTTTTAGAGTAAACCTGAACTTTGATGCAGTTTATGAGTCCGTCAGTGTATATCGGGCGGGAAATAGCATAAAATATTTTTTCATAACTAGTACTTGTACACACTTCAATTAATAATTAACTATAATTTCAACAGTGAAAACGAGTTGAGTATTTTCGCAATAGCGGGCAAAATTAATTAGTTTCACTATGCGCGCCACAAACTATGCGCGACCATAAACTAAAAGAATAAGGTTTCTTTTTTTCGAAGAATTTGAAGTTTTTACGAAGAAAATAAAAGTTTATATTTGAGTGAAAGTTTTGTTTATTAAACTAGTTTAATAAAAAATCTATTTAAATATTAAGTTGCATGAAATGACCTGTTAATTTATTTGTATTTATTAATAAACACGATTTTTTTTGTATCGAAACCTTTTTAGGAAAGCAACTCAACCAATAAAATAAAAAAAAAGCTGTAGGTATAACTCACTCGTGAAATTATAGCAAGGAAAAGTCACAGTTTGATTAAGCTATGATTGAGCCATTATGTGCCTAATTGCGGTGAAATTAGAGGCATTATGAGCAAGTGTGTTGAAAAAATATAAATAGCAACATTACGCAACATTACCTTGAACGAGTTGAAGAAATGTTCGAACTAATTTCTAAAGTTTGTTTTGCTTTTATTGTATTGTAGAAAAATCTATAAAACTAACAAAAAGAACTTGGAGGCGCCGGGTATCGATCCCGGTACCTCTCGCATGCTAAGCGAGCGCTCTACCATCTGAGCTACGCCCCCGTTATCAAAGTCACTGGAAATTTCAAATCCCAGTGTAAAGCTAATTTATAAAACTTATGTAATCAGATAAACAATGAAGATAATAATAATAATCATTTTATTATTATAATAATGTATTATGAGAATGTGTGATTTCTTCTTTTTTCACGCAACAAGGAAACATTGAATCGACAATTGTTTTGAGTACTAACTATTATATTTATATCTATTGTGACACAAATTAATTATTGACTGTTACATATCTATTTTCTAATATAATGTACTAAGTTTAATAAACAAATCAAGAAATAATTTATAAATATTAAATACAATAAAAATAAAATAACTATTATACAACTTATAGCTAAGAACAATTAAAATGCGTCGTAGAATTCCTCCGCATCGCATGCCTCTTGTGGTAGCGTTCCCAGAAGACTGGCAGCATTGCCACGTTGTATGGCAATGCTTATTCTCTGTCCTAAAAAGAGGCCAGCCTTCTGGTCACGAGAAGCGTCGACCATTCGCTTACTTTGAGTACTAGATTTCTTTTTATACCACTTAGATTGAATTGAAGGACACATGCTACAGGCTTACATGTAGGTAAGTATCTACTATTTATCCAGGACGCCGCTCATGTGAAATTCTAATGCCGTTTCTGCGACCCAAGGGACCCCTTGTTCGTGATAAAAAGTGTTTCTGCTATTCTGGATTATACTATCTGTGTGCCAAATATCATCCAGATCCTTTCAGCCGTTCCGACGTAATTGATAACAAACGTTCATCCGCAACCAACACTTCACAAAATTTACAATCATCACCATCATCATTATCTAATTGTCTCAGCGTCACGCCCCGACCACACACCTCGGAGCCCAGTGTCTCTCCGGCTTTTACTTCTCCACTTGGCACTATATCCTACGACCATCACTCCATGGTGAGTGAGACCTTAACTAACAATATTCTTTTACTAGCTAATGCTTGTAAGCTGTGACTTGGGATGTGGGATCTTTTAAAACTTCTGTGGGCCTTAAGGAATCTATGGGAAAAAAATTAACGGAATTGATCGAGCGAGCGGTTATAAAGTTTTTAGTTTAACAACATTTAGTTTTTTTTATAATAAAAACAAACTTGTAAATTGGCCTCCTTGTACCTATTTCTTTTATATTTTAATTTCATTATGATAGCTGCAATTTTTTTTAAATAAAATAAAATAAGATGTAAGTACAAGTTTATTTATACATTTGTATAAACACTCCTATCGTGCAGAATCAGCTGTGTTGACACGCTCGTCCTCAATATAGATATCTGTTGATATTTCCTCACGTGCAGATAAATAATTATCGTGTGGTAATCGGAAGGTAATTTTATGGCATTCCAATACCCACGCTATTAACATGTTTGGGAATTTAGTATCTCACTTAGAAATCGCTCGGTACCGCTTTAAAAGGTAGGTAGATATCAACCTTGCAAGATCTCGCATTGCTATTTTGTACCGCAAATATAGTCTTACAAGTCTTACTAGCTACTACCTGCGTCTTAACCCTCTCTCGTAGATGTCAAACTTTTAGTCTATCCCCGTACCAAATTTCTTCTAAATCGGTTTAGTGGTTTAGGGGTGAAAGGATAACAGACAGACATAGTTACTTTCATCACAGTTCCAGCCTGTTTGTGTTAGAAATGAGTTCATGATAGCAGTGTAATGGCTAAAATTATAATACCCTTTTAGTTTCTGTGGCGTCAGTGTAAAAGACAAAGCAGGACAAGCTTTTGGTCTTCCCACTGTCAGTACAAAAACTCTCCAGTGAGCTCTGGCTACTCTACTCACCGCCGGGAACGCAACACGAGGTTATTATGGCCGTGGTATTCTGTAGGACAGAAGTACTTCCCTAGTCGGACTGTTCAATTGGTGTCCTACCTCCTCGAACAATTTTATTCGCAATTGGTTGAGTAAAACAGGAAGTATGAGCAAAAGTTGCGTTAACCGATTTCACCCAGGCGGCCACAGGCATCACCCCGATCAATAATAGAACGAAAGAAAGAAAGAAAAAGCATTTATTCAGGAACACACAACGTAGGTACAGAGAATCAGACAAATATATAAACATAATAAGATAACATAATAAGGATACACTCACTGTACATAGTAATAAACTCCATACCAAACTCCATACGTTGTAAGACTTTTTTATGTGCATTAATATATTCGCCATCTCATGATAAAATTTTTCAATTGAGTAAAAAGGTCATAAAAATAAGGTTGTATGTCACTTCCTGTCACCAGAGCGGAAAGTAACAAGGTCAACGAACCTTGGTCGAAATACGAGTACATTTCGTATGCTAATTTAAACAAGTACCCCTCATAAATATATCCTAATATTTGTGGCCAATGCCTTTAAGGTGAACTAGCCTGCTTAATCATTCATAAGTAATTTGTTCAAGTATGTAAGTCCAATTTTCATCATGCTGCGAAACTACTACAGCCAAGGTTGTCTTTAAGCTATGGCTATTACTATGAGATGCGAAAGTGTCCAAGAGAATATATGGACTCCATCTGTGAGTCCAAAACCAAACATATCTGCAAGAACATACCTCAAGTGGACTCTAGCAAGGCCGGGGTGCGAGGGATCTGTCTCAAATAATTTCACCTCCGGCAAACTGGGGCCCATTACAATCTGCGTCCGTTTTAATCGGTCCAAATTCGACATAACCTCCTCCACCGGCTCAGGTGATGGGTTTATCAGAGGGGATTTTGCTCAAAGAGTAGACTCCAGGATTCCTCTTAGGGCTCGACAGGGCGGTCCAACGGCAGTTGCTACCGTAAAACCAGATAAACAAACTCCTTAGCAAATGAGTGTCAGTAGTACTAATCAGTAGAGTAGATAGAGTAGTTTTGGAAGGAAAACCGGACTGGCACTCGGATAAAGAAGGAGAAAGAAGGACAGAGAATCCAAGATAGCAACCGGTTGATAAAGTATTCCTCCTAAAAGTACTTTATGATGACTCAATCAATCAATCAGTCAATCAATAAATATATCGCACTTCACTCCTGGACATTGGCCTCTCCCTATGTTGGGAGGTTTTGGCCTAATGTTCCCACGCTTGTCAAACGAGTTGGTACAGGGTTTTATTTCGAGTTTTCCTTTTCTCGTAGTGATATCGTCTGCGTATTTTTCCGTTAGTCGCCTCTTCAGACACCCTTCAGATGAGATGGGGTAGTGATTCGTGTATTCTTTCTCTGTCACTACACGACATGCCTGTTCTAAGCTAATTTCATTAAAAAAATCCATCAGATATATGAACATACATACGAAGCGGTTCGGAGACTCTTTCCTCTGTCGCACCATTAAGGCCTGGAATTCATTACCAGCTCACGTGTTTCCTTCTTCCTGAAGTCACGGGTCCTTTAAGCGGGGCGTGAAAAAGCATATGATGAGGCCGTCAAGCTGAGTGTCACCATTGTCACACGGTATGTGTAAGTAATGGTGACCCTCTTTTCTGGGATTTTGCCTTCAGCTTACCATCAGGCAAGGCGAAGTCCAATTGACGTGTCCTATATAAAAAAAAAAACAAAAAACATATACGCCTTTATTCCCGAAGGGTTAGGCAGAAGTGAATTAACACCCACATTTCAGTAATCATTGCATTCAGTCCCACGTAATAGGAGGTGAGTCTATTGCCGTATTCAGGGCACTATTGTTGACTCGAGCCATGCATCTGAAGCCGTCTGGGCTGTATATATCTGTCTGATGTTAAACAGCCCTATCCCTTAGTCACCTTGTACGACACCGCATGGGAAGAGATGGGGTGGTTCAAATTCTACTCTGCCGGGAACCATGCGACGATGTACAATGCATGACTTGTAATGTACCTATCTACATTAGCAATCATATAAACACTAAAAATACTCATGCTACAGGCTACAGGAACTATCACACATAGCGAGTGTCAACCATAACGAATTAAATCCCATCGCGACCACGCCTGCTGACGTCACCGGCGCATGCGCATATTCGGAGCAAGGTTATCCACACTTCGCTCGTTCGTCGTTCACTCACTCCTCACTTCCGAAGTTGCAAGTGTAACTAAATGGTACTAATTATTCAAATCCGAATCGTTTACAATCATGTTAATAGGAATTAGCGCGATCGACTAGGTTGCACTAACCATGGTCGCAGGCGGACTGACTCAGATTATAAGATGTTCTGATATTGGATTACCATTTTTTTTATACAACTTAGGTGGCAGACAAGCAAACGGCCAACCTAATAGTAAGTAGGTACCGTGACCTATGAACGTGTGTAACACCAGTGGAGTCACATCCGTGCTGCCGACCCTGTAAGAACAAAGATTTTCTGTGCCTTCAGTGCAGAACACAAAATCAGGACAAGCCTTTGGTCTTCTCATTGACAGCACACAAACTTACTAATATTAGGTATGGTGAGGAGAAAGAATACAAGTATCACCACCCTATCACACCCGAAGGGTGTCGTAAGAGGCGACCAATGGAAAAATATGCAGACCATATCACTGCGACGGAAGGAAAACTTTAAATAAAACTCTGTCAGCCAGCCACCCAACATTAGGTGAGGCCTAGTCAAGCAGTGGAATGCGATGGGCTAGTTAGTTAGTAGTTTTCGGTACCTAACATATTTATCTTTTATGAAACATGAAATTAATGTATATACTATATACGTATAGGTAGAATGTATCAAAAAACTCAAACATCTATAATACAATCATAGCAAAAAAACGGAGCGTCTTTTTTCTGCTAGGGTGAGAGGTGACTCCACCTGTCACCCCCAGGACCACGCTCATGGCATACGGAGATATTTCTACCACCTCCGACGCCCCGAGTAGCCTCCGCTTGCTCCTCCGATCCCACTCCGCCGCCTCCGCAGCATTACTTGCTCGCAGAAGAGGAAACGCCTGCAGTCCACGCATCCGCGCAGTCACACATCTCACAACGTAACAACTAACGAATATCCCACATATTCGTACTGATAGAAGCCTGGTATAGTCCAACTGCAGAACTTTAATATCGCCAATTGGTCGTGAAGGTCAGATGGCACTGGCTTCACAGAGAATATAGAAGTTCACCCGTCACAGAGTGGAAAGCCGACCCCCAATTGAGTTAGGAAAGGGCTCAAAAAATGATTGTAGAAGCCTGATAACAAAGTAAATCAAATCATGGATGTATTCGAATTCGAACAATACATTTTAGAACTGTGAATAAAGCAATCACTGTAGTATGTTGTTTGCCAAAGGTGACCTGCCAATTTTAAGAGTTCAAGCGTTCAAACAAATGTCACATTCACAATATTCATTCGTAAAATAGTTAAAAGGCTATAAAATATTCAAAGAGCTCTCAAATTCAAAGGTACTTACAACCTATTAGAAATGCTGAATATTTAGAGGACGTTATAGCTGAGTCTAGACATTCTAGATATAAGAGCTATAGGTTATTGACTTCAATTTGCAGGTTTTGGATGGCTGGTGCATCGAACTAGTTTTATAAAAAATATATTTAAGTGTATGTATGTACTTAATTATGCAAAATGAGTTCGCTATTAGCATATAGATTTAGCGATATTTATTAATAAACTTCAAAAAATATCTTCAAAGAGAAGAGATGAATAAAATGGGCATAACTGGATTTCCAGTTCCAATTTAGAGTCACTCAATAGGAAAAGTACTAGATGTACTTCTTAAAATATTGCAAAGGACTTAGACAACGTTTTATGCTCAGCATTGAATTTTAAATAGTTATGATTTGGACTCAGAATACAGTCAAAGTTTGTTCTGTATTCTGAGTGTGGTCGCAAAAATTTCTTGGTTTTGGGGTTCATTTATTGCTTTCTCTGATTAACTCATTGGGTGCATACAACATGACCATTGATCTACTTAATTACCCGTGGCACTACCATTCAGGTTCAGGTTCGGAGACGTGTGTATATTGTGTATTATGTCATACGAGTAGGTATATCAAGATTTTGAAAAAAATCACAGACATCGATTATCGACGTACTTTTGATAGTAATTTAGTAAACTAAGTATTAAAAAACAAACAGTCAATATAACTACGTTGGTTGCTAAACGCGAATTGTATAATTAGCCTGAGAAGTGACGGGCATTTAAATACATATTACATAACACAATGACCTCACCCACGCCACGCGCATCCAACGCGCGGCTTACGACCGCTGTGTTGCCAAACGTAAAATATTAACTCGCATTGCACCCTCAGAATACAGAAGAAATTAATTGTGTATGATTAAATGTGAAAGTTTGTTTATCTGTTTGTTACATGCAAAAACGGGTAGACAGATTTGGCTGAAATTCGCGAGTGAATTTTATTCCGGTAATAGGTTCCAATCAATTTTGAACGTTAAAACCATTGTATAAAAACTAATGTAACTACACATAAAATACTTATGGTGAAAACTAAAAAAAGAAAGTGACGGGTACTTTACAATAAGTTTCAAATATAATAATTACTTACATGCTAAATTATTATTTTTGAAAAAAGTTACTCGTGCAATTCTTGCAAATGCTTATATTATCCTTGCAGTTTTTGTTACTGCAGGTACTGTACGAAAAAAATACCAGGCTGACGTGCGAAAGACTTATATACTACAGAATGGAATTTTGACATAAAATATGGCTCATTTAAGGAGTCTTAAGAAGACCGTTGGGAGGTCTGCTTGTCGCTCATATTACCGAAATATAGAATGTTGATATTATTGTGATGTCTACACCGTTTTATTCCAACACTCAGGAGAAAACAAACAAAGATCATATTTGTCATAAAAATATAAGAACAAAGTTCATTGTTCGCAAAAACATCACAGATAACAAAGTGTTGGTTGTTGATTCAATTATGTATAGGTACCTACTCTGTCAAGTCTGTGGTATAAATATTTACAAACTTGCATATTAGCATAATCTATGTGAATACTGTTAGTTGTCAAACTTGGCCTTTCATTGTTTTTTTTAGACTTTTTATACAGGATGAGTTTTAAAATTCATGAACCGTGTGCGAAATCCAAGGTTTTCAAGTTTTTATGTCTCTTAGCAAACCGTTATATCTTTCTGTATGTTTGTGCCTGGTAATCTCTGACTAGGCCGTTTTTGACATTATACACAAATTTTATTCTAGAAAAAGTTTTTAGGGTAAAAAAATTCAACCCAGATCTATTTTATTAATTATATTCATAATGCTGTGGAAGTTACACAGGCTCTTTTTTTTAACGTGCAGAAATCCACTCGGAAACCCCCCGCCGTGGCCAGGAGGGTGGTTATCTCGGGCTCGAACCGACTAAAACCGCACGGCCGTCTTGGGCCATCTGTTGCCGAGTACGAAGTAGCCTCTGGCATATTTCACGCGCACCCCGACTGTTTCAGGGCTATAGAAGGCCCCATCGGGTGTGAGACAACGGCCCCATCTTTTCCCGGAAAAAGGCGGAGAGGCACTAATCGCACCGCGCCGCCGCCCGCCGTCTCACAAAGTTACACAGGCTGTAGCAACTGGCATCATTTTGCGAATTATCTTGAGTACGTAGCGAATAGGTACATTATTAACTTTCAAGGTTTATGCCACGCACGTCAGGTGATGCACGGTTACAATTATTTACAAATATTCTTCAATAACATATAAATGCTTCCGCAATTACACCAGCTTTGTTTGAAGTTCAGTTCTATGAGCTCTTGTAACGTAAAGGTCAAGTTACACCGAGTTACATCGCAGCAAAAAGGTCTAGAATAATTAGTAGATAATCACGAATTTATTATTAACTAACTTTTAAATTACCAGTAGTATTAACTAATGATAATCTTCTTGAACGTGACTGGAATGAATATAACATAACATAACATAAACTCACGCCTAAATCCCCGAAGGGGTAAGCAGAGGTGCTAGCACCCACATTTCGCCAGTTTATGTTTAGGTCCCAATGTAATAGGTGGCGAGCCTATTGCCATTAACCGGGCACTTTTGAACCTGCGATAAATACACACATAACTTCGAAAAGCATAGAAAAGTCATTGGTGTTTGCCATGGTGAGTTTGTGTTTGTGTATGTGTGAGAAAATCTATGTGTGAATAGAGGGTATTGTAAATGTGTGTATGAGTGCAGGTACATGTAGGATGGAGGTCAAGTGGCAATTTTTTTTATGGAAAATATCAAAGTTCAGTCGAATCCGCAGTTGACTGGTAAAGCAGACCCCAGACTCCGAGGTGATTTTTTGGATGCGACTAGGGTTAACGCTAGTATGAAAACGAAGAATCTTCTTGAAACTAACGCAATATTTATCTGCTCTTTGGGGAACATTAACTTCTAAAAGCTATACGGATATGTATAATTTAATTGTCTGTTTGTAATGGTAAAATATCTGTATTTTTTTAAATGTAATGCGTACCTATTTACGAGATTTATAACAAAAAAAGCTGTAAAAATTTTTGCCTCTTTGTTCATCTGACCAGTTCACGTGTTTCCTTCTTCCTACAGTCCCGGGTCCTTTAAGCGGGGCGTGAAAAAGCATCTGATTAGGCCGCCAAGCTGAGTAACAGCATTGTAACATTATTTAGTGTATGTAATGGTGACCCTCTATTCTGAGCCTTGCCTTTAGCTTACTATCAGGCGAAGTCAAGTCAAGTTGGCGTGTCCTAGTTAAAAACAACCTACAACCCATTACTGTAGATAGATGAATTAGGATACAAAATTCGGAATAGCTAGAATTAAATTTTAAAAATCATAAGGTCAATGAAAAGCATTGGCGGTATGTAGCTAGCTCAAAGAATCAAAGAATCAATTTCATTTATTCAGTTTAGGCACATAAAGAGCACATATGAACGTCAAAATTTTACAATTATGTATGTCAAGAAATAATATAAAAATATTAAATAATGTAAAAATAAACCATTGGAAAATGATTCTTTCGCTGGTTCGGTAGATTAGTTCTACTGAGAAGATACCAGCTAGAAACTCAGCGAACTACATTAGAACTAGATTATTTTTCTTTTATAAATTTGTTTTGGTTTACAATTTATTTTGTGCGAGCAAGCAAGAGACTTATGTTGACCACGCATTAACATCATTAAGGTACTCATCCACTTTATAGTAACCTTTACTCATTAAAGTTTTTTTCAGCTGAAAGTGGTGACACTAGCGACACATCCTCAATTCTCAGAGTTTGTAGTTTGTGGCCAGGTGGCCTAGTTTAAATAAGAGCGCAACAAATAATACAATTAGTAATCCTGGTTTACCATAATTACCATGCCATTTACTCATTGTATAAAATGAAGATAGATATTTACAATAAAAGCTTGTTTATCCGCATTCTAGAACTCATATTACTAGATAATCTATTCTATGGTAGATCTGCCGCCAAATATATATAATAACTACGTGCTATAATAACTTCGTGTTGTGTTCCCAGCGGTGAGTAGGGTAGCCAGAGCTCACTGGAGAATTTGTGCTGTCAGTGGGAAGACTAAAGGCTTGTCCTGCTTTCTCTTCTACACTGACGGCACAGAAACTCTGTATTTACAGGGTTGGCAGCGCGACTATGACTCCTCTGGTGTTACAAACGTCCATAGGCCACGGTAACCACTTTCCATAAGGTGGGCCGTGTGCTTGTCTGCCACCTAAGTGGTATAAAAAAGAAATATCGATTCTTCTTCTTCACCTTAGCGTTAATCCCAGTCGCATCAGAAGCTTCACCTCGGAGTTTGTGGTCCGCTTTAGCAGTCTAACTGCGGATTTGACAGCACTTCAATCCAAAGACGATATCTAAGCATTGCAGTTAGACTAGTTACTGGACATTTTAGGGCTCCACCTCCCTGTAATGACTGCCATAGATGTTCGTATGGCAACTGGAACCAACGGCTTATAATATCCATTATTGTCAATACGACACCGTGCTCCCCGACACGGATAGATAGATAGGTATAGGTCTCGGGCGTCGGAGGTCGATGAACGACCTCCGCCCCCCATGAGCGCCGGCCTGGGGGTGACAGGTAGAGCCTCCTGTCACCCTGGCAGAAGCAGGCCGCGGCGGCGGCGCGCGAGGCGCGCCTCCCCGTTTCCGGGGACGAGTTGGGGACTCTGTGGTCCCCACACCCGAGAAGAGGGCCAGATCGTGAGAGATGGCCCTGGGTCGGCCGGGGTGCGAGAGAGGCCTGTCAACCTCACCTTCGGCAACCAAAGCGACCCACAGGCGGCGTGCGTTTTAGTCGGTTCGAGTCCGACATAACCTCCTCCACCGGCTCCGGTGGGGACGTATCCGTGGGGATTTTGCGCATGTAAAAAAAAAAACGAGACCGAAGACCTCTGGCGATATCTTCGTGTTAGGTTACTTGTTATATTGTGAAGATCTCTTGATCGATGTCCATCGACAATATATTATAGAGTTGTAAAAAAAATTCCGGTAAATATACTACCTATTATACGGACACACCCTATTTATGCGATAGATCACACTCTCTATTTGATTAAACTAACTAACCATAGACTAAACATTGTTCTGACATAAACATATGAGTGTTTCATGTTTTCTTAGCAGGTATACTTGCAGTATTTCTTGTCACTGTCAAGTACTATCTACAGCATATTTGAAATTCTAGTCAGTTCCAAAAGCTCATTCGAGCGCCAACCTTGGATGAGTCCAAAGCTTGCAGTTTGGAGCCAAGGTTCTGTTCTCATACGCCTTTTCTTCTCCTGATGTAACTTATTATTTATACGATATCTCACACTCTTCATTTGATTAAACTAACTAACCATAGACTAAACATTGTTCTGACATAAACATATGAGTGTTTCATAGAGTTACAGAAAAGCCCTCATTGTGATATGACTAAGGAGTTTTTAAATATAACTTCAAAGTAGTTTGCGGCACTGAATCCCTGACACACCACTATTTAGGTCAAGCACTACCATAAATCCGTGGTATATTTTTCGGAATGACTGTAGCTGTTTCGATATTTGTACAAGATCTTCTAGTACCTATTGATAATATTGTTTTGAATATGTACTTTAGAAAGTCATTGTCTTTGAACTAAAAATTATAGTCCCGATACAATCAATATAGACTATATAGTCTGAAATAAAATTTGATACTCTCCATCTTCCAAATATCAAAAACGATCAAGACTTCAATGAAAAGAGGCCCAATTATTGTAATAAGTAGTTATAAGTGCCCGGTTAGTGGCAATAGGCTCGCCACCTATAACATTGGGACCTAAACATAAACTGGTGAAATGTGGGTGCTAGCACCTCTGCCTACCCCTACGTTTATATAGGCGTGAGTTTATGTTATGTTGTGTGATGTAATTTTGTCGTCGTTATGCTAAAAAAGATCACAATGACAATGTTCTTACTTGAAAATTGATTACGAGAATATCATTTTTGACATTTAATTTGATTTTGACAGATCGAGATTGAATTTTGAACATATTTTTATACTGAAAATTTACCATATGATGAATATTTTAGTAGCTAAGTAATGCTTATTTGGTTAGTAATTAAGATGATTCATTGCGTGGTCAATGGTCATGCTGGCACACATAATGATGTCATGGGTGAGTATAACTTTGAAGTCTAAAACGAACAACGTCTATTGTTCGTCTGTGAAAAAAAAAAATCTGACGCGGAAAGTGAATTTAAAAAGTTACAATCAAGACTTGCCGCGTGGTTTCCGGCAGAGTAGAATTAGGGCCACCTCATCTCTTCCCATGTGGTCTCGTACAAGGCGACTAAGGGATACGTTTGTTTAACATCAGACAGATATATACAGCCCAGACTCCGCCTCAGATGCATGGCTCGAGTCAACAATAGTGCCCGGAATACGGCAATTGACTCACCCCCTATTACGTGGGACCGAATATAATTATTGGTGAAATGTGGGTGTTAATTCACCTCTGCCTAACCCTCCAGGGATAAAGGCGTGATTATATGTATGTATGTAGAATCAAGATAGCATCGTCGCACTCCTCTAGGCAGTCTAGGTTTAACTCATTCGTTTTAGAGTCCCCCGCAAACTGCAGACTTTCTATCGGCTGATAGTTTAATCAGGCTGGTATGTATGAACATTGAACATGTCTAATGTGCACTCTTTACTGATTTGGTATCAGCCGACAAATAAGTTGGATGGGCGTTATGACTGCCTTAAAACCAATGACCAGAGCCTTGATTCTGCTAAAGCATAATCACTGTCATACCACGGATTCAGCATTTTGTAAACTGTCAAGAATAATTTCGCCGCGTGATTCCCAACAGAGTAGAATTTAGGCCACCTCATCTCTTCCCTTGCGGTGTCGTATAAGGCGACTAAGGGACAGGGCTGTTTAACATCAGACTATATTCAGTCCAGACTGAGCCTCAGATACATGTCTCGAGTCAACTACAGTGCCCGGAATACGGTTATAGACACAACCCCTATCACGTGAAACCGAATACAATGATTGATACACCATTTGTAATGCAATCTTTTTAATACCACTTACCCCTCGTTTACACCACGAAACAAATTGTGAGTTGTAAACTTGTTGAAGACTTGTAGAAGATTAATCAAACTACTACTTGTTTTTTACATTTAAATCAGATACTTTTCCGTTCACATAGGATGTTTAAGCCAACAAGTTATAAACAAGTATAAAACACATTCGCGTTCACACTGTAGCCTTTTTTTTTTTCACGTGCGCAAAATCCCCACGGATACCTCCCCACCGCAGCCGGTGGAGGAGGTTATGTCGGACTCGAACCTACTAAAACGCACGCCGCCTGTGGGTCGCTTTGGTTGCCGAAGGTGAGGTTGACAGGCATATCCCTCGCACCCCGACCGACCCAGGGCCATCTCTCACGATCTGGCCCTCTTCTCGGGTGTGGGGACTACAGAGTCCCCAACTCGTCCCCGGAAACGGGGAGGCGCGCTACGCGCGCCACCGCCGCGGCCTGCCAGGGTGACAGGCGGCTCCACCTGTCACCCCCAGGCCGGCGCTCATGGGGGGCGGAGGTCGTTCATCGACCTCCGCCCGAGTTGCCTTCGTACGCGGGCAGCTTGTCTTGCGATCCTTCGTCGCTCCCGCTGCCTCACACTGTAGCCTGTGACATATTGCAACTTGTCAAATACATGTTTAATACTTAGGTGTAAATGAGAGATTAGGTGACAGACAAGTACACGGCCTACGTGATGGGAAGTGGTTACCGTGGCCTATGGACGTATGCAACACCAGAGGCGTTACAATCTGTATGAAAGCTACATACAAAAAATTGCTGATGGTTGTGGTTTTAAATCGATAACAATTTCTTTGTTCCGTACAGTCAATCTAGTAGTCCATCTATACAAGTTATAGGTGACAAGTTGACAAATGAAAATATCCCCAGAACAAAACACATTAAAAATGTAACACGAAAAGGACATTAAATGTCACAATACATTTTTGTCACGCTTCAGGCTTGATGTAAATATATCGACAATATTTTCTATAGAATATTAATCGCGTGCCAACACTAGCTTATCGTCTCCATCGTGTTATTGTGTACTGATAAAGGATCTTTTGTAGCTGGCAACATTTGTGATAGACCATAAAAAAAGTAGACGTTTTATGTAGCCCTACCGAGCAAAAAGGCTAGAATAGAATTTAATAAACCAAAATATTAACCATAGATCACTGTACTTTATTATTTTAGAGGAATAATTTATAAGAACACAAGAAACGTTGGGAAAGAAAGGAAATATACCGGACGGACTTGAGGAAAAAGTAATTATAGTAGATCCGCGTTATGAGGCTGAAATAGATTGAATTTTAGGTATAAAACTTGGTTTACAGCGATTTTCACATTCAGTATCAAAATAAACGGGATATTTACCATGTTTCATTGTTTTGAGTTTCCGATATTTCGGCGCTGTTGCAAGCACCATGATCACGGAGGAACTGGAGTATACGGATAATATCGGAAACTCAAAACAATGAAACATGGTAAATATCCCGTTTATTTTGATACTGATGTGAGTGACCATGATAGTTTAAATACCTATATTGATTTTCACATTTTCAATTTCGGCATATTCTAAAAAGGGTACATAACAAAATAATTATCCTCGGCACAGAAGAAACCCTGGCAGAGGCAGGCCGCGGCAGCAGCGCGCCATGCGCGCCTCCCCGTGTCGGGGGACGAGTTGGGGACTCTGTGGTACCTACACCCGAGGAGAGGGCCAGATCGAGTGATCGAGTGGCCCTGGGTCGGCTGGAGTGCGAGGGATATGCCTGTTAACCTCACGCCACAGAATAAATAACGTAGAAGTTGTGTATAACACAGTTGTAGTTTACTGAAGCTAAATACTCTTTCTTTTCCTTCTGTTTTCATTCTGTTATTAACGTAAGTTTAGATTTCTAACAAAATTTTCATTTATAACTAAAAAAAAAAAAAATTCCAACTTAAAAATTCTCGCAAACTACCCTACCCTATCCCCTGTGTTAAGATGGCATACTTCATACACTTTAAACAGCTGAAAGCACTCAAGCTTATGTCGATGTTTCTTAAAACTTTTCCCCATTGACACTTTCTGGCTTGTTTATAAGAGTGGACTTGGTCCCAAAGGTTTTGATGGACCTACTTACTCTTAGTTGGTATACTGTGATAAACATACAATAGGCAATTCAAAGTTATGAATATATTTTTACTTATTCATTTAGCGGCAAGGTGCTATGGGAATTTCTATGTGAGAAATAAACAAAGAGTTACTATAGTATTATCTAATACTAGACGACACGTCCTGCCTTCGCCCGAGGCATACTTTGAAACCACCATAAGCCACATAATACCCGCTTTTTATAAATTTTCAAATCATGTATGGGAACTTTTAAACTATCGCGTTCCGTGATATACAATAATGTTAATGGGAATTAACGCGACAACGCCTGGTGTTACCTAGTCGAAACGTCCGGCAATCCAAAGATATGTATGTACCTGTACCATAATCGCATTCATCATCATCATCATCATGTCAGCCACACACAGTCCACTGCTGAACATAGGCCTCTCCCACAGACTTCCAGAATGACCGATCTAAAGCAGCCGGCATTCAGCTCTTCCCGGCGACCTTCATGAGGTCGTCCTTCCACCTGGCCGTTGGGCGTCCTACGCTATGTTTGCCCATACGCGGTCGCCATTCCAGAACTTTTTTGCTCCATCAGCCATCTGTTATGCGCGCTATGTGTATCGCCCATTGCCACTTCAACGAGCTAATCCGCTGAGCATAATCGCGTTAATTCCCGTTAACATTATTGTAAATAATGTATGCAATAATTTTTGTCTGCCAACTAAGTGAGTAAAACTGAGACGGTGCGCACTGTGCGGTATGAAAGAAACTTCATCCCACGCACACTCAAGCTGTGGAATGACCTCCCTGCTGCGGTTTTCCCAAGCGCCTACAATATGGGGTTCTTCAAGAGGGGCATCAGAAGGTTTCTTCATGGTCGGCAGCACGAGTGTGACACCCCTGGTGTTGCATACGTCCATAGGCCACGGTAACCGCTTCCCATCAGGTGGGCCGTGTGCTTGTCTGCCAACTTAGTGGTATAAAAAAAAAAAGTGATATAAAAAAAAATAAAAAAAATCTATGGAACTCTCTTCAGGGTCGGCAGCGCGAGTGTGACGCTGCTGGTGTTGCACGAGTCCAAAGGCCACGGTAACCACTTCCCATCAGGTGGGCCGTGTGCTTGTCTGCCACCTAAGTGGTATAAAAAAATGGAAATCTGCAGAATTTGTAGACATTTATAATTATTGATCTGCTCCATTGATTGACGCTTTGATAATTGATATATAACCTATAATCATCCTTGATAAACAGACTATTCAACACAAAAATGACTTTTCAATTCGAACTAGTAGTTTCTGAGATTAGTGCCTTCAACGAAACCAATAAACTTAGCTTAATAACATTAGTACACATCTTAGATGATCTAAGGTACACATCCACATTCTACACATAGGTAGGTGTTATTTTATCTCTTTGTAATAGCGAATTAGCTGTGTCTTTATTACAGAAGTTAAAGGTATTAAACTTTAATAGCTGGCTCAAGGATGATGTACGTAAACTAAGTTCTAATCCAACTGCCTAAGATTCCCTATCTATCGTTAGTGTCTGTACGTTTGACAAAGATTAATTGCTTAATATAGCTATTATTTACGATGTCTAATATGGAGATAGTTGGTAAAGTATATTATATTTAGATGCTTCGAGGTCAATATTGAAGGACGTGTCCCTCGTTAACCTATTTAATTGCGTTTGGTGTGAATACTAGCTTTTTCTTCCAGTAATAGAATTCGCTATAAGGAATCATTCAACAGTACTTACCTTTAAAATTAGAAGTAAATAGTGGTTGTTTCGTGTCTTTTTTTTATACCACTTAGATAGCAGATAAGCACACGGCCCACATGATGGGAAGTGGTTACCGTGGCCTATGGACTCGTGCAACATCAGGGGCGTGTCACGTCTTTGAGTTATCTAAAAGTACCTGGTCAAGTTGCTACTATAACCTACAGCAGAATGAGCTCAAAGTCTTATTGTTTTACTGTTACTTTTTTTTTACGTGCGCAAAATTCCCACGGATACCTGGAAGAGGTTATGTCGGACTCGAACCGACTAAAACGCACGCCGCCTGTGGGTCGTTTTGGTTGCCGAAGGTGAGGTTGACAGGCATATCCCTCGCACCCCGGCCAACTCAGGGCCATCTCTCACGATCTGGCCCTCTCCTCGAGCGTTTTACTGTTACTTGGATTTGAGATTTAACTCATTATTTAATTTGGTTTGAGTGAGTGAAAACTGGATCCCAAGCTGACAGTTCAGTCCAATATTTCAATTTCTAACTACATTCTGTACTTCATCTTACAAAAAGTAACCGAAACGAACTCAATTCAAAAGTAATTTCATACAAGCGCCTGCATTTTAAAGTCATTAAAAATAATACTAGCCGAGCCAGAGGCCAATAAACAGCTAGCCAGAATTATTACAAAGATGATAACCGGAATGATTGTTACAATAACAACTACGCCGCCGGGTCTGTGAATAGACATTTTATAACTAAAACAATCTTTAAAATCGAACAATAAGAACATTAAACAGCTACAAGTCAGAGCTATAAAAAACCTGTTCAACCGGTCCCAATCCCATCAGGTGGCACTAAAAGAATCTTGCGCAATCATAGAAAGCAGCGCCATCGTATCGCCTACACACGACCAGTACAAGACCCTCACATAGCAACCAAAAATCCCCTCAATCATCTAAATAAGCAAGAGATTGAAGGAGCAAGGTAGGTCTTGTAATATGGTCGCTGAATTCTTCGTAATAAATTGGAGATGTGGATAGTGAAAGTGATTTGTTTGATTTTACAAATTTGGAAGATTTTTATGGTTTGCGTGGTTGCGAATACCGGCTTTGACGGTAGAACCTATCCTAGAATATTTTTTACTTATTGTGTTCCATATTAAATTCCTCATTTATTTTCTTTGAGTTCTACACACAGCCGCTTTTTTAGTATTTGTTTTTACAAACAAATCGTCCTCTCCGTGTGGCAAAACGTTGCCCAATATTGAATGATAAGGTTTCGGATGCACCATTTGTAAGCCCATAAATATCGTGGAGATAACCAGTCCAGCCATTCCTCAGATGCCCATAAATATGTCATACGTTAATTCTCTAACACACTTGTTGTCAAGTGGCCAACCTAACGATCCCTACAGCACTTTCTCAAATATGATGTCATTCTCTTTAAAAATAATATTATGCCATAAGGCCATTAAAAATTAGGGTTAATTTAATAATTTATTGACTGTACAAAGTTTGTTAAAATCTGTATTTAAAAAAAAAGTAAGTACCTACATTTTTATATTTTTATTAGAAAGGTCTCAATTTATTTATTATATATTCTATTTTTATCTTTTAAATTAAGATCTAATATATACTATGTAACTAACGCTTTAGATATATCATGTTTAATTAAATCTATTACAATATATACACTATTTACAATATATACAATTTTGCACCGGGAGCGATCAGGGGCGGGTTATTTGATTAGTAGTTTTGACATATTGTATTGTAATAAATGTATTATGACTTAATAAATACAATTCTTAATTTTCATATATACATTAATAAAAAATAATAAACAAAACAGAAATGTATTTAATTTATTTATATGCCTACATTTTATACGCCTATGCATGCATACCTATATGTATATCTTTTCTAATAGTAGTCTCCTGGATTGTCTGTTTCAGTGGAGTTATGATACTAGACTTGTAGACGATTCAAGTTCGATTCCCGTACATATCGTGCAGTTATATTATTTCTCTGTTAGGAGATTCTCAGCATTTAGCTCCACAGAATCAGACAATACGTTTACCACCTCTTTAGAAGTATACAGGCGTTCAGTAGTTTTTGTGTGATCCCCAAAAATGTTTTTTCTCCCTTCCTTTAAACACATATTCCCTTAGATGAATTTTTAGACTATTTTTTTATTCATCTAAGCTTATTCCCTTTTTATATTATTACAGAAACGATTAGCAAACATTACACACTAGTTAGTAATACTAATACATTAACATAATGGGCCCAAGTGTAGCATTTGGAAGTAAACATGATGTACGTACCTATTTTCAACTCAGTATGTCACGCTAGACTGAAGTTTCTTTGGAATCCTGATGTAATGATCTATGAGTATGGTACATTGTGTGCTTGTTATATTATGGTACAGACACATATGTGAATGTGTGAATAATAATGTGTGAATAGATGCATAATTGTGTATTCAAGGTTAGTTTGATAATAATTCAAACTATTCGAAGTACTTAGACAATATAATCACAAAGTATTTATATGGTAAAATCTGCGGTAGCCTAGTGGTTGGGGTAATGGACTGCTGAGACGAGGACTCGGGTTCGATCCCAGGTTTACCATGACACACACCAATGACTTTTCGATGCATTTCGAAGTTTTGTGTGTATTTATCGCAGGTTTATAAGTGCCCGGTTAATGGCAATAGGCTCGCCACCTATTACATTGGGACCTAAACATAAATCGGCGAAATGTGGGTGCTAGCACCTCTGCCTACCCCTTCGGGGGATATAGGCGTGAGTTTATGTTATGTTATGTATTTATATGGTTAGTTTTTCGGCAGAACCGACTTGGCCCCACTATATTTCAGTGGGATTACGAGGAAAAAGAATTCCCCGTGGTGCCTATAGTGGGTCGAATTGGTGGGTCCATGGGTAACATACACATATAGTCACGCCTTATCCCCAGACGGTTAGGCAGGTGTGAATTAACACCCACATTTCACCAATCACTGAATTCGATCTCACGTAATTGGGGGTGAGCCTATTGCCGTCTTCCGGTCACTATTGATGACTCAAGTCACGTATTTGAGTAAGTCTGGGCTGTATATATCTGTCTGATGTTAAACAGCCCTGTCCCTTAGTCGCCTTGTACGACACCGCATGGGAAGAAATGGGGTGGTCCAAATTCTACTTTGCCGGGAACCACGTGGTTGATGTACCATGGGTAAACGCCCTATTTTTTTATAATATGTAGTGACAAATTGGGGTTTCTTTTTTGTTCAACGCTGGGATAATCATGAGAATGTAGATCGTGGATATAGGCCCATAAATAAATCTGTAAAAATGTTTTGAAGAGTCGTTTGGTATTCAGATTTTGAAGTGCGTTGACGTCCTTTACATTCACAAAAACTAAGTTAAGAGTCCACATTCGTAAATAACTATACAAAAAGTAACCATAAAATTGAAGTAAACGAATTGGTTCATAAGATGACGTGTTTGGATTGTAATTTGAAAAAAAAAACAGTAAAAATTGGAAGGTTTTTGTACTGGAAAAATATATTATGAAGAGGTGTTTATTATCCGCAGAGTTTGGCAATGGTTGAAGCACACTGAACGAATGAGATCCTATTAACCGAATGATTCACCAAAAAATTAAGGAATGTTAAGCGGTTGGAGGTTTGAATTGACGGTGTATTGCGGAAAGGATAGGTGAACAGGTCACACGCCCTCGAACCCGGAGCGATTCCCTGAAACGCTTAATGACAGAGTTGACTAGAGGAAGATCGTGAAGTGTGTGAGGATAGAAGCAAACATGGGCTGTTCCTTAGATGAATTAAAAAAGCATTTTTTAATTCATCTAAGGGCTATTCTCTCTACCTCCCTCAATGAGAGAAAGTAGTTAATGCAGAGTTAAGATGTCACCCTCACAATGTGCAGAATATACAAGCAAGAACCAAGCAGTTCGGAGATTATTTCCTATGCCGCACCACCAAGACCTGGAATTTATTACCAGCTCACGTGTTTCCTTCTTCCTACAGTCCCGGGGCCTTTAAACGGGCCGTAAAAAGTATCTGATGAGGCCGCCAAGCTGAGTGCCACCATTGTAACATTACTTCGTGTCTGTAAGTGTGACCCTCTTTTCTGAGACTTTGCCTTTAGCTTACCATCAGGCGAGGTGAAGTCAAGTTGGCGTGTCCTATATAAAAAAAAATATAGCGTAAGAGAGTTATATCTTAGGTAACTACATAAATAAAAGTCCTTTGCCACAAATGTTAGTCAGCACACCACTTGAGAACGAGTCGACTATTTGACTGAATGTTTTTTAACATAACATAACATAAACTCACGCCTATATCCCCGAAGAGGTAGGCAGAGGTGCTAGCACCCACATTTCGCCAGTTTATGTTTAAGTTCCAATGTAATAGATGGCGAGCCTATTGCCATTAACCGGGCACTTATAAACCTGCGATAAGTACACACATAACTTCGAAAAGCATCGAGAAGTCATTGGTGTGTGTCATGGTTAAACCTGGGATCGAACCCGAGACCTCGTCTCAGCAGTCCATTACCCATACCACTAGGCTACCGCGGTAGAATGTTTTATGTTGTTCAAAATTGTCAGAACGAAATAATATAGGTAATATTGTTTTTGAGACATAAGCAGAATCTCGTATTCATACGGGCATGCAGGAGGCTTGGGCCCCGAAGTTCGTAGTGTTGTGTTACACTGACCACTAACCTAACCTAACTAACACTAACGAAAGTGGACGCATATTAGAAGGAGGTGGGACACGACGGTATTTCCGTCCAATTGAGCAGTCCGACTGGGGAAATACATCCACCCTACAGAATACCGCAGTCATAGTAACCTCGTGTTGTGTACCCGGCGGTGAGTAGGATAGCCAGAGCTCACTGGAGAATTTTTGTACTGTCAGTGGGAAGACCAAAAGTTTCTCCTGCTTTGTCTTTTACACCGACGGCACAGAAACTCTTGTGCTTATAGGGTTGGCAGTACGATTGTGACTCCCTTGGTGTTGTACACGTCCATAGGCTACCGTAAACACTTTCATGTGGGGCCGTATGCTTGTCTGCCACCTAAGTGGTATAAAAAAAAAAAAAAAAGCCTCCTACATGCCCGTAAGAGACGGGCATGTCGGAGGCTTTTTTTTTTTTTTTTACGTGCGCAAAATCCCCACGGATACCTCCTCACCGGAGCCAGTGGAGGAGGTTATGTCGGACTCGAACCGACTAAAACGCACGCCGCCTGTGGGTAGCTTTGGTTGCCGAAGGTGAGGTTGACAGGCATATCCCTCGCACCCCGGCCGACCCAGGGCCATCTCTCACGATCTGGCCCTCTTAGCATGCAGGAGGCTTAGGCCCCGAAGTTCGTTGTGTTGTATTGTATTACATTAACCCATAGAATTGTGAACCAGAAGACAACATGAACAGATAATTAAGCTGAGCTAACGTTACCAGAAAAGGCTGTATCACGATCTATATTTAGTACGTTTGTGTTCAGAACTGTTGTTATATCGTAACATATTATGAAGTCATGTGTGAATCAGGAGCGTGAACTATTTACGTAGATGAGGTTCTCAGGAAATCTAGACAGATTTAGCGAGCGCGTAATGTCGATGAACCTACACATAGTTTAAATAATGTTACTGTAAGTACAAAATAAATTACCTTCTCTACCTAGTGTTAAGATGAAAAATGAACAATGATGCTCCGACACAGGTATAGAGTATTTCTCTTTAGAAAAATTTAAAACTAATTTTTTTTTTTTTGCTGGTGAATGATCCAATGTGCATAAAGCAATGCACATCTAATGCCAAAGTTCATTAGAACAAAATTGTTTCATAGTTTAATTGAACCTTCTCTTTGAAATTCAGTTGAGCCTAGTTTGAATTTTATTAAACGGATTTTCCTATATTCATCCGTGACATCCAGTCTTAGGCTAGTCTGTTGACGTACACACATACATATAATCGCGCCTTTATCCCTGGAGGGTTAGGCAGAGGGGAATTAACACCCACATTTCACCGATGCGAAAAGCGTCGGTAGCTTAGTGGTTAAGGAGTCGGCCTTACGATCGAGAGGTCCCGGGTTCGAATCCTGACCATTACACTACCGACGTGAACCCACTCCTAACACAAGCAATTTAGCTTAGCTGGAGAGGTTAGAGGGAATATTAGTAATTTCGGTTCTAATTTACAATTAAAAAAAAAAAAGAAAATTTTATTCGGTCCCACGCAATGATATTACATATCATTGGTCCCACGTAATAGGGGGTGAGCCTATTGCCGTATTCCGGGCACTATTATTGACTCGAGCCATGCATCTGAGGCTGAGTCTGGGCTGTATATATCTGTCTGATGTTAAACAGCTCTTAGTCGCTTTGCACGACATCGCAAGGGAAAAGATGATGTGACCCTAATTCTACTTTGCCGGAAACCACAACGACTGTTGACGTGTAGGTACCTACTTATATTATAAATAACAGTGGAAGCTAGTTTCCAAGAATACATTTTCTCATCGTGTGGTAAGCAGATTATTCCGAATGTGACAAACAAGTCATTGTGTTGTCATACTCACACTATACATCGCCTACAATCTGCATAGCATTCATTTTATGCAGGCGTTGATAAATGGGATGCAGAGATTATAACTCCTGACATTTTTGATAGGTAAACGACCTATCAAAAATGTTAGGTAGGTAAAAAATTGTTGTACTTTTTTTTATATAGAACACGTCAATTAGACTTCGCCTCGCCTGTTGATAAGCTGAAGGCAAAGTCTCAGAAAAGAGGGTCACCATTACTTACACATACCGTGTGACAATGGTGACACTCAGCTTGACGGCCTCATCATATGCTTTTTCACGCCCCGCTTAAAGGACCCGGGACTGTAGGAAGAAGTAAACACGTGAGCTGGTAATGAATTCCAGGCCTTAATGGTGCGACAGAGGAAAGAGTCTCCGAACCGTTTGGTTCTTGATCGGATGTTCTGCACCATGTGCGGGTGATCCTGGATACAAGTTGTAAGAAATTGTAAAAAAATATATAATAATAAAAAAAAATTATAACTAAAAGACAAATTTCTTAGCATTCAAAGTATTTCGAAGGATACAAGGGTAAATAAATATCTATTTTAGTAGGTATTATATTCGCAAGTGTGTTGAAAAATGTCGTAGGTATGATACACGTGAGAATTCATGATTACCGCCCTCGGCTCTCTAAGTACAATGGCGCCTCAGCGGTAATCACTAACTTTACACACTCGCACCATTATTTACTATTATTACTCGACTGCACCAGCGAGAGTAATGTGTTACACACGTATGTATGTATGTAGTTTTCTTTGTTTCCCTTCACAGGCCTTTTTTTTTACATGCGCAAAATCCCCGCGGATACTGGAGCCGATAGAAGAGGTTATGTCGGTCTCATACCGACCAAAACGCACGCCCCCTGTGGGTTGTTTTTGGTTGCCGAAGGTGAGGTTAACAGGCATATCCCTCACACCCCGGCCGACCCAGGGCTATCTCTCTCAATCTGGACCTATCCTCGGGTGTGGGAACCACAGAGTCCCCAACTCATCCCCGGAAATGGGAAGGTGCGCCAGGCGCGCCGCCGCCGCAGCCTGCTTCTGCCAGGGTTGCGCTCATAGGAGGTGGAGATCATTCATCGACCTCTGACGCCTGAGTTGCCTTCGTACGCGGGCAGCTAGGCTTGCGATCGTTCATCGCTCCCGTGTCCCTGTGGAGCCGGGATCTCACGGCCCGAATTTCTTCAGGCTCGGGATCGTGACTCCGCTCCCGCGCTGTCTCCCTCCACAGTCCTAACGGCTGGATGGTTTTCGATGAATGGGGTCTGATCGAAATAAGTTGGGGCGTTCAGAGAATTGAATAGTGAAAGTATGAAAGTGATAGCGCTTAGACTGTGTCGACATAAACACACAACAAATATTATAATTACCATCAAAATAAACGTAGGTATGATGTCATTACAAACAATAGCGCATTATTGTTATCAGTAAAAATATGAGTCAAGAACTTGACTCACGACACGATCGGTGAAACTTATTGACCTCGCCGATATAACGAGCATTGAATCGAATATAAAGAGAATATAGTTTGTCCCAAGTTTGTCCTATAAGAAGCATATAGTTCTTTCTATTTAGTGCTGGAGGTGGACCACGACTTCGCTCAAGTCTCAGTATTAATGTGGATTAAGAGAAATCAGAAGAAAAAAGAGAGAAAAAAAATTATAACACTCATTTCTTTGATACAAAATTCTAACCTGTAAACGACCTACCCGAGTCACCTTCATATTCACGAATTGTAAATTTAAAAATAGAATGTAATGCTTTTATTTATTCGATTCCATTCAATTCAATTTATTTTATTGCAATATATGGGTACAAAGATGTTACAAGCAATACATTTGAGTTCCATCATATTTCAGCCAGATTGGCATGCAATAATATCGCATATTTATGACAATGAAAACAAGATTAACAATTTTTAATTAGGAGTTATAAATAGATGAAATTTTTCATTTCAAAATTATACATGTCACAGTATTTTACCGCCATTTGTAAAGATATAGACAACATAGTATGGAGTGTTTATTTTTAACTCTAACTATATTGTCTGTGGCAAATTGGTATTTGTTAATTGGTGGCCAGCTATACGTTAATTGAGAACCTAGATAGCCAGCCTTTGATGTCATGTCTAGGTGGCGTGTTTTAGTAAAATGACTCATTTCAACAAGTGTTAAGGTAGGTACACTAGTAACAACAGTTAATATATTTTTAAGCTAGCTAGCTAAGTAGCTAGTCTAATTTCTTGGAGTTAAAATAATCCTAGTGAAAGTGTGTGAGGATAAATGTATAAATGTTTGTTACTCTATGAAGCGAAAACTGCTGCACAGAGCTGAATATGTCACAGATACTTCAATATTTTAGTTGGTCTAATGCTAACGATTACCCCAACCAAACCTTTAAGTCTCGAAGTTTTTGGCTTTCGGTTTTTGGCTTTCGATAGATGGTCACATCAATAATACTACATATATTATTATTATCTACTATTATAAGTTTTTCGATTATGTCTGATGTTCGCTTATCAAATATTGTTTGATTGTTAAGTCGGCTTTTCTAGGAGCGACTACTATCTGACCGTCCAACCCTAAGAGAAAACCTGAGGCAGAACCTCATCAGTTATGTAGCAATTGCACAAAGCAGGTGAGGTTAGCTTGGACTTTAAGGATGTTTGTATACCCTACCCTACCAACCTAAAGTCAACAACACGTATGCCTAATTCATTCATTCACAGCTGCGTGGTTCCCGGCAGAGTAGAATTTGGACCACCCCATCTCTTCCCATGCGGTGTCGTACAAGGCGATTAAGGGATAGGGCTGTTTAACATCAGACAGATACCTATATATACAGCCCAGACTCCGCCTCAGATTCATGGCTCGAGTCAACAATATAGTGCCCGGAAAATGGTAAAAGGCTCACCCACTATTATGTGATATTGATGAAATGTGGTGTTAATTCAGCTCTGCCTAACCCTCCGGGGATATAAGCGTGATTATCTGTATGTAATAATAATAATAATAAGCTTTATTTAATAACATAATTCGTGCATATTACAATAACATAATTCGTGCATTAAATTAGCAATATTAAAAAGAAACAAATGTTTTAAACAATAAATTGAAAAAGAGTGATGTAAATAGAATAATGATAATTAAAATAATGACATTGTAATTATAAATAATAATAATAATACAAATAATATTGCTATCTATTCTGTTTGCATGGACCCCGTTGGGGTAAAAGCCTCCTCCAAGGAATTCCATTCTTTCCTATCTTGTGCTGTTTCAGTCCATCCTCGACTTGCCACTTTTACTATTTCGTCTGCCCATCTGGCATAGGGTCGGCTTGTCGCTCTAGTGCCTTGCAGTCCTGACCATTTTCCGACCTCTTTTGACCATCTGTGGTCAGTTTACCTAGCCACGTGTACTGCCCATATCCGTTTTCTTTGGAGGGAGAAAGTAAGTGCATCCGAAATTTTTGTCACTGCGGGAGAGGTCGAACAAAACCCTCCAAATAAAAATATAAAAAAAAATTAACGAAAAGAAAAGTATTATTAACATTTATCTGTATGTATGTATGCCTAATTAATTTAATAAAATATTGTTGTTATTCCAGCCGTCCCCATAGAATAATGTCTGCTTAATAAAATAATTATGACACGCAATTATCGAACACAAGGCCGCCATTACTATTCAATGTGTCTTCTATGATATTGTATAACGAGTGTGCTGTTGTTCGAACGGTACGTTCCGAGGTCGCCACTCGCTTGTCCTCAGGGAGGTTTTGTTTGGGTTTGATAATGGGCAAAGGTCGCATAGGATTATAATGTTGAATATGATAAGGATATTAGGCTTATACTTGGAATTTATTTTATTTATGATATTGTCATGGTATGATATTGTAAGGTTTTTTTTAAATGCGAGAAATCCCTGCGGATACTCCCCGCCGGAGACAGTGGAAGAGGTTATGTGGGACCCGAACCCATTAAAACGCACGGCGCTTATGGGTCGTTATTGGTTACCGAAGGTGAGGTTGGTAGGCATATCCCTCGCACCCCAGCCGACCCAGGGCCATCTCTATCTACCGATGAATTGGAAAGCGTTTCGGCAGACGAACTGAAATCCAATTCGTTTCATGAGATGCTCGTTTTTAGCCCTACTGGCCGTCCTTGCGCGCCATTTTGTTTTGGCTTGTTACCGGTTGTTTTTGTAAACACGGACCACTGGATCCCAGACGTTCGATACTGATAAATACACATAATCACACTTTTATCTCCGGAGAGTTAGACAGATGTGAATAAACACCCACGTTTCACCAATCATTGAATTCGGTCCCACGTGACCCTATTGCCGTCTTTCGCGCAATATTTTTAACTCAAGCCATGCATGAGGCTGAGTCTGGACTGCATATATATGTCTGATGTTAAACAGCCCTATCTCTTAGTCGCCTTGTCCGGCAACGGTACCGGTAGAGATGGGTTGGTCTAAATTGTACTCTGCCGGGAACCACACCACTCTGTAAATGGATAATGCCACTAAGGAAATATCTGTGTGTGTTTAATATAGGTTTTAATAACCTCATAAATATTGGGTGCTTAACGCTCATACTTTTCTTGGACCGTCGCATATATTTAATAGTCTTTCGTCGAACTATACGAGAGTTGTTATCAATATGTACAGAACACATCTCATATAGCCCCTATATAGGTCAGCATTGTCAGTCGTTAAGTATCTGGTAAGATGATTTTCGTTACTTATTTTATAACTGACAGAAGAACGATGTATGGCTTACGTAGTAACTATTTATTAATCTGTGGTGTAGTCGCGTAATTTCTGGATGATTCCCGAGGTCAGCATTGGGGTTTTTTCACAGTATTGTTTATATCTATACTAATATTAATTTTTAGATTTAAAATTAAAATATTTAGTGCCCTTCGAGCCTCCAAGAATGACAATATAGTCACCACTTAATTAAAGTAGATAGTATACCTATTCAGTATAATAAATAAGTTATGGTAGGTATGTAATTAATTTACTATCTCTGCTAAACTCACGCATAACTGTCATTTGTCTAATCAATTCTCTGTGCTAATATAGGTTTCTTTTTTTCTTTTCTCTTCAATATTGTAATATTACGCATGTTGGTTTATCCGTAATTGGCAAATGTATCAGCCACATTACTCGCTAAACATATCTTGTAAAACGATTTGTAATACATTTGCTGTGGAAAAACCTATTAAATAAATAAAAATAATAAAATAAAATATTATAAAACTGAAGAGTTCATTTGTTTGTATGTTTGTTTGAACGCGCTAATCTTAAGAACTACTGGTTCGAATTGAAAAATTATTTTTGGGTTGAATAGTCAATTCGTCGACGAAGGTTTTAGGATATATATCATCATGCTACTACTTAAGGGACCGAATCAGTGATGTCAACAAAATTCGGTAAATTCCTATATTTTATTTGGAATCTAATGATAGCGGTAGCCTAGTGGTATGGGTAATGGACTGCTGAGACGAGGTCTCGGGTTGGATCCCAGGTTTTACCATGGCACACACCAATGACTTTTCGATGCTTTTCGAAGTTATGTGTGTATTTATCGCAGGTTTATAAGTGCCCGGTTAATAGCAATAAGCTTGCCACCTATTACATTGGGACCTAAACATAAACTGGCGAAATGTGGGTACCAGCACCTCTGCCTAACCCTTCGGGGTTATAGGCGTGAGTGTATGTTATGTTATGTTTACTAATGATATATGGGTGAGCTAGTGGGTCAGCTAGTACCTAATGTACGTACTATATAGTGGCGAAGGGCACGCCTTCTACGGTTTCTACATGGGCGACGAAATATGGGTGCAATACCTTTGCGGGTATAGGCATTTATATTATATTGGATACTGAAGTTATCTAAATTAAAATATATATAAAAAAGATGATAGATATTCTTTTTTATTTATATTTTAATTTAGATAACTTCCGTGTATATTATTTAAATATTAAATAAAGAATTTCCCCATTGTATACTCATTTCAATATATAGTCGATTAAGATAGAAAAAATTTAAAAGTCTAGGCGAAATTCGAGCCCGTGATCTTTCCCTTAAAGGGGGAACGCTCTGACCACTGAGATATCCCTCTTACGATACGGTGAATAGTATACTAAATGCTTTAAAATATCATTCAATATTTTTAGTATTGAATAGGTATTGCATTGGATTTCGTTCAAAATTCTAAGGTTCTGGCTCAAATAAACAAGAAATCAAAATGCAAATAAAAATAAATGTGACTGTCTTAGATGAATTATTATTTTAATTTATCTAACGTGGCTTAGTTGAGCGTTTTTATAGTGAATTTTACAGATTAATTCATATCGATACGATCTGAGCTATCTTTAATATTATTTTAGAGTTGTTATTCATGTTTCATATATTTTTACAAATAGTTAGGTCTGCACACATTTATATACCTACGAAGGACAGAGGTTATACTGATTACAAGACACACAGAGCCATCTAGCGAGGTCAAGTTAAACTATTTAAAACTTAATAATTCAAATTTTTCACTGAATAATTGCTTTTTTTTGATACTACGACAGTCCTAAATGTACCGACCTGGCACTCCTCAGATAGTTTAAAATTTAAAAAATAAGCGTAAAATATTGTGGTGTAAAAAAAATTATTTAAACATTCTAGTTGGTTGTTTCTTTAACTAATATTACAAAGTATATTGCAGGAGACCAGTGCCTAAACGAGACTTGATGTCTGTATTTCAGGATCTCCTCCCCTATTTTTAATACAATTTTTTTTTAGTATTTAACGCAACTTGTGATGCGATCACATTATATGTGAGTATAAAATTTATAGCATAAAATAAATACTATGGTACTGATAATTATCTTTATTTTCCGTCGAAGGTCAAATCCGTATGGAATAATATTAAAATGTGCATCTAATTCTGAAGTAAACAGCAATATGTATCGCAAAATCCATTGTTGCAGACCATATTTTTATAAATCACAGATAACACCCTAAAAATGCAGTATTCGTTCGCATTTCCGCTGAAGTAGAATTGACCACCATGGGGGTCTTAGAAGGCGACTAAAGGATAAGACGCTTCTCAGAGTTCGCCTTCGGATAATAAAAATACGCAACAATGTCGGTATTACACACACCTCTGCCTACCCTTTTGGGAATTACGAATAGGTATATGTATGTATGACTACACTAATAACCATCCATAGGTTATTCTTGTTAAGACTATTAAAACATTTTCATACAAAGGTTGCCTGGGAGAGATCGCTTGTAGCGATAAGGCCGCCATTTGTACATTTTACATTATTGTCCGTACATGTACAGCAATGTGTTGGTGTACAATAAAGATTATCTTATCTTATGTATATGTAAATTTAAAAGAAAACATACCTGTAATATTGACGCTGCTAAGGCAGTCATGGCCACCAATAACAGCTGTTCTCTAGCGTAAACATGCAGCTGTGTCGCACAGCCTCTTTGGTACAGCATCGTGCAGTCATTTGTGTACGGCTTGTGGATGGAGTCTAGAGGACCCTGCCCGCAGCAGGAGAAGGGCACATGGCCTTTTGAGGTATAGTCACTCGGGCCTGTCACGCCACAGCATTCAAACTGGAAAGAGAATTTAGTTCTTTTGAGTACATACATTTTTTTAATGCTGTGGGAGGGATAACCGCGGTAGCCTAGTGGTATGGGTAATGAACTGCTGAGACGAGGTCTCGGGTTCGATTCCAGGTTTTACCATGGCATACATCAATGACTTTTCGATGCTTTTCGAAGTTATGTGTGTATTTATCGCAGGTTTATAAGTGCCCGGTTAATGGCAATAGGCTCGCCACCCATTATATTAGGACCTAAACATAAACTGGCGAAATGTGGGTGCTAGCACCTCTGACTACCCCTTCGGGGATATAGGCGTGCGTTTGTCATGTATGTTATGTGGGAGGGAAAAAAGGCTAAGATACGGCCCACTTGCTGGAAGGTGTTTAGTACGGCCAATGGGCGTGTAAAATATCAGGGGAGTCATACTTATGCTGCTGTCCCTGTATCAACTTCTTCTCTTTCATCTAGCTTCTCTTCTTTATCGTGGCGTTAATTCCAGTTACATCCGAAGCTGTCACCTCGGAGTTTGGGGTCCGCTTTTTCATGTCTAACTGTAGATTTGGTTGAACTTCAATATTTTCCGTGAAGCAACAACCATTTTCACAGCTCTTTAGAAAATTCTTTAGGATTCTGTGGTCCCCACACCCGAGGAGAGGGCCAGATCGCGGGAGATGGCTCTGAGTCGGCCGGGGTGCGATGGATATGCCTGTCAACCTCACCTTCGGCAACCAAAGCGACCCACAGGCGTCGTGCGTTTTGGTCGGTTCGAGTCCGACATAACCTCTCCCACCGGCCACGGTGGGGAGGAGGGAATATCCGTGGTGATATTGCGCACGTAAAAAAAAAGCTCTTTAGAAAATATCGAAATGCCTTTTCTAACACTAGGTAATTCTTAATTCTAATGCCTAAGCCTTATATTAATTTATGATTTGTGCGTGTACTTGTTGATGTTATTTCTCTCTTTCTTACAGTTTTCGGTTTTTATTAACTTTACAGTGAAAAGTTACAAGGTACGATTGCAAAAAAATTGGACAAAGTTCAACATTTTATGCTTCGAAGCGTAACTTATAAAATATGTAGTTAATAGCCCGGGATGTGTGGCAATGCCCCTTCAAATCTTATACTCTTTTTTTACTTAGTTTACGGTCAGAGACCTTGACACAAGTGACAATAAAAAATGTATGAAGGTTCATTGCAGTTAGATAAATATAGTTATAGAGTGCTTTCTATTATATATTAGACATTATAAAGCTGAAGAGTTTGTTTGATTAAATTGCTAATCTCAGGAACTATTTTTTGTTGAACATCCCGTTTAAAATGGCCCTGTAAACGCATTTAATAGAGGCCAAGAATTTTATGCAATTTGCTTGGTAGGCTTTTTTGGTCCTTTTTTGATTACGTGCGAAAAAGTGGGAGAGATTATGTCAGACTCGAACCGACTAAAACACACGCCGCCTGAGGGTCGTTGTTGGTTGCCAAAGGTGAGGTTGACAGGCATATCCCTCGCACCCCAGTCGACTCAGGGCCATCTGTCTCGATCTGGCCCTCCTCGGGTGGGCTTTTGGTCCTTAGGCATGTTTAGATATAATTCATTTTAGGCGATTTGCTTAGTATGCTTTTCGCTTTATAGCCTTTGTGCTTCTGAGGCAAATTACTGTTTAGGCATACTGAATTTTAGGCAGTTTTATAGGGATTTAGCTTTTTAGACATGGCCTTTACGCATTTTGCTTCGTAGTCAATTAGATTTTTAGCTATCATGATCAGGACCCAAAAGTAACTAATTAGACTAGTCTAATCGTCTTTTTCGTAATTTCATAATTTGAATAGTCTAGTCAAATTAGTTACTTTCTACTAAACGTCAAAACGGTATGTTATAAGACAACTTGTATGAAATAATTTATTGTGACGTCATACTATTCCTTTTACTATTATTGGTTTGGTAGATGATTAAAAATGACCGCGGTAGCTTAGTGGTATGGGTAATGGACTGCGGAGACGAGGTCTCGGGTTCGATCCCTGGTTTTAACATGGCACACACCAATGACTTTACGATGCTTTTCGAAGTTATGTGTGTTTATAAGTGCCTGGTTAATGGCAATAGGCTGGCCACCTATTACATTAGGACCTAAACATAAACTGGCGAAATGTGGGTGTTAGCACCTTTGCCTACCCCTTCAGGGAATATACGCATGAGTTTATGTTATGTAAAAATAAATAAAACCAATAAAATAAGAACCAACGGAACTTGTACAGCTCTTTTACCATTCTTAATTTTATAAGGTCAGTTAAATAATTTATTATAACTACAGGAAAATACCCAATTGTAATATTACAAGCTACTGTGGTTAGGTATTAGGTCTGGAATATTTATTAATCATTTATTGGCACTGCTAATGTGATTGTCTAGTTTGAGTCAACTCACAGAAATAAAATCAGCTGAGGCTGAAAACGCTAACCATTTGTATTTTCTCACTATTTTAAAATTAATTATTAATTCCATGTTTATGTTTATGTTTATAGATGCATGTATGTACGATATCACTGGTAAAGATTGAGGTTCCATGCCGGAAGCTACAAGGTTTAGGCGTTCTAAAATCCGATTTCATCATTATTTTTAATCGCGAGAACGCGGGAACTCAGACTTTAACAAATTTTGTAAACATATACCACTAGCTGATAAATGAATTGTAAAATAAATTTATCTAGTGTTTGAATAGGCATTTCGTCATTTCGATTTCGCCAAAAAGCTGTGAAAGAAGCATTCGCTTCATGGAAAATATTGAAGTTCAGCCAAACCCCTAATTGGACATTTAAAAGCGGAATCCAAACTCCGAGGTGAGAGTTTCGAATATGACTGGGATAAACGCTAGGATAAAGAAGAGAATAGGTACTCTGGTCACGAAAAGCGTCGACCATACGCTTAGCAATCTCTCTGAAGAGATTGCGAGCGCTCGGACCCCACGGCCCAAACGTTTCATCTCCAAACGGCACAAATTCATAATCAAAAATGAGATTGGAATTTTTTTGTGTTCGTACTTTTCAGGGCAAGGTTTGTATAAGGAAAATTTCGGAAAGTCCACAAGTAAGGCACTTGGGTGAAGCCAAGGCTTTCAGAAGCTAGTAACTTATAAAAATTCTAAAGGAATAACTGAGAGAATATTAAAATTGTTTAGGAAAGACTATTTGGGTCAACGTGAAAAGTTATTTCAGCTACAATACTATTCCTTAAGTGGCAGACGAGCACGACGGCTCATTGATGGAAAGTGGTTACAGTGGCCTATGGACGTGTGTAACACCAGAGGATTCACACTCGCACTGCCGACCCTGTGAGCTCAGAGAGATTCTGTGCCGTCAGGGTAGAAGACAATAGAAGAAAAAAAAAAAACTTGCTTTAATTTTGAGCGGAAAGATGACCTGTGTGGGGTGACCTTAGCGCTCGACTTGAAGCTATATGATGATGATGCTGACTGTAATTAGTGTAATAATTCCGTGATTCATTCAAAGCCTCACCTTAACTTGGAGTCTATCCCATCTGATGGCATCCACTGCCATAGAGTCTGTGTTCATCAGGTTCTGCTCGAAGTACCTCATGATGTTAGACTTGATATCTATCTCCACGTTGTCCCACACCACCATCGCCCATACGAAGCACGAGAATTCAATCACCACCACTAGGACTATGAGGACTCCAGTCTGGAACGTAATAATTAAAATGTTAATACTCAAAGACGAAAAGTAAATTTATTAACATAACATAACATAAACCCACGCCTACATTCCCGAAGGGGTAGGCAGAGGTGCTAGCACCCACATTTCGCCAGTTTATGTTTAGGTCCTAATGTAATAGGTGGCGAGTCTATTGCCATTAACTGGGCACTTATAAACTTGCGATAGATACACACATAACCTCGAAAAGCATCGAAAAGGCATTGGTGTGTGCCATGGTAAACCTGGAATCGAACCCGAGACCTCGTCTCAGCAGTCCATTACCCATACGGCCATACCACTAGGCTACCGCGGTTATTAAAACATTTAAAAACATCAAAATTTTAAAAAATTAAGACTAATTCACAAAATGGACCACCGGTTCGCAACGTGGTCCTCTCTAGAAGACTAAATAATGAATGCGTGAATAACAATGAATTGCCACTTGTCTAGACAGACAAGTGGCAATTCATTGTTATTCACGCCTTTATCTCCGGTGGGTCAGGCAGAGGTGAATTTTCACCCACATTTCATCAATAAATTGTATTCGGTATCACGTAATAGGGGGTGAGCCTATTGCCGTATGCCGGACACTATCGTTGACTTGAGCCACGTATCTGAGGCTGAGTCTGGGCTGTATATATCTGTCTGATGTTAAACAGCCCTATTTCTTAGTCGCCTTGTACGACACCGCACGAGAAAAGATGGGGTGTTCCAAATTCTACTCTGCCGAGAACCACGCAGCTCCAACCGAATTTTTGGGAAACTGTTTAAATCCGGAAGGACTGAAAATGCCCTACGCGTACGAGGGTGGTAGTGATATTGACTAGCGTGAAATGGTCTATTTGGGACACACAAAATATTCGTGAGTCCGTGACGGGACATCTAATCTAAAGCAAACTGAGAGCGAATTCGGGAAATAAAAATCTCTTCAATAGTCAGTCACAATGTAATCTCCATCTCACAAATGTCAAAAACGGTATTCTCGTAGTCTAATTGACGTGTTCTATATAAAAGAAAAACATCCAAATCGAATATTGATATTGTGTTCGTTTTTGACATTCAGGAGTTTTTTTATTTAATACCACTTAGGTGGCAGACAAGCACACGGCCACCTGATGGGAAGTGGTTACCGTGGCCTATAGACGTATGCAACACCAGGGGTGTCACACTCGCGCTGACGACCATGATCTCAATCAAGAGATCTCAATCTCCTGAATTTTCAAAAAGGATTAGATCAAGACTGAATGTTGTTGTTTTTTACGTTTTGTAAGTTCTTAATTAATTTTAATGGTCTATACAGAGTAAATCATTTTCGACTTAAACTTGATAAAAAAAAAATATTTCATCTCACAATTTTTTGAACAAGTAATTTCTGCAAGAATTTCCATGTAAGCTATTTAGATGCTTTTGTTTGGAAATTCCGCTCCTCCAGTATAGTCTTTCATAGTTTTGGTTTTACAAAGGCAAGGTTTAACTTCTATTTTCTGCTTTATTATTAGGTATATATCTTAGAATTAAGGGTTGATTAACTCACTTCTATCAAATACATGTACATTTAATATGATAGAGAAAAATAAAAACCAAAAATAATACGAAAGTACTTAAAGTAAACAAACTAGATAGGTATCGACGTATTTATTTATTTATTTATTTACTTATTTATTTATTCATTCATTGCAAATATGGGTTACATAAAGGTATCTAATTTGTTTGTATTTTTTTACGCGTTTAAAAGATAGCCTAGTCAAAAGAGTGGGTGCAGTCTTGGCCCGATCTCAAGTCTAGGTATTTAGGAACATTTAGGAAGGTATCTATTTATAAGTAATTGATGCTTGAATGAACAATTTACTACGATGACCAGTCACAATATATCATTCAAGTTGTTAGAAAAAATAGTTAGGTAGGTCTGAGTTATTTATTGAATCATACGTTGATAAATTGTACTGCAGATTGTGTTTTAATCCACTCTAGTTTAAATATAGTTAGGCAGTTATGTGCTAACATAGGCTCATACACCGGACATGCCATTAAATTCTGTAATTCATCCCAATTATACCTTTGATCCGTAAAGTAATTAATGCCTTCTATACAGACTCCGCTCTGCCTCTTCATGAATCATACGATTAGCTAAATTGTATAAATACTTACAATGATAACATGAATCTGGTGCATAGACCTGGCTGTCCTCCATCCTATCCAGGCCACAGAACAGGTGATTATAGCCATCATCAGCAACAATATCACTGGATATTCCACATTTACTCCTATAAAATGTCGATATATAAACAGCCTGTATAGAAGAAAACCGCTCGCTCCGAACAGTACAACTGCTGACATCTGTTGAATATAAACGGAAACTTTGGGGAAAACTTGCTAACCGGCTAAATGCAATATACATTTTTGTCATTGTAACAACAGCTGTAACTATACGTCTTTTCTTTTTTACGAATAGATTTTCATTGACAACTAGCGACAACACTGGTATTAGCCTCTCAGCTGCGTGCAATTTTATTTTTGTTGCGTTGCATTGATTGCGCGTACAATGCACTACCATTGAAAAGTTGCTGTAATTATAGGAATGAATAAAATGTGTGTCAGCAATTTCTTGAATCACAACACAGGTAAATATTAATTATTAAATGTACGATAAACACACATATTTGTGAGTTAACACAACAAGAATGACTGTTTTTACGATGTTGTTATGACAACAAAATAGTAAAGTGCATTTTATTCACAGTTCCCGTGAAAATTCGACTTTTATTCAATAAAACATAACAGTACTCACCGCGAACAAGACATTGAAGGTTAAAACAAGGTATTTCCAGCAATTCGTTGAGATAGCCATTGTGTTTCGTGTGTTCACATGTCAGGAAACTTGGTAGAAACTCGCCACAAAACAAACAGCGGCCGTGATCACTCCGGCTCGACGCGGGAATGTTTGTGTACAGCGATCGCGAGTTCACGATTCACGACACAGTGATGCAACGACACTATAACTGTACGAAATTAAACATTCAACATTTATCTTCTTCACTAATTCAATCTGATACTTTCAAATGACGAATATACATTCTTAGAAAATGGCTGGTTAATTCACGCCGTGTCGATTCACCATTATCAGCTTATCGTGATAAGGATTCTAGTAAATCGGTCCGTTGTTACAATCTAACCTATTTCATGACCGAGATACGATAGGTGGGTTTCAGCGACTAAGTAGCGGTTATAAATAAACGAGTTGACACTTTTTCTTGTGACGGTATTAGTAGGTTACTTATGCTCTCACGGCCAATGTAACTGTAAAATTTTCTTTGTTCCTAATGCTCTCCAGTGGTATGCGCAAAAAAGCATTACAATGAGCTCTGTCCGTCGCATAAAAGCTGATTCGTTGGTCCTATGCGTTGTGAGCACTTTATAGGTAGGCAGGTACCAGCCCGCCCCAGAATCCCCCGTGGTATAACTACTTCGTACGGAACCCCGTATCTTCTATACCTACTCTCTTTTAAGCCATAAGTACCTATATACCAGAAATTAATTCCTCTATCTACTCCGGAGGGAAATCGTTGTAGCTTAATATATGTGTATGTTGTATGAATGAATTACCTATTGATTTTAAAATAATGTATGGTAATTTATCGGATTTGTTAACATTTATAATTACTGCTCCGTTCCCTTGAGTACTAGCGTGAGTATATTTAGCCTATAACCTTGCTTCGATAATCGGACTATTCACCCTAAAAAAATTTTTTTCAATTTGAACCCGTCTTAGATTAACACATAAAATCAATTTTTAATTTTTAAATTCAATTCATTTCTTTTTTTTGACGAATAAAAGTCGAGTAACGTCGAGTAAGCTTAGTGGTTAAGGAGTCGGCCTTACGATCGGGAGGTCCTGGGTTCAAAACCTGGATATTACACTACAGACGTGATGTGAACCCACTGCTAACACAAGCAATTTAGCTTAGCTGGAGAGGTAAGAGGGAGTATTAGTAGTTCTAATATTACATACATACATAATCACGCCTTTAGTCCCGGAGGGTTAGGCAGAGGTGAATTAACACCCACATTTCACCAATCATTGAATAATATATGATAATATATAATATTCTTTAAAAGAAAATATTTTGCTTCAAATATTGCTAACTTCAAACAAACAAACAAACTCTTCAGCTTTATAAACTCCTTCCCATAAGCGGCAACCACGCCGAGTGAAGTTTACGCGTTGTGTGTAATTGTAAGCAAGTAAAGTGTAAACTGTGTAAAGTATTACTGTGGATGTGATCGAACGCGTAACAAAATCCCTACTACAACTCGTGCAAATTAACATGGCAACTGCCACAAAAACAACCCTCCTCTCGCATCCCCGCACGAGGCCCCGCTCTCGTCCTTCGAGACCAGCAGCATCCGCAACACTGTGACAGTTGCACGTTTGCCTTAGTTTAGAGTTTCGTAGTTATTTGTTATCGAATTTTATTTGAGATTTTTTATGGTTACGTTTGGGACGCCAGGTGCCATGTTAATGCGCACGAGTTATACAAGTAATCTGTGAATATATGGCATAAATCTAAGTAGTCAATGACCCTTTTAGCTGCTTTATTATACTACTAAGGCAGTAAACAAGCATACATCCCACTTGGTGATCAGACGTTAATGTTGCGGATGAACGCTTATAACATTCACGGAATATAAAATGTAGAGAAAGTGCAATTACACGTTAGTAGGTATAAAAATCACCAAACTTTCTTATAAGATTACAGACAAACACGTCATGCAAAAAAGTAGCTTGATTGACTATACATATAGGTATATACTGCCGAGATTCATAGGTGTGACATCTGAATCCCCTAATACCACGTATTGGGAGCGAGCCAATTGCCGTCAAGCAGGCATTTGTCATAAGCTGTATATTTACTGTCGGATGGAGTAACCCCCTAACCTTTAATCGTCTTCTACAACACCCTCGGGAAGAGAATTCGAGGTAGCCCTAATCTGCTCCACCGGGAACCTATCATATAAGCAGATTTATTACAATAATTGAACCCTTCCCTCTCGTCAGCAAAAGTAAGCAAAACATCATCATCTCCCTGCCCTTGTCCCAATTATTTGAGGCCATATCGAAGCAGTGCAGCTGGACGAGTTGTTGGACTTCTTAGGGCTCCAACTACTGCCATAGATGTTGGTATGGCAACCGTGAACCGTGGCTTAACGTGCTCGAGGCAAATGCCCATATTTATGTATACAAATATTTGCACTGAGCGGGGATCGAAACCGCGCCTTCTGATCTGATCCTATCGATTAATACCATAAAAATACAGAATGTTTGAATGAAATTTTAAAGCATTTAGTATGCTAACCATTCAAATCGATTAAGATTGGAAAAAGCGAATCAACTCAGGCGGGACCCGCGATCTTTCCCTTGCAGAGGGAATGCTTTTCGAAATTATAGTCGGTTCGATTAATAGGTGTGGCAAGTGATCTGAACATCTTCTCATCATTCTTATGTGTCTTTATAATAAACATGCCCCACTGAAAAAGATTAGGGTGAAGCATTTACCCGCCCCCTGGCTCTCAGACGATATTAAGCGTGTTATGTCTCAACGGCCAAAAGCAAAAGACGTTACAATCGAAATCCATCTGATGATAATTGGTCTTCTTATAAAATTATTCGGAATCGCTGCGGTCGTCTGTGTAGAGATGCGAAAAAGCGCCACATTCACGACTCCATTAATAATTCTAACACATCTCAGGTATGGCAATTTCTAAGGTCTCTTGGTATCGGTAAGACTACCAGTGACAACACGCTGAATTCCGACCTCAATACGTTAAATATACATTTCTCCACGCCACCAACTGTGATAGATGATGTGGATAAAGTATCCACTCTAAGTTATCTCTCCAGTCTTCCCCTGCCTGAATGTGCCTCTTTTTTATTCAACCCGGTTGCGGAGAGCGATGTACGGAAGCAAATTGTAAAAATATCGACCAAAGCAATGGGTAATGATGGTATTCAACTGCAAATGTTACTGCCTATTCTAAATGAACTCCTTCCAGCCATTACCCACATAGTAAATTTTTCGCTTGAGCATAGCTCTTTTCCTTTGGCCTGGAAGAAAGCACTAGTCATTCCTTTGCCCAAAACCTTCTAATCCATCCTTATTATCCCAGTTTAGGCCTATTTCAATCCTTCCGATTCTTTCCAAAGTGCTTGAGAACACGGTGCGTATTCAATTATCTTGTTACCTTTCCTCTAATGGTCTACTGAGTCCATTACAATCTGGTTTTCTTTCTGGCCATAGTACAGTCACGGCACTAGTCAAAATATCCGATGATATAAGACTTTCCATGGAGAATAAACTCCTGACGGTATTGGTTCTACTGGACTTCAGTAGTGCCTTCAATTCTGTTGACTTCGACATCCTCTTGGACATCCTTTCTTCATAAAATATATCGTCCTCCGTAATCGCTTGGTTTAACTCTTATCTTCGGGGTCGCTCGCAGCGGGTTCGCTCTGATGAGGCGTCCTCTGACTGGCGTAACCTTACTGCGGGTGTACCGCAAGGTGCTGTCCTCTCTCCTCTACTTTTCTCAATTTTTATTAATGCTATCACCAAAGTTATTTCTTCCAGTTATCATCTCTACGCAGACGATTTGCAGTTGTATCGTCATTTTAGGTCTGATGATGTGGGTGGGGCCATTACTGCCATCAATAATGACCTTAAAAACATTAGTGCTTGGGCAAAATCTTTCGGACTGCTTGTCAATCCTGCTAAATCTCAGGCAGTCATTATAGGTGGCAGACACATTTACAGTAATCTTGACCTGCCTCTGTAACTCCTGTTTTTTACAAGAATACTCTGACACCATTTTCCACGGTCGCCAAAAACCTGGGGGTTCTCTTCGATTGCAATTTGTCGTAGACCAGTCATATCAACAAGGTAAGCCGAAGAGTTTTTGGTACTTTCCACTCCTTTAGGCGTCTTCAGAATTTCCTTCCTTTTAAAACCAGAGTCTGTCTCGCTCAATCTCTTCTCCTTCCTCTCCTAGACTATGCTGATGTCACCTTTCTGGATGCAACTGAAGAACTCTGGAACAAGATGGAGCGACTGCAAAATTTATGTATTCGTTTTATTTTCGGCCTACGTAAGTACGACCACGTTTCGGAGTTCAGAAGGCAACTGAAATGGTTACCAATTCGGCAGCGTCGAGATGTTCACATTCTTTCCCTTCTCTTTTCTAATCTTCACAACCCTCATTCTCCTTCATATCTTCGTGAGCGTTTTGAGTTCCTTGTCCCCAGGGGTAAGCCCTGTCGCACTTCGTCTTCTCTTTTACTTCGAACTCCCTCGCATAGTTCGACTTGCTACGACAATTCCTTCACAGTTTCTGCAGTACGACTGTGGAATTCTCTTCCTCACTCCATACGCGATAGTCCTTCTCTGAATATTTTTAAAAGACGTATAAGAGATTACTTTCTCTCTCAACAATAGCAGACATACATGATACGTATTTGTATGTATGTATGTTTATTTATGTATTTATGTATGTATGCAGGTATGTATGTATGTATATATGTATGTATGTACGTGAGTATGTGTATGTGTATATTTGTGCCTATTGTCGGGGGTATACACATTTTATACCTTCTTATATTAATTTTACACTTGTGCACTAGTCTTAGCCTCTCGTATTGCAATTCCTCTGTGCACTCCCGGGTTTGATGGAAGAGAACTCAACTTTGAGTTAAGCTCGCCTTTGTACATTACATTTCATCTTGTTATATTAATGTAATATATGTGTGTACAATAAAGTATAAATAAATATAGAAAAAAAAAAATCTTTAAATGTAGAGTTTTTAAAAGTACAGGAATACCCAAACCAAAAATCCACCCTGTAGGTTTATCTTCCAGGAAACACTTTCCTGAAAGATATATAGGGGAAAATATATCTGCAGGAAACCTTTTGCGTGATGTGACAGATCATAATATTATGTGAGAGTTTACCGGTACTGCTTTCTATTCTATCGATGTTTAAATACCAACTATTTAGGTAATCTGTGGTTCAAGGCTAATGACGAAACTCTAGCGCAGGCTTTCCTGTCGGATTTGGGAGGCCAGACGTCATTAGCTTCAAAGATTCAAAGATAAAATGGTGGAGGCCAAGTGAGGTGTCTACCAGCTTTAGATGGAACCAAGATTAGCGTTCAGATGATGATGACTGCTCTAAATTTAAATAACCCACAATTACTTACTTAGTATTGCCATTTATTAGGAACATAACATAACATAACATAAACTCACGCCTATATCCCCGATGAGGTAGGCAAAGGTGCTAGCACCCACATTTTGCCAGTTTATGTTAAGGTCCCAATGTTTATTAATAGCTGGCGAGCGTATTGACATTAACCGGGTACTTATAAACCTGCGATAAATACACACATAACTTCGAAAAGCATCGAAAATTCATTGGTGTGTGCCATGGTAAAACCTGGGATCGAACCCGAGGCCTCGTCTCAGCAGTCCATTACCCATACCACTAGGCTACCGCGGTTGTTAGGAAATACATCATATTTTATATAGATGAGTCAAACTTGCTTTCAAGACACAGGTTCTTAACTAGAGAATCAGGTAAAAGGTCTAACTCTACGATCTCGATTACTTTTTTCAAATCTTTATCAATATCTGGACTTATAGGACCGGCCTGCTTTGCAGTGCGCAACATAATTCGAGCTTTGTTGTAATTACTCTGGTACATCGCTAATAAAGCCAACATTGCCCACGCATCTGCAAGCAGTGGCTCCCACTTCACTGCAACAGCGCACCATCGTTCAGCCAGATCCTCTTCATCTAAAGTCGCAAAAATTCTACCAAGTAACAAAGCTGTGTGCCCTGAAGGAGCTAGCTTATGAACGAGAGCAGCCCTTTGCAAAGACTGTTGCGGAGCCACTTTAAATCTGCTAAAAGCAGCCTTATACCAGACTGAGATACACGGCGTCGACCCAGTTCTTTCGGCCTCTTTGAAAGCGTTCTCACACTCTTTGTCCCATTTCCTCATGCAGGAGAGACATGTTAAACGCATTTGCGACATCAAAGCGGAAGGCCCAAACTTTATTATACCCTGCTGAATCACGTCCATAGCGCTGTCCAGCTGACGTCTTAAAATAAACATCGCCGCCCTCAAATAATATACATCAGGACATTGTGCATACTCCTTAATATTGCTACCACGTGTAGCACAGTTCTTGTCAACGCATTCCAAAAGCCGTTCACATAATTTATAACATCTCAAACAAAGGAACATAGCAGCTGCAACCAACATAGGATTTTCAGTTAAAATTACCGCGGGTGTCCAATATACTTCTTCTTCGCCGCTAGTTTCTGTCCATCGGTTCAAAACCTTTTCCCATTCTTTAGGAAGCTCATAATATTTCCTCATCTTTCTCGCAGATACATGTGCACCATGCATATTGCCCGTAGCGTGATAAAAAGCATGTAAACCTGCATAAGCAATCGCATTAATTGTTCCGTCTGAGCTATCACCTTTGACAGCAATGCGAAATGCATTTCTTGCTACAATTGCTTCTTCTACTCCTTTATCAAATTCTTGAGCGCCTAAAATCCATAATAGGAACCTATTCCTAGTCGAACTATTTAAAGCTTCAAGTAGGTAATTCTTTGCATCCAAATCATTTCTCTCTTCTAAACAGCGCAAAACTTTACAGATCAATGATCGCGGGTGGGTACCAGCAACTTTCAAATTCATTTGTACATATTTTCTAGCAAGTCTATCGTCTCCTGCCATGCGGGCTCTAGCTGCTGCAACACGATCTGGTAAACGTGTCGGTGGTGGTAGAGGTGCAAACGATGCAGTCACCGCTCGTCTACTTGCAGCATGCTGTCCCGTTACCGTATCCTGCCAGTCAATATGAGAGCATTCTCCTGGTGGAAAATTCTTGAGCATTGTCCTCACTCGTGTTAACAAACGATGTGCCGCGGATCGCTTCATTCCTTGAATCGATACACTGCCAGTACATGTTAAATGACTTAGTTCTCTGTGCACTATCAAAGCACCACACTCTTTCCTAATGATACCTACGTCAACAAATGGATCATAAGGTTTTTCTGCAATATCTAATGTCTCAATAGCCCAACCAGGACCAACAGGGGGACTGAATCCTATATATTCATATAAAGTATCCAATTTTACTTTTGGAACTACTGGTTCATATAAATCAAATCTGATTACAATATAAGACTGATGTCCATTTTCATCGAACACTGGCTCATTTTCACGGGCGCTTACTCCTTTGGCACTCATTGGAGGGAGATTTAGCAGACCACCACCTCCTGTTTCGGCTTGAGTTTCACTGTAAACAAATAATTTTGTGCATATTGTGACACCTCTAGTTCCTGGTATTAATAAAACACCTGCGTCTACCCATCCCATGTAACGTCCTCGCGCCTCCGGTTTTCCTGCTTTTGGAACACCTGCTACATCAATCAGAAACGGAGAAGATATCCTTTCCAATAACTCTTCCTGATTAACTAGGACTCGATTCAAGCAATTCCAGTAAAATGTACGGCAGTATTCATTATGTTTGATATCTAAATCTGGAGGAACAAACTTGCTTTCTTCAGGAACGCTTAACCCTGTATTAGCACCTTTACCGATACGACTAGCAGTTGCCCATACAACTTGTTTGGCCTCTTGATTACTCAAAGTCTGATTAAATTGTACAGCGCATGGGTTAAATATATCAGTTAACCCTATAGCACTTATATAATCAGTACCATCTCTCACTGGAGGCATGCAATTTGCCGACATCATAGTTAGTAGTAAAGGGACTCGTGGCTCTTCCACTTTCCCGGGTGAAAGTGCACGTACTATAACTTGACACCCAATAAATTCGCCAGTACTCAAAGACACCAGGTGTACAGTTGTGAATACTTCTTCTTCGCCCATTAATAAAGGTATTAAATCTACAGTCCCACCAGCACGGTTGTCGGTATTAAGTAAAGGACCTGCGTCTTGTTTTCCACCTTTAGCTGACACAATACGCAACAGAAAAATAATTGGGTTAGACATGACAACAGTTTGGATAGCAGCATCATTTAAATTCAGAAAGTTGGTATCCAGTGTAAATTCCTCGTCATCTTTCCAACGACTTTCAAGAACGGTTGTTCCATCAAACACTGTTAGAAATATAAAATCTCCAAGACCAGGTTCACCTACCAGTGTTATATAAAGATTTACATAGCGAGGAGTCATTAATTCAGATGATGTACTGGAGTAAAATGACGATTTATCGTCTGGTTTTTTTTTGGGACCCATTTTTCTTCGCGTTTGCGAATTTGTTAAATGATCGTATTTATGGTGTCTTTATAGTATTTTATGGATTACAAAGTATTTTTATGAAGAATAAGGATCTTAGGTACTCCGTTTTGACTACAATGACAATTCAATTCTGACAATTTTTGACAAATTCGTAATATATCCTATTTTACAATAGGTGTCACGAAGAAGTCTAGACCATAATATTTAAGTATATATTCAGATTCATACCAATAGATTTTGATTCACACAATAATGTTTTTTTCATTTTTTTCTTCTATGCAATAATGTTTTAAAAAAATATGAATTGCCAGGTGACATGACAAGATACATGTAATGATTCTTTTTCTTTATAGCTTTGTTCATAGCATAGTTAAAGCACAAAATGTATGCATCTCTTACATATATGAGGGATATATGTAAGAGATGCATACATTTTGTGTAAGGAAAGAGATAAAATAGTACGCTCAAAGTGCAAATTAAACGTTTTGTAGGTAAAGATTCATCTGTCTCCGAGTGACACTTGGTGACACTGCATGTCACAAGTTATGAAAGTGATGTGACGTTTACTTATTTTGATTGAGTTGTAGTTAATTTATTTTTGATAATAAACCTCAGAAAATGTTATAAAATGTACACATTACTGCATGGATTTTATAAATACCTTGTTCAGAAAGACGAATACTGTGTACTTATATTAGGACTTGACAATGCTGGTAAAACGGTAATATATATTTGGATTAAATTTCTATTGCTGTACAATTTATACTTTCGTTACTTAGATGCAATATTGAATATTACAGACGTACCTGGAGGCTACTAAAACAAAATTTACGAAGAAGTATAAGGCTATGAACCCTAATAGGATTACGACTACTGTTGGTTTAAATATAGGCAAAATAGATGTAGATGGCGTAAGGCTTAATTTCTGGGATCTCGGCGGACAGCAAGAATTACAGTCTCTATGGGACAAAGTACGTATGCTCAATATAATATAAAGTTTACTTTTTTTTTTATCTAGGACACGCCAATTTGACTTCTCCTCGCCTGATGGTAAGCTAAAGGTAAAGTTTCAGGAAAGAGGGTCACCATTAAAAGACATTAAGTAATGTTACAATGGTGGATGCGTTTTCAGGCCCCACTTAAAGGACCCAGGACTGTAAACATATGAGCTAGTAATGAATTCCAGGTCTTAGTGGTACTTAAGGCAAAGAAAAGAGTCTCCGAACCGCTTGGTTCTTGCTCGTATATTCTGCACAGTGTGAGGGTGACATCTAAGTCCTGCACATGTTGTCCTGTGTAGGAAAGGAGAGGGTGGAATTTGTTGGAAGAGCTCATCAGAACTTTTTTTTAATTTCACTATTTAACCGACAATAATAGTATTGCAATTAAACAGCTTGTCAGATTTTTTCCAATTGTGGTGAAATAATTTTCTGAAACAAACTACTTGTTATTGACAATGGCTCTGCCTTCATGGTTGTAGCTTATTGAGACTGAGTATACAACCTATACCCTTCCCCAAACTAGTCCATCTCTGTACCAAAGTTCATCAAAATCGGTTCAGTGATTTAGTCATGAAAGCATATAGAGTTTTTCAGTCTTACAAATTATTTCAGATATTCAATATAAAAAATGCTAGTGTTCCTGTGTGCCATTCATACATCTAAGGCAGTCGTTACGGGTAGTTGGAGCCCTAAAAAGTTGGAATAGTCTAACCTAGGGGGTAGGACACGGCGGTATTTCTGCCCGATTGAGCCTCAGAATTATTACTCATATTATTAAAATCAGCCGCATCTTACTTAGACTAGAAAGCCGACTCCAGCTGAGATGCGAAAAGGCTAAGAAAATGATGATGATTAGATATAAACAAACGAATCAAGTGGAACGTCATATTATACTACTAACATTATTATTAAACAATTGTGACAATATATTTATTTTAACAATATTTAAACAACACAAATACCTAGATATTTCCACAGTAAAAGAGGAAATAGTTAAAACTACCCAGTCTTACAAAAACCGGATCACTCACCACCAGAATAGACTAGCACAGAATCTCGGAAATCAACTGGTAACAAGACGGTTAAAAAGATTACACACATGGGATAACCTCTGAGAGAGAATTAAAGGAAGGCGGCCTAACAGTGGGAAGGCATGCCTAACACGCCAAATATCTCCTAAAACAACTGCTTATGGTTTTAACTGAAACCGATCGCACGTTAGGTCCAAAATAATAAAAAAAAAAAAAAATTTAACAATATTAATATTTACATAATTTACACGGAAGTTATATAAATTAAAGTATTTAAAAAAGAAAAAACTGAATATACCTAAACAATCCTGCAGGTTCAGGTGTCAAAGAATTCCTCCCCATCGACGTCAACTGGGAGGGTGGCGGCATTGTCACGTTGAATGGCAATACCAATCCTTTGCGCAAGGAATAAACCAGCCCTCCGGTCACGGGTAGCGTCAGTCAAACTAACGTTATAAATCTTATTAAAAGGATAGATGTTATTACCACTGAGGTTAAAATATTAAAATGTTTGGCTATGAAGGAAATGCAATTTTTAGATATTTTATGAAATATCGTTCATATTTTTTTTTCATTCCAGTATTATGCTGAATGCCATGCTGTCATATACATAGTAGACTCATCAGACCGAGAAAGAGTATCGGAATCGAAGGAAACCTTTGGTTAGTATCTACAGAATTTTTTAATCACATTAATTTATTGATTACCTTACCTCTTAAGCCATTCATAAAATACATACTACATCTAGAGATTATAAAAAATGTAAAAAGAATGTCGTAGATTTTGTTTTTTTTTTATGAAAGAATATTAGCAACCGCAATTACTAATATTCCCCCCTACCCCTCCAACTAAGCTAAATTGCTTGTGCTAGGAGTGGGTTCACGTAGGTAGCGTAATGGCCAGGATTCGAAACCGGGACCTCTCGATCGAAAGGTCGACTCCTTAACCACTAAGCTACAACACTAGCAACTCCAGTTTAGCTGGAGGGGTTAAAGGGAATCTTAGTAATTTCGGTTCTAATATTGTTTTTTAAAAAAAAAGACGTGTGGCACTCGGGGACTGCCGCGGTAAAGCTATTGCATAGCATTTTTTATGAACTTATGCAACTGAGTCTGAGTCTGAGTCTGAGTCTTGAATTTGAAAACTAACAACTTATGCAATTATAATTACTTACGTTAAGCGGAGCTACTTCGGAGCAGCTCGGCTCGATTCGTGCGAGCTCGGAGTGGGAGGTGTTAGGTTAGGTTAGGTTAGGTCTGGACGTCTGGATTCAGTCCCCACGCTCAAGGCCCGCGATAAAAGCTATGCAATAGCTTAAAAACTACTTAACTGATATACATTCTTAAAAATGTTCACATTTGGTGCCAAAACAATGTCTTCTGATAGTCTGTTCCGCTCTTTGACAACATAAGCTCTTTGACTTTTAATACATACTACTTTCCACAAAAAAAAAAATTTCACAAGTTCTCTATAACAATTAGTGATTATAGCATACATACATACATATAATCACTCCTTTATCGCTAGAGGGTTAGCCAGAGGTGAATTAACACCCACATTTCATGTACATAAATTCATTAAAAAAAAATTAAATTCGGTCTCACGTAATAGAGGGTGAACCTATTGCCGTGTTGCACTATTGGTGACTCGAGCCATGCATCTGAGGCTGAGTCTCGGCTGTATATATCTGTCTGATGTTAAACAGCCCTATCCCTGAGTCGCCTTGTTGGACACCGCATGGGAAGAGATGGGGTGCTAGCTAGATTACAGAAATCTTATCATTTTTTTTTTATATTTCAGATAGAATGATAGCATCGGAACACCTGTCCGGTGTCCCGCTGTTGGTGCTAGCGAATAAACAAGACATTCCAGACTGCATGGGCGTCCACACAGTCAAACCTATATTCAATCAGAACGCACACCTCATCGGTGCGCGGGATATTATGCTTATGGCTATCTCAGCTCTTACTGGGTGAATGTCTTAATTTATTTATTTTATTTTTTTTATATAGGACACGCCAACTTGACTTCACCTCGCCTGATGGTAAGCTAAAGACAAAGTCTCAGGAAAGAGGGTCACCATTACAGACACTAAGTAATGTTACAATGGTGGTACTCAGCTTGGCGGCCTCATCAGCTGCTTTTTCACGCCCCGCTTAAAGGTCCCGGGACTGTAGGAAGAAAGAAACACTGTCCGCAGTAGAAAAGGATGAAATAGGTTATTCGTGACTATAATATATACCTTTTTTTACGTGAGTAAAATCCCCACGGATACTCACTCCACCCGAGACGGTGGGAGAGGTTATGTCAGACTCGAACCGACTAATCATGCACGACGCCTGTGGGTCATTTTTGTTACCGTAGACGAGGTTAACGGGCATATCCCTCGCACCCCGGCCGACCCAGGGCCATCTCTCTCGATCTGGCCCTCTCCCCGGGTGTGGGGACCACAGAGTCCCGACTCGTCCCCGTAAACGGGGACTATTCTATTCCTTGAGTTTGATTGACTAACAAACATTCAAATATCTTCACAAAAACTTTCACTTTTGTAATATTATAAGCAGTGTAGATGCGTTGTGTATAATCTTTAGATTTTTTAATGGTGACATAAAAATGTTTACGTTCGTCATCATTTTATAGAAACCATAATGGTACGTGGAACTCTGTCTGGTCCCGCCATTATAACGTATAATTTAATAACCTCGTGTTGTGTTCCCGGCGGTGAGAAGGGTGTGCTGTCAGTGGTAAGACTTTTAGTCTTGTCCTGTTTTGTCTTTTACACTGACGGCACAGAAACTCTCAATGTTTGCAGGATTGTCAGCGTGAGTGTGACTCTCTTGGTTTTGCACACGTCCATAGGCCACGGTGACCACTTGCCATCAGGTGGGCCGTGTGCTTGTCTGCCACCTAAGTGTAGTGAGAACAGTGCGATGTGCTGCGAACACAATTCATACAAAACAAATTAGCCCGGAACATATTTAATCCAGAACGTGATACCATATTGATACTCACAAGTAAGAACAAAGAGTATGAACTAAGAACAGGAAAACTTATGATGATCAATAAATAGCTTATTGTTACTGAACACTACCTCGTTAAAATACCTACCTTGTTTCGTGCAGAAAAATCCCCACGTATAGCACCCCAGCCGGCTACTGGGGATGCTTATGACAGACTGCACGCGGTCTCAGGTCTCAATCACTAGGTTTTAAGGTTACTCAGCCGAGGTACGTGGGATATGCCTGTAGCAACTTATACCCCGGCATCCTATGACCCTCAGATTATAGCAGGTAGGACACGGCGGTATTTCCGCTCAATTTAGCAGTCCGACTGGGGAATTACCTCCGCCCAGTCTAGTGTTCCCAGCGGTGAGTAGGGTAGCCAGAGCGGAGAAATTGTGCTGTCAGTGGGATGACTAAAGGCTTGTCCTGCTTTGTCCTCTACACTGACGGCACAGAAACTCTGTGCTTACAGGGTCGGCAGCGCGAGAGTGGCTTCTCTGGTGTTACACACGTCCATATACCACTTTCCATCAGATAGGCCGTACGCTTGTCTGCCACCTAAGTGGTTTAAAAAAAAAAGATGGCGTATGTTTTAGTCGGTTCAAGTCCGACATAACCTGTCCCACCGGCTCCAGCGAGAGAGGTATCCGTGGTGATTATTGCACAATTAAAAAAAGGGTGGAGGGATATCGAATACGACATTTCTCGCCGTAGATGGCACAGCTACGGTTTTAAGATGGCCGTTGCACAGGCCTCTTTCTGCTGGGTTGACAAGCGGGCGAAGGTACCTGAACCAACCCAACCTTCATCTACTCTTCATATGTCCTCCGCTAGTGAAGCTTCAAGTGGACACGTGGCCCATCATGGGGGAGTGGCTAGAGAGGCCACACGGCAGCCTCTCGTACCGTCTGACGCAGATGATCACCGAGCACGGGTGCTTCGGGAAGTATCTGCGTTGGAGCGACGAAGGATCGCATGCCAAGCTGCCCTCGTACGAAGGCAACTCGGGCGTCGGAGGTCGGTGGAGCCGCCTGTCACCCTGGCAGAAACTAACCGCGGCGGTGGCGCGCCTGGCGCGCCTCCCCGTTTCCGGGGACGAGTTGGGGACTGTAGTCCCCACACCCGAGAAGAGGGCCAGATCGTGAGAGATGGCCCTGGGTCGGCCGTGGTGCGAGGGATATGCCTGTCAACCTCACCTTCGGCAACCAAAAGCGACCCACAGGCGGCGTGCGTTTTAGTCGGTTCGAGTCCGATATAACCTCTTCCACCGGCTCCGGTGGGGGGGTATCCGTGCGGATTTTGCGCACGTAAAAAAAAAAGGTGGACACGTGGAGAGCCTCTGCAGCCGGTTAAATTATTGTAATAAAGGCCACCTATAATGTAGGTACTTACTACACTGGACAGGCGGAAATTTTTAATGATTCACGAGATGTACAAAGCTCCACCAAAATTTTTGAGACTTAAGCCAACTTCACCTGTACACCTGGACTCCTGCTTTAGGACTGGGGGATCACACAGGCTTTCTTCGTTTATCAAACAGCAGGTATACATGCCTTGCAGGTGAGGTTGTCTACCGGGGTACTACACCCTGGTACTTGAGACCCGTGACAGTGTGCTGTTTTAGCCGACATGACCACCACCAATAGTTGACAGGGGTGGAATCTGTGGTGAATTCCGCACGAAAAAAAGGTGAGGGTGACTTAAACTCTGATGATCCATGCCACATGTAGTTGAGTCACTGTAAAATGCCGTAAATTACTTCTGTAGGAGGTAATACTCGACGGTATTCCCGTCCCAATTGAGCAGTCCGACTGTAGAAATACCTCTGCCTTACAATACCGCGGCCATAACAACCTCGTGTTGTGTCCCCCCGCGGTGAGTAGGGTACCCAGAGGTCACTGGAAAATTTTTGTGCTGTCAGTGGGAATACCAAAGGCTTTGTCTAGTACACTGACGGCACAGAAAATTTCTATTCTTACGGGGTCAGCAGCACGAGTGTTATTCCTCTGGTATTGCACACGTCCATAGGCCACGGTAACCACTTACCATAAGGTGGGCCGCGTGGTTGTCTACCACTAAAGTTATATTAAAAAACGTATGCAACTATAGCGCGTGCGAGGGTAGTATTTTCCTGGTCCAATCGCTATAAATAAGAAAAAAAAATTTAGGTATTTAGAACCGCTTACAAGAGGTCATCAAGGATATTAGATCTCTTTATTTTGTTTGTTAAACAACATGAAATGTTACTAGGTAGTCTATGCTTCGACATAACATTGAACAAGTAAACCGTAAACAATTGGCAGTTACATAGCAATAAAATAACACGATTTATCTGAAGTCCTCCCATAAATTACGAATTCACTGTCATGACATGACGCAACGGTAAATGTTAACACAATAATTTTAACGGCCTTCACATTGACTCAACATACATATAGACGAGCGGCTGGAGCGACGAAGGATCGCAAGCCAAGCTACCCGCGTACGAAGGCAACTCCGGCGGCTTGGCGTCGGAGAGGGCCAGATCGTGAGAGATGGCCCTGCGTCGGCCAGGGTGCGAGGGATATGCCTGTCAACCTCACCTCCGGCAACCAACAAAACGAACCCACAGGCGGCGTGCGTTTTAGTCGGTTCGAGTCCGACATAACCTCTTCCACCGGCTCCGGTGGGGGGGTATCCGTGGGGATTTTGCGCACGTTAAAAATAAAAACATACATACATAACATCAAGCCTGTCTCCCATAGGGGTAGGCAAGGATCACGGATCACCATTTGCTACGATCCTGACATACCTACTACTCTCGCTTCATTCACTCTCATTACATTCTTCATGCATGCTCGTCGGTTTAGGGTACTCCTGACCTGCCCCTTTCTTTAAACTTCCCCGATTTGGTCCAGGTATGTGCGCCTAGGTCTTCCCCTTCCGACGGTACCATCCACACTCGCCTCAAACACCTGTTTCGTTAGTCTTCTTACGTTCATTCTCTCAACATTTTCACATAATTACATTTAGCTAAGTCATAGAATAGACAACACGGCGAAAGATACAGACATAACATAAACTCATGCCTATATCCCCGTAGGGGTAGGCAGAGGTGCTAGCACCCACATTTCGCCAGTTTATGTTTAGATCCCAATGTAATAGGTGGCGAGCCTATTGCCATTAACCAGGCACTTATAAACCTACGATAAATACACATACATACATAATAAAAAATAAATACACACACATCTTCGAGACCTTGTCTCAGCAGTCCATTACCCATACCACTGTGCTATCGCGGTTCCACTAACCTAAAAATACAGAACTATACCGTATACAGGTTTATACCTATATATATTTGTTAGGTACCTACTGAGTGACCCTACCCAGACAGAAATGATTGCTGAAGTACATAAATATACTTAACTAGCTGACCCACCCCAGCTTCGCCCGGGGTATATTTTGAAGCTTTATATCCCTTTGAGCCCGTATGTTTTAGTCTTCAAAATATGTATGAAAAATTGCCGGATTTCTTAACATTTATTATCAATGCTCCGCTCCCTTAAGTAGTAGCGTGATGATATATAGCCTAAAACCTTCCTCAATAAATGGACTACCCAATACTGAAAGAATCATTCAAATCGGACCAGTAGTTCCAGAGATTAGCGCGTTCAAACAAACAAACAAACAAACTGCAGCTTTATAATATTATAGTATAGAATCTCAATCTGTTGGTAAGGTCGAAGGTTTGCTGATTTAGAATTTAAATATTGGGGTCCAGAATAATAATAGAATTCTTAAGACATTTACCCAGGAATCCGTACAAGTATGTTTATTATTCTCCAACTTAATTGGCGTAGGTTTTCCAGTCTAACTGTGATGCGGATGAACTTATTGACTTGTTATATTTAACTTTGGTTTAAGTTAAATACGCTTAAACCAAAATGGTTTTTATGCAAGCGGGTGTCTGCCTATTGAAGTTACAAGTGCTGAATACACACCACCACACAAGTAGTTTTAGGAAAAAAGTTAGGTTTAGAAAATGGCTTTGTAAACTTTTTAGAAATGGTTTCTTTGTAACATATTTTTGCACCATATGTTCTGGTAATCTGTTTAAAATTTCGTGTAATATATATTGATAAGTTCTAGTTTCATAAACATTAATAGATTCTGGCATATTATAATTTCTTTACATGTGGCAACTGCCTTAAAGTACTCCACAACCAATTGGCGATATCAAAACTCTGTAGTTAGACTAGTCGGGACTTTTTAGGGCTCCAGTTACCCGTAACGCCTGTCATAGAAGTCGCATGGCAATCGGGGCTGACGCGACGGCGCGGCGGCGGCGACGTGCAAACCTTAGTATCTATGCATGAGTACGTTTATTTACATTGGTAAGTATTTCCGTGCTTAGGAGAGCACGTCCTAAGCACGGAAATACTTACCAATGTAAATAGACGTACTCATGCATACTAAGGTTTGCACCGAGGAATCGAAACCGCGCCCCCTGCGTAGTAGTCGCGATCACTACCGAGTCTGTTATGGTTAATCTTATATATACATTTCTCGTGTCACAATGTTCGTTCCCGTACTCCTCCGAAACGGCTTGACCGATTCTCATGAAATTTTGTGAGCATATTGGGTAGGTCTGAGAATCGGACAACATCTATTTTTCATCCCCCTAAATGTTAAGGGTTGTCCACCCTTAACATTATATGGCAAAACGACGTTTGCCGGGACAGCTAGTCTTATATATAAAATTCTCGTGTCGCGGTGTTTGTGGTTAAACTCCTCCGAAACGGCTTGACCGATTCTCATGAAATTTTGTGAGCATATTGGGTAGGTCTGAGAATCGGACAACATCTATTTTTCATCCCCCTAAATGATAAGGGTTGTCCACCCTTAACATTATATGGCAAAACAACGTTTGCCGGGTCAGCTAGTACAATATTGAAGGTTTTGTATTTGTTCTTTTATCTATGTCTTTTAGGTATAGAAGCAATTTCATTATAAATATGATTCACATAGCGGGGCTTGCGGTTTTTAATACCAATGGACTTTCGTTTATATTTTAACACTAGCTGAGCCGCCTCGGCTTCGCCCCTTTGAGCCCGTAATTTATAAATGTTCAAATAATGTATGTATGGAAATATGACGGATTTTTTTTTTACATTTATGATCACTGCTCCGCTCCCTTAAGTTGTAGCGGGATGGTATATAGCCATATATAGCCGTTAGAATAATAAATATTCCACGACATTCTACACAACAAATAGAAATTCAAATTTTCTTTGCGAAAATGGGTATTACGATAGATATTCACAAAATATAAAATTTGATCAGCCATATTCCGCCCCAAGGCATGCAAATATTGGAGTAATCAAGTTTATCGACTACTTACTTCAAAAATTAACTTTAAATTTCATATTAATACAATGTCAAAAGATAAAATCCCAAATGATGGGATGTCATAATAATTAACTTACAATTTGTCTAAAGGCAATGTCAGTTTGTGAATTAAGTAATAGTTAAAACAATGTCACAGTAGGTGCGATTAAAATTTAGGTAGGAATCTTAGGAATTACACAGACACACATTTGTCATCTAGATATCACTATCACACTAGACACTATCTAGACCCATGATAAGCATTAACAGCTTAGATTTTTTTGTAAATACAAACATATTTATACATAGAAACACCCAGACCAATGTAAATACATATTCATGCATACAAATATTTGCACTGAGCGGGAATACCTCTACCGGTCCGCAACGGAGGTCGTCGGAGGTTTGAACCAGTAGTTCCTGAGATTAACGCATTCAAACAAACGAACAAACAAACTTTTATTAGTATTAAAGTTATCGGGACATTAACTATGTTGTATTGGTCCGAATTTCCGATATTACCATGATCACGGAGGAATTGGAATATTGGCGGTGCGGTGAGAAGTAAAAAGCTTTTTAGGAGTAAATATATCGATCTACCCTCTTTCGAATTCTTTTACTACGCGTATCTGCACTACCACTGGTTTCACTCTCACTACAAACTCTTCAGCTTAATATATTAGTATAGATTGTATTAATATTTGTGGTATCTTGGAAGTTAGAGAGTGTATAACTAGTTCAACCCTATTTTGAATACGATTCACTCGTTTAGGTTACAGGGTTGACGGTCAAATGCTGAACCAATAAATTTACCCTTAGATACCTCCCAATTGTACCAAGCAGAGAAGTCTGCTTTAAATCAATGTCCGCCACCATAATGCTGGAGGACAACGAAGTTTTAACCTGCTTATATTATAAGTCCTTCAACAAATGGTACTCGCGTCCCCTCCCCGTATAATCCAGATCAGATCACGATCCCAAAATCCAGCCTGAACTCATTAGAGAGTTTTTATGCTGTCAGTGGGAAGACCAAAAGCTTGTCCTGCTTTATCTTTTACACTGACGGCACAGAAACTCTATCCTTACAGGGTTGGAAGCGCTTTTGCGACTCCCTTGGTGTTGCACACGTCCATAGGCCACGGTAACCACTTTCCATCAGGTAGGCCGTGCGCTTGTCTGTCAACCAAGTGGTATAAAAAAAGAAAAAATAATCCCTCTAAATGTGGTAATGTCCATTCAGATATATTCACACCTTAAGGCAGATAACACGTGAGGGCTTATTCCTGCCCTTTGTTTGAAACATCACCTTGTACATGCAATAACGTATTTATGATTCAAATGAGTAACAGGTGGTCGCATGTACAGTACATTAACCAGTAAAAAGAAAGCGTCTACTGTTTAGATATTACCGGCGACTCTTTCGACAAATTGCGACAATTTTACTGTTTAAATATGCAACTCTCTTTTTTTTTTTTACGTGCACAAAATCCCCACGGATACCTCCCCACCGGAGCCGGTGGAGGAGGTTATGTCGGACTCAAACCTACTAAAACGCACGCCGCCTGTGGGTCGTTTTGGTTGCGGAACGTGAGGTTGACAGGCATATCCCTCGCACCCCGGCCGACCCAGGGCCATCTCTCACGATCTGGCCCTCTTCTCGGGTGTAGGGGCTACAGAATCCCCAACTCATCCCCGGAAACGGTGAGGCGCGCCACCGCCGCGGCCTGCTTCTGCCAGGGTGACAAGCGGCTCTACCTGTAACCCCCAGGCCTGCGCTCATGGGGGGCGGAGGTCGTTCAGCGACCTCCGACGCCCGAGTTGCCTTCGTACGCGGGCAGCTTGGCTCGCGAACCTTCGTCGCACCCGCTGCCGCTCCCGCCCCGCCTCCTCCTTCACGAGCATTACTTGCGCGCGGAAGGAGGTGCCGGCCGCCCACGCATCTGCGGAGAGGACCATCGCCGCGAGCAAGGTGGAGAGCGTGAGAACTCTCACTCCCAGGGCTGCCACAAGCTCCCGTCTCGGCGTCTCCCACGCCGGACACTCGGTGAGCGTGTGCGGCCTCAGGGCCTCCCTCGCGTCTCAGTGATGGCACTCGGACGTCGGCTCTTTCTCCATCCGACGCAGATACTTCCCGAAGCAGATATGCAACTCTCTTACCATTCGATTATTTATTGATCACACTGCCTTTCTCCAAACATAAAAGCAATGGTTTTGTCAGTGGAGTTACAATCAAAACATGTTGTATCAGTTTTTCACACCCCGTTCTCGATAACTTTCAAGATAAATCTTATTGGACCCCGAACGCCGAGGTGAAGGCCTCGGATGCCACCACGAATAACGTAAAATAATGATGACCGATAAGCCTAGGCTATCAGCATCAATTTAGATGTCTCCCTATCATCAGTCATCAACGTCAATCTTAGTTGCATCTCGCAGCATAGTATCCTGATCCGGAATGACTACCATAGTACCATCTGACGCAATCATCGAAACGAAAGCCTCTTCTGGAAGGCTCTGGAGCCTCGTCCAGTAATCAGCAGGGCTAGCTGGGCTTCGATTCTGCTACAGTAAAACCACTGTCATACCATGGAGACTGCTAAAAATCTATTTAATTCTAGACTTTAATTAAATGTGTTAAAGTCCAAAATTAAGTAATAATAAATAATAATAATAATTTATTGCCAAAAAACAAAGGTTACCATTCATTGCCGCTGACCCCACATTAGGCAAGCCTGTCCTGTGGGTGCCAAATACGTAACTACATTATCTGTTATACATTGTTGTTCGGTATTTAAGTAGTTGTCGTTATTTACACTAGAAGATTATTACTACACTATTGTACAGTGTCAAGTCAAGTCTTTTTGCAGTGTGAATAAAAAAGTGTAATGAAACTCTTTTCATTTAATTTTGGACTTGAAGCGTATGAAAATAACGTGCAAAATTTAATGCCATTTTTTGCAATGTCTGTTGTATGACAGTGGTTTTGCTTTAGTAGAATGGAGGGTCTAGTCAGATTGGCTTAGGTCCCGATGATCTTGGAGGCGGAGGAGCTCGCTGAAGTATATCGGTAGACGACACAATACCGGGCGGGTAGGGGCAGTCGGCCTCCGCCCGAAGAGGTCCGTGGGTGGCGAGATGCTGCCCGTCAAGCCATTATGGCTGAATGATCGTCCCGGCTGGAATCCCCGAGTGCGGGTCATCGTACTGTAGCGGCGCTCCAGCCGGTCATAGTCGGGTGGGCGGAGAGACAGCATGGGACCCTTTCCTTCCGGCTGACTCAGGTGCTTTCCGAGCATGGCTGCTTCAGAAAATATCTGTTCTCGTTCACGAGGAGGGAATCGAGTCCGAGGCCTGCCATCACTGTCCTTGCGGCGAGGACTCTGCGCAGCATACGCTCGAGGCTTGTCCGGCCTGGGAGGTGCAGCGCCGAGATCTCGTGGCGATAATAGAAGCTGATCTTTCGCTACCGGCCATCTTGCGCTCCTTGGCCCGTAGCGAGAGTAGCTTTACCGCGGTCGCATACTTCTGCGATGTAGTCATCTCGCAGAACGGCCAGAGAAGCAGACAGCTTCGCTGACCCGATACGTCACCGGTGTGCACGCGAATTCTTACGCCTCTTGCCGCCCTAGTGTGGCCGCGGGTGGATGGATCGGGGTTAGCCCTCCACCCGCTGTGGACCCGCTTCCCGCGAAGGGGTCATGTCCTGGTGTGTCTGGACATCGCCCAATTAGAAGACGAGCCCGCACCGCACCTTGCGGGTCAGCGCTTGGGTGATCCATCGACGAGTACGTAGTATTTCCAACGGTTCACTCACTAAGTCGCGGTGTATGGCATACGGCAGGTTGTTTTAGTGTGGTGAGAGCCGCACATACCCACGCGGCTTCCCCGAGCCCGCGGAATACGGAAGGTATGTTTTCCTGCTCAAAAAAAAACAAAAGTTCCAATGGTCTTGATAGAGACTCCTTAGGTTACATCATGTCATGCATTACGTTGCATTACGATATGACCTTCTTGACAATACGTGCACTTAATTGAGAGCTAATGTGTACGTACCTACCTCTTTAAAAAAACATCATTAATCTAGGTACTACTATAATAAATCAGATTGATTGCACCGTCGCCGTCGCAGTAACAATAAATATAATCTAGCCGCTTAATTAGAAAACTAAGTGTGTCTAATGATGTGCTTGTATTGACGTTTCGTAACACCTAACTTTTAACTTCTCAGGGACGGCGTAGACGAAGGCATCAGATGGCTCGTGGACTGTATAAAGAGAAACAGCGTCGACCGGCCGCCGCGCAACCACGAGGACAACTTATAAAGAGGGCACAAACACCCGGTGCATGTATAATATGTCTTACGTCCGACCGAACAACACCACCTACTGATACTACATAATACAATGAATAACAATTAGTTTTCCTATTAAGATAATGATGTGACTCGTACGCCCATTGTTTTGTACATATTGTATTGACGTTTAACAATAAAATATTTACTACTACTAGTGCTGTATTGCTATCCTTTTTCAGTGATAAATTATTGTACCTTTGATAAGAGATACGTTGTGACTGGATATTTGAGGAGTACCTGCACATGATAAAACACTTCTGATAACAGTATAGTTTGCACCGTCCGCCTCGTGAAATATTGTGACATCGTTTGTGAAATGTTATTATTAAAAAGTTTTTGAGTTTCTGTGGTATTTATACATTTTCAAAGTGCAGTACACCAACCCAACTATGGCCTATCCTATGTATGAAGTTGACTGGAGTGTATTACCGCCTGAACAAAATAGAAGGTATGTGAGAAATCGGCTAATTAAGAATCTGATAAAGTCATGATAATGGTTAATAAAATATTATCAAAGTAAATAAGTACTAGACTGTGTAAACAAGTCAATCATGAACTGTGAAAGAATCACTGTTTTCCGTTTTCCAAAAAGTTTTCCACGTAGCATTCGTTCAGGATCTTCAAGTTGTCACTTGAAAAAAAAAAGGAATATATATTATTAGGCTCAGAATACATATTATTTTCAGACATTTAAATTAGAATGATAAATAAAAATTATTAACCAAGGTATTCATAAAAACTTATTTCAATGGAAGCGCAGAAAAGTGGTTTGATCAAAAATTAAGCAAACGTCATGTGCGAGTCACGGCAGCCATGTTGAATTTCTTGCAACGCACCACGGAAATGTCAGCTGGCAATTGTGTTATTTCTTTGTAATTATTTTTAATAAAACGACAACTTTAAAAAAAGAGATTTCTTCTGTGTTAAGTGAATGCAATTATGAACAAATTCCGTATAAATGGGCTATCATTATAGGTGAAAATATGACAGAATTTCGTCTAAGGTGGCGTGCGATTTCTCTTGCATTTCTATGGTTTGTAACTAAATAAAATGCTTGTAGCCCCAACTAAATACGTGTGAATTCTTGTTTAGTTTCTTACGTTATGATTTTAAGTTTATAACAGTGATAGTTTTACTATTTGAGTGAATTTTCCTTTGACTGGTTTTTGACCTCCCGTTCTTTGCACCTGGCCCCGTGAAGAACGATTACCTGTGATCGTGTACTGTGAAAATCATCTATTGTAACCCGTAAGAAGATATTATTGGACAAGATGAACGGCTCCGAGTCTGGGTAATTATTATATTATATTCTTATAAGGATAGGTTATAGTGATATCCTCTGCAATTTTAAAATTATCTTCAATACTGAAACTGAAGGTAATTATGTTACAATAAATGAATAGTTTACGTACGTGGCTATTGTAAAAATCTATACAGAGCATTTCTGAAACTTTAGTATTATAAGTTGAATAGTTATTATAATTTTGAAAACACTATCCAGTTAGAACTGTGTTTGAAACTGATTTTTTTTTAAATCAAACTAAACAAATACATATTTTTATTTAAGATTATGACACGTTTTTATTTGTACTGTGTATGTACAGAGTAGTTCTATTAATAATAAAATTCATAAGGTAATGTTTTATAAATTTGAGGATTGTGATGAAAATAAAGATAGAAACACTGGTGTAAGTTACAGCAGCATGAAACAGTGTTAATTCGGTAGAGACTGACAACATTCTGTGAATAATATTTTACTACATTAGTAATGTAAACAATAAATAGACACACCCCCAGGTCCGCGTATCATATTATCTGTTGATCTTCAACCATCTGCAACCAATGAGCATACACCATATCATTTACATTAGTATGACAAACATATATGACGAGTGAGTTACAGTGATAAACACATTTTTATTTTATCAGGAAACCTACTGCAGAGTGCTATACTATCATCAACTTTCTACTTATAATGGAAATTTCTAATTATAAGAAAGAAAAAAATATGATATTTATAGAACACATAACAAACAAATAGGGTCGGAAGCGCGAGTGTGACGCGAGTGTGCTTGTGTACCACCTAAGTGGTATAAAAAAAATATGACTAACAGCCTCGTTAACTAGTAAACACCAATTTGCTAATCTCATAGTAATCTTCAGGAACATAATGTTAAGCATCATTATCCTCTGAGCCTTTTCCCAACTCGATTGGGGTTAGTCTAACTAAGATGTTAATTTTCACAGTATTAAGTATCATTCGACATTAGCGTGTAAAAAAAATGAATTTTCCACGAATACGGAATCAATTTGTATGTTATTTGGGTTTCTCCTTTTGTTTTTAAAACACCTTATTTCTAGTTTATTTGATACCTATACCAAATCTTTAGCTTTTATCTCATTACTGTCCATCAGATGGACAGTAATGAGATAAATATAATAAAGGTAATGGAAGAAATACATGCCAAGAATGCTTCTAGCGCCGCCCATTGTACATTCAACTGTATACAAGCTACCTACTAGTTCTACTGTAAATCTATTGATGTACAATAAAGAATTATCTATCTATTTACATATGTACATTAACTTTTCACAAAATTGTATTTACTAGTTGAATACATTAGAAAATGATAACTTATTTCAGCCACGGTCAGTAAAACACTACAACCTCCAAACTATTATACCAAAATACTTTCAAGATCTGTCTAATATCAGTGTCTCACCATAGTGAAATAATTACAAAATTATGTTGTCAGTCTGAATAAACTGTTAATTGGAAAATTATTTGGTTGTCTATTTTTATTTTCCAATTGGTCAAGCACTAATTTTGGTCTGAAAGGTTTTATTCTATACATCACATAAAACTATATTGAATAATATAGAAACAATTTAATTGGTTCAGGTGGGATTGAAACCCACTATCTTTTAATGGGGGAATGGTCTAACCACAGAGCCACAAAACCTCACCAGAAGCCATCCAAATTTTCCTAAATATATCTGTCTATGTCTTGTTATGCATCCGTCATATGTATAAAAATGTAATTGATGGTTATATAGAGTAAACAAAAACATACACTCTAAACCAGATCTATCTAGTATAAATAGTATTTTACTAATGATCTATGTATTTTATCTTTCTTACTGTTACTTTTTATAGTAGCTCAGCAAAACAGATAAACAGCATAGCATAGTCAGTCTTTGTATGGCTATCATAGTCACAAAAAAAGTTTCAATAAAGTTACATTCAAAGTCTTCTTATAAATTCAAAACCTATTTTACCTTACATACAATTGAGTCACAGTCTTCACAATGTCTGGTAATTGATCCTAATTGAAGATTGATACTTTATGGAGATATCAGTAGTCATTTATGAGTACATTCAACAATTGACACCTTGGAATCATTTGAATTACTTAAAATAATGTCAGAATACTTGAGCATGAAAATTTTATTTAGGAGAATTATGTATTCTCTATAATTAAATCTAAAGCAGCATAGAACCAGCATTTATTCAGTTAAGGCACATGAAGAGCAAATCTGAACATCATTAATTTACAATTATGTCAAGAAATAATATAAAAATATTGAATAATGTAAAAATAAACCATTGGAAAAGGATTCCTTCGTTGGTTCAGTAGGTTAGTTCTAATGGGAAGATACCAGCAAGAAACTCAGAGAACTATAAAAGAACTATATTATCTTTCTTTTTTAAATTTGCTTTAGTTTACAATTTATTTTGTGCAAGCAAGCAAGAGACTTATGTTGACCACGCATTACGAAAAGGGCAGTGAAGTTCAGAAAACAATTAAAATCTTTACGTACACTGAATTACTATTTTATATGGTACTGATTGTCAATAAGTAGTCTCCTAAAATGATTAGTATGCTTAAAGTCTGGTGTACTGTTCCATGCAATTCCACAGTGACTTGTGCCCCATAATGACTCTTCTTATTGATGACATCTGTCCCATTCCTATAACTTTTAGATGTCAGAACTGGACATCAGTTAATTAGCAGGCGAAGCGAAAGCAGCGGAGCCTACGGAGCGAGACACTCACTGGTCTATTACTGGCGGGCCCATCCCTTTAGGGTAAAAAAGTCGAATTCCTTTCCTCCCCTTGAGATGCGCTGATAACACCAGATCACTCCTCTGATTTATTAACTGGAGTATCCTATTTGAAACAGGGATTTATGGCGCAAAATTGAAGATTTCGCCCTGTTGTTATTATTAGATGCACACATATAGTAGCTACGTGAAAGTTCACGTCCTGATCTGTCGTTGATTTGCACCTAACTGTAGGTTACACTACTTCGGAACGAACCCAGAGATGTTAAACCAGCCAGCAACTTCCACCGTTTGTCCATTGTACCCTCTGCCTTGTGTTAATCAGACACACCGTATACACGGATAAAGAAAACGTGCGTCAGTCTCATCAACACATCCCCCAAAACCTTTTATGTTACAACTATTATTTGATGCACCCTGAGGTAGTATTATAGTCCCTAACTAAACTATATGTAATTTTAGTTGGTAACTGTCTGAATACCATTCCTCGAGAGTATTTGCCCATATATTTCGCCGACAGGATAGGACTAAACATGAGGTCCTAGACTAAGCTTATAACATCAAGTATAAACTATAAATTGACAAAGTTTTATCGTAATCGAATAAACAATACGACACCATATAATATAAGAACAATTGTAAATTGATTCATCAGACAGTATTCCACGAGGACAATACTGCAGGCCTTATAATTATTAACGTATTGTATTTTTTGTTCCAGATTCAACCCAGCGTTTAACATAGCCACCATAAAACAGGTCGTAAATGAGGCCATTGAACGAGGTAAGTTCTAATTTACCTACGAAAACCTTCGCTTGCTTTTAGGTTTAGTTACAGAATATAAAATCCAGGGGAATTGATCCACAGCTTTGTTGTGTTTGCCACAATGTTGTATAGATGTTCAGTATAAATCGTAACCGGATTAGCTATTTACTGACGTTTACTGTCCAACTTTTTCTCTATTCAAACCAAATTCGAAGGTTTTCTACTCAAAGATATTTGAGGACACTTCCTCCCGATTTTATATCTATATTTCACATAAGTTCCATATCGATACATGCATAATCTTCACTATGCATATATGATATATAAATTGACTGCATGAGTGTGTAGTTGCATATACTGAATTGTTAAAAATTTAAATGTATCCTCCAGTAATTTGTTGGCCAAATACTTGCTTATACTAGATTAGCTGATACACTGCTCAGCGTGAACAATCAAATTTGCTTAACTGACGCACGTTTAGTGTTAAAACTCAAGGCATATACGCTCCACAGACAGACACATCAGCTAGCTGTTTCTTTCGTCACACACATCACAACCTTCCCTTACTGTCATCAAACCATTCATGCAAACCATTTTCAATACGTCATCAGTTTAGTCTTCTTCTGCAAGGTCGACCCCGACTTCCAAACCATTTTAGCATACCCTTCAAATCTCGTTACAATTCTACCTCATGTTGCATCACTCTTGTGTATTTGTATTCTTCTTCCTATCAGCCTGCTTTGATTATATTCAAGAAATTTGTTGAACTTTAGAAGCAAATCCTAACTAGTCTTTATTTCTGCAAATTTGTGACTACGAAGCGTTGAAGCGGCTCTAATTCAGTTTACAGTTTCGAAAACTGCGTTAACACATACATTCTACATCACAATTTGTCGGTCGAGTATTAAATTGACGTGTTTAGTACATTGTGTAATTTTTTCTGACCACTGCCGTACTCCATCATTATCATAGCTTTAGTCCCGGTTACATCCAAGCTTGCATTTCGTAGCCTGGAGACCTGGCTCTTCTACTATTTTTTATCTTAACCACCAAAAAGCCATTGTCCAGGAATGACTTATTTTGAAAGGATGTATTACGAGTATAAGTACTATCTACCAGAAGTTTTTTTTGTAATAATGCTTGTGTGTGTTTGTTAGATATAGTCAACATAGTTATTGCTTTCATTAAATATTACTTAAAAGCATTACTTTAAAAAAAAATATTAAGCGTCAAGTTAAGCGAATTTAAAATGCACACTTGCTACAATAATCGCTAGTAATATTAGAAAATACTACCCAAAAGAATTTAAAAGATAATTTGCTAATGCTTAGTCGTAAAAATAATCACTGTGATGTATTCACTACTGAGAAGATACCTTCTAATATTACGTATGATGTTCAGTAATTAGATCATCAAGTCAAAATATCAGATATCAATTGCATGCATATTTCTCAGGTTCTGTTGGGTAGACAATGGTACCGATTCTGCTGGCACAAACTCTTAACTAGACTGAAAATTGCTAAAATTTAACACAATCCTATCAAAGTACCTTCTCGGGAGAAGGCAAACAGAAGTTGAGATAGCCTCTAAACCAGATAAACTGTCAAACTGTAAAAGGTGGCTGACTGACTGAGTAGAATATGGACCACCCCATCTCTTCCCATGCAAGGCGACTAAGGGATAGGATGGCTGTTTAACATCAGACGCATGCCTCGAGTTAACAATTGTGCCCGGAAATCTGCAATAGGCTCACTACCTATCACATGGGACCGAATACAATGATTGGCGAAATGTGCCTAAATCTTCGAAGATAAATTCGTGATTATATGTATGTGTAGGCTGGATGCGGAGGATCGAGAGCACTGGTGCAAATTAGGAGAGACCTGTTTACAGCAGTGAACTGCAATATGCTAATTGATTGTTTGAATATTAAAATAACGGAAACGATAATGTATGATCTATCAAATTTCATATTTATAGGTGCCTATCTCTTTAAAGTCAAATCCGATGTCAATAAGAATGAATTCAAGCGTCCATTACTATCAATTTGGTTCCTAAAAGTAAGTTTCTACAGCATTGATACAAATCTCCATCGCACATTGGCAGAATTGTTGACATTGACATTGTTGCCATATTGTAAAGTAAAATAATTATGAATTTTAGATATTGTTTAGTATAGTGATATGCGAAACAGAATCGGCACCATTACACTTAATAAAATGCACAACTAACAAACGCACTGATCAACGCTTTCTATGTGTGTGTGTCGTCCGTAACAGTCGCACCGGTTTCAGTGCGGATGCCGACACCGACGCGGCTCAGGGACTTGATCAGACAGATCCGAGCTGCGAGGACTGCTGCCGAAGAAAGGAGCGTCGTCAACAAGGAATGCGCCTACATCAGATCCACCTTCAGAGAAGAGGACAGTGTTTGGAGGTGAGCTTTTTACGACACACTTACTAATTCATGGTACCACTATTTTTCCGCGTTGAAACCCCTTCAAGTAGCACTTCAATGGGGCTAACAGTGAAGTAGCTATGTCAGAATCTTCTTCTGCTCCGTCACGTGCCTCTTCCAGGGATCCCGTGTATACCCTAATAAAGGAACCCCGGGTAGATATAAATAGTCGTTTGATATCCATAGTATTCAAGTTCAAATTCATGTCTTTACCTTCTGTGAACTTCCTCCTATGATCATCTGCTGCATTGAGCTTGCACAAGTCACTTGCTTCCGCGGCGGACTACTAATTACTCCAGTGCAGCTAATTTATTTTACTACTAAACTCAATTCTTTCTTTTGCTTCTTTTAATGCTCGATTCGTTGCATGACCGAGAAATACGCAGCAACGTTTAGCTGTGGGTTCAAATCGTCGAATAATATTCGGACTCGCCCGACCATACCTTATTTAGATAGCAACGAACGATAAACGCCGGTGAACTGCTCATTTTCTCGGAAACAACATCGATAAATTGCAAAAGTGTAGTTGAAATGCCAATCGATGAAGATTTTTTACTAAGAATTTAGTATTATAGTCAAGCTTGTATAACCTGGTAGGATATGTAGAGGTTTATTTTCATTCAAATGTAGTTGGCTCTAATGTTGGGCCACGTAATGAGGATTGAAACGTTTTTGGACAATTGGAACTGTTTTTAACTCCGTCCCTACTGTTACTCGAGAATTTTGGACACATAAATCCTTTTTTGACTCGAGAATCAATTGTTTAATAACAATTTGTTTGAAATAGTATATCTCTTGTATTATATACATAATATGTATGAAGCTAAACCACATAACGCTAGAAGGTTATTTCTGCACCACAGTTTGACCGCAATGTACTGTTTTACGAGATTGCGGTCTAACATATTGAAGTCTGAAGGATTAACCTGGCATACTTTATTCTCAAGTAGTTTACTTGGATTGTGATTATTTACTCTGGAAGGTTCCTATAATATCGAATAGGAAGTAGAAAAGATTCATTACACCCAAGCTAGATCTAGAGTTCCCAACGATTTGTACGAAAAACATTGTATATTAAATAAGGTGGGAGAAATAACATAAAAAGTCATCGTCCTGGCTGTGATCCCGCTTGCATCCGAGAGTTACTCCTTCTCTTTATTTTGATTTTAACTTGTCTACGGCTTTTTTAGACGATGACTATCTAATTTCCGAACTCGAAAGAATAGCCGGTGCCAAAGCCTCGTCCAACAGCATAAAATAGATCACACTTAAACTAATATTCGGTCTTTTAGCTGGGAGCCACACACCACAGCAGCAAGCACACATCAAATGCACCTATATTGAGTTATTGATCTATATTTGCGGGGCAAATACTTCACAACTCTTAACATTTCAACAAGAATATGCGGCGTCAATATACAACTCGAACGAATTAACATAACACCTGGCTCGAAAACAACCCTCTTCTCGCACACGAGGCCCCGCTCTCGTCCTTCAAGGCTTCGAGCAGCATCCACAACACTGTGACCGTTGCACGTTTGCCTTAGTTTGAGTTTCGTAGTTATTTGTTATCGGATTTTATTTCAGATCTGTCATGGTTACGTTTAGGAAGCCAGGTGCCATGTTAATGCGCACGAGTTAGAGGTAGGTGTATTTACTGTGTGCTACAGGCAGCATGCTGTGGCTGCTTTGATGTGTGGCTCCCCTTACCTAACTTTTCGTCTACATACAAAATAACATAAACGTTGCTTATCACGCATCAGTTTTTCACAGAAATATTATGTATTTCAATTCAAAAGTCCAGTAAAACAAGAAGCCGTTATTCAAATTAAATAGGCCATCTAAGTAAAGTTCAATGGAATTTGCTTTCTAGGTCACTTCCGGGCACTCAGTGTAAGACCCCCGTGGCGGAACACGTATGTTTTCTTATAGTTGGTTCGTTTAGTACCTGTAATAATGTTATCCACATTTAATGAAATAAAATAAAATGTGTGCTACGACTACAATATAACCAAAAAACTAAGTAAATACCAAAAAAATTAACAGTGTCATGACCATTTTAGACTCATGACGTAGAGTCATGCGTCTGACATTCAATTATGTCTAGACAATCAAAAGTTTTTAAACACTGAAAACATTCACTCCTTTTGTGACTTGTGAAAGACGGGCACCCAGGGCACACACCATAGCAGAAAGTACACAGCAAATTGTCCTAAATTTAAACAGGAAATATTTCTAGACATCTCTTTGTATTTCTTAACATCTTTGGTGTGTGGCTCCCCTAGGAAGCGTAGTATGTACATATATTGCAAATTGCAATTTCATAAAATCCGTCGCGTGGCTCCCGGCAAAGTAGAATTAGGGACACCCCATCTCTTCCCATACGGTGTCGTACAAGGCGACTAAGGGATAGGGTTGTTTAACATCTGACAGCCCGAATTCAACCTCAGATGCAAGGCTCGAGTCAACAATAGTGCCCGGAAGGCGGCAATAGGCTCACCCCCTATTACGTGAAACCGAATTCAATGATTGGTAAAATGTGGATGTTAATTCATCTCTGCCTATCCCTCCGGGGATGAAGGCGTGATTATATGTATGTATATAATTTCATAAATAGCCCGCCTGAGAGAAAAACCACAACAAAACCCTTTCTACTGCAATCCATACAATATGCCCTAATTACCTCTGGAGGTCGTCCCTGCCTTTTATCATAGTGACCTACTACTCCTCACCTTTTCATGCGTGATTACCTCAAGACAAAATGCTTTTGTTCACTTCGATTCTTTAGTAGATAACAGACTCGGAACGACCGGATTCAATGTCCTATTTCTCGTCGGAAACCAGAGCCCCACCCTACTGCCTCTTTATCGGATGATTTTGGGCAAAGTTTTGATAGCAACATCATCTGGAAGTATTCATTTAGCGATTTTTTTTTAAATTGCGGGAATAATGTACTTACTGGCGAACAGCGCAATATAAGGGTTATACTAGGTATCGGGACTTCTTGCGAATTATATCTTGGAACTTATTATTTCTGCCGACGTTTCGGATGCGTTGCAGCACCCGTGGTCACGACTAGACTGAGTCAAGTTCCAAGATAAGATAAGAAGAATAATTCGCGAGAAGTCCCGATACCTAGTATAATTATGAATTCACACCGCGAAAGTTTAATAATAACAATAATATAAGGGTGTTATAAAAAAAATTCCAAACTCTAAACTGTCACTTTGACTTTACAAAAATGTAGACAATGTTATAATTGTATCATGTTGATTTAATTAAATGGTAAAAACCTTTTCATTATTAATATCAACTCGGTTACAGCACTCACTCTCAATTTGAATACTATTAAGTCATCCGGTATTTCTAATCAAGAAACCAGCCATTAATAAATATTTGTGTAACAAGAACTTATATTAACTATTTAACCAACCAGTAATTACTTCTTACCTTATACGGTATCATGAGAAATGATTACACCCCACGTCGAATACCTAACATGCTCGTATTACTATTATTAAATTAGGTGCACGTCCTTGTACAGCGACTTGATATTCATTATCGTATATATTTAATGAATCTACGTCTGAAGCCTAGTGGTATGGATAATGGACTGCTGAGACGAGGTCTCGGGTTCGGTCCCAGGATTTACCATGGCACACACCAATGACTTTTCGATGGTTTTCGAAATTATGTGTGTATTTATCGCAGGTTTATAAGTGCCCGGTTAATGGTAATAGGCTCGCCACCTATTACATTGGGACCTAAACATAAATTGGCCAAATGTGGGTGCTAGCACCTCTGCTCACCCCTTCGGGGATATAGGCGTGAATTTGTGTTATGTATGTTATGTTATGTCTACGTCTGAAGACATTTTTTCATTATTACTTACCCTCACGATCTGCCCCAGCTTCACCTGTGACATAATTCTACTTTGTTGTCATTTTATGATTACTGTTCCGCTCTCTTGGGTAGTCGCGTGATGTTATATAGCCTATAACCTTCCTCGTTAAACGGTCTATTCAACCCAAAAGCAGTAGTTAGCGGGTTCAACCAAAACAAACACTTCAGCTTTAATTTTTGTCACTTCTGTTTCTGACACCAAAACTGTCAGTAGATAGTGTAGCTCCAAAATTGACACCCACATTTCGTCAACTGTGATTTTCGGTCCCACGTAATAGGGGACGATTCCGAAATTCGCCACACATATCAATATTTCCTTTGATCATAAAAAATACATCTTGATACTTGGGATGAAAGGTTGAATTCCTAAAGTTCACTAAGATTTATTTCCTGCGAACCAATTTTCCTGGGATCCCTCGATAAATTGAATAAAATCGATTCCCTCCAGCATTTGCTTTCATCTCCGACTTCAACGCAAATCAACTTATTCATTCGTAGATATTAAATTGTATGTTTGCTGTTTGAATATAAAATATATGAGAAGTAGGACACGGCAGTATTTCCGCCCAATTGAGCAGTCCGACTGGGGAAGTACCTCCGCCCTACAGAATACCGCGGTTATAATAACTTGTGTTGTAATCCCAGCGGTGAGTAGGATAGCCAGAGCTCACTGGAGAATTTGTGCTGTCAGTGGGATGACTAAAGGCCTGTCCTTCTTTGTCCTCTACACTGACGACACAGAAACTCTGTACTTACAGGGTCGGCAGCGCGAGTGTGGCTTCTCTGGTATTACACACATCCATAGGCCACGGTAACCAATTTCCATCAGGTGGGTGGGTGGTACGAACGTGGTCTTCAGGAATGTCAAATCAAATATTGGTGTAAAGTTCAGGGTCTGAATTAACAGCTTCGAATGCAACCAAGAACGTATTCTTTTTTATACCACTTAGGTGGTGGCCGACAAGCGCACGGTCCACCTGATGGAAAGTGGTTACCGTGGCCTATGGACGTGTGTAACACCAGAGAAGTGACACTCGCGCTGCTGACCCTGTAAGCACAGAGTTTCTGTACCGTCAGTGTGGAGGACAAAGCAGGATAAGCCTTTAGTCCTCCCACTGACAGCACAAATTCTCCAGTGAGCTCTGGCTACCCTACTCACCGCTGGGAACACAACACGAAGTTATTATAACCGCGGTATTCTGTAGAGCGGAGTTACTTCCCCAGTCGGACTGCTCAATTGGGCGGATATACCGCCGTGTCCTACCTCACTAAATAATATTATTGTATATTATTTAGCGAGGATTATTATATGTACATATATATATATAATCACGCCTTTATCCCCGGAGGGTTAGGCAGAGGTGAATTAACACCCACATTTCACCAATCAATGAATTCGGTCCCACACACGTAATAGGAGGTGAGTCTATTGCCGTGTTCCGGGCTGTATTATTGACTCAAGCCATGCATCTGAGGCTGGATCTGAGTCTGGGCTGTATAAATCTGTATGATGTTAAACAACCTCTGATGTTAAACAACTTAGTCGCCTTGTACGAAACCGCATGGGATAACATGGGGTGGTCCAAATTCTGCTCTGCCGATAACCACGCGTGTATTCCGTTAAGTTGAGATCTCATATTTTCAAGTCGATTATTTTTTATGTTTCGTGCTACTTGACGATTAGGAAGTAGGAAGTTATTGCATGTTTATTTTACTATTTTTTTTTTTAATGTTCTTAGCTGCTTTAGAGTGTCGAGAGACTAGTCGCAATCTAGAATCTTGCAGTCAACCTTGATATTCCTGCGTTTACTATCGATGCTTACGTTTGATTAGGTGGTCACTGATATGGCACATCATACTAATATTTCTTTTTACTCACGTCTATTATTTCCATAAAATTGTAGTCAAATGTGTATTCAACACCCACATTTCGCCAAATGTTCTAAGCCTCACGTAGTAGGAGATGAGATACTCGTAATTGAAACATATCTACTGGGCATGTCAACTAGATAGGTGTACCTACTAAGAATTTCCTAATAGCAAATCCCAATAAAACTTTACCCTAAACGTGAAACCCAAAACCCCAGTATCTCTTGCTACAAGCACAAAACTCACCTGGACCAAAAGAACATTGATCAAAGTAGTATAATACATACTGTCAAAACAATAAAATTCATCATTTCGCCTTAATCCCAGGTTCTTTGTCCAGGGTCCGCTGTCACAATAAATGTACCACAAAACTAACCTGTACGATTTTGTCCACCAGATGTCGGAACATAGCAAAGCTCCTATACATCCACATGCTGGGCTATCCAGCGCACTTCGGACAGCTGGAGTGTCTCAAGCTGATCGCGAGTCCGCGTTTCACGGACAAGCGCGTCGGATACCTCGGCGCCATGCTGCTGTTAGACGAGCGCCAAGATGTGCATCTACTCATCACTAACTGTTTGAAAAAGTAAGTACTGAACTGTATTTCCTAGTTTGAAGGCACGTACCGACTACACCGGAAGAACTTGTGAAAATCATGCAAACTTTTGACCCTCTTAAGGGACGAATACAATGGAATCCTTAAGAGCACCTAATAAGTAAGGTACGGGTAAAATTTTTGGAAAACGCTGAAACGTAATGCATAAACTTAAAAGTAATAAAATGCTCGTAGGAGGTAGGACACGTCGGTATTTCCGCCCAATTGAGCAATCCGACTGGGGAAGTACCTCCACCCTACAGAATACCGCGGTTATAATAACTTCGTGTTGTGTTCCCAGCGGTGAGTAGGGTAGCCAGAGCTCACTGGAGAATTTGTGCTGTCAGTGGGATGACTAAAGACTTGTCCTGCTTTGTCCACTACACTGACGGCACAGAAACTCTGTGCTTACAGGGTCGGCAGCGCGAGTGTGGCTTCTCTGGTGTTACACACGTCCATAGGCCACGGTAACCACTTTCCATCAGGTGGGCCGTGCGCTTGTCTGCCACATAAGTGGCATAAAAAAAATGTAATCAGGAGCAGGATGTATTGTGCTTCTTATTTTGAAAATGGACTTCCATACAACTATATAGCTCTTGTTTATCCTTTTAGGTCAGAAATTTCCAACAATTCTTCCTTAATGAATACTTGCAACGTAAAAATGTATATCCCCAGACTTTTAAGCTATGTCAGTCAGTCAGTCTGTAGGCAGGACAACTAATTATAAATATGTATAAAAATAACTACTTTGCTACCGATTTTATTGCAAACATTACGTGTAGTGTTACTATGACAATATTATGAACGTCAACAATGGGATTAAGTTGAACGAACTCTGAGAACTCCTATGAGTGCGATAATCCTGCTATGTTCAATGTCCCACACACAACCCACGAATACCTACTCATTTGATTTAATACAGCACCTACTGAATGAAGCTGTCCTTCTCTTACATTATGGATTAGCACGCTATAGAAAGAGACAGACGATCTACAGAGGAAACTCAATGCTTATTAAGTAATTTAAAGTTCTAGGGAATCTACTTATTATTAAGTTTTTGCTGACTAGACGCTCACTTGTGTCTTATGCATAAATAAGAATCTACTATAACTTGCTAGAGATTATGTTATTAATCTAGCAATCATTTTTAATAACCACTTAAATACCATACAAATAATCACGCATATATCCCTGGAGGGTTAGGCAGAGGTAAATTAACACCCACATTTCACCAATAATTGTATTCGGTCCCACGTAATATTGGGGCTATTGCCGTATTCCAGGCACTATTGTTGACTCGAGCCATGCATCTGAGGCGAGTCTGGGCTTTATGTTTTATGTCTAATGTTAAATAGCCCTATCCCTTAGTCGCCTTGTACGACACCGCATGGGAAGAGATGGGGTGGTCCTAAGTCTACTCTGCCAGAAACCACGCGGCATACTACCACTAAAATGCACATCTCAATTACAAGTACAAGTAAACAACAAACCCAGATGTAATGTCTCCCGTTTATGGAAAGGTTATTTTGAACCCGAGTGTATGAAGTAGCCCTACCAAGATCTTTGTGGCAAAGTTCACCTCAACTGCCACCTGCCTGAACAACTGATATCATTGATAAATATTATTACTTCTCATTGCCTAACATACTAAGGACGAGGCTCTGAGGACACCAAGCTCCAAGGTTTGGAGTCAACCAATACTAACTAGAATGAACAAATTTAAACACATAAAACACAAATAAAAAAATATCAGGATTGATTTTTCGAAATTTGACTGCTCATTTTAACTGCGGGAAATTTACATTTCTAGCTACTTACCAATCATTTTACTGCATATTTTACAGATAATTTACTATTATAGAAATTACCCCTGACTTTGTATACCTTATGGTTGAAATAAAATAAAAAAGTCACTCAAGTGCGAGTCGGACTCGCAATCCGAGGGTTCCGTACAACAATTTAATCAGGGACGAACTTATGACACATAAAACCACAATATATTTTGAATGCGTTGACTAGAGACTTCACAGTTTCAAGATGTTGCAGACCTGAGTATGGGGTATGAATTTCAACTTAATCAAATCAAATCAATTATTAGTCCACATCAGTCCACAGCTGGACACAGGCCTCTCCTAATGTGCGCCATGTTCTCCGCTCCTCCGCATCCAGTCTGTCCCAGCCACCTTTTTCAGGTCGTCCGTCCATCTGGCTATCGCGTCCTACCTTTCGTTTACCTTCTATACTCGTATTCCTGAGGAAAAGCTCTGGACAGACAGAGAGATAGAAGGACAACGAAGTGATCCTATAGGGGTTTAGATTTTTTCCTAATTGGTGGTACGGTACCCTAACTAGTGTGAAAATCCTCTAAATTTTTCATGCACGCGATGTTTTTTTAACGATAAGAATTGCCTGTTACAATCGATGTTATAAAGCAGTGGACGACTCGATTCCGTCGAACTGGAACTATTGTACAATGACTCACCAGTATTGAGTTGTTCATTTTTATCTACATTGTTCGTATCGTTACCTGTACTGCCTATACCTTAAACATAATGTGTGCATGCTTACTAATTTATGTTCTGTACATATGTTACCGTTGTATTGGAACGCTTTAAGGTGTTGATAAACTTGAGCAATCATTTGTAATGAGCATTCTTACGAATGTTACATTACAGAAAAATAAACGAGGTTATTTTATCAAGCTTTCTATTGAGCGTTCTGGTGAGCATTCTCGCGAAAGGTCAGTAAATTTGCTTTAACTAGAGCATTCTCTAGAAAGATCATGCGTAACTCCGGTCGTTGTTCAGTTCGACAAATTTGTCGGATATGTTGTGACGAGTGTATGCTCAAGTCTATCAGCACCTTTAAATGCAAAGACTGTTGAGCGCTTTCATAGACGTAGGAGTAACGATCGTGGGTGTAAAGGGTATTTTATTATCCTTATACATCCACTGTGCTAGAACTAGAGATAATATTACAAAGAACTATCCAGACTTTCGATAAAGGATCTGGTTAATGACAATAGTCCACCCAGCCAGTGACGAAGGGAGCCTATTTAACTGAACGAAAACAATCTTGATGAGTCTTTTTAATATGTTTTATTTAGAAACTCAGTTTATTAATATTTCTCTGTTTAAAATATACATACATATAATCACGCCTTTATCCCCTGAGGGTTAGACAGAGGTGAATTAACACCCACATTTCACCTATCATTGCCATTTTCCGGGCACTTTTGTTGACTCGAGTCTTATTGGCTGTATATATCAGTCTGATGTTAAATAGCCCTATCCCTTAGTCGCCTTGTACGCCTTGTACTCTGCCGGGAACCACGCGGCGTTGTCTGGAACCACGCGGCGGTGTTTAAAAACTCATTTTAAAGACTAAAAATCTGAATTGAATCACTAATTACTAATTAGTCAGTTAGTCAGTCTAGTTTATTTGTTTAATATGTGTTTTTATAAAAATTCACTACAAAATTGTTAATCTTTAGTTAACTGTACGGAGTATAGTTTCTCATGCACCATGCATTAGGAAGCCGGCAGGATTCGCGTTATAGGGACCCCTCGCCACTGCCGCCCGATGCCCACTATTACGTGGAACCCGAAATCATCGATATTGAAATGAGGCTATTAAACATCTGTCTACCCCTTCCAGATACATGGGCTCGAGTCATTTGAATTATTTTAGGTGCTAAATACTCCATATTACGTGGAACCTGAAATCATCGCTTGTGAAATGTGGCTATTAAACACCTGTCTACCCCTTCCAGAGATACAGGCTCAAGTAATTCGAATTATTTATAGATGCTAAATACTTTCCTTCATATCAATATCTATCTAGAGTCCTGTTGAACAACTTATTATTACTAATATTAAATGACGTAAGTCATTCGTAGTTAAATGCATGTACATAGTTTCTATTGTTTTGAAGCAATAATTCATTGTTAATGACGTACAGGTTATGCGTTTGCCACAGGTACTCATGTACGTCCGTAAGGTGGTAGACAGAGAAGCATTCAGTACCTACCACTCACATTTCGCCAAGTACATTTTTGATATTACTGTCAACAGGGTACTTTGTCATGATTTATATTTTTGTTTACTTTCGGATGTAGAATATCTCCTTTTTTTAACGGAAATAATTTTGTGCGGAAATCCCTTCGGATATCACCCCGCCGGACTCAGACCGACTAAAACCGCACGGCTGGCTCAGGCCATCAGTTACCGGGGGTGATGTATCCCTTGCCCACCCCGAATGTAGAATAGCTCCTAGCACCACGTCAAGTTCATTACGTAGGGTGCAGGCAGAGGTGAATTAACACCTACTTTTCACCAGTATTCCGTCCCATGCAATAGGGGATGATCCTATTGCCGTATTCCGGGCACTAATGTTGACTCGTATTAAATTTAATAAAATGATCTTAAACCAACGAATTTGAATTAATAACTAGCGAAGTAAATCAAGTACCTAAGTCACGAACATTATATCCCCATTCAATTTTAATAAACATTTTGTAATTGCAATACAAATTAAACTTTCATATTTTCCTACTCGCTCAAGAAGTAATTCGCATTTACAATTTAAATATAGTATTTTTATCCCTCTTCCGTTCGTTGTATATTCTCTTTGATTTGTATTTATTTCCATACATATCTACAATTAAATCCATTTCGAATAATAAAAGTTAATAATTACGAAAATAACAAACGCTAAAAAATATTACAGAAGCAACATTATTTTTACGCACTTTGGAGAAAGCAGACAGACATTACATAATGGGTATTATTTTATATTGATTATGATATAGAATGATTCAGATTCTTTTCATATTATTTAGCCTGAGCTATAGTTGAGACACGCTATGTTGGCCGTTTGGACACGACTGGTTTTGCTCGTTTTCTCTTTATTGGTGAGCTTAATATTGGACAACGAACTGTTAGACGAATAATTAAAGAAAAATATGGCGAGACGGGCACAGAAGAAAATGAACTTCATACATACATGATATATAATCATGCCTTTATCCCCGAAGGGTTAGGCAAAGGTGAATTAACACCCACATTTCACCAATCATTGAATTCGGTCCCACATAATAGGGGGTGAGCCTATTGCCGTCTTCCGGACACTATTGTTGACTCATGCCATTCATCTGAGGCCGAGTCTGGGCTGTATTATACTTATATATCTGTATGATGTTAAACAGCCTTATCCCTTAGTCACCTTGTGCTGTATGGGAAGAGATGGGTTGGTTCAAATTCTACTCAGCAGGGACAAACCAAAAGAGAGAAAACGAGTAAAACCAGCCGTGTCAAAGCCGCAACTATAGTTTCTCCCAACGTGGACGGCAATACGAAGATGGACAAACAAGAAATAAGTCATTTAGTCAAATCGATGAAAGCGGATGATGATCGGAGTATTGCTCTAATCTCTGGCTTAGATTATCGAGTAGGACTCCGGTTACGATCGGCTATCTACGAAATGTTTATATTCTATGTGAACTTGTAAACTGATGTTATTTTTAAACTATCGCGGTGTGAATTCATAATTAAATCATGGAACTTACTATTTCTGCCGACGTTTCGGATGCGTTGCAGCACCCGTGGTCACGATTTGACTAGCTTGCGAACGTCGAGAGTCATGCGGAGAACATTTTTGTGCGGCCTACCCACCATTACTTTTATTATGAGCGGTTAGGCTGGCGACACACCACACTCACTGTATTAGTTTTTAACGGCAGTGTGTTTTTTGGTTTTAGTTAATTAATCACTAGATTCCACGTTCCGGATAGTTTGAATCCATCTTCCCTATTGAAATTTTTATATTTTTTGATTTCAATGGCTTCACGCACAATCCGTGAATAGTAGGGGCGATCAGAGGAGAGGACTTTAGGTTGATGAAGCTCAATGCAGTGATTGGAACCCGACTCAAGATGTTCTGCTACTGCCGATTTGTTGAACTGACGGTTTTTCACAGTTGCGATATGTTACGGACTCTCCTTGCAATGGTTCGCTTTATCTGGCCTATGTAGGAACGCGAATAGGCCTGAACCGTTGCATAAGAACTAATATTCACCACCAACGACGGTATACGTGTGAATTGTTTTTTTTTTGTCATTTTTTTGTCATTTTTTTTTACATATGAGTGTGAGTTAAGTCAGTCTGTTGTTGGCACATATTTATAAGTATACACCAGACTCGAAATCAAAGGATCAAAGATTTTATTACGGTAGGCGATGATGGCATGCATATTCATGTACATATGTTTATATACACTTTTTAATGAATAGAACATTCAAAAACCTTAGTAATTTATCTATTTATCTATTATTGCAGGTTTATAAGTGCCCGGTTACTGGCAATAGGCTCGCCACCTATTACATTGGGACCTAAACATATACTGGCGAAATGTGGGTGCTAGCACCTCTGCCTACCCCTTCGGTGATATAGGCGTGAGTTTATGTTATATGTGCATTGCACCGCGCGGCGGCGTCAAATATATACATTAGCATAAACGAACTGATAACACGCACACTTGCCTTTATTGCAATACGATTGCGTGTCATGTCGTTGACATCACTGTGTAACCTTGCGAAGTTATGGCATAACTAGCCTTCGATAATGGATGAACTAGCCAATAGACAAGGACATGGCAGAGAAAGCATCTCGCTTAGAGTTGTCGTCCTGCAAGTGTTTAGAATTGTCAAAAATGCTTCTAGTGAAACGAAAATGGAATCGCCAAAATGTTTAACCAATAGTAGTATTTATTAAAAGAAAGGTATAAAATATACATGAGTCAAGGAATCAAAGAATCAATGTCATTTATTCAGATAAGGCACACATAGAGCACATATGAACGTCAAAATTTTACAATTATGTCAAAAAATATTATAAAAATATTAAAATCATTTTCCAATGTTTTATTTACTAAACCATTGAAAAATGATTCTGGTTCGGTACGTTACTTCCACTAAGAAGATACCAGCAAGAAAGAGAACTATATTATGTTTTTTTTAAATTCGGTATTGTTTACAATTTACGTTGTACGAGCAAACAAGAAACCTAGGTTGACCACGCATTTTAATCATCAAAATACTACTACTTTATAAAAACCTTTTTTCATTATTTTTTTAATTATAACTACACTACCAAACTTTAACTGTATTCCCTGACCATCAGTATGTCAGTCAGAAGATGTCACACAGATGATTAATTAAAACACCCTCTTTTTGTCAACAGTGACCTGAACAGCAACACCCAGTTCGTTGTCGGGCTCGCCCTCTGCACACTTGGGGCCATCGCGTCACCAGAAATGGCGCGAGATCTAGCGTCTGAAGTGGAGCGACTTATAAAGTCACCCAACGCGTATATCAAGAAGAAAGCAGCGCTCTGCGCTTTCAGGATCATCAGAAGAGTACCAGATCTCATGGAGATGTTCCTTCCGGCTACTAGGAGCTTGTTGAATGAGAAGAATCATGGTGAGATATCTAATTTGTAGACTAACTTCAAAGTTTTATGTTTTCTGGATCCTTTTAGCCGTTCTTCTTCCTAGCGTTAATTCCAGTCGCATCTGAAGCTTTTTCTTCGGATCTAGGGTCTGTTCTTTTCCAGTCAAACTACAGTTTTGGCTGAACTTCGATATTTTCCGTAAAAAGACAGCCATCTAACCTCTACAACCCATTGGCATCATCGAAGCATTGTAGTTAGACCTTTTTTAGTTGTTGTTACGTCTAATTTGTGATGATTATATAAGACGCAAGCCGGACATAACACTCGTACAAGGCGCTCTGTTACTTACGTGGCTTAGACCTTAGACTACTTTTTATAATAGTGACGTACCTATTTTAAAGTGCTCGATAATGGAAGTCATGTATGAATCAAACTATTATACATACTGCCATTATAACTCGCACAAATCTACCATTATTTAAATTAAGGAAGGAGCAATTACTAACTACTAAATCGTTCATCACAAGTTTAGTTTGCTTTTTGTTGAAAAGTAAAAAAAGTGTGATTTTAAGAAAATCAACTATCCACTTTCTTACTACGCCGCCGGTGTTATCTGGCATTATTTAAAATAACTTAAGTACCTAACTACACAAATTACTAATGCTAAATTACGACAAATTGTTACCATGAATGACTATTATCAGTCTTAAAACAATTAACTGTAATTTACTTCATGGAACGGAAACGATGCTAGTATCAACTCATAATGCGATTGCGAACACACACACACTCTCACAGAAGCGTTAACTCTGTACCTCCGAAGCGTATAAACCGACTCGAGGCTAAGGACGCAAATATGCGTCAAAAATCCCCAGCCAGGCTGTTGACGTATATATGCGTCACAACAGAACTATCGAAAAACATATAGGATACATTTTATAAATAAAAATGTTATGTCCCAGCCTAAAATTGAACATGATAACTTGACCCAATGGCTATCATATGTCTGTCAATGGTTATCATATATACATTAGTCGTATAACACTCACTCATCGGAATATTTATCGTGTTTTTGTATTTTTGGAGTAAACGAAATTTCGGCGCTGTGTGACCATGTCAATCTCAAATCATATATCACAAATTATGTCCTTCCAGAGATTAGAAAGAAAGAAAGAAAGAACAATTTATTATAGCTAGTTCAACTGAACAAACTCGTCTGTTTTGTTATTAGTATATATCAATCAATAAGCCTATCGTAGTTCACTGCTGGACATAGGCCTCTCCCAAAGTTGGGAGGCTTTGGCCTACTGTTCCCTATTAGTACGTATACGTAAAGATATATAGATTGATTAAAATGTAAAACTTATCCAGTTCGATCTAGACGTAGATTACACAGACATTTTGCATAACAAGGTTATACCCACACTTAACGAGTCAACAACCCCTAATCGAAACACTAGTCTGAAGCCTTAACATTCCGAAATTAAATTAACAATAGTACCGATATTGGCTGTAAATGCTGTCTCGCACGAATAAGCTGTTATGTTTAGAAACACGCGATATTATAATACATATACAATTCCTGTGTTCAAAATATTGAGAAAGGCTACTAGGTACTCATACTGACGGCCGGGGTGCGAGGGATGTCTCAGATAATCTCACCTCCGTGCGCGTGCGTTTTAGTCGGTTCAAGTCCGACATAACCTCCCCCACCGTTCGGTGGTAGGTGAATCCGTGGGGATTTTGCGCACATTAAAAAAAGTGTGAAAGCAATTCAGGACCCCGATTCTGGTGATTTGTCAACCGCTATCATGCCACTGACAGTGCAATAAATTACATTAAATTTTAGATAGAATTATATAAATAACAAAAAAAAATTGTATTGTTAAAAGGTGTTCTTTATTTATCACATACAAAATAATTAAAACATAAATACACGAAACAAACTCGCGATCATGTCGCGTCAAACAACCCACTCCGCATCGTTCCCGGCGCAAAGGTGCCCATGATGCTGGCCGCGTTGCCCCGCTGAATCGCAATCTAAATTAAATAGAAAAGGTTCATTACATTTTTACATTCACTCGACATTTGCCATTTAATTTTAGACTTGAACTGCACAGCAGTAAATGCTAAAATTAAATGGCCTAGATCGCTAATACAATTTTATTAAGGCGATGGAGAATATCGGCGAGGAGAATTATCAGCTTTTTAGGACGTGTCCTAGTAGCTCAATTAGTCAGTCTTGTTTGAAAGATAGTATACCACATTAGTTCGAAAGTGTCAAACTCACACACTTGCCTTTTTAGCTTAGATAATATCGTACTACTTAATAAAGAAATGGCACAACACAGCCCTGGGGCCTCACAAGTCGATTAACCTTCTGAAGGTTAAAGTACATTGACATTTTAGGTGCTTAAAGCATACACAAAAGAACAACCGTGACATTGAATACATTTTTCTGAATCCCTTGGTGTGTATGACTCATAAAGACCACTATAAAAATATTATTTATACTTACATCTCCGTGCTTCATAATATGTAAGATTGCGTTGTCTTTATTGGTAATAACAATGATGCAATGACAAGTGAGTTTTTATCACATACACAACGATTTATCGGTAGGTACAATTTGAACGACACAGTGCAGCGATGTCTCAAAGTGTTTGTGCTGCCCATAAACAATGCGCATATAAACTGACAGGTAGACCTATCAACAATGTCAACTTATGATGCGGAAGAACGAAAAAATGAAGGGCATTCTCTTTTCAAATAAAGCTTTATTCTTTTTCCAGGTGTCCTCATAACCGGTGTGACGCTCATCACGGAAATGTGTGAGAACAGCCCTGACACCCTCAACCATTTCAAGAAGGTAAGCATTCAGAATAAACGATGTTTCCTAAATAGTTCTTACATAATTTAGATTTACGTTACGCTAAATAGTGGTGTCGATTTTCTTGTAAATAAATTGTACGTGTTATCACATCTCACACCTCTTTCTCATTGGGGTAGGGAGAGACAACATCTTTCCACTTGCTACGGTCCTGACATACACATTTTAAAAGGAACCATCGTGTTTAAGCCGTAATAGAATAGTTTAAAAAACTGAAACAAATCAAATCACAGATAAAATTGAATTTAAATTCACATATTTTTTTTAGTGGAAATGTGCAACAGAATTGACACCAATATCTTTATACGTTCATTAATTTTATATTAACTATCATTAGAACAGGAAAGTTAAACGATGAGCTGTTAATTTCGTTCGGAAATGAACACGCCCTCCGCAATTAAAGCAAACTATCGTAAACCTTGTTGTGTAGTCATAAAATCTCATTTATATTGTTCCTGATTTAGTATATATCGATCAGGTCAGTGACACGATATTTGGGAAGACGTAGATCTACTCTTATGACAATAGTGTAGGAGTGTGATTTTTTATCTGTATTTAGGGTAGACAGTGAAAGCCTGATGCTCACAGTTTTTCACAAATCTATGGTTCGCGAAAACCGCTACCCCATCAGGTTGGCTGTGCCTGATTTGTCACCTAAGTGATATAAAAATATCTGTAGAAGGAATAACCAATGTTCATAAATTTTATTTCCACAAAACAACCCGTTTCAAAGCTTCCGTACATAACAGAGAATAAATGAATGATGTTCTATAAAATGAAATAAAACCTATCAAGCGATTCAATCAATCATTTAGTTTATTTAGCTTATTGCAGTCGTGTATCAATTAATTAATGATATCTATCGTCTTATCAACCATGTAAATTGATATGTATTTTGTAAGATCACCTTAAAAATTAGTAATTGTAAAAAAAACAAAAAACACACATAGAGAAAGTACTACATAAAATAGACCGCTTCGTCTTCGTATTGAAAAAAATTAGACAAACTGTTAATATTGAGGCAGCTATTACAGCCTATCACGCGTACGTATCTTCAATAATAAGATATGGTCTCATAATCTGGGGTAATTCCGTAGATGTCGATCGAGTCTTCAAAGCACAAAAAAAATGTATTCGTGCAATGTGTGGAGCAGACTTTCTCGATAGTTGTAGGCCATTGTTTAAAAGACTCAAAATACTGCCTCTACCATGTCTCTATATCTTAGACATATGTGTTTTTGTGAAAAAACATATAGAATTGTTTGAGAAGTTCAGCGATAGAGAAAACAGTCGAACTCGGCATAAGAATAAATTATGTTTACCTTTGATAAGACTAGAGTTATTTAAGAAAAATGTGTATTGTATGTGTGTAAAAATATATAATCATTTGCCGAACAATGTTGCTGAACTACCTGTAAGATTATTTAAAAGGACACTGTTTGAAATGTTATTAAATAAAAATTATTATGACGTACATGAATATTTAAATGAAAAATTTATAGAATGACACTTGAACATAAATAATGATGTTAATTAATAATAATAATAAATACATAATGGTAATAGATTTAATGTAGATTTAAGAAATTGACAAATGTACTAAATTTGCACGCCATCACATGGCAGAATATGAGCGAACTACACTGTTATTATACCACCTCTATACACCATGTTCTAGCAAATAAATGAATTTGATTTGATTTGATTTGATTTGAAAATAGGTATATAATTAAACTTAGCTATCCGGATGTACATATCCGGCATATTAAAAAGCAGCCCGTACTTTTAACAAGGACATAGAGAAGACGGTCTATGACTAGACAACAAGAATTATAATTAATCTGTAACCATAGATTATGGTTTACATGTCGGATTATATGTCGGACTCGAACCGTTTTAAACGCACGGCGCCTCTGGGTCGTTTTTGGTTGCTGGAAGTGAGTTTGACAGGCATATCCCTCGCACCCCAGCCGATCCAGGGCCATCTCTCTCGATCTGGCCCTCCTCGGGTGTGGGGACCACAGAGTCCCCAACTTGTCACCCGAAAGCCGGACGAGTGGGGGACCCGCCGCGGCCTCCTTCTGCTAGGGTGATATGCGGCTCCATCCTTCACCGCCAGCCCTGCGCTCAGGGGTGGGCGGAGGTCATGCCTCAGTACGTGGGCAGCTTGTCATGCGATCCTCCTTCGCTCCCGCCCCGCCTTCTCCTTCACGAGCATAACTTGCTCGCAGAAGGAGGTTTTTTGTTCTTAAAACTTTGAGTGCGAAAATATAATGTAGTGGCTATAACTCTGTAAAATATTGCTTTAAATGTTGACTAACTTATAACTTACTGCCATTGTAAATAAATTAACGTTAGCTCATATTACATAATTAACGATAATGTAAATATATGACAAGTCTTTAGATACAGCTTTAACTAATATTTATTGCAATTTTTCACTAATGACACAACAAAACATTGTAGAGATTTACATCTCTACGGTTTTTCAAAAACAAATTATGTTCGGCAGAGATAGAATACTTTCTCTAAGAAGTCAAACATAACAACAAGTACATTGGAGAGAGTATTGTTTTTCTAAAGTGCCTCTAAAGGCCTCTGTGGCGTAGAACGTTCGCCTGCTACACGGGCAGCGCGAGTTTGAGTCCCGCTCGGTGCAAATATGCATTGGTCTGGGTGTTTCTATGTATAATATGTATGTACTCGTATTTACAAAAAAAAGTACTAATCTAAGTATGTTTATCCGCATTCTATATTCCATAACACAAGCTTGTTAGGCTATGCTTACCATGGGTCTAGAATACTCTAGATAGCGTTGTGTAGAATGTTGTAGAATTATTATTATTATAAACGTCATAACTTTCTTTGTTTTTAAACCATAGAGATTTAAATCTGTACATTGTTTTGTTGCGTGTTTTTAGTGAAAAAATTGCAAAAATATGAGCTGTGGCCGCGCTTTATAGGCATACTTGCAACTGTATTTACCTTTTTGTATAGGTTTGCCAGCCAATAATATTATTTTCTTTATTCAAAATAGGCTATAAATAGTCTCATCTGTATATAAATGTAATCATAGGATCATGGGATCCGTTCCTCGTGTTACCAATTAAAAAGTCTAGTGTAACGTAACAGTATTATATGAAACTAGCTGTACCCTGTCACGCTTCGCTGTGGCACATTGTGATTGAATGGTTGCGAAATGAGAAACAAAACAAAGAATACATGTCATATAAGTTTAATTTTGCAATCTGTTTTTTCGCGGTAGCGGATATGTAACTGATGCAAAAATTTGATAAAAACAATCCTTGATGCGGATTATATATCATGCTAAAATTTCAGCTCGATCGGTGCAGAACTTTTTGAGATTTGAAGCGTACACAAACCAACATAACATTTATATATATATAAGATTATCTTCGCATTTACTGAAATGCGAATACTGCATTATAGAATGCTATTGTACCTAGTATACGAGTACTATCTCATATTTGATTTATCAGTCTGAGTAAATATTTTTGCTATTTATAGACACACGGGCAAATATTTGTGTCTTCACGTGCATTAAGTGTAAGTTACTTACAGTTATTTGGTGTGGGATCTATTTGTCGAACTACTGTTGCTATGTTTTTTCTACATTGTGAAGATTTAGAAAGCCACCTAGGGGTTCCAAGATCGTTTTACTGTTATAAGGAGAAATTTCTAGTCTACCTATTAAAATAAATTATTCTTATTGTTATCGTTTACCAATTTTCAATTAATTAGAATTTTTACATCTCTCTCTCTATCTGGAAACTAGTGATTGACAATCTATGAATTTTCATGATCAATCTTTACTAAAAAAATTTTTTATCTCATTTTATTGAAGTAGGGTTTTTCCATATAGGTAAAATTAATTATTTAACTGAACTTATTAAATTAAGAATGGTTAAAGAGCGGTATATGTTGCGTCGGTTCCTATTTTATCGTTTTTATTAATTTTTAATCATCCACCCAACCTAAAATAGTAAATGATTTGACTTTTAAATAGTGTGACGTCACAATAATTTATTTCAAACAAGTGTCCTTATAATTTACCGTTTTGACTATTAGTAAAAAGTAACTAATTTGACTAGTCAGTCAAATACTCAATATATGAATACGAGGATCCATTTTAATACATACGTACATATAATCACGCCTTTATCCTCGCAGGGTTAGGTACGGGTGAATTATCCATTTTAATGCGTCATCTTATCTAAAAGTCTGTCTTAGTATATACTAAATAATGCCGGCGGCTTCGCTCGCATGGAGTTTTAATCTCTTTCCCGCTACCCATGGTAATCTATTTCCGGGAAACAATCTATCTACCAAATTTCAGTCGAGTGTGCTTCAACCGATTGAGCATGGTTGAATAACAAACATCCAAACATGTTCACAAACTTTTAACTCAAATTAGTTGGATAGAGACATCTCTATACTTGTAATGAAATCGTAAATAAGTGACGTCATAACGTTGTCAGCCGAATGGCATGGCACACCGGGTCGTGCTTATCACGGCTCTTATCATATCAACTGCTGTGTGTACAGTACACGGCCTGTTAGCCTACATCGCATTATATGATGGTGAAGTCGAACCCATATCAAATGGAACGCAGTATTCTAAAAGTTAACCATTTTTAGTAATAACTCAACCCGGCAGAGTAGAATTTGGACAACCACATCCCTTCCCATGTGATGTCGTACAAGGCGACTAAGGGATATGGCTGTTTAACATCAGACAGATATATACAGGCCAGACTCAGCCTCAGATGCGTGAGTCAACAAGTCGGCAATAAGCTCACCTCCTATTACGTGGGACCGAATTCAATGATTGGTGAAATGTAGGTGTTTATTCCCCTCTGCCTAACTCTCCGGAGAAATAGGCGTGATTATAATATGTATGTGATTTCTTTTTGTTCCCACGCTCACCGTCTTCGTTTACATAGTTTTCAGTCACACACGTAATAGAATGAATCAGGTTATTTTATCAAACTAAGGCTCGTATTCCAGTACAACGCTAAATTGTGAATCAATTCTCACAATGAAATTAGAACTGTCATCCAGTTTACAATCTGTCTCCGAACTAGTTATAAATCGAGAATCAAGATTGTGTATCGTTCTGGAATACGGGCCTCCGTGTTGCTGAGTAATAATACTAATCTGGGAGTTCAACCTAGGAGTGTATACACAGCATTCACTGTTCCAAATATATTAAATAAAAGTAACAATTTATATGTTTATAAAAAACAAGTTATATTAAATCACGGTCAAACCTTTTGCACTGAAGCAGTAGGCTATAATATATTCATTTTCATCCGACTGAAAGAAGGGTAAAGTTTATTATCTTTGATATAACCTTAAAACAGATGTTTATTTTATAAAATAGAGAAGTAACTACTAACATAATAGACGCCGCTGAAGCGAAATATTTCAATAATTTTATTCGGTATATGTTACAGTTAAAACTCTTAATCTGACAAAAGTACTTATTATTGAAATTACTTTTGACCACCGGCATTCCTCCTAACAACTGTCTATGTCCATTTCCCAAAAGTTCAATGAAATGCAATCAAAATTTATATTGGCCAATGCAGCTGGTTAAAAGTACTTTTTACTGATTCAAGCCCGAGTCAGATAGTTTAGGTTAGATGGTTAAGGCGGTTAAGAGTTTTAACTGTCATTGGAAATGTCAAAATTTATCATTCACTAATCATATTATTTTTGTGTTGTCCCGTAGGAAAGCGGGCAGCGCGAGGTAACATGCAACCGCTGTTCCATGCACTTTATACGTTTTTTGTAATCTGATCACATGGTAGCAAACAATCGAAAATAAACGGTGAAACCCTTTATAGTCTACAGCTTAGAGTTCAAAATTGAACGTTATCTTTTTATGGGTGAAAATTCAATACGTTTTATTCACGGTTTCCATTCGAGGCATGCGTGACAATATGTGGCTAAACTATTTATATGGGTGTTTGTTATCTACAAACCTATTATAATTTACTGCTCTAATTAGACACTTAATGATAACGTTCTATTTATGGCGACCAACAGCCATTAAGTTCAATGGCTTTATTTGATTTTATTTAAACTTTTTAACACAAATATAAAATAGTTGTTAATACGCAGACTTAATGCAATAAGCATTTTACTATGTATGTATAGTCGAAGCTAATTTTAAAAATCGATAAAATAAAAATCAATTTCCACAAGTAACCGGCTTGAACTATTTGGGTGATTTTTTTTACTTTATAATTGCCAAAAGAGAATTCCATGAAATAAATCTTTTAGTACTTCCACGAGAAAAATAGGATTGCATCGGGTGAGGTCATGCCGTGCCGCTAATATGAAATGATATTTTTACAAGTTTCGCACAATGGATTACTCCCATGTAATCAGACTACGAAAAAAGCATGTTTGTAATGTTTATTGTGTTGGTTATCAAACCATATTCGTACATGGTTGTTATGGAATTATACTATCTGTAGGAAGTTTTAGCGTAACCTTATTCATTCAAATATTGCCTGATTTATGGATGAATTTTTTCGACCAATTGAGCAGTCCGACTGGGGAAGTGCCTCCGCCCTATAGAATACCGCGGCCATAATAATCTCGTGTTGTGTTCCCGGCGGTGAGTATAGAGCTCACTGGAGAGTTTTGGTGCTGTCAGTGGGTAGACCAAAAGCTTGTCCTGCTTTGTCTTATACACTGACGGCACAGAAACTCTGTGCTTACAGGGTTGGCAGCGCGAGTGACTCCCTTGGTTATGCACACGTCCATAGGCCACGGCAACCACTTTCCATCAGAAGGCCCGTGTGCTTGTCTGCCACTTATGTGGTATAAGAAAAATAGTTACCATAATAACGTTTTCCCGTAAATTTAATTTTGAAGAAATCAACTCCCATGACTGAATTTGCATCAGTCCCATTCCTGGTAAAGAACTGTGACAAGAAGGCAACACTTCTCTTCTATGTGACATAAGAAGGAACGAGCTTGCTACTATCCAGAACAGATTCAACTACCTCAATGAATAGAGTACTTCCTCTGTCGTGGCAAAGTCCCAAGCTGGTGCCATTTTAAATTTAAAAATATCTATTATATACTTTAATAATGCGGTAACCTTCACCGAAATAGGTTATTGGTCAGATAAAGTACAACATTTAATTTTTTTAAAGTTAAAATATTTTATGAATCAGCTAACGTTAAAACTTCCTACAGATCATGGGACGAATCAAAAAGGTTTATTAATACAAAACTCGATCCGATCCGAATAGCGATAGAAAATTAAGATCTCATGTGAATAGCGCCTACAGTAGGCACACAGAAGTGATCATAGGTAGATAGAATTTTATTAACAGTATATATTTTTCTATACTCAGGTAGTTAGCAGTTAAAAAAATTACTGCCAAATTATTGATTGAAATCAAAATTAGACTTCATTTTCATCTAAGTAGTTTATCAAGTCATTTTGTAGAGTCAGTACGTACAGATATTCTATCAATCATAATATATGAATAATTAAACATTTTGGGATTTCTTTGTGCGATATCGAATTGTAATCAATTCGAAAACCGTCGTTAAAATGCTTCAAACATAACTTAGATTGCTCTTTATCTTGAATCATAAATAGACTGGAATAAGATACATTTAATTAATATAACAGAACATAAACTTACGCCTATATCCCCGAAGGGGTAGGCGGAGGCGCTAGCACCCACATTTCGCCAGTTTATGTTTAGGTCCCAATGTAATAGGTGGCGACCCTATTGCCATTAACCGGGCACTTATAAACCTGCGATAAATACACACATAACTTCGAAAAGACATTGGTGTGTGCATAATTAATATATATGGACGATAAATAATATAAATAAATATTATTAGTTATATTACACAATACCGTCTAGAGACAAACTGTTCAGAACTTATAAAAATAAAATGCAGATAATCATATTTTGATACTTGTTTTTGTTTGTTATGTGTACATACATAGTACACACAGCAAATAGACATGTTTATTAATACATTATTTGTAATATAAGAGCGTCAGGACGGCCATACAGGGCCCACACAGGGCCCCGTTATCGGCCTGACGAACCGTAACGTAACTACCCGCGTTCGTATTAACTGACACGTTTAGATTGGTTTAGTTTTACACCAGTTCTATACTTTATGTTAACCAATTAAAATCCACCGTCTACTCATGTTACTACTGCAATTAAAACCCATTGTCAATTAGAATATTGTCTCAGGTCGCCCACATACGAGTAATATCTTGTATCGAGGCACTTTATAAATCTATACTAATATTATAAAGCTGCAGAGTTTGTTTGTTTGTTTGTTTTAACGCGCTAATTTCTGGAACTACTGGTCCGATTTGAATGATTCTTTCAGTGTTGGGTAGTCCATTTATCGAGGAAGGTTTTAGGCTATATATCATCACGCTACTACTTAAGGGAACAGAGCATTGATAATAAATGTTAACAAATCCGGCAATTTTTCATACATATTTTGAAGACTAAAACATACGGGCTCAAAGGGATATGAAGCTTCAAAATATACCCCGGGCGAAGCTGGGGTGGGTCAGCTAATATATAATATGACTTGCACCGCGCCGCGGTTTCATCCGCGTAAATCCTGATCCCATGGGAATATCGGGATAAAAAATAGTCTATGTTACTCACGAAGAACGTAGCTTTCTAATGAAAAAAGAATTATTAAAATCGGTCCAGTACTTTTTGAGTTTATTCGTTACATACAAAAATACAAATCTTTCCTCTTTATAATATTAATATAAGTATATTAATATTATAATAACAAAAAGATATCACGCTTGGAAATCCCTAATTCCACACTACTAACTACGCAAAAACAGTATGATTTAAGCACAAATGAGTTCTAGTGACTAATAAAAAATAGTATTAAGTCATCCATTCTTTTTTCTGTTGTGTAAAGTCCAGTCCCATGTATATTGCTGTCGTATCGTGTTCGTACGCCTGTAATAATGTTATATCATTCTATTTCGAACGTATTTAGTATGTATGATAATGCCTGATATGTATTACTTGTACAGAATATGAAACCAAGAGAAAGTGACTTGTAGCTACCACTTAGCGATCAATCAATCATCATCAATCACGTTGTCAAAATGTTCAACATTATTGGATAAATTCCTATATCAAAATGAATTTATTCTTTCAGAGTTTAATCAAACAGAGTGACATTCAAAGAGCTTTAAACATTATGTTTAATTTAAAAATTCCCGTAGTTGTAACTTTTTTTTAATCGTGCGGAATTCCACTCGGATATCACCCGCAGACGCCAGCAGGGTGGTTATGTCGGGCTTGAGCCGTCTAAAACCGCACGGCCATATTGGGCCATCTGTTGCCGCGGGTGAGGTAGCCTCTGGCATATCCCTCGCGCAACCCGACTGTACCAGGGCTATAAAAGGCCCCATCGGGTGTGGGACCATCTCTCCCCAGAAAAAGGCGGAGGGGCACTAATCGCGCCGCCGTCTTGACCTGCTTCTGCTAGAGTAATAGGCGGCTTCACCTGTCACCCCCAGGTTTGCGCTCATAGAGGACGGAGGTCATTTAATGACCTCCGTCCCGATCTCCGATGCCACAGTCACATACGCGCATTGCAGGCTGTGTGGGAAGGAAGACGGACCTAAGTCTCCTCCAGCCCCGTTCCCCCGCCACCTTCTCGAAAGTTATTTGCTCACAAAGGAGTCGCCGGCAGCCCACGCGCTTCCCGTAGTAGTGACTCCAAACACTAAAAGTAAATGATTTGACCCATATTTGAGCATTCACATAAATCATCACATAAGTTACTATGACATTGGATAAAAAACTGATTTGAATTTACAGTCATCTACTTCATTCGCAACGCGATTTGTTACTCACTGACATTTGACTGACACTATTAAAAATTACCACCAATCGAATCACTATGTTGTGTGACGCGATTGGTCATAAATCTGAGTGAGTTTATTATATACAAACGAGGTTTTAATACCATGTTCTCTTGATTTAATATTCTGTACTCTTATATTTTTACTTTGATCGCTTTGCAAACCGTTACCTGTGTGCCTTGGGCGATATTCTCGTATATTTTTAGTTGATTTATATGTATAAAGCATGAGTTTGTTTATAGATTGTACCAAATCTGGTGAGAATATTGAAAAACTTGATATTGGCTGGATATTCACCGGAACATGATGTCAGCGGAGTCTCCGATCCCTTCTTACAGGTAAAATAGTGTTTCGTAATTTTGCATTATTTGAAGAAGTAAGTTCCAAGGCATAATATCCAAAGTTATTTTTAAATCGGGTCATGAACCAAGTTCCTTCCTTTTTTCGTTCGGAAATGTCACAGATGTCCCCGACGGCCATTAGGGGTAGCTATGTTGGAATTGAACCGACTGTAACCGCAGGCCGTCTTGAGTTTCAGTTACAGACATGTAAAGTTAACCACCCAATAAGACACTTCCCTTGCACTGCCACTGACCTTGAACTAAGTAAGCATCATGCCCTATCGTATCCCGGAAATGGGAAAGCACGAATCTCAATCCCATTCAGGGGGATGGGGTTTAAAGGTTTTCTCCACTGAAATTCAAAGTATTATATTTATTATCGACAAAACTAAATCTGTTGATTACCAGGAAACGACATTTTTTCTGTTAACCAATAATAATTAATTGACCATATAGCAGTTCTTAGAATTAACATCGCAAGTTGTATCATTAAATAGTAAATTACCCATTACTGTATGGTTAATGGTGAGCTAACACGTGGGTATTTAATATTTACTACTTAACACTATATTGACAATACTTAATTTGTGTAATCATTGTGAGTGAGTCTGTTAGCTTGTCACATGATATCTCGTAACATTTTCCTGTCCTCAAAGATTTTTCCTCGTATAATGAGATAGATATACCATATCCGAATGCAGATATTTGAGGAAAAGACCAAATTTTCCTGTTGTCAATTTTAATTGCCTGCTAGGTACTATACTTAAATCTGAAGGTCACGCCCGTTGTTTTGACAAAACTTTTGTTGTAAAAGTTGTACTTATTATTTTTAATTATTTACAACAAACAAGTCTAATTGATGTGTATATATATATATATATATAAAAAGCTTTCAATACTTAAAAAATGTTATAACCACAATAAATCCTGCTTCTAGGTCAAAATCCTACGCCTACTCCGAATACTCGGTAAAAACGACGCTGAAGCGTCTGAAGCTATGAACGATATCCTAGCTCAAGTCGCCACGAACACGGAAACCAGCAAGAACGTAGGCAACACCATCCTTTACGAAACTGTACTCTCCATCATGGATATCAAGTCTGAAAGCAGTCTGAGGGTACTCGCCATCAACATTCTTGGGAGGTTCCTCCTTAATAATGATAAGAACATCAGATACGTAGCGCTGAACACGCTGTTGAGGACTGTACATGTGGATAATTCAGCTGTACAGAGGCATAGGACGACGATTTTGGAATGTTTGAAGGTAAATATTTTATTACTATCTGAAATTGTTCTAAGATTTGGTTTGGAGGGTCCACTTGCTAGCCAGTACACCTGTTGATTTAAGAGAGCCTGTCGCAGGGTTTCTTCTTCTCTTGCCAAATCGAAATAAAAGTAAGACAACACTTTGGATGCCACCAAAATTTTCACTTTAGTTGATGATATTTTGGGGATTTCTGCACACATTGGTCTATAAACATCATAGAAACTTTTCTTCTAAGTGCGAGTTTTCCAAGGTACGAGGTTTCACAGACATTAATGCAAGTACTATATCTGAAATATCGCATACGAGCCCCTTTCCATAATGTGTCGTTTGTGAAATCGCCCACGCGTCTCTAAAATCGGGGACCGAGGAAAGACGTTATAAGACCAAGATTCTTAATTTATGCCAACTCTTGCAGGACCCGGACGTCTCCATCCGACGGCGAGCCATGGAACTCTCGTTCGCCCTCATCAACGGCCAGAACATCCGCAGCATGATGAAGGAACTGCTGTCGTTCCTCGAGCGCTCTGACGCCGAGTTCAAGGCGCATTGCTCCAGCGCTATGGTGCTGGCTGCTGAGAGATACGCGCCCAATAATAAGTGGCATCTCGATACACTGTTCAGAGTCTTGTTGAAGGTAACGTGGGTTTTGATTTAGAGCAGTCCATAGTAATACTTTATGCAAGATTTATCTAAGGTACAGACTAATCGCCTTCGTCCATATTCGTAGTTGAAATCTCGAAACCAGTTTCAAGAACAGAATTATTTTTCGCTGTTTCGTAACTAGTTATGAGACAATAATTATTGAATAGTGATTATTGTCTCATAACTAATTTAGTTACCAAAATAGAATTCTTTTGGTAATTAAACTCACCTAAGCAGTTACAAGAGCAGATTTTTATACCGCTGTTTAGTAACTATGTAGTTGTAAGAAAAGAATTATTATTCCACTTTTATAACTTTTTGTAAATTACGAACGTAGAATGAGCAAAAGCAATATGAGCAAGTAGTTGTGTTAGCTTAAGGATAGTGGTGTGGTGGACATTTGATTCCGGATCTACCCACATTCGTCAGTGTTAAGAGCGCTTCGTATAATGCTACAAAACGACAATTTAAATGTGGTCAAACTACACTATCAATGGCCAGAAAATATAGTGATATCCAAAAGTTTGATAATTTTTTAATGGCTGACTACCAAGAACTGATAGCTTCAATGTGCAAATATATAACCTGCAAATATCTGTCATTAACACGGTCAGTCACTGAACACCAGTCTACAATATCGAACTGACAATGCAAAAATAGTCTTTTATATAGTCTACATAGTTGTCATAGTCTTTTGAATATAGTGAATATAGTCTGACTGCTGATCAGTTATGTTGACGATATGGAAAGAGTACTGAATACGAGCGTAACATTAAGTGTCAATCTTCATTGAAATACCAGTGACTTTTAAAAGCAAAACGTAACAAACGATTTTGAACCTTATCAAATCGGAAAAAGTTCATAGTCAATTGACGGCAAAGAAGAGCCAGCCAGCACGACTCTCCTGCTGCTCTTTCAACGAGAATTCCCAACTTTTTAGGAGTTATTCTAACTAAAAGCGTGTCATTCCGTGTTACAGGCTGGTAACTATCTACGCGACGACACTGTGTCGAGCACACTGCAGATCGTGTCGGGCGCGGCGGCCGAGCGTCAGGCGTACGCGGCGCAGCGCCTGTGGACATCACTGGAGCGCTCCGCCGTGTGCGGCGACGCCACCGAGAAGCAGCCGCTCGTACAGGTACTCTGTCCAATAACTCGTGGTCAATAACGCATATATGCGTCAAATATATCTCTAAACGATGACGCATATATGCGTCAAAAATATGCTCAGCCAGTTCAATGACGCATATATGCGTCACAACAACCATTTAATGCATTGACTACATCTACTAAAAAAAATCACAATATCCCAAGCCTAACTTAACCCAAGTATAAATTTATTTTTAAATATCTCCAAATCTCTAGTACAGACACGACTACTCCACAATTTTATAATTAAATTATTAAATAATGTATATGCAGGTCGCGACGTGGACAATCGGCGAATACGGCGACTCATTGGTCTCCGAGGCCAGTAATGCTATCTCTATGGTCGACGAAGATGGTGTCGGTGAGTACTTCATATTGTTCGTCAACTTGTTATATCTATTTAATAGATCTATCGCCACGAAATAAAATGGCGGTAGGACACGGCGGTATTTCCGCCCACCTGTCTGCCACCTAAATGGTATAAAAAAAATGTTCAGATATTAATCTATACTCTTATATAATTGTAAATTGAAAATGTTTGTTTGCGATGCACGCAAAAAGTACTGAACAGATTTTGATGCGATTTTTTGTTGTTAGAAATGACTAGGTCAGACTTAAAATCTTACGTTTCTTTGATTGCAATCGGTTGAGTAGAACTAGAGATAAGACCGCGGGCAGAGCCGCAGGCGGAAGGTTAGTTACCAATTAAAATCGTATATCATTCCACGAATGAATATTTAGTTTTCAAAATAAAAAGTTTTCCCCATAAATAAATAGCGCTAGTCAAAGTCAAAAATTCTGCATATACCATTAAATCGACACTTACAAAACGTCCATAAAAAAGGAAACACGAAAACCAGTTTAGCAAATGGACCACCGGTTCGAAACGCGGCCCCGATCAAGAAGACTCCGTCAAGAAACTCGGTGGGCATTTTTTTGGTCCATTTACAAAATACACTTTGTCTACTTAATCTAAAAGATAGCTTCAAGCATACTTTTAAAACTTAATTTCCTTTTAAATTCTAGATGATTTCGTGCGTCCGACTGAAGAGTATGTGATCGACGTATACCAGAAGCTGCTATGGTCCACGCAGCTCTCCATCACAACCAAGGAGTATCTGCTACTGTCTCTGGCGAAGCTATCCACGAGATTCACCACACAACCTAGCCAGGAGTGAGTCAAGTCGAAATACCTTTAAACTAATAATAGAAGGAGCTTTCTCTCAATGCCGTAAAAATATATTTTCAACCAATAACAGATCTTTCAAATGTGTAAAATGAGTAATAGTAAAATCAGTGATTACCAAGTGTATAAAAATCTAAAAAAAAGTGTGTATTGTGTATACTTTATCATATCATAAACTCACGCCTATATCCCCGAAGGGGTAGGCAGAGGTGCTAGCACCCACATTTCGCCAGTTCATGTTTAGGTCCCAATGTAATAGGTGGCGAGCCTATTGCCATTAACCGGGCACTTACAAACCTGCGATAAATACACACATAACTTCGAAAAGCATCGAAAAGTCATTGGTGTGTGCCATGGTGAAACCTGGGATCGAACCCGAGACCTCGTCTCAGCAGTCCATTACCCAAACCACTAGGCTACCGCGGCTGTGTGTATACTTTTTCATAAATTAATATGGATTTTGTTTTGTTTCAGTAAAATCCGAGTGATCATCGATACATTTGGTTCTCATATTCACATTGAGTTGCAACAAAGAGGTGTGGAGCTGTCACAACTGTATAGGTAAATTATTTTTAAAATAACTCTAGGGAAGCTGTTTTCCTTCCTTAAAATAAACTAGCTGTCTCGGTGAACTTCGAAACCGCGGCTCCGTTCGCGTGGAATTGAAATCCCGTTCCCACTGCACCTTTTGTTTTTTCTTTAATAATACAAACCTTGTCCTGATAATAGCGAACACAATATAACAAAATTATCCAATTTGATGCAGTCGTTCAGATGTTATGCGCGTACATACATTTGGATGGTTTCACTTTTATTTATGCCTTTTGGTTTGATACACAGAATCAATCAGATCAATGCTAATAGACATATTCATGCAGCCATTGCTAGTCAGATAGTTACTGTGAGTGTTGTATGGGAGTGACGCGGCGAGGTGGCGTGTGCCCGCAGGAACTACGCGCACCTGCGGCCGGCGCTGCTGGAGCGCATGCCGGCCATGGAGGCGCCCGCCGCGCCCGACGGCCGCGACGACAGCGACCACGAGCCCGACCTGCTGCCCGACCACAGCCCCGACCACAAGCCCGACCAGGTACTCTCACACACACACACACAGACACACACAGTTCTCCAGCTCTCTACGCTCTATATGCACGACACCCCTTGCTTGGGTGGCTTTTGAGGGTAGCACAGGGTACTACAGCGGTGGACGAGCTCAAATTGACCTAGAAGAGGCTATTACAAAACAATCCACGTTCGCCAGGGCCTCGTTTGCCTCGCGATTTAGTTCTAAGATATGTATTAATGAATTTAAAAATGTAGTTAAGAATAAACTGTGGCAAAAAGGCTATACTATCCAAGAATATTTAGATGATAAGCAAGCTTGGATATGGGATGTTTGCTAAATTTTTCTACTCAAACAAACTATTGTATTTAGACTAAGTAACTGTTTGTAAATAGAGCAAAAGAAATGCCTGCTAAGTTTCTTACCGGAGTCTTCTCAGGTCCACGTCAAACTAGTCTAATATATTTTTAATGTTGACGTTTTGTAAGTACCGTTTTAATAGTCTATACAGAATAAATAATTCTTGACATTGACCATTGACCCGAGGTATATACCATCGCTTCTTACGACCTCCGTCCACCACGAGCGCAGGTGTGACAGGTGGAACTACCTGTCAATCCAACAGAAACAGACTGTGTAAGACTTCCGGGATAATACAGGATCACCGTGGTTCCTACACCCGAGGAGGCCATCTCAAAATGACCCTGGGTTAGCCGGGGTGTGAAGAAAATGCCTTATTACCCCGGTATTTGAAACAACCGTCCCCTCCCTTTTTAAGTTATAGAACATTCTAGAGTTGCCAGTAAAAATAACAAAATCCTTGTCTTTTTCCCAGGATGCTCTGTTAGACTTGATCATCGGCTCGGACTCGCTGACCAACGGCGACGTGGACCACAAGCCGTCGCAGCCGCCGCCCAGTAACAACAACACTAGCACCAACGTGAGTAAAGCAGGGGGACAATGCTGTATAGTCCAGGGCAGACAGATCTTTGGGAAGAAAAAGATTTATAACACCAAGAGATCTGTTGGAAATGAGAAGAAATATAGCTTGTGAACACTAGATGTGTGTGTAGACCGACTTTTGAAAGAAAGAAAACATTTTTATTTTACTTAGCATAAAAAAGAACAGATATACACAGTACAGCAATATGTGACAATAGCCAAGTAAAAATAAAGGCCGCCTCTCAGCTTAATGCTGTCCGCGTTGTGTGCGGACAGCGCTGATTTTCAGAGACGGCCGGACAGTGGTTTTGACATCACGTTAATCCAAAAAGGTTATAAAAAGTTACAAACCATCATGCATCATGATGGTTTGTATTTTTTTGCTCATATCTCTAGTTTCATTCATTAATCATTTCCATTTGGTTCATTCATTCTGGTTCCATTCGGTTCAATCCATTATGGTTTTGCGTACATCACTACTACTGGGATCGAACCCGAGACCTCGTCTCAGCAGTCCATTACCCATACCACTAGTCTACCGCGGTTGGTGTATAATAAATTATTATCTATCTATCTATCCGACCTAAGTTTTAAATTTCAATGTCCATTGTACGAACATTTACGAATTACTTTACAATTAATATTATATAGATAAAGTCCGAACGTAATGCTTTCATTGCCTGTCAGGACATCCTGGACCTGCTGAGCGGCCTGGAGCTGACGCCCAGCGCTCCGGCTCCGTCGCTGCTCAACAACAACTCTCTGGGCGCGCTGGGTACAACGGGCGTGATGGCGGCAATGGGCGCGCCTCAGCCCGCGGAACTTTTGCTCGACGGCCTGTTCGCACCACCAACACTGTCCCAAGTCGTACCCACTCAAGGTAATACACCACATATTAAGATTACACTCTATTCAAAGAAATTCACATGATTTATTTGGTTGTATTTTGCTATATCATCTGTAATGAGCCTTATAGTTAGTGGAGACAGGCCTGAGCGTGACGGGTGGAGCCACCTGTCACCCTGGCGGAAGCAGGCCGCGGCGGCACCTCACCATATCCGGGGACGTGATGGGGACTCCGTGGTCCCCACACCCGAAGAGGGCCGTGTGTGGAGACGGTCCTGAGCTGGAGTGCAAGGGATGTGTCTCAGATAATGTCACCTGCGGCCCACACAGTCGGTGTACGTTTTAGTGGGTTCGAATTCGACTTAACGTCCCTCACTGGGTCTGATGGTGGGGGTATCTGTGAGGATTTTGCGCACAAAATAAAAGGGCCTGATAATTTGTGATAGTCTCCCACAAAGGATTAAAACTAAATTTTTTTATACCACTTAGGTGGCAAACAAGCGCACGCACCATGTGATGGAAAGTGGTTACCGTTGCCTATGGACGTGTGTAACACCAGAGGAGCCACACTCGCGCTGCCGACCCTGTAAGCACAGAGTTTCTGTGCCGTCAGTGTAGAGGACAAAGCAGGACAAGCCATAAGTCATCCCACTGACAGTACAAATTCTCCAGTGAGCTCTGGCTACCCTACTCGCTGCTGGGAACACAACACGAAGTTATTATAACCGCGGTACGATACGGTAAAACGGATATACAAAAAACGGAGGTAGGTCACGACTGTATTCCCGTCCCAATTGACCCCTACAGAATACCGCGGCTCGTGTTGTGTTCCCGGCGGTGAGTAGGGTAGTCAGAGATGACTGGAGAGTTTTTGTGCTGTCAGTGGGAAGACCAAAGGCTTATCTTGCTTTGTTTTCTACACTAGAAGCATAAAAACTCTCTTTTCTTACAGTGTCAGCAGCATGAGTGTGACTCCTCTAGTATTGCACATATCCATAGCCGAGGGTAACGACTTTCAATCAGTTGGGCCGTATTCTTCTCTGCCCCCACCTAAATGGTTTAATAAAAAGTTATTTTTGTGGAAGAAAAATAAAAATAAGTATTTTTATTTTTATTTACCTTTATCCCGTGGTTTCTTGTACTTTTCAGCAGCCATGCTTACATTAACAAGTCCCCGCGACTATGACTGCTGAGACCAATGTATTAGTATAACAATTTACTTTTATTCCAATATAATCCCGTGTCCGCCCCCCAGAGCTGCCGCGGGTGCCGGCGCTGGACAAGGGCGGGTTGCGCGTGGACTTCGGCGTATCGCGCGGCCCGGACGGCGTCACTCTCACCATGCGGGCCACCTCCTCCGCCCTCTCGCCTCTTCAAGACTTCCTCTTCCAGGCCGCCGTGCCGCGGGTAAGTGACATTTGCACAACCTAGGTAGCAGATAAACATACGACCCACCCAATGAAAAGTGTCTACCGGAGCCCATGTGCGTGTGCTTCATGGGCACTCGCGCTGCCGACCCTGTAAGAATAGAGAGTTTCTGTGCCGTCAGTGTAGAAGATAAAGCAGGACAAGCCTTTGATCTTTCCACCGTTAGCACAAAAACTTTCCAGTGAGGTATAATACCCAGAATGGTATTAATATTATACAGAGGCTGGCCAATTTTTCCTTCTGCGAGCAAGTAATGGTCGAGATGAAGGTGAGGGAACGAGAGAGGAGGAAACTCAGTTCTCTCCCGCCGCATAGTCCACAATAACTGCACAAAGTCAAAGTCAAAAATCATTTATTCTGTATAGACCATTATATCGGCACTTACAAAACGTCAACAAAAAAGGAACATGAATATCAGTTTAGTAAATGGACCACCGGTTCGAAACGCGGCCCCGACCTGAGAAGACTCCGGCAAGAAACTCAGCGAGCATTTCTGTCAAAAAAATTCAATACATCTAATTAATCGTTCTTTTCAATCGCAGACCTTCCAGTTGGACATGATGTCGCCTTCGGGTACGGTGTTACAGCCGCAGGGTGAAATCACGCAAGTACTCAGGATCGCTAACCCATCCAGGGTAAATACCATCTACTAACCCTTTAACTGACTACCTTAAGTACCATATATGGATAATTTACGATTAATTTAGAAAAAAATTAAACGGTCCAGGCGGGATTCGAACCTGCGATCTTCCCTTACAGGGGAAACGCCCTTACCACTAACGCCCGTACCATCGAACCTTCGCCCGAAATCATCCAAATTCATATATCCGTCTAACGGCGATGGTGGATAATTTTGTGGTCATACGAACTCTGGCAGTTGTTATATACGGCAAATCGTGTGGGCCATTTTTTTTTATACCATTTAGTTGGCAGACAAGCACACGGCCCACCTGATGGAAAGTAGTTACCGTGGCCTATGGACGTCTGTAACACCAGAGGAGTCACAGTCGCGCTGCCAACCCTGTAAGTACAGAGTTTCTGTGCTGTCAGTAGAAGACAAATCAGGACAAGCCTTTAGTCTTCCCACTGACAGCACAACGGTCAACGGCGTCCCCTGCTAGCAGTAATAGTCACTTACTCTCAATGTTTACAGACTCCGCTGCGACTACGGATACGAGTCTCCTACAACGTGGACGGCTCCCCAGTCCTCGAGCAAGCGGAGGTCAACAACTTCCCCCCAGACCTGTTCAACTGACGAGTGGCCAACCCGCCAGGCTACTTGCCTATGGCCGCCCACACTCGCCCACTATTGGGCATTGCGCCAGGAGTGAGCTCGTGATACCGACTGGACAACGCCCTAACGAATATCATTGTGTTGTGTAGTGAAGTGCTGATCGGTTGTCGAGTGTTTTAAAGAATGCATTGACGAATTTTCTCTATGGTATAAAGATATAAATCCGAACTCTGCGGCACACAGCACTTGTTCCACATATAATCTCTGAGTTTATATGATATTACATTCCTGCGAAGAAATGTCGCTGCATCAATGCTGTGCAGCACTGCTGCATGCACATGAGTGAACAAACATCAGCACATCGCTATGAACAGCTCAACACTGCTGTGCAGCACTGTCATACAGCACTTCTCCATGCTGCAGCGTTCGGAATCATACTGTAATTCAAGCAAGTGTACCTTTTAAGGTACTAAACGCGACATATCAAATAATGTCGTTTCTAAAGCCCTTCAAATTTCGTCAATACATTTCTATGAGTGCGTATTTCTTGTTCGTTCGAATAGAACAATCGGTGACCGCTTTACATCTCAAACGATAGCGCCCTTTCACATAAAAGACTGACCACTGGACACTCCAACCTCGTATACCGAACACTCATAACATGACATAAAATAAAAAATGTATTTAACAAATAGGCATGCATCTGAAGGGTTATATTGATACAAACGTAATCGATTTTAGTGTTTAGATAGTCAATATATCTATCATGATTCTGTCAATGATAAATTCGTGTCTATATACTGGATCGCGATATTGGATCGCAGTATATATATTGACTACCTATCCATACGCGCCCAATGAGATTATTGAAACATTCCAATCTATTGAAAATAAGAAGAAGCGATTGTTATTAATTGTTGTATTGTTGAGTTATTACACTTAAGTGAATTAACGCGATCTTATTGTAGAAATAATACCCCATACTACATACGCCCTACAGAATACCGCGGCCATTATAACCTCGTGTTGTGTTTCTGGCGGTAGAGTAGGGTAGCCAGAGCTCACTGGCAAGATTTTGTACTGTCAGTGGGAAGACCAAAAGCTTTGGTCTTTTACACTGCCGGCACAGAAACTATTGTGTTTACAGGGTTGGCAGCACGAGTGTGACTCCCTTGGCGTTGCACACGTCCATAGTCCACGGTAACCACTTTCCATCAGGTGAGCCGTGTGCCTGTTTGCCAACCAAGTGGTTTAAAAAAGTGATACCTTTTTCTTCTATGAGAACGCATTAATTCACGTAAATGTATGGCAAATAATGAACGCGATATATAATATCTCAACTAAAGTCTGTATGCTTTGACGGCGTTCATATTGGTTCTGGAATTAATTCAAATTAATTTATTTGCTTAAATGTGGTGACTGATGCTATAAAACTTGGTCATCAATACAGGGTAATTGTATCTACTCTAAACTGGAATAAATTACTAGTACTCAAATACATCCCATACTATAACCAAATTTAATTATGAAAAAACTTTTTTTCTGTTCTTTTCTTCGACATTCTCTATGATGTGGCGGCAGAGCGTTCAAATGCTACGCCAAATGTTTCTGTGCATGTATTTACGTGTATTACGTTTATCCGTGTTCTAGAACCTATATACAAGCTATGCCTAATTTTTGGTCAAAATAGCGGCGTGTAGTATAATTTTATTATATTTTCTTTATATTATTTCAATTTCTTTCCTTGCAAAACAATACTTACTCGTATACAAGGTTCATTTTTCCATTTCAGCATCCACTATAGAATCTTGAATAAATATGTGAAAAAATTCGTAAAGCATTCCTGCATGTTGGTAGCTGCTAATCAGCACATTATTCTGGTCACAGAAGCGTTCATTATTTATTGTGAGAAATTATCTTGTAAACTAAGTATCGAATAAAGGGCATATTGATTTGATCTAAATATGCATATCGTTGAATGAATGATTCAGCCTTTACTGATGGTCAAAACAAACCATGTTGGTTACCGTGAATTGACCATAAAGTTACACGTGAAGACATTCAGATGCTGGATATCATCTCTGGTTGTAGTGTCAGTATTATAACAATCGTAAATATACTAATACCGGTGTGATCTACTTACTGCCTGTCTTAAACAACCCTGTGTGTAATATCAACCTTTAAACATCACTAAGGCCTGTTTTCTAGAACAACGCTGAGTTGTGAATCGACACTCACAATGACAAAACTATCATCTAGAAACAAACTGATGTAATTATTATAGTTGCGGTACGCTATGATGGCCATTTTGACGTGACTGGATTTGCTCATTTTCTATTTTTTGGTGCGTTTAATATTGAACAACGAATGTTAGACGAATAACTAAAGAAAAATATGGTGAGACTGGCACATAAGAAAATAAACTTCACACAACAAAAAAGGGGCAACGAGCAAAACCAATTGTGTCACAACGGCTCTCATAGCGTGCCACAACTACAGTTATAAATCGAGATTCTGGACTGAGTATCGTTCTGGACAACGAGCCTAAAAGTATATTTTTCATAAAGTTACTGTCTTTTGTATATTGACATTGTTATTCATGTTTAAAATTAGTCATATATTGGGATTTGATACTGTTAACATAGATATATCCGAAGTTGGCGCCCAAATTGTAAATTAATATTTCTTGTATCACTCGCGCTGTACATAAAATTGAGATTGTGTATGTATAAAGGATTTATAGTAAGCAAACTGTGAATTGGAGGGCTGTATGGATTGTACTTAATAAAATATAAATAAATCACTACTATGATAATTTTTGTGTGATAAAATGCACTTTAGTCCGCGAGCCGGAGTAACGAGCTCGCAGAACGTAGTCATTCATCTAAAATACACTGTCGAGCCGAAATATCTAGTCACTCGCATGCTACCATGATATATATGTAAGATGTTTATGTACTTTCCAGTCTGTATAAATTTGTTTTAAATAACTGTGCCTTGATTTTTTGCTCGCCAATGTATTTTAAATAATTTGATTTTTAATTTTCAGATAGTCTGGGGTTGATGTAACTAGATTCTACTTAGTCTTATACCTAATACATTTTGTTAAGAGTAGTGTACCACATACATGAACTGCTTTGAATGGTAAACAGCTGTAGTGCTGTTATTTGTTGAGAATTTTATATTTTGCGACGATGTAAATAAAATACATCCTCAGACTTTAGTTCCACAGATAATGAATTATGGTAACAATGTATACACGTGTCGGCGACGCTGAGACATAACATTTAGATTTAGTTATATTTTTATTTTTATCCTATTTATATTTAGGTTATCAACTAACAAGCATATTCTATTGAGATATCGTAGGTATATAAATTTAGATGTAATAGAATTCAGAATCCACTGGAAGTTATAGAATGCTGCACATGCTCTGGGTAGATTTCATATATTCACTAAAGTGTTCATATACCGATCGTGAATGCATATATTTTATTTTTGATTATGTAAAGAGAGCTTGGCAAAAAGATTATATTGTCAATTTGGTGCTTAATTTTACTATATCTGATTAAATAGAAGGCCCTCCACAATGTGAGATGTTTATGATTTTGTGTATAACTAAAGCTATGAGAAAGATGTACATAATGATTATAATGATTTTATGTAAATTGGTTAATAAATATCTGAGAATGTTTATATAATCAATATGCTGCTTTTATTTTTACTCTGCACGGCTACCGATCCATCCGTTCATCCATATTCCGCTGCTCGTACGAACTATCGGCACTAACGAATGATGTTACAATCATTTTTAATTATTAATTTTTGATGACTCAGCCCAAACTGTTGAATGAAATGTTTAAAGATAGGAAAAACGAAATTGAATGGAGCAAAGGGCGCGTTATAGCAGTCACAGTCAGTCTATGACAGAATCCTCCACTGATTAATAAATAGTTACTGTTCTAACCCTAACATGCTGGTAGCTTATTTGCCAGTTTAGCCACACTAGGACGAACGGCTGTAGTATTTAGTGGGTTCTACTTACTAAAACAAAAGTAATTACTTAAAATTTAGACACGTTTATTACATTACAAAAGATTACACTGACATTCCTATTAAAAGAAAAGCTACTTAAAATCACTCGATCATGGGCGTGGCTGGCGCAGGTCGTCCACTCACGCTGTTGAACAGGCGATCCTTGATCATCTGCGCCATGAGGCCGTGGATCACCTCGATGGTGGTCTTGCAGGCGTCCTTCGTCGCCTTGCCTAACTTGTCTTCGGTACGCTTCTCGTGAGGATCTGCGCCGGCCACTATGAACCCGCCGCGACCTGGCAAAATTGAATTTATTTGTATTTTAGTTGTGGTATCCATCAATGAAATAGAAAATGTTCCATTATCCAATCAGTAGGAGAAGAAACCTTGTTTCTTAGGAATTATAGAGGTGTGTGATTAAATAATTGATTAACGAGGCTCAATAGGAAATGCATTAGTTATTGGATAACCCTCTGGGGAATAAAGGCATAATTATAATAAGCACTATTATTGACTCAAGCCATGCATCTGAGGCTGAGTCTGGGCTGTATATACCTGTATGATGTGAAACAGCTCCACCTTGTACGACACCATATGGGAAAAGATAGGGGTGATCCAAATTCAACATTTTAGGGATTGGTAAAGGTAGATGGACTGTGTGAATGATGATATGGTTAAGAAGGGAGTGAATATTGATATTACTGCAACTAGAGATGAATGGAAAAAAAACAAATGTCGCGCCGTCCCCAAATAAACTTAGGATAAGGCTAGGACGATGATGAGGTATATATAATTTAGAGTGCAAGATTTGCAAATTTTACTCTTCAAAGGTGGACTTTCTAATAGGAAAGTTTGCACCAGTCTTGTGTATTTTTTTTTTATACCACTTAGGTGGCAGACAAGCACACGGCCCACCTGAAGGAAAGTGGTTACTGTGGCCTATGGACGTGTGTAACACCAGAGGAGCCACACTCGCGCTGCCGACCCTGTAAGCACAGAGTCTCTGGCACAGAGACTCTGTGCCAGAGACTCTGTCCAGTGTCCAGTGCTCTTGTACTCTGGGTCAGTGTAGAGGACAAAGCAGGCCGGCTCCATGTTTATTGTTGGATGGAGAACAGCCCTATCCCTTAGCCTTCGCCTTCTATGAAGCCCACCGGAAGAGATGCAGTAACCCAATTCTACTCCGCCAGGAGTTGGTACAGAAACATCTGTAAAAGAGTTTTCTAATAGCTAATTATAGACAAGAGAATACTTACCCAAACACACTTCACTTTGCTCCAACTTGTCTGACAAATCATAAATCTGTCCTGTGGTATAATCAGCATTGGTGATGAGGCTGGAACTGCTCAGGGTGTTCACCCAGTACTTGTTCCACAAAGAGTCTAGTAGCCTGCGGTCCAACGAGGACTTGAAATAAGAAACTTCGAGGGAGTAGTACTGCTTGCAATGTACACCAAAGTCTTCTATCTTGTTCAGAGGAATTGTTTGGTACTCTGATGGCTCTTCATTAGCTGGTTTGTAGCCCTAGAATAGTATTTTTTCATTTTTTAGTTTTAATTTTATTTCCTGCACTATAAATTCCAAAAGGATTTATAGTATTGTATGGTATTTCCAGTATCCCCAACTCCACATCTTCACCAAGGCAGTTTTTGTGTGAGGGTAGGTATTTCACTCGATCTAAGATCGAAAATATATAGGTTCAGCAAAAACAACAGTCGGGGAAAGTAAATTTTTTATAAAGAGTTTTGTATAAAGTTATTGTTTTATTCTCGGGCTAGGTAAAGTGTTATTGGCATTCTCTGTTCAGTAAATTCTTAATACCAACATGGTGTCTGAAGATTGAACCAGTTGAGAGCTATATGAGGCCTGTCCCCTTATTATGTGGAGGTCATAGTCGGCAAAATTTTACATAACATAAAGTAAACTCACGCCTATATCCCCGAAGGGTATAGGCAGAGGTGCTAGCACCCACATTTCGCCAGTTTATGTTTAGGTCCCAATGTTGGCGAGCCTATCGACATTAACCGGGCACTTATAAACCTGAGATAAATACACGCAAAACTTCGAAAAGTCATTGGTCTGTGCTATGGTAAAACCTGGGATCGAACCTGAGACCTCGTCTCAGCAGTCCATTATCCATACCACTAGGCTACCGCAGATCTGGTTAAATTTTATGTGTGCCTCTAAACAGAATAAACGGAAATATGAGTAATAAATAATAAACAGTGCAATATAGGTCACAGGACAATGCATTAAAGCCTGCTAGGTTCATGTAATCATGAGTTAAAAAGTTCATGTATCGAAATTTAAAAGAAAAATATATCTTATACAAACCTTAGGATAAGTCCTGAACGCACCCAGGCATACTTTACCAGCTGAGATGGTTCTCACTGGGTCAATAACTATGGCTACAAACGGTTCCTGGAAGTTTTGGTTCAGCATTTGTGTGGAGACATCAATTCCTGATAGCCAGCAACCATACCCTGGGTGACTGTGGTACCAACCTATGGCATTCTCGTGACGGCCAACCTGATAAAGTGAAATTCTATATTTCAAAGTCTGTAGGGACTCTTAGCTTACATTCTAACACTGTCACATTTATGGTTTACAATGTTTTAGCAAATATAGTAGTCATTCTTCTCTAGCCGAGTCTGTCTTCTCGTACTACCCTCAAAATAAATAAGATTTTTAAATTGATGTCACTTGATTTTCCATTTAATTTTATGTTAGACGTTTCTTTACACTGAATGACAAGAAATGTCAAAACAGTAAGACTATTAAGGTTTTAAACATCCATGAAAATAATGTAGCTTCCATTACCTGTTTAGCCGCTTCTATGTATGCTGTCATGTATTCATAGGCCTGAGCTTGGGCATTCACTCGTGTCTCTGTGCCTTCTACAGGCAATGCAAACGAGTCCATGACTATCATTGTGTTAGCATCGACTTTACCTGTACAAAAAAAAGCCATAAAATGTTGATTTATTTATTTGTTTTGCGATTAATATTTCAATCATGTGGAAATTACCTAGAAGTAGTCCCATAACTTCAAGGGTGCCTCCGGAACGAGCGTGCATCACCATTTTCAATAAAGCTAAAGCAGATATTTTTATATCTTTGAAGAAATGTGGACTGAAACAAAGACAACAATTAGAAAAAAATTCTGACATACAACTGTTTCTATATAGTAAATTTTTGGACGGCGACTTACTCCTTTTCCCATGGTTTAGCAGCAAGTATGTCCTGCTGCTGCTTTTTATCGTAACGATATATATCGTCTACGCTAGAAACTGTTTCCATGTTGTTAGACATTAACCATGTTTTCTGGGCAATCGTTGATTGCGAATCGGCGCTTGTGGAAGCCATTTTGGCTTAATATTTACAGCTTTAGGTTATTATGCCCAAATGCACTATTTAAAAGATTTTTAAGATGGAATTAAATTATATATTGTTCAATTCATCTAATTGCACAAGATTGGTCGATTTCGATTTGACGATAATTCTTGACAACAATGACATTTCAACATTTGTAACAAACAAAAATTGACAAGAACAGTGTAAAAATAATTTCGTTCAAAAAGTATCAAAAAGTATCTTGAATGCAGCAATTATACCACAGGATATAATATTATATTTGGGACATTGTGGTAGAATATTAGGCATATTCTATTCTATATCGACAGCCTCTGTGGCGCGGAGGTACACGGTAGGGAACACGGCCGCTACGCAGGAGACGCAGGTTGAATCTCCACTCAGTGCATGTATGGGTATTTGCATAGGTCTGGACGTGCCTCCAAGAGTACGTTAAGCTGTCGGTCTCGGTTACCATACGAACATCTATGGCAGTCGTTACGGGTAGTTGAACAATAACTATTATTTAGGTTTTGTAGGTCAGGGTGTGTGGACGGCTTCACGGCAAATATCGAAGTTCAGCCAAATCTGCAGTTGGACTGGTAAAGCGGACCCCAGACTGAGCTAAAAGCTTCGGATGCGATTTACGCTAGGATGATGCAGAAGAAGTTCTATTGATCGGAGTCGAATCGATCCGACTTCGCCAAATGTCACATCGCTAATCTAGATGACACTAAAGCATGTAATATCTGAAAGAATTCAATTTCGATATTGATTTCTGATATTTGATTTCAATATTTATTAAAAACGATATTGCACATTTGATAGAAATAAACCAATTTTCATGTAGGTACATTCTATAAATTCGGTATAAAATATGAATGAGTATCTACAATAAAACCAATAACCAATAGTATTCTCACCTATTGTTCTTATTAGTTTGCTCCTGCCTTTCTCGTAGTTGTTTTTATCGAGCTGGATGATATATTTTTGAATAACTTCAAGTGTCGCATCTTCGGCGGCAATCGGTCTCGATGCAAAAATTTTCGTTGAACAAATTAAATACTTATAGTTATTAGAATATTAGTCGGATTCCGATTTTACGATATTAGAATAAACTATACAATATCGAAAAGGCGGTCCGAGATTCCGATATTTCGAGATGCTGAGATTGATGCTCTAGATGACACGCATGTCCTAAAACTAAAGTGGCAAACTATTCCAGTTAGTTGGTTTAGATTTGCGCCAGATTTTTCTGTTAGGTAGGTAATTAGCAGAATAATACAGTTCTTATTGAAAGTGTGCAGTATTCATAATAGGTATTACGGTAGCAAACAAGCATAGTATCTATACCTACCTAATTACAGACAGTTACTGTGGTCTATGAACCATGCAACACGGAGACTATTGAAGTGAGATAGGTATCATTCGAACATTATCACCTATTACCTAGAGGAATAGAGAGAAGAAAGCGAGAGAGTTGTTGAAAAGCCTTCTGTATTTTTACATATTAAAATGTAAGTTATATTTACACTGATGTAAATACCTACCTATTCAAATCGGAGAAGTGAAGACTCAAGAATCTACCTACTTAGTAAGAAAGCCGGTGAGAGTCGTAATACCGGTGCTACAGACTCACTAGACAAATTCATTACCTATAATGAAAGTTATATGCTCATAGCCTCCTTTCTCAACAACCTTATTCTCTCCTTTCCAGATCTTGCGTCAGCCAATTCTGCCGTCGTTGAGTCACCGCGTCGCCTTCGTCGCACGTTGGTGAGGTACCTACCTACCGGATTACCCGTGATTTCGTCATGCTATCTGACATCTATGACCTCATAGCCTGTGGGCGGTGACCGACTCATGCATGATATTCTTGTAATTTTACTATTACTATCTCATTGATTATTTGCGTAAGCTTACCTTTAATTTATGTACATCATATTATATGCCTTATCTACTGTTCCCTAAAAATGCGCGCTGGAGGATATTCCTTATTCAAAATCATTATTATTATTAAAATATTGATCTATTACCGATCACAGTCGTATTTTGTTTTTGAAAATTGAAAGGAAACCTAAAAAAAAATGCTACTATCTGTCTCCTTTCAATACGTTGTGAAAAGGCATCATTCTGTTTCACGTGCTGACATTTGCAAAATGTGATGTCAGGGCTTTTATCCTTATCTCCCATATTGTATAAGCTATTGTTGTCTTTGTCTCTCATTCCCTCAATGACGTCAATTTATCATTACCGTCACCGCCTCTCTGATAAAGTTCACCAATCACAAACGACCACATACACATTTTCGAGAATATAGAATTACCTTTATTACGCGTTGAGGTTCCGAACATGTACGACGCAATCGTTTCTAGCTCGCACACAAGTAATTATCAAATAAAAGTGCTCTAACAAATGTTTTATAGAAAGATATCGGAATAGCATAGCATGTTAACGGGACTTTGATTTATAACGTAAAGCAAGCGGTGTTGTGGAGTGTTTGTTTATAAATTGTGTTTACGCAAAAACAACATGAGCGCCCCTATCATCATCACTGTGCCGAACAACTATCTGGCAGTGGACGACATGGAGATGGAGTCTAAGGTGGTCATTGACGTGGCATCTCCAGCTCCGTCCAGGAAAAGGCGCCTTGATCACTTAACATGGGAGGAGAAAATGCAAAGAAAGTGAGTAATCTAGCCGTTAGTGTGTCATTTCATTATTTATCTTTATTGATCTTTTTTAGACTAAGAGCTCAACTTATGTTGGACGTTTACATTTGACTCACCGTTAGTTGATTTTCTACGAGTTCTTTTGTTTGGTTTTAAGTTTGTTTTGTACAGAATTTAACGAAGCGTAAAATTTATGTTATTCGTGTGCACCGGCAATCCGTAAACCCAACCTTCAGATTGTAAAAGCTATTGACCCCTCAGTCTCATAGTACAGTTATTACCTACTCAATTTACAGTTTGATGCTAAGTAATCTAATGTCCATAGGCGACTGCAAATTGTTACAAAACAAGTATTTGTTCAACAGGAAGTTGAAAAATCGCGTGGCGGCTCAGACGTCGCGTGACAGGAAAAAGGCGAAAATGGATGAAATGGAGTCAAGAATTCAGCACTTTATAGATATGAATGAGCGTCTTACTAGCGAAGTTGAGAGTTTAAAAGCTTTGAACGAGCGTTTGATTAGTGAAAATGCTTCGCTTCGTAGCGAGGCTGCGGCGCGGACCGTCGCGGAAGCCCCCAGACCAGCAGAGTCTGATCCTCAGCAGAAGGAAGGGCCTCCGCCGGCGATCCGCGCGGCACGCCTGCTGCTGGCGATGTGTCTCCTATCGCAGACCTCCTCGCTCACTTCGACTCAGAAGAGTACCTCGATACCCTCCATCAACTTGCAGACTCCCTCCTCAAAGAAATTGATGCAAGTGCTTCAGGAGCGGCTCAAAATGTAAGTATACCAATTATCCATTTAATAATATTATGGATAGGATCTTGTCTGTCTATCTGTCTGTCTATTAATTACACTTTCATACCTAAGCCACAAAATAAATAATAGTACTGCCTAAACTGCTGAATTGATCTTGATTAAATTTTGTACAAATACAATTAGATCTTAGGAAAGGACATGCTTGCTCAGAATTACTAACATCCACGAGTGTGGAGCCTCTGGCAACAGCAGTTTCTTTGACAAAACTGATAATGTTTACCTATGTCCATATAATAATAGCCCTTCATAGAGTATCTACTTTATGGTATCTACTTTTTGTAAACATGTGTAGGTGGATTAGATATGATATTACGAAATATGTTGGTGTGTTTGGAAACAGGAACATTAACCTACATGCTTATCAACAAGTAAACGGATAGGCTATTATAATGAAGCAATTTTGAATAAATATTGCATCAGCCTAACAAATGCCAAGTTATATGTAAGCTTAGAAACCTGGTTTCTTTACAAACAAACAATATAAAGGCTTTTAGAATTAAAAAAAACATGTAATGTAAAAAAAAATGTCATGATACATGGGTACAATACAAATATGTAATAATTGCATTTATTAAATAATAACAAATTGTCTATTATGTCATAATATTTTGAATGCTTTTGTTTATTTTAGAACCAACTTCTAAAAGAAGGAGGCTTTCAATTCAATTGCTTTTTTTTTAAATAGAATAGTGTTCAAACACAATATCAAAGTTGTTTACCAATAAATAAATATTGAATATTATAAAATAACATTTTCGCTATTCGTCTAAGCTTTGCATCAAACAAATTTAATAATAATAATATTCAAATTTGTTGTGGAATATTCTATAATATAATAGTATTCAAACACAATGTCAAAGTTGTTAATATATAAATAAATACTGAATATTTTAAAATAACATTATCCTCATTGGTTCAAGCGTTGCGTGACACAAAGTAATCAATTTATATTCAAATTTGTAGTGGAATATTCTAGAATGATTGTATCTATGACTAACATACATCAGACATTCTATTTTATACAAGGTTGATGCTAAATGACCTGTTTATACACAATATCCTACTTTAAAACTAATGTATTTGTCTAATTTTGTTCTAGGACCCAATCCGGGACACTAGAGACTGCTCTGAAGGAACTAAAGTGGTGGGGACCACAACAAAGCACCTGGAATCCAGTGAAGGTGTAATCGTAGATATCAAGCATGACGTTGACAGGATATTATCACAACATTCCTATGCGCATCCTTACAAACCAGAGATTGTCATCACCGCACCCACTGAACCAATTGAAGTACAAATTAAAGAAGATAACAATGATAAAGGAGACATGTTCTACGCCAGTTGTGATGAAGCGAATGACTGCATCACTATCGAAGTGCCATGTGAAGAACACATAGTTGAAGATACTCCGCTACAGATAGAAACGGACCTTAAAACTATAACGGACATCTCGGAGATTAAATTAGAGTGTGACATGAAAATGCTCTCTCCAATGACTATGTCTCCTGGATCTGTAGAGGAGAATCTTGGCTTGTCTCCATCACATACTAACTTCAGCTCAGACCTGGGCTATGAGTCATTGGCTTCACCACTAAGTGAACCGGATCCCATGGCTCTTTCAGACTTCTACTGCGATTTTTGGTGTGAATCATATTCAGAATTGTTCCCTGGTCTAGCGTAAATTCTGGATCTAGATTCTGCATGCTGATCCCACCAAAGACTGATTAGTTAAGTTTGTTAGTTTATTTAATCTGTATATAAGTTCAGAAATGACAATTTTATTGATATTTAATTTAATCTATTATAATTTAAGTGAATGTTTTAATATATTATGTATGTACAACAAATTATTATTAAGTGTTTGTTAGGATGCACATAGGTTGTAAATAAACAAAATTCTGGTCTATTTTAGATTTTTATTTCATCACAATACTTCAGTTTGATACTATTAGAAGCAATCCTAATCAAGTCAGTCATAGGATGGATAATTGTGAGCTCTTCAGTCTGATGTTGAAACGCGCTGGTAAACTGCCTTTCATCTTAATCTGAATTAACCCCAACTAGTATCCAAAAATTACGAAGAGCTACCATCCTAAGAGTTTCTACCATTATAGATGTTCTCTATAGCTCGTGTACGGTTAACGACTATAAGTTCACCCTCTTTTTTTTTTTTTTACGTGCGAATCATCCCCACGGATACCCCCCACCACCCGGGCCAGTGCGAGAGGTTATGTCTGGCTCGAACCCACTAAAACTCACGACGCCTGCGGGTCGTTTTTGGTTGACGAAGGTGAGGTTAACAGATATGCCTGTTATGCTCTCACACCAATTAGAATACTTGGCGTTAGACACATCCGTCCGCGTAGGTGATGACTTGCTCAAGAGCACGGATCAGGTTAAGTATCTGGGATCTGTACTTCGAGTGTTTGGTGACATCGACTATGACGTCAAGGCACGTATTGCCACCGCGTGGACCAAGTGGCGGGCAATGACTGGCATCACATGCGACCCTAAAATGCCAGTCAGGTTGAAGGGGCAGGTCTATAAGATCATCATTAGGCCTGTCCTTTTACACGTCTGTTAGGCGTGTTGGAGCGACACAAGCAGGAGCTGCGTGTCACTATGAAAATGCTGCGATGGATGTGCGGAGTCACGAGTAAAGAGCACGTGAGGAACTCTCGTATCCGCGGCAGCCTTTATGTCTGTGACATCGCAGATAATATGCACGAGAGCCGCCTTCGCTGGTGCGGTCACGTTTTGCGGCGACTGCCGGGCTAAGTGGGTAACAAATGTCAGGCAATGGTGCCTACTCCGGGTCCAGGTAGAAGGGGTAGGCCCAAGAAGTCCTGGCTTGCCGTCGTGGAGGGTAACATGCGTCTGACTACCATGGATGCCCAAGATTGTGCGAAGTGGAGGAACAGGAGCCGAAAGCGGACCCTGAAATTCGAGGGCACCTTAGCCTCAAATGCAATTAGGATAATACGTTTTAATGAAGATGATGACGAAGATTCTTAAATTGCGTAGGTACTTCTAGATCCTTGACCGCTACCATATCGATACAATATTCATATTGACTGGTCTTGGAAGCAAACCGGTTACAGTCATCGAACTGCCGTGCCGGTTTATTTATATTGACTCATATAGACTATTTGCTAATAGCTATGACGCGCCGTATTTTCCTTCTTGCATCTAGGAGAAGTAGGACACGAGACTCAACGGTATTCCCGTCCCAATCGAGCAACCCGACTGAAGAAGTACCTTCGCCCTACAGAAAACCGCGGCCATAATAACCTCGTATTGTGTTCCCAACGGTGAATAGGGTAGCCAGAGCTCACTGCACAGTTTATGTGCTGCCATTGAGAAGGCTTTACAGGGCCGGCAGTATAAGTGTGGCTCCCCACACAAGTCCGTAGGCCACGGTAACCAGTTTCCAATAGGTAGACCGTATGCTTGTCTGCCACCTAAGTGCATATTTTAAGTTAGACCCTGGTTAGGTGCTTAGGTGTACCTACCTAACACCTACGGGGTCCAAGTCTATACTTCTACATGAAGGCGCCTGTACAACTCTTAACGGACTCCAAAATGGTAATCAAGTCGAGGAGGCAGGTCTATAAAAGCATCATTATTGGTATTTCCTTTTACACGGCTGCGATGCCTGGGCGTTGCTAAAACGACACAAGTACTTAGGAGCTGCTTGTCACGAGATGAAAATGCTGCTATGCTTGTGCAGGATCACGCGTAATGATTGCGTGTGGAGCTCTCGAAACCGTGGCAGTCTTCAGTTAATGACATCGCAGATAAAATGCAGGAGAGTCGCCTTCGCTGAAGTGCCAACCGTCACATTTTGCTGTAACCAGTCTATCAAAATGTCGGATTTGGATGCGACTATTTTAAAATGAAGATAATTTAACATTCTCTGGCGTAAACGACTTTCTCTGAGAATATTGTAATGAATAATATGACACGACCATACAGTTAAAACTACAGTGCCAAGTTTGGTTTCGTTAATTTCAAAACAAGTGACTAATAATATTCCGTTGAAAGAAAGTCATATGATACGAGAGGCGTCCAATGAGTTCGCGGAACAGATACCTATGCAAAAGAACATGTTGCAGATGTAATTTGAATATTCCAATTAGTTTGTTTTGGTTATAAAAATGTTCGCCCCCAGCAGGCTGCCTTCAATGCTTTTTACACTTTAGGTACGCTCCTTTTCTTTATTGGCTGTTCTCTATTGGCTTGGATAATATTAATGATATTTTTGTTGGTTTATCTCCTGATAATTCAGAAAGATGGCAGTCGTGGCCCGTGAGTTTTTTTTAATACAACTTAGGTGGCAGACAAGCCCACGTGCGTATATAACTTTGATAGATATACCTAGTAAGTAATACATAGGTATTTTGATTCAAGCGTTGTCAGGCGTTGTCATTGTCGGGGGGGACCTTGGATCGTTCCGATGATTGACGTAGTGCTCTACCAGTTAGGGTCCCCCGACATGACAAGGCTTGCATCAAAATATGTATTACTAGGTATATCAAAGTTATAGGGCTAAGTAACACAACTTATATTAAATATTTTGAGGGTTGTTTTTTTGTGACAGAGATTCTTAAAAATTTCATATTACACTTTTTAACTGATCTACTAGTCAGGCCCTTTCATTTGATAACCATATTGAGGGAGTTGAGAAAAAATATGTACTCCATAATTTTGTAGCGGCGGCCATCTTGGACCAATTTTTTTTAAAATATAGCTATGAACACTCCCGACTAATATACGTTTCAAACAAAAAAAAACTAAATTCTAATCGGTTCATCCGCTTAAGAGCTACGATGCCACAGACACACATACACACACACACATATAACACATACACACAGACACGTCAAACCTATAACACGCCGTCGTTTTTGCGTCGGGGGTTAAAAAATACCGATATCTTACAATCTTACTAACGTTCGAGAGGTACTGGGTTCGAATCCTAAATCCAGTAAATTCACTACCGACTCCCAAAGCATGCAATTTAGCTTACCTGGAGAGGGTGTATTAGTCAAATTAAATTTTTATTTCATAATCGTTGTAAGTACAGTATTAGTATTATTATTAGTACTTTCGTCCTATATTTAAAAAATAATTAGCAACTTAGGCAGGTACTTATTTTGATGACTGATGTTGAATGTAAATTAGCAAAGCATGCTATAAAGTATAAACCATGTAGGGATCAATAGTTCATTCACCTATTATGCAAATTACCAATGCCAGCAAAGAAGTAAACACGTAGGTATTTCTACGGGAGGTCAATGAGTTTATCTTAATCATTTTTCTAATAGGATAAGGCAGCTGCGCTAGTTTACTTGTCTAGATTATTTTTTAAGCAGTATTTCAATTATTCTTTAATACATAGATATAAATATACACAATTGAACTAATAAATAACTTAAATTAAATAGTAAAAATACTTACTTACAAAATTTATACAAAACTAATAAAAATAAATTATTAAAAATAATATTTCATACGAATACTATCACTAAGTTCCTACCAGGAAAATGGAACATAATGTAAATGAAAGGTTTAAAAATAAATAAGTATAGGTTATGATACGAGTTCAATCAATCAGTCTATCTTTAGTCTATTGCTGGACATAGGGCTCTTCCAATGCGATTTAGGCTGCGATATATTTTTTATACTACTTAGGTGGCAGACAAGCACACGGTCCACCTTATTGAAAGTGTTTACCGTGGCCTATGGACGTATGCAAAACTAAGGGAGTTACACACGCGCTGCCAACCCTGTTAGCACAGAGTTTCTGTGCCGTCAGTGTAAAAGACAAAACAGGACAAGCTTTTGGTCATCCCACTGACAGCACAAAAACTCTCCAGTGAGCTCTGTACCCTACTCACCGCCGGGAACACAACGCGAGGTTATATTGCCCGCGGTATTCTGTAGGACGGAGGCACTTACTTCCCCAGTCGGACTGCTTAATTGGACGGAAACGCCGTCGTGTCCTACTTCTTCGAAAACATATTAGTTTATTTTAGATATGTATATAGCCTGACTAATTATAATAGACCTGAAATATTTGAACTTTATATTCATGAAGGCTATTTATAGGCACTTGTTATGCCAACTATTGACAAACGTAATTGGTTGCGCCGATAGTAGAATTTGTATTTTTTTTCGCTCAATAGTAGTAATTCAAATTGATGACACTGAACACACGCTCCCTATACCCATCTCCCTTCCGCACTACCTTTAAAGTGAGATAGCAATAGTTTTCGCACCGCTCAATTGTCAAAATAGACGCATCTTCACTTCCGCTTTGAACTAGAAGCGCAATGGCGGCGGCGCTCGCGTCTCTCAGAAATTAATAATGTTTGTTGGATTTTAACCGCTTTCATAGACCTTTACCGATCGGATTGTGCCTCTCGTGTGTCCCTCAAGTGATTTAGTGATGTGGGCGGCAACTCCTGAGCCAGGAAGAGAAGATTTCTCGGGTTGCATTCATTGCCTAAACCACATCCGCGGCAACCCGATCACCTGTCTTGTTTGTTGTGTAAAGCGTCAATGGAACAGTTAACTTCACCCCCCGCATAATACAGTCCACTAGCTCAGGTGGTATGAGAATCGCGCCACCATTCTTTTTGGTCCTGATCGAACCGGATCCTTAGCCGTAGTTCGTAGTTTGTTATTATTCTATTGGGAATAAACGCACCGCACCTAAATACCTAGTTATTTTAGTAGAAAACCCCGCATCTAGGAATTTAGGTTTAGATTTTTTGTTGTCCGTTCGCCGCTGGCTCGCATCGTATTTACCTAATACATACATAGGTTAGGTACGTGGCTATACCTCGCTCGCATTTCTCTTATCGTATCAATCCTTGGTCGTAGTTTCGCATTTGTTATTATTCTATTGAGAATAAACGCACCGCACCTAAATACCTAGTTATTTTAGTAGAAAACCCCGCATCTAGGCATTTAGGTTTAGATCTTAGGTATCCTAGACACCCTAGTGCATAGGCACAGTGTAATACCTAACGCATTTGGCTTTTGTTTTTATTTGTTTCAATCTCTAAGTTGTCCGTTCACCGCTAGCTCGCATCGTATTTACCTAATACGGTAGGTACACAGTTGTACCTCGCTCGCATTTCATTCAAATTCATACGAAAGTATTTTAATTTGAATAGATATTACGCAATACTTAATCCCTGAAATAATAGTTGAACCTAGACAGCGACCATCGCGTAGGTACGATCTTGTTGCTATGCGCGTTTGTTCAAGCTTGCCCTCGCAGTTATAAGTACCTACCTACCTACGAAATATCGCTCGCGCCGCGTCGCTGTTCTATAGGTACCGCTAAGATTAAGTCATTTCATATTTTGTTGTTTACCGCACTTTAGTTTGATATTTAATTGTAAACATGCCCCCAAAGGTTGGTAGTACCGGTAGTGGGGTTCAATTGAAACTTTTATACGCTAAAAGAGAAATGATTTACTCTCGCGTACAATCGATTTGTGATAATGCACTTAAAACCTCTGATTTGGCCATTAGAGATTCGTTCTTGTGTTCTATAGAAAACTTAGGTAGTTTACGCGCGGATTTCGAAACCTTGGTACATGACATCAACGTTTTAGAGTTAAATTTAAATCCCGATTACTCAGTGAGCTATCAGGCCTTGTCGTCGTTTGACGATTTGTATTGTCGTATCAAACGCGTCGCTAGGAGTTTGGAGAAACCGTCTGACTGACCCAATCCCACTCGCGACCGACCTAAGTTGCCACCAATACAAATACCCGAATTTGATGGTAACATTCGCAATTGGGGTTTATTTATAGATAGTTTTGAGAATACAATAGATAAGAACGTTTCGTTGACAGATCACGAAAAATTGCATTATCTCGTTGAAAAATTGACTGGTAAAGCTATAACCGTTTGCGCTGGAATTACGTTTAGTGCCGAAAATTATAATTTAATTTTAAATACTTTGAAAGCTAAGTATGAGGATGAAAGATCGGTAGCTAACGCATATTTGGATCAGATGTTTGACTTGAAATCTATTACGGCATGTAACGATCAAAACTTAGAGAAGTTTCTAGATACTTTCGCATCATCTGTTCGCGCCGTAAAGAACCTAAAGATCGATGACCTCTGCGACTTCTTATTTTTGTATATGGGTTTAAAGAAATTAGATTCCGAAACCATTCGTTTATTTGAGTCGGATCATCGCGGCAATAAAATTCCTAAGTTCGAAGACTTAGAAAGTTTTGTTCGCGAGCATATAAAAATATTGCAACGCTCTTCATCGAAACATGAAGGCGCGAAGAAAGTTGTTAGTTCGGAACGCAAAATAGATGCGTCATCGAGGTCACTGAGGTCAACTCATACTTATGTTAATACCGCACCAGCACATGTACAATCACCTGTTTGCTCTTTGTGTAATACTCATCATTCGCAATTGTACAAGTGTCCGGGTTTCCTAAAATTATCACCTAATGATCGTTATAAATTTGTTCGCGCTAATAATTTTTGTTTTAATTGTCTCGGTACTAAACACCGCGTTGTTTTATGTAATAGTAGAAATAGTTGTCGCAAATGTTCAGCGAGACACCACACTTTGCTCCATTTTGAAAATAGTATCGCCGCATCCAATGTGAGCACAGTTGGTTCGTCGAGCGGTGGCACACCGTCTCATGGCTCGCCCGCGTCGGTGGCGCCTGCGCCACAGCCGCAGCCCGCGCTCGCGCGCGCTCCTGCCCGCGCGGGGACCGCTGCGAATGGCGTCACCTTGTGTTCGTTGTCCGCTAGTGCTGCGCTCACTACTGTGGTTCTCGCGACTGCTCGCGTCATAATTGTTGATGCATTAGGTAAACCGCACATTGTTCGAGCGCTATTAGATGGCGCTTCGCAAAGTAATTTTATTACTCAAGATTGTTGTCAACGTCTTGGTTTCAATGTTGATAAGCGTTCAACCCGCTCAGTGGTGAAGGGTTTTGGAGGTTTACAGTCAGCTGTTCATGGCACCGTTAGAACAAGGTTTGGATCTCGTTTTAATAATAATATTTGGTTTGACATGGATTCGCTCGTTATAGATAAAATAACTGAACAGTTGCCTACCGTCCCGGTTGACACGTCTTTATTAACGAAATTTAAAGACTTGCCTTTAGCAGATGAGACTTACGCTGTTCCTGGAGTCGTCGATATATTGATCGGCGCTTCGATTCTCCCGCACCTCCAGTTATCACGTAAGGTTCAAGGGGGACCGACATACCCCGCTCCGCACGCACTGGAAACAGTTCTTGGTTTTGTTATAATTGGTTCCGCACCCGCTTCTATAGATAGTTTTAGTCACTCGACTGCTTCGTTCTGTTGCACCGTCGAGCCGCCACTGGAGTCTACCATCCGCAAGTTTTGGGAAATTGAAGAGGTCAATGTCCCACCTATCCTAAGCCCTGATGACAAGATGGCTGAGGAGATTTGTTGTCGCACGACTACTCGTGATGAGCAGGGTCGTTATGTTGTCGCGCTCCCTTTCAAGGGAGATATTTTTTCGCTCAGTGACTCCCGTGTATCCGCTGAAAAACGCTTTCTTTGTTTAGAACGAAAGATGCAGGCGTCTCCAAAGTTGAAGCGGGCCTGTGATGAGGTTGTTAACGAATATTTAGATAAAGGTTGCATCTCACCTGCGCCTGCGGACACTGGCGGGACCCAGCCTTCGTACATTATCCCGCACCACGGAGTTATTAGAGAAGATAAGCTTACTACTAAACTCCGCGTAGTTTTGGATGGCAGTGCTAAGACTAGCACTTCCGTGTCGCTTAATGACATTTTGTATTGTGGTCAAAATCTTTAAGGTAATTTATTTGACATAATTGTAAATTTTCGCATTAATATTAGTAGAATTTTAGCTTTTTCGGACTCAACAGTCGCTTTGTGTTGGGCCCACTCTTCGCCCCATCGTTGGGACACATTCGTCGCTAATAGAGTGGCAAAAATTCAATCTGAATTAGCGCCACATAATCTCTTTCACGTTGCTGGCACCGACAACCCAGCCGATTGTCTCTCTCGTGGATTGCTTCCTTCGCAAATTTTAGATCACCCGTTATGGTTTAGTGGACCGTCCTGGATTCATGCCGCGTTAGATAAGTGGCCAGTTAGTCAATACAATCCCACTACGGTTTCCGAACCACCCGAGGAGAAGAAGCACTCGCTTGTTGTATCGGTCCCGCGTGAAGAGTCCCTTATTTGTTGTTGGCTAATCGCGTCTCGTCTTGGTCGAGACTGTTGCGTTGTGTTGTTTATGTAGGCCGATTTTTGAGAATTTTATCTACGCGCGGTCATATAACCGCCGCTGATTTAGATAAAGCTGAATTGGTCATACTTCGCGAGTTGCAGAAATGTTATTTTGCTTCTGAATTTAAAATTTTAGAATTTAACAAACCTTGTAGTCGTTCTTTCCGACACTTGAAACCATTTTTGGAAGATGGACTCATTCGAGTAGGTGGTCGTTTGAGAAATTCAAGTTTAGGATTTGAACAAAGGCATCCAGTAGTTCTCCCGCGTAAGGACCACGTATTAGATTTGTTAGTAGATTATCATCATAAGGTGAATTGTCACGCTGGTCCCGATTTGTTAATGTCTATTTTGAGACAGAAATACTGGATAATTTCCGCTCGTAATTTGATTCGCGCTAGAGTACGCAGATGTGTACCTTGTTTTAAACTCCGCCCGCGTTTTATCGTACCTGACGCGCGTGTTGTACGGGTTAAACCCGCAACCGGATCGTATCTGCGCCCGGTTGTTCGCCTCTGCCCTCTGCCTAACCAGCAGTAGGCACGAGTTCAAACCTAGGTTTATATTTTAGTTGTTATTTCCCAAACCTAGATTTAGATTAGACTTTAGATTTGTTCCGCATTTTTCGTTTGAAGGTAACCCTTCAAGCCGGGGGGAATGGTTGCGCCGATAGTAGAATTTGTATTTTTTTTGCTCAATAGTAGTAATTCAAGTCCTTGACGCGGAAACACACGCTTCCTGTACCCATCTCCCTCCCGCGCTACCTTTTAAAGTGAGATAGCAATAGTTTCCGCACCGCTCAATTGTCAAAATAGACGCATATTCACTTCGCGCTTTGAACTAGTAACAATGGCCGGCGGCGCTCGCGTCTCTCAGAAATTAATAATGTTTGTTGGATTTTAACCGCTTTCATAGACCTTTACCGATCGGATTGTGCCTCTCGTGTGTCCCTCAAGTGATTTAGTGATGTGGGCGGCAACTCCTGAGCCAGGAAGAGAAGATCGGTGCACCGGCTGCGACGGCACGTGGCCCCGTGAAGGTTAGTGCATCCTCTCCTAATTTCTCGGGTTGCATTCATTGCCTAAACCACATCCGCGGCAACCCGATCACCTGTCTTGTTTGTTGTGTAAAGCGTCAATGGAACAGTTAACTTCACCCCCCGCATAATACAGTCCACTAGCTCAGGTGGCATGAGAATCGCGCCACCAGTAATAATTAGCACCGTATTTACGTAATTAGGTACATATGTGACTATATCTGACCATGTAACATTGCTAATTACGTTTCAACGTATTTACGTAATTAGATACCTATATGAGATCATGTAAGTACTTACGTACTTATTTATATATAAATATATTCATGCTTGTAAATCCCCGAAGAAATAGGCACAGGTCTATATTATCGTTAATGAATTTGCTAGAAAACTATCGATTACTTATATTCTAGCGTAGACTTTCCTCTCAAGGTTGAAAGGTTAGATGGCAGGCCTTTCGTACTTCGGATTAACTTTCCACTCAACATTACCAAACGGTTCTTAGACAGTTTCAACGACTATTAAAATAGACGACGGTATTCCCGTCCGAATTGAGCAGTCCGACTGGGGAAGTACCTCCACCCTACAGAATACCACGGCTATAATAATCTCGTGTTGGGTTCCCGGCGGTGAGTACTAGGGTAGTCAGAGCTCACTGGAGAGTTTTTGTGCTGTCAGTGGGAAGACCAAAGCCTTGTCCTGATTTTGTGTTCTGCACTGAAAATGTCTGTTCTTACAGGGTTGGCAGCACGGATGTGACTCCACTGGTGTTACATACGTTCATAGATCACGGTAACCACTTTCCATCAGTGGGCCGTGTGCTTGTCTGCCACCTAAGTTGTATAAAAAAAAAGATAACATAATTCACTGTCTAAGCAATAAGTCAGCACAATATTTGATAGTAGCACAGATAATATAATTCTTATATCTAATAGTAAGTACCGACGACGCTACGTTCGACTTATCATCTAAATATGATTAACTTTAAGTAGTCCTGATAGCCGAGATTGAAAGTAAGATACGCTTTCCACTTTGCAGGGCAGCGAAATTGTTCTTTCATAAATTTCCTCCAAAACGTTATAAATGTCTAACTTTAAATCATTATGATCTAGCCAATGATATTACATATAAAAAATATCATTGGATCTAGCGCTACTCCCGATAATATTTAAAGTCTGCACTTCGAAGCCCGGGGCCCGTTCTCTTACTTCTCCTGTCCTTATGGATTGGTTAATTTAACTTGACTTTTACGTTAAATACTGCGTAAGACCCTCGAGTGTTCATAAGGTTTAAAAAGATCCAGAAGAGCCCCGAAAATCAAGATAGACCCCAACCACCCACGCAGGTCTAACATAAAATAAGAATAGGCATACATTCATATTATTTTTAAATAAGTCCCCATTAGGTAAATATCTACAAAGGTAATTCCTTTTAACTACTTAGCAACTAGTAGTACCTAATGAAAGTACGAACAGTATGTATTGATAAGAAAACTCCATATCTACTAACTGAACCAGCTGCATAAATATCTACCCATTAATTTGCATAAGCACAGAGGATAAACCACTTTGATAACAATTCAGAATTACATTTGATTACGCAATGAGACACGCTGTTGAACAATATAATTCTCGGCATATTAGGTATTGAGTCAACGAGAACGTTCTGTCTATACATTCATAAATAAGGTCGAAATAAATCAATAAAATTTATTAATAAGCAATGTGAACCACTTCAGAGCACCTGTGTTGTTTTCTAAGGCACACGTTGGTACTGTAATAGCTAGATATATACAGTTTTATATATCTATACTTTTATCTATACTAATATTATAAAGCTGCAGAGTTTGTTTGTTTGTTTGAACGCGCTAATCTCTGGAACTACTGGTCCGATTTGAATGATTCTTTCAGTGTTGGGTAGTCCATTTATCGAGGAAGGTTTTAGGCTATATATCATCACGCTACTACTTAAGGGAGCGGAGCATTGATAATAAATGTTAACAAATCCGGCAATATTTCATACATATTTTGAAGACTAAAACATACGAGCTCAAAGGGATATGAAGCTTCAAAATATACCCCAGGCGAAGCTGGGGTGGGTCAGCTAGTACTGTATATAGGTAGCTACCTACCTATATAAAATTGTTGTAATTTCGGTGTTTTTATTAGAAATAGAAGAAACATAGGTATCAAAGTAAAAGTTAGTAGCTACTTTAGTAAGGTACAATCAACAGCAAAAGTAGCTGAGTACTGACAGAACGTCAATAGGGACTGATAGGTACGCCGGAATGATATTTGTGGCAACTGTAACTAGAGTTACAATGTTATAATGAATAATTGATCGATGACTTGGCTGATTGTACTGTCGTCAAAAGTTGATGATCTAAAACTCTGTCAAATGTATCTGATAGTCTTGACCAGTGATGGGCAAATTACGACTCGCAGGCCAACTCCGGCGACGGTCCTTCGACATAAATAGTATATGCCCCGCAATAATGATATATTGGCAATCCAGAAGTATCAAATAGATTTAATATTATCAAAATAATAGACGTATAGGCAAAGAAACCAGCTTCTAGCCGCGTAGTTCATGATTGTATTGCGGGTGGCGGGGCGCAAAAAAGCGTGGTGAAGGGACAAACATTAATTTGCTCGAACACTACAATAAATTCTTAATCACCCCCGGCATATCGGTGGGGGAGGGGGGTATCCCAGTATATAATTCTGGCCCTCCTCTAAAATTTCATACTTCGACCCGCATTAAAAACGTTTGCCCACCACTGGTCTTGACATTCTGCTTTGAGTCGATTACTTTTGCTGTTGACAGTGTTTATTTACAAGAATAGAGCTAATGTTTTTTTTTAAATTCCCTAATAGGGCTACCTATGTGGATGCATGGTCCGTGACTCGGTCGTTTGACAAATGTAACGGTACAACATTGTGTATTGTTGCTGAATTGTTTAGTAACCGGAATGAGGCCGAAAGATAATTATTATATTTACAATATCCGCCAACAACAGTATCTGGTTCACGCTCATCCCGCTTCTAGGGAAGCGAAAATGATGTATAAGTGAGCATAAAATAACATAAACTCACGCCTATATCCCCGAAGGGGTAGGCAGAGGTGCTAGCACCCACGTTTCGCCAGTTTATGTTTAAGTCCCAATGTAATAGGTGGCGAGCCTATTGCCATTAATCGGGCACTTATAAACCTGCGATAAATACACACATACCTTCGAAAAGTCATTAGTGTAAGTGTAAAACCTGGGATCGAACCCGAGACCTCGTCTCAGCAGTCCACTACCCATTTGAATTATTTTTTGTTTTTCCTTATATAATGTATGGGAATAGATTTAGGCGATTTCTATCGTATCTAATACTCATGCTTTTTAATAGTCTTGATCCCCACGTGAAATTATATCAATTGAAAAAAAAACTTTTAGCATTTTTCATGTCGACTGTACGATTTTGCTAAAATCTGTGTGCTTTACTTCAGAATATGTTAAAAGTTAAGTATAAGTTTTTTTTTTTTTTTTACGTGCGCAAAATCCCCACGGATACCTCCCCACCGGAGCCGGTGGAGGAGGTTATGTCGGACTCGAACCGACTAAAACGCACGCCGCCTGTGGGTCGCTTTGGTTGCCGAAGGTGAGGTTGACAGGCATATCCCTCGCACCCCGGTCGACCCAGGGCCATCTCTCACGATCTGGCCCTCTTATTATATATGTTAGTCATAGAACGTTATGCTGGAACTATAACCACAGATTAATAAATAGTTACTACGTAACAAAGAACTACTGCTATAACAAAGAATACAATACATACAGTATGTTCATTTACATCTTGTATGTAGGTACCTAACAAATTGACGCTGTTACATCACAAATAGCACAGTAATACGCATCGGTTAAAATTTCAGCTGTCTAAATATTGCGCCTGTTAGTACCTATAACCCGCAGAATACTCGTAGCCCGCAGAGTATTCGTAACAGTGACTAACATCACGTTTAGATATAGTATACAGACTTCCTAGTGAGAGTTCTTTCTAACATTCACCGGTGACCTGACGAGTAAATGGTGATTTGTATGAGCAAAACATGTTTCACATGTTTGCCGCCAGGTGGCGCTAATTTTATGTCATGGGACCGAATTCAATGTTTTTTTTTATTTACCATTTGGTTGACAGACAAACACACGGCCCACCTGATGGAAAGTGGTTACCGTGGCCGATGGACGTGAGCAAGGGAGTTGAACTCACGCTGCCAATGTAGGTATTTATTCACCTGTGCCTAACCTTTATGGGATAAGTATGTACTATATGTAAATCATCTTTTACTCGTCATCGGTGGTGATGAACGTGAATTTGAGAAAATATCTCGCATTAGGCATTCGGAGGACCGAATTAGGTATTATAAGTAGGTAAATAAAACGACAGCATAAAAAACATTAAATATATTTGTTAAAATATTACAGATTCAATAAAATCGTATTTGATAGATTACATACAATACTAGTTACGAACATTCAACTCGCGATTAATGTAACCAACACTCGTTACATGTTATCAAGCCAACCAAGCGATAAAGTAATGACTGGCGCACACGAACCAACATAACTATTTTATACTTAACACGATTGTAGCTGTTATCAGCAGATAACAAGTTTTTTGTTACTGATTTTTTTTTTCACGTGGATTCCGGCAGAGTACAATTTGGGCCATCTCTTCCTATGCGGTGTCGTACAAGTCGACTAAGGAATAGGGCTGTTTTACATCAGACAGATATATACAGCCCAGACTCAGACACAGATGCATTGCTCGAGTCAACAATAGTGTCCGGAATAGGCTCGCACCCTATTACGTGGGACCGAATACAATTTTATTATTGGTGAAATGTAGGTGTTAATTCACCTCTGCCTAATCCTCCGGGGATAAAGGCGTGATTATACGTATGTATTACTTTTTTGTTTTTGGGGTTCTGTGACATATCTCCGTGCCTATAAGTAAAATAATCCTATTTATAAGCATCAGTACTAGGTTTACTTTTGAAATTGTCAGAAGAGTTCTGTCAATTCCAAAAGTAAGAAGAAAAGAGCAGATTATTAGTTGTTCGAAAACTAAATCAAGCATGACGATCGTAATATTTAAGGGGTGGATGGGCATAACTTAGAACATTGAGGATGTATGTTATATGGAAGAGGTCCACTTCCTTGGTTAGGGGCCGTTCAAGTATAGGAGGTAGGACACGGCGGTATTTCCGCCCAATTGAGCAGTCCGACTGAGGAAGTACCTCCGCCCTACAGAATACCGCGGCTATAATAACTTCGTGTGGTGTTCCCAGCCGTGAGTAGTGTAGCCAGAGCTCACTGGACAATTTGTACTGTCAGTGGGAAGACTAAATGCTTGTCCTGCTTTGTCTTCTACACTGACGGCACAGAAACTCTGTACTTACAGGGTTGGCAGCGCGACTGTGACTCCTCTGGTGTTACAAACGTCCATAGGCCACGGTAACCACTTTCCATCAGGTGGGCCGTGTGCTTGTCTGCTACCTGGAAAATAAATTACTACTGCTTACGAAATCATTATAATATAGACTCTCCCCACCCCCATGTTATTAAAAACAAACAATGCAAAGACCCCCTCCCTCTTTAGTGCTTACGCAATACTTGAACCCCTCCGGCTTGCCTTGTATGGGTACAAATGAAAATTTCGTTGTATTATAATTGACAATATTTGAATATTAACTTTTTATTTCGTTGTGTACTGTCTGTACTGGTTGGCAGCATTTTGTATTATTTGAGATTGACATGGTCAATTACATTTAATCACAAACTCACCGGGATATTTACCATGTTTATTATTTTCATTCATGTTTATGTAGGTATCTACCGATATGATCTGCCCAGTAACAACTAGCTCGACAGTCGTCAGTACACCGCGATGGAGCTTGTAACAGCGTCGAAATATCGGTTACTGAACAAAAATAATAAATATGTTGTACATCCCGGTGAGTTACACACAATTCTTGGTAGCATTTTTTTCATGAACCGTGCCATGTTGTCTCGTGAGCGCCGTCTCTAACTGCCGATAAGTTTGGCACTCGCACCTAACGAACTAACAATACGCGATAACTAGTGAAATAAATGAAGTATGTACCTAATAAAAATGTAATAACAATGTAGCAAGTTATATACAAGCAATACCCACTAATGGAAGATACACAACTTAGACGTAATTGAGTCGATCATTTATTGTATTGAAAGCGTATAACATAAATAAAAATGCAAATAAAACGATTAATTTGTTACAGCAGCACGATTATTTTGAATATGCGACATGTTGGAAATTACATATTTACTACTTACGAACTTTATGTGCAGACAGCAACGATTTTACGACAGCAACGTACATTTCAGTTTTCAATATTCAAGATTTTCAAGGTCATTAAATCTCTTGACAAATAAACTGACTTATCCAATGAAAGGAATTTCCTGTTAAAGTGCATGGCAAACTCAAAATTTTCAAGTGAGTTTCGTCGGTAAATAAGCATACCTAACATCAAACATGTTTTATTGTCATGTTATTCTCCTTGGACCGTAGCTGTTGGATACCTGCAGTATGATGCCTAAGCCTAACCACAGACCTCTTAATAATATCTTATTATTAAGTTGTGTCTAACCTTACGAAATTGTCTCACTCTCCGAATTAAAAAAAACAAATAGGTATAAGTACTTTTCGTAAAGCAAGAAGGCACAACAACAATTAATTAATTAGCCCATTTGCAGTTCACTGCTGGGTTTTGGCCTACTGTTTCCAAGCTGGGTTTTATTTCGAGTTTTCCATCCCTCGCAGAACAAAAACCTTGTTACTATCGTCTATCTAAAAAAAAAATCTTATATACGATTCGACCTTCGCAATATTCTCGAATAAAAATACATTAATATAGCACTGATTGTGGTGTTGCTATGCATCGATAATGCCAGTAAATATGGGTAATTCCAGTGCAAGTAGTAAACAAGTACTTACATACGGTTATCAGCACATTAAGTACCGATTAAAAAGTGGAATTCCGTCGTATATTCGCGTTTATGACGTCACGATATCCTTATCACCTATCGACGAATGTCTGAGACATTATATTCCACTCGGTTAGGTACTGAACTAAACGTAAAACAACCTTGATGTGTCTTTTTAACATGTTTTATTTATAAACTCAGTATTTTTTTTTTGTCTGTTTAGAAACTGATTTTAATGACTAAAAATCAAAATTGAATCATTAGTTACTCGGCCTAGTTTATTTTTTTTAATACCTACATGTTTTTATTAAAAATAAAGTCGCTACAAGATTGATTATCTTTATTGAATGTTTTTTTTTAAAGCATTTAGTATGCTAACTATTGAAACCGATTAAGATGAATAGGTTCAGGCGGGATTCGAACCCAAAATCTTTCCCTTAAAGGGGGACCAAGCCACAGAACTTTCGCCCGAAACCATCCAAATTCTGCTATACATATATCCGTCTTACGGCGACGGTGAGAGCCATCTAACGATATTAATACGAACTATCGCCTGAACCGATTATTTTTTTCTATATCTTGAACTATTGGAATGGTTTATCTTTAGTTATGTACCTAACCGGATAGAGCGTAGTTACTATCAAGAATTGTATCCTATCTAGCCATACACATTTAGTATAGAGTCTACTTAATTAGTTTAAATCACATGCACTAGTTAGACTATATTGAATTACTAGAATGTTATAACGTGAGCTTATTTTCTTTTTATTATTTCGTTAAATAGACATACTAATATTTTGTATCATCTCACTTTTAATCATTTTTTTTTAAACTAACTTCACTATTTACATTTGTGGTTGTGTTTATCAAAAAACAGTGGAGAGTAATAAGTTGAAATTCTTTCATATTTTCATTTTGACAGTACTATTTTGGCTTATGTGTTTTTATTTACATTTGATGTGTTGCTATTTTCACTTATGCGTTTTCATTTTCGCTTATGCGTTACGTAAAAACCAGGGTGAAATGGTTATATCCTTCGTATTGCTTAAAACTTCATAGTGTTGTGATTTTATCTACTAAATGTTTAACATAATTCTGTAACAAAGAGATTTTTAGTTGTGTTTTAAAAAGTATAGGCTTTCATCCTTGAAAACTAATGACAAATAATTAAGTTATGATAACGATTATATTTATAATTTAAAATGGTGTTCTGTATTGTTTTTCAATTGGTTATCATTTCATGTATAAATGATTACAGGTAATCAATCTGACCTAGAAATAATCTCATGTTATCAACAGTTTTCTAGACAGATCAACTTATCAACCATATTAGGGACACATTCAATATTAAGTAAAATAAAATTACATATATTTTTATTTAATATTTTACATACAAAATCGGCATATGGCACCAACTACGACTTTTAGTCAAACATATATATTTATTTAGTACCTTTATTTTCAAATTTTGAACACTTAGAACCCGAAAATACTGTTTCTAGAATTTCTTTCTGTTTTAGTCACAGCGCCATTTTCACCAATATTTCTTTCCGCACATGACTTTTTATACATAATAGATTAATATTAAGAAACATACTACAAAATGAAATGTTCTTATATCTATAACACAATACAAGAACTACCAATTTTAGAGGTAAGGACGCATTCACAAATCTGTTCGAAAAACCCCTGAATTGACCAAAAAAATTGACATATCTACTTTAAAAATAAAAATAAATTGGTATAAAAATATTCGCATTACGAGCCCACATGCGTATAGATTTAATGATACGCATGTTGAGTCAGTGTAGTTACATCTATCGTTGTTTTGAGTATACATACAGCCATACAAATAGAATAAAAAAACTACCACTAAGCTTACTTGACCCAAAAAATTGTAATGAAACAGAAAACCTGTGTAAGAGTGCTGGGGATATAACCTATTAAACCATGCCTTCCTAGACAAGGGGCAATTATTCAAAATCGATTAAGATAAAAAACAAATTGAAGCGGTTCAGGCCCCTGCAAGGGAAAGATTGTAGGTTCGAATCCCGCCTGGACCGTTTCAATTTTTTCGATGAATGTACGGGATTTGACATTTCTGACATTGGCTGTCAAAAATGACAAATCCCATACATTTGTAATTTTATTCTACATCACGCCGGTCAATTATTAGCCACTTTTCTAGAGGGGTGAGTAGATGACGTTTACCTTTTCTTTTTTTAATGCAACAGAGTATAATTTATGTCGCTACTAAGAACTGTTTACTATATATTGTTACAAGTATTGCCAGTTAAAACAATTAGGTACTGTGTTTTTAATATAATATTTTTTTAAAGCATATTTAGGGCCTATAATAATGTTAGTCAACTGAAATTTTATTTACAAAGTTACTATACATATAACTTTAAAAATTATCAAGGATATATCAGATCGGAATAATTGATTAATGCCTTTTGTAATCTACATAAATATCCTTAAATATGATTTGTTTTCACATATCTTTACCAAATAACCAGATGTGCAAATACGTCCCAAGTCGGTCCCAATAACTGTGGGCTTTCTTTAACATTGCGGCTATTTACCAATATAATGACGTCATTAACCAAAGAGCTTATCAAAGCACGTATGGCAGTAAGGCTTATCATTTTGCTCCTTGAAGGTACCCTTGTTCAGTTGTCTGAGGCAGAACGCGCAAACAAAATGCTCAGGATGGAATTTCCTGAACATGGCGGTAATGCAACGGCCTGCTATTGGCTTGTGACAGCCGGCGCATAGAGAACCGCGCTTGCCGTGGTAATGAGTCTCGCAGTATGGTTGGCCTTCGTGCTCGAAGAACGAACCTCCGTGGAACGGCTCGCGGCATTCCTGTAAAAAGAAATAATAGGTTAGTTTATGGAAAATTCAAGTTAAAACGGATTTAGATGAAAACTTTAAAAAATAATTTATAAACCATAAATACAATTCTAAATTTAAACCATATAGGTACTATTCAATTTTAGAATTGAATAAATAATTCTTCAATGGTTGACCTTCTAATAAATTGGTGTACATTTTAATGTCTTTTATTTGGGTAACTGCCATAGATCGGCGTAGATATGGTACAGAGTCGACAAGGACAATGGAAAAAAAAATACACACATCAACAAAGTCTAGGGAACAAGGACATTTCTAGTTTTTATTTAAAAACCCTTTCTTGTAATAGTGAGTGTTTTATATCAATAGAAGGGTATTTTTATACCGTTTTTAATTTTAATTATAATAAAAACATTCTCATATCAATTTTTTTTTTTTTTTAAGAAAGAATTGAATAGTGCCAATGTTGAGTATTACAACCTTCTATGATTAGGCACAAAAATAACGAGGTAGTAAGAAATACAGTAATTAATCGTACTTTAAACGTTTTTAATAATCTGTAGGACCTCCTAAAGCATTAGCAACAGCTCGACAACGGCGTGGCATACTTAGTATGAGATTGTCAATCATCGTCTGTGGAATATGGCTCCATACACTGCGAAGGTGTAAACAAAGTTGTTCTTCAGTGTTCAGATTTTCCAAAGAATCACTGAAAGCTCTTCTCCCAAGCAAATCCCAGGCATGCTCTATGGGATTGAGGTCGGCAGACTGAGCAGGCCATTCCAACGTCGTCATATTGTGCTCGCTTAACGCATTGACCACTACCCTCGCGGTGTGTGACCGTGCATTATCTTGCATGAACATAAAATCTTGACCGAACTGCTGTCGATGAGGGATTACCATGGGGTGTTTAACCTCCTGAATGTATTGGTTTGCATTCAAATTGCCCCGTATCCAAACGAGGTCGGTCCTTCCACCAAGGCGAATTCCAGCCCATACCATGATTGTTCCACCTTGGTAAGGATGAACTTCTTGCAGATTCTGGAGACGACTCCAACGTCCAGGAACTCGCCATATACGCACTCTTCTCGAATCAGGATGAAAACCGAAGCGAGATTCGTCGGAAAACAAAACTCCGTGCCCATTGATGGTCGGTCCACTGTAAATGTACGATAGCCCACAATAAGCGACGACCTCGATTTCCACGTCGAAGAGCTGGAACCCTAAGCGGTTTGCGAGCGTGAAGATTGGCTTCATGTAGTCTTTTCCTGACAGTTTGATCGCTAATAACCACTTGATGCTGAGACTGGAGGCCTGCGACTAACCGACGAGCAGTAATCGTGGGTTGCCGCCTTGCGGAATTTTGCAAGAAACGATCTTGTCGCGGGGTAGTAACCCTATTTCGTCTCCTGTGACGTTCGGCAATATCCCCTGTAGACCTGTAGCGTGCTCATAATCTGCAAATTACGCTTGGTTGGGTGTTGACAGCATCCGCTACGTCGCGTTGAGTTCGTCCAGCTTGCAGCATACCAACAGCCCTTAACATCTCTTCGCGACTTAAATTACGACGTGACATGATGACTACAGTCACAAAAATGCACAAACCATACGTAAAAGACGTATTATTGATAATAAACGTTATTTACAATCAAAGAAAATAATTTTTATTTTGCCTCAGAGAAACTGCACAATCAAACACTTTTAAAAGTTTTCCCTCCATATTCGAAAATCATTACTTATTTAAATTTCGAACAACTCTGTAATCTACTTTATTCTATTTTTATTTATTTGCTGCCAGTTATTTGCAAAACAAGATTTACACGAAAAAAAAAATTGGGGTCATCTTGTTCCCTAGACTTTGTTGAGGTGTTTACATCAGAAAGAGAAAGAGATAAAAAATATTTATATCGTACACTAGCCGCTGCCCACGGCTTCGTCCACGACACACAGGAATCTATTAGTGGGATAAAAAGCAGCTATGTGTGTATTGTATAAATTCCAAACTACAAACTATCTCCGTTCCAAATTCCATCCAAGTCTGGTCAGCCGTTTTTGTCATGTTTAGAGTAACTGGGTTTATTTACAAAAACATATCCTCGTAACCTAAAATTTGTTTAGTTTTAGTATTTTATAGTTATTGAAGTTTTCTTGATATTGTCGTGAAAATGATATAACTACGTCAGTGGTGTTATTTTCATTGGCTGGACAATTATGTTTTGGCGGGAATCCACGAAAGTGACACATTGTCGAGAGAAAAAAGTGTGAGATTGTAATGTAGTGAAAAATGGAGCTGTCAAATCATTACCTAGTGTATGTTTTTGTTACGCAAACAGTGATAAATTTTAGAAGTTGTTTTAAATTGTGTAATCATCATAATAAATCGTTAGGAAAAGTTATAATTTCTTATTTACGAATTCGTATAGTTTATTTCTACGAAAAAAAAATCTCTAAACTGAAGTTCTCAAAGTGGGGTGCGTCATGTATCGTAAGGTCATGTACGTGATGGAAATGACAGGCAGTAAATATTATCTATATGTCACGAAATGCGATAAATATTATCTAAGTCACGTAAAGGGGTATTGTATCGGTTAATTCAATGGCTGGTTATGCTAAAAAATATATACAGAAGTCGGCGTAATATTTGGTCTGAATTAAGATTGAAATTGAGTAAAAGTTACTCTAAGGCTAGCAACACAAAATAGCTATAAAAAATAGCATAAATATAATCTAGCATTATATTATGCTAATTGGACCATATAGGTACTTTATTTTCTTTCTAGTATGTACCTTGGCTGTTGTCTTGAAAGTCAAGTAGAGGTACTTGGGGTTACAAGTTTGAGAAACGCTGTATTACTTTGTTTCACGCCATGGTTCATATATATCTACGCAATAATTTAAAATTGCGGTATTGTCCAAGATTTTAATCAGCTTTTGATATTTTAGTATTATTGAAGTACCTATCAATGTACCTAGCTTAATAAAATATAAAGTTTTTAGTATGCTTCGGTCATTCCCCCTGTAAGGGACTGTCCACAGCACAAGTTTCACCTTGAATATTGACTTTTTCCGATTTAAATATACTGATTCTAGATTTTTTACCGGCAGAGTAGAATTTGGACTACCCCATCTCTTCCCATGCGGTGTCGTACAAGGCGACTAAGGGATAGAGCTGTTTAACATCAGACAGATATATACAGCCCAGGCTCAGCCTCAGATGCATAGCTCGAGTCAACAATGGTGCCCAGAAGACGGCAATAGGCTCACCCCCTATTACGTGGGACCGAATACAATTATTGGTGAAATGTGGGTGTTAATTTACCTCTGCCTAACCCTCCGGAGATAAGGGCGTGATTATATGTATGTGTGTATGTAAATCTATTGATTCTAGATTTCAAGATGTTTTATAAAATATGTTGTGTTATGTTATAGAATATAGTAGGTACCTATATTTCGATTAGGCATAAGAACTAGTACCTATCTAGTGCCAAGCAAGATATTAATCTTGTCCACAATAATTAGGCATCTAATCCCTCGGTAGGCACACCTGACTGATATGATAACCAAGATAAAGGCTACAGATCCCTCTCCTCGGGTGTGGGGACTATAGAGTTGGGGACTCTGTAGTCCCCACACCCGAGAAGAGGGCCAGATCGTGAGAGATGGCCCTGGGTCGGCCGGGGTGAAAGGGATATGCCTGTCAACCTCACCTTCGGCAACCAACAACGACCCACAGGCGGCGTGCGTTTTGGTCGGTTCGAGTCCGACATAACCTCTTCCACCGGCTTCTACTACTTATATTCGTTAACATACTTAATCGTCAGTGTATTTAATAGGGAAACGATAAGTATGTAAGTACATCGTGAGTAAAATATTTTTACTGAAGCAGAAAAAACAGTCTAAATTTAATTTGTTTTTCTCAATAACTCGAGTACATTAGGCGTGAAAGATGTTTGTTTAAATACTTGTAAATATACGTGTGTTATGCAAGACGCCTGTCGAGTGTTCTAAAAATTACACAGTAAACAGTAGAAAACGGTAACAGCGGTAGGTGTGCTCTGTGTAAATGAACGTAAGTAATTTATTTTGTATTATAAAATTGTACGCGTAACGACCATTTTAAAAATAGAATGTTCTGAATTTAAAAATAGTAAATCAAATGGGCCATAAACAAAGCGGCCTGATTACAAGCAGTCCGTGTGGCTGCAGACGTTCCTGTGACGTCACCGAAATATTAATAGAAACTGCGACCAAGGAAACTCTATACAGCGCCTATCACAATTTTGTTGCAGTTTCCCTCATAGTAAAATGCAACAAGAAGGTTCGATCAAAGGTCATTGTCGTGCGTACGCACGTGACCTTGATGCCTAGCAACCTAGGGCACGTCAGTTTCTCAATTAAATTTGTTTTGTTTTTGTTTTTTTTATTGTTTTTTTATTTGTTTTCTTATTTTATTTTTGTTCTCTTTATTATAAACTTAGCATTACAATAACATTACAAAAATATATTACATAAATTAATGTCCCTATCAGGTACTATAATAGACTAGTACCGTTGTTTTCATTCTCATGTGTGTAGCGTGTAAATAACATCTGTGTTTGTGTTTATGGTTCATTCCCTTTGGTAGTAAAACGACGAGCATAGCTGTAAAAAAAATTGGGGAGGGGCATTCATTTGAGACATTGATGACGTCATCTATTCATCCTCGTCGACTCCGACGCATTTTGGGCAAACGGGCTTCCCTTCCATGGCATAGAAAGATTTGCCTTTAACAGCCTTTTCGCAGTCCTGTGTAAAGTAATAATTATATTAGAACGTGAAACACTCTAAATACATAAAAAATCTTCAGATTTTTTATATATTTAGGTTCATTTGTACCTACACTTGACCTGGTTTTTGTTGCAGATGTAAACAATCCATTGCTTCCTGCTGAAAGACCTATAATGAGACCTATACTGACCTTGCATACGAAGCAATCTGGATGCCATTGTGTGTTCAGTGCTGAGATGTAGTTCTCCATTATGGGTTTGCTACAACCGCCGCATTTAGGCGCGAACATATCGAAGTAGTCAGCACGGCAGTACGGCTTTCCATCTCTTTCATGGAACCCGTCCTCACCGAACTGCTGCCCGCATTGGGCACAGAAGAAGTGCTCTGTATGCCAGGTCTTTTCCAAGGCAGTCACGCATTTCTGAAACGAAAAAAGCAACTTAGCACTATAAGTTTAGCGTTCATTTTTGCTTTGATGCTGAAGCTTGACACTAACATCCAAAATGGGTCCATTGCAGTAGGCGCATCTTGGCGAGAAGAGGTTGTGGTAATCGGGCTCGCAGTAAGGTCTGCCGTCGCGCTCGAAGAAGTTCCTAGTGCCCAGCTCCTGGTTGCAGTGAGCGCAGGTGAAATGCTCAGGGTGCCACGTGCGACCCAGCGCCGTGATAACCTGTACCACACAAACAGTTCGTCATTCACTTTTATCAACACTGAACACTTAAAATTTCACTAGAAATTTATTATTTTTCTGAATATCGACCTGTCCGACGATGGGTTTATCGCAAGCGTTGCAGCATCCCTTTTGGGGGGTCTGTACTCCTTGGCGGCTCATGTCTGCCCGGAGAGAACCGAGCATATGCTCGAGAGAGGCGGATTCGGGTTGCCGCGGGTTACTGCGGTATTGTTCCTGCCACGCACGCTTTTCGCGATAAACGTGGGTTCCGCCTTCACCTCCTGTGCCGCTCACCTGGAATTAAAAAAAAAAATGTTATAATGAGCTTCTATACTGCCATCGGAAATGTCAGGGCTTGTTTTGATGGCAGAATAGAAACTGGATTGTAATCTGATTGAACTTGTGATCTTTGACTAGGACTTGTATCATGCACAGTCCAAGTGGAAAATCGCAAGTCCCGACGTACAGAAGACAGCCCTGCCTGTTCGCGATGGATTGGAGCGAATGCCGTCCGAGTGAAATGTTTGTCTATGTACTCTAATATTAAAAGCTCGCGTCCCCACCACGGCTGTGATGTAACGCTGGGAACTATCTTTAGCTATGAGGTTTGTGTGTGTGCGAGAGAGACGAGCCGACCGCTGGAGAGGCGGCTGCGAGGCTGGAAATAGCCGTGGACCAAGAAAGGCGACTTGTAAATATTTTAATAAACGGAAAAGAGGAGACTGCTGTAGTGCAGTGTGCCGAGGTGGCCCTGACAGCTGCCGCCCGATATTAGGCCTTAGGGTACTGACTCATCACGTCTTGATAATATGGAGAAATTTATATAAGTTTTAATCTTTTGTTTATTGAGTAAGTGAGTTTTCATGAATGAAAGGCAACATGAACGAGTACAGACAATGGTACAAGTGACGGATGTTGCGACGCCATAAGCTCCGGTGTCGTTTTGGCAGCTCTATGGTCCATCAACTATCTTTTATTTGAAGAGTGACCTTCTCCTCCACAATTTCATGACAGCTGTAATTGCATTACTTTCGGTTCGTGTTTTATGATAACATTTTCAGATCATTAGAAAAGATTTTCCTAATTTCGCGACAGTGATAAACTTCACTTCATCGTTCATTGATCATCATTGATCATTCATCATCAATCAAGACATCATTGATTGATTAATTGAATATATTTCATACACTACAATTACTTAGTAGTTTCGAAGTTACGATATGTTACGTACAAGCTTTCAAGGTCTCAGAAAATAATATTTACCATGCAGATCTAATAAGAAATAGCAAGCTAATAAAATTATTATGATTGTCAATACATTAGAAAATAAAATTATTTAGCTTTCTGATGAAAACACGAAGATGATTTATTGACTTAGTTTATAGACTTGGCATAAAATAAGTAAACATAAGATTACTCAGAAAATTGGCAAAAGTAAAAAGTAGATGATTCTGCAGTTTAACTAACTTCCCTTCCTATTAGTATGTGCATATTATTTACTTTATATATATATATTTATGTGCTGCTAAAGTTGTATATTGCATCTCAAGGCTGCCTGTCTTTATAATACACCTTATTTATAGTTTATTTGCTAACTACACCAAATATTTTGCTTTTCACACATTACTGTCCATCGCAAGGCTGCCTGGAAGAAATCGCTTCCAGCGATAAGGCCGCTCATTGTACATTAAACTGTATAAATGCTACCTACTGGTTCTACTGTAAATCTATTCGTGTAGGTTTAGGACACGGCGGTATTTCCGTCCAATTGAGCAGTTCGACTGGGGAAGTACCTCTGCCCTACAGAATACCGCGGCCATAACAACTTCCGTGTTGTGTTCCCAACGGTCAGTGGGAAGACTAAAGGCTTGACCTGCTTTGTTTTCTACACTGATGACATAGAAACTCTGTGCTTACAGAGTCGGCAACGCGATTGTGACTCCTCTGGTGTTTCACACGTCCATAGGCCACGGTAACCACTTTCCATCAGGTGGGTCGCGTGCTTGTCTGCCACCTAAGTGTTATAAAAAAAATGTATCTATCTACCTATCCACTCAGAAAAAGAAACTAAAACTAAACTTACTTTAAAATCGGACAGAGACGCCATAAGATCATCAAGCTCTTTTGTAGCGTTGGAGGCGTGATGCTGGTGCCGTACTACGTTGGTAGCGACAGTCGGCGGTGGTTGCTGCTGAGATTGTGCAGGCTCGACCACAGTTTCTTGCACCGTGACAGTGATCTGCTTGGTGCCTGGACGAGGAAGGGTCCCCCCGGTCGATGGAGGTGGCACAGGAGAAACTGATGAGCGACTGTTGACAAAGAATAATATGTTTATAAATTTATTGAGCTGAATATTTTGTAGTATTTGGTTTCGTTCCTGGAATCTGTATAGTCGAAAGGTTAAGCAGTAAGCAGTCCCGCAAACGTATTAAAAGTCTCAAAAAACACCATAGAGTCCTCACTAATATAAGACATGATAGTATGTATGACTATGAGTTCTAGGGCAGCTTCCCCATAACTAGTATTGTCTGATTTCCAGCACAACGTAAAAGTTAAAAGTAAACTGATTCCTCTAACTGCGTAGGAATATTACCGTGAATATTATAGTGATATTTCACTTGCTATAGTGTAACATATATACTATAAATTTATTTTCTTATTGTTATACTTTTTCTTTGAATAAAATAGAAAAAAGGGAAACGACCCAGAACTTGAACCAGCTACTAGTCCTTTACAGGGGGAAAGCTCTAAGCTCATGCATTTTTCTTTTCTTGTTTGCTTGTAGTTTTAGCTCAACGTTGAGTTTGCATAGCTAGTTTTTTTGAAAGTTGAAGTCGATTGAACTTATTTTACTCAATAGAGAAACACAGACAAAGCAAGTTAATACTGTCATCTAGATTGAAGTTATGCTTAAAGTTTTAAGTCTTGATAAATATACGAAAATAAGCAAACATGGAAAACCCTTTTAAAACGACACAGCAAGTAAATGAATACAGTTTAATACACAGTTAAAACAATGAACATATTGAAGCATAACATGATTCTAAACGAAATAATCTTGAGTTTATGATATACCTATTTGAAATAATTGAAATTAACTGACATAAATTATTTCAGAGCGAATGTGTTACGTATGTACAAAAGATTTTGGCTCAGAGTTGTAATGCGTAGTATGATTCTTCAAATAAACGATAGCCCTTACAAAAACCATTACTAATTTGCTTAGTTACTGGCTTGAAATGCTGTGAGCTTAGAGAACTGCACAGCAGGACCAAACTTGACGTTGAATACAAATAATGCAGTAAAAATACTCGTAGGATATCGTGTATTAGCAAGATTTTAGTGGGTTAGGTCCATTATATATCCAAATTTGTCTATTATTTGCTTTACTTACATAAAGCTTTGTTGTTTTTTGTATTGTATATATGTAATAGAGCACAGAATGAATAAAATTATAGTAATAACAAAATAAATGAGTTACAAATATTATATGTGCATATAGACTCTATGTCAACCCCTAAGTTTCGACTAAAACGGGTCCATGATTGTGTACAATAGCCATATTCTTTTCGTTCTTGACTTTTTTAATACAACTTAGATTGCAGACACGCACACGGCCCACCTGATGGAAAGTGATTACCGTGGCCTAAGGACGAGTGCAACATCAAGAGATTCACACTTGTGCTGCCGAACAGATTTTCTGTGCCGTCAGCGTAGAAGACAAAGCAGAACAAGCCTTTGACCTTCCCAGTGACAGCACAAAAACACTTACATCACTACAATTAGAAATCATTTGATTATTGAGTTAATAACACGTTTAAAGTTGACGAATTACCAAAAATGCAATTTGAATTACAACGGAAAGTAAGGTTAGGGGTCTACGAGAGCTACTACTGTTTAGAATTCGAGACACACCACCATCATTTAATTATCTGACAATAGCACGCTATGAGGTCATAGCTTGCAATTTCATAATATGAAATAAAATAAATAAACTAGCTTAACAACTGTAATAGTCACGAATAAGTAGTTCAAAAATAACAAATCTATCGAACAGCAAATTTAAACTCATTTACTTACTTAAACTCAAAACGATACATTGTAAATATCCCGATATCTCTAATAGTAAAGTAATAGTACATACATATAATCGCACCTTCATCCCCGGAGGTTTAGGCACAGGTGAATTAGCACCCACATTTCACCAATCATGAAATTCGGTCCCACGTAATAGGGGGGGAGCCTATTGCCGTCTTCCGGGCACTATTGTTGACTCAAGCCATGCATCTACACTTTTTTTGTTTTCATACGTTTCAGTCAAACTATTTTCCGAAACCACTATCTATACCATTTACGTCTAAATCTAAAAAGTCTAAATATCGGTATTCACAACAATACATTGTAAATATCCCGCAATTTAAAAAAAGTACATTTCTTTATTTTTGAGTTCATGTCTTTCAGTCAATCAAAGAATCAATTTCATTTATTCAGTTTAGGCACACAAAGAGCACATATGAACGTCGAATTAGGTATGTCAAGAAATAATATAAACATATTAAATAATGTAAAAATAAACCATTGGAAAATGATTCTTTCGCTGGTTCGGTAGGTTAGTTCTACTGAGATACCAGCAAGAAACTCAGCGAACTATATTAGAACTAGATTATTTTTCTTTTTTACAACTAAACAGTTTTCCGAAACCATCCCTGTCCTTGATGTGTCCCGTAAATAGTACCTGTCATAGCATATTTAGTAGCAGGTGCATTTCCCCTACGTCCGAACACGTCCGAATATAAATATTAATTAGTAAGAGAAGTAGTTCGGCTATGCCAACTACAATTAGTTCACCATGTGCTGTATGTTCTATTGTCGTACTAATGATTTGTGGACTAGCTTTCTTGGTATTAGTTGAACGTCATTACTATTATTATTTGGAATTATTATTTTTATGGTCAAGGAATTTATAACCGTAGATTTTTTATCATCCATATTAGCATATTAGCATCCACTACCCTAGATAGTCTTCGAAAGTAGTCCGGCTTTTAATACTTAGTTTTAATATTATACCACTTAGGCGGCAGACAAGCACACGGCCCACCTGATGGAAAGTGGTCACCGTGGCCTATGGACGCGCGACCAAGAGAGTCACACTCGCGCTGCCAGTAAGCATTGAGAGTTTCTGTGCCGTCAGTGTAAAAGACAAAGCAGGACAAGCTTTTAGTCGTTCCACTGACAGCACAATACGGGAACGCAACATGAGGTTATTATGGCCGCGGTATTCTGTATGGTGGAGGTACCTCCCCAGTCGGACTGCTCAATTGGAAGGGGATACCGAAATGTCCTACCTATTTACCTATTTAGTTTATTATAGGTGAAATGTAAGTGTATGAACAGGTACACTTATATTTTACTAACTGTTTTATTTCCATGTAATAAGGGGCGAGTCTATTGACGTCAAGCGGGAACTTTGTCATGGACTGTGTTTACTGTCATATGGAGAACAGCTCTATTCCTAAGGCGCCTAAGGAATAGAGATGTTCTTCTGCGACACCTACGGGAAGAGATGGCTATTCTACTCCAGCGGGAACACTAAACTTGTATCATAATTTAACATAATATCATGTTAATATGAAACTACGTACTTTTTTTTTATACCACTTAGGTGGCAGACAAGCACACGGCCCACCTGATGGAAAGTGGTTACCGTGGCCTATGGACGTTTGTAACACCAGAGGAGTCACAGTCGCGCTGCCAATATTACTATAGTACTATTGCAAGGGTTGGTGCCTATGCACCTAACAATTACAATGTTAATTATTTTTGTTAGGTTGCCTTGTATTGCTTATTTTTAAATGTTTTTTTTTTAATATTTTATTTTATTGTAATGAATGGTGTTTCAGTGTGTATTAAACTGTTTCCTTCTTTCATTCTTTCAAGAAAAAATAAAAATAAAGTAAGTATTCGTATTTTATCAACCCGACCGATAAGGATACTTTCTCTAGAAGACCATTCCAGATGTTTGCTACTTGAGAAGTAGAAAATAAAATTTCGTTAATGGATACTTTAAAACAAAACAATAAATTGTTATATATTGTATCAGCATGACGTTATTGCTTGTCGATAATTCAATACGTGCTCAAAATTTGTTGTTCTATTACGTAGGTACGCAATGCTATCGGCCGATATATAAAAATATTACTGCCCAACGGATGTGATGGCCATTTGCCAAAACCAGATGATGAAAAACTGCTTTGAAAAAATAAAATAAAAAGCTTTCAAATCTCACGGGTAGCGGTAATGATAGTAAAAAAATAACAGACATCTAATACTAAAACTTGATTCCCGGATGGCCAATTCTAGAAATAAACAATGTTCAAAATTCAGTCTCAATCTAACCTCAATCTCCCAAAAGTCAGATCTAGACTGAATTTTGAATATCTGTTCATTACGAGGCCTTCAGATCATATTACAGATCCGATCATAATAGAGACTGATGCACGGCACCCACTTTTTCAAGATGTCATGCACAGCTCCCGTCTTAAGAGCAGAAGGAGCTTCTTTCGATGTTCTATTTCTGTGGAAAGTCACCCCGAGAGCGTTCGGTACCAGAAGTGGCGCACAGAAAATACATCTCCTATAGACAACATTCAGCCTGCTGAGAGCCTACCACCCGGGCATGATCTGAAATGTTCCACCAAGAAGTACCTAAATAGGTTGAGAACTCAGTTCCGCTGCTGTAGGTACAACAGGGTAAAATGGCGTTACCTAGACTTGGGGGGTGGTGGCTGAGACTGTGGTGCACCTCTGCAGTCGATGGACAACCTTCTGTCGTGCCCACTGAGCCCCTCACCTGCACGATTGCTGACCTGAATGAAGCTACGGAAGGTGCGGTCAATGCCGCCGAGTTTTGGTCTTGCGCATTTAGCTTTTTTTAAATTGTTGCCATTGACACAAAGAAGAAGAAGAATAGATATTTACTATCCGAGATCCAGATTTCTCAAGCACAATTAATGATGCATGTGTAGCTAAAGTACAGATAAATAACCTCAAAATTAATATCAAGGGCCACACCACTTCAATCTAGATGTAATCTACTCGATGCTTTTCGTAGTTATGTGTGTATTTATCGCAGGTTTATAAGTGTCCGGTTAATGGCAATAGGTTCGCCACCTATTACATTGGGACCTAAACATTAACTGGCGAAATGTGGGTGCTAGCACCTCTGCCTACCCCTTCGGGGATGTAGGCGTTAGTTTATGTTATGTTATGTTTTATGTCAATGTGCGGTTATTTGTAACTTATGCTAGCTTATGTCTATGGTATGACTCACATTAGTTGTTGAGATTGAGAACTTCTGGCTAAGCAACGTATATCAAATTAGAGTTTATCTTTGGGTTTGTTTGGGAATACTGTTGTTATTTTAAGATCGTTGCACACGAAAAGCGATAGAGATTCCAACAATTTAGCGAGGAATTGAACGTTCAAATACTTAATAAATTGCGCAATAAATTGATTTGATTTGATTTAAAATTGTCATGATTTTAGCCAGAGATTCTCCTTTCGAGTTCGGGGATAAGACGGAAATTACTCTCGCATCAGGAGTAGTATAGCAGAGCAAACCCCAGGAGCTAAAGTAAAAGTTGTAATGCAACCGGGACTGGAACTCGGATTAGGATAAGTTAGATGAAAAATATGGAATAAATAACTTCTAGTCTTACGTAGGCAGGTGACATGGTTGATGATGCGAGCACAGATCCATAGTTGATACGAAGAACTATTTGATAGAGTCACTCAACTAGCGGTGCAGTGCGAACACAGTCACGATCAATCCCGGTAAAGGTGAATACGATAAATGGCAACAATAACTTCAGAATTGAATCCTTATCTTCCGTCTCCTGCCAGCCTATTACTGCATTTATATCCCACGTACCCGTGATTATTAACTCCGAAAGTTGAATCACAACTTATTTTAAGAAATAAATATGAAAACTATTTTCTAGATGATATAATAACACGCATTCATGCTATTCCATTGGGTGAATGTTCTATATTTGTGATTTTATCAATCGATTAAATAAACTGGCCACAAGGATCTTTTCAAGTCTTAAATTAATATAAAGGCAAATTATATTTAATCTATAAACTCGCCCTTCGAAGTATCCGGTGCAAAGATGCCTACTACGCTGGCCGCATTGCCCCGCTAGATACCAATGGCCAACCTTTGCCCCAGGTACGAGGTGCTGCGAGAGTCACCAGTTTTGTATCTCAACCACCCCAACTACATGTCGTCTCGACCGCAAAGGAAGTGAATATATATCGCTCTGTCAAAGCAGCATATTTGCTGCGTTCAGCTCATATAAGAGTAGGTACTAGTTATTTTCCAGCAGCTTCGGCATTGTGAATTGTGACATTGGCCCAGTTCCCATCCATATCCAAGGGATAAAAAGCATACTTGCTTGCCATTCCAGACTTTAGATAAATTTTTGTCCGTATCGAATTTCATCCAGATCCTTTGGACGATTTTGTGTGAAAGAGTAACATCCGTACATCCATTCTCACAAACTTAGCGGGATATTAGTGGAATTTGTAAAATTATGATGTAAACAACTAGGTAAGTGGAGGCTTTTCAGATTTTTTTGAAATTGAGATATTTCCGTTTTGTTTGTTCGTTAACAAAAAACACAGCGTATAACAAGATACTTTGGATATTATAAATCAAACGAAAATGGGCGGTTTGCCATAGCGTGTTGTGGTTGAATCAAAAAGTACAGTGGTGTAACATAACATCTAGTGTAACCAAGAAGACTTATTTTTTCACTTCAATAATGTAACACGCTATTATCATATGCCACCACGGTCATAAAAGTAACCACAGGAGAAGTGTCCTAATAGTGTGTAAAGTGCGGTTATTCCATAGGAGCGTTTACATCGACAAAACATTACGGTGACGTCATCGCGTGCTATTCCTGTATGATACAGAAATAGGCAGCAGTTTTCACACGGCCCAGTCGACGGCCCACGGCTCACTATCTAGTCTTGGAATTTTTTTAGGGTTCCGTACAGTTATATTATGCAAGATCCCGTCAATTATGTTTCATTAGAAACCGAGCTTTTTCAGTTAGCCCTATTTCTTTTAGGTCACAGATAATAAATATATATAGGCTCCATAATTGCCTCATTAGCGTACAATGATAAGTATTTTTATTCGACTGTTGGGGAAATTCCAAAATACTAGTGATCATAGATCTCTGGTTTCGAAAATTAACTATGTACTCTCTACTACGAGTTATTACATATAGCTTTTTAACTATACTAATATTATAAAGAGGAAAGTTTTGTATTTTTGTATGTAACGAAGAAACTCAAAAAGTACTGGACCGATTTTAATAATTCTTTTTTCATTAGAAAGCTACATTGTTCGTGAGTAACATAGGCTACTTTTTATCCCGATATTCCCATGGGATCAGGATTTACGCGGGTGAAACCGCGGCGCGGTGCTAGTGTATGATATGTATGTACTTAATGTGAATATGTATGGGTTAGAATAAATGTATTTATTTCTTCTTCATTCTTTCTTTCATTTTAAAAGGGTTCTAGTAACCGAAATTACTAGTATATCCGCAAAACCTCCAGGTAAGGTATATTACTTGCGTTAGGATTGGGTTCATGTCGGTAGACTAATCGGCGGGGTTCGAACTCAACCATAATCACTTAGGCCGACTCCTTAACCACAAAGCTACAGACGCTTACGGTACGTTATTTGGTAAAATGGTGAAAATATAAAAAGAGCACATGTTATAATATCAGATTACTAGAAATCAGTGGTCTGTAAGATAATTTTAGGAAGTTCAGCAGACTAGAAGTGAGTTAGGAGTTGAGGCGTTGATTGAGGAGCGTTTCTATTTAACTACGCCGGAAGAAGAAAAGATTCACGGATGATTTCCCTGCTCACATTTGGCAGCTGAAGACTAAACTTGTCACCTACTTTTTAGCAGCCTGCAGCAGATATATTGACCAGCAGACGGCTTGGCCGCAAATATCTTGGTTAAGCTAGTTTCTATCGTATTGAGAATTTGAATATGAATATGAATATTTTGAACATCACAGTATATCTGCTGTTCAGTATATCGAAATGTCAAAGTTATTTTGAGATTAAGGGTGTCACTGTCAATTACTCGTATAAATGTTATAGACGACGATTGGCAACGTTATTGTGTTCCATTTTTCTTATTAATAATGCCACTGATTGCCAATTTGTAACTGAAATCAGGAAATGCATGTACGAATGTTATTATTATTAATAATTACTTATGAGCTCTAAAGGCAATTAATAATTAGATTTCACGCGTATTCCGTTTTAATAGAATATCGTATATAAAAAACCGGTCAAGTGCGAGATGATTTCGCACTCCAAGGGTTCCGTACAAAATAGTATTCAAGGACGAACTTATGCTACATAAACTGCAATATTATTTTGATTGGGTTGACTTAGATGTTTGATTATTGCAAAGTTTCAAGACATGACAGACTTGAGTATGTGGTTTGAATTTCAACTTGATAACTCCACGTATTCCTGAGATAAAGGTCTTGACAGACAGACGGACAATGAAGTGATTTTATAAGAGTTCCCTTTTTTCCTCTAGAGGTACGGAACCCTGAAAAGGTGATTAATTAGCTGAAGAATACCTTAAAAGATCTACCACACGCACAAGCCTCACCACAGTTTTGCCTGCGCAAGCCGGTTACTACACTTACTAACACCGTGAGTGTGCTTGGTAAAACTAACACACATGGTGTTTCGTGTAGAAACCAACCCGCGCAGGCAAAACTGTGGTGAAGGTTTTGCGCGTGATAGGCTCATAAGTGCTAGTGATACAGACTGATCCACATCAATAACGGGACCGAAGAACGAGAAAACATGTAAAGGAAATTTTCTTTTACATGTTTGGACTCACCTAACAGGTGGTCAGCCTATTATTGTACGTAACTCAGAGTTTAACAAAATTAGGTATCTCTGATTCCGCTTAATTTTTCTGCATCTGATTTATTATTAGTTTGTAGTTTTGTTTATTACCGTCATTAGGAGCCACAGAATGAGATCATTTTATTCCTAAATTATGAATAAAAAGAAAACCCGCTCTGTTGTTTTCAATACTAAAAATGTTCATTAATGTTTACTAGTTTTTATAATTTACTAGCTGACCCGGCAAACGTTGTTTTGCCATATAATGTTAAGGGTGGACTACCCTTAACATTTAGGGGGATGAAAAATAGATGTTGGCCGATTCTCAGACCTACTCAATATGCTCACAAAATTTCATGAGAATCGGGAAAGCCGTTTCGGAGGAGTTTAATCACAAACACCGCGACACGAGAATTTTATATATTAGAAGATATAAGATCGGTAATGTCAGGAATTTTTTGTAAGGTTAGGATTTAATCACATTTGGAATCAATAGTAAATATCTTGTTTTGATATTATTGTTAGATAATATACCTAATAAAAAAACTTATTTTTTAATAAAATAAGTGGAATATCTCAGAAGGGGTAGACCCAAGAAGCAATGCCTAAGACCGTGTGAATGGCCTACCCCGGACTCCAAGGAAAGCCTTGGAAGCGATAAGAATATCATCTAGTCCGTCTACTGAAGAACTTTCTCAACTCAGTACCATTGCTGATAACTGACAGCCTGGTTCCAAGAACAAAACCTGAACATAATGACAACCTCCGTGGCGTAGAGGTAGAGCATTCGACTGCTACGCAGGGGGCGCGGGTTCGATTCCCGCTCAGTGCAAATATTTGTAAGCATGAATATGTATATTTGCATTGGTCTGGGTGTTTCTATGTATAATACGTATGTATTTAAAAAAAACAAAGTATCTAAGTATGTTTATCCGCATTCTAGATCCCATAACACAAGCTAGTTAAGGTACGCTTACCATGGATCTAGATAGCGTTGTGTAGAATGTCGTGGAATATTTATTTATTTATTTAATTAGAAGCTTATGTCACGGAACGTATGATGAAAGTAATTCACCAATTAATTTCCAGAGTTTCCTTCCAGTGGGTAAGTAGGTCGCTCGCATGCTTAGTATTAAGACAGAAAAACATTTTATTCTCTGATAAATTCTTATTCGACGACAGTAAAAAAGTGTGTTAATAAAATGGTGGGTGTCTGTTGAAACAAACAGTATCATTTGTTATGTCTCTTACGTCACTTGTATTCTAGTAAACTAATGTTGTTTATGTTTATATCGTGAAAGAACAGCACGACCATCGTAATTGTATTTTTACCCGACTACGGCGAATCCAAAGGAGGGTTATGATTTTGACAGGCTATGTATGTAGGTTCATCTATTCCCTCATAGCTCCTAAACTACTTATTAGAACTGGACAGATGAGGTATCATTAGAAGCATCTTGGTTGTCCGCTGGTTATAGGCTATATGACGTACCACTGGATCTAATGTAGCGCCATCTAGTGGTCATAAAGTACTATGTTAAAAAATACATTTCAAATAAATATACCGTGTTTGGTATCATCTGAAAGGGCTTAATTAGCACATTTTGCACAAATTTTTATGAACTATATTGTGTGTTACTTGCTGCAAATTAATATAAAAAAAAATAAGTTAATAAATAAAATATAAAACAAGAAAATGTCAAGGACAGCCGTGGTCGGCAGCGGGAGCGACGAAGAATCGCAAGACAAGCTGCCCGCGTACGAAGGCAACTCGGGCGTCGGAGGTCGATGAACGACCTTCGCCCCCCATGAGCGCCGGCCTGGGGGTGACAGGTGGAGCCGCCTGTCACCCTGGCAGAAGCAGGCCACGCGCGCCACCCTGTTTCCGGGGACGAGTTGGGGACTCTGTAGTCCCCACACCCGAGAAGAGGGCCAGATCGTGAGAGATGGCCCTGGGTCGGCCGGGGTGCGAGGGATATGCCTGTCAACCTCACCTTTGGCAACCAAAGCGACCCACAGGTGGCGTGCGTTTTAGTCGGTTCGAGTCCGACATAACCTCCTCCACCGGCTCCGGTGGGGAGGTATCCGTGGGGATTTTGCGCACGTAAAGAAAAGAAAAATAAAGGACAGCCGTGGTCGTATGACACTTAGTCTAACAAAACAATTCTAGGAAAAAGTGGCTTACGACCACGCCTATCCTTGATATTTTCTTGTTTAATACTTTTTAATCTATCATTATTTATATCATATATGGATAGCCATAGTTCATTAATAGAGTTATTATGTTAATCACCGTGGTAAACTTTCATATCGCGATGCAGGATGATACAATGTAAAGAAAATGTGGCGACAACTTGAAACTACTGTCATAGTATAAAGAGTATTTTTTATACAACTTAGGTGGCAGACTAGCACACGGCCCACCTGATGGAAAGTGGTTACCGTGACCTATGAACGTGTGCAACACCAGGAGAGTCACACCCGTGCTGGACACCATGTAAGAACAGAGATTTTCTGTGCCGTCACTGCAGAAGACACAATCAGGACAAGCCTTTAGTCTTCCCACTGACAGCACAAAAACTCTCCAGTGAACTCTGGCCACCCTACTCACACTGTATTCTGTAGGGTTGAGGTACTTCCCCAGTCGGACTGCTCAATTGGGACGGTAATGCCGTCGTGTCCTACCATCTTTTTTACTATTTAGTCACACGTCGAAATTCCCTGGGCATAATATTTGGTTTTCTAGGCAACTTTCCCGTGTTCAGCTAGTTCTCCCTGCGGTTTTCCCAAGCGCCTACAATATGGGGTTCTTCAAGAGGGGCATCAGAAGGTTTCTTCATGGTCGGCAGCACGAGTGTGACATCCCTGGTGTTGCATACGTCCATAGGCCACGGTAACCGCTTCCCATCAGATGGGCCGTGTGCTTGTCTGCCAACTTAGTGGTATAAAAAAAAAAACGTTCAGTTAAACCATACCTACACTAGGTTATAACCATGTTACGAACCAGGTATTTTACTTACCCATTGGGCAGGTCTGCGTTGAGCTGGTCGAGAAGTGAGTCAACTGTGGGCCTGGAAGACGCAGGGCTGGCCGCGCCATTCGTACGCGGGTAACTACCTACGGACAGAAAAAAAAAAGTTTTATTTATTTCAGACAAGATGAGTGTATTAAAAAATCAGCAGGTGCTATCCTTGGAACTAAAATAACCTAGAATATATAATAAAGAAACGGATTTCGTCACATTGTTGGCTGACTGAAAATTAAATTAATGGATTTGATACGTGTGGTGGATTAGCAGGTACCCACTTTACCTACCAAATGCACAATATAATGGTGGTGGTACCCACTATACCTACCAAATTCACAATATAATGGTGGCGGTACCCACTATACCTACCAAATTCACAATATAATGGTGGTGGTACCCACTATACCTACCAAATTCACAATATAATGGTGGCGGTACCCACTATACCTACCAAATTCACAATATAATGGTGGTGGTACCCACTATACCTACCAAATGCACAATTTAATGTGGTGGTACCCACTACACCTACCAAATGCACAATATAATGGTGATGGTACCCGCTATACCTACCAAATGCACAATATAATGGTGGTGGTACCCACTATACCTACCAAATGCACAATATAATGGTGGTGGTACCCACTATGCCTACCAAATGCACAATTTAATGTGGTGGTACCCAGTATACCTACCAAATGCACAATATAATGGTGATGGTACCCGCTATACCTACCAAATGCACAATATAATGGTGGTGGTACCCACTATACCTACCAAATGCACAATTTAATGTGGTGGTACCCACTATACCTACCAAATGCACAATATAATGGTGATGGTACCCGCTATACCTACCAAATGCACAATATAATGGTGGTGGTACCCACTAGAACTACCATATACACAATATAATGGTGGTGGTACCCACTATACCTACCAAATTCACAATATAATGGTGGTGGTACCCACTATACCTACCTACCAAATGCACAATATAATGGTGGTTATTTAGCGTTATATAAGTATAGGAATTATATTTCTCAAAGTCAGAAGATGTTAAGCAACAAATAACATATTCAATGTGAGTGATTTGTGTTTGCTAGCTATTTTCCATTTTCTCATCAACTCATATATTGTAATGAAGAATTAGGGAATAAATAGCAAATGTAAAGCGTATCTAAATAAATAAAAACATCAAATAAATTTTATTACTACTTTAAGTGCCAGTAGGAAGTTTTAAGAGGAAATTCTCCTATCAATAAGAAACTTCAAAAGCAATCTGTATGCAGTTAGTTTTAGAGCACTGTGTAGAGAGGAACCATCTGATTTAGGTATCCTCTAGGTATATAGATTCATCATTAACATGTTATCGAGTATCCCGGTTGCTTCTGTAACATCCACCTCGGAGCCCGAGTCAGCTATATTGCTTTCTCTTTTCCAGTTTGCTCTATATTCTACATCTTAGATCTTCGATTCTTCACAGATTAGTAGATTATTATGTTATTAAATATTTTCTCAGTTGCACGTGTTTAAAACCATCGCGAATGCGAATCCATCATAAGTTTTGGCAACGAAACTGACATCAGCAACAACGCCCCTAATTTCATTATGCGCGAACTAATAATGATTTACAAACAATGTTACCTTAATAAATCATAGCACTAACGCCATGTTTACTCGAAATTTTGACAAAGAATGGAACGTTCCAAGAAATAAATCTGTTCGAAAATAGGTGCCTAATATGAGTTTTGTTCAAAGTAGCAACTGGACAGGTGTACTAGAAAAGATTCTGAAGACTTCTACGTGATTATCCAATGCCAAGAGATCTTGTCCAAAAAGTGATCGTGTGCCAGCATGTCTGGCGGCAAAATTATTGTTTACATTAATTTATTTTAATCTTCAAGGCGATATTCACAGTAAGACTATCAGTTAAAAGTAAACTACGAATAGGTAGTCATTGTTTTTGTAATCCGCTTCGTCCAATCAAGATTACAACGTACAAGACGAGCTGAAGAGTCTTCGGTCTCCAACAAAATAGACCATGAACTGACCAATAAAAAAATGTGGACAACATTGAGTACGAAATCCTATTCTGGTATATGACATAAAGGCATAGGCATACATTGTCCTAAACAGTGCGACAGCCAAAGATAAAGTGATGACATATTGATGAGGTTTTAAGCTGTTCCGTTCGTTTGAAGATCAAAGTCACGAGTAAGCTAAATTTGGGGCGACCGCGAATGTTCTATTTTTAAATCAAGGAAGGAAAAAAAGAAAAGAAAGATGGGGATACGTTTCCTCTATGTTGCATCGAAATTACTGATCTTTGGGAGGTTATTCTCTCAATAGATTCTGCTTAATAGGTCTGCAACTGGTAGAACTAGACTACCAGTTTCACAATGGAAGACTTGTAACGCAAACTTGGTACGAAAACTTTGTTAGGAATTTAATTACCAGAATTGGATACTTTATTCTAAGAACTTCTGTTTCGTTATAAACGGACCAAATTTTCTCATAGCTTGGGTTATCAGATCTATGAGAATTTGTCATAATCAAACTACGTCATTACATACACACATACATATAATCACGCCTTTATCCCCGGAGGGTTAGGCAGAAGTGAATTAATGCTCACATTTCACCAATCATTGTATTCGGTCTCACGTAATAAGGGGTGAGCCTATTGCCCTATTCCGAGTACTATTGTTGACTCGAGCCATGCATCTGAGGCTAAGTCTAGGCTGTATATATGCCTGATGTTAAACAGCCCTATCCTTTAGTCGCCTTGTACGCATGGGAAGAGATGGGGTGGTACAAATTCTACTTTGTGCTACAAACGCTACGTGATTGTGGAAAATTAAAATCACGGTATTTATTTTAAAGAACTGTGCCAGTTGAAAATATTGTTTTACTTCCAACATATTATTAATAAAAGAGCGATCATAATCTCATTGACAGGCTAACGATAACTCAAAATAATATATGTACAAATAAATTTATATAATGTTCAGTGCATAAAATATTATAATCTATTTAATATATGGGCATCTTGAGCGTCAAAGTTTAAATATAGCTGTCACTGCGATGCCAAAAGTCGTTAATGAGCCTATAATTTTAGTTAATTTAGTTGACAATATAATACAGCCCTAATTAGATGTGACGTGATATATGATCACTTTTACAGTTCAGTATTTATTATAATAATAAAATCAATAATGACAATGCAAGAGTTAGATCTAACATGGAGTTTGATAGATACTATGCTCTTCTACACACCAATGAAGGCAGACGGCAATAGGAGGTAGGACGCGGCGGTATTTCCGCCCAATTGAGCAGTCCGATTGGGGACATACTTCCGCCCTACAGAATACCGCGGTTATAATAACTTCGTGTTGTGTTCTCAGCGGTGAGTAGGGTAGCCAGAGCTCACTGGAAAACTTGTGCTGTCAGTGGGATGTCTAAAGGCTTGTCCTGCTTTGTCCTCTACACTGACGGCACAGAAACTCTTACAAGGTCGGCAGCGGGAGTGTGGCGTGGCTTCCCTGGTGTTACACACGTCCATAGGCCACGGTAACCACTTTCCATCAGGTGAGCCGTGCGCTTGTCTGCCAACTAAGTGGCATAAAAAAAATAATTATTGCAGTCCATTGGTGTTCAAAGATATTACCTGTATCTTGATGGGGTTCAGGGAATTAAAAAATTGGCGATAACCTATTATGACAAGTTTTTTTCTACTTTTCCGCCTCGTATTCTTTCTGGCTCGTTTCTCCGTTATACTGGTAGGAGGATTTTTTTTTTAGTTTTACGTGCGCAAAATCCCCACGGGTACCTCTCCACCGGAGCCGGTGGGAGAGGTTATGTCGGACTCGAACCGACTAAAACGCACGCCGCCTGCGGGTCGCTTTGGTTGCCGAAGGTGAGGATGACAGGCATATCCCTCGCACTCCGGCCGACCCAGGGCCATCTCTCAAGATCTGGCCCTCTTCTCGGGTGTGTGGGGACTACAGAGTCTCCAACTCGTTCCCGGTAAACGGGGAGGCGCGCCGCCGCCGCGGCCTGCTTCTGCCAGGGTGACAGGCGGCTCCACCTGTCACCCCTAGGCCGGCGCTCATGGGTGGGCGGAGGTCGTTCATCGACCTCCGACGCTGGTAGGAGGATTAACTAAAACAGTTTTTAGAGGTATTTTCTCATCAATTTTCATTACTCCTGGATAACTTTCCAATTTCCGCGTAAAATTACATAATTAAAGATAACGAAATTAGGGCACGCCGTAGTAACGGCGGTAAGACCCATCATGGGGGAGTGGCTAGAGAGGCCACACGGCAGCCTCTCGTACCGTCTGACGCAGATGATCACCGAGCACGGATGCTTCGGAACAGGCCCCTCTTCCCCACTGGGCACTATGGGCACGTGCCCAGGGCCCCGCGATCGAATGGGGCCCCCTAGTTCCTGCCAGATTACCAAATGATAACCGATATTTAGGTATTACCGAAAAACATTAATTTTGAAAAATCTGATGATAATGACTTACTACAATACCTACGCTTATTATATTAGCTTTAGTTTGCCGCATGCGGATAGCTAAACCTTGTACAACATAGCTTGAACTTTTTGACAGATGGGTCAGTGATGGGAAACAGAAAATATCTATTGGTGTAAAAAATGTGTTGGCTAAATATGTGGCTGTATGTATGTTTTAAACTATTCAAAATAAATAAATTCATTCGTCAATCAATTTTATTGCACTAGACATAAAAACATTGGGTAGGTACCATTGTTTTCAGTTTTTCTATTTAAATTTTACTTCGAAGCAATAAAAACCACTTAAGACTTTCGGAAAATGCTTGAGTCCTTAACAGGTACTCTTATGTTGTGTCTATTCTTATGATTATTATCTATTCTATTCTATTCTATTAAATACCTATATATGTAAGTATAAGAATACAATTAAAAGAAAAATTATTAAATTAAAAAAAGAAGAATTATTTGATGCGGTGTGGTTTATGTCTTTAAGAAACCTATTCGAACGTCATTCGTAATACCAAAGACAAAAAAGGGGAATTCCCGACTCCCGATCGTCGTTTGACTTGACGAACGGGAATTCCCTTCAAGTATTTGTCTGCGATGTTGTGGCGTTTGTTTTGTTTGTAGTTGTTAGTTTGTTACTGACTGTGCTTGAGCTCTGACAAAAAAATAGTATTGTTTGATTAAATCGTCGTTTGTCTGTTTTGTGTTAGCGAATATTTTCGTTATAAAATTAATTAAATACTGAATTATAATATAAAATATTGAAACGGTCATATCCTAGTGGATCTGAAAAAAGGAAAAAAGCTCTACATCAGAAAGAAGTAATTGAAAAGTTACCAAAATTAACATCATATTTTACTACTACTACTGGAGAAACTTCTGTAAGTAGCAATCAACTCATAAATGTTCCACATGATGACTCAGCTCAATTACAAATTGCGGGAATTTCTAAACCTTCATGTTCCAATTTTGAAAAAGAGATTGAATCAGAAAGCGACTATTCCTACGACGAAAGTGCAACGACTTCAGTAACTTCACTAAAACCGACAACTCCAACTGTGTCAATTGAACAGCAGTTTTCCAACACAGAAGAATTAATATCGCACGATCCCGCCGATTATTTTCACGAAAAGTTTGTTGAAATAAATCGCGAAATTTTAATTCGTAAGGGACCAGTATATTTTCAAAATAAAGATTCTGACTTTTCCGAGGCATCCAGAACCTACAAAGATGGTAATAAATTAGTGACGAGATATTTCAACAAAGCATTATTTATTCGCATATTAAAGAACAATGAAAGCGTCGAAAGGAAATGGTTGCTGTATTCGCCTTCCAAATGCTCTGTATTTTGTTTTTCATGCTGCTTATTTAACCCAACTGATGTTAATCTTTGCTCTCGGAATGGATGTAATGATTGGAAGCATATTAATCACATAATTTTAACACATGAAAATAGCCCAGCGCATAAGCAATCTATGATGACTTATCTGGCACGAAGTAAAGCGGTTGGTAGAGTAGATATAGAGTTATTATCTCAACATCAAAAGGAAGTGGATTACTGGAGAAACGTACTTAAACGGATTGTAGCTGTTGTAAAATTTTTGGCATCGAGAGGGCTTCCATTTCGCGGCAACAATGAAATCCTAGGATCTCCAAACAATGGAAATTATTTGGGTTGTGTGGAATTATTGAGTGAATTTGATCCATTTCTTGCAGATCACTTAAAAAATTTGGGAATCCTGGAAAGGGTAACATTTCTTATTTATCAGCAAATATCTGTAATGAGTTTATTGAAGTAATGGGAAAACAGGTTCTAAAAAAAATTATAAATGAAGTTAAATCAGCAAAATATTTTTCCATAAGCGTTGACAGTACGTCCGATCTGTCTCATATTGACCAGCTAACTTTCATCATTCGATACGTAAAAGACTGTGTTCCTGTTGAAAGGTTTTTGAAATTTATACCTATTAAAGAGCATAAATCTAAGTATTTAGCGGAGACCATCTTAAATTTTTTAGAGATACATGATATTCCCATAAAAGATTGCAGAGGACAAAGCAACGACAATGCTTCAAATATGTCGGGAAAGTATAGTGGTCTACAAACAAGAATCAAGGAAAAATGTGAATTTGCCACCTTTATACCATGTGCAGGACATTCACTAAACTTGGTAGGTGTCCATGCTGCTGGGTGTATACCGGAGGCATCACAGTTTTTTGAAATAGTTCAGAAAGTGTACAACTTTTTTTCGGGCTCTACCCACAGATGGAATATATTAACAGAACATTTAGGTTCAAAAAAAGTTGTTAAGAGTCTTTCACAAACCAGATGGTCAGCCCGAGCTGATGCAGTAAGTGCTTTGCATGGGGGTTATAAAAGAATATTAGAAGCTTTAATCACCATCGCAAACGATACTGAAAAGGCACGAGAAACAAGAGACGAAGCCCTTAGTCTGTCTAGAAACATGGGAAATCTAGAATTTATTATACTGACGGAAATCTGGAGCACCATATTGGAAAGAATAGACAAAACAAGTAATTATCTTCAGAAAGAAACAATAACACTGGACGTTGCAACCAATTTGTTGACTTCACTTTATGATTTTATTACTAACCTCAGGGATAAATTTGATAACTTCGAATCATCTGCCAAAGAAAATAACCCAGAATCTGACTACAAAGATCTATCTCAAAGAACAAGACGTAGAAGCTCACGGCTGATTTTTTTTGATGGCTCTGCGCCATCAGTCCAATTGAATGGAAAAGAGCGATTCAACGTAGAAACCTTTCTCCCAATAATCGATACCTTGAGTGTTCATCTAAAACAGCGACAAAGTTCATATGAGACCGTCAGTCAACGTTTTAGTTTATTTTTTCACTTAAAAACTCTGAATTCCGAAGAGATACGACAAGGATGCAAAGAATTTTCTCAAATCTATCACGAAGATGTAAATGAAAAAGAGTTAGAAATAGAATGTCAACATTTAAAAGAATACTTAAAAAATGTTCAGAGTGAAAATGAAGCATCTAACAGTGTACAGGAAGTATATAATCTATTAAAGCAAAACAAAATTGAAGACACATTTCCTAACGTAGAAATTGCATTGAGAATATTTTTAAGTATGATGGTAACTAACTGCAGCGGAGAACGCTCCTTCTCCAAATTGAAACGAATAAAAAATGAATTAAGAAGTACAATGCTTCAAGAGAGATTAACTAGTTTGTCGCTGATGTCCATAGAATGTGATATTCTCAATACCATAGATTTTGAAGATGTGATTAACGATTTTGCTCATCTTAAATCTAGAAGGGTACCTTTGCAATCAACATAGAATTAATCTAAGGATTTTATGTTAAGCGAGTTACTTTTGTAGATTATTTTTTATATTTCCTATTTTTTTATAGTTAGTAACTAAATAAAAATAAATTTAGAACCTTGTTTGTCTTTCTTTATCTATTGTAACTAAATAGTGTTTTCTCAAGGTCCTAGGGGCCCCATGATCCTAATGTGCCCAGGGCCTCAAATAGTTTAAAGACGGCCCTGCTTCGGAAAGTATCTGCGTCGGATGCAGAAAGAGCCAACGTCCGAGTGCCATCACTGCGACGCGAGCGAGGACTCAGGTCCGCACACGCTCACCGAGTGTCCGGCGTGGGAGACGCCGAGGCGGGAGCTTGTGGCGGCCCTGGGAGTGAGGGTTCTCACGCTCTCCACCTTGCTCGCGGCGATGGTTCGCTGCGCGGATGCGTGGGCGGCCGGCGCCTCCTTCTGCGAGCAAGTAATGCTCGTGAAGGAGGAGGCGGGGTGGGAGCGGCAGCGGGAGCGACGAAGGATCGCAAGACAAGCTGCCCGCGCACGAAGGCAACTCGGGCGTCGGAGGTCGATGAACGACCTCCGCCCCCCATGAGCGCCGGCCTGGGGGTGACAGGTGAAGCCGCCTGTCACCCTGGCAGAAGCAGGCCGCGGCGGTGACGCGCGTGGCGCGCCTCCCCGTTTCCGGGGACGAGTTGGGGACTCTGTAGTCCCCACACCCGAGAGGAGGGCCAGATCGTGAGAGATGGCCCTGGGTCGGCCGGGGTGCGAGGGATATGCCTGTCAACCTCACCTTCGGCAACCGAAACGACCCACAGACGACGTGCGTTTTAGTCGGTTCGAGTCCGACATAACCTCCTTCACCGGCTCCGGTGGGGAGGTATCCGTGGGGATTTTGCGCACGTAAAAAAAAAAAAAAAAAAAGATAACGAAATTTGAGTAAATTCGCGGTAGCCTAGTGGTATGGGTAATGGACTGCTGAGACGAGGTCTCGGGTTCGATCTCAGGTTTTACCATGGCACACACCAATGACTTTTCGATGCTTTTCGAAGTTATGTGTGTATTTATCAACAGGTTTATATGTGCCTGGTTAATTGCAATAGGCTCGCCACCTTTTACATTAGGACCTAAATATAAACTGGCGAAATGTGGGTGCTAGCACCTCTGCCTACCCCTTAGGGGATATAGGCGTGAGTTTATGTTATGTTATGAAATTAGAGTCGTTGTTATAGTACAAGAGGGGACGATATTAAACCCAGTTCCATCAAATTACTGGATGATTTTTATTTCATAACCACGTCTTTTATCCAATTAAATAAAAGGCGCTTTCTGCTACCTTCAATCGCTGCTGACACACTTTCGCCAGTGTTTTCGAATTGCAGCAGTAGTTTTTCATAGACAAGATTTGGTGATCTTTTAGGTGAGTCTGGTTTTTCTGGTAATCTTATCATATTAAATACCATTTTCTTTTTTCAAAAAATTATTTTAGACATCACCACCAGGGTTTTAGCCTTGCAGCATAGTCAGTTTGTGTTCTCCAATTAAAAATGCGTCTAATGATAAACATATCATCCAGTAATCGAATAGAACTTGGTTTAGTGTCTTCCTTTCTTGTACTATTAGTAATAACGAAGAGGTTTTACAGATTGTATCTTAAATAAGGGAGCGAGAACACGAGTCATGAAAGTAAAGACCGATTGAAACGTGTTATACGCCTCTTATATTCATTGAGATACTGATATGATATCTTAACTCTCTGAACTAAACGTCCTAAGACTTACGTTATTAAATGTAGGATATTGTTAGATTCAAGATATATACAGCCCAGACTTGACGACCTCCGTGGCGTAGCGGTAGAGCATTCGACTGCTATGCAGGGGGCGCGGGTTCGATTCCCGCTCAGTACAAATATTTGTATGCATGAATATGTATATTTGCATTGGTCTGGGTATTTCTATGTATAATATGTATGTATTTACAAAAAAAAATATATTTAAGTATGTTTATCCGCATTCTAGATCCCATAACACAAGCTAGTTAAGCTATGCTTACCATGGGTCTAGATAGCGTTGTGTAGAATGTCGTGGAATATTTATTTATTTATTTACTTAGCCTCAGATGCATGGCTTGAGTCAACAATAGTGCTCGGAGCACGGCAATAGGCTCACCCCCTATTACGTGGGACTGAATAAAATGAATGGTGAATTGTAGGTGTTAATTCACCTCTGCCTAACCCTCTGGGGATAAAGGCGTGATTATATGTATGTATGTTGTTAGATTGATAAATTGAGATTACAATAAGTACACTTCAGTGAAACAACAGAATTAATTTGATAAGAGGCTTGCTGCAGCTAAACATGCTGGAATCGAATTAGTCTATTTCTGTGCTGTACAAGATGGAAATGGCGGCCTTGCCGTCGACATTTGGCGTTTCACATTATAAACAAACTATTTATTACTGTATTTCGACGTATGTGTTACATGCGGCGAGGTTTATGTACACTAACGCCAATCTATACTATAATATTATAAAGCTGCAGAGTTTGTTTGTTTGAACGCACTAATCTCTGGAACTACTAGTCCGATTTGAATGATTCTTTCAGTGTTGGGTAGTCCATTTATCGAGGAAGGTTTAAGGCTATATATCATCACGCTACTACTTAAGGGAGCGGAGCATTGTTAATAAATATTAACAAATCCGGCAATTTTTCATACATATTTTGAAGACTAAAACATACGGGCTCAAAGGGATATGAAGCTTCAAAATATACCCCGGGCGAAGCTGGGGTGGGTCAGCTAGTATCATATATTTATAGAATTAATTAGTGTTTGATACAATCATATAAATAATGCCGACAACGTATAGTTTAATTAAGTACTCTGTTACTTACTCAAGTAAGTCTTATGTAATAATATCTTATCTTGTACTTCTCTTACTTTGTACTGTAATAGGACATACATAGATATAATCACGCCTATATCTCCAGAGGGTTAGGCAGAGGTGAATTAACACCCATATTTCACCAATCATTGAATTCGGCAATAGGGAGTGAGTCTATTGCCGTCTTCCGGGCACTATTGTTGACTCAAGCCATGCATATGAGGCTGAGTCTGGGCTGTATACCGATGTTAAACAACCCTATCCCTTAGTCGCCTTGTACGCCACCGCATGGGAAGAGATGGGGTGGTTCTAATTCTGCTCTGCCGTGAACCATAATCATAGTCTAAGGATCGAATCAAAACAATCAAATCGAGGACGTTTTGAGGAACGGCTAGTTAAAGAGTATTCACAACTGCCAGACTCAGCCTCAGATACATGGCTCGAGTTAACAATAGTGCCCGAAATACGGCATTAGGCTCACCCCTTATTACGTGGGACCGAATACACTTATTGGTGAAATGTGGGTGATAATTCACCTTTGCCTAACCCTCCAGAAATAAAGGCGTGATTATATGTATGTATGTAACTGCCAGTATCGTAGATGGAAAGATGTTGTCTCTGCCAAACCTAAGTTTTAGAAGCGTGAATGTATCTATATTTAGTATAAGCTTTCTTATAAATCTGGAGACACAGCAAGAAGTCAATCAATAAGATGTTTGAGGTTTTCTGTAGTTCTGGAACTTCTATTAGTCAGTCTGACAGTTCAAAGAATTTCTTTAACTTCTTATACTTCGTTAACGAAATCAGACATGTACGAGTATATATACCTAAATATACAAAGTGTACGTTTGTCAGTTTTGAGTAATTACGGCGCAGAACCAGTGGCAATGTTCCAACCACTTTTTTTGTAACTACGTAATTTTTAGCTTATAGTTTATGAGACAGTTTAAGTGTTTCATGAAAGCTAAAAACATGGTCCATGGATATATTTCCTAGAGTGTTAGATCTTGGATTAGATCTTGGCCGTGTGGTTTTCGAATTTGGGCCACCCCATCTCTTTCCATGCGGTGTCGTAAAAGGAGACTAAGGGATAGGGCTGTATAACGACAGACATATATATACAGCCTAGACTCAGCGTCAGATGTATGGTTTGAGTCAACAATAGTGTCTGGAATAGGGCAAAAAGCTCACTTCCTATTACGTGGGACCGAATACAATGATTGGTGTTACTTCACATTGTCCTAACCCTCTGGGGATAAAGGCGTGATTATATGTATGTATGTATGCATGTATGTATGTTAGATCTTTAAAATGAAATGAAATATGATGAACTCATTAAAGACATTTGCCAGCACCTCTTTTTTTGTATAATTTATGCAGATTTCTACAGAATATTGAGCTTGAATTGCCGGTGAGCTTATGGGTGATTTTGGCCTATTAAAATCTTCGAGGCCCCAGTCTACCTCACCTGCCTGTAGCCGGTACACCAACTTATTGATACACGAGGATTTGGCGCAGACTTTCTTCTGAGTGGTTCTCCCATTCGACGCATAAGCCCAACACAAAGAAAGAGAAGAAGAAAGCGGGCCCCAAGATAAAAGTCTTGGATGTAGCCGGGAATATTGCTAAGATGATGATGAAATTTGTAGAGCGGAGACCGCGAGAAGGTAAACGAAAGATGGCACACACCAATGACATTTCGTTGCTTTTCGAAGTTATGTGTGTATTGATCGCAGGTTTATAAGTGCCCGGTAAATGGCAATAGGCTCACCACCTATTACATTGGGACCTAAAGATAAACTGGCGAAATGTGGGTGCTAGCAACCTCTGCTTAACCATTCGGGGATATAGGCGTGAGTTAAGGTTTATGATTTTTACATAATAGGTGGTAAGTAGGAACATAGAAGACACTCACCAGTCCTTTCATTGTACGTAGACTTCTCCACATAGTTTCCATATCTTGCGTTGCTCAGATCATCGAGCAGGGTGTCCAATTCCGTCAGGTGTGCCCTGCCACCCGTCCTGCCGTACCCTGGCTGCGGCTGTGGGCTGCTGTAGTTGCTTGTCTGACTGTTGTAGCTCGTCTGTGTGTTGTATGTCGTTGGCAACACTTTTTCATAGATTGATGACGTGTTTTGGTATGTGGGCTGTTGGACAAAGAAAAATGGAATTTTATTAATGTTATGTACTTTAAGTTTTGTATCTTGGACTACGTTGGTTAAAGCAAGGATGATGATGATGACACATCAACATCTAAGAGGCAAAAACTAACCTCGCCTGCATATAACGAGTCGGGTACTTGACTGACCAGTCAAATTGGTTACTTTTTACTAAACGTCAAAACGGTAAGTTAAAGGGGAACTTGTATAAAATAATGCATTATGACGTCATAATATTTAAAAGTCAAACCATGTCCTATTATAGATTCGGTGGATGATTAAAAATAATTAAAAACGATAAAATAAGAACAGATGCTATTTCTAGTGCTCGCTCTTTTACCATTCTTAATTTAACAAGCTCAGTTAATTTTTTATTTTATTTTATAGATAGTCCTCATTGTTTTTATACCACTTAGGTGGCAGAGAAGCTCACGATCCACCTGATGGAAAGTGCTTACCGTGGCCTATGGACGTGTGCAACATCAAGAGAGTCACACTCGTGATTCCGACCCTGTAAGAATATAGAGTTTCTGTATCGTCAGTGTAGAAGACAAAGCAGGACAACCTTTGGTCTTCCCACTGACCGCACAAAAACTCTACAGTGAGCTCTGGCTACTCTACTCACAGCCGGAAACACAACACGAGGTTATTATCGCCGCGGTATTCTGTAGAGCGGAGGTACTTCCCCAGTCGGAGCGGAATACCGTCGTGTCCTACCTACTCTAAATGCCTCCTGTAATGCCTCATAGTACAGCACGACGCATATGGTAAGAATCTCACACGGATCGATTATTGTTTAATATTTCATGGGTTTTATTAAACATAGACCGTGACAGGAATATGGGAAGTTTATAGATTTTCGATCTGCGTTATAAATGAAACGACTTTGCATATTTTATGAAGACTATCAAAATACATACTGTTTAGTAGTGGAAATACTCCAAAAATATTTATATAGTTTACATTAAACTTTATACAGAACATGTTTAAACTACAAAGTTACATGCTTTAATTTATTGTGTTTTAAATTGTATGACATTTTATTTCTTTAATTGTTAATTATTTTTGTGATTAATTGTATGAAATTTCAAACACAGTGTATCTAATATTGTTTATTGAATAAATAACACATATCAAATCAAATCAAATATTGTTCACAGTTAAATTTTGTTCACAAATCACAATAAGGTACCGTTCAAGTATTTATTACAATTATTTAACTACCTCTCCTCCTTGTCAGCAAAAGTAAGCAATACTCTTTCAGGCGTAGTCGTAATACCCGCAATCAGGTCAAGGTTCTATGGGAATAGTGGGAATACACGTGTATCATGTCATGGTTTTGAGCACAGGGTCCCCAATGTCCCCATCACGGAAGCGCACTTCCGGTGGTAACAAATGTATCATAATACCAAATCGTTGCTATTTATTACGGAACATAAAAAAGAGGAAATGGCCCTCTGCTGACGCTGGTGGTTTTTTTTACACCACTTAGGTGGCAGACAAGCACACTGTCCACCTGATGGAATGTGTTTACCGTGGCCTATGGACGTTTGTAACACCAGAGCCACACTCGCGCTGCCGACCCTGTAAGCACAGAGTTTCTGTGCCGTCAGTGTAGAAGACAAAGCAGGACAAGCCTTTAGTCTTCCCACTGACAGCACAAATTCTCCAGTGAGTTCTGGCTACCCTACTCACCACTGAGAACACAACACGAAGTTATTATAACCGCGGTATTCTGTAGGGCGGAGGTACTTCCCCAGTCGGACTGCTCAATTGGGCGGAAATACCGCCGTGTCCTACCTCCTATTGCCGTCTGCCGTCATTGGTATGTAGAAGAGCATGGTTTCTATCAAACTCCATGTTAGATCTAACTCTTGCATTGTCATTATTGATTTTATTTTTATTGTAGTATAATATCGTTGCTGGTGATCAGGTTGCTGGTGATGCGCGGTCGGCGACGGTCGCGTCTCACTAATGCATAGCTTCGTAATTAATTAATAAAAATAATTAATTCGCGAAACGCGCCGCTCGGGCGCCGTTGCCCTACATCGCCACGATGGCTACCAACAAGGCGATCATAGTGAACGAGTTACTTGCGTTCATCCAGAATGCAGTCGACACTATGGACGAGATCAGCATCCTGCAGATCTGCAAGTCCAATTTCAAGGAAGAGGAGGTCTGCAGCGGGAAGGCGCTGCTATACCAATCGGTTGGCAAAACTGCCCAGATGCCATCTCGCAGAAGGGATGGAGGGGAACGAAGTGTGCAGGACATCATCACCCTGCTGAAGCAAACCGACCCGGATGACGTGCCAGATTTCGTCGCAAGGGAGCTGCACAAGCTTCCGCCGGTGGGATTCGACCACGTAGATGTCACAAGACTTCTCAAGGACATCACGTTCTTGAAGTCCAGCCTTGCTGATGTGTTGGCAAAATTAGAGGCTTCTGATAAAACTATCAGTGGACTACAGGCGGAATTATTGCTACTCCGTAACAGTAGTACAACTAGTACGTCACATAATGTAGCCTCTAATAATGTCAACGTACGACGAGGCGCGCAGAATGCGTCATTTTACAGTTTCGAGTCAGCAAAATTTGATTCGCCTGAGTCGCCGATGGCCGAGGAGCGTGCCGCGAACACTATCGCGCGCCCCGCCGCCCCCGCTGCCCCTTCTTCACCTGTGAAGAGGCCGAATATCACGTTGCAAGTTCCTCATCCACGTGACTACGCAGCTGTTACGGCCAGCACCCCTACAGCCGTACCAACAAAGAGATGACAGTGTAGTGTCACTCAATGCAACACTGCATCCGTCAAGGCGCCGGGGAAGAAGCCTTGTAATGTGGAGGACTTCAAAGTTGTTGAGAAGAAGAAGTCCTCCCGCAAGAACCAGTGTGGTACTGCAGCGAGGAGCATTGAGCAGCAGTTCCGCGCAGAGGTCCCTTCGACGATGGTCTACGTATCTCGTGTACATCACAGCGTGAAGATCGTAGACGTCGCGAACTATCTCCAAAAGAAAACCGGGATGGGCTTAAGGGTGGAGAAGCTGGACTCTCGTCACAACGTGAGCTTCAATTCTTTTGTGGTGCGAGTTCCAAACAGCCACACCGCTACCATCCTGCGTCCTGACTTTTGGCCGACGGGGGTGAAGTTTCGGCGCTTCCGAGGACGCCTGCCGACACGCGACACCCCGCCCCGTGACACGTCGACGTCATTACGCGTGCTTTAGGTTAAGATATATTATATGTATTTTTAGTTTTAAGGTATATATTTATGGGCCGTAGAATAAGTTTTTTAACATCCTGTAACTTTTCTATTATTGCCTGAAATAAATGATTTATTATATATTATATTATAATTTCCGATTCGGAATACCTCAAAGCTACTATATTAAACAGGCCTTCTCAATGCAAATGTAAAACGAGAATTGGCAAGAATATGGGCTGCACTCAAGGCTTTTAAATATACTAATGAAATATGAGTTTACTTCAGTAATATGTAAAATGAATCTACTTAAGAAGAGATTTATTATCTCTATGTGTTAAATAATATGTAACACATTTATAATATTAATATTTTTGCCGCTCGACGATGTAATGTCAATGTTATTGCACATATTTTAGTTTCTAATTTGAAAGTATGTAATAACAAATGTTTTATTTGGTTTTAATTGGCGGGAAACTATGAATTTTTAGACTGAGACATAATCATAATCTTTAAGAGCAATGCCATAAATTTGGAAGAAGGAGTATCTTTAATAGGTACTCCGTTAGGTTTGGTAAAAAATAAATTAGTAGGTAAAATAAAGCCTTGGCATTCTAACAAGCTGTAGATGCAGCTTACTGCTAACTATCTAATTTTAACTTGGAAAGTATGGCTCTACGATGGTGCTATCATGCTATCATTCTTAACATGCTGGTAGCTGAAAGTCATAGAAATACTGAATTGTTATTGTCTTTAGAATAATTTGGCATCATCTACTCCGACGGAGGTCAGTGGAAATCAGCTTTGTCTTAATTAATTTGGGGTAGGTGCAAATAATAATTGTATATAACCAATCCATATCATAAGCAAAACAGTCGTGAGCACAGTAAAAAGATTTCTGACTTCTTCTTCGCAAAGATTCGCCGGATATTTTAAATGCAGAAATGTAGTGACATCTATGATAGTTGTTATGTAATACTAAGTATTAGCGGAAGCTTTTCCAGTTCTCCTATCGCAGAAGGTTTGCTACGAACAATACTAGATGGCGCTGTGCACACAAAATTCACAAGCGTGACGCTCGACATAACCGTATAAATAGGACATAAATTTTATATAATATTATCCGTCTGCATTCAATGTTTGCACTTGGAAGCCCAGGCCCGCTCTCCTACTTTTTTTTATACAACTTAGGTGGCAGACAAGCACACGGCCCACTTGATGGATAGTGATTACCGTGACCTATGAACGTATGTAACACCAAGGGACTCACACCCGTGCCCGTGCATGCGATGTCGTACAAGGCGACTAAGGAGGATAGGGCTGTTTAACATCAGACAGATATATAAAGCTCACTCAGACTCAGTCAGTCAACATAAGTGTCCGGAAGACCGCAATAACGTGGGACCGAATTCAATAATAGATGAAATGTGGGTGTTAATACACCTCTGCCTAACTCTCCGGGGAAAAGGCGTGATTATATGTATGAATAATAAAAATAGCCAGTACAACATCAATAGTTTATCAGCAAACGCATGAATGCAAACATATAGCAACATAGACAAGGCGTTCTTATGTGTGAATGGTTACTAGTTGTTCTTGACAAGTGCACAGTGCCACGGCTTGAAGGTCAATATGCCGTGCACTGAACACAAGTGTACTAACAATGCATGACATTATATATGAAAGAATTTCTCGATCATTTTAATAATTATGTTACATACAAATGACACTTTTAAATACATTTAGATAAAAAATTAAATATATTTAAAAAATTAAAAAACAGTGCCTCACCGGCATTAGGTACAGGGACCAAGCTACACGTGGTTAGGGCCCCAGGGAGAGGAACTTCACCACACTGTGCCGCGCCTAGCAGAACTGCCTTCTGCATCAAGCCCTTGAACCAGCTGTCCAACGAGAGCCTCATAAGATGTTTATCAAGGTTATTGGCGATAAGTCTGTGGACTCTTATCGTATATATATATTCGAGACAAGGTAGGACACGGCGGTATTTCCGCCCAATTGAGCAGTCCGACTGGGGAAGTACCTACAGAATACCAGAGGCCGTCAAGCTGAGTGTCACCATTGTCACACGGTATGTGTAAGTAATGGTGACCCTCTTTTTTGGGACTTTGCCTTCAGCTTACCATCAGGGAAGGTGTTACACACGTTCATTGGTCATGGTAACCACTTTCCATCAGGTGGGCCATGTGCTTGTCTGCCACCTAATTTGTATAAACAAGAATATATATATCTATATATCTTATCTTATGTAACGGCTATCGGTACAATATTATACAAGTCGAGTCTACATTCCACATGTCGACAGTCTCATGGGCTAAGTCCTGTTTTTTAATTTGTTTTTCTTTTTCTGCCTTTACCGATATTCTCGTCATGAGGAATAGTAATATCAACTATTACTGCATATGTAGATGTTTTTGTTATTTACGAGTATATTATATTGTAAACAAATATTATATGTAATAAGCCATAATAACGAAGTAGGATACTTAATGATAAATGGATCTAAATATGTCTGTCTATGAGGTAAAGCACTATATAATAATATATTATTTTAATATATTGTTGTGTGATAGTTTATAATAAGCAATGCTTAGTCCATGTACTAATCAAATAACCCGCCCCTGATGTGATGATAGTGCTCATAACACTTGCTGCGTTGCCACGTTAGATGGCGATGGACAGCCTTTGGACCAGGAACGACCCGGAACGAGTGTCACCGGTCGCCTCGATGAGCCTCTGTCCGATTTCTTTAATAAGGCTTTTAGCTTCCTTGCCCCAACTCTCCACCGCTATTGGCACGAACTGGTAAGCTTAAGTTTATAATTAAATTAACACGTTATATATCGTGTTGAGTCAATGCAATTTAGATGAAACAATTGGAGTAGCAAATTTCAACACTGCGGACAATAATTGATTATTATTTTAAGAATAATTATCGAATATTGTCCGCAGAATACGACGACGCGCTCCTCGAAAGGGCCAGATAATAACGCCTTTATCCACGGAGGGTAAGGCAGAGGTGAATTAACACCAACATTTCACGTATCATTGAACGCGGTCCCACGTAAGGCTCACCCCCTAGGTAAGCCTATTGTTGTTTTCCGGGCACTATTGTTGACTCAAGCCATGGATCTCAGGCTCAGGCAGGGCTGTATACTCGTAAATCTGTCTAATGTTAAACAGTCAATATCCCTCAGTCGCCTTGTACGAGTGACACCGCATTGGAAGACATGGGATGGTCCAAATTCTAATCTGCCAGGAACCACGCTAAATAATAAATATAAATAATAATAAATAAATATTCTACAAAATTCTACACTATCTAAACCCATAGTAAGCATAGTTTAACTATCTTGTGTTGTGTTATGTGATCTAGACTGTGGATAAAGATACTTAGATACTTTTTTGCAAATACATACATATTATACATAACACCCAGACCAATGCTAATATACATATTCAAGCATATCTACAAATATTTGCACTGAGCGGGAATCGAACCCACGCCCCCTGCGTAGCAGCCGAATTTTCTACCGCTACGCCACAGAATCCATAATACTTATAGGTTGGAAGAGATCGAAATCACTTCTTGTTAGGTTAATTGTTATAATGTACGAAAAAGGGAGGTAAGCGAGAAATACGAGATACATAGCTTGTCAGCAAAATGGTAAATCTGCTGCGAAAATGCGGAGAAACAATATTATTTTGGCAACAGCTTAAATCATGTCTCTTTAATAGTTGTAAATTACGATCGAAAGGTTTTAGCCAGGCGGTAGGACATGAGAAGTTCCATCCCTATTGAGCAGTTCGACTGGGGAAATACCTTCCCTACCGAATACCACGGCTGTAATAAAATTGTGTCGTGATTCCGGCGGTGAGTAGGGTAACTAGAGCTCACTGGAGAGTTATTGTGCTGTCAGTGGGCAGACTAAAGGCTTATCCTGGATTGTGTCTTCTGCACTTACGGCACATAAACTCTCCGTTCTTACAGGGTCGGTAGCACGGGTGACTCTAGTGTTGCACACATTCATAGGTCGCGGTAACCACTTTCCAACAGGTGGGTCGTGTGCTTGTGTGCCATCTAAGTTGTATAAGGTCCCGGGTTCTAATACCACCCATTAGATACACTACCAACTTGAACAAACTCCTAAGCTTAGCTATAGGAAAATGTTTTTTTTTATACCACTTAGGTGGCAGACAAGCACACAGCCCACCTGATGGAAAGTGGTTACCGTGGCCTATAGACGTGTGTAACACCAGAGAAGGCACACTCACGCTGCCGACCCTGTAAGCACAGAGTTTCTGTGCCGTCAGTGTAGAGGACAAAGCAGGACAAGCCTTTAGTCTTCCCACTGACAGCACAAAATCTCCAGTGAGCTCTGGTTACCCTACTCACCGCTGGGAACACAACACGAAGTTTTTATAGCCGCGGTATTCTGTAGGGCGGAGGTACTCCCCAGTCGGACTGCTCAATTGGGCGGAAATACCGCCGTGTCCTACCTCCTACATTATTATTTTACGGTTTACATTATAATTACGGTTGCTAATATGTATAATTTAAAAAAATTACGTTATGTGTAGTATAACCGATGACAGTAGTATGACAATGTTGACCACATTGCTGTTTTATTGACAACTCATTGTTCTAAACATTGATTTGTCAACAAGTCTCAATAACTGATAGTACTCATAGTAAGTCATCTGCGCGTAACTAATTGATGAGTAATTCCTATGAATATCAATCAATGGAATTACTTATGATTAATAATATTGTAATCCTATAACGACTCGCGTCGCGGCGCCTCCTACTGCGAGCAAGTAATGCTCGTGAAGGAGGAGGCGGGACGGGAGAGGCAGCAAGAGGGATGAAGGATCTCAAGTCAAGCTGCCCGTTTACAAAGGCAACTCGAGCGTCGAAGGTCGATGAATGACCTCCGCCCCCCATGAGCGCAGGCCAGTGGGTGACGGGTGGAGCTGCCTGTGACCCTGCAGAAGCAGGCTACGGCGGCGGCGCAAGTTGCGCCTCTCTCCGTTTCCGGGGACGAGTTGGAGACCCTGTGGTACCCGCACCCGAAGAGGGCCACATCGGGAGAGATGGCCCTGAGTCAGCCGGAGTGCGATGGATATGCCTGTCAAGCTCACATTCGGAAACAAACAATGACCCACAGACGCCGTGCGTTTCAGTCGGTTCGAGTCCGATATATCCTCTCCCACCAGCTCCGGCGGTTATCCGTGGGGATTTTTAGCACGAAAAAAAAAACGGCACGCGTCATATATTTTATGGTAATCACAGTAGACATCGTAGCCTGCCGTATGTCCTAACTTAATGTATTAAAAATTCATTTGGCCTCAGCCTAGTGATAGATAAAGGGAGATTTCACGTATTGTATCACAATAGATGTTCAAACAAAACAACTAGCCCATCGCAGTCCACTGTTGGACTAGGCCTCTCCCAATGTTGGGAGGCTTTGGCCTACTGTTTCCACGCTGGCCAGACGGGTTGGTAGGTACAGGGTTTTATTTCAAGTTTTCCTTCTCTCGCAGTGATATCGTCAGCGTATTTTTCCGTTGGTTGCCTCTTACGATACCCTTCGGTTGAGATGGGGTGGTGATACTTGTATTCTTTCTTTGTCAGCACATGGTTTTCAGCGGTGGTCATTTTTGAAATGTGCGGATATAGCCTCAGCCCTTAGTGGCCCTTACCCTCACCAAGTGAACACTGTGCTTCCCACGGCGGCCATCTTAAAACCGTAGACCCTGATTAACTGGGGCGCGAAGGATATGATCTAGGTAAGGTCTTACAATCGGGCATCTGAAGACCCAAGAGGGTGGCGTGTGATTTAAGTCGGTTCAAGTCTGGTATAACAGACCACGTCGGAAAGCAGGGAATATTTGAGGGGATCTCTGCACTAAATAAACGTTAAACGTAACGGTGTTACTTCACAACTTTTTTATATACCTTAGGTGGCAGACGCACACACGGCCCACCTGATGGAAAGTGGTTACCGTGACCGATGAACGTGAGTAACACCAGGGGAGTCACACCCGTGCTTCCTACCCTGTCAGAACGGAGAGTTTCTGTGCCGTCATTGCAGAAGAAACAATCAGGACAAGCCTTTGGTCTCCCCACTGATAGCACAAAAACTTTCCCGTGAGCTCTGGCTACCCTACTCACCGCCAGGAATACAACACGAGGTTATTAAAGCTGTGGTATTCTCTAGGGTGGAGGTACTTCCCCACTTGGACGGATCAAATAAGACAGAAATACAGACGTGTCCTGTAACATCTGCCTGCGGTATGGTCACCGGAGGTTTGGTTAGGTCAAGCAAGGTTGACTCAGATGACTCTTCCATAAAAGCAAAGAAGGGGCGAATGGACCTGGTTCCGAGGTGAACGCCTGGGATGCGATTAGGTATAAAAGATGATGATAATATTTACCCTCTACGTGGTAAAATGGTAAAAACGAAATAGAACACGAATTCGTTTTTATGTCATTTGAAAACTATAAAAATATTTATTGCTATTTCATTTTAACACTCGCAATATACACGAAAGGTCGCCATTATTGCAAAAAAGAGACAGTGATAAACAAAGTCATAATTTATGGAGGTATTCGATTTTATAAGAACCGCAGTACCTGCAGGTATCAACTTGGCATTATTTATTATTAAAAAAAACAAGCTTTTATTAAAAAAACCCCAGTGGTACTAAAATAAAAATAGTTTTATGCACGGGTTGTCCTGATTTGAAAATAGTATAAATATTTAGTTTGCTTTACGGGGGCGACTTCTTTTTATACCACTTAGGTGGCAGACAAACACACGGCCCACCTGATGGGAAGTGGTTACCATGAGCTATGGACGTACCAGGGGCGTTACACTCGCGCTGCCAAACCTAAGCAACTGTCGTCTGATCTGCCAACAACGGAAGAAAATCCTATGACAAAACCTCTTCGGTTAATCAGCAGGCTTCGGTTTCTGCTTGCAGATGAGGTTAGCTTGGACCCCACACATATTCTATAGGCACTACTATAGGTAACAATGTCTCATTAAAATGTCTGAGATGTTATTAAAAGGACCTATGCAGGCAGAAATTCTTATCTGAGGGACCACACAGAATAATGCAAATCGTAAAGTTTCACGAGCTGGTACCATTAAGAGAAATTTGATCTGTAGCATGTAGGTTTATATTTAAAATACGTTTATACTCTCAACTCGATAGATCTCTATAGCTAAACTGTAAAGTGCGACCGCCTGTCATCTGGCAGAAGCTGGCCGCGGCGGCGAACGCCTCGCGCCACTCCCCGTTTTCGGGGACGAATTGCAGACTCTATAGTCACCACCACACCCGAGGAGAGGGTCAGATCGTGAGAGATGGCCCGGGGCTGGCCGGGGTGCGAGGGATATACCTGTCAACCTCACCTTCGGCAACCAATGTGACCCACAGACGGCGTGCGTTTTAGTCGGTTCGAATCCGACATAACATCTTCCACCGGCTCCGGTGGGGGGGGTACCCGTGGGGATTTAGTGCACGTAAAAAAAATCTGTAAAGTGCGAGAAGGGGATGTTGTGGGGAAGTTGTTTTCGACATAGAAAGATCACAAGTGTATTATGTTGGTTGTAACAGCCATTGGCTTTTTGTAATATCAGCTGGGTTAGTTTTCTTTAAAATTATACTAATAAAAGAAAAAAAATCAATCAAGATGAAGGTTTTTCCAGATAGATCTTTTTAAAGAAGGTCTACCTATCTATTCGTTCTAATCTTTAACACCCCCTTTCTACTGTAGGTAGGTACGAGTATAGTAATTCATCATTTATGGGAAAGAGAGCTACAACACGTGACTAGAGCCAGAAGTTGAACTTTCAACTGTAACGTCTGAGGCCGCGGATTCTATTCCAGCAGTGTTAATATTTATATGGGGTAGGTTGAGTTTCTAATTTCTATGTATAGTACGCTAATTATTAATATTCATAAAAAAAAGACACCATATTACAAGTTATGATTAGCATGGGTCTAAGTGGCTTCTTATCATATATTTTTTTTAATAAGTGAAACTCACCGAAGCAGGTTTGGTATAATCTGAAGATATATTCCTAGAGCCATTGATAGATCCATATCCTGTTGAAGACGGTGAGTTTAGACTGCCACCTGGAGAGCTCAGGCGGCCAGGTGAACTTCCCCTGCCGAGGGGTGAGCTGGTCCGGCCAGGGGACGCCGTGCGCCCGCCAGGGGAACTTCTGCCACCCGGGCTGCTGACACGGGCGCCAGGGTTGATGGAGTTCTGGAGATCGGCGAGCAGCGCATCTGGAATCAAGTGAATTTGACTATAAATAAAGGACAGTTATTTAATAAAGGGATACATCCTGTCTGGGGAATGAACTGAGTTGCTATAATGTCAATTAATTCATTATAATTCATGAACCTGAATATACTTTACGGTAGGTCGATGAACGACCTCCGCCGCCCATGAGCGCAGGCCAGGTGGAGCCGCCTGTCACCCTGGCAGAAGCAGGCGCGCCTCCTCGTTTCCGGGGACGAGTTGGGGACTCCGTAGTCCCCACACACGAAAAGAGAGCCAGATCGTAAGACATAACCTCTTCCACCGGCTCCGGTGGTGAGGTATCCGTGGGGATTTTGCGCACGTAAATAAAAAAAGAAAATACTTTACGGTCCCACCAAGACCTTCAGAGTCAAACCAATTTCAATGCCTGATAGACGAGGCTTTCTGAGTTTGGGAGGTCAGGCGACTATCGCTCCTGTAAAAGTTATACAAGCCAAACCAAAAGGAGGATAAGGATCCTGAGCTACGAGAAAGCCTCTAATGTAAACAACAGTAAGATAAGATGAGTGAGAGTGATAGACTATTAAACTGTATAAACTGATACATCCAGCTTCCATTATTTGAAGATGGTACGTTGGATCCGTGGTTTATTACTATAAAACTAATGGCTCATCAGTATGAATGGGTAATGTGAGACGGAACCAATGGTTAATCAGTATAAATGTGTAATGTGAGACGGAACTTACGTCTTATCTATTTAGTAATCTGGACGGAACTAAAAGGTCGTGTTGTAGATATGATTCTTCAGTAGTGTTATATTGGAATCTTGACGACTGTATGGGTATTAATTCGTAGAAAAAAACATTAGAGTATTTGACCGACTTGTCAAATAAGTTACTTTTTACTAAACGTCAAAACGGAAAGTTATAAGATAATTTGTATGAAATAATATATTGTGACGTCATGTGACCATTGTAGGTTAGGTGGATGATAAACTATAAATAAAAACAATAAAATAAGAGCCAGAGCTCACTGGAGAATTTGTGCTGTCAGTGGGAAGACTAAAGGCTTGTCCTGCTTTGTTTTCTAATGACGGCACAGAAACTCTGTACTTACAGGGTTGGCAGCGCGACTGTGACTCCTCTGGTGTTACAGACGTCCATAGGTCACGGTAACCACTTTCCATCAGGTGGGCCGTGTGCTTGTCTGCCAACTATGTGGTATAAAAAAAATTAAAAAAAAGAACCGATGCAACTTTTGCCACTCTTTTTCAATTCTTGATTTAATAATCAGAACATAAACATAACTTAAAGTCACGCCCTTATCCCTAAGCTACCTATTGGTGCTAGCACCCACATTTCGCCAGTTTATGTTTAGGTCCCAATGTAATAGGTGGTGAGTCTATTGCCATTAACCGGGCACTTATAAGCCTGCGATAAATACACACATAACTTCGAAAAGCATCGAAAAGTCATTGGTGTGTTCCATGGTAAAACCTGGGATCGAATTTGAGACCTCGACTCAGCAGTCCATTACCCATACCACTAGGCTACCGCGGTTATTCGATTTAATAAGCTCAGTTAAATAATTAATTTTAACTATAGGAATATACCCAATTGCGAGACTAGGTAATTGTCTGATGTGCTGTAGACGAGGACCACCACATATTTGCCTGTGAGTGGTGTGGAAGCGACTAAGAGATCGTCCAACAGAAAACATATAGCTCATAGTAAAGTGCCTGCTTGAAGGCAATAGGCTCTCCCTTTACGTGGGACCGAAAATCATAGTTGGCGAAATGAGGGGAATTGATACAATACCTTCGGGGGTGCTAGTACCTCTGCCTACCCCCTTCGGGGACATAGGCGTGATTTTATGTTATGTATGTTATGCCTTCGGGGATTTACAGGCGTGAGTTGAGTATGAGTATATAAGTTGACTCCATATTACATTGTGCTGTATGAATTTTATTGTATACTTTCGTTGAATCATTTCTGTCGTAATACAGTAATAAACAAACAAAAACGGTAATGTTATTGTCATGTTTATTATTGTTTTCGCTTTTGTGTTTATTTATCAAAATGAATGTAACATTTTTGAAAAATGTATCATTTATTTATTTATTAGGTTTTCAACATTGCATTATACTAACAATTACATGCAATTTAGAAAAAGTGCCACATTATTTATATGGAAGACCACTGCGTGCACAGGAGAATTTCACGAAATTAAACCAAAATTAACAATAACAACAGTAAATTATGAAGGAACAAAATTATGTTATTAAAAATTATGCATAATTTTGTTCATTCTTAACAGAAGAACAAAGTATTGTGTGTAAAAATAACCAACTACAAAATCAAAGTTATGCCCTTTTGAGGGCAGGTATGGCACAAATAACACACTCAAATCAATAAAGCTTTTCATGTTCCGTATATGTATAATGCATACATTCTCGACAAGGGACAGTGTTGTCTTAATTTAGTGCGATAGAAGGTAGCCCTAAAGAGTTTATTTGCATTTGTATGCCTCGGCAAGCATGGCAGTACATGAAGAGATACTCTACTGAGTAGATCCGGGTCTTTCGTAGATCCATTTAGTATTTTTTTTAAAAACAGACATTTTTTTTAAAGAGCTCACTAGAAAATTTGTGCTGTCAGTGGGATGACTAAAGCCTTGTCCTGCTTTGTCCTCTACACTGACGGCACAGAGACTCTGTGCTTACAGGGTCGGCAGCGCGAGTGTGGCTTCTCTGGTGTTACACACGTCCATAGGCCACGGTAACCACTTTCCATCAGGTGGGCCGTGTGCTTGTCTGCCACCTAAGTGGTATAAAAAAAACACTAAATCAGAAATTTTCCTACGCTTGTCTAACGATACCATACTAAAGTGCTTCAATCTTTGATCATCAAACATTGTGACTTACTGATATCATTTCAAAATGTTAGTACATGTATAAATATTATGTTAATGCTCTTTATTCTTATCCTCCACGTATTCTATACGTAATTTCGGTCATTGTGTGCTTTTCCATTCTCTTCTTTCCTGACCATTATAATCTCTATCCCATTGAGTCCATTTTCTCTTCAGTCTTCCTCGCCCTTGTTACCGTCCACTTTCATAATTAATGGCTTTTTAGGACATTACCTATACCTTTATTATAATGAAACATGATTTGCAGTCATTCTGGGAATGTATCTCTACTCTGACTCTGAAAAATCAGGCATTCCAATATGTGCCTGTCATTAGTTCTAAATAAAACATTTAAAACCGAGATTTCTATATTTCTTAGTCAAAGAATCAAAGGATCAATTTCATTTATTCAGTTTAGGCACACAAAGAGCACATATGAACGTCAAAATTATACAATTAGGTATGTCAAGAAATAATATAAAAATAATAAATAATGTAAAAAAAAACCATTGGAAAATGATTCTTTCGCTGGTTCGGTAGGTTAGTTCTACTGAGAAGATACCAGCAAGAAACTCAGCGAACTATATTATAACTAGATCATTTTTCTTTTTTAAATTTGCTTTAGTTTACAATTTATTTTGTGCGAGCAAGCAAGAGTCTTATGTTGACCACGCATTTACATCATTAAGATACTCATAGTTCATTAACAACTGTGACATCACGAATCACAATCTCAAGGTCCGTGCATGATAATAGCAAACAGCAAGTTCGTGTCTAGTCACATTCACATCTAAATAAACGTCGTCTAAATCAACGAGTAAAACTATAATAGACTTAGGTATTTGCATTTTTGAACAATTTTGAATATATTAGAGGAAGTTTGAGAGGAGCACCAATCACGGAAAGGCTACGAGAAAATCGTTTGTCCTGGTTCGGACATGTAATACCTAGGCATGAAAGTAATGTCGTAAGGAAGACACTAACTATGGAAGTGAATGGCTAAAGGGGAGAGGGAGACCTTAAATGAGGTTGAATGGACTGTGTGAAAGATGATATAGTTAAGAAGGGAGTGAATGTTGAGATGACTGCAACTAGAGATTAATGGAAAAGAACACATGTTGCGCCGAACCCAAATAAATTTGGGATACGGGCAAGAGGATGATGATGATGATTGCATTTTTTGAACAATCTTGGTTGTTTATTATCTGCCCAATCAGACTTATCAATCGATCAATCAATTAGCCTCCAGTCCACTGCTGGACCTAGAAATACATTTGTGGCGTTGAACCTTTTTCGACGCACCTTCGTAAATAAACAAGAAAAGTTTTTATTTTCAATATTTTTAAGTGTAGAATATTGTAAACATTGACAGAGCTGATGTGACCCATTTGTCATTTTAGTGCAGTTCTGATACAAATGTCTCGCGAAAATCGTCGCACACAATTGTAAATAAATCTTCATCAGTTAATACCAGCGTCGTTTGATTATTACTAGGATAGCACCAATATAGTCTAAATTGGTGACCATGATCGAAAAAGGCTCAACACTACACATTTATTTACTGGGGTGTTGTCGGGACCTGATTGACAGGCGAGGCTCTGGTGCAGGCTTACATTTAGAGATTGGTGTTCTCTCGAAAAAGTCGAGTTATTAATTAAAAACTAACAGCGGACTTCAGAACCCAGGCACCAAAGTGCAAATTATGAATGACGCTGGGAGATGATATATTAATTTACTACGTAATCAGTAATGACATGACCTTAGATTCAAATCAACATATAACGAGTTTAAATGATTCTTGACATTTTATGCAATGAGGCTATCAGAAACATAATTACAATACCGCGATGACTTTTCAAGATCAAAACAATTTTCTCGTAGTAAATTTAGATCTCGATAGAACTATAACCAGACATTCGAGTGCGGTCGTTTTATGAATATATTTATTTTTCTATTTATTGCCAGGAAACCTATAAAATTGCTTTTATGAAATAGTTAAGGCGTACTAATGATTTCGTGTTTTCCCAAGTTTTTATTCTGTAGACACGAGGACGTATTTTTGATATACTTATCGCAAAGGAGCTTTGGCCAAGATCGTAAGGTGAAGGAGAAAAAACTGGAAAGCGGAGTCCAGGCTACGGGTAGATGAGAGCTTTGAATGCGACTGGGATTCAACGCTGATTTAATATTTTTTAGGAGGTAGGAAACGACGGCGTATAATGGAGCAGTCCGACTGGGAAAGTACCTCCACCCTACAGAAAACCACGGCTATAATAACTTCGTGTTGTGTTACCGACGGTGAGTAGGGTAGCCAGAGCTCATTGGAGAGTTTTTGTGCTGTCAGTGGGAAGACTAAAGGCTTGTCCTGATTTTGTGTTTTGCACTGACGGCACAGAAAATCTCTGTTCTTAGAGGGTAGGCAGCACGGGTGTGACTACCCTGGTGTTGCCACACGTTCATAGGTCACGGTAGCTACTTTACAGGAGGGCCGTGTGCTTGTCTGCCACCTAAGTTGTATAAAAAAAAATGATGTTGATGATCAAAAGGGACTTTAGGGTAACCAGAAAACCTCACTACTGTACGTAGTAGTATTACTTTCGAGAGATGTTACTACTTCTAAGTAATGTTTTGCAGAGGCAGGAGTTCATGTTTCTAACAAAAATATTAATAGAATTCTAATTGAATTGGATTGAAACAACACAGGTTTTTGTATACGTCAATGTACATCATTATTTGAGAAGTATACTATAACGGTATAATAAACATATATACGCGTGTAATTTAGCGTAGGTAAATCAGAACCCATTGAGGAAATCAAAAGTAACAATAATATCCTTATTGTTATTATAACAATAAATAGATAATTAGATATCTTTCATAATGTACATAGTCGTATTTATGTATTGCAATAATTACACAACTAACATGGTGTTATTACATTTGTATCAGCAGAACAGACTGTTAATTGGATGGTATTAATGTTAACCACATGATCGCTTGCTGTGTACCATGGGTACCTAGTTTATGTCATTGTTACATTGAAATAAAAGAGTTGATGAATTTTATTACTTATTTGTGTAGGAATAGCGTGCATTTTTGAAATGACATCTATATGATAGCTACAAAAAGTTTCATATGGTTGGTGGTCAGGGTTTTTGTTCTATAATACAGTCAGTTTAGTAGTCAAGGCATGATAGGCATACATAAAATATTTATAACGACATTCATGGCAATAGGTGTAAGACAATGATCGAAGTCCACACAGCTATTTATACGGATTAAATAGCATCTCCTCTCTACAATTCACAGATTTAACGTAGGCTTTACTACGGGCAGTTTGGTGATACAGGCCAAAAAACTGATGGCAGACATATGTAGGTCGAAAAATGAAGGAGAAAACCGGTGATCCTCGCTCCGGCTCGTACCTGGTGCAAAGGCTAGTACGATCCAGCGCGGAAATGCGAGCAAGTGTCCTGGGCTCCTTCGCATCAGATACGAATCGGGGCGAAGTATATGGTTAACAAAAGATTTGACTACGGCAATTGTATTTTTTTAATAATGTAAATACTATAAGATGAATGTTATGATTGAAAATTAGTTTTACTTTACCCAAGTTCGTTATTTAAATAGAGATCGGTTTTAGACAATAGTTCGTGTTTGCAAGTACGAGTAGGTCATGATACAATACGCATGTTGATTTGCTACATTTCACCATTTTATATTGCTCCGCGTTTAACGGATGCTAGACAATGTTATATCCTCATTAAGTCTACACAAGCCTCTGTTAACAATCCATAATTTTGTATTCTTTCAGCGAATGAAAACTGTAAATATTGCTCTATTTTAGTAGTCGTAAATAGATCTTTAAATTATTTATTAAATCATTTTCAATTAGCTAGAAGGTTATAAAAATTAGTTTGGAATGCCACAAGGTCTGAATATAGGACCCGTCGCGTCAAAATTAAAAAAAAAATATGAATGTCATGTTAACGTAAGCCAGTTAGTCGTCTAATAATAAGTCAGATGGCAGTCGCTTCACGGAAAATATCGGAGTTCGATCACTTCATACTTAGCCAAAAAACCGACTCTGGGTTGGAAAAAGACTCTTGAGAAGGAGGAGTCGTTTAAAAATAAACATTAGTGATTAGTTTAGTTCGACTAAATTTAACCACACAACAATGAACCTGACGAAATAGCATCTCTGCATTGTTTAATTCTGTCTATCATCAATCATCAAGTACCGTAATGGTTATCGCTTATAATGGACAGGTGACGAGTTCAAACCCCACCTTTATGTCAATGTTAGGTAATTTGGGGAGATTAAGGAGTGATATGTGGTCTGACTGTTTGATACCGAAAGTAAAATGTATAATATATATCCTTGTTTCAACTGTTTGCTTTCATTGTTGATAAGGTTTATTTATATTTGGCTATAAGTACTGCCTTTGATTAGGCACATCGGAAAGAAAATCGAGAGTATGTACGGATAAGAGAATAGTAGACGTAAAAGTCAAGATAAGTCAAATCGAGAGACAGAATAGACGAGTAGACTCTGGTCTTCGAAGTGGAACCTTTGGATACAAACGGAATTAACGTAGTAACTAAGACTTGCTTCTGTGTTTCCTATAGTATATCAGACTGTATAACGGTTAGATAGCTTTACAGAGTAGTTAAAATAGTCAATCAATCATTTAACCCTATCGAAGTCCACTGTTGGACCTAGGTCTCTCCCAATATTGAAAGTTAAAATAGTAGTGTTTATAAATATAATTACTTGAAACATATATTCGCTGTAATTGAGAATAAAATTGAAGCTAAGCCGACCAGAACTGAACTCTATCTATCACTTCTTATCGATATGACAAATTAAAGGTAATGTAACTAAGTTTTGTAATTTTTATAAATGATACGCTCGAGCGCAACAAAAGCTGGAAATCTTCACAATATTTAATATAATATATATAATAATATATAATATATATAATAGGTAACTTCTCTCTTTATAGAATTAATTCAAAATCCATAAAACGGAACGTGATTGAAGATGTTTTGAATAATTAAAAAATTAGCACATCTCTCTGCGCCAGCGCACCCAACCAATACAGTACAAGACTCGTTTGTCAGAAACTAGTTTGCTTTTCGGAGTTCAACGCCTCCTTAAGCCTTTTAAAAAGAATACTCTACATCAAATGTCTCTTACCGAAGCCACAAATTACTGTAGTACTCCCTAACTCCTTATCGGTCACTTGCGCAAATTGCTTACCATAGATAAGGAGCCCTCACAACATCTTATAGTAAAGCCTTTATGCCGAGGCCAGATAAAAAATAAAAATATGAATGCCTCCGATAATCGACATTATGAATCGGTTTTCTGCGGTTCAATTAATGGTTTACATTAAATCACGCGTTTGTCAAGACAAATAAATGATTCAGAATGAACACAGTTAAACAAATATACCACAAGAAACAATACTAAAGCTGGTTAAAGCAAAGGTTATATTAAATAATAGAAAATACAAGTAATACCTAATCCGTTACAAACTTGATACACTTCAGCATAATGACATTCGACAGGTGACGGAATCTTGCGAGGCTTCATGATCCTCCCATAAATATCATCGTTCACTTTATAATGAGACATTTTGGAAATTTTAAATTAAAACCTTTTCAGTATCACTTAAACACCTTTTTGTTCAAAAGAAACTGGCCGGCAAAATCGCGAGAAACGCCATAAAATAACAAAAAAAAAAGTTTCCGCCTCAAGGGCAGAGAGGAAGGGATTCTAAATTTAAATATAATATCTCCTTTGCCCTCGTGCGTGCAAGCGCGGGCGACTCTCTTATGGACTAATGCGGTACTGATTCACCTCGGTAAGCGCACACTGCAAAAATCGCTCACAGTCAGAGCCTAACACAATGTTCATGTAAATATTTGTGATTTTAATCGTCTGTTTGTTTGTGCTGGTCTTCACTAGTGCCGAAATATGAGGCCACGAATTAGTATTTTGGTCTTGTCAGTTGCGCATTAGCATAAAGTAGGGTAAATCCGTTATTGAATATATTTGTACAACATAGACTAGTCTAGGTTTACTAACAGAATCCAGCGCTGAATGTGCTTGAGGGTGATTTTACATTAACAAACTCGCTGACGCTGTCTTGATAATAGTTATGAGGCGTCTTGCGATGACGCTTGCACCATGGAATTTAACGGCTTCGAAAGAGAAAGATAAATTCTGTTTCTATGTTGTTAATATTGAAATGTGGACCATAATATTTATTTCGACTTCTTCCTTCCTTATCCTGATACGATTCAAATAACTTATTCAAGTGTTTATTTGTTTTCCTTCCTACAAAATGCTATACATTTCATTTGTCGATTTTTTTATTTAATTAATATTCGCAGATGGTATTTCCGCATGAAAAATAGGTATTGTTTTTCAGAATGTTGTACAAAAAAGCGCTGTAGTTCATACCGGGTATTACATAGAGCTAATCTCGTATAAAAACTTGACTTGACCTGACTGAAACTTTTAAAATTCAATAAGTTATGGTCAAAGAATTCGACTTTCTACGCCAGATCTAACGTCATTGTATCAAGGCCGAAATTATTTGTGCATTTGTTTAACATACATCGTGATAGTATGAATTTTGATTGTGGTTACTTTATATCTGGCATACAGCTTGTTGTATTAACTACTTTAACCATTTTTAACGAGCTCCTTCATTAAAAGCATAGTTATTTTTTTTTTGTTTTTTTTTTCGAGGAAAGCTACCGACAGTCGCGATCATAAGATAAGTGCATTGCCTTTGGACTGCAAGGAGTACCTAAAAACAATCCTAGTCACTTGGATTCAGGTCAAGTCGAACTCACTTATGAATCGGCGCACCTGCTATAAGACGGAAGAGGCTCTTGCACAGGCTTTCCTCTCAAGGTTAGTAGGTCAGACAGCAGTTGCTGACAGAAAGACAACATACTAATCAAAAATAAAGAGGACCTCGGGCTCCCAAGTGTAAATTTTAAAAGGAACGGAAACCGCTATGAGAATTATGAATATATTTGTTACCTGTTGAAAAGTTAATAGCAATCATTTCAACTGCGAGTTCCAATTAATAATTATTAATCATTTTTATACTAGGCACTAGATAGCAATAACAAGACCCAATTGAACTGTTATGTGCACGGTACACAGGCATGCATGATCAAAGAAGTAACTATATAGCTATATGAGGTTTTTTAATAAACATTAGAAGAATAGATGGTTGGTATGGTTGTTATTTATAGGTTGGAAGTCAGAAGGGAAGTGGCTACTACCACGTATCTATTTAAACTTATTCGCGGCATAACACGCAACCCAGGGTTACTGGAGACAATAGGGTGGTGTGTTCCGAATGTGTACGTAGGAAGACGGCGCCGAACGCCGATGATGTTTGTGCCGCCTGCTGGAACTCGCGCCGCTGACGAGCGCGCTGTATGCGCTCAATACGGTGTCTCAGCGAGTCGATATAATATACGTGTAATCTGAATGAATTCACAAGGGCAGCTAATTCTTATTTATCGGAAAAGTAGTGTAGCATGGAGGTAGGACACGGCGGTATTTCCGCCCAATTGAGCAGTCCGACTGGGGAAGTACCTCCGCCCTACAGAATACCGCGGTTATAATAACTTCGTGTTGTGTTCCCGGCGGTGAGTAGGGTAGCCAGAGCTCACTGGAGAGTTTTTGTGCTATCAGTGGGATGACCAAAGGCTTGTCCTGCTTTGTCCTCTACACTGACGGCACAAAATCTCTGTTCTTACAGGGTTGGCAGCACGGATGTGACTCCACTTGTGTTACACACGTTCATAGGTCATGGTAACCACTTTCCATCAGGTGGGCCGTGTGCTTGTCTGCCACCTAAGTTGTATAAAAAAAAAGTCGGTGTGTGGTTGTTAAATAAAAATAAATAAATAAATAAAAGATTCCTACAGGTCCATAGGGTATGGTAACCACTTTCCATTAGCTTCTAGGCCGTATGCTAATCTGCTACCTGAGTGATATAAACAGATGCATTTGTATGGTTTGTGCGTTTGTGTTAGAAGTTATCATTTTCTTTTTTCTGGTATTCTAAGGTATCAAGTGTGCCCACGCTCAAGAGACCTGTCTTGCAACCGTTAACCATACTATAAGGTAAACCTTCTGTTTGCCTACTCTATGTTCTTACTATTTTACAATGCTTAGCATGGTAACAAAAACTAAGAAGGCCGATGATATTTAAAATTATGTGTGTTGTGTGTAATGTTATGTGTAACAGTGTAACACATACCTATGTTACAATTACAATATAATCTCGGGTCCTTTAAGTGGGGCGAGAAAAGGCATCTAATGAGGCCGTCAAGCTGAGGGCCACCATTGTAACATTAATTAAGAAAATAAATAGGTAAACAGCATTAATTAAAGTACATAATATCAATATTAAAACATAAATACACGAAATAGATTCGTGATTGTCCTATTATATATTATAACGCCATACTGTAATTCTGTATTGCACTCAACTAAAAATAACGCCTAGAATTCGAAGTATACAATTATGAACTCTGAAGTATTGCTGCCACTTTATCTGCAGGCGCTGCATCAAAGTTAAGTGAAACTAAAATTATGGTACAGTACAAGTATGGTACTATACTTGGTACAATAATTTAATTGGACCGTGCCTAATTGTACAGCGCCTAAGATACGAATAAAAAGTAATTCAAAAGATATCCGACCTGGCAAATTTCAGCAATTCCAGGATTCTAGTCAATAAGAGCGCTGTTTATAGAACTAGAATGGGGAAAATTTGACAACTTATTTATTTATTTGAACAAGCAGATAGCACAGCATTGAGTATAAATGGAATTTTGTGTTCCGTAGATATAACAGAGGATTTAATAAAGGATAAAAATATCCGAATTGAAAACCACCTCTTCTTTAGAAGTTGGTTAAAAAATTTAATAAAACTCTGATATTATCGTTTTAGCATCCAATGCTTACGTAAACATTGGTACCTATTTGCATATTTCTTTCATGTTTTTTATAGGGTTATGTATGGGTAATGCGACAGTACAAAAACTCTCCAGTGAGCTCTGGCTAACCCACTCACCGCCGGCAACACGAGGTTATTATGGCCGCGGTATTCTGTAGGGCTGAGGTACTTCCCCAGTCGAATTGCTCAATTGTCCTACCTCCTCGTGACACCTATGCTTACATCAGAGAGGAGTCTCCACCTCTCTGATGTAAGCATCAGACAGGTATTAGTTTGCTTTTGAATCTATCTTTTATTAAAACGAAGTAGATAAGGTATGTTATCACAATAGTATCGCTACTGTCGAGATAGAGCTTTGCTTACTTTTTGTGGTGGCTTTAACATTATCCCACTAAGCAGCCCCACTGATGAGGCTAAACTGAATGTTAAAAAAACCGACGGCACAGAAACTATCCGCTTTTGCAGGGTCGGTAGCTCAGGTGTGACTCTTCTGGCGTTGCACACGTTCATAGGTCGCGGTAACCACTTTCCATTAGGTGGGCGATATCTGCCACCTAAGGTATATAAAAAAGACGCGGGTATTTATGCTAGAAACATATAAATAACTTCAGTAACAGATAGGACAGTACAGTTGTAAATCTTGCTCTCCGGATAGATGATTTTGCGGTCTGGACCGCAGTGTGCAAGGTTATCTGACAGCTGACACCTCGCCTTGGGCAACTGATACCAACACTTTCGATTGTTCTCCAATCTCCATTGCGACCGAGAACGATTTTGCTCGAAATAAATTATTCTGTTTAAAGTGATATAAAATCATTAGGTCAATATTTTAATGACTTGGAGACACATAAGGTACCTAGTAATCAGTTTTATAAGAGAAAAAATATCGATTATATAGTTAAACTTACTCATGCCTGACTATTTCTGAACGGGATGAGCAGAGGTAAAAGATATACTATAAAGATACTTTTTAGTTTAGTAGATATATTTTGTCTCAGTAATGTTTATTGAAGTAATAATACTTTTTAACGGATTCCCGGGTAGTAGAATTTGGTCCACCCCATCACTTCCCATGCGGTGTCGTACAAGGCGACTAAGGGATAGGGCTGTTTAACATCAGACAGATATATACAGCCCAGACTCAGCCTCAAATGCATGCCTTGAATCAACAATAGTGCCCGGAATACGGTAATAGACTGACACTCTATTACGTGGGACTGAATTCAATGAATGATGAAATGTGGGTGGTAATTCACCTCTGCCTAACCCTCCGGGGATAAAGGCGTGGTGTGTTTAACGGATTCTATCGCGATTTATTTGGTTATTTACTAGTTATTATTTCAATGAGTGATATTTGCGTGAACTTTAGAAAATACATACATACAATCACGCCTTTATCCCTGGAGGGTTAGGCAGAGGTGAATTAACACCCACATTTCATCAATAATTGTATTCGGTCCCACGTAATAGGGGGTGAGCCTATTGCCGTATTACGGGCACTATTGTTGACTCGAGCCATTGCATCTGAGGCTGAGTCTGGACTTTATATATCTATCTGAAGTTAAAGAGCCCTATACTTTAGTCGTCTTGTACGACACCGCATGGGAAGAGATGGGGTGGCCCTTATTCTACTCTGCCAGAAAACACGCGGCAACTTTAGAAAATATCAGTAATATTTAATTGGTCTTAGTTATTTGAGAGCTTATGCCGATCTTAAATCATGACGTGTACATGATAGAATTTATAAAGAGTTAATATGATTCACCTGAATATCCATTATGGTAATCCAGGGTTACCATATTATTAACTCTTCTAATATCAGGTATTATCTTTGGCAATCAGCCATTGCGTAGAAACGCGACGTGAGCGACTCTTGACATCTCAAGCTCTGTGTCGTGGCGGTAAGTAGAGTAATGGTACATAGCCGCGTCGGACGATACGAGTTCGACTCCCGCTCACTGCAATTATTTGTATGTATGAATATGTATTTTATTTGTGCATTTTGCATTGAGTTGGGATCGAACTCATGGTGTAATCTTTGGTAACTTTAAAGCACATCGTAACATTCGTAAACAAAATAACTGATTAGATAATTAAAATTTTCGTTTATAATTTAAGCAACCGCGGTAGCCTATGACTTTTTGATGGTTTTCGAAGTTATGTGTAAATTAATTGCAGGTTTATAAGTGCCCGGTCAATGACAATAGGCTCGCCACCCATTACATTGGGACCTAAACATAAACTGGCGAAATGTGGGTGCTGACACCTCTGCCTACCCCTTCGGGGATATAGGCGTGAGTTTATGTTATGTTATGTAATTTGAGATACTCTATGCTATTAACTACAGCAGACCAAATCGTTCTAAAATAGCCATTATTACTGTCCTGAAATATTTGGGATAGTTAAAGTTTATTTATTCATTCATTTATTTACATAATATAGTCATAATAAGTTAGTCGCTAAAAATAAAATAAGTACAATGTATTATCACCAGTAATGGCATGCAAATATTACATTATTTTATTCGTCTTTTGCGATAATGTTTACACAATTCAAATCAAATATAATAATAAAGCATCTGAAATTCATCGGCAAAAATATAGATAAATTCGATATTTAATTAATCCAAAAGAAGTTACTAGTAATAAATATAATCAATTGTCAACAAAAGTCAAGTTCTAAATTAAAATGTCAAAAGAACAAGAAACAGGAAAACTACTTATTCATTTTTTAGAGACTTGTCATTGAGAAATTCCACTACTACGAGCATTTCTTGTAGGCTCTTTTTGTATATTTACATTAACGTAAATAAGAAGTGCAGAAAGCTAAAAGTTATAATGCATTACATTACTACCCACTCGTAACATAAACAATTCAGGTTATCTGAAGGTGTTAACGGAAGTACTGGTAAGTAATTTAAGTAAAAAAAACAGTAATTGCGTTCATTCTGCCAATGTCAAACACATCATTACGTATTTGTATACGTTCCTAGTCGACGTAATAGAAAAAAATAAAAAAAATATGTGCTAATAGAGTTATTACAGTTTTTAACAAAATAACCTTGTCAACATTCACACTTAAAAATTTATAAAATTATTTCAAATTAACTAAAAACAGTTAAACACTAATACATGTTTTGAAGAGTAAAAACAAAATCGATTGGTTTCCGGCAGAGTAGAATTAGGGCCACCCCATCTCTTCTCATGCGGTTTTGTACAAGGCGACTAAAGGATAGGGCTGTTTAACATCAGGCAGATATATACAGTCCAGACTCAGCATGCCTCGAATCAACAATAGTGCCCGGAATACGGCAATATGCTCACCCCCTATTACGTGGGACCGAATACAATTATTGGTGAAATGTGAGTGTTAATTCACCTCTGCCTACCCCTCCAGGGATAAAGTCGTGATTATATGTATATATGTATGTAAAAAAATCTGTGGGATGATGTGAATGAGTGAATGAAACCACAGCAGGGAATGCTGTGATTTTCGCAAGCGACTACAATATGGGATTATAATAATAATATAATAATATTTTTTATTCAGAATAAGATTTTACATTTGATTACATTTAAATTTCCAAATATATGGCTTAATTAAGATGGTGAAGTAGTGTTCTCCTAGCTAGGTTGCAGAGCAACCTGTGATAAGGATGAACAGTGCATACAACCATGGGGTTTTTTCAGGGATTCTTCAAGTATGGCATTAGACGGGTGACGAATAAAGAATACAAGTATTATCAACCCATCTCATCCGAAGGGTATCTTAACGCAAACATACGCAGACGATATCACTGCGAGAGAAAGAACACTTGAAATAAAACTTTGTACCAACCCGTCTGGTCAGGATGGAAACAGTAGACCAAGGCCTCCCAACATTGGGAGTGGCCTACGTCCAGCAGTGGGCTACGATAGGCAGCTTTATTAGGACGCCCGTGCATGGTATGGCACACATCCATAGGCCATGGTAACAACTTCCCATTAGGTGGACCGTGTGTTTGTCTGCCATCTAACTGGTATTAAAAATACCTTCACTGTACGGTAACCTTAACTGCAGACTGTACGAAGTTCGTGACTAAACTACACCATGAAAATTTAATTTTATACAGCTATGATAAAATCGTTTTATTTCGTATGACTAATTGACTAGAATTGACAATTTTCAAGCTGTAAGCAGTTTATCAGATGCAACCAGATCCTCGATTCTGCTACTACCACTTAGGTGGCAGACAAGCACACGACCCACCAGATGGAAAGTGGTTACCGTGGCCTATGGACGCGTGCAAAATCAAGGGAGTCACACTCGCGCTGCCAACCCTGTAAGCACAGAGAGTTTCTGTGCCGTCAGTGTAAAAGACGAAGCAGGACAAGGTTTTGGTCTTCCCACTGATAGCACAAAAACTCTCTAGTGAGTTCTGGCTACCCTACTCACCGACGGGAACACAACACAAGGTTTTTTTTTTAATACCACTTCGGTGGCAGACAAGCACACGGCCCACATGATGGAAAGTGGTTACCGTGGCCTATGGACTTGTGTAACACCAGAGGAGCCACACTCGCGCTGCCGACCCTGTAAGCACAGACTTTCTGTTTCGTCAGTGCAGAAGATAAAGCAGGACAAGCCTTTAAGTATTCCACTGACAGCACAAATTCTCCAGTGAGCTCTGGCTACCCTACTCACCGCCGGGATCACTGTCACTACAGACACTGCTAAAAACCCCATTAAATTTTACAACTTTAAGGCTATGCGATTAAACGCCAAACTTAAACGTCTTTTTACAGAGTGAATGATGTGTAATGAAACTATCTTCATTTAATTTTGAAGTTTGTGTTAGTATAGAAATAAAGTTTAAAATTGTATACCATATTTGCAGTGTATGTGGTATGATTGTGGTTTTGCGTGTGTTCTGATCGGATCACGAAAGAGATCAGAAAATAACTCTATAAAAAAGGTGTTAATACCCTTGTCCCTTGTCCCCTTATCCCTTGTCGTTGCATTCAATGCTATGGTGTAATACCCTCAACTTCTTTCCTCAATGCTGATAGATAGACTAATGGTGAGATCTGTATCAAAATAATCGGGATATTTACCTTGTTGCATTGTTTTGAGTTACCATATAGTACCTATAGGAACAATTTGTAATAAAGCACCTTCCAGCATCCTTCGTTGGAAAGTAAATCAATCGATAGACCTCACTAATCGCATCCACATATCCAACCATGTAAAGTCTGAAAATTATCTAAAGCTGGCTAGTAGCTAAGTAACTTCTCTAATAGTAAATATAGTAATAAATAAAAATCTATGAATAGTTAACTTGTTTAAAAGAGGCGGCGTCGATTTAGTGATTTATCAATAAAAAGCTTTTGCTATATGTTTCACCAGCTTTCTAAGTTCTGCCAAGATATGCCAAATTAGTTCAAACACAATTTATAATAACGTCTATATATATTTATTCAGTTTAGGTACATAAAATATGCTATTATAATATACAATTACTTACAAATTTATATAAAACGTCTATATTAATAGATATGAGTGTTATCATAACGTACGAAAGATAATTACCACATTTAAGTTAAACATCGTGTAATTATTAGAAACAAGATACAGATTCACTTGTAGCTACAGAGATTGATGTATCTTAAAACGAATATTCATCAAGATTTATTCGACACAAATGTGTAAGGAAAGAATAATCTGTCAGTTGTACATCTATAAAAAAAAACCATAGACGTGATTACGCAAGTTTTGTTTATGAAGTCTGAACATCCCGACCGCCCCACTAACACGCAACCAATATAGCACAAGGCCGCACAATAAAAGCGACCTGACTCACTTATATATTAGTCCCAACACCTCAATTGTTCCACTTACCAAGATAAGCACTGAAATCAGTAAAGTATTTTCTCCAGTCCGTGGACTTCAGCTCGGGTGGTATTGAAGGCCCCCTTTCAGCACTATACTTTCGCTCCAAAATCGGAGAGAACGACACTGATTTTGGGGATGCAGATCGCGTGCGTACAGATGCCATCCCTCTAGTCGGTATATAAGGCGGGATAGGTCAAATTCACAGGCAGTCGTGGCTGGACTGCGGCTAAGTGCAGACTGGTTATTTTTGGAGAGATACAGGGTTATCTGCGGCGCGGGCGACGCCGAGTGATACCGCGGTCACACTGTGAGGCTGGCGACAGAGTTGAGCGACTAGCTATTCCCGTCAGGTGGTCATTTCCGTTAGGTGTTTCACAACTCGCGAACTAACTTCATTAACCTCTTTGTAAAAAGCGTGAAGAATAATATTAGATGTGCGTAGGGTGATATAGTAGGTACTAATGTTATGTAAGTGACAAGACGGACAAGTCGGCCGGTAGTTGCACGTGGGCGGGCGGCGCGGCGCCCTACAAATTGTAAACTCACGTGGCCGGCTCTAGTAAACAATTTTCGAAACTATTTCGGCTTGCAATTAAAAATGGAGGCTCGTTTTTCATTATTAGTTTTTAATTGTGGACGCTCGTTATTGAATGGGAACACAACTAACAGGATGTTATTATGTCATTATTAACGTAGATTACATATAATGACATAGGTAGACATCGTGGTAAGCAGGGAACTGGGCCATGAAGATGATTTATGACAATCAGGTCAGGCGGTAAACGTTTACGACTGTTGTTGAATAAATAATAGTGCTGTTATGGCAGATAAACCCTATGACCTTAACACCATATAGGAAAAACAGTCATAACTGGTGGTTTAACATAACATAAACTCACGCCTATATCCCCGAAGGGGTAGGCAGAGGTGCTAGCACCCACATTTCGCCAGTTTATGTTTAGGTCCCAATGTAATAGGTGGCGAGCCTATTGCCATTAACCGGGCACTTATAAACCTGCGATAAATACACACATAACTTCGAAAAGCATCGAAAAGTCATTGGTGTGTGCCATGGTGAAACCTGGAATCGAACCCGAGACCTCGTCTCAGCAGTCCATTACCCAAACCACTAGGTAATTGGAATTATAAAACGTAAAAGGGACAATGTTATTTGAAATGCATAGAAGGTAGTTTATTTACTTTTTACGTGATGCCCTACAATGAACAGTGCAGTAAAATTTTATTATTCTTAAAGTTTCTTTAGTAAAACCTTTTAGCACAAGTCTCTTTAATATCTATGTAGGTAAAGCTTGCGATTTACGCTGATGCATCGTTGTTAGACATTTTAAAATACATTTATCAAGTAGCAACCTAGATACATTAATGTCGAGAAACATTGCCTTTCATGGAATAGGAGAAAGTGTGCATTGAGGAAATAATCAATCAAATTTTAAATGAAAGCAATGATTTAATATATTTAAGTTTGTAACTCTATCTAATTTAATTGCATAGCAAATATGTCGAGATCATGATTGATATTTTTAAGCATTTGAAATGGAATTCTTCATAATAGTTCCACACTCTAGTTTGCAATACTTCCTCAAAGGTGTAATTAAATGTCTGGAACCTATAATTTGACCAACGATTTTTTCAAGCTTACATGTCTCATTAGGGGAGAGTTTAATGTCATCTAATTGGAAGCCATACTCGAACTGTGTTGTTTCTGTGATTTTCCTGATAGCAAAACTTAATAATATTTCCTCCGAATTGAAAATCGATCCAGCATGCTAAATGCCTTAAAAAATAAATAAATATCATAACAGATTTATGTTGTAAGATTAATTTTTCGCCAGTTATGGTTAGAATATTGACAACGCTTTCATTATTACAAATAGAACTATAAATGTTTATTTAGTTATAAAAATATGTACAAATATTATATTGGGTCTTACTTGGGTAAGTACTACTACTAGTAAGGTACTTGGGTCCCTTATTAAAACTAAAAATAAGGGACCCAAGCCTCCTCCTCCTAAGTCGCGTCGGCCGGTACGAGAGACCCCCGTGAGGTCTGTCTAGTTAGTCCTCCATGATGGATCTTACCGCCTCTATCACGGTGTGCCCTGCGCGTGGTTTGCTCAAGTCATAGTTTCCACTCCTCCACCATGTCCCAGTGGAGCAGGGACCTCACGGCCCGAACTTCTCCAGGCTCGGGTTCGTGTCCCCGCTCCCGCGATATATAGTGTTGAAAGGGTTTTTGCCTCCAGATTCCATGGTGGGGTTCTCGCCGCCTCGAAGGAGATCGTACGGTAGGTACCTCTGATGGCCATCGTCCACTGTGGTTGTCCGCTCATGGCCTTCAGGGTCTCCACCCAGATTGGACACCCGTATAGGGCCACCATCTACAGGACCTTATCCGCATGAATAAACAATATTGTACATCATAAAAGGAAATTATACAAATCGTAACTATCGATATAAAATTCATTGTCTTAGAGCGTCGCGTGTGGGTGCGCCCATCCGTGTGGGTGTACCCATAGACGTATCGAAGGTCGCAATACCTTAGATAAACGTAAGTAAATCACACACTCAGATAGTGCGCTTTACGTGTTGATCTTTAGACAAAAGATTTTTTTAGATTGATTTTTGTCCGGGCTTGGTGTTTTTCGACTTTTTTAATATGAATGTGTTAGTCGCTTAAAGCTTAATTGCCTGTCTTCTTATGATGTTACGAACCATTTTTTTATGTTTTACTTGTTAAGCTTTAATGTAACATAACATAACATAAACTCACGCCTATATCCCCGAAGGGGTAGGCAGAGGTGCTAGCACCCACATTTCGCCAGTTTATGTTTAGGTCCCAATGTAACAGGTGGCGAGCCTATAGCCATTAACCGGGCACTTATAAACCTGCGATAAATACACACATAACTTCGAAAAGCCATTGGTGTGTGCCATGGTAAAACCTGGGATCGAACCCGAGACCTCGTCTCAGCAGTCCATTACCCATACCACTAGGCTACCGCGGTTGTTAATCCAAAATGCTTTTCATTTCAAACTGAGCACTGACATATAGGGAAGGCAGTCCCATATGACTTTTAATAAATCTTTTTTTTAAAAAGACTTCGTTGTAATATGTTTCCGAACGCATATTAAGTTTCTTAAAAAGTCATTTGTATCATACTAGATCTTTTTGTTGACAAACAATGATTAGTAATTTTGTTTGCTGAAACAAAAAAAACAACACAAGAGGCACTATTCTAAAGCATTACTTAAAAACAATAGATATAAAAATTAAGACTAACCGCGGTAGCCTAGTAGTATGAGTAATGGACTGCTGAGACGAAGTCTCGGGTTCGATCCCAGGTTGTACCATGGCCCACACCAATGACTTTTCGATGCTTTTCGAAGTTATCTGTGTATTTATCGCAGGTTTATAAGTGTCCGGTTAATAGCAATAGACTCGCCACCTATTACATTGGGACCTAAACATAAACTGGCGAAATGTGGGTGCTAGCACCTCTGCCTACCCCTTCGGAAATAAAGGCGTGAGTTTATGTTATATGTTATAAAAATTAAGACAGTCGTAGACATGACACAAACTCTTTTGGCACACGTATTCAATCAATCAGTTAAACTTATTTGGAAGTCACTTGATGAATGTAGGTTACTACGGCGGTTGTGGGCGCTGGACATCTTATTACGAACTTTACAGCCCATTAATCCCACACGTAATTACTGCGCGAGCGCCTAGCTTTGGAAATTAATTGGACTTCTGTATATGACATATGAAGAAAAAAACTTAAGAATCCGGTAAATTAGATTTTTTTATACCACGTAGGTGGTAGACAAGCTAACGGCCCACCTGATGGAAAGTGGTTACCGTGACCTATGGACGTGTGCAACACCAGAGGCGTCACACACGTGTTACTTACCTGTAAGAACAGAGTTTCTGTGCCGTCAGTGCAGAAGACAAAACAAATCTTTGGTCTTCCCACTAACAGCACAAAAACTGTCCAGTGTGCCCTGGGTTACTCACCGTGGGGAACACAACACGAGGTTATTATGACCGCGGTATTCTGTAGGGCGGTGATACTTCCCCAGTTGGACTGTTCAATTAGGACGGGAACACCGACGAGTCCTACCTCCTTAAAATGTAATAGACGTAAACATAGGGTGAGCAGGGACCTGGAAGACTGGAGAAGGGAGATAATTGTGATAGCCATCGCCCGAGCCGAAGCCAGCACGGCCAAGGGTTTCAAATTTCACCTGGTTCCCAGAAATATGACTGTGAAGCACCATGCTTTTATCCCGAGGAGGTTTCGGCACAGCACATAAAGGGGAGCGTTAACTGGTATTGTTGATAGTGGCCTTGGCAATGCACAAAGTTCGACGTCTAAACTAAAAATAGGTCAAATTCCAACGGACTCCCATGACTAAGTCTTGCAATTACTGGCAATTACAGAAACGGTCTTATTGGATGATAATTGTATTTGGCAATCGTTGCTCATAGCCTGGGTACTAGTTGGCTATTTAGATGACCAATAAGCTATTGGAAACTGCAATGTAAGTCTTAAAATAGAGCATTTATTTGATCGTAACCTAAATGCTGTAGGGACCTTCGGTATTTAGTTTACGATCAAATAAATGCTAATAAGGTTGTCTAAATTTAGTATGATTATTTTTACTTTCTAGTTTGTATATATCCGAAAGGGTAGGCAGAGATTTCACAAGTTATTGTTAGTAGAGACATGAGAATCGTACCAGAGACTTCCTGTCTCTGTAGAGTAACCGCATTCAACTGCACCACTAAACCATGATGATAGTTTAGTGGTTAGCGTCAGTTGCTTAGTGGTTAAGGGACTCTTTAACGATCGAGAGGTCCTGGGTTCGAATTTGGACCAACCCATCTCTTCCCAGGTGACTAAAGGATAGGGCTGTTTAACATCAGACAGATATATACTGCCCAGACTCAGCCTCAGACGAATGCCTTGAGTCAACAATAGTGCCAAGAAGACGGCAATAGGCTCACCCCCTATTACGTGGGACCGAATTTAATTATTGGTGAAATGTGGGTGTTAATTCACCTCTGTCTAACCCTCCGGGGATAAAGATGTGATTATATGTATGCATGTATGTACATTCTTTAAAAAAGAACTATTTTAGTCCTGACTATTTTAAGAAAGATAGTTATTTGTATGCGAAGTAAACTCAGAATTCAGTACGAATTCAGGTACATTCATAAATCAAGTCTGTTGTTATTGTATCGACCGGGATTAACACTAAGATGATGATGATGCTATTGTATACTCTTCGTATTACTAGAAGCCTAATGAGAATATGCTAATGCCAGTTAATAATGAACCTAGCAAACGGTGTTTCTATTATGCAAGATAACAATGTTGATAATGGGGTAAACAAAGAGGTGTCGATTAATGGAAGATAAGATTGACAGTGCAAACTCTGTTATTAATTTAGTGATAGGTTAGATAATGTATGGTGTACGCAAAAGTAAATATACATGAACGTCTATCATAAATAGTATTATATGTATATGGATTTGACAGCAGCTGTTGTAGGTAACAGCGGCTAAAAAATATAGTTAACATTACTATGTGCGCGTACTATGGCCGCGTGGTTCCCGGCAGAGTAGAATTTGGACCACCCCATCTCTTCCCATGTGGTGTCGTACAAGGCGACTAAGGGATAGGGCTGTTTTACATCGGACAGATATATACAGCCCAGACTCAGCCTCAGATGCATGGCTCGAGTCAACAATAGTGCCCGAAATAAGGCAATAGGCTCACCCCCAATTACGTGGGACCGAATACAATTATTGGTTAAATGGAGGTGATAATTCATCTCTTCCTAACCGTCTGGGGATAAAGGCGTGATTATATGTATGTACTATGTGGACGTCTGCCGTTTCGCTAAAAGTCTAGATGAACCCAATCGAAAGAGGATAAACGAACAAAGAATAATATAACTCTGGGCTTATAGGCCTTTGGAAACAACTATGAACGTCTCAGATGATAAATGACTTATCAGTATAGTGCACAACCTCATTGGTGACAGAATCCGCTGGAGAGTGTCAAAATGTCTGGCCGTTAAGACAGAGATGTTAACACCAGTGAGAGCTATAACGTCTTTGTATTCAGTCGTTCGACAAGTATGCTTAAATTGGTTGTCACATAGCACATGCACGCGGGCCAGACAGCTTTTAATTAATATTTAAACAAGTAAGCCCTGACAGTTGAATGTTGACTCTGAGAGTTATTAATAGTTAAGGAATTTTTTTTTTTATATATAGGACACGTCAATTGGACTTCGCCTTGCCTGATGGTAAGATGAAGGCAAAGTCCCAGTAAAGAGGGTCACCATTACTTACACATACCGTGTGACTAGCTACTAGATTTTCTATTCGATCTGAGATGTTGTAATTTTTTGAAGTCAATGTAGCGTGTAAACTAAGAGATTCCAATGCAGCAATGGTAGGTATATACATAGTACATTCGAACCTTCTGTTTATATTAGAGATGCGACGAATATTCGGCAACTATTCGGTATTCGGCCTATTCGGCTACTTTTTTAGGTTATTCGGTATTCGGTATTCGGCCAAATCACTATTCGTGGCAACTCTAGTTTATATGCACCTTTCATTCATAAAAATAATCGGAATTAGCCAAGAAACCAGTTAATATGCACAAAAGAATCATAAGAATAGGTCAAACCGTTTCGGCGCAGTTTCCAGAGAAACACTGTGACACGCGAATTTTCTAAGATTAGTTATTGATTACACATCGCCATCACACAAGCGCCAATCCATAATCATTTACGAATTTCGTTTTCGACTGAGAATATGTTTTTGTTAGGAGGTAGGACATGACGGTATTTCCGTCCAATTGAGCAGTCCGACTGGGGAAGTACCTCCACCCTACAGAATACCGCGGTCATAATAACCTTGTGTTGTGTTCCCGGTGGTGAGTAGGGTAGCCAGAGTTCACTGGAGAGTTTTTGTGCCGTCAGTGGGAATACCAAAAGCTTGTCCTGCTTTGTTTTTTACACTGACGGCACAGAAACTCTCTGTGCTTACAGAGTCGGCAGCGCGAGTGTGTCTCCTTTGGTTTTACACGTTCATAGGCCACTGTAACCATTTTCCATCAGGTGGGCCGTGTGCTTGTCTACATGCTACGGGTACTAGTCCATAGATATTGTTGTCCAATGTATACGGAATGTTGTTATTATTGTCTTCTGAATAACAACTAAAAAATCCGGTCAAGTTCGTGTCGGTCTCGAGCATTGAGAGTTTCGTACAAATAAGTATTGAAGGACGAACTTATGTTACATAACCGAAAATATCTTTTTATTGTATTGATATATAATTTTTGTATTTCTTTATTGTGTATTGCTTTGTGATTAATTATTTAGTATGCTGGGTCCTATCTTAGTAATTTTGTATGTCCAGTACTGTCTTGGGGATATCCCTGTAAAAGTGGTGGATAAAATTGTGAAATAAATAATTAAAAAAATAAAATAAAAAATAAATTTGATTTTTCACAGCTTTTAGATAGGGATTGTAGAATTGCCTAAATGGTATAAATTTCAACTTGATCCGTTCTCACATACCCGAGAAAAAGGTCTTGACAGAAAGACAGATAGACGGACAATGAAGTGATCTTATAAGGGTTAATTTTTTTTTTCATTTGATGTACCGAACCCTAAGAACAATTAAGAAGGGCGGCTACTTATCACAATTAATTTACAGTCTTTACGCAAGTGAAACACACAATAAAAGACAAACAGTGTCATGATAAGTAATGGGATGAGTAATTCAAAGAGAATTATGCCTTTGACTAAGGCCAAGTATAAGACAGAGTTATGTCTTTAAACCGAGGCTAAGAGCTTTAATAGTTGTGTCTTAAATAGGATACAATACATTTGTTAAATGTTTTGTATTAATAGACGGTAGGTAGGATTATATTAACCTTCTCCGTTACAGTAATACAATGAATTATTGGATGAAATTTTAAAGCATTTAGAATCTGTGCTAATTATACAAATCAATTAAGATATAGAATAAAAAAAATCGGTTCAGGCGGGATACGAACCCGCAATCTTTCCCATACAGTGGGAACGCTCTGACTACTAAGCTACAGAACCTTCGCCCGAAACCATCTAAATTCTTCTATACACAGTATGTGTAAGTAATGATGACCCTCTTTTCTGGGACTTTGCCTTCAGCTTACGATCAGGCAAGGCGAAGTCTAATTGACGTGTCCTATATAAAAAAAAACACATATCCGTCTTACGGCGATGGTTAAGTGCCATTTACCGACATTCGTACCAATTATCGGAACTCGCCTGAACCGATTCAATTTTTTCTATATCTTAATCGACAATGAATTATATTTTAAAGCAATTACTATGCGAACTATCCTTGTACTTAATTGTTAGTTTCAAGTTGAAGATGTGACGATTCCCAAATAGAAATACCTACAATGAATATATAGTTGCATGAAACCAATGGAAAGCGACAAACGGGTAGCATACCTACTTTCACAGTTACGAATGCATCGCGAATCAATTTCTTAGCGACTTGAAATATAAGTTACCACTTCGAAAATATTTTAAATTCGTAATCCCATTGTATAGACATTAGAATGTAGCTGACTGCGTAATGATCTGATAATATAATTTTAAATATTTCTAATACGATCTAATCGCATAATTGAGTTTTTGTGTTCACGGTTAACATATTATTATGTAATCACTTTACATTTATTTACATACATATAATCACGCCGTTATCCCCGAAGGGTTAAGCAGAGGTGAATGAATCGATTAAGAAATGGAAAAAATTGATCGGTTCAGGTGGGATTTTCGAACCCGCGATCTTTCCCTTACAGGGGGAACGCTCTGACCTATAAGCCACAGAACCTACACCCGAAACCATCCAAATTCTTCTATACATATATATATCCGTCTTACGGCGACACCCACATTTCACCAATAATCGGTCGGAGCAACGCCGAGGGTCTCTATTGAAACATTGGCGGTGTTGGTAATGGTGATCCTCTGTGCTGAGACTTTAAGATGTCATATTGACGGGTTCTCTTCCCACGCTGTATCATACAAGGCGACTAAGTGTTAGGACTGTTTAACATCAGACAGATATAGTCCAGATTCAGTCTCAGATACATGGCTCGAGTCGACAATAGTACCCGGAACACGACAACAGGCTCACCATATTGTGGGTGTTAATTCACCTCTCCCTAACGCTCAGGGGATAAAGGTGTGATTATATGTATGTATGTGTGTTTAAAGAAATTTAAAAAAATGTTCTTTCTTGTTAGTTAAATAGGTAACGAACTTTGGCAAAAGTAACTGTGCAAGTTCATGACCGCATCATAAATCCACAAAACCTGTCTAGACAATATTAGTAATGTCTTTATGACACCTAATCAATCATTTCATTTCTTCATCTGCTGTTGCAAAAACTCATTAATCTATAATTCATGACACGAATTACATGAGTAGTATTCGCATTAATTATTTTATTATAGTATGGAATTGAGTACAACATTTTAATTGTGCATTGTGCATTAAAAAAAATCATTTACTACCTGTTAGAAAATTTTTAAGCACTATTGCCGATAAAACCCAGTTACATTGATTTACAGAAGAAATAACATTCAGAAATTTCAGCTGTCAATATGCACATCCAAAATCAATCAATGATAGGGAAAACCGAATTTTAAACAAAAATATTGTACAAGCAAATATTTATGAATACTGTATTGGAAGATTACGTTTGTGACATTTACTGAAAATGTTAAAATGTTGAAAGAATCTTGACGTAAACGTATTTTACAAACCTAAAGTAGTTAAGCCTTAAAAGAAATGACATCGTGTTGATAATTATTATATGAACCAGGAAGCACTTTCGTAAGTCGATCATCATTTCAGAACCATTATAGTACAATCTGAATGATACGCACTATTTCTACGAAAGTGCTTGTCTCATTTCAAGATTTATTAACAAACAAGGCTCTTCTTAAACTGGCTATCATCGGTCTGTTTTATTTATAGACAATTAACACCGACTTGCAGCTAGGACTTTATGTCTTTTTGATTGACTGTTGACATATTAGGACTCTTGTTTGAATACGATTCTACGCACGCGCAGAGCACGTCTAACTGGATTTAATTCATCGCTTGGACCGCCAAGGATTCGGATTAAGGGCACTTTGTTTTTTATTGTCTTCACTAACAGTATTATATTCGAGGTTCTTTGTGAAAATACACAAAGAAGACAGAAAGAATCAAATGTAGTGTACAGATGAACTACATACATATATAAGATATACATTGCGTGCATTTGGATGCAACAAGTGGGGGACAAGCTAGTGAAATGAAATTTTAGATAGTGTATCAAATTAATTACTTGCACATAATTTTTAATGAAACCATGTCAGTTACATTTCATGTCTGCGTGCAATAACTGGACGTTATAAGTTTTTTTAGTAATCAAAATTTGAATATAATAATTTGAACTTAATAATGCCGTAAGTCTATCAATAAATTAAAAAAACGGAAGCTTTTTGAGGATCCATGTTACTGTAAGAAGTGTATTGTTTACTAAAAAGTTACTCAGTAGTAGAATTAGCGTCTAAACGACGCACGCATTACGAGTGGGCGCAGTTATTTTTAAATCCACGGTCTAATTACTGCTTTGTTACATCAAAGGGATATCTATCAGCCGCCAGCTCACAGCACAACGCACTAACACCAGTTGTACTTAGATTAGTCTCACACACAACCGTTACAAATTGATTCGCAGACCGTAACTGAAACGTACGATTTAAAAACGCGGCATTACTGAATTAGTAATTTCGATCGTGAACGAACTCTCGAGCTTGAACGCAAGCGGTTAGATCGGATGGATGTCGTCTTGTCGACTGACAACTCCGTCGCGACCTCAAGCCTCGCTATAGTGGGCCGGCTGGTGGCTAATGATCTTAGCTTTATTGTATTGCGGAATTCAACTAGTAATGGGTACATGTGGGCGATGGTACGGTAGCTAGGGTCCAGGGTTCCTAGTATGGGCGTGTGGATCCAAAGCGGATTGTAGCGTTCTCGGAAACAGCCTCAGATGGGAATGCAGGACGCGTTCGACTTAAGGCACGATACCGGCTTGGTGTTAGTTTCCTTGCGTGTGATAAAATCAGAAATGTAATATTGGAGATCGTTGTCCTTGACGGCACCATAGTTATTCATACCTAATCGCCATGTGACTAGGTATATATTATTTTTACTTACACAAATTTACGTCATACAGGTTCTTTTTTAGATCAAATAAACTTCTGATTTATAATATTCAATACATATCATGACAAACTATCCTACAGTTCGCAATATTGGTTAGATTGACAAGAATATGTCAGATGCCTCCACTTTTCCAGCCTCCATACACTTCGTTGTCTAGGTACGGTAAGATTCGGTCGGTTGTTGTCAAATTGGATGGATGGTTAAATTTGGGGATAATTAATGCATGGCGTAATGTGACCAGAATCCTGTGAAAAATGGAGACGATACAGCCGATACAAAAGTATGAACGGTGGGAGTGTTCTCCAACTGCAGGTTACTTTACAATTAGAATTATGAAAAATCTACTTCAATATCATAATTGTCTCCCTCCCGTGATATTCTCGTAAAAATATCCTTACTTCCTTCCCATAATGTTTAGGGAGGTAAAAAGGATATATTTTATACGGATATTTTATTCGCTTGTCTATACAATACAATTAGCAACTTTTAGCGTAGTATTGCTTTGTAATCCGAGTTGACACGCCCCTTGTTAGCCATTGACAGTTCAGTACAATCGTTAAAATACAAATTTTAATAGAATACCATAAAAGTGAACAACCGGTTTAAACGAAAACTGAGCCGCCAAACAAAGACTTCTAACAACGATGACGAGGTACCATGCCTAATCGTGTGGTCAATGCCATTCATGGTAGACCGTAGACCCAACTAAGCGTAAAGGACTGAAAAGCAAAACATTATTGTCTTCTTAGTGGTTTCTAAACGGTAAAGAAACAAATCTATACTTCAATTGAAAATGTAAAGATAGTATAGGAGGTAGGGGACGACGGTATGGTATTCTCGTCCGAATTGAGCAGTCCGACTGGGGAAGTACCCTACAGAATACCACGGCTATAATAACCTCGTGTTGTGTTCCCGGTGGTGAGTAGGATAGCCAGAGCTCACTGGAGAGTTTTTGTGCTGTCAGTGGGAAGACCAAAGGCTTGTCCTGATTTTGTATTCTGCACGGAGCCACATAAAATCTCTGTTCTTACAGGGTCGGCAGCACGGATGTGACTCCACTGTTGTTACACACGTTCACAGGTCACGGTCACCACTTTCCATCAAGTTGGCCGTGTGCTTGTCTGCCACCTAAGTTATATAAAAAAAAAGTTTGTAACCTCCACTTTTTTTAACCTTAACAAAAATTTGAATGATATTCAGAATGATATTAATTGCTAAATATCAAACTCTTTATTAATAGGATGTATGAGACCTCACTAAGCTCTTTGGGGTCCAAACCAACCCCACCTGCAAGCCGAAACACCTGTTGATTGAGGAGGGTCTAACACAGGCTATAAAGAGATGAGCTCGACTGCTATAAAACTGATCAGAGTATTTCAGAATCAGATTTCACACAAGCACGTACACAGCCCGGTAGTAAAAGGTTATCAGTGCTTATAAAATATATACTTGTAACAATAGAACTGTCACATTCACATACATATATTCTGTCTCACTTTGCGAATAATCTCAAGAAGCTTGGCAACCCTACTCAGCGTCATGTTCCACAGTTCTCGTCAGCTTTTTGTGAACTATAAAATATATCATCACAAATATCGTTTATCTTACAAGCAGAACATAAATTCTGTGCCAGAATCGTTAATGAATTGCTACAATAGTAAAGCAAGAAAAAAAACGTAAATAAAATGTACATTTTGTGAAGCTTCTTAGCTGTGATGACTACAGATCACCGAATGTAATGAGAATATAAAATTGGTCGTACTAATTCACTGTTAATAACAGTTATTTTAACATATTTGAACATCTTCGAACTAATGAGTTAAAAATATTCAATTGCTAAACCGCAATTATCAAGTCTCGTCTTCTATCTTGGACTCTTATAAGAACCGTATTCGAGAACAACGCTCAATTTTGAATTAATAGAACTGTCATCTAGAATACAATTCGTCCTCAGATATACTTACAAAACGAGACTCAGGACTGTTAATAGTTCTTGATTACGAGCTTAACTCTTCCTGACGTGCCGTGCCATATCAAATCTCGAGAAGCTTAGACAGCCCTGCTACCGACACATCTAATTCCAAATCATACTAATTAGGTATCTATAACGAAGATATTATATCGTTTCCTGATGGAGTGGGCGACCGCTGTTTTTGGCAAGTGGTCCCACCGGTCACTAGTCGCGCAAATTGTAGGGCGCCCGTAGTTAAAGCCAAAGGCTTGAGATTGTTATCAAGTATGTTTAGTAACGCACCATGATCATATGAAACTTCTTTCGTAATTTGAGGAATAAAAAAGTAATAATTACATGGTTAATGGTCCGATGAGGTTTTGGACTGCAGCTTATGGGTAATGGAGTAAACTTCAAATTAAAGTATGGTAATAGAAATTAAGTACGGGGTTTTAGTAATTATACTAATTTGTTGGTAGTCATTTATTGGTCTAGTACAACAGTTTCATAAATTTAAGTCGATAAGTTTTTTTTTTTTTCTAATAACATCAAGAGTACTAGTAACAGTAATAGGGATGTGTCCTATTTTTTTATAATTATCGTAAACTGTTCATTTTACAATAATTTACTGAACTGTAAAAGTGAAATTTTCTTATAACAAATAGTTTTAAAGATATTTGATTTAAAAAATTCAATTTTCAAGCCGCCCGATAACGCTCCATACAAAATCGTGGCACGTGGTGACGTCACAGCGCACTGGCGCGTAGTGAAAATGTACGGAGTGCAAGAGAATATCGCATTTATCTCAGTCTACGTTGCGTTTACACGTATACAGTGTTTAACAAGATTGATTTGAAATTTAATAAGGAATCTAAAAAGTTGTAAATTTTGCTTTATTTCGATTGTTTATATTTTGGGAATTAAAAAAAATGAAAAGAGTTTCAGTTGAGTTAGGCAATATCGTAGTTTACTATGCATATTCTTAGATAAAATACTAAGACATTAAGTAGTATTAGTAAGAACTCATTGACTCACGAAACTACCCTATTATCTAGAGTGGTAACCCTAACTTACCTCTACCTAGAAAAGTTATTGGGTAGGTCACTCCGTCTATATCACGATATATTTAGTTAGCACTGTCTTGCCATTGATACTCTTCTTCTAGTTTCGGTGAAAGTATCGTATAAAAACCGACAAAAATAAAGCGCTAACCGGACATTTGTTAATACAATAAAACCGATAATTCACTAGTACTTCAAAGCTCCATATTTATGCGCATACTTTTAAATAACCGTCGTAATAAATACATACGGATAACAGTTATTATTATAATCACCCGAAGCTTTAAGAATGATAAAATATTTCACTCCCACATCTCTATATTATATTATACGTTACTCTATATTATATTACGTTTATAATATTCGTTAAATGTACATACATACATACATATAATCACGCCTTTATCCCTAAAGGGTTAGGCAGAGGTGAATTAACACCCACATTTCACCAATAATTGTTTTCAGTCCGACGTAATAGGGGGTGAGCCTATTGTCCTATTCCGGGCACTATTGTTGACTCGAGGCATGCATCTGAGGCTGAGTCTGGGCTGTATATATCTGCCTGATGTTAAACAGCCCTAACCCTTAGTCACCTTGTACTACACCGCATGGGAAGAGATGGGGTGGCTCTAATTCTAGTCTGCCGGAGACCACGCGGCGACCTAGGGTATGGGTAATGGACTGCTGAGACGAGGTCTCGGGTTCGATCCCAGGTTTTACCATGGCACACACCAATGACTTTAGATGCTTTTTGAAGTTGTCTGTATTTATCGCAGGTTTATAAGTGCCCGGTTAATGGCAATAAGTTCACCACCTATTACATTAGGACCTAAACATAAACTGGCGAAATGTGGCTGCTAGCACCTCTGCCTACGTTTCGTTAAATGTGTTTTATGGTAACATATTTTAAGGTACATACTTCAACCCTCACGACTTTAAGCGATAGGGGTAGATTATGAGTCTTGGCATTAGGTAGGTATAGTTAGCACCAGATCGATATTGACGAACGAAGTACTGAAAACGATCTTAATGACTTTTTTTTACGTGCGCAAAATCCCCACGAATACCTCCCCACCGGAGCCGGTGGGAGAGGTTATGTCGGACTCAAACCAACTAAAACGCACGCCGCCTGTGGGTCGTTTTGGTTGCCGAAGGTGAGGTTGACAGGCATATTCCTCGCACCCCGGCCGACCCAGGGCCATCTCTCACGATCTGGCCCTCTTCTCGGGTGTGAATCTTAATGCCTTGGTTTTCCCCTTCCTGTTGACAGACTGTTACGATATTTGGCACACACCTTCAGTTTGGACCATAATACAATTTAAATCAATAAAACATCATTTTGAGACTTTTTTTAATCAATTGATTGTTCTGAACTTCTGACGCCGACTGTACATCAATCAAATCTTAACACATCATTAAGTTTAATACATAGTGGTGAAAAAACACATTAAGTATAAGACAGTTCTCATGCCCACTATATGTGTGTTACAATAATGATCTTGTCATAGGCGTGCCTTGTGCTTGCCAGTCATCATTTCAGTGTTGAGTCCTGGTCACGTAATCACTTCTGAGTCTAATACCGGTGTCCACGTTCCCGCATTTATTCCCCCACTTTGCACGGAATTCAATGTATTACTCAATTGAGTTGACTTCGGTAAACAAGTTCCCGCAATGCTAGTCTAACTCTGACGATCCCACTTAAAAGAGCTAAAAGCCTCATTATCAGATTAATTAGTAATTTTTCCTAAAACACCTTAGCCATTTGTAGATACATTTTTATGATCACTTGCATTAATATCAAGTAAGTACTTATTTAAAAGTGCACTTTAAGACGGTCAGAATATTTTTTTCCCATGTTACAAGGAAATCCATTAAAAGTAATAAAACGGGATTATTTGGGACACTAAAATATGTTACACATTAACTTGATAAAATACGGAATGAATCTTACATTGGCTTTCACCTAAAAACAACCGTTATTGTATATAAATTAGCTGTTTACTGTTATTTTACTCTAATTTAGACAAATAGGCTCATCAAAATTGCTCCAGTACTTTTTGGGTGATGCTTGAACAAACAAATAGACTAGATTTAGAACAAAATAGAATATTATGTTGTGAGCAGTCACTACAGAAGAATTTTTGAAATTATTTAACTCGGTGACGCTTCGCGGTTCTGTCTCTGCTGCTGTTGATCTTCGCGAAAATGCAGAGAGATCGATAGTCTGCCAACGTAGTACCTATTATATTCGTAGAAGATTGATTTCTACTACTTTTTGTTTCTACCATTTTCTCGTATTATTATTTCTATGGTTACTACCAAACTAATAAAACATTATTGCCATTATAAAATGAAATTGTTACTGTCAATCTTACTCTGAATACTACTATTTCAATTAAGCAATAAAGCTGTGCCTTACTATGATGCCATACTAACAGCAGTGTAACAGACACGGGAATTAAACTACACTCATTGTGCAGTGTGACCAATGAATAGAGAATAATATATTGTATTTCACAGATACTGCACAATTTATTGCCAATTGTTCCTTCAGATATACGATTGATTCTAAGCAATTTATAGTCTGGACACCAGATGCTATTTGCAAACTGCAGGACTTTTAAGTGAGGTATACGTCTTAAGGTCAGGTAATTAATGAATTGGTAGCTACTGTAGTACTGGAGGATGATAATCATTGAGATGAGCAAAATGGTCAGTACTGGACTGCTTTTAAAGTTATCTGAATATTTATCATATAGTATTGTTCCCCCGTGATCATGGTGCTTGCAACACCGCCGAAATATTGGAATTTCAGAACAATACAACTTGGTAAATATCCTGATAACTTTAAACCTAATGTGAGTGACCATGATAGCTTAAATATCTATATTGCTATAGGCTAACTGATTGATTGATATGCCTGTTAGTGAAAAGTCCTTTACAAAGTAATATAAGTAAACCTTACTTTTTGTCAGCAAGATACAGAGACAAACATTTGTTAACGCACCGGTCGCTGGAAGGTATTCATGGAGGTATTGCTTTGGGTCCCCTATAAAATATTGTTGCAAAAAGGGTTGTGATGACGTCAAGGGTCCATGCTAGCACTATAGAAGAACAGAAAGGAACAGCTCGTATTAGATGCTGGACTTTAAAGCTATAAGACAGCTCTTGTCCAACGCAGTATCTATAATGATATTGAAATTGGATTCACAATGATTGAAATATATATAAATGGGTAGATTAAAAATAATGCATCGGGAAAAACCTGTAAAGATAGATGTTTTCAGAAATAAAATAAATAAATAAAAAAAAGTCTTTAGAATACAGGTCATAACCAGCGACTTTTTCGGTGAAAGACCCTAGAGTTTTAAATAATAAAACCAATTCAATTTGTGTAATCCTAAAAACCTGGATCCAATATGAAGAAACTTATTTATACCTAATGTCTATTGTGGAATAGCAAGAAGTCAGTTCGAATAAAAAAAAAAATCTTAAACATTATCTGCTAGATCTAAAATGTCTAACGAACCATTCCACCAGGTACCCGTAAATTGAAATTTGACATACTTAATACATATCTATCTTAACTAATAAATTCCATCACAGCTTTCAAATGGACGGAGTGTGCTGACAAAAAAATTATAAGAATAATAAATTAATGAAGTCCAAATATGATCACGATCACGATTAGTAACTGGTAAGTAACGATAGTTTCTTTTTTGTCTAATTAAGAGTTACCAGTTGCCACTTGGCAGGTAGGCAGGTACAAATTGGATGGGAACTACTGTCACGCTGTCGCGTCTATTTGCGGATACCCCGCCCTGTCCTGCCTCGCCCTTTATCGTCTGTGCAATAATTCATAAGCATTCATGTCTATAAAGTATCGTGAACTTAACTGAAAGTTATTCATCGTATCAGTGACAACAACACAAAACAGAAACCACCTAGTTTTGGGCTGGATAAAAAACTAGGCGACATTCTTTTCAAATTAGATTAAAATTTTGTAGGATATATTACACAGGGCCACGTAAATCCAAACTAAGCAGAGCTTCTTAAATTTTGGATTCTAGATCCCCTAATATCTTGATGGGGAGCCTAAGACTATAAATACTTTATTGAATATGAACTATATATCTAGTTGGCTACGCAATTTTACAGTTTTTTTTTTTTATACCACTTAGTTGGCATACAAGCACACGGCCCACCTGATGGGAAGCGGTTACCGTGGCCTATGGACGAATGCAACACCAGGGGTCTCACACTCGCGCTGCCGACCATGAAGAAACCTTCTGATGCCCCTCTTGAAGAACCCCATATTGTAGGCGCTTGGGAAAACCGCAGCAGGGAGGTCATTCCACAGCTTGAGTGTGCGTGGGATGAAGTTTCTTTCATACCGCACAGTGCGTACCGTCTCAGGTCGCAATGTGTGGGGATGAATTCCCTGCCTATGGCGAGAGGTGCGATGATAGAATGTAGCTACGGGCATCATGTCAAACAATTCATCTGAGCACAAACCATTGTATAGGCGGTAGAACACACACAGTGAGTTTTAGATTAATGATCGCCCGTTTTATTTCACTGTGTTAAGTTTCAATTATCATAAAAGAAAATAGGACAGCAGTTTCCTGATTGAACTGTAACACACAGTTTTACTGTCGTAACCCTTAAGCAGTACCGTAAGTCGTAACCGTAGAAATCTGTCTTGTAAAGGGGTTTGTTCCACATTGGCCCCATTTGTTCGTCCTACATTCCAAAGAATTCTTCTTTTGCCCCACATTAAATTTGATTCTTGTTTCGTCCTACTTCATAGTACCGACCAAAGTATGGTTAGCAAAGCAAATTTAAATGTGTTATAATATTGTAATGAAAGGCCTGTTGGTGTATTGGTTAAATATGCAAACGTACGCTAGGCCAAAGTGTGTGGTTTCGGTTTTCATTCAAGACAAATCTTAAATAGTAGGTAAGATGGTTATTTTGTTGTCTGGGTAGAGTTGATCTAATGCAGGAAGTTAGAAACGTATAAGTATCTTTGGCAGTTTTCTAAATACTATATTTTAATCATAATATTTATTATAGTTTTCGACTTATGTTTCTCCAATACCAAGTATGAATCCGCTCCCATCACAATGTCTACCATAGTACCGTACCTAGTTTGTGATCAGACATCTGTATTTAAGTAGTTCCCAATTACATTGAAACAAGCTACGAGTAAACATTTCTCATGCAAAGGTAATAAAAATAAAACCACTTCATCAGTCATATTTTTGAATAACAATTTTTTTAATAAATTTCTTGATTAAAACTGACAATCAGAATCACAGAACGTTTACTATATAATCTACTAATTATTAATCACAATTTGAATCACAGAAGGTTTGCTAAGGAATTAACTAGTATAGTTTTTAACAACAGTGCAAAATCAACAATGTAATTATAAGATACCTTACTATTTAAGTTATAAAATAGTGCAAAATCAACAGTACACATAATAATTAAACATTTAATAATTACTTTACTTAGATGTATGTATTTTGAACGTAAATCAAATGTAAACAGTCAACAAATTAACTTTAGGTATACTCAAATTGGAACCATTTATGATTTACTATTTGTTTCCTAATACTTACCTTCTTAATTCTAAAATACAATATAAAAATAAAATATTCACAGAAATATAACTTAAAACCATTGATAATATGGAGTCATTAACAGTTTTATCTCTGTCAATATCGTCTAAACAAAGAGCCTTACCTTACCTACTTTTAAAAACTTATTATATTTAGTTTTCATGTAGTTATTATCAAGCCAGGATAAAATAAAGTAATCATTAAACTTGTCAATTCTGTTATTTTTATGGCAATCTTTCATAATATACAACCACCCGTCAGATTTATACTGTGCTGGTAACAAAGCAAGTGCGGAACATAGGGCAATATGCTTTCTATAAAATCTTTTTTTTGTCAAGTTCTTTGGCTTTCTTCCATAATACCTTCGTAAAGTGAAAATAGCTACCTTTACTTATTATGTTTGTGAATAAGCTGTTTATTTCATTAATAGCTGCTTTTTCATAGTCCGATATAAACGAAATTGAATACCAATCAGGCATTTGTGCTTCAATTAGTGTAAACATAGTTTCGTAAGTCGTTTCCTTTTATCCTTTTTAGGATTAACAACGTATTAAAAATACCCTCTCCTAGGTAATGATCTATATTTTGGACACATCTTTTGATTTCTTTATCAGCAAATGCCAATATTCTTGAATTTTTATACCCGTAGTCGAAGAGTAAAAAATCTTTATAGATCTCTGGTATTTGAACTTCAGACGCAGTTTAAAACGTTGACTTCTTAATATTTTGTGTTTTATTTCTCGCATTGTACAGACTTGTCTTGATTTTAGAAAATTCAGGTAAAGCTTCAACCAAATCTGTACCTTAATTCTTCAGCCTTATTAAACTTTCATTATAAATAGATGTGACAGGTATGCCATCTGCAGATGTAGCCATCTTGCTTACAACGAAAAAATTCTTCTTTTATTTCGTTGCTTGCCAAAATGAGTTTACAAATATTGTGTTGCAATATTTTACTCACTTGATTGTTGATACTAGTAATTAGTCCAGTCCACCTTTACACTTTCTATTTAAACATCTCCACGACACTGTACCATTTTTATTATTTCGCCATTTTACTTACCTTTCGAAACTTATATAATTGAAATCGTGGTTTTCATTTAAAGAACAAACTGCCAATAAATACGGTTACGTTTTGAAAAGGAATATACGCTCTTAAATATTTAAATATTAATTTTAATAATTACGACTTACCGTATTCAACTCGTTAAAACACCCTCCACTTTAACTATTTCATAAATCACACACAAACCACAGAAAATTGTAAGGAGGTAGGACACGGCGGTATTTCCGCCCGATTGAGCAGTCCGACTGGGGAAGTACCTCCGCCCTACAGAATACCGCGGTTATAATAACTTCGTGTTGTGTTCCCAGCGGTGAGTAGGGTAGCCAGAGCTCACTGGAGAATTTGTGCTGTCAGTGGGAAGACTAAAGGCTTGTCCTGCTTTGTCTGCTACTGACGGCACAGAAACTCTGTACTTACAGGGTTGGCAGCGCGACTGTGACTCCTCTTGTGTTACAGACGTCCATAGGCCACGGTAACTACTTTCCATCAGGTGGGCCGTGTGCTTGTCTGCCAACTAAGTGGTATAAAAAAAAAACTAACGAATGAGTAATATTCATATTGCTTACATATTGCAATGTCTAGTCACTCGGCCATCTCCCTTACTGGTCATTTTGTTGGCCTTGAAAAAAAGGCCTGCAATTCGATTTATTGTTTAAGTTGTTACCTGCTCATAAGTTTGAAGAAACTGGGACAAAAATATGAACTAATTAATATTAACTTTTGTTTTTAAGAACTTTGCAGTCTGTCTGTACTAAAATTGTATTAATTTGCACTCTAAAAATATTCGAGGCGAATAAGGAAAGGAAAATAGGACGAAACAAGAATAAAATATTAAATTCCAAATAAATATTACGTGTGGGGCTAAAAAGGAATAAAATGTAGGACGAACACGGAACTTTTTATGTGGGGCAAAACTTCGCGAGGCGAACGCGGAACAAATCTGTAAAGGGCGTGAGGTATAATGAGTGCGGTCAGTACAGTTTCCCGCGAGTTGCGCCTGCGCAAGCGCGGCCATACTTGGGGAGACAGCGGATCCGTAGAGCGATTTGACGTATTTGACACACTGATTGCTGTTATTTCTCAAAGTTCAGACGCCGCCGCCGTGACAGGTGGACGCACATTTATCAGTAGATCGTTGTCTTTTATGACTCAGCAATACGTTTTGAAATATTTTACAGTTTATTTTCACTCATTCATTATTTAGAAAATGTAAATTTGATATAACGCCCTGTTAACAGATTTACTTCGGAGCAAGCCAACGCTAGATTTTAACGATGAAAATAAAAGTGTTTGGATAATTAAATTAAATTTAAACTGCATTATGTGACTCATTTTACTCAATGAATTTTATTTGGTAACACGTGAACACTCAGGTTAGTTAATCGGATTTTCACTGGTAAAATCTAGATTAACGTGGCAATTAGTAGTTTTGTTTTATTGTGCCAGATTACAGTGGCAAAAAAAACTCTAAATACACACAAATTTGGAGTCCCTGGTACTTGTTAACAGATTACGTTTACGATTAGTTTGTTTTTATTTTTAAACATTGGCAGACTTTGTTAGTCAATATTATGTTTGTCAAACACAGTACAGGACATTAACTGTACAAACTACACTTTTACAGCCGGTAGTTAACATATAAATAGCCAATGAATCATACCTATAACACTAAAAATAAAACTATAATAAGAACCAGTTCATAGATGATCACAAAAATATAACAAGAACATGATATTCTAAAACCCCATAAAGGAATTACAAGGCTACATAAAGCAGAGTCCATCATCATCACTCCTAATACGATATAAAGCCATAATTAACATAATAATGATACGATTTAAATAGTTATTACCAAAAAAAACGGTTACAACTTACCCGCCATTGTGATGACGAAACACTTTCCTTATTTGAAAATTAGAACCCTCAAAGATACTTTTTAGTTTCTACTCAAGTTTTTACACGAGCTAATAACAGTACTGCGTTATTCCAGAATGTTCGATGTGGAATGCGAGCTACAGCCATATGTTTCGTGTAAGTCGGGATAACTAGTATTGGCAACCGGGCGTAACCAAACCATGTAGTTATATACCATCGTTTATTAAAACGTGTGGGTGTTGAACTAGAGGACTTCACACAAATCAAATTAGTTATAATACTTATAATTAGGTCGGTAACTGCTAGTCCTTTATTGAAAAGTTTGTATCAAAAACTAAAACGAAAGTTTCGACAACGTTGATCCGATATTATCTCTCTATCGCAGGTTCAAGGATTCGCGAGTGACATTGCAGTTTTCCCGAGGACGTGGGCGGGCGGGTGCATTCGACGCGACGCACTGCCGCGGTTAATGCACCCGTGACGTCACGACATGGCGTCCCGATAATAGCGATCGATAAATACACCGTTATATACACACTACCTATTATGAACTTATGTTAGTTATAACTTTACTATTGGACAAAAACGAAAATGATACAAAATAAAACAAAAGTTTGTTGTTGTGACATGAGCGCCATCTAGTTATTTTTAGTAGAACTAAACACGAGTATTGCGTGAATCGAAGCTACAAACTTGATGCTACACACTGGTTGTACGTAGTTTTGTAATACTTGCATAGATGGCGCGTAGTACAGAACAGTCAACAGATAAAAAATAAACAAAACTAATAACCTCCTGTGGCGAGCCTTTGCAAACCATGGCATCATCTGCTGTCGTGTCCGCTGTGCTCTAAGAAGGGTCTCAATGGCGCCAAATTTTAGGCTGGACACATCTGACAATTGCACAGAAAATTGCCATCGGCTCGAAGAAGAAGTCCCTAAATTTGAATGTGTATAGTTCACGAATCAAGCAGGATGTAAAGGTCCCAAGGATCGACATCTTTGAGGCCCACGAGTCAATGCACCTGCTAAACAATAGAAGAGGCACTGGCGCTGATTTCCCTTTCAGGATTGGGAGAACAGACGTAAAAGCTGACATACCAATCAAAAACATTGTGGACAAATGCTCAGGCTTCAAAGTGTGGATTTGGGACGCAACCGGGCTATTTGCTATGAGGATAATGAGATGATGATGACTTTTATCAAGCTAAAGTGGATTATCACGTTTTAGTCTTTGAATTACCACCCAATTGACACGTTTGTCAGCTAACGTATAATAGAAAATATACAGGATGTTATTGTGGTGAATAACCTCATTATTTGGTATACATTCTTGTTGCTAGCCAGCTGTTTGTAAGAAACCCTTTATTTTCGTCAATACTCAAGTTTCTCTATTATTAGATACAAGAAAATACGTGATTTGTCATTTTTCCAGACAACGTTTTCCGTTATTTAATGTCGGTGAATAACACAGTTGTTTATTTGGAAACTTTATTTATTATCTCTTTTAAAAATACAATGTATATATCTATTTATATAGGCAATATGTTTCTAAAATAACGTGTGTCTTTAAATTGTTTTTCTAATTTAATTTATTTGGTTCAAACAAATTGTCATGCTTGTGATTTGGGTAACACTTTCTGGGTACAAACTTGCTAGCGTTACAGTAATATTAAAAAGGCTAATTGTAAAAAAAACACATTCACTTATAAAACTTTTTGTAAGGAGGTAGGACACGGCGGTATTTCCGCCCAATTTAGCAGTCCGACTGGGGAAGTACCTCCGCCCTACAGAATACCGCGGTTATAATAACTTCGAGTTGTGTTCCCAGCAGCGGTGAGTACGGTAGCCAGAGCTCACTGGAGAATTTGTGCTGTCAGTGGGATGACTAAAGGCTTGTCCTACTTTGACAGGGTCGGTAGCGAGTTGGGGACTCTGTAGTCCCCACACCCGAGAAGAGGGCCAGATCGTGAGAGATGGCCCTGGGTCGGCCGGGGTGCGAGGGATATGCCTGTCAACCTCACCTTCGGCACCAAAACGACCCACAGGCGGCGTGCGTTTTAGTCGGTTCGTGTCCGACATAACCTCCTCCACCGGCTCCGGTGGGGAGGTATCCGTGGGGATTTTGCGCACGTAAAAAAAAAAAAAAAAAAAAAGGGTCGGTAGCGCGAGTGTGGCTTCTCTGGTGTTGCACACGTCCATAGGTCACGGTAACCACTTTCCACCAGGTGGGCCGTGCGCCAGTCTGCCAACTAAGCGGTATAAAAAAAAATTGAAAAATTAAAAGAAATCGCGGTCACATTTGTCATTTCGTCAATATACCAAATGTTGACAGAACGACAAAATCTGGGCGTGTTAACATAACTCCAAGGTTTACTATGGACAAATAGCCAGCTTGTCAAATTAAATAATGGCTCCAACAACGTGATTAATTTAGTTTAACGTCGCAGGGACGAGCCAAGGTTGCTATGGAAACACATTAGTGCGATTACTAACATAACATAAACTCACGCCTATATTCCCGAAGGGGTAGGCAGAGGGGCACTTATAAACCTGCGATAAATACACACATAACTTCGAAAAGCATCGAAACGTCATTGGTGTGGTGGTAAAACCTGGGATCGAACCCGAGACCTCGTCTCATCAGTCCATTACCCAAACCACTAGGCTACTCAGTATTCATAAAAAGTAAAATTAAGTACCGTAATAGTATCATAAAGTAAGATTCAGAAGACTATTTATACTGTAGATTGATGGCACTTGGTGGAATATGTTGTTACATATATTGATAACTCACTTGTACTTTTCCACATTACTTTATCCACATTACTCCAATAAGATTCAGAACTAAGATAACAGCATAACCGATAGGAAGGGAAGCTAATCTAAATCTACTTCGATGATTAATATGCAGGACTGCTTTGAATTACCAATAGATAATTGACAACGCAACAATTAACTTTCCTTCCGAGTCTCTAAGATAGACGCGGTTAGAATATCATAATCTTTTAATTAACCGGATATAGGCAGTAACTAGGATACAATTATTTGCTACGAGTGCCCCGTATGGGCGGACACCCGGAATGCTAGGAACGATTCGGCTGTGTGGTCTGCAGCAGAAGATGGCGTCCAAGGCCATCATGCGGTACCCCCCGCACGATATCCTTTGAGGCGGTGAGTCTCCTCGTACCGGCTGACGTAGGTTGTCACTGGGCGCGGATGCTTCCGGGACATCTGTATAGGATCAGGAAGGAGGCAATGCCCGAGTGCCATCACTGTGGCGCGAGGGAGGACTCGGGGCTGCACACGCTTACCGAGTGCCCGGCGTGAGAGACGGCGAGGCAGGGGCTAGTGGCAGCCCAAGGGGTGAGAGTAATCTAGCTCGCCACCCTGCTCAAAGCGATGGTGCGCTGCGCGGATGCGTGGGCTACCGCTGCCTCCTTCTGCTAGTGAAGGAGACAGCGGAGCGGGAACGGAAGAGGCTCGCTAACCGCGCGGCCCGCGACGAGCGAAGGCATGCCGCAGAAGCTAGCTACGGTGGCGGCGCGCGACACGCGCCTACCCATACCCGGGGACTGGATGGGGACTCCACGGTCCCCACACCCGAAGAGGGCCAGCTAGAAAGGGATGATCCTGGGCCAGCCGGGGTGCGAGGGTTATGCCTCCGGTAACTTTGCCCCTGGCAACCTATGACCCTCGGACGGCGTGCGTTTTAGTCGGTTCAAGTCCGACATAACCTCCCCTACCGGAGCCGGTGAGGGGGTATCCGTGGGGATTTTTCGCACAGTAAAAAAAATATACAATTATTTGAAGAAGTAATCAAGTGATCGCTCTAATGGGCCAATGATAGGAATTGCTATGGCATTTTCCAAGAGTTGACATTTTGGAGTGCTGGAGATATACCCCTGGTCTCACCACGTTTTCCGGCAACTTCCAGGATACGTGGGTAACGAATGTCTATCTATCCCACCACCACCGGTCCTATCAGGAGAGGTAGACCACCGGCAGAGAACGCGGAATGAAGACATTAATTTCTTAAGTGTGGTAACTCAAGTAACAAAAATAGAAGGAAATGTAAGAAAAAAGTTCTGAAAAATCATGTTGAAGTCTATAAAATCAACAATTTTCAAAAGCCTAGAAAATATTATATGTACCTAACCTCTTCATTGACACCGGAAATACGGTGAACCTTGCAAGGTCCAAAATCATCGATCCTGTGATCGTGAAGCCGTAATTCTGACAAATGAAACTAAGAATTGTTTCATCACGGGCATAAACTTTTGCAACATGACATTTACAACTAAAAAAGATAAAGCTAATAAGGTTTATTATCCCCTCAATATAAAGAGAAAAATGATTCACCATTCGCAATATTGTAGCCTACAGGCCACTATTACACTGCATAGAGAATAAGCGATTGGCGACATCAATTTTGGTAGGAGGAAAATTTCGCGTCAGCAACACATGTGATAAGGAACTGAAACGGAAATACTCAGTTAAAATTTTTTTTTTTTATATAGAACACGTCAATTAGACTTCGCCTTGCCTGATGGTAAGGTGAAGGCAAAGTCTCAGAAAAGAGGGTCACCATTACTTACACATACCGTGTGACAATGGTGACACTCAGCTTGACGGCCTCATCATATGCTTTTTCACGCCACGTTCCGGGTCCTTTAAGCGGTAAAGGACCCGGAACTGTAGGAAGAAGGAAACACGTGATCTGGTCACACATAGCCATACAAGACTATTCCAAAGAGTATTGAGAAGTACGTGACTAATAAGCATTAGTATCACACAGTCTAGGTATAATAAAGAAAAAAAAGGTTGATTTAGAAAGCTGATCTTGTAACTATACAATTCTAAACAGATGCTTACAGAGATGACTTGATGTTCAAATATGGATTGTAAAAGTAATCCCGTATGTAAACTAAAAGGCTGAAAATGGCTTCAAAAAACATAATTAGCGAAAAATAATCAATCTTTTTGACTACATTATTCGTAAAATATTGATGGTGCAATGTTAAAAATCTGCTAATGTCGGATAAAGGCATCAATCATGCTTGATTGTACACACATCTCTAGAAATCAATATGTCAGATGCAAATATTGCGGGCTCTTGTCCACTCCGTGAGTCATGAAATAGTACCTTATGCGAAACGAGCCCACAATACAAAACACAGATACAGTGATGGTTAGTTTAAATTTGCATTTGTGTATTAGTTGGTAGGTAGAACTAGCATTCGACATACAGTCCCCATGTGTCTCTGCTCTGTGTCAATTACTAGTCAATTGTGAGTCACATAGTATATGCTCCTGCTTGCTTTTGCCCCAAGTTCCCAAAAGCAAACTTTGGATTCAACCAAGATAGGCAGTCGGATGGTGATGATTATGATATTCTACTATCAAAAAGGGCTTGATCAAGAAGATGAACATCTGCAGTGAAGATGTCCTCCAATGTATCTGTAGCTGTAATTTTTCTGTTAACCTCAACTACCTTGGCCTTATTCTTCTTAGCCGCGTGTAAGGAGGTTTTTAGTAAGATTGCTATCAGATCACAAATCGCTAATCACCCGCAATGAGAACTCTACTTAAACCGAAAATACGAATAATATCTTGAGTTCTTCGAGCATGTCGCAAGATAGAAGAATATTCAAATGATTGTCGCAAATTAAAACCCAATTGGCGTCTTGCCAATTGTAGCAATTAGTTACTACAGAGCGTTCACTGTAACTTTTTTATAAAAAAAATGTGTGAACAATTGATAGCAATTAATGTGCCTACATCTTTCAAAGTCCACAAAATTAGTTTTAAAAACACGATTATTGTCTATGTGGCACGTTAAAACAAGTCAAACAAGACTTAATTCCAGGGGGACTTAATGAAGCCAAAATGTGGATTGTAAAACTCTAGTAAAAGTTTTACAATCCACATTTTGGCTTCATCACTAGATCAAATAAAAAATGTCAAATTAATGTATTCTCCTCGTCCTATTTACAAGGTTTTAAAGCCATGCCCGACGAGAATAATCTTCGAAATTTGTTTACATACAAATAGTTCGTTAGTTACAGGTAAAGCTAATAAAAACGTGATAAAATCACAGATCTGTATTAATAAATAAAGAGACAGAGTCTCATGTTGACAACACGTTTATAAATACGATTAACGATGACGAAAAAAACGTAGCAAAACTGTATAGTAATTATTTATACAACGTTTTTCTATGTGGGTTAGTTAAAAACAAGTTATTTTGGTAGCCATTTGTCTTCGAAAAATTATATTTAATATCGAAAAGATCAGCAATGTTGGTAAACAAAATCTGCAGTTAATCTGGAGTTGGTTAAAAAACTTCTTGAGCAACGTGATTTAATATGGCTGCAGTTTATAAATGCATTTCGAAACAGTCAAGAAGCTTTGCCATTATTAGAAAAATAAAACTCACAAAACAAAAACTATAATTGATATTTTTGCTTTATCAAAATGATCTGTATTTTACCGTCTCTACCATGGTGAGTGTTCTGATGAGCTCTTCCAACTAATCCCACCATCTCCTTTCCTACATAGGACAACACGTGCAGGCCTTAGATGTCACCCTCACACTGTGCAGAATATACGAGCAAGAACCAAGCGGTACGGAGACTCTTTTCTTTGCCGCACCACCAAGACCTGGAATTCATTACCAGCACACGTGTTTCCTTCTTCCTACAGTCCCGGGGCCTTTAAGCGGGGCGTGAAAAAGCATCTGATGAGGCCGCCAAGCTGAGTGTCACCATTGTAACACTTAGTGTCTGTAATGGTGACCCTCTTTCCTGAGACTTTGCCTTTAGCTTACCATCAGGCGAGGTGAGGTCAAGTTGGTGTGTCCTATATATAGAAAAAAAAAGAACGTAGGGCACCTACCTGTTCTCGAAGCATTTCATCGTATTTTCGAAACCTCATATTCTCTCTAGGTCTAGGTTATGCTAGATTACAAGCGAGATAAGGGAGAGCCCAATCCCAAGATAAGGTATAGCAAATCAATAAAACACTTTATTCTAATCTGTGCTTAGTATTCATAAATTGTATTGTATTTATTAATTTTAATTAGCTAAACTTGAAAAGGGAATTGGGTAACTGTGATGGACTGGTGGCGTCATTTATTATTTCATCGGCTATCAATAATATTGTTACCATTTCATTATACTGTGTCAAACACGCGTATAAGTATTATTATTGTCTTTGAAAGTTATATCGGAGCTGAGATATCCAGGGTCGAAGATTTCGACATTACCTGCAGGAAAAGTACTCTAAATACTAAAGATAGTGAATTCCACTCAAAGGAAACATTATTTTATTTTAAAAAAGAAATTAAACTGCATTCAAAGATTTCCAAAAATGCCACACCTGGTAGCCGAAACAACTTGCCTAAACCGAAACCTTCTCTTTCATGGATTTCCCTTAATTTAATTTACCAGCTTTGTTAGAGAGATTTGATCCTTAGAAATAACCCTATCAATTGATGCAATAAAAGTGCAGGATGTTATTTTTCCGGACTTTAGTCGGTTCGGCTACCAGATGACGCAAGCGCTTTTTCGTAAATCTTCAAATGGTTCTTTTTCAAAATAAGGGTATGTTTCCTTGGAGTGAAATTAGCTATCTCAAATATATTGATTACTGTCTCCGCATCTCTAATGCAGTCTTGGATTTAGTGGTATATAAAGGTATTTGAGTGAACTGGAACCATCAGGGAGTTATTCATGCAACATATCGATCGGTCGATTATCGTGCTTTATAACGATTTGTCATAAAGCACGATACGTCATGACAGATGGACATTGGACATCGTATTTTATCAAGATTCAGCATTCGTATCAAAATAAACGGGATATTTACCATGTTTCATTTTGAGTTTCCGATATTTCGGCGCTGTTGCAAGCACCATGATCACGGAGGAACTGGAGTAGTGGCGGTGAACAGATAAAAAAAAATTGGTTGCCTGTAAAGTCGGTATACGGGCGAAAGTTTTACGTGACAACGACTTGTTTTGCCTTCAGCATATTCATCAATGTACCGACGAGTTTGTGGAAATATATGCAGCACGTAACTGGATCGATGTCTGTCTCTCTCGCTCTTAGGCGGGCTAACCATGCCCGAGTGGAAGGGACGCGTGCCTCTCACTCGCTCTCATTGTGAGCGCATAACGTGAGCGGAGCGTAACGCAGTTTCTTGAAGTGTCACCCGGCAAACCAATTTATAAGACGTTGTCACGTCAAAAGTTTTTTCCTAGGAGTAATTATATCGATCTACCCTCTTTCGAGTTCTTTTACTACGCGTATCTGCACTACTATTGGTTTCACTCTCACTACAAACTCGAACCCGATCTCGATCACGTTCACGACATAAGATGCTCACTGTATCCACTCGCGATTTTGTTTTAGCTTGTTCCCGGTTGTTTTTGCAAAGACGGACCACTGGATGAAAGACGTTCGGCAGATATAATAAAATTACTCCTAGGAAAAAACTTTTTATTATTTTTGCTATTATTTTTGTGAATCTTTGAACTTATTAGGAAGTCTTCAGGAAGTAGGGCACGGCGGTATATCCGCCCAATTGAGCAGTCCGACTGGGGAAGTACCTCCGCCCAACAGAATACCGCGGATATAATAACTTCGTGTTGTGATCCCAGCGCGGCAGCGGTGAGCAGAGTAGCCAGAGCACACTGGAGAATTTGTGCTGTCAGTGGGATGACTAATGGCTTGTCCTGCTTTGTCTTCTACACTGACGGCACAGAAACTCTGTGCTTACAGGGTCGGCAGCGCGAGCGTGGCTCCTCTGGTGTTACACACGTCCATAGGCCACGGTAACCACTTTTTAGCAGGTGGGCCGTGCGCTTGTCTGCCACCGTGGTAAAAAAAAAAAAGAAAAAAGCAAAGCTGATTACTAATCACGAAAAAAACAAATAGGTAAAGTACCTACTTAACGGTTTCAGACTTCAATTTATGTACGATAAGTTTAAAGGTAAATCAATAAAGAAGTATAAATTCAGGTGCAAATCGCAGTTAAAATAGCTCATAGCCAACAAGCTTGCATACCAGGACCGCAAGTGCCGCAAACTCAGACGCACTAATTAATTCCTGAACGGAACATTGTGTGGTAATGTGAGACGCATCGATTGAATTACGGTTTATTAGCGAAATTAGCTGGATATCACTAGTATACTAAAAATAAGTGTGAATTATAATTAGGGAAGACGGAATTAACATATCCGGATAGGAGTTCCAGCACCTTATAACGGACAGGGCTTTTTCATACTACTTACATGGGCAAATAACCACATCTTTTGGGAAGCGGTGACGCTGCCGACCCCATCAGAACCTCCTAATACCCTTCTTCAAGAAAAAGAACCCCATGTCGCATCCGCTTGACAAAACCACAGAAGGGAGAGGGAGAGAGAGAAAAATAAATTAAGTTCCTTTCATACCTCCTGTTTCTGGTTGTAACTTGTGAGAATAAACTCCCTGTTTATTATTTACAGGTATGCACCCAACAATGTATCATACTTTTATTGTAATTGGATGTATGAGATGCGCACGCGCAAGGTATAAACAAAAAAGGTGACGTGTGCGAATGATTTGTTTCAAAACAAATCAAAACGAAACGAAATCAAAACATTCGTTTGTTAATTAATTTAAAGACAAACATAATATTGAATATTGAAGGTTTCCTTATCGAAACTAAAATTAGGTCGAAACCAAAATATTGAATAATATTTAATATGGTTCAATGCTAACATAACAAGCTGAAGAATGTGAAGTCACATGTTATTGATGTTATATAAATTCAATTACATTTTAGGTAAACGATGATGTGATATCATCATGAATAATGCATACCACCAAATATGTATATGTTTAATGAGACATATACATATTTATAACATTATTTACATTGAAATCTGGAAACCCTTCCAGCATTACAAAAATATAGTTGTCGATGCAATCAATAAATACAATCACGCCTTTTTTCCATTGGGGTAAGCAGAGTCATACGCCTTACGCTTCTTTTACTTACATACGTGCGCTTGTAGGCTGTCGATTTATATGAGTGTCAATGAGTCATACATCCATACTAATCCTCGGGAATCTAGAATTTTGTTTTTCATACAACTTAGGTGGCAGACAAGCACACGGTCCACCTGATGGAATGTGGTTACCGTGACCTATGAACGTGTTTAACACCAGGGGAGTCACACCCGTGCTGCCGTCCTTGAAAGAACAGAGAGTTTCTGTGCCGTCAGAACAGAACACAAAATCAGGACAAGCCTTTGGTCTTCTAATTGACAGCACATGCGTACGATGTTATGTAAAGTAACCTAGATAAAATAAATAACAGTAGCAAAGGGTGAAAATTTTCAGGAGGGAACCCGAAGGAAATATAATTTTAATAAATGCTAGGTACTCTAATGAGTATAAATTTAAACATCACTACCACAATTTCCCTTTACAGAGCAAAGCCAGCAGTAATATACAGTACGTTTATAGTGACCTCTCGGCCTGGGAGTGCTGTACATACCTTTTTTTTCTTACGTGCGCAAAATCCCCACGGATACCCCCCCACCGGAGTCGGTGGAAGAGGTTATGTCGGACTCGAACCGAAGGTGAGGTTGACAGGCATATCCCTCGCACCCCGGCCGACCCAGGGCCATCTCTTACGATCTGGCCCTCTTCTCGGGTGTGGGGACTACAGAGTCCCCAACTCGTCACCGGAAACGGGAAGGCGCGAGTCACGCCGCCGCCGCGGCCTGCTTCTGCCAGGGTGACAAGCGGCTCCACCGGTCACCCCCAGGCCTGCGCTCATGGGGGGCGGAGGTCGTTCATCGACCTCCGACGCCCGTGCTGTACATACCTAGTGTTATACAAACACCGTTCAAAGTAATCCCGTATATGTACGCATTTGTTCGACCTCTTTAGAGGACTGACTCAGAGGTTGTACGTAACTGTGTTAAGGAAATTTGGATGAACTCTGCGAACTTGGACGTATAATATGACTTTATTTGTGCTGTTTCTATCCATATGACTAATTTGATGTAACGAATTGAAAAACATAACCATACAAATGGTTTAGAAAACAAGAAAAATCGATATATGTAACGACTCTATAGAAAAGCAAATATTTTTATCAACTAATAGGTATAATCAGTTATGTATTGTTACGACGGCCGCCGTCGATATCTCGCAAACTAATAATCGAATCTTCAAGAAATAAAAACGCATTGTTAGTGACGAGGTACTCTACCGAATGGCATAGAAAAATCTAAAATCGTCAACACAAAGTCACAACCTACCTACGAGTACCTACACACTCTTTTGAATAGAAAAAAACAATAGGTAAATATCGAGAATGTACTCGAAGGTCAGCGACGGCGGCAAGATCAAAGAATAGGTATTTATCGCTCGCGAACTTTCTAGATAATTCGATCCTCCTAATTGAGAGGTATAAAAACACGCTCGCATAGCAACACGATTCATTCCGTCTTTGAGATCGATAACGAACACAGCGAACTTAAGCTACCGAAGAAGATTCTACCTGCGACCTGAGCAACGACTGTGGACTATTGTGAACTACTGAGCGACTGGAACTGTTGAAGAAGTACTGTGCGTACTAGTGATTTAATTGTCTAGTTTGTGGTGAGCTTATAAATCTCTTCGTTGAGTAAACGGCATTTAATTGTACCCCGTGCACGTAACAGTATGTTTTAAATTTGAAAGTAGCGACACAAATAAATATTTATTTATTATTCAATCAATCAATAAGCCGCCTATCGCCGTCCACTGTTGGACATAGGCCTCTCCCAATGTTAGGAGGCTATGGCCTATTGTTTCCACCTGAACGGTTGGTACAGGGTCCGGAAAGCACCCCTTACGACACCCTTCGGATGAAATACATTTATTGTTTACATACATACATATAATCACGCCTTTATCCCTGGAGGGTTAGGCAGAGGTGAATTAACACCCACATTTCAACAATAATTGTTTTCGGTCCCATGTAATAGGGGGTGAGCCTATTGTCGTATTCCGGGCGATAGTATATGAGCCTATTGACTCGAGCCATGCATCTGAGGCTGAATCTGGGCTGTATATATGTCTGAATTTAAACAGCCCTATCCCTTAGTCGCCTTGAACGAAGAGAGTCCGCATGGGAACAGATGGGGTGGCCCAAATTCTACTCTGCTGGAAACCACGCGGCAAACATTTATTGTTTATTATTCAAAATATCAATATATTCATCATTATTCTCGTGGTGATTTACCAGTACCGTCCAAATATCGCGCTTTGGCGCTATAGGCCTGTCTATTGTTTATAATTGTTATACAATTTATCCTGACCTGACCTACTCCCGAGAAGAAAGCCTGATCCTCCTCTGGTGTTTAGCAGGTGTACCACCTAACAGGTGAGTTTACCTTGGACCCCAAAGGTGTCAGAAGATCTGTATAGTACACCCTACTAAAACAGTGCTACCTACTGCTAATAAGCATAGACATTAACGCAGAACATAGAGCAACTAATGAAGCTTAAATAATGTTATATATAATTTTATATCGATGAATTATGTATTAAGGTTTTAATTAGACTACGGTTTAAGGCAGATATATAAACGTTGTGATTAGCATAAATATTAAAATGATAATTTCATTCTCTGCGGGGAGTCCATAACAGCATTTTTTATGATTTTATTCCATAAAAGTAACTCTGTCTATCTGTTATGCTTTCATGCCTAAACTACGGAACCGATTTTGATGAAATTTGGTATAGAGGTAGATTAGACCTTGAGAAAGAATATAGGCTATGTTTGGTTGCGATAACCGACATCCACGCGCGCGGAGCAACAGTTAATGAGTAATATACTCATGTACATACAATCACGCCTTTATCCCCGGAGGGTTAGGCATAGGTGATTTAACACCCACATTTCACCAATCATTAAATTCGGTTCCACGTAATAGGGGGTGAACCTATAGCCGCATTCCAGGCATTATTGTTGACTCAAGCCATGCATCTGAGGCTGAGTCTGGGCTGTATATATCTGTTTGATTTTAAACAGCCTTGTCCCTTAGTCGCCTTGTAAGACACGGCATGTGAAGAGACGGGGTGATCCAAATTCTACTCTGCCGGGATTCTGTAATTCACAACTCTTTTGGACTAATTTACTAATGCAGAGCCTTAAACAGTTGAGGCGAAAAAAAATATTTTATAAATTGAAGCAGCGCTCAAAGGGCCTCCAGGGATGTTATTTTCATCCAGAAGGGATTAGATTATGACAGTACCTGATTTTGGCAGCCTTTGGAAACTTGTGAACAGTGTAACGAAAAAAGCAGATGGCAGGCTATTCTCTGCCTACCTCAGAGAGGAAAAAAGTGTGATGATATGACTTTATATAGAATAAGTAATAATAGGTTCAAGTTCACTCAATTACAAAACAATATTCGATTAAAGAGCAGTAACATCATGCGAATGTGTCACTTTGACCTTCCGGCCTTGTCTCAAAGATGGTTGCTGTATTTTTTTATCATACACAAATGAATAGCTTCATTAATGTGTAGCATCCTTACTATTTATCTGCTGACCTAATGTATTTCATGACATGTGGAGTCTGTATTGTCATTGTATAATAAATGCAAATTAAGATATTGAGATACAAATAGTTTAGTTAGCTTTGTTTTGTTTTATTACAACTAATCCCATCCACCTTAAACTCATGTTACATCTGTAACTTCTATACAGTATACTTATACATCAAGATAAGGATCAACATAGCCCTATGAAACGTCAAGTATGACACTATTATTAAGCACTGACTAGTGTCCGCAATCTCGTCCGCGTGGAATACTGTTCCCGTACTGCTGAAGTGGAACTATGGATCACCACTTCACCACTACGGGAACAGTATTTAAAAACGTTTGCTGCAGACTTTCGTGGTTGAGTCAAAGTCATAAATTCAAAGATAAGTCGAACTTTGAATTTTTGACTTTGAACCAACCGACCGAAAGCCTGCAGCATAGCTTCGTTCGTCAATCACTAGATGTACTGGCTTGCAATTAGCTTAAGTTTGAGTCACCCAATTCAAGCAGTACTGAAGCATACATAACTACAAAGGGAATGTCTTAACTGTAACATCCCTTTTACTTAGGTAGCAGACAAGCACACGGCCCACCTGATGGAAAGTGGTTACCGTGGCCTATGGACGTTTGTAATACCAGAGGAGTCACACTCGCGCTGCCAACCCTGTCATTACAGAGTTTCTGTGCCGTCAGTGTAGAAGACAAAGTAGGACAAGCCTTTAGTCTTTAAACTATCATGGTCACTCACATCAGTATCAGAATAAACGGGATATTTACGATGTTTCATTACTTTTCACCGCCACTACTCCAGTTCCTCCGTGATCATGGTGCTTGCAATAGCACCGAAATATCGGAAACTCAAAATAATGAAACATGGTAAATATCCCGTTTATTCTGATACCGAAGCCTTTAGTCTTCCCACTAACAGCACAAATTCTCCAGTGAGCTCTGGCTACCCTACTCACCGCTGGGAACACAACACGAAGTTATCATGGCCGCGATATTCTGTAGGGTTGAGATACTTCCCCAGTCGGACTACTCAATTGGGCGGAAATACCGCCGTGTCCTACCTCCCTTATCGATCTGACAAGTTTCTACCTCCCAGGTGTCATGTGAGGACGAATTTCTTGCCTAATCGTTACCATCTGCGTAAGCGCATTATGTCAGACGGCCTTGCAAAGGTCGATGTCGAGGTGAGTTTACGCCATTTATATGACAAGTTATATTATGTATATATTTTTATACTTTATACGTGTTTCATTCAGTGAAAACTTGTTGCCCTCAAGATGTTGTAGATCTTTCCGCTTTCGATACGAAATGTGTGTCAAGGAGGGTTTCGTTTAATTGTAACGTCATATAGGGATAATTTAAGGAAGGTAATCAATTATATTTTACATATTTACACTATAATCACCTGAATAACGTAACTAGGACAGATAGATTCAAAAAGCGGAGGGTCGGGAACAACGGCGCACATTGGGAGAGGCCTATGTCCAGCAGTGGACGGCAATAACCTAATTAATTGACACTATAATGAACCAAAATAAGTCTGTCACAGTAAGAGGTTACTGGTATTAATACATTTTCGTGATAGCTGATCCTGTCCTTTTACCAAGAAGGGAAAATTATGGAAAATTTACAGCCAGATTTCGATTTCTAATATCCCAAATCGAGCTTATTATTGTCAACTCAGCACTTTTGCCTAACCCCGTGCTATATCATGTTTGCCTGATGCGATATTCAAACCTTGGACTTCGCTCAAAGAAGCCAATGTGCTAAAGAAACAAACGTACCTACTTGCGCATACGTATAAAGGGACTTAGTACGCAGCAGAGGGCGGTAGTGCATGCTTCTTAAAATCAGCATTTTAGGACTGGAAAATCATTACCTAAATACTTCTCTCAATGCTTTTACAATTCAAAACTACATTGCGATTGAAAAACAATTCTAACACGATTGTAACATTAAAGACGGAGCTCTCATACACCATAAATAATGGCATTCAAATCGTATCAAATCATATACAAACATCTGAGCGTATGTCCGCAGATGAATTATTCAGACGCCACATGGCTTAGCCGCGAGATTATGTAATGCGTATGACTGTTTCGACCTTGTTCAGTGCTAAGTGTACAATACCTAAGTGACACAATAGATATTATAAGAAGACGTGAGAAAAGAGGGACGTTCCATAAAAGTCGTACAAGCTAATTAAAGGGGATCAAAGAATCAAAGAATCAATTTCATTTATTCAGTTTAGGCACATAAAGAGCACATATGAACGTCAAAATTTTACAAATATGTATGTCAAGAAATAATATAAAAATATTAAATAATTAAAAATAAACCATTGGAAAATGATTCTTTCGCTGGTTCGGTAGATTAGTTCTACTGAGAAGATACCAGCAAGAAACTCAGCGAACTACATTAGAACTAGATTATTTTTTCTTTTTTAAATTTGTTTTGGTTTACAATTTATTTTGTGCGAGCAAGCAAGAGACTTATGTTGACCACGCATTAACATCATTAAGGTACTCATCCACTTTATAGTAACCTTTACTCATTAAAGTTTTTTTCACTTCTATTTTAAATTTGTTTATTGGCATATTAATCAAGTCATGAGGAATTTTATTAAATATTTTTATGCAGCTGCCTACAAATGAATCACCAACCTTGTGAAGCCTAAGTTTTGGTACAACTAGTTTATCTTTATTTCTCGTATTAAAGTTGTGTACATCAAATAGTTTTTTTAAAATATTAAGGTTTTTTCGTACATATAAGATATTTTCATAGATGTATTGAGAAGCAACTGTTAAAATATTAATTTCCTTGAATAGTTCTTTCAGCGAGTCACGGGGTCTGAGGCTATAGATCGCTCGTATCGCTCGTTTCTGTAGTATAAATATAGTTTCAATATCGGCAGCTGAGCCCCACAGCAGCAGACCGTACGACATAACGCTATGAAAGTAGCTAAAATAAACTAGTCGTGCAGTTTCCTCGTCAGTCAGTGACCTTATTTTTCTAACCGCATAGGCAGCTGAGCTAAGTCTTCCTGCCAAGGCTGTGATATGAGAACCCCATTGCAGTTTGCTATCTAGAGTTATTCCAAGAAAAACTGTGGTATTGACTATTTGGACAGATTCGTTATTCATTTTAATATTAATATCTGCCTGTCTTACATTTGGCATAGCAAACTTTACACATTTAGTTTTCTTCGCATTGAGCAGCAAGTTGTTACTTGTGAACCAATGTAATATATCAGAAAGGGTATTATTCACTTCGTCAAGTACTACTTTATGTCTATCAGTCTTAAAAATTAATGATGTATCATCAGCAAATAATACAATTTCACAAAGATTTGTCGCGAAGTAAGGAAGATCATTAACATAAATCAAGAATAGAAGGGGTCCTAATATCGAGCCCTGGGGTACTCCCATAACTAATGGGGCACCAGAAGAGTCAGTGCCATTAACATTAACTTTTTGAATTCTGTCCGTAAGGTAAGACGTAAGTAATCTAAGTGAGCCGCTTGAAACACCATAATATTCTAATTTTAGTAACAGCGTCTCATGATCAACACAATCAAAAGCTTTTGATAGATCACAAAAAATACCAATGGCATCCTGCTTCTTCTCCCATGCATCAAATATATGTTTGACAAGTGCAACTCCTGCATCTGTCGTGTTTCTACCTTTAGTGAAACCAAACTGTTTATCATGAAGTAAATTATTTTCTGTAAAATGTGAAAGCAGTTGATTAAATATTATTTTTTCAAAAATTTTACTTAGTGCTGGAAGTATGGAGATGGGTCTAAAATTTGAAGGATCACTTTTGTCCCCTGCTTTGAATAACGGTATGATTTTACTGTACTTCATAAGGTTAGGAAATTGGTTTTCATCTATGCATTTATTGAAAATGAATGCCAGGTAAGGCGCGATAGCGGGCATTATTGATTGTATTATATTGATTGAAATGCCCCAAAGATCCTCAGTCTTTTTTATATTTAGTTGCTTAAAAGTTTTAAGTATAGTTATAAAATCAATATACTGAAAATCAAAGTTAGTACTACATTTAACAACACTAGATTTAAGAAGAGAAGCAGCTATATTTTTTGAAGAATTTAATGAATTTGTAGTGGTAATTGGAATATTTGTGAAGAAAGATTCAAATGCATTAGCCACTGCAGCATCAGTATTAATGTGTCTACCATCTATTTCTAACTCGAAAGAACGATCACGTGACCTTGTCTTACAGGTTTCTTTGTTAATAACATTCCATGTTGCCTTAATTTTATTATCGGATTTTTTTATTTTAGCCCGAATATAATTAGATTAAATAGAGGAGGAGGATTAGAGGAGGAGGAGTAGTGGATCCAGCGTTCCGAGGTAAAAAAATAAACGGGATATTTACCATGTTTCACTGTTTTGAGTTTCCGATATTTCGCAAAAACAACCGGGAACAAGCCAAAACAAAATCACGAGTGGATACAGTAAGCATCGTGGGTCGTGAACGTGATCGAGATCGGGTTCGAGATTGTAGTGAGAGTGAAACCAGTGGTAGTGCAGATACGCGTAGTAAAAGAACTCGAAAGAGGGTAGATCTATATACCTAATTACTTCTAGAAAAATAAACTTTTTCTCTGTTCTTCTGAAATTCTGAAATATCAGAAACTCAAAACAATGAAACATGGTAAATATCCCGTTTATTTTGATACTGATGTGAGTGACCATGATATTTTAAATACCTATATTCCGAGGTAAAAATTTCGGATACAAGAGGAAACAATGCTGCTGTAAAGATGATGATATGAGAAATGACGAAGTGGCACAAGTAGTATCACAATATATGGTCGTTCCCTATTAAGCTGAAAGCCATAATTGAAGCAATTATACTGGCATCTATAAGGGTAGCTTTATACGAGACACCTTTAGCTTACCAGTACTGCAATGACCTACTATCATGCGAAGGCAATATGACATGACCTAGCTTGCACATGTTAATAGCGGACAAGGCACTGTCGAAAGTTTCCTCTCGGGGTTGGGGAGTCGACGGCAGTCACTCCCGTAAAAGCAAAGATGAACCAAATTATGGAAAGCAGGAGTAGGACTCGGCGTTATAGAACCCAAGCTTTGAATGCATCTGGGATTAACACTCGGATAATAATGATGATTAACTGCAAAATTCCCTAAATTTGAACATGGACGCTGGTGCCTTACCTCCTTTGAAAATAAATCAATATTATACTTCGTGAGGAGCCTTTTTTGCATATGTGAATTGCATGATTGTCGACGAAACTTCGGAGTTAAAATAGCAATTTTCAATTATATATGGGCAGATTGGAATCGATTAAAATTTCATAGGAATGTCAATTCGATACGAGTAGTCTTTATTAATAAATTCCCTCCTACGTTAGTGTATATCTCTTCGATATCTTTTAATTTTAGCTTTTTGGTTAAGGAGTCTGCCTTACGATCGAGAGATCCCGAGCTCGAATCCTGGCCATTACATTACCGACGTGAACCCACTCCTAGCACAAGCAATTTAGCTTGGTTGGAGGGGTTAGAGGGAATATTAGTAATTGTGATTGCTAATATTCTTTAAAAAACATATAAGTGCACCGATGGAGCTAATGTGCGCTTCCGAGAACGTAGCACACTGGGAAAACATCACTTGAGTGAGAGTCAAAACGCCATAGACACTATAGAAGAAGTAAAAAGTAATTAAAAGAAAGTTATCTCTACATCTTTTCAATATTGCAAATGATGGGATGACTTATCAACTCGCTAGCTTCTAATTAGCTAGCGCGCGCGAGGTGGCACCTTTCAATTTCGATTGCTATATAATTATCAAACTTTTAATTAACTATCAAAAGTATAGGAAACGATTACAAGTACCTACATAGCCTATAAAAATAATTACCTATAGATAATTAGTACTGATAAGAGCTTTAGGTGCATAATCTATGAAACAACATAAAAACCTCAGCATAACAACCGCTGTAGATGGTATTTACTGCGGGAGAACATCTTTTCTACACTTTCGGCTTAACTGAAAAGGGGGGAAGTGTAGCAAGGATTTAAACTCATAACTCACTTCATTATTTAGTATTATCATTTGTAGTATTAATCTAGCGTATTGCAGTCCCCTGCTGGAAATAGGCCTCTCCCAATGTTAAGAGGCTTTGGTCTACTGTTTCCACGCTGGCCAGACGGCTTCGTTCAGGGTTTTATTTCAAGTTTTCCTTCTCTCGCAGTGATATCGTATGCGTATTATCGTTTGTATAGATTTTCTGATTTCGCGTCCTGACCCAATTAATCCCTTAGTGGTTGATTAGATAAAGCCTATTAAGGCTAATATGCATGTCATTCGTACCACTGCAGAAATGCGTTGTAACGGCTGCGCCATTATTGTGGATGCAATATTTTTTTAGTTGCTTTGTATACCTATTAATCTTGCATGCCAACTTTATGGTGAAATGTGCTTGATTACTATATTTTTTATTTCCATCTTTTGTTGTACCACATTACAAGCAAATAAATAAATGAATTATGAATGGCAAATAGCTAATTATATTAAACTTATAGGTTTATTTTAACTTTGAAGTATGCTGGAATCAGTTCTGGTTTGTTATTTGATAAGGATGTATCTTGAGAATATGAATTTAAGATATTATATCAAAATTTCAACATCCATCCTGTGTGTAACCCTTTTTTATTTAAATAATACATACTCAACTATTTCCTAAACAGATACATACTATATTCATAAGACTATGAATAGAAATATTGTTACATGATAGTCTATTTAGTAAAGTAATTATCATAGATATATAATTATAATTACTTGTATCCATAACTGCACTAGAGATCACTGCTGTGTTAACACTTAATAGAACTAGTTCAAGGAAATGTATAGACCCATACGGCTATAGAAAACACAACAATTCATACCTACCCATTTTAAGTTATAACTTTAACATTTTCGCATAATATTATGTGACCTTACAATGTCACCATTATAAACAGCTATGATGACTGAATATTTAGCATCAAATCAGTAAATTACGTACGTAGGTTGAACACAATGAACTAACAAGCTGTTAGCATTAATACAGCAATATAAACCTGCTTTACAATGTATTTATACCTGTAAAGTTACTCAAACACTTAACAAATTCACTTGCCTAGTTGTATGAACGCTTAAGATAATATTTAGATTGAAACTGCACGTGCTGTCATGAAAGTGTATAAAACAAACAAATTACCTGCAAATAGACCTTCAAAATACACCATAAAGCAGCGATTACACAGTTAAAAATCCGAGTAGTTTGGTCACCACCCACGAGGTCTTCCCGGAATAGAAACAGCCGTCGTAAAAGAACGGAACAAAACCGCGAAACCGTCAACTAATGCTAACAACAGAAACCTGACTCTAAAGTCTAAACAAACTAACTTCACACATAAGTAGGCTATAAAACATAGATGAAAACTAATCGAGCAGAAACCATTAGACGTTACTGTATTTGCGTCAAATAATTGTAGTAATACGTGTTGACACATCAAACCGTTAGCCGAAGTGATGAGTCCAAAAATAAACTTGGAAACATCAGTATTACAAAAGAGATAGTACAGGCACACGCGCAGATTACTTGTTGTAGTAAATAAACAAGTAAAAACTGCCAGAAGCGCAATCTCCGATAGATGCACTCGATTACATACAAAAACAAACACCTTGAGCGGGAAACTCTAAAAAGTATACGTAATTACTATGTAATCGACACATATGTTGTTCTCAAACACGCACATATTGATAGTAAACGAAACATATGATCCGAATATCGAAAAAACTTTGATAGATACACAATTACACACAAAGTAAATATTATTTTATAATACTCACAGCCGGGCGATATTCCGTTCTCCTTCATAGCGCAGCGGAACGGATAGTAAGTGCCTGGCAGCACCTTGCCATACATTGTTCGGTCCATTCTTCGACCAATCACAGGTGTATTTTACAATTAAAACACCCACAGGAACTACACCGCAGTCAGCACACCATAATCACAGCCTACACACTATCCGTGTAAACTACGTCCTACACGAAGAAAATGCACTAAACAATCAATAACTCATCTAATCATCGTTATAATACAATTTATCGACTTGGTAAACAATGATGAACTATTCGGAAAAAGGGGCTGATGGACTCAAGGACGCGATGTGACTGAACGCTATCGATAATTCGAAATATTAGTACCGGCCCACATATCGATGATTTTCCTTTTGTTGATAAGCGAAGTGATAAGTGATAACGCAATGTCACGGGGACGAGGTCGCGGAGCTTCGAGTAGAGTATTCGTCAGCGCGGCGGAGTCACGACTAAAGTGTCGTGGAGCCGGCGCCGGCGCAGCGCCCCAGTCGCACCGGCTTCACAACAGTATTATTTATATGCGGGGACAAATCAAAGCAATTTACAAAATCGATACGATTGTTTCTATTATTCACTGGAGGAAACTATAAAACAATCAATAAACTATTATTTTATAACATCGAGAGTTATTGAGTCACGCTCAACGCGTCTTTTAATCACATTCGTTCAAAGCCATTTCTTCTGACAATTTAATAACCTATTTATTCAAAAATTTAATGATAATAATAAATTAATATTTAATTGTTGGTACGTCAACGATTAGGCAAAGATAAAACAAATTGATCAAAAGAAACTTCTGAATTTAAGTAACGATAATGAAGCCATAATGTTCAGAATTCCGTTTTATTTCGACTTTGGTAGAGTTGTCAGCAAGACAGAAAAGGGGCTATTCATCATGCGTTTCTTGGCGGGAAATTTTCTAATTCGGTACGGTAAACGCCAAATTTCACCCACCGCGCCCAAACCGCATCCGGGCTATACGAGGCGAGCGTCCCTTGACTTACAACTTCCGGCTCGTCATTCCACTCCATCACACATCACTTCGCTGTGGCTTTACGATTGTCATAAGATAGAAGGTAACTACCGATTTTGTCTTTGAAGTATTTGAAAGAAAGTTATAGCTTTTAGTATTATTTTTAGGTTAATTTAAACCTATAAAAGTTTTTTTATTACAATTTATGTATTGCTTGCTACTCAAAGGATTCCAATGCATTTAGTAACACTTAAGTCTAAGTGTTGTGTAATTTCTGTATACGACATCGACGATAGAACTGACATGAAAGCCCCAACGTCAAAGCGCATTTCACAAAGTTTACAACTTGTCCATTTTACGATTGAACTAACTGTTCTATTGTTCTGACTGGGCTCTAATAAGGAAGTAAATATTTGAGTGGTACTCGCGCTGTTAACTCAAATGGAGAACAAACCACCGGTCGTACTCAAAGACTGCAGAATATTTACTCAGCCTTCGATGAACGGCAACACACCAAACGATATATGCAGTTTTACTATTAATGAGTAAATTCGTCAAACATCTAAACAAATAGTCCGTAATGATGTGAAAATCAACACCTGTTTGGTTTCTGGTACGGTGTACTATTGAAGAATCTGTTATGAATAGCATCGACCTGTATTGGTTCTGAACTTCAATCCTTAAACTAAGACTAATCTTTGAATCGAAGCCAAGTGCCATTTAAAACTGCCAAGGGTACTACTGAAACTAATAACTAGATATTTTTCTCACTAACCTAAGTCTACAAGATAAACTGACAACATGGTCAAGAAGGGCAAGATTTCTGGAACTGTTAGAAAATTTGGATTTAATATGTTCGCGGATTAACTCACTCACGACACGACTCTTTGAAACGGCAACACGTGAACTAAAATTCATCCACAGTCATGAAGAACGGTAAATGTTACAATCAAGCAAATCGCCTATTGATATCCACTGTTGGACATATTATGCCTCTCGTAATCTCTGTCATATAATCGACCTAATAATGAAAATGATTTATGAGAATTGTAGAAAAACAATATCTACCTAAACCGCATATCACATCATATTTTCATCATCATATTTTGCCGTTTTAAGGCAAAATCACCATTAAACTATCATTACTCTAATATATACAGCAGGCAAATCAACCAGGAAAATTTTAATCAACTTAACAATTTCTAATTATTGATAATTAACCATGATAATTAATTTAACAACATTATGTAGACAAGTTACGAGAAATAAACCCTACTCCGAAGTTACGATTGGCGATAAAGGCTGAAGGGCGGCTTCCAACTATTTTTACCAGTACGTATGGGTTGGAGTTACGCGTAAGACTGACAATTTGTAGGGAACACGTAATACGCAACTCATCGCCGTTAGTGACGAGAGGGTGACGTCACAAACTATATATTTACAGCCCTAGGAAGACATACAACATAATTGTCAGACCAAATCGCTATTTAGGTCAAGTCATTAAGTCTAGTGCTACAGATATTGGCAATCGACTGAGTTCAGGGTTGCGGTTTCGATTTCCCAGCAATTCTGACATCATGGTCTTGTACAGGTCACAAATTCAGCCTAAGTATTACTCGGCGTCCGGTGAAGTGACCATGACATATAAAATAATAATGAATTATACTGAGTAATTCATAAGCAATTACTGGTAATGATCTATTTGTAAACCATTATTGTGGTGACCAAGGACAGCTGTACCTACAGTGTCTTCTGCTATAACAATTCGAAAAAGCATAATTCTGTGGAGGCCGACAATCTTAGGACCAATATTTCCAGAATCATTAGCATCTGAAATGAGGGCTTTTCCGTTTTGGAGTTCACCCAAAGCTTAGTGGGGCGCAGTCATATTGATTTACTAACCATTGAGAAAAATCTATATATCTATCTATCTATTGAAGGAGGTAGGACACGCAGCGATAATAACCTCGCGTTGTGTTTACGGCAGTGAGTAGGGTAGCCCGAGCTCACTGGAGGGTTTTTGTGCTGTCAGTGAAAATACCAAAAGCTTGTTCTGCTTTATCTTTTACACTGACGGCACAGAAACTCTCAATGCTTGCAGGGTTGGCAGCGCGAGTGTGACTCTTTTGGTTTTGTACGCGTCCATAGGCCACGGTGACCACTTTCCATCAGGTGGGCCGTGTACTTGTCTGCCACCTAAATGGTATTTAAAAAAAACCTGTAAAGAATTGTTTATCTCTATCCACTAGACTTCTCTTTTACAATATCTGAAACTTAACTATGCTTTTCCTCCCTTCCTAATCGCTGGTTAGTAAAGTGAATCGAATACATTTGGTAGGTGTGTCCCATCACGAAATTCCCCACGGTGCATGGACCACTAATTAGATTAATTATGGGTGCAGGAACTAACGGCACATTAAAGAGTAGTATCGTGTGTCTTGCGTGTTAAGCGTACATAATGTGAGCAGGGGATAGTGACGTAGCATTTGTTGATTAGGGAATTGGTAAACCGGTCAAGTGAGAGTTGAACTCGCGTCCAGTGTTCTATAACATTACTCGAGGAAGTGAAGCACAACAGCATCAAAGTCAAAGTCAAAAATCATTTATTCTGTATAAATCATTATATCGGAACTTACAAAACGTCAACAAAAAAGGAACATGAATATCAGTTTAGTTAATGGACCACCGGTGGTTCGAAACGTGGCCCCGACCTGAGAAGACTCCGGCAAGAAACTTAGCGGGTATTTCTTTTTTTTGGTCTATTTACAAACATACACTTAATCTACTTAATCTAAATACAAAAAATTACTTGAGTAAAATAGTTGAGCGAACAGCTCATTTCGTATTCTTGGATTTTATAATAGCCTTTCTGGCACGATTTACGTTTAACTATATTTTTCAATTTATACACAGGTAAATCCCCAATTTCATTAGGGAGCAAGTTCATAAAGTTTTTGAAGAGTGGAAAGAACGTTTTAATGCTGAATGTTCAGCAGCAATAGCGGTGCAGTGGTAAAACATATGATGAAGGATTCGGAAGTATGAAATCTCCAAAGAGGTAACATGAACGTGACGTATCTCGTCTACTGGTAGATGCATGTACTCATTGCGTACGGTTGCATCGGGAGGTACCAGTGGTTGAATATCTATAGGTTATGTTGAAAATCATTTGGTGACGAAGTGATTTACGCAAAAGGCTGAGGTAAAGAAATAGAGCAGGTATGTTACCTGCTCTATTTCTTGTACTACTCTTGTACTGCAGAAGGTACATAATGACGACAGAGAGAGCACAATTATTTGCAAAAAAAAAAGTAGTGAAAGTAAGAAAACCATTAACTGCATAAAGTTAAGGCCTACCTTAACATTGTGCTACTCTCGAATATGAAAAATAAAGTTTAAAACTAAAACCCGACTACTGATAAAAAAAAGTTAAAAATTAAAACCCGACTACTATTTTGTTTTTATTATTTTGGGGCAAGCAATAGGTATAATTTATACATATTTACATTTATGTGAAATGTGCTAGTTAAGCCCTTTTATTTGATACCCAAGCACAAGACATTTATCTCAAATTTATTTTTTTACGCAAATCCTTTATGACCGCTAGAGGCCGCCACTTTAGGTTCAGTGACACGTTATATAGCCTATAACCAGCGGACGACTAAGATGTTTCTAACGATACCTCATTCGTACAGTTCTAATAAGTGATTGAGGAGCTATGAGGGAATCTACATACATACATAGCCTATCAAAATCATAACCCTCCTTATACTTTGCCGTAGTCGGGTAATTAGCAGGACACGACTAACTATATTCGATTATTTTCGTCCCACAGGTTGCCACAATTTCAAACTCTAAAGTCCCATAAATCGAAGTGTCAATGAATGTGGACATTCCACACTGACACATAACAGATTTCTCTGATTCCCTTTGGAAACGACTCGACTGTCTAATTAATCTCACAGATATATTTTTAGAACGCGTAGGTACAAGAGTTAGAGTACATCATAGCTTGTTAAGATATGGCTCAACCACTCACAGTTGATTGGTTTTTAATGGAAAATTGCGTTGCTATGATATAACCGGTGTACCAGTGCAGTTATACACCCACTAATCATGAAATAAACCGTTTGGTGATTGACGCTCACTATAAAACCAAAGCGAATTGCAATACTAATTAAAGAAAAACTGCCACGTGATTTTAAAGGTTTTTTCTTGCGTGCGCGCGCGTCCGGTGGGGAGGTATCCCCACGGATACCTCTCCACCGGAGCCGGTGGAAGAGGTTATGTCGGACTCGAACCGACTAAAACGCACGCCGCCTGTGGGTCGTTTTCGTTGCCGAATGTGAGGTTGACAGGCATATCCCTCGCACCCCGGCCGACCCAGGGCCATCTCTCACGATCTGGCCCTCTCCTCGGGTGTGTGGAGATCCAGAGTACCTACCCAACTCGTCCCCGGAAACGGGGAGGCGCGATTTTTATTTGCATGGAAATGGCCTTTATAAACTAATATAAAAATTACTTACACAACGCCTACCTAGCCCGAAAGCTCCCATCACATCACAAAATGTAAAAAAAGCATTATAATAATTACCCAGTGGAATGAATTTTCTAGGACCCATAATCGAAAATATTCTGCATCAGACTTATTGGCACAAACAGATATATTATATTAGAGGAATAATCATGTGCGTTATGATGATGGACATGATAAAATCTATAATTGATATAACTATATACATATATTCACGCCTTTATCCCCAGAGGGTAAGGTAGGGGTGAATTAAAACCTCTATTCTTCATGTATTCTGTCTCAGTAATAGTGGGTGAGCCTATTGCAGTATTCCAGGCACTAATTGTAGACTCGAGAAATGCATCTGAGACTGAGTCTGGGGCTGTATGTATGTCTGTTGTTAAACAGTCCTATCCCTTAGTCGCCTTGGACGACACCGCATGGGAGGAGATGGGGTGGTTCGAATACTACTTTACCGGGATCCACGCGGCATGCAAGTGTGTTTATTTACAGGTTCTCTTTGCGAAGGTCGAAAGAACTGTATATGTTTACAAACAGCTTTTTAAGTTTCTAATCTGCACATTACTTCATTTTTCCTCCATCTATAAAAATGGCACTTCACAGAAGTTACAGTAAATACTTAAAAAATGGCATCACTCAAAATAACGTCATATTTCCGTCATCCGGTTAGGTATTCTTTACGGTGGATATTGGGAGGTCGCTGAATGACCTCCGCACCCCATGAGCGCGGACCTGGGAATCGGGTGGAGCCGCCTGTCACTCTAGCAGATTTTTCGAACAATAAAAACGGCAATAGCCTCACACCCTATTATGTGGGACCGAATTCAATGATTGGTGAAATGTGGTTTTAATTCACCTTTGTCAAACCCTGCAGGGATTAAGGCTTGATTATATGTATATATGTATGTAAAAATCGTTAGGTAGGTATTGAGTACTGCTGGAACTTATGAAAGCACAGTTGACATTGCCGACGGACTTAATTGGGCGCACCTGGATACCAGTCTTTTTAATCGGAAACGAAGATCGAAACTTTACAAGCGGTATTGAATTAAATTACATAAGAGATTTCATTTTCCTATGTCTTCTGATTGTAAAACGGCACACCTCGCTACAGATATGGAGGAGGAAGCTGAAAGAACACGAAACTACTAAAAAAAACTAAGTAATCAAAGGAATTGATAACTTTTGTTTTGAAGGAGTTCAAAAAGCTTCAAGTTTAGTGGATAAAAGGCTTTCTTCTTTCTTTTTTTTTTAATACCAGTTAGGTGGCAGACAAGCACACGGCCCACCTGACGGAAAGTGGTTACCGTCTCCTATGAACGTGCGTAACACCTGAGGAGCCACACTCGCGCTGCCGACCCTGTAAGCACAGAGTTTCTGTGCCGCCAGTGTAGAAGACAAAGCAGGACAAGCCTTTAGTCTTCCCACTGACAGGACGAATACTCCAGTGAGCACTGGCTACCCTACTTACCTTCTCCTCGTGTCAATGGTACACTGTTGGCACTAAATTGTTCCCGAATAAAATTGTGCCATCTCAACCGCGCTATCAGTGGCTTTATTCAAGTCGTCTTTAGTGCAGGAGGTAGGACACAAGGGGCACGAGAGCAAGTGCGCCATGGACTGCACGGGGGCACCGCAGTCACATGCGGTTAAGGGCTTTAGATACAGTAAATTCTGTCATTCCCTTATTCTTCAGAGTGAGTTAGAAATGCGGAAAAGCAGATTGATCTAAAACTTGGATCAATCTCGCGTTCCATTATTGAATGTGCATTGCATGTACCTATAATGCACCACGAAATTTTTGCACGTTTTCCCTCTGCTCTTAAGTTCCGACCATTAGGTATGACTCATGTCTGACATGTACAAAATATGCATGAAGCTTTGTACATATTGTGAAGTAACCAAAAAACATTGATTGATTATGTTTGCATTGCCCTGATGATGTTACAGCAAGTCGATAAATCACAACGAAACAAACAGAGATCTTTGAATAGCTACTGGATATTGCGAACTTTCACATGAATTTTTTTGTTATACCACTTAGTTGGCAGACTAGCGCACGGCCCACCTAATGGAAAGTGCTTACCGTGGCCTATGGACGTGTGTAACACCAGAGAAGCTCGCGCTGCCGACCCTGTAAGCACAGAGTTTCTGTGCCGTCAGTGTAGAGGACAAAGCAGGACAAGCCTTTAGTCATCCCACAGACAGCACAAATTCTCCAGTATTATAACCGCGGTATTCTGTAGGAGGTACTTCCCCAGTCGGACTGCTCAATTGGGCGGAAATACCGCCGTGTCCTACCTCCTACAACTTTTGCTCAAGTAACAGCTCTATACATGTAAGTAATATAACTATATACAGTGCTGGTTTAGTAAGTACAGCTAAGTCACTAACGGCGCTAGAAAATTACCCTTGATGACACCCCATCACTTTATGGTGATTAATGATTACCTCCTGCGTAGACCACGCCTTACAATCTTATAAAAGCCATTATGATCGGACTCAGTCCAAAAGGTTGTAAGTCCACTGCCCCATTTAATGGAACTAACTAATTTGTTTTGTTGTATATTTTTTTAAACCCCGATGCAAAAAGGACGGGGCGTCATTGTCGGGGGGACCTTGGATCGTTCCTATAATATGACGTAGTGTTCTACCAGTTAGGGTACCCCGACATGACAACGCTTGAATCCAAATATGTATTACTAGGTATATCAAAATTATAGGGCACAACTATTTTAGACTTTTTGGGGGTTGTTTTTTTAACTAGCCTTCCGCACGCGTGGATCCTTTATCTCCGATTCTACTTAACCGATTACAGACAAACAAACGTAAGAACACTATGTGAATCTGAATGCTCCCTCTTCACATAATCACTCTGTGAGCCCTTTTTTCCCCAACTCAAATGGGGTCAAGACCTTCCCAACAAAAAAAACCGCATCAAATTACGTTCCATAGTTTTTGCGTCCATCGCGAACAAACATTTCCAATGTACAATTTATACATACATAGGGTAGAGCGGGGCTTGTTGAGCATAGGGGCAAGTTGGGCAATCGAAATATCTCGAAAACTATTCACCGTACGTATTGGCATCGTATGGCGGAAAGAGGGTGGCGCGGGAGGGGTAAACATCACGCGATCGCTAGTGGCCGCTGGGTAAGCGAGTGAGGCGCACGGACGTTTTGTTTATTTTAAGACCAAAAAGTAAAAACGTCATTTATCGCAAGTTTTCGTCTGTATTAGTCAAATGTTATTTGTTTTTATTCAGGTAAGTGTTAATCTTCCATATAATTATCGTACTTTTGATATGCCGGGAGGTTCTGGGTATAATTTTCACGGTTTTTTTATAAAATCACTTTTATTTTGAAATTCTGGGTTGGGGTTAGTTGAGCATAGTTGCTCAACTTACCCCATGATTAAAACAACTAAACTAATAAATGTTTTATTTTTTGTTAGGATGCGGACTTACAAGAGAAAAACTACAAGATGTTCTAACACTACTGAATATTTAAAAAAATGCTGCAAAAGGCTGTAAACGATGAAGGTAAAAGTGTTAATGCCACCGATACAGAATTCGGTATCAAACGGATGACTTTGACAAAAATTAAATGAAGGTGTCGATTCATCCATGGGCTATGCAACACCGAGACAAGTATTTACTTCTACACAGGAAGATTCATTGAAAAAATACTTGCTACAAATGGCATCAATCTTCTACAGATATTCTCCAAAAGATGTCGGTCGCCTTGCCTACGAATGTGCTAATAAATTCCGCTTCACTTCAGCGATGTTCGGATCCTTATTGGTAAGAGCCGAGGCCCAAGCCTTGTATGCAGATTGCTTGCGGTCTCTAGCTTCCCTGCAAGGCCTATTAAACCACGGGCGTTTGCTCGCTCCGTTACGTTACGTTATTGTTTTGTTGATTCTACTTTTGGTTAATTATTCAAAGAAAATTACTATAAGTTTTGTTGTCTTTGTCACTAAAAGACTATAAATAAAGAACTGATTGTTAAACACTTATTTTATTTCATCACTAGTCAACATTGAACCTATAGTTTCATTATACTTTCTTAGTGCTCAACTTGCCCCATACCATTGCTCAACTTACCCCACCTATGGGGTACATTGAGCGTACTTGACTTTCTGCATTAAAACAGCTGTAGCTCTTAAATTTTACTTATTACAAAAAAATACTATTGACACTTTTGTTAAGCGATAAACAACAAATCCATCAAGCCGCATAACAATTTATTGAGACGTATCATTAAGCAGCTACATCCGTTCAAGTAAAAATTTGCTCAACTAGCCCCGCCCTACCCTATGTAGTTGGTTGGTGGGTTAGGCAGAGGTGAATTAACACCCATATTTCACCAAACAATGTATTCTATCCCACATAATAGGGGGTGAGCCTATTGCCGTTTTTCGGACACTATTGTTGACTCGAGTCATGCCATGCATATGAGGCAAAGTCTGGGCTGTATTTATCTATCTGATGTTAAACTGTCCTATCCGTTAATCGCCTTGTACGACACCGCATGGGAAGAGATGGGGTGGTCCAAATTTCTACTCTGCCGGAAACCAGCGAAACCTCTGGCGCAGCTTTTCCTCGTGTAGATCAGACGGCAATCGTCCCCATATAATAAGTATAAGCTGGTGTTAAAGGAGGTCCAAGGTGAGAGCATCGAATACAATCGGGAACAACGTTAAGACGATGACGATTAAAGCGTGCTGCAGAATGTACCTAGGTATCGTGGATTTCGATGTTGGACTATTCTTAGTGGAGTCTTTCTTGACACAGGGTGATATTTTGTAGTAGATATTGTTTGTTGGAGATTCTGATAATGATGAAGTGAATAGTGTTTTTTTTATACCAGGTGGCAGACAATAGCACACGGCCCACCTGCTGGAAGGTAATTACCGTGGTCAATGGACATGTGGAACACCAGAGGCGTTCGCGCGGTTGAACCTTAAATAAATTTCTGATGTCCTTCTTGAAGAATGTGTTAAGTTAGGTGTGTAATATGATGCCTATAACTGGGCAATAAATATATTTCGTAAACATGTTTAACTTTGAAATCACATAATCAGATCTTAATCATTTAGATTTAGATCTACATAATATATACCATCATAATAAATATTAACAGAGTTTATCAGAATCCATTTTGTTATTCTTATTATTTTATTGTTCAGCTTGTCCGACAACATTCCTATGAACTAGTTCTGTCTCCAGTGAAGGCCTTACGTAGCTTAGTGACAATGCTCAATACTGGTCAAGTATAAACAATAAGAGGCACAACACACTTGCTAGGCAGACATGCGGTAGTCTGCCTACCGATGAACGGGTGCCCGCGCGGCTCCCGCATGCGGTTCGTTTTTATACAAAAGTAACTATGTGGACAGCCGCACAAGGCAGTCCGCATGTCGACGACGACGATGCGATCATTTGTCTACAACAACCGAATCTATATTTATACATTCTTAAGTCAACGTTCATGTCTAAAATATCTTGGATTCTCAGATAGTACTGAAAACAAAAAGTTCTTAGTCCTAAGAGTTACGCGGGGGAATCGAGCGAGCCAAAATTTAGGCTACTTTCAGTATCATTAGCCGGAAGGAGGAACGCCAGGATCCAATGTCATTCCCTTGGGAGTATATCCGTGTGGTTATCTAGTCTAGCATTAATAGATGACGGCGATAGACCGTTCGATTGCTACTTCAGAGGACCCGGGTTCAATTCCTGCTCAGTACAAATACGAGGGCGACACTGAGTTTTTAGAACTGGCCACTTGTAAACGAAATAATAAAAAAATAAGTTCAAATTTTGAAAATGGAACTCTTTGCCAATATTATTGTTTATGTATTTTATTCATATGTCATTTGCTTGCGATTTGGCGGCAAATTAAAATTTGTCTGTGTTACGTCGGCATGAATTAAACGCGAGAAAATTTTCGTGCAAGACACTCGTGATTCATGGTAAGTCACTTCTACTCAACAAAACCAAGCCTGCAATAAAAAAACCATTGCCGAAAGAAGTGAAAAACTCAACTCTCAAATAAACAGAACCAATGTATATGTTAATCTACACTAATATTATAAAGAGGAAAGATTTGTACCTATTTTTGTATGTTTGTAATGAATAGGCTCAAAAAGTACTGGGCCGATTTAAAAAATTCTTTCACCAATAGAATGCTACATTCTTCCAATTTGACATAGGCTACATTTCATTTTGAAAAAAATTAGGGATCCTTGGTAAAATTTGAACAATGTAACCGAAGGTGTAGAAAAATGAGTCTTAAAATGTCTTTCGTCGAATGCGCTGCCGAAACTATTAGCGATAGAACAAAATAATGTACAACAATATTGAAGAACATCATAATGTCTACAAAAAACTCCGCGGTCCAACTATTGTAGTTATGTCACTACAACAACTTTTTTCATTTTAAACATTAATGAAAATGCTAACCAAATTCAAACCATGCTATTTATGTATTTATATTAATCCTTATCCAAATAAATTATTTTATGGTCAAGACCATTTAACTACCTATAAAATAGTTTTTAAATTATTTAAATTGGACTTTCCATTCAAAAGATATTACGAATTAAAAAATTCAAACAGTAAACAAAACCGCCATAGCGCCGTGGCCGTTGTTTGCGATGCAGTCTGAAAAGCGCGCCGGGCATCGCGGCGGGCGGGGTGGAGGGGGCACTGAAATACAGGAGTGGGGTGTCTACCCCGTGCGAAGCCGGGACGGGCTGCTAGTACTTATATATACAGAGTCGGTAATGGTAACACTGTCGCGAATTCAAGGGTTTACCAACTTGCCTATAGAAGTTTCAATCAATAATGTAAGCCTGATCACTATGTGAATCTGAATGACAAATTCATATCATCACTCTCTGAACCTTTCAATCTACTAAACTCTTCAACTAATTTCACCTTCTTTCTGCAAACCACAACAATGTGCATTGTCAGACAATAGATCTAATGAATAAGAGATAGTTGTGTCGTGTGTCAGAGAGTTCCAATAAATACATCTGTATGTAACCATACATGGCATACAGTTCCATATATGTTTATGTATGACCGGCTAATCTACAGCCCAATTGTGACAATGACACATCTCTAAAATTAAACACTATGGTAAATAACATTGAGAATATAGTACAGTGACAAAAATACACTTCACAGTTGAGATTTCTATAGGGAATAGAATTAATTTAACAAAGTACATTGAAAGAATTTTTTAATTGCTATATAAAATAATGAATATCCTAAAATAAGGGAGTGACCCTTATTTTAGGATATTCATTATTTTGAATGTTGACGTAAACGGGTTTTAATCTCTGATCAAATAAGTCTTAAACCTGTACTTAGAACTAGTCACAAATCTTAATCCATGACTGGATATAATGTTCTAGACCTAGAAGTAAATGATTTGATACTCACTATGATGAATAGTTAGGATTTCATACAAGTTTCCATAGAACTTACTACTGTGGCTTTTAATAAAGGAATCTAATTTAACTTGAAAATCATCAAACCCTTGATAAATTTGATTTAGGTATATTTATTTTAAAATGTAAATTACACTTTGAACAGCATCTTAAACATTGATGAAGGCCATGTATATAGGATTTGAATTTAGCCTGGCTGATAGAGGAGCACCTCCTCCTCTCTATAATACCCATGGGTAAAGAATACAAGGCTGGCTACTAAGGTTTCCAAAACTTCTGGGTAGGGTAGGTTCCGTAGAGGAGTGGTGAGAGAAGTATTTATATACTTTACAGTACAGACACCAGTAACTGTTTGTCATTAGAATTCCTAAGTGTTATTATTTGTTGATCCACTAGCATAACAAATAATATGTCCATTGTCATTTGGTATAGGTAGGTGTGTTTATTTTGAATCCATTGTTAAAAAAATATACACTTACGAAAATGTATTTATGTTTTACACTTGCGCCGGTCAGTGACATAATTTTATATCAACTGTATTTTATCAATGTGAGTATACAAAGATAAGAAAAGTAAATAATGTTTTTGTGATATTGTTACCTATATTACGTCTATTATTTATAATTTCACAGTTGATGGGGATAAGTCTCTGTTATAAACAGATACACGGGAACATGAACACATTTGCATAGGTAATAAAAAAAATAAACAAAGTATTTGAACGTAAGAAACACGAAAACAATAACACGATATCGTTATATAGGTTCCCAAAACTAATAGCTCCGTCTGGCCACAATCTCGTAAAGAAAGTCAGAAGGTTCGCCAAGGTGCAAGATATGCAAATTAACAAGTTATTTTAGCAGAACACGTCATTTCGTATACCCAGAATCCAAACAGGTTATGATAAGACATAACTTACCTAAATCATCCATTGTTTCTAAAGTCTCACTTTTCACTTACACTACACTTATATAGTCTCACTATAAATTAAATTAATCTAAAATAATATAAGCTGCAAAATACCACAATAATATTGCAAATCAAAGTTGAAAATTACAGTCCAATTACGGCAATTTAGTTATTTAGCATTTTTGGCGTAATGTTGGTGTGCCCGAAAACTTGTCAAAACATTTCTCGTCTGTCATTGAAGTTCTCCTTGTTTCTGAACGATTGAAGCCGTATAAGATTTGTGAATTCAACCTATTGTACGATTTCTTGCAAGTTACAGGTTTTTTCAGGGTCAGCAGCGCGAGTGTTGAAGCCCCTGGTGCTGCACACGTCCATAGGCCTCGCTCTACGGTAACCACTTCCCAGCAGTACACCTGCTTGTGTGTGCCGTGTGCTTGTCTCCCACCTAAGTGGTATAAAAAAAGGATTATTATTTTATCTGATTTATCTGTGATAGAATTAAAACGGGAACAAAAATATTTTGAAATACTTTATGACTATGTCAAAGCAGTTTAATTATACCTGTTTTCCGACGAAAGTAGTGCCACTACAGAGAATTTTAATGTCAAAAGAAACTCGTTCGGAAGCCATAATCAGACAATTCTCTTCGAAGTTAATCTGATATTTATATTTATTGTATTTTCTATGCTTATTATCTTAAAAAGTATTTCTTATACATTTTAACATGAATTTAAAGTTTTGTTTCATATTTAGGTAAATATCAACCACACCACATTTTAGATTAATCGTCTACAATGCGAAAATTACCAACAGTACACTTTTCTGCCCACGTTTTACTGGAAATTAACTGGTTTTAGAACGTTTATCAAAATGTCTTGCTAAGTTGCTGTATCGATTCACCTCGAATATATTCTTTATCGTCATTTAATAATACATCCAGGTTTTTTTATTAAGTGACTACATAATACGAATTAACCAATATGAGTAACACAGGTGAGCAACTAACTTTAGCCAGGGACATAAAACGGGCTATCGAATTGCTCGAAAAACTTCAACAAAGTGGCGAAGTTCCTGCTACGAAACTTGCTGCTTTGCAAAAAGTTCTACAAAGTGACTTTTTGAATGCTGTTCGTGAAGTATACGAGCATGTATACGAAACCGTTGATATCCAGGGATCGGCTGATATACGAGCTTCAGCCACAGCCAAAGCCACAGTGGCTGCATTCGCGGCCGCAGAAGGCCATGCTCACCCGAGGGTAGTCGAGCTACCTAAAACAGAGGAAGGTCTAGGATTTAATGTAATGGGTGGTAAGGAGCAAAATTCCCCTATTTATATATCGAGAATAATTCCTGGGGGCGTCGCCGACCGTCATGGAGGACTCAAAAGAGGCGACCAGCTGTTATCAGTTAATGGAGTGTCTGTAGAAGGAGAAAATCACGAAAAGGCTGTTGAATTGTTGAAGCAAGCTGTTGGGTCGGTGAAGCTGGTGGTGAGATACACTCCCAAGGTGCTGGAAGAGATGGAAATGAGATTTGACAAGCAGAGAACTACGAGACGGCGTCAAAACTACAACTAAGTATGCTCTTGTTTAGAACACAACTGTATAATGATATATATCCCTGGGTATGCAACATCATATAGTTATCAGCTGTGAACAATATAAAGGATGATAATGAATTTATTTCTCCAGGATGTGATTAGTTCCGAGATGAACTGTTGATTTCTGAATGTTTTGGTGCATGACAATGAAATGAATAAAATTACTTTTACATGATTCTATAATCATGTAAAAGTAAGTGATAAGCTATTTATGTGACTAAATGATCCTTCTGAACACACTTAAGGCAAAGTGCAAATATTTATTCTATAAATCGAATGTTAATTAAGATGATGATTTCTATTATGCAAAGACAAATAAAACCTACATTGACTGTGATTCAAAGAGAATCTTGTACATAAACTAAAAGTAGTACCTTTTTCTCTTACCTTTGCTTTCTATAACCATTATTTCTTGAAAAAAGAACAACACTTACCAGTTAATTGCCCTGGTTAGAATGCCCAGCCTGAGTACTATCTTTCTGCTGCTGTCTTCTAGTATTAAAAATCTACCTTTCTGCCAAATAACTTATATGTATCTAGTAAAGTAGTGATCCATTTTTGAAAATCTTTTTTTTTTTATGCCAATCATTGTAAATAGGAAATTGTTTGTTATACTCAATTCACATACATTATTCCATCATCACAATTAGGTGTGATTGGCATTAGAAATTTAACCTTGTGAGGAATGTATATGATATCAAAATGAATATGAATTAATTAAATATTTTTTGTTTGTGAAAGTGTGACAGATTACACATGTATAGCCTAGTTTCACAAATATAAAAAAAACTAATTGATGCCTGTGGCTCTGCACAGGTATAGAGAGTTAGATCCAGGCATGGTAGTATTGATCCTGTTCATTCAACTCATTGGAAAGTGCCTGGGATAAAATGTAATTCCAGAGTGTAATCTGTCTCTATTCCAAATTTAAGTCATATCCGCTGAACTAGGCCTCGATTCTACTAAAGCAAAATTATTGTCATACTACGGACACTGCTAAAAGATCCATTTAATTTTAGAATTTAAACCAATGCTGTTAAAGTTCAAAATTAAAAGGATTTTTACAGAGTTAATGAAAAAGTCTAATGAAACTCATTTCATTCAATTTTGAACTATAACCGTATACCGTCACAAAGTCTAAAATTTTATGCCATTTTTGCAGTGTCTGTGGTGTGCCAGTGGTTTTGCTTGAGTAGAATCGAGGGCCTGGGCCCCGATTCCGCTAATTTTATGTCATGTCAAAGCCCTCTCATGTCGTCTAAAACTTAATGGCTTTTTTTGCTGTGTCTGTGGCATGATATTAAAAAAATGTCAAATTTATATTATTAGTAAGATAAAGACTTAAAATCCACTTCATATTATTGCACCTTGTAGTTATGATTATGCTTATTTATTATATTAGTTATATAAAAAAGGTACTTAATTAATCTGAAAGTGTATGGCAATAGAATATTATCAAGTTTTTAGTATGAATTAGTTAAGTGAAAATGTTTCAGCACTGTATGACATAATGAATTGAACACTGTATGATCACATTATTGTAGTTAAGAAATCACACATCAGTGTAACAGTTTTATTTAATTTGAATAAAAATTATAGTAGGATAGAATAAAATTTTATTATATGAGCCATAGTAGGCTTAACTCGTGCAAGCAATTTGTTATAATATTTTGACGAATGAGATTTCTACAGTCATGTTTGTTACTTTTTTGTAAAACAGTAAGTTGCACTATGATTTGGGTATAGGCTTATAGGAATGGCCAGGTTTAATCAGTCTTCTATGGAAATGTACTAGTCTTGTTTTTAATAACTGGGTTTACAAAGAATACCTATTACACATTTTGTTGAATTTGCCAAATGCACTTTATGTAGGTATTTCATACTACTGTGCTCTGTTCTGTAGAGTCCAATATTGAGATTTATTACTCCTTAGTAACTGTGGTAGGTACATATGATTTTTTTTTTGTCAAGGATTTTAGTGTACTATGATCACTCTTATTATTAGTCTGGCACTTTTTGCTAATATAATTGTACCATTCAAACAGCATATTATTATGAATTTATAAAAGAAATTGTATAACTATGTTTGATAAGTATATTGTTATGAATTTATTTAAGTTATCAGTATTTTAGAAAGTATTAAATAAAATATAAATGCATTATATAGTAATTTCATTTATTCAAAACTTAAATTATAATATGTACATTTTACATAATTATATATTACATGGACAGGATACTTTCCTCAACTTAAATAGTAGTGTATGAAAGTTTACATTTAGAGTAGTAACACTACTGAACATGAGTCAAGACACATATATTGACAGTCTTTCGCATTCACTTGTATCTTTATCGCTTTGAAACATCTGTATTAAGAGCAAGATACAGCAAATAGTCAGATACTTTTTTATTGGGTCACCTACACAGACCAGCTGGGTGGACCGTGGTATTTTTTTTTGACAATGGTTTAGTTTGTACACCTTTCTCTAATAAGAACAATATAAGACAGCGAAAGAATGCGTGCGGTATCTGCTATGTATCTCGCCCTGATGTCTCAATGCGATAGAGATACAGTTGAATGCGAAAAGTCATCAATAAATATGTTTTTACACTAATTGTCCCAAAAACAACACTACACTAGTAGATTATCACCAACTGTCTGTTGAAATATGTTACCAGTTATCAAATCCACTAAATCCATAGCCGCCCTCTTTTTTCGGTTTCTTGGCCGGAACCTCCTGTGGTTTAGTTTGAACTTTACTAGTTGTAGCTTCTTGCAAATTCAGATATTTGCCGACGCCGTCTCTGAAGATTTTCAGCGGTTGTTTAGCTTTCTTGGGTTTCACACTTGCGCTCTCCGATTCTGCTTTCCTCTTCAATTCTTGTGCTCTTTCTTTTGCCAACTGTAAGAAATAAACCATTACATCAGCAAGTAACAAGGTGACGCGTGTGGTTTTCGAAGAATAAAATGATCGTTTATAATTATCATATATTTCCTAAAGTCATGCTGAAATCAATTTCTGGACAGGGAGGTATGATTTGGCTTTTCATCTGTGCTTATGTATTACTCAAATATTATGTGCTGTAGTAAGTTGAAATAAACATCTTTCTTTTCTTTATTTCTTCTTCTATTTCACCCTTTTTTATTTAACATCAAAAATATTTTTTACAGGAGGGTAGTCAGAAAAATCTTACCTCTTCCTCAGCCTCCGCGAACGGATCAACGAATACTTGTGCGACGTCGATCACAATGTCTTGTATCGGCCGGTCTTTGTTGTCCACCTCGATCTGCTCCATGGCGCTCAGCGTGTCCATGCCCCCCACCAGTTTGCCGAATATTGTGTGTTTACCGTCCAGCTGCTTGCACGATCGGAATGTGATGAAACTGTAAGGGTTGTAAAGAGTTAACAAATCGATCTGATGGTAAGCGGTTACCGTGGCCTATGTACGCTTTATCACATAGGTACCAGACGTGTTATATGCGTGTTATATGGGGTAAAAGAATGACAAAGCTGAGCAATAGTAACAATTATATTATAGTATTGTGACATCTAAGTCCTACGCGTGTTGTCCTGTGGTGGAAAGAGGAGGGTGGGACTAATTGTAAGAGCTCATCAGAACATTTACCATGGTACAGACGGTAAAATATTGCCAAGGACGCAACTTCCCTACGCATCTGCAAAGGATCTAGGGTGTTGTGACATCAGGATTTTCAATGTTATACTTACAATTGTGAACCATTGGTGTTAGGTCCAGAGTTCGCCATAGACAGCACCCCTCGGCCCGTGTGATGCAAGTTTGGTTTAACCTCGTCTTCGAAGGGCTTCTTCCAAACGGACTCGCCGCCCAGCCCTGTACCAGTGGGATCACCACCTTGTATCTGAAAAGATGAAAGTGTAAAATTCAATATCCAGGATAAGATTTGAATTTGCGATATACAATTTTATAATCAAAGAATCGATTTCATTTATTCAGTTTAGGCACATAAAGTGCACATATGAATGTCAAAACTCTATTTGTCAATTTTCCAAAATGACCACTTTATAATAATAAAGTAAACTGCTAAAGTGAAAAATTCTTAACACAAATAAACACCTCAACAAAGTCTAGGGAACAAGATGACCCCAATTATTTTTTTTCGTGTAAATCTTGTTTTGCAAATAACTGGCAGCAAATAAATAAAAATAGGATAAAGTAGATTACAGAGTTGATCGAAATTTAAAAATAAATTTAAATAAGTAATGATTTTCGAATATGGAGGGAAAACTTTTAAAAGTGTTTGATTGTGCAGTTTCTCTGAGGCAAAATAAAAATATTTTTTTGATTGTAAATAACGTTTATTATCAATAATACGTCTTTTACGTATGGTTTGTGCATTTTTGTGACTGTAGTCATCATGTCACGTCGTCATTTAAGTCGCGAAAAGATGTTAAGGGCTGTTGGTATGCTGCAAGCTGGACGAACTCAACGCGACGTAGCGGATGCTGTCGACACCCAACCAAGCGTAATTTGCAGATTATGGGCACGCTACAGGTCTACAGGGGATGTTGCGGAACGTCACAGGGGACGAAATAGGGTTACTACCCCGCGACAATATCGTTTCTTGCAAAATTCCGCAAGGCGGCAACCCACGATTACTGCTCGTCAGTTGGTCGCAGGCCTCCAGTCTCAGCATCAAGTGGTTATTAGCGATCAAACTGTCAGAAGAAGACTACACGAAGCCAATCTTTATGCTCGCAGACCGCTTAGGGTTCCAGCTCTTCGACGTGGAAATCGAGGTCGTCGTTTATTGTGGGCTAACGCACATTTACAGTGGACCGACCATCAATGGGCACGGGTTCTGTTTTCTGACGAATCTTGCTTCGGTTTTCATCCTGATTCGAGAAGAGTGCGTATATGGCGAGTTCCTGGACGTCGGAGTCGTCTCCAGAATCCGCAAGAAGTTCATCCTTACCAAGGTGGAACAATCATGGTATGGGCTGGAATTCGCCTTGGTGGAAGGACCGACCTCGTTTGGATATGGGGCAATTTGAATGCAAACCAATACCTTCAGGAGGTTATACACCCCATGGTAATCCCTCATCGACAGCAGTTCGGTCAAGATTTTATGTTCATGCAAGATAATGCACGGTCACACACCGCGAGGGTAGTGGTCAATGCGTTAAGCGAGCACAATATGACGACGTTGGAATGGCCTGCTCAGTCTGCCGACCTCAATCCCATAGAGCATGCCTGGGATTTGCTTGGGAGAAGAGCTTTTAGTGATTCTTTGGAAAATCTGAACACTGAAGAACAACTTTTTTTACACCTTCGCAGTGTATGGAGCCATATTCCACAGACGATGATTGACAATCTCATACTAAGTATGCCACGCCGTTGTCGAGCTGTTGCTAATGCTTTAGGAGGTCCTACAGATTATTAAAAACGTTTAAAGTACGGTTAATTACTGTATTTCTTACTACCTCGTTATTTTTGTGCCTAATCATAGAAGGTTGTAATACTCAATATTGGCACTATTCAATTATTACTTAAAAAAAAAAAATTGGTATGAAAATGTTTTTATTAAAATTAAAATTAAAAACGGTATAAAAATACCCTTCTATTGATATAAAACACTCACTATTACAAGAAAGGGTTTTTAAATAAAAACTAGAAATGTCCTTGTTCCCTAGACTTTGTTGATGTGTGTAGTTTTACATATACTTGTGAATGACGTCACACGCCCGTAGCGAATAATGCAAATGTAGGAGTACAAGAGAATATCGCATTTATCTCTGTCTACGTTGTGTTTACGCATATATAATAATAATAGAAGTAATTTGAAATTCTTGAGTTGTGAGAAATGAGATTGTTTATATTTTGTCTTACTGTGGGAATTAGAAATAATGAAAAGTCATAGTTCAGTTTGTTAAGGCAATATCTCATTTTGCAAGGCATATTTTTTGGAGACATTAAAAGCCAGTCCCGCACACGGTGTGACAGCGAAGCACCCGTGAAGGAATGATCGAACTGCGCTCCGCGGCCACCAACGTGGCTTCGGCCCCGAAGATAAGAGTAATGAATAGAAAGTATAGAAATAAAACTTACCATAAAGTTTCTTATAGATCTGTGGAACTTGGTGCCATTGTAGTAACCGCTGTTGCATAGCCTTATAAAGTTGTCGCATGCTTTCGGTGTCATGTCGCAGTACAACTCGAAGTTCAAAGGCCCTAGGTTCGTCACTAATCTCACATATCCTGTAGGTACCAAAATTTTTTTTTGTTAATATTGAGATAAAACCACTATTTAAAGAATTCTATCGCAATTTATTTGTTATTATTTACATTTAATCCAACGTTTCAGCTACTTTTCAGCGGATTCAGTTCATTAGTTCAATTGAGGTTAATCTTTCCTACAAAATAACTCAGAACTCTCTATGTATAGTATTGTAACTGCATCTGATCAACTTTATAAACTTTTTAAAAGGATATTCATTAAATACATGTTTTTTTTCTTTGTTTCCATTTTGCCATGCTGTTAGTCAAATGCTGAAACATTACTATGCATTGCGAGTGTCAAATTATGTAAAAATGTATTCTTTTTTCATAAAAAGCAATGAGTCATGGCCATCATGGCAGTTCACATTTGATGGATATCACCACTCACCTTTCTTCTTGACCATGTCATATTTCACATCATCCTCGCATATTATGGCAGCCTCATGCACTGTTTCCGGCACCATAGCAGTGGATGTAAAGCTGGCTGCCACCATACCCGTTGAGTAATGAGCTGCGTTAAATTTATCTGCAACCTGCAATTTTCCAATCACATTGAAACATCTATAGAGCTGTCATTAAAAGCACACATGCTTAACAAGTTGTAAAAAATTAAAATGATTAATGAAAATAGAAAAAACCCATAACTCTATGTGTATTATGTACTCTCATAACTTCGAAGAACTCCATCAAATTGGATAATTCTTTGTTATCATGTTTATCATTGTCAGGGCAATGTTTGTTTAATAAAGTAAAAACCAGAACATGCAGCGGGAACGGGATCTGAATTCCAGTATGGCAAAAATAAATATGGCTGTCTGAATGAAGTTCGCCAGATCAGTTCGTTTCATTAATAATGTCAATCATTTTTGAGAAATTAATGTCCTGCCTCAAAATTGTACTGCTGATTTACAAGTTCCTATACTTTACAAGATAATAGAAAAATACCTACTTCTTTCTTGACTTCTTTTTTCTCTGGTGCCTTGTATTCTTTTTCCAATTCTTCCAAAATGTCTTTTGTTTCAGCTGACACATGTTTAAGTCTTGCATGTGGATCCTTTCTAAGTGCTATCTCTTCTGCAAATGTAAGATTTAAGCAATTTTGAATTATTTACCAAGAGTTTCTGGAACTCATATTTTCGGGTAAGGATACACTCTTATCAAGGACGTGGAAATGGAAACATTTTATTAAAACCGAACTGACTATAACTGCCTGTTGCTATAGAGGCGATTTTAAGATTCTGTGACAACTATGAATTAAGGTATTTGGTTTTGTTTTTGACTTAGTAATGATATTGGGGTTTATTGACGTTTTGTAAATTCCAATTTAATGGTCTATGCACAATAAATGATTTTTGACTTTGACTTTGACATATACTTACTAAGTCAAAACCCTAAAATAAGCAAATAAAAAATAAACAATTCAGAATCATATGTTTACCTTCAGTTTCCACTCTTAAATTATTCTTGACGTGATGAAATGTTGATATATTAAACTTATTCAAGTTGTTAGGGTCTTGAACTGTAATGATGTCCGTTCTTGTGAATGGTGTGTCCATGATGAGGTCCTTCCAGTTTTTTCCTTTGATGTTGAGTTGTTCAACGGCTTCATATGAGAACACATTACCACTTGTTTTGATGGCAACAATATGAGAATTCTTGGTGAATGTCTTGAATAAAACAGGGCAATGGTAAGCATCTTCCGAGTTTTTGAAGAAATTTAATTTAGTTAAGGATTTAAAGTCCGTTTTCTGCAAAAAAGTGTGATAGTTGATTAAAATACAGTTATTTTTATAATTTTTAAACTTATTAGAGAAGTCAGTGATGCTGGGAGGCTTGGAACACCTGCATTTTTTTCAAAATAATATCCCTTTCTTACTATTAATTCTATTTGTTTTTATAGAACTATATGCACAAGTTAGGGTATGTTATATCGGAAATAATTCAATGCCAATATTGATTTCCGATATTCGATTCCTATATACGTATAGGAATCGAATATATATCGATATTGCACATAATCAAAAGAAATTTTCTATGAACTCCAGAAATTCCAGAACTTCAACTCCAGAAATGGTGCTGAAGATCCATAAAACGTTTATAAGACCTATCTTGGCATACGCATTTCAAGTCTGCAGTCCCTACTTCGTTAAGGATATTGATTTCTTAGAAAGAGTGCACTGAAGATGTACTAAAGTACATAGAAATCTCAAACAGCAGACATATGAGGAATGCTTGTCAATGCTACAACTCTAAACTCTGAAGAAACAGAGGAATCGTGGAGATCTAATAGAAACATTCCAAATCTTGAATGGATTCTACAATATAAAAAATGATGCCCTCTTTATTCGTAACGAGAATGCACATCTAAGAAGACACCATCTGAAGTTATGCACTAGCTTCTCCAACAACAATCCTCACAGACATTTCAACAGTAACAGAGTGGTCAGAGCGTGGAACAACCTCCCAGAACATGTAGTCTCAGCTGACAGTATCAACAAGTTCAAAAACAGACTTGATACATTTTACTTCTAAGTAGAGAAAGGAAGGAAACTGGATACAGGCATATCAAACAATAATAATAAAATTGCATAAATTCAGTAATAGGAATAAGTACAATTGAACCAATAAATATTCTCATTATTTTACTTAAGAAAATCTTGGAATGGAATGTTATTTTTACCTTAGACATATTCCAAGATTTTTTTTAATAAAATTTCTTTCTTTTAAAAATCATTTTTAATAAGAGGCTATTCTTTTAAAAATCGTATTTAAAGATAACAATAATTTTATGCCGAGTTAGTTTATTATGGTTGTGCTTATTTGAAATGCTATTGTGCAAGTTCTGGGAACCACAGGCTTGTCTTGCTTTGTATTGTCTTCTGCACTGACGGCATAGTAACTCTCTGTTCTTACAAAGTCTATTTTATTAAATTCTGAAATTCCTGTGACTACCTACAGGCTCTGTTAATACTATGTAATACGAGAGAGTTTGTTAAGACAAAACAAATAATCCCAAACTCAATAGGTTTATCTTATTTAGTTTAGGAGTTCCTATGGTCACCTTCTAACTATATCTTGAGACACTGAATATCATGTAATACCACTGACTTTGTTAAGACAAAACGGTAAAAAGGTTTATTATTATTTAATGTAGGAGTTCCTTTGGCCACCTTTCTACTTCATTGTCAGACTAGCTCCATGGTACCATATTAATGCAATGTCATCCAAAGTAAATATGCATGCAAAATCTGAATAGGATATCTGCTACAAAATTGAGTCGCAAGATTTGATCCCAACGAATTACATCATACATAATATGCATTTACATTTTATATTAATAAAGAGCTTTTAAGTAATACTAAGAATCATAACATAACATAAACTCACGCCTATATCCCCAAAGGGGTCGGCAGAGATGCTAGCACCCACATTTCACCAGTTTATGTTTAGGACCCAAGGTCCCAATATCCCAGGTGGTAAGGTTATTGCCATTAACCGGGCATTAATAAACCTGACATAAATACACACATAACTGCGAAAAGCATCGATAAGTCATAGGTGTGTGCCATGGTAAAACCTGGGATCGAACCCGAGACCTCGTCTCAGCAGTCCATTACCCATATCACTAGGCTACCGCGGTTACTAAGAATGAACATTCATAAAACTTCTTATAACGGAATACTCATCAGACTCAGCAATAAAATTAAGAATAACAATCATTAGAAATTAAACTAACTTTTAAACTTTTGTGGTCTATGATATACACTGTTTACGATAATTTTTGTTAGAATTTCTGTAAACATTATTTTACATAAAATATTAAGACTGGTGTGACATGGGTATTTATATGATCAGTTATATCTATTCATAATTAAGAAATGAAATATAAATGCTTGTAATACTTACTTTGCCTGTAACCGGATTGACCTTGAACTTCTTCAGAAATTCTAACACAGCCTGTAATTCGAATATGTTGCCATCAGAATCGCAGTAAGGGTCTTTAAAGGGCTGCAAACATAAGCAGCAATGATCGTATGGTAATCGCTTGAAACTGGTATCTTCCTCCGTGGCAGTACCAGACCTCTTGCCTCCATACAAGGTTGTCCACTCCGTGTACGTTAAGTACCTGAAGAAGTAAATGTAGAAAAATGAAAACTGAAAAAAGCCATGTTCACAAGGAGATTCATAACTTTGCCAAAAATTAACATAAACTCACATTTTATCTTTTTGATGTTGTCTTTTACCCATTTTGTTAGATTATTCGTGGTCACTTCAAAGTAAATTACCTATGTCAAGTTCCAGCTACAATAACTAATTTAATACGAAGAGGCTACTGAACACTACTCCTTTAGTAGAAGAAATAAAGTAAAGTAAACTAAGAAAATAAATAACACGCGAAACTTATCGTCAAAGAGTATATAAGAGTACTTATCGTAGAGTATCAATTGACCACAGACTAATAAGAGATACTACGTATCAATTGACGTAATGAGAATGACGTATTTTGAATTAGACATAGACAACAGACTTCAGAACTAAGAAAAAAAAAGTAAACAAACTAAACCACCTATTGACATATCTGACAGAGAGAGCATAACCTATATCGTACAAGAGAAAAGAAGACATCCATAGGGAACGAAATGCCGTCTATTGGCAATAATGTCATGTATGTTATTTTAGTGATTAGTTTATCGGCCATGGATATAAGTTTTTAAATCATGTCACTTTGAAAATGTAACAGGCTTTCCAATAGGTAATTTTAATGGAAGGAAATAAAATTAATAGAAATTAATTTTAATGATTGACCAAATTCAAACGATACATATTTTACACATTAATGGTTTATTTTTGATCACTAATAAATTCTGTTGTTTCATTGAATTAATTTTAAAATATACCATCTCCTTTCCTACATAGGACAACACGTGCAGGCCTTAGATATCACCCTCACACTGTGCAGAATATACGAGCAAGAACCAAGCGGTTCGGAGACTTTTCTTTGCCGCACCACTAGGACCTGGAATTCATTACCAGCACACGTGTTTCCTTCTTCTTACAGTCCCGGGGCCTTTAAGCGGGGCGTGAAAAAGCATCTGATAATCCCGCCAAGCTGAGTGCCACCATTGTAGCACTTAGTGTCTGTAATGGTGACCCTCTTTCCTGAGACTTTGCCTTTAGCTCACCATCAGGCGAGGTGAGGTCAAGTTGGCGTGTCCTATATAAAAAAAAAAAAAAACCGTACAAAGAGTGTACATATTTCGTTTATTAAGGTGTATTTCAAGATGGTAACTTTTAATTTATACAATATTATTTTAAGTTTTTGCTATAGGAATATAGCAAATAGCTATATAGGAATTATTTATTAGTTCTTTTTATTTTCTTTCAAAATTAGGAAAGACAATTTTGGTAGATCATAAGCTGATAATAAAATTAAAGAACGTCGGAAGGTGGTTATGCTTCGTGTATAATTTCTTATATCGTTAATTTTATATAGTTAATATTGCTTATTTTTAAGCAAACTAGCTTTATTAGGTTAAATGTGAAAATGGTCCAACTTAAAATTTCATTGTCTACATTTCCAATTAACCCAACCGCGGTAGCCTAGTGGTATAGGTAACGGACTGCTGAGACGAGGTCTCGGGTTCAATCGATCCCAGGTTTTACCATGGCACACACCAATGATTTTTCGATGATTTCCGAAGTTGTGTGTATTTATTGCAGGTTAATAAGTGCACAGTTAACGGTAATAGGCTCGCCACCTATTAAATTGGGACCTAAACATAAACTGGCAAAATGTGTGTGTTAGCACCTCTGCCTAGCCCTTCGGGGATATAGGCGTGAGTTTATGTTATATAAAATTTAAATCTTATTAATATACTTAAATAAATGATGTCTTAATCGTTATTCAGCACATTTCCACTATTTACTCAAATTCACTTAAGAATTTAATCTGCAGAATATCATTAAAAAAAAAAACAAGTGGGAAAATGTAAGGTAGACAGAGTGTCAATTTAACGTCGTTTTAAAGTTGAACTGACACGCGAATTATCCTAAGGGCACATGAGTAGATAAGCTAGGAATGTAATTAAATTTTTTTTATACAAAGGAACTAAGGTAGTAGTAAGCAAGTATTCGGTTCACCTGATCGTAAGCAGTTACCGTGGTCAATGAACATGGCTGCGTTACCTAAGTATCATCAAAACATTGCTGAGGAAACAACCAAGCCGATGCCTACCGTGATGGAGAAGGGAAAGGGAAGGAGAAGGGAAATGAAGAATAATGATATATGATTATGACTGCTATCTTCTACTAGGCGAAGTTCCCCAGTCGCTCAATTAGGACGGTCTCAATTTGAACGGATCTCTCAGTTCCGATGAATTTGAGATAAGTACCTAAATAAGTCGCGCCTGTATTAACTCTCTTAAACCAGTTATTTACAGAAAGCCTTACTGAAACCGTTGGTTACAGAATAGAGAGTAGTCTAAATTGAACATTTTTATGAATGCACTATAAAAGGATTATGATTGGTCGATTTTATGATTAGATATTTTTATGATTGATCAATTTTATGATTGGACATATTTATGTTTGGTCAATTTGTGTGATTGAACAGCTTTATGATTGGGCAATTTCTATAATTAGACAATTTTAGACTAATTGTCATTTTTCATAATTGGACATAAGTCGTGCAAAGGCTTATGTGGCCACTTCATCCATTTTACTTGCTATACTGTTATACTCAATTCACATACATCATTCCATCATCTCAATTAGGTGTGATTTGCATTAGAAACGTAACCTTGTGAGGAATGGATGTGCTATAAAAATGAATATGAATTCATTAAATATTTTTTGTTTGCGAAAGTGACACAGGTTACACAAGTATAGCCTAGTTTCACAAATATAAAATAAACTAATTGATGCCTGTGGCTCTGCACAGGTACGGGAGTATTAATCCCGTTCCTTCAACCCAATGGAAGGTGCACGGGATAAAAAGTAGCCTTCGTGTTATTCCAGCCTTTAATCTGTCTCTATTTCCAACTTCAGCCATATCCGCTGAACTGGCCCTCGATTCTACTAAAGCAAAATCATTGTCATACCATGGACACTGCTAAAAGCATGCGATTAATAAGCACGTGTAAATTTTATGATATTTAAGTACCTGTTATTTACTATAACATCATTGATTAGTATTATATAAGTTACTATTCTGTGATTTTACCTGTTAATGGAAACATAATGTAGATTTTTTTATTTGATTCTATATAACTTTTTTGACATTTTTATTTACTTACATAATAGTTAATATTTTTCTAATGTTGTAAGCGTGTTGACATTGTGTTATTTTTTTTAATTGATTCTATGTAGCATAACTAAGGTAAAAGGCAAAGGTTAGATTTTTTTATTGTCAAGGGTTTTAGTGTACTATGATCACTCTTATTGTTGGTCCGGCACTTTTTGCTGATATCATTATACCATTCAATCAGTATATTATTATGAATTAATAAAAGAAATTTTTAATAATTTTTAGTTTAATAAGTATATTGTTATAAATTTATTTAAGTTATCAGTATTTTAGAAAGTATTAAATGAAATATAAATGCATTTTAAAGTAATTTCATTTATTCAAAACTTAAAATTATAATATGTACATTTTACATAATTATATATCACATGGACAGGATACTTTCCTCAACTTAAATAGTAGTGTATGAAAGTTTACATTTAGAGTAGTAACACTACTGAACATGAGTCAAGACATATATTATATCGACGGTCTTTCGCATTCAATTGTATCTTTATCGCTTTGAAATATCTGTATTAAGAGCAAGATACACAGCAAATAGTGAGATACTTTCTCATTGGGTCACCTACACAGACCAGCTGGGTGGACCGTGGCACCGTGGTATGTTTTTTTTTGACAGTGGTTTAGTTTGTACACCTTCCTCTAATTCTGTCGCCGCGGCGACGGGGAAAAAATGCGTGCGGTATCCGCTATGTCCCTCGCTCTGATGTTTCAATGCGATAGCGATACAGCTGAATGCGAAAAGTCATCGATAAATATGTTTTTACACTAATTGTCCCAAAAACAACACTACACTAGTAGATTATCACATACTGTCTGTTGAAATATGTTACCAGTTATTAAAACCACTAAATCCATAGCCGCCCTCCTTTTTCGATCTTTTGGTGGGATCCTCCCGTGGTTTAGTTTGAACTTTACTAGTTGTAGCTTATTGCCAATTCATATATTTGCCGACGCCATCTCTGAAGACTTTCAACGGTTGTTTAGCTTTCTTGGGTCTCACACTTGCGCTCTCCGATTCTGCTTTCCTCTTCAATTCTTGTGATCTTCCTTTTGCCAGCTGTAAGAAATAAAGAAATAAATAAATCAGCAAGTTACAAAGTGACGTGTGGGTTGATTCGAAGAATAAAATGATCGTTTATAATTATCATATGTTTGCTAAAGCCATGCTGAAATCAATTTCCGGACCAGGGAGGTATGATTTGACTTTCCATTTGTGCATGAAAAGGATATAATAATATACGAAAATGGATATTATCATCTTCTTCATCTTAGCGTTAATCCCAGTCGCATCCGACACCTCGAGGTCTGGGGTCCGCTTTACCAATCTAAATGTGGATTAGGCTGAACTTCGATATTTTACGTGAAGCGACTGCTATCTGACCTCCACAACCCAAAGGCGATATCGAAGCATTTCAATTAGACCAGTTGTTGCAACTAACTACCCATAACATAGATATTCGTATGGCAACCGGACCGACGTTTACGTGTTTTCCGAAGCACGACAAGACCAATGCAAATATCTATAATCATGGATACAAATATTTGCACTAAGTGGGGAGCGAACCCGCGCCTCCTGCGTAGCAGCCGCGTTCACTAACGCTATGCCTCAGGGGGTGTCAAAGTATGTATATCATCATATTTATATTTTCGTTAAAAGAGTGTTCAACAACTTTTATCATGAACTTTTACCGAATCTGTGACTTCCGGTAGGTACATTAACATTGTCATGGTTAGTGTTGTGTTTGTGGTGTTTTCCTCAATTATTTAGCTAATCAAACCTAATTTATAGTTAGATAGATAGATATTATCAATATTATGGCACAATGTATGATGTCATACCCGTATATGTATAGATTATATTATACTGTTAGTTCAGAATTATGCAATGGCTGAGATAGAGAAGGAAATGGTGGTCAATGTTATAATAACAAAACATAACATTTATTTATTTTCTTTCTTTTTCTATTTAACATCACAAATATTTTCTACAGGAGGGTAGTCACAAAAATCTTACCTCTTCCTCAGCCTCCGCGAACGGATCAACGAATACTTGTGCGTCGTCGATCACAATGTCTTGTATCGGCCGGTCTTTGTTGTCCACCTCGATCTGCTCCATGGCGCTCAGCGTTTCCATGCCCCCCACCATTTTGCCGAATATCGTGTGTTTACCGTCCAGCTGCTTGCACGACCGGAATGTGATGAAACTGTAAGGGTTGTAAGAAGTTGTTAACATTTTTAAACTATTAAACAAAACAGTCTCATGGTAAGCGGTTACCGTGGCCTATTGTACGCTTCACACTCCAGAGGGGTCATATGCGTGTTAGTTCCTACATGACTACATAGGGGATATAGGGGGAAAGAATTGCAAAGCTGAGCAATAGTAACAATTATATTGTGACATCTAAGCCCTGCGCGTGTTGTACTAAGTTGGAAAGAGGAGGGCGGGACTAATTGGAAGAGCTTATTAGAACATTCACCATGGCACATACAGTAAAATACTGCCAAGGACGCAACATCTCTCTACACATCTGCAAGGTGTTCGTGACCTCAGGATTCTCAATGTTTTACTTACAATTGTGAACCATTGGAGTTAGGTCCAGAGTTCGCCATAGACAGCACTCCTCGGCCCGTGTGATGTAAGTTTGGTTTAACCTCGTCTTCGAAGGGCTTTTTCCAAACGGACTCGCCACCCAGCCCTGTACCAGTGGGATCACCACCTTGTATCTGAAAAGATGAAAGTGGTGATGGTTATTATGCATTGAAAACGGAAAATTCAATTTCCAAGATAATACTTGAATTTGCGATATACAACTTATATAATCAAAGAATAAATTTCATTTATTCAGTTTAGGCACATAAAGAGCACATATGAACGTCAAAACTCTACTATTAAGCATATTTTTTGGGGACATCAAACGCCAGTCCCGCACAAAGTGTGACAGCGAAGCACCCGCGAACGAAAGGTCGATGATCGAACTGCGCTCAGCGGCCGCCAATGTGGCCTCGGTCCCGCGATGCTGATAAATGTTATGAATAGAAAGTTTAAATATAAAACTTACCATAAAGTTTCTTATAGATCTGTGGAACTTGGTGCCATTGTAGTAACCGCTGTTGCATAGTCTTATAAAGTTGTTGCATGCTTTCGGTGCCATGTCGCAGTACAACTCGAAGTTCAAAGGCCCTAGGTTCGTTACTAATCTCACATATCCTGTAGATACCAAAAATGTTTTAGTTAATATTGAGATAAAACCACTTTTTAACGAATTGTATCGCGATTTATTTGTTATTATTTACATTTAATCCGACTTTTCAGCTACTTTTCTGCGGATTCAGTTCATTAGTTCAATGGAGGTTAATCTTTCCTACAAAATAACTTAGAACTCTCTATGTATAGTATTGTATATGCATCTAATCAGCTTTATAAACTTTTTAAAAGGATATTCATTAAATAGATGTTTTTTTTCTTTGTTTTCATTTTGCCATGCTGTTAGTCAAATGCTGATAATTTACTATGCATTGCGAGTGTCAAATTATGTGAAAATGTAATGTTCATAAAAAGCAATGAGTCATGGCCTTCATGGCAGTTCACATTTGATTGATATCACCACTCACCTTTCTTCTTGACCATGTCATATTTCACATCATCCTCGCATATTATGGCAGCCTCATGCACTGTTTCCGGCACCATAGCAGTGGATGTAAAGCTGGCGGCCACCATACCCGTTGAGTAATGAGCTGCGTTAAATTTATCTGCAACCTGCAATTTTCCAATCTCATTAAAACATTCTATAGAGCTGTCATTAAAAGTACAGATACTTTACAAGGGGTAAAAAATTAAAATCATTAAATAGATAATATTATGTACTCTCATAACTTCCGAAGAACTCCATCAAATTGTCAGGGCAATGTTTGTATAAAAAAAAACCAAGACATGCAGCGTGATCTGGGCCCCGATTCTACTAAGTTTATGTCATAACAAAGCCACTGTCGTGCCACTGACACTGCAAAGAAAGCCTTAAAGTCCAACTTAAAAGAAAAAAGATCATTATATTTTTCATTCGAACTACAAGATACCGTTTATTTTTAGACTGTAACGACGCGCTCTGCAAACGTCGTCACACCGGTTTTAATTCTATTTTTGAACGAAAAGTTTCGGAACGCGGAGTGAATGACATTTTGACGTATAGCTGTCAAAGGACCTTTCTTCCTAGCGTTGAGGCTGGATGGTCGATATTCATGGCTTCGTAACTTAATTTCAATAAATCTCATAAAAATGAGAGTATTTTGGCCTAAAGGATAATAGTTTGTGTCTTCACAACTATCCTCTTGTGGAATTATAGTTTATTTCTGGTGAGTTGTCATTTTTTAATAAGATTCACTTTGTTGGAATTGCCACGTTCCTAATTTGAAAAATAATTGTTAAAATTCTATTGTTTCAGCTCTTAATCTGAGAATATTATGATTTCTTTTGCTATTGGCATTGTTCCAGCAAATTAAGGCGGTAAGTCGCACAAATTTATAAAAAAAATTAGGACCTCGTGTTCATATTGGAGTTTGTTCTAATGACATGCAATTTTGTTACAGGTTTCCAAATTGGAACCGCCTTTGCCCTTTTTCTCATTTTCTTTTTGCCTTTGGATCTTTTCTTTGGACCTTTGTCTTCGGTCATCTGCATTTCCTTATGGAGGGTTTGGACTTTTCGCCTCAAACCTGGATGTACCGCATGGGCTTACACTGAAAACTTCGCCTGCTACGAGCTTTCTCGCTGCTGTGTTTACATATACTCGCCGAGGGATGCCGTGAGCTTACTTTAATTATATTTTAAATCTAAACTTCAAAATAACCTAAAAATGCATTGGTGACATAAGATCATATTGACATAGGAACAGATTGACCTAGCTTATAAAACTCTAATTTTAAATTTAAGGTTAGTTATACATTAGGATTGTATCCTTGCAACTATTTCTAAATGCACACTGGAGTGGACAATAAAACCTTAAACCTCACCGTTTGGTTTCATTTAGCTCACCTCCGGCAGATTAAAAGTTTCCAATCTCCGCTGATTATCCTAGGCATGTGTATCTCCAAGGCGCCCGAACTTTTATGGTAATGTACTTACAAACCAATTTTATTTCTATTTCTTTTAAATAGAAGATGTAATAATAAAATTATTTTTTTTATTATTACATCTGGCACTCGCGAACAGGGACATGACAGTGTGCATATATCTTTATTCCTTGTCACCTTTGCATTATTTTTTACCTTATCATGTTAAGAACAGTGTTTTCTTCATGTATTTTACTGTTACATAACTGTGTATTACAGTAAATCTTTGTTATTGTTTACTTTGCAAAACTAATCATACTGCGAGTTAGTACTATTGTTTGTATCTCTCAATTACAGGTGAATGTTTCAATTTGTATAACATGGTTATTGTTATAATTGTTTTGTCTTATATAGCTTTTGTTTATTACAGGTAAGATTTTCCACTTAGTAATATTATATAATTACTAGTTCTTAACCTTTATTCACATGTGTGAAAACATAGTAATATTTGAATATTTGCTGTTTACCTTAAGTAGACATAAATAATTTATTTTGTGAATCACTAATGCATTTTTATCTTTATAGGCATTTGACCTAAATAATTTTTGCAACAATAACATTCCATTCTATGAGTTTGTTTGACTTTTGAGTTTAGCGTTTTGCTATCAATGCAATTAACTTCATTCATAATTTAATTAACTTTAATTAGAAACTTTAATTGATACTTTAATTAGAAACTTATAGTGTATTTAATACAACTTTTTATTAGATTTTCACATCCTTTTATAAATCAAACATGGATAAGGAAATACAGGTCCCGCCTTTGTTTGAGAATATTGTTAATGATGTTCCAGTTGGTACTTCTACTCATGAGATGCCTCATGTCATGGCTGATTTATCTGAAGTTGTTGATCCATTTTCGAATAGTCGAGGAGCTGGTGATCATAGTCTGAGAGCCGCATCTTCATTTAATATGATGAATGTTTTATTGAATGATAATTTGAGGAAAAACTTGCCTTCTGTTACTAAGTTGCCTGATTTAAAACGAAGTAAGCTTTTGTATGATGGTAAATCGTGCGTTAGGGAATTTATTACTCAAGTGGAAGAATATTTCTTGTTTAAAAATTTTAATGAATATTTTTTGGTTAGTTCATTCTCTGATCTTTTGTCAGGCACTGCGCTTAAATGGTTTCGTAGTGTTCGTATTCGTATTGCTTCTTGGCAGGATTTGAAGGCTGCGTTGTTGAAACGTTTTGATAGAATTGAATTTGATTATCATTTGGAACATGAACTCCGTACTCGTAAACAAAAGATAACTGAGTCATTACCAGATTTTATTACAGACATAATGGATATGGCTAGCCGTTTGTCTATGCCTGTTTTTGATGCTACCCTCATAACTATTATTAAACATAACATGTTGAATATTTACACACCTTTTGTGTTTGGTAGAACTATTTCTTCTATCGACGAATTTATTAACCTCAGCAGAGAGTTAGAGAATTTTGTGTCAAGAAAGAACTTGAGTGAGAATAAAAGTATTAAAAAAGAAAAATATTCTGCTCAAATTAGTGCTGTTAAATCAGATGATTTAACTTGTTTAAAATGTAAGTCCTCTGGACATTCTTATAAAAATTGCCCTACATTTCCAGGTGTAATTTGTTTTAAATGTCACAAGCTTGGCGTCACTACGAAGAATTGCGAAGTTTGTAATTCAAATACTGTTCAGTCAAAAAACGTATCAGGTCCCATCGAGCCCTAGTTTTTGATAAAACCTCTGGTGACTCGATGTTGAAAAAATTTAGCAATGCTCCGAATGAAGCCACTTGTAAGAAAGAATTTAATGAATGGTTGGATTATTTGAAAGTTTTCTTTAATAATATCAGGGCTGCTCCTGTTTTGTTTGTTAAACATAAAGACACTAGACCTTATTTAAATTTTAATATTAATAATAAATTTTATTCAGGTTTGTTAGATAGTGGAGCTTGTAGTTGTGTACTCGGTTCTAATATTCATCAAACATTTTTGCAATTAGGTTATAAATTTAAACCTTATAAAGGTAACGCTGTTACTGCTGATGGTTCTGCACACAATGTTATTGGAACTATGGTTTTATCTATCACTTGTGATAACTTAACTCAAAATGTAGATTTTTTGATAATACCTTCTTTTAAACCTTCAATTATTTTGGGATTTGACTTTTGGTTGAAATTTAATCTTGCTAAAGACTTATGGAATAATATTACTTTTGAATATGAATCCACTACTTGTGTAAATGCAGTTACTTCTGTTTCTGAACTTTCTCCTTCTGAGAAACACGAGTTAAATAAAATTATTTCACTTTTTGAAAATATTTCTTATGAAAAGAGAGGCTTAGGTCTTACTCATTTAGTTAAACATAAAATTAATGTTACTGGTGAACCTTTTAAACAACGTTATTGGCCCCTTAGTCCTGCTAAACAAAAAGAACTTTATGATGAAGTGGAAGTTTTATTAAAGGAAAATATTATTGAACCTTCTAAATCTCCTTGGTGTTCTCCAGTGTTAGCCGTTGAAAAACGCGATGGTGGAACAAGATTATGTTTGGACTCTAGACGTTTAAATTCAGTTACTGTTAAAGATTCTTATCCTTTACCTTACCCTTCTAGAATTTTAGATAACCTTCGGGGTGCTAATTATATAACTACTATTGATTTGTCTAAAGCATTTTTGCAAATCGCTTTAGAAGAATCTTCTCGAGAGAAGACTGCTTTTGTTGTTCCTGGGAAAGGTTTATTTCATTTTACCCGGATGGTGTACGGTTTGACTAATGCACCTGCAGAGTTACAGAGACTCGTAGACAAGTTGTTTGGACCAGAATTTGATAATGTAGCATTCTGTTACTTAGATGATCTCATATTGATAAATTCTACATTCTCTGATCATTTAGATTATTTAAATAAAATTTATAAAATCCTTAAAGATGCTGGGTTAACTATTAATTTAAAAAAGTGTAATTTTTGTAAAGATAAACTGCGTTATCTTGGTTATATTGTTGATAGTAATGGTTTACATACAGACCCTGCTAAATTAGAGTCCATTAAAAGTTTCCCACGCCCAGAAAGCGTTAGACAATTAAGAAGTTTTCTTGGGTTATGTTCTTATTACCGTAGATTCATTGATAAGTTTGCTGATATTGCTTCGCCCTTAACCAAATTAACGGCCGGAAGCAAGAATTCTAAAAAATCTCTTTTCTGGAATGAAGAAGCTGAAGTTGCTTTTCATAATTTAAAGCTTGCATTAATTTCTGCACCAGTTTTACATTGTCCGAATTTTGAAAGACCATTCTCTTTACATTGCGATGCTAGTTCCGTTGGAATTGGTAGTGTCCTGAGCCAAGATGATGATAATGGAGATCAACATCCTGTAGCTTATTATTCTAGATCACTTAATAAATGTGAACGTAATTATAGTACAACTGAGAGAGAGTTGTTGTCAATATTGGATTCTATTGAACATTTCAGACCTTATATTGAAGGAATGAAATTTACAGTTTGTAATAATTTAAAAATGGGTGTCATGTGACAATGTAAAAAAGTAGGTGTGTAATCTCCTATTTAAAAGAAATATAAATAAAATTGGTTTGTAAGTACATTACCATAAAAGTTCGGGCGCCTTGGAGATACACCTGCCTAAGATAATCAGCGGAGATTGGAAACTTTTAATCTTCCGGAGGTGAGCTAAATGAAACCAAACTGTGAGGTTTAAGGTTTTATTGTCCACTCCAGTGTGCATTTAGAAATAGTTGCAAGGATACATTCCTAATGTATATCTAACCTTAAATTTAAAATTAGAGTTTTATAAGCTAGGTCAAAATGATCTTATGTCAATATGATTCTATGTCACCAATGCACTTTTAGGTTATTTTGAAGTTTAGATTTAAAATATAATTAAAGTAAGCTCACGGCATCCCTCGGCGAGTATATGTAAACACAGCAGCGGGAAAGCTCGTAGCAGGCGAAGTTTTCAGTTTAAGCCCATGCGGTACATCCAGGTTTGAGGCGAAAAGTCCAAACCTTCCATAAGGAAATGCAGATGACCGAAGACAAAGGTCCAAAGAAAAAGTCCAAAGGAAAAAGAAAAAGGCAAAGACAAAGGCGGTTCCAATTTGGAAACCGCCTTAATTTGCTGGAACAATGCCAATAGCAAAAGAAATCATAATATTTTCAGATTAAGAGCAGAAATAAACTATAATTCCACAAGAGGATAGTTGTGAGGACACAAACTATTATCCTTTAGGCCAAAATACTCTCATTTTTATGAGATTTATTGAAATTAAGTTACGAAGCCATGAATATCGACCATCCAGTCTCAATACAGGAAGAAAGGTGCTTTTGACAGCGATACGTCAAAATGTCATTCACTCCGCGCTCCGAAACCCTTCGTTCAAAAATAGAATTAAAACCGGTGTGACGACGTTCGCAGAGCGCGTCGTTACAAGTTATCACTGACCATGCTAGTTTAACTTGGCTTCTTAAACTTAATAATCCTAGTGGTCGTCTTGCACGTTGGGCTGCTAGAATTTCTCAATTTACTTTTGATGTTAAATATAAAAAAGGTTCTTTACATTTAGTTCCAGATTGTTTATCCAGAATAGAAATTTCTGCTATTAATATTCCTGTAAATAATATTATTGTTATGCCAAATGAGGATATCGTTGATCCTTGGTATAGAAAAATATTTGTAAATTGTCAAAAGTTTCCTAGAAAATATAAAAATTTCAAAGTTGAAAGTGATACTTTGTATAGATTTTGTAAAGATAAATATAATCCAAATAATCGTTTAAATTGGAAAATTGTCATACCTAAAGAACACATCTTAGACACTATTAAATCTAATCATGATGATGTTAATTCAGGACATTTAGGAATTCATAAAACTTTAAATAAATTAAAAATACATTATTTTTGGAAAGGTATGTTTATTGATGTTCAAAAATACATTTCTTCTTGTGATACTTGTAAAGCTTATATATCTTCTACTAATCCACCTCATGGAATTATGGTTAATCCTAAGAAAGTTGATAAACCAATGTTAATGCTTTCTATTGATATTATTGGAACTCTTCCAAAAGCTTATTCTGGCCATAAGTATATACTTTCAATCATAGATGTTTTTACAAAATATTGTTGGATATTTCCTATGACTAGTGCTACCACTAAAGTAATTTGTAGGATACTTGAAAAAGAAATATTTCTTAAGTTTGGAACACCTAAAATTTTTGTTTGTGATAATGGAAGCCAATTTACAGCTAAGCAATTTGTAGATTTTCTAAAAAGTTATAATATTAGTAAAATATTTTATAATACTTTATATACACCTCAAAATAATCCTGTAGAGAGATATAACAAAACAGTCGAAACATGTATTTCTTGTTTTGTTAAAGATGATCATAGAACTTGGTCAAAATATTTGCCTCATGTTCAATTAGCTTTAAATAGTAGTGTGAATCTAGCTACAGATTTCACTCCTAATTTTCTCATGTTCGGTAGAGAACTTATTTTTGATGCTTCATTGCACCGTTTTAGTAATTCTTTTGATAACCTCAATCAACTTGATGTTGTTGATAGGTCTTCATTTGCTTTTTCACTTAAATCACTTAGTGATATTTTTATAAAAGTTCAAGCTTCATTGCTTAAAGCTTATAAGCGTAATGCGCGTTATTATAATATAGGAAGGAAGGTCATTTCTTTTGAGGTGGGAGATATAGTGTGGAGGAGAAGTTTTGTGCAGTCTAATGCTCCTGCATTCTTTTCGGCTAAGTTAGCACCTAAGTTTGTTAAGTGTGAAATAATAGATAAAATTTCCTCTAATGTTTATGTTTTAAAAGACCTTAATAAAAACTATACTGGTCGTTATCATATTAAAGATACGTGGGGCGCACTATAAGTTTCCGGAATGAATATGAAAAAATACTATTAAAGGTACAAAATTAATTTATTGTTTTTCAAAATAATCTCCCTTGGCGTCTATGCACTTTTTCATTCGATCAAACCAGTTTTGAAAACTTTTGTGCCACTCCTCTGTGGTGACCTCTGAAACGTGTTTTTCATACTCCTCGACAGCCTCTTCTGGTGATGAAAATCGTTGGCCGCGTAATTGGTTCTTAATTTTTGGGAACAGATAAAAGTCACAAGGTGCCAGGTCGGGACTGTATGCAGGATGACTCATGAGTTCTACATTTTTCGCCTTCAAAAAGTCGTTTGTCTGTCTGGCCGTGTGAGAACTAGCATTGTCGTGGTGCAGGATGATACGGCGTTTACGGTTATTTTTACGGAGTTCGTCAATAACTTCCGGCAAACAAATGGTCGTGTACCAGTCACTATTCACAGTACGACGATTTTCTAAAGCAACAGTAGCCACGTGTCCAGTTTTATTAAAAAAAGAAGCAATCATCCGCTTAGATGCACTTTTCACGCGCGCCACTTTGGTTGGTTTCGGCTCATCTTGAAAGACCCATACGCTCGATTGCTGCTTTGTTTTGGGATCGTAGCAATAAATCCATGTTTCGTCACCTGTTACTATGTCCCACACCAAATTTGACGCACCTTCGTTGAATCTGGTAAGCATGGCACTGCACCAAGTGACGCGGTCCGTTTTTTGATCCTCGGTCAAGTTATGTGGGATCCACCGCGAGCACAGCTTTCTCACACCCAAATGTTTGTGTAGGATTGATTGTATTTGACTCATGCCTATTTCTAAGGATGCGCGAATTTCATGGTAGGTCACATGCCTGTCTGTTTCAATCATACGGCGCACAGCATCGATGTTTTTGTTGGTCACAGCGGTGGACGGCCGACCATCGCGAGATTCGTCACTGAGATTGATACGACCACGCTTGAATTCTGCAAACCAGCTATAAACAGTCGTCTTGCATGGAGCTTCATCGCCAAAAGCTGTTTCAAGCCGAGCGATGCTCTGTTGAGCCGTCAAATTACACTTAAAATCGTAGAAAATCATACTACGAAAAATTTCCCGAGTTAAATCCATGTTGATGCAGACACACAATTTTTTAAATGGCGCCACAAGGTAAAAACAAAAAACAGTCAGATGAAACAAACTGTATTCTACAGCCAAAGAGTTCTATTTTCAAATATTGTAATAAATTTTTAAATATTGTTTATGTAAGTGGCCAGTTCCGGAAACTTTTAGTGTAACCTATGTATAATAAAATATTAAAATTATTCTTGTTTTGACTGTCAAAAAGTCTATCTTTGTCTTTGGTACTTTGTTTGAAGTATTGAACCCATTAAAAGGTGATGTTTGATAGGTTTAGGGTTCTTGAAAGGAGATGTATGTTAGGAACTTCACAACAATTTATTAATTTCAATTTTAGTTTCCTTCAAAAATAACTTAGGTCATTTTAGGACTTGTTATTGTGTAACTCTACTCCATATTAACAAATTGTTCCACATCAAAAGATCTTATATTTTTATTTATCTTTGTTGTATAGGATTATTTTCCTGTATATATTTTTATACCCTTGTATATTTAATATTGTATATTTTGTACAAATTTAGGAATTTAGTTTCTACTCTAATATAGGAGTGAAATTTAATATTCATTTTCTACATTAAATTCACTTGACTTATTTCCACTCACTTAGGGAATGGAAAATTAAGTTTCTTGAACTTTATTTTTGTACAGTTCTGGGTTGTTTTCTTAGTATTAAGATTCTCGGATTGGACGCATTTTATGCATTTTTTACACACCTTGTTATACCAATTTTGGGAAACTTGTGTCTTACTGGACTTTACAATTTTTTGTGCTATTGTGTTTCATACACATAGTCACACCTTACGCTTTGCGCACGGGAAGCTGGTGGTGTTGAGCCGGTCGTAATTGTCGTTTTTCTCTTTTTGTACGATTGTGTTTTTATACACATTGTTACATTTTTTATGCTTTGCGCACGGGATGTCGGTGGTGTTGTGCCGGTCGCAAATGTCATACTTTTCTTATGCGGTTGTGCTCAGAAAGTCAGTGGTGTTGTACTGGTCACAATTGTCATATTTTCTTTATATTTTGCTTGTGCTCGGAAAGTTGGTGGTGTTATGCCGATCACAATGCTTATAAATATATTATTACGACACTTTTGTTGTGATTTTGTTTTGACGTTTTAGATGTTGGAATAGGAATTTGAAGTCGGCGGCTTTTCAACCTAACCGACAGTGGGAAAACTTCATTGTTTTTACCGATTTTCTTTCAGATTCGGCAGCGTTGGTGCTTAACCGATATCTTGTTAGTTTCATATTTTTGTTTCAGGAATAGCTGGTATAGAGTCGGTGGCGTAGGAGCTCAACCGCACTTTTGTATTGATGCTAGAAGGCTGGTTAAGATCAAGGATTAGATTCGACGGCGTTGGTTGCCTAATCGATATCTGGAATGGAATTGAGTAGGGATTGTTTAATTTGTTTTATTGAAGGATTTATTTTCACTTTTGTGTTGAAATAAGTTTTTACTCTTTTCTGAGTTTGGTTTCGGTTATTCCATTAAGTTGGATAGTGTCCTTTGTTTCCATTTGAAACTGGAAATTCTTTTTCAACTTAATTCTTTACTTTTCGAGTGTTTTCACATTCTTTGATTTTTAGGAATGCTTTCCCATTCTTTAATTTATGATTGTTTCTGCAATACCCAATGCAAGATGCTTTCGCATTGCCTTTTTTGTTTATTGAAAAATGTTGCAAGACCTTTTGTCTTTTGAGGTTTTTTGGAATTTTGTTCTGGACTCTCATAATTTTCATTAGAAAAGGAAGTTTCTTTCTTTCTTTTTTCCTTTTTGGGGAGGGATGTAATGTAACGACGCGCTCTGCAAACGTCGTCACACCGGTTTTAATTCTATTTTGGAACGAAAAGTTTCGGAACGCGGAGTGAATGACATTTTGACGTATAGCTGTCAAAGGACCTTTCTTCCTAGCGTTGAGGCTGGATGGTCGATATTCATGGCTTCGTAACTTAATTTCAATAAATCTCATAAAAATGAGAGTATTTTGGCCTAAAGGATAATAGTTTGTGTCTTCACAACTATCCTCTTGTGGAATTATAGTTTATTTCTGGTGAGTTGTCATTTTTTAATAAGATTCACTTTGTTGGAATTGCCACGTTCCTAATTTGAAAAATAATTGTTAAAATTCTATTGTTTCAGCTCTTAATCTGAGAATATTATGATTTCTTTTGCTATTGGCATTGTTCCAGCAAATTAAGGCGGTAAGTCGCACAAATTTATAAAAAAAATTAGGACCTCGTGTTCATATTGGAGTTTGTTCTAATGACATGCAATTTTGTTACAGGTTTCCAAATTGGAACCGCCTTTGCCCTTTTTCTCATTTTCTTTTTGCCTTTGGATCTTTTCTTTGGACCTTTGTCTTCGGTCATCTGCATTTCCTTATGGAGGGTTTGGACTTTTCGCCTCAAACCTGGATGTACCGCATGGGCTTACACTGAAAACTTCGCCTGCTACGAGCTTTCTCGCTGCTGTGTTTACATATACTCGCCGAGGGATGCCGTGAGCTTACTTTAATTATATTTTAAATCTAAACTTCAAAATAACCTAAAAATGCATTGGTGACATAAGATCATATTGACATAGGAACAGATTGACCTAGCTTATAAAACTCTAATTTTAAATTTAAGGTTAGTTATACATTAGGATTGTATCCTTGCAACTATTTCTAAATGCACACTGGAGTGGACAATAAAACCTTAAACCTCACCGTTTGGTTTCATTTAGCTCACCTCCGGCAGATTAAAAGTTTCCAATCTCCGCTGATTATCCTAGGCATGTGTATCTCCAAGGCGCCCGAACTTTTATGGTAATGTACTTACAAACCAATTTTATTTCTATTTCTTTTAAATAGGAGATTACACACTTACTTTGTCACATTTAACTTGCTCCATTCAAGAGTAAACCAATGATAGGAACACAGAAAATAAAATCATTTTTTTTATTATTACAAGACTTGAACAACATGAAGGTAAAATCTAAAATTAAATGTAATTTCTGCAGTGTAAGTGGTATGACAGTGGCTTTGACATAACATGGCATTATTAGAATCGGGGCCCTGAATTCCAGTACGGCAAAAAGAAATATGTCTGTCTGGTACGAACTGAACCAAGTTCACTGGATCAGCCAGTTTCATTAATAATGTCAATCATTTATTGATAAATCATGTCCTGCCTCAAGCCAGCAGGATTTACAAGATAATGGAATAATACATACCTCTTTCTTGACTTTCTTTTTTTCTGGTGCCTTGTATTCTTTTTCCAGTTCTTCCAAAATGTCTTTTGTTTCAGCTGACACATGTCTAAGTCTTGCATGGGGATCCTTTCCAAGTGCTATCTCTTCTGCAAATGTAAGATTTAAGCAATTTTGAATGATTTCTCAAGAGTTTCTGGAACTCATATTTTCGGCTAAGGGTCTGTTGCTATAGAGGCGATTTTAAGATTCTGTGACAACTATGAATTAAGATATTTGGTTTTGTTTTTGACTTAGTAATAATATTGCGGTTTATTGACGTTTAGTAAGTCCCGATTTAATGGTCTATGCAGAATAAATGATTTTTGACTTTGACATTGACATATCCTTACTAAGTCAAAACCCCGAAATAAAAAAATAAAAAATAAACATTAGAGAATCATGTGCTTACCTTCAGTCTCCACTCTTAAATTATTCTTCACGTGATGATACGTTGATATATTAAACTTATTCAAGCTGTTAGGGTCTTGAACTGTAATGATGTCCCTTCTTGTGAATGGTGTGTCCGAGATGAGGTCCTTCCAGTTTTTTCCTTTGATGTTCAGTTGTTCAACGGCTTCATATGAGAACACATTACCACTTGTTTTGATGGCAACAATATGAGAATTCTTGGTGAATGTCTTGAATAAAACAGGGCAATGGTAAGCATCTTCCGAGTTTTTGAAGAAATTTAATTTAGTTAAGGATTTAAGGTCCGTTTTCTGTAAGAAAGTGTGAGCATTGATTAGAATACAGGTATATTTTATAATTTTTAAACTTATTAGAGAAGTCAGTCATTTAGAAGTGGTAGCTTGGAACTCTTGAATTTTTTCAAAATGCTATCCCCTTCTTACCATTCATTCATAAATAGGCAGCTTGTTACTTGCCGTATGTAAACCAATCAAACCAGTAATAGAGAACAATTATAATTGAATCTACCTTATTTAAACTTAAAACTTGAAGTGGCTGAGTTTCGGCACGATTTTCAGGAAAGGTATGTATCCACTTCTACCACATTTCATCCATTTGTCCGTTACCCTCACCGACACAAACAACCACTGAAATTCATGGAATACACACAAGCCCCGTTATAATATACAAATGCAATAAATATCTATACTTGTGATGTCGCTATACTTAAAGGTGGAGATCTAATAGAAACATTCAAAATCTTGAACGGATTGTACTATAGAAAGAACTTTGATGCCCTCTTTATTCATAACGAGAATGCATATCTAAGAAGACACCATCTGAAGTTATGGACTAGCTTCTCCAGCAACGATCCTCACAAACTTTTCATCAGTAACAGAGTGGTCAGAGCGTGGAACAAGCTCCCAGAACATGTAGTCTCAGCTGACAGTATCAACCAGTTCAAAAACAGACTTGATACATTTTACCTCAAACTATAGAAATAGAAGGAAAGAAAATGGAAACTGGATACCGGCATTATCAGTTGTCTATGACTGCCTGCCTGCTAACTTACAATAATAATAATAAAATTGCATATTTTCGGTAATAGGAATGAGTACAATTGAACCAATAAGTATTTTCATTGTTTTACTTAAGAAAATATCACATATTGTTATTTTTACCTTAGACATTTTCCTAGAACTTTGTTTTATAAAATTCCTTTCTTTTAAAAATCATTTTTAATAAAAAGCTATTCTTTTAAAAATCTTACTTAAAGATAATAATAATTTTGTGCCTGGTTAGGTTGTACTTTGTACTGTCTTCTGCACTGACGGCATAGTAACTCTCTGTTCATACAAAGTCTATTTCATTAAGTTCAGAAATTCCCGTGACCTCCTACCGGCTCTGTTAATACCATGTAATACGAGAGAGTTTGTCAAGACAAAACAAATTATCCCAAACTCAATAGGTTTATCTTATTTCGTTTAGGAGTTCCTATGGCCACCTTCTAACTACATCTTGAGACACTGGAGTATCATGTAATACCACTGAGTTTGTTAAGACAAAACAAATAAGTTCAATCTCAACAGGTTTATTATTATTTAATGTAGGAGTTCCTCTGGCCACCTTTCTACTTCATTGTCAGACTAGCTCCATGGTACCATATTAATGCAATGTCATCCAAAGTAAATGTGTATGCAAAATTTCATTTAAATCAGTTTAGGATATCTGCTACAAAATCGAGTCGCAAGATTTGACCACAACAAATTACATTATACATATGCATTTACATTGTGTATTAATAAAAAGGTTTTAAGTAATTACTAAGAATCAACATTCATAAAACTTCTTATAACGGAATACTCATCAAACTCACCAATCAAATTAAGAACAACAATTATTAGAATTAAACTAACTTTTAAACTTTTGTGGTCTATGATATTACACTGTTTACGGTAATTAACGCAATCATGGTAATTTCTGTAAACATTATTTTATATTAAAACTTAAGACTGGTGCTAGGTAGGCACGACAAGTAATAAATCACATATAAGGTATTTGTTTTTATTGTCCTATGTGCAGGATTATGGTTAACTTGCTGTTGTATTTGGTGCTACATTGCTGCACATTATATACAAAGTGTGAAAAGCAGTCCGAGATTCATAGCACAAATACATGAGTGGATTTAATACTGTGGGTATTCTTTTTTTTTTCACTTTATAATGTTTCCATAGTCTGTTTTATTCCCTAAAGGTGACATTTATAGGAGTTCAACATAAGTTTATTATTTTTAACTGATCATTTATATCTACAAATTAAACTAACTTCTAATCTTTTGTGGTTTACGGAATACTCTGTTTACGGTAATTAACACAATCATGGTAATTTCTATAAACATTATTTTATATTAAAAATTAAGACTGGTGCTAGGTAGGCACGACAAGTAGTAAATCACATGGGTATTTGTATGATCAGTTATATCTATTTATGATTAAGAAATGAAATATAAATGCTTGTAATACTTACTTTGCCTGTAACAGGATTGACCTTGAACTTCTTCAGAAATTCTAACACAGCCTGCAAATCGAATATGTTGCCATCAGAATCGCAGTAAGGGTATTTAAAGGGCTGCAAACATAAGCAGCAATGATCGTATGGTAATCGCTTGAAACTGGTATCTTCCTCTGTGGCAGTACTAGACCTCTTGCCTCCATACAAGGTTGTCCACTCCGTGTACGTTAAGTACCTGAAGAAGTAAATGTAGAATAATGAAAACTGAAAAAAGCCATATACAAAAGGAGATTCACAACTTTGCCAAAAATTAACATAAACTCACATTTTATCTTTTTGATGTTGTCTTTTACCCATTTTATTAGATTATTCGTGGTCACTTCAAAGTAAATTACCTAGGTCAAGTTCCAGCTACAATAACTAATTTAATACGAAGAGGCTACTGAACACTACTCCTTTAGTAGAAGAAATAAAGTAAACTAAGATAATAAAATAAATAACACGCGAAACTTATCGGAAAGTATCAATTGACCACAGACTAATAAGAGATAATACGTATCAATAATGACGTAATGACTAAAAATACGTCATTCTCATTACTAATGAGAATGACGTATTATGAATTAGACATAGACAACAGACTTCAGAACTAAGTAAAAAAAAAAGTAAACAAACTAAACCACCTATTGACATCTCTGACAGAGATAGCATAACCTATATCGTACAAGAGAAAAGAAGACATCCATAGGAAACGAAAGGCCGTCTATTGTCAATAATGTCATGTATGTTATTTTAGTAATTAGTTTAACGGCCATGGATACAAGTCTTTAAATCATGTCACTTTGAAAATGTAAAAGGCTTACCATTTAAAGGTAATTTAAATGGAAGGAAATGAATTTAATAGAGATTAATATGTTTGACCAAATTCTAACGATTATATATTTCACACTATTTTGGTTTATTTTTGATTACAAATAAATTCCGTTGTTTCATTGAATTATTTTTAAAATATATCCATACAAAGAGTGTATACCTATATTTCGTTTGTATTAAGGTGTATTTCAAGATAGTAACTTTTAATTAATACAATATTATTTTATATTTTCGTTAGGAATTATTTATTAATTTCAAAATTAGGACAGACCATTTTGGTAGATAATAAAAGCATAAGCTGGTAATAAAATTAAAAACTTATCAACTAATATATTAAAAAATGTCGGAAAATGGTACTGCTTCGTGCAGAATTTCTTAACTCGTTAATTTTATATAGTTAATATTGCTTATTTTTAAGCAAACTAGCTTCATTGGGTTAAATTATCAACCTATAAGTAGGTATAGCGACATCACACACGATTTATGTCTAAAATTTGAAATGTGCAACTAATATTAAAGTCTAACACGTTTTTTGTCCAATTCAACTAATATCCAAAATACGAAATGTCTATCTAGGATTAATATCCAACACTAATTTTGTCCATCTATGAAAATGGTCCAACTTAAAATTTCACCGCCTACATTTCGAATTAACGCAACCGCGGTAACCTAGTGGTACAGGTAACGGACTGCTGAGACGAGTTCTCGGGTTTGATCCCAGGTTTTACCATGGCACACACCAATGTTTTTTCGATGCTTTTCGAAGTTGTTTGTATTTATAGCAGGTTTATAAGTGTCCGTGTAACGGCAATAGGCTCGCCACCTATTAAATTGGGACCTAAACATAGACTGGTGAAATGTGGGTGTTAGCACCTCTGCCTACCCCTTCGGGGATATAGGCGTAAGTTTATGTTATATAAAATTTAAATGTTATTAATTATTAATATAAATAAATGATGTCTTAATCGTTATTCAGCATATTTCCACTATTTACTCACTCGTTTTAAGTGAATTTAATCTGCAGAATATCATTTTTAAAAAAGCAAGTTGGAATATGTAAGGTACACATAGTGTCAATTTAACGTCGTTTTAAAGTTGAAGCGTCGCATTTGCTTTTAACTGTCAAATCCCGTTCCTCCAACCCAATGGAAGGTGCCCGGGATAAAAAGTAGCCTTCGTGTTATTTCAGCCTATAATTTGTCTCTATTTTCAACTTCAGCCATATCCGCTGAACTGGGCCTCGTTTCTACTAAAGCATAATCATTGTCATACCACGGACACTGCTAAAAGCATGCGATTAATAAGCACGTGTAACCCTCTCACGTCTAATCTGTGATCATACGATTAGGGTCAATGATATTTAAGTACCTGTTTTTTACCATCATTGATTAGTATTATTTATGTTATTATTCTGTGATTTTACCTGTTAAAAGAAACAATGTTGTTTTTTTCTATTTGATCCTATATAACTTTTTTGACATTTTTATTTACTTACTTAATAGTTAATATTTTTCTAATGGTGTATTGTAAGCGTGTTGACATTGTGTTACTTTTTTAAATTGATTCTATGTAGCATAACAAATAAAAAAGCTAAAATCTATGGTAATTATATATTTTCTGGGAAGGAATTGTAGCAATTGTGTACCCCCCCTAGAAAGCTTTCAAAGGGAACAGTCAGCACAAATTGTCACCCCGGTGACAACTGGGAGAACTATTCCCAGCTGTCACCCCGGGAGACAGGACTAGACGGGACTACTAGGAATATTTCGAATTTACTTAGAATATTACACATTTTGTTGAATTTGCCAAATGCACTTTATATAGGTATTTCATACTGCAGCTGTGCTCTGTGCTTTAGAGGCCAATATTGAGATTTATTACTCCTTAGTCTTTGAACTGTGGTAAGTAAAAGGCAAAGGTTAGATTTTTTTATTGCCAAGGGTTTTAGTGTACTTTGATCACTCTTATTGTAAGTCTGGCACTTTTTGCTACTATCATTGTACCATTCAAACAGCACATTATTCTGAATTTATTAAAGAAATTGTATAACTACATATGTTTAATAAGTATATTGTTATGAATTTGTTTAAGTTATCAGTATTTTAGAAAGTATTAAATGAAATATAAATGCATTTTATAGTAATTTCATTTATTCAAAACTTAAAATTATAATATGTACATTTTACATAATTATATATCACATGGACAGGATACTTTCCTTAAATTAAATAGTAGTGTATGAAAGTTTACATTTAGAGTAGTAACACTACTGAACAAGAGTCAAGACATATATTATATCGACGGTCTTTCGCATTCAATTGTATCTTTATCGCTTTGAAATATCTGTATTAAGAGCAAGATACACAGCAAATAGTGAGATACTTTCTCATTGGGTCACCTACACAGACCAGCTGGGTGGACCGTGGCACCGTGGTATTTTTTTTTTTGACAGTGGTTTAGTTTGTACACCTTCCTCTAATTCTGTCGCCGCGGCGACGGGGAAAAAATGCGTGCGGTATCCGCTATGTCCCTCGCTCTGATGTTTCAATGCGATAGCGATACAGCTGAATGCGAAAAGTCATCGATAAATATGTTTTTACACTAATTGTCCCAAAAACAACACTACACTAGTAGATTATCACATACTGTCTGTTGAAATATGTTACCAGTTATTAAAACCACTAAATCCATAGCCGCCCTCCTTTTTCGATCTTTTGGTGGGATCCTCCCGTGGTTTAGTTTGAACTTTACTAGTTGTAGCTTATTGCCAATTCATATATTTGCCGACGCCATCTCTGAAGACTTTCAACGGTTGTTTAGCTTTCTTGGGTCTCACACTTGCGCTCTCCGATTCTGCTTTCCTCTTCAATTCTTGTGATCTTCCTTTTGCCAGCTGTAAGAAATAAAGAAATCAGCAAGTTACAAAGTGACGTGTGGGTTGATTCGAAGATCCTTGCACTAAGTGGGGAGCGAACCCGCGCCTCCTGCGTAGCCGCCGCGTTCACTAACGCTATGCCTCAGGGGGTGTCAAAGTATGTATATCATCATATTTATATTTTCGTTAAAAGAGTGTTCAACAACTTTTATCATGAACTTTTACCGAATCTGTGACTTCCGGTAGGTACATTAACATTGTCATGGTTAGTGTTGTGTTTGTGGTGTTTTCCTCAATTATTTAGCTAATCAAACCTAATTTATAGTTAGATAGATAGATATTATCAATATTATGGCACAATGTATGATGTCATACCCGTATATGTATAGATTATATTATACTGTTAGTTCAGAATTATGCAATGGCTGAGATAGAGAAGGAAATGGTGGTCAATGTTAATAATAACAAAACAACATTTATTTATTTTCTTTCTTTTTCTATTTAACATCACAAATATTTTCTACAGGAGGGTAGTCACAAAAATCTTACCTCTTCCTCAGCCTCCGCGAACGGATCAACGAATACTTGTGCGTCGTCGATCACAATATCTTGTATCGGCCGGTCTTTGTTGTCCACCTCGATCTGCTCCATGGCGCTCAGCGTTTCCATGCCCCCCACCATTTTGCCGAATATCGTGTGTTTACCGTCCAGCTGCTTGCACGACCGGAATGTGATGAAACTGTAAGGGTTGTAAGAAGTTGTTAACATTTTTAAACTATTAAACAAAACAGTCTCATGGTAAGCGGTTACCGTGGCCTATTGTACGCTTCACACTCCAGAGGGGTCATATGCGTGTTAGTTCCTACATGACTACATAGGGGATATAGGGGGAAAGAATTGCAAAGCTGAGCAATAGTAACAATTATATTGTGACATCTAAGCCCTGCGCGTGTTGTACTAAGTTGGAAAGAGGAGGGCGGGACTAATTGGAAGAGCTTATTAGAACATTCACCATGGCACATACAGTAAAATACTGCCAAGGACGCCACATCTCTCTACACATCTGCAAGGTGTTCGTGACCTCAGGATTCTCAATGTTTTACTTACAATTGTGAACCATTGGAGTTAGGTCCAGAGTTCGCCATAGACAGCACTCCTCGGCCCGTGTGATGTAAGTTTGGTTTAACCTCGTCTTCGAAGGGCTTTTTCCAAACGGACTCGCCGCCCAGCCCTGTACCAGTGGGATCACCACCTTGTATCTGAAAAGATGAAAGTGGTGATGGTTATTATGCATTGAAAACGGAAAATTCAATTTCCAAGATAATACTTGAATTTGCGATATACAACTTATATAATCAAAGAATCAATTTCATTTATTCAGTTTAGGCACATAAAGAGCACATATGAACGTCAAAACTCTACTATTAAGCATATTTTTTGGGGACATCAAACGCCAGTCCCGCACAAAGTGTGACAGCGAAGCACCCGCGAACGAAAGGTCGATGATCGAACTGCGCTCAGCGGCCGCCAATGTGGCCTCGGTCCCGCGATGCTGATAAATGTTATGAATAGAAAGTTTAGATATAAAACTTACCATAAAGTTTCTTATAGATCTGTGGAACTTGGTGCCATTGTAGTAACCGCTGTTGCATAGTCTTATAAAGTTGTCGCATGCTTTCGGTGCCATGTCGCAGTACAACTCGAAGTTCAAAGGTCCTAGGTTCGTTACTAATCTCACATATCCTGTAGATACCAAAAATGTTTTAGTTAATATTGAGATAAAACCACTTTTTAACGAATTGTATCGCGATTTATTTGTTATTATTTACATTTAATCCGACGTTTCAGCTACTTTTCTGCGGATTCAGTTCATTAGTTCAATGGAGGTTAATCTTTCCTACAAAATAACTTAGAACTCTCTATGTATAGTATTGTATATGCTAATCAGCTTTATAAACTTTTTAAAAGGATATTCATTAAATAAGTGTTTTTTTTCTTTGTTTTCATTTTGCCATGCTGTTAGCCAAATGCTGATAATTTACTATGCATTGCGAGTGTCAAATTATGTGAAAATGTAATGTTCATAAAAAGCAATGAGTCATGGCCTTCATGGCAGTTCACATTTTATTGATATCACCACTCACCTTTCTTCTTGACCATGTCATATTTCACATGATCCTCGCATATTATGGCAGCCTCATGCACTGTTTCCGGCACCATAGCAGTGGATGTAAAGCTGGCGGCCACCATACCCGTTGAGTAATGAGCTGCGTTAAATTTATCTGCAACCTGCAATTTTCAAATCTCATTAACACATCTATAGAGCTGTCATTAAAAGTACAGATACTTTACAAGGGGTAAAAAATTAAAATCATTAAATAGATAATATTATGTACTCTCATAACTTCCGAAGAACTCCATCAAATTGTCAGGGCAATGTTTGTATAAAAAAAAAACCAAGACATGCAGCGTGATCTGGGCCCCGATTCTACTAAGTTTATGTCATAACAAAGCCACTGTCGTGCCACTGACACTGCAAAGAAAGCCTTAAAGTCCAACTTAAAAGAAAAAAGATCATTATATTTTTCATTCACACTACAAGATACCGTTTATTTTTAGACTTGAACAACATGAAGGTAAAATCTAAAATTAAATGTAATTTCTGCAGTGTAAGTGGCATGACAGTGGCTTTGACATAACATGGCATTATTAGAATCGGGGCCCTGAATTCCAGTACGGCAAAAAGAAATATGTCTGTCTGGTACGAACTGAACCAAGTTCACTGGATCAGCCAGTTTCATTAATAATGTCAATCATTTATTGATAAATCATGTCCTGCCTCAAGACAGCAGGATTTACAAGATAATGGAATGATACATACCTCTTTCTTGACTTTCTTTTTTTCTGGTGCCTTGTATTCTTTTTCCAGTTCTTCCAAAATGTCTTTTGTTTCAGCTGACACATGTCTAAGTCTTGCATGGGGATCCTTTCCAAGTGCTATCTCTTCTGCAAATGTAAGATTTAAGCAATTTTGAATGATTTCTCAAGAGTTTCTGGAACTCATATTTTCGGGTAAGGGTAAACTCTTGTCAAGGACATGGAAATGGAAACATTTTATTAAAACCGAACTGACTATAACCACCTGTTGCTATAGAGGCGATTTTAAGATTCTGTGATAACTATGAATTAAGATATTTGGTTTTGTTTTTGACTTAGTAATAATAATAAACCCCAAGTTTATTGACGTTTAGTAAGTCCCGATTTAATGGTCTATGCAGAATAAATGATTTTTGACTTTGACATTGACATATCCTTACTAAGTCAAAACCCCGAAATAAAAAAATAAAAAATAAACATTAGAGAATCATGTGCTTACCTTCAGTCTCCACTCTTAAATTATTCTTCACGTGATGATACGTTGATATATTAAACTTATTCAAGCTGTTAGGGTCTTGAACTGTAATGATGTCCCTTCTTGTGAATGGTGTGTCCGAGATGAGGTCCTTCCAGTTTTTTCCTTTGATGTTCAGTTGTTCAACGGCTTCATATGAGAACACATTACCACTTGTTTTGATGGCAACAATATGAGAATTCTTGGTGAATGTCTTGAATAAAACAGGGCAATGGTAAGCATCTTCCGAGTTTTTGAAGAAATTTAATTTAGTTAAGGATTTAAGGTCCGTTTTCTGTAAGAAAGTGTGAGCATTGATTAGAATACAGGTATATTTTATAATTTTTAAACTTATTAGAGAAGTCAGTCATTTAGAAGTGGTAGCTTGGAACTCTTGAATTTTTTCAAAATGCTATCCCCTTCTTACCATTCATTCATAAATAGGCAGCTTGTTACTTGCCGTATGTAAACCAATCAAACCAGTAATAGAGAACAATTATAATTGAATCTACCTTATTTAAACTTAAAACTTGAAGTGGCTGTGTTTCGGCACGATTTTCAGGAAAGGTATGTATCCACTTCTACCACATTTCATCCATTTGTCCGTTACCCTCACCGACACAAACAACCACTGAAATTCATGGAATACACACATGCCCAGTTATAATATACAAATGCAATAAATATCTATACTTGTGATGTCGCTATACTTAAAGGTGGAGATCTAATAGAAACATTCAAAATCTTGAACGTATTGTACTATAGAAAGAACTTTGATGCCCTCTTTATTCATAACGAGAATGCATATCTAAGAAGACACCATCTGAAGTTATGGACTAGCTTCTCCAGCAACAATCCTCACAAACTTTTCATCAGTAACAGAGTGGTCAGAGCGTGGAACAAGCTCCCAGAACATGTAGTCTCAGCTGACAGTATCAACCAGTTCAAAAACAGACTTGATACATTTTACCTCAAACTATAGAAATAGAAGGAAAGAAAATGGAAACTGGATACCGGCATTATCAGTTGTCTATGACTGCCTGCCTGCTAACTTACAATAATAATAATAAAATTGCATATTTTCGGTAATAGGAATGAGTACAATTGAACCAATAAGTATTTTCATTGTTTTACTTAAGAAAATATCACATATTGTTATTTTTACCTTAGACATTTTCCTAGAACTTTGTTTTATAAAATTCCTTTCTTTTAAAAATCATTTTTAATAAAAAGCTATTCTTTTAAAAATCTTACTTAAAGATAATAATAATTTTGTGCCTGGTTAGGTTGTACTTTGTACTGTCTTCTGCACTGACGGCATAGTAACTCTCTGTTCATACAAAGTGTATTTCATTAAGTTCAGAAATTCCCGTGACCTCCTACCGGCTCTGTTAATACCATGTAATACGAGAGAGTTTGTCAAGACAAAACAAATTATCCCAAACTCAATAGGTTTATCTTATTTCGTTTAGGAGTTCCTATGGCCACCTTCTAACTACATCTTGAGACACTGAGTATCATGTAATACCACTGAGTTTGTTAAGACAAAACAAATAAGTTCAATCTCAACAGGTTTATTATTATTTAATGTAGGAGTTCCTCTGGCCACCTTTCTACTTCATTGTCAGACTAGCTCCATGGTACCATATTAATGCAATGTCATCCAAAGTAAATGTGTATGCAAAATTTCATTTAAATCAGTTTAGGATATCTGCTACAAAATCGAGTCGCAAGATTTGACCACAACAAATTACATTATACATATGCATTTACATTGTGTATTAATAAAAAGGTTTTAAGTAATTACTAAGAATCAACATTCATAAAACTTCTTATAACGGAATACTCATCAAACTCACCAATCAAATTAAGAACAACAATTATTAGAATTAAACTAACTTTTAAACTTTTGTGGTCTATGATATTACACTGTTTACGGTAATTAACGCAATCATGGTAATTTCTGTAAACATTATTTTATATTAAAACTTAAGACTGGTGCTAGGTAGGCACGACAAGTAATAAATCACATATAAGGTATTTGTTTTTATTGTCCTATGTGCAGGATTATGGTTAACTTGCTGTTGTATTTGGTGCTACATTGCTGCACATTATATACAAAGTGTGAAAAGCAGTCCGAGATTCATAGCACAAATACATGAGTGGACTTAATACTGTGGGTATTCTTTTTTTTTTCACTTTATAATGTTTCCATAGTCTGTTTTATTCCCTAAAGGTGACATTTATAGGAGTTCAACATAAGTTTATTATTTTTAACTGATCATTTATATCTACAAATTAAACTAACTTCTAATCTTTTGTGGTTTACGGAATACTCTGTTTACGGTAATTAACACAATCATGGTAATTTCTATAAACATTATTTTATATTAAAAATTAAGACTGGTGCTAGGTAGGCACGACAAGTAGTAAATCACATGGGTATTTGTATGATCAGTTATATCTATTTATGATTAAGAAATGAAATATAAATGCTTGTAATACTTACTTTGCCTGTAACAGGATTGACCTTGAACTTCTTCAGAAATTCTAACACAGCCTGCAAATCGAATATGTTGCCATCAGAATCGCAGTAAGGGTATTTAAAGGGCTGCAAACATAAGCAGCAATGATCGTATGGTAATCGCTTGAAACTGGTATCTTCCTCTGTGGCAGTACTAGACCTCTTGCCTCCATACAAGGTTGTCCACTCCGTGTACGTTAAGTACCTGAAGAAGTAAATGTAGAATAATGAAAACTGAAAAAAGCCATATACAAAAGGAGATTCACAACTTTGCCAAAAATTAACATAAACTCACATTTTATCTTTTTGATGTTGTCTTTTACCCATTTTATTAGATTATTCGTGGTCACTTCAAAGTAAATTACCTAGGTCAAGTTCCAGCTACAATAACTAATTTAATACGAAGAGGCTACTGAACACTACTCCTTTAGTAGAAGAAATAAAGTAAACTAAGATAATAAAATAAATAACACGCGAAACTTATCGGAAAGTATCAATTGACCACAGACTAATAAGAGATAATACGTATCAATAATGACGTAATGACTAAAAATACGTCATTCTCATTACTAATGAGAATGACGTATTATGAATTAGACATAGACAACAGACTTCAGAACTAAGTAAAAAAAAAAGTAAACAAACTAAACCGCCTATTGACATCTCTGACAGAGATAGCATAACCTATATCGTACAAGAGAAAAGAAGACATCCATAGGAAACGAAAGGCCGTCTATTGTCAATAATGTCATGTATGTTATTTTAGTAATTAGTTTAACGGCCATGGATACAAGTCTTTAAATCATGTCACTTTGAAAATGTAAAAGGCTTACCATTTAAAGGTAATTTAAATGGAAGGAAATAAATTTAATAGAGATTAATATGTTTGACCAAATTCTAACGATATATATTTCACACTATTTTGGTTTATTTTTGATCACAAATAAATTCCGTTGTTTCATTGAATTATTTTTAAAATATATCCATACAAAGAGTGTATACCTATATTTCGTTTGTATTAAGGTGTATTTCAAGATAGTAACTTTTAATTAATACAATATTATTTTATATTTTCGTTAGGAATTATTTATTAATTTCAAAATTAGGAAAGACCATTTTGGTAGATAATAAAAGCATAAGCTGGTAATAAAATTAAAAACTTATCAACTAATATATTAAAAAATGTCGGAAAATGGTACTGCTTCGTGCAGAATTTCTTAACTCGTTAATTTTATATAGTTAATATTGCTTATTTTTAAGCAAACTAGCTTCATTAAGTAGGTATAGCGACATCACACACGATTTATGTCTAAAATTTGAAATGTGCAACTAATATTAAAGTCTAACACGTTTTTTGTCCAATTCAACTAATATCCAAAATACGAAATGTCTATCTAGGATTAATATCCAACACTAATTTTGTCCATCTATGAAAATGGTCCAACTTAAAATTTCACCGCCTACATTTCGAATTAACGCAACCGCGGTAACCTAGTGGTACAGGTAACGGACTGCTGAGACGAGTTCTCGGGTTTGATCCCAGGTTTTACCATGGCACACACCAATGTTTTTTCGATGCTTTTCGAAGTTGTTTGTATTTATAGCAGGTTTATAAGTGTCCGGTTAACGGCAATAGGCTCGCCACCTATTAAATTGGGACCTAAACATAGACTGGTGAAATGTGGGTGTTAGCACCTCTGCCTACCCCTTCGGGGATATAGGCGTAAGTTTATGTTATATAAAATTTAAATGTTATTAATTATTAATATAAATAAATGATGTCTTAATCGTTATTCAGCATATTTCCACTATTTACTCACTCGTTTTAAGTGAATTTAATCTGCAGAATATCATTTTTTAAAAAGCAAGTTGGAATATGTAAGGTACACATAGTGTCAATTTAACGTCGTTTTAAAGTTGAAGCGTCGCATTTGCTTTTAACTGTCAAATCCCGTTCCTCCAACCCAATGGAAGGTGCCCGGGATAAAAAGTAGCCTTCGTGTTATTTCAGCCTATAATTTGTCTCTATTTTCAACTTCAGCCATATCCGCTGAACTGGGCCTCGTTTCTACTAAAGCATAATCATTGTCATACCACGGACACTGCTAAAAGCATGCGATTAATAAGCACGTGTAACCCTCTCACGTCTAATCTGTGATCATACGATTAGGGTCAATGATATTTAAGTACCTGTTTTTTACCATCATTGATTAGTATTATTTAGGTTATTATTCTGTGATTTTACCTGTTAAAAGAAACAATGTTGTTTTTTTCTATTTGATCCTATATAACTTTTTTGACATTTTTATTTACTTACTTAATAGTTAATATTTTTCTAATGGTGTATTGTAAGCGTGTTGACATTGTGTTACTTTTTTAAATTGATTCTATGTAGCATAACAAATAAAAAAGCTAAAATCTATGGTAATTATATATTTTCTGGGAAGGAATTGTAGCAATTGTGTACCCCCCCTAGAAAGCTTTCAAAGGGAACAGTCAGCACAAATTGTCACCCCGGTGACAACTGGGAGAACTATTCCCAGCTGTCACCCCGGGAGACAGGACTACATACATACACATTTTGTTGAATTTGCCAAATGCACTTTATATAGGTATTTCATACTGCAGCTGTGCTCTGTGCTTTAGAGGCCAATATTGAGATTTATTACTCCTTAGTCTTTGAACTGTGGTAAGTAAAAGGCAAAGGTTAGATTTTTTTATTGCCAAGGGTTTTAGTGTACTTTGATCACTCTTATTGTAAGTCTGGCACTTTTTGCTACTATCATTGTACCATTCAAACAGCACATTATTCTGAATTTATTAAAGAAATTGTATAACTACATATGTTTAATAAGTATATTGTTATGAATTTGTTTAAGTTATCAGTATTTTAGAAAGTATTAAATGAAATATAAATGCATTTTATAGTAATTTAATTTATTCAAAACTTAAAATTATAATATGTACATTTTACATAATTATATATCACATGGACAGGATACTTTCCTTAAATTAAATAGTAGTGTATGAAAGTTTACATTTAGAGTAGTAACACTACTGAACAAGAGTCAAGACATATATTATATCGACGGTCTTTCGCATTCAATTGTATCTTTATCGCTTTGAAATATCTGTATTAAGAGCAAGATACACAGCAAATAGTGAGATACTTTCTCATTGGGTCACCTACACAGACCAGCTGGGTGGACCGTGGCACCGTGGTATTTTTTTTTTTTGACAGTGGTTTAGTTTGTACACCTTCCTCTAATTCTGTCGCCGCGGCGACGGGGAAAAAATGCGTGCGGTATCCGCTATGTCCCTCGCTCTGATGTTTCAATGCGATAGCGATACAGCTGAATGCGAAAAGTCATCGATAAATATGTTTTTACACTAATTGTCCCAAAAACAACACTACACTAGTAGATTATCACATACTGTCTGTTGAAATATGTTACCAGTTATTAAAACCACTAAATCCATAGCCGCCCTCCTTTTTCGATCTTTTGGTGGGATCCTCCCGTGGTTTAGTTTGAACTTTACTAGTTGTAGCTTATTGCCAATTCATATATTTGCCGACGCCATCTCTGAAGACTTTCAACGGTTGTTTAGCTTTCTTGGGTCTCACACTTGCGCTCTCCGATTCTGCTTTCCTCTTCAATTCTTGTGATCTTCCTTTTGCCAGCTGTAAGAAATAAAGAAATAAATAAATCAGCAAGTTACAAAGTGACGTGTGGGTTGATTCGAAGAATAAAATGATCGTTTATAATTATCATATGTTTGCTAAAGCCATGCTGAAATCAATTTCCGGACCAGGGAGGTATGATTTGACTTTCCATTTGTGCATGAAAAGGATATAATAATATACGAAAATGGATATTATCATCTTCTTCATCTTAGCGTTAATCCCAGTCGCATCCGACACCTCGAGGTCTGGGGTCCGCTTTACCAATCTAAATGTGGATTAGGCTGAACTTCGATATTTTACGTGAAGCGACTGCTATCTGACCTCCACAACCCAAAGGCGATATCGAAGCATTTCAATTAGACCAGTTGTTGCAACTAACTACCCATAACATAGATATTCGTATGGCAACCGGACCGACGTTTACGTGTTTTCCGAAGCACGACAAGACCAATGCAAATATCTATAATCATGGATACAAATATTTGCACTAAGTGGGGAGCGAACCCGCGCCTCCTGCGTAGCAGCCGCGTTCACTAACGCTATGCCTCAGGGGGTGTCAAAGTATGTATATCATCATATTTATATTTTCGTTAAAAGAGTGTTCAACAACTTTTATCATGAACTTTTACCGAATCTGTGACTTCCGGTAGGTACATTAACATTGTCATGGTTAGTGTTGTGTTTGTGGTGTTTTCCTCAATTATTTAGCTAATCAAACCTAATTTATAGTTAGATAGATAGATATTATCAATATTATGGCACAATGTATGATGTCATACCCGTATATGTATAGATTATATTATACTGTTAGTTCAGAATTATGCAATGGCTGAGATAGAGAAGGAAATGGTGGTCAATGTTAATAATAACAAAACATAACATTTATTTATTTTCTTTCTTTTTCTATTTAACATCACAAATATTTTCTACAGGAGGGTAGTCACAAAAATCTTACCTCTTCCTCAGCCTCCGCGAACGGATCAACGAATACTTGTGCGTCGTCGATCACAATGTCTTGTATCGGCCGGTCTTTGTTGTCCACCTCGATCTGCTCCATGGCGCTCAGCGTTTCCATGCCCCCCACCATTTTGCCGAATATCGTGTGTTTACCGTCCAGCTGCTTGCACGACCGGAATGTGATGAAACTGTAAGGGTTGTAAGAAGTTGTTAACATTTTTAAACTATTAAACAAAACAGTCTCATGGTAAGCGGTTACCGTGGCCTATTGTACGCTTCACACTCCAGAGGGGTCATATGCGTGTTAGTTCCTACATGACTACATAGGGGATATAGGGGGAAAGAATTGCAAAGCTGAGCAATAGTAACAATTATATTGTGACATCTAAGCCCTGCGCGTGTTGTACTAAGTTGGAAAGAGGAGGGCGGGACTAATTGGAAGAGCTTATTAGAACATTCACCATGGCACATACAGTAAAATACTGCCAAGGACGCCACATCTCTCTACACATCTGCAAGGTGTTCGTGACCTCAGGATTCTCAATGTTTTACTTACAATTGTGAACCATTGGAGTTAGGTCCAGAGTTCGCCATAGACAGCACTCCTCGGCCCGTGTGATGTAAGTTTGGTTTAACCTCGTCTTCGAAGGGCTTTTTCCAAACGGACTCGCCGCCCAGCCCTGTACCAGTGGGATCACCACCTTGTATCTGAAAAGATGAAAGTGGTGATGGTTATTATGCATTGAAAACGGAAAATTCAATTTCCAAGATAATACTTGAATTTGCAATATACAACTTATATAATCAAAGAATCAATTTCATTTATTCAGTTTAGGCACATAAAGAGCACATATGAACGTCAAAACTCTACTATTAAGCATATTTTTTGGGGACATCAAACGCCAGTCCCGCACAAAGTGTGACAGCGAAGCACCCGCGAACGAAAGGTCGATGATCGAACTGCGCTCAGCGGCCGCCAATGTGGCCTCGGTCCCGCGATGCTGATAAATGTTATGAATAGAAAGTTTAGATATAAAACTTACCATAAAGTTTCTTATAGATCTGTGGAACTTGGTGCCATTGTAGTAACCGCTGTTGCATAGTCTTATAAAGTTGTCGCATGCTTTCGGTGCCATGTCGCAGTACAACTCGAAGTTCAAAGGCCCTAGGTTCGTTACTAATCTCACATATCCTGTAGATACCAAAAATGTTTTAGTTAATATTGAGATAAAACCACTTTTTAACGAATTGTATCGCGATTTATTTGTTATTATTTACATTTAATCCGACGTTTCAGCTACTTTTCTGCGGATTCAGTTCATTAGTTCAATGGAGGTTAATCTTTCCTACAAAATAACTTAGAACTCTCTATGTATAGTATTGTATATGCTAATCAGCTTTATAAACTTTTTAAAAGGATATTCACTAAATAGATGTTTTTTTTCTTTGTTTTCATTTTGCCATGCTGTTAGTCAAATGCTGATAATTTAGTATGCATTGCGAGTGTCAAATTATGTGAAAATGTAATGTTCATAAAAAGCAATGAGTCATGGCCTTCATGGCAGTTCACATTTGATTGATATCACCACTCACCTTTCTTCTTGACCATGTCATATTTCACATGATCCTCGCATATTATGGCAGCCTCATGCACTGTTTCCGGCACCATAGCAGTGGATGTAAAGCTGGCGGCCACCATACCCGTTGAGTAATGAGCTGCGTTAAACTTATCTGCAACCTGCAATTTTCCAATCTCATTAACACATCTATAGAGCTGTCATTAAAAGTACAGATACTTTACAAGGGGTAAAAAATTAAAATCATTAAATAGATAATATTATGTACTCTCATAACTTCCGAAGAACTCCATCAAATTGTCAGGGCAATGTTTGTATAAAAAAAAACCAAGACATGCAGCGTGATCTGGGCCCCGATTCTACTAAGTTTATGTCATAACAAAGCCACTGTCGTGCCACTGACACTGCAAAGAAAGCCTTAAAGTCCAACTTAAAAGAAAAAAGATCATTATATTTTTCATTCACACTACAAGATACCGTTTATTTTTAGACTTGAACAACATGAAGGTAAAATCTAAAATTAAATGTAATTTCTGCAGTGTAAGTGGCATGACAGTGGCTTTGACATAACATGGCATTATTAGAATCGGGGCCCTGAATTCCAGTACGGCAAAAAGAAATATGTCTGTCTGGTACGAACTGAACCAAGTTCACTGGATCAGCCAGTTTCATTAATAATGTCAATCATTTATTGATAAATCATGTCCTGCCTCAAGCCAGCAGGATTTACAAGATAATGGAATAATACATACCTCTTTCTTGACTTTCTTTTTTTCTGGTGCCTTGTATTCTTTTTCCAGTTCTTCCAAAATGTCTTTTGTTTCAGCTGACACATGTCTAAGTCTTGCATGGGGATCCTTTCCAAGTGCTATCTCTTCTGCAAATGTAAGATTTAAGCAATTTTGAATGATTTCTCAAGAGTTTCTGGAACTCATATTTTCGGGTAAGGGTCTGTTGCTATAGAGGCGATATTAAGATTCTGTGACAACTATGAATTAAGATATTTGGTTTTGTTTTTGACTTAGTAATAATATTGGGGTTTATTGACGTTTAGTAAGTCCCGATTTAATGGTCTTTGCAGAATAAATGATTTTTGACTTTGACATTGACATATCCTTACTAAGTCAAAACCCCGAAATAAAAAAATAAACATTAGAGAATCATGTGCTTACCTTCAGTCTCCACTCTTAAATTATTCTTCACGTGATGATACGTTGATATATTAAACTTATTCAAGCTGTTAGGGTCTTGAACTGTAATGATGTCCCTTCTTGTGAATGGTGTGTCCGAGATGAGGTCCTTCCAGTTTTTTCCTTTGATGTTCAGTTGTTCAACGGCTTCATATGAGAACACATTACCACTTGTTTTGATAGCAACAATATGAGAATTCTTGGTGAATGTCTTGAATAAAACAGGGCAATGGTAAGCATCTTCCGAGTTTTTGAAGAAATTTAATTTAGTTAAGGATTTAAGGTCCGTTTTCTGTAAGAAAGTGTGAGCATTGATTAGAATACTTTGATTAGAATAATTTTTAAACTTATTAGAGAAGTCAGTCATTTAGAAGTGGTAGCTTGGAACTCTTGAATTTTTTCAAAATGCTATCCCCTTCTTACCATTCATTCATAAATAGGCAGCTTGTTGCCGTATGTAAACCAATCAATCCAGTAATAGAGAACAATTATAATTTAATCTACCTTATTTAAACTTAAAACTTGAAGTGGCTGTGTTTCGGCACGATTTTCAGGAAAGGTATGTATCCACTTCTACCACATTTCATCCATTTCTCCGTTACCCTCACCGACACAAACAACCACTGAAATTCATGGAATACACACAAGCCCAGTTATAATATACAAATGCAATAAATATCTATACCTGTGATGTCGCTATACTTAAAGGTGGAGATCTAATAGAAACATTCAAAATCTCGAACGGATTGTACTATAGAAAGAACTTTGATGCCCTCTTTATTCATAACGAGAATGCATATCTAAGAAGACACCATCTGAAGTTATGGACTAGCTTCTCCAGCAACAATCCTCACAAACTTTTCATCAGTAACAGAGTGGTCAGAGCGTGGAACAAGCTCCCAGAACATGTAGTCTCAGCTGACAGTATCAACCAGTTCAAAAACAGACTTGATACATTTTACCTCAAACTATAGAAATAGAAGGAAAGAAAATGGAAACTGGATACCGGCATTATCAGTTGTCTATGACTGCCTGCCTGCTAACTTACAATAATAATAATAAAATTGCATATTTTCGGTAATAGGAATGAGTACAATTGAACCAATAAGTATTTTCATTGTTTTACTTAAGAAAATATCACATATTGTTATTTTTACCTAAGACATTTTCCTAGAACTTTGTTTTATAAAATTCCTTTCTTTTAAAAATCATTTTTAATAAAAAGCTATTCTTTTAAAAATCTTACTTAGAGATAATAATAATTTTGTGCCTGGTTCAGAAATTCCCGTGACCTCCTACCGGCTCTGTTAATACCATGTAATACGAGAGAGTTTGTCAAGACAAAACAAATGATCCCAAACTCAATAGGTTTATCTTATTTCGTTTAGGAGTTCCTATGGCCACCTTCTAACTAGATCTTGAGACACTGAGTATCATGTAATACCACTGAGTTTGTTAAGACAAAACAAATAAGTTCAATCTCAACAGGTTTATTATTATTTAATGTAGGAGTTCCTCTGGCCACCTTTCTACTTCATTGTCAGACTAGCTCCATGGTACCATATTAATGCAATGTCATCCAAAGTAAATGTGTATTCAAAATTTCATTTAAATCAGTTTAGGATATCTGCTACAAAATCAAGTCGCAAGATTTGACCACAACAAATTACATTATACATATGCATTTACATTGTGTATTAGTAAAAAGGTTTTAAGTAATTACTAAGAATCAACATTCATAAAACTTCTTATAACGGAATACTCATCAAACTCACCAATCAAATTAAGAACAACAATTATTAGAATTAAACTAACTTTTAAACTTTTGTGGTCTATGATATTACACTGTTTACGGTAATTAACGCAATCATGGTAATTTTTGTAAACATTATTTTATATTAAAACTTAAGACTGGTGCTAGGTAGGCACGACAAGTAATAAATCACATATAAGGTATTTGTTTTTATTGTCCTATGTGCAGGATTATGGTTAACTTGCTGTTGTATTTGGTCCTACCTTGCTGCACATTATATACAAAGTGTGAAAAGCAGTCCGAGATTCATAGCACAAATACATGAGTGGACTTAATACTGTGGGTATTCTTTTTTTTTTCACTTTATAATGTTTCCATAGTATGTTTTATTCCCTAAAGGTGACATTTATAGGAGTTCAACATAAGTTTATTATTTTTAACTGATCATTTATATCTACAAATTAAACTAACTTCTAATCTTTTGTGGTTTACGGAATACTCTGTTTACGGTAATTAACACAATCATGGTAATTTCTATAAACATTATTTTATATTAAAAATTAAGACTGGTGCTAGGTAGGCACGACAAGTAGTAAATCACATGGGTATTTGTATGATCAGTTATATCTATTTATGATTAAGAAATGAAATATAAATGCTTGTAATACTTACTTTGCCTGTAACAGGATTGACCTTGAACTTCTTCAGAAATTCTAACACAGCCTGCAAATCGAATATGTTGCCATCAGAATCGCAGTAAGGGTATTTAAAGGGCTGCAAACATAAGCAGCAATGATCGTATGGCAATCGCTTGAAACTGGTATCTTCCTTTGTGGCAGTACTAGACCTCTTGCCTCCATACAAGGTTGTCCACTCCGTGTACGTTAAGTACCTGAAGAAGTAAATGTAGAATAATGAAAACTGAAAAAAGCCATGTTCAAAAGGAGATTCACAACTTTGCCAAAAATTAACATAAACTCACATTTTATCTTTTTGATGTTGTCTTTTACCCATTTTATTAGATTATTCGTGGTCACTTCAAAGTAAATTACCTAGGTCAAGTTCCAGCTACAATAACTAATTTAATACGAAGAGGCTAGGTACTGAACACTACTCCTTTAGTAGAAGAAATAAAGTAAACTAAGATAATAAATAACACGCGAAACTTATCGGAAAGTATCAATTGACCACAGACTAACAAGAGATACTACGTATCAATAATGACGTAATGACTAAAGATACGTCATTCTCATTACTAATGAGAATGACGTATTATGAATTAGACATAGACAACAGACTTCAGAACTAAGTAAAAAAAAAGTAAACAAACTAAACCACCTATTGACATGTCTGACAGAGATAGCATAACCTATATCGTACAAGAGAAAAGAAGACATCCATAGGGAAAGAAAGGCCGTCTATTGTCAATAATGTCATGTATGTTATTTTAGTAATTAGTTTAACGGCCATGGATACAAGTCTTTAAATCATGTCACTTTGAAAATGTAAAAGGCTTACCATTTAAAGGTAATTTAAATGGAAGGAAATAAATTTAATAGAGATTAATATGTTTGACCAAATTCTAACGATATATATTTCACACTATTTTGGTTTATTTTTGATCACAAATAAATTCCGTTGTTTCATTGAAATATTTTTAAAATATATCCATACAAAGAGTGTATACCTATATTTCGTTTGTATTAAGGTGTATTTCAAGATAGTAACTTTTAATTAATACATGTGTTTCTAATGCCTGAAAACTTTAATGGCAGTGACAATGTGGATGTGTGTTCAGGTCAACCCGTTTCTTTAAGTAATTTCGTGCGCTGCCCATATTGTTCCCAGTCTCGTTTTTTCAAAGGTGAGCGGGGCTTGAAAGTGCATATTGGCAGAATTCACAAAAGTCAAAATGTACCTCGAAGCTCCACGATCCCATCAGTAGATTGGGAAGTTTCACCCAACTCATTCCAAATTCCTTTTTGGCAATCTTTAAGTGAAATAAAAAATTCTGTCCCGGTTTTAAAGAGAATTCCCAGAGGCGCAAGGCCCTCTGTGGCTCAAAACTTAGCAAATTGTATAAAGCATGTTGTTAGTGTGAACTCCATATCGGCCTGGGAGCAATTGTTAACCTTCCCTTATAGAATATTGCACATAAAGAACAATAGTACACAAAGATCTTTGACAACCCAAATTAAAGAAAACTGTTCTAACAATATATATCATTTTGAATCAAAATTAACTTATTCCCACAGCTCTCAATGGAGTAAATACAAATTTGTAGAAAATAAAATAAGGGAAGGTGATATCAGGGGAGCGTCGAGGTTACTTTTTAGCAGCGATGTGGTGGCACCTTACTCTCCAGACACGCTCGCAGGTCTGCAGAGTAAGCATCCACCGGCATCAATTGATCTTTCTTTCCCAGAACCACCAAAAGCTGACACAGAATATCTCAGTATTTCTACCAAGGACGTTTTCACAGCCGTTTGCTCCTTCCGGAGTGGATCTGCTGGCGGTCTCGACGGCCTGACCCCCCAGCATCTTATAGATTTAATGTGCCCGAGCGCTGGGGAGGCTGGTGATGCCCTTCTGAAGGAGTTAACGGCCTTAGTGAACCTAATGCTCTCCGGCAATGTGAACGAAAATATCATTAATATTTTATACGGGGCCAACCTATGTGCTCTGCGCAAGAAGGATGGTGGCATTCGTCCCATTGCCGTAGGAAGCACCTTACGACGTTTGGCAGCCAAAATATGCTGCAAGTACTATAGTACCGAACTTGCAACAAAATTCCAGCCCCTTCAACTCGGTTTCGGTTCGAAAGGGGGCTGTGAGGCTGCCATACACGCTCTAAAGTGAGGTCATTTTGAAGGTTGACCTGAGGAATGCCTTCAATTCAGTGAATAGGGATACCTTGCTGAGCCAAGCAAAATTAGAAACCCCTCATATATATAAATTCCTTTGGCAATGTTATAGACACCCGACGAAATTAGTTTACAAGGATCATCTTTTGGAATCAGCAGTCGGTTGTCAGCAAGGTGACCCTTTGGGACCAGTGATCTTTAGTCTAGCAATACATCCCATCATACAGCAGATAAATTCAAAATTCAACATTTGGTACCTAGACGACGGAACCCTAGGGGGTGATGTGCAAACAGTTTTACAAGATTTAGAACTAATAAAAAATAAATTTCAATCCATCGGCTTACAACTTAACTCGGGCAAATGTGAAATTTTCATCAGCGACACGACAGACAGACCCTCGACTATAGGAAAATTTAACCTCGTAGCTCCAAATATCAAAATTTTGGAGAAAGCTTCACTGCGCCTCCTAGGGTCCCCAGTTTTGGAAGATGGATTTCATACATTTATCGAGGAAAAAATTCAAAATTTTGAATACATCACTGATCATTTGCAAAAAATAAGTGTTCATTCCGCCTTTACTATACTTCGGTTTTGCCTTTTTGTCCCTAATTTTACCCATGCACTTCGGGCATCCCAGTTTTGGCAACATTTGACACTTTTGACAAAAATTGACAACATTCTGCAAAACACACTCAGCACAATTTTAAATGTGGCCTTGAATGACCGAGCCTGGCTCCAAGCGTCCTTACCAGTTCGCTTGGGTGGTCTCGGCGTTCGCAAAATTTCAGACGTTAGCCTTCCAGCATTTCTATCGTCGGTGCACAGCACTGAGGAGTTAACCAGGAAAATTCTCATAAACACACAGGTTAACTCTGAGGTGTCATGTAAGTCCGATGCTATTAATGCTTGGAAGGCTGCTTGTCCCTACACTGAGTTGCCTGGTAACCCTTTCTCCCAGAGACAATGGGATGCGCCGCTCTGCAGGCTGGTAAGAGATACCTTAATACACACATCTTTTACAGAACGTGCGCGCCTTCTGGCTGTGGGGGAATGGGAGTCAGGCCTCTGGATTCAGGCACTTCCATCGCCCAACATAGGTACTATGTTGGACGATACTACTTTCCGCCTTGCCACTTGCCTTCGCTTAGGAGCGCCGTGCATTTCTCCGCATCATTGCCACTGCGGTGAAGCTGTCGACAGTCTTGGGCACCATGGCCTTTCATGCAGCAGAAGCGCTGGGCGTATACCGCGACACGCCTGCATCAACGACATTATCCGCCGTGCTCTAGTTACCGCTGGCGTGCCAGCCATTCGTGAACCTAAAGGGCTGGTGCGTAGCGATGGCAAGAGACCGGATGGTATGTCGTTGCTACCTTGGAAGATGGGTAGACCTTTGGTGTGGGACGCTACGTGCGTCGACACTCTTGCGCCTTCACATCTTTCAAGCACAGCAGGGTGTGCCGGTGCTGCTGCTGCATCTGCGGAAAACCTCAAACGGCGCAAATACTGTAACCTGACAGGTGATTATGTTTTTGAGCCGTTTGGGGTTGAAACGTTAGGGACATGGGGTCCAAGTGCTCGGTCTCTATATAAAGACTTGGCAAAGCAGCTGATCGACGCTACGTGTGACCAGAAGGCTGGTTATTATCTTGCACAGAGGATAAGCATTGCCATTCAACGTGGCAATGCTGCCAGCCTTCTGGGTACGTTACCGGTCGGTGAGGATGCGGAGGAATTTCATGACGCATTATGTATGTAATTTTTATGTTTATTTTATTTTAGTGTATTTTAGTATGTAGCTATCTAATAATAGTTTTAGTTTTAGTTTTCAATTGCATTAAGTCTTGAATAATAAATTAATACAATATTATTTTATATTTTCGTTAGGAATTATTTATTAATTTCAAAATTAGGAAAGACCATTTTGGTAGATAATAAAAGCATAAGCTGGTAATAAAATTAAAAACTTATCAACTAATATTTTAAAAAATGTCGGAAAATGGTACTGCTTCGTGCAGAATTTCCTAACTCGTTAATTTTATATAGTTAATATTGCTTATTTTTAAGCAAACTAGCTTCATTGGGTTAAATTATCAACCTATAAGTAGGTATAGCGACATCACACACGATTTATGTCTAAAATTTGAAATGTGCAACTAATATTAAAGTCTAACACGTTTTTTGTCCAATTCAACTAATATCCAAAATACGATCTGTCTATCTAGGATTAATATCCAACACTAATTTTGTCCATCTATGAAAATGGTCCAACTTAAAATTTCACCGCCTACATTTCGAATTAACGCAACCGCGGTAACCTAGTGGTACAGGTAACGGACTGCTGAGACGAGTTCTCGGGTTTGATCCCAGGTTTTACCATGGCACACACCAATGTTTTTTCGATGCTTTTCGAAGTTGTTTGTATTTATAGCAGGTTTATAAGTGTCCGGTTAACGGCAATAGGCTCGCCACCTATTAAATTGGGACCTAAACATAGACTGGTGAAATGTGGGTGTTAGCACCTCTGCCTACCCCTTCGGGGATATAGGCGTAAGTTTATGTTATTTAAAATTTAAATGTTATTAATTATTAATATAAATAAATGATGTCTTAATCGTTATTCAGCATATTTCCACTATTTACTCACTCGTTTTAAGTGAATTTAATCTGCAGAATATCATTTTTAAAAAAGCAAGTTGGAATATGTAAGGTACACATAGTGTCAATTTAACGTCGTTTTAAAGTTGAAGCGTCGCATTTGCTTTTAACTGTCAAATCCCGTTCCTCCAACCCAATGGAAGGTGCCCGGGATAAAAAGTAGCCTTCGTGTTATTTCAGCCTATAATTTGTCTCTATTTTCAACTTCAGCCATATCCGCTGAACTGGGCCTCGTTTCTACTAAAGCATAATCATTGTCATACCACGGACACTGCTAAAAGCATGCGATTAATAAGCACGTGTAACCCTCTCACGTCTAATCTGTGATCATACGATTAGGGCCAATGATATTTAAGTACCTGTTTTTTACCATCATTGATTAGTATTATTTATGTTATTATTCTGTGATTTTACCTGTTAAAGGAAACAATGTTGTTTTTTTCTATTTGATCCTATATAACTTTTTTGACATTTTTATTTACTTACTTAATAGTTAATATTTTTCTAATGGTGTATTGTAAGCGTGTTGACATTGTGTTACTTTTTTAAATTGATTCTATGTAGCATAACAAATAAAAAAGCTAAAATCTATGGTAATTATATATTTTCTGGGAAGGAATTGTAGCAATTGTGTACCCCCCCTAGAAAGCTTTCAAAGGGAACAGTCAGCACAAATTGTCACCCCGGTGACAACTGGGAGAACTATTCCCAGCTGTCACCCCGGGAGACAGGACTAGACGGGACTACTAGGAATATTTCGAATTTACTTAGAATATTACACATTTTGTTGAATTTGCCAAATGCACTTTATATAGGTATTTCATACTGCAGCTGTGCTCTGTGCTTTAGAGGCCAATATTGAGATTTATTACTCCTTAGTCTTTGAACTGTGGTAAGTAAAAGGCAAAGGTTAGATTTTTTTATTGCCAAGGGTTTTAGTGTACTTTGATCACTCTTATTGTAAGTCTGGCACTTTTTGCTACTATCATTGTACCATTCAAACAGCACATTATTCTGAATTTATTAAAGAAATTGTATAACTATGTTTAATAAGTATATTGTTATGAATTTGTTTAAGTTATCAGTATTTTAAAAAGTATTAAATGAAATATAAATGCATTTTATAGTAATTTCATTTATTCAAAACTTAAAATTATAATATGTACATTTTACATAATTATATATCACATGGACAGGATACTTTCCTTAAATTAAATAGTAGTGTATGAAAGTTTACATTTAGATTAGTAATACTACTGAACAAGAGTCAAGACATATATCGACGGTCTTTCGCATTCAATTGTATCTTTATCGCTTTGAAATATCTGTATTAAGAGCAAGATACACAGCAAATAGTGAGATACTTTCTCATTGGGTCACCTACGCAGACCAGCTGGGTGGACCGTGGCACCGTGGTATTTATTTTTTTTGACAGTGTACGCAGTATGTACGCCTTCCTCTAATTCTGTCGCCGCGGCGACGGGGAAAAAATGCGTGCGGTATCCGCTATGTCCCTCGCTCTGATGTTTCAATGCGATAGCGATACAGCTGAATGCGAAAAGTCATCGATAAATATGTTTTTACACTAATTGTCCCAAAAACAACACTACACTAGTAGATTATCACATACTGTCTGTTGAAATATGTTACCAGTTATTAAAACCACTAAATCCATAGCCGCCCTCCTTTTTCGATCTTTTGGTGGGATCCTCCCGTGGTTTAGTTTGAACTTTACTAGTTGTAGCTTATTGCCAATTCATATATTTGCCGACGCCATCTCTGAAGACTTTCAACGGTTGTTTAGCTTTCTTGGGTCTCACACTTGCGCTCTCCGATTCTGCTTTCCTCTTCAATTCTTGTGATCTTCCTTTTGCCAGCTGTAAGAAATAAAGAAATAAATAAATCAGCAAGTTACAAAGTGACGTGTGGGTTGATTCGAAGAATAAAATGATCGTTTATAATTATCATATGTTTGCTAAAGCCATGCTGAAATCAATTTCCGGACCAGGGAGGTATGATTTGACTTTCCATTTGTGCATGAAAAGGATATAATAATATACGAAAATGGATATTATCATCTTCTTCATCTTAGCGTTAATCCCAGTCGCATCCGACACCTCGAGGTCTGGGGTCCGCTTTACCAATCTAAATGCGGATTAGGCTGAACTTCGATATTTTACGTGAAGCGACTGCTATCTGACCTCCACAACCCAAAGGCGATATCGAAGCATTTCAATTAGACCAGTTGTTGCAACTAACTACCCATAACATAGATATTCGTATGACAACCGGGACCGACGTTTACGTGTTTTCCGAAGCACGACAAGACCAATGCAAATATCTATAATCATGGATACAAATATTTGCACTAAGTGGGGAGCGAACCCGCGCCTCCTGCGTAGCAGCCGCGTTCACTAACGCTATGCCTCAGGGGGTGTCAAAGTATGTATATCATCATATTTATATTTTCGTTAAAAGAGTGTTCAACAACTTTTATCATGAACTTTTACCGAATCAGTGACTTCCGGTAGGTACATTAACATTGTCATGGTTAGTGTTGTGTTTGTGGTGTTTTCCTCAATTATTTAGCTAATCAAACCTAATTTATAGTTAGATAGATAGATATTATCAATATTATGGCACAATGTATGATGTCATACCCGTATATGTATAGATTATATTATACTGTTAGTTCAGAATTATGCAATGGCTGAGATAGAGAAGGAAATGGTGGTCAATGTTAATAATAACAAAACATAACATTTATTTATTTTCTTTCTTTTTCTATTTAACATCACAAATATTTTCTACAGGAGGGTAGTCACAAAAATCTTACCTCTTCCTCAGCCTCCACGAACGGATCAACGAATACTTGTGCGTCGTCGATCACAATGTCTTGTATCGGCCGGTCTTTGTTGTCCACCTCGATCTGCTCCATGGCGCTCAGCGTTTCCATGCCCCCCACCATTTTGCCGAATATCGTGTGTTTACCGTCCAGCTGCTTGCACGACCGGAATGTGATGAAACTGTAAGGGTTGTAAGAAGTTGTTAACATTTTTAAACTATTAAACAAAACAGTCTCATGGTAAGCGGTTACCGTGGCCTATTGTACGCTTCACACTCCAGAGGGGTCATATGCGTGTTAGTTCCTACATGACTACATAGGGGATATAGGGGGAAAGAATTGCAAAGCTGAGCAATAGTAACAATTATATTGTGACATCTAAGCCCTGCGCGTGTTGTACTAAGTTGGAAAGAGGAGGGCGGGACTAATTGGAAGAGCTTATTAGAACATTCACCATGGTACATACAGTAAAATACGGCCAAGGACGCAACATCTCTCTACACATCTGCAAGGTGTTCGTGACCTCAGGATTCTCAATGTTTTACTTACAATTGTGAACCATTGGAGTTAGGTCCAGAGTTCGCCATAGACAGCACTCCTCGGCCCGTGTGATGTAAGTTTGGTTTAACCTCGTCTTCGAAGGGCTTTTTCCAAACGGACTCGCCACCCAGCCCTGTACCAGTGGGATCACCACCTTGTATCTGAAAAGATGAAAGTGGTGATGGTTATTATGCATTGAAAACGGAAAATTCAATTTCCAAGATAATACTTGAATTTGCGATATACAACTTATATAATCAAAGAATCAATTTCATTTATTCAGTTTAGGCACATAAAGAGCACATATGAACGTCAAAACTCTACTATTAAGCATATTTTTTGGGGACATCAAACGCCAGTCCCGCACAAAGTGTGACAGCGAAGCACCCGCGAACGAAAGGTCGATGATCGAACTGCGCTCAGCGGCCGCCAATGTGGCCTCGGTCCCGCGATGCTGATAAATGTTATGAATAGAAAGTTTAGATATAAAACTTACCATAAAGTTTCTTATAGATCTGTGGAACTTGGTGCCATTGTAGTAACCGCTGTTGCATAGTCTTATAAAGTTGTCGCATGCTTTCGGTGCCATGTCGCAGTACAACTCGAAGTTCAAAGGCCCTAGGTTCGTCACTAATCTCACATATCCTGTAGATACCAAAAATGTTTTAGTTAATATTGAGATAAAACCACTTTTTAACGAATTGTATCGCGATTTATTTGTTATTATTTACATTTTACTTTTCTGCGGATTCAGTTCATTAGTTCAATGGAGGTTAATCTTTCCTACAAAATAACTTAGAACTCTCTATGTATAGTATTGTATATGCTAATCAGCTTTATAAACTTTTTAAAAGGATATTCATTAAATAGATGTTTTTTTTCTTTGTTTTCATTTTGCCATGCTGTTAGTCAAATGCTGATAATTTACTATGCATTGCGAGTGTCAAATTATGTGAAAATGTAATGTTCATAAAAAGCAATGAGTCATGGCCTTCATGGCAGTTCACATTTGATTGATATCACCACTCACCTTTCTTCTTGACCATGTCATATTTCACATGATCCTCGCATATTATGGCAGCCTCATGCACTGTTTCCGGCACCATAGCAGTGGATGTAAAGCTGGCGGCCACCATACCCGTTGAGTAATGAGCTGCGTTAAACTTATCTGCAACCTGCAATTTTCCAATCTCATTAACACATCTATAGAGCTGTCATTAAAAGTACAGATACTTTACAAGGGGTAAAAAATTAAAATCATTAAATAGATAATATTATGTACTCTCATAACTTCCGAAGAACTCCATCAAATTGTCAGGGCAATGTTTGTATAAAAAAAAACCAAGACATGCAGCGTGATCTGGGCCCCGATTCTACTAAGTTTATGTCATAACAAAGCCACTGTCGTGCCACTGACACTGCAAAGAAAGCCTTAAAGTCCAACTTAAAAGAAAAAAGATCATTATATTTTTCATTCACACTACAAGATACCGTTTATTTTTAGACTTGAACAACATGAAGGTAAAATCTAAAATTAAATGTAATTTCTGCAGTGTCAGTGGCATGACAGTGGCTTTGACATAACATGGCATTATTAGAATCGGGGCCCTGAATTCCAGTACGGCAAAAAGAAATATGTCTGTCTGGTACGAACTGAACCAAGTTCACTGGATCAGCCAGTTTCATTAATAATGTCAATCATTTATTGATAAATCATGTCCTGCCTCAAGACAGCAGGATTTACAAGATAATGGAATAATACATACCTCTTTCTTGACTTTTTTTTTTTCTGGTGCCTTGTATTCTTTTTCCAGTTCTTCCAAAATGTCTTTTGTTTCAGCTGACACATGTCTAAGTCTTGCATGGGGATCCTTTCCAAGTGCTATCTCTTCTGCAAATGTAAGATTTAAGCAATTTTGAATGATTTCTCAAGAGTTTCTGGAACTCATATTATCGGGTAAGGGTAAACTCTTGTCAAGGACATGGAAATGGAAACATTTTATTAAAACCGAACTGACTATAACCACCTGTTGCTATAGAGGCGATTTTAAGATTCTGTGATAACTATGAATTAAGATATTTGGTTTTGTTTTTGACTTAGTAATAATAATAAACCCCAAGTTTATTGACGTTTAGTAAGTCCCGATTTAATGGTCTATGCAGAATAAATGATTTTTGACTTTGACATTGACATATCCTTACTAAGTCAAAACCCCGAAATAAAAAAATAAAAAATAAACATTAGAGAATCATGTGCTTACCTTCAGTCTCCACTCTTAAATTATTCTTCACGTGATGATACGTTGATATATTAAACTTATTCAAGCTGTTAGGGTCTTGAACTGTAATGATGTCCCTTCTTGTGAATGGTGTGTCCGAGATGAGGTCCTTCCAGTTTTTTCCTTTGATGTTCAGTTGTTCAACGGCTTCATATGAGAACACATTACCACTTGTTTTGATGGCAACAATATGAGAATTCTTGGTGAATGTCTTGAATAAAACAGGGCAATGGTAAGCATCTTCCGAGTTTTTGAAGAAATTTAATTTAGTTAAGGATTTAAGGTCCGTTTTCTGTAAGAAAGTGTGAGCATTGATTAGAATACAGGTATATTTTATAATTTTTAAACTTATTAGAGAAGTCAGTCATTTAGAAGTGGTAGCTTGGAACTCTTGAATTTTTTCAAAATGCTATCCCCTTCTTACCATTCATTCATAAATAGGCAGCTTGTTACTTGCCGTATGTAAACCAATCAAACCAGTAATAGAGAACAATTATAATTGAATCTACCTTATTTAAACTTAAAACTTGAAGTGGCTGTGTTTCGGCATGATTTTCAGGAAAGGTATGTATCCACTTCTACCACATTTCATCCATTTGTCCGTTACCCTCACCGACACAAACAACCACTGAAATTCATGGAATACACACAAGCCCAGTTATAATATACAAATGCAATAAATATCTATACTTGTGATGTCGCTATACTTAAAGGTGGAGATCTAATAGAAACATTCAAAATCTTGAACGGATTGTACTATAGAAAGAACTTTGATGCCCTCTTTATTCATAACGAGAATGCATATCTAAGAAGACACCATCTGAAGTTATGGACTAGCTTCTCCAGCAACAATCCTCAGAAACTTTTCATCAGTAACAGAGTGGTCAGAGCGTGGAACAAGCTCCCAGAACATGTAGTCTCAGCTGACAGTATCAACCAGTTCAAAAACAGACTTGATACATTTTACCTCAAACTATAGAAATAGAAGGAAAGAAAATGGAAACTGGATACCGGCATTATCAGTTGTCTATGACTGCCTGCCTGCTAACTTACAATAATAATAATAAAATTGCATATTTTCGGTAATAGGAATGAGTACAATTGAACCAATAAGTATTTTCATTGTTTTACTTAAGAAAATATCACATATTGTTATTTTTACCTTAGACATTTTCCTAGAACTTTGTTTTATAAAATTCCTTTCTTTTAAAAATCATTTTTAATAAAAAGCTATTCTTTTAAAAATCTTACTTAAAGATAATAATAATTTTGTGCCTGGTTAGGTTGTACTTTGTACTGTCTTCTGCACTGACGGCATAGTAACTCTCTGTTCATACAAAGTCTATTTCATTAAGTTCAGAAATTCCCGTGACCTCCTACCGGCTCTGTTAATACCATGTAATACGAGAGAGTTTGTCAAGACAAAACAAATTATCCCAAACTCAATAGGTTTATCTTATTTCGTTTAGGAGTTCCTATGGCCACCTTCTAACTACATCTTGAGACACTGAGTATCATGTAATACCACTGAGTTTGTTAAGACAAAACAAATAAGTTCAATCTCAACAGGTTTATTATTATTTAATGTAGGAGTTCCTCTGGCCACCTTTCTACTTCATTGTCAGACTAGCTCCATGGTACCATATTAATGCAATGTCATCCAAAGTAAATGTGTATGCAAAATTTCATTTAAATCAGTTTAGGATATCTGCTACAAAATCGAGTCGCAAGATTTGACCACAACAAATTACATTATACATATGCATTTACATTGTGTATTAATAAAAAGGTTTTAAGTAATTACTAAGAATCAACATTCATAAAACTTCTTATAACGGAATACTCATCAAACTCACCAATCAAATTAAGAACAACAATTATTAGAATTAAACTAACTTTTAAACTTTTGTGGTCTATGATATTACACTGTTTACGGTAATTAACGCAATCATGGTAATTTCTGTAAACATTATTTTATATTAAAACTTAAGACTGGTGCTAGGTAGGCACGACAAGTAATAAATCACATATAAGGTATTTGTTTTTATTGTCCTATGTGCAGGATTATGGTTAACTTGCTGTTGTATTTGGTGCTACATTGCTGCACATTATATACAAAGTGTGAACAGCAGTCCGAGATTCATAGCACAAATACATGAGTGGACTTAATACTGTGGGTATTCTTTTTTTTTTTTTTTTCACTTTATAATGTTTCCATAGTCTGTTTTATTCCCTAAAGGTGACATTTATAGGAGTTCAACATAAGTTTATTATTTTTAACTGATCATTTATATCTACAAATTAAACTAACTTCTAATCTTTTGTGGTTTACGGAATACTCTGTTTACGGTAATTAACACAATCATGGTAATTTCTATAAACATTATTTTATATTAAAAATTAAGACTGGTGCTAGGTAGGCACGACAAGTAGTAAATCACATGGGTATTTGTATGATCAGTTATATCTATTTATGATTAAGAAATGAAATATAAATGCTTGTAATACTTACTTTGCCTGTAACAGGATTGACCTTGAACTTCTTCAGAAATTCTAACACAGCCTGCAAATCGAATATGTTGCCATCAGAATCGCAGTAAGGGTATTTAAAGGGCTGCAAACATAAGCAGCAATGATCGTATGGTAATCGCTTGAAACTGGTATCTTCCTCTGTGGCAGTACTAGACCTCTTGCCTCCATACAAGGTTGTCCACTCCGTGTACGTTAAGTACCTGAAGAAGTAAATGTAGAATAATGAAAACTGAAAAAAGCCATGTTCAAAAGGAGATTCACAACTTTGCCAAAAATTAACATAAACTCACATTTTATCTTTTTGATGTTGTCTTTTACCCATTTTATTAGATTATTCGTGGTCACTTCAAAGTAAATTACCTAGGTCAAGTTCCAGCTACAATAACTAATTTAATACGAAGAGGCTACTGAACACTACTCCTTTAGTAGAAGAAATAAAGTAAACTAAGATAATAAATAACACGCGAAACTTATCGGAAAGTATCAATTGACCACAGACTAATAAGAGATACTACGTATCAATAATGACGTAATGACTAAAAATACGTCATTCTCATTACTAATGAGAATGACGTATTATGAATTAGACATAGACAACAGACTTCAGAACTAAGTAAAAAAAAAAGTAAACAAACTAAACCACCTATTGACATGTCTGACAGAGATAGCATAACCTATATCGTACAAGAGAAAAGAAGACATCCATAGGAAACGAAAGGCCGTCTATTGTCAATAATGTCATGTATGTTATTTTAGTAATTAGTTTAACGGCCATGGATACAAGTCTTTAAATCATGTCACTTTGAAAATGTAAAAGGCTTACCGTTTAAAGGTAATTTAAATGGAAGGAAATAAATTTAGATTAATATGTTTGACCAAATTCTAACGATATATATTTCACACTATTTTGGTTTATTTTTGATCACAAATAAATTCCGTTGTTTCATTGAATTATTTTTAAAATATATCCATACAAAGAGTGTATACCTATATTTCGTTTGTGTTAAGGTGTATTTCAAGATAGTAACTTTTAATTAATACAATATTATTTTATATTTTCGTTAGGAATTATTTATTAATTTCAAAATTAGGAAAGACCATTTTGGTAGATAATAAAAGCATAAGCTGGTAATAAAATTAAAAACTTATCAACTAATATATTAAAAAATGTCGGAAAATGGTACTGCTTCGTGCAGAATTTCTTAACTCGTTAATTTTATATAGTTAATATTGCTTATTTTTAGCAAACTAGCTTCATTGGGTTAATTATCAACCTATAAGTAGGTATAGCGACATCACACACGATTTATGTCTAAAATTTGAAATGTGCAACTAATATTAAAGTCTAACACGTTTTTTGTCCAATTCAACTAATATCCAAAATACGAAATGTCTATCTAGGATTAATATCCAACACTAATTTTGTCCATCTATGAAAATGGTCCAACTTAAAATTTCACCGCCTACATTTCGAATTAACGCAACCGCGGTAACCTAGTGGTACAGGTAACGGACTGCTGAGACGAGTTCTCGGGTTTGATCCCAGGTTTTACCATGGCACACACCAATGTTTTTTCGATGCTTTTCGAAGTTGTTTGTATTTATAGCAGGTTTATAAGTGTCCGGTTAACGGCAATAGGCTCGCCACCTAGTAAATTGGGACCTAAACATAGACTGGTGAAATGTGGGTGTTAGCACCTCTGCCTACCCCTTCGGGGATATAGGCGTAAGTTTATGTTGTGACCACTTTCCATAGACACTTTGGCCATGTGGTGCCCACAGCAAAAAGTGCATGCAAATGGTAGTATACCATACCACCATTAAAATACAATTGTAATATTTTAAATAAAACTTCGAGTTTAGAAAATAAATCAAGTTTTTATTTCACAGAAAAACATGTATACAATCGACTTTAACAGCTGCTGAACATGATTTTAAAACTCAAACTACATACTCAACTACATATTGTTGTATTGATGGTACCAAATATGATATTTAAGTTCTCTTTATGACTATTTTTATATTCTCATTTTCTATGCTATATTAATTATTCATAGATAATTAAAATATCATCTAAACATCCTGCAGGGGAGATATAATAACTCCATGCTGTGCCCACCCTAAATACCATATAACAGTCATGACATGGGCACAGCATCCCACTGTTCGACGACCAACAATGCAGTTGCAATGATACTGTTGGATAGCAGTATGACCAGTCTCATTACCACTTACTAATATGTAAACAAAATATATTTTACTGCTTACATGCAATTCTTGCTCTAATTAATAAGCAGTTAGGACCAAAGCTTAAACCTTCCATAATGCATCTTCAATTTGTTCAGCGCTGAATATTCTTATTGGAGTACCTTGCTCCAAGATTAAGTCCCAGTTGTTGGTACGTATATGACTGGCAAATCCTACAATTTGGTGGTATGTAATAATTACAGTTGCAAAACAAATCTACTCACAACGCAGTTGGAACAGAGAGCCGATTAGGTTCATGACAACTGGGTACAAAACATTGATTTCGTATTATTGCTGCTCTTGAATAATTAGGTAGCAAAATACCATTAGTGGTAACACTATCTGCAGCTCTTTCTTGTAGAGGAATATGGGAATATTCTGACTGCACCGGCACACTTACTGAGATCGCTCAGTATAATCTAATGTTGCTTGGTCAGTCCTTCGCCAGCAATCGAGACTAAGGTGAGCCGTTGGTGGGAGCTATAACAATAAGCAAAGGTTAAGTTGTGGTTTAATATGCTTTTGGCAAATTAGAATATAGTTGTAACATCAGTATGAAGTGTGTGGGTGTATGAGGCCAGCCAGTCTAAGCCAGTAGGATTGATAGTTGAGACTCTAGTGTGGGCTTTCATCTTAAGGTTGGTATATCGGAGGGCATTTGCAGACATAAAAACCATTTAATTTAAACAAAAGGAGGTGAAAAACCACCATAGAAATTGTAATATAGTGTTACCTCAAGTGGACGGATTTGATGGGTTACAGCATCTCTTATCCGGTTAACGTGTGGAGTCTCAGACTGGAGAGAGTGCTGATCTGTCACAGCTGATGCATACATGCCCAAGACCAATTATAGGTATATCATGACTGATTGGATGACGTATATGATTCCATGCGGCGGTCAACTGGCTGTCGCTTGATACCTGTATCTGAAATAAAAAAGAAATATGTCATTAATTACTTACCAATTGAGATCACATTTCTTTTAGACTGAGGCTCAAATACAATAAAACATGAACATAAACGCCTACCTGTTGCCGCTGTCGCTGTAAGAGATGTCGAACTTCTGCTATTTCCAAAACATGTCTACGAAACCGGTTAATGTTTAAACCACAATTAATGCACCGTAAATGCCCTCTTGGCACTGTAGCTCCAGAAGATTGTGAAGAACTGGAGCCTGGGTTATTATTAGAGTATGCAGATGCGAGTTCACGTTCAAAGCAGATTATGTCGTGCCGAAATACTCCAAATTAGCCGTTAATTAAAGCCGTATCGTCGTGGTCCATTTATGATCCTTATTCGTTAATAAAAGATTTCCAAAAGCGAAACCCTTAGCGTATTCAAAGGAAAGAGAATAATATTATAAATACGTACCTAGTTTGAAAATCTTCTGACAGTTTATTTTCTAACTTACATGTCGATGTTGCAATATAAATGAAATAAAACATTTGGCAAATCGATATCACACACATAATTAATCGATTCATTAAAAATATTTTGCATTTTTATTGTGTACAACTTTTTGCAGTTATATATATATTTTTTTTTTTTCTTATTTTATTTATTGTTTTTTTAATTGATAGTGCAAAATCCAAATCATTATGCAAAAAATGAATTGTTCACACCCAATGTTCTTTTCTAACTTTTTACTGCCTCACGGGATATTGCAACTGATAAAATAAAATAATCGATGTCATCTACTTTTCCCAGTTAATCAAATGATTAAAAATGGTACTCAATACTAAAATCATTTTCATTTTCCTATTTTGTTTATCGATTTATAATCAATAATGCTAAATAACAAATATATTATAATAATAATCGATATGTAGTTTATTACCGATTTTAGAATCGGGTAACATTACGTCCATGCCATTATGCTTTGCAAAAAGTAAACAGGAAATCATGACGGTACTTTACTATTTTAGAACATTGCTCCTAAGTTATATTGATATACGAATATCTTGATACGTAATTAAAAATAACGGCGGTTTTTTTGCTATATAGCATATTTTTGGGCACTCGGTAATTTAGTATGGCCATAATTGGACATCCCCCTTTAAATGTTATTAATTATTAATATAAATAAATGATGTCTTAATCGTTATTCAGCATATTTCCACTATTTACTCACTCGTTTTAAGTGAATTTAATCTGCAGAATATCATTTTTAAAAAAGCAAGTTGGAATATGTAAGGTACACATAGTGTCAATTTAACGTCGTTTTAAAGTTGAAGCGTCGCATTTGCTTTTAACTGTCAAATCCCGTTCCTCCAACCCAATGGAAGGTGCCCGGGATAAAAAGTAGCCTTCGTGTTATTTCAGCCTATAATTTGTCTCTATTTTCAACTTCAGCCATATCCGCTGAACTGGGCCTCGTTTCTACTAAAGCATAATCATTGTCATACCACGGACACTGCTAAAAGCATGCGATTAATAAGCACGTGTAACCCTCTCACGTCTAATCTGTGATCATACGATTAGGGTCAATGATATTTAAGTACCTGTTTTTTACCATCATTGATTAGTATTATTTATGTTATTATTCTGTGATTTTACCTGTTAAAAGAAACAATGTTGTTTTTTTCTATTTGATCCTATATAACTTTTTTGACATTTTTATTTACTTACTTAATAGTTAATATTTTTCTAATGGTGTATTGTAAGCGTGTTGACATTGTGTTACTTTTTTAAATTGATTCTATGTAGCATAACAAATAAAAAAGCTAAAATCTATGGTAATTATATATTTTCTGGGAAGGAATTGTAGCAATTGTGTACCCCCCCCTAGAAAGCTATCAAAGGGAACAGTCAGCACAAATTGTCACCCCGGTGACAACTGGGAGAACTATTCCCAGCTGTCACCCCGGGAGACAGGATTAGACGGGACTACTAGGAATATTTCGAATTTACTTAGAATATTACACATTTTGTTGAATTTGCCAAATGCACTTTATATAGGTATTTCATACTGCAGCTGTGCTCTGTGCTTTAGAGGCCAATATTGAGATTTATTACTCCTTAGTCTTTGAACTGTGGTAAGTAAAAGGCAAAGGTTAGATTTTTTTATTGCCAAGGGTTTTAGTGTACTTTGATCACTCTTATTGTAAGTCTGGCACTTTTTGCTACTATCATTGTACCATTCAAACAGCACATTATTCTGAATTTATTAAAGAAATTGTATAACTACATATGTTTAATAAGTATATTGTTATGAATTTGTTTAAGTTATCAGTATTTTAGAAAGTATTAAATGAAATATAAATGCATTTTATAGTAATTTCATTTATTCAAAACTTAAAATTATAATATGTACATTTTACATAATTATATATCACATGGACAGGATACTTTCCTTAAATTAAATAGTAGTGTATGAAAGTTTACATTTAGAGTAGTAACACTACTGAACAAGAGTCAAGACATATATTGTATCGACGGTCTTTCGCATTCAATTGTATCTTTATCGCTTTGAAATATCTGTATTAAGAGCAAGATACACAGCAAATAGTGAGATACTTTCTCATTGGGTCACCTACACAGACCAGCTGGGTGGACCGTGGCACCGTGGTATTTTTTTTTTTTGACAGTGGTTTAGTTTGTACACCTTCCTCTAATTCTGTCGCCGCGGCGACGGGGAAAAAATGCGTGCGGTATCCGCTATGTCCCTCGCTCTGATGTTTCAATGCGATAGCGATACAGCTGAATGCGAAAAGTCATCGATAAATATGTTTTTACACTAATTGTCCCAAAAACAACACTACACTAGTAGATTATCACATACTGTCTGTTGAAATATGTTACCAGTTATTAAAACCACTAAATCCATAGCCGCCCTCCTTTTTCGATCTTTTGGTGGGATCCTCCCGTGGTTTAGTTTGAACTTTACTAGTTGTAGCTTATTGCCAATTCATATATTTGCCGACGCCATCTCTGAAGACTTTCAACGGTTGTTTAGCTTTCTTGGGTCTCACACTTGCGCTCTCCGATTCTGCTTTCCTCTTCAATTCTTGTGATCTTCCTTTTGCCAGCTGTAAGAAATAAAGAAATCAGCAAGTTACAAAGTGACGTGTGGGTTGATTCGAAGAATAAAATGATCGTTTATAATTATCATATGTTTGCTAAAGCCATGCTGAAATCAATTTCCGGACCAGGGAGGTATGATTTGACTTTCCATTTGTGCATGAAAAGGATATAATAATATACGAAAATGGATATTATCATCTTCTTCATCTTAGCGTTAATCCCAGTCGCATCCGACACCTCGAGGTCTGGGATCCGCTTTACCAATCTAAATGCGGATTAGGCTGAACTTCGATATTTTACGTGAAGCGACTGCTATCTGACCTCCACAACCCAAAGGCGATATCGAAGCATTTCAATTAGACCAGTTGTTGCAACTAACTACCCATAACATAGATATTCGTATGACAACCGGGACCGACGTTTACGTGTTTTCCGAAGCACGACAAGACCAATGCAAATATCTATAATCATGGATACAAATATTTGCACTAAGTGGGGAGCGAACCCGCGCCTCCTGCGTAGCAGCCGCGTTCACTAACGCTATGCCTCAGGGGGTGTCAAAGTATGTATATCATCATATTTATATTTTCGTTAAAAGAGTGTTCAACAACTTTTATCATGAACTTTTACCGAATCTGTGACTTCCGGTAGGTACATTAACATTGTCATGGTTAGTGTTGTGTTTGTGGTGTTTTCCTCAATTATTTAGCTAATCAAACCTAATTTATAGTTAGATAGATAGATATTATCAATATTATGGCACAATGTATGATGTCATACCCGTATATGTATAGATTATATTATACTGTTAGTTCAGAATTATGCAATGGCTGAGATAGAGAAGGAAATGGTGGTCAATGTTAATAATAACAAAACATAACATTTATTTATTTTCTTTCTTTTTCTATTTAACATCACAAATATTTTCTACAGGAGGGTAGTCACAAAAATCTTACCTCTTCCTCAGCCTCCGCGAACGGATCAACGAATACTTGTGCGTCGTCGATCACAATGTCTTGTATCGGCCGGTCTTTGTTGTCCACCTCGATCTGCTCCATGGCGCTCAGCGTTTCCATGCCCCCCACCATTTTGCCGAATATCGTGTGTTTACCGTCCAGCTGCTTGCACGACCGGAATGTGATGAAACTGTAAGGGTTGTAAGAAGTTGTTAACATTTTTAAACTGTTAAACAAAACAGTCTCATGGTAAGCGGTTACCGTGGCCTATTGTACGCTTCACACTCCAGAGGGGTCATATGCGTGTTAGTTCCTACATGACTACATAGGGGATATAGGGGGAAAGAATTGCAAAGCTGAGCAATAGTAACAATTATATTGTGACATCTAAGCCCTGCGCGTGTTGTACTAAGTTGGAAAGAGGAGGGCGGGACTAATCTCTTTTCTCTCTTTTCTGGGATTTTGCCTTCAGCTTACCATCAGGCAAGGCGAAGTCCAATTGACGTGTCCTATATAAAAAAAAAAAAAAAAACAAAAAAAATTCTCAATGTTTTACTTACAATTGTGAACCATTGGAGTTAGGTCCAGAGTTCGCCATAGACAGCACTCCTCGGCCCGTGTGATGTAAGTTTGGTTTAACCTCGTCTTCGAAGGGCTTTTTCCAAACGGACTCGCCGCCCAGCCCTGTACCAGTGGGATCACCACCTTGTATCTGAAAAGATGAAAGTGGTGATGTTTATTATGCATTGAAAACGGAAAATTCAATTTCCAAGATAATACTTGAATTTGCGATATACAACTTATATAATCAAAGAATCAATTTCATTTATTCAGTTTAGGCACATAAAGAGCACATATGAACGTCAAAACTCTACTATTAAGCATATTTTTTGGGGACATCAAACGCCAGTCCCGCACAAAGTGTGACAGCGAAGCACCCGCGAACGAAAGGTCGATGATCGAACTGCGCTCAGCGGCCGCCAATGTGGCCTCGGTCCCGCGATGCTGATAAATGTTATGAATAGAAAGTTTAGATATAAAACTTACCATAAAGTTTCTTATAGATCTGTGGAACTTGGTGCCATTGTAGTAACCGCTGTTGCATAGTCTTATAAAGTTGTCGCATGCTTTCGGTGCCATGTCGCAGTACAACTCGAAGTTCAAAGGCCCTAGGTTCGTCACTAATCTCACATATCCTGTAGATACCAAAAATGTTTTAGTTAATATTGAGATAAAACCACTTTTTAACGAATTGTATCGCGATTTATTTGTTATTATTTACATTTTACTTTTCTGCGGATTCAGTTCATTAGTTCAATGGAGGTTAATCTTTCCTACAAAATAACTTAGAACTCTCTATGTATAGTATTGTATATGCTAATCAGCTTTATAAACTTTTTAAAAGGATATTCATTAAATAGATGTTTTTTTTCTTTGTTTTCATTTTGCCATGCTGTTAGTCAAATGCTGATAATTTACTATGCATTGCGAGTGTCAAATTATGTGAAAATGTAATGTTCATAAAAAGCAATGAGTCATGGCCTTCATGGCAGTTCACATTTGATTGATATCACCACTCACCTTTCTTCTTGACCATGTCATATTTCACATGATCCTCGCATATTATGGCAGCCTCATGCACTGTTTCCGGCACCATAGCAGTGGATGTAAAGCTGGCGGCCACCATACCCGTTGAGTAATGAGCTGCGTTAAACTTATCTGCAACCTGCAATTTTCCAATCTCATTAACACATCTATAGAGCTGTCATTAAAAGTACAGATACTTTACAAGGGGTAAAAAATTAAAATCATTAAATAGATAATATTATGTACTCTCATAACTTCCGAAGAACTCCATCAAATTGTCAGGGCAATGTTTGTATAAAAAAAAACCAAGACATGCAGCGTGATCTGGGCCCCGATTCTACTAAGTTTATGTCATAACAAAGCCACTGTCGTGCCACTGACACTGCAAAGAAAGCCTTAAAGTCCAACTTAAAAGAAAAAAGATCATTATATTTTTCATTCACACTACAAGATACCGTTTATTTTTAGACTTGAACAACATGAAGGTAAAATCTAAAATTAAATGTAATTTCTGCAGTGTCAGTGGCATGACAGTGGCTTTGACATAACATGGCATTATTAGAATCGGGGCCCTGAATTCCAGTACGGCAAAAAGAAATATGTCTGTCTGGTACGAACTGAACCAAGTTCACTGGATCAGCCAGTTTCATTAATAATGTCAATCATTTATTGATAAATCATGTCCTGCCTCAAGACAGCAGGATTTACAAGATAATGGAATAATACATACCTCTTTCTTGACTTTTTTTTTTTCTGGTGCCTTGTATTCTTTTTCCAGTTCTTCCAAAATGTCTTTTGTTTCAGCTGACACATGTCTAAGTCTTGCATGGGGATCCTTTCCAAGTGCTATCTCTTCTGCAAATGTAAGATTTAAGCAATTTTGAATGATTTCTCAAGAGTTTCTGGAACTCATATTTTCGGGTAAGGGTAAACTCTTGTCAAGGACATGGAAATGGAAACATTTTATTAAAACCGAACTGACTATAACCACCTGTTGCTATAGAGGCGATTTTAAGATTCTGTGATAACTATGAATTAAGATATTTGGTTTTGTTTTTGACTTAGTAATAATAATAAACCCCAAGTTTATTGACGTTTAGTAAGTCCCGATTTAATGGTCTATGCCTATGCAGAATAAATGATTTTTGACTTTGACATTGACATATCCTTACTAAGTCAAAACCCCGAAATAAAAAAATAAAAAATAAACATTAGAGAATCATGTGCTTACCTTCAGTCTCCACTCTTAAATTATTCTTCACGTGATGATACGTTGATATATTAAACTTATTCAAGCTGTTAGGGTCTTGAACTGTAATGATGTCCCTTCTTGTGAATGGTGTGTCCGAGATGAGGTCCTTCCAGTTTTTTCCTTTGATGTTCAGTTGTTCAACGGCTTCATATGAGAACACATTACCACTTGTTTTAATGGCAACAATATGAGAATTCTTGGTGAATGTCTTGAATAAAACAGGGCAATGGTAAGCATCTTCCGAGTTTTTGAAGAAATTTAATTTAGTTAAGGATTTAAGGTCCGTTTTCTGTAAGAAAGTGTGAGCATTGATTAGAATACAGGTATATTTTATAATTTTTAAACTTATTAGAGAAGTCAGTCATTTAGAAGTGGTAGCTTGGAACTCTTGAATTTTTTCAAAATGTTATCCCCTTCTTACCATTCATTCATAAATAGGCAGCTTGTTACTTGCCGTATGTAAACCAATCAAACCAGTAATAGAGAACAATTATAATTGAATCTACCTTATTTAAACTTAAAACTTGAAGTGGCTGTGTTTCGGCACGATTTTCAGGAAAGGTATGTATCCACTTCTACCACATTTCATCCATTTGTCCGTTACCCTCACCGACACAAACAACCACTGAAATTCATGGAATACACACAAGCCCAGTTATAATATACAAATGCAATAAATATCTATACTTGTGATGTCGCTATACTTAAAGGTGGAGATCTAATAGAAACATTCAAAATCTTGAACGGATTGTACTATAGAAAGAACTTTGATGCCCTCTTTATTCATAACGAGAATGCATATCTAAGAAGACACCATCTGAAGTTATGGACTAGCTTCTCCAGCAACAATCCTCACAAACTTTTCATCAGTAACAGAGTGGTCAGAGCGTGGAACAAGCTCCCAGAACATGTAGTCTCAGCTGACAGTATCAACCAGTTCAAAAACAGACTTGATACATTTTACCTCATACTATAGAAATAGAAGGAAAGAAAATGGAAACTGGATACCGGCATTATCAGTTGTCTATGACTGCCTGCCTGCTAACTTACAATAATAATAATAAAATTGCATATTTTCGGTAATAGGAATGAGTACAATTGAACCAATAAGTATTTTCATTGTTTTACTTAAGAAAATATCACATATTGTTATTTTTACCTTAGACATTTTCCTAGAACTTTGTTTTATAAAATTCCTTTCTTTTAAAAATCATTTTTAATAAAAAGCTATTCTTTTAAAAATCTTACTTAAAGATAATAATAATTTTGTGCCTGGTTAGGTTGTACTTTGTACTGTCTTCTGCACTGACAGCATAGTAACTCTCTGTTCATACAAAGTCTATTTCATTAAGTTCAGAAATTCCCGTGACCTCCTACCGGCTCTGTTAATACCATGTAATACGAGAGAGTTTGTCAAGACAAAACAAATTATCCCAAACTCAATAGGTTTATCTTATTTCGTTTAGGAGTTCCTATGGCCACCTTCTAACTACATCTTGAGACACTGAGTATCATGTAATACCACTGAGTTTGTTAAGACAAAACAAATAAGTTCAATCTCAACAGGTTTATTATTATTTAATGTAGGAGTTCCTCTGGCCACCTTTCTACTTCATTGTCAGACTAGCTCCATGGTACCATATTAATGCAATGTCATCCAAAGTAAATGTGTATGCAAAATTTCATTTAAATCAGTTTAGGATATCTGCTACAAAATCGAGTCGCAAGATTTGACCACAACAAATTACATTATACATATGCATTTACATTGTGTATTAATAAAAAGGTTTTAAGTAATTACTAAGAATCAACATTCATAAAACTTCTTATAACGGAATACTCATCAAACTCACCAATCAAATTAAGAACAACAATTATTAGAATTAAACTAACTTTTAAACTTTTGTGGTCTATGATATTACACTGTTTACGGTAATTAACGCAATCATGGTAATTTCTGTAAACATTATTTTATATTAAAACTTAAGACTGGTGCTAGGTAGGCACGACAAGTAATAAATCACATATAAGGTATTTGTTTTTATTGTCCTATGTGCAGGATTATGGTTAACTTGCTGTTGTATTTGGTACTACCTTGCTGCACATTATATACAAAGTGTGAAAAGCAGTCCGAGATTCATAGCACAAATACATGAGTGGACTTAATACTGTGGGTATTCTTTTTTTTTTTTTTTTCACTTTATAATGTTTCCATAGTCTGTTTTATTCCCTAAAGGTGACATTTATAGGAGTTCAACATAAGTTTATTATTTTTAACTGATCATTTATATCTACAAATTAAACTAACTTCTAATCTTTTGTGGTTTACGGAATACTCTGTTTACGGTAATTAACACAATCATGGTAATTTCTATGAACATTATTTTATATTAAAAATTAAGACTGGTGCTAGGTAGGCACGACAAATAGTAAATCACATGGGTATTTGTATGATCAGTTATATCTATTTATGATTAAGAAATGAAATATAAATGCTTGTAATACTTACTTTGCCTGTAACAGGATTGACCTTGAACTTCTTCAGAAATTCTAACACAGCCTGCAAATCGAATATGTTGCCATCAGAATCGCAGTAAGGGTATTTAAAGGGCTGCAAACATAAGCAGCAATGATCGTATGGTAATCGCTTGAAACTGGTATCTTCCTCTGTGGCAGTACTAGACCTCTTGCCTCCATACAAGGTTGTCCACTCCGTGTACGTTAAGTACCTGAAGAAGTAAATGTAGAATAATGAAAACTGAAAAAAGCCATGTTCAAAAGGAGATTCACAACTTTGCCAAAAATTAACATAAACTCACATTTTATCTTTTTGATGTTGTCTTTTACCCATTTTATTAGATTATTTGTGGTCACTTCAAAGTAAATTACCTAGGTCAAGTTCCAGCTACAATAACTAATTTAATACGAAGAGGCTACTGAACACTACTCCTTTAGTAGAAGAAATAAAGTAAACTAAGATAATAAATAACACGCGAAACTTATCGGAAAGTATCAATTGACCACAGACTAATAAGAGATACTACGTATCAATAATGACGTAATGACTAAAAATACGTCATTCTCATTACTAATGAGAATGACGTATTATGAATTAGACATAGACAACAGACTTCAGAACTAAGTAAAAAAAATGTAAACAAACTAAACCACCTATTGACATGTCTGACAGAGATAGCATAACCTATATCGTACAAGAGAAAAGAAGACATCCATATGGAACGAAAGGCCGTCTATTGTCAATAATGTCATGTATGTTATTTTAGTAATTAGTTTAACGGCCATGGATACAAGTCTTTAAATCATGTCACTTTGAAAATGTAAAAGGCTTACCATTTAAAGGTAATTTAAATGGAAGGAAATAAATTTAATAGAGATTAATATGTTTGACCAAATTCTAACGATATATATTTCACACTATTTTGGTTTATTTTTGATCACAAATAAATTCCGTTGTTCCATACAAAGAGTGTATATATTTCGTTTGTATTAAGGTGTATTTCAAGATAGTAATTTTTAATTAATACAATCTTATTTTAAAATTTCGTTAGGAATTATTTATTAGTTTCAAAATTAGGAAAGACAATTTTGGTAGAAAATAAAATCATAAGCTGGTAATAAAATTAAAAAGTTATAAAATGTCGGAAAGTGGTTGTGCTTCGTGTAGAATTTCTTAATTCGTTAATTTTATATAGTTAATATTGCTTATTTTTTAAGCAAACTAGCATTATTAGGTTAAATTATCAACCTGTAAGTATAGCGACATCACAAGTACAGATATTTATTGCATTTGTATATTATAACTGGGCTTGTGTGTATTCCATGAATTTCAGTGGTTGTTTGTGTTGGTGAGGGTGACGGACAAATGGATGAAATGTGGTAGAAGTGGATACATACCTTCTCTGAAAATCGTGCCGAAACACAGCTACTTCAAGTTTTAAGTTAAATAAGGTAGATTCAATTATAATTGTCTCTATTACTGGTTCGGTTAACATGCGGCAAGTAACAAACTGCCTATTTACGCTTTGCAGTGCGGAGCATTTAACACGGAGTTTCCATTGATTGTGTTGCACAAAATTTGTACATATTGTGGATGAATTTATTTCTAATCTATCGATTGTGTATCGAGGAACATCTTTTTCATTGAATTGGGTCACTGGTGAATCTAAAATTGTAATTTATCGGATAACGCCAGCCCACAAGATGGCCGACTGTTATTCGTAAGGTACAAATAAATCTTTTTCAATATCATGCATTATATGGCTGTAATTTTGTGTGTTATTGTTTAGTAAATGTCAGTAGAGTAATGTATGATTTGTTTATATCAGTGCTCATGTTTAGTTTACTTATTGAAAGTTATAGGAATGTCTTTGTTCTAGTCATGCTTGATAAAAAAAAATACAATTTTATTTTGTAATTTTGTAACTAAAAGTTCGTGTGGATTTAAACCTAGCTATATTTATAATCATTGTAAAGTAATCATTCGTCATTGTGACTCATTACAGTGTGAAGACATTGCACTTTCAGAGATTTTTTGCACATAACAATGTTGTGTCATCAACCGGTTTATTTTAAGAAACATTATTCCAAGAATGTTCACATAGTATTATGTACATTGTTGATTTCATTGATCCTCATAAGAGCATGCATTCAAAACCATTGATTTTAACAGTTTCATGGTTATCTCACATCATACATAAGCTAATTAGCTTGTTAACACTCGCTGTTTAGTTTAGCGGAATGAGACATTTGGTGCTTTTAGATAATGTCCGGTGCCTCTGGTTCATCAGGGAGTGGAACGGGACGTGGCAGAGGAGGAACAGGTTCTAGCGGAGCTGTCGTAGAGAATAAACCAGATACAAAAGAGAATAAACCAAATCCCAAGATGTCAAAGGCTCTAGGCACATCAGCAAAAAGGATTCAAAAGGAGCTCGCAGAGATAACACTAGATCCTCCACCTAACTGTAGTGCGGGACCCAAAGGAGACAATCTGTATGAATGGGTGTCTACCATCCTAGGACCACCTGGCTCAGTCTACGAGGGAGGCGTCTTCTTCCTTGATATACACTTCTCTCCAGAGTACCCATTCAAACCTCCTAAGGTAATTTCATTTTACATTGCTTTACTTATATGTTATGGGTGGAGGGACAGATGGATGATCCGTGGGCTTCACAGTGTAAATTTTTAACGCAACTGGGAAATTGTTAAGAAGATGATGATTTTTATATCTTCTTTCAATTCCTATCAACAGCTATTGTCAGATTCATTAATCTTATATTCCTTGGCAGTTTGTTTATCCATGATACCCCATAAGTAATTATTTAGAATATTGTAGCAGATCACTTCTTGTGTAGACATTTTTAGTATTGTATATTTACGACAAATAAAATTAGTTTTTTCTATCAGCGTTACAATCGAGAAGTCTTGTTAGAATTTTTGAATCCTAGCCACTACACTACCAATGTGAAGTATATGAATCTAAGACAAGTACTACTATATATTAGTAATATTAATAGTAATACTATATTACTACTCTTTATATCTATTTCTACACTTATATTTGATTAAGATGACTGACTTTCAAAAAAATAAATCTTGTCTGTCTGTCTGTTGTGTGTAGTGATATCAAGTTGAAATTCATACCACATACTCAGGTGTATAAATATATCTTGAAACTGCACAAAAAACATAGTTCTAAGTCAACACTTTATGGTTAACGGTTCATGTAGCTTAACTTACGGAACCCTCAGTGCGCGAGTCCGACTCGAACTTGACTTGCTTTATTGCACAAACAGATGACTCTTTTAAAAGCAATTACCAATTTTAATATTTTTATTGAATGACTTTAATAGGAATGTATCCATTAATTGCTGGTCATCTTTACAAATACAATAACCAAATTACTTAAACTCACTTGTAGATCTTCTGTTGAACACAGTGGTGGTGTGATTTTTCAAAAGGGAAACCTGAAAAAACTTTTCTCGATCTAGTTTGTACCTTGTACCTGGTATACACCAGGCTACACATTACAAATCTGGTCAGAATTGGGTTTTAAGGGCCCCTCGTCACTATCCGGTCCATTAAATACCAGTTCCATGTGGGAATTAAGGCTAGGTATACCGTTTAGCGTACGTACTGTGGCGACAGACCATCTTCAATCGTGTTATCTAGTATTTGTTAAAACTATTATGTTTTACAAGTTTAATAACAATTTTTTACAAAACTTAGTTACGACCTATGGGTTTTGTGTAATTGGTCTTGTAAACGTCATTCTCAGAAAGGTTGGTAATTTTTTTCGTTAACAGTTTATCGAACTGTTATTTCTTGAGGTATAATCAGCTCTCAGTCGTTATTTATTTTATCTCTGTAATATTTACGCGTTTTCAGAATAAATACCCTGTACTGTTAAGGTGTTTATTTACCTTTGGATGCGAAGGTCTAAATGTAACCGAGTACACATGAAGTTATGTTCTTTTTATACCACTTAGGTGGCAGACAAGCACACGGCCCACCTGATGGAAAGTGGTTACCGTGGCCTATGGACATTTGTAACACCAGAGGAGTCACAGTCGCGCTGCCAACCCTGTAAGTACAGAGTTTCTGTGCCGTTAGTGTAGAAGACAAGAATGTTTTATTATCTGATAGGTACGCGTCTAAATTTATACAGCCATAATATATCCAAAGGCCAGGTTGACCCTCTGTCACGGTAAACATGTTTGTCATTAAAATACACTTGTATAAAGATATTTGACTATTATATTGACGTCCATTTTTTTAACACGCAGATCGTAAAGATGTCTGCGAATGATAAGAGAGTTCGAATCCAGCAACTAATACCCATTAACTTCGTCGTTTGAGTATTTCTTCGTAGAGGTTTGAAAGTGTGAACTTTCATCTATGTCTGTCTGTCTTCATGTATGTATTTTTCTAAAATTCCTCCTTGCTTGTGCTTGATTTGAGTATTTCTTCGTAGAGGTTTGAAAGTGTGAACTTTCATCTATGTCTGTCTGTCTTCATGTATGTATTTTTCTAAAATTCCTCCTTGCTTGTGCTTGACCTTTCCTCCATGGGGTATCCATAAGTACTAGTTCTTAAGGAATCAAAATATCTGTATTCGAAGAATATATTTGCGAAAATTCATGTGCAAATTATGAAAGTTATAAAAGGGAGAGAGACTCGTTACCTAGGGTCCTCTACCAGAATTAATCCATTTCTATTTATGGGCTTTGTTACCCTAAATGTATTTAAATCTTAGTTTACTTAACTTCTAATAATATTATCTAGTTAAAAAAGCTAAAATTACAAAGCATCGTGCCTACATACAATATACCGCATATACTCGTTCAATATAAAGTGAGGCGAACCGGGATTAAAAATATCATGCAAGTCGACCCATCAATCATTGTCGGTCATCATTAACTGACTAATGCAATTTGGTAGATTATTGCCCCAAAATACGTACCGAGTAAATCAGGGTGAATAGAGATCAATGTGTGAATATAAATAACATTGTTTTGTTGTGTTTTACGAAAACATTTCTATAATGTGGAAAACAATGTAACTTCATCTAATTATTGTTAGATTGAGTGATATGATACCATCCAATTGTTAATGATTTCCTTTCTGGCGCGTTCTTGCGGTCAACGAACTTATAATTAATTTTTCTCATCTTTTATTTTTAATTCCCATTGCCTTTTTTAATTCATAATTTACAATGTGATGCCTCTTATCAACTCTTATGTATTGTGTATTCTCCTAATTGTAAATTAGCTGGTAAGATTACTACACAATTGATTCCCTAATTAGTAGATCTCACAGTACCTTGAGAATCAATTAACCTATCGTAGTCCACTGTTGGCCATAGGCCTCTCCCAATGTGAGGAGGGTTTGGCCTACCATTTCCATACTGACCAGACGGGTGGACTAGCTTTAAGGATTTTATTTCGAGTTATTCATCTCTTGCAGTAATGTCATCTGCGTACTTTTTCATTATTCCCTTCTTACGACATTATACGATACTTTCTCTGTCACCACACGGATAAAACACATACAGCAGGATACACAGGACCTTTACACCGACCTGCTATGAGAATAAGGTCTAGTTTTAATGTATGCGTAAACTTTTTTGTTTTGAACCTGTTTATCTTTTCGGACCGCAGTTTTTGTGCGATTTCGGAACAAAGCCCGATTCTTAGAAATCGATTTGGGTTTCCAGTCGTTTCAAAATGGTTGATCGTCAGCTTTAAGCTGCACTCAAAGTGAAACTAGTAGTTCGATCCCGACGTCTACGCGGGTTACAATCTTTTCTTGTGGAAATTAATTATTATAATCCTTATGTAAGTACATCTCAGTTGCGTCTGAAACTTTCACCTCGAAACGCTATGTTCGTTTTCCTGCTTTTTCTTCTTCAATTCAGACAGTGTGACCACTATTAACACACATGTCACTCCTTTTCCTGAATTTCCTTTTATATAAATCTTCTCGTGGCAATTAAACCAAACCCACATCCGTCGAGTCGTTCTCAAGTTTAGATCTCTGTAACGAATTTAACGTGTAACGAATTATTATATCCTATGCTACAGAAACGTATCTATGTGGAAAAAAGGGTCAAGTTTAGGATAAAAGACGATAGGGGTTGATGGTAACATCAGGTAAAAGTTGAAATCTGAGCTGGTACCCAGTCCTTCCAACCTACCAACTTTTAAAAGTGACGGAATCTTTTATTTTCCTTCAATTTATTTACTTTAATTGATATTAATTTAACACTTCAGTCAATACAGTCATATTGGAGCGTCCTATGATTAGGATCGGAGCTGTTAACAAACACAGAAAGACAAAGAAGTCTTTAAATCTTCGAGCAAACAATATCCTTATTTTCCGAGAAAACAAAACAATATAAAATTTTACTGCAAAATTGTGAGATATACAGCACCGAATGGTAGGCAGTGTAGGCACAAAGCTTATTACTCCTAGCTAAGCTACTAGGTTCACGCACTCTTAACAAAAAGCAATTCTTTTGTTGTATTCCAGACACCCTTCCAAGGATTATTACTGAGTAAAAACTTAAGTAAAGATCCACATACATTACTCGCGTCAGAATTCCATCCAGGACCTCGTAAAATTAAGCGCAGTAGAGCATATTATGACGTCATAAACTACCTGAGTATCTTTTTCCGCTGATGTAGTTTCCTTTGTCCGAGTTCATATATTGTCATACATCACCCGAGGATACGTAAACGTATAGATTTTCTTGTCTTATTGTACATTAACCGTAGAATAAACACACGAGACGGCTCTTTGTCTCTGCGAGATGTCTTTTGACGAGCTTTACTTTAAGTAAAAACTTTATGGTTTAAGATTTTTTGAGGATTTTAACTTCAAATAATTCTTATCTTCAAATACGCATGTGAATTTGTAATTAATAAGCCAATGAAGTATAAAAATTTATGGATTAAAACGAATTTGCAGACCTTGTAAAGAGCACCATTTTTGGTTTCCGTACCCAAAGCGAAAAAAGCGGAACCCAATGACAGCTGTCTGTATGTTTGTCAATGGCTGTATCTAATGAACCATAATACCATACTTTTGAAAAAGAGCTTTTCTTGACAGGAGCCTCCTCCAAAACAGAATCTCCGATTGGCAACCACAACCATTGGATGGAAAAAATAAATAAAAAATATAGAACAGTTTCCTGTGTACATTTATTGACAAATATATTATTTTCACCGATGAAATTAAATTCATTTATGTTGCGGCTATTACAAACACTAAAATCAGAAAAAAAACACGTAATGGTACGAAAGAAACCGCGGTAGCCTAGTGGTATGGCTAATGGACTACTGTGACGAGGTTTCGGATTCGATGATTTTCGAAGTTATATGTGTATTTATCGCAGGTTTATAAGTGCCCGGTTAGTGGCAATAGGCTCGTCACCTATCATAATAAACTGGCGAAATGTGGGTGCTACCCCTTCGGGGATATAGGTGTGAGTTTATGTTATGTGGTACGGAATCCTTCGTGTCCGAGTCCAACTCGTACTTGACTGGTTTTTGCCAGTTGTGTCTTGGAGGATAGTAAAAAAGAAACACGAGTAGCGTAATAACATACTTCAAACTGTTGTTGTTGGTAATAGCGAAGTAAGGCCCCTCATAAAACTAGCTCAACCCATTGCTGAATTCCATTTTCGTAATGTTAATATTTTGTTATTTCTATGTTCCAGGTGACATTCCGGACTAGGATATACCATTGCAATATCAACAGCCAGGGGGTGATATGCCTAGACATTCTCAAAGACAACTGGTCGCCCGCGTTGACTATATCTAAGGTTTTACTATCAATATGCTCATTGCTCACTGACTGTAATCCAGGTAAGAATTTTATACTTTTCTTATCATATTTATGCTTTTTTATAAAACCATTTTAAGCTTTAAGAAGTTATCCCTGAAGGGCATTCACAAATATGCAATTATCGTAATTATAACTATCTACATACCTGCATACGAATTTTAAAAACATACAAAAAAATATTAGCATATAATCTTGGATCATATCATGATCATATGGTCATATCATATTATGATCATGGTCATATCATGTCATGATCATGGTCATATCATGTCATAATCATGGTCATATCATGTCATGGTCATATCATGTCATGATCATGGTCATGTCATGTTATGGTTATGTCATATCATGAGCATGGTCATATCTATTTATTTTTATTTCTCCTCTCAAAAAAACCAAGGCACAAGAAAAAAAGATACATGATGGAGGCAAAAGTGATACTCCTGATACATTTATCCTTTGTGAGGAGCTGGTGTCCGAATTAAGTTAAGAAAATTGTGCTACGGATCACCAGAAATATCATATCATGACCATATCACTTAAACCACAATACCATGAAACGGTCGAAAGCGTTGGTAGTTTAATGGTTAAGGAGTCGGCCTTACGATCGAGTGGTCCCGGTTTCGAATCCTGGTCATCACACTGCCAATGTGAACCCACTCCTAACACAAGCAATTTAGCTTAGCTGAAGGGGTTAGTGGGAATATTAGTAATTTCGATTCTAATATTCTTTATAAAACAAACAAATACATAAAAAAAAAAACATGAGTTTATCCCGACTTACATTAATTATACCCAATCTTGATTTTTATTCTCACTCTTACATCAGTAATGTCGACCAGCATTCGAACCCTGATCCTCTCGATCGTAAAGGCTTTTGCAGTAACAATAATTAGTTAAAAAGTCGCAAAAAAACTAACATAAATAATGTAATGCCTACTTTCTATCGCAAAAACTAAATACACAGATCTCCGAGAGGTCAAAGCCCTGGCGTCCTTTCGTCCTCTCGTTTCTTTTGTTCGTACCTCCGTGCTGTGGCACGGTTTATTTATATCGATACTAGTTTATCGATGTAGCCGCCCATAGAACAATGACGGATGTCCCTTGTTAGTTTTTGTATTTATAATAACACTAGTTCTTGCACGTGGCTCGGCCTATTTGAGGTACTGATCTCTTATTCGCGGATAAAAACTTTTGTTTATTCAATCAAAAAGAGGATCCGTGTTTGACAGCCTCCGTGGCGTAGCGGTAGTGAAGCCCGATACGCAGGAGGCGCGGGTTCGATCCCCGCTCAGTGCAAATATTTTGTATGCATGAGTATGGCTTTGCTCTGAGTGTTTCTACGTATAATATGTATGTATTTACAAAAAATAGGATTTAAGTATGTTTACCCGCATTCTAGATTCCATAACACAAGCTAGTTAAGCTATGGTTACCATGGATCTAGATAGCGTTGTGTAGAATGTTGTAGAATATTTTAATTTTTTAATTAGCCCACCGCAGTCTACTGCTGGAAATAGACCTCTCCCAATGTGCGCTATTTTATCCGATCCTCTGCCTTCTGCGCCAATCTATGTATGTGCTATTTTTTTTTTTTTTTTTTTTTTTTTTTTATACCACTTAGTTGGCAGACAAGCACACGGCCCACCTGATGGGAAGCGGTTACCGTGGCCCATGGACGTATGCAACACCAGGGGTGTCACACTCGCGCTGCCGACCATGAAGAAACCTTCTGATGCCCCTCTTGAAGAACCCCATATTGTAGGCGCTTGGGAAAACCGCAGCAGGGAGGTCATTCCACAGCTTGAGTGTGCGTGGGATGAAGTTTCTTTCATACCGCACAGTGCGTACCGTCTCAGGTCGCAATGTGTGGGGATGAATTCCCTGCCTATGGCGAGAGGTGCGATGATAGAATGTAGCTACGGGCATCATGTCAAACAATTCATCTGAGCACAAACCATTGTATAGGCGGTAGAACACACACAGTGAGGCAAAATCCCTCCTAAGGCTAAGAGGTTCCACTCTACCTGTGAGTATGGGATTGTCAACCAGCCTCAATGCCCGTCTTTGCAACGAGTCGAAGGGGTCAAGCTGGTATGCAGGCGCTCCAGCAAAAAGGTGACAGCAGTACTCCATGTGAGGCCGGACCTGTGCTTTATAAAGAAGGAGTTGCTGCCCCGCAGTGAAATACCGCTTTGCCCTGTTGAGCACTCCGAGCTTTCTTGATGCCAACTTAACCTTGTCCTGCAAATGACTTCGGTATTGGACGTCACTGGAGATATCGACACCAAGGATCCCGATACTCGGGGAGATGGTAAGCGGTGTGCCCAGGAATTGCGGCGCTACAATGAATGGGGTTTTCTTAGCGGTGAATACACATACTTGTGTCTTAGTGGGGTTGAATTGGACCAGGTTTAGTCGACCCCAATCGGACACTCCAGAGAGAGTAGTCTCGATTTCAGACACAAGTTGTTCGCGACTCTTCTCCACCTCGGACTGAGGGATGTTTGCACGGCCCGTGTAACACGTGTCCCCGGTACTGTCGTCCGCATAACAATGAATGGAGCCATCAGACAGCATGTCATTGATATGCAGCAGAAACAGCGTCGGAGACAACACGGAGCCTTGTGGGACACCAGCGTTTATGTTCATGCGGTCCGAGCAGCTGCCGTCGACGACGGCTTGGATGCTTCTGTTGGACAAAAAGCTGGAGATCCATTCGCACAATCCCTCGGGGAGTCCATAATATGGCAACTTCGTAAGAAGACCTTTGTGCCAGACCCGATCGAAGGCCTTCGCTACATCGAGGCTGACCGCTAGTGCCTCACCGCGACTCTCGATGGCTTGCGCCCACCGGTTTGTGAGATACACAAGAAGGTCACCGGTAGAGCGACGGTGGCGAAAACCGTACTGTCGATCGCTCAGTAGATCGTTTCCTTCAAGGTACCTCAGGAGCTGTGTATTAATAACACGCTCCATAACCTTCGAGAGAAGGGAGGTTATAGCGATAGGCCTGTAATTGGTCGGATCTGTCCTGTCACCTTTCTTAGGTACAGGGTGCACGAACGCAGTCTTCCACGAGGCCGGGACCTGCCTCGCGGAGTATGAGAGTGCGAAAAGGCGTGTAAGTACAGGGCACAGCTCGGGGGCACAGTGCTTAAGCACCATCGCCGGTATACCGTCCGGCCCACTCGACTTCCGAACATCTAGGGACTTAAGCTCGCGCCGGACCACCCGTTGTGTGATTTTAATTTCGGTCATCGAAGCACCACAGCTGGGGATGATGGGTGGTTCGGCGTTCCCGTCGTTCATAGTCGAGTTTGACGCAAAGAGATTACCCAAAAGATTGGCCTTCTCCTTAGCGCCATGGGCCAGACTACCGTCGGATTTTTGCAGCGGCGGAAGGCAAGACTGGCAGAAGTTTTCCTCAGCAGCTTTAGCAAGCGACCAAAATGCACGACTGCCAGATGGGTAGCGCGCAAGCCGCTCGCCAATTCTGCCGATGAACTCAAACTTCGCACTAGACGTTGCCTTTTTACTGGACCTTGAGGCAGCATTCAACTTCCGCTTCACTTCAGCGATGTTCGGATCCTTATTGGCAAGAGCCGTGGTCCAAGCCCTGTATGCAGATTGCTTGCGGTCTCTAGCTTCCCTGCAGGGCCTATTAAACCACGGGCGTTTGCTCGCTCCTGTCGCGACCCAGCGGTTGGGGATGTAACATTCCATACCCACTAGAATCGCGTCAGCGACTGCTGTTGCACAGGAGCTTGGATCATCAGAAGAGAAGCAAAGCTGCCTCCACGGGTACGACGCGAAGAATTCTCGCAGTCCATCCCAGTCTGCCGACTTGTAGTGCCACACATGCCGCCACTGAGGTGGCCGCGGTGGTTCAGGCCGCGCGAGTGTCACTTGCGCCCGGACGAGGCTGTGGTCCGAATTACCGAGAGGTGCTTCCACCCTTATGGAGTATTCATCCGGGCGCGTAGTCAGCAGAAGGTCCAGTATAGAGCTTCTGTGGGTCTCAATTTCTGGTGTTCTAGTGATAGAATGCACCAGTTGAGAGAGCCCATAAGTTAGAGCGAAGTCGTGAGCAGCCCTTCCCGCAAAATCAGTCCTAGGAGACCCCAGCCACTCCACGTGGTGGGCGTTGAAGTCCCCCAAGAATACTAATTCCGCAGTGGGGTACTGCTCAATTACGCTGTCCGCCGACCGCTGCAGATGCTGAAACAATTGAGCCGTGCCCAGGTCACCGCTATGGGACCTGTAAAGGCACGCATAGATACGGGTGTGGCCACCGTGATCTATGCGTACCCATAAAGTTGACAGGTCCCTATCCTCAAGACCATGGAGACGGCGGCAGCAAATATCATCCCGGACGTACAAGCATACCCCGGCGCGACTCATAAAGCTATGCTCGAGTTTGTACCCGGGGTACATTAGGTAGGCTGTATCGGCCGGGCATGATATTTGCGTCTCCGTCAGAAAAAGCAAGGTAGGCTGCGCGGTCTCCAAGTGGAGATGGACCGCGTTAAGGTTGGAGTGGAGTGCTAAAATTTATCTTGATCAGTTTTGGTGTGCAAGAGAAGGAAACATTCATTTATATATGTATAAATAAATAATAAATATTCTACAACATTCTACACAATCTAGACCCATGGTAAGCATAGTTTAACTAGCTTGTGTTATGGAATCTAGAATACGGATAAACATATCTACGTAAATACTTTTTTTATGTAAAAACATACATATTATACATAGAAACACCCAGACCAATGCAAATACCCATATTCATGCATACAAATATTTGCACTGAGCGAGGATCGAACCCGCGCCTCCTGCGTAGCGCGTTCACTATCGCTACGCCCCATAGGCAGTCAATCTATGTTCACACACTTTCTGTTAAATCAATCAATAAGTCGCAGTCCACTGCTGGATATAGGCCTCTCCCAATGTTGGGAGGCTTTGCTTACCGTTTCCACGCTGGCCAGACGGGTTGGTACAGGGTTTTATTTCGAGGTTTTCTTCTCTAGCAGTGATATCGTCTGCGTATTTTGCCGTTAGTCGCCTCTTACGACACCCTGCGGATGAGACGGGGTAGTGATTCTTGTATTCTTTGAAGTATATAATATCTCCACGCAAAAAATTATAGGCTTGAGTATGTTGTATGAATTTAAACTTGATATCTCCGCATATTCCTGAGAAAAAGGTCTTGACAGACAGGCGTACAACGAAGTGATCCTATAAGGGTTTCGTTTTGTTTTCTTTTGAGGTACGGAACTCTAAAAAAGACAACACTCAAGATGGTGTTTAGAGTTGAGCCGATGACAGTCCTTGTCTAAGGAAATTATTCTGATCAGATGAACTGGATAGCTAAAATTCTTATCTTCATACATTTTAAGGGCAGTTTCATAAACCTGTTGTCTAAAAAATATATAAACCTGTTGCCTGAACCGAGGGCTCTGCCGCATGTAATTCTGATCCCTTTCGCGGAACTCATGCAACCTATTTCTGGAATAAAAAGTAGTGTATGTCAAATTCTAGACTTTAATATAAACTTTCTCTGCGCTAAATTTTATTCAAATCCTTTCAGTAGATTTTGCATGAAATATGGATCTGTCCAGATTGTTGTTTGTTACTTTCACTTATATTAAAATTTTGACTTTTATAATATTATCAAATCAACTAGCCCATCGCAGTCCACTGCTGGACTAGGCCTCTCCCAATGTTGGGAGGCTTTGGGCTTTTTTTTTTTTTTTTTTTACGTGCGCAAAATCCCCACGGATACCTCCCCACCGGAGCCGGTGGAGGAGGTTATGTCGGACTCGAACCGACTAAAACGCACGCCGCCTGTGGGTCGCTTTGGTTGCCGAAGGTGAGGTTGACAGGCATATCCCTCGCACCCCGGCCAATCGGGAGGCTTTGGGCTACTGTTTCCACGCTGGCCAGACGGGTTGATACAGGGTTTTATTTCGCGTTTTCCTTCTCTCGCAGTGATGTGGTTTGCGTATGTTTCCATTAGTTGCCTCTTACGACACCCTTCGGATGAGTTGGGGTGGTGATACTTGTATTCTTTCTTCGTCACCACACCGACAATATAATATTAATGTGATGTTTATATTTCATCTAACGCATGTCTGTTTGCACGTTGTAGCGGACCCGCTGGTGGGCAGCATCGCCACGCAGTACCTCCAGAACCGGGAGGAGCACGATCGCATCGCGCGCCTCTGGACCAAGCGCTACGCGACATGATTCGCTCGCCGCCGCACGGAACAACCTGCAGTATCATACTCAATACCATTCTGTTCTAAATCCATCCTGTTCACGTACATGTAAGCTTATTATTACTATCGGACACTGCGACAGTGCCCGCTCAGTGCGACACTTGTTAACTCACTAGGAAACTTGACAAGTGACACTCCGCACATGATGTTTATACAGCTTATTAATCTTTAGTTGCAAATTAATGTGATGTCACGCTTGAGACAATCTGAATTGTATAATTTTAGAAACACGAACGATTTCTGTTTAAAGTTTCTAACTCTGTGTTGTATGATACAGTGATAAGTTAATTAAAAAAGTGTATCATAGGTTTAACCAGTGAATTGAGTCAATTTTGCCGCTGAGTAGCGATGATCTCATACACTTCAACTGTTACTAATTATGTGTTAGGTGTATCTGGAGTATGGCGATACCTATTATGATAGAAATTTCGCAATAAATCGCATTCGTGTTATGTAAAAATGTTTTTGATTTCAGGGTAGTGTGCATGTTTGGTCGGTTATTATATAGAAAGACAATATTTCAGCTGCTGTCAGTGTGACCACTCTGTCATAATGGAATCACAAATTTCATGAAGTTTTATGTGATATAAATTAGTTTGTAGTACTTGATATAGTGTGAAAACGAAATTAGTTCTTATTATTGCAATGGCAACCTTACAATAGACAAACGATTCAGAGTTTCGTACATTTTCTACCACCAAAATGTCTTCAAGTGATAAAACCGAACGGTTGTAAACACATTCTGTGTATGTATACCTTTGTGTCTGTACTTTAATAATTTTAGTACTTACGTTACGGTTCCGTCGAACAAAGACGCATGTGCAATGTTATGAACATGCACATGCGTCTTTATTCGAATAAACCGTCGATTTCGTAGATATTCTGACAGAATTGGCAGCATTGGCAAGTACAAACTAATGCACTGGAATTTCTAGAACAAATAATTTCAATGACTACTGCAACTTACAATGCTTTGTATTTATAGTGAGAGTCAGTTGCTTATCTTTTAGTGAGATGTCGTATGTTGGCAGGGGAATCAATGATAAATATATAGTTTTGGATTGTATAGATGTGACGAAGTCTCGGGTGGTCTAATCTGAGATGTAGAGAATGTTGTGATCAGCCGGTACTTTGAGTATACGTGTTCTATTTATTGTCATATTAATCGAATCTAGTTTTGGGGGTTTGTTTTTACTTTAATCCGAATTGGCGGTCTATGCCTTGTTTGACTGATATCTGGAGAAGTTTACATTAGATAGGTTAAGATATAGAATAAATTGAATCTGTTCGAGGCGGCATTCGAACCCGCGATCTATCCCTTACAGGGAGAACGTTCTGACCATAAAGCCACAGAACCTTCGCCCGAAACCATCCAATAGCGATTAAATTTTTTCTATTTCTTAATCGATTTGAATAGAATGCATACTAAAATGCTTTAAAATTTCATTCAAAACATTAGATAGGTTTCCAACTTGTCCATTTTGTTAGGATAGATAGCCAAATTATTTGAAATTTATATAACTTTGCGGTATTGAGATCCTGGGGATATTGTTTAATTGTTTTATATTGTGCAATTGAATCGGGTTTGCTATGAAATCTTAGTTATATTTTTGCATTATCGATATATAAATAAATGATTGGAACTTGATTACTTAGGATAGGTCTGGTATTATTGTATCCTATTTATTTTTATAATAATCTTGTGAAGGTACATGCGTACTGTGCTGTGCTATCAGTAAGTTTTCATGAATACGCCATAATGACGTAGTGATTCGACAATATATATTGGAGGCCGCCGCAGAAGCAGTTGTGATGGTTCTGACGTGCCGTGAACACATATCAAAGTTACAACAGAGTGAAGCGATTTGCTCTTAATTCGACTGCTGCCATTACCTTCACGAAGTGCCAAAACTCAGGCACATTGCCCTCCCGCTCCAGTCTGACATCTCCGACTTTTCTAAAATATTCCGTTTAGTATGTAAACAGTTATAGATGTAAGTTATTTTATTGTCTAGATAATGTATAATGTATGTCTTAACCCTAGAAATATAGACCTTAGCGTTGTAATGATTTTAGCTAAAGGTGTATGTCGCGCGTATATGAATGTTTGGTGATAGCGTCGTGAATATAATTTTTTATAAAAATTAGTGATTTCGTTGTGTTGGAACTGGTGCTGTGAGATTCAGATGCTTGCGACATACAGCAGAGAGATGAATACTGATACTGTATTCGGGACTGGATATATTTTGTCATTGTGATTTTTTAATTATTTTATACTGTGACATGAATTTTTGTTGCTTGCAAAACAACAGCCTGTATTTAACGCGACTGATGTTCCTCGAAAGTCCACGTTCACGCTGGTACCTAGTAACCATCCTTTGTTACGATTTATATCATGGAATAAAATAGGAGAATAAAAATGTGTGTAACTAGGACACTGATTGCTGTTTCATTTATTTACGCTAAAGCCTCTATCAAAATAATATACTGTCGCGACAGTATATTCTCGACATGTCGCATCGGGCAGACACCAAGTATAATCTTCCTCGATCGCTAAATAGAGAGAACAAAAACATTTTTGTGAAATTAGACTGCAACACATTCTCTAATAGATTCTTAAATCTTTTACTACAGGTTTGCACCGATTATTCCCGGTGCCCACCACCAATTTGACCACCACTGGTGGACAGAGAGACAAATTATGAAATTATGTTCCGCTGTCCACCAGTGGTGGACAGAGCAACATATTTTGAAAAGTTGTGACTGTCCACTAGAGGTGGACATCAGACAGGTTACCACGTAGTTCTTTGGTACTTCTAAACATATTACATAATCTGTATGGGAGTAACCTCGCCATGTCGGGTCAGGCGGGAGTACCAGTTACAGATAAGGTTGACTTGATTCCTTAAGGCCTTGGTGGTGCCTGTAATTGTTAAGCAACCGGGAAATATAGCCGTTTAACGTGGTGCACTCAATGATACATAATGTTATGTCATTGGCTACACCTTTTTGTAGAAAATATATCGGCCAGCCACACTATGACATTGTCTTACGTTAACGACAAGTGCGACAAAGCGGCACGTTTCGACGCGGCGCGTACATATAGAATCGCGTCGCGTTGGCGCACTTGTCGCTCACAAAGGACAATGGGCAAGCGAAACCCTTTATTCCCAGTAGTTCCGTGGCAGAAGTTCCGTAGCGGAACTAGTGACTTTTTTCCCAATAGTTTCGTGGCTTAACTAGACTTTTTCTTCCCAATAGTTCCGCAGATCAAAGCATCAATTAAACACTAATAATTCATAATCCCATTAATTCCGTGGGTTCTCGTAGATTTGTATTATCCTTTGTATTATTTATTTTAAATAAAATAAAGGGACTTATTCTATAGACGATCGTGTTACGGAATTGTTATGGAACCCTGATAATTAAATAGGGGTTTTCCGTTTTCATCCGATGATGTTTCATCACTTTCATCAACCGTTTCTTTTTCCTAACTCAACCGACAGCAAATTATGTCATTTTCACTTCTTTATACAAAATATTAAATACCTATTGAAAAGTATTCCTAGCTCAACTGATTACGAAATCACCCAAAAACTAATGTTTGTGTGGACGGTCTGAACTACCAAAAATACAATAATATAGATAAAAGGTATAGGCGTTACCCGTCAATAAAGTACGACATTACACATTATTCCGAAAATAAAAACTGTAATTTATATGCGTAAGCTGTCAAAAAGAAAATAAACGAATGGACAGAGTAAGTATAGGTTAACTTTTGCTTATATGTAGGTATATTAGCTTTTGCCCGCGGGTTTTATTATTAGGTACATAGCACGATTTATTAATATTATGTACCTACATACCCAAATAACATTAATTTAAAAGTACAAGCTATTATTATACATATATGTAATTGATATTTATCTATGGTATTTAAAAAAGTATTTCTTATGAATTTATTAATCATGACATTATGGGAAGAAATGAGAATATTTTGTAGTAATTAATCCTCCTTGCTTACGAGAGGTTGGAATTATTTAGTTCTATCCAATGATATTACATATAAAAAGGAGTAGATGTGTTATTGCGCGAGAAACGTGAAGATCCGAAAACGAGTCAATTGGAACGTTTTGACTCTAGTCCGCAATACCGACCGGCGCCGGTCGAACGTAGAGCGCGAGAACTTCAATGATTTGAAACAAAACCAGTGTTGCCACACTGGATTTTAGTAAGTCCCTAGATTGCCACCAGAAAATCGCTAGTTAAAGTGAATTTATTGATACAAAAAGTCGCCAACTGTCGCTAAGAAAAAATTAGATATTTGCAATATAAAATGTAATGTAATTATGAGTCAGGCGCTTGGGTATACCACATACGCCCGACTCATCTTTTTGGTTTAGTGGAGAGTCCGAAACCACCTAAATTATTTAAAAAAAAACAGACGAAGGCAAAATAACTATATTTATTACAAAAAAAAAACTAGAACTCCAAATCGACGTCAAATAATGACACTTCTGCTTCTTCATCTTCACTTTCTTCATTACGAGGGACAGTGTTAGTAAAATAAGTAGATGCAGAGGGCTGATTTATTTCTGTTGAGGGCTTGTATTGGCTTCTAAATGTATATTTCCCATCCTTTCGGATTTGTGCTAAAGTTTCATCCGGTAGTTGATATGTGAAGCAATTAGTTTTCCGTATTTTTAATTGATTGCGCAAAAACATAATACTATTTAACGTCGACACATTCATTTTATTCCTTAATTTAGATTTTACAATATTCATCGTGCTGAATACCCTCTCTACTTCAGCATTAGAATGGGGTAGCGATAATACGGATAAAGCTAAATCAGACAACTCTTCAAATCTGTTTGCACCCGATGCATCTTTATATTTTTTAACTTCTGCCCAAAACTTGATGACGTCATTAGTATTTTCCCATTTGACAAAGTTGATATTATTCCACTGTTGGAGGATTTTGTCGATTTGGTTATCTTTGTACCCCAATTCTTTAGCCAATTCAGACATAGTAATATTATTATCTTTACCTTGGCGCAAAGTCTGTTCTACGCTCAAAAGAGTCATTTTCTCCAAAGTTACGTAGTTCGATGGAAGCCTTGCCTGCAGCTCCTTAGCCAATTTAACATTGAAATCTATGCAACGTTTTTTTACACAATTAATCGTCTGCGGAGACAATGTCATCTTGCTTAATTCAAATTCAAAAAGGTACCCCAAATATGGACTGGGGTTCAAATGATGTTCTAAATTGATAGAGAGATATTCCTTATCGGTAACAGCTGAATTAGGTATAATTATTCTATTACAAATGGATCTAAAAAGGGTCATCAGTTCGTTGAATAAATAAAGTGGATTTGATCGTTCACTTTCGAAGTTTTTAACACCATTTTGTACTTCATTCAATATACTCCTTAAAAAGCATATATATAACTTATTTACATCGTCGGAATACATGGCACTAAGTATGTCTGCCGTGTAACACTTGTCTTTCGTAACCGAAAAATGTAATTTAAGTTCATCCCATTGGGAAAGAATCCTTGCCATCTAGTATCACACGACCTCAAGATTTTCAGTGGTTGTTCACCACAGTTTATGGTTTCGTATAGTATTTTGTATTCTTCGCACCTTTTAGACGAATGGGAAAACCAATTATAAGTTTCTCTTATGAGGAATTCGATATTCCTAGGAAGTGTTGCTTCTGATGCATGGCTTACGGCTAACTGCAGTGAATGACATACACATCGTACTAAGACTAAATTTGGTAAGCCATGTTCGGTTTTTAATATGGTATGCACACCATTATTTATGCCCGTCAGGCCGTCATCACAGAGGCATTGTCAGTGCCCAGGCCGATCATGTTTTTTATGTTTATTCCATACGCGTTTAAGCAATTAATTAAGGCACCCACGATTCCACGAGCATCCGAACTTTTCAACGGCTCTAGAGCGAGAAAAGATGACACGACTAAATTCTGCTCTGAGCTAAAATATCTAATGACTACCCCAAGGAGTTTGGAGATGCTCAAATCAGTAGATTCGTCGATAATTAAACTGAATTTATTTGAGTTAATATCATCTATTAAGGTTTTTTTAAAATGTGGAAATAAAACATGTTTTATGACATGAGTACATTTGGTTCTATGCATTTTTAACTCAGTTGCAGCCAGGGAATCATTAAAACATGTTTTAATAACTTCGGTCAAGTGGTCTATTTGGGCTATGGCACTATGTTCGGCAATATATAAAGCTAACGTACCTTCTGCTTTTGATACCTTTTTGGGTACTTTGTCGTCTCTGATGGTTGTAAAAAAATCAATCTGTTTATTTTTCGATATAAGTTCATATTTTTCTATGTGTTTCTTTGTAGCAGCGTGTTTTTTCAGATCGTTTATTTTCGCCGACATAACACTATGACAAATTGTACATAACGCTTTCGATTCATCAGTGATTAATGGTTTTATCCATTTGAATTCCCCTTCCCATTCCTTTCTGTATTTCTGAGTGTAGCTTCTTTTTCTCAGAGGTGCATCCATTTTAATCACTTAAGTAATTAATCTTCTTATTAGTCCAACAAACGTATGGAATTCAAATTACAGATTATCACCTGATTTATATGACATGGATCACATGAATGACAAGACAGAGTTGAATAATCAGGATGTGTAAGTACCGCCCGATCAAAACACCATGGAATTCCCAAACCATAGACAACACTTTCAAAATTTATAGAATCTTTTGCGTTTCGTTTTTAAAATAAAACGAAAACGAAACGCGAAAGATTCTATCAGCTTGGTAAGTTTTGTCTATTGTTTAGGAATTCCATTGAGGTATTGCCAGATTCCTACGCCTAATGTTGTCAGATGGTCAAAAGTTTACGTAAAGTATAGACTGCGCAAAAGTCTCTAAAAGTCGCTGAAATATTTTTGGTCGCTAAATAACAAATTTAACTCGCTAGACAACCGTAAAATCCGCTAGATATAGCGACAAAGTCGCTAAAGTGGCAACACTGAACAAAACCGTTTAAAATTACAAAAATGCCATCGTGGGTGTATAGACATTACAAAAACTGTCACTCTAAAATTAATAAATCACAAGGGATTTCATATCACATGTAAGTATTACTTATTTCAACTTATTAAGATTATATTTCTCACTTGCTTGTTATTCAAATTAAAAATGTCAGTACGAAAATAAAAGGATACAGCATGATATAATTTGGTACGTGAGCGACAAGGACGCGTGTACTCCGAACATAGATTAAAGTACAGATGAGAATATCGTAGGCAGTAAACTCACTACACTACCTCGCAATTCTAAATTGTTATTTTTTGTAAGTGTGTACTAAAACTACGTGGTTCAAATAAGTTAATGAGTGCGAACTTCACTTCCTACCTACCTATAAAAAAAAATACATACATATGCTCACGCCTTTTTCCCTCCGGGGGAGGGAGAGACGGCAGCCCGCCAACTGCTTCTGTCCTTGCATACTTCACGCGCTTCCTCTACTGTCATAATATAACTTACGCCCGCGGCTCCACCCGCGCGGATGTCGGTCTGCACGTCTTTTGACTATATCTCTGGGTCTACTCGCCCGATTGTGATAAAACATGCGTATTATTTTAAGTGTGACCAAGACCTTACAAACGAAAAATACAATCAAAAATTGTCCAGTAGTTTTTGCGTCCATCGCGCACAAACAGACAAACAGACAAGACCTAAAAAAATATATCGTCGTGTTCAGTTTCGTTCATATTATATTTCCCACGTTTTTTTTTTAAATATCTCCAATTTACAATTTTATAATATTACAATTTTATAATATTATAGATTACAAAGTGTATCTATACTATTATATAATTGTAAACTTGTGTAACTGTTTTTTGGAATTCTTGTCTGTTTGTCTGTTTGTGCGCGATGGACACAAAAACTATTGAATGGATTTCGATGCGGTTTTTTTAAAGGTATTGGTCATACTTAAAATCTTACGCATGTTTCATCACCATCGGTCGAGTAGGACCGGAAATATATTCAAAAAACCTGCAAATCGACATACGCGCGGGCGTAAGCTAGTTCAACCATGTAAGTATTTGAATTTAATAAATAATGTTTTTTTTATTTAGACAGCGAGTCAACAGTAATGTAAATTACACTTGCATTACAATTTTTTTTTGTTTTAGTTTTTTTACTTAATAATACATAGAAACCTATCTCGGTAAAAAAATTATAGGTCATAAATAATAAACGAACTACATTCTAGCAGACCAATACCTATGTGTATACACATCTTAGTAATTTCCTGACCGTACGAACTGTACTGATATTGCGGTGGAACGCGAAGTACAATTGTGGTCTAACGTTTATCAACTTATTTGAACAGTATAGCATTTTATAAGTTATAACTTACGTGCTAGCACTTGATAATTTTGCCTGAATGACGTGTTTGGTCCGTTTTAAGGTTTCCAACCTATGAAGTCCGACTTCAAGAGTGGATTGCAATTCTTCGTGAACAAAGGAATGAGTTAAGCTGGATTTTTTAAAAAGGCAGTAGAATCTGTAGCAACCACTTCAAATCTACTGATAAATATATATCAAACAAAGGTCGAACACTACTTAAAAAAATGCTGTTCCTCTTATAAAGGTAATTAACAAACCTTCCTTTATTATATAATTACAAAAAAAAACTGTGTATGTTTAGCTATTCCTCATACGATGTACATGTAATAAAATTGCTTTTACATGGTAAGCGAATTGTCTTCAGTACATATAATATAACTATGGTGCCATATTTAGGGGTCAAATAGATTATATTTTTTATTTTTCAGGAATGCGTAAATCAAAATATTATACAAATGTCCCCGTCGAGTCTTGACAACGTCAGTATACCAGATATGGAAGAAATTTTAGAAACACCCAGAAAGGCAGCACTCAATAAATGCGTTCGAGAATTAACTTTCAAACAAAATCTTTTGCGGTACAATAATAAATAATATATTATCTATTATCAATAGAATAAGATATTATCTGCAAAAGTCAATTTCTACATGATTCTGTAATAGTGAAAGAGGATGTCACGACCATTCTTCAATAAATATATATATTTAATTTTGTAGAGTGAAGTTTGATTTCTCCATAATTTGTTTTCAAATAAAAACATATCTGTCTAAAAATAGGCAATTACCTCAATTTAGAGAGCTTTGTACCTTCTTTCTCAGTAATTTTGTTAGTCTATGTACACCGATGTAGCAACCGCAATGATTGGTGCGTTGAGTGTAGTTTGTTATCATTAAATCGAAGTGACAAACACTAGCTTTCTTCTTTTTTTAAATGGTTTTTTTCATGTCATCTCTTTTCAATCGATTGGTTTGGCAGTGAAATGTAGATGAATGAAAAATGTGTTCGGAACATTTTTTAGCTTGATTTGTGAGCATATGACATATCTATGTTATGAAATATCATTGGTTCTATCTAATACTTGTCAATAGAGAAAGAAAATTATCTAAAAAGTACTAGGGTAGCAGAAGCTTGCAGGAGGTTCTCTACTAACCATTATTTAACCTAATACAGTAATATCTAACAAGTACTAGGGTAGCAGAAGCTTGCAGGAGGTTCTCTACTAACCATTATTTAACTTACTATAGTAATATCAAGAAGCTTGCAGGTATAGTAATATCAAGAAGCTTGCAGGAGGTTCTCTACTAACCATTATTTAACCTACTATAGTAATATCAAGAAGCTTGCAGGAGGCTCTCTACTAACCATTATTTAACCTACTACAGTAATATTATTAATATTTATGATATAATAAATAAATATAATATTATTATTATTTATGACATAATACCATGTTTTATTCTGTGTTCAATTGATTATTGTTTAATTTTTTCTGAGTTCAATGTTATTATTAGATTATGAATTTGTGTCGTTTGGAGTCGAGACTTTGGGGTCATGGGGTCCGAGCGCTCGCAACCTCTTCCGTGAGATTGCGAAGCGAATGGTCGACGCTTCTCGTGACCAGAAGGCTGGCCTCTTTTTAGGACAGAGAATAAGCATTGCCATACAACGTGGCAATGCTGCCAGTCTTCTGGGAACGCTACCACAAGAGGCATGCGATGCGGAGGAATTCTACGACGCATTTTAATTGTTCTTAGCTATAAGTTGTATAATAGTTATTTTATTTTTATTGTATTTAATATTTATAAATTATTTCTTGTTTTGTTTAAAAAATGTATGTCAATGAATACATGAATTGAAAATCAGAGGTGAAGCTATTTAAGGTGTTGAAAATCGATATTGTTGTGCTAACGGTAGTTAAGACAGGTTTATAATAGTGCGAGTGTGGGATACATTTTGTAATATGCAATAATCTTTATGTGTTGTCAGGAGTAGTAATAATTAATTTATTTAATTTGACAATGATTTATGAAAGCATTTGACATGGCGATTTAATCCAAATATTTCAATTAAGCATTATTTTAGCTACATTATATTTTGCATGTCAGAACATTGACTGACGAAATATGCGATTCTTATATTTATGTTTAAAACCTTGTACCTACCATATTTCTGCAAATAAACATATTTCATTTCAATATCTAACAAGTACTAGGGTAGCAGAAGCTTGCAGGAGGTTCTCTACTAACCATCATTTAACCTACTATAGTAATATCTAACAAGTACTAGGGTAGCAGAAGCTAGCAGGAGGTTCTGTACTAACCATTATTTAACCTACTATAGTAATATCAAGAAGCTTGCAGGAGGTTCTCTACTAACCATTATTTAACCTACTACAGTAATATCTAACAAGTACTAGGGTAGCAGAAGCTTGCAGGAGGTTCTCTACTATCCATTATTTAACCTACTATAGTAATATCAAGAAGCTTGCAGGAGGTTCTCTACTAACCATTATTTAACCTACTACAGTAATATCTAACAAGTACTAGGGTAGCAGAAGCTTGCAGGAGGTTCTCTGCTAACCATCATTTAACCTACTATAGTAATATCAAGAAGCTTGCAGGAGGTTCTCTACTAACCATTATTTAACCTACTACAGTAATATCTAACAAGTACTAGGGTAGCAGAAGCTTGCAGGAGGTTCTCTACTATCCATTATTTAACCTACTATAGTAATATCAAGAAGCTTGCAGGAGGTTCTCTACTAACCATTATTTAACCTACTACAGTAATATCTAACAAGTACTAGGGTAGCAGAAGCTTGCAGGAGGTTCTCTACTAACCATCATTTAACCTACTATAGTAATATCAAGAAGCTTGCAGGAGGTTCTCTATTAACCATTATTTAACCTACTATAGTAATATCAAGAAGCTTGCAGGAGGTTCTCTACTAACCATTATTTAACCTACTACAGTAATATCTAACAAGTACTAGGGTAGCAGAAGCTTGCAGGAGGTTCTCTACTAACCATCATTTAACCTACTATAGTAATATCAAGAAGCTTGCAGGAGGTTCTCTATTAACCATTATTTAACCTACTATAGTAATATCAAGAAGCTTGCAGGAGGTTCTCTACTAACCATCATTTAACCTACTATAGTAATGTCAAGAAGCTTGCAGGAGGTTCTCTATTAACCATCATTTAACCTACTATAGTAATATCAAGAAGCTTGCAGGAGGTTCTCTATTAACCATCATTTAACCTACTATAGTAATATCAAGAAGCTTGCAGGAGGTTCTCTATTAACCATCATTTAACCTACTATAGTAATATCAAGAAGCTTGCAGGAGGTTCTCTATTAACCATCATTTAACCTACTATAGTAATATCAAGAAGCTTGCAGGAGGTTCTCTATTAACCATCATTTAACCTACTATAGTAATATCAAGAAGCTTGCAGGAGGTTCTCTATTAACCATCATTTAACCTACTATAGTAATATCAAGAAGCTTGCAGGAGGTTCTCTATTAACCATTATTTAACCTACTATAGTAATATCAAGAAGCTTGCAGGAGGTTCTCTACTAACCATTATTTAACCTACTACAGTAATATATCTAAAAAGTAGGTACCAGGGTACACAGTCACTTGATGTTTCTATAAAAAAATATTGTAACAACCTCCTGCTAGCTTCTGCCACCCTATTACTTTGTACTAGAAATAATGATAAATAATTTTACTAAAATGGTTTTACCTCCATATCTGTTTCGGTAATATTTGCCACAGGTAGAGATATTGAAATTAAAACTTATAAGGTATCTAAATTTCCAATAACAGAACTATTGGGAAGCAAAAGTTTCACTAGTTCCGCCACGTAACTACTGGGAATGAAGGAGCGAAACTATACATTGATTTATTTTAAATAGCTGGTAATTATTGCGACCAAACAGCCCTTCCATGAACATAACGTCTTTTCCATGCTCTACCAGCCTATCTCTGTACCAAATTTCATCTAAATAGGTTCAGTGATTTAGGCGTAACAGATAATATATATAATATTGAGAACAGTGTAGAATTTTCTAAGTTTATTTTTATACCGGTTAGTAATTGAAACACAAACTGTATAATCGCAGATTTTATTATAAATATACACGAGAAACACTTTGAAACGTTACAATGCCTTGTTGGTAAACATTTATGGACTGCACAAATACTGCGTTATGCCTGTGACATTGCACCTAATCAGCTAACGAATCGTACATATCTAATACAATATAATGTGCACCACATCTAAATTGGTTAAATATGACATACAAACAGTAAAAGGTACAATAATGTTAGTACTAGGAAAATTGAAATTGAGATTTCTAATAATATAAAATGTAGGAAAGTTCGAATTAGGTTTTGGCGTTATGCAATCAATTCTATTCCAAAAATCAGTCTTCTACACTGAGCACACTTGGTGACACTATAAGAAAATCTGTGCATTGTGTTTCCACTCCTATTTATGGCAAAACTCCACACTTTACTCTTGTGAAAATATTCGTTATAGCACTTAAAATAATCTTATAAATAAAGTTTGTTCAACGTAAATCATTTCAAAATATACATTACATACAAAATAAACATTGAAGGAGGTGTACTTGTAATCACAACTTAAGTTGGGCTCTGCTATATACTATCTAAGAGCTTGGTAGAAGAACCGATGTTGTTTAAACAGTCTCGTACTGGCTGCGGATGGAGCGAGCGAGGCAGCACGCGAAGATCACACCCAGGAGCTGAAAAAAGAAAACTCATTTTAATTTGCTTTTATTCAAAACTAGTCGACCCACTCGGCTTCGTCCTGGGAATCTGTCGGATTTGTTGTTAATGATTACTGTTCCGCTCCCTTAAGTAGTACCTAGCGTAATGATTTATAGCTTAATAACCTTCTACGATAAACCGGTTTTTTAATACATAAAGATTGTATCAATTCGAACCAATAGTTCCTGAAATTAGTGCGTTCAAACAAATAAAGTCTTCAACTTTATACAATTATATAGTATAGGATGATAATAGGTTTTATGGAACGTAGGAATCTGTAGGTCTACTATGTGTACTATATTTATACAGTTCAGAATGACCGTTTGTTTCTAAAAAAAAATGAGGAATATTGACAAAAAAATAATGCTCAAGTTTTTTGATTTCACACCAAAAATTTCGCAGTCAAGCTTGCAAACCGGTACACCATTTTTTAATATAAAAAATTGAATTCACCTCCAGATTCTAAGTTAATGACAAAATCTCTTTCCGGAGACTTTGTCTTTACCATTACCATACGGCACTTAGTTTGATGGCCTCATCTGATGCTTTTTCACGCCCCGTTTAAGGGACCCGGGACTGTAGGAAGAAGGATACACGTGAGCTGGTAAGGAATTTCAGGTCTTAGTGGTGCGGCAAAGGAAAGAGTCTCCGAACCGCTTGGTTCTTGATGGGCTACTCTGTACCGTGTTCGTGTGACATTCTAAGCCCTGCTCGTGTTGTCCTGTGTAGGAAAGGATAAATAAGATAATCTCTTCCAATTAGTCCCACCCTGGGACTAATTGGAAGAGTTTATCAGAATACTCACCTGCTGATTGACAGGCAACTCTGGTGGGCGAGGGATATGTCTATCAACATCGGCAACCAAAACGACCCATATATGGCGTGCGTTTTAGTCGGCTCGAGTTCGACATAACCTCCGGAGCCGGTGGGGGGTTTATGGCAACTCTGGCGAAGGCTTTCCTATCGTGGTTGGGAGGTCACACGGCAGTCATTCAATTCTCAAATAACTGGAATTATCAATTCAGTTCTATCATTACCTGTACGATGGCTACTCCTATTCCCACGCCGCCGAGTATCATAGCGATGTCCTTGAAGTAAGCCACCAGTAGGGGCAGGCAGCCATTTTTGTGGAAGTGCTCCGAGGTCTCAGAGCAGGGCGCGGCCACGCCGCCGGAGATCTCCTGTACGGCGCAGCACGTGGCGGGGAGGGGGATCTTGTTGTCAGCCCAGTCTTGAGGGCTGTTGATGCCGCAGCATTGTAACTGGAAAGTCGGAAAAGTTGACATTAGTGAACATATACTAAAAACTCGCAAATACATGATTGTTAGAGGATTCAAAATGTTAAAAATGTATGTACGTAGGTGTAATATGTATGTTTATGTGTATATAATAATAAATAAATATGCTACAACATTCCACACAACGCTATCTAGACCCATGGTAAGCATAGCTTAATTAGCTTGTGTTATGGGATCTAGAACATAAATAATCATAAACATACTTAATACTATTTTTTTTGTAAATAATTACATATTATACATAGAAACACCCAGACCAATGCAAATATACATATTCATGCATACAAATATTTGCACTGAGCGGGAATCGAACCGCTTTGCCACAGAGGCATATGTATGTAGGTACCTGTTTAGGTACCCATCTTTTATCTGAAATTTATTGTACACTTCACATCCCATTCTTACTTTATCTGCTTCGGTCGGGTTGGGGCGGACACGGCATACATACCTCATATAGCTAATTATTTGTATCGTACTGATTATGTTTTTACTTGTTTTTTTTTCATGTGCCGATTGTGGATTTATTTTATTTTTTATGTGTTGTGTAAGTGTGTGTGTGTATAATAAACGGATCTTTCTTTCTTTCTCTGTTACTCAAAGGTTTGCTAGGAGAGAACTCATATCGAGTTAAGCACGACTTTGTACATATTTCTTATACATATTTTTTTGTGTATGACCTCTGTACTGATTTTGTGCAATAAAGAATTAAAGAAAGAAAGAGCCCCACACTTCCAGTCACATGCAGGTCGTATTACCCTGTATATCAAATCGCTTATGTCTTTTTTGATAAGGTTGCCAAGGCAATTACATCCGCTAGTGGGTACACTGTTGCTAAATGGACGAGATTCTTGTGCAGAATTTCCTAATAGGGTAGGGAGGTAAGACAGCAGACGCTCCCGTAGGTCAGGTAAATTAAATCTAGAGGAGTGAGAGAGGGGACCCAGGACTCCTCTCCGTGAGAGAGGTAAGTTTCAAATGCCGTAATGATCATTATATCTTCTTTCCACGTCACAATATGGCGACTAGTTGTCGTCAATGCCACTTTAAATTTATTATTATGACTTTAGTGACATTCTCATGATTGAATCGTTTAAAGTAATAATCATAAAAATCTGCCCACCCATGCTGTCTCAAGAGCGTCGTGCATCGCGAATAATCAAACACACATAGGACTGATAAATACATAACATGAATTAGACTGAAAATAATCATTGGCGAAATGTGGGTGTTAATACAACTCAGCCTACCCCATTAGACATCTACAGGCGTTAATATATGTATGTAATAACGATTGCGCGTAGCGTAGTCGGTTGTAAAAGGTAGGTCAGAACTATGTGACTCCGGCAGGCTTGCATAAAAGGATTAATTACAATAGAGGTAGTTAGGGGATGGCAGGAGCCGTTGTTTTTTATTGCGTTGCCCGGAGGGAGTAGTAGCAAGATTTGTAGATATTTTTTATTTTTTTATACCACTTAGTTGGCAGACAAGCACACGGCCCACCTGATGGAAAGTGGTTACCGTGACCTATGGACGTCTGTAACACCAGAGGAGTCACAGTCGCGCTGCCAACCCTGTAAGTACAGAGTTTCTGTGCCGTCAGTAGAAGACAAAGCAGGACAAGCCTTTAGTCTTCCCACTGACAGCACAAATTCTCCAGTGAGCTCTGGCTACCCTACTCACCGCTGGGAACACAACACGAAGTTATTATAGCCGAAGGTGCACGAAAGTATTCTGTACGGCGGAGGTACTACCCCAGTCGGACTGCTCAATCGGGCGGAAATACCGCCGTGTCCTGTCATGCCGTGTCATTATTGAATGAGGATTCCGAATGAGGTTTCCGGCAAAGTAGCATTTGAATCATCCCATCTCTTCCCATGCGGTGTCTTACAAAACGACTAAGGGATAAGGCTGTTTAACATCTGACAAATATTACAGCCCAGACTCAGCCTCAGAGGCATGACTTAAGTCAACAATAGTGCTCGGAAGACGGCAACAGGCTCACCCCCTACTTAACCACCCGAAACCATCCAAATTCTTCTATACATATATCTGTCTTACGGCGACGGTGGGAGAGGGGGTGAATGGTTCCCACCGCTCCCGCTTGGATGGTTTCGGGTGAAGGTTCTGTGGCTTAGTTGTCAGAGTGTTGACCCTGTAAGGGAAAGATCGCGGGTTCGAATCTCATCTGAACCGATCAAATTTTTCTATTATTTTTCTTCATAACATTTAGGTGGTAGGTGGCTTATGGACGTGGCTGCCGAAGATTCCCATGTTGTAGTTACTTGAAAAAATTACAGCAGGAAGTTCATTCAACAGCTGGAGCGCGCAGGGATTGAATTCCTTTTCATTTCTCACTGTGCGCACTGTTTCTGGTTGGTTCCCTGTCTGTGGCGAACGGTAGTAGAACATGTAAGGGTACTCACATCAGTTTGGAGAATGTCGAAGCTCTTAGCAACATCTTTGTTTGTCGGGTATTCTTTAATCGTCTTGTTCAATCCGGCCATTATGGATTCCTCTAGGTCCTGGTGTTTGATGTAGCCTGCGATGCCGACGGCCAGCTCAGCCACGAAGATGATCAGTAGGAATGCAGAGAACTGGAATACAAAACAGGAGGTTTATTTAACTTTTTATACCAGAAAAAGATTGTGAGTTCGATCGATACCTAGTGAGGGAGGTACAACAGTCACTCCTATAAAAGAATTCGAGACCGTATCTGTTAAGTGTTAACTAATCAGAAATATAAACTAGTTATTTTAGTGAGGTAGGTTTATAAGTGCCCGGTTAATGGCAATAGGCTCGCCACCTATTACATTAGGACCTAAACATGAACTGGCGAATTGTGGCTGCTAGCACCTCTGTCTACTCCTTCGGGGATATAGGCGTGGGGTTATGTTATGTAATCCTTGTTATAGTCAAAAATCAGTATGAGGTTTCATCACCAACATATTAAAAAAATATTTTATCTATTAGAGAATATTTTTAGGTCGGTTTCTTTTTCGCTTGCCATTCGAGGATAAGGATAATATAATTATGTGCCTAAATGTTCACAACTCTGCATGTACGGTGTTGTATACACATGAATAAAACGAGTTATTTTGCATGTTATTCCGAAATTAGTTAGAATCAAAAAATAAATACGTAGTTTGGTTCATTAAGTACCTATTTGACTAAGGAATAATAAATAATTTATAATAAGATAATGTTTATACCCAAAATAATAAAATTCTCATGAATATTGAGTCATAGGGTAAACTGTGCTAATAAATTGGCAAATTATATTAGTTACGCATGCACATACCTATTATGATAAAGTCAAATTGAAAGTGTCGCCCTGGCGATCTGGTAAAAGATATAGAAAACAGATCGAAATTCTTTCCTCATCTACAACTCCATCTAACTTTCTCACATAAATATCATTTGTTTTGTATTTTTTTATTTATGCACATGTAAATAGGCGTATTTGCTGCCACATGTATTCTCTACCAGTCAATCAAAGATGCGGAGAAGGACTACGCGGTAGTAGACTTAAGTTAACGTAATTTTTTGTGCTACTGTTTGAATTTAAATTACTTAAGTTAACGTAATTTTTTGTGCTACTGTTTGAATTTACATTAAATACTGTTCAACTTGGTGACGACGAAAACAAACGATACGTTCGCACGTATCGTTTGTTGTCGTCGTCGTTGAAGCAGAAACACGAACAATAGATAGCATATCAGCATTATTTCACAGGTGCCCTAGGAACCAAGTTTCATAAACATTTGCACGATAACCTGCGCGTGAGTAAGCTATTTACTGGGTTATATATAATACATAGGTATAATGGTGTATCAAATGGAGCTGTCGGCATCCATTATGCAACAAAAAATAGTCGACTATCAATTTGAATATTTCAGTGACAGGCGATAAAAACAGAATTTATTGTTAAGGGCCAGAAACAAAACTGAGAGAGATTTCTACACAAGTTAAAAAGCGCAGTGTTGAATAAATCTTTTCCAGTATATCGACTTCACTCCTCAGAATATCAAGAGTGGTTATCGTGAGTTGGTAGGTAACTATAATGATTGCCGGATTTATTTACTTTTATAACATTTAGGTGAATTAAGTAGTTTTAAATAATAATAACCAAAATGTACAGAACATTTGACTATTAGCAATACTCACACATAAAATATACAACAAAACCTAATACTAATATTGACATCAATAAAAAATAATAATTAAATAAAACAAAAGTTAAAATGCCTCGTAGAATTCCTTCGCATCGCATGCATCTTGTGGTAGCGTTCCCAGAAGACTGGCAGCATTGCCACGTTGTATGGCAATGCTTATTCTCTGACCTAAGAAGGGGCCAGCCCTCTGGTCACGAGAAGCGTCGACCATACGCTTCGCAATCTCCCTGAAGAGATTGCGGGCGCTTGGACGCCACGGCCCAAACGTTTCTACTCCAAACGGCACAAAACGTAGGAGGTACGACGGTATTCCCGTCCCAATTGAGCAGTCCGACTGGGGACCCTACAGAATACCACGGCTATAATAACCTTGTGTTGTGTTGCCGGCGGTGTGTAAGGTAGCCAGACCTCACTGGAGAGTTTTTGTGCTGTCAGTGGGAAGACCAAAGGCTTGTCCTGATTTTGTGTTCTGCACTGAAAGTATCTATTCTTACAGGGTCGGCAGCGCGGGTATGACTTCCTGGTGATACACACATTCATAGGTCACGGTAACCACTTTCCATCAGGTGGGCCGTGTGATTGTCTGCCACCGAAGTTGTATAAAAAAAGATAAGAAAATCCGTTGAAATAACTGAATCATCCCGTAGTCCTCAATGAAATATATTGAGCACGTTTTACTCGTGCGTGAGCCCGCAAGCGTGCAACCGCATAATGTAGATGGAGGCCTAAATTTGCCATTCTTCGGATTTTTAATACCATTAAAACAAGACGAGCAAACAAATGTGACTTTTAAAAATAACTTTATACTATTTCACAGATCATAAATTCTTTTAGACGGGTGTCAAGAAAATACTTTAAATATGTTTTGTTGACTTTTCTATTTTTATCTAGGGCATACATTGTACATTTTTATGTCACGTGGACAGAAAATCAAACAATTATAATGCCCCAGTTTTATTTGTAGCTCCGTTCTATATCTGCAATAGTTAAAGATATTAAGATCTGACGTCATTTGGTATATTGAAAACAATCGCTTTCTTTGTTTCTGGCCCGACACCAAAGAACTGATATTAGTACAAACGTGTACTTGTTATGTGAAGTACTTGAGAAAAATAAATATGTTCATTGAGATTGTGGTTATTAATGTGATTGTGATTGATAACAGTGATAACTTCAAACGAATGGTAATGACATTTACTGGTAGACATAAATAACATGAAATAAAGTTAATGTGTAATGTAGTATGGTTAGGATCGATCGTGAATTATAACCATATTATGAAAACTCGAAATATAACCAACGCATCTGGCTAGTGTGAAAACAGTAGGGCAAAACCTCCCAAGATAGTGAGAAGCCCACATCCAGTAGCCTAAGATAGGGAGAGGCCCAAGTCCTGCAGTGGATTGCGGTATGCTAATTGTTGTGAATGCATCAGTACTATTATCAATTCTATGGTTATACATATAAGTATGTATGTTTATCGTTATTCTATAACCTAAATAATAGTACTGCAGAGAATAGTCAAGGTAGTCTATCAGATGTATTAGTACAAATATGTGTACTCCAGCGTTAGTTTAATAGGTTTACTTCTCATATCGTTGTATGTTTGATCGACGAAGCGATTTATTAGTATTAATTATTATAATTTTGTGTTCGTTTATTACATGTTTGTTCAATCCTTATCAGGGTTAATTCTATTGCGTGGTGTTATACTTACAAGCCGAAAGACAGTTTTAGCCAACTTATTTGTATTACTTTATGCTGTTGAGTTGGAGACTTGCCTCCCTCCCCTATACAAGTGGCAATTCGATGACCGGCGTATTGTAGAATAGAATGTATGGAATCTGACGTATTTGACAGTCGACAACGCATGTCATAGACGTCAAATCCCATACATTCGTCATTATATTCTACAGTACGCCGGCCAACGAATTACCACTTCTCTAGAGGACAGGAGAGTCTATAACAACTAAAATATTTTTATGAAAAGTAAAGCCGAGACGAGTATAAACGAGTGCAGAGAACTAATACTAAATTTTGCGATTTCATATTGAAACAAAATAACACTATCCATTTCATTCCTTTCTACGATTGCCATTCATAATATAATAACAATATTTACATATTATACCTGGGAATCATCTTAAATAAAATATAAAACAATACAGAATATACCTATACCTAAAAACCTGCAGATTCAGGCATCAAATGATTCATTCCCATCGATGTCAACCGGGAGGGTGGCCAGAAGGCTGGCGGCATTGCCATGTTTAATGGCAATACCAATCCTTTGCGCAAGTAATACTTAATTTTTGATTTAAAATTGTAATATCATCCGAACTAAAGGTGTGTATCTAATATCATATTAATCAGTCATCAGGAAGAGGGTAAAAGGAATTGAATTACTATATAGATTTGACCCGAAAAGCAGTCCACACTTAATAATACCATTTAAAAAGTTACGAGATGTTATGGGGAGTTCAGCTCCAAACTCCACACGCTCTCTTTTTTCTTAAGGCAGAACAAGTTTATAAATATAGTTAGTACCTATTTCTTTATTCCAAATAATAGCTACGCTAATCTAATCTAGGACGTCTCGTGTGGTTCGGTGTAGAATATTAATCGGTTATTGATTCCTTTGTTTACTGCACAGACTGGCATGTTACGAGTATGTAGTTCACTCGTGTGGTGCTTCGATATTGCCCCAATGACCTACTTTTCTATAAGAAATAAAGATTTGGGGCGACTATTAGAAACAATTGTGTAATACAAACCGATACCTAATTTTTTCTTCTTCTACGCGTATAAATTCTGCCGCGTGGTTCCCGGCAGAGTAGAATTTGGACCACCCCATCTCTTCACATGTGGTGTCGTACAAGGCGACTAAGGAATAGGGCTGTTTAACATCGGACAGATATATACAGCCCAGACTCAGCCACAGATGCATGGCTCGAGTCAACAATAGTGCCCGAACTACGGCAATAGACTCACCCCCTATTACGTGGGACCGAATACAATTATTGGTGAAATGTGGGTGATAATTCACCTGTGCCTAACCCTCCGGGGATAAAGGCGTGATTATATGTATGTGTATATATTTTTTTTTATACCACTTAGGTAGCAGACAAGTGCACGGCCCACCTGATGGAAAGCGGTTACCGTGGCCTATATAGACGTGTGTAACACCAGAGCAGCCACACTCGCATTGCCGACCCTGTTAGCACAGAGTTTCTGTGCCATTGTTTTTGAATTAATACATTGACGGTAGGTACCTACTTTTTTCTTTTTTTTTACGTGCGCAAAATCTCCACGGATACCTCCCCACCGGAGCCGGTGGGAGAGGTTATGTCGGACCGGAACGGACTAAAACGCACGCCGCCTGCGGGTCGCTTTGGTTGCCGAAGGTGAGGTTGACAGGCATATCCCTCGCACCTCGGCCGACCCAGGGCCATTTCTCACGATCTGGCCCTCTTCTCTCGGGTGTGTGGGGACTACAGAGTCCCCAACTCGTTCCCGGTAAACGGGGAGGCGCGTCAGGCGCGCCGCCGCCGCGGCCTGCTTTTGCTTGGGTGACAGGCGGCTCCACCTGTCACGCCCAGGCCGGCGCTCATGGGGGGCGGAGGTCGTTCATCGACCTCCGACACCCGAGTTGCCTTCGTACGCGGGCAGCTTGGCTTGCGATCCGCGTAGGTACCTACTTATGACAGGTAAAAAAAAAATCTTGTATGTTTCAGTCACTTTTCGAAGGCAGATTTTGTAAGGCTTTAGGTTAGGACTTCGGTTACCTTCATTTAAAAAATATTATTACAATTCCACGCTAAAGCAATAACACCAATGTAAAATTGTGAATAAAATAAGTAGGTACTGTGCGAAAGGTTAACCGCGAGTTTATTATTATGTATTGATCTTCTATTATACGACAAGTGCAGAGTGCAGAGTGCTACAGCATTTGGTTTTATATTCATGCCTATTATGGGCATAACGCCAGCTCTGATATCCGGCGCGAGAAAATATAGAAGCTACACATTCTTGTAACATGACAGAGATGTTCGCGATCATTAACCCAGACACAACCATTAGGTGTGTTTGTTTAACACACTTAATGGCTGTTTCTGGTTTTTTTTTATACCACTTAGGTGGCAGACAAGCGCACGGCCCACCTGATGGAAAGTGGTTACCGTGGCCTATGGACGTGTGTAACACCAGAGAAGCCACACTCGCGTTGCCGACCCTGTAAGCACAGAGTCTCTGTGCCTTCAATGTAGAGGACAAAGTACGACAAGCCTTTAGTCATCCCACTGACATCACCATTCTCCAGTGAGCTCTGGCTACCCTACTCACCGCTGGGAACACAACACGAAGTTATTATAACCGCGGTATTCTGTAGGTGTATTTCTTACTAGGTATACCCAGTCAGAGTTCGATGTATCCTGGAACTATATCCCGTTCCTTACTTCGGGATAGCAAGTATATAATATTATAGGACATAATAATATTAAAAATGCAACGAAAATGTTAAAGGGTTTCTTCGGGGTTGCGAAATAACTCTCCCCCTTTTTCTAATAAAACAAGACTTCGGGTAAGACGACCAGTCCAGGTTCGGGTTGCAAATTCGTCCAAGGAAAGTGGATGGATTCTGTTTGAAAGAGGTCATCGCCCGGTTTACCCGTAACCCTGGTTGGAAAAGCCAAATTAACCAGATGGCCTAACAGTATATATATAGATGCGGGCAAAACAGTTCGACGTACGATTAATTGTTTAGTTTGCTTTTATCTGAGCGCTTTTCATGAGTGAAGGTTTGTTTTTCTACAAAAAGGTAGGGTTCCTAAATTTTAGTAATCTAGGTTTAAGATGACAGCTTCATTAAGGATAAGATGCTCACAGCAGAGTAGAATCGGACCTCCGTGGCGTAGCGATAGAGCATTCGAATGCTATGCAGGGGGCGCGGGTTCGATTCCCGCTCAGTGCAAATATTTGTATGCATGAATATGAATATTTACATTGGTCTGGGAGTGTCTATGTATAATATGTATGTATTTACAAAAAAAAGTATCTAAGTATGTTTATCCGCATTCTAGATCCCATAACACAAGCTCGTTAAGCTATGCTTATCATGGGTTTAGATAACGTTGTGTAGAATGTCGTGGAATATTTATTATAAATGAAAAATAAATGTAATGTGTATATTGCTATTTTTACCTATGTGGTATTAGCGGTAGAGTGTTGGAATGCTAAGTCAGAGATAACGGCTTCGAATAAACATTATTTTCTTTTTTAAAACATACATATTAAAAATTGAAATACCTAGACCAAATTCAAACTGATGCACTGAGCTGGAAACGAACGGGTGCTCTTATACCGCTATGCCATAGAGGTCGTCAAAACGTCGTTTCTGTCGAACAGGTTCCTTTGGTTCAATAACATATTGTATATTTACAGTTCCACACAGTCGCTTCACGGCACGTGACTGCGACAAAAGAATTTGAACCCGAGTTGGTACACAAATAATAACCGAGCGTGAATGTTCACAGCTGCTGTAGTATTATTGAAATCATACAAAGAGCTGTTTCTTCTTTCTATTGGTTATAATGGAGGTCTTTCTATTAAAATCAGTAGTAATAAAATATTAAAAATACGACTGCACTGTCAAGAATTAATATAATTATCAACACTAAGTATTGCCGGTAGCAACGGAGGCCTTACTTCTCCTTATGAAAACCTGAATCTTGTCCGTGAATCATACATATAAAACTGTTCAAGAATTTAGAAAATGAAAGATGGAAAAATTAAATAAAAGATGGGGGTGGCCCTTGTATTGTGAACAGCCGGGAACAACACAAAACTTTACAGATTTTATTTATACCACTTAGGAGGCAGATAAGCACGCGGCCCACTTGATGGGAAGTGGTTACCATGGCCTATGGACGCATGCAAAACCAGGGGTGTTATACTCGCGCTATTGTTAAAATGTATCCCTGCATCACCCCAAAGTTGACTTAGATAATGTCTTTGGCATTAAGTCCGCCTTTGTACAAAGTTACTGTGCATAAAGTTGAATAAATAAATAAAAAAATAAAATGTATAAAAATGCAAATGAAACAATGAAACTTCGCGCATTAGTTATCGGATTTACTCTCATGTTATTGGCCGTGAGACCTTTAACGTTATCAACTACAGCGGTGTGGTCGTTGGTCCACTCCAGACTAGTCAACAACGTTATCTAGAATATTCGCAAATATTATTCATGATTATTTCATTCTATTTTTATAATCTCTGCGAACAGACACAAATGAGACATGTCTAAGAACTTAAATTATTCGAGTGTTGGTACGTATTCGAGGTCAAACAAGTAATAGTTACAAATACGAAAAACCCAACTTCTTGTGCAAATGTTTGTTTTTACTTGTTTTAATTGGTTGGGACAACCCAACCAATAATAAAGGCAAAAAGCCCCTCATACAAATGAGGGGCTCCAATGCACCTGCTGATTTATCGGACGAGGCTTTGAGAAAGGCTTACCTCTCGAGGGTTCAGTCGGAGATTATACTGCAGTCGCATCCGTTAATAGTTAAGATCAAAGGGAGAGGGTAGAACAGCGGACCCTGGGGCCCAAAATGCTAGCATTGGATGTAACCAGGCCTAACGCTGTAATGTTGATGATGAGTGATGACACTGATTAGAGTATTGTGACTGTAAACAGTGTTTGTATCGCCAGACTAATGCTGGCAACACGAAAGATTTTACTTGCAATGCAATTGTACAAAAGGAGCTATGTCGCACTTATGCTAATTTACGCTACGCCTTCTTATAGGACTCAGTAAGCCTCGCTCCATCGATATAAGTAATTTTGTTAGAATTCTCTAGTAGAAAATATTTCCACTGTCAAACTTCTTTATTTTTATTGTGTCTGGTTTCAGTCAGTGTAACCTGTCACTCCAAAGACCCCAGTAAAAGGTCCTGGATTAGAACTTTTTTGTGATATTCAATGAATTTCGTAGATCAAATGGGCTTGTTTACACGGTCGAACTGCTGTTTACACCCGTACTAAACAAGCTCCGTAAAAAGGGTGGTTTAAATTTAGCTGGATTGGTAGAGTAACCTTTTACTTAGGTACCTACTGTGTGTTTTTCCCTGACATCAGTATATTGCTATATTGCACAATGAATGATTCAGATACTTACAATTACAGCATGATTCATTTGATATGAAACAGATCGACAGTTGACGATTGTTTTTAATACAAAACACTGGTAAGCGGGTGATTTGCTCGAGTTTACGTAAATATCAGGATTGAACTCGTTAGATAAGTGGTTGGATTTTTAACAAGTGAATCATAGGTCTTGATGGAGTCGTTAGTCATATTTATGATTAGTACCTTCTTGTCGTACGGCGGTATGCTTCACACACATACCGTCTCCAATTTCCTATAATCCCGGGTTCCTCAAACGTCAATAACATTTAATTATTGAGACTATTAAAATATACGATAAATTAGGTTAATTATTTAATTACAAGATTTTTTTAAATTATATGCTTTTGACACGAGACAAAAGTGTACATTCGTCTTAAGAAATCATTAGTACTAGCTTAGAGTACTAGTAGTAGTACTAGTGATTTCTTAATCGATCTTCATTTATAAGCTGAAGTCTCGAAAATGCCGCAGTAGAGTTTGTTGCGCCGTTTCTTCTCCACTAGCGCCTAGGAAGCGGTGGTAAACTTAGTTTTAAGTACAATTTGATGTCAAAAAGATGTAATTACGTTGCACTATTTTGTGAAATTTTGGATTTTGAATTAGGCCGACATTTTATAATTACCAACATCTGATTTAGTGGTCTTTAATTGAAAATGAAATAGTTAATAAGGTCACGAACCGCCTATAGGTTTAGTCTCATAATGTTGAAGTTGCAAAATAACATATGGTAGCAAAAAGTTCAAATCTCATAAGAACCAAATCTCGAAACCTCCAAGTTGCAAAATAGTCAAGTCTCCAAACATCCATGTCTCATAATATAAATTTTTTATTTAAGTGGATTTGTAAGGTGGTGGAATATTTTTTTTGACATCGACCTTGTTCCACCGATTTCAAAAAATGGGAACTATAACGCTATACTATAGGCCACCGACATTGTAAATAAATCAAAATAAAACATTCATGTTAGTATCAATTAAATTTAGTTGGAGCTTGTAAATGTAGGCAAAATACAACAATGTTATTTAATGTTGTTATTATTATATAGTCTATATTTATTTTTAATTTACTAGCACATAATAGGCAAATGCTTATTGCAGGAAAATATATTATCAAATATGTATACTTAAGTCATACTTAGTTTATTTATTCTTGATATGAATTGTGTTAAAATTAGCTAAAACTGAACACATCTTAATACTTTTGAAATTGAGGGTACACAAACTTTTTAATTACTTTGCTTTTTTTGTTGTACCCTCAATGTCGTTATATTCTGTATAGTTCGCTGAGAAGTGTGTACTATAGAGTAACAATATTTTAGTTATTGACTTTTTATTACAATGGATCAGCAATTGGAGTTTCTTAGTAATCAAAAAGGGAATTTATCATTGATTCGCGACGGATATAGATATAACAGAAGTGTGACTAATAAAAGTGGAACAACTTTTTGGAGATGTGTAAATAACCGATTTTGTAGTGCATCTATCACATTAGATGAAAGCAAAAAAAACATTTTAAGGGAGTCTGTACATACTTGTGAACAAAACCACGAAAAAAATGAAATTATTAAAGAAAAAAACAATTTGAAACGGGCTGTTTGTGAAAATTTAAGTGCAGTGCAAAATATACATGTACAATTTCTTTGAAATGAATGGCCTATTTGCTGAGGAGCAAGTTGGATTTCGTAAGAATAAAAATATTAATATAGCATTCTATAGCTTTCTCAGTACAGTTATGACCGCAGTAGACCAAAAGAACCAAGCCTCCGCCATTTTCATGGATCTAACCAAGGCGTTCGATTACGTGGATCACGTGACTTTATTGGATAAGTTATATGCTTATGGAGTGAGGGGAAATGTGCTAGAACTGATAAGATCTTACCTAAGTGACCGAACACAGACAACACAGATCTCTAGAATATGTAGTTCTACTAAAAAGCTAATAAATTACTCGTCCGAACCGCGGAAAGTTGCTTTTGGAGTACCTCAGGGGAGTGTGCTGGGACCACTGTTATTTATCATTTACATAAATGACTTTCCCCAAGCAACAAATTATAAAACTATACTTTTTGCGGATGACAGCACAGTTGTATTTACTGGAAATAATAAATCCCAGCTTGAGCATGAAATAATTAGTACTTTAAATGACTCTATTAAATGGTTGACATCAAATAATTTGAAAATTAATTTAAATAAGACATGCATAATGACATTTAGAAATAGGACGAATAAACTGACAGACTTGGACATACAATATAATGGAACACAAATAAAACAGGTACAACAAACAAAATTTTTAGGACTAAATATAGATGAAGGTCTGAATTGGAAGATGCATTTAGAAGTGTTATGTTCAAAAATAAATCAACACTCTTACTCTCTGTATATGTTGTCTAAGACAGCCAGTGTATCCACTATTATGACGGCGTATTATGGATATGTATTTCCAATTTTAAATTACGGTGTCATATTTTGGGGCAATTCAACTGGTGTGGAAAGCATTTTCATAGCCCAAAAGAAATGCGTAAGAGCTATATGTAAATTGAAATCTACTGATAGTTGTAAACCTAGTTTCATTGGACTACAGATTTTGACATTGCCATCTATATATATTTTGGAAACCGTGTTGTTCGTGAGGAAAAATATGCAGCTTTATAGAAATCTTAATAGTAAAAGACATAACATGAAGATATGTCTTCCAGCTAATGCAACCACATATCTTAACAGTAGTGTGTTCTGCATGGCTCCAAGGATTTACAACCAACTACCAATTTCTATTTTGCATATCACAAACATAAATGAATTTAAACGTAGCCTTAAGAACCTTTTGCTGGAGAAATGTTATTATTCTGTTGAAGAGTACATAAATGACAAGTCATTGAAATAGATAAAATTGGTGTTTCACTGAAATTAAATTAATTGAGTTTACTAAATTGAACACGGATATCATTTGTTACTATCATTATTTAATTAATAATTAATGTAATTGACATTTTCTAATTTGATTTTATTTTCATAATGTATTATTTCCTATTACTGACATACCTATTTTATTCTATTTTGATTATATGAAATCTTATTACAGTTGACATACGCATTTGATTTTATTTTGATTATGTGATATTTAGTTACTATTGACATAATGTACGTATCTCGAATGAACTGTAATGAAGTGTAGTATAAATGCATGTCCACTAATTATTTGTATGGCCCTAATTTGCATGCCGCAAGGCCAAATGTAGTGATACCTTTTTTAACAAACATGTACCAACTTTCGACCTACATTTGCAAAATGAATAAATAAATAAAAAAAAAAATATAGTTGAAAATAGAAAACGTGAAAAAATGGAACAGACTGGACAAGACCTCGGACTTACATATAACTGCGTCAAACATTCACTATACCGGGCTCGTAAAAATTATTTAAATACTGACTTATTGACTCATAATAACCCAGAAAATATAACACTACCCGATGCACTGTCACAAAATTTTTTAATATATAATGATGACAAAATTTTTGTTTTTGCTACGAATCTTGCAAAGAAAATGGTGAAAAGGCCTGGAAATTACTATGCAGATGGTACATTTAAAACAACACCAAAACCGTTTTACCAAGTTTTTACTATGCATTTGGACATCGGTTCAACCAAAAATCATACAAATATAATTCCTGTAGTTTATGCACTTCTCGTAAACAAACGTGAAGAAACATATGTACGCTTCTTTAATGTCATTAAAGAAAGGCTTCAATTGAACATTAAATCATTTAAATCCGATTATGAAATCGCCATAATGAATGCTGTATTAACCGTTTACCCAACCGCAGATGTTAGTGGATGTTATCATCATTTCAACAATGCTATTTGGAAGTACTCAAAAAAGGTAAAATTAAACACTACAAAACAGGGAAGAAATATAACTAGGATGTCTGCAATACTACCTCTAATTCCTGCAAACCTAATACATGATACATCGCAGTATATAATACAAAACGCTCCAGATTCACCAGAAATGAGACGCTTTCGTATTTATTTTGAAAATACATGGTATCCCAAAATGTCATCTCATATACTCAGCTGCGCTGGACACCGCCACAGAACGACGAATGCACTTGAGGGATGGCATCATCGACTGAACCGGCGAATTCCAAAGAAACCTAACCTTTATTTGTTCTTATTTAAATTGAGAAAAGAGGCTGAGCATTATGACTGCGGACTGAAAGAATCACTCTTTAAGACTGTAAAAGGCAATCGCAGACGTCAATGTGACATTGATTTTGACAAAAAGTATCAACGGTGTTTGACAAAATTAAATCAAAATACATTATCTATTCCGCGATTTCTAAAAAGCATTATTTTTCTTCAACTTAATTTGAAAAATTAAAAATTTTTAACTTGCTTTTCCCAAGCTATACTTTGATTTACATAATACATAAATGTTATATTTTCTGCTGAAATCATTACATAATTTCGAAAGAAAATATACTTTTTAGAACAACGGAACGAATTATTTTAATTTTTACATTAAACTCCATTATTATGTATAATAATGTGTGCTAATAAGAAAATTAAAATATCGATTTGATTTTGGATTAAAATGACTGATATGTTTACAATTATGTACAATATGCCTTTTTTTTAGGTTCTAATTTAATGTCTTTTTTTTTCATAAAACAATGTTTTATATTATTATATTATTTAATTGCGCACAAACTTTTTCATTATTCATATTAAAAACACATCCTAACAGGTGTTACTTTCAACCAAGCTTTTTGAAATTTCAAGGTCGATGTCAAAAAATATATATTCCACAACTTACAAATCCACTTAAATAAAAAATGTATATTATGAGACATGGATGTTTGGAGACTTGACTATTTTGCAACTTGGAGGTTTCGAGATTTGGTTCTTATGAGATTTGAACTTTTTGCTACCATATGTTATTTTGCAACTTGAACGTTATGAGACTAAAGGCGCCTATAATGTCTTTCTATCATTCATGAGTAATTGGTTCAAGGAATTCTTTCAGATTGAATTCATTTCTGTCCTATTATGTTGCATACGCTAATACCACGCTTTTTTTTTTTATGTACGCAAAATCCCCGCGGATACCTCCCCACCGGAGCCGGTGAAGGAGGTTATGTCGGACTCGAACCGACTAAAACGCACGCCGCCTGTGGGTCGCTTTGGTTGCCGAAGGTGAGGTTGACAGGCATATCCCTCGCACCCCGGCCGACCCAGGGCCATCTCTCACGATCTGGCCCTCTTCTCGGGTGTGGGGACTACAGAGTCCCCAACTCGTCCAAGGAAACGGGGAGGCGCGCGAGACGCGCCGCCGCCGCGGCCTGCTTCTGCCAGGGTGACAGGCAGCTCCACCTGTCAGCCCCTCGCTAATACCACGCTCTTTCATCTAGTGATTCTTTACAGACAAATTCTTTCGATTTAAAAATAGTGAATCCACAACACACGTGATGTTTAGTCCTATTTTTGAACACATTTACAGAAAAATTATGACTGTATCTATAACAAAAACATGTTTTACGAAGACGGCCCGTATAAATAAATAAATTGTTTCTAACATGTGTTTTCTTTGATAAATACTATGTGGGCGTGTACTGTAAGTATACCTACGTGGATACAAGAGGTCTACAACACATATCACCAAGATTATTAATAGTTTATGGCTGCGATAGATAACGCAATTGACTGTGTCACTGTCAACAAACAGCATGCACAACGAATATTGACAAAGAAATGATTTTAAATATTGGTAAAGCGGTAGCCTAGTGGTATGGGTAATGGACTGCTGAGACGAGGTCTCGCGTTCGATCCCAGGTTTACCATGACACATACCAATGACTTTTCGATGCTTTTCGAAGTTATGTGTGTATTTATCGCAGGTTTATAAGCACGCGGGCAATGGCAATAGGCTCGCCACCTATTACATTGGGACCTAAACATAAACTGGCGAAATGTGGGTGCTAGCACCTAGTATTCATATTCATTTATTCTGTGAAACATAGGTGAATTATAAAGGTCTTACAGGCTATGTTATGTTCGCTATGTCCTACCATATGTGGTGTACAGATTGACACAGTTAATTAAATAATTTAGAATTTTCAGCGTAGTAGTAGTAGTAGTTAGGGTAACCATCACCTCTCCACTGATAGATATATCCGCAAGTCTCGCCTTACTATTTTGTGGCTCAGCAGAGACAACCTGCTATGATTCTACTTTTTATGATGGGGCGGGTTTACTTGATCTCTATCTGAACATCTAATAAGTCTTTATTTATTTATAGCGGCCTGGGTCCCGACTTCGCTCGGGAATAACTTCGTAAAAGAATCCTATACGAACTTTTCATACAATCGTTCATCGCCTATGTTACCGTTTTTACAGTGAAACTTTCAAAAACTATTTTTTTAGTGAATGCTTACACCATAAAGGCATGACCTGTTAAAATTTCAAGTTTATAGGATCAGTGATTTAGATTCTGCGTTGATTTCAGACAGTTAGAACAAATAATTTTATATGTCTAAATAGTCCAGGAACCCTCTGTACAAGGGTTCTTCATGGTCCAATAATCTTGGTAAAAATACCTCGATTACATACGTGGACGACAAGCTGTAATTATGTACAAATTTGTGCTTGTAATACAGTGGCATAATAGCACTATTAACTGCACAGAGCGCCGTAGGACATCAAGCGACACGAATGTAATTTCAACAGCTTTTTTTTAATAGCAGTAATGAGCAGTGACGCAACAGGAAATACCACTGCCCACTGTACAACTCGGTCTAACTGTGATTACTTTTTATCTCGTATCACGTCCGTGCATTGTTTTAATGATTTGGATTAATTGAGTGACTTTTTTAATTTTAGGCAGTACCTGTGACCGAACTAAACGATACATTTTGTTTTATTGAACGGCTATCCATTCTCTCTCTCTTCAATTGTTGGAGAATTAGTTTCGCATGAGGCTTTTAATTTACTAAAATATTACAAATCTTGATGATAAGGAACCATCCCTTAGGTATCTTTTTAATAATACAGGACGTGGTTAAAAAATAATCGTCGAAAGCCGGTGATATAAAAATAGTAGCTGTCGTGAAAGACTCAGTCCACACAAACATGTACATTCAATATCACACCGTGCAAAGTGTAAATGAGTGCATTCGGACATAAACGAGTCGACCGAATAATCTAGATCTACGCAATACTGCAATCCTTGCACTTTTGAGTCACGTAACGGAGTGCATTTGCCGACAAGGTTGAAACAATTTTGCCTTATAGTTCATTGAAAATATTTCGCTAATAAGTACACCTGGTACAGTATGTGTTTGCAGCTGTTGATCCATCTCGTTTCGAAAACACAAAAATAGGTAGGCGATGCGTACATAATTATAGGGATTTAAGTATTTGTTCGATTTGAATACAAAGAACAAATAATGTATCGTAAATATTATATTATTTTAAAAGGTTCGTTACGTTTGTAGTGCTGTTAATTTTGTATGTTAGCATAAAAAAAACGGAATAAAGAAGATGTCTTGGAAATGACCGATAACCGGAGGGGAAGATGCAGACAAACATAATGGAACATATACCTAGGGAAAGTTCGAATTGAACCCTATCAGGAGGTGACAGGATTTGAAGAGGAAATAATAGAGTGATGATTACTCCACAGACACAGCAGCACTCTTAAGTTTAGAGAGAGAGATAGACAAATGTACCTCTATGTAAACGAATTTCGATGCAGAAATCTATTCAAGACTGATTTTTATGATGTTGTGAACGAGTATACGAATGAAAGTCACTTCTTTATGTCAATCGAGGTCAGCCAACGCACGTTGCAGTCTCGTGGTAACAAACTATCATGGAGGTAAAAGGCTTCATAAAATATGTATGCATAACGTATATAAACGTCTGATAAATTTAAAAGTACATTTTTAACATCTTTCTTGTACAGAATAAATATTATTTTCTTTGTTTATATCTATGGCTACATTTTAACATCATAAATATGATATATAATAAATCTATTAGCCCATTGCAGTCCACTGCTGGACATAGGTCTCTCTCAATGTGCGCCATTTCGTCCAGTCCTCCACCTTCTGAATCCAGTCCATCCCAGTCACTCTTTTCAGGTCGTCAGTCCATGATGTATAAATTAACGAGCATTTAATAATGAAGTTATTAAAATGATTCAAGCGCATTCTGTGCGTATAAGTAGAATTTATTTATTTGTGGGTAAGATTTTTGTGTACCTTGATCCATATTGCATCATACAATTTATACACTATGATTATAAAACTACATTTAATTTAAATATTAATTTTGCACTTATTACACGTTTTCATATAAATTGCAACGTACTGCGGCATGCAGTTAGTATCATTGCGAGGTGGGAGGTCAAAACAGACTTGAGCTATTTTGTTGTATAAAAGACTTTATCTATCATTCTCCCATCTCAACATATCCCACGTTCAACTTTCCTATAGTACACCACTAGCATGGCTGATGTGTCACATGTTGCCGTTCTTCCATATCCCAGATTCTTCAAATCGAGAAGTGAAAATGAAGTACCTCTCGATCTAACAACCTGAAGACTATTTTAGGATTGTTCGTCTCTATAATGTTGGTCAACATTCTTTAGATTCATTTATAGCTTACTATCAAGCGGGAGGCGTCCTTCTATCACGAGCAATAAATATTTGTCTTTTAACTCCAAGTTGCTTTTTTTTGGAAATACCACTGCCAGTCTTATTTTGGATGAAAATTAAGCCTAATAGATAGTATTCTTCCCTGGAATGAACCTATTTGGCTTGTAGCCAAATATAAAGTGACATAAATCGTAGTCAATTACAAACGAGCAAACTAATAGTGAATACTAAGTAGAAAAGGATGTGCCCATTTAAGATTTAACTGGATGCGAAGAGCCCAGTCGTGTCAGAGGTCGCAGGTTGACTTCATCGCGGTCAATTGGACGTGCATTGACGGACTTATTATTAAACACTGTCTTTCGTTGCTTGTAAGACATTTTTTATATTTTATTATTGATGTTACTTGCAAAATAAGTGACATGGTTATTTCTATGTCATTCAATAAATTTTGCTAGCTAGGTAGGTATATTTAGAAGTTTTATTTGGTATTATTTACATTTCAATAAAAAAACAATTACACATTACCACTTGTCACTTTCATATTAATTCAACAATATGATGTCAATATTAATCGTAAAACCCGCTCATGATCGTTCCCGGCGCAAAGGTGCCCATCAGACTTGCTGCGTTGAGACGCTGGATTATCGCAATCCAGCAATCGCGGCCAGTTTCTGCACCAAGAATATGATCCGTAGCGAGTCACCAGTAGCCTCTATGACCCTCTGCCAAACACCCTTACAAGGCTTTAATTTAGAAGTTAGGTACATATTTACGGTTTTTTATCGCATTACAAAGATGCATTTCAACAGGGACGTGGTTAAAAGTGTTTCCATTGCCGTAAATACGAAAGAGAATGTAGTAGCATCACGTTTAGCAAGTGCCTTGAAAACATCACGCCAAAATGTAGTGACAATGACAAACAACAAACACTTGTATATGACGTCACCGCTACGATTCATTCCGTATACAAATAAGCTGTTATTGTTAGTTTTTATTTACTGAAATCTGTAGTTAAAATCTATGTTAGTTTTAAAATATCAATGTAAACCAAATCGGTTAGTTTGTTATTAAGTCATTTATATGTCCCTTGACCAATTTGATGGTTATTTCTTCTAATTCAAGGCTTGCCTTTGTCCTAATATTTGGGGTCAATGCAATATGGCGTTCTTTTAATCTCTACCTCGTAAGTATTGTCACCGTTATGTTGCAAAACGAATTTTAGCCGTAATTTTACGATTGACCGGATGTTTGATATTAACACTTCTTGGAAACGTTGTTGAAAAGTTTGTAAACATTTTGTGTTCAACTGTCGGGTACCTTGAAGTATTGATTATTGTGTGTCAGACGATCTCCCACAGTCTTCATATCTAGGTCCGCATTCTAGAATGGTAGGTCCCTACTCAGTTTTGAACTAAGACTTACTTAGAGATGCTAATGTTTTGAATCTCGATATAAGCAATGATAGATTGTAATATTGTGTAGACAATCTATCAAGTCTGTCAATACAATCTGTCCTCAGACAAATTGAGACACAGGACTGAGTTTCGTTACAGAATACAGGCCCTAGAAGTCGAGATGAGAATAGCACATTCTTCATACTTTCCTCGCTAACAGAACTAAACGTACAGGTATAAACTTGCAATATATCCGTGCTTGCAATATAGCAATATATTTCGTAGTGATTTCGATACACTCAACAAACATGTTATGCTAATAAACATAGTACGCTCTTTAGAATTGGATCATTTCTAGTTTTGCGCCACAGACAGCATATTATTAAGATAATGGACTTGTATTCGCTAGACATTTTGTTTCTAAAAATATATTTAACTTTACTATACAATATATAGAGAATGGATTATAAAAATCGATACACGAAGCCAGGGAGAGTAGCTAGTTCAATAAATAGGGTCCAGTTAAAGTACAATTATAACTAAAACTGTTATCCTGTAATGAAATATCCTCTATATATCCTTTCAGGAAAACAATTTATATTTAACAGGTTATATTTGACTCGAAGGACCAATAAATGTAACGACGTTGTGGTCACACTTATTTGTGACTAGCTGACCCACCCCAGCTTCGCCCGGGGTATATTTTGAAGCTTCATATCCCTTTGAGCCCGTATGTTTTAGTCTTCAAAATATGTATGAAAAATTGCCGGATTTGTTAACATTTATTATCAAAGCTTCGCTCCCTTAAGTAGTAGCGTGATGATATATAGCCTAAAACCTTCCTCGATAAATGGACTACCCAACACTGAAAGAATCATTCAAATCGGACCAGTAGTTCCAGAGATTAGCGCGTTCAAACAAACAAACAAACTCTGCAGCTTTATAATATTAGTATAGATAAGCTGATATAAGGATGATAATTAGCACGGGGACGACGGGACGGTGTAAATAATGTACAGCGACCGCACGGTATGAATGCGTTTATTGCACTAATTATGTAATCGAACATACATAGTTCATATCATCGTTTTAGTATATTTTGCATGCGTACGGTGAACCGTACAGTTGAATATAGGTACATTAAGTAAGTAAACCACAAGACCATTTTAATTCTGTTACCATGTTCTTTTATTGAATGAAATTTTAAAGCATTTAGTAAGCCAACTATTGGAATCGTTTAAGATAAAAAAAAATCGATCCAGTGGGGATTGGACATATGGCAAACCAATAGGGTAGTGTTTCGAGTCATCGAATTCTTACAAATACTACACTGTCTTTGTATTTTATCTAAAAATACGCATAGGAATCTAAGATATTGCCTAACTAAACTGAAACTGACTTTTCTTTTTAATTCCCAAAATAAGCCAAAATATAAACAATCGTAATAAAGCTAAATTAACAACTTTTTAGATGACTTATTCAATTTCAATTCAATATTATTATGTACTGTATACGTGTAAAAGCAACGAAGACTGAGATAAATGCGATATACTCTTGCACTCCACACATTTTCACTACAAGCCAGCGTGCTGTGACGTCACTACGTGCCACGATTTTGTATGGAGCGTTTTCGGGCAGCTCAAGAAATTGAATTTTTTTTTATTATACAACTTAGGTGGCAGACAAGCACACGGCCCACCTGATGGAAAGTGGTTACCATCACCTATGAACGTGTGTAACACCAGTGGAGTCACATCCGTGTTGCCGACCCTGTAAAAACAGAGATTTTGTGCCGTCAGTGTAGAGGACAAAGCTGGACAAGCCTTTGGTCATCCCACTGACAGCACAAAAACTCTCCAGTGAGCACTGGCTCTAGAAAATTGTTTGAAAGATATTCGATCTTTCAAACTATTTGTCATAAGAAAGTTTCACTTTTACAGTTCATCATTTTATTGTAAAATGTACAGTTTACGATAACAAAATAAAATAGGACACAATCTTATTCTTATTCTTTGAAATGATGATATTGATGATATTGCCTGTAGGTATATTTAAATTAGGCAATTCAACATGTAGGAAGGAAAATGAATTCGTTACAGGTTAATAATTTTATACCTGGGTTCTCTGGACCAGTTTGATAAACAGTGGTCCTGTTTGTTGTAAATTTTTGTAGGTAGGTACTACAGTTGGGTGGGTACAACTCCGAGGTGAAAACTTCTGGTGCAACTGGGTTTAGGATGAAGAAGACTACAGTTTGGGTTTTCATTTATTGTTATTATTATTTTTGTATTGCGTAACATTGAGCTACATTTTCGTTAATTTTGGCCAATTTGGATCATAATGTCGGTAATAGTGTAAACATCAACTTTGCTTTTCTAAGGTGGCCCAGGTTATTATTAAGAATGTTATGTTACTTAAAAGTTTGTACTGTAATTACTAAACTAATTACCAGATAATTACTATTAGTTATGGATAATTAGCCTTGGTTATCCAAATAGAAAATAGAGGCCTATTGACAACTTAAAGAGATTAACCCTGAACAGGATTATATATAGATATTAAAGCGACTCCAAGTTCTACGAGGTGATGCTTTGGTACTTGAAGATTGAAAATAACATCACTGACGACCCTTATTTCTTCAGCACTATGAGAGACGAGCCTATTGCCCTCTATCAGGCATTACCTAACAGAACATAGTATGGGTAATGGACTGCTGAGACGAGGTCTCGGGTTCGATCCCAGATTTTACCATGGCACACACCAATGAATTTTCGATTCTTTTCGAAGTTATGTGTGTATTTATCGCAAGTTTTTAAGTGCCCGGTTGATGGTAATAGGCTCGCCACCTATTACATTAGGACCTAAACATAAACTGGCGAAATGTGGGTGCTAGCACCTCTGCCTACCCCTTCGGGGAATATAGGCGTGTGTTTATGTGTTTATGTTATAAAAAAATAAGTTTTAAACTAAAACCCGAATACTGAAAACTCACGCTCTAAAAAATGTATAAAATAAGAAAATATCATGCATAGCCGTGGTCGCAAGCCACTTAGTCTTACAAAACAATACATTTTAGGGAAAAGTACCTACATACATACATAGCCTATCAAAATCATAACCCTCCTTTTGCTTCGCCGTAGTAAAAACCTAATAACACATTTTTCGATCCGAATGTCACTCGCAATAAAATCACACAAACATACCGTTAGTAGATAAAAACAAATTTGCATAATTGCAATTATTTGTCTAATATGTACTATTCAACAGTTTTTTTATTCTGGCAACAATAATACATCCTTTCAATTAAGCTACCAGCCAGCGTAAGACGGTAAGAACCTTATTAACACAATTGGCCGGACATCAACTGTGTTTCGAATTTTAAACACTTAGAAACGTTCGAGTCTTAAAATAAATCTATTTCTCTTTCACGTTAGGTTACACAGATAAAATCGTTTCATTTGTTATGTTCCTGGCGCACTTATTTCACCGTTCCGACTTTTTATGAACGTTGGTTGGTTTCAAGTACTCTTGTTGACCCGGGCGGTTGAAACATTTTTAATTTAGGTTAAGTGCCGCGTGGTTTCCGCCAGAGTAGAATTAGGGCCACCCCATCTCTTCCCATGCGGTATCGTACAAGGCAACTAAGTGATAGGGCTGTTTAACAGCAGACAGATATATACAGCCCCGACTCAGCCTCAGAAGTATGGTTCGAGTCAACAATAGTGCCCGGAATACGGCAATAGGCTCACCCCCTATTACGTGGGACCGAATACAATTACTGGTGAAATGTGGGTGTTAATTCACCTCTGCCTAACCTTTCAGGGATAAAGGCGTGATTATATGTATGTATATACGTACGTCTAGATACCACCAGAGCTGTTCGTTCACACCCGTGGCTCATACTCATAAAGATGCGAGTGTAAGCGATCACAGTTCTGCTTTTTGCAGAATGAATTTCAGCTTAAATGTTCGGTTGTCTTTAGACAGTTATTTTATACAATAACTGTCTTTAGACAGTTATTTTTTACAATAATTCTGATTGCTGTATTTCGTAATGTTTGTGATGGTGCTGGCCTCTTCTCCTATACAGAAAGCAAGTGTTCATCATGGGAACCGTCTATTTGTGTGGTAGGTAAGCAGTAAGTACAAACCAACGCTAATCTGGTTAATAAAGTTTAGTGTATGCTCAGAGCAACGACCGGTATTATAGACTACAGTGAGTTACTCAAATGTCAGTCAAATCGGCTTAATTCTGACGTCATTGTTGCCATAAAAGTTAAGTCCCATCGCAGATAATGATGATGATATTTGTTATATCAATTCTAAAACTATGAGTGGCATAACCTGAATATTGTTTTAATATATATTCAGGTTATAAACTTGAGTGGCAGACAAGCACACGGCCCATCTGATGGAAAGTGGTTACCGTGACCTATGAACGTGTGTAACACCAGTGGAGTCACATCCGTGCTGCCGACCCTGTAATAACAGATTTTATGTGCCCTCAGTGTAGAACACAAAATCAGGACAAGCCTTTGGTCTTCCCACTGACAGCACAATAACTCTCCAGTGAGCTCTGGCTACGCTACTCACCGCCGGGAACACAACACGAGGGTATTATAGCCGTGGTATTCTATAGGGTCGAGGTACTTCCCCAGTCGGACTGCTCAATTCGGACGGGAATATCGTCGTGTCCAACCTCCTCGGGAAATTATATCACAAAAGGTATAATATATATAATCTTAGTTGTGTGTATCTACTGTGTGTGTTCTTCTGAACATGGGCTCTTTCCTAACATCTCCGTTATTTTTTAAATAAAATGATAATATCTATATATTTCAGTGATATTTTGGTGTTTAACAGCATTCCTAGGCCACCCATTATCGGAAAAATAGTGAGCCTGTTTCCTAACTATGAAAAAAGCAACTGATGTATATTAACTCTATAGTTATATATTAATGATATTTGAGCAGGAAAAAATGTCGTAGACATAATACTATCGGATAACACGTGTCGGAAGTATTTATTACACGGTGTAACCTTCACAGGCTTGGTAGTTGGTACACTACGGGGGTTCAACGTTCAATAATATAGAGGCATCGATATCGATCGAATAAATAATCTGACTTATCGAGTTAGAAAGGGTGTGGTCAAATGTACGTATGGCACCAGCCCGCGGTTCCACCCACGTGGAGTTTTGAACCCGTTCCTACAACCTATGGAAACCCTTTCACGAGATAAAAAAGCTTGAGTTATTTCAGACTTATAATCTAGCCTCAATCAATCAAGAGGGGCCTCAGAAGGTTTCTTCATGGTCGGCAGCGCGAGTGTGGCACCTCTGGTGTTGCATACGTCCATAGGCCACGGTAACCGCTTCCCATCAGGTGGGCCGTGTGCTTGTCTGCCAACTAAGTGATATAAAAAAAAAAAATAGCCCTGTACAAAATTTTTGAAAGATCCGTTCAGCCGTTGGTGTGAGCTTGATTGAGTAAGAAAAATCCAAACATCTTCATAAAATTTGACATTTATGATATTAGTAGACTTTTTCAACTAAGTCGGGACTCAGTATGGGTCCATCTGATCTCCATAAGTTCTGCTGTTAAACCTGTTCAAACTTTAGAGCCCCAACTACTCGTAACAAATGCGCGCTTAGCACGCCTCCTCGTTTCCGGAACTAGTTGGGGACTCTGTGGTCTCCACACCCGAGGATGGCCAGATCGAGAGAGATGGCCCTATGTCGGCAGGGGTGCGAGGGATATGACTGTCTTACTTGTTTACCACTTTGGTGGCAGACAAAAACACGGCCCACCTGATGGGAAGTGGTGACCTATGGACATATGCAACACCAGGGGTGTCACACTCGCGCTGCCAGCCATTAAGAAACCTGATGTCGTACATGAAGATATTGTAGGTGCTTGGGAAAACCGCAGCAGGGAGGTCATTCCACAGCTTGAGTGTGCGTGGGATGAAGTTCGAGTCTTACATAACTTCTCCCCCACCAGCTCCCGCGGCGGAAGGGGGAAGATATCCGTGGGGATTTTTGCAAGTAATACCCGTAACAAATGCAACAATGATGTTCGTAGGTCAACCGGGACTAAACATGCTCCTCACCTATTCTCGGACTGATCCTGAGCAGAAGTACCTAATTACGCATGTCAGAATTCGATAGGTACATTGGAGCTCAGCCAAAAGGTTCATAGTTCAAATGGATAACCTGCCAGGTTTGGCGTCAAGTTGAGCTGCTCAGTACTTGGCTCAGTTATAGGAAATGTTTATGGTAAGCGTGCAGGTCAGTATTGTTTTAACCTTGCAATGTGTCAACAGTGTTACACTTAGTCACGAGCATTAACAAAGACAAACGATATACATATGTATATACAATACAATTTACAATTACTACATGCAATAATAATATGTTATGTGTCATCGAAACTATATTTACTTTCAACTGAATAAAGGGAAATCCCAAAAACCGTGTGCGCATCATATTTCATGACTTGTCAGTTCAGGTGAAACTAAGATGAATTATCCTAAAAACCATTAAGTATAAAAAAAACTTATCCTTTTTTTGGTGACGTCATATAACAAGAGCTAACTGCAGATATCAGATGGTAGTGTAAACAATCTATTTTATTTTTAAATATGTATTAGGGTTCCGTCCAAACACAAAACCCAGATCTAAGTCCACGCGGACCAAGTCGCTCTTAGAGCCAGTTATAATACCTACACGAGTTATTATAACTACAATACGCTTAATAGATTCAGGATAAAATTAACTACCATCGATAGAACCTGTTTAATATCTTGTTTTTTATACAACTTAGGTGGCAGACAAGCACATGGCCCACCTGATGGAAAATTGTTACCCTGACCTATGAACGATTGCAACACAAGGGGAGCCACACCCGCGCTGCCAACGTAAGAACAGAGAGTTTCTGTGCCGTCAGTGCATAAGACACAATCAGGACAAGCCTTTGGTCTTCCCACTGACAGCACAAAACTCTCCAGTAAGCTCTGGCTACCCTATTCACCGCCGGGAACACAACGCGGGGTTATTATAGCCGTGGTATTTTGTAGGGTGGAGGTACTTCCCCAGTTGGACTGCTCAATTGGGACGGGAATACCGTCGTGTCCTACAAAATCGCTTATTTGAATTGAATCACTAATTATAACTTGATAGTTAATTACTTGACCAATCAGCATTGATTAATAGAACCGGTTTTATAGTAATAAACAGTTACTTAATCTCAACATGACTGTATTGTATCTTCGCATTACTGACTACGCGAAGAAGCCATTAAATATTTCTATGAATGTATCAATTTTTCGATCTGCCTTCTACAGGATTTAGAGGGTTACACGACAGTCGTTACTATCTTCTACTTCATACTTCCAGTCTTCCATTGGCAGCTTCTGTGGAGTGGTGGTAGTGGTGTTCTATCCCCGCTCAGTGTAAATATATGTATTCATGAATATAGGTATTTGCATTGGTCTGGTCGTGCTTCGCAGAGTACGTTAAGCCTTTCGTCCCAGTTGCTATACGAACATCTATAGCAGTGGGTACTTGGAACCCTAAAAAGTCCAACATCAACATCTAATCTAACTGCAATGCTTTGATATCGGCATTGGGTTGTGGATAGATGGCAATAGTTTTAGGAAAAATATCTAAATTCAGGCAAAACCGCAGTTTAAACAGGAAAAAGCGGACCCGTGACTGCGAGGTGACAGCTTTGGATGCGACTAGGATTAACGCTAGGACGAACAAGAACTCTTAACTATATGGTAAAATGTTGGGGACTCTGTGGGGAACACCCGAGGAGAGGGCCAGATCGAGAGAGATGGCCCTGGGTCGGCCGGGGTGAGAAGAATATGCCTGTTAACCTCACCTTCGGCAACCATAGACGATCCACAAGCGTCGTGTGTTTTGGTCGGTTCGAGTCCGACATAACCTCTCCCATTGGCTCCAGTGGGGGTTATCCGTGGTGATTTTACGCAAGTTAAAAAAAAATCTATATGGTAAAATAATTAAAATGGTGGCTTTTCATGATGTTGAGTCTAAACTACCTAGATAGTGAGATAAATTAAAGAAAATATCAAAATTAGAATTAATATGTTCGAATGACCAAATAATTAATTTTTATATTACTATTACTATTACTATTAGCGTGGCTCCCGGCAAAGTAGAATTAGGGCTACCCCATCACTTCCCATGCGGTGTATAACATCAGACTGATATACATATACAGCCCAGACTCAGCCTCATATGCAGGGCTCGAGTCAACAATCGTGCCCGGAAGGCTGCAATAGGCTCACCCCCTATTACGTGGGACAGAATTCAATTATTGGTGAAATGTGGGTGTTAATTTACCTCTGTCTAACTCTCCGGGGATGAAGGCGTGATTATATGTATGTATATTACTTCAAATGCCTACAGCCAGTTTCCACAAGTTAATACTGAGCAACATGGTATTTTCCTACAGGATTATCAGTTATCACAGTACCAATAGATAGATACAAGGGCCATACAATAGCTGTGATGAAGTAAAATAAGTTAGTGATAGGAGCTGTAACTACAAAGAGTTGTTTGTACCAATAAGTAATTTATTTACATGAAGAAAGCTTTCTATATCAGGTACAGATTTATCAATTTATTTAATAATTTCATAAGATATTCATTGTTGTTGTAATTATATGACCATATTGTCTAGTAATTTCGCTCCTGCGTCAACGGCTGAGGACGCCGAGCAAATGATGGCCATCGTGATTCAGTGAGGCAACGCCGCCAGTGTCATGGGCACCATTGCGTCGGGATTATACGGGGCGGGTTATTTGACTTGACATATTGTGACAAAGTCTGTGTTGCAAATAATAATGTGCCATTTGTATTGTTTATACGTTGAAAAAATAACAGAAAATAATAATAATAAGTTACCTAATAGGATGTGTGTGTTGGTAGTAATCAATCAATTGACTCACCGTAATTATCATGCAGTGGTTCTCCTTCACAGCACCGCAACAGCCGAAGAATGCAACGATGAACACAATCACTCCAACAATGATCAGAACGATTGGAGCAGATGTGTAGAAGTTTGAGTCCGTTAAGTCAGTGTATGGCAACGCATTGATCTCTGCCTTGATGCCAGCAATAAAGATGATCAATCCAGTGATCTAAAATGATAGATACATGTTAGAATTATAATCGCCTGAGCAGATGCACCCAAAGCGCGTACTTGAAATTTTAAACTGTTATGTTTTTCTAATAGGACTATAACTAGCATAAGATAAGTTATTTTATATTTATGTTTGAGTGCATACAAAGACTATTTTAGTTTAATTGTAAAGGTATAGCTATTCTGTTAATTAAATAAAATACATTTATAGTACAGTACTATAGAAGAGATTGTAACAATGGCAAAATATGCAGACAATATCACTGCGAGAGGAAAACCCAAATTAAACCCTGTACCAACCCATCTGACCAGCGTGGAAATAGCAGGCCAAGGCCTCCCAATATTGGGAGGCTTATGTTTAGCAGTCAACTGCTTATAGGCTTGATTGATTGAACAATATGTTAAAAATAAATGCTTGGGACGGAATTCATTTCAGTTAAACATTCACATGAATCTCAAAAATATTGTTATCATACTGCTAAATTCAATGGGTGCAGTGAATTGTACAAAATGGTTTAATGGGTCTCTGTGCACAGTCAGCATATCATTGATCTTGACTGGAGATGGAGAATACACTACCATACCATATGGCTACCAGAGTAGTCAAAACATATAAGCAATCAGCTAATATGTTTTGACTACTCTGGTAGCTTACAACTATTTGAGCTAATATAAAATTAGAGTTTAGGTATTACAATCATTTTGAATACCTTGCTAGTAAATATTAATCTGATGCTGACTGTACATATTTAGGACATACAGTTGTCAAAACAAAACAACAAAATCATTATAAACATAAAAAGAAAAATCTTCAGCCTTATTTTGAATTATTAGCCTTATTGACAGTGAACAGATAAGTGTTATAGTTCTTTTTATATGATAAAAATAGGAATAATTAGTTATGTATTTAAAAGTAAATAAATTATATTGTGCAATCGATTCCATTCTATAGGCAGTTGTGGGACAAGCAATGAGTCACTACATAACGGTAAGGTGCAGGTACCCCCGTACGCATTCGTAATTTTCGCGCACTTAGTAATAATGAACAACGCATTTTAACTAGTTATCTCTATAAAAAATGTCTGCAGAATACAAAATATAATTGTGTAAAACACCTTTGTTAAGGCAAACATGTTTTACACAAAATAATAGAATATCTACAAAAACATCATAAAAAAACTTACCGCAAACAAAAGATTGAAGAAAAATAAGAGATATTTCACGCATGACATTCCGCCTCCGATAGCCATGTTTAAATCTTGTATTTATATATAATTAACGTTTTAAATCTGTAACAAAAGACACTGAATTTTATTGAAATCCTTTCTCTACGCAGTTTGCTTTTCGTGACCAAGGTAAACATCGATCACAGATCAAATCAGTCATTGACATTGAAGCTGATGGTAAAAGTAATGATTTTTATATTTTCACATTAATTGAATGTAAGTTATTCGTTTTTTCAACTGAATTATTGCTAGCTATTAAACAAAGCTTACCGCCAATATTTATCTTGAGCGATAAAACAAAACAAGCGAGCGACGTTCAATAATAGTCAAAGTTAGCGAGTGACTGTGCTCTGTGTTGCTATTATCATGAATCCTTAAAAAAATTTTATCATTGCCAAGTATTAAAATTAGGGAATATAGTAGTTTTCGTATTGTGGAACGCAATATTTTTTTCGGTCGTAATAAAACTTGAGCCCACTGTACTATACGTGTAATAATTTTGTAGCATGTTGTGTACGGCAAAAGTTACATCTATAACGATCTTTTTATTAAATTAAAAAAGTAAGAAGTAAGATTAAATACATAAAACACTGAACTGTTACTAGAATTCTAGCAGAGTACTTAAAGACTTTTTAAACGAACCCAAAACCAGTTTCTTATTTGTAATAATAAACATACTGTTCACTTATAAAGTTTTAATGGTTTATCATATTCTATTTTAAATGACATTTATAAAAATATATTTTTTAAGACTTACATACAACAACATGAAACATTATTTATAATTTGCCTGGGTTTATTAAACTCTGGAAATATTACTGACACAATGATTAATATGACAGTAACATTTGAGCTGAGCGCATACCACATACCATTTTACGAATATTAATTTAAAGAGGGCGTCACCAAGGTAAAAATGTAATAAAACATAATGTATTCATTTACTACACTCCGTGATAGCAACTTTTGACAGCCTCTGTGGCGTGGCGGTAGTGAATTCAACTGACACGCAAATGACGCGGCTTCGATTCCTGTTTAGTACAAATATTTGTCTATTTGCATTAGTCTGGGTGTTTCCATACCTCGGAAAGCACGTTAAGCTTCTCAGCGCATATTTGTAGCGGGACCAGTTTTCGCAACTGTGGAAGACGGGGATACTGGGCCACAGCCGAAAGCAGTGGCACCCGGCGGACTCGCCCTCCGCTTACCGATCTATAGTGTTACTCAATGAGGTGTGCAAACTCTTTGTAAGAGTTATAGTGAAACACCTCATCGAGCACCTCTCCACCGTAGACGCCATTGTGCGCGTGAGGATTCTGGTGAAGGATGCGGTTGCCCGGGCCGAGATAATGTTAACAGTGTACCTTTCTACCTTCGATGTATATTCAGGGAGTATCTGACGGAGAGACTCATCATCTACCCGACAGTGACCAGCTTTGGACGTCGTGAAATGTCATGCGGTATTCTGCAGGGATTGTCTTGGGGTCACTTTATTAGAACACCGGATACGATTGGGTACTTCACAATGAGCTCATAGACAGTGCCACCTTTACGTGTTATGTGGATGACATGCTCGTGAGGGCGTGTGGTGATACCATCACGAAGCAACCCTGAAGGCCATAACTGATTGTTCAAGTGGTGGAACGGATCTGGCGAAGATATAATGAGGTGGCTCTGCATAAAACTGAGACTCGGTTCTTCCATGGGCCTCGGAGCGTGGTACCTGAGGAATCCAGCCGCATATTGGAAAACATTTCTATCAGCATCAAGCTCCAAATGAAATTTTTGATGCTCGTACCTAGAAAGGTGCACGTCCGTGTACCTATGTCACTGTGATGCAAGCGAGGACTCAGGGCTGTACTAGGGTGCCCGGTGCTTAGCACTTGACCACCAAAAATCCATCTCCGTACGAAAACAAGTGAGTGGGAGCGGTAATTTATCAGTTATGACCCGCTTCAAAAAATATGAAAATTCCATTGTGTGCCATTTAGTCCGCCGCCACCTTCCGCATCCTTGCGGTGGCCTAATTGATTGATTGATATATAGCAACATTGATTTTGATTACTCCACTCTTAAACTTTATAGAGTTCCTGGTTCCTGTTGGGGGGTTCAGGATTTCAAGTACCGGTCTCCTGATTTCAGTGATTATCCCAGTTGCATCCTACTTTGCACTTTGGTGCCTAGGTTCCGCTCTACCACACCTATTCCTTCTAATGCAGTAAATGTTGGCTTTTACGGGAGCAGTGTTATTAAATCTGAAAATTATAGTTCAGACAGCAGCCATCTGATCCCCAAATGCCGAGTTCATAATTGGCCACGTATCTTGGGTCATTTATTGACGGAGGTGAGAATGGGAGATTGGCTTTTTTTTATATCACATAGGTGGCAGACAAGCACACGGCCCACCTGATGGAAAGTGGTTACCATGGCCTATGGACGTTTGGAACACCAGAGGAGTCACAGTCGCGCTACCAACCCTGTAAGTACAGAGTTTCTGTTCCGTCAGTGTAGAAGACAAAGCAGGACAAGCCTTTAGTCTTCCCACTGACAGCACAAATTCTCCAGTGAGCTCTGGCTACCCTACTTATTTTCCCTCGCACCCTGCAAAAAAATAAACGGGTATATGAATAGTGCATACACCTTCCCGTCCAGTTTCTGCATATAAAAAAGTTAGCACAGTCACAGAATAGATAATAGTAACACAGATACATAATTAAATCCCCTTAAAAAAGTTATTCATCTGTTATCCCACAATTTATTTTAAACTGAATGTTTTGGGCTATCATTTTGTTTTCCCGAGATAAGATGAAAGTGTCGAGATAAACAAGATATTGGCTTGCTCATGATTGATAAATCGCCACCATCTCGATTCAGTCTATGTATCATTTTTGGCGGGTATCTACTTATATAGATTATACGATTTTTGGGAAAAAATGATGGCAATGAATTTTAAGTGCAGGATTCCTAATTTGTTTAAATCAGTGAGGTATATGCTGTTTGTAGTTAATGGAGTGTTACTGGTGAGTTTTTTTTTATACCACTTAGGTGGCAGACAAGCACACTCCAAAAATTTAAATTGCCCTAATCTTTGGTCTAAATATTGATGTATGTAACATTCAATTAGCCTATGGCAGTCCACTGCTGGATATAGGCTTCTCCCAAAGGTCGGAGGCATTGGCCTACTGTTTCAGCTTTGTGATCCTCATCCCGACTCAGCTCCTTATCAGTGATTTACATAAAGCGTAATAAAAATAACATAGTTAGGTACTTTCTACGCCATAGTTCTACGTATAGATTTATCATTTTATCCTTAAGTCCGTTAGTTGAATATATACTGATTTCAGTGTTGTTTTGATAAGATTTTATTTAATGAGACTTTATTAATTTCCTCATTAATTTATCGACTGGGAATGGAAACCTTTAAAGGCTCTTCTCAGTACCCTAAGACATGTCTCCCCTGTAAAATAGAACGCCTGAAAGATTTGATTAGCAAGATGGATGATGTTGGTTTTTATCCGTGTACTGAGAAAGAATGCAAGTATCACCACCCTATCTCATCCGAAGGGTGTCGTAATAGGGGACCAACTGAAAAATACATAGACGATATCACTTCGAGATAAGGAAACAATAAAACCCTGTACCAATCCGTCTGGCCAGCGTGGAAATAATATGCCAAAGCTTCCCAAGAGGTCTAGTCCAACAGTGGACTGCAATGGGCTATAAAGTTGTTGTTTAATGATGATTTTACAGTGTTTCTGTAATTTTGCGGTATTCCGTTGAGCGAAGTGTAGGTAGACGAATGTTGTGAAGAAAGTGGTCTAAAGCAAATTACAAAGTCTTGGAATATTTCCCCACACACCGAAAGAGGGCCGTCTCATAAGAGACGGTCCTGAGTTGGCCAGGATGCGAGAAATATGTCTCAGATAATCTCACGTCCGGTAACCTCTGGCCCAGACAGTCGGCGTGCGTTTTAGTCGGTTCAAGTCCGACATAACCTCCCCCACTGTCCGGTGGTGGGGGTATCTGTGGGGATTTTGTGCACATTAAAAAAAGTCTTGGTTCATTTACCAGTAAGTTGTAGGTATAGTCTTTGTTTAACTAATTAAATGGCGCTGATCATAGGCTGAGGCTAGTCTGTTGCTTGAACGGCTGATAGATAAAGTTAGTTGGCTCCGACATTCATACATCACTGAAGTCATTCATTCCAATACGGTCATTTATTTATGTATAGGTGTCTAAAATTAAAAGAATCAATTAAGTAGGTACCTGTTCATGATTCTATTTCTCCTTCTTATTTCGTAAGGCAATGGCATATCAAACTATGTCTGCCTTCTCAGAGGTGCTCATGAGTTTCTTCGGTGTAAATGCGTTTCGACCTCCAGCACACGTTAGAAGGTGCACCATACTCTGTGAAGTAACTCCAAATTGACACCGCCACGTATGTCCGCTCCATCTAAGAATTATATAACCTAGACAAGTTACTTCGACCGACATAAATCCGAAGTGCTTAACGACATGTACTTTGTCGAGGGCAGGTCATGTCAGCAGGCCGAGACGGTGGTGGGATTTGTGCCCCCCTTTTTTCTGGGGAAGATGGGGACGCCGTAGTCTAACACCCGAAGGGGCCTTCTGCCAGACAGATGTGCCAAAGGCTACCTCACCTCCGGTAACTGATGGCCTGAGACAGCCGTGCGGCTTAAATCGGTCTGAGTCCGACATAAACATTCCATCGGCCGGGGTGGGTAAAAAGAAAAAGGGAAGATCATGTCCAGGAAGAGTTCTATTATTCACTTGAAATAAAATAAGTTATGTATTAAGTATTATTTTTAGATTTTAGGATTGATTCTACTCATCATCGGCGTGACAGTGTTCGTCAGATACTCACAGTATGAGGAGCTGATTACGAGAAGGTTCTTCAACGTGGCTGCCTTCACAATTGCAACCGGAGTCATCACTATCTTGGGAACAGCTCTCGGGTTACACGGCGCCTTTTCACGACATTTTTATACAATTTCTGCCGTAAGTTATACAGGCTCTCCATTCTACCATGTTATACCACATACACTACAAATATTTTTTTTTTTATACAACTTAGGTGGCAGACAAGCACACGGCCCACCTCATGGAAAGTGGTTACCGTGACCTATGAACGTGTGTAACACCAGTGGAGTCACATCCGTTACCGCCGACCCTGTAAGAACAGAGATTTTAGGTATGTGCCCTCAGTGCAGAACACATAATCAGGACAAGCCTTTGGTCTTCCCACTGACAGCACAAAAATTCTCCAGTGAGCTCTGGCTACCTTACTCACCACCGGGAACACAACACGAGGTTATTATAGCCGTGGTATTCTGTAGGGTGGAGATACTTCCCCAGTCGGACTGCTCAATTCGGACGGGAATACCGTCGTGGTCTATTTCTATATTGTTAAAGTTCAAAATTAATTGAAAAGAGTTTCATTATACTATGTCATTCACTCTGCAAAAATCGATTTAAATTTGAACTTTAACAGCATTGCTTTAAAATCTAAAATTAAATGTTTTTTTTAGCAGTCTCCGTGGTTTGACAGTGGTATTGCTTTAGCATAATCGAGACCCAGATTAGATGAATATGCTGATTGATCATTTTTTATATCTGCTATGCCTACTTAGACGAGTGGCAACTATACGTCGGCCAGCGAATTGCCACTTGTCTAGGAGGGGTGGCCACTCTTATTCTTGTCTTCCCCTTTGCTTACCAGTAGGTAAGGCCTGCGTAAGCCATTTTTTTTTCAGCAATTGCTACAATTGCATACTTCTCCTATGCATAAAGCTCCTAAATAAATAAAGATTAAAAAAGAAGCTATTGCTGAGATCGGGAAGGAAATGGTTGACCACCATGTTGCAATCACAAAAAATAAAAATAAAAATTAGTTTTAGGTTTTGTTGTATATTTTATATTTAAGTACTGTATAAATTTTTATGTGCTGCAGTAAGTTGAAATAAACATTTCTTTCTCTCCCTCTTTTCTCTCTTGTCTGTGGAAAGTGTGTGTAGGTATATTATAAACTGTACACTATTGTATACTCAATATATTTACGATAAAATAAACCTAATTGAAATTTAATACATTCAAAATAATTAAAACATAAATACACAAAACAAACTCGCGATCATGTCGCGTCAAACAACCCACTCCGCATCGTTCCCCGCGCAAAGGTGCCCATGATGCTGGCCGCGTTGCCCCGCTGAATCGCAATAGCCAACCTTTGCCCCAGGAACGAGCCGGATCGGAAGTCACCGCCTTGGTCGTGGATGCTGTGATTGTATACTGTACACTAAATCCTTAAGGTGCTTAATCATTTTTTTTCTTGTAGTTCGTGATACTTCTGCTAATAATTCTGGTGTTCGACATCTCAATAACTATAGTTGGCTTTGCGCTCAGTAACGACGTGTCAGAGATCAGGGCCACAATGGTGAGCAGTATACAATCGTATTCTACAAAAATTGAGACAGCGCAGATATGGGACCGACTGCAAATGGCCGTAAGTACTTGAAAATATATTTTTTTTAAGTGCGCAAAATCCCCCCGGATACCCCCCCCCCACCGGAGCCGGTGGAAGAGGTTATGTCGTACTCGAACCGACTAAACCACACGCCGTCTGTCAGGCATATTCCTCGCACCACGGCCGACCCAGGGCCATTTCTTACGATCTGGCCCTCTTCTCGGGTGTGGGGACTACAGAGTCCCCAACTCGTCCCCGGAAACGGGGAGGCGCGCGAGACGCGGCCTGTTTCTGCCAGGGTGACAGGTGGCTCCACCTGTCACCCCCAGGCCAATAATATTGCGGTTGATATATAAAGTCCCATTAAGATCTTCGGGATGCAAACGAACTGCATCTGCCGGTGCACCGCTTTTATCTACAGTCCGTCAATTAACTACATCGTGCACGATGGTAAGCTAGATGATAAGAACCACCATTCCAGATACTGAGAAATCCATAATGGTGGTCTCGATTTTAATGGCTTTGCCAGATACTTTTTCACGCGCCGAGGCTTTGGCGCAGACTTTCCTCTCGTCGTTAGAGGGTACGGTGAGGTTGGTTTGGGCCTCGAAAATTGTGGTGGGCTCTATTAAAAGTCTATTTGGTCTGTGTGACCAGTCTAAGGAAAGTAAAGGTCTCTGCTATTGGAAATTCGCCATTGTATGTAACCCATCACTCTATCTTAGGATTCTTGTGAACCTGTGAAAAAAAATGCGGAGCCGTTTTTGAGTGCTACCGATAGAAGTGAATGTAAAAGACGTGAACTGCGTATTACTGTGGAAAAGTACGTATGTATGTACTTTTTCCACAGCAATTCATAGTTCACGTGTAAAAGTTTCTGTTTTTTTTTTATACCACTTAGGTGGCAGACAAGCGCAGGGCTGATGGAAAGTGGTTACCGTGGCCTATGTACGTGTGTAACACCAGAAAAGCCACACTCGCGCTGCCGACACTGTAAGCACAGTCTCTGTGCCGTCAGTGTAGAGGACAAAGCAGGACAAACCTTTAGTCATCCCACTGACAGAACAAATTCTCCAGTGAGTTCTGGCTACTCTACTCACCGCTGGGAACACAACATGAAATTATTATAACCGCGGTACCTCCTCATAAAATATAATATACTTATTCTATGTATGTATGTATGTATGTAGATAGAGAGAGACTCCTAGTGATATGGGTAATGGACTGCTGAGACGAGGTCTCGGGTTCGATACCAGGTATTACGAAGTCACACACCAATAACTAGTTTCGATGCTTTTCGAAGTTATGTGTGTATTTATCGCAGCTTTATAAGTTCCCGGTTAGTGGCGATAGGCTCGCCACCTATTACATTGGGACCTAAACATATACTGGTGATGTGGGTGCTAGCACCTCTGCCTACCTCTTCGTGGATTTAGGCGGGAGTTTATGTTATACTTACAAACAATCACGCCTTTATCCCCGGAGGGTTAGGCAGAGGTGAATTAACACCCACATTTCACCAATCGTTGAATTCGGTCCCACTTAACAGGTGGTGAGCCTATTGCCGTGTTTCGGGCACTATTGTCGACTCGAGCCATGCATCTGAGGCTAAGTCTGGGCTGTATATATCTGTCTGGTGTTAAACAGCCCCATCCCTTAGTCGCCTTGTACGACACCGCATGGGAAGAGATGGGGTGGTCCAAATTCTACTCTGCCGGGAACCACCTTTATGTTATGTTATATTATACGTGGGGCGCACTATAAGTTTCCGGAATGAATATGAAAAAATACTATTAAAGGTACAAAATCTATTTATTGTTTTTCAAAATAATCTCCCTTGGCGTCTATGCACTTTTTCATTCGATCAAACCAGTTTTGAAAACTTTTGTGCCACTCCTCTGTGGTGACCTCTGAAACGTGTTTTTCATACTCCTCGACAGCCTCTTCTGGTGATGAAAATCGTTGGCCGCGTAATTGGTTCTTAATTTTTGGGAACAGATAAAAGTCACAAGGTGCCAGGTCGGGACTGTATGCAGGACGACTCATGAGTTTTACATTTTTCGCCTTCAAAAAGTCGTTTGTCTGTCTGGCCGTGTGAGAACTAGCATTGTCGTGGTGCAGGATGATACGGTGTTTACGGTTATTTTTACGGAGTTCGTCAATAACTTCCGGCAAACAAATGGTCGTGTACCAGTCACTATTCACAGTACGACGATTTTCTAAAGCAACAGTAGCCACGTGTCCAGTTTTATTAAAAAAAGAAGCAATCATCCGCTTAGATGCACTTTTCACGCGCGCCACTTTTGTTGGTTTCGGCTCATCTTGAAAGACCCATACGCTCGATTGCTGCTTTGTTTTGGGATCGTAGCAATAAATCTATGTTTCGTCACCTGTTACTATGTCCCACACCAAATTTGACGCACTTTCGTTGAATCTGGTAAGCATGGCACTGCACCTAGTGACGCGGTCCGTTTTTTGATCCTCGGTCAAGTTATGTGGGATCCACCGCGAGCACAGCTTTCTCACACCCAAATGTTTGTGTAGGATTGATTGTATTTGACTCATGCCTATTTCTAAGGATGCGCGAATTTCATGGTAGGTCACATGCCTGTCTGTTTCAATCATACGGCGCACAGCATCGATGTTTTTGTTGGTCACAGCGGTGGACGACCGACCATCGCGAGATTCGTCACTGAGATTGATACGACCACGCTTGAATTCTGCAAACCAGCTATAAACAGTCGTCTTGCATGGAGTTTCATCGCCAAAAGCTGTTTCAAGCCGAGCGATGCTCTGTTGAGCCGTCAAATTACACTTAAAATCGTAGAAAATCATACTACGAAAATTTTCCCGAGTTAAATCCATGTTGATTCAGACACACAATTTTTTAAATGGCGCCACAAGGTAAAAACAAAAGACAGTCAGATGAAACAAACTGTATTCTACAGCCAAAGAGTTCTATTTTCAAATGTTGTAATAAATTTTTAAATATTGTTTATGTAAGTGGCCAGTTCCGGAAACTTTTAGTGTAACCTATGTATGTACATAGAGTAGGTTTAGAAACAGAAACTTATTTTTTCACCCAAAAAATGCTCAACATGTCTAAAGAGTTCATCATCACAACGATACGTGTTCACTTAAAAAAAATTTACTACGAAAATTCTCCAACGAGTTTCACTTCCCAAAAAACATAATTAAACATAATTATCATTCTTCCGTGAGATTGCGAAGTGTATGGTCGACGCTTCTCGTGACCAGAAGGCTGGCCTCTTTTTAGGTCAGAGAATAAGCATTGCCATACAACGTGGCAATGCTGCCAGTCTTCTGGGAACGCTACCATAAGAGGCATGCGATGCGGAGGAATTCCACGACGCATTTTAATTTTTCTTAGCTATAAGTTGTTTAATAGTTATTTTAGTTTTATTGTATTTAATTTTTATATATTATTTCTTGACATGATTGTAAAATTAATAAGATTAATAAGACTAAAATAAATTCATTCTTTTTCAGTTTGAATGTTGTGGTGTCGCTGGACGTTCTGACTGGACGCCCTCCAATAGGATCCCAGTCAGCTGCTGCTACATAGACTATGGGACTATTTCACCCTTTGAGTGTAGCTCAGTGAACGCGTACCCCACGGGCTGTGCATCAGTTTTGGGCGAATATTTGGCTGACCAGGCATATATTATTGCTATTGGTGGGCTCGTGGCAACGTGCTTACAGGTTAGTGAGAGTAGATTAGAGTATAGAATGCTTTTGTAGAAATTGTTAGGTAAGCTTTAAATAAATATTCTACATCATACTGGGTAGGCCGAGGTTGTGAGGGAAATACCTGCCAAACTCACCTCCGGCAACGAACGAAGACCAAACGACGACCTACAGACGGCGTGCGTTTTAGTCGGTTCAAGTTCGAAATAACCTCTCCCGGCTTCGGCGGGGTAGGGTATCCGTGTGGATTTTGCGCACATAAAACGAAGTCTGACCCGATAAACCAAGAAAAAGCCTACTTCTTTAATTTTTTTGAAGGAAAGAAATAAAGAAAGAAAGAAAGAAAGAAAGAAAGAAAGAAGGAAAGAAAGAAAGAAAGAAAGAAAGAAAGCAAGAAAGAAAGAAAGAAATATTTATTTAGTGCTAAGTGGTCACACATACAGGAAATTACATAATACATAACAGTACCATTAGAAGTACTGGAAGCATGTTCACACATTAATAATAAACATGCTTTCAAACTTATTTATTTTAGGTATTTATTTTTATTAATTTATTTCGGTATTTTGTAGTTAATTTGTAGGGTAGTCCCTTTTCTTCTCTGAGCCTTTCTTCAAGTCACTTGGGGTCGGCCTCTACTCTAACTCTGATGTGGCTGAATAATATACCTACATATTCCTTTATACCAACAACATTTTTGTTCCAGTTGCCGTTGATTGGGTTCAGCGCTTACGTGGCTTGGCGGTCAAGGACAGAAAAAATTGAACTTGAGTCTTAAACACTACCTAAGTCTAAGATTTATAATTATACCTATACCTAATATAAAAGAATATAACATATCAAAGTTTAAGATAGGAAAAATATTGAATCAGTTCGGCCTGGGACTCGACGGATATTTCCGTCCAAATGAGCAGTCCGACTGGGGAATTACCTCCGCCCTACAGAATACCGCGGCCATAATAACCTCGTGTTGTGTTCCCGGCGGTGAGAAAGGGAGCCAGAACTCACTGGAGAGTTTTTGTACTGTCAGTGTGAAGACCAAAGCCTTGTCCTGTTTTGTTTTCTGCACTGACGGTACAGAACTGTACTTACAGGGTTGGCAGCGCAAGTGTAACTCCCCTGGTGTTGCGCTCGTCCATAGGCCGTGGTAGCCACTTTCCATCAGGTGGACCGAGTGCTCGTCTGCCACTTGAATGGTTTATAGAAAAGGTGAGTTCGAACCGGCGATCTTTCCCTTACGGGGGAATACTCTGAGCACTGTGTCACTGAACCACGCCTGAAATCATTCAAATCTTCCTACTTTCTATATTCATTTTTTCTTTTTTTTTTTCGTGCGCAGAATCCCCAAGGATACCTCTCCACCGGTGAGAGAGGTTATGTCGGATTCGAACCGACTAAAACGCCCGCCGCCTGTGGGTCGTTTTGGTTGCCGAAGGTGAGGTTGACAGGCATATCCCTCGCACTTTCTATATTCTAGGAAAATTTGGATGGCTTCAGGCGAGGTACGGTGGCTCTGTGGTCAGAGCATTCCCCTTGTAAGGGACAGATCGTGGGTTCGAATTCCGTCTGAACTTATTCGATTTTTTTTTTATCTTAATCGATTTTAATAGTTAGCATACTAAATTTCATTCAATATCAAAGTTTGTACGGCAAGGGTTAGGCAGTTAGTAAATATCGAGATTTGTTTCATTTACATTTGATATGACATTTAAGTTGTATAAAAAAAAATGTAACCACTTTCCATCAGGGGCTCGATTCTGATAAAGCAAAACCACTAACACTGCTAAAGAATGCTTTTAATTTTAGACATTAAAGCAATGCTTCAAAAGTCCAAAATTAATGCAATATTTGCAAAGTGAATGTAAGATTGTAATGACATTTAATTTTGAGCGTATGAATATAGAAATAAAGTCCATAATTTATTGCCATTTTTTGCAGTATCTGTGGTAGAACATTGGTTTTCATAATTATACAAGATATCGGGACTTCTCGCGAATTATATCTTGGAACTTACTATTTCTACCGACGTTTGCTGCAACGCATCCGAAACGTCGGCAGAAATAGTAAGTTCCAAGATATAATTCGCGAGAAGTCCCGATACCTAGTATAATTATGAATTCACACCGTGAAAGTTTAAAAATAACATTGGTTTTGCTTTAGTAGTATCGACGACCTAGGCCCGTGTGTCTACCATCTAAGTGATAATATAATATAGGGTATAGATAACGTTTGCATGTCAATAATATCAATATAAATTGACAGGATTGCGAATGAATATAAATTGACAAGAATGCGAAAGTCGTCTGACAAAGAGCTAAAGTAACCGACATAGCTCACAGAATAAGCAAAGTGTACTGGCAATGGGCTGGCCACACATCTGTCGAAGGACCGATGGCCGTTGGAACAAGTGAGTCCTAGAGTGGAGAGAGAAAACAAACGGAAGAAGGAACGCCTCTTAGCTAGATGGACATAGGACCTGAAAAAGGTGACTGGGACAGAATGGATACGGCCGTAATGGTGTACATTGCGAAAGACCTATGTCCCAGTAGTGAACTGCAATAGACTAATTGATTGATTGAAAATATGTCAATATTTATTGACTACCTGATCCTTGCCAAAATAATTAAAGTATTGTAACTTTACTATTTATTATTAAGAAAACGAATGCTATCCATTTATGTTGTTTTATTTTTATCATTGTTTGTGGTGTAACAGTGACGGTATCAGATTTGCAATTGAAAGAAATAACAATTGAAACACCATGATGCAGATATGAAAAAATCAAAATTCTTAATTTATTTTTTTCACATCTGCCATGAAAGTTGCAGAGCTGACTATTTGGTTTTATGTTTTTAACTTAATACCTCAACGCGTTCCTGAGAAAAAGTTTCGACAGACCGACAGACGGATGGACTACGAAGTGATCCTATAAGGATGCAGTGTTGTCCTTTTTTAACGTGCAAAAAATCCCCCCCTCCCCGTCGGAGCCGATGGGAGAGAAAATGTCAGCTTCGAACCGATTAAAATGCACGGCGTCTGTGGATCGTTGTTCGTTGCCAAAGGTGAGGTTGACAGGCATATCCCTCCCCCGTTTTATACTTTTAAGTAGTTGTTTGAAGTATCTATTGGGGAAAAAAGAGCCTGGGCAAAATAGGGATTTTCCGGTTTACTCACATAATTTATGATTTTCCGGTTTACTAATAACATTTAGTTAACCTCGTTGTTTTCCTATTCGGAATCGTACTTATTGAAAGTAATATCTAATATACCTACCTATACTTACTATATTATTTTTAAAAGGAAATGGTGAGTTTGTGGAGCCACAGGGAACAGCTAGTACCTTATATTTTAAATATAACTATAACTCATACAATATAACATACATATCAAACAACATAACTATAATAGCTCACGTGTTTCCTTCTTCCTACACACCCGGGTCCTTTAAGCGGGGCGTGAAAAAGCATATGATGAGGCCGTCAAGCTGAGTGTCACCATTGTCACATGGTATGTGTAAGTAATGGTGACCCTCTTTTCTGAGACTTTGCCTTCAGCTTACCATCAGACAAGGCGAAGTCTAATTGACGTGTTCTACTTAGTCTGGCCATAAATACTGTTACAATTAAAATAAGAAAGATATTACATTTGAATTTGGAATCTGTCATTTTTATACGATTGTTCATTGTGTTTTCTAATTTTGGCGCCAATAAATTGTACAATATTTTGCTATATTAAAATGGAGTGGGGTGATAAAGAAAACCGAATCGCTGTGATTGCATTACACAAAGTTGGTATGGAGCCGAATGTAATTTTTAATCTCTCCATACGCTTGGTATTAGTCAAATATTTGTGTACCGGGCTATTAATAGGTACAATGAGACCTCCTCTGTTTGTGACAGAAAAAGATCTGGCCGTCCACGTAGTGTTCGTACGAAAAAGGTGGTCAAAGCAGTAAGGGAAAGAATTCGAAGAAATCCTGTCCGAAAGCAAAAGATTTTATCTCGGGAGATGAAGATAGCACCCAGAACCATGTCGCGCATTTTAAAAGATGACTTAGGACTTGCAGCCTATAAGGGACGCACTGGTCATTTTTTAACTGATAATTTAAAAAAAATAGGGTGGTAAAATCGAAGCAACTACTGAAGCGGTACGCAAAGGGAGGTCACAGAAAAATTTTGTTTACGGATGAGAAAATCTTTACAATTGAGCAACATTTTAACAAACAAAATGACCGTATTTATGCTCAAAGCTCTAAGGAAGCTTCCCAATTAGTCGACAAAGTGCAACGTGGGCATTATCCGACTTCAGTAATGGTTTGGTGGGGTGTTAGCTATGAAGGAGTGACTGAGCCATATTTTTGTGAAAAAGGTATTAAAACATCGGCACAAGTGTATCAAGATGCCATTCTTGAGAAGGTAGTTAAACCCCTTAACAACACCATGTTCAATAACCAAGTATGGTCCTTCCAACAAGACTCAGCGCCGGGTCATAAAGCTCGGTTCACGCAGTCTTGGTTGGAAGTGAACGTTTCGGACTTCATCAGAGCTGAAGACTGGCCGTCGTCTAGTCCCGATCTTAATCCGCTGGATTATGATTTATGGTCAGTTTTAGAGAGTATGGCTTGCTCTAAACGCCATGATAATTTGGAGTCCCTAAAACAATCCATACGATTGACAGTGAAGAATTTTCCCATGGAAAGAGTGCGTGCTTCTATTGATAACTGGCTTCAACGTTTAAAGGACTGTGTTGCAGCCAATGGAGACCACTTCGAATAAGCTTTATATATTTTAAATTGTTCTATATTTATGTATTAAACTAACACACTGTAAAAGTAATAAATATTATTTGAGTAGTAGGTATTCACGGGGACTGGACCAACTCTCCAAACCCCCACCTCCCCCTGTCATTCCCTCCCCCCGCCATGCCCTGTCTCTCGGCTTCAGGGTGGCCGTCACGGCTAAAAAAAAAAAAAAAAAAAAAGTTTGGTGTCTATTCGGGGGTTTTCGGCCATGCTGAGTCGATTGCGCTAATCCGTTTTCGCGTACGACGCACCGTTACAAAGTTACAGAAACGTAATCTGAGGTAATTGACGAACAATTGATAACGGCCGACCCTTGATAACGACCAGCCGTCGTCGCTCAATGTTATCTCGAATCTGTTGTCTTTTTTGTTAATGTCTGCGTCATAGCCAATGATGACTAAACCTATGATGTAAACGGGTATGTATATGATTTAAAAAAAAGTCCTTCGCAGTACTAATGTTCTTTATTATTTTCAAAACAATATTTGAATAACTTACTTAATATGATATCGTTATACAGCGTATTGTTAGTGAACAGGTGCTGGAAATCGGCTAATGACATACCATAATGTTTATAGTATAAATACATTAAACAATATTCGCCACATACTGGAGTGTAATCGTTTTGGATTCGATTAGTGTTGTAATTCCATACTCTGCAATTTCGATATAAAAACGTACGATGGAAACCTGTGGGTGCTCTACCATAGGAATCAAAGTACTGACCAACTCCATTCGCGTCTATGTGTATAGCAACCCAGTGAGAACCAGGCTTATTGTCGCTATCTAAGTTGCTTATGATATATGTAGGCATATCTACATGAATCGGCAAGCGATTTGCGGCATAAACATTACATTCACTTTTTGAATCCACTTGTCTCAAGTATCTCCGTATTTCTAATGTATTCATGATCGCGTTACGATGTTATCAGGCTCGTAGATTATAAGCAAATAATGAGATCAACAATAATTTAACATATTATAGGGTCTACAAAAACTTTTGTTTTAACTGTAACATGACGTACGAGCTCCCTTTGCTCGCTCCCGCGCATAATAATTTCACTCATAATGAACATTGACCAAATTGGTCTGGTCTATGACAGAGTATCTTAACATACACTGCATTTCGAACATTCACGGTAACATAATATATACAAACACATTGTTAATAAAACAAAGAAATACTTTGTATGAATATATTTTATTGAAAGGATCAATATACAATAATGCAGACTTATTTCTAAAACATATTTAATTCTAATACGCGCTTAATTCTAATACACACTTAATTTTAAAACATTTAAGTTTACTTAACTACTATAGTCAACAGAAATGTTACGGTTTTTATCGATTTCTATAACATTATCAAATTCTGCATAGACAATACAATTAATAGTTTGTGTTAAAGCCGTATCAAAGCGAACTTCTATTCTTACGCTACCATGTTTTATAAGGTTCCAGTGATTAGAAGCATTCGCTGATAAGTCAGGTGTTAAATCGAACGCTAGCAGACAAAACCCTTTGGAATATTGATCTCTAGATATCCCGTTGCCTTCATTAAGGAAATGTATACCTGTACCCGAGAACAACGTATGATAACTAGAAGTAAAAATATTATTCCCAAATGATGGTTGTAAAGCTTTTGAAGGTATTTGTTGTCCGTCTATGTATAAACAAAATGTACTAATATCAAAATTTTCAAAGTTAAATGGGTTTTTAGAGAGATTTCCATTGAATGCTGCATTATTCACAAAACCAACTATACACCGTTTAGGTACTTGACCAAGGAATATGTTATCAAGAGTTTTACCCTGAACACCTGATGGTATCGTTAAAACTTTAACTTCAGCTCGTGTGATAGGATATTTAGCTGTCGTAGATGATAACACTTTTTGATGTGCAAGTAACACAGTTGGATTAATTCGTGCTCTACGAACAATCAGGGTTGCATCTGTAATAGTAACTTTAAATTTAAGGTCGTCAGCAAACAATTAGAACGAGTCAGTCGCTATCTAAAACAAAAAAAACAAAAATGTATGTGTCATCTAAAGTAATGACCACTCGTTATAAGCAAAATTTCTGTTATGTGGGAATATGACTAAGTAGGTAGGGATTTGTGGTTATCGAATACAACAAAAAAGTTCAGTTATCTGAGGTATTTAGCTTACAATTCAAACAAATTGGTTCGCTATCTGAAGGTAAATTATCTGAGGATATCATTACTACGTTTCTAAAAGCAACGAGATATGCGCTGTGTATAAAAGAGAGCCCTCTCTCTCACTAAACTCAGTTAAAACGTTGTAGTCAACAGTGGATAAGTTAGTACACTATAATAAAAAGACCAAAGTACAAGTTTGATAACTGAATATCATAGTATTCTTCATACATTACAGTGTGCTGTTCATACGTTGTGGTTACTATGGCTGTAAGTATTATCATATTTCAAATAGATAGTGTTCTTAATTACATTTATACTTTTTTATTCGTATGTCCATGTCAAATTTTTCAAAAAGATATTTTATGTTGTTTCAGTTTCTAGATAATACATATAAACAGTTTTACTATCCAGGGGAAGAGGATGAGCGCAGTGACGAAGAAGGTACTCTGGAGTACAAAGTAAAGAACGCCATTCTACTAAAAAGGAAGAAAGACATAGAGGAATTCTTTGAGAAATCGAAGAAGAAGAAGAAGGCCTCCAAAAAGTCATCTACTGTTGGACGCTTATCAAACGGGGGTACAGCATATATCTCTACAAACAATGACGATGGAGATAATGCATCCCACCTCATAAAAATTGAAATTTACGATCTGAAGAAGACTAAAGAAATTGCACCGACGGAGCTATGGAAACATGCCGAGCTGCGTGTAAAATATTATACAGCAAACGATGGGGACAAGAATCTAAACAATGTACGTGATATCATATACGATATAACTAAACAGCTTGCTGCTACCGAAGATTGTGCTAAATACTTCATGAATAATTGAAGTAGTGAAGATACACAGAGACTTCTACCTTAATTTAGTTTTGATAGTGTATGAACTATTGTGTAGTACAATCTATCTAGTAAAACAGTGCGTATTCAAGAATCCTTGTGTTAAATATATAGATTAATAGTGATACACCATGGATACATTAAACTGTGACTTATATAATTCGGAACTCGTGGTGCTTGCTGAGGAAGTGTCGTTAGATTTTATGTCATCTGAATTCAACCAGGAATTTCATATATCACAAACTGGAAAAGGAAAAAGAAAATCAGAATCTGTGACAACAACAGAAGAAGACTCAACTGCAAAAAGAATACATCTTGAAGCACCATCCACATCATCAGTGTTTTTTCAAACTGTGAGTACAGAAAGTTATGATACAATTAAATGTTCACAGTGCAATGTGTCGATAAAAAAAAAATTTTTGAGTAACCATTTGAAAAGTAATACACATAAAAATAATTCTTTAAAGAATGATTCAGAGTTAAGAAATGTTAAAATAGTTGAAAGTGCTTTCGGAAATAGAGTTATTACGTATAGAATTAAATCTGATATCATTATTGACAACAATCCACAACCTTTTCAAACACCTGAATTATTTTTAAAAGAAATCAAAGATGTCGTATTTACTTTACTTGAACGATGTATCATAGATCTTTTTATTGTAAAAGTAAATTTTATCCTCAATGCAGACTTTATACAGCTAACTAAAAACTTACGTAACACGTTCGACTTCCAAATAACTAATTACGTTTTCAGTCGTGGTGATGATAAAGATATGATTTTTTCTTTAATAACTTCTGAAATAAGTACTAAAATTTCAAATTTTGAAAAAAAAGATAGTGGTTGGAGTTTACTAAAAATAAATTACATGGATATGAATGTTAATAAATTTAACCCATTGCGGGGCTCTTTTTACATAGACCTACCATTAGACATAAAAGTTAAAAAAGCAGTAATAAATGTACAAAATAGGGATAACGAATGTTTTCGATGGGCAGTTTTATCAGCATTATATCCAGCTAAAACCCATGTTGACAGGGTAACATGTTATATTCCTTATAAAAATAAATTAAAATTTGGTAATATTTCTTTTCCTGTAAAATTGAAAGACATTAATAAATTTGAAAAACTTAATGATATTAGTATAAATGTTTTTGGTTTAGATTACGATTCTAGAAAGAAGAAAAATATTGTGGTTGGCCCGTTATATTTTACAAAAGAGAAAAAAAACATCCATTTAAACTTATTATACATAACTCAGGCTAACAGAGGTCATTATTGTTATATAAAAAATATTTCAAGGTTAGTAGCTCAACAAATTTCATCAAGTAAATGTGCAGTTCATATTTGTGATGGTTGTTTGTTAAACTTTACATCGCATAATAAGTTAAAACAACATCAAGAAAAAGATTGTTTCCACATTTCAACAAAACTACCATCGGAATCTAATAAAAAAAGTAATTGGTTTAATGAGTTAACACCTTCGAACCAAATATCATTTAACAATTATGAACGAAAATTAAGAGTACCCTTCGTAATATACGCTGACTTTGAAGCTTTTTTGAATCCTATTAACGGATGTTCTAATAACCCAAATAATTCATCAACCGAAAACATCCAAAAACATGAAACGTATAGCTTTGGCTATTACATTAAATGTTCATATGATGATAGGCTTTCAAAGTATAGGTCACATACTGGTAAAGATTGTGCACTTATGTTTATGAAAATGATAAAAGATGATTTAGTTAATATCTGTAAAAAAAATACATTTGTTAAAAGTCCGTTACCATTAACGGAAGAAAATATTAATATGTCTAATCAAACTAAAGTCTGTTATATTTGTAATCACAGTTTAAATGAAAATTTTGAGATTTGTTATAATTGGTTTACTGGTTTATATGAAGGAGTTGGACATACACATTGTTCTAAAAAGTATAGAGTACCAAACTTCGTACCCATATTTCTACATAACTTGGGTAACTATGATTCGCATTTTATTGTTCATGGTCTCAATTTTGAAGATGGTAATATAGAAATCATTCCTGAGAATAAAGAAAAGTACATTTCTTTTTCAAAAATATTAAATATTAATAACCGTGTTATGAAATTAAGATTTCTTGATTCTTTTAAATTCATGTCTAGTAGTCTAGAAAAATTGGCTCAAAATTTATTATTGGAACAATTCAAAGAACTCAAATTAAATTTTCCATGTGAGGAAGACTTTCGGCGCTTAATACGTAAAGGTATTTATCCTTATGAATACATGACTTCATTCGAATGTTTAAACTTAACATGTCTGCCTACTCCTGACAAATTTTATAGTTCGTTAACTGATATGCATGTTACTGAAAATGATTACCAGCATGCTCAAGATGTTTGGAATCATTTCCATTGTAAAAATATGAAAGAATACTCTGATTTATATTTAAAAACAGATGTTTTATTGTTGGCCGATATATTTGAAAATTTTAGAGATGTGTGTGTTAAAACATATGAATTAGACCCAGCCCATTATTATACAGCACCGGGTTTGAGTTGGGATGCCATGTTAGTACATACTAAAATAAATTTAGAGTTGTTAACTGATATAAACAAAATTACTTTTATTGCAAAAAATATTCGCGGTGGTATATCTCAATGTAGTAACAGACATGCTAAAGCAAATAATTCTTATATGTCAGAATATGATCCTTCTGTACCATCTTCTTTTCTAATGTATCTGGATGCAAATAACCTTTACGGTTGGGCTATGTCTCAATGTCTCCCTACTGGAAAATTTGAATGGGTTGATGTTAATACTAACTTTCATGTTCCTGACGATGCTGATTATGGTTTCATTTTGGAAGTGGACTTAGAATATCCAAAACATTTACACGACTTACATTCGGATCTGCCGTTATGTCCTGAAAATATATGTTATGGTGGTAGTAAAGACAAAAAATTGATTCCAAATTTAAATGATAAAAAGAACTATGTCATTCATTATAGGAATCTTAAACAATGTTTGAAAAGAGGACTTCGTTTGCTTAAAATTCACAAAATTCTTAAGTTCAATCAATCAGCGTGGTTAAAAGTTTATATAGATTTGAACACTCGCATGCGTTCATTGGCAACTTCAGATTTTGAAAAAGATTTCTTTAAATTAATGAATAACTCTGTTTTTGGTAAAACAATGGAAAATATTTTAAAACGAGTAAATGTAAAATTAGTGAACCATTGGACAAATTGTGGGAAAACTCAGGGAGCTGAAACTTTAATAGCAAGACCTGAATTTCATAGTTTATCTGTATTTTCAGAAGACTTAATCGCTGTACAATTAAACAAAACACAAGTTTTATACAACAAACCGATTTACCTTGGATTTTGTATTTTAGATATTTCAAAAACTTTAATGTATGACTTTCATTATGATTTTATGAAAGAAAAATATATGGAAAATATTAAACTATTATATACAGATACTGATAGTTTAGTATACCAGATATTTACCAATAATTTTTATCATGACATTAAAGAAAATTTAGAAAATTACTTTGATACATCCGATTATCCTCCTGACAATATATATGGATTACCTCTAATAAATAAAAAGCGATTAGGATTTTTTAAAGACGAAAACAATGGCAAAATTCTTAAAGAGTTTGTAGGACTTCGAGCAAAAATGTATGCTATGGACGTACAAAATAAATTTATAGCTAAAGCAAAGGGTGTTAATAAATGTGTTACAAAAAAATTTACTTTAAATGATTATAAAAGCTGTTTGTTAGAAGAAAAAATACATTATAGTGAAATGTTAAGATTTAAGTCAATAAAACATACCATATACACACAAAAAGTTAATAAAATATCTCTTTCGCACCATGACACTAAACGATACATATTGGAAGACGCTATCAATACCCTAGCTTGGGGGCACTATAAAATTAAGAACATTTAATTTTTTATGTATGTTGTAAATATAAATAATAAATATTCTACAACCTACTGCCGCAACACGGCTTGCTTCATGCTTTAATTGTAATATAAATATGTTTTTAAGATTGTTATAAATGTTTGTCCTTATAGGTCTCTCTATTATAAGATTGTGTAATAATTATATAAAATAAAATTTAACAAATTTGTTTATAATATTGTGCCATAAATTTTTATCATTATAAGTCTGTCTATTATAAGATTGTATAATAAATGTATAAAATATAGTAAATTTGTTTATATGATTGTGTTATAAATGTTTATCATTATAAGTCTGTTTAAGTAATATTTTTTTTAAATAAAATATATAAATGCTTATTTTCTTAACAAATTGTTTCATTCTTTGTCTATATCCTAACTTACTTAGACGTTTTTCAAAATGATCCACTTCAATCATCCATTTACTGCGATAGTTGCTGGTCCAAGTGGATGTGGAAAGTCAGTCTTTGTAACAAATTTTATAAAATTTGTTAAAGATGTTTGTAACACAAATTTTGATCAAATAACATGGTGTTTTGATGAAATGCAACCTTTATACAATATACGAAATGTTAATTACATCCAAGGCATACCAGATCTAACTATGTTTAGTGGAAAGGATCCTCAACTCCTAATAATTGATGACTTAATGAGAGAGTCTGATGGACGTATTGTTGATATATTCACAAAAGGAAGTCATCATAGAAATTTAAGTGTGTTTTACATATCACAAAATTTATTTCATCAGGGAAAAGGTCAACGAGACATATCTCTAAATTCAAGTTATATAATTTATTTTAAAAATCCAAGAGATAAAACACAAATACGATACTTGGCACGACAAGTATTTCCAGAAAATCCAAAATACTTGGAAGATTCTTACAAAGACGCAACTAACAATGCACATGGATATCTTATGATTGATTTAAAACAAGAAACAAATGACATGTGTCGTATTAAAACAAAGATATTTCCATGTGATGGATATTGCACTGTTTACATACCATCAAAAGGGTTTAAATATAGTAGAAATCAACAGATATCCATTAGTTATTAACAATGCATGGAAGCACAAAGACGCATAAAGGCCTATTAAGCGCTCTGATTACACTTAAACCAAAATATCAAAAAGCTCTTTTAAAAGTCTGCGATGAAGAAGAAATAAATTGTATTTGTGAATGTATTCATAACGTTTTACAAGGAAAAATAGAATTGAAAGAAAAAGAAAGATCAAAATTGAAAAAATACAAAAATATTCTACGAAAAATAGTACGGAAGGGATCACACAAAATTAGAAAACATTTAATAATACAAAAAGGTGGTGCATTTCTACCACTAATATTGGGTTCTGTTCTAAGTGCCTTGGTTAGTACACTTGTCTAAGAAAAATGGATAATGCTAAAAAAATGTTACTCATCGATCCATCTCTATTAGAAAAGTTAAAACAACCTAACGCGGTTGATACTCCATTATCTCGTTTAGACACAGATATGCAAAACATTTTAAATAGCGATATGGATGATCGAAAGAAGTGTATTTTATATTTACAAACTCTACAAAGATATTTAAACTTCACCAAAGAGGAGCGACAACCCTATGAAATACCAATAATAAATCAAGACTCGAAAAGATCGGTGAAGTATATTACTGATGATGAAGATAATATATCTACAGTCCATTCTAACACACCAGTAAAGGAAGTAAGTTTGCAAGAAACTAATGAAGGACCATACACATCTAATTACATTTTAAAACTTATACCAAAATCCTATATAAAAAAGGGGGAATCACTGTTGAACTTACTCTCTTTGAATAAATATAAGATTAATTGGGATGAGACAGGCACTGTGGTTATAGATGGTCAAAAAGTTCCTGAAAGTAATATTGTTGATTTGGTAAATGATTCATTGAGGACACTTAAAAATAGTGAACCTACTGGATGGCAAAAATTCGCTACAGCTTTAAAGGAAATCAAAGTACCGCTTATATATATTGGTAACACAAAAAGATCTGAATATATTAAAAAGCTACAATCACAAGAGCATCAAGATTCAATCCCAGCAGATGAATTATTTTCTACACCAATAACTGAAAGTAAATTTCGTAAAAAGATAAAAAGAAAAATTGATTGGGAAAAATGGACCCCATATTAGAATTAAATAAGATTTATTATGATTCTTCACATCCTGCAGGGTACAGTAGCCTTAGCAAATTAACCAAAGCAATGAAAGGTAAATTGAAAAGAGATGATGTGAAGAACTGGTTAAAGTCACAAGAAACATATACATTACATAAACCTGTACAAAGAAACTTTTCAAGAAATAAATATATTTTATCTAATATTAACGAACTGTGGCAGGCTGACTTGAGTGATATGAGAACTTACTCAAATTATAATGATGGGTTCAACTATATTCTTTGTGTTATTGACGTGTTTAGTAAATATGCCTTTGCGAGACCAATGAAAAAGAAAAACTCTGAAACAATCAAAGCATGTTTCGAGAGTATATTCACGGAAGCTAAAGTTACACCTACACATATACAATCTGACAAAGGGACAGAATTCGTATCCAAAGACGTACGAAAATACTTTACTTCAAAAAATATTAATTATTATACTACTAATAATCCTGATATTAAAGCAAGCATTGTAGAAAGATTCCAGAGAACTCTAAAGATGAAAATGTGGCGGTATTTCACACATAAGAACACGCATAAATATATTGATGTTTTACAAGATTTGCTGTACTCGTATAATCATAGTTATCATTCTAGTATCAAAATGTGTCCATCTGAAGTTAATCGTGATAATATCATTACTGTATGGGAAAATTTATATTACAAGAAAGGAAAAGACAAACCTTCTAACATCGCTTTATCGAAGTTTCGCGTTGGTGAGTTTGTCAGAATAACGAAACATAAACATATTTTTCAAAAAGGTTATGAATCTAACTGGAGTGATGAAATATTCATAATATCTTCCGTAATTCGCCGGTCTCCGTGGTTAGTATACACTCTTAAAGACCTAGAGGGCGAAGAGATAATAGGAACTTTCTATGAAAAAGAGTTACAGAAAATCATCTTTGACCCCACTGCCAATTTTAAAGTAGATAAAATAATACGTTCTCGATATTCTGGTGTTAGAAAAGAAGTGTTAGTCAAGTGGAGAGGTTATCCAGACAAATTTAATAGCTGGGTCTTGGCTACTAATTTGAAAGAAATATGAACAAACAAAGCTTTTATCTAACTTTACTAAGTAATAGTTCCATGGAATACTTTCCAGATAACAAAACATCAATTTTTTCCACAAAATTACCGAAACCAATAATACTAGAAGGAGAATGGAAGGTTGGCGTTGTGGAGTTCCAGTATCCATGCACCATGTTTACGGTTCAAGAACATGAAAATGTTATATACATTGCAAAATTAGCACAAATGCCTAATGAAAAAAAAGAATCTCTAATATATTACAAAATACACATTCCAGCAACGAATTATGACAATATTAATCACATTTTAAAGGCAATGAATAATATTCGAGAAAAAATAAGATTTCGTTATGATGAGATATCAAAGTTTGTTGTGGTTAGTGTATCAGATGAAAATATAAAATCCATAACATTATCATCCAGATTAGCCCTTCAATTAGGTTTTGAACCAAATAGAAACTTAGTAGAAAAAAATATAGGAAAATGTCCGGCTAATTTACACTTAGGCTTACCATCGCAAATATTTGTTTATTGTGATATAGTTGAACCACAAATTGTTGGGGATGTGATGACTCCACTTCTGCGAATTATACCATTAGATCCCTCGAAATACATTTATGGTGCTAATAAAATGCATGTTTTTTCTCCACCCCATTATTTGCCTGTTATGCGTAGAGAATTTGATACCATTGAAATAGATATAAGATCAACCACTGGTCAAAAGATACCATTCCAATTTGGGACAGTGTGCATTAAACTTCACTTTCAAAAATTATAATGTATTCTCAACATGATAATATCTCATGTCCTTACCAACACTATTATTCCCATCAAGCTGGATCAGGTATAGGAGTGATCTATAGGGGAGCACCATATCAAAAAGGACATGGTATTGGAAGTTTTCTTGGGGGATTATTTCGATCTGTTTTTCCATTACTATCTAGTGGAGCTAAAGCAATTGGTAAAGAAGCCTTAAATGCTGGCGTTGGTCTGTTGTCGGATATGGTCAGTGCACGTCCTATGGAGGAATCAATTAAATCCCGACTCAAAGAGGTCGGTACCAATTTGAAACGCAGAGCTGATAAGAAAATAAATAGCATCAACATGTCTGGATCAGGATATATAACGAAACGGAAACGTCTTTCTACATTCATTCCTTCGATAACAGCGAGAGTGAAAGCCACAAAAAAATTGAAAAGTGCTCATATTAAAGATATATTTTCGAATTAACTATGTCTTTTTTACATAGTCAATCTTGTGAATGTGTTAAGTCTGAACTAGATTTATTTGCATTACCAACAACTCAAACTAGTATTGAAAGTGGAATATGGATACACTATAAGCCCATTTCGTCCCTTGCTGATGATGGACCTATTGAATTTCAAATACCCGGAGCAGGCGACGACTACGTTGATTTATCTCATACTTTACTTCAACTAAAAGCGAAAATATTAACCCAGGATAATACAAAACTTGCTACTAGTGCAGTAGTTGCTCCAGTTAACAATTGGTTACATTCGCTTTTTAGTCAACTCGATGTGTACTTAAACCAAAAACTTGTATCACCTCCAAATAATACATATGCTTATCGAGCTTACATAGAAACACTACTGAACTATGCACCTGCAGCTAAAAACTCGCATCTATCATGCAGTCTTTGGTATGAAGACGTAGCTGGGAAAATGGACGAGATGGATGATAAAAATGAGGGATTTACAAAGAGACAACAAATGGCTAGTGAAAGTAGAGAAATAGAAATGATTGGTCATCTTCATGGTGATATATTTAATCAAGAAAAATTTTTGATTAATGGTGTTGATATGTGTGTAAAATTAGTTCGCTCTAGGGAAAATTTTAATCTAATGGCTTCTTCGCATGACCTTAAATTTAAAGTTACTATTACAGATGCAACCCTGATTGTTCGTAGAGCACGAATTAATCCAACTGTGTTACTTGCACATCAAAAAGTGTTATCATCTACGACAGCTAAATATCCTATCACACGAGCTGAAGTTAAAGTTTTAACGATACCATCAGGTGTTCAGGGTAAAACTCTTGATAACATATTCCTTGGTCAAGTACCTAAACGGTGTATAGTTGGTTTTGTGAATAATGCAGCATTCAATGGAAATCTCTCTAAAAACCCATTTAACTTTGAAAATTTTGATATTAGTACATTTTGTTTATACATAGACGGACAACAAATACCTTCAAAAGCTTTACAACCATCATTTGGGAATAATATTTTTACTTCTAGTTATCATACGTTGTTCTCGGGTACAGGTATACATTTCCTTAATGAAGGCAACGGGATATCTAGAGATCAATATTCCAAAGGGTTTTGTCTGCTAGCGTTCGATTTAACACCTGACTTATCAGCGAATGCTTCTAATCACTGGAACCTTATAAAACATGGTAGCGTAAGAATAGAAGTTCGCTTTGATACGGCTTTAACACAAACTATTAATTGTATTGTCTATGCAGAATTTGATAATGTTATAGAAATCGATAAAAACCGTAACATTTCTGTTGACTATAGTAGTTAAGTAAACTTAAATGTTTTAAAATTAAGTGTGTATTAGAATTAAGCGCGTATTAGAATTAAATATGTTTTAGAAATAAGTCTGCATTATTGTATATTGATCCTTTCAATAAAATATATTCATACAAAGTATTTCTTTGTTTTATTAACAATGTGTTTGTATATATTATGTTACCGTGAATGTTCGAAATGCAGTGTATGTTAAGATACTCTGTCATAGACCAGACCAATTTGGTCAATGTTCATTATGAGTGAAATTATTATGCGCGGGAGCGAGCAAAGGGAGCTCGTACGTCATGTTACAGTTAAAACAAAAGTTTTTGTAGACCCTATAATATGTTAAATTATTGTTGATCTCATTATTTGCTTATAATCTACGAGCCTGATAACATCGTAACGCGATCATGAATACATTAGAAATACGGAGATACTTGAGACAAGTGGATTCAAAAAGTGAATGTAATGTTTATGCCGCAAATCGCTTGCCGATTCATGTAGATATGCCTACATATATCATAAGCAACTTAGATAGCGACAATAAGCCTGGTTCTCACTGGGTTGCTATACACATAGACGCGAATGGAGTTGGTCAGTACTTTGATTCCTATGGTAGAGCACCCACAGGTTTCCATCGTACGTTTTTATATCGAAATTGCAGAGTATGGAATTACAACACTAATCGAATCCAAAACGATTACACTCCAGTATGTGGCGAATATTGTTTAATGTATTTATACTATAAACATTATGGTATGTCATTAGCCGATTTCCAGCACCTGTTCACTAACAATACGCTGTATAACGATATCATATTAAGTAAGTTATTCAAATATTGTTTTGAAAATAATAAAGAACATTAGTACTGCGAAGGACTTTTTTTTAAATCATATACATACCCGTTTACATCATAGGTTTAGTCATCATTGGCTATGACGCAGACATTAACAAAAAAGACAACAGATTCGAGATAACATTGAGCGACGACGGCTGGTCGTTATCAAGGGTCGGCCGTTATCAATTGTTCGTCAATTACCTCAGATTACGTTTCTGTAACTTTGTAACGGTGCGTCGTACGCGAAAACGGATTAGCGCAATCGACTCAGCATGGCCGAAAACCCCCGAATAGACACCAAACTTTTTTTTTTTTTTTTTTTTTTTTTAGCCGTGACGGCCACCCTGAAGCCGAGAGACAGGGCATGGCGGGGGGAGGGAATGACAGGGGGAGGTGGGGGTTTGGAGAGTTGGTCCAGTCCCCGTGAATACCTACTACTTATTTGCAATAAAAAAAATGTTTTTTCTTCGTAACAATATTTATGGCTAGACTAGGTATATATAAAAAAAAACTATGCGAGGTTTCATAAGTATAGGGTAACCCGCTCTGACCTGCATACCAGCTTGACCCCTTCGACTCGTTGCAAAGACGGGCATCGAGGCTGGTTGACAATCCCATACTCACAGGTAGAGTGGAACCTCTTAGCCTTAGGAGGGATATTGCCTCACTGTGTGTGTTCTACCGCCTATACAATGGTTTGTGCTGAGATGAATTGTTTAACATGATGTCCGTAGCTACATTCTATCATCGCACCTCTCGCCATAGGCAGGGAATTCATCCCCACACATTGCGACCTGAGACGGTGCGCACTGTGCGGTATGAAAGAAACTTCATCCCACGCACACTCAAGCTGTGGAATGACCTCCCTGCTGCGGTTTTCCCAAGCGCCTACAATATGGGGTTCTTCAAGAGGGGCATCAGAAGGTTTCTTCATGGTCGGCAGCGCGAGTGTGACACCCCTGGTGTTGCCAACTTAGTGGTATAAAAAAACCTGAGGAGGTAAAATCGGCATCTTCGCGCCACTTGAAATGATTTACTTATTTGCAGGGTTCAAAAGTATCCGATATTTATTATGAATATCAAAATATCGGATATTTATGATATATACCCGATATATACCTATCAAGTTTCATATATATCAATTAGCCATATAAGATTATCATATTTACTATACCAAAACATAAACATTCAAATGCCAGCAGAAGTGTAGCCATTTATAAATCAGAACTTACTATTAGGATATTTTTTATCGGCGAACCCAGTTTGATATATTTCAAACTGGGTTCGCCGATATATTTCAAACTGGGTTCGCCTATGGTGACAAGCGGCTCCACCCGCACCCCCAGGCCCGCGCTTATGGGGAGCGAGCTCATTTTGCGACCTTCGACGCCCGAGCCGCCTCCGCTCGCGGGCAGTGCGGTTTGCGAGTCTCCTTCGCTCGAGCTCCGCCGTCTCCTTAAAGAATTCCTTGCTGGCAAAAGGAGGCGCCTGCCGCCCACGCGATTACTTGATACCTAATATACTGGGGTGGAAACATCTACCTTTGCATATACATATATGGGTTTTTATTATATAAGTAGATGTATATAGCCATAGGCAATGTATATGGATATACGCAAAGACGATAAGTGGACTAAATAATACGAATATCTAGGTGTTTAAACCCAGGACCTCTGCATTTAATTCAATTAGACTAGAGTCAATTAGCCAAAAGGATAACAAACTAAATACGATGATGATCTCATTTCCCATTGCTATTATATGACCTAACCTGTTACATGGTAGAGTTTTAATGCAAAATACAGAGTAAATATACTATAGAGGTGAAATATGTATATTAAATTCACATCCAGATCAATATTTACTTCGAGAAGGAGGCGGGGGAACGGGGCCGGAGGAGATCTACCCTACTGTCCCGCATAGCCCGCAATGCGCGTAGGCGAGCACAGGTCTGGAGGTGACAGGTGGAGCCGCCTGTCACTCTAGTAGAAGCAGGACGGCGGCGTGATTAGTGCCTTTCCGCCTTTTTCTGGGGAAAGACGGGGACGTCGTTGTCCCACACCCGATGGGGCCTTCTATAGTCCTGGGTCAGTCGGGTTGCGCGAGGGATATGCCAGAGGCTACCTCAGCCTCGGCCACAGATGTCCCAAGACGGCCGTGTAGTTTTAGTCGGTTCTAGCTCGACATTATCACTCCGCTGGCTACTTCCGAGTGGATTCCCGCACGTTATAAAAAAGTTCAATATCTACTATTCTTGTTTGAAAATATTTGTACTGAACGATAATCAAGTAAGCAAGTACCTATAGTCGTTATCAGCACCATCATGGAGACATATTTTCCTGGTTACATCCGAGGCCAAAGTGAACTCGGAACTCAGGGTCCACCGTCCTACTTTCCCCTCTTCTTCTTACACGTCGCACAATCTTGGGCGTTCATGGCAGTGAGATTGTAAAAGGAAGTAATTATTTAAATACTGTAATTAAGTACTAGACGACTAGGGGACTAGGGGGGTTTTAGCTCTACCACGTGTGTAGCCCAAGTCCATCTTAATTCCTAGTCGTATACCTTCTAATTTATAGTAGTAACTCTACAAAGCTCTGGTGCTAGTTTGGGAGCCTTGACGCTGTCTAGGCTCCCAAAAATTTTACAGGAATTACTGCTGAGTCACTCCTGTAAAAGTTAAGTTATGCCACATCAAAAGAAAAATTATAAGATCATGGCACTTACATAGCAAAAAATGACATTAAGTTAGACTTAACTAGCATAGTTTAAAGTCTAAAATAAATAAAATACAGTTCTCTACATATTTTCATTCACTTTACAAGATGTCGATTAATTTTAGACTCCAACAGTTTAAAATTAAATGGCATTGTTTGCAGTGTCAGCGGTATGACAATGGTTTTATTGTGATATAAAAATAGTAGAATCGGGGCCCAGTGCGATGTGATGATGACATCATCATTTACCTATATCATAGATTGATTGTGGTGGGAGAGGTTATGTCGGAATCGAACCGACTAAAACGCACGGCGCCTGTGGGTCGATTTTGGTTGCCGAAGGTGAGGTTGACAGGCATATCCCTCACACCCCGGGCGACCCAGGGCCATCTCTCTCAATCTGGCCCTCCTCGGGTGTGGGGATCACAGAGTCCCCAACTCGTCCAACGGGGAGGTGTACTAAGCGCGCCACCGCCGAATGATAAAGATTGATATACTTATACGCTAAGATCATTAATATTTAAATTATTTAAGCGTTATTAGTTAAGTTAAATATTAAATATATGATGAGTAAACCATACTTATAACTAAGTAAAGAATTTGTATTTCACAATACAAAAGTAATTGTAGAACTTGTTTTTCTTATCGCCTCCTGTACATATATTATTGTACCATGGGAATATTTATCGAGTAGGTTTACCGGTATAAACTTACAATTAACTCATTGTGCCCTATCGAGTGTACGTGTAAAGTATTGTACCATAAAAATTCACAACAAATAATAATTAAAAAAAGAACTAAAGAATTCTTTTGTAATAATATCATCTGCAACAGCATGAGATGTTTCTATAACTCAGTCTGTGATCTTTAGCGCTCGAGAGTGAACGACGTGCGCTGATAAATCCGCTTGTTTTCCTTATCAAGATTAATAAACCTACCTATAGTGATAAAAATATCTCAAACCAGTTGAAACTACGGCGGTAGGAGTTGTCACGCCAGTGTGTACACGTCGCAATTTGAATATATTACAAACGAAAATGTGGTCAAAACTGTTTACTACTGTGAAATATTTATTAGTGTCGGTTAATTTTATATTTTTGGTAAGTTACGAGCGTGTGTGTGTAGTGAAGGATTCATGTAAGTGGGGTAGACTATCAGTTTGATGTATATTTACAGATCACAGGCATCATAGTGCTGTCGATAGGCGCTTCAGTACAAGCCGCCTACAATGGTTACCATCCGTTCTTATCAGAGAGATTCTTCTCTCTACCAGCGTTCTGTATCGCGACTGGTGTTATTATATTCCTGATATCTTTCTTCGGGTTCTATGGAGCCTATACGGAGAACTACTTCATGAATCTGGCGGTAAGTGTAACAGTATTTATGTGTCGAAGCATCTGTTATCTCATAGATTGATCGCCGCGAACATTGAAGTGATTGGTGTTAATTAAGAATGATAATTGACGACTCATGAAGCTCGATTGAATGTCAGCTACCGAAATATCGTACAAGTACTTCAATCTATTCTATAGAAATGATTTTTTATCACTTATAAAGTAAAGTTTCCTTATAATATTGTACGTAATGCCGTAATACATAATCGTCTGCTACGGTAAATATAGACGTCACTTTTGTAAACACAACTATCACGATATTCACATTAGCTACTATATTCATGAGATAATTACATCATTATTTGTCAGAACATAACGGTTTTGACATAAACTCACGCATGTCTGGTCCGGGACGTGTAAATTTAGCCCAGTAGTATAAACTCTTGGTAGGACAAGCCGGGTGCCCTATTTTCGCGCTATTCAAATTGACCTAGCGCGCGTTCAGTGAAATGTCACTGTGGTAATGAATTACCTGACTATCAGTTCGGTACCTGTCAATGTAGTATTTATAAAAGTACAGCATCCATAATATGTCTGTGACCATATAATTGGAAAGTAGTCGATGAATTAATAGTTAAGTTTGATAGGAGGTTGCATTTTATCCTAGAGAGTTTGTCACCTCAGCTTAGAATATCTCTTTTCTTTTCTATTTTATTTTGTAAAGCATAGTTCTGTGTATACAATTTATAATTGTATATATTTTAGTAGTGTTTAACATATCCATACATACATATAATCACGCCTTTAGTCCGGAAGGGTTAGGCAGAGGTTAAATAACACCAACAATCCCACGTAATAGGGGATGAGCCTATTGCCGTATATCGGGTACAATTGTTGACTCGAACCATGCATCTGAGGCTGAGTCTGGGCTGTATATATCTTTCTGATGTTAAACAGCCCTATAAGTCGCCTTGTACGGCACCGCATGGGCAGAGATGGGATGGTCAAAATTCTACTCTGCCGGGAACCACGCGGCTAACATATTATTCAATATGTGTATAAAATGATTAAATAATAATAATTGATTATAGAGCGTTTATAAATAGATACTTTTTTCCCAAAGTAGCTACAAGAATGAGAGATATTAGATTATTAACTGTAACGAAATATTTCTGTGTGAAGATGCGGGTTTGCTTACAGCTAGTTTCTACTGAGTTATAATAGAATGATAATCTAAATTATTACAGTTAGTAAGGAGTTTTCCTCTCATTATGATCAACGAAAGGGTTTAACTTACAAAATGATCTTAATTTATGTTCGAAGAAACTCAAATGTTGATTAGAATTTTTAGTAAAATTTGTGGATGTAACTTATATTTGCTGAAAATAACCATTCTTATCCTATGCTCTGGGTGTGCGGGGCTAAATCCGTGAAGCCTAAGCCAGGTATACCTGCTGCTTAACAGTCAGCGTTTTTTGAGGTCTGCCTTCTTTACGGCATAGGAGAGTGGTAGGTTTTGACAACCATAATATCATGACAAATACCTACCTCATCTGATCATTGAAAAGATAAAACATTGACTCAATATATATATCACGGATTAGTATGTCGATCTTCTAAGGAGCAAAATCAATCTAGCTTATAAAATAGGTATAAGTATTTTGAATAGGGCGACGACTTCACTTTCCTTCTCACTGCTTGTTCAGTACGGATATAAACAGTTGCACAAAATGTACATATTTATTTGTAAAGTTCCACTTCGTTACCGCTAAGTGTTTAGTATATAATCTTAAGTTAGCTTATTAGTTTTGAACAATTATATAGATCAAACTAGCTGTTGCTCGCGGCTCCGCCCGCGTGGATGTCGGTTATCGCATAGGGTCAACGCCATTGAGCATAAAAAAAATCTAAAATAAAAGTAGCCTACGTTACTCCTTCTTACATCATCAAAGTCTGAGCCCAATCAGTTTAAAATTGACAAAGTTTCATCCCCTATTTTATCCCCTTAGGGGTAGAATTAATCAAAATCCTCTCTTAGCGGATGCCTACGCCATAATATCTACCTGCATGTCAAATTTCAGCCCGATCCGTCCAGTGGTTTGGGCTGTGCGTTGATAGATCACTATGTCAGTCAGTCAGTTGAGTTATATATATTTAGATACCTACAAGTTGTGTTACCCTACCACTTTAATAATAATAATAATCTTTTTTGCATTGTACACAAAGAAGGGATACAGAAAAAATACAATAGGTATATTTGTGGCATTACAAGTGGCGGCAAAATTATTGCACAAGGCAATCTCTACCATGCAACCATGGGATGGAGTGAGATAGATAAATAGATAGACATAGTGGGCAGTTTCCGATGTACATAAAATATATGATTTACTTTATTCTATTATTTATATTCAGATATATTATAATTAACAGTTAATTCATTCATAGTAATATATACCCATATAAATTTATATTTGGGCGCAGGTTGAGGGACAAAACCGGTGACTCCCACTCCGGTTCGTACCTGGGGCAACGGTTGGCCATAGCTGTTCAATGGGGCAATGCCGCCAGCGTCATGGGCACCTTTGCACCAGGTACGATGAGGGGCGGGTTAATAGATTAGACTTGATTGGACTGTCATTTTGACTTATAAAAATGTAGACATAATGTTATAATTGTATCAATAATATCTATATATATATATACTTACTACACAACTACTTAACACTGCTATTAGGCATGTTAAGTGAAAATTTCCTTAGCTTTTCATTCTTGGAGTCCTTTAAGGTTGAATTTTCTTACAGTTATCGGTTAGGGTAATGAACTGAGGGTTTAAGTCATCTGAGCTTATTACTCTGGACATGAATAGAAAATATGAAATAGAATTATAGCTTCTATGATATGATGACAATTGACTGACATGTAAATAATTCTCTATGTTTTATTTATTCCGTCTATTTTATATCTTATACCTGTGCATATTTTTACACTTTTTACATCAATTACATGACAGCATAACAATAAATTTAATAAACATTATTAACAGCATAACAATAAATTTAATAAACATTATTAACAGCATAACAATAAATTTAACAAACATTATTAAATTTATTGTTATGCTGTCATGTAATTGATGTAAAAAGTGTAAAAATATGCACAGGTATAAGATGTAAAATAGACGAATAAATAAAACCTAGAGAATTATTTGCATGTCAGTCAATTGTCATTAAACTTATACAATTACGAACGCAACAGATTCTAAGAAATCATTCAAATAGGTTGAGGTGTTCCTAAGTATTGAGCACGCAACCAAATCTATACGATTTGGTATTACATACATACATACATATAATCACGCCTTTATCCCCGGAGGGTTAGGCAAAGGTGAATTAACACCCACATTTCACCTATAATTGTATTCGGTCCCACGTAATAGGGGGTGAGCCTATTGTCGTATTCCGGACACTACAGTTGACTCGAGCCATGCATCTGAAGCTGAGTCTGGACTGTACCTATATATCTGTCTGGTGTTAATAGTGAACGAAAAAGCTTGAGCCTTTTAGCCCTTTTTTAAGACTCGTCGCTTTATAGCGATGGCTAGAAGGCTAAATAACTCTTAAGCCCTCGAGGCTTTTTTAAAGGCGGACTCACAAAACAGGAATTCTAAAATTGTTCACTAACAAGGTATTTTTAGGCTTAGGCTTTTTTTAAAGCTTAAGCCTTTTTTGAAGACTGGCGTCGTAATTAGAGTTCTAGTTTTCTAGCTTAAAAAAACTGTTAAGCCTCTTTTGAGGATCAGGTTAATAGAAACGTAATGAATTATAAACTAAAGTTATGTTATGTTATTATAGTTTATTATATTTTAAATCAATTAATGAAATAAAAAAAGCATCGTTAGGTACGCGAAAATTTTTCTCTAGAACTCGTAAATGTGACATCAGTAGACAGAGACAGAGACACATCCAAATCACCATCAAATCCATCATTTTCCATTTTGGCCTTTGGCCTAAAGATAACGATTAATAGTAACCGACACGTTAAAATATAATTCCAATCCAATGTTTCAGTTCAATTGATGAACCAGTATTTATTTACGATAATAACTACAACACAATATATTATACTAAACTAACAGATATTTAACTTAACACATTTCCTGGTCATAACAATAACAATTAGAATAGAACGATATTAAAACGAATGAATGACGTAAATTAAACCGGGCCTACCTATCCTCACATTAAAATATTAAACACCACCGAAATACCTAAATGTTTTTCTTTGTCATCTCTAAGATAATAATGGCGAAATAGGAATCGATGTGTTATTTTGAAGATTGTAAAAAAATTATTCACGTATAAAATTAATAAAATACAGTGTTATATTTAAAATAAGTCTATATTTAATATTGTAGCCATCGCTATAAAGCGGAGAGTCTCAAAAAAAGACTAAAAGGCTCGAGCCTTTTCGACCGCTGCCTGATCCTCAAAAGAGGCTTAAGAGTTTTTTAAAGCTAGAACTTTAATTACGACGCCAGTCTTTAAAAAAAGCCTAGGCCTAAAAAAGCCTCAAGCCCTTTTTAGTGAGCAATTTTAGAACTATTGTTTTGTGAGTCCGCCTTTAAAAAAGACTCGTAAGCTTTAAATTTAGGGCTAAAAGGCTCGAGCCTTATCGACCGCTGGGTGTTAAACAGCCCTATCCCTTAGTCGCCTTGTACGACACCGCATTTTTTTTTTTTTTTTTAATTCATGCATGGGAAGAGATGGGCGGGTCCAAATTATACCCACCCGTGAACCACGCGGTATTATATAGATATGTTTTTTAAATTCAAATATAAACATATTACTAATAAATATGAATAATATTGTACAATAATGTTTATGGGAATTAACGCGATCATAGTACAGGTACATACATAGGTTACACTAAAAGTTTCCGGAACTGGCCACTTACATAAACAATATTTAAAAATTTATTACAACATTTGAAAATAGAACTCTTTGGCTGTAGAATACAGTTTGTTTCATCTGACTGTCTTTTGTTTTTACCTTGTGGCGCCATTTAAAAAATTGTGTGTCTGCATCAACATGGATTTAACTCGGGAAAATTTTCGTAGTATGATTTTCTACGATTTTAAGTGTAATTTGACGGCTCAACAGAGCATCGCTCGGCTTGAAACAGCTTTTGGCAATGGAGCTCCATGCAAGACGACTGTTTATAGCTGGTTTGCAGAATTCAAGCGTGGTCGTATCAATCTCAGTGACGAATCTCGCGATGGTCGGCCGTCCACCGCTGTGACCAACAAAAATATCGATGCTGTGCGCCGTATGATTGAAACAGACAGGCATGTGACCTACCATGAAATTCGCGCATCCTTAGAAATAGGCATGAGTCAAATACAATCAATCCTACACAAACATTTGGGTGTGAGAAAGCTGTGCTCGCGGTGGATCCCACATAACTTGACCGAGGATCAAAAAACGGACCGCGTCACTTGGTGCAGTGCCATGCTTACCAGATTCAACGAAGGTGCGTCAAATTTGGTGTGGGACATAGTAACAGGTGACGAAACATGGATTTATTGCTACGATCCCAAAACAAAGCAGCAATCGAGCGTATGGGTCTTTCAAGATGAGCCGAAACCAACCAAAGTGGTGCGCGTGAAAAGTGCATCTAAGCGAATGATTGCTTCTTTTTTTAATAAAACTGGACACGTGGCTACTGTTGCTTTAGAAAATCGTCGTACTGTGAATAGTGACTGGTACACGACCATTTGTTTGCCGGAAGTTATTGACGAACTCCGTAAAAATAACCGTAAACGCCGTATCATCCTGCACCACGACAATGCTAGTTCTCACACGGCCAGACAGACAAACGACTTTTTGAAGGCGAAAAATGTAGAACTCATGAGTCATCCTGCATACAGTCCCGACCTGGCACCTTGTGACTTTTATCTGTTCCCAAAAATTAAGAACCAATTACGCGGCCAACGATTTTCATCACTAGAAGAGGCTGTCGAGGAGTATGAAAAACACGTTTCAGAGGTCACCACAGAGGAGTGGCACAAAAGTTTTCAAAACTGGTTTGATCGAATGAAAAAGTGCATAGACGCCAAGGGAGATTATTTTGAAAAACAATAAATTAATCGTACATACTTTTGATTTGCCTGTGACTACCGCTGGTGTAACCTTTGTGTCATACCACAGATACTGTAAAAAACTTCCATATAATTTTAGACTTTAAAGCAGTTTCATTATACTTTCATCATTCACTCGACAAAAAGTATTAACCTCATTAAAGTCCAAAATTAAAATACTTTTTACTGAGTGAATGAAACTCTTTTCATTTAATTTTGAACTTTATGAGTACAGAGATGAAGTCTAAAATATAATAGCATTTTTTGCAGTGTCTGTGGTGTCACACTCTTGCTTAGTAGAATCCTATGGTAAAATCGAGGAACTGCGTGTCTAAAAAGGTCACATTGAGCGATTCTGCCTAAAACTAGTAACTTTATGAATTTCCATTAGATTTTTTTTTTTTATACCACTTAGTTGGCAGACAAGCACACGGCCCACCTGATGGGAAGCGGTTACCGTGGCCTATGGACGTATGCAACACCAGGGGTGTCACACTCGCGCTGCCGACCATGAAGAAACCTTCTGATGCCCCTCTTGAAGAACCCCATATTGTAGGCGCTTGGGAAAACGGCAGCAGGGAGGTCATTCCACAGCTTGAGTGTGCGTGGGATGAAGTTTCTTTCATACCGCACAGTGCGCACCGTCTCAGGTCGCAATGTGTGAGGATGAATTCCCTGCCTATGGCGAGAGGTGCGATGATAGAATGTAGCTACGGGCATTATGTCAAACAATTCATCTGAGCACTCTTTGATGCACGCTTTGACTTGAATATGAATCATAAACCTATACAATACACCTTTCTGTTTGTTTATATCCAAAGATGGTCAGCAGATGTTATATTTGTCTTCTATTACTTACAAAGAACATCTACTGAATACACAGCCTTTTCGTCGATGCCTCCACTTTCTTAACGCGAACAGATTTTTATAGTTGCTGTTTTATTTACAAAAACATTACACTCATTGAAATAAAACTACCTACTTATTATTACATAGGATTATTGTAGTTCAAACTTTCACTGTGTCAAAATCGCAGAATATTTTTTATACGGTGATGCTGCACCATCACTTTTCTAATTGAAAGAATTATGCAATTAAATGCATACATACATAATTAAGAAATATAAAAATAGTAGATAATATATAAACCTATAAACAGTTTATACGAATAAATGGTAACCGATATAAATAATCTATACTTAAAGATACTAATGGCTTCATTTAGGGAGTTTCTGTGTTTTTCAATTAAGAGGTATAAAATAGGCAAAAAATAAATACCTGAATAATAAAAAACGAAAATGAAAAAAAAAAAAAGGGTTTACTCACCAAGACATTTTAACAACACTGTGGACTGAATTCAACTGAAATAGTTGATCTGTCTCTCTGTAAAAAATAAACAAACAGTGTGAGAATTCTATAACTTTATGAGAGTATCATAAAAAAATACATATACCTATGTAAAATATATACTAAAGGTATAATTGTTTATCACTCACCGCCATATGTAGCTCTTCAGCTATTTGACTGATATTTGCACCTTCATCTCGTAGGTGAGTTATGTTGCTGCGTTCCAAAATACTGAGGTTCCTATTTAAACTCATGGCTATACACAAGATAAGGAAAGAGGAGAGAAGAAGTAGATACCGCGCCGCGCCGACGTGGGTGACATTAAGCAACCATAGATAACAAATGCTATTATAATATACAATTACTTACAAATTTATATAAAATATTCTAACTATACAATATATACAAAAATGGAATAGAGAAAAAGAGGGAGACTGCAATTTTAGGCATCGAAAAATTTCTCCCCATCGATCTCTACTGGTCCCGTGTCAAAGAGGCTGGCGGCATAACCACGCTGAATAGCGATGCCAATTCTTTGAGCGAGGTAAAGGCCAGCCTTATTAGGTCTTAGGCCTTAGGTCACGGGAAGCGTTTATACTGATCTTAATCGATCAGTATAAACTCGTTCAATACATACCTATTCTTGTGATGTATTTGATAAGTACTGCTATTTGAATAAGTGCTAACATGTACTAAATCTTCTTGTTGTTCATCCTAGTGTTAATCCCAGTGGCATCCGAAGGTTTTACCTCGGAGTCTGTCCACCTTATCCAGTCTACCTACACGTTTAGCTGACCTTCGTATTTTCTGTGAAGTGACTGCTATCTGTCCTCCTCACCCCTTTGGTGATATTGAAGCATTGCATTGCTAAAACACAATGGATTTGAAAAAATAAAATTTTCAATCTCTCTGTAATAATTTTATCTCATCTGTCGAATTTACAACTCGGTGACGATGGTGTCTTGGTATTTAAATTTTTTCGTTCGTACCTTTCGTAACTCTAGAACTAGAGGGAAGCAGCTCCAGGATCTGGCCTCTCTGGGTCTCTCAGGGTCCTAATTACATAAAATCCCGAGCAGACCACGCAGTCATTATTTTACTTATGACGTTTTTAAATAATTTTGTTTAATACTTAATAACGTTCCGATTTCGGCAACAATACCTATGGGATTTAAAACTTCATCTCGAAGCTGAAATCAACTTATTCAACTATACACATTCCTTCTTCGATCATAATGTTTTCTAAGCATGCGTAGATCTACGACTATGAACATAGGGACCTGTAGTTTTATCTTGATATTAAGATAAACGGCATTGAAGCATTGAGGTTTTAAGGTTAGATAAGACTATGGCGTCTCCTTTGGTAGTTTCTTGTATGTCTACGAATATTATGTTGTCAATGCGTCAGCCAAAGGTTTTTTAATTTTGAAGAATCAAATGAGTAAAGTATAAAACATTTAGAACGTATACACTTAAAAAAAATATCACACGGGCCCTACAATACTTACGTCAATTCTATGGCTATAGAGTATTTCGCAAAGAGCTATTTTAAGACACACTGATCCAAGATAATGTAAAGTCTTTGATAACTTTTATAAACACCACGTTCCACGATATTTCAGTATCATTAAAAACAAATCAGTCCATCGCAGTCCATTGCTGGACATAGGCCAATGTGCGCCATTTCGGCTGGTCCTCCACCTTTCGCATCCAGTCCATCCCAGCCACCCTTTTCAGGTCGTCAGTCCATTTGGCTAGGGAGTCTCCTACCTTCCGTTTGCCTTTCTTTTGCTCCAATGGCCATCGGTCCTTCGACAAACGTGGCTGCCACTTTAGCATGCTTATTCTTTGAGCTATGTCGGTAACTTTAGTTCTTTGTCGGATAACCTCGTTTTAAACTCTATCCTTCAGAGAATCTCCAAGCATAACTGTCATACCACCCCATTATCCAACTTCTGCATCCAAATTATATCAACTTCATTTCGCATGGTGTCAGTCCATCTAGAGGAGAATGTACCATCCCACCTTCAGTTTGACTCCACTCAAAAACTCGTTGGTTCTAACAGCCATGGGTTTTTTGATAGTGTAGCAAGCAATACGCTATATATAAGGCATAATACAGTCTTAGCTCATTAGATGGTCCAGAAGTTCGATTGCCATAACATATATTTTGAGCGTGTTTATCGGCATACATTTGGACCACCCCATCTCTTCCCATGCGGTGTCGTACAAGGCGACTAAGGGATAGGGCTGTTTAACATAAGACATATATATACAGCCTCGACTCAGCCTCAGGTGCATGGCTTGAGTCAACAATAGTCACTACTCATCCCCTATTACGTGGGGTCGAAAGCAATGATTGGTGAAATGTGGGTATTAATTCACCTCTGCCTAATCCTTTGGGGATAAAGGCGTGATTGTATGTATGTATATTTTGAGTTATATGTATACCAGTCCATAAGCTACTCACATTCTCTAAAATATTTTAGTAAAGAAAAGCTATAACATACCTAAAGTTGCGTGATTTCGTGTTTACCATCGTGCAGTCTGATATTTCAGAGTTTTTGACATAAATTATAAATATAATTTTTGTTTATCATGAAAAGGCGTGGCCAATGTTACCTTGGCCTGACTTAAAACAAATACTGTTACAAGCAGATAAGAAAATAAAATGGCAACACCTTTGTTGTTTCATCCCTATCATAGACAATGTGATTACTTGAATATAGTTGGATAAATCTTCAAGAGGGGCATCAGAGGGTTTCTTCATGGCAGCGCGAGTGTAACGCCCCTGGTGTAACATACGTCCATAGGCTACGGTAACCTCTTCCCATCAGGTTGATCATGTGCTTGTCTGCCATCTAAGAGGTATAAAAAAGTAGCATCGAGTTATCTTCCTGGAGGATGATGCTTGGTGCGGAACCTTCATGCGACGCTGTGCACCCTGGGTAACGGAGACGGTAGCGCCTCTCTCAGGAAAGTCACTACCGCCTACGGCAGTGAGAGCACTCCTGTAGAGGACTACTCGAAAGCTTTCCATGTACCCCTCTGACTAGCAGAGGGCATAGTGTAGGTAGGCCTGACCTTGGCCAAAAATGGTATTTATTTGTTCTAAATTGATTTCATTACATCATTTGCAGTTCGCGGGCGCCATGGTTCTCATATTCGTGTTCCAATTATCCGCCTGCATAGCTGGGTATGCTCTGAGGAGTAACACCGTGCCGTTGGTGCAGCAGCAGTTATTGTCTACTATGGACATATACGGTGTAAACAAGAGTATTGAAGTCACCAAACTTTGGGATCAAGTACAGGAGGATGTAAGTATTATATTTTACTCTTAATCTTATCATAAGTGTTATCGAGAAATTGTTTTCGTCGCGATAAAGGATAAAGGTATGAAATGCTCTAAGCATAGACTCGTCTCTTCTTCCTAAAATAGGCTATTTGACAATATTTTTATTGTCAAAAAATAATCACTTTTGTTTAATATAATGAACTGCTAAACATAAATTTTCATACTACAAATCGTTTTAAAGATATTTGATTTTGAAAATTCAATTTCTCAAGCCGCTCCATACAAAATCGTTCTTGCGAGTGACGTCACATGCCAGTTGTGACGTGTGCGTAATGCAAAATTGCAAGAGAATATCGTATTTATCACGGTACACGTTGCGTTTACATGTGTATAGTTAGTAATAAAAATAATTTGAAATGTAATAAAGAATCTAAAACGTAAAAATTTGGTCTGAATTTGATGGTTTATATTTTGAATAATTTTGGGAATTAAAAATAATGAAGTCATGGTTTCAGTTGGGTTAGGAAATATCTTATTTTGCAAGGCAATTTTTTCCAGTAAATGCTTGTCAAATAGTCTATTATCTGTTCTGTGGCTGGGCGTAAAAATATCTATCGTAGTAGGGACACAGAAAAGATAAATAGGTAGGGATCATTGTTTATGGATTGCGCGTACGTTAGCATCAGGAATGGTGGTACGTACTGTCTGAACTTCAGCCAATCTTTATGATCCATTGCATCCGTGATTGGTGGACCGATCCAAAATTACTCTTCTTCATAATATTAATTAAGAAGAGTAATTTGAGGCTGTAATACTGATCTCCTTTGAGGTAGACTGTAAATTTTCATGAGCTAGTCAGCCTGCCAACATTGTAATTTACATAAATAGTTTCGTCTTTGTTACTGAGATTCTACTTCTACTGTTGTTTATCTTTTCTAAAAAGAAAACAGTAATAAAAACGTAATTAATTTTCGGCAGAAGTAGCTTACTACGCTTCTATTTCGGACGAAAATAAATACACGTCTTTTTAATCTCTTTCTGTGCTTTTTTAATTTAAAAAAATACATTGTGCGTTTTCAATTCAATTCAATTCAATTCATTTATTTGCTTCGAATATGGTTACATTATAGGTCTTAAAAGCTAGTGAATACAGCATATTCTGCCCCGTAGAGCGTGTAAATTTTAATGTCATTATCTTTACAAGCATAGTGTTTCAAAATTATATTATATTAAAAATTATTAATATATTCGATTTTATTTTCAATGTCAATATTACAGGCATAATGTCAAACAATAAATTATTCAGTTGTAAGTTTTAATGTCAGCAGGTACTTAAGCATAATGTCATATATATATTTATCCGTCTATAATATTGTGGTGTGCCTAAATAAAGTTTCAAATAAGACGTGATAACGGAATTTTTCAGTTAATTCCCAGTAACCCTCCCAGGGGCACCTTTACGGTTACTGAGACAGAAAAAAAATCAATAGTTTCTGGTGGTGAGAAGTTTCGCTGGAGCTCCACGTTAGTTAGGCCGGGTGAGCAACGCATTTGGCTCTGTGCCTTTAGTCTGTCAAGTGTCTACTCAACTTTTGGTAGCCGATTATTACTGTGAATTGAGAGCTTGTTTGTCGAGTTTGTTTTATATTATTGGCTAGTATGAAAAACTCACAGTCTCACGCATTATTCAGCTGTATAATTTTAATATAAATGAGTTACAATAAGGCTATTATAAAATCCAAGAATACTTGAATGATAAACAAGTTTGGAAATGAGCTGTTCGCCCAACTATGCTACTCAAGTAAATTTTTGTATTTAGATTAAGTAGACTAAGTGTTGTAAATAGACAAAAAATAATGCCCGCTGAGTTTCTTACCGGAGTCTTCTCAGGTCGGGGCTGCGTTTCGAACCGGTGGTCCATTTACTAAACTGATATTCATGTTTCTTTTTTGTTTACGTTTTGTAAGTGCCGATATAATGGTCTATACAGGATAAATGATTTTTGATTTGACTTGACTTAACAATGTGTCTTTATTCGAGTAGGTAGATATATACGCAGGCGCACATTCAGACGAATGACTACAGACTGCAGACTACTACAGCTAATTTATTACGTAATAAATTATTTAGTAGCATGAAGGTCGTTGATAATATTCTTCAGGAAACTGTAGTAACATATTTTTACTCACAATCAACCTATAGGTGTAGGTATTTTTTTTTTTATATATAGTACACGTCAATTGGACTTCGCCTTGCCTGATGGTAAGCTGAAGGCAAAGTCCCAGAAAAGAGGGTCACGATTACTTACACATACCGTGTGACAATGGTGACACTCAGCTTGACGGCCTCATCATATGCTTTTTCACGCCCCGCTTAAAGGACCCGGGACTGTAGGAAGAAGGAAACACGTGAGCTGGTAATGAATTCCAGGCCTTAATGGTGCAACAGAGGAAAGAGTCTCCGAACCGCTTGGTTCTTGATCGGATGTTTTTAATTATTATTATTAATTATTACCTATCTATAGGTCATTATCCGCGAAACACCGTGGTAGCCTAGTTGTATGGGTGCTGAAACGAGGTCTCGGGTTCGATCCCAGGTTTTACCATGGCACATACCAATGACTTTTCAATGATTTTCGAAGTATATTTATCGCAGGTTTATAAGTGCCCGGTTAATGGCAATAGGCTCACCACCTATTACATTGGGACCTAAACATAAACTGGCGAAATGTTGGTGCTAGCACAACTGCCTACCCCTCCGGGGATATAGGCGTGAGTTTATGTTATGTTATAGGTCATTATCTATTTTAAATGTTTGTGTGGTTGAACGAGTTATTCTGAGCATTAGCAAAGCAATTTTAAACAATGCTTTATGCATTAGGTGTGCCGATAATGACGAACGTCACATGTTCTGTATGTATGTAAGTATCACACTATGTGCATAAGAGCAGTAATTATTAACCAATGTGTTTAAACTCCTACAGTAAATGGTGACTGAATACTAATTAGGTAAATTAGGAGGTAGGACACGACTGTATTTCCGTCCAATTGAGTAGACCAAAGTCCCCAGTCGGACTGCTCAATTCTAATACCGCGGCCATAATAACCACGGGTTGTGTTCCCGGCGGTGAGTAGGGTAGCCAGAGCTCACTGGAGAGTTTTCGTGCTGTCAGAGGGAAGACCAAAGGCTTGTTCTGGTTTGTGTTCTACACTGACGGCAGTGAAACACTCTATGCTAAAAGGGTAGGCAGCGCGAGTGTGGCTCTTCTGGTGTTGCACATGTCCACGGGCCATAGGCCACGGTAACCACTTTCCATCTTAATAAAAAACTCAGGCTGAATTGCACCAGTAAACAAATAAAAAAAAAATAAAAAAAACAGAGATCACACGTTTTACTTCATGAAATTCATAAAACAAAACAAGGTAACGTAGTTTAGTTCAACTTGCGATTGCTCAGGAGATCTGCGTGCTCTAGCCAAAAAATGCTTTTAACCAAAAAGAGGAAAAGGTGTTCAGACTGACTTCAGCATAGCGAGTAAACCGATTTAAGTCTTAAATTACCTTCCTTATCATGCCATACCTTTTTCTCCCCGGGGTGGGTAGAAGCAGACTTGTCTCTGTTGTCAGAAGTACACACATAGGTACACAGTCGAGGATGCTCGTTTTTTCTCTACTGTAGTCAAACCCATCGTGCAATCCTCCATTTTCTTTCTGAGAGGCTGCCCTGGCTAGCTCTACTAGCTTTTTAATGGCCGTGAAAATATTATTATGCCTCATAATTTTGTAAAATCAAGAAATTTCGATCTATAACGTCTTCCAAGTGTGGACTTCAGATACATACATACATATAATCAAGCCTTTATCCCCGGAGGGTTAGGCAGAGGTGAATTAACACCCACTTTTCACCAAATATTAAATTCGGTCCCACATATTAGGGGGTGAGCCTGTTTCCCGTTTTCCGGGCACTATTGTTGACTCAAGCCGTGCATCTGAGGCTGAGTCTGGGCTTTATATATCTGTGTGATGTTAAACAGCCCTATCCTACCTTGTACGACACCGCATGGGAAGAGATGAGGTGGTTCTACTCTGCCGACACACTCCTTCTACTCTGGAAACATGCAAAATTGCCGGGAATCACGCAGCGATTCCAGATACTTTCGCCTAACCAAAATAAAGGAGGATGGGTAAAATGTATGGACCCTGGGGACCAGCTCCAGTCAAATTGAGGACCATACATGTTTAGAAAGGTATTTTTGAGTAGAATAAGAATATCTATGGCACTAGTCACTATTCATAGTTCAATCGGAGTAAATCTAGTTTAATGGGCATTGTCTTTTAATCTTCATTTCTCTGATATGAAACATCTATCTGCATTTTCCAGTTCGAATGCTGTGGTGTGGTCAATGCCAGTGACTGGCTGATACCGCTTGGCACTCAGGAGACAGGCGGTATACCCGTCAGCTGCTGCAAACACACGTACGGAACTGTCCAGACGTTCAACTGCACGGTGGCTATCGCGTATAAGGTCGGATGTTCCGAATCGTTCGGCGCGTGGGTGCAGGCGCATGCTGCTGGCATCGGTGGAGTTGGTATCTTCTTAGTTTTAGCGCAGGTAATGATCATCATTTGAGTTTTAATTTCGGTTGTTTCCAAAACTTGCACTTGGGAGCCCACTCTCCTAGGAGTTCGCTCTCCTACTGCTTATGATGCTGCCTATCTGCTGTCACACATACTCCAATATGATAGACTGCTCCAAAGCCCTCAATTAATCAGCTAGTTGATGAGGTTAGCTTGGACATCAGGTTACTTGAGTTGTATGGCTAGCATCGCGCGGCAAATGCCTCCTAATTCGTTTGCGCGTCCGTGTAGGTATATGGAGGTTTCTCCTTGCACAAAAGAATGGAAAACATACTATTTATTTTAAGGAAAAAATTGGAGACAAGCGACCGGTGTTTTGCTAAATAAATGAATGTATGGGATTGTCACGTATTTTGACGTTTATGACATACGTTAACGACTGTCATAAACGCTCACTGTCAGCAGCAGAATGATTGAACGTGTTTGACAGTTGAATTCGAGGTGAGATTTCATGCATGCATGCTCTAAATTTGGTGACAGCACCGCGAATTTAACTGTTAAAACCTCTCGATCGTTCGAAACGTTCTTAAAGCATGTGCCTGTTGGTCTGGCTTAGACCTACAATGCACTTACGACCTTCAGAATTGCGGCGTGAGAACGGCCTACAAAACCGTATCCTTCCTTGTCTTTCCGATATCAAATATAACAGTAAGGATGTACTTACTAATAAAAGTAATTATAATATTAACTGATTTTGTTTTTTCTAGGCCTTAGCTGTGGCAGGTGCGTTGTGGATGGCAAAAATATCTAGAGACGAGCGAGGGGCTTATCCTTAAGTGTTAAATATTAAGTTAATAAATTATTTCGTTGAATATCGTTTAATATAGTATAATGTTGTTAGTAATGAATGAACAAATAATTATCTGTTGTAGCATTTAGTACAATGGCGTACAGATGCATTTTGTTTAGTTTGTTTTTGTTTTCGACGAGTAAAATTTGAATAAACAAAAGAATGATGTCATGTATTATATTGGTGCAATTACCACAGGCTAGCGGTTCATTCTGTTTTGTTCAGAATAAAATACATTTTCTATAGATACATCTGTAGAAGACACGAGTAACTACGACGTGCTACGAGTTCTACGACGGTTTCATACAAAAATGGTTGTATCTTCTGTGTATCTTTTTTTTTCCATCCATCTTCTTAAACACTGACGCACTCACAAACAGCTTCAACTGTGAATGCCGCGAAAAACAAATCGAACCATAGATATAATAAAATTATGCTTTATATGGCAAGGAAATGTTATAGAGAACGTATGCAATCAATCTTCTTCGTACAAAAGTTGAACGTAAATACATTGAAATTAAGCCCAAAAGTGCCTGGGGAGGTGCGGTGCCCGGGCACCACTTGGAGTTTGACGGAACGGCGCGGTAATACACAGCGGTGGCCGGGCGCCGCCGGTTGGTAATTTATAGGTTTACCAGTAGGAGAAGAAACGTCTACGTCTATTATTCGAGATTATATTATATATATTTCGATGACGTTGGTTGCTGTGCGTAGCACGTGCGTGAGCGTCGTCACGATACACGATAGTGTTTATGTGAGAGCCTGAATTATACCATATTATACAGAAAAATCTAAAGACAACCTAAGATTAAGGACCAATTCCCCTTGAAAGAGTAGCATTTAGTCGCGGGTTTTTAAGTCAAAATATTACAAACAATTTTGAAGTTTATCTACGAGAGAAAAAGTTCATAGTCAAATGGCTATGAGCTATTTGAATTGAATGAGGAGCAGCTTGGTGAGGCTGCGCGAGTCTGCTCGCAATCATTTATAGTAATAAAGTCAATATAGTCACGAGCCTCTTCTGGATTACGGTCTTACGGACGCGATTTAGGAACTAAATACTATTTACTCCTACGTAGGTATATATTTCATTATAATAAATAGGTATTTATTCACTTCCATACTTTTATCTACTAGGTAAACTCCTGTAATAACACTAGTAGCAATTCACATACATGTACCTCCATACTCCAACTAACCGTGTTGTCAAATACTGTAACAGACTACCAGAAGAGGTTGCTTTGGTACCCAATGTGAATGTTTTTAAAAACAAACTTGACAAAATCTGCAGATCACAGGACACACACGTATTAGCTCAGTAGCTGCTAGTGTGATTTATATAAATAACAAAAATGTACACATTGTGGAACAGTTAATGAAAGAGCCATATTTTAATAGTTGTAAAAAGGTTGTTAATATGTAATTTGTATTTACTTAACCAGCACATAGTCCATTAAATGTAAGTAAACAGTCACCTTATTATAATCTAGTCTTAAGACTAAAGTAACTTCAATAATTCAATTGATAAAAGAAAGAACGTGTTCATTGTAACTTTTCCCAGGATTACATCATCTTCTAAATATATTATCGTGATCTTGTCAATACAATATTAATATAATTGGTGAGGAATACATGCTATTCATCTATATCACGATATTGGATCGCTATACTTATTGACTGTCTAGTGGCGTGTTCTCTATTGTAATGAAAACAGTTTGTTCTTGTGTTTATCTTCATCAAGAGAAGACTCACTGCATAACGTAAAAATAACTTCACTAAACTAATCTAGCCCTTTTTCGTCTCCGTATTTATCTCCGTTATAATATATTTGATTAAAACAGCATTAACTATTTAAAAATAAAAATAGTGAAATGTATACCTACATTTGTAGATAATTTAATTGTGTAATAAAATATAATACTATATAATACTGTGGAATTGTTGTTGTTACCCCTGCTTAAAGTTGTGGAACTTTAAACAGGGGGTTCTTGAACGGTTCAGCATATCCAAATTCGAAATTCAAAATTGATTTCCACCCGATTCAAGAACCGTGGCACAATTAGTGGCATGAACAGTTTAACCAGTGGTACATATACATATACTCATAGAAGTCATTGGACGAGGCCACCATTGTAGCATTATTGTATATATGTATATCTATGATGATGACCCTTAATTCTTGAGACTTGGAACGAAGTCATACAAAGATGGATGCCCTGTGTAGAATATCTGTAATATAAAATGTTGTGTTTTGATAGGCTCACCCCCAATTACGTGGGACCGAATACAATTATTGGTGAAATGTGGGTGTTAATTCACCTCTGCCTAACCCTCCGGGGATAAAGGCGTGATTATATGCATGTATGTATGTATTCAAATATTGTTTGTGTGAAGTGTCTTTATAAATAATCTTGACTTTGTGTTTAACTTCTTCAAACATAAATCAAGATTATTACTAAATTAATAATTTATAACTCATGTATTATATAAAATTAAATGCCTTAAGAAAATAAAAAATCGTATTTCTTTCTGTAATCACAAGCCTACTCTTGTCCAACAGTTATATATACGTTTCTTTGACGACCTCAGTGGCGTCGCGGTAGAGCATTCGACTGCTATGCAGGGGGCGCGGGTTCGATTCCCGCTCAGTACAAATATTTGTATGCATGAATATGTACATTTGCATTGGTCTGGGTGTTTCTATGTATAATTTGTATGTATTTACAAAAAAAAGTATCTAAGTATGTTTATCCGCATTCTAGTTCCCATAACACAAGCAAGTTAAGCTATGCTTACCATGGGTCTAGATAGCGTTGTGTGGAATGTCGTGGAATATTTATTTATTTTATTTATTTATATCATTCTTCCACATTTTCCGATCTGACGTCATCTCCTGGTGCGATTGATGACTCATTATTTTTCTCCTGATTTTGTTTACATATCAAACAACTAGATACTACCCACTTTCTTATCTTGCGCAAGTTATTTACGAACAGACATCGGGTATCTCACAATTAATGTTTCCGATACGAGTGTTTCTTTAGCATTTAGTTCGTTCTCTTCCTGTTTTAATACTGCAAAACAATAACAAGATAAATTCATTAAATTAACTAATGACATGATTTTTTAATAGATACGTCATTCGGGAACATGGCGGCAATAAAAAATGGCGCAAACACTAAATATAAACAAATTATAGCTATTTTTTATTTATTTATTTCACCACCTTTACAGGGATACCCCCAAAACAGTACTGGACATACAAAATTACTAAGATAGGACCTAACATACTAAATAATTAATCACAAAACAATACACAACAAAGAAATACATAAAAAAAGAAATGTTACTAATAATATTTTTATTTTATTTTTTTATTTATAGAACACGTCAATTAGACTTTGCCTTGCATACCGTGTGACAATGGTGACACTCAGCTTGACGGCCTCATCATATGCTTTTTCACGCCCCGCTTATAGGACCCGGGACTGTAGGAAGAAGGCAACACGTGAGCTGGTAATGAATTCCAGGCCTTAATGGTGCGACAGAGGAAAGAGTCACCGAACCGCTTCGTTCTTGATCGGATGTTCTGCACCGTGTGCGAATGACATCTAAAACCTGCACGTGTTGTCCTGTGTGGGAAAGGGGAGGGTGGGACTAATTCGAAGAGCTCATCAGAACACTCACCATGGTACAGACGGTAAAATACAGCCATGGATGGAGTCAATATTATTATTTCAAATCAATATATTAATCGGTCATGTTGAGAGAATGAATGAAAGAAGACTGACGAAACAGGAGAATGAGGCGAGTGTGGATGGTACCGTCGGAAGGGGAAGACTTAGTCGCACATACCTGGACCAAATTGGCGAAGTTTTATAAAAGGGGCAAGTCACCAGTACCTTAACCGACGAGCATGCATGAAGGATGTAATGAGAGAGAATGAAGCGAGAGTAGCATGTCAGGATCGTAGCAAATGGAGATACGTGATCTCTGCCTACCCCTATGGGAAACAGGCGTCATTTTATGTATGTATTAATTAATATGAAATACATTATTATTTATATTAATAGTAATATTATTATCACGAATTTAATATTAAATAAGTATGTATTTTATTTCCGTAGCGGACTGTCGCGTCTCTGATTAGTGCTTATATGATGACAAAAGTCATAATATTTTATCGCCATTATAGAGTACGGATAACGCATCTGCAGTTTATTTTATTCATCATTGAAATTAACTACTTATCGAGTATTGGACTTTGCCGTGGAACCAATTGACAGTCATTAGATACTGCATTAAATTTTTATGTCTACCCACAAATAGAAGCCATTATAGATCATACAAGATTTTAGATTAGCAGGTGTTAATGATGGAACTGTAATTTAGACGCTGACCATAATTTAATTAACCTAGCACTTAACCTCGAGACAGACAGTAGGTATTACGACAGTATAGGTTATGTGCGTTGTTAGTTAATTATACAGGTAGGTATGTAGGTGGCAAGAGGTAGGTACAGACTACAAGGGATATACCTGTCAACCTCACCTTCAGCCACCAACAATGACCCACTGACGCCGTGCGTTTTAGTCGGCTTGAGTCCGACATAACCTCTAGCACCAGTTCCGGCGGAGAGCTATCTGTGGGGATTTTTTCGCACGTTTTTACGGGTGTAAGAATGGCTAGACTACGAAAAGAAGTTAGGATATTCAAAGTTATCGAAAGAATGGTGTTGATTAGGTACATTTGGCATTTAGGAACTCAGACTCAGAATTAATTCAGAATTTAGACTTGTTACATTTTAGAAAAAACAAATTCTTGATGATGAGCAATCGATAATATAATCGTAGCCACTGTTTATGTTCGTTTTTCTTTCTATACATTTATTTATTTAACTGCTCGCATGTTTAAAATAAATAAACAGAAAAGAGGATTTTGGCCTCGGCCCAAACCTATGGTAATTTAGAGGTGAGAGAAAAGAAATTCAGCCGTAGCAAGTGGAAATATTAGAAACATTTGGTTTCTGCCATTATGAAAGAGGCGTCACTGTAATATTGGCACCTGTGTTTAACAATTTTTTTTAAGATACAACACGTCAATTAGGCTTCGCCTTGCCTGATGGTAAGCTGAAGGCAAAGTCTCGGAAAAGAGGGTCACCATTACTTACACATACCATGTGACAAAGTACATGAAACATAACAAATCAAGCCATGACCTTTCAAAAAACTGATTCAGACTATAAAGGCATACATTCCCATTACTGAACCACATTTACCTACCATGCTGATGCTTATAGCTCATCATTAAATTAATTAAAGTGTAAAATAAATATATATATATATTAATATAAAACTAGCTTTTGCCCGCGGTTCCGCCCGAATGGATGTCGGTTCCCGGCAATTATTCGAATTATTCTCACCGTTTAAACCTTTCCTAGACCTCCACGAAAATTTCAAGACCAAGATAAGATAAATCAGTTCAGCCGTTCTCGAGTTTTAGACAGACTAACGAACAGCAATAGATTTTGAGTATATCTATATATCAAGAAATATATATAAACTCGGTGCAAAGACGGGCATTGAGGCTGGTCAACAATCCCATACTTGCAGATGATGTGGAACCTCTCCGCACAACGGTTTGTGCTGAGATGAATTGTTTGACATGATGCCCACAGCAACTTTCTATCAACGCACCGCTCGCCAAAGGCAGGGATCCCCACACAATGCGATTCGGTGGAAGAGGTTATGTCGGACTCGAACCGACTAAGACGCACGCCGTCTGTGGGTCATTTTGATTGCCGAAGGTGAGGTTAACAGGCATATCCCTCGCACCCCGGACGACCCAGGGCCATCTCTTACGAGCTGGCCCTCTCCTCGGGTGTGTGTGGGACTACAAAGTCCCCAACTTGTCCCCGGAAAACGGGGAGGCGCGACAGGCCGCCGCCGCGGCCTGCTTCTGCCAGGGTGACAGGCGGCTCCACCAGTCACCCCCAGGCCTGCGCTCATGGAGGGCGGAGGTCGTTCATCGACCTCACACAATGCAACCTGAGACGGTACGAACTGTGTGGTTTGAAAGAAACTTCATCGCACGTACACTCAAGCTGTGGAAAGAACTCCCTGCTATGGTTTTCCCATGCGCCTGCAATATGGAGTTCTTCAAAAGGGGCATCAGAAGGTTTCTTCAGGGTCGGCAGCGCGAAACGCTCCTGGTGTTGCACACGTCCATAGGCCACGGTAACCACTTCCTATCAGGTGGACAGCCACCGAAGTGGCATAAGGTATTAAAAAAAGCAAACACGTAGAACTAATCCCAGTGGAACGTTTTTCCATTTTTTAAGTGTTCCGTTACCCCTGAACACATCTAGAAAGGTCCCCGAATATTCCGTGTACATTAAATTAATATATTGATAGCTCACTTGTACTTTTCCACATTACTTTATTGCTAATTACACCTGACCGGTTATAAACCTTTGAGGATGCCGTAAGGCGAAACCGGTCAGGTGTAATAAGCAATAAAGTAATGTGGAAAAGTACAAGTGAGTTATCAATATGTGTAACAACAAATTCCACCAAGTGCCATCAATCTACAGTATAAACAGTTTAAATTAATATAATTATAATAAATTATTTCCCATACATGGGACCTATGAAACACTAAAATAAACAAATCTGCTGCCGGGATTAGTCCTAGGTTTCTAGAAATTATTGCTTAAAACTACTGAACTGATTCATATAAGCTGGTATACGTAGGTAAGTACGCAATTTGACGATGTACTCAGTAGGTACTCATACTTAGGTACTATTGCTTTCTTTCCACGAATTTCAATAATGGTAGGTATCTACTTATACCATTGCCATTATTGGTCGTGCGTAATTACGACCATTACGGGCAACCGAAGGGCACTGCTAAGAGCCATTTTAATTTTATTATTCCCTATTTCCTTTTTCCTCCACGCTTTCCTGTGACTTTGCTTTCAACTTACCATCAGGCGAGGTGAAGTCATATTGACTTGTCCTATATAAAAAATGCGGTATTTGATAGAACCACAGTAAAAATATTTACCGTGATAAAACTGAGTAGGTATTTCTGAAACGTCGCTCAAATTTATTTGAATTTTAAATAACGTACCTAATTAAAATAAAACTGTATGCAAACTTATCATACGTTGATATTTTAAATAATTAAACTTAAAATATAATAAGTTGTAATATATTATATTATAATGATTACGGTATAAAAAATTAAGTGGACTATTGTGTAAACCAGTGATGGTCAAATTACGGCCATAATAACTTCGTGATGTGTTCTCAGCGGTGAGTAGGGTAGCCAGAGCTCACTGGAGAGTTTGTGCTGTCAGAGAGAGGACTAAAGGCTTGTCCTGATTTTGTGTTCTGCACTGAGGGTACATAAAAGTCTGCAGCGCGAGTGTGACTCCTCTGGTGTTACACACGTCCATAGGCCACAGTAACTACTTTCCATTAGAGGGGCCGTGTGCTTGTCTGCCACCTAAGTGGTAAAAAAAAAAAAAAAAAAACTCACCATGGTAGGGTCTTCGAATACTTATAACATTTATGTAAGCTGTACCTGAAATAATACCTTACACAGGCGATGAAGGGGTTTTTAAACTTTACCCATTATGAAAGTTTGCCGGTGTAGATATATACAATTGGTTTTCCTGTCGTTTAAATAAATTATTTAACTGAGCTTATTAAATTAAGAATGGTAAAAGAGTGGTAAAGGTGGCGTCGGTTTTTATTTTATCGTTCTTTTTTTTTAATCATCCACCTAACTTATCATAGTAAATTATCTGACTATTGAATATTATGACGTCACAATCACAATAAATTATTTCATACAAGTTTCTTAACAACGTACCGTTTTGACGTTTAATAAAATTAACTAATTTGACTAGTCAGTCAGATATCAAATTGGGTACCACCAAGATATTAGGGTCTTACCCCTCATTTTCACCTAAGTATCGAACATGTATTTGACAAGTTGCAATATGTCACAGGCTACAGTGTGAATGTAAATGTGTTTTATACTTGTTGGCTATACATACTATATGAACGAAAAAGTATCTGAGATACATGTATAAAACAAGAATTTTTTTTTTAATTGTGTTATGATTAGTCTTCTACAAGTCAAACGAAGGGTAACACTTGCAAGCCGATATACTCGCGGATTTCCGCACGAAACTTTAGCACAGACTGGCCTCTCATATGCTAAACGGCCCTAGTTATCCCTGACTATAGCTCTAACTCTGTACCAAATTTCAACCACATTCCATCAGGTGGGCCGTTTGCTTGTCTGCCACCTAAGTGGTATAAAAAACATAAGTTCAGCCGTACTGAAGTTTTTGACTAACAAAAATTCTTGATTTCAAATTTGCGCATTTATAATAGCAGAGATGCTTAATTAACAGTAAGGTACTAACCACGTGATTAAATAACGTTAATAACAAGAAAATTACCTCATAACTTTAAGTAGGAACAACCGCAAGAGTCAATAAAATATTTACCAACAACTCAAATTCTCAAGACAATTACGAAACCTGAAAGTAGGTAAATACTATTACGATGCTATACAATATACAAACATAACAATACCTTATATTCTATAAGAGCGGCGGTGGCATGACGTTCTATTTACCCATTACATTAACGTTTAAGCAGACAAGGTATATAATTGGCTGAAAGAAAATCGACGTGTTTTCCTTGCCCCTGAATTATATTCAACAGTCACAGTTGGACACAGACAGCGAGTGTTGCCTTATCAAGTGATAACGTTGCACGGAAAAAACTTCAGTTCATTGTGGATAATCGGGTCGGAAACATTACTAGTGCTGTGTATTTTTTTATTTAAAAATGGCGCAGAATAATCTAGAATTTGGAATGAAGTGTATTAAATATATGCTGTTGTGTATCACGGCCATTTTCGTGGTGAGTTGAGAGAATAAAAAAATTTTTTATTTGCTTTTGTATTTAGTCATGATTGTGTTAATTGCGACATATTTATTTTGTTATCTATGCTTTGTTCTTTATCAAAGTGGTGAATAAAAGCGATTGCGTTGTCTATAGAGTATAATATGTACTTTTAAAATTAATATTTTGAAGTACTTAGTTGAAAACAACATACGGATCAGCCGTATACGTCTATTATTAAAAAAATAGTGCGTCATCAGTTTGATATTTCTGAACGATATCTAAAACTGGCTAGGCACATGAATAGAAATAATTTGTTATTTAATTTGACATTCGATGCCCGCTGCTTCGTTCGTGTGTAATTTTAATCTCGTTCCTCGGCCTAATTGGGTTTTTTATGTTCTGAGTTTTTATTTATACCACTTAGGTGGCAGACAAGCACACGGCCCATCTGATGGGAAGTGGTCACCATGGCCTATGGACGTATGCAACACCAGGGGTGTTACACTCGCGCTGCCGACCATTTATCTACTAAGGGTGTTGAGAGATTTTCAATAACAGCTCAGAGTCAGGAGCTGAAAATCGAAATAGTTCTACCTGTTAATAGGTTCTGCTACTGGCTACATACACGCCTGGCGCGCCTCCCCGTTTCCGGGGACGAGTTGGAGACTCTGTAGTCCCCACACCCGAGAAGAGGGCCAGATCTTGAGAGATGGCCCTGTGTCGGCCGGGGTGCGAAGTATATGCCTGTCAACATCACCTTCGGCAACCAAAACGACCCACAGGCGGCGTGCGTTTTAGTCGGTTTGAGTCCGACATAACCTCTTCTACCGGCTCCGGTGGGGGGTATCCGTGCGGATTTTGCGCATGTAAAAAAGAAAGGTGGACACGTGGAGAGCCTACGCAGCCCTCTACAGTGTCACGCCTGCCTCTACTGGGATTGTTGCCTAGGGTGCAACCTGCGTATCTGTTGTTAGGTAGAGATATCCGTGGGTATTTTGCGCACGTAAAAAAAAAAAGTAGGTATATCTGTCTGATGTTAAACAGCCCTATCCCTTAGTCGCCTTGTACGACACCGCATGGGAAGAGAAGGGGTGGCCCAAATTCTACTCTGCCGGGAACCACGCGGCGGAAAAATGATGTTAATGCTTTGGTTTTCCCCTTCCTGTTGACTGATGGTTCTGATTCTGATTTGGTACCACATTTAGTTCGGACAATAATACAATGTAAATTAATAAAACAGTTTGATTTGCTCTTAATACCTCAGTATTAAGATCATTTTGAATATATTTGCCGCGTGGTTTCCGGCGGAGTAGAATTAGGGCCACCCCATCTCTTCCCATGCGGTGTCGTCCAAGGTGACTAAGTAATAGCGCTGTTTAACATCAGACTATTACTATTATTGTATATATGTATACCTGTAATGATGACACTTAATTCTTGAGACTTGGAACGAAGTCATACAAAGATGGATGCCTTGTGTAGAATATCTGTAACATAAAATGTTATGTTTTGATTTGTTGTATTCTATTCTGCTATTAACATCAGACATATATATATATATATATATAGCCCAGACTCAGCCTCAGATGCATGTCTTGATTAAACAGTAGTGCCCGGGAGACGGCAGTAGATACCCCCACTATAACGTGGGACTGAATTCAATGATTGGTGAAATGTGGTTGTTAATCCACCTCTGCCTAACCCTCCGGGGATGAAGGCGTGATTATATTATAGGTAGGCTTGAGTCAACAATAGTACCCGGCAATACGCTCACCTCCTATTACGTGGGACCGAATACAATTATACTCAATACATTTATTGCATACCACAATGTGATACAGATGTCAGATTAAGATTAAGTTACAATTATAGACCCTGTCGAGCACAGCACAATGTTTGTAGAGAGGGATAATTTGCTAATTGGTCAAATGTGGATGTTAATTCACCTCTGCCTCTACCTCTGTGGGTGTTAATCCACCTTCAGGGATAAAGGCGTGATTATATGTATGTAAGATCATTTTGAGGCTTTGTCGACAAGATCGTTTTGACCCTGATTGTACATATAACTTTCAAAATTCACTAACACATTTATCTAGATTGGGTCTCGCAAATGCCCTCTTCTCTTATTGCCCCACATCTACTTTGTTTTTACAATTTTTGTAATACCAAACAGCTCGTTTCTTTACGTGTATGGTGACTTACCGGCAAAGGCCTTCTAATAGCTTTCATAACAACAATAATTATAAATCGCAACGCGAACCTTGCCCTTATTACTAAATGAACGAAAAACATATTCATGCAACAAAATATACTTATTTAATTTATTCATTACCAAAATTAGAATAACAAATCCGTTCACACTGAGCACTCAAGTATGAAAACTTGGACAAATTCTAAAAAAAATACTTTATTAAAAGAATCATGTCACGTTTGTATAGAGCTCCTATAAATACCAATGGTATTAATTGGAACATATTTTCGAAGCGGCTCGATTGATTATCATATATATATTTTGTTGTATAATTGGGAAGTATGAGAATGAATCGTAGAGTATTTTTTAACCGCCTGACCTTTTCTCGGTATGGTCCGAACCAAGCACCCCTCTACATTTGTCATGTCAGCTAGTATATTGTAATATTAATTACAATAATAATTATATTAGCCTTTCACAGTCCATTGCTAGACAATATATTGGTATAATATTTTCACGCTCGTCTCATGGGTTGGTGCAGGGTTTTTTTTACGAGTTTTTCCTATCTCGCAGTGATATCGTCTTTCTCTGTCAAACAAATGCACATACAAAATAGTGTCCATTTTGTATGTGTATGTAATAAATTTAATTAAATATATAGGTATATCAATGTTTTTCTATTTTTATTGAAACATTGCAATTACCGACAGAATGATAACAGTGAAGGCTAATTATCGTACCTGCCAGCCTTCTGCCACTTCACAGCGATGTGTATCTAAACATGTACAGTACACATATGTATATTACACGTGTACAAAAGTACAAATACATCTGTGTGCCGTATTATACAGGTAACGACGAATAAGCGGCTTATCTTCACGGGTATCATAAGCTGGTTAGAATTTTGAGGCACCCGATGCATAACATGAATATAAATAAATTCTATAGGTAATAAATAATAGGGCACGCCGTAATAGCGGCGGTAAGACCCACCATTGGGAGTGGCCAGAGAGGTCACACGGCAGCCTCTTGTACCGGCAGACGCAGATTATCACCGAGCATGGATTCTTCGGGCGGTATCTGTATCGGATCGGCAAAGAGACAACGTCTGAGTGTCATCACTGCGATACAAGTGAGGACTCGGGGCTGCATACGCTCACCGAGTTCCCGGCGTGGGAGATACCGAGACGGGAGCTGGTGGTGGCCCTGGAAGTGAGAGTACTGCGCGCGGCGATGGTTCGCTGCACGGATGCGGTGTCGCGACTTCTACGAGCAAGTAATGCTCGTGAAGGAGACGGCGGAGCGGGCGCGAAGGAGACTCGCAAGCCACGCGGCCTGTGAGTGGAGGCGACTCAGGGGTAGGAGCTCGCAAAATAATCTCCGTCCCCCATGAGCGCAGGCCTGGGGGTGACGGGTGGAGCTGCCTGTCACCCTAGTAAAAGCAGGCGGCGGCAGTGGTGCGCGTCTCCCCATGCCCGGGGATGCCAATCCTATAAGCACAGAGAGTTTCTGTGCCGTTAGTGTAGAAGACAAAGCAGGACAAGCCTTTGGTCTTCCCACTGTCTGATAGCACAGAAACTCTCCAGTGAGCTCTGTGTGTGAACTGTATGTAACTAAAAGTAAATAATCTATAGCGACCTTTTATAAAAAACACATAATAAATAAATAAACAGGACTAACTAACTGAGAAACTAGTGGTGCAATTTCAGTTTTAAGTCTTTATAAAATACATAATACTACAGTTAATGTTCTGATGAACTCTGCCAATTAGTCCCCTTTCCTACACAGGACAACACGTGCTGGGCTTAGATGTCACCCGTATACGGTGCAATATTAAGAACTAAGCGGTTCGGAGACTCAGATGTTTCCTTTGTCGCAACATTAAGGGCTGGAGGCCTATTCATTACCAGCTCATGTGTTCCCTTCTTCCTACAGGCCCGGGTCTTTTACTCGGGGTGTGAAAAGCATGTGATGAGGCTGTCAAGCTGAGTGTCATCATTATAACATTGGAATATGTATGTATTGGTGACCCTCTTTTCTGAGACTTTGCCTTCAGCTTACCATCGGGCAAGGCAAAGTCCTATATAAAAAATAATGAGTATCTAAATAGAAAAATATTAATAGATAGATAGATAGATAATAATTTATTGTATACCAATACATTTACAGCTGAGACAAGTAGGTAATATGCATATACATTTTATTAATAATAAACAGATTTTTAAACTGGGTTTTGTAAATAAGACACGTCAAGACTGTTTTACGTTTAGTGAAGTATCTAACCGTATGGAGTTATTGTTTTCTTAAATTCGGAACATTTCGGCTGGATAATTTCCTCATGATACTTTGTAGGACTAAACGGTTAGGCCGTGTGTGTTCACGACCTCATACTAATAAAATAGGCGTGGGTCAGCCAATTCTAGTATTCTCATTAACCCGTCCAATCAGCTTAATTGATTGTGTAAGGACCAAAGTGCGCATGCTATTTTTATAGCAGCGGTAAACACCACATTACAAATGTCCAAATCACCACCATATTAATAATAATCACAGTTGGAATCTTTCTCCCACATCTGTGGGTAACCTTAAATGGTCTGCGAGAGAAATGTCTTATTGGGTAATCTTACACTTTGGTAAGAAAGTATTTCTCCAAGCGCAAAATGCGATGTAGTTATGGCATATAAGACCGTCTTAAACTTATTGGTGACCGTAAAAAACTATTTAGAATAATGGTCCCTTGTCCAGAGGGCTTCACTTTCATTCCTGAATTTTGAAAACCAGCTACGAACATGTTTTTTTAATGTACACTTCCACCCAGTTTCATAACTATATGCTTCTCTGCTACTCAAATGTTTGCTGGGAAAGAACTTATTTTGAGTTAAGCTCGCCTTTGTACATACATACCTATTATAATCACGCCTTTATCCCCGGAGGCAGAGGTGAATTAACATCCATATTTCACCAATCATTGAATTCGGTCTCACGTAATAGGGGGTGAACCAATTACCGTTTTCCGGCCACTATTATTGACTCAAGCCATGCATCTGAGGCAGAGTCTGGGCTGTATATATCCCTATCCCTTAGACACCTTGTACGACACCGCATAGAAAGAGATGGGGTGGTCCAAATTCTACTCTGCCGGGAGCCACGCGGCCTTTGTACATGTTCTTTGAAATGTTTTCTTGTTTATGATCTGAAGTGTGTATGCAATAAAGAATTAAGTCTTATCTAAATGTAACATGTAACGTTTGTGTGCATGGATCGTTAGAGCTTTGGGATTCACGCTGGTAGCATGCTAAGTGAGAATCAATCAGCTGGTCGTATGGCAGTCGCCTAGTGTTGATGACGCTTGTTTTAAATCTCAAGCTGTAGCTCGACATTTTGGTTGTTCTTCAGCAGGCATGATCCGCGATAGAATCTATTATAATGTTTTTTTTTTAATAGTATGTACCTAATTGAATGCACAATGGATGAGCCCATTGAAAATCCATTAATAGGCAGGTGTACACCAATTCTTAATGAGATAATCTATTGTTAAAAAAATATTGTTGTTCGACCGTTAATTTCTTCACAAGTTTTATTTACTTTCAGTAATCTGTGTATGTACCCTACTGTAACGTACACGGAATGGCAACAATGAATTTTAATTCGGATAAGTAAGTCAAATAATTCGTGTTTATTGTGTATTTAGGTATTTTCAATTTTGATAAAATGTTAAGGTAAACTATTGATGATTAATTAAAATGTACACTAGAGTATCCCAAATTATTCGAACTTCTTTTTTTTAGTCTAACGCATACCGTCTAATTAATTGAGGTAACTTTGCACCTCCTATCTGTTTTATCATATCACCAATCAAGTAAATATCTTTTTAGCAATTTAAGATGTAATGGTTGTCATAAAAAAGTAAGTTAATATGTGTTATTTGCATTAAAGCAGTCACTCCAATAACGACTTGAAAGGTATGTGTTATTTTTCCCATACAACTTGTATGGCGATAATTCAAATGCCTGTCGGCACGGGTTCCCATTGATAGAATGATCTAAAATTCTACCAGGGAGCATATAAATACCTATCACACTTAGTATGCGGTATGCGTTACAAAAAAAAGATGTTCGAAAAATTTGGAACACCCTAGTGTATACTAGACAGCATACGCTAATTTTACAAAAATTGCACCCAAATCCCCCATGTCTTCATGCTTGCATGCATCAGATTCGAACCATCTACGACAGCATGGCGTTTCGTCACATCAGCTTGTATGGCCGGTAAATCTAGTGTACCCTAAAGAGGATATCCAGAGACCTCGACATAGTCGATGCCATTTTGTATGTATTGCGTCCGAAAATATTTATTAAACATCCAGAATCGCACTCAGATATAATCTCTGATTATAACAGTCTATTTTCCTGCAGCAAAATATTTTCCTGTTATATTATCAATTGCTAAAGGAAAAATAACAAATGTTATTGCGTAATCTCTGAAGTGTCTGAGCTGATTTTTAGATGATTTCAGATGAGTAATCGGAACGAAAACCATAATAAAGGTATACAAATGTACATGAATTCAATAGACGTTTATGTTAAAGTAATTAGTAATCATTGTATGAAGAAGTTATTGATTACTTGTAATCTTATCACGAATCTATCGCGCTTATATTATGTGGATAATTATTCTATTGAACATACTGTTTGACACGAGTAGAGTGAATTATGGATAGATATAATGTCACTTTTGTTCAACCAAAATGTATTATTCAAAACCTGTATGAATACAATACCTGGTACACAGAAATAGCTTTGTTAGTATACAATATGAGGCCTAATTTAGGTGAGTTTTGTGGGACAGATTGCGATAAAACTGACTAGATATGGATATGACACATGTATGGCATGTACGAATATTAATATCGACTGTGGGGCTTGCGTAGTATCTAGAGCGTGAATTAAGCATACAGAGATGGCAGATATGTACATCAATTCAACGCAATAATTTCAAAGTAAGAAGTAAAAACAAAGTTATTACAGGTACAACTGTAGAACGATAGTGTGTGCGGTATTTTACGACGCATTCTCGTAACATAATGTCTTCATTACACAGTAGCCACTGTAGCTAGTGACGGGCCATGTTCTACAAATCGCAATGATCTATTGCGAATTGTAGAACATGGCTCATCACTGGATCGTTATTCGCATAATGGCGTAGCAATGGGTTTATTGCTGCGACCTTTTTAGAGCCGCTGAAATGCTCCAAAAAATTGGGTGCAGCGTGCCACCATTGAACCTTTGCACCCCTGTCCATGGCGTACCTGCCCCGTGGTCCATTATGACCCATTGTGTATTATTATTCGATGCTTAATACTTTACGTCTATTCTTAGAGTGTACACACGCCCTTACACTTTAATATCAAATCGATTAAGATTAAGATATTTGATCGATTAAGAACACTCTGATCACTAAGCTACCGAACCTTCGCCCGAAACCATCCAAATTTTTCTATACATATATCCGTCTTACGGCGACGGTGGGAGCCATCTACTGACAATCGTACGAACTATCGGCATCAATGAATGATGTTGCAATCATTTTTAAACATTGATTTTTGATGATTTAGTGGTCAGAGCGTTTCCCATGTAATGGAAAGATTGCGAGTTCGAATCCCGCCGGGACCGTTTAATTCTTTTTTATCTTTATCGATTTGATTTGTTAGCACACTAAATGCTTTAAATATTAATTCAACACTTTAATATCATTCAAGTATAAAACGTCATAAAAACAAATTGGTATTTTTATTGCATAAAGAATATATACATAATATACACGGAAGTTATCGAAATTAAAATATATATAAAAAAGAATATATATCCAAATAATCCTGCAGGTTCAGGCGTCAAAGAATTCTCCCCATCGATATCAACCGGGAAGGTGACCAGAAGGCTGGCGGCATTGCCACGTTGAATGGCAATACCAATCCTTTGCGCAAGGAATAAACCAGCCCTCTGATCACGGGTAGCGTCAATTAAACGTTTAGAAATGTCTCTAAACAAAAGACGGGCACTTGGACCCCATGATCTCGATTCCAAACGGCTCAAATATGTAATTACCACTTAAATTCAAGTATATGTGAATAAAATCAGTTTATGTCGATGTTAGATGTCATAGTCCTGCTAATAATGCCGTAACTGGTGCGGTTATACCCATACGTCTACAGCTGGCCCAAGGCCACGCCATTGTTCAGCTTTGTTATCGATGTTATCGATTTCACACCGTTATAAATAGCCATTAAAGTCTGACTGCGCTAACATGATCTCGTTTATGCCATAACAGTCTTTAGTTTAACGTGTTAGCAGCTATATTTGCTTAACATAAGTTTTTTATAAAGTGCAAAACGTTTTTGAGCTAGTAAGTACATGCAGTAAAGAGTATTGAGACGATAATTAGAACAAAGAAGCCACATTACACAGACGGTTTCATGATCCACAGATTAAATGTCCTAATTCGTACTTCAGTTTTACTCGGTCATCAGTACTTATATATATATAGCCTAGTGGTATGGGTAATGGACTGCTGAGACGAGGTCTCGGGTTCGATCCCAGGTTTTACCATGACACACACCAATGACTTTTCGATGCTTTTCGAAGTTATGTGTGTATTTATCGCAGGATTATAAGTGCCCAGTAAATAGCAATAGGCTCGCCACCTATTACTTTGGGACCTAAACATAAACTGGCGAAATGTGGGTGCTAGCACCTCTGCCTACCCCTTCGGGGATATAGGCGTGAATTTATGTTATGTATGTTATGTTTATGTCATATATATATACATATAGGAGTACAGCATTTTTAACAATTATCCTGCTGCCAGGTCATAATTAAAATAGTCATAGTATCATATTCCACAAACGAACCGCTAAGAAGGTAAATGAGATGTCATATGTTGTTTGTAGAATCCAGTAGATTTTCTGTTATAACTTTTCCGATAACATCAAACCAATTCGGTAATTTAGTTCTTATTACCGGAATGTCCAGTCGGCTCATTACGTCTATTTCCCTAAAGGCCACTCCCCGATAGTTCACTTCCCCGTGACCTCATCATTCTCAAAAACCACTTAACTGATAGTTTTTGTTTCTTAGGAGGTAGGACACGACGGTATCTCCCGTCTCAAATTGAGCAGTCCGTCTGGGGAAGTACCTCCGCCCTACAGAATACCGCGGTTATAATAACCTTGTGTTGTGTTCCCGGTGGTGAGTAGGGTAGCCAGAGCTCACTAGAGAGGTTTTGTGTTGTCAGTGGAAAGACCGTAGGCTAAAATTGACACCACTGACTTGTAGGGGCGTGAATGTTGTCGCGGCGGTCAGGGAGACCCGTTGAAACGGTTATCCGCTGGCCGCCCGCAGGTTGTACGGTTCTCGAACCTGGGGATTACTTAATCTCCACCCCAGGAGGCCGAACCAGCAGCCTGTGTAAAGTGCCCGATGCTGTAGTCGTGCCGGAGGAGGAAACCGGAGTGGACTCGGCTACAGTATTTGGGAGGGGCCCACAGCGCCAGCCAGTCACACAACCCCAGCTTGTCTATGGTGGTACGAAGCCTAGCTTTGTCTTCTGCACTGGGAGCACAGAAACTCTCTTTACCTTCCTCCCCCCCACCCCCCACAAAGGTCATGAAGAGAAATAACAAGGAAAAAGTTACCACAGCGGCACCATCGTCCACAGTACATGTGGACTTCTGTAACATCAGGGGCCTACACACCAACCTCAACGCGGTCCATCTCCATTTAGAGACCGCGCAGCCTACCTTGTTTTTTCTGACGGAGACGCAAATATCATGCCCAGCTGATACAGCCTACTTAATGTACCCCGGGTACAAACTCGAGCATAACTTCCTGAGTCGCGCCGGGGTATGCTTGTACGTCCGGGATGATATTTGCTGCCGCCGTCTTCAAGGCCTTGAAGACAGGGACCTGTCAACTCTTTGGGTACGTACGGATCACGGTGGCCACACCCATATCTTTGCGTGCCTCTACAGGTCTCATAGCGGTGACCTGGGTACAGCTCAATTGTTTGAGCATCTGCAGCGGTCTGCGGACAAGGTAATTGAGCAATACCCTACCGCGGATTTAGTATTCTTGGGGGACTTCAACGCTCACCACGTAGAGTAGCTGGGGTCTCCTAGAACTGATTTTGCGGGAAGGGCTGCTCATGACTTTGCTCTGACCTACGGATTCTCTCAACTGGTGCATTCTATTACTAGAACACCAGAAATAGAGACCCACAGAAGCTCTATACTGGACCTTCTGCTGACTTCGCGCCCGGACGAATACTTAGTAACTGTGGAAGCACCACTTGGTACTTCGGATCACAGCCTCGTTCGGGCGTAAGTGACTCTCACGCGGCCTGAACCACCGCGGCCACCTCAATGGCGGCATGTCTGGCACTACAAGTCGGCAGACTGGGATGGACTGCGAGAATTCTTCGCGTCGTACCCGTGGAGGCGGCTTTGCTTCACTTCAAATGATCCCAACTCGGTAGCTACATTCTATCATCGCACCTCTCGCCATAGGCAGGGAATTCATCCTCACACATTGCGACATGAGACGGTGCGCACTGTGCGGTATGAAAGAAACTTCATCCCACGCACACTCTAGCTGTGGAATGACCTCCCTGCTGCGGATTTCCCAAGCATCAGAAGGTTTCTTCATAGTCGGCAGCGCGAGTGTGATACCCCTGATGTTGCATACGTCCATAGGCCACGGTAACCGCTTCCCATCAGGTGGGCCGTGTGCTTGTCTGCCAACTAAGTGGTATAAAAAAAAAAAGTCTACTTTGACATTATTTGATTCAACATCCTTGAGGCTCAACATCGCCAGCAACTTGGTACACCTACAAAACTTTGGACGGGACTCTGGTGAAGGCTCAGAGGTAAGGCTGTAGTCGCTAGCGAAAAAGTAGATATACCTACCAATCACACACACTCAACGGCCACTACAAACTTTGGACGTAATTCAAAAACAACTATGAGTATGATGATATTTTTTGTGCTGCGGACCCGTTAGAAAAGAGAGTATTTGTGCCATCAGTGCAGTACAACCCTTTGCGAACTAGCGAGCCCTGACAACCATACACCGCCGGGAACAGTACGTGAGGTTATTATAGCCGTGGTATTCTGTAGGATGGAGGTACTTCTCCAGTCGGACTGTTCAATTGGATGGAATCGTTATTAACAAGAGTTTTCTGCTAAAGTTTATTTCATATCCGTATTTTTAATAACAGTTTTTATCACATTTGCTCTTATAGGTCGTTGCTGATAAAATTAATAACAAAAACATCTCATTGTAGGTAGATGACCTATACATAAATGGCAACATTGATTGTAGATAAAATTAAATAGGTACCTAAATATGGGACAGACTACAGATAACTTATCTGTCTTAAAAATAGGGTGGACCATCCAGTTGTTGGTATTTTGAATATAAAGTGAAAAATAAACGTATATTAGTGTGATGAACGAGATAGAATACAATTACCATCCTCCATCTCATCTGAAGGGTGCCATAAGAGTCGATTAATGGAAGAATATGCAAATGATTATCGCTGCGAGAGAAGAAAAACATAACATAACATAAACTCACGCCTATATCCCCAAAGGGGTAGGCAGAGGTGCTAGCACCCACATTTCGCCAGTTTATGTTTAGGTCCCAATGTAATAGGTGGCGAGTCTATTGCCATTAACCGGGCACTTATAAATCTGCGATAAATACACACATAACTTCGAAAAGCATCGAAATGTCATTGGTGTGTGCCATGCTAAAACCTGGGATCGAACCCGAGACCTCGTCTCAGCAGTCCATTACCCATACCACTAGACTACAGCGGTAATATTATATAGAAGAGAAACTCGAAATAAAACCCTGTACTAACCCGTCTGACCAGTGTGGAAACAGTAGCCTTTTTTATACCACTTAGCTGGCAGACAAGCACACGGCCCACCTGATGTAAAGTGGTTACCGTGGCCTATGGGCGTGAGCAAAACCAAGAGAGTTACACTCGCGTTGCCAACCCAGTAAGCATTGAGATTTTCTGTGCCGTCAGTCTAAAAGACAAAGTAGGACAAGCTTTTGGTCTTTCCACTGACAGCACAAAAACTCTCCAGTGAGCTCTGGCTGCTCTACTCACCGCCGGGAACACAACAAAAATATATTTTCCAACATTGGGAGAGGCTTATGTCCAGCAATGAACTGCGAGATGCTAATTGACTAATTGTGATGATGTAAGGCATACGACAATGCATTAATTCACTGCATTATTGAATTTTCTGATCCTATTATATTTGCATGTTATTCAACATTATGTAGCAATTGTTTACGATAAAAAAATAAATTATCTTACCTTAAAACGAGGTAGATTATATGTATTACCTCATTGCGAGTAATTGCTTTTCAACACCAGTGCCGTATTTACATCGTTTTTTTTAATTCGTTCTTTAACATAACATAAACTCACGCCTATATCCCCGAAGGGGTTGGCAGAAGTGCTAGCATCCACATTTCACCACTTTATGTTTAGGTCCCAATGTAATAGGTGGCGAGCCAATTGTCCTTCACCGGGCACTTATAAACCTGCGATAAATACACACATATATTCGAAAAGCATCGAAAGTCATTGGTGTGTGCCATGGTAAAAACCTGGGATCGAACCCGAGACCTCGTCTCAGCAGTTCATTACCCATACCTCTAGGCTACTGCGGTTTATATATAAATAAAAATACACAAAATATAATTAATCATTGTTATTTCAATTTTCAATTGAAATAACCTCCTACAAAGCTCCTCTCCCTTCTAGTTCTAGTCGACTCAGAGAATGATGATATGAAAATGTCAGAGAATGATGATATGAAAACATTTTCATATCATCATTCTCTGAGTCGACTAGAAAGGCGACCGCAACTGAGTTGTTTTACCATTTCTAGTCGATATTTTCCGTGAAGCGACTGCCACGTGACCTCCACATCAAATTGGTAATATCGAAGTTCTTTAGTTATACTAATCCAACTTTTAAGGACTCCAAACCCGTAACGGCATATAACATAACATAAACTCATGTTATATGTTATATGCCGTTACGGGTTTGGAGTCCTTAAAACCCGTAATATTCCAACTAATAGGTACTAATCCAAATTTTAAGGACTCCAAACCCGTAAATATGTTTACATATAACCAACTCAATAACTAATTAACGCAATTAAAATATTTACATAATATACACGGAAGTTATCGAAATTAAAATACAAATAAAAAAGAATATATATATTTTTTTTTTTTTTTTTTTTTTATATAGGACACGTCAATTGGACTTCGCCTTGCCTGATGGTAAGCTGAAGGCAAAATCCCAGAAAAGAGGGTCACCATTACTTACACATACCGTGTGACAATGGTGACACTCAGCTTGACGGCCTTATCATATGCTTTTTCACGCCCCGCTTAAAGGACCCGGGACTGTAGGAAGAAGGAAACACGTGAGCTGGTAATGAATTCCAGGCCTTAATGGTGCGACAGAGGAAAGAGTCTCCGAACCGCTTGGTTCTTGATCGGATGTTTTGCACCGTGTGCGGATGACATCTAAGACCTGCACGCGTTGTCCTGTGTAGGAAAGGGGAGGGTGGGACTAATTGGAAGAGCTCATCAGAACACTCCCCATGGTACAGACGGTAAAATACAGCCATGGACGCAACATCTCTACGCAGCTGTAAAGGTTCTAGGGTGTTCGTGATCTCGGGATTCCCAATGATGCGGATCGCACGTCGCTGCAACCTGTCGAGAGCATCTAGTAAGTACTTTGCTGAACCATCCCAGAGATGCGAGCAGTACTCCACACAGGAGCGAATTTGTGTCTTGTATAGAAGACACCGCTGCTCCGGCGTGAAAAATCGTCTCACTCTGTTCAGGACTCCGAGTTTTCGTGAGGCTGTTTTGATGATGCTTTCGATGTAGTTTTTGTTATTTAGGTTGCAGCGAACATCCATACCTAGGATATTGAGATTGTTTCAGGCGTCAAAGAATTCCTCCCCATCGATGTCAACCGGGAAGGTGGCCAGAAGGCTGGCGGCATTACCGCGTTGAATGGCAATACCAATCCTTTGCGCAAGGAATAAACCAGCCCTCTGGTCACGGGTAGCGTCAATTAAACGTTTAGAAATGTCTCTAAACAAAAGACGGGCACTTGGACCCCATGATCCTAGCGTCTCGACCCCAAACGGCTCAAATATAACCAACTTAAATGAATTTAGTTAACAAAAATAGTTGGTGTACTTACAGCATATTATGTTGTATATAAAAAAATGTGTCTATTACATATAATTTATATGTAATTTAAAGTTGGTTTTAGTTTCATACATAGCATATATATAGGTATTTCTACGTACCAATAAAATAGCCATTTATTATTAGCATTCTAGAACACACATTACAGAAAAAGATATGTAGAAAACTATATAAAAAGGTGGCTGGGACAGACTGGGTGCGGAAGGCAGAGGATCGGAGAAAATGGCGCACATTGGGAGAGGCCTATGTCCACCAGTGGACTGCGGTGGGCTGTTTGATTGATTGATATAAAAAGAAATGAAAATGTAACTTTTAGATAGATAGATAGATAATTCTTTATTGTACACCAACAGATTTACAGTAGGACAAGTAGGTAGCATCTATACAGTTCAATGCACAATGGGCGGCCTTATCGCTGAAGCGATTTCTTCCAGGCAACCTTGGGATGGACAGTAATGTTATGAAAACAAAAGATATGGTGTAGTTACCGACTAAACTTGAATATATAGTGTATTAAAACAAAAGAAAGAGAGAAAAGTAAGTAAAATAAAATTAATATACGGCGTTACACAAAAAATATCAACATAAATACTGACATACAAATACATATACATGTATTAAATAAATATATACATAAAGTAGATAGTTCATACTAATGCGAAGGGAAAATAGTGAGTGAGCACATAATTGTGAGCTATTACCTACTGTGCACAACATGATAGGTAGTGGTCTTCTTTTTTCACTTAAAATTTGAAAGTGGTAACAAATCGTGGAGCAGTACCAGTAATTGGGTGGTTTACCTTATATAGGTAGGAAACTATCCGAGTAGGTATGTAACAGAGTGGATAGTGACATAAACGGCTGGGCACGAAACAGCTGAAGTCAAAAGTCAAGGCCTCGACCGCTCAACGCGATTAAAATCGATACGGTTAACCTCTATGGGTTATCAGGGTATTTTTGTACGTACAATCAGGGTATTATTTACGTTTTATATGATTTTACATCAATTTTTGTGATGAAGGGCTAGGGAGAGGAGCTTTGTAGGAGGTAGGACACGGCGTTATTTCCGCCCGACTGGGGAAGTACCTCCGCCCTACAGAATACCGCGGCTGTAATAACTTCGTGTTGTGTTCCCAGCGGTGAATAGGGTAGTCAAAGCTCACTGGAGAGTTTGTGCTGTCAGTGGGAAGACTAAAGGCTTGTCCTGCTATGTCCTCTACACTGACGGCACAGAAAATCTGTGTTTACAGGGTCGGCAGCGCGAGTGTGGCTTCTCTGGAGTTACACACGTCCATAGGCCACGGTAACCAGTTTCCATCATGTGGGCCGTGTGCTTGTCTGCCACCTAAGTGGTATAAAAAATAATAGCATTCACATTTCACCAGTTTATGTTTAGGTCCCAATGTAATAGGTGGCGAGCCTATTGCCATTAACCGGGTACTTATAAACCTGCGATAAATACACACAGAACTTCGAAACCCATCGAAAAGTCATTGGTGTGTGCCATGGTAAAACCTGGGATCGAACCCTAGACCTCGTCTCAGCAGTCCATTACACATACCACTACCTCTGCCTTCCCCTTCGGGGAGATAGGCGTGGGTTTAGGTTATGTTATGTTTATTGTGATGATTTGTGGTTTAGCGTTCGAAGGGGCGTCTCCTTCTGCGAGCAAGTAATGCTCGTGAAGAAGGAGGTGGGGCGGGAGCAAGCAGGCAAGCTGCCCGCGTACGAAGGCAACTCGGGCGTCGGAGATCGATGAATGACCTCCGCCACCGGAGTTTGATGAATGATCCGGCAGAGTAGAATTTGGGCCACCCCATCTCTTCCCATACGCTGTCGCACAAGGCGACTAAGGGATAGGGCTGTTTAACATCAGACAGATATATACAGCCCAGACTCAGCCTCAGATGCATAGCTCGAGTCAACAATAGTGCCCGGCATACGGCAACAGACTCACCCCCTATTACGTGGGACTGAATACAATTATTGGTGAAATGTGGGTGTTAATTCACCACTGCCTAACTAAAATGTTTGTATAGTATGTATAATATATGTTTGCATTTAGTGTAAAAAAATTAACTAAGTATATTTATTTGCATTCTAGAAGTCATATAACTCTCTATGCGTTTTATTTTAGGTTAAAATATTGCATGCCGCAAGGCTAAATACAGTGTTACCTTAATTTAAGAACATGACATCCTCTACCTACCTGTATTTGCAATTTATGTTAATAAATAAATAAATAAATAAATTTTTTGTGTGGCAACAAGTGACAACCATAAGTAAAGTGACTAATTACCTTTTTATTTGTTGTACAAAATGAGCTAAATATTATCCTGGTTTGCGGCCATACTAAAAGCCATATACCTAATTAAAACAGGGAATAAATACAGTAGGTATATATACGTAGGTACTTATTAGTATAATTTAGTAGGTATTGCACATATTTAGAACACACTCGTACTTTTTCCACAATATTTTTATTTAGACCTTTTTTTTTATACCACTTAGGTGGCAGACAAGCACACGGCCCACCTGATGGAAAGTGGTTACCGTGGCCTATGGACGTTTGTAACACCAGAGGATGTGACTCCTTGTGCGCTGCCAATCCTGTAAGTACAGAATTTCTGTGCCATCAGTGTAGAAGACAAAGCAGGTCAAGCCTTTAGTCTTCCCAGCACAAATTCTCCTGTGAGCTCTGGCTACCCTACTCACCGCCGGGAACACAACATGAAGTTATTATAGCCGCGGTATTCTGTAGGGCGGAGGTACTTCCCCAGTCGGACTGCTCAATTGGGCGGAAAAACCGCCGTGTCCTACCTCCCTGACCGGTTTCGCCTTACGGCATCCTCAAAGGTTCAAAATAACAGTTAAGAACATTGTCCTATAAACATTGCGACACTCAATCACATTTCGTATGTATATAAATTCACATAACATAAACTCACGCCTATTTTCCCGAAGGGGTAGGCAGAGATGCTAGCACCCACATTTCGCCAGTTTATGTTTAGGTCCCAATGTAATAGGTGGCGAGCCTATTGTCATAAATCGGACACTTATGAACCTGCGATAAATACACACATAACTTTGAAAAGCATCGAAAAGTCATTGGTGTGTGTCATGGTAAAACCTGGGATCGAACCCGAGATCTCGTCTCGTCCATTATCCAGACCTAGTGGTTTAGCCTAGTAGCTACCGCCTTAAATTCAATATTGAACAAATTATATTTAAAGCTACGTTTCCTTGTACCAAAAGTTATCATGATCAAAAAAAAATATAATAAAATATTGAGTCTTCATTATCCTCATAGCGATTGCTAAATTGTTGCTTTTAATATTTATGTTGGTTTTCCCAGAAACGACTGCCGTCTGACCTATCAATCCCGAGACGAAAGCCTGCATCAGAGCATCCTCCGTTGTTTAGCAGGTGCACCGACTTCCAGGCAACGTTGAATTGGGCTTCAAGCATGTTTGTAGGACTCTGTATACCCATTTTACCAATTTACACGGCAAAAACTACAAGTAATCTTATTGCGAAGCTAATAGAAAGTAAAGTAGTATTAGGTGACGTACCTGGTGACCTTGCTGCGACGTTTATAACCGACAAGGTCAGGTCACAAGGTCAAGAGTCGTATTTCACGGGGGAAAGGTTTAATTGTATAGAGGGCATTTATAAGAGTGACGTCAGATCTTTTTCTACTGCATTCACTTTCTTGCTTGGCATACAATAGGTGTGCCTCACGCACATGATTTCGATCGAAGTAGGTAGGTACTATTCAATTCCACCACTTCGCTATTGATCAGGTTTTTTTACGGGCGAAAGATCAACACAGATGTGTCAGACTCAAACCGATTAAAGGTCTTCGCACATTATAACAACTCACCGGCGACTCGACTCTATGCTAGACATTGAAATTTAAGCCCTGTATCATATGTTCAAGGTTCAATTTCAAAAAATGATTATAAAGTAGTGTACAACGAGTGGCCTACGCATCGTACACTAGAGGTCAACCCCGACACGTTTGTCACGCAATGACCATACGTCGTCCACGCAACGACCACACGTTGTCCACGTAACGACTATGCGTTTGCGACTGACGCGTGACGGGCAACCATTTGCCAGCCCACCCGTCCGCCCCGTGCCTTCCCCCCGCCCGCCATCATTCACTATAGAATCGAAGGACGGAGTGCACGTTGGCGGTACACGGTGATATTTTTCGAAAATCATGCAGAAAGAAAAGTTGATAGAAGAAGTGCGAAAATATCCGCTACTATACGACCTTCGTGATCCGAAATATAGTGACGTACATAAGAAGGAAAAGGCATGGAATGAAATCGCTATTGTATTGTCGCAACCAGGTAAGAATTTTTTTCTACTCCGGTACATTTATCTGTTAATTATATAGTCCCGAACACCTATATAAAAGCTAGTCTTATTCAATTGCAAAAAAGTCTATCTAGTCTTTTTTGCAATTGAATTTTGCAAAAACTAACTGTCATATGTGACTATACAACTTCCCGCTCTTAATTATGCGGTATTGCTGTGTTTGTTATATTTAATCCCTAGTCGTAGAAAAAGTTTTGTATGCGACGTTGCATTAACACTCACCACGCCACTCACCATTTTTGAACCCTCTTATACAACTATTGCATAAAATACTATTAACATAATTAATTTCTATTTGTGACGTTTTCAGTGTTGGTATTGAGTTATTGATTTTGCCATAATCTACAGAAATTCAGCTATCGAACAAATAAATATGTGTGATTCTAATAGATATTAAAAATAATGTTAAAACTTATAAGTCATTTCATTAAAGTACATTGTTGAGAAAATTTAATTCAACCTGTTACATCCAAAAAGTAGGTATGTTATTGTACAGTTAACAGTACCTACGATTTTCTACTTGGACACTCGAAAAATCTTGGTTTATCGTAAAAATTAGTTTTTTCACATACAGTAATATAAAATCCCAGAATTTACTGATATAAAATATTAAATCTACGTCATATATATTTTATTTTTAGTTTGGGTTTCTGTATGTTATAATAAAGTGCCTTACGTTTATTTAATATAGGTAATCAGTAATAAAATCCCAGCTTAGTATAGAAACTTGTTTAATATTCTTAATAAGCCAATAATATTATAACCAACTTCTTACGATTATTACATATTAATTATCCATGATCTATATTAAATGCTGCCACGGAACTCGTCCTTCGGGAGATTGAAAATAAGTTGCAAACATATCACGAGTTTCAAAAGCAGATGCCGAAGATTCACTTATATCTTCTGGAATTGTACTTAGATTACTTAGTAATCTCTGTTCATCATCATTATTGGCCGAACTCTGCCTTGTGTTGACTTCATCATCGGATGGTATATTATAACACCGCATGACATTGTGTAAAATACACGTCGCAAAGACCACAATATCAACATATTTTGGGTGTAAATGCAAATTCTTATTATAAATTCCAAATTTTTGATATAAGATGCCGAACGCGTTTTCAACTACTCTGCGAGCTCGCGATAAGCGATTATTGTATATTCTTTCCTTTTCTGAAATGCCACTTGAACGTGGATATGGTCGCAATAAATTCCTTTTTAAAGGAAACGCTTCGTCGGCTACAAAAACATGTGGCATTATTATTTCAGTACCAGGTAATGGTGTGTCAGTTGGAATATTAAATGTATTCATTTCAATCGCTCTTCCTAATCTTGACGATGCCAAAATTCCGCCATCCCTATTCTTGCCATAGGCCCCTATATCGACAGCTATAAATCTGTATTTATCATCGACGACAGCCATGAGGACGATAGAGAAGTGTTTTTTATAATTAAAAAATAGCGAGCCGCTGCTAGGAGGGGCAATTATGTTTACATGTTTGCCGTCGATGGCACCTATACAGTTTGGAAAATTCCATTTTTTATTGAAACCATCTGCGATTCTTTTCCAGTCTTCGGTAGTAGGTGTGGGCATGAACTTCCCCTTCATTGTATTTATAATCGCATTGCACACATCTTTTAATATCGACCGGATGGTACTTTCGCCTAACCGAAAGCTTGAACTCATAGTCCTAAATGAACAGCCACTAATCAAGTACCTGAAACAACCAATTTTTCTTTATATTTATATTATTTTGTTACAGCGTCAGAATGTAAGAAGATATGGCAAAACTTAAGGGAATATCATAGAAGAGCCATTAAAAAGAAAGCAACTAAAAGTGGTCAGAGTGCTAATACTAATAAAAAATGGCAATATGAAACTGAAATGTCTTTTTTATTACCACATTATAAAGAACGGTCTACAGTGACGTCAGTGGACAACACAGATGATGGTGATGATGAAAATAGCTTATCTGCTGCGGAAATTCTTGCCAATGTGACTAATAATGAAGAATCTCAAGACTCGTCAATTATCTCGGAGCGTCCTGAATCTTCGGTGTCTATGTACGATTCATCTAGATCAGTGTTTCCTGACATTCCAAAAACGACAAAACGAAAGAAATTGCAAGAAACAAGTGCATCGGCGGTTTTAATGGAATATTTATTAAAAAAAAAACGATGAAGATGGAAAGCAGAATGACGAAATGGATAATTTTTTTTTAAGTATTTCTAGCACAGTAAAAAAATTATCTACCTATAATCAAGCACTTTTAAAGTCAAGAATTTTTAATTTAGTTTCGGAAGCTGAAATACAAGAACTGCAAAATAATCGAAACTGTTACTATGATGATTTTTTTGCACCAGGAACTTCTGGCTACACAACTCAAAACCTAAATGCAGGTACTATCGGTAGTAGCTACACAACTCAAAACCTAAATGCAGGTACTACCGGTAGTAGCACCGCTAGCACCCAACAGCAAAATACAACGCCTATGGAAGAATCGAGGGTTGATGGTTCTTCTTAACACAATTAAAGTAAAATTGCTTTGCTTTGATTTATCCTTTAACTTGATATATAAATAAATACATATAAATTATAAAAAAAGTTTCTTATTGCTTACCTTAATGTCACTGCCAGCTTTTCTTCCGGTGATACAGCTTCTCTAAATCGCGTGTTTCTTTTTTAGATGTCGTCCTCAATAATATTAAGTATATAATAAAACAAGTATCTCGGCATACGGAAATAGATATAGAATTTTTCTTCGTCATCTAGCAGACGTTTCCGGATATTCCAATATTCCCCTTCTGATTTCCTTTGTCGCAACATATCATGTACCCAATATCTTCTTTTCCTGCTGTTTCGTTCATTTTCATTATCAAATATAATAGCTATAATCGCCAGTTCACTGAATGTAAAGTTCGACATTTCATAAGCAACACGACTTCTTTGGACAAAATTTAACCGAAAACTGAGGTTAGACGAGTTGTCTGTTGAATAACCCACTCGTTGGCACCGCGTTGGCCACTCCTTGACACCGCGTTGTCCACTAGTGACCATTGGGTGGATCAACTAGTTGACTACTCATCGAGAGTGTGAGTAGAGTTGCTGCCGCGTTGGCGTGGAGTTGTTATAATGTGCGAAGACCTTAATACGCACGGCGCCTGTGGGTCGATTTTGGTTGCCGGAGGTGAGGTTGACAGGCATAACTTGCACCCCGGTCGACCCAGAGCCATCTCTCTCAATCTGGCCATACTCGGGTGTGGGTCCCCAACTCTGTCTCATCGCATAATGTCCTTTTCTCGAAATGTCCTTTCTCATAACGGCCTTTTCTCGAAATGTCCTTTTCCCAAAATGTCCTTTTCTCAAAATGGCCTTTTCGCTAAATGTCTCGTCCCCGGATCGGGGAGGCGTGCGCCGCTACCGCGTCTTGTATTTTTTCTTTGTATTGCTCGGCTCCTAAGTATTGCAGCGTGATGTTATATAGCCTATATATTCTCCTAAGAATTGTGCTATCAAATGCTAAAACAATTTTGCAATCGAATTTTATATACTTTCAGAGATTAGCGTTCAAAAAAATAAAGGCACTCTTCATCTTTCTTATTAATACCACAAATAATATAATATAATTCTTATATTAATATATACATAGATAGTATACCTACAAAGATTAATCCAGAGATCTTCTAGAGATCCGTTTAAGTTTGACTGGTCCCGTAAAAGCCAAAATAAGCCAATCATAAGACAAAAAGCGGACCTCGTTCATGAGTTGAAAGCCGGATTCACTGGATGGATATTTAACGAGGTCGACCTCGGCTTGCACATACTAGTTACACTTATCTCATATGGAAATATGTGTAATCACACCACCATTGCCATATAATAATATTTTACAAAATTATATATACCGTACATAATTTAAATGCACGGAAATATAAAACTAATAGTTCTGAGTAATATTTACGTTGTGTATTTATTTACCGTACTTTAATCGCTGCATCACTAATGTTAACTGGCAGAAAATGCCCGTAGCATTAAGTTCATCTTGTACCTACACTTACTTTATGTTTGTGCAAAAAGATTAAGTTTAAAAATGACAAGAAAAACAGTTTATTTATTTTATTAGATGTACAAACAGTTCACAGTTATAGTACAGCAACTTAGATCTATAATGTTTTTAACCTAGAATGCGAACCTAAACAGTACACGCATGCAATACATTTCGAAGCAGAAACAACGCTAGAGTAGAAATGTAGATTATATATATATTTCAATTGAAAGGCATCTGTACCCTTCAATTAGAATCCATATGCATAAAGAGAAATGCTTGACAATTAAATTTACTTTACAGAAGAGCATATCACCAAACACACAAATCGTTGGAAAACGAAAGAATTTACTGAATGCAATTTATACCTATTACAATATTCTTACGGAATGAGATGTAGTTATTGTTGAACAAATCGACATCAGCAGTTATGTCCGCAACTCTGTCACGAGAAACGACCAAATCATAGTTTATTAACAATAATTGTGTGAAATGCAGGAACTACTATATAATATTAGCTATCTATGAAATTATATTATCTATATAGAGGAGGTTGGCCTTCTCTTATCTGCCGCCATGAACGGAAAAATAAAATATGGCCGAGTTCATTCCATACATAGATGTTTTCTTTCGTGCGGGAATGACCTCGGATACCCAAATTAGCCATTGGGGATGGGTATGTCCAACTCCGACTGAACAAAAACGCACACTGTCTCGCACGTAAGATTGTTTAGACCTAGAGCTTATGCTGAATGACCCTGGGCTACAGTATTAAGATGCCCTCCGCGGGTGTGCTTTCAGTTCGTACCTGCGTTAGGTTTCTCCCTGCTGTGGCTTTGACAACCCACCAGAATAAAGAGTTCTTCAAGAAGGGCATTGTATCACATTACAAATAAATAAATAGAATTAAATTGAAAATTCAATGTTCAGAATGAGTCGGCAGATGCTCCTGGTGTTGCCGTATGCAATTCATGGGCAGTAGTAACCTCCTCCCATCAGAAGAACCATAAGCTTGTCTGCCACCTAAGTGAAATAATAAAAAAAAAACAATCAAATTATAAGTAGTTTTAACATGTATGATTTGAGATTGTTTTTTCATCTAGGACACGCCAACTTGATTTCACCTCGCCTGATGCTAAGCTAAAGGCAAAGTCTCAGGAAAGAGGGTCACCATTACAGACACTAAGTAATGTTACAATGGTGGCACTCAGCTTGTCGGCCTCATCAGATGCTTTTGCACACCCCGCTTAAAGGACCCGGGACTGTAGGAAGAAGGAAACATCTTTCACATTACTAGTGTAAAACTTGCGGGGATATTTACCATGTTTCCCGGTGAGTTTTACACTAGTAGTTTTAACATGTTTGGTTCTATAGTCGTATCCAGTTTTAACGTCACCAATTTCTTTTTCACAGCTTACATCAGCATTGATCATATCAGTGGGTACAACAATCTACGCCATCTACCACGATGTGTCTTTCTTCCTGGAAGACCATTTCTTCTCCCCGGCAACTTTTGTCATCGTCATCGGAATCATGATGCTGTTCATCAGTTTGTTCGGTTGCGTCGGAGCCTTGAAGGAGAGCACCTGCCTCGTTAATATTGTGAGTGCAATTTGTTATTTCAGTATATTATAGATGCGTTTTAATATGATAAAAAAATTAAAAAAAACCCCGTCACAAAAAACAAAACCCAAAAAGTAGAAAATAAGTTGTGTTACTTAGCCCTATAACTTTGATATACCTAGTAAATACATATTTTAATTCTAGAATTGTCATGTCGGGGGACCTTATCTGGTAAAGCACTACGTCATATTATCGAAACGATCCAAAGCCCACCTGACAATGACAACGCTTGAATCAAAATATTAATAATACTAGGTATATCAAAGTTATAGCGCTAACACAACTTATTTTCTAATTTTTGGGGTTTGTTTTTTGTGACGGGGTTTTTAAAATTCTTATTTTAATGTTTATTTTATATTTTTTAAATTAATCTACTCGTCAAGCTCTTTGATTTGATACCTATATTGAGGGAGTTGTGAAATAAAATGTTATTCGCCATTTTGTGGTGGCGGCCATCTTGGATTTGAAATTTGTCATGTCGGCGGCCATTTTTGACCGATTTTTAGCTAAGAACACTCCCGACTAATATACCTTTAAAACAAAAAAAAACTAAATCCAAATCGGTTCAACCGTTCAGGAGCTATAATGCCACAGACAGACACACTTATAACACCCCGTCGTTTTCACGTCGGGGGTTAAAAATATATATGAACACGATTGGCGTTCCAAGGTAACAGGAAGCGCACAAGATTTTATACATTTTTAAATTTGAAATTGTGATGGACGAGGTTTTTGCGCAGTCTTTCCTGTCAGGATTGAGTAGTCAAACCACAGTTACTTCCGTAATAATTAATATTATCGATAATCAACAACAGTTGAATGGGAAAGTAGACCTTGAGCTCCATAGTGCAAACTTTAGACGGACCTTATGTCCTGGATTTGACTTAGTTGATCTTTACAAACTTATACATTATATTATTGATCCACCTGAGTTACTTAATCAAATTAGCTTCAATATTAAATTTAGTGCCCGTAAGGCTAATGATAGGAAAATATTTGCCCTTTTGATGTATAAAAACAATATATCTTATTATAATTCAATAACAAGAATGGCACGTCAATATTGGCAAAAATCTATAAATCACTTGACGGTTTTGATTGCAACTATAACAGATATATCAAAATTGTAAAAGACATCCTTCATAGTGGGCTGGGCTTGGATGGTTCTGTCCCCGGTGGGGGCATCCAAATCTAAACTTATCTTTTAGTATTTATAAATAAGAAATGTATATTGTGTAAACTTTTTGTTTCTCTATGTGTGCACATATTATTTATGTTACGATCCAGATCTAAACATTGTATTTAGGATATAATACGTATATGATTGTGATGTGTTTTGTGCATTTAAATAAATTAAAGAGAAATAGGCACTGGTTGTGGATGATGTAGTTTCATCATCTCATTATTTAGTTTGAGTATACTTTTAATTTTCTCAAAAATACATAAGTTCTGAGCAAATATCGAGTCCAGCGCTGCCGTTACTGGATACCCTCTAAATAACCTTCACTTTCCTTCACCAGTTCGCAGTCATCCTCAGCTTAGTATTCATCTTGGAGATAGCAGCTGCCATCGCGGCCTACAGCCTGCGCAACCAAGTCTCCACCATGCTGGATGATAAACTGAGGAGCACGCTGCCCTTGTACCACGAGAATCAAGAAGTCGCTGATGCTTTCGACTTTATCCAAAGCAGGGTGAGTGTATCTTTCTTTTTTGGGACTGATTCTACCTTCATTCTTTAATTCCTGTACACCAAGGTCAATATTAGTGAGACCAAGCCACGATACTCGGGAAGTAATAGGGTAAGAAACTTACCTGAGTATAAGATACTCAGTATTTTATATCTCATATTGAGAAACTCACTTGTACTTTTCCACATTATTTTTCATATATATTAGACCTGACCGGTTATGTCATTGTAAACCTTTGCGGATGCCGTAAGGCGAAACCGGTCAGGTCTAATATATTTTAAAAATAATGTGGCAAAGTGCAAGTGAGTTCTCAATATGTGTAATAACAAATTCCACCGAGTGCCGTCAATCAACAGTATAAATAGTATTTTATGTCTTGGAATCCGCATCGAAATTCTTCTGAAACAAAATTGAAGGAGTTGGAAATTATATAAATTCCCTTCCCTCCTCAGTAAATGGGATGCAATAAAGACTAATAGACAAACTACTTATAAAAGGGATAAGTATCATGTGAGTGTACCCTGAAAAACTGTGTAGTAATTTTTCAAGTAGATGATGTGGTTCTGGAGAATGCCCTACTCTCTCTTTATAACGTTAAAACGGGCAATAGCTGTAGCTATTACTTATTTCTTGGGTTACTAAATATAAAAATCTTCTTCTAGTAGCTATACTTCTAGCCAAAATAGAATAGAATAGAAAAGAGAAGAGAATAAGTAGTGAAGTGGATTCTATTTAGATCTTCTTTTTCTGAGTCCACAGACTTGACCACAGTAGCTCATGATACTTGTACACAATGGCCCATTACAGACCACGTCAAGTCATTTCACATTGTGTGTACAATCTTTGACTATTTGTGACTTTGACTAATAACATTTTATATACTTACATATAATCACGCCTTTATCCCCAGAGGGTTAGGCAGATGTGAATTAACACCCACATATCGCCAATAATTGTATTCGGTCCCACGTAATAAGGGGTGAGCCTATTGCCGTATTCCGGGCACTATTGTTGATTCGAGCTATGCATCTGAGGCTCAGTATGGCCTGTATAGATCTATCTGATGTTAAACAGCCTTATCCCTTAGTCGTCTTGTACGACACCGCATGGGAAGAGATGGGGTAGCTCAAATTCCACTCTGCCGGAAACCACGCGGCTGTTTATATATTACTTAGCATTAATACAAAACGTTTAACGCATTTTCTAGCTGAACTGCTGTGGTGTGGATACCTACATGGACTGGAGTGTAGTAGAATCTAATACAGGCATTGCTGTGAACAACATCACAGTGCCCAACTCCTGCTGTGCAGAAACTCGATCTGCGTACGTCGGAGATCTGGAGATTGACGAGTGTGTGAAGCTCTATGCAAACGGATGCCTCCCCAGAGTATTTTACTTGGTGTACCAGAGCGCTGGTCTTCTTGGAGCTGGAGCCATGACTATTGCTTTTATTCAGGTTTGTATATATTTCAATAATAGTTATCTAATTAATTATAAGGATGGAATGTAGTTTTTACCAATTTTTATAAAGTGTTAAGTGTTTTTAGTTTCTTTTTCAATTAAAGTACCTAATTTAGTTCATTTGATAAGCATGACCAATAAGCAGTTAAAGTGGAACAGCAAATTGCCAAACAATTATACATACATACTTACATATAATCACGCTTTTATCCCCGGAGGGTAAGGCAGAGGTGAATTAACACTCACATTTCACCAATCATTGAATTAGGTCCCACATAATATGGTGTGAGCTTATTGCCGTCTCCTGGGCACTATTGTTGACTCAAGCCATGCAGGCTGAGTCTGGGCTGTATATATCTGTTCTGGCTTAAACAGCCCCTGTTTGTAGTTTGTAGACATCAACAAAATTTACCCTTAGTCGCCTTGTACGACACCGCATGGGAAGAGATGGGGTGGTCCAAATTGTACTCTACCGGTAACCACGCGGCTTGATACGTAATTTTAATTAATAGGTATGTACGTAAATAATATTAAACTATTTTTTATTTGCCGTTTTGACTGATAGGAATAGTCAGTGTCTTACATTCTACACCAACAAAATTTATTTAGATACAGAAATTTGAACAATCTAGTACCGTTGTGTCTGTGAAGTATGCTTGTTAGCTATAGGAAAATCGTATACCTTGATACGCTTGAAATGTACAGAATAGCGATATTATTTACCTGTACAAGAATCCCACTGGTTAACATTTAAAAAAGCATTTGTCATCTGATTGATTCATAAAATTATCGGAAGTAATGACATGCGAAAAATTCAAGGAAAGCGATAAGTATTCTTATCTACAGCTAGACCTTCACGTATTGAGCAAATAAGTATTACATTAATAAGTCTGGTAGGCCCACCTATAAGGCCACTCTATGTGTGCTTCCGTTGCCTGTGATTTTAATTTGCAATACATTTTATCTTTACCACACCATCATAAAACGAATAGTCAATACAGAATGTTACATATTCATCAAGCTTAGCTTCGTCATCTACCAATCAATTAGCTTTTTTTATATAGGATGCACCAATTTGACTTTACCTCACCTGATGATAAGCTAAAGGCAAAGTCTCAGGAAGAGGGTCACCATTATAGACACGTAGAATGTTACAATAGTGGCACTCAGCTTGGTGGCCTCATCAAACACTTTTTCACACAGTCCACTGCTTTTCATATGCCTCTTGTAATACTTAGCTTTCAAGACTTTGGCCTAGTATTCTCAGGAGGCCATTAATGGCCAGGCGGGTTGGTAAAGGGCTTTATTTCGAGTTGTACTTTTCTCGCAGTGATATCGTCTGCGTATTTTTGCATTAGTCGTCTCTTACGACACCCTTCGGATGAAATGGGATGGTGATACTTGTTTTCTTTCTCCATTACCTCATGATACACATAACTATTGATTTACATTTTATTCCCTATTTAGTCCGGTATTCTTAAAACTATACGTAATTGAATAACGGTATAACTCACATAAAAATAATCTTTAAAGATATGATCATCAATAAGCAATGCTAAATATGACTCAGTTTTCGTGTTGACTGCAAAATAAACGGAATATCGTGTTATCACTATCACTGGGAATAATGTACTTTATCTTATCAATTTTCAGATTATCGGTATCGTGTTTTCGTTCTCGCTGGCCAGCTCTATCCGCAAGGCAAAGTCTGAGCGCGAACGCAGGCGCTGGGAAATTCGGGAACAAGTCATCAACGCCTACACTTCCCTCAACCCTTCTGACGAGAAGAAGACATCTGCCGTCTATGTACCATTCCACGGACAAACGAACGCTTAAACAGAAAGAAAATCCTTGGTCTTGAAAATGTTTTAAGATAAGTTAACCAGTATTAGTGCCTAGCAAAGAAACTGGAGTCAATTTCTAATGTATGCAATAACGAATTTTAAACATTTGCAATATCAAGCTTATTTTTACTTGTTTTAGGGATTTATTTAATAATACGTTAGTGTGTCTGACTTGCGTGAAAATGTGCCATGTTCGTTTTGGCTTAAAGCACTTAACGAATCAAAAACATTTAAATTATTCAGATAGAGCGCAGCGAGGTTTGTGCTCTTGTGTCTGTCTGAAACACTAAAATTTCTATAACTATCAAGTTATATTATCAATTATTATATCACACCTTACAAGAACTTTATAAAATTGCAAACTAATGTCTTTTTGCGTTAGAGAGTTACGTATTTTTCGTATGCTGGCTACTTAGTTGTAACCTTAACTAATATTAACATTCGTAAATTTTCAAAAAGAGAACAACCGTCCTTTTTTGAGACAACAATCTCTTATGGTAGCAGTTTTTTTAAACAGTTATTGTCATATAAAAAGTAATTTATTGTTATTATATGAGTGAAAATTATTAAGTACTTTCAAAATTATTTTGAGAATTATCAGATTATGAAAATTACTAAAAATTTAAACTACATGCAATGCGGCAACGTTGCAAGTAATATTGAGTAGATAGATTGGTTTGGTATCTTTTTGATTCAGTAATTAAGATATAGCTAGTACAGTACCTAATATATAATCATTATTGTTTTTCTTCTTGGATTCTCCATTGCAGAGGATCATGACCACGTGCAACAAAAGTGTGCTGGAGAAACGGCAAGTGGCAGCGTTGTCAATTACTTTTGTCACTACATCATTCTCGTAGGTTTTTCTGATCATGTCTCCATTTCTTTTGATCTATTGATATGTGCTTCTCTAATCAGTGCCTTCAATACCACCTTATCCAAAGAAGTATGTCCAATTCCTGCCGTTTGCAGGGGGGATTTTGAATTCTTGTAGTAGTAGTCCTTGCAATTTAAGATACATCGAGTAATCTCCGTCTTCTCCACTCCATCAAAATATAGATCCTGTTGATATCGCGGCCTTTTAAGATCCTTGTTTTGACACCTACAAAAGTTTCGAAAATTCTAGAGCTGATTTCAACCGCACCTTACTTGTGCATCAAATGTCTCGTTCTTCAAAAGCCTTTTGAGGTTAACCATAATAGTATTGACCATACCAGCTCTGGACTACTGCATAACGTACCAGGAAAAGCTGAAAAGCTGACTCTGGGCTCTGTGGTGAAAGCGGGACAACGTCTTTATAAAGATGATACCAGCTCCAAGGTTTTCGTCGGTGCAGACATTATCACACGTTTTCTTTCACGTTAAGTGCGTAAGTCTTCTACTATGTCTACTTGGGCACTCCTAAATTTTCTTCAGAAAAGGTTCAGCCTTTTATAATATGGTTATATATGAAGGAAAAGGCAGTGGTAGATGCTGTCAGAAGTTCAGAATTGTCAATCATAGTGTCAAGGAAATTTCATGGATTCTATCGTCGCCGGTAAGACCATTGAGATATATGCGTGCTAGAAAGAGAACGTGGCATAGCGATACTGGCGAAACGGCGTGTTAACGGTTACCATAGAGGCACAGATAATTATACTGTGACCAATACCATCACCTTCAAACTTGCTTGTCTTGTAAACGGCAAAAATAATTACTGTTAAGGCGGAAATTACTTTTTGGATTTTTTTTTAGCATATAAAATAAAATATATTTAGGTGTACAATAAATGTACGTTATAGAGCTTTTGTGGGGTGAGTACTATAAACCCAGTAATGCACTGTGTGTCCATACAGACGCCTAATTAAAGAAATATCATAGATGTATCCAGTAGTTAGTTCTTCGAAAGAGAATTCAATATAAGCTTTTAAAGTAGCTTTCGAGATATACTGGGTTAGTAACTTTTCCAGAGTATAAGGGTTGGTTCAACTGAGGACGTACCACCTTTACACTTTACTGACACCCTTGGGTTCATAAAGGCAATATACTTATGGTATAGTGTACCTACTCTATGAATAATTTCTATTATAAATATTGTAACCATTTGTGATTTTATTATAACATTCCATAATATCTTGAAAATGTAGATAAGTATAAAATATTTTTTCTTTACAACTAGATAAATTTAATTATATTAGCTGTGAAAACATTTTTTTTTCTATTTAAAACGAGAATTATATAGAAAAGGTATAAGGCATAGCTATGCCTTGCTCCTGATTTGATATCCTGTATATATAATTCAAGTGTAAGAATATCATTGAGTGAAATTTTTTAGATTATAGATTACTTAATTATTGTTCTTGTCAATATTATAAAAATTAAGTATTATAACGAGTATTGCATAGAAATATTTTTATTTACAATATTATTGTGGTTTTAATTTCTCATTTATTTACATCCTGCATTGTAGTTTAGTCAACAAACTATTTTCTTAACATAACATAAACTCACGCCTATATCCCCGAAGGGGGTAGCACCAACATTTCTTAGTATCCGAAAATTATGATTCAGGTGTCATTAGATTTAGAATGCACAAGTTTTTTTTTACCAATTAGGTGGCAAATAAGCACATGGCCCACCTCATGGAATGTGGTTACCGTGGCCTATGGACGTGTGTTGCACCAGGGGAGTCACAATCGCGCCGTAACTATTTATTAATCTGTGATCGCGCTGCCAACTCTGTAAACACAAAGAGTTTTAGTGTAGTTTTTTTTGCAATATTTCTTTTTTTTTCAATAGTAGTACCTATAAAACAAATGAAAAAGTCATCTGCATGCCATTTCAAATCGAATGAAACCTCAATCATATTTTTCGAAGACGGTTTGACCTAAAGTACTTGTTGACTAGATTTATACATCAGTAGTACCTACTCAGGTCCCCCGTATCCCCCTTTATTTCTATAGATACCTTGGATCCTGGTGGATGACTCACTGTTTGGTAACCCATCTGTGGCTTAACCAACCTAGAGGCTGTTACCATTTAATTTTGAATGGTTGAAATATTAGTGTATATTCTGCTGTCAATAGTTGCTTGGTTATACATGACCTATCTAAACAATCCCACTAGTGATAGGCCACTAACCACAACTCAGGCTGGGCGGTCAGGCGGCAGTCACTTCTAATACTCACATACATATAATCACGCCTTTATCCCTGGAGGGTTAGGCAGAGGTGAATTAACACCTACATTTAACCAATAATAATTGTATTCGGTACCACGTAATAGGGGGTGAGCCTATTGCCGTATTCCGGGCATTATTGTTGACTCGAGTGATGCATCTGAGGCTGAGTCTGGGCTGCATATATCAGTCTGATGTTAAACAGCCCTATCCCTTAGTCGCCTTGTACGACACCACATGGGCAGAGATGGGGTAACCCTAATTTTACTCTGGCGGAAACCACGCGGCAACTTTAATATAGCGGCACTTCTAATACAGCCGAAATAAAACCAAACCACTTTAGAAGTAGGTATTTAAGCAGACACTGGACTCGTCGGTCTCAACTGGGGCTACTGGGCTTCGGATGCTATTGGGACTAGCGCAAGAATGACGATAATGACCCTAGATCCTAAATGTATGTTACTATCCCAAAGGTTTTGAGCGCAAAAATGGGGGACGGAGCAGGAAGATTTCTTCTTGATTAAATGTAATTAATCTATAGGTCTTATAGAACCAAACGCATCTCTTATTAATATGCGCCCACCTCGTACTAGCTCCCCTATGGTAGACTGGCAGAGAATGCCGACGGCATTAAGTCCACCAATGTACATCGTGTATAAAGTATAAATAAATAAATTTGTCTATTTTATACCACTTAGGTGGCAGAAAAGCACACGGCCCACCTGACAGAAAGTGGTTAACGTGGGCTATGGACGTGTGCAACACCAGGGGAGTCGCACTCGCACTGCCGATCCTTTAAGCACAGAGAGTTTCTGCGCCGTCAATAGAAGACAATGCAAGACAAGCTTTTGGTCTTCTCACTGACAACACAAATAATCTCCAGGGAGCTCTGGCAACCCTATTGTACAGAAGTGGTAATGGGAATGGCAGATGGGGTATGTCTCCGAAAACTTAACTAAATTGCATCCTAAATACGCAGTTTCTAATATGCTATCGCGTACCTACTTACTCGGGTACCTTCTTCATCCTAGTCGCATCCGGAACTTTCACCTGAGTCTGGGGTCTTTTTTTTTATACCACTTAGTTGGCAGACAAGCACACGGCCCACCTGATGGAAAGTGGTTACCGTGACCTATGGACGTCTGTAACACCAGAGGAGTCACAGTCGCGCGGCCAACCCTGTAAGTACAGAGTTTCTGTGCCGTCAGTAGAAGACAAAGCAGGACAAGCCTTTAGTCTTCCCACTGACAGCACAAATTCTCCAGTGAGCTCTGGCTACCCTACTCACCGCTGGGAACACAACACGAAGTTATTATAGCCGCGGTATTCTGTAGGGCGGAGGTACTACCCCAGTCGGACTGCTCAATCGGGCGGAAATACCGCCGTGTCCTACCTCCTATAGATCTGCTTTTTCTAATCTATCTGCGGGATTGACTGTTCAAATCAATTAAGATAGGAAAAATATTTAATCGGTTCAGGCGCTATTCGACGCCGTAAGACGGGTATATATAGGAAGATTTGGATGGACTTAAGGTGCAAGGTTCGTTGGCTTCGTGGTCAGAGTATTCCTTCTGTAAGCGAAAGTTCGCTAGTTCGAATCCCACCTGAACTGATTAAATTTTTTTCCTATCTTAATCGACTGCCATTTTACCTCCACAACCCGTAGGCGATATCGAAGAATTGCAGTTAGACCAGTTGTTGTACTTTTAAGGGCTACATCTGTCAGTAACGACTGTCTTAGATGTTTAAGCAACTGGGATTGGCAGCATTACGAGATCTTCGAGTTACGAAGGGGAACGAAGACTGACCTGGCTATTGCTCAGCTTTCCAATATACCATGGTGAGTGTTCTGATGAGCTCTTCCAATTAGTCCCACCCTCCCCTTTCCTACACAGGACAACACGTGCAGGTCTTAGATGTCATCCGCACACGGTGCAGAACATCCGATCAAGAACCAAGCGGTTCGGTGACTCTTTCCTCTGTAGCACCATTAAGACCTGGAATTCATTACCAGCTCACGTGTTTCCTTCTTCCTACAGTCCTGGGTCCTTTAAACGGGGCGTGAAAAAGCATATGATGAGGCCGTCAAGCTGAGTGTCACCATTGTCACACGGTATGTGTAAGTAATGGTGACCCTCTTTTCTGAGACTTTGCCTTCAGCTTACCATCAGGCAAGGCGAAGTCTAACTGACGTGTTCTATAAAAAAAAAAACTTACTAGCTTACTCGGTTTTCTTACACGTCCTAATGATAGTAAAGCAATCAATCAAATCAATATGTAATATAATATAGTAATATAATTCTGCCAAGAGCGAGCTGCTGGTATTCCAAAGAATAAACAAAAGCCCATTGTAGGTATGTACCACAGGTTTCACTCAATGGTTCGCCATTGGTAAGGGTGAGTATATTCAAGTACTTAGGACATATTATGAGCGAAGATTTAAAATACGATAGTGATATTGAGAGGGAGAGTAGGGGGTGTGGGAGGGGGAATTGACTCGCAGGTTTGCTAGATGCTCTACACAGGTTAAAATTAAGCTGTTCAAGGCTTGTAGCTAAACTTTTTATACAAGTAGCCCGTGGACCATATATACTCAAAAAGCACCCTGCGTGTGCAATACAATAACGCCTTTACGGTGTTGCTGGGGCTCCCCCGATACTGCAGTGCATCTGAAATGTTTGCAGCGAGAAGAACAGATGACATCTTTGCGCTCATGCGCAAATGAGTGGCCTCGTTGGTGTACAGGCTATGGGCGAGCTCTAGCGGCATATTGAAGGTGTTCGCAGGCAGGATATGACTAATAGTTGTCTAAATAAAGGGGCCTTTAAGCGGGGCGTGAAAAAGCATCTGATGAGGCCGCCAAGCTGAGTGCCACCATTGTAATACTTAGTGTCTGTAATGGTGACCCTCTTTTCTGAGACTTTGCCTTTAGCTTACCATCGGTCGAGGTGAAGTCAAGTTGGCGTATCCTACATAAAAAAAAAAAAAAAATAAATAAAAGAAAAAAATAAGGTTCAGAGCAAAGTGGTCAATAACCGTGATAGACGCGCGAATAAGGAAAAAGATTAATAACAATAAAATGAACAAGTGCAATGACATATTTATAATATGCAGGTTATCAAAATTAACGTTGATAAATGTGACCCCTCCAGATACCGCATACGAAAGATGCTCAAACTATTAACTACTCGCTTATGACCACGAGTTTTGGCCATATGAACCTATACTTGGGATAATATATGTGATTACGAAGTAGGACATAGCGATATTTCCGCCCCAATTGAGCAGTCTGATTAGGGAAGTACCTCCGTCATATAGAATACCGCGGCTATAATAACCTCATGTTGTGTTCCCGGCGGTGATTAGGGTAGCCAAAGCTCACCGGAGAGTTTTTGTGCTGTCAGTAGCAAGGCTAAAGGCTTGTCCGGCGTGGGAGACGCCGAGACGGGAGCTTGTGGCAGCCCTGGGAGTGAGAGTACTCACGCTCTCCACCTTGCTCACGGCGATGGTCCGCTGCGCGGCTTCACCCGCGTGGAAATTTGATCCCTGTTCGTCAACCCATGGGAACCTACACCCGGGATTTTATGTTAGATGTTACTCAATTACGCTCAAACGGCTGATCGAATCAACCCCTTCAGACAAGTGGTAATTCGTTGGCTGGTATAGTAGAATGCGCCGCGTGGTTCTCGGCAGAGTAGAATATTGGCCACCCCATCTCTTCCCATGCGGTGTCGTACAAGGCGACTAAATGATAGGGCTGTTTAACTTCAGACAGATGTATACAGCCCAGACTCAGACTCAGATGCATGGCTCGAGTCAACAATAGTGCCCGGAAGACGGCAATAGGCCCATCCCCTATTAAGTGGGACCAAATACAATAATTGGTAAAATGTGGGTGTTAATTCACCTCTGCCTAACCCTCCGGGGATAAAGACGTAATTATATGTATGTATGTATAGTAGAATAAAGTGACGAATGTGAGTTTTGCCGTCTGTCAGTTACGTCAAATCCCATATATATGTCATTCTATTCTATAGTACGAACCAACGAATTGCTAACTTGTCTAGGGGGCAGGTTGTTTGGTCCAGGGATATAATATTACATTAGGGAATGACGGATATCCTTAGAATAGATGCAGAATTCCAGGCGTAAGAAGACGTGGGCATTAGCTAGTGATGAATAAATATATATTAAAAATGTATGCTGATTTTACCAACTATAGTGTAAACAACAATGTTGAGAACCGTTTGGTATATATCACTGTTTTCTGTAGTTTTCTGCTTCTGAATGATAAAAAAGTTTAAATATCTGTGTATTGCTTGAGCGTCTACCGGTTCACGTCTGTGAGCAAATATAAAATGCAGTTGATTCTGAAATATTTCATTATATTTGTATTTTATCTAGCATTTCTGGGTAAGTTGTCTTAATTGAAATAAGTAAGTACCTATGAGTAATTTTACCGAGTCATGAATCTTTATTTTTCGTTTTAATTTTAAATTTTTATTTAACTAAATTTATCATAATAAATACATTAATAAAAAATAATAATTAAATAAAACTAAAGTTAAAATGCGTCGTGGAATTCCTCCGCATCCGCATGCCTCTTGTGGTAGCTGGAATCTACTACAAGAGGCAGTTCCCAGAAGACTGGCAGCATTGCCACGTTGCATGGCAATGCTTATTCTCTGACCCAAGAAAAGGTCAGCCCTCTGATCACGAGAAGCGTCGCCCATACGCATTTAACTGTACAATGTATAATATTCACGTATACTTTTAAGAATATAAAGTTTTCTTACATGCGCATGGCAGATTAAAATTGAAAAAAATGTAAAACTAGCTGTTGCCCGCGTCTCCACCCGCGAGGATGTCTTATATCTGAACTCGGCTAAATCGGTTCAGTGGTTTAGGCGTGAAAGCGTAACAGACAGACAGACATCGTTACTTTCGCATTTACCTATAATATTATACTATGAACTATGAATATGTTAATTTATAATTATAAAATGTTTCTGGTTAAATGGTCTTAATTTATGTGTTAGCACGGTTATGGAAATAGTCTCCGATGTTTTTAATTGCAAAATATGTAAATATACTTACTGATTTTTAAACGGTGCTTCCAGACGGCGTAAGGTTCAGATGCGATTATAGATACACTTATATAGGGTGGTTCAAATACCATACAATACCCGCAACATGGAAGAATGCCCGCTTACAATGCACCCTTGAAGGTAAGCCTTGAAAATTGGAATTTATAGGTATGCATGAGACCATAATTCCGGTTGCATTCAATACTTGCACTGTAGATCTCGGGGAGCTTTCTCCAACGCTGTCTCGTCCTGATGTAAGCTATATTTTGACTAAGGTCTGATCCTCTTATATTAGAGGAAAGTCTGCATCAGAGCATTGTACGTTAATAAGCAGAGGAATCGCTTCTGATTCGCAGTAACTGTTCGGTTAACAGCCGAACAGTGAGTGCGAGTCAGAAGCGAGGTCAGGCCAGCTTCGGCCCGCGTAAGCATTTAACCCAGCTTGTCTGGTCCTCTAATATGAATAGTAGTGCCTAATTCTATTTTGGCGGTCTAGAAGTATAAAAAAAATCTATATTATTTAAATAATAGACGCATAGGTAATAACCGCGTAGTTCATGTGTGTGTTGCGGGTTGCGGTGCGGAAAGAAGCGTGGATTAAGCTACCAGTGGGGTAGGCAGAGACTACAGTTTTCTACTTGCCACGATACTGGTATACGTCTTTCGCTTCTACTACTTTAATTATTGTTTTCATACATGCTCACCGGTTTCGGGTACTCTTGACATGTCCTTTACTTAAAATGCCATCGATCTCATTGACGATATGGGCGGTAAGACATCTAAATTAATTTAAAGAAATTGGCCCCGCATCGGCCGGGGTGCGACAGACACTTGTGGTGGGAATGTGTATCCTAGTATGTAGTCGGGGTCCGTTTCCGGGGACGAGTTGGGGACTCTGTGGTCCCCACACCCGAGAAGAGGGCCAGATCGTGAGAGATGGCCCTGGGTCGGCCGGGGTGCGAGGGATATGCCTGTCAACCTCACCTTCGGCAACCGAAACGACCCACAGGCGGCGTGCGTTTTAGTCGGTTCGAGTCCGACATAACCTCCTCCACCGGCTCCGGTGGGGAGGTATCCGTGGGGATTTTGCGCACGTAAAAAAAAAAAAAAAAGTATGTAGTCGGGGTTAACCGCACCGCAAAACCGCACGCCGTTTTAGGGTTTTAACTTATCAGTTTCTCACTTCGGGCTGCCTCGCCGTCTACTAATGAGAGACGGAGGAGATCTGAGTCTCCACCACAAAGAAGCGGACGATGATCTCGGATGAGTTCTATGCGATTGATGCAAGGGTATGATCATTGTCTGGTAATTTGGGTCAGCAGATCTTAATGGAAATTATCTTAAAGGACGTACTGCCTCATTCATAATCTGAACTAACTAACTGAAAAACTAGTGGAGCTGGCAGACGTTGTACTGCCAGGAAATTTTACTGTTGAAATATACACACAAAATGAAATCCAAATCGGTCTTTTTTTATAATGCGAAAAATCCCCCGGATACCCCCCCACCCATACCCCCCGCCAGAGGCTATGTCGGACTCGAACCAACTAAAACGCACGCCGTCTGAGGGTTGTAAGTTGCCGGAGGTGAGATTGCCGGAGGCATAGCCCTAGCACCCAATCCCCGAGTCCTCGTCCAATCCCCGGGCAAGGGGAGGTGCACAACTTGCGGCATCGCCGTAGCCTGCTTCTGCTAGGGTAACAGACGGCTCCACCTGTCACCCCCAGGCTAGCGGGTCCAAATCGGTTCAGCTGTTTGGGAGGAGTTAGCTGACATGTACATTCATACCTACAGAAGAATTACATGTTTGTTACATTACATTAAGATAATCGGAAATTGTTCTGTGTAGCGATAATTTTGTATATCATCTCTGAGTATTTCCCCAACACAGCTGGGGCCGGTTTTCCAGTATAAATGTGACACCGATAAATTATCCGCGAGGCGACTGCCATTTGACCTCCACAACCGATTGGCGATTTCAACATTCTGTAGTTAGACTAGTTTTTCGATAATAAATTTAAAAATATATTTCTATCTACAGGTGGCATATTGGCATCTCCCACTAACGCTGGGATCCGATCTGTTATGATGGAATCAACGTGCAAAGTTAATATCTTTACAGGAATTCACGCTACTTTCTCTGAAGGCCAATATCATACTGTGGATGGTTAGTGATTATTTACAGAATCAATAGTTCGATGACCTCTGTGGCGTAGCGGTAGAGCGTTTGACTGCTGCGCAGGGGAGCGCATTCGATTTCAACTTTTTTTTTTCAATATTATGTACTCGTTATTAAACGATTAGTTATATAATTACAATCTAGACCTTCAGGCTGATAAGTAATTTAAATTTAACTTAATTTGCTAACACTTACAAGTTAAGAATGTATTCATTGACACTTTTCTAATAGTCCGTATTGAAATTAAAAGACACTTTGTTCCTAACTTTACTAAACTAACTCAAAAGGTTTATTTAGTTCGATTCCACACCGCCACATAACAGTCACCTTTCACGTTCCAATTTGAGCCGCCTATTCGGTACACAGTGGATAGGTACACATGGTCCAACACAGTGGCCACCTCGTAGCCCCGATCTAACACCACTTGATTTTTTTTTATGGGGCTTCGTGAAAAACGAGGTGTATAAGACGACGTACGCCAGTGATCAAGAGCTCAAGGATGCATTAATGACCATTTTACGTAATATTCATCCCAGAACATTATTAGCCGCCATTCGTTCAGTGCAAAAAAGGATAGACTTATGTATTCGTGAAAATGGAAATCATTTTGAGCAATTTATTTCATAAACCAATTTCTTAAATGTTTAAATGATTTTTTTTATTTAAAAAAGTTCAAAATTTTACCTGACCTATGAGTTTCGAGTTGATTTATCATATTTCCGTACGAAATGTATGGGAAACGTTTTTGGCGATTTCTGTCTTTCCTAGTACTGAAAGCTAAAATGGTCTCGTACAGTTTTTGATCCCCACATGAAATAGAATCGATTGGCACAAAAAAAAAATTGGACTTTTTGCATTTTTTTTGCCAACTGTAAGTTTTTTACAAAATCTGTGAATGCAGTTCAAAATATGTCAAAAAGTTAGGGAAGGTCTTCTAAGAACGTTTTGCTGTAACTGCAACGGTTAAGGTACTTGCCCTTACTGCCCCGTTTCAAAAATACACCCTGTATATATATATATATACGATTCCAACTTTGTACAAAATTTGTATGCATGAGTATGTATATTTGAAATTGTTTTTTTTATACAACTGAGTTGGCAGACAAGCACACGGCCCACCTGATGGAAAGCGGAAAACGTAGCCTATGGAAGTGTGTAATAATAGGGGAGTTACACTCGTGCTCCCAACCCTGCAATGACAGAGAGTTTATGTGCCCTGTAGAAGACAAAGCAGGATAAGCCTGTGGTCTTTCCTTTGACAGCATAAAAACTCTCAAGTGAGCTCTGGCTACTCACCGCCGCGAACATAACACGAGATTATTATGGCCGCGGTATTCTGTAGTCTGAGTGTTTAGTTCTATGTATAATATGTATATTATACATAAAAACATGTCCAATAATACAAGTTTGTAAAACCATTCTTCGAAAAATCGAAGGTCACCAAAGGCCTAGCCTATGGAGAGCTTTTTTCTAAGCCATATCATGTATCATTGTAGGATATTTCATTCATCATTCATTCATCATTTATTTTTTATTTTCTATTAATAGAAATCAATTATGTAAAACTCATGACAAGTATGTACGACTAAATACTATTTAAGTATAGGGATAATTTTTAAAGTCTTTATAATCTTTCAGGTATACCATTAGCTCTGATTCCTCATACATGGGCACCATTTGAACCTGACAATAAAAATAATGCTGAGAACTGCCTTGCGATGAGTTCTGAAGGCAAATTATCTGATGTAAGCTGTGACGAGCCCCGTCCGTATATTTGTTACAGGGAACATACGAACGTTGATGTTAGTGTGTGTGGTACCCCAGATCGCGGTAAATACCATTTTATCATGAATTTATAGAATTAAAAAAAAAACACTGAACACAAATATACGTATTTGGTGACTATGAAATAAGTGACAGTTTCTTTTTTATACCACTTAGGTGGCAGACAAGCACACGGTTACCTGATGGAAAGTGGTTACCGTGACCTATGGACGTCTGTAACACCAGAGGCGTCACATTCGCGCTGCCAACCCTGTAAGTACAGAGTTTCTGTGCCGTCAGTAGAAGTCAAAGCAGGACAAGCCTTTAGTCTTCCCACTGACAGCACAAATTCTCCAGTGAGCTCTGGCTACCCTACTCACCGCTGGGAACACAACACGAAGTTATTATAGCCGCGGTATTCTGTAGGGCGGAGGTACTACCCCAGTCGGACTGCTCAACCGGGCGGAAATACCGCCGTGTCCTACCTCCTATAAAATTTCTGCCGACATTTATGAATCTTTCTAATGCCCCTCTTGAAGAACCCCATATTGTAGTTTCCCTGCATTAAGGGGCTTCATATGAATTAATCAATTTTAATCAATTAGCCTATAGCATTCCACGGCTGGACTGAGACTTCTTTCAATGTTGGGAGGCTTTGGCTTACAGTTTCCACACTGGGCTTCGATTCTGCTAAAGCAAAACCACTGTCATCCCACGGACATACAGTTTTAGACTTTAAAGCAATGCCGTTAAAGTCACAAATTAAAAGGTTTTATGCAGAGTGAACGAAAAAGTGTAATGAAACTCTTTTTAAAAAAAATTTTAGACTTTAATATATAGAGAATAGTATTAGTTTTAATTTTCAATTGTATACTTATTTATTCATAATTTTAGATTTAAATAGATATATTACGAGCTCCAATAGAAGGAACTTGTTCTGTTTGAATAACTAAGAATAGAACTTGTCATAAATGGTATAGAGATTAATGTTACGTTATCTTCCCTTAGGATGAGATGGAAGTGATGCCTAGCATTTTTTGTCCGTCACTAAATGGATAAAATTAAAAACGGAAAACAATAAACAGTATTCTATCAATTCATTCAGGTCTATTTCAGGGTACACTTTATTTGCTGGTGCAGTTGTACGAATTCGTAATAAATGAGTTTGAGTTTTATTAATAGGACATGTTAATTAGACTTCGGCTCGTCTGATGGTAAGCTAAAAAGAAATTATGGGTCACCATTACATACATATACCATGTTGTGTCACCCCGCGACTTCAACTTTATAACAGACCAAAATAATTAATTATTATTAGAATTGAACTCTTTAGAATAAAAGTACATACTCAAATTCTCATCCTGTCATTTACAGAATACCACTTTGACAGTCGGACAAACAAATGTTACAAATTCCATTCCAAAGCGAGAACGTTTGCCCGAGCTCACTTTGCCTGTTCTGCCGAAGGCGGCCATCTTGCAATCATAAACAGCGATGAAGAAGCGAATATCACTAGTGAACTGTTCGCTAGATACCCTCCAGAGAAAATATTCGGAGCCTTCTTGAAAGATCTTGCTTTTATCGGGTTTCATAATTGGGGTGAGAATAGCGGCGACTGGAGAACAATTCATGGTAGTGTTGTTTGCATTTTATTTATGTATTCTTAATATATTCATAAGTCATTACACTAATTTATTTAAACTACAGAAAACGTATTGTATTTTCGACTCATAGCCGAGCGTTCTTCTAGCAATCGAATCTACAAATTGCTAAAAAAGATGTATTCATAATTGCTATTGGAAAAAAAGAATTAAATTTATTTTCGTGGATAGAAAACGGATTGAAATCTGTAAAAATATTCATGGGTAGAAAACCCTGGGTTGAAAACAGAAACGTCCATTTCGTTTTACGTCTTAATTTGCCTATAATTACAAATGAAATATAGTTAAGAATAATTTAGATAAGAACAATGGAGCCACAATATTATTTTGTGGGCATTGCGGTGGAGACTATGGGCAGTTGGGGGTCAGAGACGAAGAGGTTGACCACGGAAATTGGCTGCCGTATCCACGACCAAGGCGGTAACTCCCTCTCCGGCTCGTTCCTGGGTTCGCTATAACGATTCAGCGAGGCAACGCAGCCAGCATCATGGGCACCTTTGCGCGGGGAACGAAGCGGAGTGGGTTGTTTGACGCGACATAATCGCGAATTTGTTTTGTGTATTTATGTTTTAAGTAATTTAATAAATAAATAATTAGTTAAGAATATAGATAATATTGTTGCCGCGTGGTTCCCAGCAGAGCATAATTTGAACCAACCCATCTCTTCCCATGGGGTGTCGTACAAGGCGACTAAGAGTTAGGGCTCTTTAACATCAGACAGATATATACAGCCCAGATTCAGCCTCAGATGCATGACTTGATTAAACAATAGTGCCCGGGAGACGGCAGTAGATACACCCCCTATAACGTGGGACCGAATTCAATGATTGGTGAAATGTGGTTGTAAATTCACCTCTGCCTAACCCTCCGGGGATAAAGGCGTGATTATATGTATGTATAGTGGTGGCGCTTGGCAGCGTGCGGTAATGGACTGTATTGCGGGAAGTAGCTAACTGTTCTATTGACGCTTTACACACAAAACAAGACAGGTGGCCGGGCTGCCGCGGATTCGATCCAGGCAGTGAATGCAGCCCGAGAAATTAGGAGAGGATGCACTAACCTTCACGACACACGTGTTTTCATCGCAGCCGGTACACGGATCTTCTCTTCCTTGCTCAGGAGCTGCCGTCAGCATCACTAGATCGCTTGAGGAACACACGAGAGGCACAATCCGATCGGTAAAGGTCTATGAAGCGGTAAAAATGTAACAAATATTATACATTTCTGAGAGACGCGAGCGCGGTCCGTCCGTCTTTACGCTGGCTAGTTCAAAGCGAGACTGACTGTCTATATTTCACAAATGGCGGACGGAAGCTACATCTATGGTTAGTGCGGAAGGGAAGACGGGTATAAAAGGAGTGTGTTTCCGTGTCAAAAATACAGTTTCTACTTCGGCGCAACCATTCCCCCCGGCTTGAAGGGTTACCTTCGAAACGACAAATGCGAAACAAATCTAAAGTCTAATCTAAATCTAGGTTTGGGAAATAACAACTAAAATATAAACCTAGATTGGAGCTCGTGCCTACTGCTGGCTAGGCAGCGGGCAGAGGCGAACAAACAACACAACGCAACAGTCTCGACCAAGACGAGACGCGATTAGCCAACAACAAAATAAGGGTCTCTTCACGTGGGACCGATACAACAAGCGAGTGCTTCTTCTCCTCGGGTGGTTCGGAAACCGTAGTGGGATTGAATTGACTAACTGGCCACCCATCTAACGCGGCATGAATCCAGGACGGTCCACCAAACCACAACGGGTGATCCAAAATTTGCGAAGGAAGCAATCCACGAGAGAGACAATCGGCTGGGTTGTCGGTGCCAGCAACGTGAAAGAGATTATGTGGCGCCAATTCAGATTGAATTTTGCCACTCTATTAGCGACGAATGTGTCCCAACGATGGGGCGAAGAGTGGGCCCAACACAATGCGACTGTTGAGTCCTAAAAGCTAAAATTACTAATATTAATGCGAAAATTTACAATTATGTCATTAAGCGACACGGAAGTGCTAGTCTTAGCACTGCCATCCAAAACTACACGGAGTTTTAGTAGTAAGCTTATCTTCTCTAATAACTCCGCGGTGCGGGATAATGTACGAAGGCTGGGTCCCGCCAGTGTCCGCAGGCGCAGGTGAGATGTAACCTTTATCTAAATATTCGTTAACAACCTCATCATAGGCCCGCTTCGACTTTGGGGACGCCTGCATCTTTCGTTCCAAACAAAGAAAGCGTTTTTCAGCGGATACACGGGAGCCACCGAGCGAAAACTTGCGGATGGTAGACTCCAGTGGCGGCTCGACGGTGCAACAGAACGAAGCAGTCGAGTGACTAAAACTATCCATAGAAGCGGGTGCGGAACCAATTATAACAAAACCAAGAACTGTTTCCAGTGCGTGCGGAGCGGGGTACGTCGGTCCCCCTTGAACCTTACGTGATAACTGGAGGTGCGGGAGAATCGAAGCGCCGATCAATATATCGACGACTCCAGGAACAGCGTAAGTCTCATCTGCTAAAGGCAAGTCTTTAAATTTCGTTAATAAAGACGTGTCAACCGGGACGGTAGGCAACTGTTCAGCTATTCTATCTATAACGAGCGAATCCATGTCAAACCAAATATTATTATTAAAACGAGATCTAAACCTTGTTTTAACGGTGCCACGAACAGCTGACTGTAAGCTTCCAAAACCCTTCACCACTGAGCGGGTTGAACGCTTATCAACATTGAAACCAAGACGCCAACAACAATCTTGAGTAATAAAATTACTTTGCGAAGCGCCATCTAACAGCGCTCGAACAATGCGCGGCTTACCTAATGCATCAACAATAACAACGCGAGCGGTCGCAAGACACACAGTAGTGAGTGCAGCACTAGCGGAGAACGAACACAAGGTGACGTCATCCGCGGCGGTCACCGGGCGGGCCGGAGCGCGCGCGAGCGCGGGCTGCGGCTGCGGCGCAGGCTGCCGTGTGTCACCGCTCGACGAGCCAACCGTGCTCACATTGGATGCGGCATTACTATTCTCAAAATGAAGCAAAGTGTGGTGTCTCGCTTGACATTTGCGACAACTATTTCTACTATTACATAAAACAACGCGGTGTTTAGTACCGAGACAATTAAAACAAAAATTATTAGCGCGAACAAATTTATAACGATCACTAGGCGACAATTTTAGAAAACCAGGACACCTGTACAGTTGCGAATGATGAGTGCTACACAAAGAGCAAACAGGTGACTGTACACGTGCTGGTGCGGTACTAACATAAGTATGAGTTGACCTCAGTGACTTCGATGACGCATCTACTTTGCGTGCAGAATCAACAACTATCTTCGCGCCTTCATGTTTCGATGAAGAGCGCTGCAATACTTTTATATGCTCGCGAACAAAACTTTCTAAGTCTTCGAACTTAGGAATTCTATTGCCGCGATGATCCGACTCAAACAAACGAATGGTTTCGGAATCTAATTTCCTTAAACCCATATACAAAAATACGAAGTCGCAGAGGTCATCAATCTTTAGGTTCTTTACGGCGCGAACAGCTGACGCGAAAGTATCTAGAAATTTCTCTAAGTTTTGATCGTTACATGCCGCAATAGATTTCAAATCAAACATCTGATCTAAATAGGCGTTAGCTACCGATCTTTTATCCTCATACCTAGCTTTCAAAGTATTTAAAATTAAATTATAATTCTCGGCACTAAACGTAATTCCAGCGCAAACGGTTATAGCTTTACCAGTCAATTTTTCAACGAGATAATGCAACTTTTCGTGATCTGTCAACGAATCGTTCTTATCTATTGTATTCTCAAAACTATCTATAAATAGACACCAATTGCGAATGTTACCATCAAACTCGGGTATTTGAATTGGTGGCAACTTAGGTCGGTCGCGAGTGGGGTTGGGTAGGTCAGCCGGCTTCTCCAAACTCCTAGCGACGCGTTTGATACGACAATACAAATCGTCAAACGACGACAAGGCTTGATAACTCACTGAGTAATCGGGATTCAAATTCAACTCTAAAACGTTGATGTCATGTACTAAGGTTTCGAAATCCGCGCGTAGACTATCTAAGTTTTCTATAGAACACAAGAACGAATCTCTGATGACCAAATCAGAGGTTTTAAGTGCATTATCATAAATCGATTGTACGCGAGAGTAAATCATTTCTTTTTTAGCGTATAAAAGTTTCAATTGAACCTTACCGGTCTTATCAACCTTTGGGGACATGTTTACAATTAAATCTCAAACTAAAGTGCGGCAAATAACAAATATGAAATGACTTAATCCTAGCGGTACAGAGCAGCGAGGCGGCGCGAGCGATAACCGTAGGTAGGTAGGTACTTATAACTGCCAGTGCAAGCTTGAACTAACGCGCATAGCAACAAGATCGTACCTACGCGATGGTCGCTGTCTAGGTTCAACTATTATTTCAGAGATTAAGTATTGCGTAATATCTATTCAAATCAAAATACTTTCGTATGAATTGGGATGAGATGCGAGCGAGGTAGGTACAGCCACGTGTCTACCCACGCAGGTACTAGGCAAATACGACGCGAGCCGAGAACAACGTAATTGAAAAAAACAAAACAAAGCCAAATGCGTTAGGTATTACACTGTGCCTATGCACTAGGGTGTCTAGTATACCTAAGATCTAAGCCTAAATGTCTGGATGCGGGGTTTTCTACTAAAATAACCAGGCACTTAGGTGCGATGCGAAAATTGCGAACTACGATTAAGTGTTGATATGATACCTAACCTATGTATGTACCAGGTAGGTACTATGCGAGCCAGCGGCGAACGGACAACAAATCTAATCCTAAGTGTCTGGATGCGGGGTTTTCTACTAAAATAACCAGGCACTTAGGTGCGATGCGCCTATTCCCATTAGAATAATAACAAAATACGAACTACGGCTAAGAATCCGGCTCGATCCGGACCAAAAATGGTGGCGCTTGGCAGCGTGCGGTAATGGACTGTATTGCGGGAAGTAGCTAACTGTTCTATTGACGCTTTACACACAAAACAAGACAGGTGGCCGGGCTGCCGCGGATTCGATCCAGGCAGTGAATGCAGCCCGAGAAATTAGGAGAGGATGCACTAACCTTCACGACACACGTGTTTTCATCGCAGCCGGTACACGGATCTTCTCTTCCTTGCTCAGGAGCTGCCGTCAGCATCACTAGATCGCTTGAGGAACACACGAGAGGCACAATCCGATCGGTAAAGGTCTATGAAGCGGTAAAAATGTAACAAATATTATACATTTCTGAGAGACGCGAGCGCGGTCCGTCCGTCTTTACGCTGGCTAGTTCAAAGCGAGACTGACTGTCTATATTTCACAAATGGCGGACGGAAGCTACATCTATGGTTAGTGCGGAAGGGAAGACGGGTATAAAAGGAGTGTGTTTCCGTGTCAAAAATACAGTTTCTACTTCGGCGCAACCATATAGTTAAGAACAATTAGCAGTTCCTTAGTATGAAAACTAAAGAAGTACTACGGATATTAACGATGTCTTTTATAATATAATTTATTGTTTCAGGCCAAACACTCGAGGATGCTGGTTACGCTAAATTTGGTAATGGACAACCAGATAACGGAACCGGAGGAGAATATTGCGGATCAGTCTTTCGTTCAGGTTTATTGAACGATCTTTGGTGCGAAAGGCATTTTGCATTTATTTGCGAAAAGAGCCCTGATTTTCCACCCGTTTGCGATAATGTTAGTGTACAGAATGAATCTTATCATCACCATACGTGCATTGGAGATAGGAATAGGCAAGAAAAACAAAGTAGTTCTCAATCTAATAACATTCATGAAATGAGTACTGGTCCTGTATTTTAATTTGAAAATATTGTAATAATGTTAGCTTGTATCTGATCTATAAATAAATAAGATAAAATAATTTTGTAGTTTATCTTAGCGTCTATAGTTTGGATAGCTCAAGTACAGGACTGAATGAAGACATCGGTAGCTCAGTGGTTAAGGAGTCGGCCTTACGATCGAGAGGTCCCGGGTAACCGACATGAACCAACTCCTGACACAAGAAATTTAGCTTAACTGTTGTGGTTAGAGTGAATATTAGTAATTTCGGTTATAGTATTCTTAAAAAGCCGAGTGTCTCCCGGTAGAGAATTTTGACCACCCCATCTCTTCCCATGTGGCATCGTAAAAGGCGACTAAGGGATAAGGCTGTTTAACATCGGACAGATATATACAGCCCAAACTCTGCCTCAGATGCATGGCTTGAGTCAACAATAGTGCCCGTAATACGGCAATAGTCTCACCCCCTATTACGTGGGACCTACTACAATTATTGGTGAAATGTGGGTGATAATTCACCTCTGCCTAACCCTCTGGGGATGAAAGCGTGATTATATGTATGTATGTATGTATGTATGTATGTAAAAAAAGGTAATTTTTAAGGCAACTTCTCTTCTTTATATCTTATCTGTAATAGGCTAACTTAAAGGTGTTCAGGAACTTCCGAAGGGCAACTTTTCTTTTTTTTATTCAACTTAGGTGGCAGACACGCACGTGGTCCACTTGATGGAAAGTGTTCATAGTGGCCTTATGGGCGTGAGCATCACCATGGGAGTCATACTCGTGTTTCCAATCCTGTAAGAATATGATGACCTAATCAGCTTAAGGTAAATAAGCACATATATCGTGTTTCTTAAATATTGATGCAATGAATGAATTACTGTCTTCCTGTATTTTCTGGCAACAGCAACAAAATATGTATTACAAGTCAAAATAAGTCATACTTATGTTGTTACAGGTAAGTATGTTACAGAAATTTCTTCGAAAATGGAGGGAGATAAGCTAAATGTGAACGATAAGTAATTCGGTTACCTCGTAATGGCGTCATCATAGTCATTTAGCTGAAAACAAATATTTGCACGATAAATACTTATAAACAGCCACCATATTCAAGTTGTAATTGGTGTCCAGGTGGTTTGGAATCTTCGTGACTAGATCCAACTTCACTTGTAAGTCTACAATCAAGTCGTTCATTAGCTACGCCTGCTAATTGACGGATGAGTCTCTGGTGCTGGGTGCTCAGTTTTCGTTTCAGTATTGGGAGATCAGTCGTAAAAACCAATAGAAAGATATATATTATAGGAGGTAGGACACGACGGTATTCCCGTCCGAATTGAGCAGTCCGACTGCGGAAGTACCTCCACCCTACAGAATACCACGGCTATAATAACCTCGTGTTGTGTTCCCGGCGGTGAGTAGAGTAGCCAGCGCTCACTGGAGAGTTTTTGTGCTGTCAGTGGGAAGACCAAAGGCTTGTCCTGATTTTGTGTTCTGCACTGAAAGCACTTAAAATCTCTGTTCTTACAGGGTCGGCAGCACGGATGTGACTCCACTGGTATTACACACGTTCATAGGCCACGGTAACCACTTTCCATCAGGTGGGCCTTGTGTTTGTCTGTCACCTAAGTTGTATTAAAAAAAAATAAGGAGAAGAGAGAACAGATCCCAAATGGCGAGGTGAAAGCCTGGCGAGTTAAAAGTGGGTGAATGCTATGATGAGCCGATGATGTTCAGAGCAAGAGGCAACACCTTGACCAAATATGATCAGCTCACCTGCTGATGTTTTACCACCGCGCTATCGACAGCGACGTTTAACTTCCTTCGAGACATCAAGATCAAATGTAATATAGCCAAATTTCAGGTGAGAGGAAATGATTTTTTTATTCTTTTTACATGTAAGAAAGGTCACCGCTGCTAAACTCATCAATAAAATCGCAGTTGAAGACCACGAACAAAATCATTACACGAAGTATTTCCCGGGAGGAAGTCACCGATCAAATTTAAACTTTCCCTAAGGGGACTAGTGGGTTCATGTCGATAGTGTAACGGCCAGGACCCCAACCCCGGACCTCCTAATCGTAAAATACGTTTTTTAAATAGTACACATCAATTAGACTTCGCCGTGTCTGATGGTAAGCTGAAAGCAAAGTCTCAGAAAAGAGGGTCACCATTACTTACATATAGGTACCATGTAACTTACTACTTACTTTTCTACGCCCCGCTTAAAGGACCCGGGACTGTAGGAAGAAGGAAACACGTGAACTGGTAATGAATTCTACGCCTTAATGGTGCGATAAATATTGCTGCGCTGCTAAATTGTAACTGTAATAGTTTTGTCGTGTGCTTTCTCCTAGTCCCTAGGACCCAGTTAAAAGGTGTTAAATGGCCAAGATAGCAGTTTAATTTATGAGCGATAATAAATAATTTAAACTGTATTAGCCCTTCCCCCTACACATAAACAGACCATTTATAATCACCTTTCAAGAACTCCACCATTAATTATTACTATACTCGTATTTTTCGCGTCTGGTTTTAAAATAAGTAGAGTTAGAATAAGAAGGTAGGACACGACGTTATTCTCGTCTCAATTGAGCAGTCCGACTGCGGAAGTACCTCCACACTACAGAATACCACGGCAAAGTGATTAACGAGACCTATTAAAGTGTGCAACACCAGGGGAGTTACACCCGTGCTACCAACCCTGTAAGAACAGCGAGATTCTGTGTCAGTGTAGAAGAAACAATCAGGACAAGCCTTTGGTCTTCACACTGACAGCACAAACGCTCTCCAGTGAGCTCTGGCGACCCTACTCACCGCCGGGAACACAGCACGATGTTATTATAACCGTGGTATTCTGTAGGGAGGAGGTACTTCCCCAGTCGTACTGCTCAATAGGGACAGAAATACCGTCGTGTTCTACCTCCTACAAAACCACATAGCGTTAGTATCCTGACGGCCGCTGATATGGTTCGATTCACGATATGACTAGACTTGAAATGGTTGTGCCTAATCCCCCTGAACTTTACGAGCGGAGCGGGCAGTCTATAATAATATAAACTATAATCGATAATGTTTCCGAGGTCAGCAATAGTTGCGATGGTAACCAAAACGTAAACTTTACTAAAAAAAGATTTAAACACTACAATAAACTCAAAGAAGGATTTATGGGTGAGTTACATTATACACAAGTGATTAAAAATATTGTACACATTGCCTATACTGCTGCAAAAAAAGTCATAGAAAAATAAACTTTACAATTTATTTATAGCTATAGTTGAGACAAATCCGAGTAGGTACCAAGAAAATATTATATATGAACCCACTATATAAACCACGACAGAGTCATAAAACGCAAAACAATGAAAAAATAATCGTAGTAGATAATATATGTTGCATCATAATTTATTATCTGATTCCTATATGAAATATAGACGTTATTAGTGCCTGAAGTTGAACACACGTGTCGCCATTTCAGACCTGAAGTGTGAGCAGTGTTTGCAGTTGGAAAACACAGAGCCACTAACCCACACATAAAACAATTTGTTATCAGATCGTGGCCGAGTTATCAACAGATATCGGTGCTATAAGGGTGTTGAATTTGGAATCATTAAGTCGTTTGTGTTTTAAAAAATGGCTGCTGAAGAAAATACTCAAACTCAAAGGATGAAGTTTAAAACGCAGGCGGAGTACAATATGAAATCGATAAGATTTCTTTTGATGACCATCACTACTATGTTTATTGTAAGTACAGATTGTTTTACAAGTAATCGTATAATCTTTAAGTACTTAGGTATACAATGACCGTTTATTGCGTAGAATTGACTGTATTAAACCAAGCTTTTTAGTGGATAGAGGCCACTTTGAGATGGGTTACAAATTGATATTTTAGACGAACAATAGCGGTAATCCTAGTCGCATCCGAAGTTTTCCCCGAAGAGTCTGAGGTGAACACTTCGGATGCCAGTCTAACTGCGAATTTGGTTAAACTTCGATATTTTCCGTGAAGCGACTGCCATCTGACTTCGCCAACACAAAGATATCAATGCATTGCCATTAGATAAGTTGTTGTAAGTTGTTGTCTCCAACGACCCGTGACGTCTGCCATAGATGTTCGTATGGAAACCGGGAGCGACGGCTAAACGTACTCTCTGATTTAAGTATAAAAAATTGTAGAGGTATTTCTGGTCTGTCTTCTAAGCGAAGTTGGATCATCAAATGATTGATGCGTGATAGATCTTTGGCTTAAATGGATTACTATATCTACTGTTGCTTACAATGAGAGCATTTATTTTTATAATATCTGTATTATTAAGATCACTTAATCGTATTTAGTTTTTTCTATATGGCATCTAGATATTTATAGCGGTGATTCAATTCCTTTTTTAAAACACCTCTCTCTCCCTAAGTATATGTACATTTTTCCGTCAACAATACTACTTAATTTTCCTCTTTCAACATATTTTTTGACCTGGAAGGTCATCAGACTCATCAGTATTCGGTACTTATTCAGTATTCATACGACTTACCATACCGTATTGATTCATACATAAGTCACTGTTAGATAAGTAGTGTTAGATAAGTAGTCACTGTTAGTAAGTATAAGTAGAGAATATTTTAATATATTATCATGCAAAATGAAAAGTCTTCTCCGTAGTTTCATATCTGTATCCTTGGACAAAAAATGATTGATTATGTTTTTAAGTCATTGTTATGTAAATGTTCAAGTAACAACTGACAAGTATACTTGTAATGTGGAATTGTTTTGAAGGCTAACCAGTTTTATTTAATTGTTTTGGTACACATTGTAAGATAGTACTTATAAAACAAGTTTAATCTTTCAAAAACATATTAAAAAATATCAAATAAGTATTCAGAGACCAACTAAACAGCCCTACCTTGACCTAAACTAAGCATATGGGTTCACTTCTAATGGATCCAACTAAAAACCTATGTTGGTTCCATGTGGAGTAGAATGGGACGACCCCATCTCTCCTTGTGGGTGTCGTAGAAGTCAACTAAAGGATAGGGCTGTTCTGCGTCCAAGCCTATGACTAAGTGCCTGACGGCAATAGAGTTGCTCCCTATTACGTGGGACCGAAAAAAATAGTGATTGGCAAAATATAGGCGTTAGGCGTTATGGCGAAGGAAGGTGTAGATACCTACACCTCTTCCTTCGGGGATTTACAGACGTGAATACTCACATAGGACAGAGTGATTAAATATTCAATTACTCATGATACGTGTTGTGTGTGTATAATATCAATGCAAAATAAATCTCTATCTTATCTACGCGAAGCTACTTTGTTTACTGAAGGGCATTTAATGGACGATACATACCACACGCGTATACAGAACACTAAAAGCCGAATGGACTAATGATGGGTACCGCCTAAACTGCCAACTTAACTGAAAACGAACCCATCATCAACATTTTCTGAGCCTTTCCCCATCTCAGTTGGGGTCGGCTTTCTATTTTAAGATGCGGCTGAACTTTGATATTTTATATTTTATGTAGGACACGTCAGTTACACTTTGCCTCGCCTGACGGTATTCTGAAAAGAGGGTCACCATTAAATACATATACCATGTCATAATGGTGACACTCAGCTTGACGGCCTCTTCATATGGTTTTTCACGCCCCGCTTAAAGGTCCCGGGACTATAGGAAGAAGGAAACACGTGAGCTGGTTATGAAAGTTAAGTTAAAATTTTCCGTGAAGCGACTGCCATATGACCTCCACAGTCAATTGGCGATATCAAATCTCTGTAGTTAGACTAGTTGGACTTTTGTGGGTTCCGACTACCCTTAATGACTGCCATAAGATGTTCGTATGGCAACCGGGACGGACAACTTAATGTGCTCTCCGAGGCACAACCAATGCAAATACCCATAGTCATGTGTACAAATATTTTCACTGAGCGTGGATCGAACCCGCGCCTCCTGCGTTACCTTATACCAGGTTAAATATACCTATATATTACAGTAAGAGATATTGTTTGACCCAGTTTGACCATTTTTTTTTCATTTTTTATACAACTTAGAAAGGAGACAAGTACACGGCCCACCCTGGTGGAAAATGCTTACTGTATCCTATGGGCGTATGCAACACCACGTGTGCAAAACTAAGGGAGCCACATTCGCGCTACCAACTCTGTAAATATAGAGAGTTTCTGTGCCGTCAGTGTAAAAGACGAAGCAGGACAAGCTTTTCTTCCCACTGACAGCACAAAAACTCTCTAGTGAGCTCTGACTACCCTACTCTCCGCCGGGACCACAACACGAGGTTATTATGGCCGTGGAATTCTACAGGGCGGAGGTACTTCCCCAGTAGGAATGCTCAATCGGACGGAAATACCGTCGTGTCCTACCTCCTCCAGAGACAGATGTTTGGGATTTGACGTATTTGACAGTCGCCAACGCATGTTATAAACGTCAAATCATTTGTCATTATTGATGCAATAAGTACGCCGGTCCACGAATTGCCACTTGACCAGAGGGACATCGGCTTAATTCCCTTTAGTAGAGCGTTCTCTCTATCGTACATGGGACCAACAGTTTGACACGTAGGTATATAGAGTAGTTAAAACCATTTGTGTTTATAATTTTTTTTTTACGTGCGCAAAATCCCCACCGATACCCCCCGCCGGAGTCGATGTGAGAGGTTATGTTGGCCTCGAACCTCGAACCGACTAAAACGCAGCGAACCTGTGAGTCGTTTTTGGTTGCCGAAGGTGAGTTTGACAGGCATATCTCTCGCACACCGGCCGACCCACGTCTCCGAAGGGGTGGGCAGACGTGACTATTCTTCAACTATGATTTTCCGTCCTACGTAACAGGGAGCGAGCCAATTATCCTCAAGCGAGCACTTTGTCATGCGGTTTATGTTTACTGTCTGATGGAAAATAGCCCTTTTCCTTATTCGCCTTCTACGATGCATATAGATGATGTTCTACCTGTAATATTATCCAGTTTACAAGTGACAAGAATATCTTGGTTTATCTATGTTAAGAATGATGAAGTTCACACCTCGTTACATTTCCTTCAATCAAAGATTAGGGACTGATAGTACTGTTGTACCTACAGCATCTATGTTATCACTGTATTTATATCCGCATACCTTTATGACGACAACTAACAGCGCTAAAAGGATGTTTCGCGATGTTTTTCTATCACCATCATCAGCCTCTCTAAACAAGGGGTTTCTTGAGGAGGTAGGACACGGCGGTATTTCCGCCCAATTGAGCAGTCCGACTGGGGAAGTACCTCCGCCCTACAGAATACCACGGCTATAATAACTTCGTGTTGTGTTCCCGGCGGTGAGTAGAGTAGCCAGAGCTCAATGGAGAGTTTTTGTGCTGTCAGTGGGATGACCAAAGGCTTGTCCTGCTTTGTCCTCTACACTGACGGCACAAGGTCTCTGTTCTTACAGGGTCGGCAGCACGGATGTGACTCCACTGGTGTTACACACGTTCATAGGTCATGGTAACCACTTTCCATCAGGTGGGCCGTGTGCTTGTCTAGCGCTGTTAGTTGTCGTCATAAAGGTACGCGGATATAAATACAGTGAAGCCACTACCATCTGACCTCTACAACCCAAAGTTGTGTACCTACTAAGTACTTAGATACTTGATCAATATCTACTAAGAATAATTTTATTACATTACATATCATAATCATTAAATTCGGTCTTACCTACTCAAGCTATACCTACATCTGAGGCTGAGTCTGGGCTGTATATATTTGTCTGATGTTAAACAGCTCTATCCCTTAGTCGCATTGTACAACACGGCATGGGAAGGGAAAGGGACAAATGCCGGGAACCTAGCGGATTGTTTTTCTAAACTCTAAATTATTGTTTACAGGCCATTTCAATCCTAATGATCGTGGTCGGCAACGGCGTGTACGGTCATTACCACAGCTATTCGTTCTTCTACAAGCACACAGTGGGCAGCTACTACACGCCCTCGGCACTCTGTGTGTTCGTGGGGTTGGCATTACTGCTCATCTCCGTGTTTGGGTTCTTCGGCAGTCTCAAGAAGAGCACCTGCATGGTCAACATTGTGAGTAACTTTTGGATGTATGTTATGAATATCAATCACTGTCAATTAGGTTGAGATCCAAGAAGGGATTTGAACCCCTACCCAGTTCCTTACAGGAGGAATTTCTCTAACTGAGCAACATGTACACTTCTTGGTTGTTTGAAATTCACCTATCCACTGCCTATTACTTTCTCTCTATATACCTATCTATTACAACTAGGTACTATTTGTGTAACACGGAGGACAGAATATGATTAAATTACTGTAATCTGTCGTTATGTACTTACACCTATAAAAATCAATAGTTGAAGATCTTTAATAAGCTTTGTCTTGCCGTAGTTATTCATTATTTTTGTCAGGTAAATAGGCTACTGTAAAATTGTTACACTATCCAAGTAATCACTAGACATATTTTATTGAAATCCAGGCTGGACAGACATACCTACATTGATTGCTATGTATGAACTTATGTTATAAGATACGCCTAGATTTCTATCTTTAGTTGAAGTGATATGAAACTGATAACGAGATAATACATAGGTACCCATTAGTAAATAATGATGGAAGTGGATTATCTTACTATCTGACTGAAGAAAACTTGCATTGTGTCTGTTAATTATTTGATCAAATTTTTCATGAAAATATCCTTCAATGCGATTGACCAAATGACCAATTCTCCTAATTAAAATCTTTTCGAAATTCAACACGACAGGGAGTTCATTCCACAGCTTAAGCGTGTAGGGGATGAAATTCCTATTATATCTAACTGTTCGTACTGTTTCAAGTCGCAATGGGTGGGGGTGGATTCCCTGCCTGTGGCGAGAGGTGCAATGATAGAATTCGTATGAACACACCATTGTATAGGCGGTAAAACACACACAGCGATGCAAAGTCTCTCCTATGGCTGAGCGGTTCCACACTGCTAGTGAGTACGGGATTGTCGACGATCCTCAGCGCCTGCACAGAGTTGAAGGGTCCAAGCTGGTAATCCAGTGCCCCGGCAAAAACGTGACAGGACTACTCCATTCTCGTAACACAATTTTCATAGAAATCCTGATCGGTTTTGACATTGAGCGATTGAGATTAAATCGAGAACTGATTGTCATTAAAAGAATTGGCCTTCTAGCACAAAGTTATGTATGTCTACACACACAAGTGCATAGCATAGCATAGCTTGACAAAGTTTTATGAGAAACGCATGTACGGTAAATACAGCGGTGTAGGATATTTCGATCAATTTCATGGATTGTAACGCGTCTATTTTATGTGAGGATCTGATCGATTTAGATTCGAAATCAGACGATCAGTTTTAAAATATCGCTGGAACAACGTTGAAATGTTATATAGGTTTCGTTCCCGCCAATTGAACATATTATTTCACATACCTACATACACCCACAGAATAGGCTTGCCTAGTGTGGGGTCACTGGATACGAATTTAATTGTAAAAATGTGTTATGGAAATAAACTACTTTTATTTATTTATTTTATTTTTATTTCAGTACGCCGTGATCCTGACTTTGGTACTAATCTTCAAACTGGTCATCGTGATTATGGCTTTTACAGTAGATACACAGACACTGTTGGACAGCTTTTCCATTCCTGTGTGGTCGTTAGACGACCCTGAAATACGGGCTGAAATTGATTATCTGCAAAGTACTGTAAGTACATGGGGAGGACCTAATTAAGTACCTCTCTAAATTTTAAAATAGGTATTTTAAATACGAAATAAGAGTAGGTATCTCACACTAGTTGTTGCCGACGTGGACGTCGATTACAGCGGTCAAACATGGCGCCTTTCCCAAGGTCTAATATATCTCTGTATCAAATTATCTACATCAAAATCGGTGCAGTGCTTTAGTCGTAAAAGTTCAACAGACAGACAGACAGACAAAGCTCCTTTCGCAATTTATAATATTAGTTTAAGTTAAGTTTGATTAGGCACAGTCTGTGCTTAAAGGGTCGGCAGCGCGAGTGTGTCTCCTCTGGTGTTACACACGTCCATAGGCCACGGTAACCACTTTCCATCAGGTGGGGCGTGTGCTTGTCTGCCATCTAAGTGGTATAAAAAAATCTTAGTTTCCATAATACCTACATAGGTATGCATTCTGTTCTTACAGCTCGGATGCTGCGGTAGTCAGAGTTACATGGATTATTTCCCTGGGATGAAATTCCCAGAGGACATGGCAACTGTGGTGGTGAACAAGGAAGTCGATGGCGAGCTAGTCTCCATGATACTGCCGGCCTCTTGCTGTGTGAACCCTAGTGAGGAACAGTGTACAAGGATGTGGTCTACAGGATGCAAGCGAGCATTGGCTAATACGATGACGCAGAATGCCACTGTCATCGGAGTACTCGGAGTGTCCGTGATGTTTATAACAGTAAGTTTGTTTTAAGAGTAATAAGGATTCTTTATCATCTGCCTGCCCTTGTTCCAATTAGTTTTAAGATCGGCTCAACCGTTCTCTTTCCATACTTGACTGTCAGACGATATCTACTCGGGTAACGACTCTTCTTACCACGTCTAATCCACTGCTTGCCAGCAATAACGACTAATTTCTAGAATTACCGTGCATCTAGTCTTTTAAAAACTACTAAACTACCTTCTACATCTACTGTGATGTTGGCAATATTTTCGATAAATGACAATGTTAAATGAGAGTTTTGGCGCCAACGCGAAGAAGGGTGAAACATGGTACTATTTTATTTTCCTGTGTGAATTCTAGTTTTAATGTATAAAAGTGGTGAATTTTTGGACATAACATTGTAAACAACGTTCATAAAAGTAGGAAAGTGATATATTACAGTAAGTTGTGACTTTTCGTGTTGGTTCAGATTCAATAAACCTGTAGATAGTAAAACCCCTACAAAAATATAAAAACAAAAAACAATTATAAATAAATATAAATTTTTTTTTTTAAGTAATAGCAACATTTTAAGCAATTTTAGGTAATGATCTTTGAGAATAACCGATTTCCTGTTTAATCTGGATAACAGGCACCTATGCTCGACATGAAAACTAAATTATTTCATTAAAACGCATACTTAGACATATTACAGGATAGGTACCACGATAAAAAAAGAAAACATTTCGCGTCAGAAGTTTTCGGTCCTAATTTTATCGGTCATAGTGATTAGTCTGCAAATAAGCCTACAGACATATTATTACCTACAGTCGCGACACTCGCAACTAGAGACTGGCGGCCTCCTTTTATTTGTGCAAATCTTAGTGATATCTGGTGTGCCCCGATTACCTTGTTTCTAATGCTAAACAAATATTGGTTAGGTAAATAATGACCTAAAAGGCTCTGTAAAAAAGTACCATACATGTGATTATGATGAAGCGTCAGTAGAGTGATAAAGGAGTCGGTCTTAAGAAAGAGAGGTCCCGGATTTAAAACCTGTTCATTACGCTACCGAATACCGACGTGAACCCACTTCAGCACAAGCAATTTAGCGTGGCTGGAAGGATTTTCGGAAATATCAGTAATTTCGGTTTCTAGTAGGTAAGTACTTTCTTTGCTATAGGTAGGATTTCCAGTACTCACAAGTACCTAAGGCAAAGGAGTGGGAACTACGAAGTTCATACGCACAGCCCGTATGGATAATATAATATTTTTATCATACTTATCTCATAACATAAACTTACGCCTATATCTCCGAAGGGGTAGGCAGAGGTGCTAGCACCCACATTTCGCCAGTTTATGTTTAGGTCCCAATATAATAGGTGGCGACGCCATTGCCATTAACCGGGCACTTATAAACCTGCGATAAATACACACATAACTTCGAAAAGCATTTTTATCCTATCCTAGGGTTAAATGAAAAATAATCTAATCTACCATCTAAATTCAAGTATGATGTTTGGAGCTTTTTAAATAGATGATACCTACTGATCACAGAGTAGGTACAGTATTAGTATAAAACTGATAGCCGATATTGAAGTAATTACTCACCTACCAATTCACTTAATGCACACGACAGAAAAGGGACGGATACATATTTTGCAACGTACTTAAAAGTACCTAGGTCTATACTTTCTAGATTTAGGTTAATTTTCGGTAAATATTACGCCGGGTTTCCAAGGTACGAGGCGTCACGGACGCGGACGCAGACATAGACGCATTAACTAAGACGAACGTGTCTGCAGTATCACCGACGAGATTCTTTTCACGGTGATTAGTCCGCGTAATCGCGTAGGTACGCGTCTGTAAAATCGCGGGCTGTAGAAAGCAGACCTTAGCTATTTTTTTTTTTTACGTGCGCAAAATCCCCACGGATACCTCCCCACCGGAGCCGGTGGGAAAGGTTATGTCGGACTCGAACCGACTAAAACGCACGCCGCCTGCGGGTCGCTTTGGTTGCCGAAGGTGAGGTTGACAGGCATATCCCTCGCACCCCGGCCGACCCAGGGCCATCTCTGACGATCTGGCCCTCTTCTCGAGTGTGTGGGGACTAAAGAGTCCCCAACTCGTTCCCGGTAAACGGGGTGGCGCGCCAGGCGCGCCGCCGCCGCGGCCTGCTTCTGCTAGGGTGACAGGCGGCTCCACCTTTCACCCCCAGGCCGGCGCTCATGGGGGGCGGAGGTTGTTCATCAACCTCCGACGCCCGAGTTGCCTTCGTACGCGGGCAGCTTAGTTTGCGATCCGTCGTCGCTCCCGCTGCGGCTCCCGCCCCGCCTCCTCCTTCACGAGCATTACTTGCTCGCAGAAGGAGGCGCCGGCCGCCCACGCATCCGCGCAGCGGACCATCGCCGCGAGCAAGGTGGAGAGCGTGAGAACCCTCACTCCCTGGGCCGCCACAAGCTCCCGCCTCGGCGTCTCCCACGCCGGACACTCGGTGAGCGTGTGCGGACCTGAGTCCTCGCTCGCGTCGCAGTGATGGCACTCGGACGTTGGCTCTTTCTCCATCCGACGCAGATACTTGCCGAAGCATCCGTGCTCGGTGATCATCTGCGTCAGACGGTACGAGAGGCTGCCGTGTGGCCTCTCTAGCCACTCCCCCATGATGGGTCTTACCGCCGTTACTACGGCGCGCCCTGCGCCTGGTCGCCCAAGTCGTAGCTCCCATTCCGCTACCATTTCCCCGTGGAGCCGGGATCTCACGGCACGAATTTCTTCGGGCTCGGGATCGTGACCCCGCTCCCGCGCCGCCTTTCGGAACCGGTATAGCGCCGAAAGGGATCTCGCTTCTAGGATCCATGGTGGCGATCCGGCGAGGAGACTCGCCGCGTTGAAGGATATCGTGCGGTACCCCCTTATGATGCGGAGCAGACCTTAGCTAGATTACCACACAGGTGACAATAATTTCAAACGCTAGTTATAACTGGCAGTTTAACTGTGCAATTCTGTAAGTCCACAGCGTCGAACACAGCGCTGCGAAAGTTAAGATTGTCATTGGTCGGACTGGGTGACGTCACTGTGGATTGACCAATGACAATCTCTATCTTGACTGTCGCAGCGCTGTGCTCGACGCTGTGTGCTTACAGAATTGCACAGCTGAACTGCCAGTTATATTTAGCGTTTGAAATTATTGTAATCTGTGCTCGCGAGTCTACTGTTCACAGAACAACTGTGAACAGTAGACTCGCGAGCACCCTTTGCCACATTTTTCTGGTACCTTCAATAATAATAATAAATAACTAAAATAAAATTGTTTATTGACAGAAATACATTTACACGTGCGAAAAAAATCCCTGGCTCCCGAGCTAGTTTTGTAAAAAACTGTGCTACGGGTCAGTAATTTCCCTTATTAACTATGGCTAGTTACATATTAATGTAAAAAAGCGGATATGGTCAAAAGTAAGTGCAAAATAGAACTATTTCAACCGTTTCAGGTAGGTATCCTTAAAGTGCAAGTGATCTGAATAATTTAGGCATTTTGAATGTAATTTTGAAGCGGTTGATCCAAAAACTGTTACCATAGTAATCGTCTTGTTATTAATTTTTCCGTTAGAATAGAAGTCACTCCGGCAATCCCCCCTTTTCTCCCTGAATTTACCTTACCTATATCAAAAATCTCGACAAAAGTTGAGTTTTATATCAAAGATCATGTGTGCCAAGTTTGGTGAAAATCAGTTAAGAAATGCGCCCTCTAGACCGGACTGACAAACATACTGACATATATACGGACAAAAGCGAAATCGGCCACCTTGTCGAAACGTACTCTCCTTCGCTTCGCTCGCTCGGTCAATAAAGATTTATTCTCCACATTTCAGTTACTGGGCATCATATTTTCCGTACTCTTGGCTCGCTGCATCCGCAGGATGAAAAGTGAGAAGGTCCTAATGTCATGGAAGATCAAGGAACAAATGATCATGGCTCGGGAGGCAGAGGACGGGTTCAAGAAGGAGCAAGACCAGGGCCAGGGGCAGCCTGACCACGTATATATAACTCCTCAAACTACTAGTATTGCTTAAGTGTCTACGGATGAAGAAGTATTTTAGCTGTTTATATTTTTATTATCTGTGTTATCTTACACGTCATGGGCATAGATACGCCATACTATATAAGAATTATCTGCTATCGACATATAAGATACCTTCCGAAGTGTTTTATAAAAAAACAACAATTGAAAAAGGAAGGAATCTGGATTGCTGGTATATGACTTATGGTTCTGGTATCAGATGTGGAGAACATTTTGACTATTACTATTCACTTTTATAATTTTACTGATTTCTCATTCCTTAGCCACTTATATTCCTTATTCTATTAATTGTCACTTTACATTGCCATATAAAAATAACACTCTACTGTAACACTTATTTTAAAGTATTTGCAAATTGCACGGTAGCATTTTTTTGTAATTCTTATAATAATAGCTTCGATGGACAAGGAAACGAATATACTTTAACATAGTAGGTATTTACGTGTCTCAAATCAAAATTAGTCTATGTCAGGTAACTTCTGGACATGGGCCTCTCCCAATATGTACCTTTGATAAAAACTAATAATTATATAAATATGTATACGTGAAAACATCAATAAATATAATAAAAAACGACAAATATTTATAAGATTTTCTATATTATTTCATGTACTGTAAATATTTGTAAATAAATGTTGCCGAATATAAGTTGTTTGTTTGTAATAGATAACCTCTGGAATTAACTAACTAATTTTCATAACTTTTCACTATTGGAAAGATATTTTAATCAGAAGTATCACAAGCTACCTTTTATTCTGATATTCCAACGGGATTGGGAATAACGTGGGTGAAACCGCAGGGTGGTGCTAGTTCTCTAAAGAATGTCTCTACAGCCCTCAGGGGGAATCTGGTGAGAGCACTTCAGCGTGTATCACCCGTCAAATAATTATACCAAATAATATAATCTGTTTATGTAAATTAATACATGAGTAAGAATTGGGTATTTGACTGACTAGTCAAATTAATGACTTTTTACTAAACGTCAAAATGGTAAGTTATAATAAGGAAACTTGTATTCAATGATTTATAGTGACGTCATAATATTTAATAGTCAAATCATTAACTATTATTGGTTGGGTGGATGATTAAAAATGAATAAAATATAGAAAATACTCTTTTACCTAATTAAATTAATTCTATAATCTCTAATTTAATTAGTTTAGTAATTTATTTGAAGTACAGGAAAATACCCAAATAATTAAGAGCGATAATTGTCTGTTAGACTAGACTCTAGTCTGAACACTAATAAGTCTAAATTTCGGCCCTCTAGTCTCAAGTAAGATGAAATTTATTCTTTTTTTTTAATTGACCAAATCACCAAATTACAGCAATGATTAGGTAATTACTAAGCTCACAAAATATGTTTCTGTTAAGTAACTGTAGTTGACGCTAAGGGATTGGTATCTTTTAACAAAAGATAACACGTGTGCGTAGCTATGCAGAAGTGGAATATCTGTTAAGATATAAATTTCGATAAATATCGGCAAAAATAATAGTAAAACACTAAGTGTATAAATAAATAGTAAATACATAAAATTATAAATGCCTACTATTTTAGTTGCAGTTAAATAAACCTATGCTACGTGTCGTACGTTACCTAATTTTTATTTTCCAACTAACCACATACTATCAAAAAATACCAAAACAGCAATAAGCATTGTTTATTGTTTTTTTTTGTTTGTTTTATTTACCTATCAATAATTATGTATTTTATTATGTATGTTTAGTATTTATTTTTATAGGTTTTATTTCGTATTTTGTATTTGTGTGTGCGTGTGTGTTTAATAAACGCATTTTCTTTCTTTCTATAACACAATGCGCTTTCAAGCAACGTACACATAGATATGGTTCACAGGTATGAAATTTTGGAAGGCACTGGAACAGTTCGGGATTGATTGCCAGCTGCTGCAGACACAGTGGTGGCGCGATTCTCATGCCACCTGAGCTAGTGGACTGTATTTTGCGGGGGATGAAGTTAACATGTTTCATATGACACTTTACACAACAAACAAGATAGGTGATCGGGTTGCCGCGGAGGTGGTTTAGGCATTGAATGCAACCCGAGAAATTAGGAGAGGATGCACTAACCTTTACTACGCCACGTGCTGGCTTGGCCGTTGCACCGGTCTTCTCTTCCTGGCTCAGGAGCTGCTGCCCACATCACTAAATCACTTGAGGGACACACGAGAGGCACAATCCGATCGGTAAAGGTCTATGAAAGCGGTTAAAATCCAACAAACATTATTAATTTCTGAGAGACGCGCGCGCCGCCGCCCTTGCGCTTCTAGTTCAAAGCGGAAGTCAATATGCGTCTATTTTGACAATTGAGCGGTGCGGAAACTATTGCTATCTCACTTTAAAGGTAGTGCGGGAGGGAGATGGGTATAGGGAGCGTGTGTTCAGTGTCATCAATTTAAATTACTACTATTGAGCGAAAAAAAAATACAAATTCTACTATCGGCGCAACCACACAGCTTAGCTGCAGATAAGTAATCGAAAATAATTTGACATTTGAATGCGTTTCTTCCATTGATTTTGGTTTATTTTCATATGTATGTACTTAATAAAATATTCCATATGATATCAAGACAAATATATTTAAAATAAGTTAATAGTTAGTCTAAAAAAGATATACAGAAACATAAGAAGTCTTACTCTATTTAAAACTAAATGAAACAAGATATACAATTTTTAACACCCAACAGTAGGTTGATTCCACATACCTCCCACTCGGATACGCTCACTAGAGCTGGTATAGAACTTCAGTAAAAATGTTCAAGTACTTATGGAATGAAGACCTAAGGTCAAAAGCCCTTATTCTATGACTGGGATGAAACTGTATTTCCACAGTAATTGTATAGTAACCCAAAGTTCCCAGTTTCCTTCTTCCTACAGTCCCGGGGCCTTTAAGCGGGGCGTGAAAAAGCATCTGATGAGGCCGCCAAGCTGAGTGCCACCATTGTAGCACTTAGTGTCTGTAATGGTGACCCTCTTTCCTGAGACTTTACCTTTAGCTTACCATCAGGCGAGGTGAGGTCAAGTTGGCATGTCCTATATATATTTTACTGGTGGTAGAAACTTGGTGGCACAAATTTGTCTCAAGTTTCGACCGGGTAGGTACCACCGTGCACTATTGCGTAAAACCCTCCATAGCAATTCAATCTCGGTTGGATTGTGTTCAGGGGTCAGCAAGTGCATAGCCGGGCAGAGGTGGTGGTTGTCGCAGCACTAGTGGGACCAGTGGGTCTTGGCGTAGTCTAGTGGGGATGGCGCGGGGCGATGCGCCGAACAGGGAGACCTGTAGAAACGGTGGTGCCGCTGGCCGCCCGCGGTATAGTACAGGGGCCCAACTGGGGTTAACCACCATGGGAGGCTGCCACACCAGGCCAGGCCCGATATGGTTCGTCGTGCCGGTTGGTGACCGGAATTGGGAGCCCGGCGACCATACTCGGGGGGGTACGGGGGCCCTTCCGTTCGGCGCGTCGGCTCTCGCCATGCCTCACATTCATAGATAAAACCAATATCCCGCGCTTTGTCACACGGTGCTGCGGCGGCAATCACCTCTTTTTTCACGCCTTCTCCCACCCAAACTCATGGCAGCGCAATTCAAGGAAATAGGCAACACAGCGGCTCGACACACTCCCAAAAGCTTGCTATTTGAGGCGGAGTCCACTAACATCTGTGGGCTCCATGCAAACCTCAACGCCGTCCACCAACACCTAGAGACGGCGAAACCTGCCATGTTTTTTCTAACGGAGACGCAAATACACCGCCCTGACGACACGACCTACTTGCTCTACCCTGGCTATGTTCTTGAGGAAAGTTTTCGTGCAAAAGCCGGGGTGTTCGTGTTTGTTAGGGCGGATGTTTGCTGTCGCCGTTTGCGCTGCCTAGAGGACCCATCCTTCTCCATCCTTTGGGTACACGTAGACCATGGCCCTACGAGTCAGATCTATGTGTGCCTCTACCGTTCCCATACAGGAGATGCTGAGACAACTCGACTCTTTGAATATCTGAGTCAGGCGGCAGATGATGCGCAGGAGCGATTTCCGAATGCCGAAATGGTGTTTTTGGGGGATTTTAACGCCCACCACGAGATCTGGTTGGGCTCCTCCAAAACAGACCATGCGGGAAGAGCCGCCCACGCGTTTGCTCTGGCGCACGGCCTGACCCAATTGGTGCACGAGGTCACTAGGATACCAAGAAGGTCGGGCCTAGCACCTTCTCTGCTAGACCTTCTGCTGACGAGTGATCCGGACCGGTACAGTGTATCGGTGCGAGCCGCTTTAGGCAACTCCGACCACTGTCTGGTCTGTTCCACGGTGCCCATTATAGCGCCCCCACGACCCGTGCAGGGGAAGCGACGTCTCTGGCACTACTCGTCAGCGGACTGGGATGGACTTCGTGACTATTTTGCGTCCATCCCGTGGGTTGAGCGCTGCTTTGAAGGTAAGAACCCATCGGATTGTGCTACTGCTGTCGCCGGTGAGATCGGTCTGGGTATGGAATACTATATCTCATACACCGATGTCACCGGTGACCGCGGGGTGCGCCCTTGGTTCGGGCGCGAGTGTGCGGAAGCTGTTGAACAAAAACAGTCTGCGTACCGCGCTTGGGTAAGGGCGCGCGCCACGCGCCATCCCAATCTGGGCCACTTCAAGGCGGCGTACAACAGAGCCACAAAGGTCTGCAGAAGGGCCTACGTCAGAGCGGATGCCCTGCGCATAGCGCGGCTTGGTCAAGAGCTAGTGATGCATCCCACGGGAAGCCGTGGCTACTGGCGACTGGCTAAAGCCGTGCAAGCCAACTTCTGTCAGCCTTCGCTGCCTCCGCTGCGTAACCCTGATGGATCCCTGGCCCATGAGCCGCAAGAGAAGGCAAATCTGCTGGCTAATCTCTTTGCGGCCAACTCCCGAATCGATGATTGTGGTACGCAGCCACCAACACTACCCGACAGTGACCACGCGATGCCTGATATCCATATCAGGCAACGCGATGTCCGTGCAGTGCTGCAATCACTCGATGTCCGGAAAGCCAGTGGTCCGGATGGTATTCCAGCGGTAGTCTTGAAAAAATGTGCAGCGGAGTTGTCTCCAATGCTTACGCGCCTGTACCGGCTATCCTACAGTTCGGGTACAGTGCCTTTGCCTTGGAAAGGGGCGAATGTTCAGCCGATTCCCAAGAAGGGGGATCGCTCGGAGCCAGCCAACTATCGACCCATAGCCGTCACCTCAGTGCTGTGCAAAGTGTTCGAGCACATAATCAACAAACAGCTCATGCGGCACCTAGAGGATCACTCCTTAATTAATGACCGGCAATATGGCTTCAGACCGAAACGGTCAACGGGTGATCTTCTAGCATACGTTACCCATCTTTGGGGTGAGGCTATGGACAAGCACGGCGAGTCACTGGCAATTAGTCTTGACATCGCCAAAGCTTTCGATAGAGTCTGGCACAAATCGCTTCTTTCCAAGCTACCTGCCTTTGGTCTGCCTTCTAGGCTGTGCAACTGGGTTGCTAGCTTCCTGAAGGGGCGCCGTATTCGCGTCCTTTGTGACGGACAAGCTTCGGAGTTTCTGCAGGTTAATGCTGGCGTGCCCCAGGGGTCCGTCTTATCACCCACTCTCTTTCTTCTGCATATCAACGACATGCTGTCTACCGGCAATGTTCATTGTTATGCAGACGATAGCACTTTGCATGGGAGTTATCATGGACATCCTGCGGCCAAGCAGTCGGATATCGCGGAGAAAAGGCAGCTTCTTGTCACTGAGCTTGACGGGATCCTGAATCCATTTCTCAATGGGGCTCTGAGAACCTGGTTGAGTTCAATGCCAAGAAGACGCAGGCATGTGCGTTTACAGCAAAAGTATCTTCTTTCCTTCCCCTCCCCACTCTTCAGAGCACGCCACTGCCACTGCAGGACAATCTCAATATCCTAGGTATGGATGTTCGCTGCAACCTGAATAACAAAAACTACATCGAAAGTATCATCAAAACAGCCTCACGAAAACTCGGAGTCCTGAACAGAGTGAGACGGTTTTTCACGCCGGAGCAGCGGTGTCTTCTATACAAGACACAAATTCGCTCCTGTGTGGAGTACTGCTCGCATCTCTGGGATGGTTCAGCAAAGTACTTACTAGATGCTCTCGACAGGTTGCAGCGACGTGCGGTCCGCATCATTGGGAATCCCGAGATCACGAACACCCTAGAACCTTTACAGCTGCGTAGAGATGTTGCGTCCATGGCTGTATTTTACCGTTTGTACCATGGGGAGTGTTCTGATGAGCTCTTCCAATTAGTCCCACCCTCCCCTTTCCTACACAGGACAACGCGTGCAGGTCTTAGATGTCATCCGCACACGGTGCAAAACATCCGATCAAGAACCAAGCGGTTCAGAGACTCTTTCCTCTGTCGCACCATTAAGGCCTGGAATTCATTACCAGCTCACGTGTTTCCTTCTTCCTACAGTCCCGGGTCCTTTAAGCGGGGCGTGAAAAAGCATATGATGAGGCCGTCAAGCTGAGTGTCACCATTGTCACACGGTATGTGTAAGTAATGGTGACCCTCTTTTCTGGGACTTTGCCTTCAGCTTACCATCAGGCAAGGCGAAGTCCAATTGACGTGTCCTATATAAAAAAAAAAAAATAAAAAAAAAAAAAAAAGAACCTCATGTATAGTAGTTACGTTCACTACCACCACATCACAGAGGCTATCTATGAATGTGTATTTTCTATCTTTTCATATTTTACTAAATACAAAAAAACTGCCTCTCATATTTCATGAATTAACAGTAATAATTCATAAAATATTATAAACCTTATATATTCTATTTAACAGGACCTTGTCTGCAATAATTTAGACTCTTACTTCTTTGTTTAATCTATCTTGATGGTTCCAGAAAGTTTTGGCCTTAGTCCTGATAATATCACCAATTTCTTGAAGCTTTCCATTGGTTAAGTATGGTGGCGTAAACTCTCTGTATGCAATACACACCCTTCTTGATGGAATGTCTTCACGAAGTACGCAATGCTCCCAGTGGTAACGTGGCTCTCCATAAAGTACTAATAATGATCTCCTGAAAATAATTAAGATATATATAAGTAAGTGATTCCCGGCATAGTTGAATTTGGGCCACCCCATCACTTCCCATGCGGTGTCGTACAAGGCGACTAAGGGATAGGGCTGTTTAACATCAGACAGATATATACAGCCCAGACTCAGCCTCAGTTGCATGGTTCGAGTCAACAATATGCCCGGAACACGGCAATAAGCTCACCCTCTATTTCATGGGACTAAATACAACAATTGGTGAATTGTGGGTGTTAATTCACCTCTGCGTAACACTCTGGGGATAAAGGAGTGATTATATATATGTATGTAATCTTTATAAAACATTTTCAATAGAATTTTCATTATTTAGAGTTGCAGATTCTATTATATAAATCTTGATTTTTTGAATCAAATTCTGATTTATTAAAATTACAGTGTTTTAAAGCTACTGAAAATCAATAAAGATCTTTTAAAATAAAATTATAATAATATAAAATAAGTTATTTATCAACATAAACACAAATCTAATTACCTTGGCATTGGTATCCTAACTATCACATCTTGTTCTATTAATGGTTTACTTGCATCATACGCAGATAATCCTTCTCTGGTTGTCTCAGGAAAAATTGGTTTAAACTCCTTGGCACTTTCTAGGTTATATTTCTTTATATCACCCTTGTAAGGGGTCATAGTAAGGACTGAATCGGCTAAACAGTTAACTGTAACTATTCTTTCACCCCAAATCCAACAATCATCTATATGAGGATCTATAGATGCTCCTTTACTAGGGTCATATTCTAAAGAACATTGTTCTATAACATCATAATTCTTCAGTACATCAACAGATTCAAATCTGTTCTGTAAATATTTGGAAAATTCTGGAAACCCATTAAATTGACCAACAACGATTTTTTTCTTTTTAAAATTAGTCTTTGGCCCAAAGTTTTGCTTCCTTCTGCCACTTTGTGATATATCCCAAGGCATTTCATCAATATTCTGCATCAGTTTAAGTTCTTCATCCGATGATATAAAATCTAACTGGATATAGACACCTGGATAGTCTATAGCACTTCCCGAGTGATTGGGGTGTTCTTTGTAAGAGTCCACGTCCCAACCTTGCCATGCTTTGTTGCACCATGGACAGTAAACATAACCTTTACTTTTATCTAATTCTAATTGTAATTTGAAGTTATCAGCTCCATATTGTGTTTCGCATATCAAACACGTTCGACAGCCCTTGCATCCACAGGGACGAGGTTTAGTCATGGTTTTATTGTATGAAAATTCGAAGATTACACACCTATTCTGACAGGTAGGTATTCAATACCTATTCATTTACTCTTCAGTTCATATGGGTCTTGTTATTCATGAAGTGGATTGAATTTATTGATAAGGTATACCCATACCTAGGTAATGAAACGTCTAAATTACTTAAATTACCGATTACGATACATTCAATAAGATTATAATATATTGTCGTAAATTTGACGTTTGAAGAAGTTTATTGACAATATTGACATTTTTGACTTGACAATGACATTAAAATGATTTTATAAATATGACAGTTTTACTGAGTCTTTGTCGGAATCATTGCCGTTTTATTTTTACAAATTCTACCACTTGCCACAAAAATTGATCGAAGAGGCCAGGGCCGGCAGTCTGTACATGAGATAGCGACCGAATTCGGATGTTAAGAACGTAGCGACGCAAACTAACCGAAATTCCCAAGTCTGTACTTAAAGTTACGATTTTTGTCGGTTGCCGAACCGAAATTCGTCGTTAACTTAACAAATTCTCGGATAGTACCTTAATAGCATAGACAAGCATAGAATTTGTCACTCTTACCCTTAGATTCTCTTTGGTTAACTGTGTAATTTGTTGACATTTTTATTATGTTTGTACAATTATGCTTTATGAATTTGTAATTGTATCTTTTTTGACTGTACAATTTCATCAAACAGAAAAATCTCTCCGCTGATTGATTTTTCACAACACCCTTACCATAGATTATTATACATATATATAGACCAAACATAGACTCTGACATGGCAAGTTGACACAAGTGACATAACACACAAGCAAGAAGCCAAGAAGCCTTGAAAAAGAATTGAATATTTTTGGAGGTTGTAGGGAAATACGAGAAATATTATGGCTGAAGCGTGTTTAGCATGGGATCAGTTTACTCTAGAATATAGGCGGGAAGCGGGAAATGGCAATGCGACGGCAAGGTGCATGGATTCTGCGCGCTAGTGAAAATTATTTGAATTTGGCTGATGGTGAATTCCTATCATTGTATCGCATTACAAAGGCAATGTTTAAAGAACTTGTTGATGAAATAGCGCTATCACTTGAAAGAAAACGCCCTTACGGGCTTTCTGTGGAGTCCTATGTAAGTTTCATTGTAAAACTTGTACATTGTTTAACCTATAGTTGGCATGATTAAAAATTATTATTTATCTAGAAGTACATACTTCATCTCATTTAATATATTGTAATTGTATAATTTATGTGTTTTTTATCATTTTAGGTGCGTGACTCTATTCTGCTCATTTAAAATATAAATGCTCGATGGCCAGGAGCTCGGCATGATAGCCACATATTTAATATGAAAATTCCCTAGTTCATGCCCCATGAAGACGTCTGTTAATAACGGAGACCACCATGCATGGTTACTTGGTAAGTTTCGAGTCAAATAACTGAACACCCCATGTGTCAATTTACTATTACTGCCAGTGGGGCTGCTGTTGAAAGTACCTATATAATGACTGTCATACATGTTAACTGCAACCAACGGCTTAAATTATTTATTCATACAAATATTTGCACAGAGCAGCAGCTGCATTTAATACCGCTTCACCACAGAGGCTGTCAATGTGTCAATATAACATATATTATATTTTGATTTAATCCGCAGGTGATGATGGACATCCACTAGAACCATGGCCGATGACCCCAATGAAGAACCAGCCCCTTGGCCTAACGACAAGCAACTATTGGAAGTATACACTGAAGACTGTATTACACTGAACTGAGACTATGGTAAACATCTGTGGCATGCCACCGCCCCAGAGAATCATTCAGAAACATTATTTTCGATTGTTTTCGCCTTGTCAACCAAGTGGCCAAAATTATACATCAGCAACACTTCAGAGGTGCCATATTACAAGAATGTGCCGACCCAGTTCTTGAAAATGGTAGATATTGTACAAGTAACCTTGCGAGTACCATAGTAGTACATAATATATATATGGGGTATACTGACACACAAATATGTAACTTACATGCAAGACACTACAGTAACATTCTACAGGTGAAGTAGGAAGTGGTTTCTACTCTTTCATACTTAGATGTGTGCTATGCACTTGCAAATTAGCAACTACTATAATATAAACTAACACTCCCAAACCAACATTCTGCAGGCATTTTCTGCTTTTGATGGAACTAAAGGTTGTATCCATGAGGGTACGGTTTATATCAGAGGAAAATTGCATAATCCTTTTGCTATCTATTATTATTCATTACAAATGCCAGCAGCTGTCACTCAAGCTCAAGTGCTGGATCCTTCCAGCAGAGAAAAATGAACATTGTCATCAACATCTTTGTGTAGACATACTATACTGATTGCATTGTTACCTCGCAGCTCAGGGTCCGCCTTCAGCTCTTTCTCCTCCACGACGTCAAGCCTACTCGTGCAACCTATATTGTAATCCTATTGCTATCTATTTCTTTTTATTGCAGATGCCAGCCGTTGTTTGTCACTCAACTCAAGCCTGAGGAGAGGATACCCATAGCCGAAGTCACAACAATATGTTACAAAATGAAGACTGAGAAAATTTTATTGTCTGGAAAGACTTAATAGAAACTCTTTGTATTAAGTACTTTGAAGTAATAAATGCACAAGATATGAACTTATATATATTTGTTTTATTTAATTTACCTGTATAGAAATCTACTTACTACCTACTCATAGTCTTTGTATGAACTCTGCAGTAACTTATATTGTGTTAGTTACTAGTCCTACATGAACATGGCAGTTACAAATAAGCACCCATCAGAATATAATTATCTATTTCATAGCCTTGGGAAGTTATTCAATATGAAATTGAGCAATATAACATACACATTTCACCAAAAGTCTACAAATAATAACTTGAAGCTCAACCAAGTTCACCAAATAAGCATCCACCATTTTATAATTCTATTTTATCATGAAATTGAGCAATATAGCATACATTAATCACCAAAAGTCAACAAATAATAATTTGAACCTCAACCGAATTCAGCAAATAAGTAACCATCATCATATAATTGTATTCAATCATCCATTTCATAACCTTAGAGATTATTAAATATGAAATTGAGCAAAACAACATACACATATCACCAAAAGTCAACAAGTAATAATTTGAACCTCAACCAAATAAGCATCCATCATCTTATAATTGTATTTTGTCATCCATTTCATAACCTTAGAGATTATGAAACATAAAATTTAACAATATAACATACACATATCACCAAAAGTTAACAAATAATAACTTGAAGCTCAACCAAATTCACCAAATAAACATCCATCATCTTATAATTGTATTTTATCATCCATTTCATAACCTTAGAGATTATTAAAATGTAAAATTGAACAATAAAACATCATTATCATCTAAATAATAACTTAAAGCTCAACCAAATTCACAAAATAAACATCCATCATCTTATAATTGTATTTTATCATCCATTTCATAACCTTAGAGATTATTAAAATGTAAAATTGAACAATAAAACATCATTATCATCTAAATAATAACTTAAAGCTCAACCAAATTCACAAAAGAAACATCCATCATCTTATAATTGTATTTTATCATCCATTTCATAACCTTAGAGATTATTAAAATGTAAAATTGAACAACAAAACATCATTATCATTCAAATAATAACTTGAAACTCAACTAAATTCACCAAATTAGCCTCCATTTATAATATATAATACTTATTTCTTCAATGTTGCCCAATTTCATATTTAGTATTCTATTAAAAACATCAACAAAATGTGGACAAATAATAACAAATAGTTAACGACGTTAACTACTTTGCGGGCCTTCAAGAATGCTCGCATTCTTTACGACGAAATTTGTTAAGAAACCGACACTTTTTGTTAACTTGGAAGTCGAGACTTGCTAATATTGCCACCGTACCAAATACCGTCGTTAACTCGCACCGATACATGTAGAGACTTGCATCCCCCATACATTATTGCTCGCTTAGTCGCTACCTCAAAATGTACAGACTTGGGTTTGACGCAAAGAAACCGAACTTTGTTGTTAACTTTACTTACGATTTCGTAAGATAAGTATTAACGACGAATGTACAGACTGCCGGCCCAGTCTTGATAACACGATTATATATTTGTACAGTTCATGGCATGGGCAAATCAATATATTTTATGTTCAATTTATATCCAATGTATTTTACAATGATTCTATTGTAGTGTGAGACGCACATGCGCGTCATGTTTATATTGCCCCCTTTAATAAGTAACGAGTTATTCGTTATTTATAGTTGTAATGACCGTGTATTGTATAGGTTCCATCGTTTTTAAAACCTTCTAAGTTAGGCTTAACTTTCTCTAGCCAAACTTTAGGGTCCTTAACCCTTAAGTTGAAGTTAGATTTAAGGTTTACAATAATATACAGAGTGGTAGCGGTAGTTTTACATAAACTTTTTGTAGGTACTTATTCTGAATCTAGAATATGATAACGGAAGAAATAAAACAATGTAGGTAACTGTAATAATTTTATTAATTTATCAATAATTATGTGTATAAAAACAAATTTATTTAGCAAAATCCAATAATACAGTTATAGTTTCATGCATCAATATTGCAAAGACTCATCATCGTCATCACCTTTACGTTAATCCCGGTCGCATGTGGGGCTTTCACCTCCGAGTTCGAGGTTCGCAAAGATTGTATGACATATGAAATTAAACAAAACTTTCTGCAACTAAGCATTAAGTACTTATATAATTCTACTTTAATTTTAATATAGTTGGTAAGTAATAGCTAGATACTGATAAAAATAATAAATCACGTTGAAAAAAATGTTTCAATTGTAAATTTTTCTTCTTGACTGAAAAGTAAAAAGTACGGCTGATGGACAAATACATAATTTAAGTAAGTAGGTACATAATAATCAATTATTTTTATGATTTAATTACTAAGGACATGTAAAGTGATTATGAAGCCAGTGAGTCGTGATATTTTATGCGACTGATAATATTATCAATTATAATAATTCAAAACGACAGTTGCTACTTGTAATTTATTAATTTATCATAAAAAATGAAGTTGTTTCGTCCATTATAGACCAAATCCTACTTCTGAGTTACTAGGCATATCGTCTTTAACATCCTTTACTGTCTTATTTTTGTTACTAGTATTTTATAATTGCGAGTAAAATCGAATATAGTGCTGTTAATTCTCTTTACAAAAATATGTTCTGCTTTCATCTTGCCTTCGGTAGAAAAGCAACCCACATGTTTGTGCTGATTGATTAGCTGGAATTGTTATGGTTGCTTCGATAAAAAAATTATAGTCATATATATTGATCGAAGAATTGAATTTTTTTTTTTAATCTTTTAAATAATTTTCGGAAACATGAGAATTGATACTGCTGCTGTACGTCTACCAAAGAGGCGAGGTATTAGGTAAGTTTCCGTTTATTTTAGAATAGTTATGAACTGTATTCAGGGATGGACATACTTATGTTTTAAGTAATGATTTTGGTTTTAAATATTTAGATATAACAGATATAATAAAATCACATACTTTTTGTTTTGGTGTACATAATAAATTATTTTACACTATGATTTTTTTCACTAAAAACTTTTTTCATATACGTAGATACTTGAACTTTATAACTTAACATTAAGTTGATATGTAATATTTTTATACAAAAAAATTGTGGCCTGCCACTTTTAAGAAGTCCTCAAATCACATAATTAAGTATATTTAGTTACTTTAAGTTTTATAAATAGTGTGCCAGACTACTTAGATTTTTGAATAATTTTATGATTTTCCTAAAGATTGTACACATATGCTGTGTAAATATGCTTAAAGAAAAATTGTGTAATATACGTGAAATACTGTGTTGTGTAGGATATTTTTATTTTATTTCCAATAATTTAAATTACCAGCACCAAGAAATAACCAATCCTATAAAATGCACACTTTCATTAAAATGTCATACATTTTCATTCTAAATTTATATATTTTTCAACAATATGTGTATTGAATCTATATGAATCTAAGCACCTATAATAAACATATATTTATGCAACAATATAATGGCAGTGTGTTACGTAAACCTACAAATTAAGTTGTAATGGATCATTCTCATAACATTGACATAAGTAATCTTATGTTAGTTTTACAATTACATCGTGTCATAGATTTTTATCTCAAAAATTGTGTACGTCTTGAATTAATACGTTTTTGCGTAGTAATTCAAATATGACATTATCATACGCTGAGAGAACATCAGCTTTAAATTTCAAACCCCTGATAACTTCAAAAATTGTTCAATCGAGTTCATCAAAATCTATAATTTTGAAGGTGGGGTGGGAGAGTGTATGGGGTGGCGGGGACGGCGTTGGTGGTGCCACCACGACCGCGGGTGGCCGCTGTCCCTGCGCCATTAGCTGCTAATCATCCACCAGGTCCCACAGCATGAGAGCAGCGTCGGTTCCACCCGCGCTGATCAGGCAGCGGTCGTTAAAGAGAAACCGAGCGCTGTATACAGCGCCGGTATAAACTTTCATTTCGTTATATTCAGCTTTTGGGCTTGAGCATGGATACCTGGAAAGAAGAAAATGTAGTCTGAGAAGATGTATTTATACTATTAGATAAGATGGATCTATGGGCCCCACTAAGAAATTCGGAGCCTGAGTCAACGTCACTTTTTATTTCTCTCTCTATTTATTTATAGGCTTTTACTACGCAGTAGTATGTAAACCCCGTCTTACCATATCTATAAAAATACTACCCTCATTAGATTCGACGAACCGTTTGGTGTGAAAACCACCCTACGTCTATTTACCTGAATAACCGCAGATATCCATCCATGTCACCACTAGCGAGAAGGTCATGAGCAGTGGACCGACTGGCCGTTGATATTAGCGTCGTCATCGGGTAGAAGCGGTTGTTCCACATTCCTAAAAGTAAATTAAATTGATACATCTGTTAAAGAACTTAACCTTTTGTGATATATCACAGCACTCCTTCAATAGAACAAGGAACAGATAATGGTAGCTTATTTTTTATTGGATGGTGAAACAGCAGAAAAAATTCTGTACAATAGCAGTGTAAATACTCGTTACTATGATTGGTATTACCTAATATTTCATTGACATCGTATTGTCAATGTAATATTTAGGTACTTATTTAGGTACTTATATACTTTTTGCCTTACTCAGGAGAGTAAGGTTATAATTTCGATTCTCAAAACTGTCTCGTGGTCAATGACGCATATATGCGTCATTGAAAAAACTTTGTGGCTAGTAGTAGAAAATTTTAAAAATGATAATGGTAATGTATCTGATAATTTACAATAATTTAATTTCTTACCTGATACAAGGAACCCAACAGTAGAATTGTATGTAGACCACTTCGTGTCTTTCATTGCTATCGGACTTTTTTCAGGCGAGAGGGATTTAATATCCCCTGAAAAATAAAGAATACACACCTAGTTAACACAGAACAGCTTCTAAAAAGCCCAGGAAAATCGGCAGTTAGATACATACAAAAGGCTAGGTCATAATCAGCTGTGACCGTTTGCAAGTAATTGCCGTCAAGACTCCAGTCCAGCTGCATCAGAGGCTGTGCCCCTCGGATTTTGTTCGACTTCTTGTAAGAGAATCCATCACGTGACACTCGGAACAAATAAATACTGCCGTTTTGCGACGCTATGGCCAGCGTGTCGCCAGCTGAAAAAATAAATGTATACGAATTATTATTTTTCTACTACGTTATTTGCAAGATAGACATAATTCTCATAGTGATAGTCCAGTTGAGGACCTTTTGAGGCTTGGGATCAGCTTATTGTTGTTATGTGGACCTTATGTTGTTCCTTACCTTCTGAGCTCTTAGCCCTGCGAGGTTAGGAGGTCAGACGGTCTAATCAACCTTTACGCCTATAATGAGGATACCCGTAAGTATTATTTCTATTAATGATGAGTCGAAGTGATATCTCACCTGAATTATAAGCCAAGCAACTAAGCGGAGATCCGCAAACTCGTAAAGTCGCTACGTGGGATCCAGCATCCGCATTCAATACCACCAGGTGGCCTTCGGTACTACCGGCGGCTAGAGCTCCTCCACTCGGATGCCAAGCCAACGATACACATTCATACCCAACCTGAAAGATGAAATTACCTTAATTCACAACAATCACTTCTTCTCTTCTTCTTTTGAATCGTAAATAGCAGACATTTACGACGGGACTTGAACCCGCGATAAATGTAAGTATTTCTCTTAGTAAGGGACTGGCCCTTACTAAGAGAAATACTTTCACCAACTGAGCTACCTGGACACGTTCTGGATATTCGAAATTCTCCTCTATATAAGTTTGGAGGCGATCAAAATTCTTACGAACTAGCGGAAATAATTAATAACTTGATAATGATTTCAGACTACTCTGTCATATTAATTTAACGAACTATGCTAGGTATTCTTCCGGACCAGGGACGAACCGCCCCCCTCCGAAATTCTAAATAATAATTTCAACTACATTTTTGCTGTTTTGTTTCGTTTCCTAAACCGCCCAGAAATAATAACCTTGCTACGCCGCACTGTGCCAGATCACACCCACTACTTCAAAAATTTCCAAAAAAGAAAGAATCAGACGAATATGACCATACACCAGTTTGTATATTTGTACGACATACATACATATAATCACGCCTTTATCCCCGGAGGGTTAGGCAAAGGTGAATTTACACCGACATTTCACAAATAATTCGGTCCCACGTAATAGGGGGTGAGCCTATTGCCATCTTACGGGCTCTATTGTTGATTCAAGCCATTCATCTGAGGCTGAGTCTGGGCTGTATATATCAGTCTGCCCTATCCCTTAGTCGCCTTTTACGACAACGCATGGGAAGAGATGGGGTGGTCCAAATTCTACTTTGCCGTAAACCACGCGGCTATTTGTACGAGTGTTAAACATTTAACTTTACCTGCGTAGCAAACACTAATTTGTGCCCCTTCCATAGAGCAATGTTTTTGTCATGTCCTGCTGTTGCGAACATCTCGTCGTCAGGGTGAACAGCCAGCCCCATGAGTTGCTTATGGTGTCCGAACACCACCTATACATATCACACATAAAATATAATAAAAAAAACTAGATACTGGGAATTGCCTTGATGTGATTTTATTATTAATATTAGACATTGAAATACAACTGTTTCAATGAATTCTATAACGACGTGATGAGAAGATTGGAATAAAAAATAAGCAAAATAAGTAACCTACAACAAAACTTCACGATACTGTGAGCAGTGTGAGTCGATTCTAAATAAAAATAACATACATATTGCCAAATTTTTCTGGTACCCTTATCAGGTATAAAAAAAGAAAAATGCTGATTTTTTTTAAAAAAATGCTACAGTAAAACTTCCCTTTTACCTCATCTGTTATTTTTTTAATAATGAAGTTCACTTCACTTTACGAGGTATGACTTTTATCACAATAACCTGTGAGGAATCATGTCCTTGATCTTTCAGCCAAAAATCATCAAGGTCCGTTCATAAACCACGCGGAAGCAAACTTCCCCACTTTTCTCCACCATTTCCCCTCCCGTCAAAGAAAGCTCTCGACAAAAGTTGTGCTTTAAATCAAAGAACACGTTTTTTGTTAATTCCAATTGGTTGACAGACAAGCACACAGCCCACCTGATGGAAAGCGGTTACCGTGGACAATGGACGTGTGTAACGCCAAGGAAGTCACACTCGCGCTGCCAACCCTGTAAACACAAGAGTTTCTGTGCCGTCAGTGTAAAAGACAAAGCAGGATAAGCTTTTGGTTTTCCCACTTCCCACACAGCACAAAATCTCTCCAGTGAGCTTTGGCTACCCTACTCACCGCCGGAAACACAACACGATGTTATTATGGCCGCGGTATTCTGTAGGGCGGAGGTACTTCCCCAGTCGGACTGCTCGATTGGACGGAAATACCGCCGTGTCCTACCTATACGTGCGCCAAGTTTGATGAAAATCGGTTAAGAAATGCGCCTTCTAGACCGGAAGTGATAAACAAACAGACATACGGATAAAAGCAAAATCGCCCACCTTGTCGAAACAGTGACTCTCCCTGGTTTTGCTCGCTCGGACCACTAATGAAATCGCAATAGAATCCATTAAAGATAATAGCATTGATAGTTAGAAAATGAACATAAGATACCTGGTTGAATCTTCTTTGAAGAGATCCTTCCATAATGTTGTTTCTAGTTGTACCTACGTAGATGTTGCCATCATTTCTCCCTGGTCTCTGGGGGTAGATACTTCTTACCCCACCAGCAGATTCAGGTAACTAGAAATTAAATTATTGTGTTCTGTATTCCACATTCACATTAAAATTAATAGCATCTGGAAGTCTATTTGCACTTGACTCAAGCTTACCATCCACTGTAATAGTCTGCAAAAGTACCTACATAAATAAATATTCTACAATATTCTACAACACGCTATCTAGACCCATGGTAAGGATAGCGTAACTGACTTGTGTTATGGAATCTATAATGCGGATAAACATACTTAAATACTTTTTTTAAAATAAATATACATTATACATAGAAACACAGAGACCAAAGCGCATTTACATATTCACGCTTACAAATAAAAAAAAATAGCCGTGTAAAGGTTTAGATAGGTACTTATGCTTTATAACTTTTATTTCAGTATTTTTTTTTTTGAAAACCTATGGGCTACATCTTGTTTAGTCAACTTCTTGTGTCGTAACCCTTATTAAATATATAAGCAATAGTGGCGTTTGGCAACTTTTTAATATTCCCTACATTTATTGGGTCAGTCGGGTAGAATAAATTATGTATAACATAAATTATAGGTAATTAATTGTTACTTTACATGTAACCCTGTAGAACTGAACATTAGTAGTTATTTCAAAGGCGACTAAATACCTAATGGCTTAATAAACAGAACAATAGTCTTACCCTTCATATTAAAACATAAATCAGCCTGGATACAAACCTTTGTTTCAGTAATTCTTTTATAGTTTTGCAGGGAGTCCCAAGCGGCTATCTTCCTATCTTTTTCACCTCCCGAAATTAGGGTTCCCTCTGAGAGCATCACCAGTGAACTGATTCCTTTAATGTGAGCCTAGAATTAAACATAATAAAAATAGTTGAGTCCATTTAAAATTACCAGAGCAATGCAAAATACGTTTCATGTATATAAATATTTAGTTTTTTTGTAGTTTATGCGTCCATCGCGGACAAACAGACGAAATCCCAAAAAAAAATTTTGTGTAAGTACCAAGTTTTTTGTTTTCAAATATTCCCAATGTACAGATACGACCACTTTACAATTAAGCAATAGAGATAGATAGGTAATATACTATTATGTGTGTACCTCAAACTCCATTCTAACAAAATAAGCACCATCACTGTCTACGCTGTAGATGGTTATAAAACCATCACTATCAGCAGTCACGACATCTCCATCCTGTTCAAACTGCAGTGCTGTGACGTGGGTGCGGGATGGCTGAAAAAAATTGTCATGATAGAAATTAATTTACTAAGTAACGGATTTTTTTCACTAAACCCCACACAGAAAACTACTAAATTAAAGAAAAAACTACCAAAGATTTTCTGTATAGAAAAAACTCTAGTCTAAAGAAAAAAAAGTTGGCGCGGGAAACTGTAACGCGTTCCGTTTTTCTCTATCTATGGAATTTGCAACTTTCGACGAAAATTTAAATATTTGTTATTATTGTTGTTATAAATTATATGTATATGCATATTAAGTTATTGGGCGAGTAAGTTACGAGAGTACGATATTAGTAACAAAACTTTATAACTGCTTCGTTTTCAAAAGATTCGATCGCTTCGATTGCATCTAACACCTCGTTTACACCACGTAACAAGTTGTAAAACAAGTTGTAAACTTGTTTATAAAAGACTTGTAGAAGACTAATCAAAACACAATACTTGTTTTATACATGTATCTGATACTTTTTCGTTCACATAGGATGTATAGCCAATAAGTTGTAAACAAGTATAAAACACATTTGCGTTTACCCTGTAGCCTGTGACATATTGCAACTTGTCACATACATGTTTTATACTTTTTTATACTACTAGTGCAAACGAGAGGTAAGAAGTAGGTTTCTCGCGATCAAAAGGTCTACATTTTATCGTAGCTAGCCCTACTTGACATAACATACTTAGACGTCACTGCCTTACCGGTTTTATAATGTCCGTGCGTTCAAAGAATCCATCTTTTCTACGGTTCCAGAATGCTAGATGTCCCTTTCCGTGTGTGATTAGGAGATTGTCGTCCAGCGGATGGAATGCTGCACCGGTTAACTCTTCTTGTAGGGTCTGTAACGAATGAATACAATAATATATTACACTGAAACAATTTTTTACTTATAGCTAAAAATCGTGGAATTTCTCCGCATCGCATGCCTCTTGTGGTTTTTTGTGGGTTGTGGAGTTCCCAGAAGACTGGCAGCATTGCCATGGTGTATGGAAATGCTATTCTCTGACCTAACAAGAGGCCAGCCTTCTGGTCATGAGTTTGAGTCGCAATCTTATATTATAAGTTGTATAATAGTTCTTTTAGTTTTATTATACCTAATTTATGAATATTTAACGGAATAAAAAAGATAACTTATAAGGCGACATTAATGTAGATACTCTCACAAAATAAAGCTTTTTTTATAATTAAAATAGGTGTACAATCAGCGTCAGATCGGTCTTGATTTTTTTTCACACATTCGACACTACCGTGCATGCAGGTCAGCAACAGATCGATTCAAAGATGCAAAGTACTCAACTAATCTTAATACAGACTTAAGATTTTATTATACCACTTAGGTGACAGACAGCCCTTCTGATGGAAAGTGGTTACCGTGGTCTATGGACGTGTGCAAAACCAAGGGAGATTCGCTCTGCCAACCCTGTAAGCACAGAGAGTTTCTGTGCCGTCAGTATAAAAGACAAAGCAGGACAAAGCTCTTGTTCTTCCCACTGACAGCACAAAAATTATAGACAAATCAGCATACCTACCTATGGCGCTTTTAAAGTCGTAACACATTCCCACACATGCCAGATATAACGTTTACCATAATATTATGGAACATGAATTAGTTATGATATTGCCCGCTTTATCCAACTTCTTACTGCGATAATTATGCTAATAATGCCTCAGGCACGAGTCACAAAGAAACGTTCTATTAAAAAAACTATATTGTAAAAAACGTCCCTATAATGCGATACGCTTACTTAACCGCACGTAAACGAAGTCCAGCTAGCTTAGTCGCGTGACCCCGATAAGATGTAACTTGACAATTATGAAGAATTATTACTAAGGGTAGTGAGAAAAATAATATTTTCCTTGCAAGAAAGTAGGTGTTACAGATCGCAGCACTTAATTCTTTATGATTGAACGTGATTTCGCATGTTCAATGAATAATCCTCGAACAATTTCTCTAGCCGCTAGAATTTTCTTAAGGCTAAAATTATCACTAGGTATTTCTATAAGTTTTCCGATGTAACTAAATGAGTCAGCTGTACATTCAGCGACAGAAAGATATTATGAGCAAATCAAACTGTATTATTGATTTAAATTTTATCATTGTCCGAATGAGACGAGGTCTTGGGTTCGATCCCAGGTTTTACCATGGCACACACCAATGACATTTCGATGCTTTTCGAAGTTATGTGTGTATTTATCGCAGGTTTATAAGTGCTCGGTTAATGGCAATAGGCTCGCCACCTATTACATTGGGACCTAAATATAAACTGGCGAAATGTGGGTGCTAGCACCTCTGCCTACCCCTTCGGGGATATAGGCGTGAGTTTATGTATGTATGATGTTATGAAAGCCACTGTTATGCCACAGACAGTGCAAAAAATAACATTTAGACTTAACGAACATGTTGTTAAGTCTAAAATCTTCTGCATCTTGTACAGTGAATAAAAATGCAATGAATTTGTTTTCATTCAATTTCAGACTTCAAGCGTATATCCATAGGCCACGGTAACCACTTCCCATCAGGTGGGCCATGTGCTTGTCTGCCACCTATATGGTATAAAGAAAACGACGGGTTGCACTCCGGGAGTGCCGGCAGAAGAGAAAACTTGAATATTAACGTTGTGCATTTTTGATATTTTGGAATGGTTAGAGAATAATTTTGTACGAATTGCTTTCATTATCAGTATAAAAGTACCTACTATTATTTTAACATGACAATTTATATTACATTAAAAATTTAACACTTCAGAACTATTACAATTATTTTACATTAAAAAGTTTATCACCGCCATCACACATGTGACAGTCGTGTGACATTCGCGCAAGCGCCCTGCGCCGCCTGTCCTCCGAATTTTCGATCAGGTCACGTGTCCTGACGCGAGTTTAGAAATTTTTACCCATTCCAAAAAAAGTACACAGCGCCGCTAAAGAAGTTTTCACTTCAAAAATATCTATAAAGTCTAAAACTTATAGGTTTTATGAAGACATAAGCTTAGTACAATTGGGGCTCTGCTAATTGACGGACAAATCTCTGGCACAAGCTTTTGTTTCGAGTCCGTCCTTCGCACCGTGAACTCGCTCTATAATAAGTCACATCACACCGTCTCGTATCATTCAGTATATATGCTAGCTTGAAATGCAAAAATATATCAATAAAAAAAGTCCCAACCCAATTTCAGTTTAACAAAAGTCATATCAAAAGAAAAATAATAACTTAAGAGTAGATAATACCATGTTAACTCATGTTACGTGTTGAACTACGAAGTTTATGCACCGCTATCGCTGCATATCGCCATATCTTAATGTGTGGACAGACCTTGGTGTATAGGTACAAGGTTGCAGACGATATGTCAGACTCGTCATATTATACTTCTGTTTCAGGAGTTCAATTAAGGTTATTTACATGAAAAGACAAATTTACGTTGAAGGCGTTTATGAAAAATATCGACTTGAATGTAGCAGTGATGTACTAATTATTATCAAAGTCTCTGGCATTCCTCTTGGGCAGACCTCGTCTGTTACTGATGTAGCACGGAAGAATATGATATCAACCCCAACTCCTCCAAGGGTAATAAAAACCTTTATGCCCCCTTTTCTATCTCCCTGGATTCTCGCTTACATTTAATAGGATGCTGGCAAGTAAAGTTACTTACTATGAATCTCGACTCCAGTCTCAGCACAAATGTAGGTATATACTGCACGTACGAAGTACAACAACAACATACCTACAAATAATCACGCCTTTATCCATGGAGGGATAGGCAGAGGTGAGTTAACACCCACATTTCACCAATAATTGAAATCGGTCCCACGTAATAGTGTGTGAGCCTATTACCGTATTCCGGGTAATCTGAGATTGAGTCTGGGCTGTACATATATGTCTATTGTTAAAAAGCCCTGTCCCTTAGTCGCCTTGTACGACACCGCATGTGAAGAGATGGGGTGCCCCTAATTCTACTCTGCCGGAAACCACGCACGCGGCATACGAAGTACCCATTTTTCAGTGTCTTTTGAGGATAACACGGAGTGCTACAACGGCGAAGAGTCCAATCCACTAATAATAGATTCTGTCGCGACTTGGAGTCAAAATGTATGCCGGGAAACATATTGTACACAATTTACGAGCACACCTACATATATAAGCTTGCTCGTTTTTTTGCAAAGTAAACAATATTTAGTTGCAGACGTTACTAAACAGACAATCGGTTTCCAATATCTCAGTTTCACTAAAAATACTTCATTTGACTGAATGTTAATTATTAACTAGATAATGCAAATACTTATAAAATTTATACAAAACTATGCTAACTATACAAAAATGAAATGGAGAAAAAGACGGAGAAAAAGGGGGAGAAACAGACAATAACTTATTGAAGAATATTATAATATAACTTACAGCAACTTTTCCAAGTAAGTGACCCCATTGCCATTGCCAGACGGAGAGAATGCTCTCTCGACCAGCGTCCACTGCCAAAACATAGCTGCCACCATTCTGTATGACAAAAAAGGAATATTGTGTTATTTGTGTCAAGAGGCTCACTCTTTTTCAATAGATTGCCCGATTTCAATTTTTTGATGAATGAGATAGACGTCTTTTAATCGGGGCGTGAAAAAGCATCTGATGAGGCCGCACAGCTGAGTGCCACCAACTTAGTGTCTGTAATGGTGACCCTCTTTTCTGAGACTTTGCCTTTAGCTTAGCATCAGGCAAGGTGAAGTCAAGTTGGCGTGTCCTTTTTTTTTTTTTTTTTTTTTTTTATATAGGACACGTCAATTGGACTTCGCCTTGCCTGATGGTAAGCTAAAGGCAAAGTCTCAGAAAAGAGGGTCACCATTACAGACACTAAGTTGGTGGCACTCAGCTGTGCGGCCTCATCAGATCCGACCAGACAGTGGTCGGAGTTGCCTAAAGCGGCTCGCACCGATACACTGTACCGGTCCGGATCACTCGTCAGCAGAAGGTCTAGCAGAGAAGGTGCTAGGCCCGACCTTCTTGGTATCCTAGTGACCTCGTGCACCAATTGGGTCAGGCCGTGCGCCAGAGCAAACGCGTGGGCGGCTCTTCCCGCATGGTCTGTTTTGGAGGAGCCCAACCAGATCTCGTGGTGGGCGTTAAAATCCCCCAAAAACACCATTTCGGCATTCGGAAATCGCTCCTGCGCATCATCTGCCGCCTGACTCAGATATTCAAAGAGTCGAGTTGTCTCAGCATCTCCTGTATGGGAACGGTAGAGGCACACATAGATCTGACTCGTAGGGCCATGGTCTACGTGTACCCAAAGGATGGAGAAGGATGGGTCCTCTAGGCAGCGCAAACGGTGACAGCAAACATCCGCCCTAACAAACACGCACACCCCGGCTTTTGCACGAAAACTTTCCTCAAGAACATAGCCAGGGTAGAGCAAGTAGGTCGTATCGTCAGGGCGGTGTATTTGCGTCTCCGTAAGAAAAAACATGGCAGGTTTCGCCGTCTCTAGGTGTTGGTGGACGGCGTTGAGGTTTGCATGGAGCCCACAGATGTTAGTGGACTCCACCTCAAATAGCAAGCTTTTGGGAGTGTGTCGAGCCGCTGTGTTGCCTATTTCCTTTAATTGCGCTGCCATGAGTTTGGGTGGGAGAAGGCGTGAAAAAAGAGGTGATTGCCGCCGCAGCACCATGTGACAAAGCGCGGGATATTGGTTTTATCTATGAATGTGAGGCATAGCGAGAGCCGACGCGCCGAACGGAAGGGCCCCCGTACCCCCCCGAGTATGGTCGCCGGGCTCCCAATTCCGGTCACCAACCGGCACGACGAACCATATCGGGATTATGCGCGGCCTGGTGAGGCAGCCTCCCAAGGTGGTTAACCCCAGTTGGGCCCCTGTACCATACCGCGGGCGGCCAGCGGCACCACCGTTTCTACAGGTCTCCCTGTTCGGCGCATCGCCCCGCGCCATCCCCACTAGACTACGCCAAGACCCACTGGTCCCACTAGTGCTGCGACAACCACCACCTCTGCCCGGCTATGCACTTGCTGACCCCTGAACACAATCCAACCGAGATTGAATTGCTATGGAGGGTTTTTCGCAATAGTGCACGGTGGTACCTACCCGGTCGAAACTTGAGACAAATTTGTGCCACCAAGTTTCTACCACCAGTAAAGTCCTAGATAAAAAAGGCCTTCTAAAAGACGATCAGAGTAATTTTGGTAACCATTTCAATGGGAACGGGAGAGATTCTTTTAACCAGATTCTCTGCTGGCTTCCACATGTGTCGGATGGTATGTGATAAACCGCATCCAGGTATGTTGTGTTATCCACCGGTTTCCCTTTTGATAATTTTAACTATTCGCCACTGGTAGACAGATACCTAGGCCTCAAGTAAAACCACTATCATACCAAGGACTCTGCTAAAAAATCCATTTTATTTTAGACCTTAAAATAATCACACACCCGAGAAGAGGGCCAGATCGTGAGAGATGGCCCTGGGTCGGCCGGGGTGCGAGGGATATGCCTGTCAACCTCACCTTCGGCAACCAAAATGACCCACAGGCGGCGTGCTTTTTAGTCGGTTCGAGTCCGACATAACCTCTCCCACCGGCTCCGGTGCGGAGGGATCCGTGATGATTTTGAGCACGTAAAAAAAAAGACCTTAAAATAGTGCATTAAAGTCCAAATTTAAATAGCTTTTCGCAAAGTAGATGAAAAAGTGTAATGAAACTCTTTCCATAATATAATTTTTTCCTAATATATTTTGGACTCAACGTGTACAGAAATAAAGTCTAAAATTTTATAGCACTTTTTGTAGTGTCTGAGTATGACAATGGTTTTGCTTTAATAGAATCGGGGGCCTGATAGTACGACTATTAAGTTATGTCGCTACTAAAAAGTCTCTTAATAGGCAATATTCAGTCCTATCTAGAATATTTTTGGTGCGTAAATATACTTACGAGCTGAGAGAATGCGACTGCAGATACTCCATTCTCGAACTCGGCCATACCAAACACATGTAACGTCTGCAGCGTGTCAGTGCTCCAAATGCGAACGTGCGCCTGCGCACGCCGTCCGCGACCCGCGCGTTGTCCACTTGCCACCAACTCGCGCGATGGGTGCAGTTCCATGCTGATATTAGGACGAAAATCAAAAAATTAGAACTTTTTTAAACAATTATTTAGCGACCTGATGGTCTCACTTTGGTGCCGTGGAAAAACGGCAGGTGCTTGGTGTGGGACGCCACATGCGTCAGCACAGTCGCGGCCACGCATCTTGGTCGCACCATCGGTGCCCCGGCGGCGGCGGCTGAGGACGCCGCGAGCAAAAAAAGGGCGAAATACGCCGCAATGGAGCCACAATATTATTTTGTGCCCATTGCGGTGGAGACTATGGGCAGTTGGGGGTCGGACACGAAGATGTTGATCGCGGAAATTGGCCGCCGCATCCACGACCATGGCGGTGACTTCCGATCCGGCTCGTTCCTGGGGCAAAGGTTGGCTATTGCGATTCAGCGGGGCAACGCGGCCAGCATCATGGGCACCTTTGCGCCGGGAACGATGCGGAGTGGGTTGTTTGACGCGACATGATCGCGAGTCGCTCCCGTAAAAGCCTTAATAAAGCAAAGCATAAGGAAGTGAAGTAGTAAGCGGACCTTCGTCTCCAAGTTGTAAGCCTTGGATGAAACCAGAAACGATACTACGATGATGATGTTCATTCTAACATTGGTGTCTTTTTCATTAGCTTTCACATATTGCTTAAATGATAGATGAGATTATTGACTGATCCATTTCATAGCTTATATCGCTTATATTACGTTTCAAAAATCAACGGCCATTACCAGTGCCGGCGTTAGGGCCACTGGCGCCCCGGGCAAAATAATGTGGTGCCCCCGTGTAAAATATTTATATTTCAGTTTCTTTTTTCAATGTCTTTTTATTGGCATAGAAAATTTTTGGTGGCGCCAGTAGTAGCATACTCGAATCGTCTTAATTGGTTGGCGCTGAACACACGCTCCCTATACCCATCTCCCTCCCGCACTACCTCTAAGTGAAAGATAGCAATAGTTTTCGCCCGCCAATGGTCAGAGTAGCCGCATCGTCACTTCGCTTTTGAACTAGTAAAACAATGGCGGCCGCGCACGCGACTCTCAGAAATTAATAATGTTTGTTGGATTTTAACCGCTTTCATAGACCTTTACCGATCGGATTGTGCCTCTCGTGTGTCCCTCAAGTGATTTAGTGATGTGGGCGGCAGCTCCTGAGCCAGGAAGAGAAGACCGGTGCATCGGCCCAGCCAGCACGTGGCGTAGTAAAGGTTAGTGCATCCTCTCCTAATTTCTCGGGTTGCATTCATTGCCTAAACCACATCCGCGGCAACCCGATCACCTGTCTTGTTTGTTGTATAAAGCGTCAATGGAACAGTTAACTTCACCCCTCGCAAATACAGTCCACTAGCTCAGGTGGCATGAGAACCGCGCCACCATTCTTTTTGGTCCTGATCGAACCGGATCCTTAGCCGTAGTTCGTAATTTGTTATTTATTCCATAGGGAATAAACGCACCGCACCTAAATACCTAGTTATTTTAGTAGAAAACCCCGCATCTAGGCATTTAGGTTTAGATCTTAGGTATCCTAGACACCCTAGTGCATAGGCACAGTGTAATACCTAACGCATTTGGCTATTTAAATTTCTGAGTTGTCCGTTCGCCGCTAGTTTCGCATCGTATTTAAGTACCTAATACATACATAGGTTAGGTACGTGGTTATACCTCGCTCGCATTTCTCTTATCGTATCAATCCTTGGTCGTAGCTTCGCACTTTGTTATTATTCTATTCGGAATAAACGCAGCGCACCTAAATACCTAGTTATTTTAGTAGAAAACCCCGCATCTAGGCATTTAGGTTTAGATCTTAGGTATCCTAGACACCCTAGTGCATAGGTACAGTGTAATACCTAACGCATTTGGCTTTTGTTTTTATTTGTTTCAATCTCTAAGTTGTCCGTTCGCCGCTAGCTCGCATCGTATTTACCTAATACGGTAGGCTTATTGTCGCACGACTACTCGTGATGAGCAGGGTCGTTATGTTGTCGCGCTCCCTTTCAAGGGAGATATTTTTTCGCTCGGTGACTCCCGTGTATCCGCTGAAAAACGCTTTCTTTGTTTAGAACGAAAGATGCAGGCATCTCCAAAGTTAAAGCAAGCCTATGATGAGGTTGTTAACGAATATTTAGATAAAGGTTACATCTCACCTGCGCCTGCGGACACTGACGAGACCCAGCCTTCGTACATTATCCCGCACCACGGAGTTATTAGAGAAGATAAGCTTACTACTAAACTCCGCGTAGTTTTGGATGGCAGTGCTAAGACTAGCACTTCCGTGTCGCATTAATATTAGTAGAATTTTAGTTTTTCGGACTCAACAGTCGCTTTGTGTTGGGCCCACTCTTCGCCCCATCGTTGGGACACATTCGTCGCTAATAGAGTGGCAAAAATTCAATCTGAATTAGCGCCACAAAATCTCTTTCACGTTGCTGGCACCGACAACCCAGCCGATAGTCTCTCTCGTGGATTGCTTCCTTCGCAAATTTTAGATCACCCGTTATGGTTTAGTGGACCGTCCTGGATTCATGCCGCGTTAGATAAGTGGCCAGTTAGTCAATTCAATCCCACTACGGTTTCCGAACCACCCGAGGAGAAGAAGCACTCGCTTGTTGTATCGGTCCCACGTGAAGAGTCCCTTATTTTGTTGTTGGCTAATCGCGTCTCGTCTTGGTCGAGACTGTTGCGTTGTGTTGTTTATGTAGGCCGATTTTTGAGAATTTTATCTACGCGCGGTCATATAACCGCCGCTGATTTAGATAAAGCTGAATCGGTCATACTTCGCGAGTTGCAGAAATGTTATTTTGCTTCTGAATTTAAAAAATTAGAATTTAACAAACCTTGTAGTCGTTCTTTCCGACACTTGAAACCATTTTTGGAAGATGGACTCATTCGAGTAGGTGGTCGTTTGAGAAATTCAAGTTTAGGATTTGAACAAAGGCATCCAGTAGTTCTCCCGCGTAAGGACCACGTATTCGATTTGTTAGTAGATTATCATCATAAGGTGAATTGTCACGCTGGTCCCGATTTGTTAATGTCTATTTTGAGACAGAAATATTGGATAATTTCCGCTCGTAATTTGATTCGCGCTAGAGTACGCAGATGTGTACCTTGTTTTAAACTCCGCCCGCGTTTTATCGCGCCTGACGCGCGTGTTGTACGGGTTAAACCCGCAACCGGATCGTATCTGCGCCCGGTTGTTCGCCTCTGCCCTCTGCCTAGCCAGCAGTAGGCACGAGTTCAAATCTAGGTTTATATTTTAGTTGTTATTTCCCAAACCTAAATTTAGATTAGACTTTAGATTTGTTCCGCATTTTTCGTTTTGAAGGTAACCCTTCAAGCCGGGGGGAATGGTGGCGCCAGTAGTAGCATACTCGAATCGTCTTAATTGGTTGGCGCTGAACACACGCTCCCTATACCCATCTCCCTCCCGCACTACCTCTAAGTGAAAGATAGCAATAGTTTTCGCCCGCCAATGGTCAGAGTAGCCGCATCGTCACTTCGCTTTTGAACTAGTAAAACAATGGCGGCCGCGCACGCGACTCTCAGAAATTAATAATGTTTGTTGGATTTTAACCGCTTTCATAGACCTTTACCGATCGGATTGTGCCTCTCGTGTGTCCCTCAAGTGATTTAGTGATGTGGGCGGCAGCTCCTGAGCCAGGAAGAGAAGACCGGTGCATCGGCCCAGCCAGCACGTGGCGTAGTAAAGGTTAGTGCATCCTCTCCTAATTTCTCGGGTTGCATTCATTGCCTAAACCACATCCGCGGCAACCCGATCACCTGTCTTGTTTGTTGTGTAAAGCGTCAATGGAACAGTTAACTTCATCCCCCGCATAATACAGTCCACTAGCTCAGGTGGCATGATAACCGCGCCACCAATTTTGTTGATTTTTATTTTCTAAAATTGTTTTTTTTTATATTATGTTTAGAATAATACCACTTTTTGTCACCATTTAAAAAATCTAATTGTCCAGTCCAGCTATTTCATTTTCAATCGAAAGTAAAGCCAAATTAGAATGTCTCGATTGAGGAATGGTTGATCAGATCCACATACAACTGCAACCGGTATAGTGGTTAAAATCAGGAATGCAATCATACATTTGAATATAGTTCTTGAATCAATACAGAAGGAAATATGAAAGACTAGTTTACCTCGTGCCCCCTAACGCCGGCACTGGTCTTTACGTATCCATGCACAAAATGATAGTGCGATTTAATTCGATATTAACACCATCTATTGACAATCAGTTTAAACTCACCATTGAATATCTTCGGTATGACCAATATAGTGTCTCTGAGATTCTTCATCTCTGTCATACATGATGGCCACGGCAGCCACGTAGTAAAGGAGTTCTCCGGTTGGTAGGACCCAGAGGTTGCGCCGGGAGTCAGCCCCACGGTATCCATAACTGGGGATATTGATAAAATATCAATTCAAGGAGGTAGGACATGACGGTATTTCCGCCCGCTTGAGCAATCCGACTGGGGTAGTACCTCCGCCCTACAGAATACCGCGGCTATAATAACTTCGTGTTGTGTTCCCAGCGGTGAGTAGGGTAGCCAGAGCTCACTGGAGAATTTGTGCTGTCAGTGGGAAGACTAAAGGCTTGTCCTGCTTTGTCTTCTACTGACGGCACAGAAACTCTGTACTTACAGGGTTAGCAGCGTGACTGTGACTCCTCTGGTGTTACAGACGTCCATAGGTCACGGTAACCACTTTCCATCAGGTGGGCCGTGTGATTGTCTGCCAACCTTAGTATAAAAAAAAGATTATGGTATAAAAAAAAAACACTTACCTGGTATTAAACCTCTCAAAACACGCCTTGGAAAGAGTACGTCGGAACGAGTATAACTAACTATATTTGTATACCTATATTGTGTTATAGTGGAATCCTGGTGACCAGTGATACAGGTAATTTATTACCTAGGTACAACAGGCACCAGCGATCCACAACCAGACTGTGTTTACCTAAATTTGTTCAAACACTATATTTTGTAACTAGCTGACCCACCCCAGCTTCGCCCGGGGTATATTTTGAAGCTTCATATCCCTTTGAGCTCGTATGTTTTAGTCTTCAAAATATGTATGAAAAATTGCCGGATTTGTTGACATTTATTATCAATGCTCCGCTCCCTTAAGTAGTAGCGTAATGATATATAGCTTAAAACCTTTCTCGATAAATGGACTACCCAACACTGAAAGAATCATTCAAATCGGACCAGTAGTTCCAGAGATTAGCGCGTTCAAACAAACAAACAAACAAACAAACTCTGCAGCTTTATAATATTTTAGTAGAGATTTGGTTGTTGGTGAGAAATAAAATTTGTTTTTTATTTATTTTACCTATATTGCTATAGGGGTCAGTTCCATGACCCCAGATACCATGTTACGAAATTGATTTTGATTGATTCTAATTTAATGCAACTAAATAAAAAGGGATGTTATTTGTCTGATATTTTCAGTATTAATTTATATGTCACTGTAGTAAAATCAGCTAGTTAATTAAAAGCAAAATGTGCTTGATTACTATATTTTTTATTTCCATCTTTTGTTGTACCACATTACAAGCAAATAAATAAATGAAATGGACACCCATGTCCAAACGCCGGTATCCAATCAAATGGCTCAATCGACATCATTTACAGTATACTCTTTTTCATACTTACACCCAGTCAAGCTGCAGCTTCTTGTCTGGAGGGGTGTTATCGATAGGAGCGTGGTGTATGGGAGGGTAGAAAGTGCGGCGCAGTCCTCGGATTGTCACTCGCATTGGCTCCTCTTTTAGCACTTCCAGCAGTGTATAATCTGTTCAACATAAAAAATATACCTATTTACTAATAATATTATCAATGTGAAAGTTGTGGAGATATTTGGATGTTTGTTACTCAATCACGCTCAAATGGCTGAACGGACGAACGTGGCTGAAATTAATTAAAGGGATAGATTATGCAATAGGTCATGAAACGGGATCAGAAAACTACGTGTGTGGAGCCACAGGCCATTGAAAGAAAGAAAGAAAGAAAGAAGAATTAGAATAACAAAATCCAAACTAGAACAAGTTTAAGTGTTATTAAAATTATGTGTATTGACCGTAAATAGAATTTAGATGATATTCAAGGGTATACGCTTCCACAAAATTTGAAAAATTTCATTAATTTTAAATAATAAATGAAGTAGATATAATTAGTTGGAGTGAGAATTACTTGATAATTGATTGATTTTTACCAACATACATATATACAATCACGCCCTTACCACCGGAGGGTTAGACAGAGGTGAATCAACATCTCACCAATCATTAAATTGGGTCGCACGTAATAGAGGGTAAGCCTATTGCCGTCTTCCAGACCTCTAAAATAGTGATTTTTGAGGCAGAGTCGGGGCTGTATATATCTGTCTGTTGTTAAACAGCCCTATCCCTTAGTCGCCTTGTACGACATCACATGGGAAGAGATGGCGTGGTTCAATTTCTACTCTACCAGGAACCACGAGGTTTTGATTATTAATTTGTATTTTTTTGCTTGCAGGTTCTGTGATGAACAGGAACGAATACTTACCTACATATTTTGATGGACGAATTCGAACATAATTTTCTCAAGTACCTGAATTACGAACGATCTCTCCCTCAGGTGCGTAGAGCACTCTTGGTCGACTTTTGCTGCGGGCGCGTCTCCCACGCATGTCCTCAGACACTGGAGGAGCTGTCACATTCCCTCTTGAGCGTGATCTAAAATCAGAGCAATTTAATGTCGCTATGTTGATGATCTCACTATATGTTCGAATGTTTGGTCGCCTTTATCCTTCATATTATTGGAATCGAGCTCACTGAAGAGTTTAAAATTAAAACGATGATGAACTATAAATTACCTTCTGATTGGTGATTCTATAGGCAAAGGAGCACTGACTCCTGGACTCAACGCAGGTGTGACCATCAAAGAGCCCAAGTAAAACGTCTCTACATCAGCAAACTCGTTCCGTAGTTGGGAGAAGCTTCTCACCTAAAACATAAACCAATCACTATAATACGTAGTAGCGAGAGTAAAAAGTCTGTAAAAGCTATTAAAACTTTCACGGTTAGCAGTTGTTTACTGTAGGTATATATATAATCTTTGTCCGTCATTCATATGAAGATTTTCTTCTTCTACCGTTATTGGTTACGAACCTATAGTTTCGTACGCGGGCTAAGCGATCCAGCATAGACCTCTTATTCAATACAAAATATGTAACATAAATAATATCGAAAAAAAGGACCTACTCAAATATAATATGATTGATAATCAACCAGATAAAACCAGTGGATACATCAGTATTTACTGTTAATTCCAGATATAGGGGAAAATCTAATTCAAATGTGAAGTCTACACAAAGAGATCAGTGTAACAATTGCGAACCATCTTCGAAAGTGTTTACAGCTATTAATATAAGTGAAGTAAGGGATATAAAGGAAAATTTGTATGGATTCAGGCGAAGTTAGGTGGCTTAGTAGTCAGAGCAGTCCTCTGTATTCCCGCCTGAACCAATTCAATTTCAATCTTAATCGAATATGTATTACCTCTTGCCCAGTTATGGTATACATTCGTTTGGCGCCATTCATCTTCAGCACCTGCCCTAAGTCTTCTAAAACCTCCTCAAACGGTTGTGTTGTGCGTAAATTTAATAATACACGACACTGCAACATGAAATAATTAAACATGCATCATAATAGTTGTATAGTACCTTCCACTCAGTAGCTTCTGATTTGGCACATAGAGAAAAAACCTAACCATTCCATGACATGGTAAAAAAAAACGAGACCCAATTCTGATTGTTATTTTTACATCCTAAGTTTGTATTTTGGAAGCCCTGGGTTAAGTCATTAGAAACAGTAGTGAATAATAATTTGTACAAAATTCTGTGGTTTCAGAAAATTGCACAAATCATACATTAAACGATATCATGCTAGCAAACATCGAATACTTCATACTCATTTACCTTCAACTGTGCAACCCTTTCAGGGTCTTAACATAGTCATTCCGTTTTCACTATCTAGCTGTTACGAAAACCGTTTAATCTGAATACCTCTTTAGAATAATTTCCACCTATTAATATTGGTACTTATACGTGTATGGCCTCGGACGAAATTTCGCAAAGCTTTCGTAGCAATCACTAGTGTTTACCATCCAAGGTCTTTGCATTGAAAGCGTCTTATTACCGCTTCCACAAATCGGAAATATGAATTCGCTTTATAGCGATTACAGTACAATCTATGATGGAGTAACATTGAATGGCATTGTGAAAAGAATGGCCTTTCAGTTGAATTTATATGTAATGGCTACTAACTTGTCTTCTGTGGACGTATTCGTATTTAATAGTCGTGAAGATTGTCGTTTTGTTTTTTTATCATTGACAATATAAAATTCATACATTTTTATTAGTTTTACAATACCTATGTACTAATATTTTTAATTGTGAGTACACGAAGAGTCACATCCTGGCTGGTATGCTTCCGAGGTAAAATGAAGAGACTTTAACTCTCATGTTGTTCATCAGTCTTATGAAATCCATAGGAAAAGAGTGGCATAATTCTTCTAGCTGCATTCCTAATACATACATACATTTAATCACGCCTTTATCCCCGGAGGGTTAGGCAGAGGTGAATTAACACCCACATTTCACCGATCATTGAATTTGGTCCCACGTAATACGGGGTGACCCTATTGCCGTCTTTCGGGCACTATTGTAGACTCAAGCCATGCATCTGAAGCAGAGTCTGGGCTGTATATACTGTCTGATGTTAAACAGCCCTATCCCTTAGTCGCCTTGTACGACACCTCATGGGAAGACATAGGTTGGTCCAAATTCTACTCTGCCAAAAACCATGCGGGCATATCGGATAGCTAACATCTCGACAATATGGAAATCGTATCACACACTCAGACAATAATTCCCAAAAATTTAAATATTGTTTTACCTATCTTTATGAATGAAAATTACCTGTATAGAGTGGTCCATATTATTGATAATCCTGATAACCCTTCCACTGGCAGGTTTGCCGCCACCTGGCGGTGGAGCATCAGACTCTGCTACTGATTGCTTGCGAGTGCCAGCACGTGTCCAAGAACTGCTCGCAGCTGTGGTGGTCCCACCGTACCACATACCGTTCTTCTTGCCGTAGCTTGCTGCCTGTATATTAATTTTCATTGTTAATGGTATAATATTATATAATAATGTGAAGAGTATTGTAATTCCAAATAGAGGTTGATCATAGAAAAAAAAAGAAACCACGTGGGTTTTACCAAAACTTGCATAATGCTAGCCGGTTCCTGCAAATTCAAACATTATAGCTGGATGTATTTAGAGTAATTAATACCGATGTTATAGTTTTAATATTTTATAAACATAAACGGTTTTAACTTCCCTGTATAGGTACTAAACTGTCAGTCCTACGTGCGATAGAGAGAACGCTCTACAAATCCAAAGCAAGCCTATCCATTATTCGTCCCGACTCACGTGCTATAAAAGCCAGGTGCTGTACCTATATTTATGAATAGCAGGGCGAATTGAAGCTGGTGAAATCTTTTAACAAACATCTAGAATTCCTCGAATTTTTAGAATGATCAATAGTTACCCCAATTTTTCGGAAGCGCAGTGGTAGTGAGTGCGACTGCTGTAAATAGAGTGCCAGAATCGATTGCCTAGTGTTGCAATTGGGTTTCTGTCAAGAAATACTCTAAAGTAGTACTAAATCAGAAAAATGTGACCAAATAATAGCTATTTATAGCTACCTAATTGCGTAAGACCGAAATATTAAAGAAATAACAAATAAACTATTTATTAGTAAAAAGAATTTGACTACAGCAGTGCGTGTTGGTTCAAGCTGTTCAACTGTATAAAATTTCCAAAATATAAAAGATTTTTTTTTGCTTCATTTTATGTTTAGCAAGAGTTAAAAGTGCGACAAATCCATTGCTTTTTCATTACCTTATTCATTTTCTTTTCAATCGGTATTGTTGCAACGGCGAGATATGAATTTTTCTGTTTGGAAAATAAGATGGATTATGTTACGTTCCTAGTTATAAAATATTTAATGAAAAGAGCTACGTAGTGATATATAAGTGAGTATAAAATGACAATGAGTTTGAATTATAAGTTTGTAGTTACAATACATCAAATCACGTTCCAAAAATACCTTAATCCAGTTAGTTAAAATAGTATGAATGACTTATAACAATTTCTTTACAGCCACGCATACTTACCATTACATTTGCGTACTAAATACCAAAAATAAACCCAAAGTAATTTAGGTCAATGAGGGCTCACTTGAAGTTGAACTTTGTAAGAAAATTACAACATTTCTTTTAGTTCGTTCAATAATTTTTTTAGTTTTACGATTATGTCAGAGTAAGCTTAGACTTTAATGATTTAAAGCAATAAGACCGCTGGCCGAATACAAGGCTTGCCCCTGACACATATTCATTGTTTGATGAATGTGCAAACTGTTATAACACGCGAAATTTTAGACTCTGTGATTTATTGTAGCATTCTATACCTATGTTTGAAGAGCCTTGAGTTATTACCTATCTTTTTCATTAGTTATTCTATTAGATCAGTGTATGTATAGTTGGCAGGGTCTAGGGAGTTAGCCTCCGTCCCCTATTGTCCACTAACCTTAGTTTCAAGAATGTTTGAGTTTATTGAGTCTTTGTGTTTGTTCTATAACGGCAATACGCTTGCATCCTATTACATAGCTTTGGGAATAAAGGTGTGAGTACTGTGAGTAGGTATAGCGTATCTATTTATGGTTAAAAAGCTTTATTATTGTATTATATCAGTAGTATAATATACGTAATCTGCACTAATTCCATAAACTATCTTAGTCCTTTTTATATAGGACACGTCAATTAGACTTTGCCTCGCCTGAAGCTGAAGGCAAAGTATCAGAAAATAGGGTCACCATTACATACATTTACCATGTTACAATAGTGACATTCAGCTTGATGGCCCGGGACTTTAGGAAGAAGGCAACACGAGAGTTGGTAATGAATTCCTGGCCTTAATGGTGCGACATAGGAAAGAGTCTCCGAATAGCTTGGTTCTTCAACGGATATTCTGCACCGTATGCGGGTGATATCTAAGCCCTGCACGTTTTGTCCTGCATAGGAAAGGAGAGGGTGGAACTAATTGCAAGAGCTCATCAGAACATTCACCATGGTACAGACGGTAAAATACTGCCAAGGACGCAACGCAACATCTCTACGCATCTGCAAAGGCTCTAGGGTGTTCGTGACCTGAGGATTCTCAATAATGCGAATCGCACGTCGCTGCAACCTGTCGAGAGCATCCAGTAAATACTTTTCTGAGCCATCCCAAAAATGCGAGCAGTATTCCACGCAGGAGCGAATTTATGTCTTATAGAGAAGACACCGCTGCTTCCCTGTTCAGGACATGTCTTACTCTGTTCAGGACTCCGAGTTTACGTGAAGCTCTTTGATGATGCTCTCAATGTAGTTTTTCTTGTTCAAGTTGCAGCGAACATCTTGAATATTGAGAGGCTTCACCCGCATAGTATAGTTATTGATTCCGTCCTCATGCTCCATAGGAATCTATCCTTAAGAGAAAAAGTAGCATGGCCTTGCCCCGATCATATTCTGTTTCAATTTTATATTCTATGTCATATTATAAATTTGAATGTGCTTTTTATTAATTAATCAAGCAAAAACGGTTGGATGCATTTGGCTTAAGCCATCATCATCATCATCGTCTCGGTGTTGACTTCCAGTCGCATCCGAATTCGGAGCCCGAGGTACACTTTTCATTCACCAATTCGCGTAATATGGGCCATCGCTTGCAGTTAGACAGTTGCCAAGCCAACCGTGCTTGGGTCTACCTCTCTGACTAAGGTCCATAGACAGACATTTGTTATCCAAAAAACATGCGATCGCTGTAAAATGTGCACTCATAGAACAGGTATAGAATAAGACCAGTAATAGACCGTAATCTTCGAGAATATAATCCTGTGGGACGTGGTAACAAGATTAATTTCTAACACAGATAAAGCCGCAGTATAGTTTATGAATCCTGAACTTTTATGCATCAGACTTGTTTAAGGGGCATTTATTTACTTAATGTGACTGTTAGCATATTTCTCTTTTTCAATCATTTACGTGGACTGAATGTGGTAGAAAAGTGCAGTTATTCTGAGTGTTATGGCTGTTTGGTGAATTTCTCTGCTTCCGCCTCGTCCATGCCGGCCGTTATTTTTTTTATTTCCCGCGAATGCTTTTCAGCTTTTAACCTACTTTTGTTATGTGACCCCATGTTAAGTTTATGGACATTATTTGGTGGCATTCTATGGAAATTATGTAGCCAGTTTGGTAGACATGAACAATGGCTTATTCATGTTCTGGGATATATTTTTTAATAACTCCTAACGGTACTTACATTATAGGATTGGTATAAACTTAAAAACTAAACACACAAGGTACATTATCAGAGATAATTTATTTCTCGTACAGGGAAGCCTGTGGGTATAGTTAAATCTACGTTTCTATCTAGATTTAACGATAAAAGTTTGAATATTAAGTAAAATAATTATAATTAACAGTTAGTAGTTTAATAAATCATAATTTATAACATTATATGAAGTTTCAAGCTGTACTCTTCTCTCCTTATACTCGTACATAATATGTACCTAATATGTAAAATTAAATATTTGACAAATGGATTCTTATTTTAGATAAGAAAGAATAACTAGCATGACTCAGAGTGCAGTTAATGTTCTGTTCTTAATTTTGTTAATTTAGCTATAAAAAATATTTGAAATGTCCCATAAGTTGTTCAAAGAAGCATTAGTGCTGTGTGTGTGTGTTTACTGATATACGTCGGATGCTGAAAAAAGTGTTTTCTCCAAGATTGATATCAAGTTCAACTAAACTTGGTTCTAATATTAAGTAAATTCATTTGGTATAAAAAACATGCAGTTTAGTTACCAGTGGTAACAGTGACCAAGTAGTTCTTTAGTAGTTTCAAGATTAAATGCTTTTTACCTACCTATTCTTCATTTCCATATTTACGAATAATGGATTAACAAAACATTATGCTGTATAAAAATAAATATATTAAGTATATAACAGTAAGAAGACAGTAATCCACTATTATTATGTGACAAAATATGACAAATTTAGATCGGAAATAGTTAACATTTCTTTCAAGTTTCATGCTGAATGTTGACACCTTTTGATCTAAATTTGTAGTATAAGTTAAAAAAAAACTAATTCAACGTGAGAAAAACAATCAAAACAAAATAGTGGCATACTCTAAAATAGTGTATAAGCACAAATAAAAGCTCACCATGACAGAAACCCTCAACTCTTCGTCGTCGTTCGTGCAATATCGTACCTTTACGCGCGGTATTTTGTTACAAGCACTCGGTGACATCCACGACTCGCGTCCGACCGACCACTGCCCCCGAAAACAGAAATCTGGCTTCATCCAAATTATGCCGAAGTCCTTGGCCGGTGGTACTGACCGTCCTCCAAGGACAGACTTTATCGCGGCCCTATGCGTGCAATTAGAATACCGTAACCAGTTATACTGGTCTCCTCACCCCCTCGCGAATGTTCTGCATTCAATTGAATAAAGGGATCCGAATTATAGTTTCGAAGGTCTAGTATACGTGGTTCATACACATATGGTCTAGAACGTGTGAGCAAGGGAGTCGTCGAGCGAGGTCATATATTAAATTGCTGCATAGCAAGTTGACTGCGGTGTTTGAAATTAATATGTCTGAAAATGTTGGTCATTTTGTCGTTTATGTTGGAAATTGTATTTCGTTTTCATGCGGAAGTGAAATCAGAAGGACTTATAGTTTAATTTCACTTTTTATAGTTCGATTATAGTCGGACGTAAAAATTCAATGGAGTGGACATTAAAATGTATAAACCGGACATGTGCAAATCAGAAGAACAGAACGGTTCCGTAACATCGTAGAATATTTTATATATTTATATTGTAAAGTTGAAGAGCTTGTTTGTTTGTTTGAACACGCTAAACTCAGGAAGTACTGATTGGAATTGAATAAATATTTTTTTGTTATATAGTCTGTTTATCGATGAAGGTTTCTAGGCTAAGTAAGATAAGTTTACAAGATAACCCACTGATAGGTGGCCAAAAAACGGAATTTTAATAAAAATGTTACAGGAACTTGATCGAAATATTTGCGGAGAGCCATGGTTGACGGCTAGTATACCATTTATATAAGTAAAAGCTACAACCAATACTTTTTAAATTACAGCTACGCAACAGTAAATTACTTGCACGATAAGCCTAAATTTCTTTTACCTAACCATTTACGCAATTCTAATCCAATTTCATTGACGTCATCGTCTGAATTAACCCCCTGAAAATATTTCTTTGTCCACGGGTAATTACTGCCATTAGCAACAACAAACACTAGGATCATTTAAATATTACACATTCATTAAGGTATATGGTATATGTTGTATTAGTCCAGCCCTTAAGTAACGTTTGCGAACCGGACACGCAACAGTATTTGCATATTCAAGAAAACAACGAATTTTGTTATTGATAAGACTCCATTAGTAGGCCAACTTCCTACAAATGGATTTCGTAGGGCCTTAGGAAAAATATTCATAGATTTTTCATGAGAAAATTAACGAGTTTGTGTGGTGTGGGGGTGTTCTGCAGGTAATCACGACTCACGGTCAAGGAGATACGTATACGCCTTTTCATATGAAGGTGTATGTACAAGTATATACTTATATATCCTTAGTCTTGTGTATATAATTATGTGATATTACAATTCGAATTCACAAATTACCAAAAAGTTTACAGTTTTCAATACTTAATTCTAATTCTACACATAAATAAAAAAAAACATGTATTGTATATTAATTTCCGTGACTTAAATCATTCCCAATAATTTATTTTATTTTCGAATGGTAATGATTTTTTTAAAATTTATTAGTGATTTTTATTAACTCTAATGACAGTTTCATAGTAGTTGAGTATAAAAAAAGCTCGTGAACTAGTATGCAGAAGCAGATATCGGGTATTTTTCTCTATCTACCCCGCAGTAATTAGGTATTTGACTGACTAGTCAAAAAAGTTACATTTTACTAAATGTCAAAACGGTACGTTATAAAGAAACTTGTATGTAATAATTTATTGTGACGTCATAATATTTTATTGGCAAATAATTTACTGTTATATGTTGTATGGATGGTTAAAATAAACTAAAAACGATAAAACTAGAACAGACACAACTTTTACCGCTTTTTTACTATTCTTAATTTAATTATTTCAATTAAATAATTTATTTTATAATTATAAAGCTACAGAGTTTGTTTGTTTTTTTGTTTGTTTGAACGCGCTAATCTCTGGAACTACTAGTCCGATTTGAATGATTCTTTCACTGTTGGGTAGTCCATTTTTCGAGGAAGGTTTTAGGCTATATATCATCACGCTAATACTTAAGGGAGCGGAGCATTGATAATAAATGTTAAGAAATCCGGCAATTTTTCATACATATTTTGAAGACTAAAACATGCGGGCTCAAAGGGATTACAGAAACATACCCAATTCATTAACAATTTGACAGCTGTCTAGAGTAAGTACTTTGAAACTGTTTATGTCCGTAAAATATTAAAACTTCTCTAGTACAAATGTACAAAGGGTAGGTAACTATACTTACGATAGGCTCGGGAGAATACGACGGTAGAGATATAACTACGAAGGGTGATTCGTCTTCGCTGTCCAACATGGAGGTATCAGCAGCTTGCAGCCACCGATAGCGGCTTGGGCGCCACACTTTCGTAACTTTATTCTACGCCTTGGTAATGCACAAAATGTACTATACGTGCCCACTTAGGTACAAGTTGATTCGATAAGCGAAATATATTTGAACACTGTTATAGTAGTGTTTGCTTTTCAATAAATAATAGTTTCAAAACACTTCACGTATCAATTTATTCATAAATACTATTTAATATTTTACAACCTGAACAAAAACTGATATAATTAATTCATTTAATGACTTTAAATCTTAAAATACAACAAATAACAATAGGCAGTTCAGGTTATTGTTAAAAAGAGGATTACATTTATTTAAAAATCAACCTTTTCTATTTAATTATTCAATTTATTTATTCATTTATAGAACCGATTCAATACTTGAAATTTTTGTTTTCAATATAAATATTATTGATAACTTTAGTTCACGGCCGCCAGTATGAGGAGGTTTTGTTATTTTCTTTTTAATTTATGAACCGAGGTAAGACGTCGTTTCGTTTAGAAACGAAAAAAAAAACTTTTTTTTTTATTTTTTATTTTTTTATATAGGACACGCCAACTTGACCTCACCTCGCCTGATGGTAAGCTAAAGGCAAAGTCTCAGGAAAGAGGATCACCATTACAGACACTAAGTGCTACAATGGTGGCACTCAGCTTGGCGGCCTCATCAGATGCTTTTTCACGCCCCGCTTAAAGGCCCCGGGACTGTAGGAAGAAGGAAACACGTGTGCTGGTAATGAATTCCAGGTCTTAGTGGTGCGGCAAAGAAAAGAGTCTCCGAACCGCTTGGTTCTTGCTCGTATATTCTGCACAGTGTGAGGGTGACATCTAAGGCCTGCACGTGTTGTCCTATGTAGGAAAGGAGATGGTGGGATTAGTTGGAAGAGCTCGTCAGAACACTCACCGTGGTAGAGACGGTAAAATACAGCCAAGGAAGCAATATCTCTACGCATCTGCAAAGGCTCGAGGGTGTTCGTGACCTCAGGGTTCCCAATAATTCGGACCGCGCGTCGCTGCAACCTGTCGAGAGCATCTAGTAGGTATTTCGCGGAGCCATCCCAGAGATGCGAGCAGTATTCCACGCAGGAGCGAATTTGTGTCTTATAGAGAAGACACCGCTGCTCCGGCGTGAAAAAACGTCTCACTTTGTTTAGGAGTCCGAGTTTCCGCGAGGCTGTTTTGATGATGCTCTCGATGTAATTTCTGTTATTCAGTTTGCAGCGAATATCCATGCCTAGGATATTGAGATTGTCATTCACGAAATCTAAATTTTTTAATCGATTTAAGAAGATGTGACACTAACAACTTTGGTCTATTCAGATTGTTTTGGAGTCAAAGACTTTGAAAATGTCACTCGCGTTCAGTACCTCAGTCAAGTTCAAGTACCTAATGGGTTAAATACTCTTCGTGTTATTATGCAGTGCATTTGCATACAGTGATAACGGGAACATTACGGTGACGTCTGTCCGGCCCGACTGGCATGCATTTGCATAAACTTACATTTAATAAGGAGATACGCGATTTTCGCAGCAAGAGTTATTTGTTTTGAAGAGATTTTGGGAGCGAATAATGTATTGATAACATTTAATGTCTTCTCTATGAATAATGTACCTATTTATATTCATATTTTGTACAAATTATGGAGCACTATCACGTGATTTGGCAAAAATGAAGTATGATCTCATTTGGTATTTAACCTTCAAATAAACTCTAAGTTATAGCTCCATGTATACACCGCTGAAGGACTTGTTTCCGTACTGGCCCCACTATCAGTGTCGTGCACAATGGTCGAAGGCAAATGAGGTTATCTACAGGAAACTAAATTTACTGACATAGTTGACAAGTTGCTAGAATTGCTAGAAGTTGCCAGGTTTTAGCCACATCTCCCGAAAGACCAATTATTGAGATGACACGACTAGCTGTAACTGCACGAAAGGTTATCCAAAGTACCGTTTAAATAACTAAGTATGGGCCGGTATCGAACAATTTATCAAAAAAATCTAAAAGCAGTAAGTATTGGGTCAAATTAAGTCACTTCTGATTTAAACTTACATTAACATAAGTAGGTATGTCACAATTAAAAACTACTTGTAGAAAATTTATGTTATACAAGAGACTCTGAACGCAAGTGCACTGTACACATTAACACAACATTGTTAGGAAAAATATATGTTCTTTTTTTCTTAAAGTGGGCAACACAATGGTAATGTTGATCTGTCACCGAGATTGAATCGCACACACGCTATGCTATAAGCAGCAGAAATATCATTTACTGTGGCGTGTTTTCGATACTTAATAACTCTGGCATTTATTGCCTATTACTATTGTTATATAAGTATAAGCTTTTATAACCGATAGTATGTGTTAACCAAGGTCTAATTGGTGGTAAACGTACGATTACGTACAGAGAATGGCGATTACGTACAGAATAGGCCGAATATATAATAGGAGTAAGTAAAGTTTATAACTAAGGAATTATGTATCTCAAATACATATTCATTATTACTTAGGTTTTTATTTAAGTAGGAACATTCCACTTATAATATATATAAATGACACTTCATTATGTAGGAAACCGCGGTAGCCTTGTGGTATGGGTAATGGACTGCTGAGACGAGGTCTCGGTTTCGATCCCAGGTTTTACCATGACACACACCAATGACTTTTCGAAGTTATGTGTGTATTTATCGCAGGTTTATAAGTGCCCGGTTAATGTCAATAGGCTCGCCACCTATTATATTGGGACCTATACATAAATTGGCGAAATGTGGGTGCTTGCACCTCTGGGCCTATAGGCGTGAGTTTATGTTAAGTTATGTTACTTCAATATGTTTTTGATTAGTTTAGGGTTCAGACTTGTTCATGAATTCCAGGTGACCGTTTTGATTACAAAGATTTGGAAAAATGTTTGATCGATGCTATATAGAAGGCTGAGTTTTATCTTACACAAATCTGCTAAGGCTATTAGGCTTTTAGAAACATTAGTGGTCGGTAAAATAGTAAAGGACGTTTAGGCATAATAATGAAGTTATCCTGCAAAATCTGCTGTATAGTGACTAGATTTTAAAGTTTTGTCGGCCTAAATCTTAGCTATAGTAACAACGTTTTCTGCTGGTCTACAAAAGTCCTCGGATGCATGGAGGAGCTTCGACGCAGCGCAACTGCAAGCAGCTAAACCCGGTATCTAATTCTCTCATCACAATTTTTAGTAATGGTCATCTTCCAACTATATCAATGATAACAGGAGAAAGACAGCATACACGTCAGTCCAGGTGTTATTTGAATCAAAGTTATTTTCGATTAAGTTACGAAATTTTTTGATTTATTCAGACGAGATTCGATCCTGCGATCTTTCCTTCACAGGGAGAATGCTCTGAGCACTGAGCCACCAAACATTCAAAGTTATTTAATTTATTTCACATTTACATATATTATATTTTATTCACAGAGGGTATAGTTATAATATTTTTGTAGAAAATTTAGTAATATATCCAGGAATCAAGTGAGGTTTTGTTACAACGTGGAAGAGAGCTAATTTAAGAATAAATAAGCCTATATATAATAAGAATAAATTTTTTGCTGGTATGTTATATCCCATTCGCTGGATTAAAAAAGTTGTTACGTATTATTGGAACACTTTCATTCGGACAATTAATCTGGTCTCCTTTAGATTGATCTCGTCAATTAATCCAGTCTCTGTTACATTTATTAATTCGTAAGTATAATATTTAAAAGTAAAATAGTGTTTTCAAAGATATATTGAAAAGTAAGTATGCTTTATTGTTTCATGTTATATTTGACCATAGAAAACTATTCGCCAGTTATGTTTACATACCTATGTTCGCCGAACAGACAAAAAGTAGGTCACAAATTTACCAATTTAAATTTGCAATTTAATAAACTTGAAAACGTGAAGTGTTTTATTGTTAAAATTGCACTTTACTTTAACACTTAAAGTTTGTTTATTATTCGTATAATTTATGTCGATTATAAATGTATATTTATTTCTCGATAAGTATATGAATACACGTCGTTATTCCAAGCGACCATGCACACTACTAGGCCCCCATCAGCTGACTAATTTGCACCACCAACAAAACAAAAGCCCTACACAGCTATAGAAGAACTCAACTGACACACGAAGAACACACGAGATGACGCTTTGCAACTACGTAATAAGTTTTATTTTGCACTGAATATCAGAGGTACGAATACGGCCGTTGGGTAAAGCAGACTATTTGAAAATTTCATACGGCCGTAGAGGGAGCCGTACATGCGGGGGGTGCCAAGGTCAATCTCAGTGAAATCCACGCAATGTAACTAAAGAACAGCCAGATATGCATCAAGGCTGGTGGCGTTTAGGCCCTTTATATTTCAGGTGACGTAATTATAAGCTGTTGTGCGCACCAATCACGCGAGCCGATAAGAATTTCGGTTCTCATTATTAGTAACGTAAACAAGAAGGATTGGTGTCGACCTTGCTCTATTTATTAATATTTTCTGCTAATCGTTTTTTGTAACAGTCCCCGAAATAGTTCAAGTACTCACGTGAACCTTTATAATGTGTGTCAAAGTCATATGTTACATATAACCGATTTTCAAAAAAGGAATTCTATTGCGTCAGAATCTAACATTATTCTGCGGCTTAATACGCGTCAATTTTGATCACGTGGGAATATTACGATATAAACTAGCCTGTACTATTTAGTGACAGATAAGTAGATTTTGAAAAATGATTCAGTGGTTTTTGAGGTTGTGCGTGAAAAGCATACAAAAATACAAATCTTTTTCTTTTCTAATTTAGAATCATAATTGGTTTAAAAGGATTTTCTTCAGTTTTATTTTATACTACTTAGGCGGCAGACAAGTACACGGCCCACCTATGGACGTGTGCAAAACCAAGGGAGTCACACTCGCGCTGTCAATCCTGTAAGCACAGAGAGTTTCTCTGCCATTAGTGTAAAAGACAAAGCAGGACAAGCTTTTGGTCTTCCCACTGACAGCACAAAAACTCTCCAGTGCGCTCTGGTTACCCTACTCACCGCGGGAAACACAACACACGGTTGTTAGGACCACGGTATTCTGTAGGGCAAACTGCTCAATTGGACGGAAATATATTCGTGTCCTACCTCCTCCTAAAAAGTCAGTTGCCCAGTGAAAATAATCTGGAATAGGAAATAGCCTCCGTTTAACCCGGGTAGTTAACTATACAATGATTAATCTAAAATGCCTTTCTCCTCAATAAACGGTAACCCTGCAACACTGCGTATAAGCAACAAAACGCTTGACCCATATCCCTAATTTCGTCAGCACATCCGGCAAGTTTACAATGTTTCGACACGACGAGCAGCGAATCACGAACGATGTTTAACGAAACAAATGTGCAACCCAGACATTAACTCCAATTTTATAGTACAGACAGCTACCTAAATATCTCACCGTAATTATTCTGATTTTTTTTTCTGGTTTAGATGCGAGCACCTTCTCAGGTTTCACCTTACCTTTGTTAACTGGTGGGTATATCTGACTCTAACCCAGTAAAATATAACGTTGCTTCTTCACATGTTCTGTTATCATATGTAGTATGTGTAAATAAATAAATAAAGGAATCGACCTCTCTGCTATAGTCTTCTCGAATTACTATAGTTATAGTTTCTTCAAAAGTGGATCTCTCAGGGTACCTGTGGTATCTTTAATGAGCCATTTGTTATTTTTTGATACAAAAATATGCTTTAATTTTCTACAATATGGGTTTCACCAATAAGATTTTCAGGTTTGGTAACGCGCATATGACCGTATCACCCACAGTGCCGTATAATAATAATAAATAAATATTCTACAACATTCTACTCAACGCTAATTAGACCCATGGTAAGCTTAGCTTAAATAGCTTGTGTTATGGAATCTAGAATGCGGGTAAACATACTTAGATACTGTTTTTTTATACATACATATCATACATAGAAACACCCAGACTAATACAAATATACATATTCATGCATATAAATATTTGCACTGAACGGTAATTGAACGGCGCTTCCTGCGTAGCACTCGATCGTTCTACGGCTACGCTACAGAGGCCGGCTTATTTAGTTAAGACTCATATTTTTGTTCGAGAATATGCTTTACTGTTTGGATACGGAGAAATAAAAAAAGGACAGGTAATGTACGTAACATAATAACAACAAAACAACTGAGTGAATCATGTTAAAGTTCTAGGTCACAGTTTAAAGTGTATTATATTCAAACTTATTAAAAAAGTTGACACATTTTTCTTGTAACACTAACTACCTCTTCAAATAAAATAGAATTAAATAATTTCCTAACTGAAAATTCGCAGTAAACCTTAATTAAGTCGAAAACAATACTAAAACATTGCGGTAAATTAAAACTTGTCAACTTTTTAATGTTGGTCAACATAATACAGTAAAAGAAATATGAAAAGTTTTTCTTAAGAAATCAGTCTGCATATGTAATTTAGATCGTGACTGTACTAGCCGCGCCCCGGTCGTTAAAGACCCGCATTATTGTATTAGCTATATGAAATAAAGCCTTTATTACCTATTTCTGAACTTACATTAATATTATTATACACTTACATAATGAAATCTGTTTACTTAAGGCAGATAAGGCTGTATAACTAAACATTATAGGCGCTTTTTTCACTTGGATATTTCTAACTTTAAAATAATATTGTTTTGTTTTGATTATTAAGATTTCGTAGCAAGTGCTACGAACTGCTACGAACGCTACGCTTGTATGGTATCTACATTTTGTGTATTGTATCGAAATATTTATAACATGAGTGCTTTGGTCGGTCTTGGGTTTTTTTATACCACTTAGGTAGCAGACAAGCACACGGCCCACCTGATGGGAAGTGATTACCGTGGCCTATGGACGTATGCAACACCAGTGTTACACTCGCGCTGCCGACCACGAAGAAACCTTCTGATGCTCCTCTTGAAGATCCCCATATTGTAGGTGCTTGGAAAAATCGCAGAAAGGAGGTCATTCCACAGCTTGAGTGTGCGTGGGACGAAGTTTCTTTCATACCGCACAGTGCACACCGTCTCAGTTCGCAATGTGTGAGGATGAATTCCCTGCCAACTTCAACTAAACCAGTGTATTACTCGGAAAATGTCACATAAATAATAATACCAAAAATAATAATTACAATCTCTATAGTTCCAGTTTATATAGCCCTCGTTATGAAATATAAATTGGAATATTTACAGCAAATTTGTGATAGTCATCTTGAATAAGAAACACAACAAAGTAATGAGTAATCGCGTGGATACTAGTATATAGGCGGCAATGAAAAATTATATACGATCGCCCCACAGTAGGGTTGTCACTCCTCCTACATGCATAAGAATTATGACAATCATTCTTTAACAAGGACTTTGTGTTTTAAGATTAGTAAGTAACATTAAGCCGTTGATCCTGATACAATGATGACATTCGACAAGGGTAGTTGGAGCCTTGAAAAGTACGACAAGCGATCTACAGATGATCCAAAATGTTACTAATCAGATGTAGAGATCAGATAGTAGTCACTTCAATGAACACATCGAAGTTTAGCAACTTCGTAGATAGACAATAGAGCGGACTAGTGGCGAAAGGTCAAAATTTTCAAAAGGGACGCCTGTGGATTTTTTTTTTTAAATGTAAACCTCTCTATTACGGCTTCCTTTTGAAGAGTAAGCTGGCAGGAATCAGGCTATAGGGATCAGTAGACCCCAACAGAGTTGGGAAAAAGTTATAGCATTATGACCTCAAATACTGTAGGTATATTTTTAATATACGTAATACTTTCAAATAATTCTTGGCCAGTGGGCAGCCCTAGCGAACAATGACCAAGTGGTACACAGTCTTTACTTATTATTCATATATTCAATCCTTATCGATGGCGTTGATGACAGTTACTTTTTTAGAGTTCTGCAGACCAGCAGACATGTGAGACATGAATCTAGGTTAGTCGGTGAGTCTTTGTACGGAATGTGGATAGTGGCGGGGCTTTGTTCTAAAGGTGTCGTGTGTTAGACAATCTTTATGTCCCTACTTGAAATGAAACCAGCTACTCCTTAACTTCTGTGTAAATGGCGGCATATATCTTAACCCTAAGTAGCGATAGAAACAAGAATTTGGAGCGCGCGGTTTGATTTGTTGTAATTTATAGCTGGTGAATTTGAGTTCTTCCGCCGCCATACGCAAAACAAGCGCACAGCGAATGCCGTTAAGCTGAGTGTCACCATTGTCACACGGTATGTGTAAGTATTGGTGACCCTCTTTTCTGGGACTTTGCCTTCAGCTTACCATCAGGCAAGGCGAAGTCCAATTGACGTGTCCTATATAAAAAAAAAAAATAGAAGACATGCAATTATACAACGTACGACTGCTGCGGCATAGGTTACGAATTCGTTTCCCATTTAAAGTAACTATTTAATTATATTGTATGTGCCCAGAGACAATGGGTTACGCCCCTCTACAAGCTGGTAAGAGATAGCTTAATATACACATCTTCCCATGTTTCAAAGCGAGCGCGTTTTTTGGCTGTGGGGGTATGGGAGTCAGGTCTCTGGATTCAGGCACTTCCATCGCCCAACATAGCCATACCTTGCCACTTACTTTCGCTTAAGAGCGACGTGGATTCACCCCATCATTGCCACTGTAGTGAAGCTGTCAACAGTCTTGAGCACCGTGGCCTTTCATGCAGCAGAAGCGCTAGGCGTATACCGCAACACGTCGGCATCAACGACATTATCCGCCGGTCTCTTGACATCTTCACGCACCAGCAGTAGGCCTTTGGTGTGGGACACTACGTGCGTCGTCACCCCTGCGCCTTCACATATTTCAAGCACAGCAGGCTGAGTGTCACCATTGTCACACGGTATGTGTAGGTAATGGTGACCCTCTTTTCTGAGACTTCAGCTTACCATCAGGCAAAGCGAAGTCTATTTTTTTTATACCACTTAGTTGGCAGACAAGCACACGGCCCACCTGATGGGAAGCGGTTACCGTGGCCTATGGACGTATGCAACACCAGGGGTGTCACACTCGCGCTGCCGACCATGAAGAAACCTTCTGATGCCCCTCTTGAAGAACCCCATATTGTAGGCGTTTGGGAAAACCGCAGGGAGGTCATTCCACAGCTTGAGTGTGCGTGGGATGAAGTTTCTTTCATACCGCACAGTGCGCACCGTCTCAGGTCGCAATGTGTGGGGATGAATTCCCTGCCTATGGCGAGAGGTGCGATGATAGAATGTAGCTACAGGCATCATGTCAAACAATTCATCTGAGCACAAACCATTTTATAGGCGGTAGAACACACACAGTGAGGCAAAATCCCTCCTAAGGCTTTTTTTTTTGCGTGCGCAAAATCCCCACGGATACCTCCCCACCGGAGCCGGTGGAGGAGGTTATGTCGGACTCGAACCGACTAAAACGCACGCCGCCTGTGGGTCGTTTTGGTTGCCGAAGGTGAGGTTGACAGGCATATCCCTCGCACCCCGGCCGAAATACACATACTTGTGTCTTAGTGGGGTTGAATTGGACTAGGTTTAGTCATCCCCAATCGGATACTCCAGAGAGAGTAGTCACGATTTCAGACACAAGTTGTTCGCGATTTTTTTTTTTTTTTTTATACCACTTAGTTGGCAGACAAGCACACGGCCCACCTGATGGAAAGTAGTTACCGTGGCCTATGGACGTCTGTAACACCAGAGGAGTCACAGTCGCGCTGCCCACCCTGTAAGTACAGAGTTTCTGTGCCGTCAGTAGAAGACAAATCAGGACAAGCCTTTAGTCTTCCCACTGACGGCACAAATTCTCCAGTGAGCTCTGGCTACCCTACTCACCGCTGGGAACACAACACGAAGTTATTATAACCGCGGTATTCTGTAGGGCGGAGGTACTTCCCCAGTCGGACTGCTCAATCAGGCGGATATACCGCCGTGTCTTACCTCCTCTTCTTCACCTCAGACTGAGGGATATTTGCACGGCCCGTGTAACACGTGTCCCCGGTACTGTCGTCCGCATAACAATGAATGGAGCCATCAGACAGCATGTCATTGATATGCAGCAGAAACAGCGTCGGAGACAACACGGAGCCTTGTGGGACACCAGCGTTTATGTTCATGCGGTCCGAGCAGCTGCCGTCGACGACGGCTTGGTTGCTTCTGTTGGACAAAAAGCTGGAGATCCATTCGCACAATCCCTCGGGGAGTCCATAATATGGCAACTTCGTAAGAAGACCTTTGTGCCAGACCCGATCGAAGGCCTTCGCTATATCGAGGCTGACCGCTAGTGCCTCACCGCGACTCTCGATGGCTTGCGCCCACCGGTTTGTGAGATACACAAGAATGTCACCGGTAGAGCGACGGTGGCGAAAACCGTACTGTCGGTCGCTCAGTAGATCGTTTCCTTCAAGGTACCTCAGGAGCTGTGTATTAATAACACGCTCCATAACCTTCGAGAGAAGGGAGGTTATAGCGATAGGCCTGTAATTGGTCGGATCTGTCCTGTCACCTTTCTTAGGTACAGGGTGCACGAATGCAGTCTTCCACGAGGCCGGGACCTGCCTCGCGGAGTATGAGACCGCGAAAAAGCGTGTAAGTACAGGGCACAGCTCGGGGGCACAGCGCTTAAGCACCATCGCCGGTATACCGTCCGGCCCACTCGACTTCCGAACATCTAGGGTGGTCCGGCGTGAGCTTAAGTAAGCTCACGCCGGACCACCCGTTGTATGATTTTAATTTCGGTCATCGAAGCACCACAACTGGGGATGATGGGTGGTTCGACTTTCCCGTCGTTCATAGTCGAGTTTGACGCAAAGAGATTACCCAAAAGATCGGCCTTCTCCTTAGCGCCATGGGCCAGACTACCGTCGGATTTTTGCAGCGGCGGAAGGCAAGACTGGCAGAAGTTTCCCTCGGCAGCTTTAGCGAGCGACCAAAATGCACGACTGCCAGATGGGTAGCGCGCAAGCCGCTCGCCAATTCTGCCGATGAACTCAAACTTTGCTCTAGACGTTGCCTTTTTACTGGACCTTGAAGCAGCATTCAACTTCCGCTTCACTTCAGCGATGTTCGGATCCTTTTTGGCAAAAGCGTGTTCTATACATAAAAAAAAAGAACTGCGTCGCAGGTATATATAGTAAATAAATATATTTATACCGAACCCACTATAGGTCCTTAAATATTACAATAACGTTGTTTGAATAATAACGCTAATAACGTTACAAGGTAAATTAACGATGCAGGAACAACGGCACAACGCAACTGGGTCGCCATGACATATTACTTTATAAACCGTTAAGATTTTTCATTATATCATTATGTCCTTACAATCTTATAGGTAAATATAATTTCCGAGTACAGGTTTTAAAGGAGTCCTTTATCGACTACAGTGATAGATTAGGTACAGGGGTTGATAATTAAACATTGTGACGTCAGATTACGAACGATAGAACCAAAGTTTGATGTATTTACCTACTAGCTGCGTGGTTCCCGGCAGAGTAGAATTTAGACCACCCCTTCTCTTCATATGCGGTGTCGTACAAGGCGACTAAGAGATAGGGATGTTTAACATCAGACACATATATAGAGCCTAGACTAGAAAAAGCAATAAGCTCACCCCTATTACATAGGTCCGAATTCATTGATTGGTGAAATGTGGGTGTTAATTCACTTCTGCTTAATCCTCCGGGGATAAAGACGTGATTAAATATATGTATGTATTTACCGAGCGAGCTTTCCACCGATACGTTGGTCGGAAGACGCGGTTTCGTTTCCGCCTCAGCAGAAATATTTATTTGTTTTATATTCTATATAGGTTTGTACTGCCAAAAAGTATCTAAATTTGCTTATCCGCGTTCTAGAATCCCCAACACGAGCTAGTTAAACTATGTCTTTTGGCCTAGATAGCGCTATGTTAAAGAGATTGTTCTAGAATATAATCTTTTTGACTCGAACATTTTTCTGCTATGATAACATACAATGGATATCACTCTCGAAATCCACTTTACAGACTAACTTCATTATTTCATTCATGAGTTGATTAGTTAAAAATATTAAGAATATTAAAAAAAAATATATATATATTTATGTAGGAATATTAAAAATGAGTGCGAAATGACATGACAATGGATTACCTACAATAGCGCATTATATGGCGCAGTATTTCTTGTCCTTGATACCGCGAATTGTATTTGTGTTATTTTGATATGAAAATGGCAAAAATTCTTTTTATTTATTCCATTTTTTGCTGATTATTGATACCTCTTTTTTATTTTAATTTTTAATTTTCCATCTTTCAAAAGATACTTGTATATGATGTAATAATTACGTTATTTACTAATTAATATGTATATACAGGTGTATGGGGCCTATTAAGGACTTCAGGGCCTAAGGCTATCTCAACTGCTATTAGGTATACATACATATAATCACGCCTTTATCCCCGGAGGGTTGGGTAGAGGTGAATTAACACCCTCATCGTATTCGGTCCCACGTAATAGGGGGTGAGCCTATTGCCGTTTTCCGGGCACTATTGTTGTCTCGAGCTATGAATCTGAGGCTGTCCGGGCTGTATGTCTGATGTTAAACAGCCCTATCCCTTAGTCGCCTTGTACGACACCGCATGGGAAGAGATGGGGTGGTCCAAATTCTACCACGCGGCTTTTAGGTATACTTGCTGATTTTTATTTATACCACTTAATTGGCAGACTAGCACACGATCCACCGGATGGAAAGTAGTTACCGTGGCCTATGGACGAGTGTAGCACCAAGGGAGTCACACTTGCGCTGCCAACCCTGTAAGCACGGAGAGTTTCTGTGCCGTCAGTGTAAAAGACAAAGCAGGACTTTTGGTCTTCCCACTGACAGCACAAAAACTCTCCATTGAGCTCTGGCTACCCTACTCACCGCCGGGAACACAACACGAGGTTATTACGACCACAGTATTCTGTAGGGCGGAGGTATTTCTCCAGTCGGACTGCGCAATTGGACGGATATACCGTCGTGTCCTTACCTCCTACCTCCTGATTAACGGACACACCTTTTTTTGTATCACTTAAGTGGCAGACAAGCACACGGCCTATCTGATGGGAAATGGTTACTGTGGCCTATGGACGTATGCAACACCGGGGGCGATCCACTCTTGCTGTCAACCTTGAAGAAACCTAACGCCCTACTTGAAGAACCCATATTGTAGTTTGGAAAAACCACAACAGAGAGTTCATTACACAGTTTGAGCGTGCGTGGGATTCTTTTCATACCGCATAGTGCGCACCGTTTCTGGTCGCAATGTGTGAGGATGAATTCCCTGCCTATTACGAGCTGTTGAGCAAGCTGTCAATTCGGAGTTTTCTAAAAGGTACACGATACCGTAACAGTCAAATAATTTACTGCAATATTTTGATGAAATGAAAAGAATATGGTTAAAGATACATCGTAATAACCTACAATCCTCTTTTAAAACTGACCATAGATTCTTTGCAGTTGACAGATTTTTTTTTCCAACCATAGACTTCGTATATCTAGAACGTTAATGTTTGTAATCGGCGCGTTGCCTTGATGCATATTAAGTGCAAGGTGGTGCATTGCCCCTCTAGTGTCGTTGGCTACGAGCTAAATTACACGTGGTACGGTCTAAGGTCGTAGGCATTTGACACGCCAGCCATTTCAAGCCGTCTTTCGTCGATAATCAAGCGATTGCATCAAGCTATATTTTTAATTGCATTTGAGGGTTTAATTTACAGAATTAGCTGAACATGCTTTGGAAAATTTCCTGAAAGAAGTTCTATATAAGAAAGCTTAGTTATACCTTCGCGCAACTTATGACCTCATCTTCGACATTCAAATGTGAATGAATAAAACACATGACAAATTATATATATATTATTATATTAGCATAGAAACAAGCATTCGTTTTAAATGATTTTTTAATCATTAAAAGATACTTTTTCAAAGGTTAGGCCAACATTTTTTAGTTCTGCCAAAATAATTCAGTATTAAATCAGTTTTTTGTCGATTACTGTCACTATTTTTTAATGTAATTTGAAGCAAATCAACATTCATACAAACATGACAATATCTAATTTATCAATTCATGATCATTCAGTTATTTAGCCTAAAACTTGTTTATTACCTGTACTGAAAAATATACCCTCTGTAGAAATCCCTTTTAATTTATAGCAAACCTAAAAGATGCAGGTTCGCGAACAGTACATAGGTTTCTAAGGTTCGAAACTGAATCGCCCAAAGTCACGCCACGTAGATGTATTGTATTCTTTTAACATGTTGATATGCACCGTCGAATGCTTTAGCATTCAACTTCAGACAGGCTGAAAGCTTCTTTGCTTACTGACGTGCAATCAGAAGTTTATTAGTGAACCCCAGTCAGAACCATACTGACGCGAACCCACTCCGAAGACAAACGTTAAGATTCGTTAGAATTCTACCCACGTGTTATTATATTCATGTGATTATTTAAATAGATTTTATTTTATTTACGTAACTCCTTAATTGTACATACATACATATAGTCACGCCTTTATCCCCGGAGGTTTAGGCAGAGGTGAATTGACACCCACTTTTCACCAAACATTATATTCGGTCCCGCGTAATAGGGAGTGAGCTTATTGCCGTTTTCCGGGCACTATTGTTGACTCGAGCTATGCACCTGAGGCTGAGTCTGAACTGTAAATATATGCCTAATGTTAAACAGACCTATCATAGTAGGCTTGTACGACACCGCATGGGGAGAGATGGGGTGGTCCAAAATCTACTCTGCCGGAAAATTTATTCTTAATGTGGGTGCTAGCACCTCTGCCTACCTCTTCGGGGATATAGGCGTGAGTTTATGTTTGGTTATGATTTCCAGATATTGAATAGCGAACCAGTTTGTAATTAAAATATTAATTAAACTATTTAATAGCTACTATTACACTTAGCAAGGTATAGTATTACGATACATTTACCCCAATTTATTTAAATACTGAAGGTACTTATTCCATATTAAGTTTGCAAAATATATACAACACTCATGTCATTATACATACGAAAAACTGCCGCAGTAATTATTGTTCTTTACTTCAAGTAACTTAAATTACATATGGTATTAACGAACACGCAAATATCAAATTTCTAACCGCCAAATTTTCATCAATTTCCTAACCAAATAAGTGTATAGCCGAAACGTAATTTAGTTACGATTAGGTAGTTTTAATAGAAAAACCGAAACAAAAGTTCGGTAAACGTAATCAAAATGCAAATGTGGAGTCTTGGGAGTGCGTGGGTCTTATCCTGTGCCCCACATCTGCAAGGCCGCGGCCTATAAGCGCCCTACGACACTTCAACACGTAATTGTTTGTACAAATAAAAGGTTATCCATATTTATAAAACCGAAATACTCATTACACAACCGACGTGAACCCACTCCTAATACAAGCAATTTAGCTTAGCTGAAAGGGTTAGAAGAAATATTATTCATATCGATTTTTTTATACCACTGAGGTGGCAGATAAGCATACGCCCCACCTAATGAAAAGTGGTTACCGAGGTCTATGGACGTATGTAACATCAGAGGCGTCACACTCGCGGTGCCGACCCTGTTAGCACAGAGTTTCTGTGCCGTCAGTGTACAAGATAAAGCTAGACAAACCTTTAGTCTTCCCACTGACAGCACAAACTCTCCAGTGAGCTCTGGCTACCCTACTCACCGTTGGGAACAAACACGAAGTTATTATGGCCGCGGTATTCTGTAACATTCTTTAAAGAAAAAAGTAAAATAAAAATAAAATACCACTCTCTGATTAATCACATAATCTCAAAAACTGTACTCACAAACTGAAAATTTGGCAGGATTTTACGAAACTCTACTCCTGAAGGGGTAAAGCGGATTCACGCGTGCGAAGTCCCGGGTGTCCATAATATTTGAATATTGATATCGTTTATTACTATAACAGGTGTTCTCGATATGTTTGCCATGTGTCAGTGTCTAAGTGCTTGTGATAGCAAAGTTTTTTTTTAGAAGCGAATGAGGTCAAGAAAGTTTGCTGTCGCCAATGTGTTATATTGTGTAGCCAGTATTCAGAGTTATACCTCGTAAGTCACCGAAAAGATCATAATTTCAAGTGTTCAAGTTAGGTAAACAGCTGGTAAACTTTTTAATGAGTTCACACAGAAAGAGAAGATATAGAAAGACATAAGAGTTGACTTCGAGAGATTTGCCACAGAAGGGGATATAGTTATTCTATGCAAAGAATATTTGAAAATTATGATCGTTTCGGAATGTGTAAGCTCTGCAGATTCTGCTCAGTATGATTTGCAGATAGAATAAAAGCATAAAAAAGTAAGTATTTAGACTAGGAAAACTTTTCTGTAGGTTGAGTATATTTATATAATGGGTAATGGTTAGTTTTATATCGTTCTGGATCATATTCTTAAGTTTATTTACTTCGGATTATTTCGTTTATACTGAGTTGTAGATTGAATGGTTGTAAACCGAAACATGTTTAACACCGTTGCTTGTATATGTAATGAACCACAAAGTTAAGATGATTACTAGTATAAACATAGTTTTGGCATAGCCTTACCTTGAATGTTTTATACGATGAAACGACATAAGATGCTCCATCTTCCAGTTCCTCTAGCCTGTACTTCCTGTCGCCATCCATGCCAAAGATGAATCTCGCACCTCTAGGGAGTTCAAGCCTCTCCGACAGTCTGTCCAGCAGAGCATCCATTGACGCCAGATCCCTTCCCGGTTTAAAACGGAACTCAACGCCAGGATGAAAAGGGTCACCATTACGGTAAAAAGTGACACGTCTGGCTTTCCAGTAGTTGAGATTAGCGTATCGGGATGCCGGTTCTGTTCGGTTTGGTCGTGTGACCTCAGAACCTTCGGAGATGTCATCGTTGCGTTGTGGGGGCGATGCTGGTCGAGAGGAGCGCCAGTCGCCGGGTTCGCGCTCGTCGTCCGAAGGTGGTTGGTCGGTGATTGCTGGTGGTTTTGGAGGCGCTGGGTCTGGTGGTGGTGGTGGTTCAGCCTGCCGGCAAGGACGCGAAAGTAGGCGCGGTCGGGGGTGCGGGCGACGCGACATACCTCGCCCCGGACCGTCCGTAGACTGGTCGCCGCGTGCCCCCGCCGCCGCCTACTGCCAATCAACTGATACCACTGTCTATAAGAGTTCATTCATGTAATAACCACGTGGTAAATTGATTGGTCGTAGGCGGGAATATCGCTCTTACAACTAATAATACATATAGATAGTTTAAGATGAAAATGTGCCGATGACTTCGAAAAATTACAGTTACTTCTTTGTTTTATCTGTTTTTAATCACGTAAATGTAATGTTTGTAATTTCCTGAAGAAATCTCGAACAGTCAAATTTGTTACTAAAGATGATAAGCTATCAACATTATCAGACAAAACAGTTTATGTAGCATAGGTGCAAAGGTTATGTAGCATATATGGAATTCATCATATTTGAAGAATAATGAGAAAGAAACGTGACAGACAGCCATAAAAAGGTACTCACAATGCAATCAAATATCACAGAGATCATTGTAAAACGTTGACTTCACAAGTGCCTCAATGATTTGTTCTTTGACTTAGGTATAACTTTGATGCTCCGAAGATAAGGTTTAACGAGCTGTGGCCTGCCGTGACTAAGTTACGCTAGTCACGACTATCGACTAACTTAAGTTATACCTAAGTAAAGTTATAAGTGGTTGAAATAAATGAATCAGCATTATGTTAGTCATAAAGAACATTATTTACTCGTGTAATCATAACAGTGATTGGCTTAGCTTATCGATGCTAACTTAGATTTGATTATAGGCCTTGAATGTGACTTGAAGTTCGTGGAAGTCATTGCTTTTTGTTTTTTTTTTATCACACCATTGAGTTGTTGGAATTAGTTTTGTCATTGTTTATGTTTAATTACTTTAGATGAATTTTCTTACTTATGTAAAATTTACAGTAAGTACTTATTTGTGTAAATTATGATCAGGTTTTAAAAATCATTAATCAAAAAAAATTTTTTTTTTTTACAACTTAGGTGTCAGACAGCACACGGCCCACCTGATGGAAAGTGGTAACCGTGATCTATGAACGTGCGCAACATCAGAGTATTTCTCAAGCACCTACAATATGGGGTTCTTCGAGAGGGGCATTAGAAAGTTTTTTCATGGCCGGCAGCGCGAGTGTAATACCCCTGGTGTTGCATACGTCCATATGCCACGGTAATCACTTCCCATCAGGTGGGCCGTGTGCTTGTTTGCCACCTACGTGGTTATTTTTTTTATACCACTTAGGTGGCAGACAAGCACACGGCCCACCTGATGGGAAGTGGTTACCGTGGCCTATGGACATGCGCAACACCAGGGGCGTCAAACTCGCGCTGCTGACCCAGAAGAAACCTCCTAGTGCCCCTTTTGCAGAACCCCGTATTGTGGGCGTATGGGAAGATGGTATAAAAAAAAGAAAAGTCACACTCGTATGACACAATTCTAAAACAATAGAAAAGGAATCATTTATAATTCATTTTGAAGACAAAGATGAATATGAAAATATGTGATTTTTTTCTTGAATTTCGACCAAGAAGCAATGACTGAGTTAAAAAAATGTTCTATATTCTACAGTAACATAATCACTATACTACACTATACTCATGTAGGTATTATCAACAGGTAACTTTCACACAATTAATACACATTTGTAATCCAAACACTTAACATATTCACTAACTGTTAAATGTGAACATATTCACATTTAACAGTTGAGTTATGTCAGCAGAATATAATTAAAATCAAAACTTACCACTGCAGCAACCGGCATAGCTGCTTCAGCTGCCATAGTCAAACATACACTATCACACTTACACTATCGAGTTCATTAAAATGAAATTCATAAAACAAGATTCGCTGAGGCTATAATTAACTCCCGGAAATTAGCTTCAATAAATTAAAAAAATATATTTTTTTTTTACTTTTATACAACACTACATTAATACTTTAAATTATGATTATCAAATATTATTTTAAAATATTGATGATATGTTGTTGTTGTGAATGAAGGTGGTAGTCGTCCGGTTATGTTTTGTTAACGGAACAAAGTGAGCAGAGTGACGGCAGTTCGAATGGACGGCAACGCTTGCCAGCGGGCAGCGCACCCGAGTGCGAATAAGCAGCGAGACCACTTAGTAAGGCGCGACCGATTTTAATCGATATAATTTTTAGGACACGGATTTGGTGTGGTTGTTGATAACCAGTGCTGTAATCAATTATTATGAAACTGATTGTTGTTTTCATTGTAACAATTAACAGGCGTTAAATATTGCTGTTAGTCTCGCTAACCTATTAAATAAGCTAAATGTGTGGATATACATCATACATACAATGAGTAGGTCATAACTCAATACCTTTTGAGATAGAAATCATCTTCATATTAAGGTAACTTTAAATGGTTTTGAACTTTTACCTGAATTATGCATTGTATTAAGTTTTATTACATTTTTTTAAATATCAAAATCTTTGATGACGTATCCAAACATAGATTCACCAGATTAAAGATCAGAAGCAGTCAAAAAAGGTGCATTTTACTTAGCTTCTTCTTCATCCGAGCCCAAGGTCTGTAATTTTACAAATTTTGTAAATTGAAGAGTTTTAATGGGTTTGGTAGCAACTGGCACCAAGTTGAAAACTACGCCAGAATCTTGTTCGTCAATCAACACCTGTCATAGTTAATAGGCGAGGTGGTGAGGAGCAGCTTATCCACCTAACCTCTTATGCTTAACCTAGCTCATTGAAATTTTTACCAAATATTTTCATTGGTGTGATTTTATTTGACTACCTACTACTTATTTGCCTACTGATTTGACACTACTATACAACTTGGAATGTGAATCTGATAATATAAATAATTAAGTACTGAATGCAAGACTATCAATAATAAAAAATTAACCGAAATTACTAAATCAAACCATCGCTCAAGCAGTACGTCCATTTAAAAAAATATGTAAAAACGACAGCAAACTAAAACATTTGGGCACAAGAAGGTTTAGCATTCGGTCTGTGAGATTTCTCTCAATTTCCAAATTATTAAGGCCATTTTAATTTTATTATAACTTTTAAATGTACAAGTGGTCACTCCAGTATGAAGCACAGCGGTCGGCCGCCGGTCAATGTAGCGTATTGTAACGTGTTTATGTAGGTTACGACTATATTTTTTCACCTCTCACACTTTTCGGCATAGTTTGTGCCATTTAAGGCTCTTAATTGCTTTTGTAATTCGTTATTTATGTTTATACGCATTACATTTTTGTTGTGTAATTGAAATATTATTTAGTGTTCCACTTTTAAAGTGTGGTGGCGCGTGGGCCAACGTGTGCGAGTGGACTGTATTGCGGGGAAGCAGATAACTGTTCTATTGACACTTTACACACAAAATAAGACAGGTGGCCGGGCTGCCGCGGATTCTATCCAGGCAGTGAATGCAGCCCGAGAAATTAGGAGAGGATGCACTAACCTTCACGACCCACGTGTTTTTCATCGCAGCCGGTACACGGATCTTCTCTTCCTTGCTCAGGAGCTGCCGTCAGCGTCACTAGATCCCTTGAGGAACACACGAGAGGCACCATCCGATCGGTAAAGGTCTATGAGGCGGTTAAAATACAACAAATATTATTCATTTCTGAGAGACGCGCGCGCGCGATCGCCTTTACGCTGGCTAGTTCAAAGCGGCACTGAGTCTATATCACAAATGGCGGACGGAAGCTATCTAGTCCTATTCTATGGTTTTTAGTGCGGAGGGGGAGACGGATCTAAAAGGAGTGTGTTTCCATGTCAAAAAATACAGTTTCCACATCGGCGCAACCATTCCCCCCGGCTTGAAGGGTTACCTTCGAAACGAAAAATGTGGAACAAAACTAATGTCTAATCTAAATCTAGGTTTGCGAAATAACAACTAAAATATAAACATAGATTGGAACTCGTGCCTACTGCTGGCTAGGCAGAGGGCAGAGGCGAACAACCGGGCGCAGATACGATCCGGTTGCAGTTTTAACCCGTACAACACGAGTTATCCCGCGGGCATCGGGAAAAATTTCCTCTACTACTCCTAGAGGCCAATGTAAAGGAGGCGCATTCTCAGTCATAAGGACTACCACCGTACCTACAGTAATTGGGTTGGATGGAGTATTCCATTTTTGACGTGACTGCAGCGTGTGCAAATAATCGGTTCTCCAACGATTCCAAAACGATTGGACCATCTTATCTAAAAGAGCGTGACGAGTTAGGAGGTGTATTCTATCGTCATCAACATCTATTGCGGGCAAATATTTTAAAGGAGTCATATTTAAGAAGTGAGCTGGCGTCAGCGCTAACGGCTCTGACGGATCGCTAGATAGAGTCCGACACAGCGGACGCGTGTTCATCACCGCCTCTACTTGCGCGAGTACGGTACTCAACTCCTCGAACGAGAGAATCTGTTCGCCTATGACGCGAAACAGATGCGACTTAAGGCTTTTAATATTCGCTTCCCAATTACCACCAAAATGACTAGCTGCAGGCGTGTTAAAGTACCATTCAATGCGATTTTCGGCTAAGATGTGAGCGAATTCACTTTGGTAGTACTTAGACCGTAAGAATGTGTGCAATTCCGAAATACTACGTCGGGCCCCTACATAGTTTGTACCGTTGTCCGAATACATGCGCTTAACCGGACCCCGACGCGACAAAAAACGTTTAAAAGCGGACATAAAATTTGGCGTACTTAAATCACCGGTCAACTCTATATGAACCGCGCGAGTTGTCATACAAATGAACAAACAAACATAAGCTTTCGTGGAGCGAATGCCACGACCACGAGCAATGGTGACCTTGAAAGGCCCAGCAAAGTCTGTGCCGGTGTGTACGAAAGGTTTTGCGGATTGAACAACACGACAAGAGCGATGATCGGCCATTTCAGGCGCGATAAAACGCGGGCGGAGTTTAAAACAAGGTACACATCTGTGTACTCTAGCGCGAATCAAATTACGAGCGGAAATTATCCAGTATTTCTGTCTCAAAATAGACATTAACAAATCGGGACCAGCGTGACAATTCACCTTGTGATGATAATCTACTAACAAATCTAATACGTGGTCCTTACGCGGGAGAATTACTGGGTGCCTTTGTTCAAATCCTAAACCTGAATTTCTCAAACGACCACCTACTCGAATGAGTCCATCTTCCAAAAATGGTTTCAAGTGTCGGAAAGAACGACTACAAGGTTTGTTAAATTCTAAATTTTTAAATTCAGAAGCAAAATAACACTTCTGCAATTCGCGAAGTATGATCAATTCAGCCTTATCTAAATCAGCGGCGGTTATATGACCGCGTGTAGATAAAATTCTCAAAAATCGGCCTACATAAACAACACAACGCAACAGTCTCGACCAAGACGAGACGCGATTAGCCAACAACAAAACCAGGGACTCTTCACGCGGGACCGACACCACAAGCGAGTGCTTCTTTTCCTCGGGTGGTTCGGAAACCGTAGTGGGATTGAATTGACTAACTGGCCACTTATCTAACGCGGCATGAATCCAGGACGGTCCACTAAACCATAACGGGTGATCTAATATTTGCGAAGGAAGCAGTCCACGAGAGAGACAATCGGCTGGGTTGTCGGTGCCAGCAACGTGAAAGAGATTTTTTGGCGCTAATTCCGATTGAATTTTTGCCACTCTATTAGCGACGAAGGTGTCCCAACGATGGGGCGAAGAGTGGGCCCAACACAAAGCGACTGTTGAGTCCGAAAAAGCTAAAATTCTATTAATATTAATGCGACTACTACAAGCATTGGCGATAGAGGTGATCAATCTAACCAACAATAGTAAAGCGCATAGCTCGAGGCGTGCCAGAGAGACGACCTTACGGGGAGAGACCTTCGATTTCGCGCTTATAAGGCTAATTGAAACCTTACCTACATTCGAGACATGAAAATAGACTACTCCTCCATACGCCCTCTCACTAGCGTCCGCGAAGCCTACTACCGTAACAACACTAGGTTGCGATATACCTACATGACGCGGAATTTGTACTTGGTCAAGCACAGAGAGTTCTTTTCTAAAGCGAGCCCACAACTTAGCAATGTTGTCGGGCGCGGTGTCGTCCCAATCACAATTCGAAAGCCAAAGCTCTTTTATAAGTAGTTTGGCGTACAGAACGACAGGAGCTACGAATCCCATTACGTCCCATATCCGTGCCACACACGACAGGATAATGCGTTTAGTACAAGTTTGCGGGGTCGAACTACTTTTCAAACTAAACGTATCAGATGCGGGCGACCAGCTTAAACCAAGCACCTTGTGCGTATCACTTTCATCGAACTCCTTAACCGAAGACAATCGGTGCGACGGTGGAATCGACTCTAACGCTGTTTGCGAGTTGCTCGTCCATTTCACGAGATCAAATTGACCCGCCTTCATGAGACTTATAACCTGAGCGGCCGTCTCGACAGCCTCGGCCTCGCTATCTACACTATACACGAAGTCGTCCATGTATAAGCCAGTCTCAATGGTGGCTCTCGCTTTAGGAAATGCATCGCCCTCGTCAGCGGCCAACTGCTTGACGGTGCGAAGTGCGTGAAAAGGGCTAGATTTAAGCCCGAAGCAAACACGATTAAACTCGGAAACCATTAAAGGTTCTTGCGGTGAAAATCTATACAAAAATCGTTGAAACCTACGATCGGGTTCGCGCACTTCAAGGCACAAAAACATTTGTCGAATATCTGCAGAGAGTGCCACAGCGAATAAACGAAAATTTACAATTATGTCAAATAAATTACCTTGAAGATTTTGACCACAATACAAAATGTCATTAAGCGACACGGAAGTGCTAGTCTTAGCACTGCCATCTAAAACTACGCGGAGTTTAGTAGTAAGCTTATCTTCTCTAATAACTCCGTGGTGCGGGATAACGTACGAAGGCTGGGTCTCGTCAGTGTCCGCAGGCGCAGGTGAGATGTAACCTTTATCTAAATATTCGTTAACAACCTCATCATAGGCTTGCTTTAACTTTGGAGACGCCTGCATCTTTCGTTCTAAACAAAGAAAGCGTCTTTCAGCGGATGCACGGGAGTCCCCGAGCGAAAAAATATCTCCCTTGAAAGGGAGCGCGACCACATAACGACCCTGCTCATCACGAGTAGTCGTGCGACAATAAATCTCCTCAGCCATCTTGTCATCGGGGCTTAGGATTGGTGGGACATTGACCTCTTCAATCTCCCAAAACTTGCGGATGGTAGACTCCAGTGGCGGCTCGACGGTGCAACAGAACGAGGCAGTCGAGTGACTAAAACTATCTATAGAAGCGGGTGCGGAACCAATTATAACAAAACCCAGAACTGTTTCCAGGGCGTGCGGAGCGGGGTACGTCGGTCCCCCTTTGACCTTACGTGATAACTGGAGGTGCGGGAGAATCGAAGCGCCGATCAATATATCGACGACTCCAGGAACAGCGTAAGTCTCATCAGCTAAAGGCAAGTCTTTAAATTTCGTTAATAAAGACGTGTCAACTGGGACGGTAGGCAACTGTTCAGTTATTTTATCTGTAACGAGCGAATCCATGTCAAACCAAATTTTATTATTAAAACGAGATCCAAACCTCGTTTTAACTGTGCCATGAACAGCTGACCGTAAACCTCCAAAACCCGTCACCACTGAGTAGGTTGAACGCCTATCAACATTGAAACCAAGACGTTGACAACAATCTTGAGTAATAAAATTACTTTGCGAAGCGCCATCTAATAGCGCTCGAACAATGTGCGGTTTACCTAATGCATCAACAATAACCACGCGAGCGGTCGCAAGACAAACCGTAGTGAGGGCAGCACTAGCGGAGAACGAACACAAGGTGACGTCATTCGTAGCGGTCCCCGGGCAGGCCGGAGCGCGTGCGAGCTCGGGCTGCGGCTGCGGCGCAGGCTGCCGCGCGTCACCGCTCGACGAACCAACTGTGCTCACCTTGGATGCGGCATTACTATTTTCAAAATGAAGCAAAGTGTGGTGTCTCGCTTGACATTTGCGACAACCATTTCCACTATTACATAAACCCACGCGGTGTTTAGTACCGAGACAATTAAAACAAAGATTATTAGCGCGAACAAATTTATAACGATCACTAGGCGACAATTTTAGGAAACCAGGACACTTGTACAGTTGCGAGTGATGAGTACTACACAAAGAGCAAACAGGTGATTGTACACGTGCTGGTGCGGTATTAACATAAGTATGGGTTGACCTCAGTGACTTCGATGACGCATCTATTTTGCGTTCAGAAGTAACAACCTTCTTCGCGCCTTCATGTTTCGATGAAGAGCGTTGCAATACCTTTATATGCTCGCGAACAAAACTTTCTAAGTCTTCGAACTTAGGAATTTTACTGCCGCGATGATCCGACTCAAACAAACGAATGGTTTCGGAATCTAATTTCTTTAAACCCATATACAAAAATACGAAGTCGCAGAGGTCATCGATCTTCAAGTTCTTTACGGCGCGAACAGCTGACGCGAAAGTATCTAGAAATTTCTCTAAGTTTTGATCGTTACATGCCGTAATAGATTTCAAATCAGACATCTGATCTAAATAGGCGTTAGCTACCGATCTTTTATCCTCATACTTAGCTTTCAAAGTATTTAAAATTAAATTATAATTCCCGGCACTAAACGTAATTCCAGCGCAAGCGGTTATAGCTTTACCAGTCAATTTTTCAACGAGATAATGCAATTTTTCGTGATCTGTCAACGAATCGTTCTTATCTATTGTATTCTCAAAACTATCTATAAATCGACACCAATTGCGAATGTTACCATCAAACTCGGGTATTTGAATTGGTGGCAACTTAGGTCGGTCGCGAGTGGGGTTGGGTCGGTCAGACGGCTTCTCCAAACTCCTCGCGACGCGCTTGATACGACAATACAAATCGTCAAACGACGACAAGGCTTGATAACTCACTGAGTAATCGGGATCCAAATTCAACTCTAAAACGTTGATGTCATGCACTAAGGTTTCGAAATCCGCGCGTAGACTATCTAAGTTTTCTATAGAACACAAGAACGAATCTCTGATGACCAAATCAGAGGTTTTAAGTGCACTATCATAAATCGATTGTACGCGAGAGTAAATCATTTCTTTTTTAGCGTATAAAAGTTTCAATTGAACCTTACCGGTCTTATCAACCTTTGGGGACATGTTTACAATTAAATATGAAATGACTTAATCCTAGCGGTACAGAGCAGCGAGGCGGCGCGAGCGTTAACTATGTAGGTAGGTAGGTGCTTACAACTGTGAATGCACGCTTGAACAAACGCGCATAGCAACAAGGTCGCACCTGCGCGATGGTCGTTGTCTAGATTCAACTATTATTTCCGAGATTAAGTATTGCGTAATATCTATTCAAATTAAAATACTTTCGTATGAATTGGGATGAGATGCGAGCGAGGTAGGCACAGCCACGTGTCTACCCACGCAGGTACTAGGCAAATACGACGTGAGCCGAGAACAACGTAATTGAAAAAAACAAAACAAAGCCAAATGCGTTAGGTATTACACTGTGCCTATGCACTAGGGTGTCTGAGTATACCTAAGATCTAAGCCTAAATGTCTGGATGCGGGGTTTTCTACTAAAATAACCAGGCACTTAGGTGCGATGCGAAAATTGTGAACTACGATTAAGTGTTGATATGATACCTAACCTATTTATGTATTAGGTAGGTACAATGCGAGCCAGCGGCGAACGGACAACAAATTCTAAGCCTAAGTGTCTGGATGCGGGGTTTTCTACTAAAATAACCAGGCACTTAGGTGCGGTGCGCTCATTCCCATTAGAATAATAACAAAATACGAACTACGGCTAAGAATCCGGCTCGAAGGACCAAAAATGGTGGCGCGTGGGCCAACGTGTGCGAGTGGACTGTATTGCGGGGAAGCAGATAACTGTTCTATTGACACTTTACACACAAAATAAGACAGGTGGCCGGGCTGCCGCGGATTCTATCCAGGCAGTGAATGCAGCCCGAGAAATTAGGAGAGGATGCACTAACCTTCACGACCCACGTGTTTTTCATCGCAGCCGGTACACGGATCTTCTCTTCCTTGCTCAGGAGCTGCCGTCAGCGTCACTAGATCCCTTGAGGAACACACGAGAGGCACCATCCGATCGGTAAAGGTCTATGAGGCGGTTAAAATACAACAAATATTATTCATTTCTGAGAGACGCGCGCGCGCGATCGCCTTTACGCTGGCTAGTTCAAAGCGGCACTGAGTCTATATCACAAATGGCGGACGGAAGCTATCTAGTCCTATTCTATGGTTTTTAGTGCGGAGGGGGAGACGGATCTAAAAGGAGTGTGTTTCCATGTCAAAAAATACAGTTTCCACATCGGCGCAACCAAAGTGTGTCGTACAATAAATTAGATACCTATCTTTTTATACAGTGAGTCAATAATTACAGTGATGTATTATGCCTCTAATTTTGAAAGACGCTTCCCAGATGAATAGTTATTTGTAAGTGATTTTTTGTAGCTCTTGTTAGCAAATTCCTTAAACATTTTTACAGATGTAAAAAATATGATTTTTAAAAGGTTTTTGAAATGATGAAATAAATAACTGTTTAATAATCAAATTACCTACATTTATTGTACGAATGACATAGTCAGAATACTATAATTTATCCAAAGTATGAGATTCGTAGAAGACCCGTAGATAGCTACGAAGTGCTGTTATGTAGGTGCTACGAAATGCAGTAATTTTCCTATTTCTCTCGCTTACGGGGGCGACTACTATCTGACCTCCTAACCACGTGAGGAATCTTCTCTGTCTCGTCTGTCAATCAGAAGATGTACTGCTATCACATAATTTAGTTATATTAAAATATTTAAATCTAAATATACAATACCCAGTTTCACTTGCTCTGCTTACGTAAACTACATAGTTTGAGGTTTTAATGCTTATTAGGTCAGTAATTACTATAATGTGGGTAAATGGTAATTCTGTACAGTTTGACATTAGCAAACTCATGGCATTAGCATAGGCAATAAGATCGTTAAATGCTCTCGCGTGAGACCGCCATTGTGTAGGTTTAGCAAACAAAGTATGATATTAAACTTAAACTTTAAAATATGTTGAGGCTGTCATGGTAGGGAACTGGAATAGTAATCGTTATCTTCAAGAATTTATCCTAGCTTCTTCCCATCAAGCAGAATGCAGTCAATTAATATGTACTTTTAAAAGAAAAATCTTTTTTAGCCGCATGGTTCCCAGCAGAGTAGTATTTTGAAAGAATAAATTTATAATTCGGGCCACCCCATCTCTTCTTATACGGTGTCGTACAAGGCGACTAAGGGATAGAGCTGTTTAACATCAGGCAGATATATACAGCCCAGACTCAGCCTCAGATCCATGGATCGAGTCAACAATAGTGTCCGAGTACGTCACCCCCATTACGTGGACCGAATACATGATTGGTGAAATGTGGGTAATTAATTCACCTCTGCCTAACTCTCCACGGATAAAAGCGTGATTGTATGTATGTTCTTTAATTTTATAAATGGTGCAACGATATTACATATTTTTGACGTCAAATTCTGCTTAAAACTAAAATTACCACCGCTTCCTAAAGAAGAAACTGCGTAAGAAACTCCACTGTGATATTTTCGAGACGAGACTACTCTATGACATACATATTACACGTGACATCTAGACTCCAACAAACATATCTTCACGGCGTTAGTTCCAATTGCATCCAAAATTTTTAACTTGTACCCCAGAGTTCACACTTTATTTTATACCACTTAGGTGGCAGGCAAGCGCACGACCCACCTGATGGAAAGTGGTTACCGTGGCCAATGGACGTGTGTAAGACCAGAGAAGCCACACTCGCGCTGCCGACCCTGTAAGCACAGAGTTTCTGTGCCGTCAGTGTAGAGGACAAAGCAGGACCAGCCTTTAGTCATCCCAATGACAGCACAAATTCTCCTGTGAGCTCTGGCTACCCTACCCACCGCTGGGAACACAACACGAAGTTATTATAACTGCGGTATTCTGTAGGGTGGGAGGTACTTCCCCAGTCGGACTGCCCAATTAGGCGGAAATACCGCTATGTCCTACCTACTTCCCCTGTCGAAGTGTCTGCGTTGGAACTCTAAACACTGAGAGAAAATTCCGTACTAGAGCCTCGTGAATAAAACCATGTATACTTACTTATAAGGTATAAATAAACAGGCATCGAATCTTTTCCTTAGCCATCGAAAGCTCTACCAATACTACCACAACGCCACAGAGGTAGTTAGGCACTAAATATTTACTGTTATTAATTATTTTATTATTCGAATCAACGTTACTATTCCATATCTTTGTAATTTATATCACATAATTGTAATATAATTATAATAACAAAAGTAGGACGCTGTGTATTTCAAACAGAAATCGAGAACAATAAGCTCATGAAAGTTTTATTTTATGACTGTTATAATAAATTAATTATTACATTATTCCAAATTAAGTCCCACCAAGAGCTTCAGGGTCTTAGCCTACGCATCACGCATACAAGTACCCGAAGTGGTTGGCAGATATGAATTTAGCTCATTTTGCCATTTATTACTGTCCTACGTAGAAGGAATACGGCCATAGGTCCAACCCTTATGATGGGCTTATGGCCGTATAGACGAAATACGGCCATAGCACGAAGTCAAAGTCAAAGTCAAAAATAATTTATTCTGCATAGACCATTAAATCGGCACTTACAAAACGTCAATAAAAAAAGAACATGAAAACCAGTTTAGTAAATGGATCATCGGTTCAAAACGCGGCCCCGACCTGAGAAGACTCCGGCAAGAAACTCAGCGGGCATTTTTTTTTTTGGTCTATTTACAAACATACACTTAGTTTACTTATCCGAAACGGCTGAACTTTGATAAATTCCGTGAAGCGGCTGCCATCTAACTTCCACAATCTACCAACGATATTAAAGTTATATTTAAACCAGATTGTCGGCAGTTTTAGGACTATCACTATCAGTAACCATAGATGTTCGTATAGCAGCGGGAGCGAAGTCTTAGCGTGCTCTCCGAGGCACGGAAGGAACTTGCTGTATTAACAATGGTCGCCCATCCTACAACTGTGCTGGCTAATATTACTGAACCTTGCAATATGCTAATCTTTTCGGTTACCACATACCTCCGAAATGAAATCACTTTGGAAGAAATTTCTGAGAAGAGATGGGGCAGCCCTTGTATCAAATTCGCCTGGAATTACACTATTTATATTCTACTAGCTGTTGCCCGCGGCTCCGTCCACGTGGATATTGTTTGTCACTACCAGACATTGCCATAACCTTTCTCATGGTCTAAACTACTCCTATACTAAATTTCATCAAAATCGATTCAGTGGTTTAGACGTGAAAGTGTAACAGACAGACAGAGTTACTTTCGCATTTATTATATTAGTGTGGATATGGATTTCTATTCGAACTATAAAGGAGGTATGTTCTTTGACGCAAACGCCAATGTCTCTTTATCTGCAGTTAGTACTTAATCGTACATGAATAAAATCGTGCCGGCACCTCAGTTATGTTCATTTTTTAATTCTCATGCCTGTTAGTGAGAAACAAACAAGCGCTTGTTATGTGCAATTACGATTAATTTCGTTTCGTACTTGACCTGAATAGTACGTGGCGTTTTGTCACAAAATACAAGCAATCTTGACATTTTTCGTAGATTGCGTAGAGCCCGCTACGAGTCGTAGGCGTGCTACGGAGAAATAACTTAGAAAGTGTCTAAGTAAACCCACATGTTGTATAAGCAAGATTTCCGTTTCTTTTATGTGTTGTTTTGTTGTTTTTTTTTACGTGCGCATAATCCCCACCGATACCTCCCCGCCGGAGCCGGTGGAGGAGGTTATGTCGGACTCAAACCGACTAAAACGCACGCCGCCTGTGGGTCGCTTTGGTTGCCGAAGGTGAGGTTGACAGGCATATCCCTCGCAGCCCGGCCGACCCAGGGCCATATCTCATGATCTGGCCCCCTTCTCGGGTGTGGGGACTACAGAGTCCCCAACTCGTCCGCGGAAACGGAGAGGCGCGCCAGGCGCGCCACCGCCACGGCCTGCTTCTACCAGGGTGACAGGCGGCTCCACCTGTCTGTTGTTTTGTTGTGGTATAATACAGAAATAGGACATTCCGTGGGATAAGTCGGTATCGTACCTATTTAGCCAGTGGGCTCAATTATTGCCGGGTAGCGATGGATATGTCTAAGATAATCCAACCTCCGGTAACCTGCAGCCCTCACAGTCGGCGTGCGAAGTCGGTTCAAGTCCGACATATCCTCCCCCACCGGCTTCGTGAGGTTTGTGCACACATAAAAAAGTGGACTTAACTATTATGGAGGAAGTAAGTTTCTCTGATAAACCGGGTTCACACAGATTCCAAGGTTCTAACTATCTGATTGTGTCTTTTGCACTGACGGTATAGAACCTCTCCGTTCGTACAGTAGCACGGGTGTGATTCATCTGGTGTTGCACACGTTCATAGATCGCGGTAACCACTTTCTATCAAATGGGCCGTATGCTTGTCTGCCACCTAAACTGTAAAAAAATTAAAAAAATATCTGTGCGATTTGCTATCGGATAAAGGGTATTACAGTGCATAAAATACGAGCAAAGAAATATTATATTTTATTTTATTTATTTAGCACAGTTAAACTTACAAACTATGTTATGTGGGTTGAATATAAAACCTTTACTAACAATTCAATGTGTTTCATTGGATTACCTACAATAATTATAACGCGACTAAACAACAACATTAACAGACTCAACCAATACCGGAGCCTCGCGTGATGACCTCCACTGCCAAAGCAAAAGCACTCTAAACTCTTAAAAATTATAGTTTATTTTACTTTACAGACTTTATCGGTGACAGGCACTGAGTGACACCAATGTCATAACAAGTGCCATCCGGTTGCTGATTGGTCGTACATCGCGTAGATTTAAACACGCCCGCTGGGCACGCCCAGTGAGGATCTTACTCCGGTTGCTAGGCAACGGGAGTCCATGGTACAACTGCATATATACATTCCCACATGTAAATTCCGAGGAGAAACTATATTTCTTAGATTTTTTATACCACATAGGTAGCGGACAAGCACACGGCCCACCTGATGGGAAGTGGTTACCGTGGCCTATGGCCGTACACAATACTAGAGGCGTTACAATCGCGCTGTTGACTCTGAAGAAACCTTCTGATGCACTAATTTTTTTAAAAAGAATATAAGAACCGAAATTACTAATACTCCGTTTAACCTTTACTATATATTTACTATATAAGTACTATATATTCAGCAAAAAAATGTGAATTTTTAAGTAACAAGAACTATTACGACATTATGGAATATTTTGATAACAAATTTTTTAATGTATAAATTCTATTTTCTCAATTATTATATTTTGACATATCTAAGTAGATTCTGACATTAAATAAACATTGCTTTTTAGTTTAGATGAGTTAGAACTTAGCCTATGAAGCAATTGTTAATTAGAAATGTGTGCAAATAATGCATGTAATAAATCTGGTAGTAAATAGAAATTTACTATTTGCACGCCACAAATGGCAGAATATATATATTTTTTTTTATACCACTTAGTTGGCAGACAAGCACACGGCCCACCTGACGGGAAGCGGTTACCGTGGCCTATGGATGTATGCAACACCAGGGGTGTCACACTCGCGCTGCCGACCATGAAGAAACCTTCTGATGCCCCTCTTGAAGAACCCCATATTGTAGGCGCTTGGGAAAACCGCAGCAGGGAGGTCATTCCACAGCTTGAGTGTGCGTGGGATGAAGTTTCTTTCATACCGCACAGTGCGCACCGTCTCAGGTCGCAATGCTGTATATCCTAAATCACCCCAACACCTGTAACCAACCATATTCTAGGAAATAAAGATTCTTATTCTTATAACCCCTCCAGCTAAGCTAAATAGCTTGTGTTAGGAATGAGTTCACTTCGGTAGTGTGATGGCCAGGATTCGTACCCGAGACCTTTCGATCTTAAGACCAACTCTTTAACCACTAAGCTACCGGCGCTTGAAGAACTCCATATTGTACGCGTTCAGGAAAACTGCAGCAGGAAGTTCTACGTAGCAAGGAGCGTTTGCTGTCAAGCGGGCTTTGTCAGGGATGTCTGTTTATTATTGAATTGAGATCAGCTCTATCATTTAGTCACCTGCTATGACACCCACGGAAAGGGGGGATTTGGTGATCCTGCTCTACTCCACGGGGAATTACCATCCAATCATCAATATTTATAATGCAAATGCTATTTAGAAATTCTCTTTTTCTGATACTACTATGGTAGTAAATAAGTACACAGTATGTAGGTGCATAGCGGTTATCATGACCTATGAATTTTTTTCCCGGTGGAGGTCAATGTCTGTGTAACTGTTAATAAAACTCTGCCTCGCCCTTCGGGGATTTAGAGGTGCAAATATACGCATAAATATCAATAAAAGCATGACAATTGAAATATCAGAGGTGTCCCACGGAGGTAAAATAATCTCAAGAACCTTTCCAACTGCACCTGTGAGAGTACTACTACAGCTTCAAATGACTTCCATTACTAAAGTGATTGCAAGGAACCAAACAAATATCACCTCCGGCAACTTACGACCTTCAGACGGCGTGCGTTTTAGTCGGTTCGAGTCCGACATAACCTCTCCCACTGGTTCTCGTGGGGGATATTCGGGGGGATTTTTCGCACGATAAAAAGAATGAAAATAGTATCGCGAAAGACCACAACAACACAAAAAGTCAAGTCGGAAATCAGGCCCAGGACCTCGAGAACGCACGCAAACAAGTTAAAAAATACCATCTGAGATATAATTAATTTTGACTAACGACTGTCATTAATATAAACATTATCGCGTTTTATAATACAAAGTCACGCTTCCGTTATAATAAAATCATTAAAACAAAGAATTTCACAGCTACCCGTGAGGTAATAAGAAGGTAGTATGGGTGTTGTGAGTGATCATTGTTTATATCATTTATGATATCACATCACTTTATGGTTTTCGACTGGATGTCATGATGGCTGATTACTCTATCTCTATGTGTATAACTGAAGTAAAACTGCTAATTGATGATATCTAAACTTGTTTGCTTATTTGTGTTTAAATAGTAAAAATACTTATAAAATTTATACAGAAACTATGCTAACTATACAATATATACAAAAATGAAATGGAGAAAAAGAGGGAGACTGCAACTTTAGGCATCGAAAAATTCCTCCCCATCGATATCTACTGGTACTTATTTGTATCATAAACATCCCTGACCAACTCAACATGGTGTCAGAAATGGGATTCGAACCCACGCCCTCAAAGAGGACATCACTTACTCTGTGGTTTTCGACTAGATGTCAAGATGGCTGATTATTGTATCTCTGTGCATAAAACTGAAGTAAAACTGCTAATTGAAGATATCTAAACTTGGTTGTTTATTTGTATTATAAACATCCCTGACCAACCCAACAGTGGGGTCGGATTTGCTGTAAAAAAAGCGTGAGTTCAAACGACACCAATTGTTTGCGTCTGGATTAAAGCGCATTGATATTTGGAGTTTCGTACCCTGTGGTCTAGCACCAGTCAAGCCACACAATATGTCAGTACTTTAAAAAAATCATTCCCTTGTTTTTGTTAAAAAATATGTGGTTACTTCACTTCTCTATAAAATTGTTGTGTGTGCAACGACGATTAACGCTTTATTATATAGACTAGCTGACCCACCCCAGCTTCGTCCGGGATATATTTTGAAGCTTCATATCCCTTTGAGCCCGTATGTTTTAGTCTTCAAAAGATGTATGAAAAATTGCCGAATTTGTTGACATTTATTATCAATGCTCCGCTCCCTTAAGTAGTAGCGTGATGATATATAGCCTAAAACCTTCCTCGATAAATATACTACCCAACACTGAAAGAATCATTCAAATCGGATCAGTAGTTCCAGAGATTAGCGCGTTCAAACAAACAAACAAACAAACAAACTCTGCAGCTTTATATTAGTATAGATTCTTTTGTCTACTATTGTTAAACTGCATTAAACTGATATGCGTTACTTCAGGAATTCTTTTCATTGAGCTACTAAGCTCCAGTGTATCCTCTGAAGTTACACCAATGACTGTCCTGATGCGAACCTACATCTAACATGTTAATTTAGCTTAATAATTTTAATGACTAGTCATAATATTCACAAGGAGAATTTCAGTTGCATCCGTAGCTGTGCTTTCTAGTACTTTAGAGACCGGGCTCTGCTTTCTTGATTTGGTTTATCTTGGCTTAAGCGGGAGCAGTTGCCGTATGATCTGCCAATCACAGGAGGAAACTAACCTCGTCGTACCACACGTGAACTGTTAGCAACAGCTACATTATTATATCATCGCACCGCTCGCCATAGGCATGTTTCATCCGCACACAATGCGACCTGAGACGCTGCGGACTATGCGGTATGAAGAAACACACTCAAGCAGTGGTATGAACTCCCTGACATTATGGGGTTCTTCAAGAGAGGCATTAGAAGGTTTCTTAAGGGTCGACAGTGCGAGTGTAACGCCCCTCGTGTTGCACACGTCCATAAGCCACGGTAAACTCTTCCCATCAGGTGGGCCGTATGCTTGTCTGACACCTTAGTGGTATAAAAAAAATTACAAACATTACACAATAAATTATTTTCTATCTTTCTTTTCATTATAAATTTATATATATCTATATAAATAGAATTTATTAAAGTGATAGAATAATTCTATAATAGAGAACTTACAGACAATATACATACATACACACACACACACAAACACACACGCACACACAAACACACACACATACACACACATATTTGTTATATTACTGCATGCGCTTGATTTTACTATCATTGTTGTTTTCATTTCTCTATTTGTTTCATCATATTGTCTTCTGTGCATATGCAATGTAATCCTTAGCGGGATGAAAGAGACTAGTATCTCACAACACAAGGAATCCTAGTGTGGGATCTAGGGCTACAACCTATTTCACTACCACTACCAATACCACTATTATGTGTATTTAACCAAGTAATATTGTTAAATATATCCCATATAATCCTTATAATATGGAAGTAAATTATTACATGTTTTTAAAACATTCAAATCATTGTGTAAAATCGATTCGTTTAAAACTTTGGTTGGTCAAAGTATTACAAAGTAGTTTTCCAATTAGCCCAAGGCTAAGGGCCGCGATAAGGAAATTTACTGCGTAATAGTTAGTAGGTTGACCCACTAAATATTTACAAAATCTTGATTGAGGTAACAGAACGGGATTTCGTAAGCGGAGTGAAAATTAAATTAACTTTCTCTCATGTAATAATTACTTTCTTTCACGTTAAATACCTTTCATAAATAGGCTTTTTTTTTAAGAAGATTAGTTGTTTTTTATACCACTTAGGTGGCAGACAAGCACACGGCCCACCTGATGGAAAGCGGTTACCGTGGCCTATGAACGTGTGTAACACCAGAGAAGCCACACTCGCGCTGCCGACCCAGTAAGCACAGAGTCTCTGTGCCGTCAGTGTAGAGGACAAAGCAGGTCAAGCCTTTAGTCATCCCTCTGACAGCACAAATTCTCCAGTGAGCTCTGGCTACCCTACTCACCGCTGGGAACACAAAACGAAGTTATTATAACCGCGGTATTCTGTAGGGCGGAGGTACTTCCCCAGTCGGACTGCTCAATTGGGCGGAAATACCGCCGTGTCCTACCTTCTACAATTAGTAACCGAAAATTTAAATCGTCGGTCCCATTTGCCACACGAACACCTTTGGTAGTCGTTACAGTTAGGTAGAGCCCTCAAAAGTCCGACTAGTCTAATTACGGAACATTGATATCGCCAATTGGTTGTGGAGGTCAGATGGCGGTCGCTTCACAGAAAATATCGAAGTTTAGCCACATTACCTGCAGTTAGACTTAAAAGCCGATCCCAACTGAGCCCCAAAATGGGATTAGTACCTAAATGAAATTACTTACCTTTAATCTAACTCCTCCAGTTAAGCTAAATGTGGAGGTACACGCAAAACTAATCTCAGATTGCGTCTTACCTTCGCTGATGCTTGTCTTAGAGTCTATAATCCTATGTTTCTTACATCGGACTGCCAGAGATGCTTGTCAATCTTGTCATTGCCTTTTGCATTGAGGTTATATAACAAAATTTAACAATAAAAATGTGCTCCTGCATGACAGTGAAGAATTTAAAAGAAGAGTTGAAGAAGACAAATGCTTACCTACATAAAAATCATCAGTTTTTTTTTATGCCACTTAGGTGGCAGACAAGCATTTCAAACACTTAGGTTTGAAATGGTAGCTACATATTCTAGCAGACGAATTTAGTATCCAGTTTTTGATGTGCAGGGCTTTAATTTATACCTACCGTCCGTCTTTTCTTGCCTTAAAAAACCTTTCTTTTTATACTGAAATGCACTACACAGCGTCATTGTTCATTCAACAGAAGACTTTTCCTTTATTTACTAACAATTTGTATGAAATTTGACAGCAATACAACACCAGCGATAATGCGCCTCCTATCAGGATAAATAAGTAGTTTATCTCCGCATTGCTTGGGTGTAGGTTCACATAGGTAGTGTAATAAACAGCTACTTCAGTCTTATTTGGCATGAGTCAGAAGAAAATGTATTTCTCAGCATGAAGAACATTTAATTTTTTATGAATAAGGTCGTTAATATACAAGGTTACAAGCATTATTAAAAAGTAAGTATAATTTGATTGGGTTCCTTATATACGAGGAAGTTAGCAATGCATAAAAAGCAAGTCACGTTTTGATGAGGTGTATAAAGTTATATATTTGCCTATCGTGGGAATCAATGACGTAAGCGTTTTGGCTCCCGTCAGTATTTGGTGCAAGGTGCTAGTCAGATGAACTGACGAATCGAAAAGAGTAGTTGAAAGAGCCTGGATGCAAAAGTCAGAACAAAGCTTACTATTTTTTGATATTTTTTTTTATTTGAAAGCATATTTCCTGGCATTGTTTCAGAAAAAATCCTTTCTGCATTGTTTTTCCACTCGTTACCATGCTGGCTGGCCTTTTGCTTACATTCTAGAACTTATTTTAGTTTTTTTCATTTATCCAAACTACTAGCTAGTTAAGCTACGTTGCTAAGTTGGGCACGCCGTAGTAACGGCGGTAAGACCCATCATGGGAGAGTGGCTAGAGAGGCCACACGGCAGCCTCTCGTACCGTCTGACGCAGATGATCACCGAGCACGGATGCTTCGGAAAGTATCTGTGTCGGATGCAGTATGACCTTGTGTACAAATAATCTTAAACAATCCGGTATTAAAAAAGGCACAATCCCATATTATTTTCCGATAGTGAAACCGAAGCATATTCGTTCTTGTGAGACAGATACCAGTAAAGACCAGTTGAATTAAACTTTTTTTCGTTAATAACGATCAAGTCAATACCAGTGTTAGTACATTGACATTATTGCATCAGAATATAGCGGGCTTATTGAATAAGGAGGACCAGCTAGAGATATGTCTGAAAGGATTTGCTACAAATAAAAAGCCAATACACATAATATGTTTAACCGAATCGTTTGTACGGTCGGGTGATGAGTGTAACGTACATATTAGCAACTTTAAGTTGGTGAGTGCTTTTTGCAGACAAGATAAAGAGCGGGGGGGTGTATGCATCCTAGTCAGAAAGCATTTAGAATGTGAACCTATTAGTATTTGTAATGAGTTGGCTTTAGAAAAATCCTTCGAATGTTGTGGAATTAGATTACCTAAATTACAGTGCATTATTATCTGTATATATAGAATACCCAATTCAGATGCTAGTACACTTCTCGAAAGACTGGAAATATTACTTCACAAATTAAACCTTAAATCTAATACAAAACTAATTATAGCAGGTGACACTAATATAAACACATTGAAACATAGCACTTTTTCGGAAACTTTAATGAATCTGTTGTTAAATTATAATTTGTACCTACACATCAAGGAACCCACGCGCCAAAATAAGACATGTATTGACCACATAATAAGCAACATTCATGATGCGGAAGGGCACGTTCATAGGTTGTTTCTATCTGATCATGAAACTGGACAAACATTATCATTTCCAGCTGCAAGGGACCGGCAAACATCCGCATATTGGTATGCATTAAGGAGAGATTTTAATAAGGAAAACGTTCAAAAATTTAAAACCTACATCTCCTCTTTATCATGGTCAGAGGTATATAATGAACCAACCTGCAACAGTGCATTCGATCAATTTCATGATATGTTTTCACTCCTGTACAATCTGTGCTTTCCCATAAATAAAATTAAAATAACAGAAAATAACACGGGTCCTAGGTGGTTAACAAAGGGAATAAAAGTATCAGCCATGACAAACAGAAAGTATAGATACCAGTATTATTTAAGAAAAAATGTAGAAAATAAGAATAAATACGATGAATATAACACATTATTTAGAAAATGTATAATTATATCTAAAAAAATCACTACAAAAAATACATAACAGATTCGCAAAATAAATGTAAAGCATCATGGAAAGTTATAAAAAACGATAGTGGTATAACGAGGCATGATATTGAAATGGTTGAATGCAATGGAGAGGAAGTGCGAGATGCAACACAGATTGCGAATAAGTTCAACGATTACTTCTTATCTCTTGTTAATTCAACAAACATAAACAATCCAGACTACTCGTTGATAATTAAAACGGACCCAACTATATTTTTGCAACCCATAACGGAATTAGAAATAGTTAAAATCATAAAATCGCTCAAAAATACAAACGCAGTCGGTTATGATGGTATATCTACATTTATTTTAAAACAATGTGATATGGAGTTGGCAGAGGTCTTGTGTCATTTGGTCAACCAAACATTTATACAAGGTGTATTTCCCGAAAAATTAAAGATATCTACAGTGAGGCCACTTCACAAGAAACACAGTAGATTGCAAATGAGTAATTATAGACCTATAACTCTGATTCCTGTGTTTTCAAAAATCTTTGAAAAAGCCATGTGTGTTCGAATCAATGACTTTTTGAAAAAATTCAACATCATAGTCCCAGAGCAAAATGGTTTTCAGGCTAACAAGTCAACCACACTGGCAGCTTTTAACTTGTTTAAGAACATTACTGAAAACATTGATAGGAAGAGACAAGTATCTGCTGTATTCTTTGATATGAGTCGCGCATTTGATTTTGTAGATCATAAAATACTGATCAGCAAATGTGAACGATATGGGCTCAGGGGCAAGGCTCTCGAATGGATAAGTAGCTATCTCCAAAATCGTACACAATGTGTTGAGATAGACCGGGTTGACAATAAAAAATGCTTAAATGCCTTTAGATCACAGTTTGCGCCAAATACATCCGGCGTGCCCCAGGGAAGTGTTCTGGGTCCTCTACTCTTTCTTCTCTATATTAATGATATGCCTAAAGTTATAAAAAATCACTGTACTTTATTCGCAGACGATATATCAGTTGTAGTGTCCGACGTCAGGGGTGAACCACAGCATATTTCTAATGTAAATACTGCAATAAGCGACGTAATGAATTGGCTAAGTAAGAACAATCTGACCGCCAACATAGCTAAAACAAAAATTTTACAATTTGAGAATTACAAATCAAATAACAAACCACTAAAGATCACCTATCAGGGCACAGATATAGAGACAGCAGTTGATACTAAATTTTTAGGTATTACATTGGACAAACATTGTAATTGGCACTTACATATAGATGGCTTATGTTCCAAAATAAATCGGTTCGTTTTTGCTTTAAGACGACTACGCAAAACAGTGAATTTAAAAACTGCAATGACTGCTTACCACGGCTATATACAATCAACTTTACGATACGGTTTATTGTTATGGGGTAACTCAAATCATATCTCAAAGGTCTTTATATGTCAAAAAAAATGTATTAGAGCTATGGCGAACATTGGGCCACTAGACTCGTGTAGACCAGCCTTTAAAAGTCTTAGGCTGCTGACGTTGACGTCACTATACGTTTTGGAAATTGGCATATTTGTAAGGAAGCATCCGGAGTTGTTTAAAAGGGCCAGTGAAGATAAGTTATACAAATCTAGGGATACCACGAAACTTCTGCTGCCTAGCTGTAAAACTTCTCTCCATCAAAATAATTCACATTATATGACAGCCAAAATTTATAACCACATACCCAGACCCATTAGAGAGCTAACCTTCAACAAATTTAAGAAAGCACTAACTACCTGGCTGATTGAGAAGTGTTATTATAGTGTCAAGGAGTTTCTTGAGGATAAATGATGATTGTTTGGGTACAAATCACATTTGAAGTGTCATTTTAATGTATTATGTGGGACTTATAAATGAGATGATTATTGTATGTGTAATTATTAGTAGGTAGGTATTGTGTATTCTTTTATATATAAAAAAATAAAATAAAATAAATTATACTTGCATGTATTCTTGACACTAAATATTGACATTTTTGGACATTTTATATGTATTCTAATTTTAATTTTAATCTTATTTCAATTGAATTATGTACCTACATCATCATCAATCGAATATATGACATTATCAATGGATTTTGCATGCAGAGAAACTGCGAAGCATGTCGGACCTTATTTGTTTTGTAACACCATTGTAACATACCGTGTTTCGAGCAATAAATGATTTACTTACTTACTTACAGAAAGAGCCAACGTCCGAGTGCCATCACTGCGACGCGAGCGAGGACTCAGGTCCGCACACGCTCACCGAGTGTCCGGCGTGGGAGACGCCGAGGCGGGAGCTTGTGGCGGCCCTGGGAGTGAGGGTTCTCACGCTCTCCACCTTGCTCGCGGCGATGGTTCGCTGCGCGGATGCGTGGGCGGCCGGCGCCTCCTTCTGCGAGCAAGTAATGCTCGTGAAGGAGGAGGCGGGGCGGGAGCGGCAGCGGGAGCGACGAAGGATCGCAAGACAAGCTGCCCGCGTACGAAGGCAACTCGGGCGTCGGAGGTCGATGAACGACCTCCGCCCCCCATGAGCGCCGGCCTGGGGGTGACAGGTGGAGCCGCCTGTCACCCTGGCAGAAGCAGGCCGCGACGGTGGCGCGCGTGGCGCGCCTCCCCGTTTCTGGGGTCGAGTTGGGGACTCTGTAGTCCCCACACCCGAGAAGAGGGCCAGATCGTGAGAGATGGCCCTGGGTCGGCCGGGGTGCGAGGGATATGCCTGTCAACCTCACCTTCGGCAACCAAAGCGACCCACAGGCGGCGTGCATTTTAGTCGGTTCGAGTCCGACATAACCTCCTCCACCGGCTCCGGTGGGGAGGTATCCGTGGGGTTTTGAGCAGGTAAAAAAAAAAAAAAGTTGCTAAGTTATACAAAGAAATATTATTGTCATAATGGTTTTTAAAGTCGGTCAATTTATTAAGTAACGTAAGAAATCAGTGGGTGAAACATTAATAACTTACAATATAGGGTTCTTCAAGAGGGGCATCAGAAGGTTTCTTCATGGTCGGCAGCGCGAGTGTAACACCCTTCCACGGTAACCACTTCCCATCAGGTGAACCGTGTGCTTGTTTGCCACCTAAGTGGTATAAAAAAAACTTACTTAATACACCCAACTTCTTTTCACTGAACTGGACCGGATCTTGAATCGGCTCTGAGAACATGGTCCAGTTCAATGCCAAGAAGACGCAGGCTTGTGCGTTCACACTTCACAGCAAAGGTATCTTCTTTCCTTCCCCTTCCCACTCTTCAGAGCACGCCACAGCCACTGCAGGACAATCTCAATATCCTAGGCATGGATATTCGCTGCAAACTGAATAACAGAAATTACATCGAGAGCATCATCAAAACAGCCTCGCGGAAACTCGGACTTTTTTCTTTCACGCCGGAGCAGCGGTGTCTTCTCTTTAAGACACAAATTCGCTCCTGCGTGGAATACTGCTCGCATCTCTAGGATGGCTCCGCGAAATACCTACTAGATGCTCTCGACAGGTTGCAGCGACACGCGGTCCGAATTATTGGGAACCCTGAGGTCACGAACACCCTCGAGCCTTTGCAGATGCGTAGAGATATTGCTTCCTTGGCTGTATTTTACCGTTTCTACCATGGTGAGTGTTCTGACGAGCTCTTCCAACTAATCCCACCATCTCCTTTCCTACACAGGACAACACGTGCAGGCCTTAGATGTCACCCTCACACTGTGCGGAATATACGAACAAGAACCAAGCGGTTCGGAGACTCTTTTCTTTGCCGCACCACCAAGACCTGGAATTCATTACCAGCACACGTGTTTCCTTCTTCCTACAGTCCCGGGGCCTTTAAGCGGGGCGTGAAAAAGCATCTGATGAGGCCGCCAAGCTGAGTGCCACCTTTGTAGCACTTAGTGTCTGTAATGGTGACCCTCTTTCCTGAGACTTTGCCTTTAGCTTACCATCAGGCGAGGTGAGGTCAAGTTGGCGTGTCCTATATAAAAAAAACCCTAAAAAACCTCGAAACAAAAACCCTGTACCAACCTGTCTGGCCAGCGCGTAAACAGTAGGCCAAAGCCTCCCAACATTGGGAGAGGCCTATGTGCAGCAGTGAACTGCAATAGGCTAATTGATTGAATGTACCTACAGGTTAATAGAACAATCGTGACATTACTTCAATAAAAGTTTTTTACTGTTAATATGGCGGGGCCATGACCGATATTCTAAGATTGACTTTTCTTCTATTAAAAAAAAAACTATTAATTGTTACCAGCACGAGACTCGCGGGTCGTATAAACTCTACTTTATAGTATTGTGTGCTCGATTGCCTCTAGTTCTCCTTTTTTATATTAGAATAATGTGTTTAGTTAATGACTACATAACATTACATAACAAAAACTCACGCCTTTATTCCCGAAGGGGTAGGCAGAGGTGCTAGCACCCAAGATTGAATGATTACGGATACGGATAAAAAAAGACGGTAAGCAATATGGCATGAAAGAGTCGAAGTCACACTGTATCAGGCAACAGAGATCAACTATGCTTGGGTAACAAGGATATTACGAGTTATTGTATGTGTGTCTTCAATGAAGTGGATTATTTTCGCGCCATTATAATATATTTAGGATAAATTAATTAATTAGAAAAAATAAAATAACCGCGTGGTTTCCGGCAGAGTAGAATTTGAACCTCTCTATCTCTTTCCATGCGGTGTCTACAAGGCGACTAAGGGATAGGGCAGTTTAACATCAAACAGATATAGGTATAAAGCCCAGACTCCGCCTCAGATGCAGGGCTCGAGTCAACAAGTCTCCGGAAAACGGCAATAGGCTCACCTCCTATTACGTGGGACAGAATACAATGATTGCTGAAATGTGGGTGTTAATTCACCTCTGCCTAACCCTTCGGGGATAAAGGCATGGTTATATGTATGTATGTAAAATCGAAGTCATCAAAAATCAATGTTTAAAAATGATTGCAACATCATTCATTGATTCCAATGATTCGTACGAATGTCGGTAGATGGCACTATTTTTTTTTACGTGCGCAAAATCCCCACGGATACCTCCCCACCGGAGCCGGTGCAGGAGGTTATGTCGGACTCGAACCGACTAAAACGCACGCCGCCTGTGGGTCGCTTTGGTTGCCGAAGGTGAGGTTGACAGGCATATCCCTCGCACCCCGGCCGACCCAGGGCCATCTCTCACGATCTGGCTCTCTTCTCGGGTGTGGGGACTACAGAGTCCCCAACTCGTCCCCGGAAACGGGGAGGCGCGCCACCGCGCACCGCCGCGGCGGTAGATGGCACTTAACCGTTGCTGTAAGACCGTCGTAAGACGGATAATAATATGTATAGAAGAATTTGGATGATTTCCGGCGAAGGTTCTATGGCTTAGTGGTCAGTGCGTTCCACCTGTATGGGAAAGATCGCGGGTTTGAATCCCGCTTGAATCGATTCAATTTTTTCTATATCTTAATCGATAAGAAAGTTTTTAATTCAGTGACAAGTAAATTTCCTGTTATAATTACTATTACTAAAATTGGTTCAACTTTCTCTAAATAAACCCACCCACTTTAAGAGGTTTGTCACAAAAATATGGGGTTCTTCAAGAGGGGCATCAGGTTTCTTAAAGGTCGGCAGCGCGAGTGTGACACCCCTGGTGTTGCATACGTCCATAGGCCACGGTAACCACTTTCCATCATGTGGGCCGTGTGCTTGTCTGCCACCTAAGTGGTATAAAAAAAATGTACTACTAGGTCAAAGTTAAATTTTGATCTATCAGCTAAACTTTACTTATATACCACCATCTATATAAATTATAATTTCATATGAACTAACAAATATGCAAAAGAAATAAGGGCGCACGATACATTCGTGACAAAATAGCGTGCTCTTACATCTACCGTCCTTTACGCTTAAATAGCTCCTGGGCTATATAAGAATAAAGTACAATATCGACTGTAATGTCAACAGTAATAAAAGCATGCTGTTCTTGTATTTAGTAGAAGCGGTGGCTAGACGAAATGAACGTTGTATTATGACGTTTGTCCTACTTCGTTAGAAATTTATCGACTATGACATGAAGTCATAAGTGACTCTTTTTGTTTTTCATGGTAATTAAAAGTCTAGACGGCAAGTTGACTGTGTAATTGTTTTTGTTAGTAATGTACCTCACGAGTACACTTATATATACATTTTTTACGTGCGAAATATCCCCACGGATATGACGTGGATTTCATTCTGAGAATCCTTTTTGAATCAAGCTATACCGCCACGCCACAAACCACACAGGATTATTTCAGGAGGTAGGACACGGCGGTATTTCCGTCCAATTGAGCAGTCCGACTGGGGAAGTACCTCCGCCCTACAGAATACCGCGACTATAATAACCTCGTGTTGTGTTTCCCGCGGTGAGTAGGGTAGCCAGAGCTCACTGGAGAGATTTTGTGCTGTCAGTGCGACGATCAAAAGCTTGTCCTGCTTTGTCTTTTACAGTGACGGCACAGAAACTCTTGTTTACAGGGTTAGCAGCGGGAGTGTGTCTCCCTTGGCGTCACACATCCATAGGCCACGGTAACCGCTTTCTATCAGGTAGGCCGTGTGCTTGTCTGCCAATCAAGTGGTATAAAAAAATAAAAATGTTTTAAGGATGGCATTGGAATTGGTATGACTATCGCAGTCAGAGTAGGACAAGTGAAGATTTTAGTAAAAAAATTACACAGGTTTTTATCACTCAAACAGAATAATAAATCAAACTATTTATACTGGATTGATGGCACTTGGTGAAATTTGTTGTTACACACGTTGAGAACTCATTTGTACTTTTCCACATTATTTTTAATAATTAATAGACCAGACCGGTTTCGCCTCACGGCATTCTGAAAGGTTTACAATGACATTTAAGACGAAACCGATCAGGTCTAATAACTATTAAAAATAATGTGGAAAAGTACAAGTGAGTTCTCAGTATGTGTGAGAACAATAAATATTATGTATTATTATATACGAAAATACAATAATACCTACATAAACAAACATGGTTATTCATTTTAAAAATATTTTTCAAAATTAGTATTTCGAAATTGGACTTTCAAATTACTTGTGTTTGTCACTCGCTCTTTTTTAAGGACGGGAAAGAGACAGAGTGCAGCGTAGTTCGAAAGTTCTTCGCGGAACAATTATGTCTAAATCTATGGCTGGCACTCTTTATTGAAAAAAAAAAACAATTAAGAAGTTACTTTGACTCACGCAGTGAGCAAAATCGCATTTTGCACTCTTTTTAAGCAGCAAAACTTACATTTTTGAGCTGCTGAAGTGAAAAACTAATTAGGATCTGATGTTCAGCAGGTCTAAAAAGGCTGTAATCGTATTAGCATATTTTGTTATATGGTGATATTTACACGAAGCTAGAATTTGCATAGTAAATGAATTATTGTCATTTAACTCATTTGAGTGAATTTTATGGAAATTCATAAAGTTACTCCTTAGCACTATCGCTCAAAGTGACCTTTCTAGACCCGCAAAATGTCTCCTGCCAGGATAGCGTTTTCTTTCTCACACACAGTATTATTGACTTATAATTTAGTTATGGAAATTGATAAATAATAATCGTAGAGTAGTAACATGAAGTTCGATTTATTGAAAAAGTAAAACAAATGATGTTTATGATATACTCTTATTCGTATTGTACATCACCATTTGGCAACAATATTTTAGAGACCAGCTTCTCCTATTCATTTATAAGTAATCACTTCAGATGTATTATTAACATTTGTTCCATATTTCTTACATGCAGTTAGTTTCTTCCGTCAGTTCATTTACTTCTGCATTCTTTCTGCGTTTCTTTTTTTTAGGTGCAGATTCAGATTCAGTTTGAATTTCCTCCGGCAGCTCAATCACTTCCACATTCTTATTGCGTTTCTTTTTTTTAGGTGCAGTTTCATATTCCGTTTGAATTTCAGCAGTGAAATCATTCGACTCAATGTTCTTTTTACTTTTCTTTTTTTTAGTTGCTAATTCAGGTTCTATTTGAATTTCTTCTGTCAATTCATTAATTTCCACATTCTTCTTGCGTTTCCGTTTTTTAGATGCAAATTCAGATTCAGTTTGATTTTCATCAGTCAATTCGTTTATTTCTAAATTCTTTTTACTTTTTTTCTTGTGAGACGAAGATTCAGATTCTATTTGAATTTCTTCCGTAGCTTCATTTTCACCAACATTATTTTTGCGTTCCTTCTTTTTCTTGGGTACTTCTGATTGATTATCTTTCTTTGTTTTCTTTTCAGGAATGTCTTCTCCCACGAACAAGTCATTCAAATTATTAGTTATGCTGCTTAATAGTTGACCGTCACCATCAAGTTTCCGTTTCTTTTTAGACTTTGATTTCTTTTCACCTTGGCGATTACCGGATTCAAATACTTCTTCGTCTTTAATTTCATCGGCTTCTGTAATTTCATTAGTTGCGTCATGTTTATTGCTCTTCTTAGAATTCATGATAAGAGGCTCAGCTATTTCGTTCTCTGTGTCCATATTTTCTATACTTTCAATTTCTGTTGGGGGATTAGTCTTAATCAGATCTTTATTTTTTCTATCCATCACAGCTAAGAAAAAGCCTGTTGTAAAATCAGACTCTGGCTTCGCATACAAGCACTTTGAGGCTAAGCTACCAGGTAGACCTGCACCAAAGTTGTTCCACTGTCCCTTGAGGAGGTCCTTCACATCTTGTACCTGCCATTTACTTCTTGAGTTCTTTATCACATTCTTAACTACTCTTTCATTTTCTTCTGGCAACAAAGAACATGTACTGTAAACTATTCGTTTGGCGTTTGGAAAAGAATTCATAGCGTGTTTTAGTAACTTCTCTTGCATAGACGTTAGACTTTCTAGTCTCTGATCGTCGTCACCGTAGCTGTGCACGTGGTGGTCCATACCTTCAATAAATTGTTCGAATCAATAGGTAAATCATATTATATCAATCAATTAATTGGCACATCGTAGTCCACTGCTGGACTAGACCTCTCCCAATGTTGGGAGGTTTTGGCCTACTGTTTCCACGCTGGCCAAACAGGTTGATAGAGGGTTTTATTTCAAGGTTAAAATGAAATCATATTATATCGTGCATCATTATTTTTTGAGTACTGTTAAATCAATGTACTTGTATAGGTACTTTGTCTTTAATGAGAAAAAAAATCAAAATCTGAATCGTTCACAAAGTTTTCAATGAATTTAATGTCAGTGAGGGAGATATTTCTTTTAGAACGGATATTACTAACATTCCCTCTAACCCCTCCAGCTAAGCTAAATTGATTGTGTTAGGAGTGGGTTCACGTCGGTAGTGTAATGGCCAGGATTCGAACCCGGGACCTAAGGCCGATCGTAAGGCCGACTCTTTAACCACTAGGCTATAGATGCCCAATTTTTGTATGAATTTTAAAAAATGACAAATTAATTTTCTTAGAAAAAGTAATGAAATAAAAATTATAATTACCTGATCCTGAACAGCTTGGATCTAAAAGAATGTACTCCACTTTATCCATTGTATTCTGACGTAGGTCAAAAGCATCTAAATTCAGCGGTTCCACGCAATACGAATTAGTTTTATTGATGAATTCAACGAGCGTTTTATATCTTTGAACATTTCTTTCGACTGCATACACTAAACCCTGCGAAAATACCATATATATAAAATTTTCATTACAATTAAAAACCCCCGACGTAAAACAAAAAAAAACGGTGCAAAAATAAATTATCAAAATGTATTGCTAAAAAACACTTCGATCACGTCAGCTGCAGTAAAATCAGTCCCTACATTTGGGAACTATATAAAGCCGCACTACACTACACTTACGCACTACAAAATACTAAACAGGTCAAATTTATAATACTCTTCGTTCTTCGTCGGGGGTTAAATAACTCAAAAATCGATTAATAGTTACACTTACTTTACACTGTATGGCGGCAGCTATTTGCGTGGTCTTCATACCAGGAGCAGCGCACATATCTAGGATTACGGACCTCTGCTCTGGAGCCAATAAATGCACTGACATTGATGTTGCCTAAAAATATAGAATACTTTACTTATATTTTATTTTTATATCCTTACCAAATCGATGATGGTAACAATTAGATTTCAATAGGAAGAAATCCTATCAGTTGCAACTAATTGAATTGAATAGTCATAAAATTTACATTTGTATTTGTATTTGCTCGCGGTTTGTATGTGTATGTTGTGCTATAGTATGTTACGTGACACGTAAGCACAATTTGTCTCAAGGAAGTCTTCACCTGTTAATCTCACCGTCGGCAACCAAAAACGACCCACAGGGGTCGTGCGTTTTAGTCGGTTCTAGTCTGACATAACCTTTCCCACCGGCTCCGGTGGTGGGGATATCGCGCTACACTTTTACTCTTCTCTAAGGATTTCTTTAGTTGATTAGGTTTGTACTTCCGCAACATCAAACGAAAATTGTCTACCAATCACAGTAAAATATAATGTCAACCTACCTTATCCTGTAGAAGAATCTTTCCTTCCAATACCCATGGATGATCATAAAATTTGGTGTCACCATGAAACGCAAACATAGCCTTCACATGATAGTCTTGAAGAAAATCCCCTTCTTCCAGGTTCTGTACCTGGACTAAGTAGTCATCGTATGAACCAGTAGTGCAAGGAATAAAACGGTATCCCTCATTTTCAAAGCTTGAAATGAAATCTTCAATCTCCAACTCGATTGTGTTGACACGCACATACCTTGGCCTGCGAGGCCCTGTATCAAAGAAATAATTCATTGTGTACTAGTTTATAACATGTAAAATTTTCTGTTAAAAAATAATATATGTTAAAATAAAGGTAAAGTAAAAAAAAAGGGTTAAAAAAAAGATGTTAAAAAATAAAAAAGAAAATAAGGGAAAAAAGAAGGGAGGAAGGGACTACACTGACGGCACAAAATCTCTGTTGTTACAGGGTCGGCAGCACGGATGTGACTCCACTGGTGTTACACACGTTCATAGGTCATGGTAACCACTTTCCATCAGGTGGGCCGTGTGCTTGTCTGCCACCTAAGTTGTATAATAAAAAAAAGAGATTTCGTCGATAGAACACTGAAACAGTTATATCAGTGACATCCGACTCAAACCACAGTACGGTGTCGTGGTCTACCCAGTTGATTCTCCTGGGATAACCCCGAGGAGTTATAACAGAAACTTCCAAATAAAACCGTGGAAAACCCAAAAAAGTTAGTATATTGGAGAAATCTGAGGTATACCTTTGGGTAAACCTGAGGAAGACCATATTCCTTGTGGTTCACCCACCGTACATCTAATCGAATGCCAGTAGCGTGAATTGCTCGTTGATATTAACTCTTAGAGAGAGTTTAAATCATCATCCTCATAATGATTTCCCAGTAGCGTTAAAAGTTTCCATTTTTGTTTTTGATTGGTATATCAGCTTTTTCGATAGCAACTGCCGTATGACCTCACAACGCCTAAAGAGCTGTTTAGCATGCGAGTTTGAGTTCGAGAAGTAGTAACTAGTTACGCCCATGCGGATTTTAAGACGGTTGGCACACTGCACCATAGTGTCAGAGTACGTGTTTTATTGACCCGGGTAAGTATAATTGAAACCACGCATATTCTTCTACTTAATCCCATTCCAAATTCATGGATACAAACATTTGCAATGAGCGGGGTTCGAACTCGCGCCCCCTGCGTAGCGGCTACGTTCACTACCGCCACGCCACGGAAGCTGTCTGACTGGCTGTCAGCTATTGTTACACACAGAAAACGCAATCACGCGCAGTTTATTATAGACCTGCCCCTTCAACCTGACTGGGATTTTAGGATCGCAAGTGACGCCAGTCATTTCTCGCCAATTGGCCCACGCGGTGGCAATGCGCGGCTTGATGTCGTAGTTGTTTTCATTAGTCACGTGGAGTACAGATCCCAGGTACTTAACGTAGTCCGTGCGCTCGACCAGATCATCGCTCATGTACAAAGAACACATCATACAACACACGTGCTCTATTGTGCGATGCGGGGCAGTGCTCGAACCGCCTAACAACTTTTACTGTAAACACCTAATGTTTTAGGAGATCTAATTCTTCTGTCTTTCTGGTGGTAGCTTGACGCTTACCCGTCTTCTTTTTGCTTTTTGAAAGCTACTCCGCGCTAAGTACATTTTGTACAAGCGACAGTGGTCTATATTTAAGAGTTTTCAAAAGACAGTTTTCCTGTCTCTAAACTCTTTTGCAATGGTCGACATGTTTGCTTCACTTATCCTAAATAAGGACAGATCTCCAGCAATGATGGGATAGCCGTTCATGGGCTTATTACAGTTGATCTCCTGTGCCTACTGACTATGAGATCATCACTTCTATAGATTTATCTGTCCAGTGTAGCGAGTTGAACTACACCATCCGAAAATGATTTCACCGAAACCCTCTGATCTTATGCGTAAAACAGCCTAGCTTATTTATTTCTCATTTTACAACCTTAGGGGTACCTACTGTAGCAGGTGGTAATCTTGTAACAACTTGAGATAAATTAATACCTTGTGACATCTAGGTACACAATTCCGCTATACCCAAGCATTTGTTAATTCAAGTCTGAAAACACAGGATCATTTAATAGGTAAGATGCAAGTAAATTCTCACACCTACCCTATCTTTTGACCTTCTGAAACTGGTTGGTTTTCATCCCGGATGCTTCAAGAACAAATGTCAGGCCTAACCAGTCCTAGGTCTAAGAAGCAGTATGTTTTAAATTGACACATCACTGTATCTTAACTCATTGATAAAAAGAGGTGCCAAGGTGGGTGCCAAAACAGCCATTCACTCAAATTAATTATCAATAAGTTATTATTTTGTACCCTACCAGTATTAATATAACTTGTTTATTTCAATACTGATAGGGTACAAAATACAATCTCTCTCTTTTTTTTAATACACTTTCTATTTAGTTTACCCAATAACTACTCCCTATCTTTTGTTTTTATAACATTACTATCCATCCCAAGGTTGCCAGGAAGACATTGTTTCAGCAATAAGGCCGCCCATTGTACATTGAACTGTATACATGCTACTAACTTGTCCTACTGTAAATCTGTTGGTGTACAAGATGCATGTTCTTTGATTCCATTCATACCATCATCTAGACTCAAGTAATCAGTGTCCAGTTCTGATGAAATTAAGACATAATAAAGGATTGTTTGGTATTCAAATACAGAAATAAACCATTAATTCAGTAATGTAAGCCTTTTATTACTTCAACTAAAGAATTATTGACAGTTCTATACCTTACAACAATTAAGAACTATGGATTTTTCAACAACCAGCTTTTTCTAATACCACAAGATAAGTAGAACATTGCCACAAACACACAAGAATGATTTATTTACGCTTAATAGACACTAATATAAGTATAATACTAAAGTCACAGGTTACCCTATCTTTGTACAACTTATGTGGACATATTGCATAGGTACCAAACTGGAATGTTATCAAATACAGATAAACATTAATCTTGTTTAGAATTTAGACCACTCTTAGCAGCCGAAGTAGATGCAGAAGGTAGTGGATCATATTTATGCTGGTCTATTTCATTTCCATGCTCATCATACTCTTTCTCGTGGTATGCTTTATAGACGTATGCAATTATAATAATATTTACTACCATAACCGACGAAACAACAGACCATACAGTCACCGTAAAAGTGTCTAGCTTGTAATACTCAGTAAGTGCATGCCGAACACCAAAGAATGCAATAAACGGGAAGGTGAACATAGCAATACTGTACATAAACAAATTTGCCAATACTAAGGCAGCCTGTTTCGTCTGTTTAGACATTATCGGACGTTCATCAGCTTCAGCCATTTTGTCTACTCTATGGCGGTATTAGACCTGAAAAAAAAGAATAAAAAGATAATTACCTCTACTGTCGAAGAACTCTGGATGTTTATTTGCGTAAGATTGAATCTGCTCATTATATTGAAGCAATGTTTGTTCGGGCTTGCTATGACCGGGTAACGATTTTTTGCCCATTAGTATTTCTACTGCTAAAATACGGGCAAGCCATGGGTCTAGGCGGGGCTCTTTCTCAAAAATCTGACAGTCCAGAAATATACGTTTAAGTGCTTCAGCATTTCTGATTGCGCAAGTTATCAGTGCGTAAAGCACGTTTACCCTCTGTAAATATGATAAACTGAGAATAGTACAGGTATATTTAAATGGGTATATAATAGTTCCATTTGATTATAAGTATACTTACGTAGTGTCGGAGTTTAGAGTCGTATAGCAATGTTTTAAGGCTACCACCTTCAGTAGAAACTTTCTTCAAAATATTTGCAGCTACTTTGTAATGTCTGGGTACTTTGGTGGAATGTTCGAACATTTTAATAAGCGCCTAACATTCGTAAAATCCTAGGTTTGTATTAATAATTACAAGAGTAATTTATAAACATGGTTAGAATCATAAAGTAGGTTAGAATTATCAGTATTTATCTATTTATCAATGGCTAGGCAGTCACGCTGTCAAAAACAGTGTTGTCGCTTAGAAAATACAAAAAAATAATCACAGTCGCATTGGGTAGTAGCAGTGTGGCAGTAACTTACTAATAGAAAAATAGAAACTGAAAAAAAAGAAATAAAAAGGATAAAGAGGATGCTCATTATGAAATTATCAAGTGTGAATATGCATTTCATTTTATATTTTTATCTATTTTATTTATTTTATTTTATTTTATTTTATTTGGAAAACAAACAGTATCTTAAAACTAAATAACAACTGCTTATAAAACTATAAACCATTGAAAAGTTTTCGCATGTGTGTATTTAGTGCTTGTAGTAGTCGTTTTTTTTTTTTTTTTTTTTTATTCTTAATACAGTCAGAGAACCGAGTCAAACCATCTCTTAGAAATAAAGCGACTATAGGAGGATGGGTTCGTGTTAAAAAGATCCAATTCTGAATGGATTCCCAATTGATTAGCCGAGTCAGCCGCTCTTACAAGAAATGAACCCTTTCGGTAATTAGTGGTACCTCGAGGGACGTGAAGCGGATATTGTGCTCTAACGGACCTAGTGGGCACTCTCAATTGTAGTCTCTCAAGTAGGTAAGGAGAATCTATCCTGCTCTGTGCAATCTTCACCAAGCAAGTGATATCTGCGCTTGCCCGTCTTTCATCTATTACCATCTGTGCTTCTCATAGATTTTAGATGTTCATTAGCAAAACTTTTACAGGTCGCTACATAACATACTGTTGAATTTAAGTCAAACGAACATATAGCTAGAGCTTGTATAAACACACTCTTTCGTAATCTTTAAGAGTAAACAATATCTAGAATTTATTGTGCATTGCTAGGACACAGGAACACCCGCTCCGAGGAGACAGCATGTCCGAATACATAAGAACACTCCATAGATGCTACAATTTATAGGAATAGAACGTTATAAGCTACTGTTTTTTAATTGTTGAACAATGAAGACAAACTGTTGCAATCGCGATCAGCAGCTGAATGTTTCTAGCTGAAATTTAATACTCATATTCAGGAACAACGCTTTTCATGTTTGAAATAGGTTGCCATTGGTTGCGAGACCAGGAACTGAATTTTACACAGGTGGCAACAGCTAGTAGTACATAGTAGAAAATAAAATACTAACGTGTGATCTGGGGTGCTGAGATTCCTTATGAGGTGCCAGAGACACTCATAAAGAATACACCTTAGTTGACACTATTCGTTGAAAATGGAATGGATAAATCCACAAAACCATAGGACTTAAGTCACTAGATCAAGGAATTCTTTTACAGATTTCTATAGTTTCTATAGATATTGTAGATCCAGTGACTGACGTAGCTTGACAAACAGTATACAGCATACTGCGTCCGTCATCGTAGCATCTACAATTATAAAAGCGCCCTTTTCATCAAACTTATTGATCATTTCCTCTTTAGATTATTTTTATTTCAAGTTACTAAACTATTATTGTATACAATATTCGTTACTTTAAGTAATATATGAGATAATTTTCTATCATTTTTGTGACATGTTTTAATAACTTCAAAAAAATCTTTCAAGGATTCGCTAGAAGACGCTAAACACAACAACGTCGTTGCCGAAGCATAAAAAAATACCATAAACAATGTACTTTGCTCGTAGTTTGTTGCACGTAATCTTTATTTACTATTTCACATAAACATATTTTAATAATTTTAATTCGTACATGCCATATTTTATAAATTATGTAAACGGTTCATATGACGGTAAATAATTAAGTACCTCTTCACATACTGGTTTTCGTGTTGTTTTGTGTAATATTAACGTTGACAGTTTCGTTTCGAGTGGCGATATGCTCTTCGAAAATACCAGGAAATGCTATGATTCAACATCTCTGCGGTTTCAACAATAGTGACTAATGCAGTGTGTACATTATTTTCAGTTTGAAACAGTGTCGGGATCACTGCAGACGTGAAGTTATCAGTGAAAGTTTGTAAAATGTCGCGGGGGTAATTCGAGTAACCTGGGAAAATAATACCAAAACAATGGTTCCTGTGCCTAGTTGTCCGTTTACGTACGACTACTGGACGACAACACCGTCGGATCTCGTGGAACTCACATGCCTCCTACCGAATTCTGTTTACATTCCTGTGAGGATTAATTGGGATGCTACCATTCAGGATGTCAAAGTGGTAAGTGACAGGAAATACACCCTTGTCTGAGTCACATCTCTCGCCGACACTGTTTTGATAGCATTTTTGGAAAGTGGGTCAAGTATTGAGTAACATATTTACAGATTTGTTAGGTATATTTAGAAAGTTGTGTACATATTATCATGATTGTTTTTTTTATCTTGTTTTTGTATCTCTTTTATACTTACCGAATTATTGAAAACTAAAAAAATATTTTATGAATTCGTTGGTGGTATATGATTTAACAAAAAATATTAGATAATAGAATCACACATAATATTACTCCAAAGTAAATTTTGTTAATGAAATGCTATGAATAATATGCAGGAAGTAAATTCTTATTATTTTTTTAAATGATTTAGGAGTTACATTCCTTGTCTTTGTATAGGAAACTAGAACTATCAACAGGAAACTCAAAACTTTTAATATTTATCTAGTTTTAAGTCCAATAATCTGTTATTGTAATAATTATTTAAATTATAAAGTTTGCTCTAGTACATGCAAAATATAACACTCCGCACAATAGCCAATGTTGAATGGTATATCACCAACAATGAAATACACAAACAACTATAGATGAACAGTGTGACGAGGGAGATCTCAAGGATACGAGAACAGTATCTAAATAGACTTAGGAACTATCCTAACATACTGGCAACAAAACAACAAGGCACTGCTTGCATTCAACTATAACAAGTGCCTCAAGGATGTTCTCTTGTCTCTTGATTTAAATGCACACTATTAAAATGCTTACATCCACACTACATCCGCTAAACGCACAATGCTGATCGCTAATATTGCTAAAAAAAAATTATTACATAGTTATTAATTTTTGGATATAATATTGTGATGGGCTATTGGCGTAGTGAAGACTACCCTTAGACAGTATTTCCGTCATGTAAAATAAGAAATAGTCAATCATATTCGCAGTATCTCGTAGATGATGTGTATCGTTATGTGTGAGAGAGCTTGTATCATTACTGATGACCATGGTTCCATCACGTCATGGTATACATTTTGCTGACAAATATATGCATTATGTTCAATATGTAATTTTTGCAATTGGTATTTGATTAGTTATAAAATCTGTATAAGGTTATAAGGATATTGATTAATTATTAGGAATTTTTATTAGAAATTTCTAGTGATGCACTGTATTACTAAGGAGATTGATTAATTATTGGGAATTTTTATTAGAAATTTCTAGTGATGCGCTGTATTCTCATCTTCTTTTATCCAAATTTCATTGCGGTGATGAAATATGAAATAGAATATGGTCTGTTTGTTTGTCTGTGATATAGAATACTAGCTGACCCGTCCTGGCTTCGCACATGGCACATTTTGTAACCTCATATTGCCACTTTAAGCCTGTAATTTTTTAGTCTTCAATTAATGTATGAAAATTTGCTAGTTTTGTTGACAGTTATGCTTACTGCTCTGCTCCCTTACGTGGTAGCATGATGATATAGAGTGAATCTTTGTCGATAAACAGACTACTCAACACAAAAACAAATTTTTCATATCAGTAGTTCCTGAGATTAATGCATACAAACAATCAAACTCTTCAGCTTTATAATATTAGTATAGGTTATTGTTACAATAGAGTCTACTATGCTATGCTATAGCTATGGCTGTTTTCAGATATCGGGGTATTCAAACCACACAAAGTCTTTCAGTTTAATTATTAGTATAAATATGCAATAATTTTAACAAAGAGTAGAAAAATAATAACAGATACTCAAGGTTTATGACTGTAAATAATATGAGGAAGTAATAAAATTAACCTCTCTAACTTTTTCTATGTCATGCCTGTATTATCTTCAAAAGGGTAAATAGTGATCTGATCAAGTAATGCTACATTTTCCGAAAGTTTAATTTCAATTTGATTAGAAATAAACTGTAAAAAGACTGATATTCCGTATTGCCTTGTCTAAGAAAAACAAAAAGCTGGTCCAGCTTGAAAGATGGCTCTGGGTCGGCCGGGGTGCGAGGGATATGCCTCCGGCAATCTCAACTCTGGCGACTGACGACCCTCAGACGGCGTGTGTTTTAGTCGGTTCGAGTCCGACATAACCTCTTCCAATGGTTCTGGTGGGGGAGAGGTATCTGGGGGGATTATTTGCACGATAAAAATAAAAAGATTCCGTATTGCCTTGTCTCACTACTCCTCTTGGTCAAAACTTATAATAGGTACTACCACAACCATTGCCATGGAAGATACTCGGATGGGTGATATGCCATTATTCATCTTTGCATTAATCTCAGTCGCATCCGAAGCCCACCAGTCTAACTGCGGATTTGGCGAATTTTGAGGAGGTAGGACATGGCGGTATGTATTTCCGCCCAATTGAGCAGTCCGACTAGGGAACTACCTCCGCCCTACAGAATACCGCGGCTATAATAACTTCGTGTTGTGTTCCCGGCGGTGAGTAGGGTAGCCAGAGCTCACTGGAGAGTTTTTGTGCTGTCAGTGGGATGACCAAAGGCTTGTCCTGCTTTGTCTTCTACACTGACGGCACAAAATCTCTGTTCTTACAGGGTCGGCAGTACGGATGTGACTCCACTGGTGTTACACACGTTCATAGGTCATGGTAACCACTTTCCATCAGGTGGACCGTGTGCTTGTCTACCCCCTAAGTTGTATAAAAAAAAAAACTACGGTATTTATTTAAAGCGACTGCCAAGTTTGGCCTTTTCGTGGTTAGAGCGAAAGTCGACCAAATTGGGAATAAATTCCCAATTTAGTCTCTAAGGATGTTGTGACTCGGTCCAAAGTTCGCTTATTATTTTTGATTCGTATGTTGGATATTCCGGTAGTGACTAATATCTGATCTTCCAACTCTGAGAGGAAAGACAATGCTCTCATCCATAAATTTGAGAGTGCACCAACTTACAGCCTTACTTACTTACGCCGCGTGGTTCCCGGCAGAGTAGAATTTGGGCCACGCCATCACTTCCCATGCGGTGTCGTACAAGGCGACTGAGGGATAGGGCTGTTTAACACCAGACAGATATATACACTCCAGACTCAGCTTTATATGCATTGCTCGAGTCAACAATAGTGCCCGGAAGACGGCAATAGGCTAACCCCCTATTACGTGGGACTGAATTCAATGATTGGTGAAATGTGGGTGCTAATTCACCTCTGCCTAACCCTCCGGGGATAAAGGCGTGATTATATGTATGTATGTATGTACCAACTTACAATTGAGATTTCCTTGAGCGGAAGGGCCTTGTACATTTAATGGCACTATCTTCTTCATCCAAGTGTAAATCCCAGTAGTATACGAAGCTTTTACCTCTGTGTCTGGGGTCCGCTTTACCAGTCTTAACTTCGATTTTTTCCGTGAAACGACTGCCATCTGACCTCCACAATCCAATGACGAATCGAGGCATTGCAGTTAGACCAATTGTTAGACTATTTTGGCCTCCCAACTACCCGTAACGACTGCCATAGATCGACGGCTTAACGAACTCTCCGAGGCACGAATATCCGTACTCATGCTATGAAAATTTGCACTGAGCGAGGATTGAACCCGTGCCTCTTGCATAGCGGTCGCGTTCACAAGGGCCACGCCACAGTGGGTGTCATTTTGCCCTTTTAAATGGCCCATTTCTCCTATATTACATAACAAGACAACTGGGACCGACTGCTTAAGGTGTTTTATGAGGTATGGCAACATCCAGAGCAATGCCAATAGGCATATTCGTGCATAGATCCAACTATTAATATTTCATGTAAAGATCTGTGGATATGGATCCTCAAACAGATATACATACATACATATAATCACGCCTTTATCCCTGGAGGGTTAGGCAGAGGTGAATTAACACCCACATTTCACAAATTATTGAATTCGGTCCCACGTAATAGGGGATGAGCCTATTGCCGTCTTCCGGGCACTATTGTTGACTCAAGCCTTGTATCTGTCCCTGAGTCTGGTCTGTATATATCTGTCTGATGTTAAACAGCGCTATCCCTTAGTCGCCTTGTACGACACCGCATGGGAGGAGATGGGGTGGTCCAAATTCTACTTTGCCGGGAACCACGCAGCAACAGATATATAGATCCATATAGATCCATATTCAAAAATTTGCTCCAACCGCAGATATGGATCTTGCGCGTGACCTTGAGATGATAGTTGACGCCATGACCACCCACCTTGTCAGATTTCAAATGAAATGCAATCAATAAGTCATATCTGCTTAATAATGTTGTCACAAACCCTGATTATACGAACAAACAGATAAACAAAAAAAAATACTTGAAGTATCAGCGCTACTACATATTTATGGCATAACAAGGAAAAAACATTGAGAATCGTTTTGTTTGTTATGAATAAACTCAAAAACTATCGGACCGATTTCGATTTAAAATTTTCTATCGCTATTCGAATAGAATGCACTCTTCCTTATTAACACATGAAACTTTTTTTTCCCGATATTCCCATATTAGCATGACTACGCGGGCGAAACCGCAAGCCGATGCTGTTTTAGATTTTTTTATACCACTTAAATGGCAGACATGTACACGGCCCACCGGATGAAAAGTGGTTACCGTGGCTTATGGACGTGTGCGACACCAGGGGAGTCACACTCAGGGTGCTGACCCTGTAAGCACAGAAAGTTATCACCCAAGGTTACTATTAAGTGGTGTCGAATAGACGCCGGTAATTGACATCCGACACGGTGTGCGGTTTTAGTCGGTTCGAGTCCGACATAAGCACACCCGATGGCCAACGGGGTGGTTATAATAGTTTCCGCACGAACAAAGTAAAATACAGAGAAATTAGCATGACATAGTATGTAGTAATATCAGTAGGTGTTGCTTTGGCGATCTGTTGTGCATTTTATTTAAATAATTAATGTATATGTATTTATACTGTTGATTGATGGCACTCTTTTCTAAATTACTTTTAATATATTTGAGGATGCCGTAAGGTGAAACCGGCTAGATCTAACCTGACCAGTTTCGCCGGTTGATCCTCAAAGGTTTACAATAACATTTTTGTGATTGACACTGTCATTGTAAACCTTTGAGGATGCCGTAAGGTGAAACCGGTCAGGTCTAACATATTATATTAAAAATAATGTGGAATAGTACAAGTGAGTTATCAATATGTGTAATTAATGTATCACCAACTAGTATCATAATTATCCACAACTTTCTAAAAAGTTGTAATGAAACCTCTTTGTCCACAGGATCTGTGGGAGAGAGCTGTCAACTATCCCTTATTTGGGATGTTGCACGAAATGTCCAGCTATGTGTTCCAATTCGTCAACTCTCTCGCCGTTGCTGAGGAGATCGAAGATGAGTCCAAACGTATCCGCGACATCAAACCTGTATGCGGTGTGTTTATCATTGTCAAAAGATCTTTTGAGAGGCCCGGAGAACAATTGTTGAACACGCATATAAGCCATTTGATTGGGAAACGTGAGTATTAAATTTCTTTTATCGTGCGCATATCCCCCCCCCCCCTCTCTTCTGTTATGTCAGATTCGAATCGACTAAAACACGTCTTCTGTGGGTCGAAGGCTGCTGGAGCTAAGATTGCCAGGGACGTATCTCTCGGACCCCGGCCTATCTAGAGTTATCCTTTTCGAGCTGACCTCTTTCGGGTGTGGGGACCAGGGTGTCCCCATCTAGCCGCCGGGAGGCGCTCACTGTGCCGCCCGCTTTTGTAGTATTTTATTTCATTGTTTAGAATAAACATAAGGATATAAATATTTTTATTATATCACACTCAATAATGTTGTGTTTGCGTCAAACGTTTGTAGTAAGCACATACCTAAGTTATTACACATATCAATGTATTTCCCCATACTGTAAACATAGCATTCTTCTTTTAATCTAGTTCAATAGTGTGGATATAGTATGCCTATAGCCCAGTCCAGCTTACTTGCCAGCCAGTACACATGCTGATGAAGACCGAGGCTCTGTCCCAGGCTTTCTTCTTGGGGTTGAGTCGTCTCAAGGTAGTTGTTATCGTAAAGCCAAGCTTATCAAAATTTGGACAGGTGTTGAAAAACGGATCTCGCTTTCGGTACAACTGGGAATGTCGCCTTCGGATAATATGGGCCATGCTTCGATGTGCAACTCTTTCTTTTTTTTAACGTATGCAACAGCAGGCGCGTTACACTCGTGCTGCCGACCCTGAATAAATATGCTCTTCTTGAAAAACCCCATATTGCTTAGGAAAACCACATTCTAATGATTATTTAGGGTTTTGCGGGAATATCTGCCCTGTGCCGTCTTGAGGCTGCCCAAGAGGAAAGGCCATTAATCAACAGGTGTACCGACTGGCAGCTGAGCTTGACTTGGGTTTCGAATATCATAGTGGGCCCCTGTACACCCACCAGATGTCGACCTTTTCATTATAAATTGAATCCATTCATAATGTTTTCCTAACGAATGATGGGCTATTACGCGCGTCCATATTAAGGCTGTTGACCTTCCATTATGATACAATTATTTATATGTGTGCGATTTTAGTTTCCGTCCTAGTATCGCGTGGACGTAAACTCAAGAATTATCTATTACCTATCATAGTTCAATAGATAACAATGGTGTGACGTCACCGTATTTGTTTACCGCTTTGTTAATATATTTGCGTTAGAAAACTACCGTATTATTGATATCGGCACTATAATTCAATGATAATGTTGAATCCATTTTTAAATCATTGGATTTACTCGTTATTATGTCTTGATTGAATGGTAGGGAAATCCATGTCGGTAAAACGGTGTTTTTTCAGAGAATGGGACGACCATAGGGAAGTACCACTGATTACACGTTATAGAGATTGTTGCTGCCATTACTTCCCCCTCCGCTCTCCCTCTCTCTCTCTCTTTCTCTCTCTCTTTCTCTCTCTCTTTCTCTCTCTCTTTCTCTCTCTCTCTCTCTCTCTCTCTCTCTCTCTTTCCTCTTTCTTTCCTCTTTCCTTCCTCTTTCCTTCCCCTTTTCTTAACTGAAACCATAATATGTAAGGACGAACTCTGCCTATAGCGAGAGGTGCGAATGTAGAATATAACTGAGGGATTCGACTTTCGTCGTGTCGGGAGTCATTTTGGGGCAATAGAATATCTAATAACCGTCTATCCAAACTGTTGTATTTACATACATACATATAATCGCGCTCCCATCCCCGGAGGGTTAGGCAGAGGTGAATTAACACCCACATTTCACCAATAATTGTATTCAGTCCCACGTAATAGGGGGTGAGCCTATTGCCGTATTCCGGGCACTATTGTTGACTCAAGCCATGCATCTGAGCCTGAGTCTGGGCTGTATATATCTATCTGATGTTGAACAGCCCTATCGTTTAGTCGCCTTGTACGACACCGCATGGGAAGAGATGGGGTGGTCCAAATTCTACTCTCCCGGGAACCACACAACTGTCGTATTTATAATAATAATAATAAGATAACACTTAATTGTTATAATTCATATTGCATACTAATGAGGTACCTTACATTTTTTGTCAGGTCTAAACGAATTCGACAACATCAGGAGTTCTGAAGTGAATGATTTTCGGATGCGGATGCGGTACTTAGCTGAGGAGAGTCTCATAAAGAGAGCTCAGAGCACCTGGCTGGAGAGACTACGCTACCAGTGCCCACCAAGACTTGCAGACTCTCCGGAAACACCGACCACGCTCAAGAGCCACCTTAACAGCCACTTCTTCATACTCCTGACCAAGTTTGATAAAGTAGAGGTAAGCATTATTTCGATATTTGTCTACCAATTTATTATTCAAGCGACGGTTGGCCTAATATCAGACGCCTAATGTTAGAAGCGACAACGTTGCTGTTTGCGAGGGATATGCCTGTCAATCTCACCTTCGGCGCGAGGGATATGCCTGTCAACCTCACCTTCGGCAACCAAAACGACCCACAGGCGGCGTGCGTTTTAGTCGGTTCGAGTCCGACATAACCCCCTCCACCGGCTCCGGTGGGGAGGTATACGTGGGGATTTTGCGCACATAAAAAAAAAAAAACGTTGCTGTTTGTTATTATGAAGTGTAATAACATTTCTTTGTACGTATCTCATTCTAAGCGAATTTATGTTTTTTATGAGAAAATAAACATCATTTTAAACTGAACTGCGCCTCGAATCTGCTAAACCAAAACCACTGTCATAACATGGACACTGCTAAAAAGTGCATTTAATTTTAGATTTTAAGGGAAAGAAATTAAAGTCCAAAATTAAACCGGTTTTTGCAGAGTGAATGAAAACCTGTAATGAAACTCTTTTCATTTAAGCTAATAGAAATAAATTTATTTAAACTATCATGGTCACTCATATCAGTATCAAAACAATCGGGATATTTACCATGTTGCATTGTTTCGAGTTGCGCTTTTGCACGCACCATGATCACAGAGGAACTGGAGTAGTGATGGTGAACAGAGAAAAAGTTTTTAGGAGTAAATATATAGATCTACCCTCTTTCGAGTTCTTTTACTACGACTACCACTGGTTTCACTATCACTACAAACCCGAACCCGGTCTCGATCAAATTCACGACACACGATGCTTACTGTATCCACTCGCGATTTTGTTTTGGCTTGTTCCCGGTTGCTTTGTTCAGTTCCTCAGTGATCATGGTGCTTGCAACAGCACCGAAATATCGGAAACTCGAAACGATGCAACATGGTAGATATCCCGATTATTTTGATACTGATGTGAGTGACCATGATAGCTTAAACCTATAATGAAATTAAAGTCCAAAATTAAACATCTTTTTGCGGAGTGAATGAAAACCTGTAATTAAACTCTTTTAATTTAAATTTGACTTTAGGCTTATAGAAATAAAGTTTTAAATTTAGTGTCATTTATTGCAGTGCCATTGGTATGACAATGTTTTTGCTTTAGTAGAATTGAGGATCTGGTGGTTGACAGAGAACCTATTTATCTATTACACCGCGTCATCGTAAACATAATCCTAGCATAGACAATTTAGTTCAGTTAAAGATTTCACGGGAAGTAATTTCAGTGCCTGGTTTTTATTAGAAAGTTTTGATTTATTTAAGTGTGCGATGAACGGCAAACGTCTTGACTATATATTCTTGCTGCGCAAACTCGTTTTTAAGGTTTTTTTTACAGTAGTGCGGGCCGCGACGGTTGGGACTCAATTAACCAATCATATATTTTATTAATTCAATCATGGTATCAATGGGATCATTGGTTAATGAAACAGCCGATTCTCGTAATAATTCGGTCTAATCTCAAAGTTAAAAACTCACACAATTTTCAAAATCGTACTTTGACAACGTCGTGATTGTTTTGGACATTTGACAGATTGATATTAGATTGAAACTATGGTTTGAACAGACTTTTACTACGAGAATTAACCGATAGTCCTTTTATCGGTTCGGATTGTGCACACGTGTGAACTTTCTCGCTTTTGTTCAAGAAGTTTGCCGACACTCATTAAGATGATCGGTAACTTGAAGTTACTTCTGAGAGCGACTACAAAGTGCGTTAAACTATTGTTTTCCAAACAAACGTGTTTAACGTAGTTTTTGCAATATTGACATGACACTACTCAAATGACCGGGTAAGGCGTAGTTGTAATTTTTCAATGTTTCCAATAAATTCGACACCTTAATGTGTATTCCATGTAACCATTGATTGTTTAAGTCATCATGTCGCATACTAATCGAACGATAATGCATTCCATGAATTAATTGGAGGAAGGACATGACGGTATCTCCCGTCCAAAATTGAGCAGTCCGTCTGGGTAAGTACCTCCGCCCTACAGAATACCCCGGTTATAATAACCTTGTGTTGTGTTCCCGGCGGTGAGTAGGGTAGCCAGAGCTCACTGGAGAGGTTCTGTGCTGTCAGTAGGAAGACCAAAGGCTTAAATTGACCCCACTGACTGGTGGGGGCGTGAAATGTTGGCGTGGTGGTCAGGGAGACCCGGTGAAACGGTTATCCGCTGGCCGCCCGCAGGCTGTACGGTTCCCGAACCTGGGGATTACTTAATCTCCGCCCCAGGAGGCTGAACCAGCAGCCTGTGTAAAGTTCCCGGTGCTGTAGCCATGCCGGAGGAGGAGACCGGAGTGGACCTGGCTTCAGTATCTGGGAGGGGACCGGGGGCCCTTCCGCCCATCGCGCCAGCCAGTCACACAACCCCAACTTGTCTGTGGGGTAGGACGCCTTGCTTTGTCTTCTACACTGGAGGCACAGAATCTCTTTTTACCTTCTCCCCCCCCTCCCCCCATCTCAAACATGAAAACCAGAAAAGACAAGAGAACCGTTACCACAGCGGCACCATCATCCACAGTGAATGTGGATTTCTGCAACATCAGGGGCCTACACTCCAACCTTAACGCGGTCCATCTCCACTTGGAGACCGCGCAGCCTACCTTGCTTTTTCTGACGGAGACGCAAATATCATGCCCGGCCGATACAGCCTACCTAATGTACCCCGGGTACAAACTCGAGCATAGCTTTATGAGTCGCGCCGGGGTATGCTTGTACGTCCGGGATGATATTTGCTGCCGCCGTCTCCATGGTCTTGAGGATAGGGACCTGTCAACTTTATGGGTACGCATAGATCACGGTGGCCACACCCGTATCTATGCGTGCCTTTACAGGTCCCATAGCGGTGACCTGGGCACGGCTCAATTGTTTCAGCATCTGCAGCGGTCGGCGGACAGCGTAATTGAGCAGTACCCCACTGCGGAATTAGTATTCTTGGGGGACTTCAACGCCCACCACGTGGAGTGGCTGGGGTCTCCTAGGACTGATTTTGCGGGAAGGGCTGCTCACGACTTCGCTCTAACTTATGGGCTCTCTCAACTGGTGCATTCTATCACTAGAACACCAGAAATTGAGACCCACAGAAGCTCTATACTGGACCTTCTGCTGACTACGCGCCCGGATGAATACTCCATAAGGGTGGAAGCACCTCTCGGTAATTCGGACCACAGCCTCGTCCGGGCGCAAGTGACACTCGCGCGGCCTGAACCACCGCGGCCACCTCAGTGGCGGCATGTGTGGCACTACAAGTCGGCAGACTGGGATGGACTGCGAGAATTCTTCGCGTCGTACCCGTGGAGGCAGCTTTGCTTCTCTTCTGATGATCCAAGCTCCTGTGCAACAGCAGTCGCTGACGCGATTCTAGTGGGTATGGAATGTTACATCCCCAACCGCTGGGTCGCGACAGGAGCGAGCAAACGCCCGTGGTTTAATAGGCCCTGCAGGGAAGCTAGAGACCGCAAGCAATCTGCATACAGGGCTTGGACCACGGCTCTTGCCAATAAGGATCCGAACATCGCTGAAGTGAAGCGGAAGTTGAATGCTGCCTCAAGGTCCAGTAAAAAGGCAACGTCTAGTGCGAAGTTTGAGTTCATCGGCAGAATTGGCGAGCGGCTTGCGCGCTACCCATCTGGCAGTCGTGCATTTTGGTCGCTTGCTAAAGCTGCTGAGGGAAACTTCTGCCAGTCTTGCCTTCCGCCGCTGCAAAAATCCGACGGTAGTCTGGCCCATGGCGCTAAGGAGAAGGCCAATCTTTTGGGTAATCTCTTTGCGTCAAACTCGACTATGAACGACGGGAACGCCGAACCACCCATCATCCCCAGCTGTGGTGCTTCGATGACCGAAATTAAAATCACACAACGGGTGGTCCGGCGCGAGCTTAAGTCCCTAGATGTTCGGAAGTCGAGTGGGCCGGACGGTATACCGGCGATGGTGCTTAAGCACTGTGCCCCCGAGCTGTGCCCTGTACTTACACGCCTTTTCGCACTCTCATACTCCGCGAGGCAGGTCCCGGCCTCGTGGAAGACTGCGTTCGTGCACCCTGTACCTAAGAAAGGTGACAGGACAGATCCGACCAATTACAGGCCTATCGCTATAACCTCCCTTCTCTCGAAGGTTATGGAGCGTGTTATTAATACACAGCTCCTGAGGTACCTTGAAGGAAACGATCTACTGAGCGACCGACAGTACGGTTTTCGCCACCGTCGCTCTACCGGTGACCTTCTTGTGTATCTCACAAACCGGTGGGCGCAAGCCATCGAGAGTCGCGGTGAGGCACTAGCGGTCAGCCTCGATGTAGCGAAGGCCTTCGATCGGGTCTGGCACAAAGGTCTTCTTACGAAGTTGCCATATTATGGACTCCCCGAGGGATTGTGCGAATGGATCTCCAGCTTTTTGTCCAACAGAAGCATCCAAGCCGTCGTCGACGGCAGCTGCTCGGACCGCATGAACATAAACGCTGGTGTCCCACAAGGCTCCGTGTTGTCTCCGACGCTGTTTCTGCTGCATATCAATGACATGCTGTCTGATGGCTCCATTCATTGTTATGCGGACGACAGTACCGGGGACACGTGTTACACGGGCCGTGCAAACATCCCTCAGTCCGAGGTGGAGAAGAGTCGCGAACAACTTGTGTCTGAAATCGAGACTACTCTCTCTGGAGTGTCCGATTGGGGTCGACTAAACCTGGTCCAATTCAACCCCACTAAGACACAAGTATGTGTATTCACCGCTAAGAAAACCCCATTCATTGTAGCGCCGCAATTCCTGGGCACACCGCTTACCATCTCCCCGAGTATCGGGATCCTTGGTGTCGATATCTCCAGTGACGTCCAATACCGAAGTCATTTGCAGGACAAGGTTAAGTTGGCATCAAGAAAGCTCGGAGTGCTCAACAGGGCAAAGCGGTATTTCACTGCGGGGCAGCAACTCCTTCTTTATAAAGCACAGGTCCGGCCTCACATGGAGTACTGCTGTCACCTTTTTGCTGGAGCGCCTGCATACCAGCTTGACCCCTTCGACTCGTTGCAAAGACGGGCATTGAGGCTGGTTGACAATCCCATACTCACAGGTAGAGTGGAACCTCTTAGCCTTAGGAGGGATTTTGCCTCACTGTGTGTGTTCTACCGCCTATACAATGGTTTGTGCTCAGATGAATTGTTTGACATGATGCCCGTAGCTACATTCTATCATCGCACCTCTCGCCATAGGCAGGGAATTCATCCCCACACATTGCGACCTGAGACGGTACGCACTGTGCGGTATGAAAGAAACTTCATCCCACGCACACTCAAGCTGTGGAATGACCTCCCTGCTGCGGTTTTCCCAAGCGCCTACAATATGGGGTTCTTCAAGAGGGGCATCAGAAGGTTTCTTCATGGTCGGCAGCGCGAGTGTGACACCCCTGGTGTTGCATACGTCCATAGGCCACGGTAACCGCTTCCCATCAGGTGGGCCGTGTGCTTGTCTGCCAACTAAGTGGTATAAAAAAAAAAAAAAAAAAAAAATTAATTTTCAAGCGAGGTAGGACACGGCGGTATTTCCGGCCAGTTGAGCAGTCCGACTGGGAAAGTAACTCCGCCCTACAGAATACCGCGGTTATAATAACTTCGTGTTGTGTTCCCAGCGGTGAGTAGGGTAAACCAGAGCTCATTGGAGAAATTGTGCTGTCAGTGGGATGACTAAAGGCTTGTCCTGCTTTGTCCTCTACACTGACGGCACAGAAACTCTGTGTTTAAACGTACGGAAAAATCTTATAAAGATTTTACATTCACGAATTCACGTCTATAAATTCACAAGGGGTAGGCAGAGGTGTATTAACACCTACATTTCGCCAATTATGATTTTCGGTTGCACATAATGGGAGAGCCTATTACCGTTAAGTTGGATGAAGAACAGCCCTATTCCTTAGTTGCCTTCTTCGATCGATACCCACGGGAAGAGACGGAATGGCACTAATCTCCGCCGAGAACCAACAACAGAAATATGAATCAAATAAGATATAGAAAAAAAAAATCGGTTCAGGCGAGGTAAAAGGAACGCACAGAACCTTCGCCCGAAACCATCCAAATTCTTCTAAACATATATCCGTCTCAACGATAATGATATTTCTACTCATATTGATATGGGTATCTATATTTATGTATTATATTTATGTTATATATGTGTATATATTTTATGTATATGTATAACTATTTTGATTTATTTATGTTTAATGATTCTTTATTCTCAATAAAAACATAGTCACTTACTTGAGAACGTTAATAACTTAAAGTAAATTTACAAGTTCGTCATTTCACCAGTTAAGAATAATAATTATTAGCAATGATCATGAATGCAATATGCCAAAACAAAAAACAAACACATTAGTACATTCCTTAGAGAAACAATCGAAAACATGCAATAATTATAATAATGTGGGTAGGCACTAATTTAGTGCATCGCGCATCGTTCTTTCGAATACAAGCTAATGTACTGATGTACGTACATATTGAGCTAACCGAGTTTTGAATACACTAAATGAGTTTACATATGATAAGTAGGTATATGTACTGTTTTTTATTTTAAATATGATAATAATAATAATAATAATAATAATAATAATTCATTTATTTACCAGATAATTAAAATCCATTTTTTGTTAGTAAATATTGAAATCTATGTTAGTATTTATTTATATATCACAAAAGATTAGGTATATGTACTGTTTATGTTTAAGAACCTATATATAATTAATCTATAGTCCTTTTAGAACGAAACGCATCTTTTGTTAATATGCGCCTACCTCGTACTAGCTCTGCACCACCCTATGGTAGACTGGCAGAGAATGCCGGCATTAAGTCCGCCAATGTACATCGTGCATAAAGTATAAATAAATAAATAAATAAATCCGTCTTACTGCGACGACGGTTCGTATCCCGCCTGAACCGATTTATTTTTTTCCATATCATAATTGATTTGAATAGTCACCATACTAAACGCTTTAAAATTTCATTCAATAGAAATAGAAATACTTGAAATAAACGTATTCTTCAATATGTGACAAACTCGCAAAACACGCTTTCCACTTTTTTTTCGTAAACGATCAGCTGGATGCACTTATAAATAGAGCAGACTTGTCTAGACGTTATTACCATTGGCGCCTCTCGTAACCGTTGGCAATGGCAATGAAACTCACTAATGTTTCTTCACTAAACTACCTAATTTCATAAATCCGATGGACCACTTCACGCTTGACAGTTTTATTGTGCCGAATCGCGGCGTATAATTTGTCTGTTATATCATACATTTGAATGGAACTATAAATCTACGGAATTCCTACGTGTTTAATGAGCAATTTATGTATTATAGTAAATGTGGAACACGAATGTAAATGTTATTTTATGAATTTTTCGCTGAAATATATGTGTTTAGGCTATTGTAGAGCATTTTTTCGCTGACTGACACATCTATAAATTATAAAGATAGACAAGTAATTTAGAACGGATATTGTGCCATTAAATGTGACAGCCTCTGTGGCGTGGTGGTAGTGAACGCGGCCGCTACGTAGGAGGTGCGGGTTCAATTCCCGCTCAATGCAAATGTTGTGTGAATATAAACTTTGGTCCCGGTTGTCATTTCCTTGAGCAGATGTTAGAAGGGATTTGTACATTAATGGCACAATCTTCTACATCCTAGCATAAATAATCCCAGTCGCATCCGAAGCTTCCATCTCCGAGTCTGGGGTCCGCTGTAACAGTCTAACTGCGGATTTGGCTGAACTTCGATATTTTCCGTGAAGCGACTGCTATATGACCTCCACAACCCAATGGCGATATCGAAGTGTGGAGGAACGGGGTGTGATGTTCCTTCGAAACAAAGGGAGGATCATCCGACCAGGCAAGGTGATCACGCCTGGCGGGCCTCGACCCGTCGATTGTCGTTGAAATGATGTACATATATATTGTACCACCGCGAGAACTTCACTTGTGCGATGTAGGATTTCTAGTGACGTCCTAGTTCAGCGTGCTGTCGTTAGATGGCGCTGGGTACATTTGGTATCAACACCCGAATTATTGCAGCTAGACCAGTTGTTAGACTTTTTAGGGCACCAACTACCCGTAACGACTGCCATAGATGTTCCTATGGCATCAGGGACCAGAGCTTAATGAGGCATGGAAGAGGTTCCAATATATTAAGAATGCTATTTTAGGGCACCAATTACCCATAACGACTGCCACAGATGTTCCTATGGCATCAGGGACCAGAGCTTAATGAGGCATGGAAGAGGCTCCAATGTATTAAGAATGCTATTTTAGGGCACCAATTACCCATAACGACTGCCATAGATGTTCCTATGGCATCAGGGACCAGAGCTTAATAAGGCATGGAAGAGGCTCCAATATATTAAGAATGCTATTTTAGGGCACCAATTACCCGTAACGATTGCCATAGATGTTCCTATGGCATCAGGGACCAGAGCTTAATGAGGCATGGAAGAGGCTCCAATATATTAAGAATGCTATTTTAGGGCACCAACTACCCATAACGACTGCCATAGATGTTCCTATGGCATCAGGGACCAGAGCTTAATGAGGCATGGAAGAGGCTCCAATATATTAAGAATCCTATTTTAGGGCACCAATTACCCATAACGACTGCCATAGATGTTCCTATGGCATCAGGGACCAGAGCTTAATGAGGCATGGAAGAGGCTCCAATATATTAAGAATGCTATTTTAGGGCACCAACTACCCATAACGACTGCCATAGATGTTCCTATGGCATCAGGGACCAGAGCTTAATGAGGCATGGAAGAGGCTCCAATATACTAAGAATGCTATTTTAGGGCACCAATTACCCATAACGACTGCCATAGATGTTCCTATGGCATCAGGGACCAGAGTTTAATGAGGCATGGAAGAGGCTCCAATATATTAAGAGTGCTATTTTAGGGCACCAATTACCCATAACGACTGCCATAGATGTTCCTATGGCATCAGGGACCAGAGCTTAATGAGGCATGGAAGAGGCTCCAATATATTAAGAATGCTATTTTAGGGCACCAATTACCCATAACGACTGCCATAGATGTTCCTATGGCATCAGGGACCAGAGCTTAATGAGGCATGGACGAGGCTCCAATATATTAAGAATGCTATTTTAGGGCACCAATTACCCATAACGACTGCCATAGATGTTCCTACGGCATCAGGGACCATGAGCTTAGTGAGGCATGGAAGAGGCTCCAATATATTAAGAATGCTATTTTAGGGCACCAATTACCCATAACGACTGCCATAGATGTTCCTATGGCATCAGGGACCAGAGCTTAATGAGGCATGGAAGAGGCTCCAATATATTAAGAATGCTATCTATCACCTATCCTCAGACTGCTCGGACGCTAACATACTCTGTTACCACTATCACCTAAAGTTTAAAATTTATTGTCAGCTTAGCCTATTATCCGTAGTAATAAAATGAAATATCTTTGCCTGTATATTATTGGAATTCAAATGACTACAAAGTTATATGAACTGATCGTCTAGCTCTTCGTCAATTCTGTCCTGGTCTTCGGACCACTCCAGCACCACATCTTTCGCGTTATCCCTGTAACATTTTGAACGTAATTAGTACCTGAACCATGCAAATATATCGCACTTTGCTAAGTATTTATTACTTGCGTCCTGGGTCCTGGTTTCATCCGGGAATTAATTTTTGATAAGTTTCCATAACCCGATTGCATCGGCAGCTACGGGGTCGAATTATGAAAGTAAATCAGAAGAGACTATTATATTTATTGACATGCTTCTTACCTACTTAAAAAGTATTGCATGATCTATATAAGATTCCATTCAGACATTCAAACAACTGCTTACCCTTTATTTGCCCTCTTAGCGGTCTAATTATGAAAAAAAAGGTAGGACAAGACTGTATTCTCGTCCGAATTGAGCAGTCCGACTGGGAAAGTACCTCCACCCTACAGAATATGCTATGGCTATAATAATCTCGTGTTGTGTTCCCGGCGGTGAGTAGGGTAACCAGAGCTCACTAGAGAGTTTTTGTGCTGTCAGTGGGAAGACCAAAGGCTTGTCCTGATTTTGTGTTCTGCACTGAAGGCACAGAAAATCTCTGTTCTTACAGGGTCGGCAGCACGGATGTGACTCCACTGGTATTACACACGTTCATAGGTCACGGTAACCACTTTCCATCAGGTGGGCCGTGTGCTTGTCTGCCACCTAAGTTGTATAACAAAAAGAACAGTACTTATTTCTAGTCATTTGTACTTTGTATGAAATTTCATAATTTACACATTGAAAATAACGGACGGATGAACTAATTTAGGCATAGAAAATATCATGGCAGAATTCTACCTATGAAAAAATACACTATGACACATGCCTATCTATATATTTATGTAATGTTTTCTTTAAATTTATTCACCTTTCCTCATCAGTAACGATATACTTGTTTATTCTTTTCAAGTTCGGTAATATGGCCAATATCTCCACACGTGTCTCTGGATCGTCTTGATAAGTAGGACTATCAGCGTATTCTTTTCCTCCCATGTATGGGCAGCCTTTTAGTACTAGTGTTTGTAATCCTTTCAGCACCTAGATAAAAAAGGAATATAAGCAAGGACAACGGAAGGATGTATCTTGTTCTTCTTAGAGTCAACGGTCATGTACAGTTACCATTGGCATTAGCATACCACATTTCAAGTAATTTTTTTTATCGTGCGCAGAATCCCCACGAATACCTTCCCACCGGAGCCGGTGCCGGAGGTTATGTCGTACTCGAACCGACTAAAACGCACGCCGCCTGTGGGTCGTTTCGGTTGCCGAAGGTGAGGTTGACAGGCATATCCCTCGCACCCCGGCCGACTCAGGGCCATCTCTCACGATCTGGCCCTCTCCACATTTCAAGTTACTGACTAGCTTAGTTTAATCTTTACATGAAATAATAAATAATATTGAGAAATGAAGATTACAAAAAAAAAAAGGTTAAATCAAAAGCGAAAATAATATATATAATATAAATCCTGAAAGCGAATGGCCTACCACGATGCTCATAAGAGATTCAATTGCGATTCAGTTTTGCACAGCAATTCACTGTCTTATGCGCACTGCCGTATCTAGTAAAACCGCTGGTCAAAATACTTGTATGACTTTTTTTTCACATGCGATAAATCCCCACGAATTCCTCCCCGCCGGAGCTGGTGGGAGAGGTTTTCGGGCTCCATCCGACTAAAACGCACGGCGCCTGTGGGCCATTGTTGGTTGCCGAAGGTGAGATTGACTGGCATATCCCTCGCACCCCAGCTGACCTAGGGCCATCTCTCTCAATCTGGCCTTCCTCGGGTGTAGGGACCACAGAGTCCCCAACTCGATCCCGGAAACAGGGAGATCCGCAACGCGTGTCGCCGACGCGGCCTGCTTTTACTAGGGTACAGTCGACTCCACCCGTTACCCCCAGGCCTGCGCTCATAGTCATTCATCGACCTCCGATGGTCGAGTTGCCTCCTTACTCGGGTATCTTGGCTTGCGATCCTTACTCGCTCCCGCTGCCGCTCCCGCCCCGCCTCCTTTTTTTTTGTCTAGGATATTTATATAGGATTATTTTTATCTGAACGAACATTAATAACGAGCATAAGCTCGCAGAAGGAGGCACTTGTATGGCTATAACGAGTAGCGGATCTAAAGCGACTTACCTTTAATTTGTTTATTTGGTTTAATGATACGACTCTGCAATCACGTAAATTAATATAAACAATTTTCGTGAGACATTCGTGGAAACCATTTAACAACTGTATTGGATTGTTTCTGACATGTAGGATCCGTAAGTTAACCAACTTTTCTAGTCCCACCAACGACGTGATATTATTATTCGCTAAATATAAACTGTCCAGTTTCGGAAAATCTAGAACACCGATATCTGATATTTGATTGTTACGAAAATCCAAACATGTTATGTTGGACATTGTTTTGTTAAGGTTTATGGCATGTATTTTGTTAAACCCGAGTTCTAAAGTTCTTAGTTCTGGTTGATAGATGTCTTGCACTGTGGTTATATCATTGTCGTTCATTATCATCACTTGGAGGTATGGCATTGTGTGTAATGCTGCCGATTTGAGTTGGTTTTTATCTGCCTGTATTAGGACTAGGTAAGGTAACTCGCTGATAGCTTGTAATTCATTGAGAGTCAGATTATTCATAGACACATTAAGAAACTGAAGGTGTTTGAAGCATTTTATCGCGTTTATGTCTGTCAGGCCCATTCCTGTTAAATCCGCCTTTAGATAGGTGTACCTGTATATGAAAGAATATTATAAATTGAAGCTAAAGAATTGTTTAATCCCAGAATGTAGTAAATAAGGGCACTTAAATATACATTAGCGTCACGCTAATGCATTTATAGAAAGTGACAATAATAGCTGAACCCTAACATTATTTACAATGATATTTTTACATTTTTAAAAACTTCCTGTATTTAATGTTACTTTTGTTTAGTAACTTTTATGATATTATGTACTTAGTTAGTACCTAGTTAGTTTTACTAAATTCAACATTCTAGACTTTACATTTTTGACTTGATCAATTGATGGTGAATTCAATATTTATTGGCTTGAAGGAAGAAAATAAATGTAGATTCAAGACAAATAATTAACCGTGTAGGAGGAAAATTCCTTAAAATATTGATAGCGATTATTTATCTCGTCAACGTTAAAATATCCTTATTGAGTAAATGTAAGTATTGAAAACTCGCGTACTTACCCGTCGCCGTCGGCGGTTTTACCCAGAAAACTGAGGCGGACGCTGACCTCGGATTTATTGAGACATCTGTGGATGTCCTTGGGTTTGTCTACTGTCTCCTCTTCAACCGTGTGTTCGGACTCCGTTTCTTGGTATTCGAGTGCAATATTAAAACGGGACTTCAACATTTTCTTGTAACTTTTCACAAACACCAGTAATAATTCTAATATATGTGTAAGTTAAAAATGCTAGAGTATTTATTAACTTGAGTGTAGAATTCTCTTTAATAAAACGTAGAAGAGGCAGAGCTTTATAGGATACAAATACAAATAATTATTGATTTTTCATTCAAATTCAAGTAGGCCGAGAATTCGAATAAGTATTAAACTTATATTTATTTATTCGTCGATTTAGAGAATTAATAGATTGATAGAACATGTCAAATTAAACGATTACCTCTTATTTATAAACTTTATTAATAGTTGAGTAAATATTTCACTCTCTAAGCCAAAATATTAGTCTAGGATGTCAATTATCGTAATGCATATTATTATAAAATGGTCAAGTACAGTCTCTGTTTACGTTTGACTAAGATATTCCTCGTGTAATTCATCTTCTAATTCTTCCTCGTCTTTGTCACCCTCCTCAATCCACTGCAGCATCAATGTTTTGGCTTCATCCCTGTAATATAATAAAATAAATTAAAACTTTTATTTTTAGACTATGTTCGCTATATTTTGAATCAAAATATTATACACAGAGCATATCAATAAAGGATTTAAATAAGTGTTAGTAATTCAAAAAGGATTTCAAAATTAAAAAGACGGTATTATCGACTGTGGTGTTGACAAGGCCTATGAAACCTGGTAATAGTTTACATTTGGACTGTGTGTTCTTTACATTAGTAGTACCTATAAAACACCAAGATTTATGAAGCGAGGGCAACCCAGTGTAGGGGTCGATCTACACATTCGTATATCAATCAGATGAAAGGTATTTTAAAGAAAGATCATGTCAAGAGTATCCGAAACTGGCGAGCATGTATGAAAACAATTAGGCAAGCAGAAAAGCGAAAGATGTATGCCAGGAATGTAGCATGTGGATACTTGTGGTCTCTGCCTACCCCACTGAGAAGGAGGCGCGACTGTATATATAATAACAGAGTTGTGTTACTGACCTTTCCTCAGGTGTTATAGTTCCTTTATTAATCCTTTTCAATCTAGGTATCACGGCCAGTATCTCCACGCGAAGTTCACTGGACTCTTCTTCGTCTCCGCCTCCTGCCTCCTCATCGCCCGTGCCTCCCATGTATGGAGTCCCCTTTAGTATAAGCGTTTCTATTCCCTTCAATACCTGCAAATATAATAACAAGTGCTGTAAAAATTGTTAACACCAAGGGAGTCACACTCACGCCGCCAACCCTGTAAGCACAAGAGTTTCTGTGCCGTCATTGTAAAAGACAAAGCAGGACAAGCTTTTGGTCTTACCACTGGCAGCACAAAAACTCTCCAGTGAGCTCTGGGTACCCTTCTCACCACCGGGAACACAACACGAGGTTATTATGGCCGCGGTATTCTTTAGGGTGGAGGCACTTCCCCAGTAGGACTGCCCAATTGGACGGAAATACCGTCGTGTCCTACCTCCTCCTACATTATATATTATAGGATATAGCCTGTAGAAGTCCACTGCTGGACAAAGGCCTCTTACAATGTGCGCCATAGCACGCAATCCACGCCTTCTATGTATATTTTCTTTGTTTTGATAAGTAAGTATGTGTATGTGTATACTTATTATATATTGGTTTTAAATTGTCCAACTAATATTATGAATATCAAAGTTGGTGAGGATAGATGTATGGTTGTATGTGTATGTACCTGTGTACGGGTAGTATGGTACCTAAACCAATGAGATCTAAAAACTACTTCGTTTAACTTTAAGTTACTTACCTTTAATTTTTTCACCTGCTTCAATGTTGTGACTTTGCAATTACGCAAATTTATATAAGTTAGCTTCTCATGATTTTCAGTGAAACCATCTAACAATCGTATAGGGTTATTCCGAACATGAAGTATTCTTAAATTAACCAAACGTTCTATTCCCACTAACGACACTATTTTATTATTAGCCAGGTAAAGACTGTCTAGTTTCGGAAAATTGAAATCCGAAAATTCTATTATTTGATTGTTTCTGAAATCCAAACACCTGATATTTGGCATGGCATAACTGAAGGATAGTTTTTGTATTTTATTGAAACCAACTTCTAAAGTGGAGAGCTCCGGTTGAAACACTTCGTCTACTGCTGTTATGAAGTTGTTATTCAAGATCAGTACTTGGAGATACTGCATCCTATGCAATTCTGCTGAAATAAGTTTGTTCTTATCAGCTTGTAGCAAGACTAAGTAAGGCAGCTTGGCGACAACTTGTAATTCGTTCATGCGAATACTGTTCTCTGATATATCGAGAAACTGAAGGTGCTTGAAGGAAGTTATTGCGTCAATGTGCGTCAAACTCATATTTGTGAGTGTTGCTTTTAGATATGTGTACCTGTTGATATAAAAAAATGGATATAGAATTGTTTCTTTCATGGATCATATATTATTAGATGCCTAGTCAACAGGAAATGAGATTTCAAACGTGCTGCTTGTTTTCAAAATATAGTTTCGGTGATTGAATTGATGTTCGGAAATTTACCCATCGCCATCAGCAGTTTTCCCAAGAAAACTGAGTCGAATGCTGATTTCCGACTTCTTTAAATGCCTCTCCTCAATGACTTCCTCATGCACTAATATCGCCTGTTCCTCTTCCTCAACTTTTATCTGTTCTTCTTCTTCCTCCTCTGCGGATACAATAGTTAAATGTGATTTCAACATGATGATTGACAACAAATAGACTTCAATTCAATTTTTCTTTATGGCGAGTGACAGTCGTGTTACAATCTTACAATTCTTTGTGACATTTGACGTTTTGTAATTTTCTTTTCCCTATGCTGGCGTAATGAATAGTTCGAATGCCATTAAAAACTCTTTAGTAGAACTAATAAGAATTTGACGTGTGCACCTGAACAGATGACCCAACTTGTCTAACGAAATAGAACTTATGAGGCAATTAGTTAAAAATAGTTAAAACTTAAAGCAAACAACGATAAATATTTGAAAGGTAAAATAAATCTGTAAAGCTTAAATTACCTGGGCCCCCAGTCCAGAAGTTTGCATACAATGATATAGCCTATAGCTCAAAAAGTACTAACTCAAGGTTAATAATTTTTATTTATGAAAATAGCTCTGAATTTCTTTAATATTTTAAGAAATTCTATACGTAATATCTATTGATCATAATTAAATAGAAAATCAATGTTGAATTTTGCCAAAACGTCTGAAGTGAGGGCCCAAGATTTTCGGCCTCACTTAACGTTAGAATTTTGGTTTTTTGGTTTGCTTTAAGTTTTAACTATTTTAAAGTTTTATTTCGGTTGACAAGTTGGGCTCTCAGACCAGATGCCCACGCATTTTACATGAAAAGGTTAGTTATGAATTAATATGAGAATTAGATTACGCATCTTTCTTGTAGAGTACATAGGAAACAAATCATTAAAATGTATTTGTACGCCACAAAAAAAGCACCATTCTTTTTGTAGCGTACATCCTACATTTTTTTAATTTTAATTCAATTAATTCTTCAAAATTTGTTATGATATTATGACAGATGATGTTGCGTTCCAAGTTCCGACGTTTTTATTAAGTCTTTAGAAGAGGAGTTAGAAAAGCGAACCTCACAGAGAGTTGAATTTTTACGAAAATTGACGTAACTTGACAACGTTTATGTTTAAACTCAATATAGACCAAATCTCGCATCAATTTTTTTTATATTGGTCACTTCAATTAAACTTCGCCTTGCCTGATGGTAAGCTGAAGGCAAAGTCTCAGAAAAGAGGGTAACCATTACTTACATATACTATGTGACAATGGTGACACTCAGTTTGACGGCCTCATCATATGCTTTTTCACGCCCCGCTTAAAGGACCCGGGACCGTAGGAAGAAGAAAACACGTAGGCTGGTAATGAATTCCAGGTCTTAATGGTAATACCAAACTATTATAATCTAGACTAGACATTAGTATAAAATGTGGTCATATGCTTGATATATCTATATAATCACAGATGTTATTGATTGTTCATTCGTTGAATGAACATTTTTATCTTTCCTATTAATAATAATAATAATAACCGGTAGCTTGGTCACTGTATCCGATACCGGTGGTGCACTATTTTTGAATACATGGTTTTAATATGTATTTAAAAATATAATTTATTAGTTGTATATTTTAATATAGAGAAATAATAATAATAAATACACCAAAAAACACAAATAAACATGGATTTTTATACATAACTAACGAACTATTACACAAAAAAAAATCAGTTTGAGAAAAAATCATAACTAAAGGAATTAATTAAAAATAATAAAAAATCGCCATGGAAAAATAGGGGTTGATCGTAGAGGGTTAGAAATTCAAGGTTGTATGTATTTTTTAATGCTGTATCATAAAAAAACAAAAATTGTCAAAAAAAAAAAAATTAGGAACAACCTTAGGGGTATGAAAAATATATAGTAGCCGATTCTCAGACCTACAGAATGCATATAAAATTTGGTAAAAATCGATAAAGCCGTTTCGGAGGAGTAAGGTAACTAACATTTTGACACGAGAATTTTATATATAACATAATGTACAATGGGCGGCCATATTGCAAACAACAGTCTCTTCCAGGCAACCTTTGGATGGACAAGAGTGTATAGAAATAAAACAATCACTAAAATACCATATTTTTTCTTCAACAGTTCTCCTTTTCGACCACAGTTCCTGCCACTCTGACACCGCACCAGCACATCGATGTAATACTACACAAGTTTGCGAAGACCCTCAACATGCGGGTGGAAAATCCTCATAACTATGTACTGAAGGTCTGCGGGAGGGAAGAGTATCTATTTGGCGACCATCCTCTCATTCAATTCCTGTACATCCAAGAGATGTTATCGACAGATGGAGTGCCACAAGTAATGCCTGTGGAAATGAGTCAATTACCGCTTACGCGTGAGTTACTGTACAGTACTTAATACTATTTTACTGTGGTGATTACTAGCTGTTGCATGGATTTGTCCGCGAGGAATATTGGTCCTTTTTCCGCAACCCATGGGAACCTATTCCCGGGATAAAAGTAGCCTTTGTCTTAGTCTATACAATCAAATTTCAGCCAGAACCGTTCAGTTATCGGAACGTGAAGAGTGGCAGACAAGCGCACTGCCCACCTGATGGAAAGTCGTTACTGTGGCCTATGGGCGTGTGCAGCATCAGGGAGTCACACTCGTTCTGCCATATGTTTTTATTTTTTTATACCACTTAGGTGGCAGACAAGCATACGGCCCACCTGATGGGAAGTGGTTACCGTGGCCCATGGACGTATGCAACACCAGTTACACTCGCGCTGTCGACCACGAAGTAACCTTCTGATGCCCCTCTTGAAGAACCCCATATTGTAGCTGCTTGGGAAAACCGCAGCAGGGAGGTCATTCCACAGCTTGAGTGTGCGTGGGATAAGTTTCTTTCATACCGCACAGTGCGAACCGTCTCAGTTCGCAATGTGTGAGAATGAATTCCCTGCCTATGGCGAGAGTTGCGATGATAGAATGTAGATGTGGGCATCATGTCATACAATTCATCTGAGAAAAAACCATTGTATAGGCGGTAGAACACACATAGCGAGGCAAAGTCCCTCCTAAGGCTAAGAGGTTCCACACTACATTGTTATTAGCATATATTCGATGGTACAATGTTATAAATTATTCAACAGCTAAACGCGAGCGTCCTTACCCCTACTGCTTGCCTGAACGCCGGCGGCTGACGTCAGACCACTCAAACACCATGAGAAAAAAGAAGAACGAATCATCGTGGAACATTGACAAGGACTACTCCTGTATAGTGCAGAGCGTCAGCAATCTCAACGTGGACGCCAGCAGAAATAACGTTGAGGTCAGTAATTAATCTCCATCAGATCCTCAGATGTATGCGGGGGCGCCATGCGTCTGCCTGATTCTGTGTTACCAGAATATATTAACCTGAGAATTTTAAGCACAGAGTTTCTGTGCTGTCAGTGTAGAAGACAAAGCAGGACAAACCTTTAGTCATCCCACTGAGAGCACAAATTCTCCAGTGAGCTCTGGCTACCCTACTCACCGCCGGGAACACAACACGAAGTTATTATAACCGCGGTATTAAATTTTAACTCGAAAATAAACTTAATTTAAAAGGGTCACGGCACTACTGTGATAAAAAGAGACACCTGTGGTAAACGCCGTGGATGTCACATTTAATAACATGTTCAAATTAATCGGTCCAGGCGGGATTCGAAGCCGCGATCTTCCCCTTACAGGGGGAACGCTCAGACCACTAAACCACCGAACCTTTGTCTGAAACCATCCAAATTTATCTATACATATTCGCCTTACGGCGACGGCTGATAGCCATCTATCGATATTCGTACGAAATATCGGAAGCAATGGTCTCAACGAACTTACAACAGTTTTATAATCAAACTTGTATATTCACAGGTCGTTTGCCAAGCGGGTATCTTTCACGGAGGCAAATCACTATGTGAGACGCAGAAGACCCGGGCAGTAGTCGTCTCACGAGATGGAGTTGCCCAATGGGACCAGGAGTTGACATTCCCCATCAAAGTGTACAATTTGCCGAGAATGAGTCGAGTGTGTTTCGGAATTTACGAGATTACTAAAAACAAAGGGAAAAGAAGAGGGAAGGATGCTAATAAGGTACAATATATTTCTCTTTATGTAATAATAATAATATAAGACTTCATTGTACACTAATATAACACAAGAATAAGAGAAATACAATGTGGTACGATGCGTACAGATGGCGGCCTTATCGCTCTGTGGCAACCTCTTACAGGCAACCATAACCCATCTTGTTGACTCCCTGCCACAAAATCCCTTTCCTACTTCCCTTACCTTCCTCTAAGTTTACCGCCCACCTAAACTAGGTTCTCATGTTCTCAATTAAATTATATATTACCAATATTAGCCAGTATTGTATCAAGTGTCTCTGCTTACCCTGACGGGTATACTAACAGACATAACTGTATGTTCGTATTATAATCCTTCATCATTTTAGTAGTAGTCCCGGACGAATTGGAGGCCTCCCGGGGATGCGATGGGGATTCCGTGGTCCTCACACCTGAAGAGGGCCGTCTCATAAGAGACGGTCCTGGGCCGGCCTGGGTGCCAGGGATATGTCTCAGATAGTCTCACCTCCGGCAACGCAGGTTCACGCAGGCCCACACAGTTGACGTGCGTTTTAGTCGGTTCAAGTCCGACATAACCTCCCCCACCAACCGGTGGTGGGGGAATCCGTGGGGATTTTGCGTACATTAAAAAAAAAGGTTGCATTGAAGGCAAACCTCGCAGTTTGGGTTCCGCTATCCGGCTTTGGGTTATGAGACCATTGGCCCGCCTGTTATCATCTACGATGCTAAACCAGCACTTCATTAGTTTACCTCTCATACTAATGCCCATCGGTGACGGCATGACAAGATATTTGTTACCCCTCGTTTTCATCTAAATATAAAACATGTATTTGTCAAGTTGGAATATGTTACAGGCTTCAGTGTGAACGCAAATGTATTTAAAATTTGTTTACAACTTGTTGGCTATACATACTTTGTGAACGAAAAAGTGTCTAAAACAGTCCCAATACATGTATAAAACAAGTATGATGTTTTGACTAGCCTTTTACAAGTATTTAACAAGTTTTGTATCAAACAAGTTTACAACTTGTTTCTTGGTGAAAACGAGGAGTTAACCTTACGGTCACCACAAAATGTGACCACCATATTTATTTGCTAAATACTATTCTAAGATCCTAAGATCGCGGTAGCCTAGTGGTATGGGTAACGGACTGTTGAGACGAGGTCTCGGGTTCGATCCCAGGTTTTACCATGGCACACACTAATGACTTTACGATGCTTTTCGAAGTTATGTGTGTACTTATCGTAGGTTTAGAAGTGCCCGGTTAATGGCAACAGGCTCGCCACCTATTAACCATTGGGGCCTAAACATAAACTGGCGAAATGTGGGTCAAATCAAATCATATTTATTGTAAATCATAGGTACAGAAGATGTTCTCATAATAATTAGTTGAGCTATATTTCACCATTTGGGTATACAATATTCAGTAGATTATTAATTTTATCAAATTATTAGATTATTAATTAAATTGTCAATTTAGTTATCACATAAAAATAAATAAAAAATACAAATAGCACAAAGTCAATAGTAACAGAAATTAAATTCATCAATAAATTATCATGCACCAGCACCACATTCATTTTGTCATTATAGGTATATACCTATTAAATTACAGTGAGTTATCCTCCAAAAATTCATTAATGGTATAATAACATTTTTCAATTAATAATTTTCGCTAGAACCTCTGCCTACCCGTTGGGGGATATAGGCGTGAGGTTATGTTATGTTACTCTAAGATCAAATTTCAATTGACAGGAAGGTATAAACCGCTTGACGTGGGCGAACACAATGATCTTCGACTACAAAGATCAGCTGCGCACAGACGGCGTCACGCTGTCAATGTGGACGCACGTGGCCGACGACACGCAGGGGGACGACTTGGTGCTCCACCCCCTCGGCACTATCGTCACCAACCCCAATACCGACTCTTGTGCGGCGTTGCAGGTTAAATTCTCCAAGTAAGTATTTTTTTTTTTTTTTTATACCACTTAGTTGGCAGACAAGCACACGGCCCACCTGATGGAAAGTAGTTACCGTGGCCTATGGACGTCTGTAACACTAGAGGAGTCACAGTCGCGCTGCCAACCCTGTAAGTACAGAGTTTCTGTGCCGTCAGTAGAAGACAAATCAGGACAAGCCTTTAGTCTTCCCACTGACGGCACAAATTCTCCAGTGAGCTCTGGCTACCCTACTCACCGCTGCGAACACAACACGAAGTTATTATAACCGCGGTATTCTGTAGGGCGGAGGTACTTCCCCAGTCGGACTGCTCAATCGGGCGGATATACTGCCGTATCCCACCTCCTTAACTCGGCTTTGTTACTAATATACTAATTACTAACCTTTTTTGAAACCCGGTACACCTCCCTTTGAACCCGTAATTTTTTTATAAATAAATAATAATAAGGAATAAATATTCTACAACATTCTACACTACGCTATCTAGACCCATGGTAAGCATAGTTTAACTAGCTTGTGTTATGGAATCTAGAATACGGATTAACATACTTAAATACTTTTTTTTTGTAAATACATACATATTATACATAGAAACACTCAGACCAATGCAAATACCCATATTCATGCATACAAATATTTGCACTGAGCGGGGATCGATATCTTGTATGTATGGAAATCTATTGAATTTGTTAGCATTTATGATCACTGCTCTGCTCCTTTGAGTAGCGTGATGAGCCTATAACCTTCATCAATAAACGGACTATTCAACACAATTTTTTCAATTATAACCAGTAGTTCCTGAGATTAGCGCGTTCAACCAAACAAACAAATAAACACGACGGTATTTCCGCCCAATTGAGCAGTCCGACTGGGGAAGTACCTCCGCCCTACAGAATACCGCGGTTGTAATAACTTCGTGTTGTGTTCCCAGCGGTGAGTAGGGTAGCCAGAGCTCACTGGAGAATTTGTGCTGTCAGTGGGAAGACTAAAGGCTTGTCCTGCTTTGTCCTCTACACTGACGGCACAGAGACTCTGTGCTTACAGGGTCGGCAGCGCGAGTGTGGCTTCTCTGGTGTTACACACGTCCATAGGCCACGGTAACCACTTTCCATCAGGTGGGCCGTGCGCTTGTCTGCCCCTAAGTGGTATAAAAAAAAACTCTTCAGCTTTGTAATATTAATATAGATGCAAGACAGGCATTGGAGTTTTATATAATTATAGATTTACTGTCACTATAGAATAGCGAAGCAAATTATATGAAAACGCTTTTAATGATTCTGTAGACGGTACCTGCGGAACGGAACAGAACCTGCTGTTGCCATTTCTAACTATACTTCATTTATCTAGGTACTTGTACTAGGTAATAAAAAAAAAGTCTTGAGAGAGTATTAGCTGATAGCGAGTAAGATACAGCCGGCCGTGAGCGTCTCGTTCGCTCTTGCCTCATGATCTTTTTCACAGCGTCCCTGCTTTTTCCCCAGGCACGCCGCGAGTATCATGGGACCGGTACAGTGCTCACACTATAACTAACTGACCAACTAGTGGTTCGATTTAGGTCTTTAAAATGAGTTTCTAAACAGAAAAATAGTAATAAACTGAAAACTGAGTTTTTAAATAAATCATATAAAAAAGACACGTCAAGACTGTTTAACATCAGACGGATGTATACAGCCCAGACTCAACCTCAGATGAATGGCTTGAGTCAAAAATATTGCCCGGAAGACGGTAATTTACTCACCCATATTACATTGGGACTTAAACATAAACTGGCGAAATGTGGGTGCTAGCAACTCGGCCTACCCCTACGGGGATATAGGCGTGAATTTGTGTTATGTTATGAATAATAATGGCATGCACACGTTTCGTTGGGTGTTTATACTCGTCCCCTTCCGATATTATTTATATATTTTTTTTAGTCTACTCCCGACGTTTTGATTGCTTTTCAGCGGCCCTGGTCACTGGTAGACATCATTACAACCCTGAACATCTCTTATCTCGTTTCAAGATGTGCTACGTTATCAGTCGTATTACAACTAACCGTGTATATTTGATTTTAGCTACGGCTGTCAGATCCCAGTGTTATTCCCAAATGAAGAGAAGATAAATGCGTACTCAGACCATATAGAGAGCGTGTCGCCCGATGTTATGGAGAGACTGAGTAGGGACTACGAGCGGTTGCGAGCTACTGCTGAAAAGGACCCCATGTATGAAATGCACGAACTGGAGAAGAAAGAAATTTGGGCTTCCAGGTACAGTTATGATTTATATTTTACCGTTCCCGCAAACTATGAGATCCTATTCCCGGGATAAACATTAGCCTACGTCTTCAGAAGTTAGAGTGTGATTGAATAACAATTTTTTTTTCACAAAAGGGTACATTTATAATATTAGTAGGATAGGATAGGATTGCCGCGTGGTTCCCGGCAGAGTATAATTTGGACCACCCCATCTCCTCCCATGCGGTGTTGTACAAGGCGACTAAGGGATAGGGCTGTTTAACATCAGACAAATATATACAGCCCAGACTCAGGCACAGATACAAGCCCGGAAGACGGCAATAGGCTCAACCACTATTACGTGGGACCGAATTCAATGATTGGTGAATTGTGGGTGTTAATTCACCTCTGCCTAACCCTCCGGGGATAAAGGCGTGATAATATGTATGTAGGATAGGATAGGATAGGATAGTAAGCTAGTGAGCTAGTAGGAAAATAGGATAGGATGAAATAGTAGAATAATATATTACTAGGATAATTGGATCGATAGGATAGCAGGATGTTTCACAAGTGATGAAGTCCAATTGACGTGTCCTATAAAAAAAAAAAAAATAATATATATAATTTCGAAGTAAATACAATTATTAACTTTCACTATTTAAAAGAATACCCAATTGAACAGTCCGACTGGGGAAGTACCTCCGCCCTACAGAATACCGCGGTTATAATAACTTCATGTTGTGTTCCCAGCGGTGAGTAGGGTAGCCAGAGCTCACTGGAGAATATGTGCTGTCAGTGGGAAGACTAAAGGCTTGTCCTGCTTTATTACACTGACGGCACAGAAACTCTGTGCTTACAGGGTCGGCAGCGCGAGTGTGGCCTCCCTGGTGTTACACAAGTCCATAGGCCACGGTAACCACTTTTCATCAGGTGGGCCGTGCGCTTGTCTGTCACCTAAGTGGTATAAAAAAAAGCATATTCTTTTAATCAAGTTAAATAATACATTACTAACTTTTCAACTTGCGTGTTCCGTGCTATACAGTAATGTTACCGAGAATTACTTATACACGTTATATACCAATAACATGATCTCATTCGTTGATTTTTTATTGACTATCATTTAATGTCCGATAAGACGACTCGTGTCATGGGCATGGGGCCGTTGGTGTACAACAAGTTGCCGCCTAACGTGACTTCCGCTACAGGGATTGGGTCCTTTAAGCGACGGTTAAAACGATGGCTTATTGAGCAAGCATTCTACTCATTTGACGAACTTGTGTCAATGGACAACAATGTAAATAAATAGCATTAATAATCTGTTGACATTGTAATGTTTTTATTTTATTTATGTTTTGTATTTTAATTTCTGAACCTGACATTTTTAAATGTGAAAACTTTAATTGTAGACACTTTTTACCTGACATTTTGTTTTTAATTAATATTTTTTGTTGTAATGTAAATTATGATCGATCCTGTATAATCAGCTAAAAGTATGTGATGACGTGTAATAGTGTTTACCAATAAATGAGTTACGAGTTATAACAGTCATATTATATATAAATTTATCTTTTACTAACTAGAAATTTAATTACTCATTGAACAAAATATGAGTGATTTCCTCTTAATAGGTACATTACACCACAAATGCGGAAAGGGAAGACGTTTTATGATTTCTACTATTTATAGTCATATACGAGTTATATATAATCGGAATACATTTACCTTCTAACAAATCTACCTTTTACTACTACTTTCGATACTAAAATTATCACTAAATATAGTTTTTTTGTAATGAATGCGATTAATGTACACAAGACAAAAAAGATAGCCTATCCATCTAATAAAATCTATTTATGATCTGGGTCAAGTGGAAGCACCCGTATGTTTTACATATGTGTGTTCACACAACAATAACTCATTGCTTTGAAGTCACATGTGTATGTCATCGTTACTGGCGTATTAGTGTAATACGTTTATGTGTGCCAGTGTGCATGATCGTGATATTCGTGAATCTTGAACGTTTGAATATGTGTGAGTGATTTGCCTGCCATCGAATGAGAAAGTAAATTTCACCATTTTAGCACAGGCTCACGTAGTTGAGTGGTATTACAGGCGTAAAGACATTTCGAAGGTAGCGAGTTCGAACCGCTACTATATTGATGTAGTCGTTTACGTTAATAAGTAGTTTTGTTTTTGTTCTTTATTTTGTTTGTGATATTGAAGAACGTTTAAGTTGTTAATTAACCGTGTGGAAAGCACAATGCATCCAATTGTTGACAGTTAAAAATAAAATTATCATGTTATTTTAATCATGAGAATGAGGGTAGCATAAATTTCAATACGAGAAACATAAATGCAATGTGTGTGCAACAATACTCGCTCAGTAATAATAAAAATACTACTGATTTAAGTTGCTATAAAAAATAACTAAAATATCAAGATACTTTTGTGATGTTATCTTAACATTCCCTTAATAGGTAAGTAATTAACATGAAGATATACAAATATTTAAAAGTTCAAAAAGTAAAATTTGACTGGGATTCGAACTCAAAACTTTGCAGGATTTTAACACTTAAAAAGCGAATCTGTAAACCCTGTGTAACGACGCGCTCTGCGAACGTCGTCACACCTGTTTTAATTCTATTTTTGAACGAAAGGTTTCGGAGCGCGGAGTGAATGACATTTTGACGTATCGCTGTCAAAAGCACCTTTTTTCCTATATTGAGACGGAATGGTCGATATTCATGGCTTCGTAACTTAATTTCAATAAATCTCATAAAAATGAGAGTATTTTGGCCTAAAGGATAATAGTTTGTGTCCTCACAACTATCCTCTTGTGGAATTATAGTTTATTTCTGGTGAGTTGTTATTTTTTAATAAGATTCCCTTTGATGGAAATTCGCCACGCTCCTAATTTGAAAAATAATTGTTAAAATTCTATTGTTTCAGCTCTTAATCTGAAAATATTATGATTTCTTTTGCTATTGGCATTGTTCCAGCAAATTAAGGCGGTTTCCAGGTTGGAGCCGCCTTTCCCCTTTGCCCTTTGGCTTTGCCTTTTCTCTTTTCTTTGGACCTTTTTCGGCGTTCCTTTGTCTTCGGTCATCTGCATTTCCTTATGGAGGGTTTGGACTTTTCACCTCAAACATGGATGTACCGCATGGGCTTAAACTGAAAACTTCGCCTGCTACGAGCTTTCTCGCTGCTGTGTTTACATATACTCGCCGAGGGATGCCGTGAGCTTACTTTAATTATATTTTAAATCTAAACTTCAAAATGACCTAAAAGTGCATTGGTGACATAGAATCATATTGACGTAGGATAATATAGACATAGCTTATAAAAATCTAATTTTAAATTTAAGGTTAGATATACATTAGGAATGTATCCTTGCAACTATTTCTAAATGCACACTGGAGTGGACAATAAAACCTTAAACCTCACAGTTTGGTTTCATTTAGCTCACCTCCGGAAGATTAAAAGTTTCCAATATCCGCTGATTATCTTAGGCATGTGTATCTCCAAGGCGCCCGAACTTTTATGGTAATGTACTTACAAACCAATTTTATTTATATTTCTTTTAAATAGGAGATTACACACTTACTTTCTTTCATTGTCATATGACACATTTTTTTTATTATTACATCTGACGCTTGCGAGCCAATTTTTTTTACTTTGTAATAACACATATATTTTTAATTATTACACCTGGGGTCACGGAGACTTAGAGGAATTTAACAAAAACTACGTTCATATACCAGTAATAAGAATTTTATGAGTTATTGTTATTACTAAAGAAAGTGTAACTGATGATAAATAAATACGAATGGTTTTGAATCAATTGTAATTTGCAAGTGTATAAGTGTGTGTAAGTGAGGAAACGAGTTTTGTTACACACACATTTATGTAGAACATACTGGTGACATTTTCTGCTTGCCAAAATCAATATAACGATCTGTATAATACTTATATCACTAGACAGGCTATCGTTTTTGTCTTGTGTACAAGTGATAGAAATAATGTATGGGGGTAGTAATTTTTTTATTTGCCTAATTAATTGAATAATTCTGTGTCCGAAATCTTTTTTTCCGAAACGACTTTAAAATCACCCGGCATTATTAGTAATCATATACTTTAGATGCTGTAAGTCTGTATGTCTGTACAATATAGTAGCTAGAACGGGATCGGAATTCAAGCGGGCAAGGCGCTAAAAAATATGACGGTATGAAGTTCGCCGGGCCGGTATTAAATCGCGAAACAAACGCACCCGTGGATTGCTTTGTATTAATCTGTGATTGGTGAATTTGAGGTCTTCCGCCACCATAGTATTATTCTGTGTTATCCTCAAAACTCACAAGAAATGTGTACTGTGCGTATAGACAACATTTTATGTACAAGCATATACATATATGTCCTGAGCAGTACCTATGATAGTAAAGATGAAATATGTACAATCATCATCCACTATTTACGCTGATTATACATATCAATCAATCAACTAGCCCACCGCAGTTCACTGCTGGTCATAGGCCTCTCCCAATGTGCGTTATTTTATCCTCTGCCTTCCGCATCTAGTCTGTCCCAGTCACCTTTTTCACATAACATAACCTCACGCCTATATCCCCGAAGGGGTAGGCAGAGGTGCTAGCACTCACATTTCGCTAGTTTATGTTTAGGTCCCAATGTAATAGATGGCGAGCCTATTGCCATTATCCGGGCACTTGTAAACCTGCGATAAATACACACATAACTTCGAAAAGCATCGAAAAGTCATTGGTGTGTGCCATGGTCAAACCTGGGATCGAACCCGAGACCTCGTCTCAGCAGTCCATTACCCATACCACTAGGCTTCCGCGGTTTTTTTTTTTCAGATTATACATATTTATAATAATGTTATGTAATGCACAGGGAACGTTTCCGCAAAGAAGCCCCAGAGCTGCTGCCCAAGCTGCTGTCGTGCGTGGAGTGGGGCGAGCGCGCGGAGGCGGCGAGCGTGCGGCGCATGCTGGCGGAGTGGCCCATGCTGCGCGTGGAGTCGGCGCTGGAGCTGCTCGACTACGCGTACGCCGACTCCGCCGTGAGGAGCTTCGCCGTCGAGTGCCTGGGGGAGATTAGGTGAGGAGTCACGGCATTTTTATTTAGTCCACAGAGTGGAATTTATGAACCCTACTTGGAGTTAAATTGCTCTAAATAGATATTTTACAAGAAGGAAACATTCCTTTTTTAAAAAAAGAACATAACTGCATTCAAAGAGTTTTAGATATTCGATCACATTCGGTATTTGAATCGATTAGAGTCAATTAAAAAAAATACAAGTAAAAATTACGTTTTGTTTTCTTATGGTATCAATTGATAGGGTCGATCAAAAGAATCGTATTTCTCTAACACATATAGTAAATTTAAAAAAAATCTCTGAAATCCTCCCTATCTCAAGTATTCAGGGTACTTCCCCCTTCAGGTAGGTTGATTATCAAAATGAGTTTTTATTACAATTGTCAAATGTTAGCCTTCACCCGCCCGCGTGATAGGAAGCTTAGGTGAATATAGGTATTTAAACTGTCATGGTCACTCACATTAGTATTAAAGTAATAAGAAACTCAGAACAATACAACATGGTAAATATTTCGATTATTGTAATACTCAAGCTTAGGTGCAGTTCAAAAATAAAGGCCGAACACAAAGTGCTGGTCGTCAGTTTGTCAGCCGACTACATCTGTGTGATTCCTGTTGTTATATAACTTATATTTTCCTTCCAGTGACAACGACCTCCTGCTGTACCTGCTTCAGCTTGTCCAAGCTTTAAAACACGAGTCGTATTTGATGTGTGACCTCTCCGTGTTCCTGCTCAAGAGGGCATTCAAGAACATGACTATTGGACACTACCTCTTTTGGCATTTAAGGTTTGTAATTAATGTTTATGTTAAACGACTATAAATGCTTGAATGTATGTTGTGTAGACCGCGGTAGCCTAGTGGTATGGGTAATGGACTGCTGAGACGAGGTCTCGGGTTCGATCCCAGGTTTTACCATGGCACACACCAATGACTTTTCGATGCTTTTCGAAGTTATGTATGTATTTATCGCAGGTTTATAAGTGCCCGGTTAATGGCAATAGGCTCGCCACCTATTACATTGAGACCTAAACATAAACTGGAGAAATGTGGGTGCCAGCACCTCTGCCTACCCCTTCGGGGATATATGAGTTTATGTTATGTTGTGTTTATGTCATTTGGAAGGATCTTCCAATCTTAGTTGGATAGCATGGAGGATAGATTACTGACTGACTCTCGTGGCATTTTGATCACGTTCCTACAACTTATGGGAACTTATTCCCGTGATAAATTTATTTCTTAAGATGTAATTTCTAAGTCCTCTCTTTGTTTCGCAGATCTGAAATGCACGTGCCATCAGTGTCGGTGCGATTCGGCTTGCTACTGGAGGCGTACTGCCGCGGCTGTCAGGACCACATCAATAGTTTCACGAGACAGATCTCATGTCTCGACAAACTAAAATGTATGTATTGAGAAGCTATCTTCTATTTCTTATTATAGATGACAAAATATGTAAAAGATATTATGATGCAGACTCAGCCTCAGACGTATGGCTTGACTAGGGGGTGAGCCTGTCTGTCAGCTGTCTTCCAGGCACTATTTTTGACTCAAGCCATGCATCTGAGGCTGAGTCTGCATTACGTGGGTACCGGAATTCAGTGATTGGTATCACTAAGGGATAGGGGCTATTTAACATCAGACTGATATATACAGCCAATAAGACTCGAGTCAACAAAAGTGCCCGGAAAATGGCAATGATAGGTGAAATGTGGGTGTTAATTCACCTCTGCCCAACCCTCCGGGGATAAAGGCGTGATTATATGTATATATGATTGTATGTATTATGGTGCTGATGAACTTTTTCAAGTGAACCCAAATAAGTTTCAATATATTATCTAGAGTCTTAATCTCAACAATATTACTCAAAATGGTATCTCCCACCAAATGTTGGCACTTAAAATGGTAGATCTGCCACCAAATGTGATGAATCTTTCGACAAATATATCGATTATTTTCCACCTAAAATGACACCGCGTGCTGGTATAATGATGCACGAAAATAATGTTTCGCGGGGCCTCGTCGACATTGCTCGAGACAACATAGACCCTCCCCTCTAGACAAGTGGCAATTCGTTGACCAGCGTTCTATAGAATAGAATGACGAATGTATGGGATTTGACGTTTATGACATGCGTTGACGACTGTCATATATCGGTCATCGAATTGACACTTGCTTAGAGGGGCAGGTCACCAAAATATCAAACCTGCCGCCAAAATAATTGGGTGGCAGATTTACTAGTTTGGTGACAAACTTTATCATTTTGGCGATAGCTTAAATCACAGACTTCATTAAATGTTTAGGGGCGAGTGAACGTGTGAAACAGAAGAAAGAGATCAAGCAAGCTCGCGCGTTGCTATTACAGCACTTGCAGGAGGAGCATTGTAAGGAAACGCTACGCGATTTCGTGTCGCCTCTCAACCCTACATTTGTGTGCAAAAGTATAAAGTGAGTATTGTACTACAATGTAATGTCTTGTAAATGTTTAGTATAAATCAGAAATTACATTCATTGAAATAAAGAAAGTTTTTAACGGATTCTAGCGATATTTATTAGGTATTTTGTACATTTAGACCGACGTTTCGGCTACTTTTCAGCTATTCGCTTTCAGACTTCGCGCAAAATCTCGACATTATCAAGAAAATACATTATTATGATACTGTTGTCAATTCTTGTAAGTTTATTTAGAACATTCTTTGTTTATATAAAATTCGGGCCCAAACCAATGTCACCAGTAAACCTGTACACCTGCTGATTGCCGGACGAAGTTTTCCTCTCAGGGTTGGCAGATCAGACGTCAGTCGCTTTCGAAACAACTAAAAGGGGACAAGTTGTGGAAGGGAGTAGCAGGAAAGAGATAGCTGCCGGCTATAAAGTGCGAGCTTATTAGCAACCGGTATTACTCGTGGTAATATATTTCTACAATACACATACAATGTAGTGTTTTTCTATGACAGTGATATTACACCTCTGCTACCCCTACTGCGATATATAAGTGTGAATATAAAAAAAGTATGCTGAAAACGAATCAAATCATAACCCTCCTTTTAGCTTCCGTTTTAATCGGGTTAAAATTAATAAATACTTTTTATTCTAGGCCCTTGGCTTGTCGAGTTATGGACAGTAAGATGCGGCCGCTATTGTTGGACTTTGAGAACTTGGACCCCACGGGGTCGGATATCCGCATCATATTGAAGATTGGCGACGACCTGCGACAGGATATGTTCACGCTACAAATGCTGCGCATTATGGATAGGCTGTGGAAGAACCATGGATATGACTTTAGGTAACGTCTATGCTATTTTAGAAATGTAAATTGGTTGAGTTTGTACACTGGAGATGTAAAAAAAAAAAACTTGAACAATATTTAGACGGGGATGGTTTCTTGCACGTTACGATTCGAGAAATGATACACTACTATCACCAACAATTATAGAGTAGTGTCCTGAGTCATCGAATTCTTACCAATACTAATAAAAGTCTTAGTATTTTATCGAAAAAATGCATAGTTAACTAAGATATTGCCTAACTAAACTGAATCTATGACATTACATTATTTTTAATTCCCAAAATAGGTCAAAATATAAACAATCGAAATAAAGCAAAATTTATAACTTGTTAGATTCCTTATAAAATTTCAAAGCAATCTTATAATGCACTGTATACGTGTAAACGCAACGTAGACTGAGATAAATCCGATATTCTCTTGCACCCCATACATTATCACTGCGCGCCAGCGCGCTGTGACGTCACCACGTGCCTCGATTTTGTATGGAGCATTTTCGGGCGGCTCGAGAAATTGAATTTTTTATAATCAAATATCTTTAAAACTATTTATTATAAGAAAGTTTCACTTTTACAGTTCATTATATTATTGTAAAATTTACAGTTTACGTAAATAAAAAAAATAGGACACAACCCTATTGTCATACGATAATCGTTTTAAAAATTTTAAATACAGGCAAACACGAAATGGTGCGATTATATCATACGAGATTTGAGATGCAGTCGCGGAACTCTCCCCGTCTAAATGTGCGTTTATGTTAAATTAAGAGGCTGTCATAACTTCAATACCTAATTTAATAATCTTTCTCCCAGACTGAACCCATACAACTGCATATCAATGGACTACATGATGGGCATGATCGAGGTAGTGGAGGATGCGGAAACCATCGCCAATATACAGAAGCAGAGCGCTCTGTTCAACGCTGCCTCTACTATTTACAGATCTACGTTATTACGTGAGTATACGCCGCTTAGCTTTTTTTATAGAGAATATTAGTAACCAAAATCTATACTATATTTTTTACTTAAATATTTTATTACTTTCATCAATTGAGAGTCCCTATCTTAGTTACTTTTAAGCCAACAAACGCCTCTTATATTCAATCTACACTTATATTACAAAACTGATGAGTTTGATTGTATGAACGCGCTAATCTTAGGAAAGTAAGTGTATAACTTAAAAAGGGCTTCCATAAAAGTCCCCGATAGCATATGTCATCTTTTACAAATTATAATAATACCGTATTATGCCTTGTCTAATTAAATACGTTAAATATATTGTGCATTTAATATAGATCAAAATTGCCATTCTAACTAATATAATTACAATGAATAACTTAAGGGATATCGCAATTTATAAATTCACGCGCACCGAAATTAATTCAAGCAGAAAGCAGATCAAAATAAGACCATGTTATCTATAGCCTTTAACTGATTTTATCCAAATAAATTATTTCATATTCAAGACAGTTTATATACCTGTTGTTGATTCCGCTGCCCCGCCGTCACGTTTGCCCCCCTTTCCGAGATTCGATAGGGACACCGTGCTTCCGACTTCTGAGGAGGTCATCTTAAGCAGTAGATCGCCCAGGGAGCGCGGGATGCTCTAGGCAATCTTACACCCCGGATTCTTAAGACACGGACGACATGCGGTTTTCGTCGGTCCGAGTCCGACATAACCACTCCTGATGGCCGAGGGGGTGGTATCCAAAGGAACTTCCGCACGAAAAAAAAAATTGAAACGGGACCCGAATTCCACGCGGACGGAGCTGCGGGCATCATGTACTTTATAAATATTTGTGTGTATATAGGAGTTCGTTTTTTACGTGCGGAAAATTCCCACGGATACCCTCACCACCGGAGCCGGTGGGAGAGATTATGTCGGACTCGAACCGACTAAAACGCACGACGCCTGTGTGTCGCTTTTGGTTGCCGAAGGTGAGGTTAACAGGCATATCCCTCGCACCCGGCCGAATGTATATAGGAGTATACTGGAACAGTATTTAGTAAAACGTGTTTACAATGTTTTTACACAGAATGGATTCGCAAGAACACGGAGACGGAGGCAGCGTTTAGGAAAGCTGTCGACGAGTTCACGATGAGCTGCGCGGGCTACTGCGTGGCAACGTATGTGTTGGGCATCGCTGACAGACACCCTGACAACATTATGGTCAAGAAGAGTGGGCAGGTTGGTTATACATTAAAAGATTGTTGAAAAGTTAAACATACGGTTGTAAATCCCCGAAGGGGTAGGCAGAGGTGTATTAACATCCACATTTCGCCAACTATGATTTTCGATCCCAAATACGAATACCTTCATGATGAAGTAACGATGGCAAGTCTATTACCGTCGTTACTTCGTCATGGGCTATATTGTTTACTGTGGGATGGAAAATAGGCCTATCCCTTAGTCGCCTTCAACAACACTCACAGGAAGAGGTGGGGTTATGTTATTATGTTACACCGGGAACCAACACTATGTGATTGATTGTAATGAAAGGAGTGTAACACCTAATCGTAATGTAACGTACATAATCGAAACCATAAATATTGTCATATATATACTTTATTGCTTTTAGCTGATCCCACAGTCAAATAGTCTGTTCGGTTTCGTGGGACAATGTTTCATAAGATGTACATGTACCTTTTTTTTAACGTGCGTAAGTCCCCTCGGAGTCCGGACCCGGCGGGGCTGGTTATGTTTGACTCGGACCGACTAAAACCGCACGGCCGCCTTAGGTCATAAGTTGCCGGGCGTGAGGTAGCCTTTGGTATATCCCTCGCGCACCCCGACTGACCCGGACCCATAGAAGGCCCTCTTGGGTGTGGGAGATGTACATTTACCTACTTATAAATAAATAAATAACATTCCCGGTAAACAGTACTATAATTTTCTATATCGCGATGCAAAAACGATTAACTCGTACAGTACATTTTAAGTAAAACTGTATTATTATTTTGTGTTATTGTCAACAGCTATTCCACATCGATTTCGGCCACTTCCTCGGTCATTTTAAGCAGAAATATGGGTTCAAACGGGAACGGCAGCCGTTCGTGTTAACTCATGATATCATTCACGTCATTAATAAGGGACAGAAGGGCTCCGGCGAGAACGTGCCCATTGACTTCAAGATATTCAGGAGCCATTGTGAAATGGTAAGCAGTATTGATGTGAACAAGTTTACTTACAACTCGTGCGAATTAATTGGTACCTGACTCGAAAATTACCCTCCTCTCATCACCGCACGAGGCCCCGCTCTCGACCAAAGAATCAATTTCATTTATTCAGTTTAGGCACACAAAGAGCACAAAAATATTAATGTAAAAATAAACCATTGGAAAATGATTCTTTCGCTGGTTCGGTAGGTTAGTTCTACTGAGAAGATATCAGCAAGAAACTCAGAGAACTATATTAGAACTATATTATCTTTTTTAATTTTGCTGCTTACAATTTATTTTGTGCGAGCAAGCAAGAGACTTATGTTGACCACACATTTACATCATCAAGATACTCATCTACTTTATAGTAACCTTTATTAAGTTTTTTTCACTTCTATTTTAAATTTATTTATTGGCATGATAATCAAATCCTGAAGTATTTTATTAAATATTTTTATACATCTGCCTACAAACGAATCACCAACTTTGTGAAACCCGACTTTTGGTACAACCACATCTGACCAACAACATCTGCAACACTGTGACCGTTGCACGTTTGCCTTAGTTTGACTTTCGTAGTTATTTGTTATCGAAATTTATTTGAGATTTGTTATTGTTACGTTTGGGAATCCAGGTACCATGTTAATGCGCACGAGTTATACTTATAAAGTTAAAATTAATAAAACAGTTCATACTATGTTTTTGTATATAATGTATCAATATAATTAATCCTGGTTTATTCTCGACTAGTCGGACACGTCCACCTACATTCTTTATAGGTACCACGTATTAGTAGCCCGCAACTGAGAATTTTACTAAAACAGAGAAGCTCAATAAAATTATGCTCGACTCTGGAATTGTACCCGGGACAGTATGCACCGCAATCATATTCAATACAATTGCACTGCAGTATTAATCGGGACTATTTAATGTATACGTCTTGCAGGAGACAGTCATATCTCCGAAACCTCTTGTACGACACAATCAAATTTATGTCATTGCACGTCTATATAACTTCCTTATGATATGAAGGCTTTCCCTTATAGACTTGTATTTCTGATCAGTTGTTTTATTTTTCATTTGTAAATGTTTATATTATATTAATCTTATTTATAATTGACAGGCGTTCAAAATTCTACGTAAGCATGGGCACCTGATCCTGTCACTGTTCTCAATGATGATCTCAACCGGTCTGCCAGAACTAAGCTCTGAAAAAGATCTGCAATACTTACGCGAAACACTTGTAAGTAATTAAGCTATAATAGTAGTATATATTAGTTAAAACAATGATATATTATAAACTATAGATATGTCATACAGGAACATGGCGGCTTTCAAAAATAGCGCGAACACTAAATATGTAAAAATTATAGCTATTTACTAATAATACGTTAATATTATCAATTTATATAATTATTTATATCAATATTATTACGAATTTATTGTTAAACTCGTGTTTCTTTCCGTAGCGCGCTGTTGCGTCTCTGATTGGTACATATAATGATGCCGAACGTCATCATTTTTTTAGAGTGACTACAGTTTTGTAATATATCATTGAGTTTAAAGATTTGTTGTACTTACGACTTTCGTTACGCCCCATCAGGTAATGGATTTATCCGAAGAAAAAGCAATGCAGCATTTCAGCCAGAAATTCAACGAGGCCATGAAGAATTTGTGGTCGACTTCATTTAACTGGGCAATACACAACATCGACAAGAACAACTGACAGTGACCAGTGGGCAGGCGGCTCAAGCGACAGCCGTCTAAGCACACCTCTCAGACGCTGTGAAACAGAACCTCGGTGTTGCGGAGTGTGGAGTCACGCCAGAGGAGTCTGGTAACATTGATATTACCGCTAACGTTATATTATACAGGTATTCTTCGAGTTTCCTATGTATATTATAGTCGGTACGTCTTTGGAGCTGACAGATAATGTGATTCTGTTTGAAAGTAGCGTCTAAAGTAGACTACTTATGTTCATTTGCTCAGTTTAAAGCCTCATAGTTGGTTATCCCTTCAGTAATGAAAAGAATGGTTACCATTACGTGACGTTAAGCGAGTCTCAAACGACAAACTATAAGATTTGGGTAAGCCCTCCTTACTGTATTCTGATAAAACTACATTTTTGGTAACAGTATCGTTTTTTTTTACGTGCGCAATATCCCCACGGATACCTCCCCACCGGAGCCGGTGGAAGAGGTTATGTCGGACTCGAACCGACTAAAACACACGCCGCCTGTGGGTCGCTTTTGTTGTTGAAAGTGAGGTTGACAGGCATATCCCTCGCACCCCGGCCGACCCAGGGCCATCTCTCACGATCTGGCCCTCTTCTCGGGTGTGGGGACTACAGAGTCTCCAACTGTCCCCGGAAACGGGGAGGCGCACCATGTGCGACACCGCCGCGGCCTGCTTCCACGGCTCCACCTGTCACCCCCAGGCCGGCGCTCATGGGGGGCGGAGGTCGTTGATCGACCTCTGACGCCCTCGACCTCCGACACCCGGTAACAGTATCGTGATCAACAATAGGCGCTCACTGATGACTGTTTTTCCTTTATACTTAATATAGTTAAAACAGCGTAGCGGTAATATTGAGCAATCTAATGGTAATATATATTTACATGTAAATTGCTTCTCTAATATGAGAGTTATGCTGTACTATTAAGGTCCATTTTAAAACGTAAGTAATGGCGTAAGTAAGGCGCAAAGTTTTACAAAAATGGTAATGGGTATCTCAATAAAAAACTCATAAAACATTAACTAATTGAAAAAGTAATCAACTGGAATCTGTGTTCAATTTTCCATCAATTATTACAATTTTGATTACACAATGTTGAAAACATTGTGCAATTAAAACTGTAATAATTATCTAGTCATTTGTGGTTGCATAGTATAACAAACTCACAAGAATTGTGCAGGCTTACCCACCAGCCATCGAGAAGCTTCTTAATATCCAGCTTAAACCGGTAGACATGGTGTCCACCATACTAATTTGTAATTTACTTATATTTCTAATTAAGACGACCTGTCTTATGACTATTGTTATGATAGAAAGATCAAAACTTGACCATTCAACTTAAAACCTTGGATTTAGATTTAATTTCTTAATCCACAGCCGGTGATCGGCGGCAATTGTTTAAGCTATATCAAGCTGTATTAAGCTATGTGTCTGGTGGAAGATTTAAAAGTAGTTCTAAATTTGTAAGTGATGAGAAAACATTGATAGTTTACTAAAGTTGGATCATATGAAATGTTAACTGCTCAATTCTTGTGGTTGCATACAGAATCCAGATTCCGCTAATTATCAAGCAATATCATTTAATTTTAGATTTTAACTGCATAGCGTTAAAGTCTAAAATTTAGTGGCATTCTAGCCAGCATATGTGGTTGATAATATTAGCCGAATCGGGGTCCAAATTGTTCAATAGTCCTTATATAAAATAGCTTCAATGTATGTAAGTCAATTATTACAAGCAGTGCTTAATAGATTATCGTTATATTAGAGCGAGTGACGAGTTTGGGTGAAAAATTCTATTTGTTTTCTTAAAAGGCTAGCATTTTTATTTATAGAAAACAGCTAGAAAATGTTTGATGTTTGAATGGTAGGAGGATATTATAATGTCTAATCTCATAAATGAAACTAGTCCATTAGTGGTATATTCGTGACAGATTGAGACAATAAAGTCTTTATACCCATACTGTCATGTTAGTGCATGATGGTAAGAACGCCCCTGCACTTGTAACGAGTCGACGATTTTGACTATCGTTCGTATTAAATATATTTATGTAAGTGTTCTTTGTGTCTATGAATCTTATGAAAGAGAAGATCCTATTAGTATTTTCTCATGTAAACAAAATAATAGTATGATTCTTATTCTATCTACTACATATATATCTGACACAAAGTACATCTTAGATTCCGAACGGCTTTGCCCACAGCAGTGTTGGGCAAATTTCAATTGCAATTGAAAAATATTCAGAAATAAAAATCCTGACTTGCTGTCTAAATTTTTGACAGCAGGCTGTACCCTATTGCCAATCATAAACCGTAAGAAAACCTAATGTATATCGCCTGCTGTCAAACTTGGTTCGATCTTTTAAACAGCAGTCAGGTTAATTGCAAGTTTAATTGCAATTAAATTTGCCCAACACTGGCCCGCAGGGACAGACAGTTCTGTGATCACGACATGGTAAAAAAGCATTAACGCTTTCTCAATATACCTACCGTGCAGTATTTTAAAGTGTTCATAAATCGTAGACACATATAGAATAGTTTCCTTAACCATGTTAAGTCACTCGCTCAAACTAAGTCGTTGAAAAACTAAAGTTGTGAAATTGCCTCTTACATACACCATCGCACGTTCATCCAGAGTATCGTGCACTCATTGTACGTTCTGTATTTCAATGAATGATGTGTTGGTCCCGTTCATATATTATACATTAGCGTAATTGGGTCGTTGCAGTACGACTTCAAATGAGATATAGAAATAATAAATTTAAGTGTAGAACAACTAATACGGACCAACGATCAAGGAGTCCATTAGAAGAAGGCGTTGGAAAAAATAATCATCATTTTTAAGATATATTGTTACGATTCCATATTGAAAACCTTTCTTCGTTATGTGAGTATAAATAACGCTTGAGTTATTGACTGAATTATCTCATCTTTGTAATTCAAACAGTAATGAATTTGCATGATCCTATCCCACCCTTTACAAGTCTAGTTGTACAAGACTAAAAAAACACAATATAACAATAACATACGACTATGGTCGTTAGTAAAGTTTTTATTATAAAAAATAAAAAGAAACAAAACATTCAAAAATACTGCGACTTGATGTCTTCTGACATTTGTTTAGTTTTGCTAATGTTAGGAATATTTATTAAAAACAGGAATGTGTTTCTGCTGGCAACAAATGCTAAATATAATGTGTTACGCCCTGGTATTGCACAAGTCTATGGACCGCGGTAACTGCTGCCTACCAGGTGGAATAATTTAATCAAAAGAAATGCTTGCGGCCTTATTTTGTCAAGTAAAATATATTTTTATTGATGGATGTAGATATCAAGTCGTGATAATCATATAATTCTGTTCATAATACAAAATTTAAATGTGCTTTACTAAAGCACAAGGCTAATTTGGACGTACCTCTACTGTCCGTTCCTTTTTGATGAAAAATTGTCTTTGAACGGGACGTTGTTGCCCAAAGACTGATAGTGTTATGTGTCGTGAAGTCAGTGGCATGAGGTTACAACAATGACCACTATTTAGTATAGTCAAAAAGATACCTTTAGACATTGTTATTATGTCGAGACTCGAGTCACTGTTTACCATTTAGAGTATCGATTGATTAGCAATACCATGGATTTGCAAGTGTTAGCAAAACAAACAAGCAATATCTTTCAAATCATGCTCATAATTTAAATCATTGTCAATGAATTTGAGTATCAGTATTTAATATGCAAAGTTGTCTACATGTAGAAAAACTTCCTTAGCGCATTTTGTCATGTAATTTACTATTATAATTATGTAATGTTTAACCTCCGCTTAGTAAAATTTGTCTTAGACAATACGTTTCAATAATGTATCATAAAACGTTTAGACTCGGACTCTTAGGCAATACTGAGATGGCTCATCGATTGATAAATGTTTATATAATTAATTTTTAATGTTCGGAAAAATATGTTTTACTCGTATTTTTTTATTGTGGCGTCATAACTTTGTCTTAGGCTCTTCATAAGGTAGAGGCATGCGGCGGCCAATTTGGCTGTGATATATGTAGGCTGGCGTACTCAGCCACCAATTAGTTGAAGAAATTGCTTTTATAAATTGCGAATATTTAGTTTTGATGTCGATAATATTAATATTAGTTGATATGAAATGTTTTATTATGAAAATGTCTTAGTAAACTACTATTAGTTAAGCGTTAAAATCATGAATCAGATTGATAACCGCCAAATTAAAACAACTTCTATTTTTAATGTATCGATGTTTCGCGAACACGTATATCGATAGATGGTGGGAATAGAACAAATCTATCGATAAATTAAGCATTTGACATCGTTATGATATAATTATTGTTTAGTTTAGTTGTTAGTTGATATTTGGATTAAAATTTTATTTAAATCTTTAGATTAAGGCATGCGTATACTAGTTAATCGTAATAGGGAAGTGTAAGGAGGGAAAAAGATAGGATAAACCGCCGCATAGCTCACACCTCTAAAATGAAATTTATAGGACTTAAGCACTTCGTTAATGCACGATTGTGAAATATAAACAAATTAAATTCATAAATACAATATAACCATTAAAACAATATCATTTTCAACACTAGTGATGTGTATATCGTGTATTTTCGAAAGTGAAATTATTTACGTACTATTAGGCGAATTGCTCTCATTTTAAGTGTAGATGTAATTAGTGGAAACTTAATTATTGCACATTTATCTTCGAAAGTCCCTTTATAGTGATAATATTACTTTCATAGATGTCGATATTTATAAATGTCAAATCCTATAAGATTATTGAAAGTCATTATAATCTACAAAGGGACATTTTCATTCGATCATTTTATTTAAATCATAGGCGTGGCAGTATTATATTATGCGTTCATGTTCAAGGCGGTGTGTCGTTTAAGGGTTTTTTTTTGTATAACTTTAAGCTACCTCAAAGTGTGTGTATTATCCATAGTTATTCGTTTGTTTGCCCTCTTTAAGCTCGCCCATTGGAATCAAGCTAGGATTCCATGCATATAATTGACTTGCAGTATGGATAATGTTCGGGCAATGTTTATAACATCCGGGCAAATTGTATAACATCTGGGCAATGTGTATTAAAGTCAACTAAATAAATTTACATTGCCAAAACTGTCGAAAACGCTCTAGTGAAAATTTATTTATAAGATTACATAACATACAATTTCAATCGATATGAATACTATTTTAAATGAATATGCCTTATAATAGTTTAAGAATTAAGTTGATGCTGCAAGACACTACAAACGGTTTAGCTAAATTATTATGCGTATACAGTGTAGCTATAGAGAATAATTACCCATAGGAGTATAGTTATCAGAACTAAATGATTATTAAAAGTTTTTACATTTAAAATTCAATTACTTGGTCTGATCAGAAAAAAATAATCTTCTAGACTAATTACACTTATGAAACAATAATAAAAATTAAAATGCCAATATGTATTCGGTTCAATTCACATTATGGCAGTGGTATCAGATTAGGCATTCAATTGGACTAAACATGTCATGTAGGTATGTTAATAGGACTTGATAAGATCTGTAAAAAAATATGCTGTAGCATCCCATGCCATCCTCAAAAAACTCAGGAACGTCTTTTGTGCGTATAGAGCACATTTTGAGCATATTTTAGGTCGAACTAACAACATATTAAATAACACTATTACAAAACATTATGAACTTTCAAAACTAGGCGAGAAAACTTATGTAATAATCAACTGTAGTATTAACCGAAACTAGTTCGAATTTTGCTCAGTTTTGCCTAAAAAATCACTTCTCCTTAAAAGCCTCAAAAGACAGCTCATTTATGAAACCGTTACCTCTAATAATACGAAACATATCACGCAATTCAATAGTTTTAGATAGCCGCAAATCATCTTTGGCGTTCGAATAGAATTTGTCGCCATTTTGAATTTTAATAATTGCCGCAGTATGAATACACTATTGCCGCATTATGAATACACTATTGCCGCATTATGAATACACTATTGCCGCATTATGAATACACAATTGCCGCACATACCTAAATGAAATACTTACAACTATTTGTCTTACTTACATTTATAGTGATTTTTTTGAACAGCAAGAGCGTAAATGTATAAACTTAGTGAAAGATGAAAGACACATTGAGCGACTCTGCTAAAACGAGTAACTTTATAAATTTCCAGTAGATCCAATAGATCAATAGATTCCTATAAAATTCGTTAAATTGTTACTCATATGAGCAGAATCCCAACAACACATTTATTTAGCAGAATCTAGTTTCGTGTAAATATCGCCGCATTTATCCTATCATTTATCCTAAAACTATTCCAAAATGGAACAGAATTTAAATTTCGACAACTGATATTTTGGGAAACTATTCGAATGTCAAAGATACATAAATTATACTACAAACGCGTGGCCTTTACCACGGTTGATAAAGAATACCGGTTGTGCACAGAGTTTTATTATCTAGAGATCTAGAGCTAGTTATAATGCGTGAACAGTGAAATTGTACTGTAACTCGAGCGCCATGCCGCGGTTGTAATAGATCTCTTCGATCGAATTATTGGGTCACGCTGTCGGGTTAATTCCATGCCGCAAACTCCACGGTGAGGAAACTGGTTGATTTCGTAAAACATTCTGGTTACGGTCTTTTTCCACAGTAGAAACATTTAATTACGATTACATCATACGATAAATCGATAATGATATTGTAAATGCGAAGGTAACTTAGTCTGTCTGTTTGTTACGCTTTCATGCCTAAACCACTTAACTAATTTTGATGAAATTTGGTTCAGAGATGCACTAGAGCTTGGGAAAGGATATTAGTTGCCCTTTATTGCGAAAAAACGGGGTTAAAGGGGTCCAAATAGGGGTTGAAAGTTTGTATATAATTTCGTCGTTTTCGAAGATAACCTAATAAAATTTGGTTCACAGGTTAGAGCTTGGAAAATTGATTAGTCTTATGTTTGTACGTGATAACTGGAATCCACACGGGCGGAGTAGCGGGAAATAACTAGTTTTAAATAAGTTATTAATCTTATTCGGGCAGTTTTATGGTTTGTGTTTAAACTTTTCCATATCGAGTTAACCATGGCCATAACCATTCAAGAACAAACTTTTGTAACAATATTTTTAATGACATCCTAAAAAATATAAACCAATGTTTGTTTGTTCATATTCTATGTGCTGTCATATCGAATGCGATACAAATAGTTTGCAGTTTCGCGATGTCATAGTATAATTATTGTTGTGTGAAGTCAAGTCAGTTCATCAGATTATGATAAGTACTTACTCAATAATTAAATTCTTAAGATAATTATCCACATAAGTAGTCTTTTTTTTTAAACAGACAATGTTATCTACACGAACCAATCATGTGTTCACTTCTTAAATTATCCCAGAGCAAATTTTAGTAGTTACAACCGCAACTGGCTAGTAGAACGTAGCTTTGAATTAACAAGATCAAATATACAATGGAGGACTAACGATACTTGATTGATTTCTGTGTCACCGACCTACTGTGGATGTTTAGAAATTATTCAGGCTGTGAGGCTCCCACCTAACGTTACCCATTATGTTACGAACATATTATTTAAAACTAGCTATGTCTCATTTCTGCTGCTGATCCTCCCCAATAGCATGATGATATCTATCGGTAAAAAAATTTAAAAAAAAAACTGGTTGTACATAATCCGAGATTACCCCGGCATCACGGACACGGCGGTATTGTCGCGCAATTGAACAGTGCGACTGGGACAGTACCTCTGCCCTACAGAATACCGCGGTTATAATAACTTCATGTTGTGTTCCCAGCGGTGAGTAGGGTAGCCAGAACTCACTGGAGAATTTGTGCTGTCAGTGGGATGACTAAAGGCTTGTCCTACTTTGTCCTCTACACTGACGGCACAGAAACTCTGTGCTTACAGGGTCGGCAGCGCGTGTGTGGCTTCTCTGGTGTTACACACGCCTATAGGCCACGGTAACCACTTTCCATCAGGTGGGCCGTGCGCTTGTCTGCCACCTAAGTGGTATAAAGAAACAGTCAATAATATAGATTTCAAATGCTTATAACGAATTCACTTCAACCGATAGAATAAAAATGAAATGTTAGTATTCATCAGTAGACCCAGATTTAAAAAATAAGGTTCAAATATTATTGAAAATAAGTCGTCTGTATTATTAACTGGATAAAAGACTCTTGTGCACCAACTGAGTATACCCGAATGATCCATTAAACACTGCCAAGTAAACAGTAGACTGATCGCGTCGCATTAGTTAGCAATAATCATACGATATACATATTATTCAATAATAATAGTTCACGGCTCAGATAATTACGCTAGACACAAATAAATGCGTCTTTGTAATGTTAATAGTTTACGGTTGTGGAACGGACGGATCAATGGCTTCACGCCATATAATAGACATTCGCAACGAGCCTTATTCGTACGCAACTTTGACGGTAATTCCGTTGCATATTAAATAATGGGCGCGTAGTCGGAAGATCGGCGACGGAATTTCCGTCAAGTTTAGGATAGTCGTTACGTCGTGTTCCAATAAATCGAATTTGTATCTACTGATTACATGAATGATTGCGCACTTTTAGTTGTAGAAAAATTGTATCGTGTGTAAAATTAAAAACGGAAGTAAAGACCCAATGACTAAAATGCGATTAATGAAATGTAAACTTTAAGTTGTCATGTTTTGCTGTTTAATTGGACAGTTTCTCACAAAAGAAATGGTCTTTTTACATTTTACAAATGTAAACAAATGTAAAATAGCTTAGCACACGGTGCAGAACATCCGATCAAGAACCAAGCGGTTCGGTGACTCTTTCCTCTGTCTCACCATTAAGGCCTGGAAGTCATTACGAGCTCACGTGTTTCCTTCTTCCTATAGTCCCGGGTCCTTTAAGCGGGGCGTGAAAAGCATATGATGAGGCCGTCAAGCTGAGTCACCATTGTCACATGGTATGTGTAAGTAATGGGGACCCTCTTTTCTGAGACTTTGCCTTCAGCTTACCATCAGGCAACGCGAAGTCTAATTGACGTGTTCTACTTATAAAAAAAAAAGATGTTTTATTCTACTAATTTATTTGAGACTTGAATGTATACTGTATTATACAAATTATTTATGCAAATGCATCTGAAAATAGGAAATTATGCATCATAAATATGTGTCTCTGTGGTTAGTAGAAATGCCATCTAACCGCAAACATAGTTCTATTTCGAGCAACTTTTGTCCGGAATTGTTAATAAGGCAACTCTTAACCCGTGATATAGGTATTTAAACTATCATGGTCACTCACATCAGTATCACAATAAACGGGATATTTACCATGTTTCATTGTTTTGAGTTTCCGATAGTTCCTCCGTGATCATGGTGCTTGCAACAGCGCCGAAATATCGGAAACTCAAAACAATGAAACATGGTAAATATCCCGTTTATTGTGATACTGACGTAACCCGTGATGTTCCTTTGACACTATTTGGGTTTGTCATCCAATAAACATATATATATTCAGGCTGCTAAATCTCTGAAGGGGTTGGCAGATGTGTAATATCCTCATTGCGCTATAGTTTTCGGTCTCAGAAAATAGTGGGCGAGCCTGTTGCCGTCGAGTGGGCACCTTGTCATAAAGTAAAACTTAACTAAACCATTTAAAAACTTGGCCAACTTAAACGGCATACTCAAGTGAAGGTTATTCACGTCAGTCACGGGTTAAATAATGTTTATCCTTACCAATGATACCCATGAGAACTTACAAAAAAAATAAATTTCGCTTATACGTGCTTTTTCATAACTAAGAAAAAAACCATATGGTGTAGGCGTGTTTTGTTGTATAGAGTTTCCTGCTCGTGAGTATATTGATTTTTTTATATAGTCCATGTTGGAAACAGACAACACAGTACACAGTACAGTAAACGAACCTTAGCCGTATATAGCATAGTTACCGACATAATTATATCTTGACTATAATTAGCGAGAGCAACGAGACCCTAGTGATCGCTGATTGGTTTAAAATAACATTTTTGGTGAATCTAAGCTTCTCCAGCACCGTTGCCCACAATAGACACCCAAATCATGTTTTGCACAGAGTATTATATTGAGGTCAAGAAATATATCGGACATAAATCAATAGAGTGGTACTTTTGCGTTATAAAAATTGTCACGTATCAAAGTTAGCAATTGGTTGACGATACAGGACTCTGCGGTTTAGTTCGTAATTTATATCATAACGGAGAACTGCCGCGGTAGCCAAGTGGTATGGGTAATGGACTGCTGAGACGAGGTCTCGGGTACGATCCCAGGTTTTATCATGGTACACACCAATCACTTTTCGATGCTTTTCGAAGTTATGTGTGTATTTATCGTAGGTTTATAAGTACCCGGCTAATGGCAATAGGCTCGCCACCTATCATTGGGACCTAAACATAAACTGGCGAAATGTGGGTGCTAGCGTGGCGTGAGTTTATGTTATGTATGAAGTACTCGTAATGTGAAGCGACTTTCACCAACACAGATACAATTTTTCTACACTATACCGTACCTTCGTAGGACTTTCTTAGCCATATACATGCTAAAAATACTAATAGACGGTTACTTCACTCATCGTTAAATATAGTAACTGTAGACATTTTGGAGTCAAACTTAGTTTTGCAAATAAAGATGGAGACTAATAGCTGTAACTTATTTCTGTGTTTAATTAAATTAGTCTATCTAGACCAAACAGCGGTTTTAATAGAAATCAAATGTCTATGAATCATTTAGTGAGCTACATGGGATTTTATTCATATTTTATTATTTTTGATTAATGAAGTTGATAGTCTCTGTCTTAGCGACATGTGTATAACGGAATATTATATAAACAATAGACTTAAAAAAAAAAACAATAGAATAGATAACGCAGCTGATTATTATTATAATTAAAAAAAATAGATTTTCCGTTTAGAAATAGATTGTACATTTCAGGGATAATAATGGTTTTTATTTCATGGAATATATTCTGAATGTGTTTAGTTATTTAAATAAATATAATTTTAAGTCGAACTGTGTATTTTGTGATCGGCATTTATTATAAGGACCTGTTTCAGATTGTCTAAGTTGATGATAAATGTACTGTCCCTCTTACGAGCGCACTCAGAGCAAATGTGATGAACTTATGATATGTCACTGGGGCGTTTTGAAGCAGACCTTTACTATAAATAACTGCGGCATTGTACACCGTACGAATTGTAATGCTTCCTATGTAGTGTTAAAATCGATTAGGTTTAGTAAAATATTCCGTTGCGCGGGAGGCGATGTATATTTTAAAATTTTCAGAACTACAAATATTTAAAGGGTTCGATAAAACTTATAAAATTGTATCAATATAGATAAAGCTGACATTATGATATACATTCTCTGTTTATTCTAAGAGCGAATTTCACTAATGATTTACTAAACTATTTAATCAAATTTTACTACAGGATGTCGATAAAGTCATTGTAGTTTAACTAGATCGCAGTTGTTTAACTGATGAAAACCGATCAGTCGAAACTTACACGATAATATTTTCTAAAACTAGTTTCACACTACCTCGACGATAAAAATATAAAGTTAAAGAAATTATTGTGGTGTAATCTAACGGTAAGAATTTTGTGAATCCTTTGTAAATAGAGACAATCTTATCGTCTCATCCCGCGCTCAACGTTGGCCAATGTTGACAGGGTGATATCAAGATGGACCCCGTCGCCTCGCCCGCGCAACGTAAATACGTTTAATTTACACATGTTCCGTTTGTGCAATGTAAATAGTACCGTTGTCTTATTTATGAGTGATAACTGAGAACGTTGTCTAGAGCACTTGTATGAAATGAATGTTTGATTTTTATTTTTAATGTATTACGCACGATGGAGCGGATGTTAAGTTGATTATTGTGATGCTGTATACGCGATCTTACAATTGTATAAAGTTCGCGTCTGTATTTACCGACAGTTTAATAAAAACGTAAACAATCATTATGTATATATATATATATTAATAATAAAAAAGTAATCGGATTATATAATATTATAAACTTATCAAACCTCTAATACTAATCCTCTAATATCTTTTTTTTTTAGTTTTGTTTCTATAAAATTCAATGGAATAAAATTGTTTACATTTTTATAAATGTGGTATGAACAGAGTATAGTAAGTTATCACCAAATATTATTGAAGGATTAAGTGTTAGAGAATCGTCATCGAGTATAATATTAATATAACAAATTATAAATTAGCCATATTCCTAAATCATTGTTATAGTTAAGAATTACATACATCTCAAGTCTACATACAATAGTTCCTTTGTCATGTGTCATTGTAATCATACTAACGAAACGTGTAATAGCTTCGTTTATTGTATAAAGTACATAAATTACTGAAAAAAAAATATTTGCATCTATCTCAAATGTCATTTTATAGAATAAATGAAAATTATTATATTACGCTTATTTTTGTGTGTTATTTTGTATCCCATTTTACCCAAATGAGCGATTGTAAATATTTTTATTAGGAGTAAGAGGGGGAGGGGAAGGAGTAAAATCTACCGTGGCCAACTAACCTCACCTGCAAGCCGGCACATATGCTGTGTGACGGACGAGGCTCTAACGCAAGCTTTTCTATTTTTTATCGTGTTTGGACGCTAGACAGTCAGATATGTTACAAATTTTCCAAAACATGCGAATTGTGAAAAAGAATCACTAAACAGATTTAAAAAATCTTAGGAAAACATCGAAAGTGTTGAAATTTTGGCCGAAAAATTGGTAAAATCCACAAAATATGGTGAAAAATTTACCGAGTTCAGGAGAAACTTAGTCATTAATTAGTACTATTTTCAAAATACGCACTAAGACTATATATATAAATATATATAATTAATCTATAGTCCTTATAGAACCAAACGCATCTCTTGTTAATATGTGCCTACCTCGTACTAGCTCTGCGCCACCCTATGGTAGACTGGCAGAGAATGCCTACGGCATTAAGTCCGCCAATGTACATCGTGCATAAAGTATAAATAAATAAATAAGACAATCACTTCATAAGTTCAACACACTACCAACAAACATAACATGATACAGTTAAGGTAATAAACAATAAACACTGTTATCATTAATTTATTAACGTACGTAATTCACTCACCTCTTTTATATTAATTAAAGAATGCGACAAAACTAAGATAGGCCGAAAGAGAGAAGCCGGGCAAACACATTGATTAGTCAATAGTAGTTAGTATGTTCGTCCATACTAGAGCAACAACACATCGCTAGCCGTGTGCTTCCATAGCTCCCATTCACCGTTTCCCGCCAAAAAAGTGACATTACAGTTTACAGTGCGTTCAGTGTGGTTGTTAGATATTTTGTTTATTAAGTGTGTGTTATTAAAAAAATATAAAAATGACTGCTGGGACTGATGAGCACGAGCCTTTAATAACATCTTCGGTTGATAACCAACGTGTTACTTTTAATAATTCACCACAGGTATGTATATTTTTTTTATTCGATATTTTTTAAAATTACGGATACAAAAATATTAATAAGAAGCGATAGAGAGGTTTAAAATTAAATCTCAGTGATATAAAATATTCTAAAACAGGTTACACAATATTAGATAATTTCACCAAAACTTGTTTTCCTTACTTTTTATTCAATAATTTGGGTTTAAACTCCTACAAAATATTTTATTAATAAATAATTTTATTAAATCAAATATTTTATTGATGATGTTGTAAGAGAAATACGTATTTTATTTATTTATAGAACCGGCTATCTCAATAGATAGTACTTTCATTTAAATATAAATTATTGTTGACAAGTCATAGTACAGAGACCTCTTAACTACAATCAATAGTAAGAAACCTAATTGAATTATTAAACCAAACACTATACTTCTATATCAGATTTTTATGGCTTCTAAGATTTTAACACGATAGCAAAAAGCCTAAAGTTATTGGTTAACACTTGTCGTCATGCGGAATAGTGCTTTAGCGATTATTGTTTTGACTGTCCCCATACCCACCACTTTGTGGTTTATGGTGGTAACTTACTATCTAAGGAGTCGGCCTTATGGTCGAGAGATCCCGGGTTCGAACCCTGGCTATTATACTATCGACGTAAACCCACTTCCAACAAATAATTCAACTTCGCTTGAAGGTTTATTTTTTATTTTGGTTTATTATGGCCGTTATGAGAATGAATGTTGTCTGACCTCACAACCCTAAGAGGAAAGATCCTTTAGACTTATGCCCTGAAGACATTTACATGTAAATCGCTCTCTAGTTTTATTTTTCCATTGTGTTTTATTTATCCATAGTTGTTTTACATCAGGCACACGTTTTATAAGAGTGTTGTAGAAATTATAAATAAGATTTTTGTGGAATAAATTTGATAACACAAAACCATTCGATGAAAAAAATATCAGAACGCCCACAAGGCTAACAAGTTTAATTGCTTTGATGTTCGATTGACCAAAAGCTCGAACTGGTTTATTTATTTCCATTAAAAGTAACATTTATTCAGCAATTCTTGCCTACCAGGCTATTCACTAGTTGAACAAGTAGATAAGAATAAGGCCGCTCACCAATTTGAGTGTGCATTGTGTCTGAATTTAGTTGTAACTGGCTGAGAATCACTCCGATGGCGCAGCAGTATTGAGTTATTATATTGTGGGTTTGGTGCTAGTACGCATCGCATACTCGAACATGGGATCTGTACCTTAGCTAAATATGAAAGTTAATATCCGCTCAGGGCTATACTGACAGCAGGCGTATAGAAAGCAAGTTAAGGCGAGGTATTCCAGCAGAGGCCGCACTTTTGAATTCTTTTAAACCATCTGAATCATAGAAAAAAGCGTTTTAAATTTCGAAAAAAAGATATATAGTAGTTAAGGATCTAGTCTAGTCAAATTCGCATTCAGTTACCAGATCTAATGAACTTCACTCGATAGAAAAAAATCCCAAAGTTACCCCTTTTCATATTGTTTTTTCAATATTATGACTAAACTACTGATGTTTTCTATTAAATTTTTGTACTCAACTAAAGCCACTACATATTTATAGACATTTTCGCAGATTTTGACTATATTATTAAATAATTGTTAAAGTTATATTTAAATACCTACAAAATTCACGAGTGCTCGTGCCGCTGAGGCCCGAACAGTCGCGCCAGTCGCGCGCTGGCGCTTACCGAAGTTGGATCTGTGTCAGTTTTTTTAGCGACAGTATCGTGCACCAATAAATCGGTTTTACGTATTCATAACAAATTGCTGCAAGTTATTCAATATGGGCAATAAACAACGCAAGCGAAAAAAGTCGCGTAAAGCCATAAAAATGACAAATAAAAAGAATGCACTCCAAAGATATGTGAAGAAGTAAGTAAATATTCATACAATTTATTTAAACAATTATGTTATGTTTCATTATTTTATCATTTTTATATATTTTATATTATGTTATTTTTCACTACATTTCTATCTCCGATTGGTAATTTAAAAAATATCACACCTAAATATTAGGTACGTTCATAGCGCCACAGTATAAGAACATCAGTTTAACTGCTGAGGATGCTACTTACGATTTTTGATCATTCATATTTTATCTATATCAGTACATCTGCTTATCGTTTGCAAATGATAAGTAAATACTAATAGATACTCCGTTTTATTGTATGTCTATGGGGTAGCTTCAAACACCTGACATAGATACCGCCACAGTACTAAATCTGCTACCTGCGGATTCCATTGAAAATAGCTAAGTTATTATCCATAGATCTGAATAGGTAGGTACTAGGTTTTACGCACTTAGGGTGAGATTAGATAAAAATGTCTTATTAAATTAGACTTCCTTCCTTCACTTTATCATTTATCCCGGTTGCCCTAGGCTTACGCTTAGGACCTAGGGTCTGCTAACTGGTCAGAATTACTTGAATTTCAGCTATTTCCATGGCGACACTGCTATCTGACCTCCGTCCCCATAGGCGAACTCCATTCTATAGTTAAACCAGCAGAACCACTTGACTTCATATAAAATATACACTACAATTTTTTAGTAGCATTGTGCAAACATTAAAAACTGTAAAAAAAGCTTACACAATATACCACCTGACAAGTAAAATAATGTAATGTTTGCCTTCACTGTTTCAGATATATCGAAGAGACAGAAAATCCTCTTATCGTAGAGTATGAAATTAACAAAGAAGATGAATTTCAGCCTGTTTCGGGACGTCGAATTATTGATTTAAATTGTTTTACAGGAGTTACAAGAAAAAGCTCGTCATAATAATCTATTTAATTGCACATTAGGTAACTTCCGTCTAATTAGTGAAAAGCTACGAAGAGTTTTATCGGCGTATCGTTTTGAATGCAATACCTATGTGCAAACATATTTGCTTGATTACCTCTGAAGACCCTAATAACAAAGAACAAGTCAATCTAAATATAGCTGCCACTACGGGAATTGTGGCTTCCGGTATAGGCTTTTCTCAATTTGAGGAGTTATGTTCAGCCAGCACTGAATAGTGAAATGTCCATATTCCACTATTCAGTGCAAAATACTATTCCAAATTAGAAGATGAAGTATTTGAAAAATGGAAAGAGACGACAAGTACTTCGATGGAAGCTGCAGCTCAAATGTAGAAAGATATCGCTATTGCAGAAGGTCGAACTAAAATTGGCATACCTTTGATTGATGTGTATGCGCTCGAGCTGAGCACAAAAAAAATATCACCGATTAAACACAAATGCTTTAGAAATTATGAAACTTCTTCAAGCTCCAAGGAAACGGAAATAATTGTTGAAGGTTTCAAGGCGTCAATCTAAATATATGGCATCATATATGAGCGCATGATAGAAGACGGAGACACTTGAGACTTACACTGCCATCCTCAAAGCTAGACCGTATGAGACCAAAAATGTGACCGTCGAAAAAATTTAATGTCGGAATCATATACTGCGCAACTTTTGCAAAAAATTACCAGTAGTAGTTTGACCCTAGAAACAAAATATGATCTAGCACATCGTAAAATGCTTACAAACGTAAAAAATTTGACGATGCGGAAATCAATTGTACAATCCATAAGACACCACAAAACCTCTGGAAATCCTCATAATGTAGCAATATCAAATCTTCACAATGATATCATTAACTGTGTAGCACATGCTTTCGGCAACCATACAATGTGTCAAGAATATTATTGTACGAAAAATAAAAATGACAACAAAGAGCTCAAAAAGATCCAGAATTCAACATTCATGTTCAGAATAAATGCGATTGTTTCAAACGTTGCAGCAAAATCGCGCAGTTTAGTCGAGGATGTTGACACAAATACTGTTGAGTGTTTTAATAGTGTCATCGCCAAATTTATTGGTGGAAAATTAATAAATTTTGCACTAAAAAGAGGTTACCAAGGAAGGTGCTCAGCAGCTGTTACTTCATTAAATTGCAAGTCCGCACTTTCAGCCATCAAAAAAGCTATTTTAAATAGAATCCCTAAAGGGGGGGTTAAGATAATTGAAAGTAGGAGAGCACAATAACGTAAACTGAACTTCGAGCATTCGGTAAAAAAAAAAATGAAAATTAAAAGAAATAAATCAGAAACAACATAACTATGGTCCAGCCAGCTCAGCACCACATATGGATTTACATGAATTAAAGAAAGCAGAAGAAGAGTTCTTAAATAATTTAAAAATGCAAATCAGATGTCTTGTATCCATATTTCAAGCATTTGCTAGCTTTAGGACTAAATGACGCTTTGTTTTTTTATATCACCAGGGCCGCTAACAGGCATACGGGCCGCCAATGGTAAACGTCACCAAAGCCTATGGACGCCTGCAACGCCAGGGGAATCAAACACGCGTTGCCAACCCTTTAAAAACCTGTTCACTACCTTTTTGAAGAATTTCATACTGTAATCCCTAGGTATTACCTCGGCAGGGAGTTCAGTCCACAATGAAATCGTTCGCGAGAGGGAATTCTTCAGAAACCGCTCAGTACGTAACCAATTATGTGCCCAAGTGTAAGAATGAATGACCAGTCGACGACGAATGGTGCATTGATATAAAGTAACCGTTGGCATCATTTCAAACAAATGTTTGTAAATGTACAAACATTATTATTATTATAATGTAAACTGGAAATAAAAAAAATGTAAACTCATATCGTTTTTTAATTTCTTATTTATTACTTACTTAATTTATTCACGAAACTAAATAAAGTAAAAAAAACTGCACTTAATTTTTTAAGTCAAACCAAGTTTTCATACTGTTTATTTCTATTCTGCGTCGCTGGCGGGGTCAACACTGAGTTCACCGTCACTGCGGCCGCGCGTAATATTTTGCGACCGGCCGGGATGGCGATAAATGCCTACTTTTGCAAGAATACAGGGCCTTAAGACGAACTAAAATGAATGGTTTTTTCATGGATAGGGATGTATTTTATACCTACTTACACATGTTTTCGCGTATCTTAAAAACAGAATAACAAAAATTATCGAAATACTTTTGAATTTTACTCAAATTAAAGTACAGTAATGTTATTTTTAAACTTTCGCGGTATGAATTCATAATTATACTAAGTATCGGGACTTCTCGCGAATTATATTTTGGAACTTACTATTTCTGCCGACGCTGACGTTGACCACGGGTGCTGCAACGCATCCGAAACGTCGGCAGAAATAGTACCTAAGTTCCAAAATATAATTCGCGAGAAGTCCCGATACTTAGTATAATTATTAAAGTACAGTATCCTAAGAGTTGTACTTGAGATCACAAAAATTCACATGCATTACGAAATAATATCAAATAGCCCACCTCATAAGCAATTACGGTGTAAACATTCCATTCACGGCTGCCATGTCCGTCCTCGTATTTTATAACTTATTATTACGCAATTAAATTGGTACCTACTGGAGAAGTTATAAATCAATAAGTAGGTAAATACCTATATGTATACCTCCTACCTTTAAATAAATTGTAACAGTGCAGTCAAGTCAACCACATCTGATGGAATGTGTTCGGAACCAACAGCTGAGAGCAGACCTATTGCAAACATGTAGTGGACGGAGGATGCAACAGCACCCTCGCGAGACCTCTTTCGGATATGGCTCAAGACATAAATATTTGTTATACTTATAATTAATATTTGACATCTAGACTTTATACAAAATGGCTATGATGGAGCGACTTAATCATGCTGTGGCTAAGCTCCGTAAATTAAGATTAAAAATAAAAAAATCAACCACATCTGCTATAAACAACGGGGTTCTGGCTGAGGCAATTCTCACAGGGTTGGGAGGTCCTCGGAAACCCGGGAAAACAGCCCAATCGTAACGAAGTGGCCAAGGTGTGGCGAACCCCGGTCATTGCACTATTGACGTGCAGTTCTACTTGTCACTTCTAAAGGTGGATTTAGACCAAAGAAGCGAATGCTCATTCTATCCCCTCTACTTCAAATTCTTTTAGTGTAATCAATGATAGAATATTTGTTCGTTGTTCTTTCTTTTACAACAAGGTTTTGTTTTCACTGAAATATTAAGAAAGATTGCTCTTGTTCTCTAGCTGTATGTTCGTTTGGTCTAAATGCACTTTAGATTTGAGAATACTAGCGTGTATGGTGTGTTGGTAGAAGTTTCGCAAGAAGTTGTAACGATCATATTTACAGCTCATAAGCAGTTTGCAGTCTGTTTGCATGTGAAAATAGATACCTATGTACCTACACGTTCACATTTTTTTATAAATAAGACACGTCAATTAGACTTCGCCTCGCCTTATAAGCTGAAGGTAAAGTCTCAGAAAAAGAGAGTCACCATTACATACTTACATCATGTTACAATAAAAGCACACGACCCACCTGATGGAAACTGGTTACCGTGGCCTATGGACGTTAATAATACCAGAGGAGTCACAGTCGCGCTGCCAACTCTGTAAGTACAGAGTTTCTGTGCCGTCAGTAGAAGACAAAGCAGGACAAGCCTTTAGTCTTCCCACTGACAGCACAAATTCTCCAGTGAGCTCTGGCTACCCTACTCACCGCTGGGCTACAATGGTGGCACTCAGCTTTACGACCTCATTATATGCTTTTTACGCCCCGCTTAAAGGACCCGGGACCGTAGGAGGAAGGAAACACGTGAGCTGGTAATGAATTACAGGCCTTAATGGTGCGACAGAGGAAAGAATCGCCGTATATTTACTCATATTTACAGACTATGCTTAATTTTTATCTAGATGCCGTGGGTTTTTAAAGGAGGTAGGACACGGCGGTATATCCGCCCAATTGCGCAGTCCGACTGGGGAAGTACTTACCTCCGCCCTACAGAATACCGCGGCTATAATAACGTCGTGTTGTGTTCCCAGCGGTGAGTAGGGTACCCAGAGCTCACTGGAGAATTTGTGCTGTCAGTGGGAAGACTAAAGGCTTGACCTGCTTTGTCTTGTACACTGATGGCACAGAAAGTCTGTACTTACAGGGTTGGCAGCGCAATTGTGACTCCTCTGGTGTTACAAATGTCCATAGGCCACGGTAACCACTTTCCACCAGGTGGGCCGTGTGCTTGTCTGCCACCTAAGTGGGATAAAAAAAATAGATACCGTGGGTTTCTAAATGAAAATTCACTTACTTAGAATATTATTAACCCCCTGAATGAACCCTATGCTCGTCATAATATTGAGCAATAAGTACATCAATCTTTATCTGGATCGGTGCTCCATCATATCGAATCAAGATCGTCCTGGAGGGATCGTCCATTAGACTAGTATCTCCATTCACTGATCGCTCCCAATTCAATACAATGGGCCACTTCCTTCTCTAAGTAACAATGCCAATGCCGATGTACATTAATTGGTACTTTATGTTTATGAGGGTGAGAACTTACTAGATAAGTATTGTTTACCTTTATTTGTACGGAAGTCCACTGTAGAAATAAGAAACTCAAAAAATTTGGTCACCACGTGTCTAATAACTAGCCAGGGTACATTTTTTGGCATCCCATTTTTTCTCATAATGGCTTTTGTCCTAATTTAAGTTGTCATAATAAGTTAAGCATAATTTTCTTTGTCATAATAATAGTGTGCCATAATTGGTTTTTAGCATACTGTGTTATTAAGTATAAATATTGTAAATCCTATTGTTTTTATTCATAACATTGATATGCATAAAGTTGTAGGTAAAGCATATTTACACTTAGTGTATTTTAAATCTATGCTAATATTTATATTAATTTTAATTTTAATTTGTGAGGCATGTAAGTGGTAACTTTTGTAGTAAATTGAAGTCGGTTAAAAAGGCAGCATCCAACAGAACTTTATCTTTTTCAGTGTATAAATAAGTGCTAGAAAAATACTTTAACAATTGAGTTATCTAGAGTCTACACGGTAGAAATCTGTCCTAAATAGTTGAAATCCTCTCTGCAATCTCCGGAAGACTGTATTTCATTGTTTCTTTTTTCTATACATGTCAAATAAATTATTATAAATAAAGGGAGTCTCAGAAAGAGTGCACTTAAGTATTCATTTTAAAATAAAAACAAATACCTATTTTGTGACAGAGTTGTCATATTTTTATTGTATTGTAAAGAAGATATTATGTTCCGATTAAGCATGGAATAAAATATCCGGCAAATGACCCCCACGGCTCCGATGATAGGCCATTACTCTTTTCATGAAATTTTCCATGATTTATATATGGATTGCATGAGGATTTTCTGAGTTCCTAATTCGGTAATTTTGTGTATTCACGAAACCATTGAAAAAGGCAAAAGTCATATAATATTTCATGAAAAGAGTAATTGCCTGTCACCGGAGCTGTGGGGGTCATTTGTCGGATATGTTATGTGTTAAAACATCGCAACTCTGTCATAAAATAGGTACTTGTTTTTATTTTAAAATGATAAGTGCATTCTTACTGAGACACCCTTTAGTACCTAATAAGAATTTAATACATCACGTAACACCTCCGGAACTAAATTGAACTATTATTAAAATCAGTAATATCGTTATTTTTTATAATTATGTAGGCACGTTTTAATACTTTCAATTTCGACAACTTGCCGTGTGGTTTCCGGCAGAGTAGAATTAGGCCCACCCTATCTCTTCCCATGCGGTGTCGTACAAGGCGACTGAGGGATAGGGCTGTTTAACATTAGACAGATATATACAGCCCAGACTCAGCCATCAGCATGACTCGAGTCAACAATAGTGCCCGGAATACGGCAATAGGCTCACCCCCTATTACGTGGGACCGAATACAATTATTGGTGAAATGTGAGTGTTAATTCACCTCTGTCTAAACCTCCAGGGATGAAGGCGTGGTTATATGTATGTATGATATATCTCACAAGAAACAGCCGCTAATTTCTTTTCATTCGGTTGAAGGAACAAGATCGCCTTTGATTTAGTGATATGCCTCAGTATGTATTTATCTAAATGCAGTGATCCTTGCCCTCTGTCTTAATAATGTTGTTGTTAGTAGGTACAGTCAGCATACATATAACAAAGCACTTAAAATTATCTTAATACACATGTTAAAATACACTTGTAATTTTTCCACAGTATTTTTTTTTTATTAGAATTGACCGGTTTCGCCTTACGGCATCCTCAAAGGTTTACAATTGCAGGCGAAACCGGTCAGGTGTAATAATAAAAAATACCTACTGTATAAAAAGTACAAGTGTATTTCAATATGTGTAACAACATATTCCACCATGTGCCGTCAATCAACAGTATAAATAGTTACTCTAATACCTTCGTGTTACCCCATCCTGTTAACTGTTAGGGAGGACACGGCGGTATTTCCGCCCAATTGAGCAGTCCGCCTGGGGAAGTACCTCTGCCCTACAGAATACGACGGTTATAATAACTTCGTGTTGTGTTCCCGCAGCGGTGAGTAGGATAGCCAGAGCTCACTGGAGAATTTGTACTGTCAGTGAGATGACTAAAGGCTTGTCCTCTACACTGACGCCACAGAAACTCTGTGCTTACAGGGTCGGTAGCGCGAGTGTAGCTTCTCTTGTGTTACACACGTCCATAGGCCACGGTAACCACTTTCCATCAGGTGGGCCGTGCGCTTGTCTGCCACCTAATTGGTATAAAAAAAAACTAATTGTTCTAATATTTGGTACACACCGTTAGTTCGGACGATTATACAATTTAAATCAATTAACAGTTTTACTTGCTCCTAACACCTTGGAATTGAAATCATATTAAGACTCAATCAATTCAAGTCAATTTATCTACTTCATGTCCGCCCACAACATATGTAACATCAAAAACATGCACGGTACCTACTGCCATTGCATTTTATTGATACATATATTGTTATTAATGTTCCTTTCATTCAAGTTATAGCAATGTAACTTTAAACAAAATACTTTTAGAGTAAAAAATGGTATGGCAGGTGGCAAGGAAACAAAGAATACAAAAAAATAAGTTACTACCTATTTCCTGTATTTTTTATAGAATATTAGTAGGTAACCGAAATCCATTTCCATACTAATATTATAAATGCGAAAGTAACTCTATCTGTCTGTTTGTTACGCTTTCACGCCTAAACCGCTGAACCGATTTTGATGAAATTTGGTATTGGGGTAGATTAGACAATGAGAAAGAGCATAGGCTATGGTTTGTCACGATAACCCTCATTCACGCGAGTGGAGCTGCGGGCCACAGCTAGTTACTAATATTCCCTTCCCTAATGTAACTTCTGGACTCTGGAACTGTGGAATTAAGTTTAATTTTTAAACTATCGCGGTGTGAATTCATAATTATTATAATGGTTTTGCCGACGTTTCGGATGCGTTGCAGCACCCGTGGTCTCGACATGACTGAACAACAAAAATTGTAAGTTCCATGATTTATTCACGAAAAATGCCCGAACCATTACATAATTATAAATTGCTTGTGTTAGAAGTGGATTCACGTCGTTTGTATAGGCAGGTAGTAGAGCCAGGATTCGAAAGCTGAACTTCTCGATCGTCGGATTCCTTAACAATTAAGTTACTGCGACACAGCATATATACATAAAATTTAGGTAAGGTATTGGTATTTCGAATTTAATTAAATATATTATTTTTAAAGATAAAACAAATGGTGCTTGCGATACATAATAAATAGCTCGTCCGACCACATGGAAAACGGGTCCTGAATGCTAGGAACAGCTGTGGAGAGGCGTGTTCTGATTAGTCCTTGAAAAACTGACCTGACCATAGAACATAAGTATTTCTTTGGGGTTGGAGATGAAACAGTACTTAGTTGCCGTGTAAAAATGCTAACGTTTTGCCAAATATCATTCGTCTAGAAACCATTTAGGTAAAATTTATTTGATAAAAGTATATGCCAATAGATAACACACTTAATTTTTTTTATCGTGCGAATAATCCTCCACGGATACCCCTTCGCCGGGGCCTGTGGCAGAGGTTATGTCGGACTCGAACCGACTAAAACGCACGGCGCAAGTGAGTTATTTTTGATTGCCGAAGGTGAGGTTGACATACATATCCTTCGCGCCAGGGCCAACCTAGGGCCATCTCTGTCGATATGGCCATCCTCGGGCCTAAGAGTGACTCTCTCTCTTTTTACTTATAACCAAAGTCTGATTGTCTGTCTCTTTACGAGTAAGTATGAGGTTGTGTAGTAGAGAATACATTTGGTTTATTAGGTACACTTGAATATTTAAATCAATGTGATTAAGTAATACAATTCAGTCAATAAAATTAATACTATTAATTTGGTTGAACTTGAAAGTGTGTGATTGAATATTTAAGCTACTATAAAAACGCATTTGACATTATGCAGTATTTTAATCATTATTGCGAAGCGGTACTGCAACTGTTATTACGCCACAGTGGAACGAACTCAAATAAAAAAGATCGTTAGACTGTGATATGATTGTCCCACACTATAAACGTGATGGAGGGCTATCTTAGTTTTTACTAATAACTATTTACTTAAATGTTATCAGACAGATAAGCATTAGATTTCCTATTCTACATAGAAACATACATACATATTACAGATACAGTCACACATTCATGATTTTTTTATCCGGGTAGTAAGAGACACATTTGTAGATTAGATCTATGCGAATGCGATAAATTTAAGATTGTAGATAAGAAAAATGATGCTAAACTCGAAATATACCTGAATTCCATTAATAGACACTTGTGTCTTGCCATCGCAACTAAACTCAAGGCTACATGAGTAAAACACCGAAATCCAGGAGTATATTTTTAATAATATATATTTTACTACAGTTTACAAAAGTCATAGCGTGATTGTATTTTACTTAATGCGAACACAGCATGCAATGTAATACTATCTTATATTTAGAACACCAGCGATAAAAAGAAATCCGCTAAATAAGTGCTACTTAAAAATCAAATTAATAAAAAAAGCATAAAGTACTTTATACAAAAAGTTACAATTTGCAGTTAAACACTCATGTTATTTTCTTTCTCAAAGACGCCAAAGAATCGTAACGAATAAATACAACTTTATTGAGACACTCATACGATTTTTAGGAGAGTGCTGGCCAAGTTTTAATATTTGGTAAATAAAATGTTCTGTGATTGCTCAAACGACTTTCGCTGCGGGGCACGGACAGTGATATACGCTCAAGGACATCCGGAGAATTCAATAAACCATGCATAGGCTTGTACAAGAACATGGAAACGGCGACCTTACGACGTATGCTTACTGGGTCCATTTCATAAATTGAGAGTCGTTGTTCATATGATGTTAACTGTCGATACATATTGTTATTAATTCTATTCTGTCTCTGTATGAATTCTATTCTGTCAACATGTGCCTAATAAACGCGTAATTCGTGAATAGTAGTCACTTTCTCGAGAGGGACGTTATTAACACCGTAAGATACTTGAGACGGCAACCTTCTTCTTGTAAATTTTATGTGATAACATTTTGCTAAGTTTAGAATCATGTTATTTTGTCTACGCCACTCATCCACTGCATCAATATCCGATTGAAGAGTTATTGTATCATTAGGGTCATTTACAGCTCGATAGATCTTCAAGTCTTCGGCATATCTTATAAATTTGAAGCTAATAAGGTTTTTAATATCGTTAATGGAAATTAAGAAGAAAAGGGGCCTAGATGAAATCCTTGAGGAACTCCTGGAGAAACAGCACACACATCTAAATTTAAATCTGCTGAGGTGTACCAATTAGATGTACCAATGAGTACAGTTTTGTATATATGAATTAAACCACCGCAGTAACGATCCATGAATACCCAAAATTCGCAAGTTTTATCGAAAGGAGGCTGTGATCGGCCAGTTCAAACCTTTTTTTTAAATCAATGTATGAGGAATGAAGTTCCCCACCCTTGTCCTTGAACGTATCCATAATATCGCATATTAACTAGTCAAATTAGTACAAGTAGACCTGTAAGGTAAAAAACTGTGTTGATTTAGATCAATGAACCCACGAAAATGATCTAAAAATTTTTTGTTCACTATGGCCTCTCACACCTTTCTAAACTACTAATAGATATATTTATTGATGAATTTAATCATCATTATTATCATTATTACTTATTAACTCCCAATTTCTTTATTTCTTTTCTCTCTTTAATACAAGTTTTTAAAAATCTGATATTTAATGATAAATTTTAATAAATTATAGTAACTATAATAAATAATAATTTTAAAAAATTATGTGATAATTTATTTACTCACTTCACAATAATATACTGCATCACGATTATGAATGTCTCACGCTGACATATAGATTAGGTATTGTAGATACAGGTAGGTATACAATTTGACTAACACATAACCTAGAATTTTTTTAACATGTGGAAAACTTCACGGATTCCCTCCCACCGAAGTTATCGGGTATGGTTATGTCGGGCTCGAACCGACCAAAACCGCATAGTCATCTCGGGTCATCTTCTGCCGAAGGTGAGATAGCCTTTGACACACCCTTCGCACTCCGGCTCACCCAGGGTCAATCCAACTAGCCTGGTTGAAAAATTCTTGTTTTGGTTTGAAGAAACATCGTACATCTTTCTTCAACCTACTGACTGTACCTATTGCAGTCTACTGTTGAACATAGATGTCATAATAATAAAGTATTTGGAAAGACATTCTCGTCTCGTCTATGTGAAGATCTAGAATACCTTCACACCTCTCTGGTAACCACAAGCACTGTTACTGCTGGTGTAAGTACAGGACTTTTCCTTCGTCATTAATCCAATGAGCAACTCTTTTGTCATGTTTTTGCCTTGCAAAATGTTTGCCCGAAATACTTAAATAAATCGCTAAATTATTTTGCTCGAAAGTGACGCTTTATACTCAATGCTCATCTTTACTTTGCTAGGTAATAATCAACACTTTTGTACGCATAGGTATAAATTTACTAAAACAAGTTCCATGTTGTGCTAAAAATAAACTACATTACATCTAAATTATAAAATATCTAATGGGGCACGCAAGGTATGTTACCTTGCGAGCTGGCATCAAAATCTTCTCTAACTTTTTGTTATTAAAATCAGATGATGCTCGTGGTTTCACTTGCATGGAATTCTGTGTCCATTGCTATTCACCCGCGTGGAATTCTGTGCCCGTTTACTTTTCCGTTTTTTTTTTAATTTTCCGTCAAACCTAAAAAATTGTCGAATTGATCGAGCCATCCTCTGGTTTTGCGCTTAGTAACATCTATTTTTATTTGTAAGAAGATATTTAAATGCAGCACTGTAGTCGCCAGCCACCTTAAACGCACAATACACTCCCCGTCAACGGCCGCAGATGACGCCGGTTTAAGGAAGAGACTCAAGTACGATGAGTTTGACTTCGTGCCAATAGCGGTGGAAACCCTGGAAAGCTGGGGCAAATAGGTTAAAAGCCTTGTAAAGGCGATTGGGCAAAGGCTAATAGAGGCCACAGGTGACTCTCGGTCCGGATCATTCCTGGTGCAGAGGCTGGCCGTCGCAATTCAGCGTGGAAACACAGCAAGTGAGATGGGCACCTTTGCACTGAGAGCGATCAGGGGTGGGTTATTCGATTAGTCCAAAAAACAAATTATTTATATATTAGATTAATTTATAGGACGTTTAGATTAATAATATGATGACATTGTATTTCAATATAAAATAAATTATAACCACTACTGACACAATAAAAATTAAAATGCCTAGCAACAGGTGAATATAAGGTAACCTACAAACGAGACCTGTTTCTAGCAACATAAGACTATATTCAGGTAAAAGGCCGTGAGAAACATGACGCCTTAATATCGGCTCTAGTCGGCTCAAGACGGCTTCGACTGTTTCGTAAGGAATCATACCGAAACCGGACACCTTGTTCCGGATATCGAGCACCCCTAATTCTGTGAGGTAATTAAACACCGAATTTGTAGGTTTCCTATAAGAACTTCTTTTATTTCGGTACACAATTATTACGCGTCGATGGAAATGGAACAAACATATTAGATGTTAGAGGGATTCATCGAATAATCAATGAAATGTGGGTTGGAAATAAATATTAGTTTAGTTAGTTTAGTTTTATTTCATAAACAATCTTACATTGTATTGAAATTTCGTAGTTTAAAATAAACTTAGTACAACAAAATAAAAATTTGTTGTATTTTTATTTTATTTTTACGTGCGCAAATTCCCCACGGATACCTCCCCACCGGTGCCGGTGGAGGTTATGTCGGACTCGAACCGACTAAAACGCACGCCGCCTGTGGGTCTTTTTGGTTGCCGAAGGTGAGGTTGACAGGCATATCCCTCGCACCCCGGCCGACCCAGGGCCATCTCTAACGATCTGGCCCTCTTCTCGGGTGTGGGGACTACAGAGTCCCCAACTCGTCCCCGGAAACGGGGAGGCGCACCAGGCGCGCCATCGCCGCGGCCTGCTTCTGCCAGGAATTTGTTGTATTTTATAGATAAAGTCTAATAGCTTACGGCTTTTCTGTTTACTGTATGTTTAAAGATTATTTTTTTGTTTTAAGCGGGCATTGAACCTGATAATCGAACGCTTCTACAGCTACGCCGTAGAGGTAGACAAAATAGCGAAAGTTTATTAGTAATCAATACGTCATATAGTACACAGATACTACATGATATAATATCTTCTCAATATAATGTAAATAGCTATCTACGGCTAGATGTCTCTAACATTTTATTTATAAAAAAACCTATAGTGTATTAATGCTATAGTATGAAAAAGATACAAAATAAAATAGCTTTTAAACTTCAGTTTTTTTTTATTATACAATTTAGGTGGCAAACAAGCACACGGCCCACCTGATGGAAAGTGGTTACCGTGACGTATGAATGTGTGCAACACCACGGGAGTTACACTTGTGCTACCGACCCTGTAAGAACAGAGAGTTTATGTGCCATCAGTGTAGAAGAAACAATCAGGACAAGCCTTGTCATCCCACTGACAGCACAAAAACTCTCCAGTGAGCTCTGGCTACCCTACTCACCGCCGGGAACACAACACGAGGTTATTATTATAGCCGTGGTATTCTGTAGGGTGGAGGTACTTCCCCTGTCGGACTGCTCAATTGGGACGGGAATACCGTCGTGTCCAACTCTATAAAAGGTATAAAAGGTAGTGTTTGCGCCATTTTTGAAAGCTGCCATCATGGTGTATGTCAAATTTGTTAATATAATACGGCATTAGCTATAACATACTTTCTTCTGAGTAGACACAGGACCCTATAAACAAAGTCACGTGCAACTATAGGCTATAATTTTTTTCCAGTCGATATAATTAAATTGTTACTAGGTGGCACTGGGTGGCACCTAATACTTCTGCGAGTGGAACTAAACTTACCAGCGTCAACCGTTTGGAACATACCTACTTATGTTTTGTGTTAAGTATTCCATAATACAGCTGGTAATGATTTGACATAAGAATAATGTTTCTTCGTGTGTCATTTTATTAACTTTCCAAATAGAAATGTTATAATTGACCAGAGACTGAGTACATAACATTCCATGTATTTAAAGCGAGAATTACGCAGAAAAGGCATCTAAATAAAGTAGTAAATAATGGCCACTACATCGCGTCATTTAAAAAACATACTACTATGGTACAAGTCGACATATACATACACATAATATGCACACATTGACAGTTTAAAAAACAAAATCGACATTATATAGGTATTTAAACTATCATGGTCACTGACATCAGTATCAGAATAATGTCAATCAAAATAATGAAACATGGTAAATATCCCGTTTATTCTGATACTGATAACATTGACATTAGCTTACTCACAGTACTCACATGGCGGTATTTCCGCCCAATTGAGCAGTCCGACTGGGGAAGTACCTCCGCCCTACAGAATACCGCGGTTATAATAACTTCGTGTTGTGTTCCCTGCGGTGAGTAGGGTAGCCAGAGCTCACTGGAGAGTTTTTGTGCTGTCAGTGGGATGACCAAAGGCTTGTCCTCTACACTGACGGCACAAAATCTCTGTTCTTACAGGGTCGGCAGCACGGATGTGACTCCACTGGTGTTACACACGTTCATAGGTCATGGTAACCACTTTCCATCAGGTGGGCCGTGTGCTTGTCTGACACCTATGTTGTATAAAAAAAACAAAGCTTATTTCGGGCCGAGCTTATTTATATTTTTCAATGCATTTTGTTAGAAATACTATGTCTATACGTCCCCCTAGACAAATGGCAATTTGTTGGCCGACTTATTAATAGTAAAATAAAGTGATAAATGTATGGTACATGTAGGTATATGACGGACGTCAACGCATGTCATATCGTTATTCTATTCTACAATATGCTGACCTACAAATTGCCACTCGTCTAGAGGGCCTGTGGTCAAAGCGTCTAAGATTGTTGTTTGAGAGAACGTGCTAAATGTCACAAAACTCTTTCCGGGGACCCCGGGATGGAGAATAACGAATTGCCACTTTTGTTGTGTTAAACCGTCTAAGATTAAGTTTGAGAGAACGTGCAAAATTTCACAATCTTCTTTCTGGGGAAAGAAATAATCACTAGAAGGAATTTCCGTCGAATTGAGCAGTCCGACTGGGGAAGTACCTCCACCCTACAGAATACCCTGTTGTGTTCCCGGCGGTGAGTAGGGCAGCCAGAGATCACTGAAGAGATTTCGTGCTGTCAGTGGGAAAGATAAAGGCTTTTTTTTTACGTGCGCAAAATCCCCACGGATACGTCCCCACCGGAGCCGGTGGAGGAGGTTATGTCGGACTCGAACCGACTAAAACGCACGCCGCCTGTGGGTCGCTTTGGTTGCCGAAGGTGAGGTTGACAGGCATATCCCTCGCACCCCGGCCGACCCAGGGCCATCTCTGACGATCTGGCCCTCTTCTCGGGTGTGGGGACTACAGAGTCCCCAACTCGTCCCCGGAAACGGCTAAAGGTTAAAGGCTTGTCCTGTTTTGTCATCTACACTGACGGCACTTAAACTTTCTGTGTTTACAGGGTCAGCAGCGTGATTCTGACTCCCCTGGTAATGTACATGTCTATAGACCACGGTAACCACTTTTCATCAGGTTGGCCATGTGTTTGTCTGCCACATAAGTGATATAAAAACGGAATAGTCCCGTTAAAATAGAGTGTATGGTCGCATTAGTTTTACTTTTAAATATATAATGACATTGCGCAAGGCCTGCTCACATTAAAACAAATTCTTAAAGAGTTTTAGTGTTCTACTGCGTATAACAAGGTTGCCGTCAATAAGTCCGATAGTCGGCGAACATCACTCATCTCGAGACAGTAGGCATATAATAAATAACTTTATTCAAAACTAAATATAATAAAATGCATACATAAAGACGTGACGTCTCAATTTGCCCATTAAATGATAGGACAAAAAACGATTGAGATGACCTGACAGAGATCAATGTCTAGTTTTTTTTTAAATTTATAAATATTACATCATAATTGGTAAACGGATAGGACGGGCCTTGCCTTGTCATGGAAAATAACTTGTATACTTAAGTCTTTGTCTTCTCATATAATTAGATATTAAGTTCAAAGTTAGCGAATTCGATGTAATAGATCTCTGATATCCTATATCAATCAATCAATTAACCTATCGCGGTCCTCTGCTGGACACAGGCCTCTCCCAGTATTGGGAGGCTCTGGCCTATTGTTTCCACGCTGGCCAGACGGGTTGGTACAGGGTTTTATTTCGAGTTTTCCTTCTCTCGCAGTGATATCGTCTGCCAATTTTTCCGTTAGTTGCCTCTTACGACATCTGTCGGATGAAATGGGGTGATGATACTTTGTATTCTTTCTCCGTACGCTCCACACGGATATCCTATACCTAACGAGATATATTTTTATAAAACTTAGGTGACAAGTGTACGGGCCCATCTGGTAGTAAGTGGTTATCGTGGCCTATGGACGTGTGCAACACCAGGAAGTCACTCTTGCTGCCGACCCTGCAAGAACAGAGAGTTTCTGTGCCATCAGTGCAAAAGACTTAGCAGGGCAAGCCTTTGGTCTTCCTACAGACAGCACGAAAGTTCTCCAGTGATCTCTGACTACCCTACTCACCACTGGAAACCCAACACGAGGTTATTATTGCCGCGGTATTCTGTAGGGCGGAGGTACTTCCCCAGTCGGACTGCTCTGCAGTCGTGTCGTATCCTACCACCTACAATAATCCTATACTACATATATAACTGTACAAGAAGAAGAAAGGTATATAAAATATGAGTATATAAGTAGTGTATGTATTATAGTGTATTTGTATAATGTATATATCATTATTGTGTACAAATCTGACTATTATCCTTCTGGTTAATAGTTCATTATTTTGCCTGCACCTATCTCTGCATCACCCTAAGACAGACTGTCAGATAATGCCTTTGGCCTTGTACAATTGACTGCATAAAGTTTAAATAAAAAAAGAAAATCTACAAAATGTTACATGGCCTGGTAGTGGTTAGAAGAATATAAATAATCCACCCCATTAACAAATAGTGGTGCTCCCCTAGCAAAGTGACAATACGTTGGCCGGAGTATTGTAAAATATAATGACAATCGTATGGGATTTGACGTTTATGACATTGACGTTGACAACTGTCATATACGTCAAATCCCATATATCCGTCATTATATTTTACAATACGCCGGAAAACGAATGGCCACTTGTCTAGGGGGACAGAGAACGCGGTTTAAGGAACTAAACTCGTCGAAAATTTCGTCGCGTATTTCCCGCATCGGAATGCCTTTTCATTGCTTCAATGATGCTACATATTATACAAATTACTACAATAAATAATCTAACTACATAGATACAGCCTCTTTTGAAGTAAATATATTATTATGTCAACGTATATCTATATTAGTTTTTATAATAAGTTCATTGATACCGACCGTGATGGCGGAATTGAGTAACCTTGGGATATCAAGACGTTAATATTTTAATCACTTCTCATACGTATCTGCTTACATATAGTTACTATGTGGCGAGTTAAATCTTGCTAATATAATTAAATAAGTATGTCGATACATAACAAATAAGTTTTTTTTATCTAGGAAACGCCAATTTAACTTCATGGTAAGCTAAAGGCAAAGTCTCAGGAAAGAGGGTCACAATTACCTAATCTGCACTTACTATTTCTTGTCACCGGCGAAACTTATTTATATTTTTGTTTGATATGTATTTATAATTATAATAATTATTGTTGATTATATAAATTTAATTTAATGTACACTTACACCCAAGATAACCCTATGCGGGTTTTATGGGTGCTTCTATGAGATGAACTAATGTAATACTATTGAAATAAATAAACAAAAATAAAAAAATACGGACAAAAAGTAATGTTACAATAGTGACGCTTGGCGGCCTCATCAGATGCTTTTTCACGTCCCGCTTAAATGACACGTAACTGTAGGAAGAAGGAAACACGTGAGTTGGTAATGAATTCCAGGTCTTGGTGGTGCGGTAAAGAAAATAGTCGCCGAACCGCTTGGTTCTTGCTCGTATATTCCGCACAGTGTGAAGGTGACATCTAAGTCCAGCACGTGTTGTCCTATGTAGAAACGGAGAGGGTGGGATTAGTTGGAAGAGCTCATCAGAACACTCACCATGGCAGAGACGGTAAAAAACAACCAAGGAAGCAATCTACGCATCTGCAAAGGCTCGAGGGTATTCGTGACCTCAGTATTCCCCATAATGCGGACCACACGTCGCTGCATAATATATTTTGGTAGTTACAGCAAACGTGTTTTGAATCAAGGCAAGTTAGGCATACCGGCAGTGTCTCTTGCCTAAACAAATATTACGTTACCAGTCATTGCACGCGGGCGGAGCTGTAGAACTGAAATAGTCAATCAATTAATCAATAAATTAGCCCAGTCAAAGCGCAGTCAAAAGTTGCCTGAAATATTTCAATTTTGTGCACAATTTTTTTACGAAAGAACCTACACGATTAGCAGAATGTTTAAAAGAGCAAGAAAACAATTCATCGTTTTAAGATAATGAAGTGACTAGGAAAAACAAAGACTACGTCTGAATTTCACCGTGATGAATGAATAATAACATAATGAGAAGTATATGCCAATGAGTTTAATGGAATAAAATATCAAAACTTGTTTTACTACATTTACATGCAAAAATATGTCTTAGAAGCAGTTAAACTTTATCTTATCAAATAGTAACTAATAAAATAGGAATAAAGACTTAGTGGTTTTCTTTCAATATTAAGTACATATTTTTAGGGTTGCGTACTTCAAGAGCAATAATCGGAACCCTTACATCATTTCTTAGGAATGCGTGGGAGGAGGTAGGACACGGCGGCATTTCCGCCCAATTGAGCAGTCCGACTGGGAAAGTACCTCCGCTCTACAGAATACCGCGGCTATAATAACTTCGTGTTGTATTCCCAGCGGCGAGTAGGGTAGGCCAGAGCTCACTGGAGAATTTGTGCTGTCAGTGGGAAGACTAAAGGCTTGTCCTGCTTTGTCTTCTACACTGACGGCACAGAAACTCTGTACTTACAGGGTTGGCAGCGCGACTGTTACTCCTCTGGTGTTGCAAACGTCCATAGGCCACGGTAACCACTTTCCATCAGGTGGACCGTGTGCTTGTCTGCCACCTTAGTAGTATAAAAAAAGGTATCAAGTTGATATTCATACTTCATACCCTATGCTCAAGTCTGTAACGTCTTGAAACTGTGCAAAAACTTCAAAGTCAACCATACGTTCATCCCTGAATACAATTTTTGTTTGCTTTTTGTGCTAGCTGTTAAATTATGTACTGATTGGTTTAGACGTGTAAGCGTAACAGACAGACTGAGTTACTTTTACATTTATTATATTACTACTATGATATTTTCAGGATGAACGCTCACCAGCGTCTTCGCCCCGTGGCAGCGGGACTGAGACAACCCTGCACGTGCCCACGGCCCGCAACTATGGTGCAATCGGAGGTATCGAGAAAGTCACCTACACTTGGTGCGATATCAACGCATTTGCTACAGAGTCTAGAAATAGAAGCCAACGATTCTGGAATTTTTGGAAGCCGTCCACAAATGGAATGTTTCAACAAAGGAAGCAGCTGCTAAGGAATGGTGAGTGCCGATATTTTTTATTTGCAAACAATAGTTTTGATATAATAAATTTAGTTTTGGCTACACTAAAATAAAATATAGCTAATAAAATATACTAGAAGGTTGTAAGGAGTTTGGTCACTTTGGTTAATCCACCTCTTTTTAGTTATAGAAACCGTAGCTTAGCATACATATTAGTGTTGTATGTACTTTAAACTGTCATTTGTGTAAAGGCGCGAAAAAAAGACACATTCTATTAAAATTACCTGTAAGCATGTAAGTATTTTGTGCAAAGTGGGAGATAAAAGATTAATTGTAATTGTAAATTAAGTTGTATAAAGTTTGATTTATATAAGTTACAAGCTTTTTACGAATTTGTTTTTGTAGATACTTAGGTATTTGTCCATCCCGGACTGCTATCCTCTTAATTATTTTTCCAATAAATGTTATTCAATCACGCCATTATCACTGGTTTTGCTCACAGTTAAATATTTCACACCTTGACACTTAGGTACATTTAAATCAAATAACATACACCACACACACACACACACACACACACACACACACACACGCACACGCACACGCACACGCACACGCACACGCACACGCACACGCACGCGCACGCGCACGCGCACACGCACGCGCACGCGCACGCGCACGCGCACGCGCACGCGCACGCGCACGCGCACGCGCGCACGCACGCACGCACGCACGCACACAAGATGAATAAAACACGTAATCTATTTATGCTTTGTAACAAAAATTATTGCGAATAAGTAAAACACAGCAAACACAGATCCATTAGGACATAAGTTAGTTGACTCATCTCCCAAGGAGACATTTTTGTAACATAAAGTAGGCAAATAAATGTTATTCTGATTCTGATTCTGAGGTACACTTAGGTGTAACTGTTAAAGTTAGGTAACGGTCACCTCAATTTATTTTGTTGCTTAATTGATATTGTCGGAAGTTTAAGGAAGGAAATAAAATCACTTTAAAAGAATTCTATAGCAATTTATTTAATGCTATTTTTAGTTAGGCAAGTACTTAGTTTTTTATTCCATTAAACCGGTCTAGTATCTTTACATTATTAAAAGATTTCGGTCAAATATATTTGACGAGCTTCATTATAATAAACGTGCATATTTTTTTCACATACAAGAGTTGTAGATAAAAAATTAAATACTACGGAACATGTGACCGGATTAAATTAATACGTATTATAATAGCTTGCCATTTATCGACACAGATTTTTCAAATAACTAGCTAGAAAAAAAATTGAATGAAATTTTAAAGCATTTTGTATGCTAATCGATTTAGATGTAGAAAAATTGAATCGGTTAAGGTGAGATTCGAACCCGCGATCTTTCCTTCCCTGGCTTAGTGGTCAGAGCGTTTCCCCTTTAAGGGAAAGATTCGAATTCTGCCTGAACCGATTTAATTTTTTTATATCTTAAAATCGATATGAAAAAAAAGTTTTTGGTGTAACGCCTTTCATATCTAGATGTTTTTTGTTACCGGCTTGAGCTGCAATAATAAATTTACCTAATGACAGGATCCCGATCTGCTAATCACTGTCATACCAGAGATTCTGCAAAAAAATGCCATATTATTTTAGATTTAACTGTTATGCAGTTAAAGTCTATAATTAAATGACTTCTTGTAGAGTCAATGAAAAAATGTAATCAACTTTAAAGTATCAATGTTGTATTGTTGTATTGTTTTGAGTTTCCGTAATTTCTTCGCTGTTCACTGTTCAAGCACCATGATCACGGAGGAACTGTCTTTACTAATACTGTGTAATTACTAATGTGAGTGACCATGATAGTTTGAATAACTTTAATATAATGAACTTTTTCCATTTGATTTTGAACTCTAAGTCTAAACTCACACGTGTTTCCTTCTTCCTACAGTCCCGGGTCCTTTAAGCGGGGCGTGAAAAAGCATCTGATGAGGCCGCCAAGCTGAGTGTCACCATTGTAGCATTACTTAGTGTCTGTAATGGTGACCCTCTTTCCTGAGATTTTGCCTTTAGCTTACCATCAGGCAAAGAGAAGTCAAGTTGGCGTGTCCTCGATAAAAAAATTCAGGAAAACTTTTTCTGATGATAATAATTACACATCAACTTGGGTCCACCCTTAGATGGAAAGAGTTCTTCCGACCTGTATATCTTCAGTTTTAGGGGGATTATCCTGTTCTTTTTGCCTCTAAATATTCATTTTCTATTTTCCAGTAAATGGTGCGGCCTACCCAGGTGAACTTCTCGCTATAATGGGCTCTTCTGGCGCTGGCAAGACGACACTACTGAATTCTCTAACATTTCGCACTCCTTCTGGGGTCGTCTCAAGTGGAACTAGAGCCTTGAACGGTCAGCCCGCGACTCCAGAAGCGCTGGCTGCTCTGTCGGCGTATGTACAGCAACAAGATCTGTTTATTGGAACTTTGACTGTTAAGGAACATTTAATTTTTCAGGTGAGTTCTAAGTTCTCTTTATTTATTTAGGACTAGCGGACGCCCGCGGCTTCGCCTGCGTGAAAATGATTTATGCTTCCCAATTCCCGCGGGAAAAAAGTCCCTAGATAGCCTATGTTTTACCTTGTTACATCAGCTATCCACCAGTGAAAGTCCTATTAAAATCGGTCCAGCCGATCCAGAGATTAGCCTTGGAATGTATGTTTGTAATATTGAAATAACCGCTTTTTACTACACGCACATGCATATATTTACGGTACATACACCAAAATAACATTTTCTACAATTGTTGTCTGTCTGTCTATCTGTCCGTTTGTTCCAGCTAATATCTGTGAGGATTTAAAAAAAGTATAAATTGAATTGAGCGCGTTTGTTTTCATCGGCGAAATTTAGTTTACCTTCCTACCTACCGTTGTGAAAGACTCGTAGATTTTATATCGGTTGATTGAAATAGGTTAAGGGCTGATCGCTTTGAATAAGATTAGCATAATTTATGCATTAGTTATCTACTCAGGAATGCTTTAGTTAAAATGTATTTCTTTGTCAGTTACTAATTAGCCGATTTCCAATGTGAATTCCTCCCTTGGAATTGGAATCTTGTTTTTGGTAATAAATCACGTGATCCGAGCTAACGTCCCCCGTACACAGTGGCCAGTGAGGGCCATATACTGCAATGCGCAACTGTAGGCCATCAACACGTAACCATATATGTGTAAAGAATAAGACTACTCTTTATACATAGTGACGTAGATGTTTACACAAAGGTTCAAACCTTATTGCTACGCCACAATTACTTTGAAGTGTGCTAAAGCTTCAATAATATTCTCACTGCCCGTTGTGGCAATGGTGCGTAACTGTATTCTATTGCCCCCTGTACACAAAGGTGTTTTTTTATACAACTTAGGTGGCAGACAAGCACACGGCCCACCTGATGGAAAGTGGTTACCATGACCTATGAACGTGTGTAACACCAGTGGAGTCACATCCGTGCTGCCGACCCTGTAAGAACAGAGATTTTGTGCCGTCAGTGTAGAGGACAAAGCAGGACAAGCCTTTAGTCGTCCCACTGACAGCACAAAAACTCTACAGTGAGCTCTGGCTACCCTACTCACCGCCGGGAACACAACACGAAGTTATTATAACCGCGGTATTCTGTAGGGCGGAGGTACTTCCCCAGTCGGACTGCTCAATTGGGCGGAAATACCGCCGTGTCCTACCTCCTCATCATGATGGTGTGCCGTGACCTATCATGGGACATTGTGTAATGGACGCTTTAAAGCTCTACCGTACCTACCGCGTACCGCGTGGTTCCCGACAGAGTAGAGTTTGGAACACCCCATTTCTTCCCATGCGGTGTTGTACAAGGCGACTAAGGGATAGCGCTGTTTAACATCAGACAAAATATATACAGTCCAGACTCAGCCTCAGATGCATAGTTCGAGTCAGTAATAGTGCCTGGAAGACGGTAACAGAGTCACCCCCTATTACGCGGGACCGAATTCTATGATTGGTGAAATGTGGGTGTTAATTTGTTAATTTACCTCTGCCTAACCCTCTGGGGATAAAAACATGATTATATGTATGTATGTATGTAAATTTCTACCAAAAGAATTTGCACCGTACGATGTATCTTTTACAAATCAATAGCTGACTCATAGCCAGTATTATAAAGGTTTATTTTTCTGTTTTTCAGGCTATGGTGCGTATGGACCGACATATACCGTATGCAATGCGCATGCGGAGAGTTCAAGAAGTTATATCAGAGGTGAGTAACAAAAAGAACACATAAACACGCGAAAATATTACGTCAACAACAGGCTAGTGGCTAAGTGGCCCATCCTGACTTCCCGTGGGAAATAAATCTATAACACGATTGTAGCGCCATCCAACGGGAACAATTCATCATTCTATGAACCGTTTCCTAACCAAGTTGGATCATTTTCCAGTCTAACTGCGAAGCAGCTGAATAACCTGGTATCGAAGTTCAGTAGTTAAGATCAGTAGGCAGACTTTTTAGGGCTCGAATGGAAGTAAAGACTAAGTCAAAGTAAAAAATCATTTATTTTGCATAGACCATTGAATCGGAACTTACAAAACTTCAATAAAAAAGGAACATGAGAAACAGTTTAGTAAATGGACCACCGGTTCGAAACGTGACCCCGACCTGAGAAGATTCCGGCAAGAAACTCGGCGGGCATTTTTTTGGTCTATTTACAAACATACACTTAGTCTACTTCAGTGTTTTTCAACCTGTGGGTCGCGACCCCCTGTGGGATCGTGAAGCTTCTATAGAGGAGTTGTAAAAGGTTGTGAAGGCTACTGCAGTAAATAAAACAAGAATGTTTAAAAAGATTGATTAGGAAAAATGTTAACTAAAGAACATAATCAATTGTATAAAATTAACAAAAAATAAAAATAACCTAAGAGATCTATCCCATCTTAAAACTTTGTATCAAATTAACAAAAAAAATTAAAAACCTTATGAGAACTATAACAGTAATGTGAAGGTTGCGCTTGTTTTTCATTGATCAATTCCTCTCATCGTGGATCTGTTTTTGCTACATTTAGAATTAAATCGTGTTCCAAATTTAAGCTATTTCTTTCTTTACTTTTTATTTGGGCCATTGATGAAAAATCAAAAACTTCATAGCCTCTATGGTTAATTCTGGGTATTCTGATTTCCTTTTTAACCAAAACACAGCAGCATCCCATCGGCAGATAAATCCAACAGGTTTTTTTTGAGCTTGGTTACCAAATTTGCCTCATTTAAAGCTGCATTTAAAAACGTATTTAAGACCCACCTTTGGCCATTAGGTATTCTTCGATATTTCTTGCATCGAGAAGTAATGACATAGTTCTTCTTTCAACTTCTCTAACACCATTTTCATACCAGGTATAAATTCTTTGATGTTTATCTCACATCCGAAAATTTCAGCACGAAGTTGTTATAGAATATGTTTGATTGAATATTAATTTGTCATAAAATAAAATATATGAAAAAAAGCAACGGGTCGCGAAATATTTATTCATACTAAATATGTTGTTATGAAAAAGGTTGAAAAACACTGGTCTACTTAATCTAAACACAAAAATGTATTTGAGTGGCATAGTTGAGCGAACAGCTCATTTCCAAGCTTGTTTATCATACAAGTTTGGAATAAATGACTATTATGACTACTTTTGTCCAGTCGGTTACCACAGACTACAAGATTGATTTTTTTTGTTACTGCCATAGATATTCGTATGGTATGGTTTAACGTGCTCTTAGGGATATAGTTGTGATTATCAATTAACCCTTAAAACAAAATTGATCAAAAGATTTAAAAAATAGCTGTAGAGCTAATGGTTCGATTTTTAATAGTTACGGGTTCAATTTTCGCTTAGAATATCTGCTAATTTATTCGTAATAGCAATAACACATAATTCGCACACTCAAGTTGTGGAATGAACTCCCTGCTGCGGTCTTCCCATGCGCCTACAATATGGGGTTCTTCAAAAGGGGCATTAGGAGATTTCTTCAGGGTCGGCAGCGTGAGTGTGACGCCCCTGGTGTTGCACGAGTCCATAGGCCACGGTAACCACTTCCCATCAGGTGGGCCGTGTGCTTGTCTGCCACCTAAGTGGTATAAAAAAAAAAAAAATTCAGTAATCGATTGAATAATGGGACGGATAATAATCAATAATATATTTTTCAACACACTTACTCATAAAGGGACTCTAATTTCAACGCATTTAGGCACATAATGGTACCTATAATCAATATGTGACTTTTTCTTTGCTATAATTACATGAGTGAGTTACCTATACCTTTTATTTTTGCTTTCTTAAAAAAGTTTCATACAAAAAAATCGTGTTCACAATAAATACAAATAAATTAATAGCTCATTTCATACAACTTAGTATTTAAATAGATAATTTCAACTTGTTTGTTTATTAAAACAGTTAAATAAATTTCGCATTCTATGATACTTTATTTTTATCAAATAGTGATGTTAATGAACATACAACAACAGTTTAAATTCCTATGATGAATAATAATTCAGTATTAATTAAACCTATTCATACTGTTCATTGATGGCACTTGGTGGAATTTTTTGTTTCAAATATTGAAATACACTTGTGCTTTTTCCAACGTATTTTTTATTATTACACCTGACCGGTTTTGCCTTAAGATACCGTAAGTGCAATATTAAAAATACTGTGGAAAAAGTACAAGTCTATTTCAATATGGGATTAATGAAATCCGCTAAGTCTACCCAAGAAATAAATTAAAATATCTCTTTTGTATTACAGTTGGCGCTCTCGAAATGCCAGAACACCGTTATCGGTATCCCAGGGCGTCTGAAGGGTATATCTGGTGGAGAGATGAAGCGACTGTCCTTCGCCAGTGAGGTGCTCACTGACCCGCCACTGATGTTCTGTGATGAACCCACATCGGGACTGGATTCGTTCATGGCACAGAATGTCGTGCAGGTTGGTTTTATTAGCTGTTTTATTTATAGGACCAAAGGGCTGACCGTGACGATTATTGATGAGGAAAAATTCGTGTTACGATGATAAAGAACATTCATACATGCATCTATTGTCGCACCTCTCGCCATAGGCAGGGAATTCATCCTCACACATTGCGACCTGAGACGGTGCGCACTGTGCGGTATGAAAGAAACTTCATTCCACGCGCACTCAAGCTGTGGAATGACCTCCCTGCTGCGGTTTGCCAAGCGCCTACAATATGGGGTTCTTCAAGAGGGGCATTAGAAGGTTTCTTCATGACCGGCAGCGCGAGTGTAACACCCCTGGTGTTGCATACGTCCATAGGCCACGGTAACCTCTTCCCATCAGGTGGGCCGTGTGCTTGTCTGTCGTCACCTATGTGGTTCAAAAAAAAACACCTGTAAATCGAACCACAAGTGTGTATATATTTACATACATATAATCACGGAGGGTTAATCAACTTTTTCCCCGGAGGGTTAGACAGAGGTGAATTAACACCCACATTTCACCAATCATTGTATTCGGTCCCACGTAATAGTGGTGAGGCTATTGCCGTTTTCCGAGCACTATTGTTGACTCGAGCCATTCATCTGAGGCGGAGTCTGGGCTGTATATATCTGTCTGATGTTAAACAGCTCTATCCCTTAGTCGCCTTGTACCGCTTTCAAACAGATGAGCCGTGCTCATCTGTTTGAAAGCGGTTACCGTGGCCTATGGACGTGTACAAAACCAAGGGAGTCACACTCGCTCTACAAACTTTTTTGGCACAGAGAGTTTCTGTGTCGTCAGTATAAAAGACAAAGAAGGACAAGCTTTTGGTCTTCCCACTGACAACATAAAAACTCCACAACACGAGGTTATAATGGCTGCGGTATTCCGTAGATCGGAGGTACTTCCCCAGCAGCTCTGTTCAATTAGACGGAAATACCGTCATGTCTAACTAAGATTTACAGTCCCACGTAATAGAGGGCGAGCCTATTGTCGTCTAACGGGAACCATGTCATGTACTGTATATTTGCTGTCGAATGGAGAAACTTTCTACGGAAAAAAGGGGAAGCTGTATCCTATACACTCTCTGCTTGTCAGTTCGCGTGATAGCAATAGTATGTAACAGCAATATGATATTCACGTATGCCTGTAAGAGTGTCTATTTAATAAATAAAGCTGTTTGTAATTTTCTTAAATATTCGCATGTATGTAACTTTCCAGGTACTGAAAGGCCTCGCCCACAAAGGCAAAACAGTAGTTTGCACTATCCATCAGCCGTCCTCGGAGCTGTACACGATGTTCGACAAACTGCTCATCATGGCTGACGGCAAGGTCGCCTTCTTGGGCTCACCGGATCAGGCCAATGACTTCTTTAAAGAGTAAGTAAATTGTTCATGTTTTAATCGTCATCCCCACGCATACCATCCCTAGTGGCTAGCCGAGGTGGTTATACCAGACTCGGAGTTGAACCGCAGGCCATATTGGATTTCAATTACCGGGGAGTCACCGAATAAGGTATTTCCCTCGCACCTCGGCTAATCTGGGGCCAACTATGGATTTCAGACAGCCCCATCCTACAATCTCTTTATTCATTTTAATACACATATCCGATAACTACACCCTTCTATAACTACATCTTTTGTTTTTATAACATTACTGTCCAAGGTTACCTGGAAGAAATCGCTTCAGCGATAAGGCCGCCCATTGTACATTGAACTGTATACATGCTACCTACTTGTCCTACTGTAAATCTGTTGGTGTACAATAGAGAATTATCTATCTATCTATCTATCCTTGGACCTAAAATATGCTCAAAATATGATCTAAACACATCCAAGAAACGTGTACTGCACGTACACGTTTCTTGGATGTGTTTTGAAAACAGCAAGGTGTGCTACGGCGATGGATGAGATTGAATACACCAATCGCGTCTTAGGTCAGGATATGTGTCCAGAGATATACCATTCACCGCTCGACCAGCATTTGGAGAACCAACCCGCCCTTTGTCTACTCCCCACTGCGCCATCTGCTAAGAAGGTTTCAGAGCGACACGTGGAGAGCCATCAAGCAGTTTTCTACTGGGCTGCTCCCAACTCAATTGGTATTAGCCGCAGGTGGCAGCGTCTCCCTAGCGTGCGAAAGGCGCTGTGAACTAACATCAATCTGTCCTTACTGCCTTCAATAAGGACAGATTGATTTTAGTTCACAGCGCCTCGCGATTAGGTGGTTAGGATTAGGTTAGAAGCGATTAGGCATGATAAAGGATCTTCCCATTATTATAACTAATCACTGAATAGATAATGCTATATCTTTAAATGCAAATATGATTGCGTTTCTATAGGTTGGGCGCACCGTGTCCTCCCAATTACAATCCAGCGGACCACTTTATCCAACTCTTGGCCGGAGTGCCCGGTAGGGAGGAGACCACACGGACCACCATCGATACAGTCTGCACAGCGTTCGCCAAATCCGAGATGGGGTGCAAGATCGCCGCTGAAGCTGAAAATGCGTTGTACAATCAGGTATGCACCATCATCCTAAACAGCGTTGTTCCCAATTTCTCCTACTTGATTAGTTTGGTTTATGAGGCTGTTGTTTGAGTGAATGCGGTTTGGCCTCGTAACCCGGAGAGAAAACTTATGCTAGAGCCTCGTTCGTGAGTCAGTGGCTATAACGGCTTGCAGGTAAAGTTGGCATAGACCTGAAGCTGTAGATAAGACTATTCATAAGCAAAGTTTTATAATAACGCTAAGCGGGAATCGAATCCGCTAGGCCCGGAACTTCCACGCGGTGCACCCATTCCGATGGAGACGGCAGCGCCTCTCTCCCTCTCAAAGGAGAAATACCGGCTAGAGAGCTGCTCGGAGTTTTCCACGTTCCTCTGGAAGTGCTCTGTAGCAGCATAAGGCTGCCCCCCCCCCCCTCCGAGCTTCCCACCCTTGAGGAGGGCATCTTAAAACCATAGATAGTCCAAGGTCAGCCAGGATGCGAGGGATATACTCTAGGCAACCTTACTCCTCAACATAATCTAAATACCACTGAACTACCGGACATCGCCTGAAGATGAAGACATAAATTTTTTCCTATATACATATATCCTTTGCAGTAACGGTGAGAGCCATCTATCGATACTCGTACAAACTATCGGAACCAATGAACAATATTGTAATCATTTTCAAACACTGATTTTTGATTACTCCGCCCAAACAATTGAATCACGCCTGCACCGAATCTATTTTTTTTCTTAAATTAATCGATTTGAATAGTTATCATACTAAATGCTTTGATTTCTTCAATCACCTAAAGACCCGAGACAGCGAGTGGTTTAACTCGGTCCGAGCCCCACATAAACACTCCTGATGGCCGACAGGGGAATTGCCAACAAATATCCATGGGCCATACATACATATAATCACGCCTATATCTATATACCTACTAGCTGACCCGGCAAACGTTGTTTTACCATATTAATAATTTTTAAGTAAAGGTCTAAAAATTAAAGAAAATTGTTAAGGGACAACCCTTATCACTAAGGGGTATGAAAAATAGATGTTGGCCGATTCTCAGACCTACTCAATATGCTCACAAAATTTCATGAGAATAGGTCAAGCCGTTTCGGAGGAGTACGGGAACGAACATTGTGACACGAGAATTTTATATATAAGAGATATGTAGGCAGAGGTGCTAGCACCCACATTTTGCCAGTTTATGTTTAGGTTCCAAAGGTGGCGAGCCTATTGCCATTAACCGGGCACTTATAAACCTGCGATAAATACACACAACTTCGAAAGTATCGAAAAGTTATTGGTGTGTGCCATGGTAAAACCTGAGATCGAACTCGAGAACTCGTCTCCGCTGTCCATTACCCATACCACTAGGCTACCGTGGCAGGAATAATACCCAATCTATTGTAACTCTGTTCTGTTGTAAATTCCAGCGCAAGATAACGTCAGGCTGGGCGGACCAGCCGTGGGCGGAGTCCCTGGCGTTCCGCGCGCGACGCTCGCCGTACAAGGCGTCGTGGCTGGCGCAGTTCCGCGCAGTACTGTGGCGCTCGTGGCTGTCTGTCACCAAGGAGCCCATGCTCATCAAAGTGCGCTTCCTGCAGACTATTGTGAGTTCTACTATCTTTTTTATATAGGACACGTCTGATGGTTAGCTGAAGGCTGAAGGAAATTCTCACAAAAGAGGGTTACCATTACCTTTTTTTTATTGTGCGCAAAATCGCAACCGGAGCCGGTGGGGGAGGTTATGCTGGAATTGAACCGACTAAAACGCACGCCGACTGTGTGGGCCACAAGTTGCCGGAGGTGATATTATCTGAAACATATCCCTCGCACCCCGGTCGGCCCAGGACCGTCTCTTGCGGACGGCCCTCTTCGGGTGTGGGGACCACGAAGTCTCCATCACGTCCCCGGGTATAGGGAGGCGCGCATCTACTAGGGTGACAGGCGGCTCCACCCTTCACCCCCAGGCCGCTCTCATGTTGGATGGTGGATATTTTGTGACCTCCGACGCCCAAGCCGCCTACACTCGCGGGCGGCGCGGTTTGTGAGAGTCCTTCGTTCCCGCTCCGCTGTCTCCTTCACGAGCATTACTTGCTCACAATACATACATATACCATGTTACAATGGTGACATTCAGCTAAGTCTGGACAGTAGAGAGGTATTTTAAGTGGGTAACATCGGTCCTGACAGTTAGATTTTTCCTTTATTTTGGGTTGGATTACTGAAAGATAGTAAGAGAACGAGTAGTAGATGAGGAGATGAGTAGAAGAAGTGACATACCAAAGGCGAGAGTGACTCATGCTTTGGGTCACCCGAAACAGGTCACATCTGCTGTGTCAGACCGTAGGTGGCGGTTAAACCACAAAAAATAGCATTCCGAAGAAGGATTGACGTCAGGCAAGCGGCCGGCCGGCCAGTACTAAAAAAATAACCAAATCTTTACCGTAACATGGATGTTATGACTAATACTGAGTGCAACAGAACTAGGGCGTACCCCCGAGGCGACACACATGGTCAGCCCTCGGTCCGTGTGAGAAACTGACAAGGGTTGTTGCACCAACACGGGCGGCTGCAAAGTAAGAAGCTAGTCCAGGAAGCTAGGAAAGAGTGTTTTAGGTTTGGAAGTTGGAACATTGGTTCATTGACTGGAAGAGGAAGACAGCTAGCTGATGTTTTGAAAAGGCGACGAATTAGAGTAGCGTGTTTAAAAGCCAGAGAGATTGGAGAGAGTTATAAGTTATATTATAGTGGGGGATATGGAAAACCAATGGTGTAGGAATTGTGCTAGATGATGGATTGAAAAAAAATGCGTAATGAATGTAAAACGACTAAGTGATAGGATAATAGCTCTTAAAATTATACTTGAGAACCGTATAATGAATGTGTTTAGTGTGTATGCACCCCAAATAGGGCAGTAGGACAAAGTTAAAAAGAAGTTTTGGGAGGAATTTAATGCCTTGATGATGGACACTCCGGATAGTGAAGAGGTATATGTCGGAGGTAATTTTAATGGATATAAATACAGACAAATAAATAAATACAATCCTCTGTCGTTATCAGGAGTTATTTTAATTTTTTTGGCCCCATTTCGAAATGATTACTGATTTTGCTTTTGTCCATATCTATGTTGGTTTGTTTGTCAGTTCCGGTCTAGAGTATGCATTTTTTAACTGATTTTCCACCAAAGTTAGCATACATATTCTTTGATTTTTGTCGAGAGCCTTGTACCAAAGAAGATTTGTGTCTGAGATTTGTGTTCGAGAGCCTGGTGTATGTAATGGTGACCCTCTTTCCTGATACTATGCCTTTAGCTTACCAACAGGCGAGGTGAAGTCAAATTGGTGTGTCCTGGATAAAAAAAATATGAAATTTTGTAGAGATAAATCATTTTTCTTTTATTTATTTATTTATTCAAACTTCATGCACAAGTGTACACAGGCGGACTTAATGCCATAGGCATTCTCTACCAAGCAATCCAATAGATGGTGCAGAGAATAACAAGGTAGGTGCTAGCTTTTGCCCGCGGCTCCGCTCGCATGGATGTCGGATCTCGGCAATTTTTCGAATATTTCCCACCTTTTAAACCTTTCCTAGACCTCCACGAACATTTCAAGACCAAGATAATATTCTACAAATATTCTACAACATTCTACACAACAACGCTATCTAGACCCATGCTAAGCGTAGTTTAACTAGCTTGTGTTATGGGATCTAGAATACGGATGAACATACGTAAATACTTTTTTTTTTGTAAATACATACATATTATACATAGAATTGCATTTCTTTTCATTATCTTGGTAAGATAAAAATAGATCAGGTCAGCCGTTCTCGAGTATAGCGAGACTAACGAACAACAATTGGTTTATATATCTATATAATTATTTAGATTACTATTTTTGGATCTCCCCACTTTGCGCGGTCTGGGCGTCCCTGGTCATGAGACCATGGCACGCATGTCACTCATTACGACGTCAAACCAGCACTCTTTATGATGATAATGATGCTATTTAAAATATCTCTTACCAACTTATACTCCACATTTATAATATCCATTTGTAGTGTGAGGCGATTTTATATAAGTTCAAACTGATAAAGTTGTAGCTTCGCTTGTAGGCAGGCGTTAGACCTCGCAGCTTGAGCAGTTTAGTTACAGTACTTGTAATAATAAAAAAAATGATGATTTTTTATTTTTCTCTGTATCTCCTATTTAAAAGAAATAAAATTAAAATTGGTTTGTAAGTACATTACCATAAAAGTTCGGGCGCCTTGGAGATACACATGCCTAGGATAATCAGCGGATATTGGAAACTTTTAATCTGCCGGAGGTGAGCTAAATGAAACCAAACGGTGAGGTTTAAGGTTTTATTGTCCACTCCAGTGTGCATTTAGAAATAGTTGCAAGGATACATTCCTAATGTATATCTATCCTTAAATTTAAAATTAGAGTTTTATAAGCTAGGTCAATCTGATCTTATGTCAATAGGATCTCATGTCACCAATATGATCTCATGTCACCAATATGATCTCATGTCACCAATGCATTTTTAGGTTATTTTGAAGTTTAGATTTAAAATATAATTAAAGTAAGCTCACGGCATCCCTCGGCGAGTATATGTAAACACAGCAGCGAGAAAGCTCGTAGCAGGCGAAGTTTTCAGTGTAAGCCCATGCGGTACATCCAGGTTTGAGGCGAAAAGTCCAAACCCTCCATAAGGAAATGCATATGACCGAAGACAAAGGTCCAAAGAAAAGATCCAAAGGCAAAAGAGAAAAAGGAAAAAAAGGGCAAAGAAAAAGGCGGTTCCAATTTGGAAACCTGTAACAAAATTGCATGTCATTAGAACAAACTCCAATATGAACACGAGGTCCTAATTTTTTATAAATTTGTGCGACTTACCGCCTTAATTTGCTGGAACAATGCCAATAGCAAAAGAAATCATAATATTCTCAGATTAAGAGCTGAAACAATAGAATTTTAACAATTATTTTTCAAATTAGGAACGTGGCGATTTCCATCAAAGTGAATCTTATTAAAAAATGACAACTCACCAGAAATAAACTATAATTCCACAAGAGGATAGTTGTGAAGACACAAACTATTATCCTTTAGGCCAAAATACTCTCATTTTTATGAGATTTATTGAAATTAAGTTACGAAGCCATGAATATCGACCATCCAGCCTCAACGCTAGGAAGAAAGGTGCTTTGACAGCTAAACGTCAAAATGTCATTCATTCCGCGTTCCGAAACTTTTCGTTCAAAAATAGAATTAAAACCGGTGTGACGACGTTTGCAGAGCGCGTCGTTACATTACATCCCTCCCCAAAAAGAAAAAAGAAAGAAAGAAACTTCCTTTTCTAATGAAAATTATGAGAGTCCAGAACAAAATTCCAAAAAACCTCAAAAGACAAAATGTCTTGCAACATTTTTCAATAAACAAAAAAGGCAATGCGAAAGCATCTTGCATTGGGTATTGCAGAAATAATTATAAATTAAAGAATGGGAAAGCATTCCTAAAAATCAAAGAATGTGAAAACACTCGAAAAGTAAAGAATTAAGTTGAAAAAGAATTTCCAGTTTCAAATGGAAACAAAGGACACTATCCAACTTAATGGAATAACCGAAACCAAACTCAGAAAAGAGTAAAAACTTATTTCAACACAAAAGTGAAAATAAATCCTTCAATAAAACAAATTAAACAATCCCTACTCAATTCCATTCCAGATATCGATTAGGCAACCAACGCCGTCGAATCTAATCCTTGATCTTAACCAGCCTTCTAGCATCAATACAAAAGTGCGGTTGAGCTCCTACGCCACCGACTCTATACCAGCTATTCCTGAAACAAAAATATGAAACTAACAAGATATCGGTTAAGCACCAACGCTGCCGAATCTGAAAGAAAATCGGTAAAAACAATGAAGTTTTCCCACTGTCGGTTAGGTTGAAAAGCCGCCGACTTCAAATTCCTATTCCAACATCCAAAACGTCAAAACAAAATCACAACAAAAGTGTCGTAATAATATATTTATAAGCATTGTGATCGGCATAACACCACCAACTTTCCGAGCACAAGCAAAATATAAAGAAAATATGACAATTGTGACCAGTACAACACCACTGACTTTCTGAGCACAACCGCATAAGAAAAGTATGACATTTGCGACCGGCACAACACCACCGACATCCCGTGCGCAAAGCATAAAAAATGTAACAATGTGTATAAAGACACAATCGTACAAAAAGAGAAAAACGACAATTACGACCGGCTCAACACCACCAGCTTCCCGTGCGCAAAGCGTAAGGTGTGACTATGTGTATGAAACACAATAGCACAAAAAATTGTAAAGTCCAGTAAGCCACAAGTTTCCCAAAAAAAATGGTATAACAAGGTGTGTAAAAAATGCATAAAATGCGTCCAATCCGAGAATCTTAATACTAAGAAAATAACCCAGAACTGTACAAAAATAAAGTTCAAGAAACTTAATTTTCCATTCCCTAAGTGAGCGGAAATAAGTCAAGTGAATTTAATGTAGAAAATGAATATTAAATTTCACTCCTATATTAGAGTAGAAACTAAATTCCTAAATTTGTACAAAATATACAATATTAAATATACAAGTGTATAAAAATATATACAGGAAAATAATCCTATACAACAAAGATAAATAAAAATATAAGATCTTTTGATGTGGAACAATTTGTTAATATGGAGTAGAGTTACACAATAACAAGTCCTAAAATGACCTAAGTTATTTTTGAAGGAAACTAAAATTGAAATTAATAAATTGTTGTGAAGTTCCTAACATACATCTCCTTTCAAAATCCCTTAGTCTCACAAACATCACCTTACAATGGGATCAAACTTCAAACAAAGTACCAAAGACAAAGATAGACATTGTCAAAACAAGAATAATTTTAATATTTTATTATATCTTTAATATGATAACGACCAGTATAGTTTTTATTAAGGTCTTTTAAAACATAAACATTAGAGGAAATTTTATCTATTATTTCACACTTAACAAACTTAGGTGCTAACTTAGCCGAAAAGAATGCAGGAGCATTAGACTACACAAAACTTCTCCTCCACACTATATCTCCCACCTCAAAAGAAATGACCTTCCTTCCTATATTATAATAACGCGCATTACGCTTATAAGCTTTAAGCAATGAAGCTTGAACTTTTATAAAAATATCACTAAGTGATTTAAGTGAAAAAGCAAATGAAGACCTATCAACAACATCAAGTTGATTGAGGTTATCAAAAGAATTACTAAAACGGTGCAATGAAGCATCAAAAATAAGTTCTCTACCGAACATGAGAAAATTAGGAGTGAAATCTGTAGCTAGATTCACACTACTATTTAAAGCTAATTGAACATGAGGCAAATATTTTGACCAAGTTCTATGATCATCTTTAACAAAACAAGAAATACATGTTTCGACTGTTTTGTTATATCTCTCTACAGGATTATTTTGAGGTGTATATAAAGTATTATAAAATATTTTACTAATATTATAACTTTTTAGAAAATCTACAAATTGCTTAGCTGTAAATTGGCTTCCATTATCACAAACAAAAATTTTAGGTGTTCCAAACTTAAGAAATATTTCTTTTTCAAGTATCCTACAAATTACTTTAGTGGTAGCACTAGTCATAGGAAATATCCAACAATATTTTGTAAAAACATCTATGATTGAAAGTATATACTTATGGCCAGAATAAGCTTTTGGAAGAGTTCCAATAATATCAATAGAAAGCATTAACATTGGTTTATCAACTTTCTTAGGATTAACCATAATTCCATGAGGTGGATTAGTAGAAGATTTATAAGCTTTACAAGTATCACAAGAAGAAATGTATTTTTGAACATCAATAAACATACCTTTCCAAAAATAATGTATTTTTAATTTATTTAAAGTTTTATGAATTCCTAAATGTCCTGAATTAACATCATCATGATTAGATTTAATAGTGTCTAAGATGTGTTCTTTAGGTATGACAATTTTCCAATTTAAACGATTATTAGGATTATATTTATCTTTACAAAATCTATACAAAGTATCACTTTCAACTTTGAAATTTTTATATTTTCTAGGAAACTTTTGACAATTTACAAATATTTTTCTATACCAAGGATCAACGATATCCTCAATTGGCATAACAATAATATTATTTACAGGAATATTAATAGCAGAAATTTCTATTCTGGATAAACAATCTGGAACTAAATGTAAAGAACCTTTTTTATATTTAACATCAAAAGTAAATTGAGAAATTCTAGCAGCCCAACGTGCAAGACGACCACTAGGATTATTAAGTTTAAGAAGCCAAGTTAAACTAGCATGGTCAGTGATAACTGTAAATTTCATTCCTTCAATATAAGGTCTGAAATGTTCAATAGAATCCAATATTGACAACAACTCTCTCTCAGTTGTACTATAATTACGTTCACATTTATTAAGTGATCTAGAATAATAAGCTACAGGATGTTGATCTCCATTATCATCATCTTGGCTCAGGACACTACCAATTCCAACAGAACTAGCATCGCAATGTAAAGAGAATGGTCTTTCAAAATTCGGACAATGTAAAACTGGTGCAGAAATTAATGCAAGCTTTAAATTATGAAAAGCAACTTCAGCTTCTTCATTCCAGAAAAGAGATTTTTTAGAATTCTTGCTTCCGGCCGTTAATTTGGTTAAGGGCGAAGCAATATCAGCAAACTTATCAATGAATCTACGGTAATAAGAACATAACCCAAGAAAACTTCTTAATTGTCTAACGCTTTCTGGGCGTGGGAAACTTTTAATGGACTCTAATTTAGCAGGGTCTGTATGTAAACCATTACTATCAACAATATAACCAAGATAACGCAGTTTATCTTTACAAAAATTACACTTTTTTAAATTAATAGTTAACCCAGCATCTTTAAGGATTTTATAAATTTTATTTAAATAATCTAAATGATCAGAGAATGTAGAATTTATCAATATGAGATCATCTAAGTAACAGAATGCTACATTATCAAATTCTGGTCCAAACAACTTGTCTACGAGTCTCTGCAACTCTGCAGGTGCATTAGTCAAACCGTACACCATCCGGGTAAAATGAAATAAACCTTTCCCAGGAACAACAAAAGCAGTCTTCTCTCGAGAAGATTCTTCTAAAGCGATTTGCAAAAATGCTTTAGACAAATCAATAGTAGTTATATAATTAGCACCCCGAAGGTTATCTAAAATTCTAGAAGGGTAAGGTAAAGGAGAAAAATCTTTAACAGTAACTGAATTTAAACGTCTAGAGTCCAAACATAATCTTGTTCCACCATCGCGTTTTTCAACGGCTAACACTGGAGAACACCAAGGAGATTTAGAAGGTTCAATAATATTTTCCTTCAATAAAACTTCCACTTCATCATAAAGTTCTTTTTGTTTAGCAGGACTAAGGGGCCAATAACGTTGTTTAAAAGGTTCGCCAGTAACATTAATTTTATGTTTAACTAAATGAGTAAGACCTAAGCCTCTCTTTTCATAAGAAATATTTTCAAAAAGTGAAATAATTTTATTTAACTCGTGTTTCTCAGAAGGAGAAAGTTCAGAAACAGAAGTAACTGCATTTACACAAGTAGTGGATTCATATTCAAAAGTAATATTATTCCATAAGTCTTTAGCAAGATTAAATTTCAACCAAAAGTCTAATCCCAAAATAATTGAAGGTTTAAAAGAAGGTATTATCAAAAAATCTACATTTTGAGTTAAGTTATCACAAGTGATAGGTAAAACCATAGTTCCAATAACATTGTGTGCAGAACCATCAGCAGTAACAGCGTTACCTTTATAAGGTTTAAATTTATAACCTAATTGCAAAAATGTTTGATGAATATTAGAACCGAGTACACAACTACAAGCTCCACTATCTAACCAAAAAATATTCATTAAAATCTTTAAACAAGAAATATTCTTCCACTTGAGTAATAAATTCCCTAACGCACGATTTACCATCATACAAGAGCTTACTTCGTTTTAAATCAGGCAACTTAGTAACAGAAGGCAAGTTTTTCCTCAAATTATCATTCAATAAAACATTCATCATATTAAATGAAGATGCGGCTCTCAGACTATGATCACCAGCTCCTCGACTATTCGAAAATGGATCAACAACTTCAGATAAATCAGCCATGACATGAGGCATCTCATGAGTAGAAGTACCAACTGGAACATCACCAACAATATTCTCAAACAAAGGCGGGACCTGTATTTCCTTATCCATGTTTGATTTATAAAAGGATGTGAAAATCTAATAAAAAGTTGTATTAAATACACTATAAGTTTCTAATTAAAGTATCAATTAAAGTTTCTAATTAAAGTTAATTAAATTATGAATGAAGTTAATTGCATTGATAGCAAAACGCTAAACTCAAAAGTCAAACAAACTCATAGAATGGAATGTTATTGTTGCAAAAATTATTTAGGTCAAATGCCTATAAAGATAAAAATGCATTAGTGATTCACAAAATAAATTATTTATGTCTACTTAAGGTAAACAGCAAATATTCAAATATTACTATGTTTTCACACATAAAGGTTAAGAACTAGTAATTATATAATATTACTAAGTGGAAAATCTTACCTGTAATAAACAAAAGCTATATAAGATAAAACAATTATAACAATAACCATGTCATACAAATTGAAACATTCACCTGTAATTGAGAGATACAAACAATAGTACTAACTTGTAGTATGATTAGTTTTGCAAAGTAAACAATAACAAAGATTTACTGTAATACACAGTTATGTAACAGTAAAATACATGAAGAAAACACTGTTCTTAACATGACAAGGTAAAAAATAATGCAAAGGTGACAAGGAATAAAGATATATGCACACTGTCATGTCCCTGTTCGCGAGTGCCAGATGTAATAATAAAAAAAATGGTGTTATTATTACATCTTCTATTTAAAAGAAATAGAAATAAAATTGGTTTGTAAGTACATTACCATAAAAGTTCGGGCGCCTTGGAGATACACATGCCTAGGATAATCAGCGGATATTGGAAACTTTTAATCTGCCGGAGGTGAGCTAAATGAAACCAAACGGTGAGGTTTAAGGTTTTATTGTCCACTCCAGTGTGCATTTAGAAATAGTTGCAAGGATACATTCCTAATGTATATCTATCCTTAAATTTAAAATTAGAGTTTTATAAGCTAGGTCAATCTGATCTTATGTCAATAGGATCTCATGTCACCAATATGATCTCATGTCACCAATATGATCTCATGTCACCAATGCATTTTTAGGTTATTTTGAAGTTTAGATTTAAAATATAATTAAAGTAAGCTCACGGCATCCCTCGGCGAGTATATGTAAACACAGCAGCGAGAAAGCTCGTAGCAGGCGAAGTTTTCAGTGTAAGCCCATGCGGTACATCCAGGTTTGAGGCGAAAAGTCCAAACCCTCCATAAGGAAATGCATATGACCGAAGACAAAGGTCCAAAGAAAAGATCCAAAGGCAAAAGAGAAAAAGGAAAAAAAGGGCAAAGAAAAAGGCGGTTCCAATTTGGAAACCTGTAACAAAATTGCATGTCATTAGAACAAACTCCAATATGAACACGAGGTCCTAATTTTTTATAAATTTGTGCGACTTACCGCCTTAATTTGCTGGAACAATGCCAATAGCAAAAGAAATCATAATATTCTCAGATTAAGAGCTGAAACAATAGAATTTTAACAATTATTTTTCAAATTAGGAACGTGGCGATTTCCATCAAAGTGAATCTTATTAAAAAATGACAACTCACCAGAAATAAACTATAATTCCACAAGAGGATAGTTGTGAAGACACAAACTATTATCCTTTAGGCCAAAATACTCTCATTTTTATGAGATTTATTGAAATTAAGTTACGAAGCCATGAATATCGACCATCCAGCCTCAACGCTAGGAAGAAAGGTGCTTTGACAGCTAAACGTCAAAATGTCATTCATTCCGCGTTCCGAAACTTTTCGTTCAAAAATAGAATTAAAACCGGTGTGACGACGTTTGCAGAGCGCGTCGTTACATACTATGGATGTATATTCCAAGATATTATGTATACGCCAGTTTACAACTAAATTATTGAAGAATTCGCAAACATATACACCGCGGTAGCCTAGTGGTATAAGTAGTGAACTGCTGAGACGAGGTTTCAGGTTCGATCCCAAGTTTTACCATGGCACACACCAATGACTTTTCGATGCTTTTCGAAGTTATGTGTGTATTTATCGCAGGTTTGTAAGTGCCTGGTTAATGGCAATAGGCTCGCTACCTATTACATGGGGACCTAAACATACTGGAGAAATGTGGGTGCTGCACCTCTGCCTACCCCTGCGGGGGTATAGGCGTGAGTTTATGTTATTTGTGCACCAAGACGTATCTACCTAGTCTAGCCATAAATATTGTTACGAAGAAAAAACATTTTTTTAATGCAAATAATATTTATTACTTTTACAGTGTGTTAGTTTAATACATAAATATAAAACAATTTAAAATATAAAAAGCTTATTCGAAGTGGTCTCCATTGGCTGCAACACAGTCCTTTAAACATTGAGGCCAGTTATCAATAGAAGCACGCACTCTTTCATGGGAAAATTCTTCACTGCCAATCGTATGGATTGTTTTAGGGACTCCAAATTATCATGGCGTTTAGAGCAAGCCATACTCTCTAAAACTGACCATAAATCATAATCCAGCGGATTAAGATCGGGACTAGACGACGGCCAGTCTTCAGCTCAGATGAAGTCCGAAACGTTCACTTCCAACCAAGACTGCGTGGACCGAGCTTTATGACCCGGCGCTGAGTCTTGTTGGAAGGACTATACTTGGTTATTGAACATGGTGTTGTTAAGGGGTTTAACTACCTTCTCAAGAATGGTATCTTGATACACTTGTGTCGATGTTTTGATACCTTTTTCACAAAAATATGGCTCAGTCACTCCTTCATAGCTAACACCCCACCAAACCATCACTGAAGTCGGATAATGCCCACGTTGCACTCTGTCGATTAATTGGGAAGCTTCCTTAGAGCTTTGAGCATAAATACGGTCATTTTGTTTGTTAAAATGTTGCTCAATTGTAAAGATTTTCTCATCCGTAAACAACATTTTTCTGTGACCTCCCTTTGCGTACCGCTTCAGTAGTTGCTTCGATTTTACCACCCTATTCTTTTTTAAATTATCAGTAAAAAAATGACCAGTGCGTCTCTTATAGGCTGCAAGTCCTAAGTCATCTTTTAAAATGCGCGACTTGGTTCTGGGTGCTATCTTCATCTCCCGAGATAAAATCTTTTGCTTTCGGACAGGATTTCTTCGAATTCTTTCCCTTACTGCTTTGACCACCTTTTTCGTACGAACACTACGTGGACGGCCAGATCTTTTTCTGTCACAAACAGAGGAGGTCTCATTGTACCTATTAATAGCCCGGTACACAAACATTTTACTAATACCAAGCGTATGGAGAGTTTTAAAAATTACATTCGGCTCCATACCAACTTTGTGTAATGCAATCACAGCGATTCGGTTTTCTTTATCACCCCACTCCATTTTAATATAGCAAAATATTGTACAATGTATTGGCGCCAAAATTAGAAAACACAATGAACAATCGTATAAAAATGACAGATTCCAAAGTCAAATGTAATATCTTTCTTATTTTAATTGTAACAGTATTTATGGCCAGACTAAGTATAGGATAATTTAGAATATCCTAGATGTGTCCAGGTAGCTTAGTTGGTCAGAGTATTCCTCCTGTAAGGAACTGGTCGCAGTTTCAAGTTCCGTCCTGGATATTACATTTTACCAATCTAAATCTGTAGGATATTAGCATACGAATTGCTTTGAAATTTTATTTAATTTGTAATGTAATAACTTTATCAAGCCTGCCTTCAGTTAACCTTATCTGTCGAGGAACGAACGGAGGCTTTTTGCAGACTTTCTTCTCGGGGCTGGTAGGTCAAACGACAGTTCTTCCCAGAACAGTCGAAATACCAATCAAAAACAATGAGCGGCCTATGTGCTCTAAAATGCAAACTTTCGGTGCTCAAATCACTATGATGATGATGACCAGAAGATTAGGTAGTCCAAAAAGACTGGCAAACTGTCTGGTGTCTATCCGATTTCGAGGATTACCTCCGTTAGATCCAGAAAGAGCTAAGGTGTAAGTGCCATTACTGTAATGCGAGCGAGGTTTGGGGCTGCAAACACCGAGGCGTTTCTTATCACCACACCCATCCGACATAACTGAATGGTGGGAGAGAGGGGGAGGTGTTATCCGTTGGGATTTTGCATAAACGTGGTTCACATTTTGATTGTTGGAAAAAAGTTTGGTACAAACCACAGCATATTCACAGTGTGAAGGACATGGTTAGCCCTCTGTACCTGTACCTCCACACGCGAAGGGGTGACGTCCGTAGTGCAGTGAAGTTGTATAAGATAACTTCACTGAATTATTGTCTATTTTAATTCATTTTTGATTTATAAGCTTCATGCACAGTGAATTGTACAAAAGTGGACTTAATGCCAAAGGCATTGTCTGAGTCTACCTTGAAGTAGATGCAGGGAGGCAGGTGTCCACTGCTAAAATATTTGATAAGTTACTTACCTTTCACTCTTGTTACTATGCTGTTGATGTAGAGTATCAGGCGATATTGCCAGACGACGTCAGGTGGTACTTAAGGGTTTACACTGACAATCACTTTTGTGGTAGTTAATACCCACCCGCAACCAAAATCAATTTTGTTTCTTTTTTCTGCACGGCGCACTGCGGGTACACAGGTCGCCACATAAGTATTCCTGTATAGTTTCGTCAGATACCCCAGTCAAGACTTAGAGAGTATTGCACCCTAAAATAAAAGGCCTCAAATGTTGAAAAACCTGTTGGTAGGGCCCTGTAAAAGCTGTTGGTGGGACCCTATAAAACTTGTTGGTAAGGCCTTGTAAAACCTGTTGGTAGGACCCTGTAAAACTTGTAGGTAGGGCCCTGTAAAACTTGTAGGTAGGGCCCTGTAAAACTTGTAGGTAGGACCCTGTAAAACCTGTTGGTAGGGCCTTATAAAACTTGTTGGTAAGGCCCTGTAACGAATATAATTAAACAGAAGTTTCCTAACAACAAATTACTCTAAACATGTTTTGATCACACCGAGAACATGTTCAAGTAATCCACTTAATTATCTTGAGATTTCTCTATGTCGATAGGCCTAATAACAAAGTTAATGTTTCTCATAATTATTTTGTTTTTTTGTGAGGTTATTGAGGCTCGATGTAAACTAAACTAGTCTATAAAACTGTCTATTATATGACAGGTAGCTATAAATTATGTTGTTTAGCATATCATTCAATTGAAGGCATTACTAACTGTATTTTTTTATGATTTTAGGGTTCTGTACCTCAAATTATAGGATTACTTTGTTGTCCATCCGTCTGTCTGTCTATTTAAATATTTTTTCAGGGATGCTTAAAGGTAACAATTTGAAATTTATATTAAATGTGTAATCTCAATTCCTATTTCTTAATCCAAGATTGATAATTTAAACTGTTTCTTGATTTTACCATTTCAATAAACAATCTTTAAATCAATATGCCGATCCTGTTTTTTAATCGACTTTTGGGAGGACGGATCGTCACGTTTAGGTCGCCGTTTGTACCAAAGTGATAACTTTTTTTGTTAGGATGTTCGTGGCGAGATAGACAATTATTCTTTTTATTTTTATTATTATTTTGAAAAAAAAAACCGATTGATTTTCAAAAACGGAATTGAAAATAATGTTTAGATTATCGAATATTGGAAGCGGCCGTAGTCGTTCTCTCATTCCAGTTTTGTACGGAATCTTGATCTTCTTTTTTACACATAAATGTACTTGAACTATTTGATTTACGGTTTATAGGTTGAGAGGTAGCATATTAGTGTTTATTAATGTGCTCACGGTGTAGGTTTATCATTATATTTAATTGATACTACGCAAAAAGTGTTTTTGTTTATTTAATTAAGTATATGCATGAAATATTATTAAAAAAACTATTTTTTAATAACTTTTAAACTATCGCGTTCCATGATATACAATAATGTTAACAGGAATAACCTATACCATAGTATTTTTTTAAATGTTTCATGTATCTATATATTCTTCACATTTTGAATAAGACACTGCACTTTTCCACTATATTTTATTTTTCACCTGACCGGTTTCGTCTCACGGCATTCTCATTGAGGGTGAGACGAAACCGGTCAGATAAAAATAAAATATAGTGGAAAAGTGCAGTGTCTTATTCAAAATGTGAAGAATATATAGATACATGAAACATTTAAAAAAATACTATGGTATAGGTTATTCCTGTTAACATTATTGTATATCATGGAACGCGATAGTTTAAAAGTTATTAAAAAATAGTTTTTTTAATAATATTTCATGCATATACTTAATTAAATAAACAAAAACACTTTTTGCGTAGTATCAATTAAATATAATGATAAACCTACACCGTGAGCACATTAATAAACACTAATATGCTACCTCTCAACCTATAAACCGTAAATCAAATAGTTCAAGTACATTTATGTGTAAAAAAGAAGATCAAGATTCCGTACAAAACTGGAATGAGAGAACGACTACGGCCGCTTCCAATATTCGATAATCTAAACATTATTTTCAATTCCGTTTTTGAAAATCAATCGGTTTTTTTTTTCAAAATAATAATAAAAATAAAAAGAATAATTGTCTATCTCGCCACGAACATCCTAACAAAAAAAGTTATCACTTTGGTACAAACGGCGACCTAAACGTGACGATCCGTCCTCCCAAAAGTCGATTAAAAAACAGGATCGGCATATTGATTTAAAGATTGTTTATTGAAATGGTAAAATCAAGAAACAGTTTAAATTATCAATCTTGGATTAAGAAATAGGAATTGAGATTACACATTTAATATAAATTTCAAATTGTTACCTTTAAGCATCCCTGAAAAAATATTTAAATAGACAGACAGACGGATGGACAACAAAGTAATCCTATAATTTGAGGTACAGAACCCTAAAATCATAAAAAAATACAGTTAGTAATGCCTTCAATTGAATGATATGCTAAACAACATAATTTATAGCTACCTGTCATATAATAGACAGTTTTATAGACTAGTTTAGTTTACATCGAGCCTCAATAACCTCACAAAAAAACAAAATAATTACGAGAAACATTAACTTTGTTATTAGGCCTATCGACATAGAGAAATCTCAAGATAATTAAGTGGATTACTTGAACATGTTCTCGGTGTGATCAAAACATGTTTAGAGTAATTTGTTGTTAGGAAACTTCTGTTTAATTATATTCGTTACAGGGCCTTACCAACAAGTTTTATAAGGCCCTACCAACAGGTTTTACAGGGTCCTACCTACAAGTTTTACAGGGCCCTACCTACAAGTTTTACAGGGCCCTACCTACAAGTTTTACAGGGTCCTACCAACAGGTTTTACAAGGCCTTACCAACAAGTTTTATAGGGTCCCACCAACAGCTTTTACAGGGCCCTACCAACAGGTTTTTCAACATTTGAGGCCTTTTATTTTAGGGTGCAATACTCTCTAAGTCTTGACTGGGGTATCTGACGAAACTATACAGGAATACTTATGTGGCGACCTGTGTACCCGCAGTGCGCCGTGCAGAAAAAAGAAACAAAATTGATTTTGGTTGCGGGTGGGTATTAACTACCACAAAAGTGATTGTCAGTGTAAACCCTTAAGTACCACCTGACGTCGTCTGGCAATATCGCCTGATACTCTACATCAACAGCATAGTAACAAGAGTGAAAGGTAAGTAACTTATCAAATATTTTAGCAGTGGACACCTGCCTCCCTGCATCTACTTCAAGGTAGACTCAGACAATGCCTTTGGCATTAAGTCCACTTTTGTACAATTCACTGTGCATGAAGCTTATAAATCAAAAATGAATTAAAATAGACAATAATTCAGTGAAGTTATCTTATACAACTTCACTGCACTACGGACGTCACCCCTTCGCGTGTGGAGGTACAGGTACAGAGGGCTAACCATGTCCTTCACACTGTGAATATGCTGTGGTTTGTACCAAACTTTTTTCCAACAATCAAAATGTGAACCACGTTTATGCAAAATCCCAACGGATAACACCTCCCCCTCTCTCCCACCATTCAGTTATGTCGGATGGGTGTGGTGATAAGAAACGCCTCGGTGTTTGCAGCCCCAAACCTCGCTCGCATTACAGTAATGGCACTTACACCTTAGCTCTTTCTGGATCTAACGGAGGTAATCCTCGAAATCGGATAGACACCAGACAGTTTGCCAGTCTTTTTGGACTACCTAATCTTCTGGTCATCATCATCATAGTGATTTGAGCACCGAAAGTTTGCATTTTAGAGCACATAGGCCGCTCATTGTTTTTGATTGGTATTTCGACTGTTCTGGGAAGAACTGTCGTTTGACCTACCAGCCCCGAGAAGAAAGTCTGCAAAAAGCCTCCGTTCGTTCCTCGACAGATAAGGTTAACTGAAGGCAGGCTTGATAAAGTTATTACATTACAAATTAAATAAAATTTCAAAGCAATTCGTATGCTAATATCCTACAGATTTAGATTGGTAAAATGTAATATCCAGGACGGAACTTGAAACTGCGACCAGTTCCTTACAGGAGGAATACTCTGACCAACTAAGCTACCTGGACACATCTAGGATATTCTAAATTATCCTATACTTAGTCTGGCCATAAATACTGTTACAATTAAAATAAGAAAGATATTACATTTGACTTTGGAATCTGTCATTTTTATACGATTGTTCATTGTGTTTTCTAATTTTGGCGCCAATACATTGTACAATATTTTGCTATATTAAAATGGAGTGGGGTGATAAAGAAAACCGAATCGCTGTGATTGCATTACACAAAGTTGGTATGGAGCCGAATGTAATTTTTAAAACTCTCCATACGCTTGGTATTAGTAAAATGTTTGTGTACCGGGCTATTAATAGGTACAATGAGACCTCCTCTGTTTGTGACAGAAAAAGATCTGGCCGTCCACGTAGTGTTCGTACGAAAAAGGTGGTCAAAGCAGTAAGGGAAAGAATTCGAAGAAATCCTGTCCGAAAGCAAAAGATTTTATCTCGGGAGATGAAGATAGCACCCAGAACCAAGTCGCGCATTTTAAAAGATGACTTAGGACTTGCAGCCTATAAGAGACGCACTGGTCATTTTTTTACTGATAATTTAAAAAAGAATAGGGTGGTAAAATCGAAGCAACTACTGAAGCGGTACGCAAAGGGAGGTCACAGAAAAATGTTGTTTACGGATGAGAAAATCTTTACAATTGAGCAACATTTTAACAAACAAAATGACCGTATTTATGCTCAAAGCTCTAAGGAAGCTTCCCAATTAATCGACAGAGTGCAACGTGGGCATTATCCGACTTCAGTGATGGTTTGGTGGGGTGTTAGCTATGAAGGAGTGACTGAGCCATATTTTTGTGAAAAAGGTATCAAAACATCGACACAAGTGTATCAAGATACCATTCTTGAGAAGGTAGTTAAACCCCTTAACAACACCATGTTCAATAACCAAGTATAGTCCTTCCAACAAGACTCAGCGCCGGGTCATAAAGCTCGGTCCACGCAGTCTTGGTTGGAAGTGAACGTTTCGGACTTCATCTGAGCTGAAGACTGGCCGTCGTCTAGTCCCGATCTTAATCCGCTGGATTATGATTTATGGTCAGTTTTAGAGAGTATGGCTTGCTCTAAACGCCATGATAATTTGGAGTCCCTAAAACAATCCATACGATTGGCAGTGAAGAATTTTCCCATGAAAGAGTGCGTGCTTCTATTGATAACTGGCCTCAATGTTTAAAGGACTGTGTTGCAGCCAATGGAGACCACTTCGAATAAGCTTTTTATATTTTAAATTGTTTTATATTTATGTATTAAACTAACACACTGTAAAAGTAATAAATATTATTTGCATTAAAAAAATGTTTTTTCTTCGTAACAATATTTATGGCTAGACTAGGTAGATACGTCTTGGTGCACAAATAACATAAACTCACGCCTATACCCCCGCAGGGGTAGGCAGAGGTGCAGCACCCACATTTCTCCAGTATGTTTAGGTCCCCATGTAATAGGTAGCGAGCCTATTGCCATTAACCAGGCACTTACAAACCTGCGATAAATACACACATAACTTCGAAAAGCATCGAAAAGTCATTGGTGTGTGCCATGGTAAAACTTGGGATCGAACCTGAAACCTCGTCTCAGCAGTTCACTACTTATACCACTAGGCTACCGCGGTGTATATGTTTGCGAATTCTTCAATAATTTAGTTGTAAACTGGCGTATACATAATATCTTGGAATATACATCCATAGTATGTAACGACGCGCTCTGCAAACGTCGTCACACCGGTTTTAATTCTATTTTTGAACGAAAAGTTTCGGAACGCGGAATGAATGACATTTTGACGTTTAGCTGTCAAAGCACCTTTCTTCCTAGCGTTGAGGCTGGATGATCGATATTCATGGCTTCGTAACTTAATTTCAATAAATCTCATAAAAATGAGAGTATTTTGGCCTAAAGGATAATAGTTTGTGTCTTCACAACTATCCTCTTGTGGAATTATAGTTTATTTCTGGTGAGTTGTCATTTTTTAATAAGATTCACTTTGATGGAAATCGCCACGTTCCTAATTTGAAAAATAATTGTTAAAATTCTATTGTTTCAGCTCTTAATCTGAGAATATTATGATTTCTTTTGCTATTGGCATTGTTCCAGCAAATTAAGGCGGTAAGTCGCACAAATTTATAAAAAATTAGGACCTCGTGTTCATATTGGAGTTTGTTCTAATGACATGCAATTTTGTTACAGGTTTCCAAATTGGAACCGCCTTTTTCTTTGCCCTTTTTTTCCTTTTTCTCTTTTGCCTTTGGATCTTTTCTTTGGACCTTTGTCTTCGGTCATATGCATTTCCTTATGGAGGGTTTGGACTTTTCGCCTCAAACCTGGATGTACCGCATGGGCTTACACTGAAAACTTCGCCTGCTACGAGCTTTCTCGCTGCTGTGTTTACATATACTCGCCGAGGGATGCCGTGAGCTTACTTTAATTATATTTTAAATCTAAACTTCAAAATAACCTAAAAATGCATTGGTGACATGAGATCATATTGGTGACATGAGATCATATTGGTGACATGAGATCCTATTGACATAAGATCAGATTGACCTAGCTTATAAAACTCTAATTTTAAATTTAAGGATAGATATACATTAGGAATGTATCCTTGCAACTATTTCTAAATGCACACTGGAGTGGACAATAAAACCTTAAACCTCACCGTTTGGTTTCATTTAGCTCACCTCCGGCAGATTAAAAGTTTCCAATATCCGCTGATTATCCTAGGCATGTGTATCTCCAAGGCGCCCGAACTTTTATGGTAATGTACTTACAAACCAATTTTATTTCTATTTCTTTTAAATAGAAGATGTAATAATAACACCATTTTTTTTATTATTACATCTGGCACTCGCGAACAGGGACATGACAGTGTGCATATATCTTTATTCCTTGTCACCTTTGCATTATTTTTTACCTTGTCATGTTAAGAACAGTGTTTTCTTCATGTATTTTACTGTTACATAACTGTGTATTACAGTAAATCTTTGTTATTGTTTACTTTGCAAAACTAATCATACTACAAGTTAGTACTATTGTTTGTATCTCTCAATTACAGGTGAATGTTTCAATTTGTATGACATGGTTATTGTTATAATTGTTTTATCTTATATAGCTTTTGTTTATTACAGGTAAGATTTTCCACTTAGTAATATTATATAATTACTAGTTCTTAACCTTTATGTGTGAAAACATAGTAATATTTGAATATTTGCTGTTTACCTTAAGTAGACATAAATAATTTATTTTGTGAATCACTAATGCATTTTTATCTTTATAGGCATTTGACCTAAATAATTTTTGCAACAATAACATTCCATTCTATGAGTTTGTTTGACTTTTGAGTTTAGCGTTTTGCTATCAATGCAATTAACTTCATTCATAATTTAATTAACTTTAATTAGAAACTTTAATTGATACTTTAATTAGAAACTTATAGTGTATTTAATACAACTTTTTATTAGATTTTCACATCCTTTTATAAATCAAACATGGATAAGGAAATACAGGTCCCGCCTTTGTTTGAGAATATTGTTGGTGATGTTCCAGTTGGTACTTCTACTCATGAGATGCCTCATGTCATGGCTGATTTATCTGAAGTTGTTGATCCATTTTCGAATAGTCGAGGAGCTGGTGATCATAGTCTGAGAGCCGCATCTTCATTTAATATGATGAATGTTTTATTGAATGATAATTTGAGGAAAAACTTGCCTTCTGTTACTAAGTTGCCTGATTTAAAACGAAGTAAGCTCTTGTATGATGGTAAATCGTGCGTTAGGGAATTTATTACTCAAGTGGAAGAATATTTCTTGTTTAAAGATTTTAATGAATATTTTTTGGTTAGATAGTGGAGCTTGTAGTTGTGTACTCGGTTCTAATATTCATCAAACATTTTTGCAATTAGGTTATAAATTTAAACCTTATAAAGGTAACGCTGTTACTGCTGATGGTTCTGCACACAATGTTATTGGAACTATGGTTTTACCTATCACTTGTGATAACTTAACTCAAAATGTAGATTTTTTGATAATACCTTCTTTTAAACCTTCAATTATTTTGGGATTAGACTTTTGGTTGAAATTTAATCTTGCTAAAGACTTATGGAATAATATTACTTTTGAATATGAATCCACTACTTGTGTAAATGCAGTTACTTCTGTTTCTGAACTTTCTCCTTCTGAGAAACACGAGTTAAATAAAATTATTTCACTTTTTGAAAATATTTCTTATGAAAAGAGAGGCTTAGGTCTTACTCATTTAGTTAAACATAAAATTAATGTTACTGGCGAACCTTTTAAACAACGTTATTGGCCCCTTAGTCCTGCTAAACAAAAAGAACTTTATGATGAAGTGGAAGTTTTATTGAAGGAAAATATTATTGAACCTTCTAAATCTCCTTGGTGTTCTCCAGTGTTAGCCGTTGAAAAACGCGATGGTGGAACAAGATTATGTTTGGACTCTAGACGTTTAAATTCAGTTACTGTTAAAGATTTTTCTCCTTTACCTTACCCTTCTAGAATTTTAGATAACCTTCGGGGTGCTAATTATATAACTACTATTGATTTGTCTAAAGCATTTTTGCAAATCGCTTTAGAAGAATCTTCTCGAGAGAAGACTGCTTTTGTTGTTCCTGGGAAAGGTTTATTTCATTTTACAAAAAGTGTTTTTGTTTATTTAATTAAGTATATGCATGAAATATTATTAAAAAAACTATTTTTTAATAACTTTTAAACTATCGCGTTCCATGATATACAATAATGTTAACAGGAATAACCTATACCATAGTATTTTTTTAAATGTTTCATGTATCTATATATTCTTCACATTTTGAATAAGACACTGCACTTTTCCACTATATTTTATTTTTCACCTGACCGGTTTCGTCTCACGGCATTCTCATTGAGGGTGAGACGAAACCGGTCAGATAAAAATAAAATATAAAAGTACAAAGTATCTTATTGATTCATTTGTGTAGTAGGTTCCGCCAAGCGCCATCAATCAACAGTATTAAAAGTCTATATATTCTTCATCACTTCGTACTTATGAGAATTTGTTCCTTTCTATCGTAGCGATACCATTGAATAGTGTGTTTTTATTCAAAACCGATTGACTGGGTGTCAGGCAAGGAATATTGTTTTTTTTTAAATCCAATGATACAGAAACTTGATGTTCGTACCGGTGGATTATGTCGAATTTGAATCGATTAAAACAGACGTTAACTGAGTGGGCCGCAGGTTGCCGGAGGTGAGACATATCCCTCGCACCCCGGCCGGCATAAAACCGTCTCTTATGAGACGGCCTTCTTCGGGAGTGTGGAGTCCCCATCTTGTCTCTGGGCATGGGGAAGCGGGCATCACGCACCGCCTAGAGTGACAGGCAGCCGTCTAGGCCCGCGCTCACGGGGGACGGAGATCATTTTACGAACTCCGACGCCGCCTCAACTCGCGGGCTATGTTCATACTTCGTTTAGTCTATCATTTGGTTCCGAATTCGTTTTCATACTGGATACCTGCACGAGTAGTGGGTACAAAGGTACATATTGGTGACATTTATGTACTTCAACGCTAAGAATATGACATCATTTCTTTCTGGTTGATGTAGTTATTAGTTATAGCAGCTTGCAAATAAATACAATCTGTTATGAATTATTGTAAACTTGTAGCTTCTTTTTCCAAAGTACCATTAACCTAAATTGTTATCTATTATATTTAACATTGACTATCTGCATAAAAAAATCCCTCAAAATCGTCTTAACTAATTCCAGGATTACCCTAAACAAACAAACATAAAGACATACAAAAAAGTAAATTGTGTTTTGTACATATACTCATTATATTCAAAACATTTACTAATTCAAGAGTACAGACAGACATTGCAATTTTCTTTATTTGTATATAGAAGAGTGACTCATAGACTTGCATAGCGATTCTGGTTCAATATGTAAATGTTGCAGCATTCATCATGCATGAGGCTCACGTGTGAATTTGTGACCTACATTTATAAATAGACTTGAATTTGAATATTATAGACTAGTTATTGCCTACGGTTCCGCAGGCGTGTACTTCTGATCCCGACTCATAAATAATGTGACTTTCTATTGGTAAAGTAATTTTCAAGACTGGTTCAGTAGATCCAGAAACTACCCTCTAAAACTTTATGATACATTAATAGATCGACATGGGTTACAATTTCGCTTGGGAATAACTTCGTAAAATAATCCTATATGAACTTTCCATACAGCCGTCCGTCACCTACTTTAAAATAATGTGGAAAAGTACAAGTGAGTTACTCAATATGTATTATAGCGATATAACATTTAATTTGAACCAGAAGGAGGTAAATGAAAAACTTACCGCCACTTCACGCTTCTTACTTACTTCATAAATGATGGATTTTCCATAGAACCGATCGTTGCCTAATAGTCACTTTTATTAGAGAGAATTAGATCCGCTAAGAAAGTTTAGCCTCTGATTAATTAGTGTACTAAACTACTGAACTACTTGAAGGAGGAGGCGGGGCGGGAGCGGCAGGGGGAGCGACGAAGGATCGCAAGCCAAGCTGCCCGCGTACGAAGGCAACTCGGGCGTCCGAGGTCGATGAGCGACCTCCGCCCCCCATGAGCGCAGGCCTGGGGGTGACTGGTGGAGCCGCCTGTCACCCTGGCAGAAGCAGGCCGAGGCGGCGGCGCGCCAGGCGCGCCTCCCTCACCTTCGGCAACCAAAACGACCTACAAGCGTGCGTTTTAGTCGGTTCGTGTCCGACATAACCTCTTCCACCGGCTCCGGTGGGGAGATATCCGTGGGGATTTTGCGCACGTAAAAAATAATGTACTAAACTACTACTATACCTACTATCACAATACAACTATTGCCATTCCACTATATGTGCGACTTATAGAATAATGTAGAGTGTTAAAAAATGAACACTCGGAACTTTGTGTGATCACCTAGTATCGGAAAATATGTGTAGGTAAAAATACAAAAATATTGGGTGAGCAAATTCTCTAAAATTCAGGAGCAAAGATTTCAAAAATTGACATCAAAGCTTATGCTAACCGTACCACATCGATATGTCTAGCACATGGGTTACAATAAACAGCTGACTTTTGGAAGGCTGAACGGTGGGTGTTTCGTAGGTAAGTTTCGCGCGACGCGTCCTCGGACGAATAATGATTCGAGCCGAATTCTGAATTCGGCCCCATGGCAGTGTTAGCATACAAACATGAGCGTAATATTAAATAATAAGTGAATAATTATAATACCGCTTTTTTATTTCTTTTCGGATATAGCTATCGATACTGATCAACCTCCCAAAGCTCTCCCATTCCTCCCAAGAGTTATTTTGTTACACCTTATTTTACTAAAACTACAAAAAGGCCTGCATCGATTTCACACCCTTGGTCATGAAACCCCGAACCCTTTAAGGGCTAAAAACGCAAGCATACTGCCATAAAATATTTTTTCAAGATATATGTGGCAAAGGGTGCTCATGAGTTACTAGTTTAACTATTGACATTTCAATTTTGAGTCATATACCTTGTTACGATTGAGCCCCAATGCGTTATCTACTTGTTCGATTTTATATAACAATCGACTAGGTGAAGAAATTTCAATCGGTTATACGATTCAATATTTTTCATTCAATTCATTTATTTATTTGCTTGTAATGTAGTACAACAAAAGATGGAAATAAAAAAATAACACAAACACATTTCGCCATAAAGTTGGCATGCAAACACAAATTATTAGGTATACAATCGACCCAAAGCCGTCACCTCAGGCTGTGCAAAGTGTTCGAGCACATAATTAACAAACAGCTCATGCGGCACCTAGAGGATCACTCCTTAATTAATGACCGGCAATATGGCTTCAGGCCGAAACGGTCAACGGGTGATCTTCTAGCATACCTTACCCATCTTTGGGGTGAGGCTATGGACAAGCACGGCGAGTCACTGGCAATTAGTCTTGACATCGCCAAAGCTTTCGATAGAGTCTGGCACAAATTGCTTCTTTCCAAGCTACCTGCCTTTGGTCTGCCTTCTAGGCTGTGCAACTGGGTTGCTAGCTTCCTGCAGGGGCGCCGTATTCGCGTCCTTTGTGACGGACGAGCTTCGGAGTTTCTGCAGGTAAACGCTGGCGTGCCCCAGGGGTCCGTCTTATCACCCACTTTCTTTCTTCTGCATATCAACGACTTGCTGCCCACCGGCAATGTTCATTGTTATGCACACGATAGCACCTTACATGGGAGTTATCATGGACACCCTGTGGCCAAGCAGTCAGATATCGCAGAGAAAAGGCAGCTTCTTGTCACTGAGCTTGACGGGATCCTGAATCATATTTCTCAATGGGGCTCTGAGAACCTGGTTGAGTTCAATGCCAAGAAGACGCAGGCATGTGCGTTTACAGCAAAAGTATCTTCTTTCCTTCCCCTCCCCACTCTTCAGAGCACGCCACTGCCACTGCAGGACAATCTCAATATCCTAGGTATGGATGTTCGTTGCAACCTGAATAATAAAAATTACATCGAAAGTATCATCAAAACAGCCTCACGAAAACTCGGAGTCCTGAACAGAGTGAGACGATTTTTCGCGCCGGAGCAGCGGTGTCTTCTATACAATACACAAATTCGCTCCTGTGTGGAATACTGCTCGCATCTCTGGGATGGTTCAGCAAAATACTTATTAGATGCTCTCGACAGATTGCAGCGACGTGCGGTCCGAATCATTGGGAATCCCGAGGTCACGAATACCCTAGAACCTTTACAGATGCGTAGAGATGTTGCGTCCATGGCTGTATTTTACCGTCTGTACCATGGTGAGTGTTCTGATGAGCTCTTCCAATTAGTCCCACCCTCCCCTTTCCTACACAGGACAACATGTGCAGGTCTTACATGTCATCCGCACACGGTGCAGAACATCCGATCAAGAACCAAGCGGTTCGGTGACACTTTCCTCTGTCGCACCATTAAGGCTTGGAATTCATTACCAGCTCACGTGTTTCCTTCTTCCTACAGTCCCGGTTCCTTTAACCGGGGCGTGAAAAAGCATATGATGAGGCCGTCAAGCCGAGTGTCACCATTGTCACACGGTATGTGTAAGTAATGGTGATCCTCTTTTCTGAGACTTTTCCCCTTCAGCTTACCATCAGGCAAGGCGAAGTCTAATTAATATATAGTCTAAAAAAAAAAAAAAAATGACGTGTTCTATATAAAAAAAAATACAAAGCAATATCTACTTCAAAAAATATTGCAGTCACAATAATAGCGCAGTTACTATTATTGTGACTATTTTGTGTATATTTCCAATGAATTGTAATTTCATGGCACTAAAGAGCGACCCTATAGTGCTTCGAAAAAAAAAAAATTCGCGTTCATCGAATGAAATTAATTAAATGTGATAATTTTCCATCTTCTTAAATTGAAAATAAATCTCTAAATGGTGGCTAAAATGTTACAACCTTCTAAGTATTTTAACTTTCTAAAACAAGCTAATATATACCTTTCAAGTACCAATAAAAACCTTTTTCCGCTCGGTCGGTGCTAGCTGCTCGTATCTGTGTGAGAAAGGTCGATGAGTTTTGTAGATTGTGAATACAAGAAACAAAAATAAGCACGTTTTCTGAATAAAATACATGTAGTTAATATAAATTGTCACAATTTCCATACAAATGGTACGTTATCGAGAGCGCTCGGCTACATTTCCCAGAAATATGTCATATTAAACTTTTTAATTATTGGAATTACGTCAATAATGTAATCAGCATTAAAGATTTTCACCTGAAATTAATTGCCCGCTGAGTTAAGATAGCAATTAAGAATCAAAAACTCTTAATTAAAGCAGTTAATGGGGGAGGTGTGGATTCTAAATTATTTTGTAATATTTCAATTAGGTAGACCAACTAAGAGGATGATTTGAATGTTGAATTTATGATTAAGTACTTTTGAAAAGAAAACAGATACGTAGAATTGAGTTCCGTGTAGAGATGAGTGGCACAAAATTAAGACAAAAGCCTAAATTGGATTTTTTTATTCGCAGCCCTTGAAGAGATTGACTACCCACAGAATATCTATCTATCATCTTCAATCTATCAATGAGCCCACCGCAGCCCACTGTTGGACATAGGCCTCTTCCAATGTGCGCCATTTCATCCGATCCTCCAGTTTCTGCATCCAGTCTGTTACAGCCACCTTTTCAGGTCGTCAGTCCATCTGGCTAGGGGGTATCATACCTTTCTTTGCCTTCTCGCGGTCTACACTCAAGTACTCGTTTGCTCCAACGGCCTTCAGTCCTTTGACAGACGTGGCCAGCCCACAGCCACTTCAGCATACTTGTACTGTCGGTAGCCTCAGTTCTCTGTGAGATGGCCTCGTTTCGAATTCTATCTATCCTTCAGAGAAATTCCAAGCATAGCTCGCTCCATAGCCCGCTGTACGACTTTTAGTTTATGAACCAGCCCCACTGTCAGTGACCACGTTTCGGCACCGTAAGTCATAACAGGTAGGATGCTCTGGTCAAAGACCTATGTTACCGCATTGCGGTAGGGGTGAAGAGAAGAGTAGTATAAAAAAGATATAGACAGTAGGCTAGTTCTTTCTCGAAGTTGTTTTTAACGAGTTGGAAAACCTGCCCTACATATTTTTGAACATCTTCGAGCGTCTCCCCTTCGATGGCAATCGGTCTTGGTGCAACATGTTCGTTGAACATAATCTTGGTTTTATCCAAGTTTACACCGTTTACACGCGTCGAGAAGCTCCATTTAAGCTGAACACTGTGACTCCGCAACTATGACGATGTTGTCGGCAAATCGGAAATGCGAGATGTATTCACCGTTAATGTTGATACCTCGCCCAGTCCAATCCAGAGTCTTAAAGACGTTTTCCAAAGCGTTGGTGAATAGTTTGGGGCTATAACATCCCCCCCGTCTATCTAGTGGTCTATTTTCTTACCATTTACTATTATTGTAAAATTGTAAATTGGAAAAGTTTGTTTGCGACGGACGCAAAAACTACTGAATTGACTTTGTTGCGTTTTTACGTTTGTTTGATTTGCATTTGGTTGATTAGAACCGAAGATCAGAGATAGATTAGCTAATCTGTATGCAGTCGGTCACCTGACGTATTATTTTTTGTAGACTGTATTAATCATTAACTTAACCAGGGTCCCAAACCCGACTTTCGAGTTTTCGAGGAGAAAGTCGGGATTGGGGACCCTCCTATTCGGAGACAGGGTTCACTTACACCTTCACCTCATTTAGATTTGGCTTATGCCACGAGGAAGATCGGAGACTTATGAGAGGAAAGCCTTCGCAAGAACTTTGTCTACCAATGGTAGGTGCAATAATAGTTTGTGTTGCATATAGTCATCATTATGACATGACATATATGGATAATTCTCATAATCATTCAGATTCAAATTATCTATTATTTATGTCAATAAAATTACGTCTTTTGCTATGGTATGCAATATCTCGTAGAACCTTTTATCAGTTCTGTGGTATAGCACGTAACGTCGCCTACGTTAGTTCTAAACAGATGTTTGTAAAGATTGTAGTTTAGTTCTGTTACTGGATACTCCATTAAAACTTTATGGCGTATAATGAACAATAAAATTAATATTAGATGACATAAATCTGGGTTCTTCGTACGAGGCTTTTAACAAGATTAATTAAGCCCGAGAACCATACATTTAGAAAATAAAAAACATAAAACAACAAAAGTTACAGTAAATTGAAAAAAAAATACAGTTTTATTCAATATTGTGTAGAAGCTTTTTCCAAAAAACAATTTTGACGGGTCTCCTACCAGAGGACCAATAGAGCCAGATATGGGACCAATTTACTAATTTTAGTACAGGCGACGAATTTTAGAAGACCAGTGGATTCGTCACCTAAAAAGGAACCATTTATCAAACACATGATTTTTTAATGTGGTGAGGATCGGAAAAAAATGGCGCACATTGGGAGAGGCCTATGTCCAGCAGTGGACTGCGGTGGGCTAATTGATTTATTGATTGAGGCTTCACTTGACCGGAGCTAAAAAAGTTTTCTGCTTTTTTTTTTCCTTAGCTATATTTTTGCATATTTTTGAATGAAGACACAAAAAACTTTTTTTTCTTCGCTACAGGTTCTTTTTCCGTCTCTTTACAATTGAAGTTTTAGTTTTTTATTGGTTTCTATGTTCCATATCACATATAACGCAGGATTACTGCCTATTACTTTATTTATTTTCCTTATGCAGGTTGCCCCAATGTGGCAGTTAGTAAATTCTACATTGTAAATCTTAATCTATTCTTCTAACTATAACTTATAACTAATTCTAACTACCCTATAACTTATAACTAATAACATACAAAGATGCCCTTGTGAACTCACTCAGAGCACCCGCAAACATGTCCACAACAACAACAATATTTTTCCGCGTGTAATTAATCCGTTTGTTTTAGATGGTGTCTATTCTGATCGGAGTGATATACTTCGGGCAGCACCTGGACCAGGACGGGGTGATGAATATAAACGGCGCCATCTTTATGTTCCTCACCAACATGACCTTCCAGAATATCTTCGCTGTTATTAACGTGAGTATTATATATCCCGGGTCCTATAGAAACCACCCAATTTATACAATTCTAAGATCATCAGTATCTGGAATGGTGAACCGGACCTTCATTCTCTTAAACGGCGTACCACAAATTCATTGACGGTATACCTATTTAGAAGACAATTGTAAACTGTATATTTAATTCGTAAATAATAATAATAGCAGACTATTATTAAGAGTCGGTAACTTAATGGTTAAGGAGTCGATTTTAAGATCGAGAGGTTCCGGATTCGAATCCGGGCGATTACACTACCGATGTGAACCCATTCTTAGCACAAGCAATTCAGCTTCGTTGGAGTGGTTAGAAGGAGTAATTGCGGTTGCTGGTATTCTTTTATATATAAAAAAAAAACGACGGGTTGCACTCCGGGAGTGCCGGCAGAACTGAAAACTTGAATATTAACGTTGTGCATTTTTGATATTTTGGAATGGTTAGAGAATAATTTTGTACGAATTGCTTTCATTATTAGTATAAAAGTACTATTATTTATGTGGTGGAATACAATATTCATTTATTGCGCTATCGTACACAAACATGACAATTTATAATTTAACACTTCAGAACTATTACAATTATTTTACATTAAAAGTTTATCACCGCCATCACACATGTGACAGTCGTGTGACATTCGCGCAAGCGCCCTGCGCCGCCTGTCCTCTCTCCATCCGTCTTACGAATTTTCGATCAGGTCACGTGTCCTGACGCGAGTTTACAAATTTTTACCCATTCCAAAAAAAGTACACAGCGCCGCTAAAGAAGTTTTCACTTCAAAAACATAGATTCAATATTATATCACAATGTATGATGTCATGGATTATATTATGCAATGGCTGGAAATAGGGAAGGAAAGGGTTCAGTGATGCCGTCACAAAAAAATAGGTTTTGTAATTAGGTTTGTTGTGGGTGCTAACACCTCTGCCTACCCCTTCGGGGATATAGGCGTGAGTTTATGTTATGTTATATATATGTACCAAAGTACTGTAATTTCTCAAATGTTATGTGCTTTCTTCTTACCTACAAAAAAGTGAATGTCTAAGACGAGACTTGAACCTGCTGCCATTTACGAGAGGAGTGTCAATTGAGCTACAAAATACTCCAATTGTTTATTAATAGGTATCTATATAAAATCACTGATAGTATCTTATTTAACCTATCAATATTTTTGTTAACAGGTATTCTGTTCTGAACTCCCAATCTTCATACGAGAACACCATTCAGGAATGTACAGAGCTGACGTATACTTCTTGTCCAAAACCCTGGCGGAAGCGCCAGTTTTCGCCACGATACCGCTAGTGTTCACCACGATAGCATACTATATGATCGGCCTTAACCCTGACCCGAAGAAGTTCTTCATAGCCTCAGGATTAGCAGCCTTGATAACAAATGTTGCTACGTCATTTGGTAAGTTATTTTTAAATATCACTATACTTATCTATCCCTAAAGGGGTGGATATAGTACCAAGTATTATTTAAATACCTCAATTTTTAATATGTGGATATATAATAGCGTTTGATGTGGAGCAATATTATTGATGTGCACACGCGATTGAGTCTTTCAATACTGGATCGCAATATAATGATGACATTGACTGTCCACTAGCGCCCTTTTTAGTTTTTAGTAGAGGCAACGCTAGGGCCTGAATTCTAGAATGGTATTCGGGTCTGAATCTCGATTTAGTGGAGGACAGATTGATAGATAAATCTGTCAAATCTGTCCTCAGATAAATCGAGATTGAGGATTGTGTGTCGTTCTAAAACACGATTAAATTTATTCTTTCTAAAAGACATCACGTAAGTACAAATTAAATCAATTACAATACAAATGTCCAATCATTATCTGCAATCATAGATTTTGTCAATTGTTATGTCAAATCAAAAAACCCGCCCCGTATCGTTCCCGGCGCAAAGGTGCCCATGACACTGGCAGCGTTGCCTCGCTGAATCGCGATGGCCATCCTCTGCCCCAGAAACGAGCTGGAGCGGGAGTCACCGCCTTGTTCGCGGATACGGCGGCCTATCTCAGCGATTAAGCCCTTCGCCTCCGACCCCCAACTGCCCATAGTCTCCACCGCAATGGGCACAAAATAATACTGTGACTCCATTGCGGCGTATTTCATTCTTTTTCTGTTCATCACGTTAAAAAAATACGGAGGCAAGTTTGTGAAGTACACTTAATAACAAGTAAGTTGAAAATTACGACAAAGATTTATATCTATGCAAAGTAAGCCTAATATATCGTAAACATATTATGTGCGTAGCTGGATACTAACAAATTCCCAGAATTCTACGAAGCAAGGCCACTTTAAATATATATTTCTGACTTCTTAGAAACCGATTTCTTAGAAAATGCTATTTTCGTTATTTCTCAAAAATTTTTTTGCTTATTTAAAAGATCAAGTCGATATTCTTAAGAATACATAATATGTAATATATTAATGCTACAAATAAATTATATCAACTTCATTATATATTTGACAGGGTATTCAGAAAATAAATTGAAGATTAGACTAACTAATATTTTTTTAATGTTTGTGTTCATTTAAATTAAACGGGTCCGCTGCATATTTTAATTCGTTACATTACTGTGTAATCTTTTAATAATTATGTTACATTACTACTTTTCTCTCACCTTTTTAGAAGTACCAACTCAATAAAAAATAACTAAAATATGTTATATAGATTTACACGTGAAAGTTTCTTTAAATTTCTTTAAAATAACCGCGATAGATTCGAAGCCGCGGTAGCCTAGTGGTATGGGTAATGGACTGCTGAGACGAGGTCTCGGGTTCGATCCCAGGTTTTACCATGGCACACACCAATGACTTTTCGATGCTTTTCAAAGTTATGTGTGTATTTATCGCAGGTTTATAAGTGCCCGGTTAATGGCAATAGGCTCGCCACCTATTACATTGGGACCTAAACATAAACTGGCGAAACGTGGGTACTAGCACCTCTGCCTACCCCTTCGGGGATATAGGCGTGAGTTTATGTTATGTTATGTCTTTAAAATAAATCGCTGTTACCAATATGTGATCGACTACTTGACATCGTAGGGGCGGACACGTAGAAATAAAAGCAGGTAGGACACGACGGTTTTTCCGTCCAATTGACCAGTCCTATTGGGGAAGCACCTCCACCCTGCAGAATACCATAATAACATCGTGTTGTGTTCCCGGCGGTGAGTAGGGTAGCCAGAGCTCACTGGAGGGTTTTGTGCTGTCAGCTTGTCCTGCTTTCTTTTTTACACTGACGGCACAGAAACTCTCAATGCTTGCAGGGTTGGCAGCGCGTTTGTGACTCTCTTGGTTTCGCACACGTCCATAGGCCACGGTGACCACTTTCCATCAGGTGGGCCGTGTGCTTGTCTGCAAACTAAGTGGTATAAAAAAAATAATTGTAGCTGCGGTACAATTTTCTTTTTAGAAAACTTTACATTAGTGATTTTATATTTTATGAATGACTTCTGCTATTCTGACGATTGCAGAAGTCATTAATTAAAAGTATGACATGAAGAATAAGACAGTAGTTAAACACTCCACTGCCACATCATTTTCCAAAAACATTAAAATTTTTCATTCTCTAATTATCTATGTTAGGTATATATCATTCAGACAAAAATAATATAGACGACCAGTAGAATACATCATATGTTACCTTTTTTTTATAGGTTACCTAATATCATGTGCAAGCAACAGCGTGAGCATGGCGGCATCGGTTGGTCCTCCCATCATCATTCCATTCATGTTGTTCGGAGGTTTCTTCCTCAATACCGGGTAAGTCTCTTGTTCATGCGACACCAATCCTGATTGCATCCAAAACATGTACTTTATACCTCTTCCTATTCCACCAGTAATCGTCCTTTCCAGATTTTGGTTTGGTTAGTTTTTTGGATTGTTTATTTGTTGGCAGTGTTGGGTAAATTTTGATATTTTAAAGATCGAAACAAGTTTGACAGCAGACGGTGCCCATTAATTTTTATTTTGGTTTATGATTGGCAATAGGGCCTGCTGTCAAACTATTTTCGATTTATCAGACAGCAGTCGGGTTTTTGATCTTTTAGATAGCAAGCTGTGATTTTTATTTTTTTATTGCAATTAAAATTTACACAACACTGGTGATTGGTTATAATAAGCAAGCTGAAGTGGCAGTGGGCTGGCCACATCTGTCGAACGACCAATGGCCGTTGGAGCAAACGAGTCCTAGAGCGAAGACAGCAAAAGAGCAATCGGAATCGATCGGAATGATAAGGTCGAAATACCGCCTTGTCCTACCTGACAAGGCGGTATCCGCCTACAGAATATACCTATACCTCTGCCCTACAGAATACCGCGGCTATAATAACTTCGTGTTGTGTTCCCAGCGATGAGTACGGTAGCCAGAGCTCACTGGAGAATTTGTGCTGTCAGTTGGAAGACTAAAGGCTTGTCCTGCTTTGTCTTTTACTGAAGGCGCAGAAACTCTATACTTACAGGGTTGGCAGCGCGCCTGTGACTCCTCTGGTGTTACAGACGTCCATAGGTCACGGTAACCACTTTCCATCAGGTGGCCCGTGTGCTTGTCTGCCAAATAAGTGGTATAAAAAAATCGGCTGGTGGGGCGCCGCTAGCCCGGTGAACTGATTACCTCAAAAAGGTAGCTGGGACAGACTAGATGCGGAGGGCAGAATATCGGCAGCAATGTCTCACATTGGGAGAGGCCTTTGTCCAGCAGTGGACTGCAATAGGCTAATTGATTGATTGAGTTTTACCACCTGCCGTCCGTACAACCCTGAGAGGATATGCCTGCCCACTCACCAGGTATATCGGCTTGCAGGTGAAGTAGATGTGAGTCCCGAAAATTCTTGGACTTCGTTCACACTACTCGACTTACTCAAACAATATTAATTGCAAATCCACGCACAACCGGTAGACGGATGTTAAACTTTATTGACAAAAAATGTTTTGTTTCCACAGCTCAGTACCTCCATACTTAAGTTGGATATCATACCTATCTTGGTTCCACTACGGTAATGAAGCACTCCTGGTCAACCAGTGGTCAGGAGTCGAAAAAATCGCGTGTACCAGGGAGAACTTTACTTGTCCTGCTTCTGGACAAGTTGTGCTGGACACACTCAGTTTCTCAGAGGTAAGGCACGAAGGTTACAGTTTCTATGTTCTGTTGAGGCTAGTATAGTCAGTGTCAAAAGTTGGTAGATAGCCATTTTCAGATTTTAAACATTAGGATATAATGTAATGTGTCTACAAATCAAGGACAAGTATTGCAGTCATTTCCCCACGGGTAATAATTCATGGAATGCTTCAGGACCATGAACTATGAACATAACAAAACATAAGTTCACGATTATATCCCCGAAGGGGTAGGCAGAGGTGCTAGCACCCACATTTCGCCAGTTTATGTTTAGCTCCCAATGTAATAGGTGGTGAGCCTGTTGCCATTAACCGGGCACTTATAAACCTGCGATAAATACACACATAACTTCGAAAAGCATCGAAAAGTCATTGGTGTGGGCCATGGTAAAACCTGGGATCGAACCCGAGACCTCGTCTCAGCAGTCCATTACCCTATGAACTATGAAAACAGGTCAAAAATTGAACAGCTATAAATATCTTTGTAATCCTTTAGGATTACAAAGTTACATTTGCAATTTGTAGTATGACAGCTGTTCAATTATTGACATGTTTTAAGAGTTCATGCTAAACCTGCAAAGAGTTGTATCAGCCAAGCCCCGTGATTGTCAGCTGCAATTATCAATGATGCACTGACCAATTTTATGAACTGATTTCATATTTTTAAACTAAATTTAATAATTTGTAATATTATGATATATGCTTTAAACGAACCTAAACTAAAATTGATAAGTGAACTACATACGCACTTGGCTGTACTTTTAGGTAGGCTTTATGTCTTTGAAATAAGGCTAATTTTTTTCATAAATAATAAATGTTTTAATGCCATTTTAGGAAAACATTAACATACATATGTAAAAAGTATAGAAACCGACACAGAAGGCAATTCTGAGAACTACTTCTTGCTTTTCTCATGTTAATAGGAATATTTATAATGTTATTGGTATTCCGACATAAGACTGAATTTTGCATATCTAATACGATTGAAGGCGTTTATCGTATAATGATTCTTATTTACGTTGCTTTTTAAACTGTAAAAAAATTATACGATTATGATAATAATAATAATAATAAATATTCCACGACATTCTACACAACGCTATCTAGACCCATGGTAAGCATAGCTTAACTAGCTTGTGTTATGGGATCTAGAATGCGGATAAACATACTTAGATACTTTTTTTTTTTGTAAATACATACATATTATACATAGAAACACCCAGACCAATGCAAATATACATATTCATGCATACAAATATTTGCACTGAGCGGGCATCGAACCCGCGCCCCCTGCATAGCAGTCAAATGCTCTACCGCTACGGCACGGAGGTCGTCATATAGAAAAAGATTAATCGGTGCAGGAGGGATTCGTACTAGCGATCTTTCCCTTACAGGGGAAACGCTCTGACCACTAAGCCACAAAACCTTCACCCGAAACCATCCAATTTCTTCTACATATATATCCGTGATTGATCCGGTTAATGGCAATAGGCTCGCCACTTATTTCATTGGGACCTAAACATAAACTAGCGAAATGTGGGTGTTAGCACCTCTGCCTACCCCCTCGGGGAAATAGGCGTGAGTTTATGTTATGTTATGTCACATATATCCGTCTTATGGCGACGGTTATTTGAATGACTTTTGACATAATCTACATTTTCACACATTGGTTTGTTTTGTTTATTATGGCGTGTTACACTAAATATTCAGAATCGTGTTATAAATTGCTGAAAAGGTAACACAAACAGAGTTACTTGCACAAATATAATATTCATAACATTGTTGGAAAAATCATTATCATAGCCATCACAGCGTTAATACCGATTTCATTCAAAGCTTGCACTTTGGAGTCCGACTTCCACCGTCTCTCCCCACTTTCTTGATTTGGGCTATTTTTTCTTTAATAATATGTATGTTTGTTTATAGGATCACTTGGTAATGGATATAGTGAACATGGTCCTCCTGTTCATCGGCTTCAGATTCCTCGCGTACCTGGCCCTACTCTACCGCGCCCGCAGAGCAAAGTGACGTCAGAATTTCTTTAGGATTATATAATTTCGCCTGTAAATTAAGAACTTGGCTTAGTATACTAGCTTACGACAAGTGTTTTTAGTTCATCAATTGTATATCTAATTTGTTGTCGCTACCGATTTTTATTCAACTAGATAAAAGTGTTTGCAAGTTGACACCATTATGTTTTTTTAATACATATTTACTACGTTAAAGATGTAACAGTTTACAATGCAAGAAATTATGGATATTGTTAAATATAACGTTGTTTTATAGCCGTTTTTGTTTTATTTCTAATGATTGTGACAAAGAGGAAAAATGATCTTTTTAAAATGCATTTCAAACGCATCAAAACACCAGAATGTTAATGATGTATGTCTATGACGTCACGATTTTGTAAATTATCGTACATGTATAACGATTATCTTACAGTTGCTAACACTGGTTGAGGAACGAACGATCTACAAAGTGTCAAAATAATATTTACGAAAGCGTGATGTCACGCGTTTTTTATTAGTGTTTGACCTAATATGGCGGATTGTCATCTATACTAATATTATAAAGAGGAAAGATTTGTATTTTTGTATGTAACGAATAAACTCAAAAAGGACTGGACTGATTTTAATAATTTTTCTTTAGAAAGCTACATTCTTCGTGAGTAACATAGGCTACTTTTTATCCCGATATTCCCATGGGATCAGGATTTACGCGGGTGAAACCGCGGCGCGGTGCTAGTAATTTAAAATTCAGTATTTTTCTACAATCTGTTATTTCTATCTGTTATTTTCCTGTAGTTAAAATAAATTATTTATCTTAGCTCATTTGACAATTCAATTACACATCGCTATAAAGTTTTAAATATATAGGTTGAGTTTGCAAGTGTGTTTTTCATCCTAGCGTTAATCTCGATCGTATCTTAAGTCTGGTTTTGACTGAACTTCAACATCTGTCATGTAGCGACTGTCATCTGACCTTGTTGACAACCTTACTTTTAAATTAATTTCAATAATTATAACTGAAAGTTATATGAAAAGTTGCATATTTAAAAAAAACAAGTCAGTATTGGTAAGAATCTGAGGATCTTACTGTAAGTAATAACTGTTAAACTATCACGTGCCATGATATACAATAATAATGTTCTGTGGTAGTTCCTATATAGGCCAAACGAAGCGAACTATTGCTGAACGTGTCAAAGAACACATCGCAGCAGTAAAGAATCGCCAGACGAACAAATACAAAAGACGAAGAAAAAACGAAAGCAGGACACCTACTAGAAGCAGGCACCAATCACTGGATTGAATTCCATCATACTCAAGTCCTCTCCACTGAACGTCACTTCTACGCAAGAGCTGTACGTGAAGCCATTGAAATTAGGAAGCATAGAAATTTCAATTGGGAAAATAAACCAGTGATAAGAAACATACAACCTCGCTTTTCTGCGCAGTCGGATATACACCAGACAGTTTTCTTACAGAATAGGGACTCTGTTAGTGTGATTTGTGACGGTACATGGCAAAAACAAAATCTAAAAAATATCGAGAATGTGCGGGTAGAGGAAGTGCCTTCTACATCACGAGCTCGAAGACGGCGGACGTGCACCGCTGAGCCAGTCAGCCTGTGACCACCACCGGTGTAACCTGGTAGAAACGTCAGGCAAACCAAAGGTACAACCACATATATAACATGATCGCATTAATTCCCGTTAGCTTACTGTAAGTAGATACTATTAATCAAAGACTATTAATAAATATTGATCAGAATACCGCAGCCATAATAACTTTCATTTATTTATTCATTTATTCATTCATTCATTACAAATATGGGTTACATAAAGGTATTATATCCAGCAGGCACACAGCCTCGCCATACTCCACCATAATAGGCATGCAATTCTACTAGCTAAATCAGCAAACGTGTTATCGTTCAAAACTCATTCGTTCGCTACAAATAGTCATTTCAAAATTCCTTCAATTTCAATTAACAATGTCAATAATATTGATAAGAACAATATTAAGATAGAATAGAAATAATGTAGGTGATGTCAGTTTATAATGTCAAGATATAATTAATTTACTTTGTCAAAATAAAATTTACCTACATCGAACACTGTATGAACCGACCACATCACAACTAGGGCCCCTTGTACTGCTGTAATGTCCTATCTGTTAGGAAATCTTTCACAGAGTAATAGCATTTTTCTATTAACAGGTCACGGAGTTGTTTTTTAAACAGTTGTAGCTTAGATACAGTTCTAATATACTCTGGTATACAATTGAAAATCCGCGGGGCCAGGCAAAAGACGCTCTCATGCATCAATTGCGTTTTATTAGCAACTATATGTAGTTTAGTTTGATGCCGTGCACGCGTACGATATTCAAATAATTCTGGATTATTTTTCACGAATATTGCGACCTCGAGTATGTATATATATGGAAATGTTAATAATTTAATCGATTTGAAATATGGTAGACAGGATTCAGGTGCATAAAAATTAAACATTGCTCTTATGCAGCGTTTTTGGGCTATGAACACACGTTCGTGGTCAGTGCTGTTACCCCAGAATATTACCCCATACCTGAGAGTTGAGCTAACATAGCCGTGGTAGGCTGTTATTAAGGTAGGAGTATTTGCTACCTTCCTTAATTTCTGAAGAGCATATGAGAATTGGGCCAGTTTTTTACACACATATTCTAAATGAAGTTTCCAATTTATTTTATTGTCTATATGCAACCCTAGAAATTTTGTGGTTTCTACTTTTTCAACGTCATTGTTCAGGTAATGGATTTTTAAAGATTCTGTTCTATTAATTCTTATTTTGAAGTTCATTATTTTGGTTTTTTCAATGTTGATTGTTAGATTTTTTGTCTTAAGCCAGTCCATAATTTGTACCAATGATTGATTAATGTCAGTTTCTAAATTTATTGTATTGTCATTATTAAAAAGTACTGTACTGTCATCAGCGAATAGCGTAATGTCATGTTGTGTTATTAATGGCATGTCATTTATGTATATGAGAAAGAGCAGAGGGCCCAAGATACTCCCTTATGGAACACCGAATTTTGTAGTACCAGTCTCAGACGTACTGATTTCTTCGGTTTTTGTTAGAGGATTGACCCATTTTATTTCCGTGTACTGTTGTCTGCCCGTAAGGTACGATTTTACTAAATTGTACACATTACCTCTAACACCATATGCATACATTTTATTTAGCAGTATACTATGATCGATACGATCAAAAGCCTTTGACATGTCCATAAATAATGCCACAGCTGGTAGTCCATTGTCTATGTTATTCATTACTTTGCTTAAGAAGTTGTATATAGCTACATTTATGGATTTACACTTTCTGTACCCATACTGACATTGTGTAAAAATATTTTGGTTTTCAAAGAAAGTATAAAGTCCTTTATGTATCACCTTTTCAAATATTTTTGCGAATATAGGTATTAAAGATATCGGCCTATAGTTACTCATGTTTTTCCTATCACCTTTTTTATATATCGGCTTAATAACTGATATTTTTAGTTTGTCTGGGAAAATGCCTTGTTCTATACATAGATTTACAATATAGCTTAAGGGTTCAGATATAATATGGGCAGTATCCTTGACGATGCAAGTCAAAATGTCATCAAAACCAGTACTGTTACTGTACTGTCTTCTGCGATAGTCGGTGTCAAAAAGATTGAATTACAAGTAAATGTTATTTTGTTTGATATACTATTAGGTGGATTAAAATTAAGATTACAGTTATTAATGTCAGAATTATTTATGTCAAGAAAAAAATTATTGAATGATTTGGAGATGTCTATAGGATTATCAATTATAATGTCATTACTTATTATTTGATTTATAGTTTCGGTCGGATATCTATATTTCGTCTCATTTATTACTTTCCAAGTCGCCTTGTTTTTGTTAGATGCAGACCTAATGTGATAATCATTTTGTGATTTTTTCGTCAATCTTATTACGGATTTGTATCTCTTTGCGTACATTTGAAATGCATTTTTATTCGTTTGACTTTTATTGTTCCTGTACTGCCACAGGAGTTGAGTTTTACGTTTGCTGCACATTTTTATACCGCGCGACATCCATTTTGGTCTTGCTGTATTATGAATACGAATTTTTATTATTGGAAAGCATAGCTGGTACATGGTGGTTCCCAGCGGTGAGTAGAACGCTACGTCAGAACTCACAGGAGAATTCGTGCTGTCAGTGGGAAGACTAAAGGCTTGTCCTGCTTTATCTTCTACACTGACGGCACAGAAACTCTGTGCTCACAGAGTCGGCAGCGCGATCGTGGCTTTTCTGGTGTTACACACGTCTATAGGCCACGGTAACATCTTTCCATCAGGTGGGCCGTGTGCTTGTTTGCCACCTAAGTGGTATGAAAATACAAAGAATTATTCTGTTTGGATACATAATAAAAATTTACAACTATGCCAAGAAATATTATAAAAATAATAAGTAATATAAATAATCATGTAGGTAGGTATATTTTTTTCAAATACCTGTTTAAAGAACTCTTCTAAAAACTATTTTCGAGTTAGGAAGTAAACAGGTGGCGCAATAGTAAGTACTTAGTTACCTTGCTAATAACTACCTACAGAGTATTTGGAGCAATTACGAAACACTTGTAATGTAATCAAAACATGTTTATAGCCCTAAATTGGAGGCGTTTGCACGCATAATTGAGTTTCATGCAATAAAAAAAAGATAATGGTCATTATGTATGGTAATTGATGAAACTCATTTATTGAGGTCCTGCAGTTAAAAACCGACGAAATATATTTATTAATAATGTGTATATAACAATGAAATAAAATCTTAGGTAATTGGGTATTTGGCAACTATTACAAAAAAATATGAAATGTATTGGATATGATAGCTTATACGTAAATAATAACTATGCAAATTATATTTCAAACAAAAAAATGAATTTTATATAAGTATTTAATTTTTACAAAATAAAATTGGATTTTTTATCTGTATTTCACATAAGTAAGTACCTAAGTAAATAAGTAAGTAAATCATTTATTGCTCGAAACACGGTATGTTACAAAAACAAAGAAGGTCCGACATGCTTCGCAGTTTCTCTGCATGCAAAATCCATTGAAAATGTTACATATTCGATTGATGATGATGTAGGTAATTCAATTGTAATATGATTAAAATTAAAATTAGAATACATGATTTTTTACTTAGCGTAACGGAATAAAATAAACGGAAAGGAACGGAACGGAAATGAACGGAACGGAACTGAACGTAACGGAATAGAATAGAATAGATTGTTCGATGTATGGGACTGAAATAAGTTGATGAGAATTTATAAACGTCAAAACGTGAATAAAAAAAATTGTGTCTATAATTTACATTGAAAATCGCCTCTCGTACGTATGTATGTACCGAATGTAATTATGCAATATGAGTATTGTTAATAAAACACGGTGTTCAATAATACGTGTGTTTAATGCGGTGCACAAATCAATACTAATATGTAAGATACATGATGTAGGCACAAATCTAAAGGGCAGGTGATAATAGTTTCATTCTGTTGTACATTTTTACTAAAGTCTAACTTTTTATTAGCTGCAGTAAAATGACGTTTCTAAATGTCATTCCGTAAAATAATGTTGACAGCTTAATCTCAATAGTGATGTGATTCAGTTTACAAAAGTTTACGGAATATCTAATCGTTCCATAATTTGCCTCATAATGATCATGCTAAATTCTATTTAATATTAATGTAAATAAAAGGCTGTATAAACGTTGATCCTTTTACGCATTAAGCAAGATAACACTCAAGCAACCGCTCTCTCAAGTTGGTAGTACTGATTTTTGGTTATGGTGCTACGATGACGCTTGGCCGCCATTTTGTTTCGGTTGTCATTCGCTCATTCGGCTTCTAAGTTCTAACTTCTGTTTTGAGTACACGAATAATTTTGATTTGCCCACTGCGCGTTGTTTTTGTTATCATTATTGTTAAGTTTATGTTACGTTGTGTTTGTTTTTCATTGCCTGTTTTCGTTAATATATAGTTTTTTGTTTGATACATCAAAGACATGGATGCTCTGCCGGGCACATCGCAAGATGGAGACACGTTTTTATCTCCTAAGAAAAAGAGGCCACGTGTAGCTCTAAGTGCAACAGAAAAACTTTGGGTCAGAAACGTTCACAAATATGTGTTTGAAGTGAAATGTTCAGAACCAAACATTGAATTACCAAAAACAAGTGAATGCGTTGACAAGGTGGCTGAAGTCTTGGGAATATCCGTCCGCACTGTTTATTCTGTTTTAAAGGAGCACAAGGAGAACGACAGCGAATCACCAAAACCTCCCGAAAAAACTGGCCCAAAACTTACCTTTAAAGATAAACTTGATAATTTCACATTCACTGCAATTAGACGAATTGTACATCAGTTCTTTCATAGAAATGAAATACCCACCATCGCAAAGGTTAGTTTACATGTCGTCACTCATCTTTTTATTATACGTTATGTATGTTCTCTCCTATCCCATGTGTAATATTAACTAATTAGGTAATAACTATTATTTTTTAGGTGCTGCAAGTTGTAAATGATGAACCAGGATTGCCCAACTTCTCGAAAGAGACACTGAGAAAAATTATGAAACATCTCAATTTCGAATTCGTTACTCGATCACGCAAGAGTGTGCTTATTGATAGACAAGATATCATATCATGGCGCCAGCGCTACCTGCGTTTAATTAAACAATATCGCAGGGAGGGAAAATATATATATTATCAAGACGAGACCTGGGTCAATGCTGGTACGTGATTTTTTTATTTTTTTTATTTATTTATTTATTTACAAATAATGGTTACATAATAATATTACAAATAATATCTCGCCAAACTAAAAAGTTTAAGTGTCAACTCTTAGTTTCTTATATTTGTACCATTTTTGTTTTGCTATCGAAACTTATGATTTTTCTTGTTCTTTTCAGGTCATACTACAAAAAAAGCCTGGATTGATGGAAGCATTACCTCTTCTCGACAGGCATTTTTAGACGGCCTGACTACGGGATTAAAAAATCCCACAGGAAAGGGAAAACGACTAATAATTAGTCACATAGGCGGAGAAGAAGGCTTCCTGGACGACGGACTTCTTATGTTTGAAGCAAAGAAAGGTACAGAAGACTACCATGACGAGATGAATGCAGAGTGTTTCGAGGATTGGTTCCGCGGTATTCTACCCAAACTCAAACCAAATGCAGTAGTCGTGGACAATGCGCCCTATCACTCCAGGAAGATCCAAACAATCCCGAACATGTCGTGGACAAAACCACGAATTCAAGAGTGGCTGACTAATAAAAATATTGTATTTGAAATATGGTACCAAATATGGTAAAGGCCACTCTAATAGATATTGTGATACAGCAAAATCTTACTGAGAAATATGCCGTAGACGAGATGGCTGCACATAAAGGCATCACAGTTTTAAGATTGCCCCCTTATCACTGTGAGCTGAACCCCATTGAGTTGGTATGGGCGCAGGTAAAGGGTTACGTTGCAAATAATAATAAGACGTATAAAATGCAAGAAGTTAAAAATTTATTTCAAGAAGGTATAAACAAAGTGACACCGGCTAAGTGGAGTGACTGTGTGTCTCACACTATAAAAGTGGAAGACAAAATGTGCCACCTCGATCATATTATAGATGAAGTGACAGATAGATTTATTATTAGTGTTACCGAAAGCGACAGTGACAGTAATTCCGAAAAAGATTGATTTAAGTACATTATTATGGCATTTTTGTTTCATTTTAAATGTACCTCCCTATACTTCCAATAAAAAAGATCAATCCTCTAGTATAGTAACAATAATAGAATAAAAAAATACATTACAACTTAATATTAAATCTCAAACACAAAACCAAACTGTTCATTCATTTATGATTCACTCATTTAGCTACATCCCTATTTATTTTTCTTCAAAAACCGGCAACCCACAAAACGTCATTTTACTGCAGCTAATAAAAAGTTAGACTTTAGACGAAACTAGAATCATTTTTTCTGGAACGTGAGTGCTGATTTCTCAACTTAAATGTTTTTTCTTGGGAACTGGCAAGTTCTCGAAGAAAAATATCTGTGAACTCTCAAGTATTCGAGATTATCAACCAATAAAGGAACATAAACTAAGTATAATTCTATATAATTAACATAAGTTATCTGTTAATTCCTACACAGCCTCTTAAACAACGTTAATTTAAAATGTAAACCATATAGTTTTAATACGTTAGTCTGTTTTGAAAACGCCTCATTAACTCGGTATAGATAAATCGTCACCCACTTAATCAGGCAACTATTTCAAGCTATAAACTATTTGTCTCAATTTTATTTAAATGCCTCTCGAAGTAGCTACAAACGCGATATTACCCTTCTCTAATTCTAACAATCGGGCAGACAATCTTATCTCAGTGTTTCAGATAAAAAGATAACATTTTTTGGCTTTATCATTAAAGCATGGTCTATTAAAGTTTAATAATAATACAACTTGCAATAATGTTAACGAGAATTAACGCGATCATGGTTTGAGAACATGCCTTAGATTTGCCTGACGTTTCGACTAGGTTACACCGATCGTGCTTTCAAGCTGTCCTGACCTAATAATATATAGGATATTTATAATTCATTTATGTGCCAGATAATAAAAAAAAACTATTTTTATGTCAGTAATTTTTTTTGGCACGCTTTTAGCTAATGGGTCACGCCTATAGTGCACGCCCGCCATCTTCGAGCCCGTGAAGTAGAAGGTTCTTCATCTACCCACACATTTTCGATATTTTTGAAATTTTCTTTTCGCCATGTACCATCACATACCACACTCACAGTGTGCACAAAATTCTGTAAGTAAACTTTTATTGCCTAGACATTTTTTTAATCTAGGACACGCAATCTTGACTTCACCTCGCCTGATGGTAAGCTAAAGACAAAGTCTCAATAAAGAGGGTCACCATTACAGACACCAAGTAATGTTACAATGGTGGCACTCAGCTTGGCGGCCTCATCAGATGCTTTTTCACGCCTCGCTTAAATGACTCGGGATTGTAGGAAGAAGGAAACACGTGTTCTGGTAATGAATTCCAGGTCTTGGTGGTGCGGCAAAGAAAAGAGACACCGAACCGTTTGGATCTTGCTCGTATATTCTGCACAGTGTGAAGGTGACATCTAAGGCCTGCACGTGTTGTCCTGTGTACGAAAGGAGAGGGTTGACTTCGAAGTATGATTTTTTCACATATTCAAGACGTTATAGAACTGAGTATTTGATTTGAATTTCGACTCAACGCATTTCTGAGACATTCCTTGACTAACAGACAGATGGATTAGGATATGGAAGTGATCCATAAGGGTTCTGTTTCTTTACCCGACTGCACCAGTGAGGGTAATGTAAAGTGTTAACGCGTATGTTTGTACGTTTGTATGTATGTAGTTTTTTTAGTTTCCCCCTACGTACCAAATGAATAGTATTTATATTTGAGTGTCAAAGGATACATAAAATATTAACAAAAACTATGGTGTGAATTTTTGGTAAAAATGGGGGTAGGACGCCCCCTAGCCAGATGGATGGACGACCTGAAAAAGGTGGCTGGGACAGACTGGATGCGGAAGGCGGAGGATCGGAGAAAATGGCGCAAATTGGGAGAGACCTATGTCCAGCAGTAGACTGCCATTGATGCTGATTGATTGATATAAAAAAAAATTTATCCATCATATCATAACATAACATATAACATTTTTTAGTTTGCTAACTATTCAAATCAATAGGATATTTGTTGATCATTTCAGGCGGAATTTCAACCCGCTATCTTTCTCTTACAGGGGGATTGCTCTGAGCACTGACCCACAAAACCTCACCGGATCAATCCAAATCTTCCTATATACCCATATCCGTTATCGTCCATTATCGTTACGGCGACTGTAGGGCGGATATTTTATTTTTTATTTTTTTATACCACTTAGTTGGCAGACAAGCACACGGCCCACGGACTACACGGATAATATATTTGAATGGTTCTAGGCGAGGTTTCCTGACTCGTCAGAATATCCCCTATAAGGGAAATATCGCGGGTTTGAATCCCGCCTGATATTTTCAAAAATTTCTCTATCTTAATCGACATAACTAAAAAGTTGAAAATAATATTTTCTTTGGGTTTTTGATTGGCACCGCTTGCTATTAAACTTGTTCTACCTTAGGTAGCCGCGGTAGCCTAGTAACGGTTAATGGACTGCTGAGACGAGGTCTCGGGTTCGATCCCAGGTTTTACTATGGCGCACATCAATGACTTTTCGATACTTTTCGAAGTTATGTGTGTATTTATCACACGTTTATAAGCGCCCGGTTGATGGCAATAGGTTCCCATACCTATTACATTGGGACTTTTTTTTATACCGGTGGCACACAAATGCACGGCCCACCTGATGGAAAGTGGTTACCGTGGCCTATGGACGTGTGTAACACCAGTCGGATTTTATATATTTTTTAAATTCCTTTTGAAGTACGGAACACTAAAAACGACAAGGACGTAGACGGGTGGCCTAGGGTGTAGCGGGTGAAACCCTGGGGCACATCTAGTTTTTCAATAAAATTGTGGAATTGTCGAAGTACCTTTTGGGATAAAAATTCCCATTGCTTAGTTTTAATAAGGTAAGAAACCGATAAATTATTTATAGAGGCAGTAAGACGCGCTTCCAGTCACAGTTTATAGTGTATTTTGCTAAATAAACGTTTTCTTTCTTTCTTCTTTAGACCAGTTATGGATATATGCGAACAAATTAGGCATAGCAGTATCAAAATAAACGGGATATTTACCATGTTTCATTGTTTTGAGTTCCTCCGTGATCATGGTGCTTGCAACAGCGCCGAAATATCGGAAACTCAACAATGAAACATGGTAATTATCCCGTTTATTTTGATACTGATGGGAGTGACCATAATAGTCTAAATACCTAAATTAAGCATAACTCAAAATTAGATGGTTATATTTTCATAACCACTTAATTAAATTATGGTGATTAAGTCCGTCGTCAACATTAACGTTGAAAAGAATTGTTTGTTTATTGGCACATAAAAACGTTTTAAACATTTTTTGACATGTTTTTTTTTCTGCTTATTTGTGTGTTCTGAATTTGGAATGATTACTAGGTAGGTAGGTATGCATTAATAGTATGTATTTTGAATATTTATTCGCTAATAAATAACATTTAACACTTTTGTGCCAACCATTCAACATTTCGAGTATTATTTTATGTCGTAGGGTAATTTTATCGATTTAATATTAATGCTACTTTGAACATACATATATTAAGCGTAGAGGAAACACTATTTTATAGTAAAATATATTAAAGAAATGCCAACCTTTTATGAGCTTAACAAATATACTGTAAACATTCGATATTTGTTGATTAACCTTCCCGTCAAAAAAATGCTTCCCGGTGTCTGTTTGCTTTAATCTTCTTAATTACTCCATGGATATTGATATTGTTTTCATCTATACATAGAGTGATACAATGGATAGCATATTTTAATTTGTTTTATACAGATTTATTGAAATATGACAATATTTGTTCAAGGTGACGAAAGAAATCAAATCTTCTGAGAGCTTCATTCAAAAACCCTTAAAGATGTAAGTAGCCAATGCATTTTCGGATTTTTCCCTTCTTTAGGTATAGAGAAAAGTCCGCGATGCTACATATCTATTTTTTAAACCTGGTTTCCACAGACCCGTAGCTGGTAATCAATGAAGGATACTAACTGGCAACTATTGAGTCTGTGCAATCAATTACTGAGACAAAAAGTAGCCTACTCCACCATACTTTAATCTATCACTGTAACAGATCTGTTCTAACGTTTGAGCGGATGTTGGTCATTCAATCAAAGCATGGGTTTCACAAGCCCATTAGCTGGCGGTCAGTAAAGAAACAACACTTGGATGTTCGTTATTCAACAACGTTCAAAAGTTTCCAAACGTTAAACAAAAATACTGTAGTATCTATGGTAAACAGAGCACCGATTTTCCACCTTCCATATCCATAAAAAAATTAACAAAAAAGCTCCAACAATTCTACTACAAACTCATTAGGATAATATAAACATAGGTATGTAAATTTGTCAGAAAGCAATAAACTAAAATACATTTTCTTGTGAGCGAGCGTCCGCTACGAATTTTTGATATCTAGATTTGCCACGGATACACCAATAAATATATAACTTCTTCCTGCCCTCAATCTCAAATGAGATATGTATGATTCACAATTCATAGTCAATGACAATAAAGAAGTTACTTAATTATGTTTATTTAACCAGAATTTTAATTAATGGCCTATTTATGTGTAGTAAAAAGCTATAACTAGTCAAAACAGACATGTAGTTCTCACCGCAGCAGGTCCATTCGATGTCGTAGTAATAACTTATCTTGTATTATAATCTTGGTTACGTGTAGAAACGATCTGATCAGATCGTAAAATAAACTATTTTTAAGTAGGTACTTACTTATACATACCAATGTACTAATTTTAACCAACTACCAAAAAGGAGGAGGTTCTCAATTCAGTTTCTGAACCGATTTAAAAAAATCTTTTTGTATTGGGTTCAATATTACTCACAAGTAGTTTCATATAAATTTCATGGGTACTGGATCTTGGAGTACGGAGATACACCAGAGAACTACTCGAAATAAATTAGTAAATGGGAAATCATTGGTATTTAGCTAGTTTTATGACGATCCTGTGACAAGACAGACGATATTACGATGTCAAGGATGTGCTAGAAATACCTAGTCTTGAACTATGGCGGCAAATAATATAATTTTTAATGATGTATAGCATGAATGACTCGTTTAAGTTATTGAGAGCATTAACTCAAAAACTATAAAAGAGTGAAAAATTAATAAAATTTAAAAACAACCTATTGCAGTCACTTAAAAGTAAAGGAAGCCTCGTATGTAAGAGGACTAATAAATTGTGCTTATTCACGAATTCAAAGCCTACCATGAGCGCGGGCCTGGGAGTGACGGGAGCTGCCACCCTAGCAGAAGCAGACCGCGGCGGCGGTGAGCGATGCGCGCCTCCCTATTTCCGAGGATGCGATGGGGACTTCGTGGTCCCCACACCCGAAGAGGGCCGTCTCATAAGAGACGATAACCTGGGAGGCGGTAACCTGCGACATAAACGGCGGGCGTTTTAGTCGGTTCAAGTCCGACATAACCTCCCTGGGAATTTTGTGCACATTAAAAAAACCTACCACGATTGAGTTAGAAAAACAGCCTAGAGAAAGATGATGATGATGATTTACGGATTCAAAAGTTTGCTGAGCCAACATCAATACCTACCTTAAAATAAAGTAGCAATATCCAATTAAAAATTTTGAAATTCATTAACGAAATAATTCGTATGCATGCTTCACCCCATAGGAAATTACGTGTTTGTCTTGACAGTTTATTTAGTTGAGAATGGTTTTTTTATTTTCCATTACAATAACCAGGGCCGACAACTGGAATTTTAATGTCACCAGTTCCACTAGTTTGTTTCTTGAAAAGGGGAATTAGAGGTAAACACGGAACACATCGCTAGTCATTAATTATTTCTTGGTCGTTATGTGTTCGTTATTTCTTAAGCTCCTAAACATATAAGAAGTAGGATGAAGTAAGTAAAGACAACGGAAATGTTTAATAATTCTATCAGGATTCGGAGTGGATGAAAAGAGGTGGAATTGTAGAATCAAAGAATCAATTTCATTTATTCAGTTTAGGCACGTAAAGAGAGCACATATGAACGACAAAATTTTACAATTATGTCAAGAATTTTTTTTTATACCACTTGGTTAGCAGACGGTGGTCCGGATGGTATTCCAGCGGTAATTTTGCAAAAATGTGCAGCGGAGTTGTCTCCAATACTTACGCGCCTGTACCGGCTGTCCTACAGTTCGGGAACAGTGCCTTTGCCTTGGAAAGAGGCGAATGTTCAGCCGATTCCCAAGAAGGGGGATCGCTCGGAGCCAGCCAACTATCGACCCATAGCCGTCACCTCAGTGCTGTGCAAAGTGTTCGAGCACATAATTAACAAACAGCTCATGCGGCACCTAGAGGATCACTTCTTAATTAATGACCGGCAATATGGCTTCAGGCCGAAACGGTCAACGGGTGATCTTCTAGCATACGTTACCCATCTTTGGGGTGAGGCTATGGACAAGCACGGCGAGTCACTGGCAATTAGTCTTGACATCGCCAAAGCTTTTGATAGAGTCTGGCACAAATCGCTTCTTTCCAAGCCTGCCTTTGGTCTGCCTTCTAGGCTGTGCAACTGGGTTGCTAGCTTCCTGCAGGGGCGCCGTATTCACGTCCTTTGTGACGGACGAGCTTCGGAGTTTCTGCAGGTAAATGCTGGCGTGCCCCAGGGGTCCGTCTTATCACCCACTCTCTTTCTTCGGCATATCGACATGCTGTCTACCGGCAATGTTCATTGTTATGCAGACGATAGCACTTTACATGGGAGTTATCATGGACATCCTGCGGCCAAGCAGTCAGATATCGCAGAGAAAAGGCAGCTTCTTGTCACTGAGCTTGACGGGATCCTGAATCACATTTCTAAATGGGGCTCTGAGAACCTGGTTGAGTTCAATGCCAAGAAGACGCAGGCATATGCGTTTACAGCAAAAGTATCTTCTTTCCTTCCCCTCCCCACTCTTCAGAGCACGCCACTGCCACTGCAGGACAATCTCAATATCCTAGGTATGGATGTTCGCTGCAACCTGAATAACAAAAATTACATCGAAAGTATCATCAAAACAGCCTCACGAAAACTCGGAGTCCTGAACAGAGTGAGACGATTTTTCACGCTGGAGCAGCGGTGTATTCTATACAAGACACAAATTCGCTCCTGTGTGGAATACTGCTCGCATCTCTGGGATGGTTCAGCAAAGTACTTACTAGATGCTCTCGACAGGTTGCAGCGACGTGCGGTCCGCATCATTGGGAATCCCGAGGTCACGAACACCCTAGAACCTGACTCTTTCCTCTGTCGCGCCATTAAGGCCTGGAATTCATTACCAGCTCACGTGTTTCCTTCTTCCTACAGGCCTGGGTCCTTTAAGCGGGGCGTGAAAAAGCATATGATGAGGCCGTCGAGCTGAGTGTCACCATTGTCACACGGTATGTGTAAGTAATGGTGACCCTCTTTATGGCACTTTGCCTTCAGCTTACCATCAGGCAAGGCGAAGTCTAATTGACGTGTCCTATATAAAAAAAAAGACAAGCACACGGCCCACCTGATGGAAAGTGGTTACCGTGGCCTATGGACGTTTGTAACACCAACACCAGAGGAGTCACAGTCGCGCTGCCAACCCTGTAAGTGCAGAGTTTCTGTGCCATCAGTGTAGAAGAAAAAGCAGGACAGCCTTTAGTCTTCCCACTGACAGCACAAATTCTCCAGTGAGTTCTGGCTTCCCTACTCACCGCTGGGAACACAACACGAAGTTATTATAGCCGCGGTATTCTGTACGGCGGAGGTACTTCCCCAGTCGGACTGCTCAATTGGGCGACCTTTTTACTCTCATTCCATAATTATGGGAGATTTTAATACGTGCCTTCTCAAAAATGATGAGCGCTCCTTAACTCTAAACACTATCAGTAAATCTTGTAACCTCTCTATTCTTCCATCTAATACCACACACCACGTTCCAAAGCGTAATCCTTCACTTCTTGATCTCATCATGGTTTCTTCCTTAGAACGGGTAGCTAAGCATGGACAATGTGCGGCGGATGCTTTCTCATATCATGATCTTCTCTTCCTTTCTTTTAAAGTCCGCCCACCTAAGGCCAAGCATAAAATCTGCATGCAGCGCAATTTTCACGATATGAGCCTCGACAGTACGCAGCGACGCCAATAACATTAACTGGACCTCATTGTTTTCTTCGGCGACTGTGGACGAGCAAGTTGACATTTTTACCTCGAACCTTATTCAGCTCTATGACAAGCACGCTCCTATCCGAGCAATTACAGTCCATCAAATCTAAGAGGTACCGTTTGACGTTTCATATTTTTCAAACCGAAACAACTTTGTTCATACGTACATTATTCAGTTTCGATAACCTTTTTCATAAAACCATGAATTTAGAAAGATTTCATTATTGTATCTAAAAATGTACAATTCTTAATATCTAAATGTAATTGAAAACTTTCAAACAAAGCAAAATAACACATATTTACACAGTAAATAATTTCTAATAGTTATATTCTTGACCGCATTACAAATTTACGTAGTTAGGTCACTGCACGTAGTGTTGCGACTCTTCGGATACACTTGTATGCAAAAAAATCGTTTACATATACGAAAAATCGAATGTATTATTTACAAATTACACTTGACAACCAAACAAATATTTTTTCATGTGAATGGGATTTATCTCACATATTACGATTACATAACTAAATAGTTATGTAATCGTAAAATATGAGATAAAACCCATTCACCAAAAATACGTATTTATAAATCAAATATATTTGCTTCTTTAAAAAGTTGTCGAAAGCGATTTGTCGATTTTTGATTTTCGCGCCCAAATAAGTCGGGGTTTCTCGCGCTAACGCTGTCGAAATAGTAAATGGAGTCAGGGATAGTGTTTTTTACATTTATTTTTGTGTATGATAGTATGGGTTTGCATATTACAGAGAAATAAACAAATTTTTAACAAGCACATCCATTGATTTTACAATTACAATTTTTTCTTCTAAGTCTTATTTCTACGTCTAAAACTAATAAAAATAAGGTATGTAGAACCCATTCACAAAAATGTTGTTGCCTGATGTTATAAATTAACGACGTTACTGCGCGACCGCATAATGCACTGAATACACAGATACCCTAAAATAAATTAATTTAATTATTTTTAGGTCAATAGGCAAAATCGCAGGTGTCCAAGTCTCTACAATTTTTTTTTTCTGGCAACACTGCCAACTACAAGCGCACGCGGTCCGCTCGGTCGGTTCGGCGTCAGCAGTCTCTCGCCATCTTGGAAGCTGACTGTGCGCGTACTTGCTTTCTCGTTTGTGTTTTACAATTTGTGACTTGGCTATTACTTTTCTGGACTGATCATTCTTTATCCGTTTACCTTGGCAATATTTATACTGGACTCCGAACTAAGCAAGTGTTTATTAATAATGTCGAAAAGAGGACGTACTTTGAACAGCCAGGCTCGTGAATTGGTGGTGAAATTACACGAGTATTTTGAGCGTGAATCTCAAAATGGTGGACTTCTACTGCCAGTTACACAAGTTCGGGATCGCGTCGGTGAAGCTCTCGGTATTGGTAGCCGCACCGTTGGCAAAATATTAAGTGAAAAATATGGGCCTTCGGGGAGTGACAGTAACGTACTTCACACACCGAAAAAACGAAAAAGAAATAAACCTGTGACAGGCATCGATGAATTCGATAGTCATGCTATTAGAAACCATATATACGGGTATTTTACAAGAGGCGAATTTCCAACATTGGCAAAGTTATGTGCAACTTTAAAAGATGCCGGGCTGTATAAGGGAAGCATAGAGTCGTTGAGAACGGTAATAACAGGAATTGGCTTCAGATACAAAAAAGTTGACAAACGAAAAATTGTTATGGAGCGACATGACATAATTATGCAGCGACTAACATTCCTGCGCGAAGTTAAACAAATTATAAACTGGGATAATGTAATATTTTTGGACGAAACTTGGCTAAATTCCAACCATTCTGTGCCGAAAACATGGACTGATGATTCTGAAGCTTCGTGCTCGAAGGTGCCGATAGGAAAAGGTGGACGCCTCATAATATGCCATGCTGGGTCAGCGTCTACAGGCTTCGTGGAAAACTCTTTATTAGCTTTCCAATCCAAAAGCACTAAAGAGTATCATGAAGAAATGGACGCAGTAAGGTTCCGAGAGTGGTTCTTAAATTTATTACAGAATATCCCTCCTAACAGCACAATTATAATGGATAATGCCCCATACCACTCTGTGCAAATTGATAAAGCACCTACGTCAGCCAATAAGAAAGCAGATTTGGTGGCATGGCTGCAAAGAAAAGGAGTGGATGCCGACATGTCACTATTAAAAGCTGAATTATTACAGTTAGTGAAATTGCATAAACCACCAAAACCGACATATGTAATTGACCAATTGGCCGAAGAGCACGGGCACAAAGTCATACGACTTCCTCCGTACCATTGCCAATATAATGCCATTGAACTGATTTGGGCCCAAGTTAAAGGTAATATTTTATAATATTATAATAATAACACGAGTACTTCTAACATTTATAATTTAAACAATGGTTTTCGTCTGCTATCAAATAGTTACATTATTGTTTTACAGGTTATGCAGCAAGACACAACACAAAACCACCCTTCAGTGTCAAGAAAATGGAAGGTTTATTAAAGGAAGCATGTGCCCAAGTTACACAGGAAGATTGGAGTAAAGTAGTACAAAAAACAAAGAAAATAATAATGGACGACTTCGAAAGAGACGTACACTTTGATAATGTAATGGACAATCAACTGGTCATTAATTTAAATGACGATGATGACGAAGACGACGATACTAGTACTAGTAGTGAATAAAAAAATATCCTAAACATTTCTTTTATTTAATTATAACAATTGATTTCTTAAAATTCGGATATTATAGTAATCGATCTCTTAAAGTTCGGATATTATAGTAATCGATTTTTTCATCCCATCCCTATCATTCAATTGTCAGAACTGTCAAACGGTACTTCTTAGATTTGACGGACTGTAAAATCAAGCATCCACCGTTGCCGTGGCTGACAGATGAGGTTAAATTGCTCATATAAAAAAAAGCTGCTGCTAAATTTCGATACAAAATTAATTATTAAATTAATTAATGAAACTAATTGGCAGAGATATGTGTCTGTTCGAAATCACTGCAATAAGGTGTGTAGGAATGCACAACGCCAGCATATTCATAATTCTGTACAGAATGGCGACCCGTCAAGGGTCTGGAAATTTCTTAAAACTCTGGGAGTTGGGAAAACACGTAATGATATGATTCCAAAAGATTTAAATACTGATGTTCTTAATCAGCATTTCACGGCCTCGTCCAACTTTGATAGGACCACAAAGACGCATACCATTAATTATCTTTCATCATTCCCAACTCCTAACCACTCACCATTTGTCTTTAATCTATTTACCGCTTGTGATGTTAAGAAGAGTATCATGGCTATAACGTCGAAAGCAGTTGGTAGTGACTGTATCAGCCGGGACATGATCCTCCCCATCCTCGATGAAATACTCCCAATCATCTGTTACTTCCTGAACTATTCCATAACGAGTGGTACTTTTCCATCGTCATGGAAAGATGCCTTAATTACTCCCTTACCGAAGAAATCCAAACCCCAGTTATTGACCGATTACCGCCCTATATCCGTACTGCCATTCCTATCTAAAGTTCTCGAACGTCTCGTTAATAACCAATTAAGTGCGTTTATCTCCAAAAATAATCTCCTCAATACCTGTCAGTCCGGTTTTCGTTCTGGTCATAGTACAGTTACAGCCTTAGTGAATATTACAGATGACATTAGGTCTGGTATGGAAAGCGGGAAGCTAACTATTCTCTGTTTACTAGATTTCAGTAACGCTTTCAATACCGTGGACTTTGATATTCTACTACATGTACTCCGCTCTCTTAACATATCTCCGACAGTAATAGATTGGTTTCGTAGTTACCTGTGTGGCCGTCGCCAGCGCATACGCATCGAAGATGACTTTTCGAGTTGGTGTAATACCAGTGTCGGCGTGCCCCAGGGCGGCGTTCTTTCTTCTTTACTCTTCTCAATTTTTATAAATTCTATATCTAATGAACTTCGTTCTTCTTACCACCTTTATGCAGATGATCTGCAAATATACACGCAAGCACCCAGAGCTTTTTTGAGAGATGCGATAGATCAAATTAATACTGACCTATCTCACATTAGTTCCTGGAGCAGATCTCATGGGCTCAATGTTAACCCAACGAAGACACAAGTGGTAGTAGTTGGCAGTTCTAGAACAGACATAGATCTGACACATGTTCCTCCAGTTATTTTTGATGGCACTGTAATTCCGATAAGCAAACAGGTCAAAAATTTGGGTATAATTATCGATTCCCATCTGTCCTGGGGCCCACAGCTGCAGGAGGTAAGCAGAAGGGTGTTTGTTTCTGCAGGATCAATTCGGAGGCTGAAACATCTGCTGCCGATTCCCACAAAAATTGCGCTGGCAAACTCCTTGCTCCTCCCTATTTTGGATTATGCTGATGTCAGCTACTTGGATCTGACCGAAAACCAGCTTGACAGACTAGAACGTCTACAGAACGTCTGTATACGATTTATATATGGTCTGCGCAAGTTCAATCATGTATCACAGTTCCGTTCGCAGCTACAGTGGTTACCCATTAGATTGCGCCGGAACTCACATATCCTTTCCCTGCTATACAACATCTTGTTTAATCCTTCAACACTTTTGTACTTAAAAGATCGCTTTCAGTTCCTTTCCGATACGCATGAAAAATGTTTAAGATCATCGAGGAGACTAGTCCTAAAGATGCCATAGCATTCCATAGGGTTCTTCGATAATTCTTTTACCGTAACAGCTGTACGCCTGTGGAATGAACTACCAATGAAAATAAGACGAGCTCAGACGTTACTGAAATTTAAAAGAATGGTTTTTTTTTTTTTTTTTTTTTTTTTTTATATAGGACACGCCAACTTGACCTCACCTCGCCTGATGGTAAGCTAAAGGCAAAGTCTCAGGAAAGAGGGTCACCATTACAGACACTAAGTGCTACAATGGTGGCACTCAGCTTGGCGGCCTCATCAGATGCTTTTTCACGCCCCGCTTAAAGGCCCCGGGACTGTAGGAAGAAGGAAACACGTGTGCTGGTAATGAATTCCAGGTCTTGGTGGTGCGGCAAAGAAAAGAGTCTCCGAACCGCTTGGTTCTTGCTCGTATATTCTGCACAGTGTGAGGGTGACATCTAAGGCCTGCACGTGTTGTCCTATGTAGGAAAGGAGATGGTGGGATTAGTTGGAAGAGCTCGTCAGAACACTCACCGTGGTAGAGACGGTAAAATACAGCCAAGGAAGCAATATCTCTACGCATCTGCAAAGGCTCGAGGGTGTTCGTGACCTCAGGGTTCCCAATAATTCGGACCGCGCGTCGCTGCAACCTGTCGAGAGCATCTAGTAGGTATTTCGCGGAGCCATCCCAGAGATGCGAGCAGTATTCCACGCAGGAGCGAATTTGTGTCTTATAGAGAAGACACCGCTGCTCCGGCGTGAAAAAACGTCTCACTTTGTTTAAGAGTCCGAGTTTCCGCGAGGCTGTTTTGATGATGCTCTCGATGTAATTTCTGTTATTCAGTTTGCAGCGAATATCCATGCCTAGGATATAGAGATTGTCCTGCAGTGGAAGTGGCGTGCTCTGAAGAGTGGGAAGGGGAAGGAAAGAAGATACCTTTGCTGTGAACGCACAAGCCTGCGTCTTCTTGGCATTGAACTCGACCATGTTCTCGGAGCCCCATTGAGAAATGTGATTCAAGATCCGGTCCAGTTCAGTGACAAGAAGCTGTCTTTTTTCCACGATATCAGACTGTTTGGCCGCAGGTTGTCCGTGATAACTCCCGTGTAAGGTGCTATCGTCTGCATAGCAATGTATGCTGCCGGTGGACAGCATGTCGTTGATATGCAGAAGAAAGAGAGTGGGAGATAATACAGACCCCTGCGGTACGCCAGCATTTATTTGCAAGAACTCCGAAGCCCGTCCATCACAGAGGACGCGGATACGGCGCTCCTGCAGGAAACTAGCAATCCAGTTGCACAGTCTAGGAGGCAGACCAAAGGCTGGTAGCTTGGAGAGAAGCGATTTGTGCCAGACTCTATCGAAAGCTTTGGCGATATCAAGACTAATTGCCAGTGACTCGCCGTGCTTGTCCATAGCCTCACCCCAAAGATGGGTAACGTATGCTAGAAGATCACCCGTTGACCGTTTCGGCCTGAAGCCATATTGCCGGTCATTAATTAAGGAGTGATCCTCTAGGTGACGCATGAGCTGTTTGTTAATGATGTGCTCGAAGACCTTGCACAGCACTGAGGTGATGGCTATGGGTCGATAGTTGGCTGGCTCTGAGCGATCCCCCTTCTTGGGGATCGGCTGTACATTCGCCTCTTTCCAAGCCGAAGGCACTGTACCCGAGCTGTAGGACAGTCGGTACAGCCGCGTAAGCATCGGAGACAACTCCGCTGCACATTTTTGTAAGACCACCGCTGGAATACCATCCGGGCCACTGGCTTTCCGGACATCGAGTGATTGAAGCACCGCACGAACATCGCATTGCCTGATACGTATTTCAGGCATTACGTGGTCACCATTGGGTAGTGTCGGCGGCTGTATGCCGCAATCATCGACTCGGGAATTGGCCGCAAAGAGATTTACTAGCATATTGGCTTTGTCTTGCGGTCCATGGGCCAGGGATCCATCAGGGTAGCGCAGCGGTGGCAGCGAAGGCTGACAGAAGTTGGCCTGCACGGCTTTGGCCAGTCGCCAGTATCCACGGCTGCCCGTGGGATGTGCCACTAGCTCTTGACCAAGCCGCGCAATGCGCAGGGCATCCGCTTTGACGTAAGCCCTCTTGCAGACCTTTGTGGCTCTGTTGTACGCCGCCTTGAAGTGGCTCACATTGGGATCGTGCGTGGCACGCGCCCTTACCCAAGCGCGATACGCGGACTGCTTTTGATCAACAGCCCTCGCACACTCGCGCCCGAACCAAGGGCGCACTCCTCGGGCACCGGTGACATCAGTGTAAGGAATATAGTATTCCATACCCAGACCGATCTCACCGGCAACAGCAGTAGCACAATCCGAGGGTTTCTTACCTTCAAAGCAGCGTTCAACCCACGGGATGGACGCAAAATAGTTGCGCAGCCCATCCCAATCTGCTGACGAGTAGTGCCAGAGACGCCGCTTCCCCTGCACGGGTCTTGAAGGCGCTATAATTGGCACCTTGGAGCAGACCAGACAGTGGTCGGAATTGCCTAAAGCGGCTTGTACCGAAACACTGTACAGGTCTGGGTGACTCGTCAGCAGAAGGTCTAGCAGAGAGGGTGCTAGGCCCGACCTTCTTGGTATTCTAGTGACCTCGTGTACCAATTGGGTCAGGCCATGCGCCAGAGCAAATGCATGGGCGGCTCTTCCCGCATGGTCTGTTTTGGAGGAGCCCAACCAGGTTTCGTGGTGGGCGTTAAAGTCCCCCAAAAATACCACTTCGGCGTTCGGAAACCGTTCCTGCGCATCATCTGCCGCCTGACTCAGATATTCAAAGAGTCGAGTTGTCTCAGCATCTCCTGTATGGGAACGATAGAGGCACACATAGATCTGACTCGTAGAGCCATGGTCTACGTGTACCCATAGGGTTGAAAAGGATGGGTCCTCAAGGCAGCGCAAACGGCGACAACAAACATCCGCCCTAACAAACACGCACACCCCGGCTTTTGCACGGAAATTTTCCTCGATAACATAGCCGGGGTAAAGCAAGTAGGTCGTGTCATCAGGGCGGCCTATTTGTGTCTCCGTGAGAAAGAGCACTATTTGTCGACGGTGTCACTTGTAACATAGTATATCATCATATCTTTAGGTATGTATATGTGTATGTATGTATGTATATGTGTATAATTATATATTATATTGTAGTAGTATATTGTAGTAGTAGTATTATATTGTATATTGTAGGTAGTTTATTGTATTTATATAATTATGGGCCTCGTCAGCATTGGGCTGCAACACGTCTAAGAGAAGGAAAACTCTGAAATCAAAACCGGGGAGATGGGCCTCGTCAGCATTGGTCTGCAACCATCTAGGAGAAGGTCACTCCGAAATAAAATCAAGTCTCAGGGAGCATACCCGAGAAAAAACCCCGATCCAAGGTGTTAGCCGACCCGTGCCAAGGATTCGTGACCAGAGGGCAAGCTGGTGTAACGGAGGGTGTCTGTGTTGGCGGTCACAGGACACACTTGAGATTCCGCCTTACCTCCGTAAAAGGGCTCTGCGGGGGTGGACCATATTTTCCCTATGACTCGTGGGAACGCAATGATGATTCCAAAAATTAATCATCCGCATGGCGGCGACGCGGTACGCCACCCGTCACGTCTCGTTTCCCGTGGGGGCGAAAAGTGGCTCACGGAGAGCCGTTTTGCTACGTTGAATGTTGGAGGAGGAATGGAAGAAAAAATGAATGATGTTTGTAAGATGATGGATGAAAGAAGGATTGATGTGCTTTGTGTGAATGAGACGAAGAGGAAAGGATGTGACACCACCAAGCACGGACCCTACACCGCGTACTGGTCGGGAGTACCCAATACCGACAGAGCTTGCCAGGGAGTTGGTGTCATCCTATCTGCTAGAATGGCTGAGTGTGTGAATATATTCGAATGTGTGAATGCTCGACTGATGTGGATGAGAATGAAAGTGGGACTCACTCGTATTTTTGTCGTAGGGGTTTATGCTCCTGTAGACTCCGGTACGAATACGTCCCAGGAAGGACAAGAAGAAAGAGAACAGTTTTGGGAGAGTTTAAGAGATGTATTAAGAGAATGTAAGGATAATGAAAGAATAATAATGTTAGGTGATTTTAATGGATGGGTAGGACTGAAACGAGATGGATTTGAAAGGGTTCTTGGCAAGTACGGAGATGAAAGAGTGAACGAAAATGGTAAAGGTTTGCTTGAAGTATGTTTGGAATGGAACCTTTGTGTGTCAAACACGATGTTTCGACACAAAAGGATTCATATGTATACAAGAGAAGCGAAGAATGTCAGAAAAAGTATGATTGATTTTGTAATAGTGGATGAAAGATTGAGAAAACATATTCTAGACGCTAGGGTATGTCGCGGTGTGGGTATCCATACAGACCACTTTTTGGTTATGTGCCGTATAAGTGATCTCTTTAAAGGATGGAGACGTAGAAGGCGTGACCCCATAAGTGTTCTAGAAAGAATAAAAGTAGAAAATTTGCAAGAAGATAAAGTGAGAGAGGAGTATGGAAGCAAATTGACTGAAAGGCTTCATGATCTTGATAGTATTTGTGAGATTGAGGAGTTATGGAAGGTATTCAAAGATGAGATTGTGAGTGTGGCTTCCCAAGTATGTGGTATAAGTAAAAGAAGTAAAGTGCAAAGGGTGAAGCATGATTGGTGGGATAAAGAAGTGCAAAAGTTGGTATGTGAGAAAAAGAAAGCGTAGCTTGACTGGCTCTCAGTCAGAGCTAATGAGAGAATGCAGCAAGCTACCATTGAGAATGTGGATGAAGCGAAAGATAAATATAGAAGACTGAAAGGGATAGTGAAAGGAGTGATTGCTAGAAAGAAAAAGGAACAAAAAGACGTGTTTGATGAAAGGTTATCTGAGGATTTCCAGACAAACATTAAGTTCTTTTGGAAGTCCATTCGTTTAGCCAGAGGAGAAACACAGAGCTCCGAGCTGAACGCTATTAGAGACCAGAATGGAAGTATTGTAAAAGGTGAGGAATGTGTGTTAAAAAGATGGCAGGATTATTTTGAAAGCTTGTTTGAAAGAGAGGATGGTGCACATGTACTAACCTCGGTGATGGATTACTATGTTGATGCTGATAAAAGTGGTATTAGTATGAATGAAGTTGTGAGTGCATTAAGAAGTATGAAAGCTGGTAAAGCAGCGGGATATGATAAGGTGACAGTCGAGATGCTGAAGGCTGGACAGGGCCTTGTAGCAAGTCAGTTGTGCCGCCTTTTCAACATATGTTGGGTTAGCGGTCGTGTACCAAGTGATTGGTGTAAGGCCGTTATAGTTCCACTTTACAAAGGAAAGGGCTCGCATCAAGACTGCAAAAACTACAGGGGCATTAGCCTACTCAGCGTCGTCGGCAAACTGTATGCGAAAGTGTTGATTGAGAGAGTTATGAAAGAAACCGATGAGAAAATATGGGATGCACAAGCGGGTTTTAGAAAGGGAATGGGATGTACGGATCAGGTCTTTTCATTGCGAAGCATAGCCGAGAAATTTTTGGCCAAGAGTCAAAAGGTCTATTGCGCATTTGTGGATTTGGAAAAGGCCTATGACAAAGTGGTGAGGAATGAACTTTGGTCGGTACTGTCTATGTATGGGGTGAGCAGCAACCTTATTCGAGCTGTGAAGTCTCTCTATGAGGACTCCAGAGCTTGCGTGAGGATACATGGGTCATACACTGAATGGTTTAGTGTCCTAAAGGGGGTTAGACAGGGATGTGTAGCGTCACCATGGCTGTTTAACTTATTCATGGACAGTTGTTTGCAAGATTTGAAAGATAAAGAATGTGGTTTAAGAATGAAGAATTTACTCGTCAAATGTCTTCTTTATGCTGATGATCAGGTTTTACTGGCGTCATCGGCAGATGAGTTGCAGGAGATGGTAACAACTATGCATGAAGCTTTTGAGAGGAAAGGAATGAAAGTGAATGTTAGTAAGACAAAAGTTATGGTTTTTGAAAGAGATGAATGCGTGACAGAGTGTAGGATTTGTATAGATGGAGAAAAAGTGGAACAAGTGAATGAGTTCATATATTTGGGAACATTGTTTACGAGAGATGGAAAGCATGAAGAAGATGTTGAAAGGAGAGTGATGGCAAATACTCCAACCAACATACATTTCCATCCAAAGGTTGCCTGGAAGAAATTGTGTAAAGCGATAAGGCCGCCCTTTGTACTGCTGTTGTCTTCTCAATTTCTGTAATATGAATATTGTAATTGGCGTACTCTAAAGAATATAATAATAATAATAATTAATACCGCCGTGTCCTACCTCATAAAAAATAATCTAAAAATATTAAATAATTTATAAATAAACCATTGGAAAATAATTCTTTCGCTGGTTCGGTAGGTTAATTCTACTGAGAAGATACCAGCAAGAAACTCAGAGAACTATATTATTATTTTTCTTTTTTAAATTTACTTTAGTTCACAAGTTCACAAGAGACTAATGTTGTCGCATTTAAATCATCAAGAGACTTATCTACTTTATAGTAACCTTGTGAAGGTATAAAACAAATGATATACAGGGTGTATTTTTGAAACGGGGCAGTAAGGGCAAGTACCTTAACCGTTGCAGTTACAGCAAAACGTTCTTAGAAGATCTTCCCTAACTTTTTGACATATTTTGAACTGCATTCACAGATTTTGTAAAAAACTTACAGTTGGCAAAAAAAATGCAAAAAGTCCAAAAATTTTTTTTTTTATGCCAATCGATTCTATTTCATGTGGGGATCAAAAAACTCTATGAGCCCATTTTAGCTTTCAGTACTAGGAAAGACAGAGATCGCCAAGAACGTTTCCCATACATTTCGGCAACAGAAACAAATTTCTACGATGGTCTAACTTTTTGTTATGGCCAGGAAGTGGGTAGAATTGACTGTAAAGTAAATAAAAACAATTTTTACCCTCAAATTTCGAATTTGATTCGAAAATCTGTGTGTTATACTTAGTTTCAGCTGAGAAACTTCGTATGAGTTATTAATTAAGGATTTTCGCTAAAATGTCTTCTAATCGTGAAAAAATTGACTTATTAGAAGCGTATTTTGTCAATAATCGAAATGCGGGAGCTACATTAGTGTGGTACCGCAATAAGTATCCGTTGCGGCATGTGCCAACAAGAAAGGTTATTACAAATCTTTTGAAAAACCTGGAATTGCAGGGTTCTTTCAAAAGAAAGCGGCAGCCTCGTGTGGACACGGAGATTGCGGTTCTGACTTATGTCGAAGCATATCCAGAGGTATCGTCCAGGCAAGTCGCCCTTGAAGTAGGTGTATCCCACTCCCTTGTGATAAAGATATGGAAGAAATACGGCTACAAGTGCTATCGATATGGGCGCATAGTTCAAGTGTTACATCCGGGTGATGATGTTCGAAGGCTTACTTTTTGCAGATGGCTAAGAGGAAAAATAAGCAGAGATCATGAATTTTTAAATTACATACTGTGGTCAGACGAAACGAATTTTTCCAATAAAGGTACGTACAACAGAAAAAATCACCACTATTGGTCCAAAGAAAATCCACTAAGAGTTACGGCAAGTCATAATCAGGTTCGCTGCTCATTCAACTGTTGGTGTGGTATAATGTCCAATCGAGTCATAATGGTGGAATTTTATGAAGGGAAACTGAATTCTGCCATGTATAATGATGTCATTTTACACCATCATATCATTTTTATATATCATTTTTTTTGTCGGAATTGCGAAAAGTTCATTTTAACAAGATGGTGCTCCGCCACATAACAGTCACCTTTCACGTTCCAATTTGAGCCGCCTATTCGGTACACAGTGGATAGGTACACATGGTCCAACACAGTGGCCACCTCGTAGCCCCGATCTAACACCACTTCATTTTTTTTTATGGGGCTTCGTGAAAAACGAGGTATATAAGACGACGTACGCCAGTGTTCAAGAGCTCAAGGATGCATTAATGACCATTTTACGTAATATTCATCCCAGAGCATTATTAGCCGCCATTCGTTCAGTGCAAAAAAGGATAGACTTATGTATTCGTGAAAATGGAAATCATTTTGAGCAATTTATTTCATAAACCAATTTCTTAAATGTTTAAATGATTTTTTTTATTTAAAAAAGTTCAAAATTTTACCTGACCTATGAGTTTCGAGTTGATTTATCATATTTCCGTACGAAATGTATGGGAAACGTTTTTGGCGATTTCTGTCTTTTCTGGTACTGATAGCTAAAATGGTCCCATAGAGTTTTTTGATCCCCACATGAAATAGAATCGATTGGCATAAAAAAAATTTGAACTTTTTGCATTTTTTTTGCTAACTGTAAGTTTTTTACAAAATCTGTGAATGCAGTTCAAAATGTCCCAAAAAATTAGGGAAGGTCTTTTAAGAACGTTTTGCTGTAACTGCAACGGTTAAGGTACTTGCCCTTACTGCCCCGTTTCAAAAATACACCCTGTAAATAGAAACAAAGTTTTAGATTTCCTCTATGTGTTCGTATGTACCCTACTGTCCCCTAACTCGTAATTTTACCGAAAGTAACATAAAGTTTATTCAACATTTAAAATGATTAAAATGTGATGTCGAAAATACGAGATAGATCATAAATTAGAGATAGTTACACGACCTAACTGTAAACGTTCTTTTTAATTATCGCATGCAATAGGTACTTACTTAATCATATATGGGACCTTCGGTAGTAAAGCCTATCACAACTTCAAGCCGGTATACTTACTGATTGACGAATGAGATTTCAGCTTCTCTCCGGAGGCTGTAAGTTTAGACGGCAGTCGCTACCCCTCAAGTATTGAACACCTATTATTTTTCTAATTAGTAAGTAGTCCATTGAAATCTTAAATTTTTTGGGTTTGGCGTACATTTGTCAGAGAACGCAATCTTAATTTTAGATATCAATAACGAATGGAATCCTAAATGTAATTTTTTAATCGACTATAGGTATTTTATATTATCTGATGTTCGAACAATTGAACTAACAAACTTCTTGTGATACAATTTTTAAATAGTGCAGGATGCAGGAGTTCTTTTCCACTCCAAAACATCTCGCAACAAATTGTACCTGTATACACAAGTAAAACAGTGGAAAAACTAATTGTAACACATTTAATAAGACTAACAAATAAATAATAATAATAACAAATTAATAATTATTTGTATCCGAGAAGAAATTAGTGTTCTTCACCAGTATTATGCTAATCAATCAATAATTATTACCTAATTACAATATTAATCTGTCAACTTATTTAAAATATAATTATACAGGATGCCTTTTTTATTTATTGAAACTAAATCAGGCGTATAATTAAGGCTTTTTGTTTATGCTTGATTGGGTCGACCGAGGAAGTTTTTTTTTTTTTTATAGGACACGTCAATTGGACTTCGCCTTGCCTGATGGTAAGCTGAAGGCAAAATCCCAGAAAAGAGGGTCACCATTACTTACACATACCGTGTGACAATGGTGACACTCAGCTTGACGGCCTTATCATATGCTTTTTCACGCCCCGCTTAAAGGACCCGGGACTGTAGGAAGAAGGAAACACGTGAGCTGGTAATGAATTCCAGGCCTTAATGGTGCGACAGAGGAAAGAGTCTCCGAACCGCTTGGTTCTTGATCGGATGTTTTGCACCGTGTGCGGATGACATCTAAGACCTGCACGCGTTGTCCTGTGTAGGAAAGGGGAGGGTGGGACTAATTGGAAGAGCTCATCAGAACACTCCCCATGGTACAGACGGTAAAATACAGCCATGGACGCAACATCTCTACGCAGCTGTAAAGGTTCTAGGGTGTTCGTGATCTCGGGATTCCCAATGATGCGGACCGCACGTCGCTGCAACCTGTCGAGAGCATCTAGTAAGTACTTTGCTGAACCATCCCAGAGATGCGAGCAGTACTCCACACAGGAGCGAATTTGTGTCTTGTATAGAAGACACCGCTGCTCCGGCGTGAAAAATCGTCTCACTCTGTTCAGGACTCCGAGTTTTCGTGAGGCTGTTTTGATGATGCTTATCACTCTGTCACCCAATATCGACTATCAATATCAACTATAGATACATTGCTAATTACTATATATACGAAAAAAATTCCCTGCCACTACATTTTGGTTTGATATCAACTTTTGTGGGTAGGACGCCCAGCCAGATGGACGGACGACCTGAAAAAGGTGGCTGGGACAGACTGGATGCGGAAGGTGGAGGATCGGAGAAAATGGTGCACATTGGGAGAGGCCTATGTCCAGCAGTGGACTGCAGTGGGCTAGTTGATTGATTGATTGATAAATTTTTGAATAGGTCCAGTATAGTAGTGGAGAGGTAGGTAGGATACGACAGTGGTCCCGTCCCAATTGAGCAGTCCGAATGCGGAAGTACCTCCGCCCTGTAGAATGCCGCGGCACATAACAAACTCGTGTTGTGTCCCCGGGGCTGCCAGCTCTCACTGGAGAATTTCTGTGCTGCCAGTGAGAAGACCAAACATTTGTCCTGCTTTGTCTTCTGCACTGACGGCACAGAAACTCTCTGTTCTTTCAGGATCGTAAACACGAGTGTGTCTTATCTACTGTTGAACACGTCACTCAACCACGGTAACCACTTCCCATTAGGTGGGGCTGTGCTTGTTGGTCACCTAAGTGGTATAAAAAATATACAGAAATTTGGACTCTTTATCCTATATATATTTCAATAGGCGTATTCATAATAATAAATAATAAAATGTTTGTTTATTTAAGTAACACAGACTCATTTTTATATTAGTCACAATTCTTATAATCTATGTTAGTTAGATTATACTATAACATTATAAAAATAATAGGTAGGTACCAATTGTGGCAATTGTATTTATTGATTCAAGGCGGGGGCTTACCTACTACCATTAATTGAACTGTGGGAAAAAATTAGAACCGGAACAGACAACAGTGCCGACGGGAACAGGTAGTAAAACTAGCGAATCGAACATGATTATTTTAAGAGAGTCATCAAGTTCAACTGATCGACGATATGCACTAACACTATTAAATAACTAAACATGCGCTAACCATCCGACATGAACATTTCAACAGAACCCTTCTATATCACATAAAACAATCCTGTGGGTGTAAATTTTCCATAAATGTTCAAAATATCATAAATAATAAGTAATTTAAATGCATAAGGTACGCACGAACTAGTTCATCTTATAGGTATTTAAACTATCATGGTCACTCACATCAGTATCAGAATAAACGGGATATTACGGGGAACAAGCTAAAACAAAATCGCGAGTGGATACAGTGAGCGTCGTATGTCGTGAACGTGATCGAGATCGGGTTCGAGTTTGTAGTGAGAGTGAAACCAATAGTAGTGCAGATACGCTTAGTAAAAGAACTCGAAAGAGGGTAGATCGATATAATTACTCCTAGGAAAAAATGCGCCGAAATATCGGAAACTCAAAATAATGAAACATGGTAAATATCTATCCCGTTTATTCTGATAGTTCATCTTAATTCAAGGCAAGTGTTGACGTACTTTCGATTCGTGATCCGAAGTCAAAATAAGCGCCGGCAGTGGTTAAGCAATAAGGCCTTCAATTAATCTTAATCTTACCCTTACGATCAAGCGGCTCCAGGTTTCCTATCAACTCCTAACACAAGCAATTTACCTTGTATTAGGAGTTTAATATTCATTATCAAAACAGTGGCAACGAGTTCAGACAAGTGTAAACAGTCTGTGTAAAAAGTACTAAATTCACAATAAATCTCAATGTGCCTAAAAACTGATAAGTTTTCGCTGTAAGAGAGAGTGGGATACGAGGGCTGCTACTTATGTATGCGGAATAGAAAAAAATAAACAAATGTATATGGCTCAATATGCTTTTATTGTTTTTCAAAATATTCTCCACTATGATCGATGCACTTTTGCATTCGATAAAACCAATTTTTAAAACACTTTTTCCACTCTGATTGAGGTATCTCCAAAACGTGCTGTTTGAAGGCGTCTACGGCATCTTCACGGGTCGAAAATCGTTGACCACGTAATTTATTCTTTACATTTGGGAATAAATAGAAATCATTGGGAGCCAAATCAGGGCTGTACGGTGGATGACCCATTAATTCTATTTTTTGACCATCCAAAAATGTAGTTGTTTCCTGAGATGTATGACAGCTGGCATTGTCATGGTGAAGTATGATTCTGCGTCGCTGGTTGTTTTTGCGTATTTCTTCAAATACTTCTGGCAAACAAATGGTCGTGTACCACTCCGAATTAACCGTTCTGCGATTCTCTAGTGGTATTGTAGCCACATGGCCATTAATACCAAAAAAGCAGGCCACCATTTGCTTTACAGTGCTTTTTGCACGAGCCACTTTCGTAGGGTTTGGCTCATTTTGAAACACCCAAACTGTTGATTGTTGTTTAGTTTCGGGATCGTACGCGTAGATCCAGGATTCGTCACCTGTGTAGATATTATAAACAGATTTTGAGTCGCCTCCGTTGAATTTTTTCAAGGTTTTCTTGCACCATTCGACGCGAGCATCTTTTTGATCCTCAGTTAAGTTGTGCGGGATCCAACGCGAACAAATTTTTTTTACAGACAAATGTTCATGTAATATCCTATGAATGCTCGTCATACATATGCCCAGAATGACCTCTATCTCGCGATATGCAACATGGCGGTCTTGCATTATTAGTTTTCGCACAGCTTCAATATTTTGTGGCACAACCACCGATTTCGGGCGACCTTCTTTAACTTCGTCCGTGAGCTTACTCCGCCCGCGATTAAACTCACTAAACCAGTGATACACAGTCGTTTTTGATGGAGCTTCACCACCAAAAGTCGAAGTTAATTGATCTACGCACTGTTGTTGCGTTAAACCACGTCGAAAATCGTAAGAAATCATAGCACGAATATTTTCACGAGTGAGTTCCATTTTTTCAGCGATATGACATTTTAAACCCAACAAAAACAAAACACTAACGTATATAAGAAAAAAAATATTAGCGGCCAGTATTTAAAAAAAGAACGAATATGTGCATGGAGATCAGACATTGCGTTTAAAATTATTGGAATCCCAGATTCCGCATACATAAGTAGCAGCCTATGTATATTATAACGGTTACTCAAAAATCACGAGAATACAAATAATGCCAATACGAATATAATAGGATTATATGCTAATTAGTGACTGCGAACAAGAAAACAGTAGGACTTCTGTGAAACACGTTTACCATCGCGATGTCAATGAGAAGACATGTTTATCTTCCTTAAATAAATATCATTAAATTATCCTCCCAACTTTCATCGGAATTGCTAATAATTCAAAAATAGAAATCGGATTGAAATGAAATTTGATTAGTATGTACATGGGCTAAGCATAAAAAAAATGTATTCAAAAATAAAACGGAATTATAATATCGGTTTTATTTTACAATATGAATAAAATATGGAAATATATACTAATGGAGCCATCATCCCACTTGGAGAACGTGGTACTAATTGTTGTTAATATTTTGATGAAGATAAGATAAGAAGAGATGAAATCGTTTCCTTACAAGGGACATATTTATTAGTTTTAAGATTAATAGCAACTTCCACAATTTGATGTATTCACCGTAGCTACGGCAAACGTTGTTTTGTCGTTATTTAAAAATGGGGGTTGGTAGTAGAAGAGTAATAATTTAGGGGTGTATTATTTTTGAATGCCAAGTAATCAATTCTCAGAATTACCAAATTGTTCGTAAGAATCGGTCAAGTCATTTCGGAGGAGTATGCTAACAAACGCGAGAAATTTATACTTAATAAAATAAAAAGTAATTTTATTTCGACAACACGCATTTTAGCTCCGAAACTCCATTCCATAGTTTTTGTTGATATTTTCTGACACTCGGGAAATGAACACCTTTTGTTTGAGACCCCATTCATTGAAATCCGTCCAGCCGTTAGGCCTGTGTGTATGAAAATAACACACTACCCTCGCTTTTGCAGTCAGGTAAAAACAGGAGTGCATTTCGGATGATTACGCAATTCAACGTAATTGAAAGACATGGCACAGATGCGTCTGTCTAGTGTCTAGACGTCACCATAACCAACCAGCTATCAGCTTCTGTTCTCACAGATTTCATGACCTTCTTCTACTATTATGCAAGCTGGTTACGAGTGCCTGACCTACCCCTTTGTCAATACAGCAGTATTTTATAATATGTCTGGCAAGGTCGACTCCGCACTCCACATTTACGTGCCTTAAAGTAACTTTAGTATTCTTGCGAAAGTTACATTACAGAATGAACGAGAGCGTTTCAGCGAGAATACTTTCGCGCAGATCATCCTCGCAAGCATTCTCGCGTAAGGACACTGAGGACATTGCATCTACTAGATAGATAGATAGATAATTCTTTATTGCACACCAATATTATAAAAGATATACAGACAAAATTAAATTTACAGTTAAATGCACAGTGGGCACCTTATCACTAAAAGTCATTTCTTACAGGCAACCTTAGGATAGACAGGAAGTGAGTGTTGGTGTAATTTGTCAACATTTATAAAATAGTGTGTTACATGAATAATTACATAGTATACAAATATGAAAAATAGATAAATAAATAATATGTGAATGTGAGAAGATTTCAACGACTACGCTGTAGAGATATAATGACTCTTTACCATTTTTTAATAGCTAGAGCGATCGCTAGAAAAAAGATTATAGAAATGTGCGTAGCGACATACGTTTGGTTCTATGCGTGGTTCGGTTCATTATGCACTTCGATAAGTGTAAAAACTGCAAATGATCAATATTTTGTTAAAAGTGAATGCTGAAATCTATCAGCTATGATGTAATGTAATGTTTTGATGATGCTTTGGCACACATTGGACGAAGCCCAAGCTAATTGATTGATTGATATGACCGAAATGGTATTATAATTACGTATTGTCAATATTTCCTTACAAGTGTTTTTCTTGCCATTACCTATTGATAATTATTTTGACAGGTAAATGTTCTAAAAACCTACCAATTTTTATGACAAGGCTGATGTTTCTAACAGTTTACTGTTCATATTTTGAAAAATTCGCTATTGAGGGGGTGAAATAGGCGTTGGAACTTTAAACAACAAGTTCGTCAGTTTAGAAAAAAGACTTTTGTATCCGTGGAGATTTTTAGCACATAAAAAGCATGCCTTTTTAAATTCTCATAACACCATTCTCTTTCAGGTCATATGTACTAGTTATCAGCCAGTACATGTTTATTGTAACTGAAATAAGACACGTCTTTACTTTTATCACGAATTAGACTAGCAAAGTTACAAACACTTTTTCTCGCCTCCCAAAATCTGGTTTAACTTAAGTAGGGTATGTAAATTGTATTAATATTAAGTAATCTGCTAAGTTTCTAAATATGGTAAGAGAACAATCTACCTGGTAGTCGTTCATCATTACACGATAACATCACGTTATATAATGTGAAGAATCCTGATTCTATTTAGGCAGATACGAGTACATTAATGAGAAATCTATTACAAGTCCGTTCAGCTGGATTATCATTCGAATCATCTCTATCTAGCACTTAAGTCAGATCTGCTTATTTATTTAATTAATCACAATTACCACAAATCAGAAAACTATGATCCTTCTCATAATATGCTCAAATACAATTTCCCCTTGCGTGTTTCTTACGTATTTTATTTGAAAAAGGGTAGTGTCCTAAGTCAACGAATTCTTACCAATACTACTCAATGTCTTAGTATTTTATCTAAAAATATGCATAGTAAACTAAGATATTGCCTAACTAAACTGAAACTGTGACTTTTCATTATTTTTAATTCCCAAAATATATCAAAATATAAGCAACCGAAATATAGTAAAATTTACAATTTCTTAGATTCCTTATTAAATTTCAAATCAATCGTATTATGTACTGTATACTTGTAAACGCAACGTAGACTGAGATAAATGCGATATTCTCTTGTACTCTATACCTTTTCACTACGCGCCAGCGCGCTGTGACGTCACCACGTGCCACAATTTTGTATGAAGCGTTTTCGGGTGACTCAATTTCTTGAATTTTTAAAGTCATCTCTGGGATGGCTCCGCGAAATACCTACTAGATGCTCTCGACAGGTTGCAGCGACGCGCGGTCCGAATTATTGGGAACCCTGAGGTCACGAACACCCTCGAGCCTTTGCAGATGCGTAGAGATATTGCTTCCTTGGCTGTATTTTACCGTCTCTACCACGGTGAGTGTTCTGACGAGCTCTTCCAACTAATCCCACCATCTCCTTTCCTACATAGGACAACACGTGCAGGCCTTAGATGTCACCCTCACACTGTGCAGAATATACGAGCAAGAACCAAGCGGTTCGGAGACTCTTTTCTTTGCCGCACCACCAAGACCTGGAATTCATTACCAGCACACGTGTTTCCTTCTTCCTACAGTCCCGGGGCCTTTAAGCGGGGCGTGAAAAAGCATCTGATGAGGCCGCCAAGCTGAGTGCCACCATTGTAGCACTTAGTGTCTGTAATGGTGACCCTCTTTCCTGAGACTTTGCCTTTAGCTTACCATCAGGCGAGGTGAGGTCAAGTTGGCGTGTCGTATATAAAAAAAAAAAAAAAAAAAAGTCAAAAATCCTAAAAACTATTTGCCATAAGACAATTTCACTTTTACAGTTCATTATACTATTGTAAAAAGTACGGTTTACGATAATTAAAAAAATAGAACACAACCCTATTCTATAGATTACTTTCTTAATATCTCCGGCTCTAATGAGGTTTGTTTTTCTAGCTTATTGCGAAGCCATACTAACATTTTTTGGGTCGTCCCCTCCAACTGGCGTCCGGTGGAGCTCGTTAACATAAATTTAAACCTGAAGTTATTTGTTATATGTAAATAAATTACTTCATAGCTCTATGGAATAGCATTTTCTACACTGCAAGTCGTCAGTGCATTTTTATCAGTTTAGAGTGTAGTCACCTCAAATGATAAGGATCTTAATTCAACTATGTTTGCATGCATTATACATGTAGTATTTTTATTTTATTACAACTCATGCGCTTTACTATTTATTTACTTATGCATGCCTATTTATCTTTGCATTTAAATTGAGTTACGATAAATTTAAAGTGTTTCATTCACACATGGAACATTTTATAATACAATAGGTGATGCCCGCGGCTCCGCCCGTGTGGATGTCGGTTATAGCTAAGTATTAAGTCGACGCTATTGAGCATATTCTATAATAAAAGTTGACTACGTTACTCCTTATTACACCTGCCAATAAAAGTCCCGTCAAGATCGGTCCAGCCATTTCAGAAATTAGCGGGAACAAATAGACAAACAGTCAGACCGTATATCCGTGGGGACTTATCCCATTTAAAATAATCATGTTCGATCTTTTCACCATCAGTCAGGATTTCTATTGTTAATAAAAAATATTAAAAAGGGTTTATAATATACCATTTTGAAATCCTTGTGATAAGCCCTTTAATTTAATATCCATATTGCAGTATACAATTTATTTTTATATTTTTCCCTTTAAACTGTAGCGTATTACTGCGGTCATGTTGGTTTTTTTTCGCGTCACCAATCTTAGAACATTTAACGGTATGTCAATTAAAGAAATCCGTTTTTGGAAGATATAAGGTAATAAAGAATATTACAAACATATGAACAAACTAGATAAACGCGAAAAACATAACCTTTCTGGCAGTCGGGTAATAAAATCAAATCAAATAGAACAATTTGTCATCTAGTTTTTGTTAAGAATATTTATTTTACATGGGATATCTAATTTATTCCTAATACATTGGTAGCAAATATAGGTGTCAAAATGTTACCTTGAACTTGCAGAGTATTTTTTCTCAACTGTCACAATTAGATACGCAAGTAATAAATTTAGCAATGATTTATTCAAATGTTCACAATATTAAATTACGCTTTTTATGCGTACCTATATGTTCCCCGCTGACAGCCTACATACTCTACTGCCGTGTTGCATAACTAATATGCTTCAATGACACAGTAATTATTGGATTCAAACATTTTTTTACTTATTATAAGTAGGTACAGTCAGCATCAGATTAATCTTGCCTTTATTTTTTTTACGTGCGCAAAATCCCCACGGATACCTCCTCACCGGAGCCGGTGGAAGAGGTTATGTCGGACTCGAACCGACTAAAACGCACGCTGCCTGTGGGTCGTTTTGGTTGCCGAAGGTGAGGTTGACAGGCATATCACTTGCACCCCGGCCAACCCAGGGCCATCTCTCACGATCTGGCCCTCTTCTCGGGTGTGGGGACTACAGAGTCCCCAACTCGACTCCGGAAAACGAGGAGGCGCGCGGGTGACAGGCGGCTCCACCTGTCACCCCCAGGCCGGCGCTCATGGAGGGCGGAGGTCGTTCGCCGACCTCCGACACCCGAGTTGCCTTCGTAGCCTAGCATCATCAGATCATTTTGAGTACTTTACTCAAAATGATCTTAATACCTAATAATGATGTTAATTTACCTAAAACATAAACATAAAATCACGCCGATATCCTCGAAGGGGTAGGCGAGGTGCTAGCACCCACATTTCGCTAGCTTATGTTTAGGTCCCAATGTTATAGGTGGTGAGCCTATTGCCATTAACTTATAAACCTGCGATAAATACACACATAACTTCGAAAAGCATCGAAATGTCATTGGTGTGTGCCATGGTAAAACCTGGGATCGAACCCGAGACCTCGTCTCAGCAGTCCATTACCCATACCACTAGGCTACCGCGGTAGAATATACAAGCAAAAACCAATAATAATCTTTTGTTTGCCGCAGCACCAAGACCTGGAATTCATAACCAGCTCACGTGTTTCCTTCTTCCTACAGCCCCGGGTCCTTTAAGCGGGGCGTGAAAAAGTATCTGATGAGGCCGCCAAGCTGAGTGCCACCATTGTAACATTACTTAGTGTCTGTAATGGTGACCCTCTTTCCTGAGACTTTCTGCCGGTTTCTGAAAGGTCTGTCAAACCATTGATCAACTAACCCGGCTGTTAATCTAACATGAATGTCAAATCAATTTGAGTTGCCTTTAGCTTACCATTAATCGAGTTGAAGTCAAATTGGCGTGTCCTAGATAAAAAAAAGTACCAAATATTATAATTATACTAGGTATCGGGACTTCTCGCGAATTATTTCTTGGAACTTACTATTTCTGCCGACGTTTCGGATGCGTTGCAGCACCCGTGGTCACGACTTGACTAGTCTTCGAGCGTCGAGATGTATGCGGGGAACATTTTTTGAGCGCCTACCCACCATTACACTTATTGTGAACAGTTAGGCTGGCGACACACCACACTCACTATGTCAGTTTTTAACGGCACTGTGTTTTTTGGTTTTAGTATCTTAATCACTGAATTCCACGTTCCGGATAGCTTGAATCCATCTTCCCTATTGAATTCACACACCGCGAAAGTTTAAAAATAACATTACCAAATATTAGTCAACAGGAAAGTGAGTATACCAAGGTATTAAGATCATCGCGACTACTTTGTTCGTCAAGGTCGATACCCATGTTGCTTACCTATGGCCGCATAGGTATTCATTTTTGTTTTGACCGATGAATATTAGATTTCAAAAAAGTTGCACGTATCGCGCATAAATTAAAAATTTAAAGAACCTAAACTATTTATACTGTTGATTGAAGGCACTTGGTGGAATTTGTTGTTACACATATTGTTCAAAAAATTGCATATCTAAAGTTGTGTTAACTTATCAATAGATGGCGCTTTGCAGCTTATCTGCATCGCGCATAATTTTATAATAGAAAATTTAGTTCGTAGATCAGCGATAGATGGCGTTGTGCCATTGCTCTAGATCACGATATGGTTTCGTTACCGAGACCATTATAAAAGGTTATGTTTATATTAAATAAGAGGTCGATCGAGATCAGAATACAGTTGTGGTTTTATTTATAGTCAAACCCTTCTAGTAATTCCTCAAATCGTCTAATCGATCGTCCAAACATCGCGGCAAGGTCGATCGAGATCAGAATACAGTTGTGGTTTTATTTATAGTCAAACCCTTCTAGTAATTCCTCAAATCGTCTAACCGATCGTCCAAACATCGCGGCAACGTGTTGTGTGCCCAACATATGGTCCTTCGAGCCGGATCGATTTTTATGGTACCAGCGAAGCTACGGTTAGCTCGCTCATACTGTGATACTCGCAGTGGATCGCTGCGCAAGAGTACACAGTTTTCAACAGAAGTAAACACCGGTGTGACTGAGCCAAGCAGAAGCGCCATCTGGCGTTTGTGAATGGAAACCGAACCCGAAGGCGCCAATTACGAGTGTTGAAGTGAGTCAGTGCAACTCAAAACTGTGAGTACATTTTACTACTACTACAAATTTAGTGCAGTGCTAATTTGAATTTTATTTACATGAAGATTTTAACATAGACAATTAATTGAGAAACTTCAACTTGGAAAAAAAAATATTTCAAATTTGAAAGACTTAGTAAAATTTAAGTGAAGTGTAAGAATTCAATTGGAATTTGTTACTTGGAAACTTTAACATCAATTTGAATTGTACTTAGAAAATAATTCTCTCCAGATTTCAAGGACTTAGTAGAATTTAAGTTTATTGGTTTATTAATATGTGTGCATGTTAGACTTAGCATAATTTTAGAAAAAACGAGGGAACGCGGAGCCTGTGCCCAATTTTTTATTATAGTGATATTATATCTCAAACACTTGTAAAAATTTTGTAAATTTTTCAAACTTGTGGAATTTTGTAACTTGCAAAATATTTTTGAAATGGAGGGATTAGTGCAAGTGTTGAAAAATATTCAATCAATTATCCAAAAGGGACTGATTAATTTTAAAAAGAGCCCTAAGGATAGGCTATCTATAGAGTATATGGAAACAAGGCTCGAGCTACTGGAGAAAGATTGGGCTAAGTTTCAAGAAGCTAATACAAAGTTATATGAAAATCATGAGAAGTTAGAAACGGAAAAGCTTGTGCAAATGTATGATGCTACTGAGGACTCTTATGTATCCTATAAATGTTTACTAAGGACATTATTAAATAAATGTAAATCAAGTAGTGTCTCTGAACCGTCCCTTAGCAAAGAGAGTTCAAATTCTAAAAGTTTACCAGCAAAACTTGTTAAAATTAGCATTCCTACCTTTAGTGGTAAATATGATGAATGGACGACATTTCGAGATTTATTTTTGTCACTTGTAGATAGAAATGATAGCTTAGATAAAGTTCACAAAATGCATTATTTAAAATTACATCTTACCGGTGAAGCTGAACAGTTTGTTAGGCATAAGGAAATTTCCGAATTAAATTACACCCAGTGTTGGGCTAATCTAGAAAAAAGATATAACAATAAAAAATATATAGCAAGTTGTATTTTGAAAAAATTTCTAAGTCAGAAACGTATGTTAGCTGAAGCAGCAACCGGTATTAAGGATTTGTTGGATACAACGAATGATTGTCTTAGTGCTCTCACAAATTTAAAGGTTGACGTATCTACATGGGACCCTATCATCATCCATATCGTTGCCTTTAAGTTAGATCCCGAAACGCGAAAACAATGGGAGTTAAGCGCAAACACTTATGATAATAATGAATTGTCTACCTACGAACAATTTGCCACGTTTTTAGAGAATCGTTTTCGCGCGTTGGAATGTATCGAACCAAAAAGAGTTCACCAGGGCACCAGTTCACATGCCCCCAAATCCATGGTGGCAATGAGTTCTGGCAGCATGCGTTGCGAATATTGCACTGAGTCACATAAGGTTTGTTTTTGTAAGGAATTCGCAAAACAAACAATAGACGTCAGACGTGAATTTGTTGCAAAAAATAAGCTTTGTTTTAATTGTTTGGGTAAGAACCACAATGTATACAACTGCAAAAATAAAACACATTGTAAACTGTGTCAAAAACGACATCATTCTTTACTGCATATAAGTGGCGAGTCAGCAAGGGAAGATAAGGGCACTCCAGCGAATTCGACAAATGATTGTATTAGCTCAATAGTTAGTACTAGTCAAGTAGTCTCCTGCGTGTCCGCCATTCCCCGACAGGTTTTATTAGCCACTGCGCTAATAAATGCCGAGTCCAAGACGGGGGAGTTACACGTAGTAAGAGCTTTAGTAGATCAAGGCTCTCAGGCTTGCTTCATTACTGAGGCCACAGTCCAATACTTAAGACTAGCTAAAATTCCTGTTCAAGGAGTTGTGTCAGGATTAGGTAATAGATCAACCATTGCAAGGTACATAGTACATTTCAATATTCAGTCGCGTATAGATCCACAGTTCAAAATAGAAATAACAGCCTACGTTTTGAGCAAGATAACTTCTTACCTTCCCGAGCTAAGCATAAATAAAGGTCTCCTCGAGTGGGTCGATATAGCAACTCTCGAGTTAGCTGATCCACAGTTTAATAAGTCTAATAAAATTGACATATTATTAGGTGCAGATGTCTATAGCTGCATCCTGAAGGAAGGCATAATGCGCAGTCCATCGGGTACTCTGATCGCCCAGAACACTAACTTAGGATGGGTGTTGTCAGGTACTGTAAGTAGACCAAATAATAGTTCCGGTTACACACATAGGGATATTACCGTAATGCATGCACAAATAAAAGAAGACGACCTTCTCAAGCGATTCTGGGAGGTTGAAGAACAAAATAGTAACACAAAGATACTTACCCCGCAGGAACAAAAATGTGAAGAGTTTTATAGCGACACTACCTGTAGACAAAATGATGGCAGGTACGTAGTCAGATTACCATTCTGCGTTAAAGATCCACATTTTATGGATTCTCGTTCGATAGCTGAAAATAGATTTAGGTCATTAGAAAAGAGGTTAGAAAAGAATAAAGAGCTTAAAGATCAATACACTGAAGTAATGCATGAATACTTACAGTTAAATCATATGAGACCGGTACAGGAAGGCGATGACAAACAAGTCGTAGCGGCTTACTTACCTCACCATGCAGTGATACGAAACGACAAATCTACTACAAAGGTACGGGTTGTATTCAATGCATCTGAAAAGTATAGGCAGGGTGTTTCCTTAAACGATACGCTAATGGTAGGTCCATCTCTACAGGCTGATTTGAGACACACAGTAATGAGATGGAGAGTTCACCCGATCGGTCTTGTAGCAGACATCATCAAGATGTACCGTCAAATAAGAATAGCTGAAGAGGACACCAAATATCAACGTATACTTTGGCGAGACAGTCCTAAACAAGAAATTAAAGATTACGAGCTGCTAACAGTCACCTTTGGTACAGCACCTGCTCCATATCTTGCAATTAAAACACTTCATCAAATAGCATACGATGAAGGTAAAAATTACCCGAACGCCGTAGATAAAGTATTAAATAGCTTCTACATGGATGATTTAATGACTGGCTGTTACAGTGTAGAAGAGGGTATTACGATATATAAGGAAATGACAGAATTATTAGCAAAAGGTGGATTTTTATTGCAAAAGTGGAACAGTAATAATACAGAAATTTTAGATAGAATACGTTCAATAGAGATAAAGGCGACTGAAGCTGCATTCAGCAAGGATAAAATAAGCAAGCAGGCTGAAAGAATAAAAACTAATAATAATGAGGAAATTATTAAAGAGAGAAAAGAAGTAGAAATCAAAATAGATAGTATAATTAAAATACTAGGACTTACTTGGAACCGTAGTAAGGATTCCTTCCAGTACAAGGTGAATCTCCCGCCGTTCACAAGTGCACCTGTAACAAAAAGAGTTGTAATTTCTGATATAGCTCGGTTATTTGACCCTCTTGGGTGGCTAGCTCCAAGTGTAGTGTTAGCAAAGATATTTATACAGAAATTATGGCTCTCAGGCCTCAATTGGGATGAAAGACTAAGCAACGAATTAACACAAGAATGGAATACTTACCGTCAGGAACTATCGCTGCTTGGCCAAGTCAGTATACCCCGTTGGCTGGGCATAAACTCGAGCGATAAATTAGAACTTCATGGATTTTGTGACGCGTCCAAAGCAGCGTACTCAGCAGTCGTATACTTGCGAATGATTGACGTCGTAGGTGGGGTCAAGATTGCTTTGTTAGTTGCTAAAACCAGAGTTGCTCCGATAAAACAAATAAGCATTCCTCGCTTAGAACTATGTGGAGCAGTTCTGCTGTCAAGGTTGTTAGTGGAGACAGCAGATGTTTTGAAAATCTCAACGAATAATATAAGCGCTTGGACAGACTCAACCATTGTTATAGCTTGGTTGAATAGTCATCCAAGCAAATGGAAAACGTTCGTGGCAAATCGAACATCCGAAATTTTGGCAACACTGCAGCCCTCTCAATGGTTTCACGTCTCATCTACAGAAAATCCAGCAGACTGTGCGTCAAGAGGAGTACTACCCAGCTTATTCCTTGAACACACACTGTGGTTTAAGGGTCCGCAGTTCCTGAGAGAAAACCCAATAATGCACTATAAAAGGCCCGAGAAGTTAACCGTGGATTTAGAGCAAGCTGTTAAAGCTCATGTTGCTGTTATACCGGACAGTCATGAAATATTTGAGAGATTTTCTTCGTTGCCAAGGCTTATTAGAGTAGTTGCATATTGCCGTCGATTTCTGTCTAAGGGGACAAATGAAACAGAATATTTACAGGTGAGAGAAATAGATAAAGCATTGCAATGTTGTGTAAGGAGAACACAACAAGATGCATTTATTGAAGAATATGTCCAGCTACAGAGTAATGGAAGCTTACAAATAAAGACAAGCAAACTGAAGTCACTGTGTCCTTACCTCGATGAGAATGGCTTGATAAGAGCTGAAGGTAGACTAAAGAAGTCGTCATTAGAGGAGCATATGAAACATCCAATAGTGTTGCCGACAAACGCGCATCTCACCCACCTGATAGTAACTGACGCGCATATGAAGACCCTGCATGGAGGTCCTCAGTTGATGCTGAACTATTTAAGGAGAGCCTATTGGATAATCGGAGTTAGAAATTTGGTCAGACAACACGTTTGGAAGTGTGTAATATGTGCCAAGCAAAGAGCTACTATTAAAGCTCAAAAAATGGGTGATCTACCATCCGTGCGAAGTTCACCAGCTAGACCTTTCCTGTACAGCGGAGTAGACTATGCTGGCCCTATTAAAATTCGAACAACTAAAGGACGTGGACACCACTCACTTAAAGGCTATATTTGCTTATTTGTGTGTATGTCGACTCGAGCATTACACCTAGAGGTAGTAAGCGACATGAGTACGCAGGCATTTTTAGCGGCATTTAGACGCTTTGTGTCTAGACGTGGCCACTGCGCTAGGTTGTATAGCGATAATGGTACCACATTTGTCGGCGCTTCTAAGGAATTGCAGCAGATTGTACATAATCAGGCTTCTATAGCAAACCATTTAGAAGCAAATAAAACTGAATGGCATTTCATTCCTCCCCACGCTCCCAATTTTGGTGGGTTATGGGAAGCCGGGGTGAAATCTACCAAGTTTCACCTAAAGAGAGTGGTTGGTGATGCGACGCTTACATACGAGGAGCTTGCGACGCTTCTCAGTCAAGTAGAGGCGTGCCTAAATTCGAGGCCAATGAGCGTCTTGAACCTAAATGATCCTGGAGAGTGTATGCCCTTGACCCCTGGACACTTTCTAATCGGTGAACCGCTAGTCACGATACCAGAGTATAATAATTACGAAAATTCAAATGTACATTCTTTAACACGTTGGCAGTTTGTTCAAAGGATGGTGCAGTCATTCTGGAGACGTTGGTCTCAAGAGTATTTATGCAATTTAATGCACAGATATAAATGGTCTTCAAAGACTAAAGAACCAAACATTGGTGATATAGTCCTCATAAAAGAAGACGCGTTGCCCCCTAGTCGTTGGTTAATGGGTCGTATTTTAGAAAAACATCCAGGTGATGATAGGGTCACACGTGTAGTTACCCTACGCACTAATTCTTCAACAATAAAACGACCAACGAACAAATTATGTATCTTGCCCATTGAACACAAATAACCCAATTGTATTGCAAGTCGTTAAACACTTAAAATGTACCTAACTAAATTCACAAATTATGTATAATAGATATTTAAGTAATACAAATGTAAGTAGTTAACGCTACAAGAATATAAAGTTAGGTTTTATTATATGTACTTTTTATTGTTTGTAAAGGACGTGTTGCCAATAACGTCCTTTGGTGGGCAGTATGTTCAATATTATATAATAGAAACCTAAAAATAATTTCGTTGGAATAAAATTGCATATCTAAAGTTGTGTTAACTTATCAATAGATGGCGCTTTGCAGCTTATCTGCATCGCGCATAATTTTATAATAGAAAATTTAGTTCGTAGATCAGCGATAGATGGCGTTGTGCCATTGCTCTAGATCACGATATGGTTTCGTTACCGAGACCATTATAAAAGGTTATGTTTATATTAAATAAGAGGTCGATCGAGATCAGAATACAGTTGTGGTTTTATTTATAGTCAAACCCTTCTAGTAATTCCTCAAATCGTCTAATCGATCGTCCAAACATCGCGGCAAGGTCGATCGAGATCAGAATACAGTTGTGGTTTTATTTATAGTCAAACCCTTCTAGTAATTCCTCAAATCGTCTAACCGATCGTCCAAACATCGCGGCAACGTGTTGTGTGCCCAACACATATTGAGAACTCACTTGTACTTTTCCACATTATTTTGAGGATGCCGTAAGGCGAAACCGGTCAGGTCTAATAACAAATAAAAAATAATATGGAAAAGTACAAGTGAATTCTCAGTTTGTGTTAAAGAACCTACTTACCAAAAAAAAAACCTACGAACAGTAGAAAATAAATTGTGTTAAAAGTATCTAGTAATATTTTGATTCAAGCGTTGTCGAGTCGGGGGACCGCAACTGGTAAAGTATTGTCGATACGATCAAGGTCTTCCGACATGGAAAGGCTTTGACCTACTCTTTCTACGCTGCCCAGACGGGTTGGTACAAGGTTTATATTTCGAGTTTTCCTTCTCTCGCAGTGACATCGTCTGCGTATTTTTCCGTTAGTCGCCTCTTATGACACCCTTTGGATGAGATGGAGTAGAGGTATTCATATTCTTTATTTTAATATATAGCTTAGATGGCAGACACGTATGAACGAGTACAACACCAGAGGAGTCACAAACGTGCTACCTACCCTGTAAGAACGGAGTGTTTCTGTGCCGATAGTGTAGAAGACACAATCAGGACAAGCCTTTAGTCTTCACACTAACAGCACAAATACTCACCAGTGAGCTCTGGTTACCCTACTCACCGCCGGGAACACAACACGAGGTTATTATAGCCGTGGTATTCTGTAGGGTGGAGTTACTTCCCCAGTCGGACTGCTCAATCGGGGCGGGAATACCGTCATGTCCTACTTCCTCCGTCACCATACGGATGGTCGATCTCTGACAACTGAATTGTAATTTATAGTAGGGAATCATTATCTGGGCTTTTCCCCAACCCAGTTGGGGTCGGCTATCCAGTCTAACTATGATGCTGCTGAACTTGAAATGTTCCGTGAAGAAACTGCCATCTGATCTGCAGAATCTATTTTCTTTTTCATACAAGTTAGGTGGCAGACTAGCACACCGCCCACCTGATGGAAAGTGGTTACCGCGCGGAAAATCCCCACGGATACCTCCACCACCGGAGCCGGTTGTAGAGGTTATGTCGGACTCGAACCGACTAAAACGCACGACGCCTGTGGGTCGTTTTTGGTTGCCGAGGGTGAGGTTTACAGGCATATCCCTCGTACTCCAGCCGACCCAGGACCATCTCTCTCGATCTGGCCCTGTTCTTGGATGTGGGAACTACGGAGTCCCCCAACTCGTCGCCGGAAACGTGGAGGCGCGCAAGGCGCACCGCTACCGTGGCCTGCTTCTGCCAGGGTGACAGGCGGCTCCACCCCTCACACCCACGCCAGCGCTCATGGGGGACGGAGGTCATTCAACGACCTCCGACGATCGAGTTGCCTCAGTAAGCGGGCAGCTTGGCTTGCGATCCTTGTTCCACCGACCCTGCAGGAACGGAGAGTTTCTGTGCCGTCAGTGCAGAAGTCACAGTCAGGACAAGCCTTTAGTCTTCCCTCTGACAGTACAAGAACTCTCCGGCGAGCTCCAGTGAGATCTATTGGTGATATCAAGTTCTGTAGGTAGATTAGTCGGACTTTTGTGGACTCCAACTATGCGTAACGACTACCATAGATATTCTTGTGACAACCAGGACCGACGACTTAATGAGTACTATCTTATCACCCATCCTAAAACTAACCTAGTGTTGCTTTACCTCTCCAATGTGCTAACCTTGACTTAGGTGCTCGATTCGCTAGTGGGTTGTGTAAATCAAATCACTTACCGGAAAATATCGATGTTCAGTTACTTGCGAAGCAGCTGATATTCGATATTTTCTGCAGTTAAGCTGGAAAACTGACCCCAGCTGAGTTAAAAATGACTGAGAGGAGGATGCCAAGGTTAGATCTATCTACCAAACTGGTCTGACCACGGACAATGAACCGAATTCAATGGTAATTAGATGAAGCTAAACACACTCCACACTTAACATTTACAATCATAATAACGGGTGGTAGGTACCGGAGAACTATTAGGAATTCTAAGAATCGAAAGAATCAACAGAGCCGTTATTTTTTTATATGTTTCGAATTTAATTCGTATAACCTGATTAAATACTAGTAACTATAGGTAAGCAACTACAATTTACGATTTGATACCATGTTTTGTCTAATAAGGCAAACAAGCCTAATTTGATTTCTTAGAAAGGATTAACAGAAGCACGGAATAACATATAACTTAACAGAAACTCACGCCTATATCCCCGAAGGGGTAGGCAGAGGTGCTAGCAACCACATTTCGCCAGTTTATGTTTAGGTCCCAATGTAATAGGTGGCGAGCCTATTGCCATTAACCGGGCACTTATAAACCTGCGATAAATACACACATAACTTCGGAAAAGCATCGAAAAGTCATTGGTGTGTGCCATGGTAAAACCCAGGATCGAACCCGAGACCTCGTCTCAGCAGTCCATTAGCCATACCACTAGGCTACGCGACACGGAATAAATAATATAATAATACTAACGTAATAGAAACAATCCTATCAAAAATTTAAGGATTAACCATGTGAAAGTTTTGATTAGAAGCAGAACGCATTAGCGGGTAAACGCATGCGGTATATCAAATGGACGGACGGCTGCCCGCGCGGTTTTCGCATTCGGTTCGTTTTCATACAGCAGATATTTTAACTTATGCCCGCAAAGCATCAATCGCGTTATGGGCTTCATTTTCCAGAGCTAGTTTTAAAATAAAAATTTTGTATTTCAAATTGATTTCCATTTCTCTGTAGGTATACCTTTTTCCCTTGCCCTGCTACGAGGACCACGTCACTAATTGAGAAATTTTACCGAATTATTTAATTTTTTTTATGTATTCTGTTTTTGGCTTCACCTCACCCAGCCTAATATTCAAGGGTTGCCCATGATAACTCAGGCTAATGAAGTTGTAAGTATGTATGTGGAGAAAACTCCGTGGCCGCGGCTGTATATTGCTTGAGGCAGCTTTCCATGAGCGGAATCCCGCAAACGGACGCGGATCACCCCGCACCAAATTACCCTGGGAAGAGCTGTATGTGCTTTCACAGATAGTCTGTGGAAGCGAAAACAGTCCGTAGTGATGCATCCGACACCGTAGAAAGCAATATATATATGTACAGTTTGTAGCTGCCAGTGGACGTCTATCGTGCGTAATAAATTCTGCAGAATCAGACACCGTGCCAAGTCGTCTTTAGCTTACTACGTCAAACAGCCTACAAAAACTCTGGCACGAGGCGCTAGCTTCCAATCACCTATTAAACCATTTTAATATTAAAATGAGTAATGAATAATTCATCGCAATTAAGTTATCACAATGTTATATCTGGGACTCGTGCTGTAGTTTAGAACCTGAAAACATTTACAAGGTGTTTCTTTAACATTATGTCTCCATGTTATATATTTTATTTTTATTTTATTTTATTTTATTAGGTACAAAAACAGATAACAGATTACATAATTCAATATAACATCTTCAAATACACTCTTTAAACCTGAAATCCAATTATATTTGTACACAACGTTCAAATGTTAAACCACTTCGTTAAGACAGTGGTGTGGTATACATATGTAAACATACACACAATCAAATTATACCGTAGGTTGGTTGGCTACATTGACATACACAAATCTTCAACAGAAAAAATATATAAACAAAACAAAACGCTAACATTAAAGATGTTTTTTAAAAGTACTGAAACTATCATAGAAGATATCAAGTTGATATTTTGATATTTTTGTTAACGCAGTAGTATCTACGTTATTTATTTTATAACTAATAAACTCACATTTGATCTCAGTCTCACTTGGTGGTAAATTATGTTATGATGTGATCTACGAAGAAGCATTTTTACATACATACATACATACAATCAGATCCTTTATCCCTGGAGGGTTAGGCAGAGGTGAATTAACACCCATATTTCACCAATCATTGAATTCGGTCCCACGCAGTAGTGGGTGAGCATATTGCCGTCTTCCGGGTACCGTGTTGACTCAAGCCTTGTATCTGTGCTTGAATCTGAGCTGTATATATCTGTCTGATGTTAAACAGCCCTATCCCTTAGTCGCATTGTACAACACCGCATGGGAGGAGATGGGGTGGCCCAAATTCTACTCTGCCGGGAACCACGCGGTTTTTTGAATTTTTTAATGAAATTTTAAGTATTTAGGTAGTATGCTAACTATTCAAAATCGATTAAGATAAAACCAATTGAAACGGTCCATGCGAGATTCGAACCCGCGATCTTTCTTCCATCCATCAAAATTCTTCTAAACATATATCTGTCTTACGGCTTAGTGGTCAGAGCGTTTCCCCTGTAAGGGAAAGATCGCGCCTGGACAGTTAATTTTTTTTTTCTATCTTAAACGATTACAATGAAAACATTTCATTTTCATTTCATTTATTTATTAGTTGTGAAACATAATAAATAAATGAAATGAACACGTTTGTCTAGTTCACTCGAGTCGCGAAGATTCCCAGGATGAACCAAATACGGCGTGTGTTTTACTCAATTCGAGCAAACAGACAAACATTTGAATTCCAGTGTTACAAAGAACATATACTTAATGAGTTTTACTTTGGTTGTACCCGAAAAGTATGCTGGTCCCGTTCCCGAGACCCACAGGATAGGTGCCAGCGATAAATAGTAACAAGTCTGTGGCTTAGCGGTAGAACGTTCGACTGCTACGCCTGAGGCGCGGGTTCGATTCCCGATCAGTGCAAATATTTGTATGCACGCATATGTATATTTGCATTGGTCTAAGTGTTTCTATGTATAATATGTAGGTATTTACAAAAAAAAAGTATTTAAGTATGTTTATCCGTATTCTAGATTTAATAACACAAGCTAGTTATATATAGCGTTGTATAGAATGTTGTAGTTGTAGAATATTCTAGACTATGGTTCAGCTGTTCTGCCATGAGCCGTGATTGAGTAACGGATGTCCATCCATCAAAACTTTTACTTTCTATTGTTCGACACGCCGCTATAGTTCGACTATCAGGGTTGTCAAACATGTTTAATTACATGGCTTAGTGGTCGATTCGCAAAAATCAATTAAGATGTAGAAAAAAATGAATCGGTTAGGCGGGATTCGAATCCGCGATCTATCCCTTACAGGGGGATCGCTCTGAACACTAACCACAAAACCCTTGTCCAAAACCATTCAAATTATTATTTTTCTTCACATATCCGTCTCACGGCGATTATTTTTTTCCATATATATACACAGTCAGGTCATAAATTCTGTCACATGTTTAATATAAAATAATTGAGACAAGTTTATTCATTATGTAACCATTTATATACCAAAATGAACTTAATAAAACATAGATTCTTATAAGAATAAAGTTTATTAAAAATGACCTCCGTGATTTTGAATACAGGCCTTCAATTTGCGCGGGCAATCGTCTATCGCAGCACGAACAAGGTCCATGTCAATGTCGGTGGCTGCCTTAATCAAGGATGTCTTGAGTGACTCCAAATTGGGATGAGGCTTTGAGCACGCCTTTTCCTCCAAGTGTTGCCATATCTTATAATCTAACGGACTCAAGTCGATTTCACGCGCCGCCAGCCAGTCTTGTGTGCTCTTCACTCTATGAGCTGGCGCCGAATCTTGTTGGAATACCCAGTGACTTTTTTTTTTACGTGCGCAAAATCCCCACGGATACCTCCCCACCGGAGCCGGTGGAGGAGGTTATGTCGGACTCGAACTGACTAAAACGCACGCCGCCTGTGGGTCGTTTTGGTTGCCGAAGGTGAGGTTGACAGGCATATCCCTCGCACCCAGTGCCTGTTATTGGACATGGTATGAGAAACAGGTTCCACAAGGTTCGTCAGGACTGTATTTTGATACACAACTGCATTCGTTTTTACACCTTTCTTACAAAAATGTACCTCTGTTAAGCCCCAATAAGAAACTCCCAACCATACCATGAGCGAGGATGGAAAATGACCTCGTTGGACACGTGAAGAATTTCCCGATATTTTTTTCCCGTGCACCGCTTCAACAAAGTGCGGCATCTCTTCATTCTCAGGTCCATTAGACGAGCATTCAAACGATGTCCTGTTTTTCTTCGATATGCCCGAAGCCCTAAGTCTTCATTTAACACCCTTTTCACCGTGGTTCTGCTTAACCCCATCTGAAGGGCCAACAGTTTCTGCTTACGTTTGAGATTTCTTTGAATTCGCGCCCTCACAGCTTTTATCACTGCTGGAGTCCTAACAGACCGAGGGCGACCACTTCTTGACTTGTCATCTACACTAGAGTATTGTATCGTTTGATGGTACGATAAACGAATCTTTTGGTTATATTCAAATTTTTCATATATGTATATCAAAAATTTGAATTGGCGCGTAACCGCAACGATGCAACGCAATAACTGCAACACGGTCTTCTTTAAGCGTCCACTCTATATTTAAAAATGAGTGAAATTCTAACAAGTATAACTTTTATTTTTGTGGTCAGCATTCTAAAAGAAAAGTTTTTACTTTGTGACAATACTTATGATCTGACTGTAATCGATTTGAATAGTTAGCATACTAAATGCTTTAAAACTTCTTTCAGTGATTTGCATATCAAGTAAAAATAAAAAACGGTTCTGAATCCACTAGCAAAAGTTTTATGTCGACCATTTCGCATTAAACACGTAAATATAAATTGTAAACTGTAATTCAAAAAGAAAGAGGGCCTAAAGTGATCACACATAACACAACAGATGATATAACATATAACAATAACAGTCGCTCAGGAAAATTTATCACCTAAGTTGTAAGTGAGACAACCCTATACGAAAACTCACACGAATGCATATTGATTTAGGTTAGATTTAGTTGATCTTATTACAGCTCTATAACAATCTCCAAATCAAATATAATGAGAGTGAGAGAATAATCATAAATTTGTCACTTGTCACTCGGATTTCGTGAGCATCTGAGACGGAAATTGTGCTAAGCGTGATGTGACATAACAATAAATTGGTGGGCGGATAGGAGGATCGTCTCTTAAAAAGTAATAAGTAGTTCCTTGGCCCGTCTCTTGTCAATCATAATGTACCTTATGTCCTGTGTCTATGTCTGCTCCCATGATGTCAGAATAGTGTCTTATTGGACTATGAATGTGGGAATAGAGATAGTATCTGTGTTCAAAAACTACTTTTTACTTTAGTTTTTAGACGCCATTTAAATCTTTTCTTTAGGTGACGGCATTATAAGACGTCGTAAATATAGAATCGACATCCATCCAAGGTAGGTAGGTAGGTGCTTACGAAACTTAGTGTTGTTATATATGAATGAGGTTTTCCAATTGCAACAAAATGTTTACAATAAAGGTTAAAATTTATTTGTGAAGGTCTTAGCATAACAAAAATGTCCAAAATTGATTCGGCAATTAAAAAGAAAACTTGAAGTTTACCTTTTGTTACATTTTGTTACATATGGATTGCTATAGGTCAATCTATCGGACTTGTAATTTTAAAAAAATTGAAATAAAAAGAAATGCTCCGTCCACCCAGCTGGCATTCTGGATAAAAGCGGTCGAGCCCTTTTGACGTTGGCAACTCTTCAGGAATGGGATTTTAAATTATAGTATATATGGTTGAAGATTGTCACGGAGCTGCAATCTCCAATAAGGCCGCCATATTATGTACGTATCCTAGCACATTTTATCTTTTTTTATACCAGAAGGCAGACAAACATACGGAAAGTGGTTACCATTATCTCTCTTATTGTTGAGTTAAATTGGTGTACAATAAAGTCATATTATTAATATTACGTAAAAATATATGGTTACAGAATATGTTATAGTACTATGTGGAACGTTAGCCTGCAGTACGTATGTTGTACTCTGGCCTCGATAGTTTTACAAATGTACCATTTTTTACTTTCACCTGCGGTACATGAAAAGTTATAAGGAAGTTCGTCCGTCAGATTATATTGTATTAAATCCCAATCGTATGATTCATTTGATTTGTTTATTTATTGAGTACACTTTTATGGTATTTTTTCTATACTCTTATTTATTGTTCAACCTGCAATAAAATATGTAAATACGTAAGTGGATAATTAAATTTTATTATTATAATAAATCGGCTGTAAATGTAAATCACAGATGTAAATGTGAAACATTTTAATTATAAATTAATTTGGAAAATTTAAACAACGTAAGTATTCAAGGAATTCTAGGTTGGAGTGAGATCACTCTCGCTCGCCGCCTTGCTCACGGCGATGGTGCGCTGCGCGGATGCGTGGGCTGCTTCGCCTCCTTCTACGAGCTAGGAATGCTCGTGAAGGAGGCGGCGTTGCGAGAACGGAGGGGACTCGTTAACCGCATAGCCCGCGACGAGCGGAGGCTACACGGGCGTCTGAAGCCGCAGAATGACCTCCGTCCTCCATGACGGCAGTCTGGAGGAAGGAGGGGGAGTGACATATAGAGCCGTCTGTCACCCCAGTAGAAGCAGGCCGCAGGGACTGCGTACAATACGCGCCTTCATATACCCGGAGACTAGATGGGGAAAGGAATTCCGTGGGCCCCACACTCGAACAGGGTCAGCTTAAACGAGATGACCCTGGTTAGGCCGGGGTGCGAGGTATATGTCTCCGGCAACTTCACCTCCGGTGACCTACGACCCTCAGATGGCGCGCGTGTTTTTTAATCGGTACAAGTCCGACATAACCTCCCCCACCGGCTCCGGCGAGGGGGTATCCGTGGGGATTTTTCACACACTAGATAGGTGCGTTATTGAGAATTCTTTTAGTAAATTTATTTTACTATGAAACAACCTAATATTATTACAACACAGCTACATAGCTCCTGAGATACCTTGAAGGAAACGATCTATTGAGCGACCGACAGTACGGCTTTCGCCACCGTCGCTCTACCGGTGACCTTCTTGTGTATCTCACAAACCGTTGGGCACAAGCCATCGAGAGTCTGGGTGAGGCACTAGCAGTCAGCCTCGATATAGCGAAGGCCTTCGATCGGGTCTGGCACAGAGGTCTTCTTACGAAGTTGCCATACTATGGACTCCCCGAGGGACTATGCGAATGGATCGCCAGCTTTTTGTCCAACAGAAGTATCCAAGCCGTCGTCGACGGTAGCTGCTCGGACCGCATGGACATAAACGCTGGTGTCCCACAAGGCTCCGTGTTATCTCCGACCCTGTTTCTGCTGCATATCAATGACATGCTGTCTGATGGCTCCTTTCATTGTTATGCGGACGACAGTACCGGGGACACGTGTTACACGGGTCATGCAAATATCCCTCGGTCCGAGGCGTTAGAGTGTCGCGAACAACTTGTGTCCGAAATCGACACTACTCTCTCTGGAGTATCCAATTGGGGACGGCTAAACCTAGTCCAATTCAACCCCTCTAAGACACAAGTGTGTGTATTCACTGCTAAGAAAATCCCATTCATTGTGGCGCCACAATTCCTGGGCTCACCGCTTACCATTGCCTCGAGTATCGGGATCCTTGGTGTCGATATCTCCAGCGATGTCCAGTTTCGCAGTCATTTGGAGGACAAGGTTAAGTAGGTATCAAAGAAACTTGGTGTGCTCAACAGGGCGAGGCAGCACTTCACTGTGGGGCAGAGACTCCTTCTTTATAAGGCACAGGTCCGGCCCCACATGGAGTACTGCTGTCACCTTTTTGCTGGAGCGCCTGCTTACCAGCTTGACCCCTTCGACTCGGTGCAAAGACGGGCGTTGAGACTGGTTGACAATCCCATACTCGCAGGTGATGTGGAATCTCTCCGCTTTAGTAGGGACTTTTCTTCGCTGTGTGTGTTCTATCGCCTGTACAACGGTTTGTGCTCAGATGAATTGTTTGACATGATGCCCACAGCAACATTCTATCATCGCACCGCTCGCCGTAGGCAGGGAGTTCATCCCCACACATTGCAACTTGAGACGGTACGCACTGTGCGGTATGAAAGAAACTTCATCCCACGCACACTCAAGTTGCGGAATGAACTCCCTGCTGCGGTCTTCCCATGCGCCTACAATATGGGGTTCTTCTAAAGGGGCATTAGGAGGTTTCTTCAGGGTCGGCAGCGCGAGTGTGACGCTCCTGGTGTTGCACGAGTCCATAGGCCACGGTAACCACTTCCCATCAGGTGGGCCGTGTGCTTGTCTGCCACCTAAGTGGTATAAAAAAAAAACAACAACAATCTTAAGAAAACATCGTAAAAATTGGAAAACTACTAATACCTACACTGTGTTTAAAGGTTCCCCTATGTTCAGGTAATTTCATCATATTAATCTTTACTTTTAATCTAGGTTACAGCTGTATTTGAACTCAGCAGTAAGCAGAAAGCTCAAAAATACTAAGATAGGTGTGTATTGATAATTATTATACTAAAATTATTATACTAAAATTATTTTACTATGAAACAACCTTATATTATTACAACAACAATCTTAAGAAAACATCGTAAAAATGGGAAAACTACTAATACCAACACTGTGTTTAAAAGTACCCCTGTATTCAGGTCATTTTATCATATTTCCTTTAATCTGCACTTTTAATCTAGGTTACAGTGAGCAGAAGCTCAAAAAAAAAATATAATTATGGGCAGCTACTACCGACGAAGAAATAATACAAGTATCACCACCTTATATCACTGCGAGAGAGAGAAAATTAAAAATAAAACCCTATATCAACCCGTAGGCCGCGTTGTTCCCGGCAGAGTAGAATTTGGACCACCCTATCTCTTCCCATGCGGTGTCGTACAAGGCGACTTAGGGATAGGGGTGTTAAACATCGGACAGACTCAGCCTTTGATGCATGCCTCGAGTCAACAGTAGTGCTCGGAATAGGGCGCGCCGTAGTGGCGGCGGTAAGACCCATCATGGGGGAGTGGCTAGAGAGGCCACACGGCAGCCTCTTGTACCGTCTGACGCAGATGATCACCGAGCACGGGTGCTTCGGGAAGTATCTGCGTCGGATATGTATGTATGTATCAACCCGTCTGGCCAGCATGGAAACAGTAGACCAAAGCCTCCTAACATTGGAAGAGGCATATATCCAGCAGTGGGCTGCGATTGGCTAATAGATGGGGAAGCTCTAATACGACAAATTAATTAGCTATATATCAATATAGTTTTATAATTTATTGGAAATATGTTCATATATTCAAATTTTACCCATTTAAAAAATGTATATCGAAATCTGTAGTTAATTAACCGTGAGAAAAGCGCTCAATGATTTATTATTATTACTTTTATTGAGATCTTAATTAACGAATAGTTATTATCGAAATTTTATGATAGAGACGCATCTGTGTGGTGTCATCAGTTTGTAACTGGTTCAAAGAGATTACCGTAATTGGAGCTATCTCTCTCCTTGATTATTACGGCGCCGTCACCACGAAATACTAAGACACCAAGCCATTCGTGTTAGAATCCTTTACGACTTCAAAGCTCTAACGGTGGATCCACACTTCGTTATGAGTTATTTGTTATGCGGTTAGCCTGTATTCGCCCAAATATTTTTCGTTTACTTTTTACTATTCACACTTCTTATTGAGAAAATCAAAATGCAGTATTGCTAAGCCACTGAATACCTTCATATATATATACGGTTTTCTTTTTTTTACGTACGGTACTCTCCGGTTTTGTTGGACTCGAACCGACCAAAATGCACGCCGCCTGTGGGTCATATTTGGTTGCCGAAGGTGAGGTTTACAGGGATATCCCTCACAACCCAGCCGACCCAGGGCCATCTCTCTCGATCTGGCCCTCGGGTGTGGGGACGAGTTGGCACAGAGTCCCCAACTCGTCCCCAGAAATGGGGAGGCGCACCGCGGCCTGCTTTATACCACTTAGGTGGCAGACAAGCACACGGCCCACCTGATGGAAAGTGGTTATCGTGGCCTATGGACGTGTGTAACACCAGAGGAGCCACACACGCGCTGCCGACCCTGTAAGCACAGAGTTTCTGTGCCGTCAGTGTAGAAGACAGAGCAGGATAAGACTTTATTAGTCTACCCACTGACAGCACAAATTCTCCACTCCTGGCTACCCTACTCACCGCTGGGAACAGAACACGAAGTTATTATGCGGTTAGCCTGCATTCGCCCAAATATTTTTCGTTTACTTTTACTATTCACACTTGTTATTGAGAAAATCAAAATGCAGTACTGCAAAGCCACGGCACTTCATGCTGAATACCTTCATATACATACAGTTTTAATTTTTTCACGTGCGAAAAATCCCCACGGATACCCCCACCACCGAAGCTGGTGGGAGAAGTTATGTCGGACTCGAACCGACTAAAACGCACGACGCCTGTGGGTGGTTTTTGATTGCCGAAGGTAAGGTTGACAGGCATACTGGTATCCCTCGCACTATATATACGGTATGTAGTTCGCTCGACCTAAAACGATAGCGAATGACGAAATTTTACTAAAACGAAAATTTATGCGTTAGGCGTGAAAATAAAGCAAATATGGGTAAATTAGCTCTCTACACTTCGTCGCATACGGCCGAATAAGGCGAACAACAAATAAGACATAACGAAGCGTGATTCCACCTTGAGACCACTAACGTTAGCCACTTACCTACGGTTTATTGATTTAACCAGCTTTGAATTTCTTTAGGTTTCAACTGTAAGGTCAGTGATTTTGAGTTCATCGGTAATTTGTGCAAAGTGAGTGATAAAAATAAGACTTACATAACATAAACATAAACTCATGCCTATATCCCCAAAGGGGTAGGCAGAGGTGTGTGTTTCGCCAGTTTATGCTTAGGTCCCAATGTAATGTACAAAGTGTATAATGCCTGAAATTATTATTTTGACCTACTAATGAATGTGACATTTGCATGCCGTCTGGTTGAGTATGGTGATACTATCACAACAACTATGAACATCAATGTATTATATACCCATATTTCGCAAATTATGAATAAATGAAATGAAATGAAATAATAGGTGGCGAGCCTATTGCCATTAACCAGGCACTTATAAACCTGCGATAAATACACACATAACTTCGAAGAACATCGAAAAGTCGTTGGTGTGTGCCATGGTAAAACCTGGGATCGAACCCGAGACCTCGTCTCAGCAGTCCATTACCCATACCACTAGGCTACCGCGGTCTTAGCTTAAGACTTACACTTATAAAAATTATGCGTAATTTTTCTGTTTTTTTTTACATACGTACGAAAAAAAATCCCTACAGATAACCCCACCACCGGAACCCGTGGGAGAGGTTATGTCTGTTATTTAAAAATTATGCGTAGTACGATATTAAGTAGGTACCAATCTAGATTTTTAATACTTCACCAAACTCTTCTTCCCACTCCACCCCTAATTTAAAATACCCCTAATTTTTGTACCTACTGTATTGAATTATAATAAATAAGAATAAATATTAAAAAACAAGATAATAATACAAAGAAATATATAAGATATATGAAGGCAATAGGGCTCACCCCCTATTTCGTGGGACCGAATTTAATGTTTGTTGAAAAAGGCGTGGTTAAAATACCGCATAACATTAGCTAAGCAGGGGGGTCTGTCCAAAACCCGAAAACATGACAAGTGGTCTAAAAGAATCTGATCAATGCTACTCTGCCCTGTACAAGACAACACTTTTGCAGTTACAGTCAGCAAATCAAACTGTTTTATTGATATTATGGATATCAAATATCACAACGATCAATCAACAGGAAGGGGGCAAAGCAAGGCATTAAGATAATTTTGAGTACTTTATTCGTAAAAATTGGTCTGATGCTGACTGTAGGAACATAAGAGAAGAGACTACCCGTAACCGTATGCACAGAGTGGCGTAACAGTCAATCAATCAATGAATCAATTAGCCCACCGCAATCCACTGCTGGACATAGGCCTCTCCCAATCGGATCGGATCGGATCGGAATCGGATCCTCCGCCTTCCGCATCCAGTCTGTCCCAGCCACCTTTTTCAGGTCGTCCGTCCATCTGGCTAGGGGACGTCCTACCTTTCGATTACCTTCTCGCGGTCTGAACTCTAGGGCTCGTTTGCTCCAACGGCCATCGGTCCTTCGACTACTGTCCCCTAAACAAGTGGTAATTCGATGACCGGCGTATTGTAGAATAGAATGTCAAATGTATGGGATTTGACTATTTATACTGTAGATTGATGGCACTTGGTTGTTACACATATTGATAACTCACTTGTACTTTTCCACATTACTTTATTGCTTATTACACCTGACCGGTTTCGCCTTACGGCATCCTCAAAGGTTTATTAAGAACGTTCTTATTAGAAACATTGCGACACTCAAACATATTACACATGTGGGTAGTTGTAAAATTATGTATACCAGTATAAATTTTTTCCCCAAAATATAGGGAAATAATATATATGTGGTCCTAAATATATTATGAATTTATGAATTATTACTATTATGTATTTTAGTTATAATGTCAATTAAAAAATTATATAAAATTATAAGAAATACTTATAAATGTTGAAATACTAATATCATTGAAAATTAAATAATGTCAAATGTGAGTACAAGTACAAGTGAGTTATCAATATGTGTATGGGATTTGACGTATTTGACAGTCGTCAACACATGTCATAAACATCAAATTATTACTACTAGCTATTATACAATACGCCGGCCAACGAATTGCCACTTGTCTAAATCCACTGGTAATATATAAACAGCCGCGTGGTTCCCGGCAGAGTAGAATTTGAACCACCCCATTTCTTCCCATGCGGTGTCGTACAAGGCGACTCAGGGATAGGGCTGTTTAACATCAGACGGATATATACAGCCCAGACTCAGACTCAAATGCTTGGCTGGAGTTAGTGTCCGGTAAACGGCAATAGGCTCACCCTCTATTACGTGTGACGAAATACAATTATAAGTGAAATGTGGGTGTTAATTCACCTCTGCCTAACACTTTGGGGATAAAGGCGTGATTATATGTATGTATGTATATATTTTAAATGATAATTTTCTCCTCAGTTAATATAAACAAGTCAGCCGTTTGGGGGTTAAATCCGCTGATCTTTTTACTCTGCGGTATTGCTCATCGACCCGCGGGTGGCCGCAAGCGGTGTCGCGTGTCTCGTATACATTACAAGAAAACCGAAGCCTTTCAACTTAGCTGTCACATCGTTTTCCGCTTGCGCCAATGGCCGACCTCCATACGTCACTACACATATCATTATTGCTCGTGGCTTCACTCGCGTGGTAAAGGACATTGTCACCTTTGAAGCATAATTTAATTATACCTCTATACTAGTCGTTAAATATGAAATTGCCGTTTTTTTGAAGAAATTGTAGGAAACCCAATTTTCAGTAGGTACTAACATTTTGCATTTTTTTAGGAATGTCAAATAAAAAATTTATGATTCTTTTGTGTATGAATGAGACAACATTGAGCTAATAAACATTCTTATTACATTTTTGAAAAGTGATAGACGTGTAAAAAACTACATACATACATACATACATAAACTCACGCATTTATCCCCGAAGGGGTAGGCAGAGGTGCTAGCACCCACATTTCGCCAGCTTATGTTTAGGTCCCAATGTAATAGGTGTCGAGTCTATTGCCATTAACCGGACACTTATAAACCTGCGATAAATACACACATAACTTCGAAAAGCATCGAAAAGTCATTGGTGTGTGCCATGGTAAAACCTGGGATCGAACCCGAGACCTCGTCTCAGCAGTCCATTACCCATACCACTAGGCTACCGCGGTTAAAAAAAACTAATACGAAATTTATCATAAAAGTGGATAGCATTTAGGAAGTACTTTATTTGAAGATTAAATTAAATTTATCAAGCGGCCAATAATACAAAATTGAAAACAGTGTTGTAAAATCTTGAAATCAACTTTCAAACAAAATATAAATAACGGAAATAGCTATTGAATTACAGGAATAACGAACTCATGAATCTGTAAGAAAATTTCGGCAATTTCATAGGTAAAGACCTAATATTTTGGACCTAAAATGTGCTCAATACGCGCAGTACACGTTTGAGGATGCTACGGCGCGCGGCGGTCGAAGAGCTCATATTCAACAAGCATAGATTTATGACAAAACAGCTCACTGGAGAGTCTGTGCTGTCAGTGGGAAGACTAAAGGCTTGTCCTGCGTTGTCTTCTACACAGATGGCACAGAGACTCTGTGCATACAGGGTCGGCAGCGTGAGTGTGACTCTTCTGGTGTTACACGTCCATAGGCCACGGTAACCACTTTCCATAAGGTGGGCCGGGTGCTTGTCTGCCACCTAAGTGGTATAAAAAAAAGAAAAAGTCCACGCGCGTCAGGGCCTCGTTTGTCTCGTGGGTTAGATCCAAGGTATGTGTTCTGAGGTACAAATCTATTTCCCCAAAGTCACTGGTAGTGGTTCTCCCTACTACAATGAGAATTACCTAAACCTACCCAGGAAAAATTACCTCCAAGACACGACCTACCATGACCGATATGGAGGTCTCGTCTACGTCGATCGAATTGTCTACCGCCATGACGCACTTGGTGTCGTACCCCTTGTGTCATACCTCCTGCACTAAAGAAAACTTGAATAAAGCCACTGCTAGCGCCGTTGAGATGGCACAATTTTACTCGCGAACAATTTAGCACCAACAGTGAATCATTGACACGAAAAGAAGAAGACTGATAGTGGCGAGACAATGCACTCGGCTGATACTCGGTACGTGTGAACATAGCGCCGAGTACTTTGCACGTACATTACACTCGCTGCGAGTATTGTATATATTTGCATTAGTAACCTGCGGGGCAGGAGAGGCAGCGGGAGCGAAGGAGGATCGCGAGCCAAGCTGCCCGCGTACTGAAGCAACTTGAGCGTCGGAGGTCGAGGCCCTCCGTCCCCCATGAGTGCTGGCCTGGGGTTGATGGGTGGAGCCGCCCGTTGTCCTGGCAGAAGCAGGCCGCTGCGCACTTAACGCACCTTCCCATTTCCGGGAACGAGTTGGGGACTCTGCGGTCCCCACACCCGAGGAATTTGATCGATCGAGAGAGATGGCCCTGCGTCGGCCGGGGTGCGAGGGATATGCCTGTTAACCTCACAATCGGCAACCAAAAACGACCCACAGGCATCGAGCGTTTTAGTCGGTAAGAGTCCGACATAACCTCTCCCACCGGCTCGGTTCTATAGGTGAGGATTTTTCGTACGTAAAAAAGGCATTAGTAACCATGTATAGTAGTTTTAATATTTGTAAAGTCTGTTTGCCTTAACTGTTTTTTTTTTCTCGGAAAAATAGACTATCTAGCGGGAAGCTTATAGTAAAATGATTTCTTTAAACGAATGAAAATTTTTAAGGACGGGTTGTCAACAAAAGTTACATGATCGGAATGTTAATAAATAATGATAATATATATCGGTTGTTGATAGGTTAGTATCAACAAAATAAAACGAAGTAAACTTCAAATTTAAAAAAATCTACTACTACACACGTACACAGACACACCAAGGAAAGGTATAATACGATGTAACGTCTCTATGTCACTCTACTATTTACCTAATCTCCGTAAAAAGGTAGAAAGTTTCGGGCTTCATTAGGCACCTACCTACTGTTTTATCATCATTTATGTAGATAAGTAAGTGCGTAAGTGTTTCCTCAAGTAGGTCAACCACAAATGACGGGTGAAGACAAAGTTCATCCTATTTGTACCGATACGATAGCATTTTTGGGCTTGAATGAACAAGGAGGATTAAAATGACCGTTCAATTAATTATCTCTTTATATGTCAGTTCACTGTTATACTGAACATAAAATTAAAGAATAGTACGTACTGTGAGAATCGGAAGTATGAATGAAACCTACTTGGTTGATTACCCAATCTTCAATGAATTTTATCTTTATAAATAAATAAATATTCTATAACATTCTACGCAACGTTATCTAGATCCATGGTAAACACAGCTTAACTAGCTTGTGCTATGGAATCTAGAATACTGATAAGCATACATACATAAAATCACGCCTGTTTCCCATAGCGGTAGGCAGAAATCACGGATCTCCATTTGCTACGATACTGACATACTACTCTCGCTTCGTTCACTCTCATTACATTCTTCATGCATGATCATCGGTTTAGGGTACTCATGGAACTGCCCCTTCTCTAAAATTTTCCTGATTTTGTCCAAGTATGTGCGCATAGGTCTTCCCCTTCCGACTTAGAGACTTTTTTTTTTGTAAATACACACACACACATTATACATAGATATTTTAATATCACTATTTATATTTTTCTGACATCTTATTTTATTCTATACACAATTGAAATAAGTATTTATTTTGTGCCATAAAGGTCTGTCTGTTACAGTAAAAGTTTTACGAAAGAGCAACTCGGTAGGGGTTTACCTAGACATAGGAATGTCAACTTGATAGGAGGGAAAATGGGGGAGAAAAGTGAGGAAGTTTACTGTCACATTATTTATGAACGTATCTCGATGGTTTTTGACTGAAACATCAAGGACACGACAGGTGGTTGAGAAAAAAATCTTACCCCGTAAAGAACAATGGCCAATCTCCATGAAATGAAATAGTTCGATTTGATTTATAACGTTTAATTTCTAAAAATCTATAACACATCACAATTGATTTTTAAATAGATTTTTGTGTATCATCGGTTCTCTTCGACCATCGAAATTCAGACAAAAGAGAGACAAAAAAATGAGAAAAAAGGGGGAAGTTTGCTGTAGTGCTTTTTAAGAACGGAGCGCCATTATTTTTTGGTGAAATATCCAGGGCTGTTTCAATTATAAAGATACGTATGGTTTAATTTTATTTATTTTTTAAAGATATAAAATTTGATTAAGGGTGCTACAAAAATGTGGTAAAGGATTTAAGCACAGCAATACCAAGGTATTATAAAATAAAAAAAACTAACGTAGTTCAAAATCGAGACAATGTTGATTTTAAATTAATTGTTATTTACACTGACGGACTCATAAACTGCATCAAAGTAATAGACGACTTTGAAATAAATATTTTAACCAAGTATGCATACTTTCTATGCAGATTTAAATTGAAACCTCTAGATTGGTTCGTGAACTTTAAAACAGCGTAGGGTCATATCTTTAAGTTTAAGTTTATGTACTGGAAAGGACCTTAAGACTTTTATTGAAGAAAAAACAGAAATTTAAGAAAAATTGGTTTAATTAAAAAATTGGTTTTAACAATAGACACAAACTTTATGCAAGGGTTTATTTGTGTTTTAATAAGGTGTATTACCCCCACGTGCCCTTATTACGGATTCTAATCGGTTCCGCATAGATTTTATAAGGGTTTTTAAAAGATCTTGCGGAATATTGTCCCATTCTTCTGAAAGTGCTGTTCTTAGTGCTGCCACTGTCGTGGGCGAAGGGTTTCTCGCATATACAGCTCTTTTTAAATTGTCCCAAACATGCTCGATGGGATTAAGATCCGGGCTGCGTGCTGGCCAATTCATTGTAGGTACGTATCCCAACCTCTTCGCAATAATGTTGAACTTGTGCAGCTGCATGCGGCCGGGCATTATCCTGCATTAAAGTAAAATTTTCGCCTATGAATCCCATGTAAGGCACCACGTGATCTTCTAATATCTCTGTTATGTAGCGATGTGCTGTCAAACCCCCTCTATTACCGTTTTGACGGACCATGTCTATGAACACAAGTTCGGTTCGCCCGTTCATCGATATGCCACCCCAGACCATACATGAACCGCCTCCAAAAGGAACACGCTCCTCAATGCAACTTTGAGCATATCGCTCCCCACGTCGACGATAGACTCTTCTGCGACCATCTGCACCATATAAACATGTCCTACACTCGTCCGTGAACAATACAGAGGCCCACTGCTCTTCTGTCCAATTCAGGTGATGACGCGCAAATCTTAAGCGAGCTTGTCTGTGAGCTGTAGACAACTTTGGACCATTTGCTGGTCTAAAAGGGGTGATATCCGCTTCCTTTAACCTTCTTCTTATTGTTCGTGCACACACGTTTACTCCACGCACTTCATTAAGCTCGGTTTTGATGTTAACTGACGTGAGGAAACGATTTCGCAGGGAAGTTATAACAATAAATCGGTCATCACGACCTGTGGTTGCTCGAGTTCTGCCTGTACCACGTCTCCTCCTGTAAGAACCTGTCTCTACAAACCTTCTGTATATTCTAGAAACCGTAGACTGGTTTAAATTTAAATTTCTACCAATCGTTCGTTGATCCAAGCCCTCCCGCACCAATGCTACAATTTGTGCCGCTTGTTCGGACGAAGTATCCATATTATGGTTCAAAAACTCTCGATGTGTTAAAAAACTAACCCAACAATTATGCTGGTAACAATAATTCAATTGACAAAACAAAAAAAATCAATGAGAATCAATTTAAAACTTTGCTATAAATAACACGCAAATCTGATACTACAAGTAAATTTTCTTTCCCGGCTATATTCATTTGTTTTACTGCAGTTCTATTTTTAAATTTAATTTTTTTTTAAGATTAAGAGCCAGTCTTTCCATATTTATATAATTTAATCTAAAAAGTTTGCATACTTATTATAAAAAATCCTTTTAGAGTAAACCTGAACTTTGATGCAGTTTATGAGTCCGTCAGTGTAGTTTGTTATTTGATATCAAACGGACGTCTCTAGATAAGCAGATATATTTCACAATTTATAACAGAATATAAATAAAAAAAACATTTAGATATCTATGCATAAAAACAGACTACAGTCATTACGTAGTGCTATTATTTATTCTGTGGTGCAGTTAACGATCTAGAAATTAAAGGTGAACAACTATCATTAGTCTTATCGGCAGCAAAAGATACTATTTTATTGTATATTATATTTTAATCAATTGTTCATTGATAACAATGCTATAAAGATATATAAATAGATAAATATCATGAGAAATCCAGTTTTGGATCTGACCTGGCCTGCAAATCTATTATAGGTACCTAAGCACATCAAAAAATCCTTTATTTTTTCTTAATAAATACTTACTCCGTGTCAGTCGCCGCCTCGTGAGTGAGGATCAAGTACTTAAAAAATGCATTTTATCAATAAAGGCAGATTACCTAACTAGTGAAAAAAAGATGGTTTTTTTTCGAGGCACTAAGTTGTAGGTATCCTGAGACGAGCCAAGGATTCTAGAATAGAATCCTGAGCGAATCAAGGGATACAAGAGCCGAGAGGAATTTTTATTTCACGTGTTAGGTTACTTTTTATCTCAAAAAAAAATCATTCTGTTGTTTTCTTAATTTTAAATTTCAAACGGAGCCATATTTCATACAGCCAGTTATTACGTTTCGGTCGTTTTTAGTACGTTTAAATTTGTTTTCATGACATTTGTGTACTTTATCTTATGTGTATTGTATTATAATAATGATAGTAGATGAAATATGAACTTCAATATGTAATGAGTCTCTGGTACTTGAAATAAATGAACTTTGATTTGATTTGATAGGGTGAGTGTACGTCTTTGCATGTTTTCCTTAGTCTTAACATTCGCGCATGTTCCAAATTCAAGTTATTTTTATTCATTCAATGAAACAAAGAGCGTTTTTATTCACTGTCTTTGAAGAACCGCGGACCCTTTGTCAAGTGTCAATGCTGCAATGGTAAGAAATATCAGACATATATATAACATAACATAAACTTACGCCTATATCCCCGAAGGGGTAGGCAGAGGTGCTAGCACCCACATTTCGCCAGTTTATGTTTAGGTCCCAATGTAATCGGTGGCGAGCCTATTACCATTAACCGGGCACTTATAAAAATGCGATAAATACACACATAATTTCGAAAAGCACCAAACAGTCATTGGTGTGTGCCATGGTAAAATCTGGGATCAAACCCGAGACCTCGTCTCAGCAGTCCATTACCCATACCACTAGGCTACCACGGTTTCTTATTAAAATATCAGGTATTATCTAATTATGTACTTACCATACAATTATTTCAGTATAACCTACACCGACTATAAATAATGTAGGATACACTTAACTTATTTGGCCATTGCTGATAGTTGAGAGAATGGTACTTTAGATGGATTTCTAAGTGATTTAATTATTTCTTAATTTCAGGAATCGGGTTTCTCGTAAGCAGAAATATTTAACAAACTAATTAGCCATAACGACCCCTAATGGCCGTAATATTGCTTACATCTCAGTTTTAGTGTTGCAAGTCTGAATGAGGGAAATTAATCTTTTATTGGGAATGTCCCGCATCATAATCTTGGTATTGTGTCCAGATGACACCCAAGACCTTCACATCGGAATCCTAGACCCGCTTTCCTGTTTTCCTCTACTACTTCACACGATCTTTCGCCACACATTTGTTACCCACGTAGCCAGACGATTGCCGCAAAATGCTGCAGCGAAGACGACATTTTTGAATGTAATCTGTGATGTCATGGCCATGAAGGCTGCCGCAGATACAGCAGTACTATTAGTGCATCCATCGCAACTTATTCGTCTAGGTCGTCGCAGAGAGACACACGTAGCTCCTGCTTGTGTCGTCGTAGCAACAACCAAGATTCACAGTTGTGTAAAAGGACAGGCCTAATCGGCATTTTGTGAGGTTCCAATTAACACTTGTCACCTCGAGCCACATGTTTCTAATTTAGTCTAACAGTCTTGGATCATAAATTTTATAATACTTCGATCACTCATAATTTTTTTTAATTATATTTTGAGCTCCTTTTCCTGGTGTACTGTGTGCTATATATAAAAAAACTAGAGAGATTTGTACTTGCCTAGATACTGTACAGTACAACAAAGAAGAAAACAACAGACTACAGTTTTCACCAAGGCTTGATATATCACCGAAGAATTAAAGTTAATTTCAAGTGTTTTATTTCACATTTTACGCATTTTTGTTGACAGAAACTTGAATAATCGGAATAGTTATATTTATTTATTTTTATTTTCACTGGTGAAATTCAGCTTAAGTATAATAATAGTGTGACACAATTAAATATTATATTTCAACCTTTTCTAATTGGCACTAACAATTACTAGAGTACCTTTAAAATATTATATATATATTTGATAACGTAATCGTTTAAAATGTAATCAGTCATAAGTCGTTAAAACTCATACGTTGGAGATAGTGATAGTGATGATGGCTCAAATGAAAAACTGAACTAAAGAACCACAATGCATCTTACTCTACCCGTGGCAGCTATCCTTTTCTATCGATTCAAAGTAGCGTCAACTCCAAACTAACTTCATGGCGCTGTAGGGTTAGACGCACGATGTTGCCGCCAAAACTTTGTGGCGATCTGTAAAATGCACGCGCGCACAATACCAACCACAGAGCACATAGAATAATACGGAACATATTCTAAATTTAAATATTATACTTTCCTTTTTCAAATTAAAAAAAATTGTGCAACATGAGTGCTACTTCGAAAGACCGTGGGGACAAATTATTATTAAATTCATCTGATGAATCCGGCGATTTATACGTAAGACAATTTCACAATAATTTTCTCTTTTTAAGTGGCGGATAATAATTACAAACTAGGCTTGTAGTTAATGGAAGCAATTATATTAATTACATAAACGATCAAGGCATGTTATTGATAAAGCAATGATTAGTATATTGTGAACCAATGAAAGTGAAAAGTGAATGAAAAATAAATATACGTTCGACCACACGTGTTTTATATTACATACGAACATTATATCCCTATGGTGGTATATATCGTAGTGGAATGTTATTGCAATATTAGAACAATAATGCAAGTATTTAAGGATTTCATTTTATCTTAAAATTAGTTTCATAGTTTTCTTTTGAATACTTATAACTCAATCAAAAAACCATTTGTTGATTTTGAATAACTTTTTCATGCTCGTATGTAATTTTACGTAATCGACCCATTTTTTCCAACAGCCCATTATTATAATATAATATATAATAGGATATTAGATTATTTTTGTGTTAATTTTCTTTTGGTGCTGTTTTGTTAATTTTCATTGGTTCGGGGAGGGTTATGCACACTGCATGAATAATTTACAATTTTCAAATACAAAAGTTTCAAATAATTTCATGATTTTTTCAAGGATATTCGGATTTATGACGTACCTACTTGTTATTGTGTTATACGAAAATATAATACGTTTATTTCAGATGTTATTTATTAAATTTGTCCCTCGCCCCCTGCCCCCCCCCCCCCCCCCTCTAAAAATATGTTTTTCAACGCCCTTGGCCATGCTATTAGAGTACGTGTGAATTTTTTGTTATTTAATATAATTACAAGTGATTTTAACATTTGAATTAAGGGCTCGTAGAAATATGAAAAATTAGTCTTAGAAAAAGTAATGACAACAGAACCTATAAGAAGATACTTTTTTTTTAATAGTATTAGAGTGCCAGTTAAAAACCAGCAGTGAGTGTAATGTTTATTTTTTTTAAGTCTCCTATTTTTTCGTTTATTTTCTTTATCCAGAATAGCTGCTACAATGCGGAAATTTCTTCATTGAAGCGATCTAGCGCTGAATATTTAATTTTCGAGTTGGACGACTAATTTATTGCAGCGCTGTAGCTATCTATACTTTCAACTCCACCCAAGATGGAGCACGTGTTTTACACGAACTTTTTAGTGCGTAATAATGATGCGTGTACATTTACTTAGTAATTAGGTATTATTAAATAGGATTAATGGTTACAGTTTTAATTTAAACCATGCTGGCACTTCAGACGCTACAATATGGCGTTTGCTTCGACCGTCGCACACACCTTCAGAGTTAGGTCATTCCTTAATTATCAGTTATATTACATTATTTGACGCGGCCCTAGGAAGGTAAAAATGACATCGCTTCATCATTTTCTTACCGGGTTACCCATTCGCCCTCGTTTTATAAATCTATTTGGTTCAGCCCCTCTACGTCTCTGAACCATTCAAGCGTAATTTGGTCACTACATCTTGTTCCATATATCACGTTTACTTATCACGCTGTTTCATGTATGAAGGGAGAAAAACAAATTTCACTTTTCTCTAAAATCTAGGGCTACCCTGAAACATCCGAAACTGCACAAAGTCACTTCGAATTTCTTCCGGTAGGGGTTTAGTGATGTCATCAAGTTCTATTTCGGGATAAATGTGATCATATGCCCGTAACTTCGCTTCGTAACTTTGAATGTTTCGTGGTAGGCCTACAGATCTAGCCATATATGTATAAAACATATATCTAAACACATACCAGTAGGTACACTTAGATACCTACTTCTTATAATATTTCGGTGTCAAAATTACGACATTATGACACTGTGCATTATAGGCAGAATTATTAATACCAATAGACCCAGTAATATTCTACTGTACTTAAGCCATTGACGGTTAATTAATGCCATGGTAATAAAACCTTTTAAGACCTTCGCCCTACCCAGAAATTAAGCCTTATTAATCATAAATCAAAAGTAATTTAAAGTCAAGCAACATGTAGTTTATAGTAAACATTTTGATTGTGTAAGCAATAAATTTTATAATGAACTTTAAGTAATTAAAAATATTTTTATAAAAGTTGTGAGTCTATTCGTTCCCTTTTGTCAAAAAATTACTGTAATGTCCTTATTCTGAATCTATCATACACGTTTCCGTATTCAACAGATTTAGTCACTGCTTATAGTAGAAAAAATAAGAATTCAATTGTAAAAAAAATCATGACATCTAGAAAAAAAGCGAGGTTACACAAATGGAATTTTCATTATCATAAAAGACTATGCGTGTGTGAAATTTTGATCCAGTACCTGCTGCCCATGGGAACCTATTCCCGGGATATGCTGTGTTATTACAGACTACTCCATCCCTGTATCAAAATTCAGCCAGTTTCGTTCATTAGTTACAGCGTGAATGAACAACAAACATTCAAACGTCTTCACAAACTTTCACGCATTGAAAGAACTCCCTGCTGACTACAATATGGGGTTCTTTAAAAAGGTTATTACAGATTTGGCAGCTCGAGTGTGAATACCTTGTTGTTACATCCGTTCATAGGCAACGGTAACCACTTTCCATCAGGTGGGCCGTGTGCTTGTCTGCTACCCAAGTGGTATATAAAAAAATCATTTATAATTTATAGGGTTAAATGTCTACTTTTGTTATAGGAATTGTCTTCACCTAAGTTGCAGAAAAAGAAAAAGGATACGAATTTCGATGCCCTTTTCCCGGAGCTGGAGGAGGTCCTTGGGCCCAGTCCTACGTTCAAACCATGCACTCTGGTCTGGCGAGATGTCTCTGTACATACTAAACTTAAAGAGGGGAAGTTGAAGAGACTAGTCAACTGTGGTACGTACATTTTTACGTTTTATACCTTGGGGCATATATCATGGACCTAGGTGACGAGACAAACGAGGCTCTGGTAATTTAAGCTCGTCAACAGCCGTAGCACCTCGATATCCTAAAAGAAACATGTACCCACAACGCGCATTGAGCACATTTTACCTCCAAGAATCAAAGTGATCCCTTGATGTTAATTTTATAAGGTACTGAGAGCTTTAGTGGTTAAGGACTTGTCTTTTGACGTTCACATGTGCTCTTTGTGAGCCTAAACTGAATAAATAAAATAGATTCTATAATTCTTGATTCTTTGATTCTTTACGATTGAGAAATCGAGATGCCACTGGTTTGAATTCTGGCCATTACGCTATCGACCTGAATTTGACAAATTTCATTAACCTATCTTAAAATATGTAGATATTTATTTACTACCTGTTTCAATTCATCATTCTCACGTAAAGCCTTATTAATTAGAAAAAAACACATTTTCACTAACAACTTAATTTAATAATATCTACGAAGAGACCAAACAACGAAAGTTTCCGTTACGCTAAGTAACTTTTTATAGTTACATCACGCGAATCGTCAACAGATTTTTTGTGTTTTGCCTCATGTGAAATACACATAAAAACTCTCAATTTTATCTTGTATAAATAAAATATTTAAAATTTATCCTTTTGTCAAATACATTTTGTATAATTATTATTAACGTATACGAGTAAGCTATTATATCCAATACATTTCATATTTTTTTGTAATAGTTGTCAAATGCCCAATTTACTCAAACTCAAACCATATAGTTAAGCTAGAGTGGTTAAGGGTAATTATTTTTCTAAAAAAAAATATTAAGAAGGTAAGCCAGCTGCTGGTTTATAGGCAAAAGTTGAATGCAATCATCTGGAACTGCAATGAACTGTAAAGTCTGGAACCAGTTCACAAGTTGGTTGGAATGTGAAAACAAAACCTTTATGGTATTTATTGCCAGTAAGATAATTAACTAACTAGTGATACTTATAAGAGAGAAAATATACGGATGAAATATTTATATTAATAGTGATTATGTTGTGATTCGATTTCCAATTTGCGAATGTTTTTTTTTTACGTTGAGACTGGCGTGCCGTGGAATTCGCCCAGCGCTCCTGCAGTACGAAAGACCATGGTGTCCGAGTCAGTAAAAAAAAATTTGGCGCATTATTCCAAATGGATACAGAGTATAAAATGTGTTTGTAAGACGAAGACTAAACGAAGATGGATACGCTACCAGTATTACAATAAAATTTCAAGTATTGTGCAATCATAATAGAGTTGATAGGGAAAAAAAGCCAAGCTGATATAATAAACGATTTCCAAGAACGTAACCAATCAGGTTTGTCTACGAGAATAATAAAATAATTACCAAAAAATAATGGCCCAATGACTACATAACTCACAAAGAAAAATATATGTTTTATTATTAATCATAGTAAGTATGTATTATGTAGGTATTGTATCTATACATTTGATACATAAGTAACATCCTGCTAAGTTGGTAACAGACCGATTTCACATCTGATGTCCTTATCTAATACGGATATTGGTAAACACACCGCTGATGTCACAAGGGAATTATGTTACCTAACAAAATTATTAGGTGGTCAAAGGAGAAACCAACAATGCAGTTAGAATCAGATCGATCATATCTAGCAATGTACTTAAAAAGATCTTTCTTAATATCAGGGTCCTGATTCTGCTAATTTTATGTCATAACAAAACCATTGCTGCGTGGTTCCCGGCAGAGTAGAATTTGGACCACCCCATCTCTTCCCATGCGATGTCGTGCAAGGCGACTAAGGAATAGGGTTGTTTAACATCAGACAGATATATACAGCCCAGACTCAGCCTCAGATGCATGTCTCGAGTTAACAATAGTGCCCGGAAAATGGCAATATCCCCTATTACGAGGGACCGAATTCAATGATTGGTCAAATGTGGGTGCTAATTTACCTCTGCCTAACCCTCCGGGGATAAAGGTGTGATTTTATGTATGTCTGTAATAAAACCATTTAATTGTAGACTTTAAGCTTATTCAGTTAGAGTCTAAAATGAAATGGCAACTTTTAGAGCGAAGGAAAAGATATTATGAACTCTTTATAATTTCATTTTAGGCTTTAAGTCTACACAATGAAGTCTAAAATTTCAGTAGCATTGTGACTAGCAAAGTATTCAATTTTGTTAGAACGAAACTGATGTTGACAGTACATACATACTACATAGGTACATAAAGTCAAGCCTATCAGTAAAGCGGTGGTTAGAGGTATATTAATACCCATATTTCACGGTCTATTATGTTTCCTGTTGGATGGAGAACAGACCTATCCCTTATTTGTGTGGTACCTTACTCGTTTGTGTTTTGCCATTTCTTTGCACACAGTTAAAGGCTCGTGATCGGCACGGCAAGCCAACTCCATTGTGTACAAGGGGCGTAGGTACGTCACTATATAGGCACTATAGTAGTTATATAAGGTGTAACAAAATTAATACTCGGAACTTTAGGGAGTTTATCAGTATCGGCAACTATGCCCGAAAAAAATGCATAAAACGATATATAATTTTTCACTTATTATTTAATATAACGCTCATGTTTGTATGCTAACACTACCACATAGCTTCAAATTGGAATTTGGGGCCTCTTGAACCATAATATGCGCGCTTCGGCTAACGGTCACTGACTTCCAAAGTCAGCTGATTACTGCAACCTATGTGCTGGACATGTGGATGTGGTACGGTTAGCATAGGCATTGCAAATTAATTTTAGAGAATTGGTTCATCCAATATATTTGAAAAGTTTTTACCTACATATATTTTCCGATACCAAGTAAATCACACAAAATTCCGAGAGTTTATTTTGTTACACTTTATATAATGGCGCACGTTTGACCATCGTGACGTATAGTTGTGGTATGTTGTCAGTTTTTTGCACACTACAGAGAATGAAACACTACAAAAAAGATGAGAAACATTCTAATTTTTTTTTCTCGTGTTTATGCACACTACAAAAAACATGAGAATTTTTGTGCTGTCAGTGGGAAGACCAAAGGCTCGTCCTGTTTTGTCTTCTGCATTGACGGCACAAATACTCTCTGCTTGCAAGGTCGGCAGCGCGAGTGTGACTACCCTGGTATTGCACACGTCCATAGCCCACGGTAACCACTTTCCATTAGGTGGGCCGTGAGCTTGTCTGCCACCTAAGTGGTATGAAAAAAACTACATAGGCATCTTTGTATGAAGACTATGTGATATTGACGTTGCAAAATTTGCATAACATCACTCATCACTAACCATTGTGTACTGAGGACATAAATATCACGCACGACTATATGCTTTAGCTAAATATTAATTCCCTCTGCAACTAAAGTAACGAGACTTTAGTTGCAAAATGTATTAAAATAAGAATTCACAAATACTAGGAAAATTTTATTGAGAGCAAGATATATCCAAGAAAAGATGGTTGTTTGCGTGACAAAGAACATGACCAGCATGTACCTACCTAAGGTGATGAAGTCTGACTGAAAATTATAGGGACAATATTTTAGTGCTATTCAATTATGCCATGATGCCCCGCGCCGCTACGCTGCAGTGCCGTTATAGTGCGTTTTACTTCATAAGAAACAGGGGCAAGAATATTATTCTTGACGCACCGCTCCGCTGACGAGCCGCGCCTCTCTGATGCAGTGTCGCATTAGAGCGGTTTCACCTTTAGTTCGAGTTTCCGATAGTCAGCGTTCATCCTTAAAACCGATATTCCCTTTCTGCGTATTCTTAATTAACCCATTCATTTTTTTAAAGTTGACAGTAAAGACACTTACGACAATATTATGGAAATCTTCTAGAATCAAGTAGTGCCATAGTCATGACTGACGTTAATGGATGATTATTAATGTTTAGATATCGACTCTGTCACTATATATAGTATTGAGGTAATGTATAGTTTTAACATAAGCAGAAAAAGGTATATTTACATATATTATAATAAAAAGCTCCGTTATTTCTAGGTATCGATTATATTATCTGGCCAAATTAATTAGATGATCGAAGCGTAGCGTAATGTAGCTAGAAGCTACGGAAAACGCGTGACGAATGTTCGCACACACCACAAATATAGAACGAAATAATTTTTTTCATTTGGCGATCAGTGTGGCGTGGTAAGCAGAACGTTCAAATACTACGTTTGAGTTCACGGGTTTGATTCTCTCTTTGCTGCATAAATATGCATGTATTTGTATTGGTCTGGGTGTTTCTATGTTTAAATGTACCTACATATAATTTAACAATACAAATAGGTAAGTATACGTTTCTATAACTCAATTCGGGCACACATAAAATCATAAATAAGTCAAAAAAATACTTGGATTTCTTTCGTTTCACACAACCTCACGACGAATAGGCCAAAACCGTATTTTATGTCCTTTAACCTTCACACAGCCAGTACCAGCTAGGCTGGCAGGGAGCCCCGACACCGCTCAACTCGGGAGTCAGTTCAGTTGCACCCGAAAAAAAAAACAAATAATGGAAAAGGGGCAATGGGAGACCGGGCCCCGGGCACTAAAGTGTAACCCGTTTAACACCACCGCTATAGATATTCGAATGAAGAAGAATGTATTTAATCTCATGATTTATAAAAATAATAAGTCCTTGTTTACACCATAATAATTTCGAGAACTTCTTTCGCTTGTGTTGTTCTTTTATTGAAATTGTTAATAATTTATTCTTTGTAGTGTCACATTTCTGAACAATAAATTATCTAGTGACATAAATCTCATTCAAATATTTATTGGTCGTTATTCATTCAGTAGGTATAAAGAATGCCTCTGAAAAGACAGATTTGTGCTGTCTAATATTAATTGTTCATTAGTTGTAATAAAGTTTTAATGGAGTATCCAATAACAGAACTTTAAAAATATAATCTTTGAAAATATCTGTTCAGAACGCCTAAATACGGGTTATACGAGACTTTTGATACCTTAATGATATTAATGGATAATTTGATTAATTTTAATTATGCAACTATGCTAAAATAATGATAAACAAATAAATTATACCTACTGCTACTAATAGCTTCTTCAGATATCTAGATTACGTTAGAATCTAATCTAAATCAAGGTAAGAAATAAATTCTTGTATATATTATAGATTAATCTTATATATCCATAATAGATATTGTAGATTAATCTCTAAATACATCAATACATATAAAATAAAACAGAACTAGGAGGAGGTATTTTTGTAGGAGGTATTAGAGGACGGTATTTCCGTCCCAATTGAGCAGTCCGACTGCGGAAGTTCCTCCACTCTACAGAATACCACGGCCATAATAACATCGTGGTATGTTCCCGGCGGTGAGCATGGTAGCCAGTGCTCACTGGAGAAGTTTTAGTGCTATCAATGGGAAGACCAAAGGCTTGTCCTGAATTAGTGTTCTGCACTGACGGCACAGAAATTCTCAGTTGTTACAGGGTCAGCAGCACGGGTGTGACTACCCTGATGTTACACGTTCATAGGTCACAGTAACCACTTTCCAGCAGGTGGGCCGTGCGCTTGTCTGCCACTTAAGTTGTATAAAATAAAGAAGCGTCAGTGATACAACAGGTTTTTTTTAATGCAATGTACGATACTTATAACAAAACATTTAAGGCATTTAAGCCGCGTGGTTCCCGGCAGAGGAAAATTTGAACCACCTCATCTCTTCCCATGCGGTGTCGTACAAGGCGACTAAGGAATAGGGCTGTTTAACATCAGACAGATACTCGTATATACAGCCCAGACAAGTTAAAGTTAACAAATAGTGCACAGAAGACGGCAATGGCTCACCTCCTATTACGTGGAACCGAATTTATTAATTGGTGAAATGTGGGTATTAATTCGCCTCTACCTAACCCTCCGGGGACGGAGGCGTGATTGTGTGTATGTATGTGTGTATGTAAGAAAATGGCTTTTTTGAAATTATAATGCAAGGTAATGTGTACGCGGGCACAGCTAGTAGATAAAATAAATAATCAAATATCTACTGTAATATGATTCTCTCTCACTTTCTGCGCCATCTTCTAGTGGTTCGGCGGTCCCCATAATCTATGGTGTGTAACACAGTAGCTGTATGATATTTGAGAGGCCTCGAAATAATATCTCTGAGTCTTATCTTCATATCTTTTTTAGTTTACTCGTAATGTTGGTCACACATGACTTCTGTTTTGTAACACTATCCCAAACCACCGTCATAAACCAATTTAGTCTACCTACCTAGATAATAATATATTGAGATGTTAAATTCGTCGCGAATGAACTCAAAAACGACTAGGTAAGTATACCTATTTATGTTATGTGTGTATTTATCGTAGGTTTATTAGTGCTCGCCACCTATTGCATTTGGACCTAAACATAAACTGGCGAAATGTGGGTGCTGGCACTGCTAGCACCTCTGCCTACCCCTTCGGAGATATATGCATGAGTTTATGTTATGTTATATACCTATTTTGTAAACTCTTTCACGTGTACATGATACATTTTTTAAATGGGCTTGTAAGGAGGAACATCGAAAAACGTTCAAAAACAAATGTGTAAACTACTACTATAAATGTATAGTTTTTTATTATACATACATAAGTATAATCACGCCTTTATTCCCGGAATAACCTTCCGGGAATAAAGGCGTGATTATACTTAGGCAGAGGTATTCTTTTTATTTTTATTAAAGAATATTAACACCTACATTTCAATTATTGAATCCGGTACCACGTAATAGGGGTGAACCTATTACCGTTTTCCGGGCACGTTGTTGTGTTGACTCCAGCCATGCATCTGAGGCTGATTTTTTACTGTAATACGAAGCAAACGATTCATTAATGAATCTCTTAAAAACGCATTTTAGGTAACTTTAATTATGTTAATTGTTTAATAATATTAATTACCAATACCAGAACATTTATCACTTTTTCGGTTACTTATCATACTGATGTGCATTAATGATCTTTATTATTTTGTATCATTAAGAGCACAAGGCTGTTACAAACGGAACAAAACTGACATTTGATACTTATACTAAACCACTTTCTGACAGGGGCTTCCTTCATCTACTCACCTGTATTAATCTGTCTGACAAGGATATATATACCCAAAGGATCAATTTCAATTTAATCAATCATTTCATGAATCAAAAATTGTCTATTGCTGTCCACAGCTGTACGTAGGTCCGATTCTTATTGCCATTACTTACAGATCTATGGATGTATCCTAGTTGAAAAACTTTGCCATGAGTTGACAAAATATTTTGTACAGATTTGATTCGAATGTTTGAATTTTAGGGCAAGTGTAACGCCCTTATTGTTGCACACGTCCATAGGCCACGGTTAGCACTTACCATCAGATGGGCCGTGCGTTTGTCTGCCACCTAAGTGGTTTAAAACATAAATAAAGATCAGACCGTTAGCTCCAACCGTTACCCTTTTTTTCTGACGGTCCGACATAACCAACCCCGTCAGATGTCTGACTGATGACCTCACCTCCGGCAACCTGCGGCCCACACAGTCGGCGTGCATTTCAGTCGGTTCAAGTCCGACATAACTTCCCGCACCGGTGTATCCGTGGGATATTGAACACAATAAAAAAAAGAAAAAAAAAAGGTGGACGCTCATGCCGAAACTTCAAATAATTGAAAGAGTTTAATCGGGTTATTATGTTCTATATATAACTTCAAGATCCACAACTATATTCTTTCAATTAATGAAACCGACTTATATCTTTGTGATATTAAAAGACTTGTTTGTTTTAGTCAGCGGCATCGCTAAACCTGGCACCCTGACGGCATTGATGGGCCCTAGGTAAGTTCTGGTTAAAGAGATAATATCTAAATCAACTTTTCTCATTGTTCTGTTTCTTCATTCATTTACTCTTACTACTACTTTTAACCCATCCATATTTTCTTAGATCACTTTTACTTGGAAAAAATCACAGATAATTCATAATTTGGGATCTAACCTACTAGTCCATGATCCCAGGGGATCCGTCGAATCCGGTAAACTTACTAGCCTGTGTTAAAGGTGCATAAAATGATGAAAGACTAAGCACCCATGGAGAAGGTAGGAACCTATTCTGACCTCCGTGTTAAGCTAACACAATACAAAAATTGCTGAATGCAAGGAAATCTCATATGAAAATTATTTAACTTTATCTGTGAAATGTATATGTTCTTGTAATAAATAAATTAAGTGTTTAGTTAGAATCACCATAATTTACTAAAGTAAATTAAAGAGGCTGCATTAAATCAACGGAACCCGTTTAAGAAAGACATCTAAACATTTTAATCTCAGTCTAACAAGTAATGAATCTTGTGAAAATCAATGGTCCACATTCCTTTATCTTTCTCGTGTTACCGTCTACAGTTCCGTGACTGAGATGTTCTCATATATCAATACTTAGGGTTGCTACTTTCAGAGCATCGTAATTCACAATTCTAAAAGCAGTTTTGTCGGTAGAAATTGCTACTTAGAAAAGCGAAACGGGAACAAAATTTCATCCAAATATGATCTGCCGTTTATGTATGAATGAATAACAGACATTTTTACAAACATTTCCATTTATAAAATTAAGGATCTAGTAATAGGTGTCCCATTATTCTAAAGTGCCAAGGGCCTCTAGTAGACTGAAGATGGCCTCTAAGTACAATAAATAGTTACAAGGGGGACAATGGGCCCGATGGCATGCTGAATTACGAATGCTTGCGGATGCTAGCGATTTGCTTGTGGTAGATTGGGAGAGGGCTATATCTAGTAGTAGCAATAGATTAATTGTTTTATTGATAATATTTTACTTTTATTTGAATTCTTATATCTGAGTGTGAGGGTGTACGGGGTCATGGAAGCAACTGCCGTCTGCTGAAAAGCTTAGGTCTCGTATAAGCACCTGTAGTTACCATCCATCAAAGACCAGAATAAGCCGTCGGACCCGGTTGCCATACAAACATAGATGTTTGTTTCGCAACCAGGACCGATGGCTTAACCGATCTTTCTTTTTCTTTTATTGTAATCTTAGTATAACGGGTTCTATGTTGGCTAGACGAAAAAATGGTTTGTTTGATGGTAGCGAACTCGAAGGCTACACGGGAGGCGCGGGTTCGATCCCTGCTCAGTGGAAATTTTTGTATGCATTAATATTTCTATTGACATATTCATCGTTTAAGTTTTCCCGTACCTCAGAGAGTACGTTAAGCCGTTGATTCCAGTTATCATACAAACATCTATGGCAATCGTTAACGGTAGTTGAAGACCTAAAAAGTTCAACGACTGGTCTAACTAAATACCTTGATATCGCCAATGGCCTATGAAGGTTATGAAGGCAGCCGCTGCGAAGTCAGACTGAAAAAAGCGGACCCCTGACTCCAAGATGAAGGCCTCAGATACGACCGAGATTAATACAAGGCAGATAGTGATGATATTGTTTAACATTAAAAAAACAAAAATGAAGACTGATAGTAGTCGTTCCTAATAGTCGTTGAAGTCCTAAAAAGTCTGATTAATCTAACTACAGAATTTTGATGTCGGTACTTGGATGTGGAGGTCTTGTGGCAGTCGCTTCACGGAAAATATCGAAGCCGCATCACAGTTAGACTGCAAAACCGATCGCACTGGGTTGGGAAAATGATCAGAGAATGACAAGGTAAATTAAATACGTTTCATAACATTAAATTATTTGTTGCAGCGGTGCAGGGAAAACCACACTTATGACGGCGTTAGCATATCGGAGTCCAGGTATGTTGAATATACCATACAAATGTACCTATGTAAAAACAAATTAACAGCATTATATCTAACTATCATATAATTATTGATTCGGAGTAGAGAGTCTATGTTGATAGTTGATCAATCTTTTTTTTTATATAGGACAATTAGACATAGCCTTGCCTGAGGGTGAGCTGAAAGCAAAGTATCAAAAAAGACGGCACTTGGTGGAACTTGCTTCACATATTAAATAAAACAGTATTTCCACAGTAATAAATTAGACACAATATTTTAATTAATTAGTGAAATAAATTTTAATCAGGCTCATCTTTGACATACAAAATTTAAAATAATAAATTACTGTTCGTGAATATGTTTATCGTATTGTTTGTTATTCCTAAGCTGCCAATCAACCAATTAAAAAATAATCTGTATTCATCTACATAATATAAATATTTAAATATATAATATTTTTTTAAAGTATTAATGTAACTTTTATAACTTTTTCACATTGGCCATGCTTCATTCTTCTTCAACTCTTTTTCACTGAATTTTTAGTTTTTTTTTTGTTTTAGCAATACCACACACGTAATAAATTAACTACCTATATAATTTATTGTACAGTTCAGATTGAATTCATCACCACCAAGCCTAAAACCTCTGCAGCTAAAAACTTGAAATTTTCACAGTTGATGCCTCTTATTGTAAAAGTCACTAAGGAAGGCTTTTTGGAAAATTGTTGTTAATTAAGGAATGAAAGGTTGAATTGAAGTCCGTCTTCACGTGGCACTCCGTGAAGTATCGCTAACAGATGCCTCTTATTGTAAGCAGCCAGTAAGATTTTTTGAAAATTAGGAGTGAAAAGTTGAATTGAAGTCGGTCTATAAAAATAGTGGCACACTAGTAGTGCCCACCGAAGAGAACACTTGGGCTAATAAATGCTCTATACTTATATACAGAGGTATCGGTAATATGAATAGAAATAATGTGGTAATAGTGTCGGGAATACAATTACCTTGGTCCTTTTTTTAAATGAAAAACTGAAAAAGCTTAAAAAGTTTATCTTTAAAAAATCTCCATTCAACGGTCTCTTTTGAATGTGAAGTTCGGTCAAATAAAATAAATTATAGGTATTATAACTGATTTATAAACTGTGATATCGGCCCTGTACTAATAAATAACACACTTATTACAAATTGCCTGTTTAAATACCTTTATTAACATAATAGTCATAACTACCTAATAAATTCAAACAGCCAACTGTTTGCATTTATAAATATTCTATAAAATTAATCTGTTGAGTTTCCGCGCCACCGTGCTGTCAATATACCTGGCTACGAAGGGCCCTTATATCGGTGAACGGACCATGTGCTTAATTGTATTTTAATGTACTTATATAATTTTATACTCTTGACATTGAAATAATTAATTAAGGTTTATCTATAGACATATAAGATTCCTCGTGGCTCGTGGATAGCCGCGTGGTTTCCGGCAGAGTAGAATTTGGACCACCCCATCTCTTCCCATGCGGTGTCGAACAAGGCGACTAAGGGTTAGGGCTGTTTAACATCAGACAGATATATACAGCTCAAACAGCCTCAGATTCATAGCTCGAGACAACAATAGTGCCCGGAAAATTGCAATAGGCTCATCCCCTATTACGTGGGACCGAATACAATGACGATGAAATGTGGGTGTTAATTCACCTCTGCCTAACCCTCCGGGGATAAAGGCGTGATTATATGTATGTATGTATGTAAGATTCCTCGAGTCTATCAAGCCGTCGCGTTGGTCGCTAGTATGTATAAGCCAGCAAACTTATTGTGCAATAGTCGGCAAGTTTTCGCATATAATCCACGATACTGACCAATCAAAAAGTCAATAAAAGGGCTGATCATCATATGAGGCCTTTAAGCCCATGATGATGATGAAAGAGATCTTATGAAACGCGTTCTGCACAGCTAGAAAAATCTGTCAAGAAGAACGCCGATAATTAAAATGATTATTAAGAGGGACACGCGAAAAACCTTCGAGCAGCTCTCTACAGGGCCGCTCCTGCCGCGGCCTGTATTTGCTACGACAAATACAGGCCGCTGCAGGACGCTGGACGCAGCGTCTTCCTTGGGAAGAAGAAAGAGAAACCCTGATCTGCATGAGCACTAGAAAGAATATAACACTATACTTTTTTTAAGTACGGAAATCCCCTGGATATCTCCCAACTCCCGCTCCGTCTCGGGACTGTCGAGTCATCAGTTGCCAAGTAATATTTTTTAATTTATAAGTTGGATGAGACGCGGTAGTCTAGTGGGTATGGGTAGTGGACTGCTGAGACGAGGTCTCGGGTTCGATCCCAGGTTTTACCATGGCACGCACCAATGACTTTTCGATGCTTTTCGAAGTTATGTGTGTATTTATCGCAAGTTTATAAGTGTGTGGCAATAGGCTCGCCCCTCGTATTACATTAGGTAGGACCTAAACATAAACTGTCGAAATGTGGGAGCTAGCACCTCTGCCTACCCCTTCGGGGATATAGGTGGTGAGTTTATGTATGACTTCTATTTGAACGTGAAGCCAGGTTAATGAAACTAGACTTTAACTTATGTTCCTATATTAAATGTTGATTACTTAAATTAGACAAACTACTATTATGACAACAATATTTGATTGACATAAGTTATAGCCCAATTACCTTCTATAAATATCTTATGATTTTTTTTGATATGATATGATATGATATGATAGTTTAAATACCTATATTATAAATATCTTATTTACATATAAGTAAATTAATGATCACGGTGAATAATTAAGAGCGAAAATACATATTGAATTCTTATAGTTTATATAATTATGGTGTAACTTTAGAACAACTAATCTATTGAGATGATTTCTATTTATAGTTTTCCTAGTGTTTTTTTACTATTAAAAAAGTAATGATATGCGGCATTAAAATGTGCTGTGGCTAGGTACTTATACACTAAAATTAAAGCATTATGTAGTTAGGTTATTAATTTTTTTAATACCATACAATTTATTCTGGATTGATTGCCTTTTATATCATAATATATTACCCAAAATTATGATTTATCCAGTCGCGATTCAGTAGAACGTTGGCATCGCTATTGTAGCGCGTTGCAAATGCGACTAACACGCGTTAGTAGCGATGCTGTCGCGCGTTTAGTAAAAGCGCGACAGCATCACTACAAAAAGTCGCCGTGGGCGAGTTGCCTAATGGAAAAAATATGCACTGCACCAACCCGTCTTGCCAGCGTGAAAATAAATAGTACAGAAAACATTAAGAGAGGCCTATGTCCAGCAGTGAAATGCGACAGGCTAATTGAAGTAATTACAGATTCTATAAGTAAACAATTTTTTTTACTAATATATTCATAGAATTGAGTGCTTCGTAGAATTTTGCCGAGTTTCACTCACTCAATGACATCCTTCCATTGATTTCGATCATAACTTTAGTTGCTCATTTGAATATTTAAGTGTTATAATGATCTAGAAGGATCTGGCAAATTTAAATATTTCTCAAAATCGATTAAATGCGAATATATCCATAAAAACAAAACTTTAAACCTCACGAAACTATGTTGAAATCAAAAGCTGGCATGTATCTTGGCCAGTGTTGTTAGTGAAATTATAAATAGTCGCTTATTGAAACCAGTCCATCATGAGCGCGAGTCTGAGGGTGACAGGAGAAGCAGGCCGAGACGGTGGCGGCGCAAGCGGGCCTCCCCACATCCGGAAGCAATACGGGGATTCCTACACAGAGATGTCCCTGTGTCGACTGGGGTACAAGGAGATACGGTTGACAGCGTCATCTCCAACAACTGAAAATCGAAGACGGCGTTCGGTTTTAGTCGACTCGAGTCCGACACAATCACATTCCCACACTATGAATAGACCATAATTGAAATTAGGTGGGCCTATATATAATTTTCAAATAGTTTATCGTAGATAACTTTAATATTTTTGTAATAGTTCTTGACATAATTGTATAACTTTGACGTTCATATGTGCTGGATTGAGACAGAAAAAATTAATCAGTTCAGGCGGCATTCAAACCCAGCTTCAGGCAGGGTTCGGTGGCTCAGTCGTTAGAGCATTCCCTGTGTAAGGGAAAGATCACGGGTTCGCATCCCGCCTGAACCAATTCAATATTTTCTATCTTAATCGATTTGAATAGTTAGCATACTAAATGCTTTAAAATGTCATTCAATAGTTCATATGCGCTCTTTATGTGCCTAAATTGAATTAAGGAAATTAATTCTTTGCTTATGTTGCACCAACAGACTGAGCCGTTGATTATAGCACCTATTATAGGCGTATAACATACCATACCCAACATTTTTATGATTATCAACCGACACCCACGGGAAGAGATGGGGTGACCGAGATCCGAAGTCGAATAGTGACGTGGCAAAAAAACTAGAGAGTGAAAAATAATCAATATCAAGTACTTAACTTACATACATTGATACAACGTTCATCAGGACATTACTGATACCAGATGTAGGTACTTAACCTAAGTACATCTGGTATTCTGGTATTAATACGCTGCGATCCGTACCGCACGTAGATAATCCTTCTTCAATTGTGTATTACCAAGTGATTTTTCAAGTCAGTAAATATTGCGCTCATTGGATATAGAATAAAGGAACTTAACCTAAGTAATTATATTTGAATTTCTTTGGATCAGAAAGAATGAAAGAAGGAAAGAAAGAAAAACAATTATTGATTAGAAACTGTTATAATTATATTAGGTATTGGGACTTCTCGCAAATTATATCTTGGAACTTACTATTTCTGCCGACGTTTCGGATGCGTTGCAGCACTCGTGGTCACGACTTGACTTGACTTGTTATAATTATAACTGAATGTAAAAAATTAATATCTAGAAGACTCTAGAATTTAGCTTGTTTATTAAATTTAAATTAATAGGAAAAAGCTAGCATACTAAATTGCGTTATTATATATTCTATGTTCAACTAAATCATGTGGAACTGGTATTAATAGTACGATAATTTATTTCATTGTTATAATAATAACGTTTGTTAAAAACAAACATTCAAACGAGCTATATGCCAATGTTAATATATAAGACACCGCGGTAGCCCAATGATATGGGTAATGGACTGCTGAGACGAGGTCTCAGGTTCCATCCCAGGTTTTACCATGACACACACCAATGGTTTTTCGACGCTTTTGGAAGTTATGTGTGTATATATCGCAGGTTTATAAGTGCCCGGTTAATGGCAATAGGCTCGCCATCTATTACATTGGGACCTAAACATAAACTGGCGAAATGCGGGTGCCAGCACCTCTGCCTACCCTTTCGGGGATAAAGGCGTAAGTTTATGTTATGTTATGTAATATTATCGAGCTCCTGCTAATTGCAAATGGAATACCTTTCTAGTTGTGATGTAGAAGTGCTCCTCACGGTGATTTGGCTAACCGGTTCAATTAATCTAGATTGGTATGGCACGGCTATAAAACTCATAAAGCTGTCACTTACGAATGGTGGAGGCAAGTAGGACACGGCGGTATTTCCGCCCAATTGAGCAGTCCGACTGGGAAAGTACCTCCGTCCTACAGAATACCGCGGTTATAATAACTTCGTGTTGTGTTCCCGGCGGTGAGTAGGGTAGCCAGAGCTCACTGGAGAGTTTTTGTGCTGTCAGTGGGACGACCAAAGGCTTGTCCTGCTTTGTCCTCTACACTGACGGCACAAAATCTCTGTTCTTACAGGGTCGGCAGCACGGATGTGACTCCACTGGTGTTACACATGTTCATAGGTCATGGTAACCACTTTCCATCAGGTGGGCCGTGTGCTTGTCTGCCACCTAAGTTGTATAAAAAAAAATGAAAAAAATATTTGCGTGCGGCTTTATATTTTTTCAACAGCCTTGATTAGTAATGCGACCAAGTTAAAAAAGGAGGAGAATCTTTAAATGCAGTTATTTTTAAGGTTCCGTACCTCAGTAGGATAAAAACGAAACCTATAACTAAATAGGATAACTTCGTTGTACGACTAAGTGTATATTTGTAAATAGACCAAAAAAAAATGCTCGCTGAGTTTCTTGCCGGAGTCTTCTCAGGTCGGGGCCGTGTTTCAAACCGGTGTTCCATTTATTTAACTGATTTTCATGTTCCTTTTTGTTGACGTTTTGTAAGTGCCGATATAATGGTCGATACAGAATAAATTATTTTTGACTTAGACTTTGTCCATCTGTCTGTCAAGATCTTTTTCTCGGGAATATGTAGACGGATTAAGATGAAACTAATATGAAATATCTACTCAAATGTGTGAATGAAATGTTCATAAGTTCAATCTTCATTTCAGTTTTATACGGAACCCTCAGTGCTTGAATCCGACTCGCACTTTAAAAGTTTTTACCGTTTGGTTTTGAAGTCGTCTTATTTTTTATTTAAATTATATTATTTTTATTATTAAGTATTTAATTGAATTTTGTTGTTCTGTTACAAGTAGAGGTCATCAACTTGAGAATTTTTATTATCTGCGTATATGATGGTTCCTTTCCCACACTGTATGTGTTCGATGTGACACATCAACATCGCATACTGACGAAATACCTACAATAGTATGTTTTTCTCTCATGCATAAAATAAGTCCGAACACATTGACATTTGATACATACATATAACCCCAGAGGGTTAGACAGAGGTGAATTAACACCCACATTTCACCAATGCCATGTAATAGCCTATTGACGTATCCTGGGCACCATTGCTGACTCCAGCCATGCATCTGAGGCTGAGTCTGGGCTGTATATATCTGTCTGAAGTTAAACAGTCCTATCCCTAAGTCGCTTTGTACGACACCGCATGGGAAGAGATGGGGTGGCCCAAATTCTGCTCTTTTGATAAAAGTACTAATATTATTACGTGTATTATTTTAGATATATTTCAGATACGGTTGTATGTTTACATACAACTTTTATTATTAAGATATAGAAAACAATCGGTTCAGGTGGAATTCGACCCCGCGATCTTTCCCTTACTATCTCCTTTGTTGACTGTTTTTTTATACTACTTTGGTGGCAGACAAGCACACGGCCCACCTGATGGGAAGTGGTTACCATGGCCTATGGACGTATGCAACACCAGGGGTGTTACACTCGCGCTGCCGATCATGAAGAAACCGTTTGATGCCCCTCTTGAACAACCCCATATTGTAGGTGCTTGGGAAAACCGCAGCAGGGAGGTCATTCCACAGCTTAAGTGTGCGCGGGATGAAGTTTCTTTCATACCGCACAGTGCGCACCGTCTCAGTTCGCAATGTGTGAGGATGAAGTCCCTGCCTATGGCGAGAGGTGCGATGATAGAATGTAGCTGTGGCATCATGTTGCGTGTATAAATATCCAATAGCCATTAAAATGTGAGCGTTTCTCATTTTAGGTTATAATAATATGTTTGTTTGTTTGTTAACAGTTGGAACTATAGTAGATGGGAACATCGCTATGAACGGCACAGCTTTAAGCGACTTCATGCACCAAGAGAGTGGTTACATGCACCAAGATGATTTATTTGTTAACAATCTTAACGTCATTGAACATCTTACAATCATGGTAAGATATTTTTCAATTAACAAAATTATCACTGAACTAAGATGCAGATTATTAATTGTATTGTTTGTTTCTGGTATATGACTCATCATACACACATAGTCAGTTCAGCTTCCAACGTAGTTAGAAAGGACAGAAAATAACTTGCTTGTCTTTAACTTTTTGATAAATGACTAATAATAGTTCGTTACGTATGAAATTGCCGTATTTTTTTGAAGAAATTGAAGGTAATCCAATTTTCAGTACTAACATCTATGCATTTTTTTTAGGACTGACAAAGCCAAATTTTATGATTCTTTTTTTGTATGAATGAGACAACATTAACAGCTGTAAAAAGTAATACAAAATTTATCATCAAAATGGATAGCATTTAGGAAGTACTGTTTTTGAAGATCGAATTTAATTTATCAAGCGGCCAATAAAAACAAAATTTAATACTGAGTTGTAAAATCTTGAAATTAACTTTCAAACAAAATATAAATAATGGAAATAGCTATTAAATTACAGGAATAACGAACTCATGAATCTGTAAGAAAATCTCGGCAATTTCATAGGTAAAGACCTAATGTGACAGATTCAGAATTAATTAAAAGATAGAAGTACATTCATTTGCACTAAATATGTAGTTTACATAAGATAAGATTTGAGTACACAGTTCCCCCAACATTTTATGGTGATGCTTCTTATCTGTCAAAGATAGTATGCCACCATAACAGCTCACTGAGAAACGAGATTTGTTGTTTATGAAAGAAATTAAAGTAATTGAGTAATTGTTGATTCTCAGCCAGGTCTGTGTTTCTGTCACGGAAAATACTTCTCCTAAAATTCCTTAACACAGAACTATTGTGTTAAGGTATTTTACGAGAAGTTTTGTACGAATTTTCCGGTTAGTCGTAACGTAGGAACATTCTCGATTCGCTCCAAATATTTTTGACCTGATAGAAGCTGGAAAAATGATTTCTAAAACCGAATTATTTTCGGGGGGAATCAATCTGCCATAATAACTCAATTTTTCAATCTGCCATAAATAGCTAACCCTACACATAATCTATGATCCTAGGTTTATAATAATACGAGTATTTGACAAAAAAAAATCACTCTTTTCTGTGAGAGCGACGGTGGTTTAACCTATCGTCGTATTTACCTTTATATGTATGTTTTCCTAGGCTCGCCTTCGTATGGACAGAAGAACGTCATACTTAGCTCGCAAAAGACGAGTGAATCAACTGTTGAGACAGCTGTCTCTATATAGGTCAAGGTTTACACTCATCGGCGGCTTAGACGGAAGGAAAACGTTATCTGGAGGAGAGAGGAAGAGACTGGCATTTGCAACGGAGGTAAGATTGATGTACATGTACATAAATACATGGAAATACTGAATTTTTATTTTGAACAAACTAATTATATTTATAAATTATAGGTATGTTAGAAAATTGGTAAATAGAAATCACACACAGATTTCGATTTCAAAATTCTAACAAATGTGAAGTAAAGCTAAAATTTACATGATTTAATGAACACCAAGTAATGAACTCCATGCATTTTTATACCACTTTGGTAGTTACCGTGGCCTATGGACGTGTGCAACACCTAGGGCATAACAATCATGCTACCGACTCTGAAAAAATATAATGAGTTAGTATTAGTACATGTCGTTTTTCTTGGAGTTTCATATTCTTCCCTATCAAGTCTGTTACCGATAAAAATAAGCCCATTAGCTGAAACCTTATAAGCCTTAATCCACCCAGCACTATTAAATCGATACGAGTATGAATACGTAATGTATCGTACAGTTTGATACTTAAAAGTTGACTTGTGACTTTTTGGAAATTGTCAGTGGCGAGGGATCACAATACTCCGATGCCTACCGGCTTCCCAAGGGTTCGTACGTAGCATTACAAACTAGATCGAGGTTCGATTCTTTCCCACCACCTTCCCTTTTCCAAAAATTTTCACTCTTCGCCACCAGCCAGTCTTCGCCTTTGCAGCTGGTGGGGGAGGTTATATCCGACTTGAACCGACTTAAAACACCGTCTATGGGTCGTTGTTGGTTGCTGGAGGTGAGACTGACAGGCATATCCCTCGCACCCCGGCCGATCCAGAGCCATCTCTCTCGATCTGGCCCTATTCGGGTGTGGGGAGCACGAAGTCCTCAACTCGTTCCCGGGTATGGGGAGCCCTGCTTCTGCTCCCTAGCCTGCCCCACATGAGCGCAGGCCTGGGGGTGATGGTTGGAGCCGCCTGTCACCCTTGACAGGCGGCTCCAACCGTCACCCCCAGGCCTGCGCTCATGTGGGGCGGAGGTCATTCTGCGGCCTCCGACACTCGAGTTGTCACAGTTCACGGGCAGTGCGGTTTGCTATTCTCCTTCTCTCTCGCTGCCGTTCCTAACTAAGGTACTCAGACGTTACAATACTTGATTAAATCCACTACTCTAATGACTTGTAATGTATATATATGTAATGTATTGGAAGACTCTTTATTGCATTCGTATTTATAGAATTCATGTCAACTAACCACAAAGAACCAAAACAAACGGGATACATGTACTAAAATATCTTAAGTTAAGTTTCTTCTCGCAGCTTCTTACAGATCCTGGCTTACTCTTCTGTGATGAACCAACCACCGGTTTAGACTCATCATCAGCTCAGCAGATGATCACCCTCCTACGCGCCAGTGCGGCCCAGGGCAAAACTGTTATATGTACCATACATCAACCAAATTCAGAACTTATGGCCCAGTTTGATAAGTTGATGCTGTTGGCTGAGGGTCGAGTCGCCTTTGCTGGTACTGCTAACCAATCGCTTTCATTCTTTCAAAGGTTAGTGTATTTATAGTAGTTAAGTTCCCTATTATTGATAGATAAGTAGTAATAGTGACGAATATTTGGCACAAACTTTCACACATAATCAGTAGAAAGTGTTTACCCAAGCCGCAGCATATAGAGTTTTACCACACCAGGGGGATCTTTTAAAGAATCCTAAAAGTCATCAGTCATTTAAGTCATTTGTCAATCAATCAATTAGCCCACCGCAGTCCACTGCTGGACATAGGCCTCTCCCATCCATATCCATCCATCCATCCGATCCCCCACCCTCTGCATACAGCCTGTCCCAACCACCTTTTTCAGGTCGTCCGTCCATTTGTCTAGGGGGCGTCCTACCTTCCGTTTACCTTCTCGCTGTCTCCACTCTAGGACTTGTTTGCTCCAACGGCCATCGGTTCTTCGACAAACGTGACCAGTCCAATATTTTATATTACTTATGTTTATACACTTATTTGTACTTAAACACAATTGTGTTCATCAACCTAGTATCAAAAGTACTATTGAGCTTCTATTGCCTTTTCTTTTCTCGACTGCTCAGCTGTGCCTTTTGCATTTTACCTGACAGTAGTTGTAAATGTAGCCTCCATAAATCTTAATATATGTATCTTAATATATGTCTTGAAAGATTTTTTTGGAAATTCTTAATAAGACAACAGGCATTTATATCGGTTATTGATAATATAATTGTTCATCATTCGTCGCATACAATTGCATCTCGTTACAGTTAGTCTGGCTGACCTTAATAGAACTTCCCGACTTAGCAACGTCTTAACAATTGCATTCTCGATAATAGCTCTGGTATTTGATTTTCTATACTAGACATTCATAATTCACAATGATCACAGGCCCTTACTAATTACACAGAGTTATACAGCTGTTATGTTAAAATTTCCATACAAAATTTTAGATTTAACACAGTAATTTTTCATTCATAAGGGCAGGGCATATAATCCCAAGTAGATGAAATTGATTTTGAATGTAATTGACTAAACGGTATGTATAAGTGATTGAATCATGATTTTTTGACACATTTCAAAGAAAAAGTAACAAACTACGATCACTTTACAAGGACTTTTGAAAATAAAATCACTATCCTCTTCAGATTATGTTAAGAAAAAATAGGGTATTGTCCTAAAATTAACCGAACGCGTTTTTATACCACTAAATACACATATTACACACACTGGTTAAATGCAACACAGCTGTCTCCACGCAGGCTCCATAAAAAATATAGATCCTGCCACCAAAATATACGTATGGGGACCACAAATTCGAAAGTTGTTCTAGGTAGTAGAAATACAGTTTTTGTCTCTTTTTATTAAGAGTCTCTTTTTATTAGTAAAAGACCGGTTTATAAACCGGTCTTATACTGGTCTTGCATTCGGTCGTGTATAGTGATTCCAATCACACGTGTATAGATTATTTAAAATACTCAATTAACTAATTCTGTGATTGACTACAACCATTAATTTGTAATTTCTCCACTCTCACTCATTGAGATATATTTTATTATCTATTATCGGTCAGTGGATCATATTATAGTGAAATATCTACTTCATTTTACAAGAAAAATTCCTAAAAACTGAGAAAAATAAATAATATGTAATTGTCAAGGATGATATCGATTGCTTTGCTATTGACTCTCACCGACCAATATCAAATTTATAAAATCAAGAAAAGTGAAAAAAACTGGTGAGATGAGAAATAATACCAGAATTTCGAGATTGCAACGCACACGTCCTTTGACCTTGACTTGAACACAACCCATTACCAATGCAGTGACATCTCGCGTGATTTAACAAGCACAAACCGAAACAAAGTTAGTTATAAAAGATTATATGCATCCTGGAACACAGAGTGGGATAGTTTTACTTAATTTTATCACAAATCTACCGGACCGAAGTAAAGGAATAAAAAGTAAAGAGAAAGAGCGCCAAAGTGACACGGAACAGTGGGGAAGGAGATTACAAGATTACAGGGAGTATGGGAAGAACAATAAACTTAAATGAATTTTTTTTACTAAACTGCTGGACCGAAAAAGTAATATGTAAAGTGAAAGAGCGCCATAGTGACAGAAAACAGTGGGGAAAGAGATTACAAGATTACAGGGAGTATGGGAAGAACAATAAACTTAAATGGAAATATTTAACGAAACTGCTGAACCGAAAAAGTAAAATGTCAAGTGAAAGAGCGCCACACTGGGGAAGGAGATTACAAGATTTCAGGGAGTATGCGAAGAACAATAAAAAAAAAGGAAAATGCTCTGCTAATATTAAAGAGTGCTTTCTAAATTTTAATATGAATTCTATGAAAATGCAGGACAAAATACTAAAGACTAAACCTTTGCAATATTTAAACGAATATAAAACTGATACTAAAAAGATACGTAACTCACCAATCAATCTCCTAAATATTCGTGAAAACATACTTTACAAAAACTTCCTAAATAAATATAATACAACCCAATGGCAATGAGGATTTCAAAGTGATATCTACTAAAAATGGAGTTTAAAAATTAACCTTATTATTAGCATTACAACAATCTTAGGATGTATTTTCCTCTATGTGGCAAATTTTTTGATACGAACTTTGGCTATGGTTAAGAAAACTAAGAAACAGTGGCGCCAGAGGAAAACAAGTACAAATTTTGAAAAAGAAACATATCTTCCTGTGTGATGTTAAAGTTTTGAAGTTAGAAAATAAAACTAGTCATGACACTAACGAATACAAAACTAATGTAGATATTTACACAGATGATGTTATCATTATGATATACGGTCTTAACTGAACGTTAGTAACAAGAACAACAACGATTCGCTCAAACGCTGAATATAACGAACATCAATTTCCTAACGTTCTAAATAATCTTCATCCACTTGATAACTTTCCGACAATGACTACCATAGGCCTACAATGATATAGTAGTATCCTGATTCAATTTGATTTGATAATCTCACCTCATTAGCCCGCATATCTTCGGCAATTTTTTCTGTCATCGCTATTCTCCTCCGGACCATTCAATCATGATGGATGATGTTGTTTATTGAAGGAATCTCTGGGGCTACAGTAAGTACTACGTCAGATTTCCTGTTAATTGTGTTCGAGAACCTCCGGTGTCAGTAAATAATAAAATTTGTTCCCTTCGTGACACGAACATCACGCATCGTCTATTTATAATATATTGTATTGAGCTAGGTGTGATATGGGCCTGACCGTCCTGGTCGATATAAATTATAACAAATAAGGAATATATAAATAAAGATTTATTGTATGTAATTGTCCAATAAGAGCTCATAATGATAGAATTCTGCTATGTACTCAAGCACTTATAAAATTAATAAATAAAAGATTAAGTCATAAAAATCATATGCTTGTAAATCACCTGAATAGACAATCGGTTGAATGGATAATATAATCCAATAAATCTTTATATGTCTTATGGTAATATGTGATACAATTAGCGCTAGTGGTAGGCACGTTTTTGATCTCTAGATACAATTCAGCATTCTGTACTCATAAACTTCGAATCTCATTAAACAGTTTCCTTTTTGCCATACTTTCATCATTTTGATGTGTGTCTACCAAGTATCGACATTGGACATTATTACTTTTTTACACTAGTCGTATGGGTAGAAATAAACACAGATTAACCCAGTATTATTTAGTTCCGTTTTACTTTTTAAAATGTATGTGTAGAACTTGTGAGTACTCAATACTTGTATGAAAACTAAATCTGAACTAATCAAACTAATATCTATTACAATTTTTCTTCGAATGTAAGGCCAGACTTTTCTTCCAATGAAGGCCAGGTAACAATAAGCTAGGTAACGTGAAGCTCTAATTAAATGTAAGAAAATAAGTGTTGATTAAGAAGAACCAAATAGAAAAAGAATGATAGATGTAAGAGGTATGTTGAGAATTGATATGGTTGTGGACGCACCTAAGTGGAACGTATACAGTAGGAACTGATTGAAAGACAACGTTACAAAATTTGTCTCTGAAACACAAAATCTGGCAAAACATGAGGCGAACTCGGACACTGAGATTTCTATAGAAAACATCTATTGAATATTTAACGTTGCTTAAGTGGCGACCATGACTTCGAGTGGAGATCGTGAAAAGGATTACCTAATGATAGCTAGGGTTTAATGGATGCCGAAATTGGAACTGTTTTGGGGGCTATTGCGCCGGCTTATGTATAGCAGAAAAGAGCAATAAGCTAAATTGATTTGATAGAAATACATTTTTAATATATATTCTTTGTACTTATGTCCTTTATTTGGGTAAAGTATTATAATTGTCCTATAGGATTTGACTCTGTACGGCCAGGGTGCGATGGAAGCCTTCTATTAGACCGCCTTCAACGCAGTATTTAAAACTCAAGTCTTAATAGATAAACAGGTGGATTCATTTAATAAGGTTTCAATTTTATCTTTTCAAGTACCGATTACTAAATATAATGTTCCTAAAATGTTCCATATATTATAACTATACATATTAGTATATTGCAGAGTGATCCCCATGAAGCGGTACACACATGTAGACAGATCCAGTCCCAATTTGTAATAGCAATAACTATACAACCTAACAACAAAAACTTAAGGAAAAGACTATTTTAGTTACATACTTTAGGTTATCTTTTAGTTTAAGGTTTATTGTATGTACGACTTATGTAGATGCTTTAGTCAGTCCAGCAAGTTATGTTTGGCTTGCTCATATAATCTATCATTCCTTTTCAGTCTCGGTTACACCTGCCCCTACACGTACAATCCCACAGACTACTTCATAAAGGTCTTATCAATAACTCCTGGCTCGGAGTCAGCGTCTCGACAGGCCATCAAGAGCGTTTGCGATAGGTTCGCTGTCAGTGATGCCGCCAAAGAATTAGACATGGAAATACATTTAGAGTTTCATTTAATGGATAATGAAGATTCGGTAAGTAGAAATTACTTTGTTAAAAAACATTCGCGGAAGATTTGACCTAATATAGATACACTTGGATTAAGAGAATTGACACAACAACCTCAATTATTGTCAGCGAGTTTAACTATCCTGAAATCGAATCGAATTTCATTAGAGAAAATATATTTTTTCCAAGACTTTGCCTTCAGCTTACCGTCAGACGAAATGTAATGAAAATGTTAGTGCTAAAAAGATGTGCAATACTTATTGAATGCAATAATATGAATAACCAAAACAGTACTAAAATAAATAATAAATAAATAATTATAACTGTAATAAAAAATATGATAGAAACGTATTAGGTATAGGTTTTTAACGATGCCGATGGGGTGCCGGCTCCAAACTAGTTGAGCTGATTTCACAGCTACTACAGCTAGTAAAATACATGGTTTCCTAATCAGATCCAATAAATAGATGTAAACTACGAGTATAATCACGAAGTGCCAACCAATATGGTAAAAATCATCTCGTTACGTGTTTACGGCCGATTTAGATCGTAAAATGGTCGCTATCTGTGTCGAGGCTTCAGCAGACCCACGGGTACCCTTAAATTGAAATATAAATTACAATCGGCCATCTTTGAAAATCGTGTACTCTAAATCTATTTAAACATTTAGATCGAATTGATTAGTCATGCTTGTATAGGCGTAACCGTAAAGTTTTATTACTTACATATATATTCTAAGTATCATTATTCTTTTCTACAACCTTTTCCTGGCATTGATGATCGCAGAATCCAAAATGAAGTATTTTGTAAATTACATTGCGTGTTTCAAAATATATTCCTCATTAAGTTTTTAGTATCTTTACTATACCTATTGAGCGGTAACTGTACTGGTGACTATATACCTTTAGTTAGTTATGCGTCATCACGATAAGTCGATTATCAATAGATCCACTTGAAAACTCAGCACCCGGTGGCAACTCGGCACCAATGGCAGTGCCGAGTTGGTGCTTCGGGCAACCTAATTCAGGGCAACTTGGAACCGAGTCCCGTGTTATCAAGTGACGACTTATGAGAGAGACGAATGAAGACAAATAAGGTAGAATTAGTATAAAATAACGAACTTGTTTGCGGAGCTTGCTTGTGGATGCTCTACTTCATCTTCTTCTATCGAGTCGACGGTATATCGTGTCATATTTTATTTACACATTGTGCAGTCACCTTAAAAACGTTCTCAAAGGCACTCATGAGTTCCTCCAGTGTACATTTGTTTGGGCAAGTAGCACATGTCAGCAGGTTGGTCATAATCTACGACGTAGCTTTCACAGTGTGTATCTACTTGGTCTGAGAAGCCCCACCTAATCGGGTTTTCGTTTCATCTACCGACCTGCGTCCGAAGTCTATTCCCCAAGGTCCCGTTCAGGGGGAAGATTCTGCGATAGCGGGACAAAAGGGATGAGAGGTTGCTCCTGTGCGCGCCAGAGATGAACTTTGGCGCAAAAGAGAGAGTTCGCGATCAGTAGGAGCAACGCACGCATAAAATATCTTACGGTTTTTCAGAGAGTGATTGTATATGTCCTAGTAATAGGTGCACCTGCTTAAGAACAGATGAGGTTCTGTCACAGGTTTTCCTTTCAAGATTAGGGTACAAACTGTAGTCTCTCACGGAAAATCCGATGCACCTACCAATCAAAAACCAATCACCGTACAAATTTTAAACGCAACTGGGATTTCGAAGGATGATGAAGGAGTTAGCTATTCTTCTTTTAGAAAATCCTATATATATTATACTACCGGAAACGGTGTGCACTATGCGGTATGAAAACAATCTTCATTCCGCACACGCTCAAGCTGTGGAATGAACTCCAAGCTGTGGAATGAACTCCCTGCTGCGGTTTTCCCAAGCGCCTACAATATGAGGTTTTTCAAGAAGGGCATTAGAAGATTTCTTCTCTCCCCTCTTTCTCAGTAGTTGCACTATTTGTCAAATTCGATAAGCCTATATTAATATCGAAGAAGCCTTTGAGAATGCCCTTTTTAGCTACAGCAGATGTTTTGGGGCCAATCACGATAGAACTCTCACGAAACTATTCCCATTGCTAACCCTGGTGTTGCACACGTCCATAGGCTAAGGTAACCACTTTGCAGCAAGTGGGCCATTTGCTTGTCTGCCAACTAAGTGGTATAAAATAATTAAAATAATAAATGTGAAATTTGCGAGGACTTTTGAATATTTTTTGTTTTTGAATCACGCTCTAACAGCTCAAGAGATCTGGCTGAAATTTGGTATTGGAATAAACTATATATAGAATAACATATAGAAGATCACTTTTATCCCAGGAAAGGGTAGTGGGAAGGGGATCCAAATTTAAAGTGCTATAATATATTTGAAAACAGCCTCTGTGGCGTGGCGGTATAGAACGCAGCCGCTACGCAGGAGGCGCGGGTTTGATCCCCGCTTCGTGTAAATATTTGTATGCATGAATAAGGATATATGTATTCTCAGTCTGGTCGTGCCTCGGAGAGTACGATAAGCCGTCAGTCTCGGTTGCCATAGGAACATCTATGGCAGTCATTACGGGTACTTAGAGCCCTAAAAAGTTCAACAACTGGTCTAATTGCAATGCTTCGATATCGCTTTCGGGTTGTGGATGTCAGATGGCGGTTGCTTCACGGAAAATATTAAAGTTCAGCCAAATCTTTTATATATTGCAACTTAGGTGGCAGTCACGACCCACCTGAAGGAAAGTGGTTACCAAGACCTATGAACGTGTGCTACACCAGGTGAGTTACAGGCGTGCTGCTGACCCTATAAGAATATAGAGTTTCTGTGCCGTCAGTGCAGAAGACGCAATCAGGACGAGCCTTTGGTCTTTCCACTGACAGTACAAAAACTTTCCAGTGAGCTCTGGTTTCCCTACTCACCGCCGGGAACACAGCACAAGGTTATTATAGCTGTGGTATTCTGTTGGTTGGAAGAATTTCCCAGTCGGACTACTCAATTGGGACGGTGAAAGCTGCGGATACGACTGGGAATAACGCTAAGATAAAGAAGAATATATTTGATAACCTATTGGCTGCTAACTTCCAATGAACTTTGTGTTGTGTTCCCGGCGGTTAGTAGGGTAGCCAGAGCTCACTGGAAAGTTTTTGTGCTGTCAGTGGGATGACCAAAGGCTTGTCCTGCTTTGTCCTCTACACTGACGGCACAAAATCTTTGTTCTTACAGGGTCGGCAGCACGGATGTGACTCCACTGGTGTTACACACTTTCATAGGTCATGATAACCACTTTCTTTCCATCAGGTGGGCCGTGTGCTTGTCTGCCACCTAAGTTGTATAAAAAATAATCAATTATTTTTATACCTAACCCTCATTAAGTAGGTAGGAAGATACCTACGTATTTTAAAATCCAAATGACCAATTTATGCTTTTAATAGACTTTGCAACTTATCATGCAGATAATCTTATCTGCATCATTACAAAATATTTTAATAAACAAAACTAAATGATCATGGCACCTAATCTTAAGCAAGTTAGACAAGTAAAAAAATAAATCGGTACGTATTATCATCATTTAACATTTATATGTCGTGGGAAAATGCCTAACACATGATGCACACAATTGAATGATTATGAGTGAGATCGAACTAGCTGTTTACAGCCAGTTCGATCTCTTCAAAGTCTTCCATGATTATGAAACATGGAAGACTTAAATCTGTCTAATATTTTCGGGGTAAAATGTAATAAAATGAGGGGCAATAAAATAAAACAGTATGTTCAGTTATTTAGAGATTTTTTTACACAATTGACACTGCCATTGGTAATGCCAGTCAAATTGTGGCATTGGTTGAAAATATCGAAGTTCTACCAAATCTGCAGTTAGACTGGTAAAGCGGAACTCTGACTTCGTAGTCAAGAGTCCACATTTTCACCTCGGGGTGAAAGCTTTAGATTCGACTTGAATTAACGCTAAGATGAAAAAGAAGATTGGTAAAATATGAAATTTAAACTATTATGGTCGCTCACATTAGTATTAAAGTATTTCACTGTTCATCGCCAATACAGCAGTTCCTCCGTGATCATGGTGCTTGCAACAGCGCCGAAATATCGGAAACTCAGAACAATACAACTTGGTAAACATCCCGATAACTTTAATACTAAGATTGGTAGTACATTTTCTCGGTTGTCCCGCGAAACCGCCCATAGGCCATACGCTGCAATGAACAGTGTCTGTGATGGACACACACGACGGGATCTGCTTAACGCAACTGATGTATACTAGATAATTCATAAAGGACTTTCCTGTTGGGGACTCTGAAGACCCGAGAAGAGGCCAGATCGTGAGAGATGGCCCTGGGTCGGCCGGGATGCGAGGGATATGCCTGTCAACCTCACCTTTGGCAACCAAAACGACCCACAGGCGTCGTGCGTTTTAGTCGGTTCGAGTCCAACATAAACTCTTCCACCGGCTCCGGTGGGGAGGTAGCCGTGGGGATTTTGTAAAAAGAAAACAGTAAAAGACCAGGTTTAGGTATACATAACACTTTCTATTATAGATACGTCTATGATTTACGTAAGTGCCATTTGCAGAAAATTCTTACTAACGTTGTCTATTCTCTTTTCAGTTGAGTGCATTGTCTCGTCGTGATGTATATAACCACACGTTTCAAGCCCCTTCTGTTTTCACCAAGTTACTGTGGTTGATATACAGATATCTAATAATCATTATCAGAGACCCAAGAGTGCAGTTAGTCAGGATATTACAAAAATTAGTGAGTATAAATCCAGTTATTATAAATATGACAGTTTGTGAAGATGTGAAGAAGCTCGCGTTCTAGCGGCTGAACGGATCTGCGTGAAATTTGATACAGGGTTAGATTTATAGTTTGGAACAATACATAGGACGGAAAAGTTGGGCAATTTTTATTCTTTAGGTATTTAAAATTTTAGGATGCCAAACGTTCTTGCTGTAACAGATAACAAAAATTTGGTGAAAGGTCATTAATCTTATACTAAGTGGGCACCTTCCGATATTAATCAATTTAAAAATCAAATATCAGGTTTTTTTTAATGCTAATTGAACCAAAGATTGAAAAAGTCCCGTCTTGAGCATTCATTTTGCCCAATCTTTGAGTAATTAGCATACTAATTGCTTTAAAATATCTTAAAATTGAACCAAATAGCCTAAACACAATACTGTCCATTTCCAGGCTATAGCTCTAACAGCCGGCCTATGCTACATGGGCACAGCAAGACTCACACAGTCAGGCATCCAGGACGTTCAAGGGGCGCTCTTTATCATCATTGCTGAGAACACCTTCATCCCTATGTACTCTGTGCTACACATGTTCCCTGAGGAGTTTCCACTGCTCAACCGTGAGCTGAAGGCAGGGCTGTATTCTGCATCTGTATATTACATCGCCAGGATGATCGCATTGGTGAGTAAGAAAAATGAAAATATTTTTGTGTTTTATAATAAATACATATTTATTTAGTATTATACAAATATTTCACAAGTAATAATAATTCTTATTTATTTAATAATATTAAATTATAAAAAATCAAAACAATCACACGCATTCGCGCTCGTCCCTAAAGATAAACGCGACCGGACCTGTACCTTGCGTGAAGGTGCCCATCACGTTAGCTGCGTTACCCCTTTGAATGATGATGGACATCCTCTGGACCAGGTACGATCCGGCGCGGGAGACGCCTGACTTCTCCCTGATCCGAAATCCTCCGCAAATTATTTTGTTTTACGTTAGTAATTAATGTATTTATTGAAAATAATTATGTAGGTACCTACACAAAACGTTATGTAATTTTGTGCTTGATGCTTCGAGAATGACACACATCTGAATATCTTTTTTTTATCTCTTGGGGCATGTATATGTCAAATTCCAAATAAAAATCAAATAAAACGCTTCAACTGCCAAGATCAACCAGTTTGAATATGGAATGGATATACCGAAAAAAATTAAATTTACACGGTACACACTTATAAAAAATACTGATAATAAATGAAAAAAAACTAATAGATATTGAAATACAATTATTATTAAGTAAACAGATCAATTAAAATAGTCATATCTTATCAATATTGACATAAATGTCAAGGATTTCAAAATGATATCAAGACAAAATTACTAATTAAATTTGGTCCCTATTCCTAGATGCATACTTATTACTTTTTTGTTAAAACTAGGTATCTTATAACAGTGGTGTTATTAAAAACGATAAGCTATACCTAATGATCCTAATCTTATCACGTTAGAATCAATGACTTGTATTTGCATATTATCAGACTTGGTATCAGTAATAAAAAATATTATAATTTGGAATGACCCCTAGTGGAATACTAAGTACAACATTACTTTTTGTTACATGTAGATTGTCATACAGATGTTATTAAAAATAGGCACGCTGCTGTCTGAATACAGATAAGTGACAAAATTAACTCATTTAAGTTTCTGTGCCCTGTTCTATCTTAGTTAGTTCAATAACTGAACGACGAAGCGATGACGCCCCTGGTCTTGTACACGTCTATAGGGCACGGTAACCACTTCCTATAAGGAGGGCCCTGTGCTTATCTGCCACCTAAGTGGTATAAAAAATAAAAACCACGCAAAACCAAATGTAGACTGCCAGTGACCTCTCCCAACGAATTCTTAAAGAAAATTGGTAAATACTAGGAATTTTTCTTATGTCCTAAACATCAAACAAAGATCACCACCTTTTGGGGCATAATTCGAAAAATATTGATTTTAGGACAAAATGATGAAAAACAAAATTATAGGAAATGTATTTCTTAACTACCTACTTTCTAATTATCAAATGTGCGCGAACATTTCTAGAATGATCGCGCACAATTTGTTATTGTGTTTTTTTATATAGGACCCGTCAATTAGGTTTCGCCTTGCCTGATGGTAAGCTGAAGGCAAAGTCTTAGAAAAGAGGGTCACCATTACTTATACCATGTGACAATGGTGAAACTTAGCTTCACGGCCTCATCATATGCTTTTTCACGCCCCGCTTAAAGGACCCGGGACTGTAGGAAGAAGGAAACACGTGGGCTGGTAATGAATTCCAGGCCTTAATGCGACAAAGGAAAGAGTCACCGAATCGCTTGGTTCTTGATCGGATATTCTGCACACTGTGCGTGTGACATTCTAAGCCCTGCACGTGTCCAGTGTAGGAAAGTGGAGAATGGGTGTTTGAGTGAGTCGACCAGAATAAACATTTGTGTCGCACACTGTGCGTTGCAGTGCCGCACAGTTCAGCACACTGGTGGAACTTCACCTTTATAACAACAGATATTAGAAACAAAATAAATATCTAAAGGGGCTTCCATACGACAAACCTGTTTTTTTGTTCGATAATCTCCATGCGTGAGTCCCACTCGCATTTAGCCGGTTTTTTGTATTATGACGTCTGTTTCAGCTGCCGGGTTTACTAATAGAACCTTCGCTGTTCACTCTGGTGGTGTACTGGATAGCTGGGTTGCGTGAGTCGCTGTACGCGTTCAGCTTCACCGTCTTCATATCCATATTGGTGCTGAATGTAGCTATAGCGTGTGGTAAGTTGACATACATACATATAATCACGCTGGGGATAACCTGGAGGGTTAGGCAGAGGTGAATTAACGCCCACATTTCACCAATCATTGAATTCGGTCCCACGTAATACGAGGGGAGCCTATTGTCGTGCCTGGGAGCCTTGTATCTTTGCTTGAGTCCGAGCTGTATATATCTGTCTAATGTTATACAGCCCTAAGTTGACATATTAGAAGTAAAACTATTATTCAACACACTTGCTCATAAAGTGACTCTTATTTCACGGCAATTAGGCACATAATGGCACCTATAATGAAACTGTGATTTTTCCTCGCTACAATTCACGAGAGAGTTATACCTTTTTTTTTAAATTTTATTGGTAGAGTTGCTCTGTTCTTAAAAAAGTTTCGATACAAAAAGATCATGTTCAATAGTACAAATAAATTAATATAGCTACTGCTTACTTAAAGGCGTCTCAGCGGTAATCACCAACTTTACACACTCGTACCACGATATACTATTACGCACGGTTGACTTGGGGAGTAAGCTGGGTGAATACGTGACGAGAACGTTACGATTAGAGATGGGTCAACTCGAGTCACGCTTTGGTTTTGAACTCGAATTTGGATGGAATTCGATTGAAGAGTAGAGTTTTGATCTATTTTTTTATTATTATCGTAAACTGCATATTTTACAATAATATGTAGATGTATTAAGATATAGAAGAAAATTATAATATTAAATAAGCCTTACGTCGCCGTAAGGCGGATGTATAGAAAAATTTGAATGGTTTCGGGTGAAGGTTCTGTGGCTTAGTAGTCAGATCACGGGTTCGAATCTCGCCTGAACCGATTAATTTTTTTCTATATCTTAATCGATTTCAAAAGTTAACATACTAAATGTTTTAAAATTTTCATTCAATATGTATAATGAACTGTTATAGTAAAATATTCTTATGACAAATTCTTCGTCTTTCTATTTATTTTCAGGTTCGTTCTTCTCGTGTGCGTTCGGCTCAATGCCGATCGCCATCGCGTACCTGGTGCCGTTCGACTATGCGTTGATGATTACATCTGGACTGTTTGTTAAATTGAGGTAATGATAATAAATACTAGTCATACATACATACAATTAAACATTTATCCCCGGAGGGGCCGGGCTGTATATTTCTGGGAAGAGATGTGGTGGTCCAAATTCTACTCTGCCGGGAACTACGTCACAAGTCATACTGGTTGAGTAATTAAATTCTCTTCTTGTATACATATAACTTGTTAGCATCCGCCACTGGGCATCCTACTATCTATAATAATTAATTATTGGCAGTGAATGACAAAAAGTAGGTAAGAGCTTGACAAATTCTTGTTTGGCGTAGACTACTACTGAAATATAATTTGTTTAAAGGAGCTACGGCCCATAGCTTCTTTAAAATGTTAACCAAAATAATGTACTCTGGGAATTAAAAAAATATACTATTGATATTATAAAGTTTCATAATGTAAAAAAAAGCCTAATAAATATTTCGAGTGTAAATCCCCCTTTTATTTGACTGTGCTTTTTAAATATTTTTTTATAAGATCTTTAGGTAAAGTCTTATTTCGTGTTATAATATTATCTTCATTTGTATGATCATTAATGATGATGATGGTTTGATGATGTTTATGATGATGACGATCAATGATAATCAGTGATGACACCACTTTATTGAGGTAGCCTCAATAAAGCGGTGAAGACTTTACTGTAGGTTTCTAGTGAGATTTGGAACCAACACGAAAAGTCACAATTCTACTGCCACTAATGCCACTTTCCTACTCTTGTGTGCGTTGTCTAAGACGTTATGTCTAAAAATCCACCATTTTTGTACATTAAAACTTGAATTCACATCAATTTCGGAAAATAAAATAAAACCGCGATACGTTATTCTTCGTGTTGTCGCCAAAACTCCTGATTTTAACACATAGAAGTACAGTGTTACCATATTTTTCATTTTTCTACCAAGGACAGTCGTCGCCTACAACTTAAGCCATTAACCGATTAATATAATATTTCCAGTTCAATACCTAAGTACGTGTCCTGGATCCGCCACCTGTCCTGGTTGATGTACTCCAATGAAGCCATGAGCATAATCCAATGGGATGGAGTTCAGAACATTAGTAAGTTTTGTTTCTTATTTTAAGCCCGCTCCAGTACATACATACATACATATAATCACACCTTCATCCCCGGAGGGTTAGGCAGAGGTGAATTAACACCCACATTTCACCAATAATTGTATTCGGTCCCACTTAATAGGGGGTGAGTCTATTGCCGCATTCCGGACACTATTGTTGATTCGAGCTTTTAAGAGAATCCACTTTATTTATTGTTATATAATTTTAAAAAAAATATGGAAAAGAAATCATTCACTAAAGGGTACCCAATAGACAAACTTTAAGCAAGGATATGAAAAGGTCTTGTTGATTTTTTTTTAATGCAAAGACACAACTGTTCAAAAACCAAAAAAAAGTCACTTGTCAAACGATAAAGACCTTCTAATAGTTGCACATTGAGTAACACTTTAAACAAAGAAAAAGATATTGCTACCCTAAAAATATTATTGTCTTTTGTCATAGATAGGTACCCGCACTTACCTGGCAGACCTTTTTTATAGGGAAATACCCTGGTGTAGCGCCATATTCTATTACCTGAACCAAAAAAGATACCGGATGGTGTATTAACGAAGGAAGTGTTTAAAAACTGATTTAATTCACGTTATTTTTTAATAATGCCAAGTTGTTAGCAGAAGGAATCGTGGAATGAGATTTATTTGTTGTTGGATGATTAGTTATTTTAGAAGAGTATGATGTGGCACATTTTTAATTGGAATTATAGGATTATAAGCGGCCTAGTTTAACTATACTCAACCAGCTGAACTGATGTAATATTTTTATTGGTCTAGTTAGAGCTACCACTCTAGAATAAGAAAATATTATTTTTATTAGGTTTACGATTTTAGGAGCAACGTTGTGTATCTACTCTGACATTAGATACCTACTTGTACTGCACAGTTTATTTCAAAGAAATTATTACTAATAGTTCACAAACAGTAGACCTCGAGAGCACCCTTTTTTCACAATAAGCTTTGATGAATAATGTCCTTTGTGTTTAAGTCAAAAATTAAAATCTATTCATAAATAACGCGACTGATAACATTTACTATTCACCTCTAGTTGCAGCTATCTCAACATTCAAGCAGACAGCCCACCTGATGGGAAGTGGTTACCATGGCCTATGGATACGTCCATAGCTGCAACTAGAGATGAAGGGTAAATGTTATCAGTCGCGTTATTTATGAACCAGAGGAGTTACACTTGTAATGCCGACCTGAAAAACCTTCTTGTATTGGCCAAATTGTAGTTCATCCATCTCTTTTTAGTTCTTCCTCTCCCCTTGTAGCCATCCACTTCCATAGTTAATGTTTTTCTTACGACCTAATTTTATCCTTACCTACGTATTACATTTCCGTACCAGGAAAATAGGTAGTTAGTTTCCTACTTAGTAGTAAGCATAATAAAGCAATTAAGCTAAAAACGCATTTTGTACCTTGTTACAGCTTGTACAACGACCAAAGTCGGTGTTCCCTGCATCGACACCGGCGACGAAGTTCTAAGCACCTACGACTTTACGACCAGCAATCTTTGGAACGACATCTTGGCTCTCTTTATTTTGTACCTTGCTTTCCACAGCCTCGCACTGTTGGCTCTAACGCATAGAACTAGACGGAAATGAAGTATCTATAACATTTTAGCGGTAATGACCTGATTATTTATGTAAGATTACCAAAATAATAAACGATATCCAAAAGTAATTTTCGAGAAGTGAATTTCGGCATTTAAAAGTTTTTTGAGGTGAAACCCTATCTTAGTGACATAGAAAAAATACATACATATAATCACGCCTTTATCCCCAAAGGACCTTCTGAGACCCCTCTTGAAGAACCCTATATTGTAGGCGCTTGGGTAAACCGCAGCAGGGAGGTAATTCCACAGATTGAGTGTGCGTGTGATGAAGTTTCTTTCATACCACACAGTACACACCGTCTCAAGTCGCAATGTGTGAGGATGAATTCCCTGCCTATGGCGAGAGGTGCGATGATAGAATGTAGCTACGGGCATCATGTCAAACAATTCATCTGAGCACAAACCATTGTATAGGCGGTAGAACACACACAGTGAGGCAAAATCCCTCCTAAGGCTAATAGGTTCCACACTATTTTCAACTCATTGTCAACCAGCCTCAATGCCCGTCTTTGCACTGAGTCGAAGGGGTCAAGCTGGTATGCAGGTGCTCCAGCAAAAAGGTGACAGCAGTAATCCATGTGAGGCCGGACCTGTGCTTTATAAAGAAGGAGTTGCTGCCCCGCAGTGAAGTACTGCTTCGTCCTGTTGAGCACTCCAAGTTTTCTCGATGAGGTAGGCCTATTGCCGTTACAAAAATAGATAAGTAGTACAAAAGGAAGTTTATAATGTGTTCCTATCACAATAAACGCTAAACATCAACATGACGACATAAGACACGAAACGCCGTAAGTAATTAAACATTATAATGCACAAGTTGATGAACATGGGCTAAGATTCCTCATTACCGTAAAATGATTGACATACCATCTTGTATTTTTCTACACTAGTAGGTATATTGGGCGATTTTTTAAGTTTTGTTGTAATAAGGATATTGGAATGTTAATGTGAGTTTTAGTGCTTGAATTGAAAATTAAAAAGGTCTCCTGTCTAACTGTGATATGGCTGAACTTTTATAATGTTGGAGTCCCTTGGTCACTGGTACTTGTTGAGTAAAAGAAAGTCAGAAGGATGATTAAATATTTACTGCATTAAATTTGGTTATGACAAGGTTACACAACTGAGTTGAACTACAAAAGGGTCATACAGGGTTACTAATGCTAATACTGAGAGTTGACGTGTTCAACCTACTACCCGGATCGGTTGCGACTGGCGAACGCGTCGGGCGCTCGATCGTATGACTTATAATTTTCGGCGTCAGCGTTCCTGTCCCCACAATACTTTTCTGTGAAGCGACTGCCATCTGTCCTCCACAATCGAAGTTCTGCAATTAGACTAGTCGGATTTTTGTGGGTTCCAATTACCCGTAACACCTGCTATAAATGTAAGTATGAAAACCATGATCGACGGCTTCACGTGCTCCCCGAGGCACGAACAGACCAATGCAAGTATCCATATTCATTCCTATAAATACTTGTACTGAACGGGTATCAAACCCGCACCTCTTGGGTAGCAGTCACGTTAATTTCCGCCACGCCCCAGTGGCTTCGTGGTTTTTTCCATGAATTTGCTCTTTTTCGGTAACGGTCATAACCCCAATAATTCAGATGAAGTTTAAACAGCAAAAGTATCTTCTTTTCTTCCCCTTCCCACTCTTCAGAGCACGCCACTGCCACTGCAGGACAATCTCAATATCCTAGGTATGGATGTTCGCTGCAACCTGAATAGCAAAAACTACATCAAGAGCATCATCAAAACAGCCTCGTGGAAACTCGGAGTCTTGAACAGAGTGACACGTTTTTTCACGCCGGAGCAGCGGTGTCTTCTGTACAAGACACAAATTCGCTCCTGTGTGGAATACTGCTCGCATCTCTGGGATGGCTCAGCAAAGTACTTACTAGATGGTGCGACGTGCAGTCCGTATTATTCACGAGCATCCTCACGTCACGAACACCCTAGAGCCTTTGCAGATTTTACCGTCTGTACCATGGTGAATGTTCTAATGAGCTCTTTCAATTAGTCCCACCCTCCCTTTTCCTACACAGGACAACACGTGCAGGGCTTAGATGCATACACCCGTACCCGAATGCAGAATGTTCGATCAAGAAGCAAGTGGTTCAGAGCCACTTTCCTTTGTCGCACCATTAAGGCCTGGAATTCATTACCAGCTCACATGATTCCTTCTTCCTTCAGTCCTGGATCCTTTAAGCGGGGTTTGAAAAAGCATATGATGAGGCCGTCAAGCTGAGTGTCACCATTGTACCATGGTATACATAAGTATGTAATGGTGACCCTCTTTTCTGAGACTTTGCCTCCAGCTTACCATCAGGTCAGGCAAACTGAAATGTTCTATATAAAATATATATACATAATTGGACACTGTGTATATCAGACCAGTTTCTTAACATAAGACGTTACGTATTTAAAAATTATAGCAATAAGTTACAGCCGTGCTACTTTATACGAACGAGTGGTGAGATACTTTTACTTCTTTCGGTTATGTGGGTGCTAGCACCTCTGCCTACCCCTTCGGGGATATAGGCTTGAGTTTAGGTTATGTTATGTTATTTAAAATCTCAGTTTATTAATATTTTTCTCTTTAGAAACTCATTTTATAAAGACTAAAAACCGAAATTAAAGCACTAGTTATACCTAATAGTCAGTTATTTAGTCTAGTGTATTTGATTAATATGTGTTTTTATAAAAAGTCGAGTTTAGTAATTTACCTACCTAACCTAACGGAGTATAGGCATAAAATTCTTTTTGGTGAAAGTATGATATTGTGTATTGACAGTGGGAGAGGTTAGACGGACTTCAACCGACTGAAACACACGCCGACTGTGTGGGCTACGATATTTTGATCGCAACATTTATTAACTGTCTAACACTTGCCTAATCTGTCATCAGAACCACGAAATTAGCCTAGAAATCAAGGGGTTTACTAGTGAATGTTGAAGAGTTCCAAAACCTGATGATGTTGATCGAAGGAGTCATCTGGATGTCACCTACGTCCCATTTCTTTCTTTTAAACTACTTAAGAGAAGGATAAGTTCTTTTTATACAACTTAGGTGGCAGACAACCACACGGCCCACCTGATGGAAAGTCGTTATCGTGACCTATAAACATGTATAACACCAGGGGAGTAACGCCCGTGCTGCCGACCCTGTAAAAACAGAGAGTTTCTGTGCCGTCAGTGCAGAACACAAAATCAGGACAAGCTATTGATTTTCCCACTGACAGCACAAAAACTCTCCAGAGAGCTCTAGCTAACCCACTCATCGCCGGGAACACAATACAAGGTTATTACAGCCGTGGGATTTTGTAGGGTGGAGGTACTTCCCCAGTCGGACTGCTCAATTGGGTCGGAGATACCGTCGTGTCCTACCTCCTACAAGTATGACATCAATGTTATTATTACTGTACTATATAAGGGATTTTATACTTATAAAGAAAGCTCATTATGTAAACAGACAGACTACCAACTTATACACTGGTAATTATAAAATTGAGACTGAAATTACCTACACGTTTTGCAAAAGTGACGCTACTGAAGCTTTTTCGTCATTTTCCATTAATCACTGTCTATGGCCCTGGCCTGTATAGGGCCCTACTAAGATCCTTGGGGACCTACTCCTTTGTAGCACGATAAAGAGCTGAAGTGCTCTGCTTGCGCCCGTATTTCCCTCTTCTTTAAAATCCCGGGTTTTTTTTTTTTTATACCACTTAGTTGGCAGACAAGCACACGGCCCACCTGATGGGAAGCGGTTACCGTGGCCTATGGACGTATGCAACACCAGGGGTGTCACATTCGCGCTGCCGACCATGAAGAAACCTTCTGATGCCCCTCTTGAAGAACCCCATATTGTAGGCGCTTTTTTTTTTTTACGTGCAAAAAATCCCCACGGATACCTCCCCACCGGAGCCGGTGGGAGAGGTTATGTCGGACTCGAACCGACTAAAACGCACGCCGCCTGCGGGTCGCTTTGGTTGCCGAAGGTGAGGTTGACAGGCATATCTCTCGCACCCCGGCCGACCGAGGGCCATCTCTCACGATCTGGCCCTCTTCTCTCGGGTGTGTGGGGACTACAGAGTCCCCAGCTCGTTCCCGTTAAACGGGGAGGCACGCCAGGCGCGCCGCCGCCGCTGCCTGCTTCTGCTAGGGTGGCAGGCGGCTCCACCTGTCACCCCCAGGCCGGCGCTCATGGGGGGTGGAGGTCGTTCATCGACCTCAGACGCCCGAGTTGCCTTCGTACGCGGGCAGCTTGGCTTGCGATCCGTCGTCGCTCCTGCTGCCGCTCCCGCCCCGCCTCCTCCTTCACGAACATTACTTGCTCGCAGAAGGAGGCGCCGGCCACCCACGCATCCGCGCAGCGGACCATCGCCGCGAGCAAGGTGGAGAGCGTGAGAACCCTCACTCCCAGGGCCGCCACAAGCTCCCGCCTCGGCGTCTCCCACGCCGAACACTCGGTGAGCGTGTGCGGACCTGAGTCCTCGCTCGCGTCGCAGTGATGGCACTCGGACGTTGGCTCTTTCTCCATCCGACGCAGATACTTGCCGAAGCATCCGTGCTCGGTGATCATCTGCGTCAGACGGTACGAGAGGCTGCCGTGTGGCCTCTCTAGCCACTCCCCCATGATGGGTCTTACCGCCGCTACTACGGCGCGCCCTGCGCCTGGTCGCCCAAGTCGTAGCTCCCATTCCGCCACCATTTCCCTGTGGAGCCGGGATCTCACGGCCCGAATTTCTTCGGGCTCCGGATCGTGACCCCGCTCCCGCGCCGCCTTTCGGAACCGGTATAGCGCCGAAAGTGATCTCGCTTCCAGGATCCATTGTGGCTGAGCACAAACCATTCGGGTTCTTCAAGCGGGACTTGAGAAAGCATCTATCATGGTCACAAACCAAATATTTAAAAAAGCCCGCCTCTGCGGTAACCCGGTACACATCTCACGTCTCTCTTGGGATATTATGTAATAAGTTAATTAGGAAAATAATTAATTTAAAAATACCTAATTGCTGTTATTTCCTATAGTTATAATAAATTATTTAACTGAGCGTATTAAGTTAAGAATGTTAGAAAATGGGCAAAAATTGCGAATTTATGTTAATCATCCACCCAATCTAAAGTAGACGTCAACGTCACAAAAATAATTCATACAAGTTGTCTTATAACTTAACGTTTTGACGTTTAGTAAAAAGTAACTAATTTGACTAGTCAGTCGAATACCCAAGTCACTTTAAGTGAAGTTAAGTTCACTTTAAGTCTTTACATTCGATTTTGTTAAGACTAATTTTACACGAGAACCAAAATTCACTCCCAGTAGGCAGACCTAGGTACCTACCAGATTCAATTCACTTTAAAATACTTATGTACTCCACTATTAATCCATATCCATACTTATATTTTAAATATAATGCGACGAAACTAACTCTGTCTGTATGTTACGCTTTTACACTTAAATCGCTGAACCGGTGAAATTTGGTATAGGGGTAGATTAGACCTAGAGGGGCATCAGAAGGTTTCTTCATGGTCGGCAGCACGAGTGTGACACCCCTGGTGTTGCATACGTCCATAGGCCACGGTAACCGCTTCCCATCAGGTGGGCCGTGTGCTTGTCTGCCAACTTAGTGGTATAAAAAAAAGACCTTGAGAAACGACATGTAGTTTCATGTTTTCTGTGCACATGGGCTAAGTTTTGTCGCGATGACTGACATCAACGCATTAATTATAAAAGATTATATAGGTCGTCTTCTGTGCAACCTGCAGACGAAAATACTATAAGTAGCCTATTTCATGTTTTAATAAATTTTAATTTATATTAATTTATTGAAATTCTTGTCTAAAACAAAGTAGGTAAGTAAACATTTCGAATAATACTGCCATCTATGAATTATTTCTTGAAACTATATACATATAACCATCCAACTTCTGACATGTAAAAGTTTGAGCAAATACTGATAGATGGCAGCACACTCGCTCATGTTTTTGTACCTGCCGGCGAACAACGGCGTTCGCTCCTTGCCTTATGCCGCGCAAGCGTAGTTCAAATTCATCCGCCATATTCGTCGTGTCAGACGGAGTGCAGTGCACGGCTGTGACATGTTTATTCGTAAACTGCATAAAACTTATGACAACGAGTTCTCACTGGTGCTTGTTTTATTTAGATAACTCTTCAAATATGCGATTTGATGGAGTCTTGAATGGTAACTCGCGTCGTTTGTTGAAATATAAACGTGCATCGAACTGTGCATTCGTGTGTTTATGATAACAGCATTAACAGTAATCCTCGGTCGTGTATTGTTTTTTGTAAATCCCTACAGTTATTTGTGTTGAAGCTTGGTGATATTATGCAATATAACATAACCGTGACCTTCGTGTTTCGTGATCGTGCTATAGGTGTCTTTTGAGGTTAAAATGCAACTTGGATCATGAGTGACTGCGCCAAGTCTTCAGGTTAGTAAGACATCCTTTTTATTTTATCGGTAAGTACTGATAGTGCGATGTTTACTTAACGTCTGTCCCATATTCGTATTGAGATTATCAAATATTAAGTTAAATATGATAATGGAAAATACCGCTTCTTGTTTACTATATCACTCAAAACAAACATTACTTACTTATTATCTTAACCTACTAATTACATAAAACAAAATTTTAGCGGGAAATAGTTGACCTTTGGGAGTCATACGTCTAGACAGTCTCACAGTTTCTTATAACTCGAGAATGAACAACATAACGTAACGTAAAAAGCCGTTGTTTGCCGCTGAACTCGCGAGGAACGTCTTACGCAGGCTTCCATGCACCTTCGCGAGCGCAACCGCCGCACCGTGCCACGAAGGGAATGCAACCTCGCCACAAGAATTACAAAGGGACCAAAGTGAAACAAGGACGAGTCTTTGATTATCCGAAACTTTTTTTATAGATATTCGGCGTTAGACTTTACGGATCGATTTAAATGATAACACTTTAGAACGTTATGTGGAAGCATGTTTTAAATTTGAATTAGGAATCAGTCTGTTTATGTTCTATGTTATGTTTTGTTTAACATGCTTATGGTCAAAGTAGTACCTACCTATACAGATATAATAGTATCTATTTCTTATAAGTACTGTTTTAGTAACTAAAGTTACTAAATATTCGACTAAACTTCAAGCGAATAAATAAATGCATCACGCCTACCATAAATAGTGTCTTTATAAATAGTAAGTTTTTGTCACGTGTCAGTATGTATTTTTGTTATTGTGTATTACACAATATTATCATAACAATAAAACTTAATCTACTTAGATAAGTACAATAGTAGTTGCTTCTATTTTTTACTTCCAAACATCCTGTCTCTTCCATTCTCATGTTAAATATATCCTTCACGTCACATGTTCGTGTTTTAGTCGACAGATTTGGTTCAATGTTTATTGTGTAGGCTACAGCAAAGTTCACAGACACAGTCTTAATTACGTACTTACAATAACATCCCATCTCATAACATTACTTATACCTACTAAGGTAGGTAACCAAGAAGTACATAGACGGCAAGGCCGCAAGGATGTCGTACCTGCTTTCTTACATTCAGATTGATAGGAACAATGTAGAAGGATTAGGTATACCTAGCAAAATATTGTTCATGAAATTTATTGAAGATGTCATCCTCTCTTAAAGTAGTCGTATTCCTGGCACTGCACATCAATCAATCAATAAATCAATTAGCCTACCGGATTCCACTGTTGGACTAAAGCCTCTCCTAATGTGTGCCATTTTATCCGATCCTTCCTCATCCAGTCCGTCCCAGCTACCTTTTTCAGGTCGTCCGTCCATTTGGCTAGGGGTGTCCTATCTTCCGTTTGCCTTCTCGCGGTCTGCACTCTACGACTCGTTTGTCCCAACAGCTATCGGTCCTTCATAGTTATTTGTTATATGAGTCATGAGTTACCATAGTTTAACTACCCTTTGAAATTTTTATATTAACCTAAGACTAAAGCAAGATGGAATGCATTATAATTATAGTGCAGAAGATTGTTTTAGCTCCAAAAGGAGTCGTGGGATATTGCCATGGATGTGAAATGACCATTACCAGGAAATGATCGAGTCAATATTAACCTGATTAACGACAAAATTTTAAACCTTTCCAACGGTAACTGAGTTAAAATTCCAGACTTAAAATATAACGGTTTAATTTTGAGTTGAGTACACTTACGACTGCTCACATTAAGTCCTTATTTTGATTACGGGATATTTATTGCGTTTTTCTCTTAGAAATCTTGGGTTGCACCCCATAGACGACAATAGACGCTCCTTTTAATATATAGGTACTTAGTTGACAAAACTTTGGTACCAAGTAACACTTTTCATATTATGCAGACCGGTGTTTGTACAATATCGGTATTCATCCCGATTATATCTTAAGGATGTACTTTGGAGTATGGGTTGCGCTTTTAAGGGGGGGATTGTCATCCATCAACCCCAAGTGGGAAGCCTACGCTAGAACTGCCTCCGTCAATTAACAGATAAGGTTGACTCGGCTGACGGGCCCCAAATATCTTGGTGGAGTCTCAAACATCTCTCACATACAAATCTTTACGTAAATAAATCGTTAAGCTGAAACGAATAAGGTCATGTATACCAAATATGTATTTAGTTTGTGGACTCTATATTTCATTGTCTCATACACAACACTAGTACGCGCACGATCCTTAGGTATAGAATGGGGTAACATGAGAGTAAAACCGCCCAGTATACCTCAGTAATTGTCACACCACGACATCTGCACAACTGGATTCTACCGTTATTAATTACATCGAATGGACTCTTACCCTCATATCAACGTACTTATCGGAATTCGCTCAGTAACAAATACCAAAACCTGTGGTCTCCACTCATGTTATCGGGCAGATAAAAGCCACTATAGATTACCCGTCGTGCGTTCGATGTCTAGCCAATGACTTCATACTAATAAAACTTTAATACTAACCGCATTTAACTGTCTTCTAGATAAGTATTTAAATGGTGCACTAATATAAATACGAAAGTAACTGTTTGTTACTTCTGTACGACTAAATCTCTGAATCAATCGTAAGGAAACTTGATAGTGAGATAGGTATCCTGGAATTTCTGGAGAGAGAATCCGCGCAATTCTTGCAACTTCCAACAAGGTGGTAGCTCGGACAATTAGTTAATCTAAATCATCACTTGTCAGGCAAGGAGTGGTTACACTTCGAGGCTAACACACACAGGTCTGGGCAGCCTAAATAACGTGTCTGAAATATAAGGTAGCAAACTAACTCTATGTGTTATGGTATATGAACGTCTGCAGGACCTGACCTATAAAACCTGTATATTGTGACCCGTATCTTTGCAGGGAAGAATGGTATAAAAAAACTCAATCTTTCCCAGATGCAACATAATGCTGCACAATGTATGATATATCGAATCGATGGCGAGTGTACATCATATTGAGAAAATCAATAATACGATCTCGATCTAGTCGAATAAATTGCTTATAGTCACGGCACAGTTAACGGCGAATAACTGCTAAAGGTCGTCTTAGTGGTATCCTAGATAATGATTGCGTGTCGTATCGCCGACGAGGTATATCAAGCCTCTGTTATATATTCAACATTAAATTGTTGAATATATTTCTTGGAAAACCAAACATTTGAGGCAATAAGAGCACTTTCAGGCACGTTGCTATTTCGATCGCACGTAGGGGGTCATTAAAGGGCAGCCCAGGACGCGTAATCTGAAATCTTGAATCCATTTTTAGTTTTTACCAGGTCAGGGTCTCTAGGTTTCTGTTGTACAATGATTGGTACATGGCTGCAATTCTAACACCAACCGGTACGAATCTGTAAACGTACCCTACAAATTTGTAGTCCAATTGAATTGTCCATTGACAACGTTAAATGATGAAAATGTTAAACTTACGTTCGTTATATCTCGCAGAGTAACGCTATTAAATCATTCAAAATAGTGAATATTTATCACCTTAAGATTAATTACTATTTTATGTATCTTGTCGTAAAAATAGCAACACCTGTGATCCTTATAATTCTAGCAAAATTTTATACACTCTAAACAAGTTCTCAAATTAAAATACTACCTTAATGTGTACAAGTTCCGTTTAATACAAAATAATTACACTTGTATTGAGGTGATTGACAAAGATTGCCAGGAAAAAGTACTTCAAATCAGCCGCAAGTACAGGTTGGCCTGCCAGTTATCGATTAATAAGGCTAGTTACTTACCTGTCTTAAGATGCCTGCTTGTCTATCTACAGCCACGGATGCAATTCATTAAATCGCTGCCTAGATTTCCGTCTTAACCTGTTTATCTCAGAATCCTATTTAAATGTCTGCAGTCATAATTTTATATCAACAAGCCTAGAATAGTTTATTACTAATGAGACTGCAGATAAACTGTGTAAAAAAATAAAAGAATAAGCTATTGTATTTATCTATTATAAAATTCAAGGTATTTCTAATCTTTTAGCTGTATTTGTATTCCGTTTCAAGTTAACGCGCTATTTGATTACAAGCACTTAAGTCATTATTAATTGTCACCGCACTTAAAAGCAACTTTCTAAGCAACATGAAATATTGAAAAGAAATTCAGTGAGATAAGAAGCAATATCGCTTAGATATATCACTTCAAAGTCAAGGTTATAATTATAATCTAGGTAGATAGGGCGTGCTTTTACTAGTACGAATGGGCCTGTCAATTATTAACAATATAATTCAGAAGCTGTCCGATTCATGCTTTTTGGCAAAAAATCCCAGGAAAATCGAGCGTTTCTGGGAACCGTCGTTAGAACATTGATGCTCATACCAGTGTATAAACAATCTCGTTTTGTAATTTAAAAAAGATTTACCTGTTATTGTACACGTTCAAAAAAGTATTGCAATAGCACTGTAGAGCAATTCTTTTCACCGTAGTGACCAGTAGGTTGTAACACTTCTTCGTTGACTCACTAGGAATTTTTAAGGACTGTATTTTTATTATTTAGAAACCTAACTAATTGAAAGGAGTTATAACATTTTAAGAGTTTTATAAGATTACTTTTTTTAGAAACTAGATTTAATTATAGTTGTAACGTAACTAGTATTGTCTTGTGGTGGTTGTTTCAATTTGGTAACGTAAAAGAAAGGGCGCCGAACTGAACGTTACGTTACGGTTGGTCAATGCGAATAAAGCGGTAACAGCTGACACACCATGTTAGACATATGTGCTACTAAGAAAGCATCCTGATCTAGGTACTTCGCCACATGGTTTGACATGATCCAATGATCGTTTTAAAACAGTTTGAACGTATGCGGAGTCCAATGAACTTTGTAATTAGCTGGTTACGATTTTAAAAGGTGAAAGGAGAGTCTTGCGTAGTAACGTTTTTTGAATAAACCACTTATGGTATTATAACCAGAATAATTTCGCCAAACGCCCAATTTATTGTTGGAAAGCAATTACTATGGCTTCAGTCGAATTAACAGACGATCGAAAGTTAATAATTGCATATAATGGTATGAAGAAAGATGCTACGTAATGAAATGAGTAATAAATAATATAAAGACCTTCTGACGATTTGTACTAGGAGTTTGGGCATAACGAAAGAGCCTTAATATTGGGGAAGAATCTCGATCCTACAAATTACCATAGGTCACTTTTGGAATAAGCCACGAAGCATAAGGGGCCCCGTCGACATCGCTCGAGACTACGTTTTGGCAGGATATCTTATATTTTGCTGGGAAACCGTATTGTTTTGACGACAGATAAATCACACCATCTTCTATCAATCTAATATTTTCAGATGCGAAGAGATGTTTCTTTCTTAGCTGTATTTTACCGTCTCTCTCATGATGAGTGTTGATGAGCTCTTCCAACTAATCCCACCCTTTCATTACCAGCTCTGCAATGGAATTCATTACCAGCTCACGTGTTTCCTTCTTCCTACACTCCCAGGTCCTTTAAGCGGGTCGTGAAAAAGCATCTGATGAGGCCGCCAAGCTGAGTGCCACCATTGTAACATTAGTGTCTGTAATGGTGACCCTCTTTCCTGAGACTTTGCCTTTAGCTATCCTTCAGGCGAGGTAAAATTATATTGGCGTGTCCTAGAAAAAAAATCATGAAGTTAAGAACAAAAATTAAATAAGTAGACAGTTTGTCCTTTGTAACTGTCGATCAAACATTCTTATCTTCACCATAAATGTACAAAAACATACGCAGTATTGACCAAGTTTGGCATGACGCGATGATATATCGAACTGGTTTAATACTCGTTAGGACTCACCGTGGAGTCTCACGTCTCTGAACAAAAAGTACAATATGGGAACAAACCGACTCCCTTTGAACAATACATCCACTGACATTTGAATGCCGATGCGTTTACCATGTGACATCACATAGCTCCCCGAACATGGAATGATCAGAAATATAGGCTGCTGATAAACCCCTTTAATGGTATGAGATGTTGGACTTGTTGGAGTCGATGATACGCGAAAGGCTCTTTTATAGTTTATTGAGTTTGTACAGTGAATAAACAGATTGTTGTACTGAAATGGGGAAAATTGCATGCATGGCTTGTGCTTTGAAGAAATACAGTAAAGTTATATAGGCTCATTTCACTAGGCATATCTTTGGTTCCAAGCAATATTGCCAACCGTCTGGCTCATTGTGACTAAGATAAGGAAAATATAACTTTGCAAAAGTAAGGCCATATCGATTTATCGGAAGTAATTGAGTGTTTTGGTGGAAATTGCTACTAGTTGTCGTTGCAAAGAAATTCTCAAACTCGCTCTCTAATAATAATAAAAAACTTTTGGATAATATAATAAAATTGGATAACTAAAATTGAATTACTTATTGAAGATGTCAAAATGACGATTGCTCATATTTACATCTCATAAAGATACGTACCTACCGCATGGCGTCTATAAAACATGTTTCACTAACAGCGAGTTCTTGTATGGTTCGCGCTACAAAAAATGCTACAAAATGTGCTTAGAACGAAATCGACAAAGCCATCATTGTTTCATATTGAAGGCTAAACAGATAATAACTACCCAAGTCAAGATACACGAGAAACTACTATAGATACATTGTGCGGGACGTGACGAATGCTTAAGTTATATCCTCTCGTAGATTACAAGTTTGTGGGCTTAGTATTGTTTATAGTGGTATAGACCTGTCTTAAAACTATTGAATTGCACATTTACTAAACTCGTGTTTAGTAGGTGGTGAGGTTTAGTACTAGCTCCGTTTGTAAGCTTTGCACCGGGTCGCCGACCCTTAATTATCCTGCACAGCGCACCGCTGCAGTGCAATGCTCCAGTAAAATTCTACATAACAAGCCTTTATTAGTCTCTTACTGCTCCGACTTCCTCGACGATATTAGTTCGAATTCGTAATTCTACGAGCAAATTAACTATTCCTATTTTGGCATGATTTACTTAGACGGTATGATAAAATAAGTTTTTTGTAGTTACCAAGCTCTAAATACGAATAATGTAATAACGATTCGTAGTTGTGTAACATACACCGGATAAGCTGCGAAAACGAAGTTGGCCGCCGCGATCCCTATCGAGTGACCGCGCTGAATCACTTTTGCATGTCCACGATTATTACAAACTGCGGCCCAAACCTTTGTGTGCACTGTTTGAAAAAAAATAAACGAACGATGTAGCGTCAGCCAATCGATTCACTCGATGAATCATACACAATTTCGATGAAGTGTTTTGCATCAACGATTTGTTGCGAAATTTCAATCAGTTTTTGAAAGATCAACCGCTTATTATGTGCTTTGTAAAGTTATCTTATTATTTGTGCATTGTAATATTAAAAATCTACAGAGATAAGAATAATAACGGGTTTTCTCAAATAGTACAATGGTACTCTAACTTACTTTATTCTTCACGTCGAAGCTGAACTTTTTTATGGAATGGCAGACAGATAGAAAGACTTTTCAGTTCTTCTTACTAGGTTCATATAACTAGGAGTATTTATCAAGGTCAACAAATAAAATTATGTTCAAATAAAGGAGAAGTGGTGCTATTGTCAAGATAGAGTAAATAATGGACGTCCTGCCTGTTACACTGGTCCAAAGAAGGAAGTGTAAATGTAGAGTAATTGGCTATACCAGGAAATTACTAAAAGGTTTCTTAGGTTCATCGATCATTTGCGACTCGTGTTTTAACCGCTTCCTTTTTAGCAGAAGTGAAACGTGTCGATGAAAGCGTACGTACTATTTGCAATACCTGTGTTTATTTTTACGTCAACAAGATTATCTTTCCGTAATGTCCGAGTGAAGAGACCAGTTTCTTTATAAGGTTTGTAAGTATAGGTATATTTTCCGTTAGCTACGATACACGCTAATATTTGACCTTCCCATCCACAGCCTCTGTCGACCGCTTGTCTGAAGCAACAAAGTGAATTACTATATTTATCTGCAATTATTATGGTGGACGTTTTTCAGATTTATGGAGCAATTACCTGCATGAAGGATCAAGTTTCAAAGTATGTTGCAACTCCCGTACAGGAGAACGAGAGTTGCAACATACTTTGAAACTTTTCTTGTAATTTGAGACCTATTCTGGACATACAAGTTTTCGAGGTTAAAATAACGACTAAATTGCTGTACAGGCTATGAATGTGAGACTACACGAAGTTCTCAAAAGTAAATAATGTAGTCAAGACATGAAAAATGTCAACATATGCATTTAGGAATTCTCACGAGAAGGTTGTGTAGAGGAAACACAAATACAGTAGCGAGTTTGTCTACTGTCGTCGGGCGGCCACGTGCATGATCATGCATACTGTAAACAGATATAATTAAGGTCGAAGCGTCCATATTAATGCAGAGCCGATCAATATTCATAGCGTGTGGCCTGGGGGTCAGATGGTTAGATACACATTGGCGCCCAGCGCTCGGGTCAACTAAGAATGAGTTGTGAGATTCGCGATAAAACTAGTTCAGGGCTTAGGAAGCTAATTATTTTCTTAGCTAAGATTATTAATTAATTATCTATGAGGTTGGAACAGGGAATCAAATTACCAATTACGGTCTACATCTACAAGCACATATTACTTTTTTACATACATACATATAATCACGCCTTTATCCTATTTAATTTTATTATAATATTTGTATTCGGTCCCACGTAATAGGGGGTGAGCCTATTGCCGTATTTCGGGCACTATTGTTGACTCGTGCCATGCATCTGAGGCTGAGTCTGGGCTGTATATATCTGTCCGATGTTAAACAGCGTTGTACGCCACCGCATGGGAAGAGATGGGGTGGTCCAAATTCCACTCTGCCGGGAACCACGCAAAAGTGGCAAAAGCTTTGAATTAAATGCAACCGGTATTGGGTGCCTGAATGATGAAAATAATAGATACTTTTCTTCATTTTTGTGAGGGCAACGTACTAGTGACACCACTGTTTAGGTCATCTTCAATATTTTGCTTGCTGCCTTAGTTTTCAAAAAGAATTAGTATGTTACAGTGGGTGGATCCTATTTCAAAGAGTTTACTTATCAAGTCATGACTTCTAACAGGACACTTTGAAGTTAAGACTCCGGCACATCTTATATCGTGACCTTGGCGCGATAACGCCGTGCGGGCGCAACGATTATCGTAGTGCTGCGGTAATACCCCTTTATTACTTTAAACGTTTTACGCCATATGCTGGTTGTAACACGTTTTTATAGAATTACAGGTGTTTCTTCTATTTCACGGATCGTTTACTTTCAACTAACAATTATTCGTTTCATCACAGTTTATATTTTTTTGTATTCAGTCATAAATTAGTCGTTATTTGTTACTTGTGTTATGTGCGTATTGCAGAGTAAATAAATACATAGTTCGACAGTACGGTATTTGAACTATTCTAGATAGATTTTCACGTCATTGCTAAGTTATTTGGCTGATAGTTCTAGCTCAGTTATCGGTTGGTATACGAGTATGTCGTAACATTACCATGCTTTCAAAGAAGGTAGCCCTTATCTATGCATGTCACTATTATCTAGAGTTTCAACTAAGAAAAGAATAACAGTATCTTTGCATAACACATGTGTCAATTTTTGTGCTGTCAGCAGATAAAATTGCAGGGAAAGTTATTCCTTTTTCTTCAAATCAGGGACATTTTTCAGTGAATAATTACACTAAGTGTAATTCAAAATATGTAATTTTTAAATGGTATTGTCCTTTTATCGTAGAAGAGCTAACTTTTGACTTTAAGGTCTAAATGTTGACATGTAATGATCAAGCAAAACAAAGTCTGACAGTTCTAGTTTTTGTTTAGTTGTAACACTTACTTTTAAATGGTAACCTTTTTATTTCTCCAACTTGAATTATGTATTTCAAACGATGTGATCCGTAGCGTTCTTAATTTAAATAATCCGATTCACTGCCGACGCTTTTGTATGGAAGTACGATCCGTTCGATTTAGTACCTTTTAGAGTTAAGAAGGAAATATTAAGTTCAGAGGGAGTCACATGACAATAGCCCTATTGAGGTACTATCTTGATCGCCACAACAGTAGGAACATGTATTTAATTCCTAATATTGACTATGGTAAAAGGCAGACATTTACTTCATAACTAAAGAAAGTATGACTGTATCACTATATTATACACAGAACAGATCATGATCAGAGCTCGCCAATCCCGGTTGTGTTAAATATTACGTTTTGGAGCCGGGTCTGCACTCCTACACTTGATTTGGTTTACCTTGGTTTTTACGAGTGCGACTTTCCTCTCTGATTTGGGGTTGTCTGAACCGCAAATCAGGGTCTATTGAAAGTCTACTCCATAACCTCATATGTCACGCACGGCTTGCAAGTAAGGTTGACATGGGCCCCAACTCAGCAAATAAATTATAACAGACGCTAAGAAGGCCACAAAGGTACTCGTAATATATAAATTACTGAAATTACCTTAGCGGCGGGAAAATTACCGAGTTAAGTACTTAAGTACAGACCGTGACGGATTCTACGTCAACAGTAACAATTAGCTAAGAAAATGCAGAAATGCACATTTTCTTCGCGTCAAGTTACATGCGCATGCACAAGGAATGTTATCACATCTGTTCATGTTACCTTCCAGTACTGTTAGATAAGGCAAGCCACATATTACGACGCCTTACTGTTCTTGGAATCTAGTCTATACTAATATTGTTTTTGTTTGTATGTAATTTTTCAATTTGAACTAGCAGTTCCTGAGATTAGTCTCTCAGGAATTGAAAACCGGTTTGAATTGGAAAAAATCTTTTATGTTGAATAGACCGTTTATTGAGGAAGGTGAGGCTTATTGTTTAGACTATTTATACTGTAGATTGATGGCACTTGGTGGAATTTGTTGTTACACATATTGATGACTCACTTGTACTTTTCCACATTACTTTATTGTGCATTACTACATTGTCGCAATGTTTCTAAAGGGAATGTTCTTAAATGTCATTATAAACCTTTGAGGATGCCGTAAGGCGAAACCGGTCAGGTGTAATAAGCAATAAAGTGATGTGGAAAAGTACAAGTGAGTTATCAATATGTGTAGCTTATGGTTTAATTTCTCGAAGTTAAAAACGAAAAGAACATCACATTTCGTCGTGACTATTATATTACTATTCTGTCAACTATTACGAGAATTTGCCTGCCGAAGTCGGAGACATATATGAGAGCAATGAATTTGTCCCGAAAACCGGGTCGGTGATCTCGGACCCGATGCCGATCGTCTCTCTCATTATTCATTGTCACCACTAAAAGCTCGATTAAGACTATCGCGGTCTTAACGGTATCTTAAGTCAACCAAGCACTGAATTTCTTATAAGAACGAACGTAAACGCTAATAGGTCCATAATGACTTTTTGCAAATGGTTGTCTCTGTGGAAAGAGTTGATGAAATCTTCAAACACAAGGAAGTAGTTTCAAGTCATTTGAAGATAATGAGGTCATTGTGTCTCTTTATTTACTTTTAAACGATTTAGTATTATTTCTAAATAACTGTCCAAGACAGGGACTGCTAGCTGGTCGTCATACGACAATGTTAGATGAATGATCAGAGGTATGACGCTTTATAAACCTCTTATTCATTTTGTCTAGGTATATTATGTACATAACAATGCAGCTTCACCGTAGAAACTGTGGCCTACAATTATATGTACCGTCGACAAAGGATACATTTGCACCCTTACATACAAATTTGTATGAAAAGTACAACCTTATCTCCTTTGTCGACTGTACATCCGAAGTTACGGATCGAAGTTTGGGGCAATCGGTGTCATGAATCGGGCACGGCTTTACGAACTACTCTAGTGTATAAATGATAAAAAATGGTGTTTAGTCGCAGATAATTAAAGTTTTAAAAGCCGAAACATTATCAAATTCCCTTTCGAATTTTTTGGTTTTTGGAACCTTTTAGTTCGACATTCGTCCCATGTTGACAAATCTAGATAAAATATAAAATACTTACATAGTGTCTCAAATTAACCGATTCTGTGTAATCAGTCCAAGTGTAGTAAGAGAACACATGCTAAACTGGTACACAATCAATTTTTTTTTTAAATAATTTGTTCCTGAAAATATTCATTTCTTTTTTAACTATAGGTAATTCACAGACAAAGAACATTACCCATTAGTCATTGTAATAAATTGAAAAATATTTCTTTTCAATGATTTCTCAAAGCAATCCAATCACGAAGTTGCCCGAACGTCATACATTTTGTTAGCATCGTGCTCGGCGTGAATTGGCCTTCTGTAGACCACTCAATAAGATTTAAAGTTGGATCTCAATAGATCAGATAGAGCCCATTGTGGGCCCGTTACAGCTATTTATAGAGTTCGATGACTCTACGGTCTGTCTAATAGTTATAAGTTCCTATCCTTCTCCTTAAAACCTTTCATCGTGATATCTAAAATATACCTACGTCATACATAAGAATAAGCTATAGGTATTAGTTTTAAGTGAATTCCTTTATTTATTGTTAAACTTTATGCAGTCTATTGTATAAAGGCGGTCTTAATGCCAAAAGCATTATCAGACAGTCTACCTTAGGGTGATGCAGAGATGCATTGAGGTAGGTGCAGGCACAATAATGATCGATTAACCAGAATGATAATACTCAGATTTGTACACAATAATGATATGTATATATACATTATACAAACACACTATAATACATGCACATTTACATACACTACTTATATACTCATATTATACATACGGGGTAGATAGAGGTGCTAGCTAGTAGCTAGTGGGTACATTTCGCCAGTTTATGTTTAGGTCCCAATGTAATAGATAGCGAGCCTATTGCCATTAACCGGGCACTTATAAACCTGCGATACAAACACACATAACTTCGGAAAGCATTTTGTGTAACACCTGGGATCGAACCCGAGACCTCATCTCAGCAGTCCATTACCCATACCACTAGGCTACCGCGGTTACATAATATATACTTACATTTATTCAAGCATAGATACCCAATCATAAAATATAATATTCCATTTCTATTCATTATGACGACTAAGGGATTATGTAGAGCTGACGTAATTTGTACTTGAACGTAGCACAGTTGGTGGTCATCCTGATTTCGAGAGGAATCTTTAGGTACTACTACTTCTCATTTATCAAAGGTAATGTTATTTCAAGAGTCTACAAGCTACGATAACCACGTAGTCCGCATATGCTATAATAATTAAAAAAATGTTTAAACTAGATTAAATTATTATATAAACTCATCAGGCCCTAAATGCCGCTGCCTTATAAGTCTCTTAGATTATTATCAGAACAATGATAGTTGATCTCTGAATCCATATTCCACATTTCGACTAGACATCCTCATAGCTAAGTTCAGATCTGTTAATTATTAATAAATATACATACATATAATCTCGCCTTTATCCCCGGAGGGTTAGACAGAGGTGAATTAACCACATATCACCAATAATTGTATTCGGTCCCACGTAATAGGTGGTGAGCCTATTGCCGTATTCCGGGCACTATTGTTGACTAAAACCATGCATCTGAGGCTGTATATCTGCCTGATATTAAACAGCTCTACCCCTTAGTCGCCTTGCCCGACACCGCATGGGAAGAGATGGGGTGGCCCTAATTCTGCTCTGCCGGGAACCACGCGGCGACATATTTGTCTCCAAAATATGATAATTTATATATGACGTGTCCGATTTAATTTCTCATATTTCATTGTAACGTCTGAACGATGATGGATGATTGTATAGTCCAGATGATGGAAATCTTATAAATAAAATTGAGTTGCATTGTGTTGTTCAGCTGTCACAACTTTCACTTTCATGTGCCATAAGTGCAGTGCAGTGCACCCACGCATACGGACCGCGTGGGCCGCTGTTCTTATTAGAACTACATAAATTGTTGGAGGGACCAATCAACACTGACCATGGACAATAGGACTTTTGTAAATTTTTTTATTCTTGAAAAATTACCACTGTTTAATAATATAATGAACTGCTAAAGTGAAAAATTCTCAAGACAAATAGTTTTAAAGATTAAAATTATGAAAATTCGCTTTCTCGCGTCGCTCTAAAACGCTTCATACAAATGGTACTTGCGAATGACGTCACTCGCCCGTCGCCCGTAGTGTAAATGTATGGAGTGCAATTTTTTCATAACAAGCAGTATTGGGAACAATCGGAAGTTTATCAAATAGCCTATTTGACGCGATTATTAAATAAAATAATAAATGTATAAAGGTACTAGGCACAGGAGTTGAGGCCTGGATCACTCTGTATCTTACTTTCGATCATTGCAACATCTATAATAATGTATTATACAATTGTATAGTGGTCGTGTCTATACATTGGAGAAATTAAATCAGACTTTGGTTTCCGTATGTCGTTTTAATAAATACTGACATTTTTTTTTAATTCTTATCCGTTTGTAATGCGATGAACGCCAAAACTACTGAACGGATTTTGATGCGGTTTTTTATTTGAAAGGCTTTAGTCATACTCAATATCTTACGTTAATTTGATCGCAATTAGTTTAATAAAACCGGGGATATGACCAAAAGAATGAAAACAGACATATACGCGGGCGTTAATAAAGTAAAATGACGAATCTGGTATTAACTTTCGTGCACGAGGAATCAATCGGTATTCTTTCATATTTATGTCTTGCTCAAGCAGCAGCCCAGCTCGACTCACCTACTTACTACCCTCGTTACATTTTACTGATGTCATATTTATGTCATAGTCATGATTTGAGCAGTAATAAACCAACTGTGTCTAGCTCAGACCCATTTCAATTTGGGGAATTTATTATAATTAAACTGATCTTCAAATTAAATCTGAAAATGCTACACATTGTGCACTTTCCACACTTTATCAATGCTTAATTAAATAAGCCAATTAACTTCTGAAGCGGTCTGCCAGCATATACTGTTTACTATGCAGAACTAAATTAGATTAAGTTTGCAATAAGATATCAATTGAAAACAGTGTTGACATATGTCTAATTAACAACATGTTTAGATTAGCTTCTGTGGCGGTCAAATCACTCCTTTTACAGAATACTATTCAACTTTCAAAGCGTTCTAGTCGTTAACTCCTTGAAATAGAGACGATGATACCGTGACAGTATTAAAGAAATATCTTCAACCTATCTATTATAAAAGTAGGCTAGTGTTACTATGATGTGGTTAGATCCATTTCAAGGTTTGTGGTTAGTACGACAAGGTTTACAATCGCTTTTGGAGCTTGTAATTATATGTGAATTAAAGCCGATATTACATGGCCTCAGACTAATACTTTTGGTTGGTCTGAGTATGTGGCATGAACTCTTAATTTATATTTCATTGTTATAAATTATCATCAATGCTTTAAGCAGCGGTATCTAGTGTATTAGTTTAAATACCGCATGACTTTCGTAGCTTTTAGGGTTCCGTACCTCAAAAGGATAAAGCGTAACCCTTACAGGATCACTTCCTTGTCCGTCTGTCTGTTTGTCAAGACCTTATATAAAAAATGCGTGGAAAAATCAAGTTGAACATCCACACCATATACTCAGGTCTATAAAGTCTTGATTCTGTGCAAAAATCATCGATCTTTTAAGTCAACCCAATCAAAATATATTACGGTTTATGTAACTTTAGTTATGGAACCCTCGGTGCGCGAGACCGACTCGCACTTGACCGGCTTTCTTCCATGTGTATTTACAGTATAAAAGTGGAAAATAATGTAAACGTATTTTGGTTGCTAGTTAATTTATAATAATAGAAAATTAGGTAACAAAAATATGCATTTCATAAAATTTCCATGTAATTAAGACATATCCATTGTCAATAGTATGTCTAGTCCACACGTCTGAACATCGGTATTCTGAGAGAAGATTACAATCGAGTTAATTAATACTCCAACGTTAATTATGTTGTATTTCATACAGTATGTAGTAATACAGGACTCTAAGTAAGGGAACAACACGCCACTGTTCTAAGAAATTAGCAGAATCAATTTACTCCGACCGCTTTTCAATTCGCATAATGTTCTCGGAATTATGTTACGGAATCAGTGTTTTTTTGACTTTCATATTAATATGGAACAAACGAAATTACGGACTTAGACGTATATATTAGACGTATATATACTGCCCGATTGAGCAGTCCGACTGGGGAAGTACCTCCGCCCTACAGAATACCGCGGTTATAATAACTTCGTGTTGTGTTCCCAGCGGTGAGTAGGGTAGCCAGAGCTCACTGGAGAATTTGTGCTGTCAGTTGGAAGACTAAAGGCTTGTCCTGCTTTGTCTTTTACTGACGGCACAGAAACTCTGTACTTACAGGGTTGGCAGCGCGACTGTGACTCTCTGGTGTTACAGACGTCCATAGGTCACGGTAACTACTTTCCATCAGGTGGGCCGTGTGCTTGTCTGCCAACTAAGTGGTATAAAAAAAAAAACTATATTATAAAGCCGAAGAGTTTGTTTGTTTACGCGCTAATCTTAGAAACTACTGGTTTGAATTAAAAAATATTTTTGTGTTAAATAGACCGTTAATCGACGAAGCTAGGCTATAAATCATCACAGTACTCCCCAAGGAAGCAAAGCAGTATTCATAAATGTCGATAAATCCGACACATTCGACACATATATGGTATATATGTGGCTTCTGGTGGTACGGGATTTCAAAGAATGCCACTGGCGAAGCAGGACGGTGGTGTAAGTCTTCGATAAAAAAAAAATGATCTCCGGAAACGATTCCTAAAATCGTTCAAAAACACGAAACGCGTTTATTCGCAAAAGCACGATTTGTATTCCGTTTCTAGACGTGCACTCCTTTCGTTGTGACCACTATTGCGTCACTATAGTATTACGACTGCGAATGGCACGTAAATCGCTCGCACCGGGAATAGTTTATTTGATCGTGCAGGTTTAAAGTTCGTCGGCCGCACAGGGTGGTCTACAATGTTGAACATTCTGATAAAACTACATTAACAATAAACAAATGGGTAGACTGAATCGTCTCTCTGAAAAAAGTTTCACAGACATTCGTTTTATCGGGTGTTTTGAGTCAAATTCTCAATAGACCGATATAAATACCACGTAACATTATTATGGAGAAGAATTTTTTACCACTATTTCTTGGATGTGTAGATTTTATTTTATCTTTATTATAAGTGCCCGGTTAATGGCAATAGGCTCGCCACCTATTAAATTGGGACCTAGACATAAACTGGCGAAATGTGGGTGCTAGCACCTCTGCCTACCCCTTCGGGGATATAGGCGTGAGTTTATGTTATGTTGTTTTTTATAATGGGTACATTTTCTGATATGTTAAAACGTACAGACCGTTCTCATTTTATTACAAGCCATATTTATATATATATTTAATGAGTGTTGCCAGTTTCGTGTATCACAATACGATAAGAATTAGGTTACAATCATTTGTTAGTGCAGCGTAATGAGACACTTGTATTGCAAGACGTGTCATTAGTCATCAGAGTCGTCGGTTGTGCTTATGAATGATCGTGTCATCGGTATTACGATCGATGTCTGTATCGTGTGATGCTCTCGATTTCTTTACCTATTATGACGTTAGATGAAAATATAGTTGTACGGCATCAGTTTGACATTTTAAGGCAGGTATTGCATTGGAGACGATGATATATAAATTATACGTACTTACCCACATGAGATTCCCGGCAGAGTAGAATTTGGGACACCACATCTCTTCCCATGCGGTGTCGTAAAAGGCGCCTAAGGGTAAGGGCTGTTTAACATCATACAGATATATACGGCCCAGACTCATCTTCAGATGCATGGCTCGAGTCAACAGTATTTTTTTTAATCTATTACACGCTAACTTGATTTCACCTTGCCTGATGGTAAGTTAAAGGCATAGTCTCAGGAAAGAGGGTCATCATTACATGCACTAAGTAATGTTACAATGGTGGCAATCAGCTTGGCGGCCTCATCAGATGCTTTTCCACGCCCCACTTAAAGGATCCGGGACTGTAGGAAGAAGCAAACACGTTAGTGAATTCACCTCTGCCTAACCTTCCGGGGATAAAGACGTGATTATATGTATGTATGTACTTACCTACATAATGGCGGTATCTTTAAATTATGACAAGAAAATTCTGTTAAACACCACTCGATAGTCTCATCGGTTGTATCGTATGCGGTTGTCTGTTTCGTACAAACAGTATGAAGTTAACTTAGAGCAAATAATTTGCACCAAAGTCGTGCAAAAAATACGATTTGCACAACGACGTTCAGGCGTCCGAACGCGTGCCACGCATGATATACCGCAATACAATAATCACGATTAAAATTCACCCAATACTCGTTAGTTTGTTTGTCAAGGTCTGTACTTGACCGCTAATATTTTTTGTAAGTATATTATAGTATCACACTTGTGTGAATTGCTGTTAATAGAATAACAGTTTTATTTGCGTTACGCACAATTTTTCGTTCACGGCTAATTTGTAATTGTAAATATATTTGTCTGTGGAATCCGTAGGTGTGCTTACTATGCCTCGTATTTTTGTAACATTTCTAAAGAACTCTTAAATAAACTGTTACCTCACTACAACAGATGGAAATTTTTAACGGTTTTAAATGCCACTGTAGAAAGAAGTGATGATGTACAGATTTTTCATAAGTAATTTTCGGAAATCTAAATACGAATTTCGTTTTGTTCTGAAGTAAGGCAAAGTGCCCTGGCTCGCCCCGTATTATGTGGCAAAATCATAGTTATTAAAATAAGGGTGTTATGGTAACACACCTATGCCTATTAGAGGATATATAGACACGAATGTTATTAGAGTACCTATAAGCCTTTTCAATAATGTTTTCTATTATTATTAGATCAGTATTTATGAAATGAAAGCACATTCATTTATTTTCGTATAGATAAATTCAAAAATAATTATGATGCTTACTTTTTTACTTTATTACAATATTAATACATTATAGAATTTTTACATATTGCCTCAAAAGCAAAAAAATCTACATACATACATACATACATATAATCACACCTTTATCCCTGGAGGGTTAGGCAGAGGTGAATTAACACCCACATTTCACCAATAATTGTATTCGGTTCCGCGTAATAGGGGGTGAGCCCGTATTCTGGGCACTATTGTTGACTCGAGCTATGCATCTGAGGCTAAGTCTGGGCTGTATATATCTGTTTGATGTTAAACAGCTCTATCCCTTAGTCGCCTTGTACGACACCGCATGGGAACTATTCTGCCGGAAACCATCTCTGGGTAAATCTGAGTATCGGTAGAATTGGGTGTAAAAAATTTCGTACGACGCATGTCATTCGTACCACTGCAGAAATGCGTTGTAGCTGCTGCACTATTATTGTGACTGCAATACTTTTAGTTGCTAAGTACATTTTGATTTGCATACTTAATAATCTGTGTTTGCATGCCAACTTTATGGCGAAATGTACTTGATTATTTTAAATGTGTGTAATAAAGAATGTGTTCTGTTAGATTTAGAATTGAACACCGGCACCGTACAACCTCTGTTCTTATAGACAAATAAATCGCTACATATTGCCTGTACTTGTTGAGTAATTTATAGTCTTGTAACGAAAACAATCTTATTTCTTTTATATGTATGTGGATAATGGGAAATAGTATCGAACATTGCTTATTTTAATGTAAGCTATCTTCGAATTCTTTATTTGCATTATCGTCTTCTTGGTATAAAAATAGACATACATATAATGAAAATGGAGTTCTTGTTTTTTCCGGCGTCAAGTTATTTAGTAAACCTATTCTAAGAAACGAATTAGACCTTTTGTTTGCATTGGGTACTATGCAGATCTAGCAGAATAGCGTGATACACAGGATAACACGTGCAGGGCTTAGATGTCACCCTCACACTGTGCCGAATATACGATCAAGAACCAAGCGGTTCTGAGACTTTTCTTTGCTGCACCACCAAGACCTGGAATTCATTGCCAGCTCACGTGTTTCCTTCTTCCTACAGTCCCGGGTCATTTAAGCGGGGTGTGAAAAAGCATCTAATGAGGCCACCAAGCTAAGTGCCACCATTGTAGTATTACTTAGTGTCTGTAATGGTGACCCTCTTTCCTGAGACTTTGCCTTTAGCTTACCATCAGGCGAGGTGAAGTCAAATTGGCGTGTCTTAGATAATATAAAATACCTCACCAATGGAAACGCCAGCCCAAAAGTGGTATTGACTGCACAGTCAGCACCACGTGAGTTGGCGCGCACATCTTTGAATGTCAGTCAGTATAAAAGTATAAACAGCCGTTTAATTACGCTTAGAATACTGAAATGAAATTATTCAAGAGGGACCTCAGAAGGTTTCTTCATGGTCGGCAGCGCGAGTCTGACACACCTGGTGTTGCATACGTCCATAGGCCACGGTAACTGCTTCCCATCAGGTGGGCCGTGTGCTTGTCTGCCAACTAAGTGGTATAAAAAAAAATTCTACTTATCTACACTATCCGTTCTTCTTCCTCTTAACGTTAATCCCAGTCGCATCCGAAGCTTTCACCTCGGAGTCTGGGGTCCGCTTTACCAGTCTAACTGCGGAGTTGGCAAAACTTCGATATTTTCCGTGAAGCGACTGCCATATGACCTTCACAACCCAAAGGTGATATTGAAGCGTTGAAGCTAGGCCAGTTATTGGACATTTTAGGGTCCAACTACCCGTAACGACTGCCATAGATGTTGGTATGGCAACCGGGACTGACGGCTTATCATGCTCTCTGAGGCACGACCAGATCAATGCAAATACCTATATTCATGCATACAAATATTTGCACTGAGCGGGGATCGAACCGTTCACTTTCTCTACCACCGCCATGCCACGGAAGCTGTCATATCATCCCTATTACAACTAATGTATATTATCGTATCGTATCGACACATTACTGCTTTTACTTAAAAAAAAAAAGAATATTAGAAACGAAATTACTAATATTCCCTATAACCCCTCCAGCTAATCTAAACTGCTTGTGTTAAGAGTGGAGGTAAAACGTGGAGTGCACGTTGGTAATGAATAGGTCTTGAACCAGGGACGTCTCGATCGTAAGGCTGACTTAACCACTAAGCTAATAAGTCAATGTATAGAACATTGGTTTATTCTTTTCTATTCTATTCTACAGGGGCTGGTTTCTTTGAGGGTAACGCACAACATATTAAGTAAAAATAATGATTTACAAGGATCACATAATATGGACTCACGTTAGAGGTTCCAATGCTTTTATTTTCTAAATCCAAACAAAAATAATCCCACACCTTCCTTAACTTGAAGAACTTCCTTAACTGAAGTTTAATCACCAATAAATACAGATTTTTTTTCTAAATCCAAATAAAAATAACCCCACACCTTTTGAACAACTTCCTTAACTGAAGTTTAATCATCAATCAATAAAGAAATCATCAAAATTTCTACCTAAATTCTTTATAGGGTGAAACATAAACTGCATAAGTGACGCCTACAGCTACAGGGTGTAACTGTCACCGCAGTCACCTCTCCGTATAAGGAGAGAAAAGGACGTTAACACACACCTACTGACCGACGAACGCTGACCTTTACATACTAGTGTTCTGAGTAGTACATCTGTTTACGAATCGGAAACGGCAACTTTCTACGCAATCTTTGTCAACTGATTTGTATCCAAAAAAGGACAATACCGGTTCAAAATCGATATTCAAGACAATATTACGGTGTTCTTTTTGAGATCTATTAATAAGATCTTTGATAACCTCATATTACCATTGGCTACAGTATTTTTACACGATTACGGCGAAGAAAAAGGAGGGTAATGATTTTGACAGGCTACGTTCTGCTCCTTCAAATCCTCCCTATTAGAACTGGTCAACTGAGCTATCATTAGAAGCGTCTTAGTCGTCCGCTGGTTATACGTGTCACTGAATCTAATGTGACGCCCTCTAACGGTCATGAAGTACTGTGTTAAAAAATAAATTTGAGATTAAATGTCGTGTTTAGTATCAACTGAAAGGGCTTAATTAGCACATTTCAAATATTTATAAATTATACGTATTGCTTGTCCCAAATTAGATAGGTATTCTTTCCAAAAGATTTCACAAAGAATTGGGGAATATTAGCAGATAAATTCATATGCATGGTAAAAATATAGTCACATACATTGCAAACTACTAAACAAAAGCTTGTATAATAAGTAAGTTTAGCTTGACTGTACGAATTTTTTTATTTCCGGGAGAATAGAGAACGTGGTAAACGCGACTTATCCTCGATGTTGCAGCCATGTATTAACATTCGTGATTAACACTCACTTGAAACTATTATGTAATTACAATTTACAAAACAAGTATAATTTTACACACTGCATTTATTAATTAAGGCGAACCTCTTGCTGAGTTTCGATTTATCGACGTTTTGCAACCACATTTTTAAATTCTGTGGAATACGAAATCTTACTCACCACATACAATCTCAATAGTAAATTTTTGTTACATTGTTTCGCACATAATGTACATAATATCTTTTATCTTACGATAGTATGTAAGTATAAATAGGTAATCATATATTTTTTTAAGTTTGCCGCGTGGTTCCCGACAGAGTAGAATTTGGGCCACCCCATCTCTTCCCATGAGGTGTCGTACAAGGCGACTAAGGGATAGGGCTGTTCAATATCGGACAGGTATATACAACCCAGACTCAGCCTCAGATGCATGGCTTGAGTCAATAATAGTGCCCGGAATACGGCAATAGGCTCACACCCTATTACGTGGGACCGAAAACAATGAATGGTGAATTGTGGGTGTTAATTCACCTCTGCCTAAACCTCTGGGGATAAAGGCGTGATTATATGTATGTATAAATTTCGAAATAGATGTCTGTGAATGTTAAGAAACGATATAAACGTTATCATACAATAGCTCTGCAACGTATAGCGAATATTTATTTCCAACAGCTTGTAATGTCACGTTTCCTTACCTTTTATTGCATTACAAGTTCATTTTTTATCAAACTGTTTGCTATGAATATGTATGACGAGCATTAAAAACACATAACTGTCACGATAAAGGTACTTTTATGTACAAAATGCATATTTATACATACACGTTTTGTATGGAAATGTCCAGTTTTACTGTTACTATGAATTTATATTATATGCCTTCCGTGACTATGAAAAATTACAGATGTAATTTTTTTTATTGAATGTTTTTTGTTGTATTTTTATAATAATATAATATCTAGTCTCTCGCCATAGGCATGGGATACATCCTCACACATTGCGACCTGAGACGGTGCGCACTGTACAGTATGAAAGAAACTTCATCCCACGCACACTCAGGCTATGGAATGACCTCCCTGCTGCGGTTTTCCCAAGCATCTACAATATGGGGTTCTTCAAGAGGGGCATCAGAAGGTTTCTTTATGGTCGGTAGCGCGAGTGTAACACCCCTGGTGTTGCATACGTCCATAGCCCACGGTAACTGCTTCCCATCAGGTGTGCCGTGTGCTTGTCTGCCACCTATGTGGTATTAAAAAAATTCTAGTCATTTTTATTTTATGTAATGTAGTGATGTACCAAAGTATAAAAAACGGTAAAAAATATTGAAGAAACTTAATCTGACTTAGTTACGACTTTTATGATTCATTGCTTCAATATTTGTCAAATTATTTGGTATATGAAAGTGAAGTTTATAGGATTCACTATTCTAATAGATGTACTTCAATACATACATTGATGCTAATTCTGTTACCATCTCTAAACTTAAATTACTATACAATTTTCTTATTTAGCTAAGTAATTAACATAATTGTATTCTATTGTCAAGTCCAACTAAATTTAGTGTTCACGAAGATAGCACCAACCTAAATAAATACCGTTTTTACCACGTACGACATTTGACAGGACTAAACTAAATTTTAGAGATTTTTAACTTATTTTAGTTTAGTTGTGACACAACTAAATTGGCATCTATAGCAATATCTCTCAAAATGTTTGTTTTGTTTGCTTTATACAAACGTCACTAGTCTTCTTACCACGAAGTCATATAGATATACCTGTTCGTTTATTTTTTATTTCCTGCCCGTATTAGTAGACATAACATAACACAGATTCCAGCTACCTGTCTCTGTACAATTTAGCTCGAGTGGTTTGACTAATTGAGGCGGACCGTATTAAAATACGTCGGAAAACTTAATAAGCAGCAATTTATGTTCGACAGAAGTTGTAACTATGATAAATTACACAAGTAATAAGTACACGCTGCAGTTACAGAATAATTTCTTGCACTGAGAAGTGAATGTAAGTAGATAGAATATAAAAATACATTTGAACTGACAGCTAAACGAGTTTAGGAAGTGATACGATCGTACAGCAATTGTAGCGTAAGGTCAATTGATTAATCTATCTTTTTAATTTTCACTAGCTCGTAATATTGACTTCGGTTATCTCTGCGTAGTATTTAGTCCTGTTCACTATATGGTTTTTCAATCAGATGGTAGCGTATAGGTTTTGAAACTCAAAAATAAATGACCTAGGGGAACCCGGGACATTGCCAACATCCTAAATAAAATCATAGATTTACAATAATTTTTAAAAAAATCAACAACCTTTTATCAGTCTCATTAATTAGCTTTAAATTAAACATAATATAATCATTTTTTAATACCTAACTATAGTAAAAATCACATTTAAAAAAATAATAAAGGCGTGATTATACATATGTAGGTAAGTACAGTAGCGACAACAACAAACTTTTGAACTAACAGTATTACTAAAGCTAGTTATTAAATATTATGTTTTACAACAATAGTCATTGGAACTAAAACATCTTATCGATATGCCTGACGTATAAATGGTAGATAGTAAAAACAAATATTTGGTTGACAACTGATTGGGGGAATTCGAGACACTTAAATGTAAGGTCAACAAACCTAACAAGTGTCATTGGGTTCCACTGCAAGGGCTTCATATTGCCATGTATCACACAGGCTGGAGTGACTAACAACGCGGTTTCGATTGCACCGGCTTACAACAACATGTGCAAATTAAACAATCAATAAATCGTTTATTTGCATTTAAAGTTCATTCGAAGGTCTTAAACTAGTAGCACAGAATAAATAATAATAAAATGAACTCTTATAGTACCTAGTATGTACAGTATATTCTTCTTTAGAGCGTGCAATGCCGTGAAGCTTCTTTCGCTGAACTTTGTCTCTTGAGGAGCAGCTCGTCTGCAGCTTTGTCTTCAATAAATAACTAGTGTTTATTTATTTAAAGTGGTACATCTACAGAATACATATTGTACACTTCTGATTCATAATTTGGATTGCGGTAATTTTTCTAATATGCATCCCTATTACTGACGTACACAACTTGAACATTGAACAGATTAAGCAATGATTAAATTATCAACAATAAAAACAATAAAAAAAAAGTGAATCTGTAACTGCCACTGATTTTCAGGGTGTAGAGCAGAGTCATAGTGATTATTAAGGTAACGTGGTTGAGGTTACTAAGGGGATCATGAGGAATCAACAATTAATTTTAAATTTTCAGACAAAACGCGACCCAAAGTCAGGGCTTATCTTGTACAAATATTCACTGAAACAACGACAATATTTTACTTATAAGAATAGTACAATAATCACAAAGAACATATTATTATGCTATTACTTTGAGGTTTAATTGAGATATAAACTACGCTATGAAATACCTTATTAAGAACACTATTATGCATATTTCGAAAAGGTTGCATAACTATGAAACTGGTAGTATAAACTATAATCCCTATTTGTGAATGTCGGTAAAGTTCATTTTGACATTTACACCGCTACTTGAAGTGTAACGTTACGATATACGAGGTCACAACTCACAACATGCCACAGTCAAATGTCAACACACGAAATTAAGCTATTATTTTATCAGCTAAACAAAACAAATAGTTCACACAATCTTAAAATAGCTTGCATTAAATCTTTTTATTACCTGATCATTGAACTCGACTTCAATATTGAAATATCCTTCAAATTTAAACGTAGAGGTTAAGGTCAAGATGGTATTATACATCATTAGTATCAAAATAATCGGGATATTTACCATATTGCATTGTTTCGAGTGTCTGATATTTCGGCGTTGTTGCAAGCAGTACTAAATATCCCGATTATTTTGATACTGATGTGAGTGACCATGATAGTTTAAATACCTATGTTATTATACCTACAAGGTATAACAATTTGACCTTTATTCCAACTAAGTCGCTTGTACGTTAGATACCAAACCAAAAACTAATGAATAGCGCATGATCCTGCAAATTCTCGGGAATTCATGCGTTTACCGCCGCCGTCTACTCATTTTTATCTTATTATCTAATTTGCACGTTACGTAGCGATGATAAACCTCGAAATCCACTGACACATCTCGTTTCAAACAGCCGCATCGCATAGCTTCCCTTACGTGGCAATGTAAATTGAGGCTGAACCATTCATTAACCTTACCCTCAACGGTCAAGACTTTTACGTGGGCAGAGAAGCTGTTTTATAATATAAAATCGATAATAATAATATGGCACCTGTTTTCGCAACACCTACCTTAAAAGTACTACTTACTTTTCATTATTTTAATACAATACACAGATTTCCGATTACGTTAACACTTTATTTCATCGATTATAAATTATGGATTGATTACAATCGCAAAATATTCATGTCGTGATAGGCCATAAGGGTAAAGTTTTGACTACCGTTTACATCATTTATTCATGTAATCAATAATTTCGAAAATCAGTGTTTACCTATTTTTTTTTAATAATGAACAAACACTTCATTGAAGATAAAGATAATCAGTTAATTAAAAAGTTCTGCAGTGATTGAGGTGAAATTTTGTCATGACATACAACGCACCCCAGAGATGGTTCGTAGAGGCTGTTCATTATCCACGTGATAATCCCTTCTCCCCCATAATGATACGTGGCGAGGCTTCAAACTACACAACCCCACTCCCCCCTACCCAAAATCATTCAAGTTATTTTCAAAAAGAATATTCACTTTTTACTCGCGTAACTTACAAAAAATAAATATATGTGATATCTCACTATACTCCTACCTGGTAATATTTCGTGATTTTTCCGAACCCCCTCCTCTCCCTGTTGAGCCCCATGTGATAAATGGAGAGCCCCTTAGCTATTATTAAAATAGGTTATCGATTTTTTTACTAATTTATTCTCGGACAAAACCGGGACGCTGGTCGATTGTTTTATATGAAATATTTAGCAGTATCATATTAAAATTGTTTTTATTGGATAGTCAGATTTGACAAATAAAATGGTGAATTTTGCCTTACTTCTAAATACCTTTATGAATAAAGAACCAGTCCGCTTTTCATATAATGAAAAAGACCATTCAGATTGAATAAGACCCACTAGTTTTATCATAGAAATCTTATCTGTAGTATAGTCGTTTTCATAACGCGGGTACTTAGATACACAGTCTTTCATTGTACCTACTATATTTTTACTCCGACTACGTCTCCACTGACCCAGTAAGATAAAATCGTCTCGTGTATACTTTATCTTCTTTGCCTGTCATTCTGTCTCTTTCTTGTGCAGACGGTAAACAACTACACACCATTTGGCAACAATTGCACGTCGTCTAATTGTTTCATACGCCTAAAATGCCTACATTTTCTTATTTTCTTGCATATTTACATTCATATATCTTCCTTTAGTTACCTCTGGTATCAAACTCCCGTTAATCAGTCTTATGGTACTAAAACAAGGAACCATTAGGACCTCACACGTACATTATTGTATTCTTGTCAAGTTGTTGAACGCCTGTGTTGTTCTTTTTTCACACACCGTTTTATTTTGATGATAAATATTCGTCTGCACGTCACGATTTTAAAAATTATTACCTACTGTTAAATTTTCAAGTTAAATGTTGTCGTTATGCCAAAAATTAGTCATTTTAGCTGGCATCTTTGGTTTCTGTTCCTTAGCCTGATGTTATTGGGTATTTGTGATAATAATATCAATAGAACCCGTGAAGGAGAGAGAAGAAGTGAAACCCCGTGCAGGGGAAGCGGCGTCTCTGGCACTACTCGTCAGCAGATTGGGATGGGCTGCGCAACTATTTTGCGTCCATCCCGTGGGTTGAACGCTGCTTTGAAGGTAAGAAACCCTCGGATTGTGCTACTGCTGTTGCCGGTGAGATCGGTCTGGGTATGGAATACTATATTCCTTACACTGATGTCACCGGTGCCCGAGGAGTGCGCCCTTGGTTCGGGCGCGAGTGTGCGAGGGCTGTTGATCAAAAGCAGTCCGCGTATCGCGCTTGGGTAAGGGCGCGTGCCACGCACGATCCCAATGTGAGCCACTTCAAGGCGGCGTACAACAGAGCCACAAAGGTCTGCAAGAGGGCTTACGTCAAAGCGGATGCCCTGCGCATTGCGCGGCTTGGTCAAGAGCTAGTGGCACATCCCACGGGCAGCCGTGGATACTGGCGACTGGCCAAAGCCGTGCAGGCCAACTTCTGTCAGCCTTCGCTGCCACCGCTGCGCTACCCTGATGGATCCCTGGCCCATGGACCGCAAGAGAAAGCCAATATGCTAGTAAATCTCTTTGCGGCCAATTCCCGAGTCGATGATTGCGGTATACAGCCGCCGACACTACCCAATGGTGACCACGTAATGCCTGAAATACGTATCAGGCAATGCGATGTTCGTGCGGTGCTTCAATCACTCGATGTCCGGAAAGCCAGTGGCCCGGATGGTATTCCAGCGGTGGTCTTACAAAAATGTGCAGCGGAGTTGTCTCCGATGCTTACGCGGCTGTACCGACTGTCCTACAGCTCGGGTACAGTGCCTTCGGCTTGGAAAGAGGCGAATGTACAGCCGATCCCCAAGAAGGGGGATCGCTCAGAGCCAGCCAACTATCGACCCATAGCCGTCACCTCAGTGCTGTGCAAGGTCTTCGAGCACATCATTAACAAACAGCTCATGCGTCACCTAGAGGATCACTCCTTAATTAATGACCGGCAATATGGCTTCAGGCCGAAACGGTCAACGGGTGATCTTCTAGCATACGTTACCCATCTTTGGGGTGAGGCTATGGACAAGCACGGCGAGTCACTGGCAATTAGTCTTGATATCGCCAAAGCTTTCGATAGAGTCTGGCACAAATCGCTTCTCTCCAAGCTACCAGCCTTTGGTCTGCCTCCTAGACTGTGCAACTGGATTGCTAGTTTCCTGCAGGAGCGCCGTATCCGCGTCCTCTGTGATGGACGGGCTTCGGAGTTCTTGCAAATAAATGCTGGCGTACCGCAGGGGTCTGTATTATCTCCCACTCTCTTTCTTCTGCGTATCAACGACATGCTGTCCACCGGCAGCATACATTGCTATGCAGACGATAGCACCTTACACGGGAGTTATCACGGACAACCTGCGGCCAAACAGTCTGATATCGTGGAAAAAAGACAGCTTCTTGTCACTGAACTGGACCGGATCTTGAATCACATTTCTCAATGGGGCTCCGAGAACATGGTCGAGTTCAATGCCAAGAAGACGCAGGCTTGTGCGTTCACAGCAAAGGTATCTTCTTTCCTTCCCCTTCCCACTCTTCAGAGCACGCCACTTCCACTGCAGGACAATCTCTATATCCTAGGCATGGATATTCGCTGCAAACTGAATAACAGAAATTACATCGAGAGCATCATCAAAACAGCCTCGCGGAAACTCGGACTCTTAAACAAAGTGAGACGTTTTTTCACGCCGGAGCAGCGGTGTCTTCTCTATAAGACACAAATTCGCTCCTGCGTGGAATACTGCTCGCATCTCTGGGATGGCTCCGCGAAATACCTACTAGATGCTCTCGACAGGTTGCAGCGACGCGCGGTCCGAATTATTGGGAACCCTGAGGTCACGAACACCCTCGAGCCTTTGCAGATGCGTAGAGATATTGCTTCCTTGGCTGTATTTTACCGTCTCTACCACGGTGAGTGTTCTGACGAGCTCTTCCAACTAATCCCACCATCTCCTTTCCTACATAGGACAACACGTGCAGGCCTTAGATGTCACCCTCACACTGTGCAGAATATACGAGCAAGAACCAAGCGGTTCGGAGACTCTTTTCTTTGCCGCACCACCAAGACCTGGAATTCATTACCAGCACACGTGTTTCCTTCTTCCTACAGTCCCGGGGCCTTTAAGCGGGGCGTGAAAAAGCATCTGATGAGGCCGCCAAGCTGAGTGCCACCATTGTAGCACTTAGTGTCTGTAATGGTGACCCTCTTTCCTGAGACTTTGCCTTTAGCTTACCATCAGGCGAGGTGAGGTCAAGTTGGCGTGTCCTATATAAAAAAAAAAAAAAAAAAAAAAAAAAGAAGCAAGAAGTCTGTAGGTATTGGATTATAATTAGAGAAATTGGGTCCTAATAAACGCGCACGTGACAAAGCTGGTTTTGCAACGTTGTTCGCTGTCAACGTTTGCAACGTTTCCATTAGGCTGAACTTGTGCTTATTAATCACTTAATTATTTGACTTGACAAGGAAACGTCATGTTGAATATACTCAATATCATTTCGATTCAAAGAAAGTAAAACTCGATATTAAAATAAAGTATGTACCTATATATACGTAAGTTATGTGGAAAAATTTGTGCATTTTTATAAAAGGTATTTCTACACTTCTAGAGAAGACACTATGATCATGGTGCGTTGTCGGTGCGGGCTGATCCACAATCCACTCGTCAATGTTACCACGCACTGTGGAAACATTGACGAGCCGCCTTAATATTACCAAATCTAAAAGTATTATTTTTACATACGTTTTGAATTCAGAAACCTTCATTGATGATTGGACTAGTGAACGATTGATAGTGTATTTCTTTAGATCGTTTTCAAGATCATTACATCAGTCAATAATATTGTATAGTATAGTTGTATTCATTGCTTGAATTGATCGATTTTATGATTGCGAAATCTCCGCAGTTAATCCACACTTACCACGCCTGCTATGGATTTTGCAGGGCCAACCTGTCCCCGTACGATCCAAAATTAGTTTGAAACGCCACGCAAATAGGTAAAGGAAACTCACTACTAAACTAATTGACAGTATTAACCAAACCTAACATATGTATACTAGTTTTATAATTAAGGATTTGATGCTAAAAAAATGTGGTTGAGTGCGGTTGATATATTTTGCAAATGTTCTTAGGCCAGCTCTACACTTGACGGAATTCTATTACAAATATTTCGCGTCGGAACATCGTTACATGTTTATCCACGCAATGTGCCCGTTATTAGTCATTTACTTACATGCAATTATTTGTATTGCCGTTCGGAAGCGGAAGATCTGCGTCAACGTCAACGTAGGCCTTATTGTTGCGACATAACTATTATACTAAGTTTATTTTATGCAGTGAAAAGATTCACCTTCTTACCGCATCGCAAAAAGCTCTGTCCTAGATTTAATCTGTCGTAGCCGTGGATTTGAAGACTCAGGGATTCTTCAATTTAAAAACGAAATATTGAAAACCTGTCACTGTGACACATCGAGAACGAAACTCACTGTTATCGTGACAGTTTAATATATAATGATAAGATATTGCACTGAATGTATTTATCCTCAATGTATGTATCCTCAATTTAAATTTTATTCTGTTTCGTTTCAGGTAAACTCCTTGATTTTCTTCAAGCGTTGGTTTGTAAATCGTTACTGCTGTAATGTTATCTTAAGAAGGGCATCAACTTCTTTTCGCGGTGCGTATCGGTCGACACTTCCACAGACTACAATATTTTCCACAGTGCGTCGCAGTGCGGACTGTTGCTGCTTACTAACAAAATATAACATATAATCCCAATATTTTTACATTTCAAGCGAGTGAAGCAAATTTACATTGATACTTTGGAAAAATAATGACTCGCATTTTGAACAGAAAATAAAATCAAAGAAGTTTTTAATGGCGTTTGTCATAACATTAAAATTTATTAACTGTAAAAATCTAATTTTCAAAACTGAAATATTGCATTACCTTGATTTATTAAGCTCTGATTAAAATCTTTAGAGAGTTACCAAGATGATTTACAGAAGAGAATTTCAGTGGAATAGTAATTGTTCTTCCTGTCTTATTTTTCAGCAAAAACATAATATGTACTTATAGGTAGTCTTGTTTTCTAGCAACTGCAAAAAAGCAAATAGCAAAGTAAAGTGCAAAAAAGATGATTGTGATCTTGCTCTTTTTTTTATTCGTTTTTAATCTGAGAGCTTTAACAAAATAGTGACTATAGGGGAATTTCAACTATCCAGGATGTCCAGATAGCTCAGTTGATCAGAGTACCTATTCCCTCTAAAAATGAACTGATCACCGATCTCGTCTGGGCCTTTTCGAATTAATATTTATTGGTATTAATCTGATTTATTATTATTGAATCCTGTGCCATTGATGTTCGTGAACCACGAAACTACCCTCTTAGAAATATTACTCTCCTCGGACTATTAACTTCAACTCGTGCGCAAGACGAAGTTGGTTCGGTACGCGAGCGGGAAGCGCGTCTATTTTGAATTGTTTACTGCCGTTGCCATTCATGGCTAATAAAGACGTGCGCCAGCGCACCCATTGTGACCGCAACATGCCCGCCAGTTTGAGGGAGGAATGCCCTCTAAGCCCTCTTACACTGTGTTAGTGTTAAGTAAGAAGTTAAGAGAGGTAATATAGGATGTGAACCTAACCTAGTCATTGGTTTATCGTTATTTAAAATACCCTCAAGTGAAAGTTTTAAGATAGCATTGGAAAATTCCAAGCAATTTTGAGGGGAAAATGGAGTTGTTGTAATAAGTACCTGATTTCATTCATTTTGGATCTTTTAATAAAGGGAAGCTAAAAATATACCTACATGTCTTATTTCAAGTTGAAACAAAAATTATTCCATTAATGTTATAATATTTGTTAAATATTGTGGAAATTTAGATTTTGTAACAAGACGCATTTCTGCACTTCTATAACGGAGCTACGGAGAATTTATTTGTGACATAAAAAAATAAAATCAGTTTTCTAATAAATTGAATTTGATGAAATCCCTCATTACGCTGTGTTAGAAAACATTGTAGCAATAACTTATGGGTCTGGTCTGGACATAATCTAAAATCTCATTATGATTTAATGGTGTTTATACTATTCTCAGTTTATGAATCAAATAATATTAACATAAATTTGATAATCGGAACGATAGCAGCTGTCTTTTAACTAAATTGGTTTGGAAGATGTGTATACACAAAATATATTAGAAAAACATTTTTTTTAAATTCAGTAGGTGATACATAGGCTATTAGATCTCTGCTCTGCAGCATAATTTGCTATCTTAATAGCACAAAAAAAAAAACTAAAATTCAAATTATACTTATTGAATTAACTATTTTTTTAAATTGACAAAAAGTATATTCCGATACCGGGAATCGAACCCGAGCCTCCTGGGTGAGAGCCAGGTATCCTAGCCACTAGACCATATCGGATGTTGGAGATTTAGTCAATTAATATGTTCGCTTACATAAGATCTTTTATATTATTAGATATCTAAGAGCATTGTTATAATTTGGAACGTGTCTAATTACAAAAACTTAGTTTAGTGTTTAATCACAGCCTTAACATAATTCGATAGATTTTCATCAGTAATTTTATAACAAAACTGATTCATACCTTAAGAAAACAATTAAATAAATTGGCGTTACCCAGGCACTCGTGACTACTAGGTAGTATATGTAGGTACCTACCAATATATAAAATAGGTAGGTAGAAATTGCCATGAAAAGAGTGAGAATAAGAGCGCCTCTGGCAAGAATAAAAAATGCAGTCTTACAATTTGAAATTAGAACTGGAATTGGTGTGCCAGAATAATGTATTGTCATGGGAAAATGTTTTAAATTATGAGAATATTGATGAATGGACGATACGTCATGACAATTTATGATTGTAGAACAAAATAGATGCTTATGAGACCTACCATAGTCAGCTGCCTTTGACTTTATGCAACCTGTTATAGCAAGGTTGTACTAGTAGCACATGAGTAGGTAATAGGTAATACTCATGTGCTAGTAGGTAAGTCCTAGATCTTCACCAACATTGTCATCCGAGCGCCCATCCTGTTTGCATCTCTCACTATCACCTCCTTTCCTTCGTGTATTTTGTTTGTTTTCGTTTTTAAGTCAGCGATTGCCGTCTGACCTGGAATCTTATGCAGCAATCAAACTTTACTCTATAGGAACCTAATTAAAAAAGAAAACAAAATGTACTTCGGCTCGGGACATCTTCTATTACAACATACTTAGTTTGCCTTGCCAAATTTAAAAATATTTAAACTGTTAGTGTTTCTGGTGTGATTCAACATTCTCAATGCCTTTGAGGATATTTCTATCTCGGTCAGTTTTCGCCACCGCTACAACCGGAAAATGTATTTCTAGTACATTCTGTACCTGTCTACACCTCACCCTTATTCGAAGGATGCCACACGACGAATCTATTTTTATATTACTGTTGCATACGTGTAAAGACTACGTAACGAATTTATTTATTTAACTGATGATTTCCCGGAGATTGGACCATCCCATCTCTTCCTATGCGGTGTCGTACAAGGCGACTAAGGGACAGGGCTGTTTAACCTCAGACAGATATATACAGCCCAGACTCAGCCTCAGATGCATGACTTGAATCAACAATAGTGACCGGAAGACGGCAATAGGATCACCCCCTATTACGTGGGACCGAATTCGTGTAATGTGGGTGTTAATTCACCTCTGCCTAACCCTTCGGGGATAAAGGCGTGATTATGTATGTATATTTTCCATTCAGTATATTGTACTTGCTAAATATAATCTCCACGGGCTTGTAATATTTCTTGCTAAGGTGCTTCCTTATCTTGGGGTCTCCTCAGATTAATCACAAATTGTTTAATATTTCCAACTGCTAGGTACTACAATTTTCACGAATTAATCATCCTGTTAATGACTATGCAGATGTGAACTATCTGTATTTTAATGAAATATAACGTATTAAGCTTGAGCTACTTCAAAACTTTTGTACAACATTTATAATTGACTTTGCTTGCGATCATATTTCAGACTTCCGTAAAAAGCTCAAGTGGTTACCAATTCTCGCTCGCCGGTGTATACTCATACTTACTCTTATTTTTCTGTTGAATCACTTGACTCCTGACTATTTTAGAACGCTTCATGTTCTTAAATGTCATACATTGTATATACAAATGTTTAAGACCGTCAGAAATCTTGAGACTGCAAATGCCAGTCTTTTTTTTACAACAAGTATTTACTGTGGCAGTAGCTGCTGAAGAAGCCAAACTAAATAATGAAACATTACGAAACCCAACATGCGAGTTTTAGGTTCAAGATAGGTACAAGTACCTTGATGTATACAATTAATAAAATAGTGTGTTATAAGTCATAATAAGCACACGAACGGGCATGGTCAATAATGGACGACCTGTTTGCGTGGCAGTCGAGCATTCGATTACAACGCCAGGGGTCGCGGGTTCGATGCCCGCTTAGTGTAAATATTTGTATGCATGAATATTTGATTAGCATAAGTCTGTGTGTTCTTATGTAAGTAAGTATAATGTTTAAACAAAGTAGTATTCAAATGTGTTGAATATGTTCTAGTACTAGTAGAAGCTGCGTTTTAGTTCGAGAGTTATTCTGTGGCGTGGCGGTAGTGAATGCGACTGCCACGCAGGAGGCGCGGGTTCGATACCCGCTCAGTGCAAATATTTGTATGCATATATATGTATTAGTCTGGGTGTTGCTATGTATAATATGTATGTATTTACAAAAAAAAAGGATTTAAGTATGTTTATCCGTCTAGATTCCATAACACAAGCTAGTTAAACTATGCTTACCATGGGTCTAGATAGCGTTGTGTACAATGTTGTAGAATATTAAAAAAAAAATTGTAACTGACAGGATCACAGCTTTTTCGAAAGTCTATGGTCTAAGGACTCAGTTGATTATTCTTCCAGTACAGATTAAAATAATGGTAAAGGACTACAACTTATCATTTTGTACACTGTGATAGCTCACAATTTATATGCTTACTATTTTTCCTTTTTTATTATTAATATACTATTTACTTTGTAAATCTATTTATGTGCTAAACTTGTATATTTATTTTGCTTTATTTGAACTTCTCTCTATATCTTTCTTTCTTTTTGTTTTAAATACCCATTGTTTCTAGTTTATTTGCTAACTACACCAAATCTTTTGCTTTTATTACATCACTGTCCATCCCAAGGTTGCCTGGAAGAAATCACTTCCAACGATAAGGCCGCCTATTGTACATTAAACAGTATGCATGCTACCTACAAGTTCTACTGTAATCTATCGGTGTACAATAAAGTATTATCTATCTACCTATCTACAGAAACCTAAAATGGTAATTATACCTTTAAAGTATTTCTTCTATCAAAACGACAGCACGTCTTCTCTCTCTCTGCAAGCCCAGTGTGCTGCTTCCATTACCTTGATTGCGTTATCGTACCTTTAAATACCGTTTTAGATTGATAACTTAGTTTTAGTAGTTTTTTTATACAACTTAGGTAGCAGACATGCCGTGTGCTTGTCTGCCACCTAATGAAAAGTGGTTACCGTGACCTATGAACGTGTGTAATACCAGGGGAGTTACACCCGTGCTGCCGACCCTGTAAGAACCGAGATTTTTTATGCCTTAAGTGCAAAACACAAAATCAGGACAAGTCAGTGGTCTTCCCACTGACAGCACAATAACTCTCCAGTGAGCTCTGGCCAACCTACTCACCGCCGGGAGCAGAACACGAGGCTATTTCTGTATGGTGGAGGTACTTTCAATATCACCACTCCACCCGGAAGATGTTTGAAACCAAACTTACTATTGCATCTGTCGATATAAATTGCAAAGTGAAACTTAATAATTTCGCTTCACACTTCAAACAATATTACGTTACTTAAACTTAATTCATTTCACAAATGAAAGGGCTCGTTATATAATCAAAAGCTTCCTCATCTAAATACTGCTGCCGCAATTGGAATGACCTAAATATCGCTCCTTAAATGGTACGGTTTATAGAAATGGTACAATTTTGCGCTTGCTCATGAGATCATAGAGGAAGCGCGCACGCGCTCAATTGTCAGTTGTCACCGGTAAATGTATCCGTTGACCGCTTGCACTTTAAGAGATTATTTATAGCCTTACTCTGGTGCTGCCATACATTTGCCATTACAGGATCTAAGCTGCTACAGGATCTAAGCTTCGAATAAGGCAAATTCGGAAAGAAGAAAGTCGTAAGCAAAAATATTGAAACAGGCTTTATCATTTGTTTATACACAGAATTCTTCGTATTCAATAGGCCTTATTTAAGTTTTATTGCATAAAATTATCAGAGCAGGTATATTCAATAAATCATAACTGAACCGTTTTATAATCATTACTATGTCCTATCATGTCATAATACAGGATGCGCTTTCATGTCTTTGATCAATGGTTATTAGATGCTAATATAAATCATGTTTGCTTGCATGTTAAAAAGATTAACTGCAGCCCGCGACTTCGCTTTAAATGAATATATTTTCATTCAGTTTTTAGTTTTGATAAGCCTCACCCAAAAACCGTCCTATCGACCCTAAGCTCCCCTCTGGTCTTAAGCTCAGTTCGTACTTCAGACTTGACATGAAAGTTGCCTAATCTAAAATGTCAAAATTAAGAATACGTGTTTTTTCAAATTTATACGTTATTTTACAGCGATAACGATCGTTAAATAACAGATCAGAAGTAATTTTAGGATGTTAAGTAGGTATTTTTAATAAATAGGCACTTGCTATGTACTGCCGTAGCACTTTAAGCTACCTTTTGTACTCTGATAACGTATCGAGAGCAGACATACACTTTTGTATTTCAACGTGAGTGTTTTACGTCATTCTGATTCTTATTGTAGTCTATAGATCTGTTATCTGACTAGACTTTCGTACCACTATAGAATAGTATAGTTCTTTCGCAATCATTTCTATCTTCAGCACGTTTCTTTTACTGTCGATATATATTTAGATTACACCTTCAATGATATAGAACTTGGAGTATAGTTTGTTAAGGAATATATATAATTACGAGAGAGCTGATGGAAAAGTGTTCTGAATAAACAAGATAAGATATTTCGATCAACACAACAGGCATGGATTTACGAAATGTTTAGAGGTAGAAGAATGATATGAAGCAGCTTTTGAATTTCTGATGAAATAGTTTATTTTATAGAAAATTAGATTTCAAGGCTAAAGAACTTTGATACAGGGGTTTCTGAGTGATGATAGGTAATTTACAGGAGACGTTCAAAAGGTTTAAAACTTGCAAATATTAGTATCACTATGCAGAGTAGGAAGATAATACATCGATGTCGCAATATCGATTTTTAAAATTGAGATGAAAAAGGTTTGAAACACATCTGAAGATATTAAATAAGCAAATATTAGATTAAACTAAAACTGCTAAGTTTCAAGCTGTTATAGCGGTTAGCGTGACCTATAAAAGCTTGCAACACAAGAGATATTGCTTAATGCGTTATTATCCGTAAAAAGGGGAGTGAGGGTTCTTAGCACTTTCTCAAACTACAAAATGCAGTAAAAACCATAAAAAAAAATTCCACAATGAGGTAGGAAGTGTGTCTACGAACAATAAATCGCCTGCTAAAGAAAGAGCCTTCGAATTTAACCCATAAAGAGTAAAATAATATAAATAAAAAGGCATGGATTTATACCTCAGAAGAAAGTTATGTAGTTTCCTCCCTTACTACGTAAAATATTTATATAACATAACATTCACTCGTGTGTAACAAATAACTAAATGTTCATGTTGTTTATTATACTTACCTATTAATATACTTCCGTATTTGTAAACCGTGAGTAAAATACGCTACTCGAAGCATGAATTTTAGAGGTTGATTTGAAATCTTGTTTCAATGCTTCCTTATAAACCCACACAATGTGCACAAACTAAGAAATACGTCCGTAGTTGGAGTTAATGTAGCTAAACTTTGTAAGTTCTTAATCAATTTGAATTTTGGTGGGAATGAGACATCCAAATGACAAGCAAGTAGGTATATTAGTTTGCCGCCATTGAGAAAAATTGATTTTCGGGTGCTGACAGTGGAACTATTAAACAACTGCTAAAGTAGTTCAATGAGTTGGGCTTTATTTCCTTTATTTTATCCAATATTAACTTAGGTAACACGAGTGTTATCGAAGTTAATATTGGTATGCACAATTAGGTATTTGTCAAATTTCGGAAACCTATCTTAAAAGATGTACCTAGATATTTATTTAATAACTGTTACAATGAATTGTAAAAACCTTATTAGTTAGCTTAAAAAGTGCGCGAAAAACGGTCAGTCACGTGACATTCTGCGTGACGTATTAAATAATATCTGCGAAGAGACCAACTAACGAAAGTTTACGTTCTTATATTTACATCACGCGAACCGTCAACAGATTTTGCCTCATGTGAAATACAGATAAAAATTCTTAATATATATTTTTTTAAATAAAATATTTAAAATCCATCTATTTGTGAAATACATTTTGAATAGTTAATATTTACGTGTAAGCTATCATCATATCCAATACATTTAAATTTCGCCTCACGGCATTTTCAAAGCTATCGCCAATACAAAACTTTTGAATTACCATACAAAATTGTATAAAATACAGTGGAAAAGTTCGAAGTGTCTTATTCAATACCCAATTATAACATCAGTAAGTGATGTAGGTACTCTACGACATGTTATAAATAGATGACGGATGCTATCTACAATAGCGCAATATTTTCTCTTACCTCTGCAATCTGCAATACGATAGTGCCATGGGTCATTCATCAACTCGCTAGCGTCAAATTCGCTAGCGCGCGCGAGTTGGCAGTAGCGGCATCCTGTAAAATTTCATCATTTTTCTTTGCTGTGTTGTTTATTTGCCATAGCTAAGTTGTTGAATCTTTTGTTTATTCAGATTTATAGGGTGAACGATAGTACTGTTGATTATAAACCGATTCTATGAAGCGATTATACTATTTACATCGTGTATACGTGCTTATTCAAAACCTTTGGTTGTTCTATTTACCAGCTAAGGTTTCTCAACTCCTTAAACCAGGTGTGTAACGAGAATAAAGTCTACTTTGAAACTTCGAAACAGTACAATTACGTCAAAGAGCGAGATTTCAAACAATAGTTTACGATCAATAATAAAGTTTATAAAGAAACCACGTCAGTGTCGACAGCTGTTCCGAACCGAGCTAAAATCGTAAATACTTCGTAATGAACGCTGGGGAATACAAATAGCTAGGCGTCATTTTTGTCTGACAAGACATCGTTATCAGTCCGACAGTGTCGACCACACTTGCTGAAGTAAAGCCAAACTTTATTTTAATTTTGCATTCAAAGAGACACCGTATCATTTCCGTAACGTAACGATCATAGCGTATGGCACTGACAAGCCGCTGCACCAAGACTCTTGTGCAGGCTTTCCTCTCTAGGTTGGTCAGACGGTAGTCGCTCACGCAATGACCATGAAAAACTCACTATAATGTAAAACGAGAGCAGACTAAAGTGTGCAAGCTTTGGATTGAACCGGACATTGGGCTCGTATGTAGGTAGGCACAGGTACTAGCATCCACATTTCGCCAGTTAATAGGTGGTGAGCCTATTGCCATTAACCGGGCACTTATAAACCTGCGATTAATACACACATAACTTTGAAAAGCATCCAAAAGTCATTGGTGTGTGCCATGGTAAAGCCTGGGATCGAACCCGTGACCTCGTCTCAGCAGTCCATTACCGATGAAAACTGATGTAATATACCTATATAATCTTCCTGATGAGAAATGATCATCGAATCTAAGGAGTGTCAATCTCACACACGACTTACAAACGTTGTAAAAAATCTTAAGCAACCATTTTATAAAATAAGCTTTTGAAGTGTAGCTTATTAACACATTACAGCTCTGTTGATGGTTTTAATTTCAGTTGTCATTTGTCAAGATCGCTATTCTAAATAAATCGGAAACAGTGCCAAACATCGAATCTTTTGTATTCTCTTGTAGGTGATTCATTACGTGCCGTTTCGTTTTGTTCGAGAAATTTCAGTTGCGGCTTGGCGAATATCTGAGACGGATAAATAATCGTAGATTCTGATACTCAAGTACCTACTGAGTTATCGTTATTGTGTTTTCAAATGAAAATATGAGAATATTAAAGCTTTAGAGCGTTTTCCCATTATCCGATCCGATATCGTGTTGGATCCGATATCCGACATCCGATAGCCGATAGAAAGTAAAATGTATGAAATATGTATCTGTATTTCATATTGTGCGGCCCGATATCGTATATCGGAGCTGACACCGCTGTGTTCGCTCGATATCGGTTTGTGTCATAATGAATGTCAATATTTCACCACAACAGCAATATAAGAAAAACAATATTCAATGGTAGAGATTTCTAAGGAGTCTGTGGTTGTAAATTTAACGATAAATTAAATTTTTTGTGTCTCTGCTATCGAGCAAATGAACGTAGCCTTGACGTATCGGACCGATTTTATCAGATATAATGTGAAAACAGCACATGGTGTCGGCTATCGGATATCGGACACCGATATTGGACCGGATAGTATGAAAACGGCATTAGGAGCAGAGGTGAAAGAGGATATTTGACAAGGCACAAAAAAAAACATTTGACAGCAATGTGTGAAGGAGACTGATGTTCACCAACCTAAGGACAGGCAGGTGACTATATTTAGTGTATTCTCATTTAATGTATATTATTGTTATTTTTCCTTTAATTATGATTTTTTCTCAAATTACCATGTTTTATTTATATTTATTTAAATGTCTAATCATTATCTGCAATCATAGATTTTGTCAAATATTGTTATGTCAAATCAAATAACCCGCCCCGTATCGTTCCCGGCCCAAAGGTGCCCATGACTTATTTATTATTATCATTTGTGAATATTAATAGATTAACATAACATACCATGGATTAAGTACAGAGATATGATTTTTAGCTCGAATGTGTCAATCGAGCAAACAGAATGAAAATCAAAAAAAATAAAGTCTATTAGTTGCTAATAATGAAAATATTCACTGTCACATGTTTGTTTAAAATTGTTCGTCACAACTTCACAAGTCGCGTGTCAAACAACATCATCCTATGAACTAACGCAAGACACCTGTCCAGGTGGGCGGAGTACCCAGGGCCGACGGAAAATTCTTTTAGTTAGGTAGGTTAGTTTGTCTTGCGAAATACTTTTTTAGAATTCATTTCATGGTCTGTGTAGGCGAGGTTTATGTTGGAACATATCATAAATATGTTCAAGTTCGATGATAGATTGGTTGACCATGCAAGCTTTGTAAGGAAGCTTTGTGTTTATATAATCTTATACTACACAGCACATCAAGAATGCAGGTAATGTTTACAATTATACTACGGCTTTTATAGCACCATGCAGTATGTGAAAGATAAGTACTATGATTACAATTTCGTACACTTGAATATATAACACCAGTTGATAAAAAAATCCAATTCGATAAAAGAAAATACCAGTAGTAGATAACTACTGGTATTTTCTTTTATCTACCACTTCTACTGTTACTACAATTATTGTGAATCCCTACTACATTTATATGCTAGTATAATTACCTCTAAAAAAAGGTCTGTTACAATTAGAAATCCCTTTAATATTTATCCAGATAAATTCTTGAAAATAAAGTTCATAAAGTCGTCGTCACGGTGCGTTTCCGGTCTGACCTGATGCAGTCATTAGCTTTGTCATAGCATGACGTCGTGCAAAATTCTACGACCCCCTGTCTGTATGAATTTATAAATAATCCCGGTTCGCCAGTGGCGGCGGCGGTGCGGCAGACCGCGGACGGCGCGGGCGCGCGATTCGCAATGAGCGCCCGCCCTCATCGACTCTTGCGATCCGGCTGTACTGTTGGCTAACATCGAAATCTCCCGCTTTAAATATTAAGTACAGTGTTAGTCTAAATTCTAGTAAATCGTCGCGAGTGTAAACGTTCAATTTCTAAGTGACCTAGTGCTTGTGTCATCAACGTCGTCTATGATAAATAGATGACTGTTTGTTGTAATGCAAGTGCGAGTTTTGTGTTTCCTGAAACAGGTTTCGTATTTAACTTAACAGAAAAAGTATAGAACTTTCATTTGAATGAATGTAAGCGTTGTAATATGTGGTTTGGTGTGATCTTGGATATGATATTAAGATTTTTACTCTGATACACATGGTTAAGTGCAAAAATATCACCTTCAGTTCACTCAAGAGTAGATTGTGTGTAAGAAACGTTGACTCATAGTTCCTCTCGCTTATGCGAAGTAATGTCTTCAGTCTAAAACTTGAAACAGAGACGTCTATATACTCGGTGGGATAGTATTTTTGCTAGACCGCAAGGAAGATGAATTACTGCAAGTGAATGCATTTGAAATTCTAATTTTATCCGTCTATAGTTCCTTACAAAAAGACTAGGACTGTGTCTGAGACGGCTAAGTATGTCAGTAATGCTGACTTCTAAACAATTGCATTCACGTATACATGTTCAATCGTATGTTAATACAAGTCAATGAGAAAAAACAGCAGGACTCTAATGTATTGAAAGTACGAATAACTTTGCTTCCAAGTTTTCTATGCCTTCTCTTAGAATGAATCCAACTTCTGCCCATTGATTTTCCCAGCGGTTTGCTACAAAGCATTCTGCGCGTGATCGTGTAGATGTCTCATTACTGTCTCCATATAACTGAATGTTTGTGGAAGGTCTATTTTTACAAATGGCACAATGTTCGGCTTTGAAAAATACTGTTCGGTCTGGCTTTTAATTGCTAAACATTGTTATATGTGAAACTCGCTCTAAAGAAATTATTCCAGAAGAATCGGAGAATTTTTATGTTCTTGTATTTCACGCTTAGTTACTTTAATGAATGTGAAAAACTTTCAACACCCTTTTATCTATCTGTCAAAATTTCAGACAAGTGTCTTATAAAGTTAAATCATGACAGTACAAAGGAATCCATATTTAAATTAGGTGATAAATTATGGAAAATTTTACGTTTCGTCGCAACGACATTTTTTTATAATGAATTATTTTCCAAACTCTTCAATTATATTTGACAAGTGATGAATGAGGATAGGAAACGCTAGTTAAGTTTGTTTAGTAAACCCAAACTCTTGCCAAGATTAATAATTTTAAGTATGTTTTAAAATTTTGCAAAGAAAAATCTAATTTAAAATATTATGAGTAATCGTGTGTTACTTTTAGAATGCATCGCAGTAATGAATAGTAGGTACTGCAGGAGATAAATATTGTGTCAGCAAAACATTATTGATATAAACTTCGCAAAATATGTCTCCAAGTCTCGAAAGGTATTCGTAAAATTTCACTTGGAGTTATTTATTGATGATAAACACTTCGAAGATGCACTCTCAGACCCAAATCCAAAGACAAAAAAATAGACCTTTTGCAACAAAATTTATCGTATGCCCGCCTACATATGTTACGTTTCCATACAGTAACTTCACGCATAAAATAGGTTCTTTTGATCAATTCACTTTATCAAGATCGTGGGCGTAACATAACTCATAACCTTGAATATAAAATATGCTATAATTTTCCTCATATTAACTAACGGTTATCGAGGCCAATTTTATCTTACAAGATATCAATATCATCACCTACTTATTTCGTGGTGCGTTCAGATACTTAGCCTTGTTATGCTCTCGATATTAGTAACTAGATCACATTTCTTTTGTCCTTACTTGTAATTTAACACGTCGCATTCCTCGTGACCACTGATTTGTACCTCTCAAGTAATTGCTAACAGATTGTTACGCAAATCTGATTAATGATAAAGATCCGTCGATATTCCCGTTAGTTCAATTTGGCCACCGTGCTGTCTATCAGGTCATTCACCTTCAAATACATCTTGTTTATATCTTCGTATCTTTTTTCAATACAATAGATCTGATCTTGCGGAGATGTGGAACTAATTAGCTGTCTGGTTGACTACTCATTTAATTTTAAAGAATTTTGGTTCTCGCTGTTCGTTTGTTATTTTCGCAGATGATTTGTTGTTCAGTCTTTCATGCTATTGTTTACAGAATAGTTAAAATTTGTTAAGTATTTTGTGATGTAACAAGTGCCTTAAAATAACTTCAAAATGATGCAAGGATTACTGGACTCGCTCTACAAAATCTATACAGGTAAGACAACTTCATGGTTACTTTTCAAATAAATTACATTTTGTTCTTCATTGATTTTGTGGACGTGCTTAGTGTTTTAAGAACTTTCATTATTTGTATGATTCAAGCAAAACTATGAATTTGACACCAAGGGGAAAAAATAATATATTCATATACCTATGTCATAAGTTAGCATAAGAAACCGAATTTAAAAAATCATGGATATTTTAAATAAATAATGATAGAAGTATCACAAATGTTATACTTTTATCTCGTGATATTTGGTCCATATTCATATTGCAACACAGTGTAATGAAAGATGACCTCGGAAAAATTACGAGCAATTTTCGCATAATTTGCTCAACGAACTGTTAATTATTGCTCGTGTAATGGAGCCGGAGGCTAATCTACCTTAACAATTTTCTAGCTAGCTTGTACAGTCAGCAGCAGATCGATCTTGACTGCTGGCTGCTTAAAAGGTGTTTTAATATCATGGTGTTTAGATCTTTTTAAGTACTTTGCTGGTCAAGATCGATCTGATGCTGACTGTACTTCTATTAAATTCTGTTCTACTTTCTGAAACATCGAATTAGTCTGTTTTTTTTTCACGAATTCATACTTCACAGTTTAATTAACGAAGTTCAAGTCCAGTCACGATTCTAACTTGTTATATTGAACGTTTACTTCGGGAGGCGGAGTTCTGTGATGAATTAATGTTTAGGCGGTAATTTGCCATATTTTTTGCTGCATTGTTGCCGAATTATATTTTGTTAATGGGTATATTAACCTCAGAGATTAAAGAAACCTTTCTTCTTGACTGATTACGGTACTTGAAAGTACACTTGGTTGAAGTGGGTATGGGAGTTTATACTCTCAGTTTGATGTTATTTAAAGTTCTTGAAAGAGCTTGTTGTTCTATTTATGTTATGTTATTAGCTAATTTAATCAAATAAATGTAGTATCATAAGATATTAAATTTGGAAAGTTGTCATAGTAGGACAACATGGTATTTCAGGAAGGGAAACGGGTACATTACTGCAAATACCCTGTCTTAACAGTGCTATTGTGGGAATTTTGAAATAGAGCAGTGGTGGGCAAATTGGAGCCAGGAAGATTAAGAAATTTCAGAGGAGGGCCAGAATTATAAGAAAAATGTATTTTGAATATCAGAATAAACGGGATATTTACCATGTTTCACTATTTTGAGCTTCCGATATTTATTATTTCGGAAATATCGGAAGCTCAAAATAGTGAAACATGGTAAATATCCCGTTTATTCTGATACTGATGTCAGTGACCATGATAGTTTAAATACCTATATGTATTTTGAAACCCCAAATCAATTCGCGGGCCAACTATTCATGTCAAAGGACCGTCTGCAGGCCGAATTAAATACTTTCCCGGACCGGAGTTGGCCCGCGGACCGTACTTCGCCCATCACTGAAATAGAGGGTGAGTGGTGAGTACTGTCATAATTATAATTTTCAATAAGTTTACGGGTTCTTCCCAGTGCTCTGATTGATAGTCCGATTACATGGAACGGGATTTTTTCCCGTTGCTCCAACTGTGCCATCGATCCGATCTTGATGGGAGGATGACATGCAACGCCTGATTCAATTTGTTAATATAAAATGTTTAAGGCTTTCTTTTGCCTAGATGCTCTTCACAATAATATTCATTGTTATTAATCAACTTTTTGATTAAATGCATGGGATTTCAAGATAGTAAAGACCATTTCACGCCAAACTGTCTGAGCGATATAGGGATCCAACGTAGTTATCAGATAGATCAAACTGATAGTTACATTGTGTTTATCAATTACCAGTTATACTGTGTGTCAATGACATTGTTTCATAATCGCTAGCACACATGTGCTCGGTTGCAATCATCCATTGTGTGAGACTTTGTCAATGTCAAGTTTGAATCTTACTAGATTCTAACGTAATTCTGAACTTCCAAACACAGTGTCTGTTGCATCTCATTCTGTTAGCGCGCTGTAGATATGTGCTCTTGTCAAGTATTATGTATTGAACAAGCGTGGTTGTATAGTTACATAGATTTCTTGATCAATTGATCTAGACAAGTTCATTAGATTCATATTAACAGCTTAACAGCTTTTGACTTAATAGTCCACACTAAATCGTGCCCTGTATTTAGTTTTATATTTATTTGAATAGATGCTCTGGGATAAATCTGTTTAAAATAGCAATTCTTCAGCTTCTTAAACTACTCCATGTCTTTATGAAATCATCTCCATTTGCTGCGATGGTTTAAATAATCAAGTTCAACCATGTCAGGTAGTTTAAATGAAACTTAAACACAAATCTCTTAACTGAAAAGGCTGTTAAAAACAACTTATCGAAAAAGTGATAATTTAACTTTTTTTTTACACTATAAATATGGCTTTTGTTTTTGTTCACCACAAAAATCGATAGGAAAGATAAACATATTCTAAAGCATTTTTGTATTTATGTTTTATTATCATAGCACCAGATTTAAGAGCTCACTTTACACGTATTATGAACAAACCAGGGCAGTAAAAGGCATGGAATGCCATTCCGTAGACCAGACGGTGCATGGCTTAGATGGTGTTAGGTGATAATTGAATACATGATAACCGCATAACGTGTAAAGATATAATCTAGTGAGTTGTGAAATCTGGTATTGTCCGGTATCTGGTACACCTAGTAAAATAGACTGTTCAGTGAAAATTCAGTGGGAACATACGTTCTGATATTCTATTTAATTTCAATGAACAAAATATCATAACAGATGAGCGATGTGGGTGATTGACCGTTTATTTAAGAAATGGTCGATATATGTTTTAATTCAGTCCGTGTCCGTAGATTTCACTCTTATTTGTTTAGTAACGCCTCAGAAATCACTACATACGCACTAGTTTTCTTGACATTTTGTCATTTATAACATTGAAAACTTTAAAAATTGTTTAGCAATTTTAATCGTACTTTCCTAGAAAAAATATAAATTGACATCTAATAATAGATCCACCACTAAGTATAGTTATGTATTGTTTTCTTAGGATTCAGTCGGGCAACATAGGTATCTATTTCATTGAAATTTCTTCTGCGAAATAACCCCTTATGTGAAACATTCATAACATTAATCCATATACGGGAGTAACAATACAGAAATTAAAGTTATTTAATGGTCTGTAAACCCACCTGATATGGTTTTACTAAGAAAAAGATAGCGTTATCGCCGTTGACCTAAGCGGACTAAAGGTATTCGCATCATATCCTTCCTTGATTGCGAATGCTTCATAAAAGGGAGCAATTTTGCCAATAAACGGACCCTACCAATGTAAGTACATAATATTTCCGAATTATGTACTTACTCTCTTTTTGTTTACTGGCCATATTAAATAATATACACAAAAACAGTAAAAACTGAGGCGAATATTTTCATTTTAGTAGCAATTAATCTGAAAGCATGCAATTATTTTTATTGAAATTAAAACTATATTACAACTACAAATCAATATTCTCATGAATAAAAAAGTTTCGAGCTTTTATTGAAATGAATTATGACTTAGAATAAAAATATGTATACCCTTATTACCAATTCTGTACTAATTACTTTTAGTTAGTGGACAAATAGTGTAATAATAATCCTTTACTGACTTTAGCGTTTGAACATTATATTCACTGACGTGGTATCGTAAACTGATACATAGTGCAGAGAGACACAATTGTAACGCAACCATCGGAAGCGTGAAGCTTAGACATACGGAACCAAAATACCTACTAGGTAACAGTCAAACTGATGTTTATTCGTACGTATCCATACACTGTTTTAGAACAAGTTCTTAGGAAATGGTAATGTAAACCTTGCGAGGAGTTAAATAAAGTTTCAACCGGTAGCGACTGAATTCTCACTAGCGAACCCGTCCATTACAATGTTATGCTCGTAAATCGTTTATTGCTGAGTATTATTAATTGTTCTCATTCGTGAATACTATTTATAATAATTTGACCGCAACACATCACTCTTATCGAACCAAGTGGTTCGGTGCTTCCCATATTTTGCCGCGCAATAGGATACTAGAATGCACGTGATTCCTTCTTATAATCCCAGGTTCTTTAAGCGATGTGTGAATGTCGTCAAGTTAGGGGTCACCCTTTTTGAAATAGACAAAATAGATAGAGAATATTAGGATCCCAGAATTACCATGGCACACACAAATGACTTTTCGATGCTTTTCGAAGTTATATGTGTATTTATCGCAGGTTTATAAGTGCCCGGTTAATGGCAATAGGCTCGCCACCTATTACATTGGGACCTAAATATAAACTGGCGAAACTTGGGTGCTAGCACCTCTGCCTACCCCTTCGGGGATATAGGCGTGAGTTTATGTTTATGTTATGTTTATTAGGAATAGTGGCCTGTATCTTCAGGCATTCACAGCACAGTACAGTCATTTGATGGACTGAGTATGATTAAAAATAGAAAAAAAAGTTCTTGCCACAGGTTGTGTACCGTTGATCACAATTAATTATCTGCGCTAAAAGAATTGGAGACCCGTTGCCTGCATGAAATATAATTTCATTTTCTATTTCCACCATAGGGATTAGGCGCACAATGCCACATTCTCAAAATGACACATAATAATTTCGCAAAATGCCATATTCTCAAAATGTCATATTCTGAAAACGCCACATCGCAAAATGTCACATTAGCAAAATGCCATTTTCGCAATATGCCATGCGCATTTTCATGAATAACGCCACCTAGATAAATATAATAATATAGTATATCAACAATCTTTATTTCATAAGTTCCGGCAGAATCGAAAAGTAAAGACATTAATTTCGATGAACAATATAAAAAATTGTTACAAAAGTTTAATGATAACAGTTTGGACACTGCCGGAATTTCTTCGTAAAGTTATTTTTCTGCAATTATACCAATCGTGTTTTTTTTTATTATACCGCTTACAATCAATAAGCTGTTCTTTGTGTAACTTTCAGGTGCAGCGTAGACTAAATTACAAAAAAATACATTTTAAAATTTGAAATATACCTAAATTTGAAATCAAAAAAAATTAACTTTTTGAAAAAGTTATAATTTTTGTAATTTATTATTAAAAAAATTAAAAATTCTTTATTTATAAAATCCTAGTTTATACATTGTTGGGGCTTCCCAGTAAGTAGTCATGGACACTTGTGATGGGAATGAATTTATTGTAGTATGATTCTTATTCTTAACAACATCTGATATTTAAGATTACATTTTCAATTTATTTTATGCTAAAATAAAATGAAAATGAATAATGATCCATATAAATAATGATAAAAAAGAACTATTTGTTTTATTTATAAATCATGGGCCTACTTGCAATAAGTGGATATCCCAATAAGTCAATCTTTTATTGTCACTAAAATAAATAGCACATTATTATATTAAACTTATAATTATCATTTGAGAATGTATCATTTTGATAATGTGGCATTTTGATAGTGTGGCATTCTGCTAGTGTGGTGTTTTGCTAATGTGGCCTTTTGCTAGTGTGGCATATTGAGAAAGGGCATTTTGCGAATGTGTCATTTTGCTACAGCATTTCATTTTGAAAATGTGGCATTGTGCGCCTAATCCCTTAGTTAGTATAACGCTATCGAGAACCAAGAATAGAAAAGCACAAGTACGCAGGTGTGCGAAGTCGTGATCAGAACTGCCAAGCAAGGTCGAGAGTTGATGCCGTACCCATTGTATTGGCACAATAATAATAAGGTTGAATCCACACTACGTAATTGCCGTTGAAAGCTCTCAGACAGTTAGATCTCGGTTGAATTTATCGAGTTACAGAAGCAGCAGATTAAAGTTATTAAAGAAAAATTGTTCCGTATTATTGTGATATTGAATAAAACTTTAGTTTATAACTATATAATATTTAGCCTTCCTTCCTTTCATAGTAGTGAGCTTTTGTATAACCATGGTATTAAATGTTTATTCATGTTTTTTTTTATCAGAAAAGTCACAACTTTATTCAATAAACTTATTAATTTTACAATCATGTCAAGAAATAATATATAAATATTAAATACAATAAAACTAAAATAACTATTATACAACTTATAGCTAATAATTTTATTGCAATACCAAAACACGCACAGCCAAAAAGATAAGTATACAATACACCTTCACATGTAAAGGTGTATACTTATTTCCTTGGTCGTGTGTACCATATCAATTTTATTACAACACTTACCAGTACTTAGTTGTGATTAAGGTGTTACAATCGTTGTTTAATTCATACTATGAAATGATGAAGTGAAATGTATGTTACATGCAACTAGAAAACTATACGTGTAACTTACAAAAGGAAGTAAATGCCAAGGTCATTCTGTGGTAAAGCTACCTGTTATAAATGCATTTTGTGGTCATTGTTCCTACATTCGTTTGACACGTATTTATGAGTAATAGTTACGATATATAAGAATGACATTGAACTTTGAAACTGACTGCACGAATTGTGCAGTGGGACTCAATATGTATTTGAGTCATTAACTGCCATAAAGTTTAGTACCTACTGTAGACTCGATCATCGCGTGGGATAAATTATGTGTGTAGTTACTTGTCCAGCTTTATTTTGGTGCTCTTAATTGTTGTTTTTGAAAGCTTGACTGCATAGGGATAATTTCCTGGTTTTTTTTTTAAACTGTTTAGAAGTGATCACTGTAGCTTATAAATGTTATTACTTAGGGATTTCATGTTGACGACCGACTCTATAAAAATCTTGTACTCCTTTTTTTAAAATTCCATACGGTTCAAGTTTTTATTTCGAGTTTCCCATCTCTCGCAGTGATACTCGTATCGTTTGCGTATAGGAATAGGTATCTAGTACAAAATACTTATACCACGGGGACCCCTTATTTAGCATGTTTTACGTAATCTTTGTATACGTGCCAATTGACGTCACAATGCGGTAACAAATCGAACTTAGGGCTTTCGTCTCACTGTTTGACATCTGCGTGTGCGACTGTTTACAATTACAACAGTTAAAAATTACTTGTTGATTCTCTGCGTATTTAGTCTTTGGCTTGAAAATGTAAGATGCTGTAATTATAGTCGATGAGCTGATCAGTGATCGTATCATAATTCATAACATGCACATGCGCATACAATGCAAAATTAACACGTAGTAATCGTTTTAAGATTCAAAATGTTAGTCAAATGATGATATGCAATTGATATGCATAAGATCTAGGGTGTTATTAGCATTAGGTTGACGACACAAGGCACCTACCACGTGTGATCGCAGTCGATGATAAAAAATTAAAATAACAAGAGGGAATTCGACTAAACGTAAATTTATACACGAGTTACTATTCCAGAATTAATCTATTCCAGGATTTTATTTTCCAGGAAATCAATAGACATTTTTCCATGTAATCTAACGTATAGCTATACTTAGAATTATCTATGCGCTAATAGTGAAATGAATTATGAATGAATGTAAAACCCGGCAATTATACATACATACACACATACAATTACGCCTTTATCCCCGGAGGGCTAGGTAGAGATGAATTAACCCAAATTTCACCAATCGTTGAATTCGGTCCCACGTAATAGGGGGTGAGCATATTGCCGTCTTCCGGGCACTATTGTCGACTCAATTGTGCGTTGTTTTAAAAAGGCACGATGTTAAGCGTAAGTCATGTCATATCACATGTGACAGAACTTGTCAAAAGCTTAATAATCCTTACATGTGTAGAGTTCAAAAATGACAGATATTTGTCAGAGCTAGAAAAGCTTGACATTGGCGTCTTGCCATTAATAATTTGATGTACATTTACAATTTACTTGACGTTGGTAAAATTGCGGCGATTCGCTGCAGAAACTATGAATGAAAAGAACATTGAACATTAAAAAATGAAAGAGTGCCGCCATTTTATTATTCTTAGAATAGCTCATTTTATTATTCTTATTCCGTGAGAAACGGTGGTATATAATCCATTCCCGAATAAGGTCACTATGCTTAGCATTATGCATGGTAGAATGTGAAATTGATGTACTCTCAAATATATAGCTATTTATTACAGGAATAAACTTTATACATATTTAATATACGAAAGTTCCAAATCAAAAACTAAGGTTTCAAAGGTTATTTGAAAATTTCATCAATATGAATCTGAAATCATAAAATACCACAATCTAAGATCAATTGCCTACAATTTATTGAAAACTTTTAACGGTCAGTTATCGACGTGCATAAACTACTTATGAATGACATATACGATCAAAAAGTTAAACCCTGCCAAACCATGTTTTTACTCAAGACATAATAAGCTTCTTGTTTTTATTTAAAAACTTTTGGACCAGGCGTCATCCTTATTTATTTACTTATAGTCTGCAAATTACAAAATTATTTTTGACAGCGTAACACTTATCAACCAAGTTATGTTTAACCCAAATTGTTCCATCATATTACTTCTAAATTATTATTGTTATTTGCAATAATACTACGTGTGGGCCGTGACATTTCTTATTATACATGTTTTAATGATAATGTTTATTAATTCTCAATTACGAAGGTTAAACGAATGATAATAAAGTAAATAACATAGTATCTCAATCGAAGGTCGGTGTTACTTTCAAGTTGAACTCAAGTGAGCTTAAATTGCTTATTCATTCAATAATAGTATTCTAAATGAATTGTTCGTGCCTACAAGTGTGTAACTTCAAACAATAGTTTATTTCTACTTGGACCGCAGGTGAACAAAATTGTTGAATAGAATCGTGATTTTTTGTACTACGAGACATGTCGATTCAATCAATCAATCGAAGAACCGATGGCCGTTGGAGCAAACGAGTCATAAAGTGGAAACCGCGAGAAGGTAAACGGAGGGTAGGACGCCCCCTAGCCAGATGGACGGACGACCTGAAAAAGGTGGTTGGGACAGACTAGATGCGGAAGGCAGAGTATCGGAAAAAAAAACCGCATATTGGGCCTATGTCCAGCAGTGGACTGCAATGGGCCAATACATTGACTATAGTAAAAACTATATAAGAATTTTGTTAAACTAATATTTCGTTTATCAGTCAAGTATATAGTTGATTCGCGTGGCGCGCCTCCCCGTTTCCGGGGACGAGTTGGGGACTCTGTAGTCCCCACACCCGAGAAGAGGGCCAGATCGTGAGAGATGGCCCTGGGTCGGCCGGGGTGCGAGGGATATGCCTGTCAACCTCACCTTCGGCAACCAAAGCGACCCACAGGCGGCGTGCGTTTTAGTCGGTTCGAGTCCGACATAACCTCCTCCACCGGCTCCGGTGGGGAGGTATCCGTGGGGATTTTGCGCACGTAAAAAAAAAAAAAAAATTATATAGTTGATTGTTCGTATTAAGCCGCATCAATTAAAAGTAACTGGCCTTACTGGATGCGGAAGACGGAGGATCGGACGAAATGGCGCCCATTGGGAGAGGCCTATGTTCAACAGTACACTGCGGTGGGCTAAGTTTAAAAAAAAAATCCCACATATCGTCGTTATGAGAGATACGCCGATACAGTAAATATTGATTATGTGTTGGGATTCAATCTACTAGACTAACATGGTGTGCCTTATTTTCAGGTTTTTAAGCGGAGCCTGAAATGGTCGTTAAATAAGATAAGATAAGATAAGTTTATAGACAAATAAAAGAAAACAATTTAACATTTATCCATCAAGCAACACTTAGAACACTTCAAGCTTAACATGTCCAGCCGCAACAGCCATCAAGACTAGCCCCTCCCGTCCCCGTGCTAGTAATATAAAAAATGTCTAAAGATCTATTTTAATTGTCATCCAAAATTTTGTCCTTTATATTGAACTTTATTAAAGGTTACCATGAGGAGAGATGGCGTCATTATTTGTATAAAAGTAAATAATTATAAGACATACTAGCTTCCTATCGTGTAAAGATTCAAATCATAACCATTTCCTCGTATCTCTAATACAGTTTACTCAAGTTGTGTATTTTTCGTCAAACACAGACCCTACATTATCGGAGAACCGATTATCGGATATCAAACAGAATCGATGCGGCTAAACGACTATTTTACAAGATAGGAGATGTTTAAACTGTACAAAATTATCGTTCACTTATCGTTGTTGTGTAACGAGTGCGGTTATCGATAAACGGATAAAAAGAGGACGCAGTATAAGGTCTGATCCACACTTGGTAATATCGTTGGGAAGAAAAAATATTCAGTAAACCGAGCTTGTGTCATTATGAGTGGGTCATTAGATACAGACGTCAGTTCTAACCTATACCCTGAGTCCACTCTAGTGTAGTATGGGAAAGTAAAGTAACAGAGATGGAAAGATGTAGGCTCTGCAGTAGAATCATAGGTATATCTGATTCAATTTTGAAATCGTTTGAGAACAAAATCATTGTAAAGATAAAGATTCCGAAGCCAACCGCATACGACAACTGCCGGCGCATATAGCAAATAGGTACGCGTAATGCATTGCGGCCTCTAAATGGTCTCCTTTATCTGTATCGAAATTTAACAAGTGATATATGTAACCTGGCAAATTACACGTTCAATACATAATAAAATGAAATACTAATTTAGGTAGTAAGGTAGTGTCCGATCAAACCGTAAACGAATGATCGCAACTGCTTCTATCCCTCTAGACAAGATTCGATGTCATCAACAATTTGACGTTAATGACATGCGTTGACGACTGTCAAATGCGTCAAACTCCATACATTTGTCATTCTATTCTACAATACAACGGCCATTGAATTGCGACTTGTCTAGGGGAGCTGATGTGGATACGGCTTTAACGCGTTTATGGAAGTGCGTGTAGCAATAAGGCTGATTACTGATTTTTAAGTACCTACTTGTCGATTACACGTGTCTTACGCACCTTTTTTGTCTGTTTCGCTACAGAGTGCACTTCCATGCAATTGACCATTTATTTTTTATTGAACAAGCAGCCAATGCTTTTATAAATGCCTGTAAGAGTAAAAAAGAACGGCTGATTATTTGACTGCTGGTATTTACTAGCAATCACAGTTAAAACACTACTTTTAAAGCTCCTAATGGTCTATCAAATATATTTTACTACTCTTTGTCTTATCGCTTGCAAGTGCACTTTAGGTATTCTTTTTGGTGTTAATAGCTGCCGTTGACTTTGTTGTTAAGAGGCGGAACTGCTGATCGTGTGATGATTACTGATGATTTTAGGGCAATTCTTCCTGATGCTTGACTAACTATTAATCACGTAGAGTCTTTTCTCATCTGTTCATCACAATTATTACTCTATAACTCAAGTAATATTATTTTCTTTTTAGACCAGGTTTCTGCAATAAGTAAATATGGTAGATTAGAGAGGGAGAGGGTAAGAATTGTTGTTATAATTCCTTTATGCTCCAAGCCAAATTAATATTATGATTCAGGCTTACTTCAAAGTAAAATCATGTCATGTTCACAAAGTATCAGGTCCTCCGAAATGAAATTGAATAAAGCAGAAAGAAAGTGTCCATTTCAAAAATAATTTCAGTGAAAGTGCTATCGGAATTGAATAAAAAAGTGAATTATGCATTTTATATTACTCATGTATTAATTTAGTTAAGAAGCGATATAAAAAGAAACTGGTTTGATAAAGGTAAACGCCGACTAGAGCACGCATTGACCATCGAGAATCGCGAGAACGTTAATCCTAAGTCTGCATATTTTTAATTTTTTTATTTAATACTTAAATAGGCCTAGTGGTATGGGTAATGTAATGCTGAGACGAGGTCTCGGATTCGATCCTAGGTTTTACCATGACACACACCAATGACTTTTCGATGCTTTTAGAAGTTATGTGTGTATTTATCGCAGGTGCACGGTTAATGGCAATAGGCTCGCCACCAATTTCATTAAGACCTAAACATAAACTGGCGAAATGTGGGTGCTAGCACCTCTGCCTAATCCTTTGGGGATATAGGCGTGACTTTATGTTATGTTATGTCTTAAATAATTCTGAAGCACACGATTTGTGCACGTATTAATCTAAGTGATGAATCAAAGAATCAAAGAATCAATTTTATTTATTCAGTTTAGGCACATAAAGAGCACATATGAACATCAAAATTTTACAAATATGTATGTCAAGAAATAATATAAAAATATTAAATAATTAAAAATAAACCATTGGAAAATGATTCTTTCGCTGGTTAATTTATTTTTCTTTTATAAATTTGTTTTGTTTACAATTTATTTTGTGCGAGCAAACAAGAGACTTATGTTGACCACGCATCTGATTCTTTGATTCTTTGAAAGTTTTTTTCACTTCTATTTTAAATTTATTTATTGGCATATTAATCAAGTCAATATTATTAAATATTTTTATGCAGCTGCCTACAAATGAATCACCAACCTTGTGAAGCCTAAGTTTTGGTACAACTAGTTTATCTTTATTTCTCGTATTAAAGTTGTGTACATCAGATAGTTTTTTGAAAATATGAAGGTTTTTTCGTACATATAAGATATTTTCATAGATGTATTGAGAAGCAACTGTTAAAATATTATTTTCCTTGAAAAGTTCTTTCAGCGAGTCACGGGGTCTGAAGCAATAGATCGCTCGTATCGCTCGTTTCTGTAGTATAAATATAGTTTCAATATCGGCAGCTGAGCCCCACAGCAGCAGACCGTATGACATAACGCTATGAAAGTAGCTAAAATAAACTAGTCGTGCAGTTTCCTCATCAGTCAGTGACCTTATTTTTTTAACCGCATAGGCAGCTGAGCTAAGTCTTCCTGCCAAGGCTGTGATATGAGAACCCCATTGCAGTTTGCTATCTAGAGTTATTCCAAGAAAAACTGTGGTATTGACATTGATGTTAATGACAAGCCTTACTCACGTATATTCACTCGAGGTAATTGGTTACCTTCTATGTGATACTGTCGGAAGTTTATGCGAATGTTGAAATCAAACTAAATAGTTGAAAAAGTTCAACGTTTGCACTTCACAAAATGACAAGAAGTTCAAAGTTTGCACTTTGCAGCTTGGGAGTTTTGTTTGATAGGTGTAACAGTTTTTTGGAAGCGACTGCCGTCTGATCTGACAACCTTAAGAGAAAAACCTGCGCCATAGCCTCGGCCGTAGTGCACCGCAGGCTGCAAGTGCACCGACTCTACTAGGTTATTAGATTTTAAGGATGTTGATAGGGCCGTGTGTACATCTATACAACAGTTTTAAGATGTTTACGCCTAGCAGTAGTCGCAGTGCTATCAGTGGATAGTAACCTTTATCCGGACGTTAAATGACCGGACTTAGAGGCAACTGTATTCCGCATTAGTACACTGACCTTAGCACGAATGAATAAAAATGCTTTTTACACTTATCGAGCTGACGTAACGCCTCATCGTGAGTTACGAACTATACGATGAAAGTGCAAAGATAAAAATATAAACGTTAATATTGTTCAAACAAAAACAGCTATGACTAACACTAATTGACTCGTAATGATTATGTCAGTTACATCACAATGTCTGATTACGGTTCACTTAATAAGCTGATACTTTTTGAGTCCAGACTAACACAATAGAATATTCAATCCGAAAGTAGGTAATCAATATATCAACTGCTTTTTGTCTCCACGTAGGTCATTTTCAACAACCGGTAAAAAATTCTTTTTTTCTAGCGATCAAATAAGCACATAACTCTTGCGTTTGGAAGTATAATAATGTCTAAAACCAAAATCTCTGACGTCATTGTAGTAACTTCCGTTTAAAAAAGAAATTTAAGTTATGCTTAATATTTAGCTGTTGTACTTTTCCAGTTCACAAATGCGGTAGGTAGGTATATTCAATAAAGTTCTTTAAATTTTCTTATATGTACTTAAGTATGTTACACTTAATGAACTTTCTTAAGCTTTGTCTCGTTTGGTAGGTATGTATATTCATATATTCATATTTTTTATAATATTTTAGGTAGTTTCATATTTTCGAAGTTGTGGCGTGCTCTTAAAACTTAATGAACATTTTCAAAATATAACGGCAGCAAAGAGACGCCAGAACTTTCCCGCCGAAACCTCTCGAAACTACACAATACCCGCCACTTTTTGTTCTTTTTAAATTCCTTACGCTCAGATGTTACTGGCCAGTGCTCCAGTTGTGGGCTTTCGTAATATTTTAGCGATAGGCATCGACCGCTGCGGGCAATATTATGTATAAGCTCAGGGCTTATAGGGATTCTCGATAAGTATCGATAAAATGTTATCTACACAATCGATATTGTAACTGTTACAAGTGCGAATATTTTATAGACTGATAAGCTAAGTTATACAGCTATAAGTTCTATAGGTATAATCGTATTTCAAGAGAAAATTATGTATGAAGAGATTAAATATTAACCATCAATAATTTTATAACTGTAATTGGTATATCAATAAAATCAATGACCTTCTTTGCTGTCTTCTTGATTCGCCTATGGCCATAATGCTTATAAACAGTTATCGATGTTCGTGTTTTCGTATAGGTAGTATTTTAATTGCTTTACAGATCGATATCTAATGACCATCGTTATTATGTTGAAGTCAAGGTCAAGCATGAATTATCTTGTATAGATTGTAATAATATTTAATTGAGTTATGAAGCTAACTTGTATTAATTACAAAACATACAAATATGATAGCCCGCAGACATGATAAAATTAATTTCATTGATTTAGGTGACGGAGGTAAGATGTTAGTAGCCTATATTTATTATGATAAATTAAATTCACTATTTTTCAAGTAAATTAAAACCTTCTATGCATAAACAATGCCGTAACCCGTGTGTACCAACGCTCTATCTCATCCGAAGGGTGTCGTAAAAAAAATACGCAGACGGCATCACTGCGAGAGAAGGAATACTCAAAATTAAGTCCTGTACCAAACCAACCCGTCTGGCCAGCGTGGAAATAGTAGGCCAACGCCTCCCAACATTGATAGAGGCCTATGTCCAGGATGGACTGGGATAGACTAATTGTTGTATGCATAAACAATATATTAACTTTCTATATGACTATTTGTATAAAATCTTAAACTTCTAAACCTGTAGACATTTAAAAGTAACTTACGCGTATCTTGTACCTATTAATTCACAAATAAAGTGGCTCCAGTATCCAGTATCATTGTAATGTTATTACTAGATCCTATGAGTAACTTTAATTAATAACTTCACACGAGATCACTTCCAAAATTACCCACCCGGTCGTAAAAGTTTAAGATTACTTGTTAGACAACTTATATTTAATGTTTGTTGTGGCCATCATGAAACTAATAATATATTTCTAATCCATAAGGATATAAGATCTCTACTCTTCGTATTATGGTTAAGAATCGTTAGTGGTTATACATCCGCTATCATCTTTTTCTAATAAACTCCTATATAAAATTTACATACCTAACTATATTAATATTTATCTACTTATCATTTACACTTTAATTTATTACCACAGGAGATTTTGTAGCCGGAATGTTCAAGTCATTACATCGCACATGACTAAATTAATAAACACTTTATCATCATTGAACTTTATTGACTATTGAAAACTTTACACACATTTAAGTGTTATGAAATACAAATCGCAACATTGTTTGTTACTATTTCATTAATAAGTTTAAGAGAGAAACCAACTTCTAATAGGCATAACAATCAAAGTGCCTAACTGTAAAAAATACCACTTGTATTGTATAATAAATATTATGAGTAATTTAAGTATTCAAAATATTTACTTAACTAGTGAAATATTACCCAATTAATATTAGTATGAAGCGTCTGAATCGTTCCTCACTCATCCCATTGAAATAACGCATCGGCGCGGCGCGGGCGCCGAGCTTAATTTAACATGTACTCGACGGGAAATACCTATTTGACAGCGCCTAATGATATTTTATAAACGGAACAGGTGTGCACGCCTGGCGCACAACACTATTTTATGCATGTAATAACGTGAAACTGTCACTCTCTTGATTTTAATCACGGTGATAACAATAACTGTGAGTAAATAATAGTATTTAGGGGAAATGACGGAACTGTGACATATTTGAGATGTTCACGTCCTTGCGACATCTAAAGCACTGATCAGTGATCTTTCGTGACAGCTCGTTTGATTTATGGCGGCGAAAGAGCTGAGAGCAACAACATCTAAATTTTAATTAGCGCTACAAATAAATCAAGAAAAGAATTAGTATATTTTAGTGTTGGTTTTTATGTTTTAGTATCACATTAGAAAACTATGGTAGTCTAGAACTAAAAAAATCATTTAATATCACAATCCACCTTTTTTAATCGACTTGAAGTCGGTGAGGTTCTGTTTTATTCAACATTAACCTGAGTTTGCTTTTTCTGAAGCAAACCTAAGAAATGTTTGCATTTGAACTATAAGTGGTCCTGGTCACGACCGTCATAATTTGTGAGTATTTTACAATAGATCTGTGTTCGCCGGCGGTGCATAACATTGGCCTTTACATCTTTGATTCGTAAATAGTGCTCCAATTGTCAGTTATAATTTAAAGGGAAAATGTTAGAGTCAGTTTTTGTTTGGATCATTTCCTTGTCAGACGGCGGCCGGAATGCCCGAGGCGATGCGTGACGGAATGCCTGGTACACACCGATACAAGTTGTTGCCAAACAACTGTTGATGGAGTACTCGCAGTTTAAAATATACTTTTTGTGAGCCCTGATTGCTTGTATTGTGTAGGGCGTTCGATAATATTGTTGTTAACAAAGTTAATGGTGATTAAACAACTTTTTTTTTATACCTAGAAAGTTAATGATGATTAAACAACTTTATTTTTAATGAATAACACTCCGATAGCTCCTTTTCATTGGTTAATTAGTTATACGAAAGCGTCTTCATCACTTTCGTTATACATGTGTAGTTAGTTAATTTATATTGATAAATTGTGAAATAAATGGACAGTGTTATTGGTTGAATAAAAAAATAATACTTTCAATCACGAAACGAAAATAACAAAATATATTATAGTTATTGTTAAAGTATAAGAGCGACACTTCCAACCTTTGCCGCGTGGTTTCCGGCAGAGTAGAATTAGGGCCACCCCATTTCTTTCCATGCGGTGTCGTACAAGGCGACTAAAGGGCTGTTTAACATCAGACAGATATATACAGCCCAGACTCAGCCTCAGATGCATAGCTCAAGTCAACAATAGTGCCCGGAATACGGCAATAGGCTCACCCGCTATTACGTGGGACTGAATACAATTATTGGTGAAATGTGGGTGTTAATTCACCTCTGCCAACCCTCCGGGGATAAAGGCGTGATTATATGTATGTATGTATGTACTTCCAACCTTTGTATGTACCTATGTACTTCCAACCTTTAGAAACCGTCTAAAATAAAAATCCAGTGTATAATTATAGTTCTTGTTTTGTTTCAGGTAATAACAAAAAAACTTGAACACAATAAACATGTTTTGCAGTACCTACACAGATTAGACTGAAAATAACATCAACAGGAAAAAGATTAAAAAGAAAACCGGCGCTTAGTACTGAAATAGCCAAATAGGTTATCAAAGTCCTAAATAAGTGTTATCTGTTGAATAAACATAATTCAGGTAAGTACCTAATAAAAATATTAATTTGATACATGTGTATCAAATTACCAATCTTTTAAAGTCAAGCCCTAACTTTTTTCATATTACAGTGAAACCTGGTCATATTACAGTGAAACCTGGTCATACTACAGTGAAACCTGGTCATGTTACAGTGAAACCGGGTCACATTACAGTGAAACCTGGTCAAATGAGACCTGAAGGGACCTGCAAATTTGTCTCACTTATAGAGGTATTCCACTTACCCAGTATGTCAGATATCCGGGTAAAAATAAATGATTCTCATTTACCGAAGGTTCCATTAATAGAGGTCAGAATACAGGTCATTTCAGTTACAGAGGTGTCATTATTGATTAAAATAACGTATGATGTTAAATCTTTATTAGGAATCAAAAAAGATAATAAGTGTTTTAAAAGACACGTTTTTTATAAATAGTAGAAAAATGTGAACAGTTCAATTATAAAAATCTGTCATTTTAGTTGATTTTTTGGAAGCATCATCCATCAGAATGCTTTTCGATGTTATCAATTTTATCAAATAGTTAGCTAAGCTTTGCATAGTCACCAATTTATGTCATTTAAGAATAACTATGCAATAGCGTTATTCAAATAAACATTCGTATGATAGTAAAGAAAGCTATAACTGAAGGTCATTGAGTGGCAAAATTAGTTAAATATGTAATTAGTAATGTAACAAAACCATATTATCTCAGTTAGGTCAGGTTAATACATATAAAATTCACTCGTTGTCTCAGTTGTAGAGGTAACTAACTATAGAATCGAAATAATGAATTCCAGATATAGAGGTTTGCTTTCTGCCACTAATAGAGGTAATTCAGTGCTAAAGTGTTGGGACCTCAGCATGAGTTCCAGTAATGGAGGTTTCTCACTTATACAGGTCCCATGTTAGCCAAGTTTCACTGTATAAGTACCAGCTACCACTATATGAGTACCAACTCATAATATTATGGTAAAAGGAAATTTGTACTGTTAATACAGTACAAATTTCCTTTTACCATAATATTAGTACCAATAGTAGTACCAAAAACTTACAAGAAACAGGGACACTTGCGAAAGAGTCGACGAAGTAGACCATCTGGTCCATTAACAAATTAACCAATTCTTTAGGAGAATACGGTAAGACAAATTGTACGCATTTTATCACAACAAATGGCCGACTTGTTCGCTCGTGAATTAAGGTCACGACTTCGATAGATTAGGTGCAAATAATGCCTCTACAGACGGACTGACCCTTTACCTGCGATCTGCGATATACATACTTAGTATAATTTGAGAATGTATGGGATTTCAGAGACTTTACGTGCGAGAAATCCCCACGTATGCAAAGTTATTTTCAATCCATCAATTAGCGAGCAATGCTGTAAAGGAGGCAATGCACCTTGTGCAATGAAGATACACCTTCTCAAAACCTCTGAACTCTTACATATCACATTAAATGCCATAACGTAATCAAATTAAAAACGATTGCTAATTGATGCTACCTTAAGTCCAATTAGGCGACTTTTTTACATATAAATAATTTTCTCTGACTAACAACTAAATTGCATATCTGATGTTTTTTAAACCATTTAGGTGGCAGACAAACCCGCCTGGCGGAAAATGGTTATCGTGGCCTATGTGCGTGTGCAAAACCAAGAGAGTCACATTCGCACCCTGAGAGAGTTTCTATGCCGTCAGTATAAAAGACAAAGCGGGACATGCTTTTGGTCTTCCCACTGACAGCACAAAAACTCTCCTGTGAGCTCTGGCTACCCTACTCACGAGGTTATTATGGCCGTGGTATTCTGTAGGGTGGAGCTACTTCGCCAGTCGGACTGCTCAATTGGACGAAAATACCGTCGTGTCCTATCGTGTCGTGTTATGTGGTAGTGATACTTTAATAGCAATTATAAAGCAATCGGTTTACCAACTTGGACACAGATTTCAAAATATTAGTGAGATAACTGAGGTTTCGGACTAGCAATCGAGAGACAAGCTCCACCCAACACACTACCAACGAGAACCTGCCTTTAGTCGTTCCAATAACAGAATCAACTATGAAATAATTCACAGGATTACAGAGAGAAATTTCTCAGAAAACATCTAAGGTATTAAAAAGACTTCTCCAAACGAAAAAAAAACTTGCCGCTTGCACGTGTTGTGTTGTCTGAAACAGCCTTTAGTCTTGACCTCAGAATAGGAGAGCAAATTATGCCGTAATCCATTTTTAATTATTTGGGTTGATGGATGGGTTGCATTGTGATTAATAAACGTTGCTATTTAAGAAGACACAGGCTAATTAATTTAAAAATAACACGTTGTTCGCGTGACTATGATCCGTTTTGTGAAGGTCGCCCGTTTGTTTATGTTGTTTAATCCATTATTTACGGTTACGGTGTGTTTTATATTATTCTTGATATATCCGCGAAGTGCAAAATAGGTACCTATTTTATATCAAGATACGTTGTAAAACTTTAGAAATCGAGAAACCGTATAAATAGCGATACTTTTTATTTTTGTAATGCGACTTCATATCATTTCATTACATCTTCATCTTGTATCTGTAACAGCCTTTATGGTGTTTGGTGCGGGACACCACCAAGACTTTGTGTACCTAAGGCAACATCATCTGCAAGCCGATCAATCAATCAATCAACTAGCCTATCGAAGTCCACTGCTGGATTAAGCCTCTCCCAATGTTGGGAGGCTTCGGCCTGCTGTTTCCACGCTGGCCAAACGGGTTAGAAAGTGTTTTATCTCAAGTTTTCCTTCTCTCGCAGTGATATCGTTTGCGTATTTTTCTGTTTGTCGCCTCTTACGACGCTCTCCGGATGAGATGAGGTAGTGATACTTATGTTCTTTCTCCATCACCACGCCGATAGACCTTCTGATTGACGGATGAAGCTCTGACGTGATTGATAAGATGGCAATCACTCCCATAAATCACTAGCTTAATCAAGATTGTAAAGCGGACCCCCGTCTCAAAAGAGCAAGCTTTAGAAGCAATCTAGATTAACAGCTGTTATGATAAATCTGTCAGCCTTTACTTGATGTTTATATAAACAAGCCTTATCTTAGTCATACGTTGTAACGTAATGACTTGTTATCGTTCATAAAATCAAAACAAATGCCCCATACATTTACTATAGAGTCTTCATGACATTTCTTATTACTACAAGATTGTATTTCATACATACAATAGGCTCGTAACTTTATGGAATAAAGGTTCATTCAAAATGTCTATTATGAAGTGCGTTATTAGTTTAAAGGTACGATTCCGAACTCTGCAGCCCGCAGCATTATTGCACAGTAACTCTTACCATGAAATAGACTTGAATAAGATAGTTTTGTTTATTATTTTAATTAATTGCGGCTTCTCAGTGGCGCCATTTTATCCGTCTTCAAATTTAACAGTTACAATATTAAGATGGATTCTCTAGAGATAGGTTCCATAAGAGGAATTCGACGGACATCCCGTCCTAATTGAGCAGTCTGACTCGGGAAGTACCTCTGCCCTACAGAATACCGCGACCACAATAACCTCGTTCTGTGATCCCGGCGGTGAGTAGGGTAGCCGGAGCTCACTGGAGAGGTTTTGTGCTGTCAGTGGGAAAACTAAAGACATGTCCTGTTTTGTCTTCTGCACTGGCGGCACAGAAACTCTGTTCTTATAGGGTCCGTAGCACGTGTGTTGCGCCCCTGGTGTAGCACTCGTCTAAAGATCACGGTAACCACTTTCCATGTGGGCCGTGTACTTGTCTGCCACCTAAATGGTAAAAAAAAGGAATCGATGGATGTAAACCATACTGGTTTATAGATTTTCCATCAATGGTCAAAGCCATTTAGTGGAAGTCAAGATTATGAAATAGAAATGTGCTCATTTTCTTTAAATATTGGCATGTATTTCAGGAAAGAGAATAAGCTGTATGTATATCTTTAGAAATGTAATATTTAAGAAGTCGTACGTACGAATTGTTCATTATATTTGGCAAGAATTAGGGCAGTTTTCTTCCCGTTATTACGTACCACCGTAACATATAGCTAATGAATTGTTGCTGTTCTCTTATAGTAGATTATATACACACAGGCTTGAATAAATAGATTATAAAAGAAACATCTATAATACAGTCATATAATGAAAATGATAGTCTAATTGAATTAACGGCCACTTTCTCTGTTACTTAGTAAATAACACTTCATAATAATTTCATACACCTAACATTTTATGTTCAACCATAAATCAGATTCACTAGGTTTAGTGCCGTTTTAAACAGACTTTCATTCGTGAGAACAATTCAGAGTGTTCGATAACCCATTTAATCCGAACAGCCTTGAGGTCGATTTCATGGGAAGCTATGGGCCGAACAACGATGCGTTTTAATTGTTATAGCGGTTTATAGCTGTCTTACTTTTTTGGGTAGATTGTTTAAAATGTGAGGAATCTGTTAATGGCATTCTTCATTGTAAAAAGAAGAATTTAGCTATCAATTGTTGTTTTACTAGGATTTGAAATGATTACTTATTACAAAATTTGTATTATCGTAAGTTTTGTGTTTGCCTTTATTATTCGGGGACTACCCTGGCTTGGTAGATGATCTACCCTGCCAATGTGAGCGATATTATCCAACTCTCGAAGTTCTCCGTTTTTGGTCTTACCATCATGTCACTCAAGCGTTGCTATCAGCAGCCTCAGCATGGCGAAAAAGTTTTGTGTCTCTTTCATGCACTTGCAAGCCTGAGATATTATGTGCCAACTATAAATAATAATTAATGAATCATGTATGTATGAAGTTTATAATACATAATATAATACAATTGATGACTAATTCGTAGGAGACAGTACATACAAGGAAATTAAAGTCGAGTAATTTGATACACGATAGTGTTTTAATTGAGAATTATTGCCCGTTTATTGATAAATAGAAATTAAGCGACTCATAACAAATCACAATTAAATTACATAATGATCGCATAAATTCCCATATCAATTCTATTTACATCATACGTCTAACCCTCAAAACGAGAGTCGGTTTGCAGCTTCACTTAGGTTAGTACTTTAGTTACAATATATGTTAATGCCTTAGTAGAAATTTGCGATTCTTCAAGTTCACGAGAATAAACTCTTCGATAACATAGTAGTGGGTCGCACAACCCGTCGTTGCGTCAGTCGTGAGGAAAGGATGAGAGGAGAGGAGGTAACTCACTAGTCCAACACCCCTTTTAACCTACTCTCTCTGATCTGCGGAAGCACCTCACACCCTAAAGCTGATACACAAACATACGATGCTGTGTTTTTTTTCAACACGACTATTGACTATTGAATAACATCATTGCGATTATGTATTCTCCGTTATAATTCATCATTTGATACTCACAAAATAACAATAGTAGAGGACAATTTATAATTAAGTTCCTGAATGTAATATATCTAAACGATCGCTCCGTTATACTACACCTTAATTTATTTATATTGATTATATAATTTATGTACAATGTTTGTCATTGAGTCAAGTGAGGTATAACATATTAATTTATAACACAACAATCGTATCGTTCCTTTGGTTTATGGGTTTAATGGCAGAATGATGACTGGAGTATAATGGAACATGAACTGTTTATAATGGAAGCTCGCAATAAGACAGGTTGCGATTTGAAATCATAGAAGGTAATCTTCGTTCAGAAGGGTAATTGAAAAATAAAGAAGACACCTATTCCTTAACTATTATTTTTTAATGTAATAAAAAAGAAATCAATCATTTATAAAAGTATGTTATTTCATGATATGATTGTATCTATATAGACTCAGAAATTCAGTCACACAAACACGAAATTGAACTGGAAAAAGCAGATCCTGGACTCCGAGGTGAAATGCTTCGGATGCAATCGGGAATAACGGTAGAATGAGGAAGATCGACTGATATATTTCAAAATTAGCTTTTATTATATTTAATAATTATATCTCATTCGTCTCAAAGATTCTCTTACACACACACATTTTAGTGTTATGGCAAAAGTTATACTTCTTATAAATATCAAGTATATTTTGGGAACCTCACCGCTTTTCTAATGAGGTGTGCTCTTGAAGGGATCTTGAAACTAGTAAACTTTTAATTGAGTCGTGAACGAGCAAGTTTAAGCTTTATCAATCATGTTTTATATCGTATGTAATTGAAATGCTGACAAATGGTTTATTTATAACAAACTAATGTGTAGCTGCCATAAAATGAACTGCTTGATACGGTCATAAACTCGGTTATATAGTTTTAACATGTCATAAACTGACACCTTTAAAATATGAAGGTTGTTTATCTATGTATTTACAATTTAAAGCTTAGATCCTACATAATAAACACTTTTGTTATTGTTAAAACCTGTTAAATTATGAATATAGAGGTTAGTTAAGAATTCTAAAATGGTTGCCATTTGAATTATAAAATTAATATAAGAGTACTATCCCCCATTTAATTCGGAGGTTTCCTATACATACATATAGTCACGCCTTTATCCCAGTGTTGTAGGCAGAGACTATAGTTTTCCACTAGCCACGATCCTGTGCATACCTCTTTCACTGCTTCTACTTGCCTAATTATTTTCATACATGCTCGCCGGTTTCGGGTACTCTTGACATGTAGGTACTTCCTATAAATCGTACTGTCACCTAGGGTACCATGTAAGTACAACAGTGCGTAAATGCTAACGTAATTGTAGAACTAATAATAGTAAAAGGAAAACCGAGTTTTACATTGTTGGTTGAAGGTTTATTTAAGGTTATTTGTTGTGTATAATGCCATTTATAGTTAATGTCTTTTATGAAAATACAGTTAAAGTAAAGAAATACAAAAAATAAGATAAATTATTAAAAATTAAAAAACCGACTGCTGTCTAAAAAATCAAAATAAGTGGAAAAAGTACCCATTTGCCAATCATAAAACTGAAAGAAAATTAATGGGTACCGCTTGCTATAAAACTTGTTTAGATCTTTTAGACAGCAGTCTTTTTTAATAATTTCTTTTATTATAACCTTTTAGTTGTGATATGACACATAGGTATATATTTTTGTAATCGCCGTCTAATTCTCTTCATGTTGATACCCTACTCGATTGAGCTCGCTCCGCGAAGCCTGTGAACCCCCAGTAAGCTTCTGCGTTTCTGGGCGGTACTATTCTAGGCAGTACTCTACACGCACAATGGCTAAAAAGGAGGCTAAGTGCGGACAAGGGAGTCCCTTTCCATTCCATTCCAATACCCTACTCGAAAAATTTGAATGAATATCTTTTGGCAACGCCCATTTTGGCACCTAAAATCTACCTTATACATTTTGTTGTCATATTGCTATATTATACCTTAAGATACTCGGGAGATCAATACCTTTCATTAACTTCATTCATCGAAATCCGTCCAGCCGTCAGTCGTAGAGGGGAACAAAGAAAACTACTTACATACATACATACGCGCGTAACACATTACTCCCGCTGGCGCAGTTGGATAAAAATATTAGCAAGCGTAAACAGCAATACCGTTAACAACACAGCAGTTACCCGTTTGTCAATTTCTTAATTTCAAAATGTATGAAATAAAAAATGGAAATCGTTATTATTTATTGACTAGAAGAAACATGAATATGGCGTAACGCGACAAAGGCCCTGAGAACTGTAGTGGAGTACTTCAAGTCGTTACTTTAACTACAAACGACACGTCATACCCATGTTCAAGGGAAATCCATACACTCATGTAGGTGCAATGCTCTCGAGGAACATAGCGCCAGGTGTCACGCGATCCTTCGATCGACCCGACAAGAACAATCGTGAATAAGTCAAATGCCGGCGCCGTTCATTACAACCTTGTCACGACCGCACAACGATTATAAATTCATTGATCTCATTGTGCAAATGCTAATGATGATTAGTTGTATATTAATCCAAATTGATCTATTTTTAAGGTCGTATTCCAGAACGATACTCAGTGTTGAAGAGATGGCACAACACAGAATACTAACTGTTTTCGGATCTGGTTTAGAACTGTGTCATTTAGAAAGATGACAGTTCTGACAGTGATTAGAACTGACATATAGAAAGATGACAGTTCTAATGTCATTGTAAGAATCGATTCACAACTGAGCTTTGTGTGAAATACGGGTCTTCGAGTCAACTTAATCAGTCAAAATAAAAAACTTGGTAAAGGATAGCAAGTTACTACATATTCCAAATTCCATTTTAACGAAACTAAATCTTTCTTCTTAGCGTTAATCCCAGCCGCATCTGAAACTTGCACCTCGGTGTCTGAGGTCCACTTTACCGTTAAGTCTAACCGCGGATTTGGCTAAACCTCGTTATTCAGTATCAGTGGCCATGATAGTTTAAATACTTAAACCTCGTTATTATCCGTAAAGCGACTGCCATCTATCTTCCACAACCCAAAGGTTATATATATAGACCAGTTTTTGAACTTTATAGGGCTTCTACTACACCCGTGACGACTGCCATATACATGAAGGAGATTGAACTAGTTGAACAGCATTTTCAGCTGCCTGTGCAGCATCTTCTGCTGCTTTGTCAGCTCTTTCAGCAGCTTTTTTAGTAGCTTCTCTAGCTAATTTAGCATGTTTTTTTGCTGTCTCAATAACTAGTTGTCTGGATTTAATTCCTGGTTGATTATGTATGTTGGTATGGCAACCGGGACCGTGCTCTCCGAGTCACGACAGAGCTCAGCCTCACCTTTTCAATTGCGTTCATTATTTACCCACATCACATACTAAATCTATGATATTCATAGGTACAGATATATCTCCAAAACAACATCCGCATATGTTTCAGTTTTTATGCAAATGACTAGTAGTACATATTGTAATTACAAAGCGTCAAAATTATCAGTGCTTTTGTTACTCGCCACGTACCGGTAATTGGTCACTTATTGTTTGGTTAACAAAAAATACTCGTTAGTTGTTGCGTATACATGCGCACCGCTTTTTGCCACGGTCACGCTCTGAGTCACATTTTGACATCAAATTATGTTACTTGTGTTTGGTAATGCCAGAAATGTGTTTCGTAAGCTTGTTCCCTAATATGTTAGGGTTGATTACTATTCGTTGTCTATTTTTGCAGTCAATTGTAAAACATATTGCTCAGGATATATATCTCTTTTTTATACCACTTAGGTGGCAGAAATGCACACTTGCCCACCTGATAGAAAGTGGTTACCGTGTCCTATGGACGTGTGCAAAACCGAAAGAGTCACACTCGCGCTGACAGCACAAAAATCCTCCAATGAGCTCTGGCTACCCTACTCACCGCCCGAAACACAACACGAGGTTATTATAGCCGTGGTTTTCTGTAGGGCGGAGGTACCTCCCCAGTTGGGCTGCTCAATTGGACGGCGATACCGTCGTGTCTATCTTGGATTTAAAATGTGCTATACGCGCAGTACGCGTATCTTAGGTATCTTGAGGATAGCCCGCGGTGCTGCGGCGGTTGACGAGCTCAAATTCACCAAACGTAGATTATTATATACCTACAAAATAGTCCACGCGCGCCAGGATATCGTTTTTCTCGCGATTTAGGTCCAAGACACGAGTCCCGAGATACATCTTATCGTAAAAACGCGCTCTTAGCCATTCATCACCCTCCTTCTTGCCTTTATCCCAAGTTTATTTGGAATCGGTGCAATAAGTGTGCTTTTTCCATTCATATCTGATTGCAATCATCTTAACATTCACTCCCTTCCTAACCAAATCGTCTTTTACCCAGTCCATCATTATACTGTTAGGTCTTCCTCTCCCCTTAAAACCATTCACTTCCATAGTCCACATTCATCCTTATGCAATACATGTCATGTCATGAACAGTTATAGATACAAAATTATATTATGTATGTAGTAAAGAACCAACATTAAACAATAAACTTATATTTATTATAGCCTAGTCACTAGTTGAACCTGGTCCATAAATACGCAGCGGGTTACTCGGGATACAATAAAACTGTTGTTTATTCGTTCGTGTGTCACAATATAATCTAAATAAATCTGTTCCTCGTTTTCTAATATACTTTTTGATACAAAAAGCTTTGTTTAAAACAGTTTCATAGACTGCTCCGGCCTGTGCCACTGTTTATGACAGTCATTACGGCTCATCCTAAGAAAGGTTAAATTTAACTAATGAAGTTCGATTTATGATATTCAATCAGTGGAAGTTCAATTTTCACTTTAGCGAGCCCAATTCGAATATAGCTACTATTTAAAAAAAATCTTATAAGATCTGTGAAAAAGGGTTTAAACCCACTAGTCCCCTAATATTCGTACCCCTGCGTACACTGGTCTCGTTCATATCATTATTTGGGAGCTCAGTAGAGTCCCCACCAAGACGAGACAGCAGTGGTAGCAAGGGGCACTGCTTACTCGAGTAGGCCAGTTTCCTATTCACTTTGGGGTATCCAGCGGAGTTACCATGAACCTACTCGCGCATAGTGTTGCTCGACGAGAAATATACGACTTATTATCTCAAACTTTAAAACATTACGTTCGTACACGACACTAGTAGCGTCTTGTACTTGTCCCATGACATATCTTGTCATTTTACCTAATGGATAAACAATGGCCGTACATGTTAACAGTTTCTATTTCCACCAAAGTTATTAATTTGAATAAAGTTACCTGTTATATAGTTATTGTGTAATACTTATTGATTACAGCATTCAATGAATTTGTAGTTATGTAAAGTGAACAACTGTATTAAATTCACACTTAGCGGCTGATGAGATTTTGATGATCGATGTCCAACCACCGTGATCTTTCACACGGTACTTATGAGGAATTCCTATACTTATTTAATATTGTATTATTTTATTGTCTGATCGATATGTAGATAGTATACCCTGCAACAGTGCCGGATTTAATATTAGTAAGCGTGATAAACATCTGACATATTTATCAGATTCAATTAACCACCAAATTGGCAGGTACTAATTAATCCACTTCTCGGTACCGATAGTACGTACATTCGGGGACCTACTCTCAGTTGTATTGTAATTTGCATATAACTTAAGGTATGATTCCGCAGCCGACTGCATACGACAACTGTCGATGCATGCAGCACATACATTACTTGTTTAACTTCGATACGGATAAAGAGAACCATTGAGAAGTCGCAATGAAATACGTGTATCTGCTGCATGTGTCGGCAGTTATCGTATGCGGTCGATTTCGCAATCATACCTTTATTGTTACTTATCTTAGTAAGGGTCTACACAGTAGAAGTACCTATTACTTGCGCAATAAGGTCTCTGTGGCGTAGAGGTAGTACGTTCGACTGCTACTCAGAGGGTGCGGATTCGATTCACGCTCAGTGCATGAATATGTATATCTGCATTGGTCTGAGTGTATCAGAAAATGTATCTAAGTATGTTTATCCGCATTCTAGATTCCGTAACACAAGCTAGTTAAGCGTGTTACTGATTGTGTTAATGCTTACCCTGAATCTAGATAGCGTTGTGTAGAATGTCGTAGAACATTTATTTATTTATATTCTATCATAATTTAAAAGTCACAAGATCAACTTTATAAATTAAAAAAGAAAAGTTGATCTTATGACTTAGGATTATTTTCGAACACTAAAGATTTTGGATATATATGCTGTTGGAAAATATCACCTTAAGTGGTTGCTAAGGTATCTGGTAACTCATACGGGAGGCTTAAGTACAGGTATAAATTTATACTAATATTATAAAGCTGAAGAGATTGTTTGAACGCACTAATCTCAAGGACTACTGTTTTGAATTGAAAAAATCTTTTTGTATTAAACCAAAAAAATATCGAGAATGTGCGGGTAGAGGAAGTACCTTCTATATCACGATCTCGAAGATGACGTGCACCGTTGAGCCAGTTAGTCTGTGATCACGGCCGGTGTGACCTGGTCGATACATCAGGCAAACCAAAGATGTGCATGTACCTATACCATGATTGCATTAGGTAATTCCCGTTAACATTATGTAAGTATATCATGGAACGTGATAGTTTAAAAGTTAGTATTCAATAAAACATTTAAATACTTACCTATAACTAAACTACCTGTTGTCTCATAAAACCATTAAAAATAATGGCAAATGAATTATCATCTATAGCTATCATTCTGAATAGCCTCCATATAACTCTACAATCAAGAAGTAAATACTTGTATTATGTTTATAGCTTAAACCTTTGTCATATGAAATGGTAGCTTTAAATCTCGGAATAAGTATAAAAGTCAACATTTATTATATTTTTATTTACGATACAACAAGAATCGTGTACTCAAACGCGACTTGAAGTGATAAAATTAGCACTTTATGAGTGTACTTACGTTTATTACTCGTAGGTACCTACTAGAGAAAATACAGAAGAAATTGTTAATTGTCGGATATTGAAACGTCACTTGAATTAACCGGATCACCGGACACCGGATAGGCTATTTTATCCATTACTAAAATCATATAAAATTAGACAATTATTTTTTTTTTACCTACGTTGATGTCGCCTGCCGGTTAATAAAACCGGCTATCCGTGGTAAGTCTAATGTTACTTGTTGCTGTTATTTGTCTTACGTTCAATGACCGTTATACGTGTAATCCACTTACACTAGGTGGATTACGTATTAAACTCGGAAATGTTAACCGATTTCAACGCAGTCTAATTAGTGCCAATATTGGCATGCTAATTGAATCTGCAGCCTGCTTGAGCAACGATTAATTAAGAAACTTTCTTGATTTTGTTTATTTTACTAGTTTTTGAGTTACCTTATGCGATTAGCAGCATAAGATAAGCTCCTATAATCCAGAAAAAGTATTATTGTACCGAGCAAAGTAGATAAACGAAGTATCTTGCGTCTTGTCTCAATTCTAAGCGGTTCTGAATTAAATGCAACGTCTGCAATTAATCACCCATTCCAAACACATCTCGACCATTTTATCTACAAATAAATCAACCAATAAATTCCAAAATTAAATTTTATTACAAGGACACAAGTAATCATTAGCCCAGGAGTCTTGAATTTCTGCTACATACATAATATTATAAGATATCATGTTTACCTAAACAGTTCAGTGTTTTATTTAAGCTGCTAAACTAGCAAACACACGGTAATGATAAAGCAGGGGCCTTCAATATGCTTTCCCTACAAAATGTATGGATGAAGTTTATAGTACTCAAAACCTCAAATGGTCTTTTGTACCCTACATGAAATAAGATTGATTAGCGCTGAAAAATTGTGTTTGAACTTTTACATTTTGTGGCACGATTTTACCAAAATTTGTAAATGTAGTTCAGAATATCGTAAAAACTTAGTATTGATCTCCTAAAAACGTTTTGCTGTAACTAAAACAGTAAAGGTTCTTCATCCTTCCTGTCAACTGGACCGAAGCAAGGTATCCAAACACACGAGTCATACAGAATACGTGTACTTATTTTATTTAAGAGGATAGGAACTTCTTCCATAGAATTGCCCTGTTCTAGAAAAAACACTATTCTGCTTAGTTTACCAAGCATGAAAATTAACACAGTGGGATCAACGACAACACAGTGGAGCAAAAACTCGGTACTTATTGTGTATTAGGACAAATTTATTAATCTCGATCAATGCTCTTTATGATATTCGTGTAAACAACAAAGGCGTACAACTTGTCACGTTTTAAATTGAAGTTCTTAGGAAGTGTTTTTATTTCCTCGTCTTGAATGATGTTTACAACCAATCTCTGTCATACAAAGCCCATTTGGATGAAGTGTATGGCGAATTAGCTTTAATAATGGTGACGAACGCTTTCAATAGGTTTTGTGCGGTGTCGTTGACATGTTTCACTTTAGGAGCTTTGCTGGCATAGGCAGGTATCTACTATGAATTGATCGAGTGCTATTTTTGAACGTATTTCCTCATGGGGTCCATGACGAAATTGCGGATTACCGGAAGGTTAAAAATTCAAGTTGTATTACGTAATAAGTTAAGAATTTTACGTATATCTATGTAATTGGTGTTATAAATACGTGATTAGGATGTATGCAGAATGTATGGACATAAGTTTGTTACTCAATCACGGGAGAACGCCACAGATCTGGATGATATTTGGTACAGAGAGATTATAGTTTGAAACTGAACATGGATTTGTTTATTCCTGGAATAAGTGGCTTGCAGGAATGGATTGATTACTTCATATTGGCGGAGTTCGTATTAGAGGTTTTGCAACACCTTTTTTCCAATTTAATATTTAACCTCCCCATACCAAAATATCTGTGCTCTGTGCTGTATCTTCAAACATAACGTTTATTATGTTCTAAACAAGAAATCTTAATTGGAACTCCATTAAGATTTCTTGTAATTGACACCTTTATTTGCTATAAAACTGACGCGTGCTATTCTATCAAAACTTTATGAACACTCAAGTTATAACGACTACACCCGAGGCGCTCTATGTTCAACCATTAATACATACTGTTCTCTGTTTTTGTTGTATGATGTCATCCTGTCGTATTTGGAGCTAAATTATGGTGTTATGGAAGGCTACCTACGTGACTACGTAATGAGAGTATGTGAGCGTATAGTGGTGCTTTTACATTTACTAAAAATTGGTGGATCGTAGGTAAAGAACATATCTACAAATTATTAGAATAACATGTTTGTTCATCCCAGCGTTAGTCCTGATTGCATATCTCATTTGCACTTCATAGCCCGAAATCCTCTTTCCTACATACTCTTAATTTTATGAAAACGATTGTGTCATATAAATTCCTTCGAGAGAAGCGTCTGCATCAGAGCCTCGTTAGTTAACAAGTAGGTATATATTGGCTTGCAAGTTAGATTAACTTGCTCTCCAAGATCACGCATGTTCTTAAATATAATTTAGTTACCTTTCAAATTGTTAAACATTTTCTGTCGCTATGATACTAGTGAATTGCTATATCTTTTATGAATATTATATGTGGTGACAGGTAAAGTCAATTATACATAGGTTACACTAAAAGTTTCCGGAACTGGCCACTTACATAAACAATATTTAAAAATTTATTACAACATTTGAAAATAGAACTCTTTGGCTGTAGAATACAGTTTGTTTCATCTGACTGTCTTTTGTTTTTACCTTGTGGCGCCATTTGAAAAATTGTGTGTCTGCATCAACATGGATTTAACTCGGGAAAATTTTCGTAGTATGATTTTCTACGATTTTAAGTGTAATTTGACGGCTCAACAGAGCATCGCTCGGCTTGAAACAGCTTTTGGCGATGAAGCTCCATGCAAGACGACTGTTTATAGCTGGTTTGCAGAATTCAAGCGTGGTCGTATCAATCTCAGTGACGAATCTCGCGATGGTCGGCCGTCCACCGCTGTGACCAACAAAAACATCGATGCTGTGCGCCGTATGATTGAAACAGACAGGCATGTGACCTACCATGAAATTCGCGCATCCTTAGAAATAGGCATGAGTCAAATACAATCAATCCTACACAAACATTTGGGTGTGAGAAAGCTGTGCTCGCGGTGGATCCCACATAACTTGACCGAGGATCAAAAAACGGACCGCGTCACTTGGTGCAGTGCCATGCTTACCAGATTCAACGAAGGTGCGTCAAATTTGGTGTGGGACATAGTAACAGGTGACGAAACATGGATTTATTGCTACGATCCCAAAACAAAGCAGCAATCGAGCGTATGGGTCTTTCAAGATGAGCCGAAACCAACCAAAGTGGCGCGCGTGAAAAGTGCATCTAAGCGGATGATTGCTTCTTTTTTTAATAAAACTGGACACGTGGCTACTGTTGCTTTAGAAAATCGTCGTACTGTGAATAGTGACTGGTACACGACCATTTGTTTGCCGGAAGTTATTGACGAACTCCGTAAAAATAACCGTAAACGCCGTATCATCCTGCACCACGACAATGCTAGTTCTCACACGGCCAGACAGACAAACGACTTTTTGAAGGCGAAAAATGTAGAACTCATGAGTCATCCTGCATACAGTCCCGACCTGGCACCTTGTGACTTTTATCTGTTCCCAAAAATTAAGAACCAATTACGCGGCCAACGATTTTCATCACCAGAAGAGGCTGTCGAGGAGTATGAAAAACACGTTTCAGAGGTCACCACAGAGGAGTGGCACAAAAGTTTTCAAAACTGGTTTGATCGAATGAAAAAGTGCATAGACGCCAAGGGAGATTATTTTGAAAAACAATAAATTAATTTTGTACCTTTAATAGTATTTTTTCATATTCATTCCGGAAACTTATAGTGCGCCCCACGTATTAAGCTAAACTACATTACATGTTATGATTCAGTAGTGAAATAATCCAGTAAATAATTAAGTAGCTGTCCCCTGCAAAACCTGCCTTAAGAAATTTTATTCGCGCGGTTATGTGCCCATCAGTGCCTTTCTGAAACTTGCGCATAATCCCCACGTGTATCTCCTCACCGGAGCCGGTGGAAGAGGTTATGTCGGACTCGAACCGACCAAAACGCACGACGCCTGTGGGTCGTTTTTGGTTGCTGAAGGTGAGGTTAATCCCTCGCACGCCGGCCGACCCAGGGTCATCTCTCTCGATCGGACCCTCTCCTCAGGTGTGGGGACCACAGAGTCCCCAACTCGGTCTTGGTCCCCTTCACCAAGAAGTGGGGTACTTATAGCACATATCATTTATCAGATCCCACTGACAGTGTCAGAGATATTCACGTTAAAATATACTCTTCAGTTTGTAGATAGGTACACATATTTAGATAATATATGATGATTGTGTTTAAGAAGACATCGTTTCTAACGCGCTTCATGCCTTCAGGCTTTTTTCTATTAGAATGTTGAGACACGAATACAATCCGATTGGTTGAAAGTGGAGCGTGTCAAATATTCAACTCGTACGATAATGACCAAGTGTAAACATATCTTAACATACCTCTGTAATGTATGGAAGGTGATTTGTTTACTGTTGTTACAGAAATCATTTGTAGTTCAGATAATGGCATAATGGTGGTCATCGTGTTCTCTCTCACTTGTTTTAGGTATAGTAGTATATTTAGATGGAGTGGCCAATCTGTATCTTAGAGAAGCATTTTGTAGGTAATTGATTGTAGTTCGCTAGTAACGGTTGTAAAAAAGAAGTAAACAGTAGGTAATGTTTTCTCCAAAGTACTGAGTTTTGTTTTTTAGCTTTATATAATAGTTTAGTACGCTTGCACGCCTAAATAAATGATTTAATAACCTATTTCAATAAAGTTTGGTGATTGATGCCTCCGACCGATTTCGGCCATGGCGACCACTTCGACTCCTAGACGGCTCGGCGCTGATGCGCTCGAAGATGGCTGACATAGCCGATCTTCGCGGTGAACTCTCGTGTACACTGTGGGCACGTGAGAACACCACCTATATAATTGTACTGAATGACAGCAGGTGGGCGGACTTTCAGCTCATCGCGTTTATCGTCTAGGTTTGCCTTTGCGAAAATTTGGTACAGGGTCAGTTTAGACCTTGGGAAAGAAAATAGGCTGTGTGGTCACGATAACCAACATCTACGCAGACAGAAGCACGTTCAACAACTAGTAAAATAACAATCGACAAACTCTGCACCATTAACTAAAGCCATAACCAAGATAAAGCAACCACGCTAAGTATATCATTATCACATAAAAAACTACATGAACACGTTTGCCGCAAGTGTTGCCATGGTAAAAAATCAATACAGTCGATTTAGCGGCCTTGCGGCCCATTAAACATAGTACCAGCGATCGAGCAGGCTGATAACATCTGGCAGATAAGTAAGAATACCACATTAATCATGTACTTTATAATAACATAGTACATCATTACTTTGATGGTGTATTATATAAGAATTAATTTAAGTGAGGAATGATTTGCCAGTGGGATTTACCTGTGGATTAATTTAGGAATGTAGTTAAAAGTAAATTGTGCCAGAAAGGCTATTATAAAATCCAAGAATACTTGGATGATAAACAAACTTGGAAATGAACTGTTCGCTCAACTATGCCAGTCAAGTAAATTTTTGTATTTAGACTAAGTATATGTTTGTAAACAGACAAAATAAAAAAGACCGCTAAGTTTCTTGCCAGTCTTCTCAGGTCGGGGCCGCGTTTCGAACAGGTGGACCATTTGCTAAACTAGTCTTTCATATGTCTTTTTGTATTGACGTTTTGTAAGTGCCGATTTAATGGTTTCTCTTTGAAACCGTACTGTGACTGAGTATGTACTTGATGAGGAGAAACTATTGGCAGAACTAAGGACTCTAGGCGAGTCCCTCTTTTTTGTCGGTGGAATAATCACCACTATTTCCTTATTTCTACCAACAGAATCAGAACCGCCTTACTGTTGAATATACAGCAGGTTGAATAAAGTAAAAAATACAGTTCTCAGAAGTATATAAGGAGATTTGCTGTTACACACTTCACAAAGCACAGGGGATATCCCTGTCATAGTAAATGTCCATAGGCTAGGTCGATGAACGACCTCCGCCCCCCATGAGCGCAGGCCTGGGGGTGACTGGTGGAGCCGCCTGTCACCCTGGCAGAAGCAGGCCGCGGCGGCGACGCGCCTGGCGCGCCTCCTCGTTTTCCGGGGACGAGTTGGGGACTCTGTAGTCCCCACACACCCGAGGAGAGGGCCAGATCGTGAGAGATGGCAAGGGGTCGGCCGTGGTGCGAGGTATATGCCTGTCAACCTCACCTTCGGCAACCAAAACGACTCACAGGTGGCGTGCGTTTTAGTCGGTTTGAGTCCGACATAACCTCTTCCACCGGCTCCGATGGGCAGGTGTCCGTGGGGATTTTGCGCACGTAAAAAATGTCCATAGGCTTCGTGTTTAACACGTACATACCTAAATATATTCAGCCAACCAGGTCGATGGTAATTATGCTACACGGAAACCAACAAAGCATCACTTAGCATCTAAAATTTATGATGATTTAGTGTTTGACTTTTTGTGTTATGGGTCTTTGCGATCTTTTATTATGGTTTATATCGTTATTTCGATGACCGATGTATTGGTTACAGCTTTTTGCGTTCAAAAACCACACAATGTAGTCCACTAAAAATAGTGTCGAGATAATATTGCGTAGGTCTTTTATTGCAGTTTTTTCGTGTTAAAAATTAAATCCTGTAAAAAACGGCTTTCATCGTGTTAGGAGTGGGATCACTCTTTTCTGCACGAAAAAATCTATAAAAAAATGACTCCGTGCATATTCTGTGTATGGTGATATACAAACTATACCTACATTCTCAAAAGGACCTTGCCTCCTACCTCTTATATCTTATCGAATAAACAAAAGAACATCATCAGGTATTTTTCTTAACGCGGTCAAATGACACAAGACTGAATATGGAGTACTTAACTTAATAGGGCTTCCTCAATTTAACGTTATTTCTGATATTCGCAAACCGGTTTGTTTGGTCCAATTTGCAAGCTATCGAGTGATACAATAATTTATGTATCATAGGTATACCTATCACTGTGAGGTAAGCATTGTAAAAATTACATGGCGGTTTACCTTTCAACTGCTACTTTATCATATTTTGCGCGTTTTACTTTCTTGAATCTTAAAATAACAGCACTACCCTTCGCTGTTTGAATTCGTGATGATAACTTATTACAGACGACCTGAAAAAGGTGGTTGGGACAGGCTGTATGCAGAGGGCGGGGGATCGGATAAAATGGCGCACATTGGGAGAGGCCTATGTCCAGCAGTGGACTGCAGTGGGCTGATTGATTGATTTGATTTGATAACTTTTCTAAATTAACTCATAAAATAAGCTGAAGTATGACTTAAGAGAGCCTACACCTCATCATTATATACATGTCTTACCTAACAGTGATACTTTCAAACGCCCTTACTTACTTTTATATGAATATGTGAAAAAGCTGTTGAGCTACAAGGAAAACATTAACTAGCTCAAAGAAACATGTGTTTGCTATTAGTTATAGATAGGGCATCGAGCCCGGGTTTACCCGAACCGAAAAAAACCCGGGTTTTCCCAGTTTTGAGGACTACAAAAAAACCCGGGTACGATTTTAAAAACTCGGGTATTTCGGGTTTTTTATACTATCTGTAGGGTAGATATACAATGTAAATACGAAATATTTTTTCTCTCTTGACTAAGACCACACAGCAGTGACTGTTGGCAGTAAATTGGTCTTACATGTCGCTCAAAGTAAGCGTAAAAAGGTTTCATGTGTTTTTTTTTGCTTTTGCTTGTACCTACATGAGTTTACCCAGGGATTCGGCATAACTTAATGACGTCATCTATAAATTTTCTTTATATGTATTTTAATATATAAAGAGTCTTTAGATATAAAAATACCTCACCATCGGAACAACCCCTGAAATCATTAAAAACGATCTAGCTGTTTCGTAAGACTAATAAAAAAAAAAAAAAAAAGATTTTTTATTAGTAGATATGATAAAATATCGGTATTAACAGCCACTGTGTACAGGATATTATGTGCCTCTTTAACTATTCGCCACTTCACTGTACTTAGTATTGAAGTTTTTAGGCACCGATCAACATGGACGGCCTTAAACGTGATTGTCAACTTGATAATTTAAAGACTGTTGCTTTCCCTGTTAAATCTAAGTATATATCGACCATCTATCATAGTTATAAATTATTTTCTCCTTTTATTGAGTGTGACTTACCAATCCAATTATATTGGCATAAACACAAAAATATCAGAATCAGCGTTACGTCATTTTATGAGTCCATATTAACAATTCTCAGGGTTCGCCAAAACCACTGATTCAGCGAGTAATTGTACTTTCTATTACGAAGAGTATATTCTTGATTATCTATGGTTGGTGCAGTCAGACCGCAAGCTGGAGATCAACTCACTAAACACATTAGCCTTGGATCGACAACCGCAAAAGATCGTGATGGAGCAAACGCACATATTATTGAAGATTTCTAAAAGCTTTCGTATTTACGACTAATTCGGACAATAAATTTTTGCTGACCACCGCACAAGTTTTCGTTACAACGAAAACTTGTACGGTGGTCAGCAAAAATTTAATATCAGTGGAATACTCCAAAATTAAGGTGTACAATTATACATACTGTAGCTCGTCTACTTAGCCGTGTGGTTTCCGCCAGAGTAGAATTTGGATCACCCCATCTCTTCCCATGCGGTGTCATACAAGCCAACTAAGGGATAGGGTTGTTTAACATAAGACAGAGATATACAGCTCAGACTCACCTCATATGCATGGATCGAGTCAACAATAGTGCCCGGAATACGGCAATAAGCTCACCCCCTATTACGTGGGACCGAATACAATGATTGGTGAAATGTGGGTGTTAATTCACCTCTGCCTAATCTTCCGGGAATAATGGCGTATGTAGGTTTATATGTACCTCGTCTACATACGAGCTATCAGAGACATGTCAACATAGCTGAATTCACATAATTTCTCCTTCTGTAGGCCAGCGTTTAAATTGTATATACCTACAACGTATCATTGGTATTCCCCTATAGAAAGGGACTCAAATTCTGTCCTAGATGTTGATGTTTTCCTATGAAATTTACAAACACATGCGATTCTGAATAGCGAATAATAAGGATAAAAATAGAGACTCAAAATTGCGTATTTCTAAGCGTAACCACGAGCAACTGCTAGTTCATACTAAAGTTACAATGGATAGTCCAGATCAGATCAATCTTGACTAACAAAATACTCAAAATGATCGAAATATCTTGATATTCCCCCCTTTCTGTTGACGGATTGTTCTACACACCTTTAGTTTAGGACAATAATACAATTTGCAATCAATAAAACAGTTTGATATTAACAGCATTAGTTGGTATTAACGTAATTTTGAGTATTTTACTAGTCAAGATCGATGTGATGCTGACTTTATACTATCGAAATTAAATTATAATTAGACGGACCATCAGATATTGGCGCCATGCCAGCAATTAACTGTTCATATTTCGTATCACAGAAATAATAAAAATATTAATCGTTTACACAGTCTCGCTCTTGCACAAAGAACTTTACGATATTTTAACACAGTGTTATTTGCCCATAAACTTTTAATACTATGCCATTGGACTAAAATAACAATTTGATTCTATCTCGATAACATCCCAATAATAAAACACGAGGTACAATAGTACCTACCATAGATATAAACGACGTTTTTTTTTTCTTTGAGAACTTTACGACAACTTGTCTTACACAAGAACTTAAATGAATTTATGCGTGAAGAACAGCTCTGTATATTTGCTCTGTAACAAGAAACCACGATACTGACTAACCTAATCTATCAGTGATAAGAAGAGCTGGTTTGATGACTACAAATACTGTATTAAAAATACACATTGCTGGGATGGCTTATTATTACCTAAACTGTCATGTTTTATAGAAATTACTCACATTAAAAGCAGTATAATATGATCTCCCTTATCACATATAACAAGTATAATTAAACACCTAAATCCCTAGACTAATTAATATATGTACATTGATCTTAATGACTTAAAATATTTTATTATTATCAAAGTTGTGCTATCAAAGTTTCTCCCTCCCTAATTTGATATTATTATTATTTAGACCCCTCTTACTTGGGGTTCGACCCCACTAAATGTTGTGTTTGTTTAATTTGGTTTATTAATTTTTTACCTTCAATATGAGGTAGACTGTCAATCACCCCTTATCTATCTTTGACAGATAGTTGTGACGGGACGTTCAGTGCGAGGATGCGAGGGAATGTTGCTATTGAGTCAGGTGCCATGTTAATACGCACGAGTGTGTGCTTTTGCGCTCCTACCTATTAATTATTATAAACATGTCTACCGGACCTCAAGAATAAAAAATTATATTGTATTTTTTCTGCTAAATTTATACAGAGTTATAATAAGAACACTCTTTTGAACCACCTTAAAAATGTAAATATTAGATTCATGATTATACTAGGGTTTATTCATATTTTAAAACAAATACTTCAGATGATTAGTGTAGGCAGTGACTGACTAAAAATAATTTATTTTATTAGTAGGTACTCAATAGTAAGTTGCAATATCGAAGTTCTGCCAAATGCGGATCCCAGACTCCAAAGCTTCAGATGCGACTGGGATTAACGCTAGGATGAAAAAGAAGACTATTAGCATTGAACTATTAGTAATATGTCAACTACTAATTTTGGGCACTTTTCTCTTTCGCGAAGGATTTAAGCATTGTTTGCTCCCTAATGGCTCTCGGTAGGTGGCGTTAAAATTGGGTGTAAGAATTTATGCTATAATTAAGAAAATGTGTTACTAAAACGGGTAAGCTTGAGACGCTTTATTTTTGTCGTAGAAAAAGCAATACAAAGCATATATTTTGTGCTAGTATTAATTTATACTCCCAGACCACAAACACAAGGTAGGTACTTACTACAATGTGTTGTCTGAATAAACATAAAACTGTGTATTTGTTATAACTAGCAGAAAACTGGCTGTATTCATGTACTTTTGTATTTTCACACGGTACACATACTTACGTGGTACACGGTAACTACATCAACGACAGTCGTCGTGTATCAAGTATAATACTACACAGCTGTTAGTTATATAGCTTAGTTTATTGAATCCTCAAATGAAAACAATTAAAAAAAAACGCAAGTCGTCAAAATGTCAAATTCAAAATAGTCTCAGTTTATATGATGTGGCTGAGGGGTCACAGGTTCTTTACAGAGCAATTTTGCAATACTGATCTGTTCTAACTTCGCGATAGTACCTACATTTATATTTAGAAACCCACGTGCCGACGTTCTCGTATTGAAACACGAGTCGCAGCCCTTGAAATTTTGTAGAAAGGAAAAAAAATTAAGACTACTTAGCAACTAGCTTGTCTTAGTAAACCTTTTTAAGATATTAAACTGTGACATTTTTAATCTCCATGGTGACAATTAATCTTACGATGATGTATGTGTGTTATATACAGGTATTACAGTTATGTCGATACCGACAATTCTATCATGTTAGACATGCTATGGACCAACTTGTAAAAGATAAGACATAAACAACTTTCGATCTTTGACAATTAACCTGGGTGTGTAATGACCACGTACACATTTTTTCTCTTTTTAAAATTTGCGTACAACAAAGTTATCAGTATTCTACAGTATGGGCTAGGATTTACATGTTCAGTTCAATCAAACTACATTCAGTGTAATCAAAATACACAATTATTCAAATAAATTCTTACAAATACAAAATATTCAAATACATTCTAACAATAGAATATCAAATAAGATAGATATCCGAACGAACAAATTTAAATTATGAATGCAATATTTCGTATATCGAGTGCATTGCATGTTGTTATTTTGTATGAGTCACCCTGCCGTTTATAGAGATTGGTGTGGGTGCCGAATGCTTTGGAATAACTGATATTAATTTTTAAGGAACTTATTTATGTTCTTTGTTTAAGTGATGTCATCAAAAACTACCAATTTTAATGGAAAGTGATACATATTTTTGATGCCATATAGTCGTTTATTGCTTGTTAAATATGTGTATGATTTTAACTGCTTATATGGCTATTAATGTATAACCACCATTTAGATATTGATTTATGGAATGAAGTGTACTTATGTGAATTGTGTAAATATACGGGTGATTAGGCAAGGTATTTTTTAATAAGTTTAGATAGTAAGAGAATTCACAAGATCAAGATTAAGCTATTTTAATACATACATCAAATTGGCATTTGTGAGATTGATGTAGAGTGGTTTTATTTTGATATTTAATTTAGAATGAACGACGAGACTCCTGGCTGAGTGGTAACCTGGTACCTCCTAGGTAGGACGCGGCGGCGTCCGACTGGGGAAAAACCTCCGGCCTACAGAATACCGCGGCCATAATAACTTCGTTTTATGTTCCCAGCGGTGAGAAGGGTAGCAAGAGCTCACTGGAGAATTTGTGCTGTCAGTGGTAAGACTAAAGGCTTGTCCTGCTTTGTCTTCTACACTGACAGCACAGAAACTCTGTGCTTACAGGATCGGCAGCGCGAGTGTAGCTCCTCTGGTGTTACAAACATGCATAGGCCACGGTAACCACTTTCCATCAGGTGGGCCGTGTGCTTGCCTGCCACCTAAGTGGTATATAAAAAAACCGAGCGGAGGTTTAGACGGGAAAAAACGAACCCCGGACTTCGAGGTGAAGGCCTCGGAATGAGACCGGGACTAACACAAGACTGATTTTTGGATGTGTTCAGACCGCCTCCAAGATATGAGTCAGTTTTATGCAGGCACCTTATTAAATCTAACGTTGAATACTTGATATATTGGCATCAGTGTTATATTACGGGGGTGGGAGAGAGTTATCGGTGCGTGGGCTTCACATCTTTGTTGAAAATCTTTCGCGAACATCTTTATCAATATCTATTGAATTTAGATCTTGTGATATAATTGATGTATATTGTAAAGTATTTTTTTAAGCGGCAGACAAGCACATGGCATACCAAATGGAAAGTGGTTACCGCGGCCTATGGACGTGCCTGCCGACCCTGTGAGCACAGAGAGTTTTTGTGCCGTCAGTGCAGAAGACAAAGCAGGACAAGTATCTGATTTTCCCAGATTTTGACAGCATAAAAACTGTTCCGTAAGCTCTGACTACCCTAATCACCGCCGAGAACACAACACGAGGTTATAACCACGGTATTCTGTAAAAAAAGAACTTGGACGAGGTACTTCCCCAGTCGGACTGCTCAATTGGACGGAAATACCGTCGTGTACTACCTACTCGTCTCTCATTATAAGCGAGATATTATTTTATAAGACCTTATTGCAAAAGGATGATTGATTTGTATCATAATTACACGGTTTATTAATACGTAATTGACTTTTAATTAATATAAATAGTGACTAAACGTAAAGACTGACCTAGGCGTATAGTCATAAGATCGTATCGAGGACATCATAAGGTAAGGCCAGGCTAATGGTACTTTTGACCTAGCAGTCGGTGAGCTAGAAATAGAAAACAATTATGAAAGTGGAGGAAGCGAATGTCATATATCAGGATAGCAGCAAGTTTAAAGAGGTTGTCTCTACCTACCCCAATAAGAAAGATAGGGGAGGTCAGCTCAAAGCGGCCATCTTAACTTTAAACAAGAAAAAAACCTATTTAACTAAAAATTTTTGAAAATATCTTTATGCTAATAGCCAGAGAGTTTATTAATTTTTTATAATGTGAAATTAAATTTGGCACAAATTTAAAAATACCCATATGCTTCGCAAATTACAAAAACTTGGCAAAAGACCGCCTTGCCCGAGTGGTCGCCCAAAGCGGCCATGGGGGTAGGGGCAACGTGGCCACCCTAAACGTGCACAAGATATGTATTTTTTTTTTATTGAAAAATATCGTGCTGAGCAAAATAAAATTACAAATATATTTAAAAAATAATTTATTATAATTTAACATTTTTATAAAATAATCAAGTCTCTTCTTTCTTATTTGAGGTCAAAAAATCTGTATACCTGGGATCTGTAGAAGCCCCGGGCTCTGGTTATAAATGTGAATTCTGGTCGCCGCAAGGTCAAATCAGGATGTCGCACGATAAACCCTTTATAAAAATCGTGTTCGGTGGTGTCATTCTTAAAAGAACGTGGAATATTATTTGCTTCGTCATACGGAAACACGAGCTGTAGGAAATCTTCCTTCGTAAGGCCAAAAAAGAGGTTGTCCATGTGAAACAAATACTCTAAGAGCTCCTCTTCCTGCTGTAAAGTGAATACTATTGTAAACCTACCAAGTTTCTTTGTGGCGGATCCTGCTTGTCAGGGGGCCGCTTTGCCCGAGCCGCTTTGCCTTTTTCGGCAATTTTGTTTCAATGATGAACTGCTCTCACATTATTTATTACATTTCAGAGAGAATAGAACACAAACAAAGTCAAATAGCTAAGTAATAATACACTTTCAATAAAAGTATAGAAATATAAAGAGGTTTGACCAAAACAGATTGAACTTAACTTGCATTTTTTTAATAAAATACGCTATGATAAATATTTCGTTACTGCAGCCACGCGCTCGATCCCACTGCCACCGGTCAACAGCGCGGTGCGGGACGGAGGATTAGGTATACGGACACCATGTTCACGTCGCGCTATCTATTGAAATAACCGAAAAATTAAACGTGACCGCTGTGCCCCTTATGGCCGCTTTGAGCTGACTTCCCCTACATGATTCGATTAAAATAGAAAAAAAAAAGAAATAGTCCAGGCGGGATTCGAACCTGCGTTCTTTCCCTTACAGGTCGAATGCTCTGCCCACTAAGCCACCGAACCTTCACCTGAAATCATCCAACATCACTTGAAAGCTCCCACAGTCGCCGTAAGACAGATATTTATGTATAGACGAATTTGGTTGGTTTCAGGCTGTAAGGGAAAGATCGCGGGTTTGAATCCCGCCTGGTCCGTTTCAATTTTTTCTATCTGAATCGATTTTGAATAGTTTGCATACTAAATGCTTAAAATTTCATTTAAAAAATGCATGATTGTATGCATTGTAAGGAATATAACAAATAAACTTATCAATAATTAATTATTTTTATCTTTTTATAGTCTGAGGTGTCACGGACTCCAGTCGTCCAGAAGGTTGAATGTTATCAGCATTGTAGACCATTACTACCTTCAAGCAGTATCCACTTGGTGACCGGCAGAGTGTATTATGTATCTATACTATGACACTATAAAGTTGATGAAAAATTGTTTGTTTGAACACGCTAATCTCAGGCACTTTTTGAATTGAAATAAATCTTTATTATTGAATAGGCTATTTATCGAGAAAAGTGAAGCTACATATCATCACGCTACTATTCAAAGGAGGGATTGCAAGGGAGCAGTAATCATTAAATGTCAACGAATACGACAGATTCCTATACAATATTTGAAAACTAAATCAAATACGGTCATATATGACTTAAAGGGGTGATACCAGAGACGAAGCCGGGCCGGGTCGACTAGTTAAATAATAAACACAACGCACTAACACAACACCTAGTCCAAACTACTGAAACATTTCTTCAGGAATTGAAAGAATTTGAATGCTGTCTTACATATGTTACTCTTGGCAACAGTTTGTTTACGTTAGACGCGTTCCGACGTAATGTTTTCAATATTTATGGTGAAATGTGAATGACGATTACTTCAGACTGTGACGCTTCACCATTTTCTTGTGTAAGAGTTCGTAACAACAGCCGAAAATAACGACAAATACGTACCTATAAGCTAAAAGTTAATACGTCATTTGCAATATTATATCAATATGGCGTGATGACATCACGCTAGCTAGCTTTGGAAAGAAAGCTCCTTATACTATTATTACTATATAACTAGATATACTTATCTACATGTTTTCTGCCCGTTTCCCTGCTCAGAATTATTACTTGGCCTCAAAGATCTTAGTTGGGCCAAAGCGGCCGAATTCAATGATTAGTCAAATAGAAAGAAAGAACCATTTATTTTACACGCACACTTACACAACACATAAAAAAACCACTATCCGAACAAAAAAAACGTAGTAAAGTAAAACATAAAAGTAAGATACAAAAAAACTAAAAATACCAAAAATCTCTGACATGAAACATTGAAAACTTACAGGATAGTATGTATACCTGTCTGTAGATACCTTACCCACTGAAAATACTCACTCAACACTATGCAGTACTCAATACGTTCTTAGAAACTCAGAACAGCAAATACTTTTTAGTTTTACTTAGCTCGGGAGATTCACGGGAATACTAGAAAATAGATAAAATAAAACATGAAGTATCCATAAACATTAAACATAATGAGATTTTTCAAATAAAGCTGCAGATAACAGGTAGGTTGATGGTTCGAATTCGAAAAGCATTTAGGTACACTATTGACAGGTAGACTAACAGAAGATATTTTACTGCTTGCCCAATACCAGATACCCATAATTGTACAACCGTTCGGGACTTTTCGCGAGTAAATCATGGAACTTACTACGTCGTGACCAAGAGTGCTGCAATGCATCCAAAACATCCGCGTCGTCAAACATAGTAAGTTCCATGATTTAATCGCGAATAGTCCCGAAGCTTTGTACAATCATTAATTTACACAGCGATAGTTTAAACATAACACCAGCTACCCAGTAATGGACAAGCAGTAATTTTAAATACGACTGTATATTGTTTTCAATGATTTCAATATTTGTGTAGCCCCACTATATTTGAATCGTATCCTGTTGCACTTGAAGTTAGTTAAAATATTTCTTTGAATCTCACTATTGTAAACAAAATTTACAGGTGAAACTAATTAACATCTGCATATTTTTGTGGGATATATTGATATTCTGGCCACAAAATGTCAAACAACAATTAATTTATACAAGACTGACGTATTTGGTCAAAACTCCGTTTGCTGACTTCATCCAAGTCACTAATCACTAATCAATGCACTTTTAACTACCTATAGTGTTTCGAGTCTACGTGTCTCCCAATACTCGTATAACTAAGGAAATTTTAATGCATCGGATAAATGACTGCGCATAGTTTAAAAGAAATCAACCACCTTGTTGTTTCCATGGCATCCATTTCGTTGTAAATTCTTAGACTAAGTTTCAACAATGAAAGAAACTGCGATCAAGACGAGCTAAACTTCGTTAGCACATGTTAGTCACCTCAGTGAATTTCATTAAAAAAGACCACGAGAACTCGGTATAGTTGAATATATTTGGCACTTTTTATATAACAGCAAACGCCGTTCATTCTATAGCCGCAGAAATTAAGATTTGGGACTAAAAATAAACTAACGTATAACGCTTACTTAAGCTTATACATACCTACATTAAAAAAACGCTGTAAGCATTTACCTACATACAGTACATAATATGTGTTTTCATATCGTTTCATTTACGAGCTTTCTCAAAGGCAATTTCTTCTTAAGCTTGAAAGCCAATCAGATCGGGATTGAACTAATGATGCGCGCGAGTTCGTTAAATGGGCGACCGCCTGTTATGGCTTCATTAGGAACCATCATTGCGATCTGATACTATTGGAAGCTGATCCACGTCCATTGAGATAGCCATCGATAGTTTGCAACAACTCAATGGAGTTTTTCGCTTTCGTATTTTATTCGGAAGGTACTTTTGTCTAGTCTTACTAATTGAGTAGAAAGAATTGATCTATTTTTTTAAATTATTCTGATTAGATATGATTTTATCCACGGACTTATTACCTGTTTAGGGCTGTTTAACTTCAGACAGATATATATACAGCCCAGACAGCCTCAGATTCATAGCTCGAGGCAACAATAGTGCCCGGAAAACGGCAATAGGCTCATCCCCTATTACGTGGGGCCGAAAACAATGATGGTGAAATGTGGGTGTTAATTCACCTCTGCCTAACCCTCCGGGGATAAAGGCGTGATTATATATATATGTATGTACTTATTACCTCAAAGTAAAAAAAAATTGTAGAACATTTGCATAGACCCTGTGGGAATCGTGGGGTTTAAGATAAATAATTCCGCGTGGTCGTCGTCGCTCCATCGAGTACCATTACAATCTCTTTAGAAGATACAAAGACACTAGGTCAGTGCTAACAAATGTCTTAGACAAATTAGTCTTCCTACACAAATGATAGGAATATTAGCTTTAGCAATAACAGCTGTATTGTTTTGGAAAGCCGAGAGAAATCACTAAATGAACCTGCATCGTAAAATTAAACTACAACTTTTATTCAAATTACATCAATTGTAATACATATCTAGCATTACAAATGTGGACAGCAATTAGACGCGCTGATAGGGTTGCCAATCCCATCACGTTCTTCGTAGTTCTACCTGCTGACTTGTTAATTTTTCACGACATTTGACCCTCCAAACCGGCAGTTATTAGGCAAAAGCTATGAAATAATAGTAATGGATTTATATGAAAGTAAATTATTACCTTTGAAAGGTTTTGACATGGTTGCTCTTCTATTTACTAGATATATTTTCAAATAACTAAAGCACTAAGAAGAATTATGTTCGTTCAGAAACACTGACAGCCCTACATTGTGTACAAAGGAGTACCACTGGGAGTTGAATTAACGAAACGGATGTTCACAAGCGGAAAAATTACAAAACGTTTTCATTGCATTTCCATACAATACTCGTAACATCGAAACGCGGCATCGCATGCTCTCAGCTCCCATGCACTAGATACCTACTAGTATAGGTACATCCCGTTGGTGCATGGCGCAAGCGACATTTGCTGACTGGATGATTGTTTCGCGAGTCAGCTGGTAATTACGATAACGGTGCGCGAGCGCAGCGCGACCGTACGCCCACCGAAATTATCAGATAACTTCCGAACGTGAGTGTAACATTATTACTTACTAGAGCTGGCTCAACAGAACTTGAACTTATTTTAAATTTTCTTAGAATGAAGACTTCCTCTAACGGAAGACAATGCTATGGTATTACTATCCCTGGAAAACAGTTTATTTTGAACAAACTGGAGACATAACTCATTGTTTAACGTTTAACCGTTAACAAAACGTATAAGTACAGATTTCCTTATTTATGTTTCCGTTTTATGGATCTTTAATATAATGTGAATCTTTAACTCTATACAACCCTATAAAAACTGAATAAATATTTATTGAACATCACCCAAAATGACTATATATATTATATGCTAACGAATTGGAAACTGGGATAATATATGAATATATATAGATAAATACTTTATTTGTAGGTACTCCGTTTGACTATTACTCGTATTATCAGCTATTAATAGATACGAGTAATTGTAATGTGTAGGTACAAAGGAAATGCAATATAGACATATAATTAACTTTTGTGTCGACTATTGCGGAAGAATATAGCAATTGTACAAATTACACGCAGGTAAAATTGCGGGTAAAATGTAGCTACCTTACATACATTATAAAGCCCGATCTTTCTTTAAAAACTAACGGAGAATAAGTAATCTGACGAATCTTTGTACATTTTCCAAGAGCTAAAACAATTTGTATAAACACATTTCTACTAAATTTTATATATTACTTTCAATTATAGCTCGTCAGTCTAAACATACAAAAAAATAGAGATTAAAAGTTAAATATATTAATGTTAAACCATGTTTTGTTGATAAACTAAACTCTTAAAACAAAGCGAGTGTGAATGAATGGATTAACTTTTATTTCAAGCTTCTTTAATTTATTGAAATATATCGCTTCTAAGATATAAATATTGCATCCAGCTGGTTTCAGCGAATTGGTTTTTTTTTGTTTTCTCGGAAGAGATATCCAATAGTTACCTCTAATCCTTTAAGGATAATAAAAAAAACAAATCAAGTATTTAGATCAACAAAAGTGAATGCTCAAGACGGAGCTTGTCATACCACAATCAGTCCCTTACAGTGGGAATACTCTAACCAACTGAGCTCAAGCTAACAAGAGAATTCCCCCTATAAGGGACAGGTTGAGGTAATCAAGTCTCATCTTGTCAAATCGAAATGGAGTTGAATGGTTAACATACCAATTGCATTAAAATTTCACTAAAAATACAAAATTTTAGAAGTAGGTGTACCATGTTTGCTATTTACACTAGAGAACAACTATCGATCTTCACAAGACACTGAGCATGCACTATAAGTTCTTTTAATTTCTTATTCAAGATGGAAGAAATCTACTTGAACCGGAGAGGTTCCGTAAGGAATGTAACGTTAACACGATTGAAAGGAAACTCTTGTCAACAACTGGGTCAGTACTTAGAAATACTTCCATGATGGTTATGGCCTAACATAAATTTATATGCGCATGGCATACTTTCCTTAATAACTATAACAATGAATAGTCTGAATCATAACCGGTTAGGCCTAAATGGTAGTGATTAATCAGTCATAGGTCAGAGGTGAAATTCATTTGCATTTCGTATGGCGGTTAGGATACTTTTACGCTATGCAGTGACGACTGGGTGGACTTTGAATAAAGTTAATTGATATAAAACTAAATCTAAGTTGGTGCTATATGCTATTGTATGCTTTAAAATCATTTGTTGAGAGTTGCTGCACTCAAATATTTTCTGAGTTATTTCGTGCGAAGCTGTGAAAGCCACAATTTCGTATATGGGTTGAATGTTACAATGAGAAGATCTAGAAAATCTACTTGGCATAAACGCAAGATATAAGATCTTTTGTAAGAAGAAGGTTCTATTTTGCTGCAGTTGGCCGCATCTGAAATTGAGGAGTCTGCTGAGCCATTTCTTCAGTCTGTCTCGAATAATTATTTTTAGTATTCAAAATTCCACACAGTACTAATTTAGATAACCCACTCATTTATCTTAAAGGATTAATTAGCAGTTTATTTGGTCGTTTGTCTGTCACCGTCGCCATACACTGAGCACCAACCCTAACTTTATTCTAAGTACAATCAACCCTTTACAGGGTTTATAGTAACACGAGAAAGGGTTGTGAACCCTTTCAAATGTACTAACGACATAATACCGTATTTGTATACGGATTAAAGGGACAAAGAGACATTGTCGATTCGGTTACCGATGCTTAATTGAACTCAGTGCGGATTTGCAAGTTTAATTTATGTATTTCTTTATTGCATTTGCATTTGAATTTAGCTTTGTTTAAATGAACTGAAGGTCTTACTATTAAGGATGGAACAACGTTATCATCCTGTATAAAAAGCAATTGACGCAAAGCTTACCATTATACTCACCAGAATGAAAGAAAAAATATACTAAATAATAAATTAATTTATGCCAATTGTTGTCTAACTTTACTAATTACTGAACATGTTTCTAAGTGTCCATTGTATTACCTCGCAAGTAATGCTATTAATTATATTATTAGAGGCAACACTTACGCAGAACTCTTTAAATAATTCTTTTCTCTCTTCTTTTCTTTTACAAAAGTTAAAAAATATATCATTATCTTCATATACCACTACATGTGTTTCTCATCCTTTAAATATTACACACGTATTGTCATTGTTTCAAAGTAAGCATTATGTGAGGTACCGTATTTTTCTCAACATTAAAGGACGTGGGGTCACTCCCCTCTTACGACCAATAACTGTATGTATAATAACAAAGTTTTTGTTTTGCTTGCAAGTAATGTTAGGCTTAGGGTTGGCAACTATTCCTGCATAGTGAATTCAGATCATAGTAAATTTGTGGATACAGTCCATTAGTCTTCGTTGAATGGTTGTATATAGAAGTTTCGTGTACGAACGCAAACTCTACGGTACCAATATAAGCGAACAAAGCGCGGTTGTTAAGTTATCGATTGAAAAACAAAGGAAGACAAAGCGTACCGTACCGCTTTATATGAATCTTTGCCCCTTATTGAGTTTTTACAGAGTTAGCAACGTGAAAGTTACCCCTTATATTGTATGCAGAAAAATGCCATTAGTCTAGACAGATGGAGACAAAGACTCTTCTAGGTACGATATGATAACGATATACGTACCATTAATTAGACTGACTGAATGACCCTATATGAAAATTATATAAACACGTCACAGGAGTGCATAACAGGATTTCCCAGTGCAAATGCGCTGGAAAAATAGTAGCGTAACTTTATTGCCTAGTAAAGCAATTAAGCGCACAAATAAGTATATTATAATGAAGTTTTACTTCTAAACAAAACTGACATAAAATTAGAGGACCAACCCTAAATCTAGAGGTGCAAATGCCAAAACTTGCAAATTATACGCGCTCGTGACTGAAGTTTGAGCAATCATTAGTAATGCAACACTCATCAAATACCTCCGCGTTAGTTGGTAACACTGTTGCACCTTCCCCCAGTGTTATTGTATGCCCTAATGATTTTTTGTGAATGCGATCCACCCGGAACTCGAATATCGCATTTGTTTTAAAACATACGCGTAACTGCGGCTTCAGAAGTAGTCTTATGAAATCCATACAGTTTTACTAAATATATGATAAACGATAAGGGTATCACTTTCGAATTACTATGCTTGTTCTGTATATTATGTTCAGTCAAATTGTTGATGTTAGCTATGTGGTCCCCGGCAGAGTAGAATTTGGACCATCCTATCTCTTCCCATGCGGTGTACTACAAGGCGACTAAGGAAAAGGGCTGTTCAACATCAGAAAGATTCTCAAGTCAACAAAAGTCCCCAGAATACGTCTCAGCAGTCCCATCACGCATACCACTAGGCTGTGGTTTCCGGCAAAGTAGAATTTGGACAACCCATCTCTTTCCACGCGGTGTTAAACAAGGCGACTAAGGCATAGGGCTGTTTAACATAAGACAGATATATACAGCCCAGACTCCGCCTCATATGCATAGCTCGAGTCAACAATAGTGCCCGGAAAACGGCAATAAGCTTACCCCCTATTACGTGGGACCGAATACAATTATTGGTGAAATGTGGGTGTTAATTCACCTCTGCCTGATCCTCCGGGGATAAAGGCGTGATTATCATATCGTATGTCAAATAGTTTACTTTATACCACCGTGCATCATCGTAGACTTGATAGATATTCGAAAAGTAAAGGACACCAGGTGATGTGAATTCTGAAATAGCAGTGTTTGGTTGGACGCGCTCGATAGAAGGCCCTGTGTGTTTTTACAGAATAAGGGTGCCCAACATAGGTGTGGTTTCTGACTCTACACAGGAATACAGTCGTACGTTACCGTAATTGTAAACAAACAGCCGATCTGGATATTGATGAACGGTTACTTCTGCCTTTGAGCAATATCAATTTGAAATATTGGAAATTGTAATACCACAGGAAGATAAAATTTTCTTCATTTTCAGTTTTCTATTGTCTGGTAGTATTTCCTTGGTCAGACAGGTCCTAATTTTAACGGGAAAATTTTAATAACTTTGTCTCAGTAAAGTTGTAGTTTACTTTCTCCAATTCCGAAATACAATCTGCAAATGAAAATAAACTACTCTGACCTTGATTACGATCGATGCATCACAAGTATTATATAGTATATTTTGAGGCCGCCAAGCTGAGTGCCACCATTGTAGCACTTAGTGTCTGTAATGGTGACCCTCTTTCCTGAGACTTTGCCTTTAGCTTACCATCAGGCGAGGTGAGGTCAAGTTGGCGTGTCCTATATAAAAAAAAATAAAAAATTAAGCTTAAAATGGATGTTTCCTTCATTGAAACTTGCTTACGTATCCATCTATTAGGAATCAGACAGCTTTACATAAATAATAAAATCTGTACTCGCCTCCCCCCTGGTCTCGATGGTCCCTAATCTATGCCAGAAAAGTAGAGTTCCTCCAGCACAGGGCTGATAAGTCAATAATTTTATCGATTTCCTACCTAATGGTTGTGTCGTCAAAGTTTATTTTATATTCCAGGTATGGCTACTACGACTACTGTTTAATTAACTCTAATTTCCTCTTTAAAATCGTATTCATCCGCAATCATTCCATTCACATCGCTGCATAAAGACAATAACATCATTAACAAAAGAAAGTCAACATTGTAATTTACAAGGATGCCATGCGTACTATTTGCTCTATTTAAACTAGTCCTAGTATCATCAGAAATCAGCGATACCTCACACTTCGTGCTTCGAATGTTGAATACCGAATGTGACGTGACTGGCATCACTGGCCATCGGATTTGAATAAATAAATCACGCTCGCATCCCAAGTCATTTGTTAGCACTCGAGAGAAAGGCGTTCGAATCCACGCCTCAGCTGCAATCATAAACCTAATCTAGCTTTTACCACTTTATTCGAAGTACGTGTGCATTTTGCTGACGGCTAGTTTCCACAAAGAAAGTTACCCAATTTCGCTTAGTCTCTTCATCCTTTTACTGCACAATACATGTAGATGCTATCTCAGAAAAGGCACTTAAAGTGATGACAAATTTGCATTCTTATGCACGTTTTTTTCATAATTCTAGTAGGTACTAAATCGTAGATCACCAACAAATCTGATAAACACATGCAAACTTTATCATTGGTTATTATTGCGTTAGAATTGAAGGTAGGTAAATAAATAATAAATAAATCAAACATTACGAAGGGATATTGTTACAGTACTAGCTAAAATAACAGAACTATTGGAGTAAGATTTCCCCCATTGTCACCACTCCATCAAGGACACATAGGTAAGATAAACTTTACGACAACATGTGACAAACGCGAAGTAGTGTCTATATCAGAACATCTCCACTACTCAGACCTACTCCACATCCTGGGAAACTGCCCTTTTCATCGCAATTCTTGGGCACCTTTCAGACATTAAACACAATTAACAAATACACCATAAATTTTAAGTCCATTTCTGTCAAGATCAGCCTCTTCAGATATAATTCGTTCACTGATAACATCTGTAAAGGCAATAGTTTCCTCACCTCGAATTGAGAATCTTCACATTAGTTGGTATAATGACATCATAAACAACGACCAGGCGTTTATTGAAGTCGATTAATAAAGCCCCTTAACCTTTAATTTAGTCTCTTAATTTATCTCATTGTTTGACTTTGCACATACCTACTGACAATATTAAAAGGGCGTATGTGACATTTTTTTAAACCACTTAGGTGACAGATATTAGGTCTTTACCTATGAAATTGCTGAAATTTTCTAACAGATTAATGAGTTCGTTATTCCTGTAATTTAATAGCTATTTCCGTTATTTATATTTTGTTTCAAAGTTGATTTCAAGATTTTACAACTCTGTATTAAATTTTGTATTTATTGGCCGCTTGATAAATTAAATTCGATCTTCAAAAACAGTACTTCCTAAATGCTATCCATTTTAATGACAAATTGCGTATTACTTTTTTAGCTATCAAGTGAAATGTGAGTGCTAGCACCTCTGCCTACTCCTTCTTGGATATAGGCGTGAGCTTATGTTATGTTATGTTTATGTTATTCCTGATATTAGAGCGTTCAAACAAGCAAACGAACAAACTCTTCTGCTTTATAATATTAGTATAGATAACAAATCTATTGTTATTTTTTATAAACAAAATAATTTGTTTTGAGCCGGAAGCTTCAAATTGTAACAATTAAAGCAGTGATTCATGTACGTGTAATATTCGTAACAGGTTTTATAATTGACATCCGTTTGTCTGTTTCGTTAATTGCACATCACAAGTCTGATTACTTCCTTAAGACATCAATATCTTGAAATCAATGAGCTTAATCTCACGCCTTACCGCGTCTATGGACTCAGCAGTGGCAGAGATCTTATTTAGTACGATTCCTGTCGGGTTCCTTTTTCTGATAGATTATAATTAATTGTTACTATAAAATTTATGTACCTAACATAAGTTACTTACTATTTATTTGTGAGTAAAATATATTATAGTTGATGAAAAATGTCCAAATCGTGGCTGGTCACGAGTACCCTAAACCGACGAACATGCATGAAGAATGTAATGAGAGTGAATGAAGCGAGAGTAGTATGTCGGGATCGTCGCTAATGGAGATCCGTGATCTCTGCCTACCCCTATGGGAAACAGGTGTGATTTTATGTATGTACGTGTGTATGAAATATGACCTTAAAAATTAACACGTGACATTTAATAAGTAAGACATGATATTAAAAGGTCGTCCATGCAAGTATTTGTATCTTCAGACTTGTGGAAATTATAATAATTACTGAATTATTCCTACGTGGTAATTTCACTTTCCTTTATATGGATGATTGTCCCATGTTAGTCATCAACGTTAATTCGATACTTAAAAATTAATAGGTGCATTAAAATAACTTTCTTCACCATAAATGACGATGGTACTTGTCGCAATTTTAATAACTTTAATAAGGCTAGTGATCCTTTTACTTAAAAAACTTGCATGTACCACAAACCTACATATAAGGATAATTTACAATATCTCAGAAGTGTGGTGCAGAATAGACCGATAAAGTAGAAGACGTTTGGTTGTCAAGAACTTTAAATTCGCTACTTAAAATATACGAGTTCAAGAGCTCTTTTAAAATATAAATCCGAAATTCATGTCACATCATGGTAACCGTTATATTTTCAAATTTCGAACGAACCAACCCTTCGACGCCGCGGTGTCATTCGCCTCACGTATTCTCTAGGGTGGTCCGCTATACCCCCATTAATGTGCACCGAACGGTACGAGCTCGTGCGATAATTACCTGTGACATGAATACGAAACTCGTTCTTTCCAATTTATTAACAATGAATATCTCTTGGAGAGTTCATCACGTATTTACAAAACTTTTTTTTGTATGAGTATTCACCTTTCCCACATTTTATTATTTTGAAGTTCACTTAAGATCTTATGATAAACACATTCTTATGCGTATAAACAAATGGGAGCTTTTAATCTTGTTATTTTACACATTTCTTCATGTATAGAATTTGAAAACGGCCATTATTTTTTGTTAGTTTCTCAAATATCAAATTAACCTGTGTCATGGGGTCTTAACAAACAAATTTTAATGAAATTATTATTATTTTGAATTGATGTATTTATTTCAAACACAGACAGAAAGATAGAAAATATATAACCTAAATAAAAAAATAAAAAGGACATATGCCTTTTAATGACTTTTATTTTATAGAACTTAAAATATTTATGTCTCGATCTTTCGTTCGTTTTCTGTTAATTTTTAAGTGGATATAATCATAAATTACATTCGCAACGTTTATTCAACGTTAACCCTCTTAAATGACCCAGTATCTATAGAACGTAGTTCTTTTGCAGACACTTCAAGGACATACTTTGCAATCACGAATACAAAGAACGTTATTAGCACGAAAGGGCCTAAGTGACAAAAATATCGATTCTGGTAGTAATGACTCTGTCAGTTGTGAAATTTCTTAATTATCCCAATTTTTGTGCTACTCTGTCAGTTGTGAAATTTCTTAATTATCCCAATTTTTGTGCTATGAAGTGGTATTGAGCGTCAGGCGTATCTTGCAGTAATGTTCTGTATAGAAACGATTCATAGATATAAGCAATATAAATAAACGTTTCTCAGTGCTAAAAATATCGTGTTACAAAACGATGACAAGCTTATCAGTTTACAATTAACTATGAATCATTTGTCGTTCATAGAAGAGCAGTGATGGCTAGACTGTATTTTAATTGCAGAAGGTCGTCAGCAACATAATAAAATAACTTAGTAGATATGTAGCTTGTTACTTTTACGATTATATTGTATAATGTGTCTGTTTCATTGCCATTATAATGGCTGTCCATTGCATATTTTCTTTGTTTTCTTTCTTTACACCTCGTAACTTGCTCGTTGCTTCAAACTCACTTGAACTTTAAACGAGAGATAAAGCCATTCATAACAATACAATTGCAAAGGAAATACGTTCCCCCAATTTTACTTTATCACATTTGTCGGGGGGTAAGTTCAAGCTAAAATCTTATCAGTAAAATAAGGGGTGCACCAGAATAAGATATTCGTATGCAAATCTCTCTCTAAGTAGATTACTGAGTTTGTATTATTTTTCAAATATCTTATTGTATGTATGAAGAATGTATTAACATAAAAAAATCTGACAGCCCTAAGAAATATATGCTGTATGTAGACGAATTAGTTGTAAGTATTGGTTATTATCTACCGTACTAAGTTATTACTACAGCAGTCTACGCAAGCTAAGATTAAACACTGGTAGTGAAAATGATACAATCATAAGCAAGTAGGAAATGTGAAATATTTCCTCGGGTGCAATCACCCTTACATACCTATACATATTTAAATAATAATAGGAAAATTGCTACCGCAGGCTATCATTTGAAGGAATAACTTGGCGTGGGGCAAGACACGCGACCCTAGTCCATTGAATCACAAAGAAGTGAGACCTTAAAACCAAGGTAAGAGGGGCAACATTCGTTTGGATAAGATGCATGCGTATTTGCAGGGTTATGGTGGTGCGCATGCGTTAATTTTGGAGGGAAAATGTATACAGTGTTGTCATGACGATGCGATGTATATTGCATCACCTACCAGTTCAGTGGTCTATGCAACTTGCGTCAGACAGGTTATATTATCGTGCAAAAGTGTAATTTATCAGTGATGGAACTTCGGGGCTGTGTAAATAGCTTTGTGAACAAGGGCTTTGTTTGAAGTATTGTGATAGAACTCCACAAGGTTTGTTTTGTAAGAAGTGTTCCACTTGTGTGTTCTATCCGTATTGCTATCTCGTGCAATAATAGTTTGATAGCCATTATTTCTTTTTCTTGTTGGTTAAAAGAAAACAAAGAAAGCTAATGTAATTTATGTATCCGTAGTAGTGTATACGTATCAATGTAACTTACTTCAGGAATCTAATCATAATATTACTGGTTTGAGAATAACTGTGAGAAATAGAAAACACTCTTCAGAGAAAACAAGTGTTCGATCAACACTATATTATGTTGTTTGTTATCTTCATGAATTCCTCTAACACTATTATTTTTGCAATCTATGATATATTTTGATTGTATGTATGATAATATAGTGATTTCATTATTGACCGTTTTGTCTGATCCTAGATTTTTATGAGATTTGATCCTCACTTGGAATTCCATATTTTTTATCAGATTCAATGTTGTTTCGAGTTTCTAACTCTAATTTCTATTTTTTTTTCATACCACTTAGGTGGGCAGACAAGCACACGGCCCACCTGATGGGAAGTGGTTACCGTGGCTGATGGACGTTTGCAACACCAGGGGTGTTACATTCGCGCTGCCGATCACGAAGAAATCTTCTGATGCCCCTCTTGAAGAACCCTATATTGTAGGTGTATGTCTGCCACTGTTAATTCCCTATTGTGGAAGGTATGGATGCAAAATAGTTTCGAAATGACATCTTCAAAATTATTTTAATCTTTTATACCTAAACTGTATTTTCAGAACTGCTCTTTAACAAATCTGTTCGAATTCAATAAGCAATAACATACATTTAAATACTCTAACCAACGAAGTTTCCCTTCCAAGTCACATTGTCCATATATCCCAACTAAACACAACACAATAAATTTGAAATATACAACTACATCCGACTTAATTAGCAGGTAATGAACCCACTGTGGGACGAACTCGTTCGGGAGACTCCTTGAAAAGGGAACAGTGAGCATTACCGGGTTAGAGTATTGTGTCTGTCAATTAGACCTTTCTACTGGTTAATTGCTGGTATCGCTTTTAGACCTGTTATTCAAGCGGTAGCCGATACCACCCTTTCGGTTTTTTTTTCTGTAACAAATCGTTTTGAAACCGGTTAAAGTTTGGAACTTTTGAGTTACTTATGCTACGTCCTGTTTATTTTTTTCAACATTAAAGCAAATTTATTAGTTTGAATTTACTATCTGTTACCCGTCTGATGTTTGTTACCCACCAGTGGTAACTAAGATCAGTCTAGGGAAGGACGTAGGTTATGTTTGGTTGTGGTTCACAATGTAACAACGTAACATAATATCCTTTCCCAGAATGCAATCTATCTCTGTACTGAATGTCACCAAAATCGTTTCAATTATTTAGGCGTGTAAGCGTAACGTACAGACATTAACTTTCTCATATATAATATTAGTATAGATAGTATATACTATTAGGTTACCAAAAAAAGAATGCCCGCTGAGTTTCTTGCCGGAGTCTTCTTAGGTCAGGGCGCGTTTCGAACCGGTGGTCCATTTACTAGACTGATTTTCATGTTTCCTTGTTTATTAACGTTTTGTAAGTTCCGATTTAATGGTCTATGCAGAATAAATGATTTTTGACATTTTTATATGCGAAATTTTGAAGTATTTTGTATGCTAACTTTCGCTATCACATCCTGGATATTGACTTTTGCCATTAAAAATGTATGTTTACTTATGAATTATTTTATCAATATTTAAACGCATACGACGTCACCGATTATAATTTACATCAAGATCTGACATACGTGTTAACAGGGATTAGCATTAATCTTAAAAGTACGTATTAAAAAGCACTGTGAACTAGTTCCCGATAACGGTGGGCGATTACAATAAATCTTAACATTTTATTTGCACATATATTTTAAATTTTATGTTTTATTATTTTGCAATCATTATTAAGTTTATAGCACAATTCAATGGCAGACAGTTAATTCGTAAGAAACATCAGAATATAATATTATGATTTTCTGAGAACTACATTTGTTTTAACAATTGCTTTTATTTGGGAAGAACTTTTCTTCCCATAGAGAAAGTAGTGGGCACATTAGGGTTAAATGAACAGCCATCCCGACTTTTTCAGGTAGAACCATACTTTTCCCCGCAACTATATACCCACTGAGGGGAACTATTACCCACTCTCTTATTTATCCCATTTTCTGTTTTCCTTTCCGTCCCTTTCTTCTATTTCATTTTCTTCATGCTTCAGTCTTCTGGTTTCATAAGCTTTATACCTATTTACTTTACTACCTTAAGAATCTCAAATCATCGATGCCAAAACTAAGTCGAGTGCCGCTTAGAAGGAGCGCTCGCCATATAAGTACGTAGAGATAGCTGTTCTTGTCTGTCTGTTCAGGACCACGTAAGATACATAAACATCTGTTAGCTTACTGCATGTAGGTAAGCTAAATACTATTCGAAGAAATCGTTGAATGGATGATGATTGACAGAAATAATAAACCTTGGTTCATTTAATTATTACAAATTTTGCTGTAGCTACACTGAAATTAGAACTGTTTCGCTATTACGATTATATTTTCATAAGTCCTTATTTTAACACATATAACTAAGGCTTCCATAAGCGCATGGGGGGTTTGGGTAGTTTGGGCTAGCCGTCTCGCCTTAGCAGGAGTAGGCTAAGGGTTATATTCTACTTAATTCGCACCTAATTCCCCAACAATACAGACAATCGAGAAGAAATACTGTACGGTTTTAGACAGTTCGAGTATTTTTCCGAGGGTTTCAAGCTTATCATACCTATGTTATGGCCTCCTAGAAGTGGTAGTATTACATTAAACCAAAATTAAACTTAAATCCAATACTCTCTGAAGAATCCATTATAAGAATTACGTATTTTATATGTAATCGGTAAAGTCTGTGAATATACACACGTCCTTTTGAAACAAAAGTGTATCTCGTCTTCATTATTTTAATAGACAATAGCTCGAATAACAGATTTATTCATTTTATCTCACACTACGTAATTATTATAATTACACAAACAATTACTCAAAACTGTAAACGATTCAATGTAATAACGGAATGCAGCTATTATTTCGCATCTAATCTCTTCAATCAGACTTGAATTGCAGACAGTTGGAGTGATGACTTACAAACTACTCTAGCGTACCATACGCTACAAAACAGATCTTGTTTAGCAACATTTACCATGTTTTATTCATCTGTTAATCACTGAATATGTGCTATCTCTTTATCTATTTTCGCACTATTGTAAGTGTTTTAAATATGTTGTGGGCGTTCTTGAATTATTAAGTTCGCCTACAGTGATTTAAGTGATTCATGCATTTTTATAAATGCATCATTGTGTATGAAACTTTTTATTACATAGCACATAAACGAAAAAAAAATCTGTATTCAAATTAACTTTTTACTATTATATATTTTAAGTGTAAAAGCTTCCATTCTCCCATGTTAGTTCAAAATAAACGCAGAAACGAGTGTCGCCGACAAACTCGTCCACGCGTGTCCATAATAAAAAACACTTTGTCTTCAACCAACCTACCGAGTTCCGCGCTTAACAGATAGATGGCGCGCTATTAAATTTTCTTCACTGTTCAGTAAAGTACCGATGTCGTTATCTTTTTTTCTTTAATAAATTGATTGAAGGGATAACATGACACGTTTCTAGTTTATAGCCTCGAGCACTCATCGCAGCAGACCCCAATTTAGTTCTATGCATTCCTATGATTGTATAGGGGGAACGTGTTTTTCAATTAATTTGGGATTGCGCTTGTCTTACTCCATTTGATTGATGGACCTGTCCAAGTAATTGTGCATGTGAATTTCTGTGGCAAGGACAGGGATTTCCTTTGGATTTTAAATGATTAATGTTAGTGATATTTTTATGGAAAGAAGAAACTATCGTTGACACTTTAGAATCTTATTTGTTTTTATGGTGACACGTCTGAAACACGAACATAAACTACCATCGTGTTTCCTGATTACACTTCTCCAGAATTTCACACGTACCTATCGCATAACTTATCACTGCGTATAACGATAGTATCTCTCTAGATCTTCAGTTGTCAACGAGTCTCATATGATGAACGTCGACGAAGTTCTTCATCCGTCCCCAATTTCTGCAATATCAACCAAAATTCAATCATGCAATACATCTTCTATATTCGTATTTTCTATTGTCCACAGATTGGCGCGCACCGATGACAGACGAATCGGAGGCGGCGAGGGCTAGGCGCGCGCCGCCGCCCCCGCCGCGTCATACCGCGCGCCTCCCTGAGGCTCGCCCGCGCACTCACATCCCTGATCCCATGGTACCTGGCATTCGGATGCCGGCGCCACCTCGCCTTATCCGACCGTCAGAACACCTGGCGATCGTTGAAAGGCAGATGGAGCGCCGGCCCGTGCCGTTAATGCCTATGGTGACGGTAGTGCAGGGCCCTAGGCCGCCACTCCCGCCTCCACAGCCGCCAGTGTATAGGCATGTGGCGCCACCGCCTTTGAGGATGCCAGCGCCACCACCAAGCAGGATGCCGCCACCTAGGAGAGAAGTTCAGGTAAGAATTATGATATTGTAAATATTAGTGTTTGGTACACAATTTCTAACCAGCAATATTAGTAATCCTGATTTCTAGACGGAACGTAATGACAAAGGTAGAGTGGAAACGATAGGATTGAAAGAAATAGAAAGATAGGGAGATCATATTTTTTTAGTTTTACAAAAGAAGTACTAAGATGGGGTCCCTAAATCTCTTTACTTACCTTATGGTAAGGTGCTATGCTACTGTACTAGAGACACCATGAGAGTGATCAAATGAGCCGTGTGTTTGTTTGCTGCTGTAGTAATACCAAAAGAAGTTTCTTAATACCCATTACGATGTATTAGCAGAACTGAATACAAAAACTCTCGCATTCATCATTTTCCAAACAAACTTGCTGAATTGTGCTATAAAACAATGTGTATGCTTTGATAGGCGGAGAACCAGCGGCGTAAAACTTCTCCGTGCATTCTGTACGGCTTTTGTTTTAAGTTTTTATGTGCATCGCGTAACATGGCAGCCGCCGCCCGCGTTGGACCGGTTCGATTCGTAACGGACATCGCATGCACACGCATTTATTCGCCGAGTAAACGCACGAATTATGTATTGCCACAGGAGCCGTAAAAAGCTGAAAGTTATACCTACAGCTTCGTTGGAATTATGACATCATGTTGAGATTATAAAACGATTCATCACTGTCTTTACACCAATTCCGATTGTATCTAAATTTTGTACGATGACGCTCGGGGTCCAGTATCCTCTCCTGTAAATTAAATTAGATTGCCGTCGGACCTGACAGGGCAGCCTTGCGCTGAAAGCGTGCTTTAAAACCCCCACAGAATACCCACATCCTTGTCCACCTCATGCTCACGTTGATTGAAAACCTATATATGTAAAGATACTTATAGGTACAACATAGGTTACCAAATCGCTAAGAGGATGGTGATAGGTTACCACTTATGTTGTACCTATAGGCATTTGCCACCTTACCACCAAATCGGTTTACCGTGGAATGAAAGTGGAAGAACGCTGGTGACTGCCTTGTAAGGTTTGTGAGATTACAATCCTTCCTTCCATCCTTTCTATCTAATCCTCATGTACCCTTCTTCACATTTTCAGGATGCACGGAGGCACGGATGACACTTCACCTATTGCAAGCTTTTTGTTGTGTGCTAATATAATTAAAAACGATTTTAGTCAGTGCTGCTGCTGCTGGAATCCCGAACACGTGGAAACCACGGTATTCGCTTTACACACGCGGAAAATCTCACTTATCGATCCGGCTCGAAGCACCAAAAGATGTATGGTTTGTTCTACCATACATGATTATAGGTATATCAAAAAAATATAAGATGTATGACAGAAAAAATCATGCGTCTTTCTTGCATAGCTCGAAACAGAACTGCCAACCGCTCAGTAAAGTATTAAACTGTAACTATAGATTTGATTTATCAGTTTCTCCCTATTTACATATTATGTCTTCCTCAAGATATCGAGCCTCTAAGAGTGGGTGTATATTCCTCGTTCAATGTTATGTTAATCAGAACTTTGTTTGCCATGACATGCAGAATGTTTCGTAATGGCTAATAAATCATGTTTCACAAACAATAGCCAAGAAATAAAAACATCAATACTTTTCCTGTTGCGTACCACTGCTTGAACACTGCTAACCCAACTCATCAAATGTTGCAGATTCCATGATAGTGACGTGCAATACTTTCTGCACATTGACGAAAACTTTATAAATTTCGATGAAAATAGGCTTATAGGAAAAGAAATGAAATAATCACAGTGTACACTTAGGGTACAGTTGCTCTTCAAAATCTAAAATACTTTAATAACAAAATTTAATACGTTATAAGAGGTTAATAACAATAGGTAACAATCGTTCACTAATGTTGCGGTCGAAAGTAAGTTCAGTATCAACTTTAAAATCGTCTGACCCAGATAAGGAGTCATCCAAACGAGTCGACTAATAACTCGGCGAGACTGGGCGGAGCAGGCCATCAGACCTTGACTGGAAACCACAAAGTTATATCTATACTGATGAGATTTTTTACATCTAAGGTGGCTAAATAATATGAGACCCACCTGAAAGTCAACAATCAGCGTTGCGAATATAGGTAAGTGAGTTAGGTGGGAACTAATGGGTAGTCCTTTTACTAACAGTAGTAGGTACGACACTCTTATTAGCTTGTCTTTCTATACCGTCAAACATCATCAATATCCAAGCGACAATCCTTCGATCCTGGTTGCTAGAATGGTCTGCTACCTGTCCGCTCAATTCCCACAGAAAAACCTGCACCAGGATTGACAATTAAAATAAATATTGCCAAACTGCTAAGCATAATCCTTTATATAAATATTCGTTTCAATTTTGAACTTATTTTACAAATGACCCTACGTTTTACAGCTCAACGCTTTCATCACATGCTTAGATGAACAGATACGATTTGCTAATCAAAATTACATCCAAACCACGTCCCGACTTATTGCACGTCTCATTTCCGTAATCTCCCAATCTCAAAATAAATTATCACAATATTCAATCGCCCTAGTTAAGGGCGTAATGACTGCAGCTCTCGGCCTACATTGTCTTTGATTGAGTATTGGTAACGGACAGGCAATCAACAAAGATATGAGGGACATCGTTTGTCTTGATTTTATTGTGATTGTTATTTGTAACGGTAGTTAGTGCATTGTTGTCAATCGTGGATGATATTTAGTTCATCAATCTGTGAAGCCAGAGAGCACCATAGCGGATTGATGAATAAATTAGAGCGAGTTTAAAGCACGAAGGCGTCGTAAAGATTAAATATCTTCGCCAAAAAAAATCTTTAGGTAGGTAAGTTGCTCTGGATGTATCACGCGTGTTGTGCTTTTCAAACTGTAAATAAATGGAAAAGTATGATAAGTTATTTTGTTTGATTGGATTCTTACTCTTCAGTCTCGAATTTTAGATATTAAAATAGGCCAAGAGCTTCTTCAATTAATTTGTTGCTAAGAGAGCATCATCAGAAGTCGGTACTCACAATTTCTCGCTGCGTAATTACTCGTCTGGTCGAGAGAATCTCGTCTTCCAATTAACAACACCAAGTTGTCAGCAGTAACCAATTACAAATACCACGCTTAGATTCCTACTGTACAATATTGGTACTAAAAAAGCGGAAATCGTAGAAAATAATTAATACCGATCCGTTCTCTTTTCATATTCAAGTGAATACTAGAGTAATGTGTGTTTGTATTTGTATGTCAATTATATTTCGTGCAATAGTTAAATGTTAAAATTTATTAAAACCAAGAACTTTTGTGTCTACCTAAACTCAATTGCAAGTCGGGTTACAGGTGACATGAAGCGTCAATCTGTACTTCTAAATTTTCCCAAAATATTTAAAGCATGGAACAAGTAACCTGCTAATCGCCTGATCGATTGTAAAGCTCATCGGAACGTGAATAGCAGCTTTTAAACCGACTAGTAGACCGCCCATAGAAGCGTGGGCGAAATGGGTTCTTCGATTTATAATTCGATATTTTGTCAAGATATCGATATTGGTATCGACTATGCCACTAGTGGGTGCATTAGCCTTTTAATTGTGTTTTATTGAATATGGTATAACACCCACGATACAGTTGTTGTTTAGTTGTTTAGTAATCTGTTGTAAATACAGTAAAGGTATTGCCACATAACTCTGATTATGTCACGTTACAATGATTGATCAATAATACAATAATCCTTCTTGTCAGTCGGGTAAAAATAAAAGTGTAATGTAAATTAGGTATCTTATTTTCATATTAATTATAGTCATAGTATCTTAATAGTGAACTTGTCACGATATATTCCTTTCTTCGTTGTTGGTAATTTTGAGAGTGCTTCAAATGATAGTGCCTATTATGTTGATGAATTTCAGTTGTTTTCATTATTTTCTTGTAAAACATCTGATGTTTGATGTAAACACATACATACATACATATAATCACGCCTTTATCCCTGGAGGCTTAGGCAGAGGTGAATTAACATCCACATTTCACCAATCATCGAATTCGGTCCCACATAATAGTGGGCGAGCCTATTGCCGTCTTCCGGGCACTATTGTTGAATCAAGCCATGCACTTGAGACTGAGTCTGGGCTGATATTAAACAGCCCTATCTCTTAGTCGCCTTGTACGACACCACATGGGAAGAGATGGGGTGGCTCAAATTCTACTCTGCCGGGAACCACGTGTCTTGATGTAAATAGAGTTCACTAATTCACATAAAATCAGAGAAATCATCTTACATGTTATCATGAAATTATCCCCTTCTGTAATCATTCCATTGGCTAGATATACCTACATCTAACTAGCCTATATAATTCCTCATTCAGTTAAGGAACCATATACCTCATTAGAAATATGAAATTAATGCTGGTTTCCGTTTTATGAAGAAAATAAATCAAGTATACAGGCACCTTAATGGTTAGACATATATTGCAAAACAACGGGGCAATGTCTTTTTTTTTTTTTTTTTTACGTGCGCAAAATCCCCACGGATACCTCCCCACCGGAGCCGGTGGAGGAGGTTATGTCGGACTCGAACCGACTAAAACGCACGCCGCCTGTGGGTCGTTTCGGTTGCCGAAGGTGAGGTTGACAGGCATATCCCTCGCACCCCGGCCGACCCAGGGCCATCTCTCACGATCTGGCCCTCTTCTCGGGTGTGGGGACCACAGAGTCCCCAACTCGTCCCCGGAAACGGGGAGGCGCGCCACGCGCGCCACCGCCGCGGCCTGCTTCTGCAAGGGTGACAGGCGGCTTCACCTGTCACCCCCAGGCCGGCGCTCATGGGGGGCGGAGGTCGTTCATCGACCTCCGACGCCCGAGTTGCCTTCGTGCGCGGGCAGCTTGTCTAGCGATCCTTCGTCGCTCCCGCTGCCGCTCCCGCCCCGCCTCCTCCTTCACGAGCATTACTTGCTCGCAGAAAGAGGCGCCGGCCGCCCACGCATCCGCGCAGCGAACCATCGCCGCGAGCAAGGTGGAGAGCGTGAGAACCCTCACTCCCAGGGCCGCCACAAGCTCCCGCCTCGGCGTCTCCCACGCCGGACACTCGGTGAGCGTGTGCGGACCTGAGTCCTCGCTCGCGTCGCAGTGATGGCACTCGGACGTTGGCTCTTTCTGCATCCGACGCAGATACTTTCCGAAGCATCCGTGCTCGGTGATCATCTGCGTCAGACGGTACGAGAGGCTGCCGTGTGGCCTCTCTAGCCACTCCCCCATGATGGGTCTTACCGCCGTTACTACGGCGTGCCCTGCGCTTGGTTGCCCAAGTCTTCTCTCCCATTCTGCCACCATTTCCCTGTGGAGCCGGGATCTCACGGCCCGAATTTCTTCGGGCTCGGGATCGTGACCCCGCTCCCGCGCCGCCCTTCGGAACCTGTATAGCGCCGAAAGGCATCTCGCTTCCAGGATCCAAGGTGGCGATCCGGCGAGGAGACTCGCCGCGTTGAATGATATCGTGCGGTACCCCCTTATGATGCGGCACGCCAACTTCCGCTGCGGACGCTGCAGCAGAAGCATGTGCCGATCACTCAGGGTGTCCGCCCACACGGGACACCCGTACAGGGCCATGGACCGCACGACACCCGCGTAGAGTCTCCTGCAGGAGTCATCCGGGCCCCTCAGGTTGGGCAGTAGCCGCGCCAGAGCGTTGGCTGTGCCCGCCAATTTGGGGCCCAGACTTCGGAAGTGCTTCCCGAAGTCCCACCGGCCGTCGAGCACGAGCCCCAGATATTTCATCTGGGGCTTGATGCCGATGAGAGTGCCTCCCACTGTGAGACTGGAACCAGGTGGTGGCGTGCGCCGAGGTCCATGAAAGAACATGGCCTCGGATTTATGCAAAGCCACCTCAAGGCCCAGCCGCCGGATCCGTTCCACGACTTGAGCAACCGCGGTCGTGGCCCTCAGGATCGCTTCGCGGTGTGTAGCTCCGCTCGCCGTCACTAGCGTGTCGTCCGCATAGCACGTGACGGCGGCGCCGTCCGCAAGCTCACCGCGAAGCACCCAGTCGTATCCAATGTTCCACAGTAGCGGCCCGAGAACCGATCCCTGTGGAACACCGCACGACATCTCACGCCGACCGACGCCGGTCGCACTTGGGTAGATGACGGCTCTCTCCGTCAGGTACGCCCCGACTATGCGGCGGAGGTAGAGAGGCACACCGTGGTACACGAGTGCCTCCCTGATGCAACTCCAGGGCAAGGTGTTGAACGCGTTGGAGATGTCCAAGGACACCGCCAACGTCACCTCACCCCGGGCAACTGCCTCCTCCGCCAAAGTCCTCACGCGCATGATGGCATCCACGGTGGACCGCCACCGGCGGAAGCCATATTGGGCATCCGCCAGGTCCGGCCCCCTACCAGAGAGGTGCTCGACGAGGCGCTTCGCAATAACTCTTTCAAAGAGCTTGCCCACCTCGTCGAGCAACACAATGGGCCGGTAGCCGGACGGTTCGTCCGCCGGGCGACCCTCCTTTCGGATGAGGACCAGTTTCCCCGTCTTCCACATCTTCGGAAACTGGCCCCGCTCCAAGCATGCGCTGAGGAACCCTCTCAGCCGGGGTTCGAGACCGTCTTCTCCCAGAGCTAGGACCCACGCGCGGCCTGGAATGCCGTCGGGTCCTGGGGCGGTGCTCTTCTTGGCTCTAAGCCTTCGCACCGCCAGCTCCAGTTCTACCCAAGTGACCTCGGGGACTTCGTCGTCAACTACCACACTGGGCGCCACAGGCGACCGAGGTGGCGGAGTCATCTGCGGCGGAACGTGTTCCGCTCGCGCCGGGAACAGGGACTCGACCACTCCACCGAGCAGAGCTGGCTGGAGAACCCGGGTCAACGGCGGGGCCCGGGGGCGCAGCTTTCCTCTTACCATAAGGTAAGGCCGCCCCCATGGGTCCCGCTCCAGCGTCTCCATGAGCTCCTTATAAGCCGCGGCTTTCGCCCGCTTAATCTCCGCTCGGAGGGCATCTCTGGCCTCCCTGTATCCCACATGAAGCTCCGCCACTCGGGGCTCCGTATCTGCGGTTCGGCTACGCCTCCTACGGAGTCTGGTCCACCGGCGGTGCGCGATCACGCAGGCCTGCCGTAGCCTCGCGATCTCCGCAGACCACCAGTAGACCCGACGCCTCGGACTATAGGGTGGTGCCCTAGGCATACCCGCATCGCAGACACGAGTCATGGCCTCCCGGAACCACACCGCCTCATCGTCGATATCGACAGGCCTGTCCGGCGCAATGGCCCAGGCCTGTACGATGGCGGCCTCCAGGAGGACCTCCCGATTCAGTCTCCCAAGCACCCAGCGTGGCTCGCGTGGGGCCGGTATGACCGGCGCATCACCCGCGGGGGGGGAGACATCAAACCGAACGTATCGGTGATCCGCCAGTGTCTCCACCCCCACAACAACACGCCAGTCCCGCACACGGTGCGACAGCGAAGCGCCTGCGAACGATAGGTCGATAATCGAACTGCGCTCCGCAGTCACGAACGTGGCTTCGGCCCCGCGATTCTGGAGAACTAGACCGTGATTAGCGGCCCAGCTCTCCAGAGCCCTACCTCGTGGGTTCGTGTGCCGGGACCCCCAGGTCACTGACCAGGCGTTGAAGTCCCCGAGCACAAGAACCGGGTGAGGATGACAGGCGTTGACGACGTCGGTCAGTCGCTCCAGCGACTGCCGGTACTCCCCTATGCGTCGGTGTAGGCTCGGCGTGAAATAGACGGCCACGACCGCAATCTCCCCCACACGCGCCGCTACGATGCCATGCTCCCTTGCCACGACAACAGGGGGGGGGGCACCCATAGCGGCGTTGTACACCAGTGCCGCCGACCCGTCCAGGTCGACCACCCAGGCAGGCCCAAGGGGCCGGTGAGTGTACGGATCGGCGACAGCGGCGACGTGTATGGACCACTGTGCCATGCTCTGGAGCAGAAGACCCTGAGCATCGGCACCGTGGCCCACGTTCGCCTGCAGGATGCGGAGCCGGGGATCCATTATGGAACCATCTCCGCATCCCGCCGCGAACTTTGGGTGGAGCCCCCGCCTTGCGGCTTCGGCTCCCCCCCGGTGCAGGCCTTGCTGCCAACCCTATGGTCGGCCGGTTTGCCCCCCGCTGCACACCTGAAACAGTGCAGCGGAGCTTCGCATCCACCGGCCGTATGGCCGGGTTGGCCACAGCGGAAGCAGCGGTCACCGACCGTCACCGCCGCCGTGCACTGCACCCCCACGTGGCCGACCGACAGGCACCTAAAGCACCTGGTCGGTCGAGCCTGCAGGAGCCGGACCTGCACCCGCACCACGCCTCCAACGGCGAGGAACCCCCGGTCGGCAGCCTTTTTGGCTGCTGCGATGGGGCAGCCGACAACTGCCGCCCCCAGTCCACGGCGGCCGAAGCGGATTGCTCCGACCTTCACCGCCTCTAGGGGGCAGCCCCCGGCCTCCGCCACGGTGAGGCAGATTTGCTCCGCCGTGATGGAGTCGTCCAGGTCCGAAATGCGCATTTCTGCGCACTTGTTGGGCCTGGACACCCGGACGTCGGCTGCATCCAGCGTGTCCCGAAGCCTAGCCGCTAGGGCATCGGCCTGGGGACCGCTTGAAGCGCCGGGGATCTCCAGTAGCCGAGCACCCGTCCGAGTGGGTTTCACCCGGATGGGGCCCGGCATATCGAGAGCCCTCATGTCAACGCAGGCTCTCGCCTGCGTGACAATCTGGGCGTACTGCACGCCCCTCTCCGCCGCCTCCGCCGTCATCGTTAGCACGACGGCGGTTGAGCGGGGGACGCGCAGCCTCCCCGGCACTCCCCTCGCAGCAGCCTCAGCCTTCTTGGCATTTTTGGCTGCCTTCCTTTTCGCCTTGCGCCGTTTCTTGGAGGCTCCGGCCACCTCCCAGCCTCCCTCCGGCGGGGAACCTGTGGGGGCAATCCCCACCGGGGTCCGGGCTGGCGCTGGGGCTGAGGCTAGGGCCGGGGACTTCTTCCCCTTGCCTTTCCCCTTCCCCTTGCCTTTGGCCCGGGCACCCTGGGAGCTCCCAGCCTCCACGTCAAGAGCGACAGTGGCTCGAGCGACCGGAGCGGCAGGAGTGGCAGGCGCAGCGGACGGGCTGCGGGCCGACTCCTGCAGGGCCTCTGCGACCGCCGGACTGGTGAGACCTCTTCTCACCGCTCCGGCATATCCCGTAGGCGGCGCCAAGGGCGGGCGGCGGCTGGAGTCCATGACCGCCTCCATGAACCTCCGGGTGCGCTCCTCCTGCGTCACCTGCCACCTCCGCTGCTCAGCCAGCGCCGCCTCCTGCCGCTTTTCCATGGCGGCCATTGCCGCCATGCATGCCGCCAGTGGGTCCATGGGCCTAACCGGCTGCAGCACCGGCGACTCCAGCCGAGCGGGCTGCGCCAGTGACACCGGCCGCACCGGTGTCTCCGGCCGCACCGGTCGCACCGGCGGCCTTGACCGCACCGGTGTCTCCGGCATTACCGGTGCCTCCGGCCGCACCGGCGACCTTGACCGCACCGGTGACAGTTGCGGCGCCGGTGGCACCGGCCGCTCCGGCTGCACCGCCAGTCGCCGCCGCGCCGACCGCGTCACGCGCTCCGCGGGCAGCCCGGCGACGACCTGACGGAGGTTCGCCATTTCGGCCGCCATCCTCTCCATCTCTTTCCGGTGCTCAGCCGCCGTTCGCTCTACGCTGTTGAGGAGCTCAACTTGCCTCCTGCCAAGTTGAGCTCGCTCGTTCCGGGACTCGGCCAGCTCCGCCTTGAGCAGCTCAAACTGCTCAACGAGGCGCGTCGCAGCCAGCCGGACCCGGTCCTCCTCCGGCGTTAGAGCTCCAGAGCGGGCCCCGGCCAGTCTTTCCAGGGCCTCCATCACGTCCCTGGACGTGGAGCCGTCGGTACGAAGCGCGGGCGCCGCCGAGACGGAGGGACTCGGCGGCGCTCTCACATCTTCCCCGGCTGAGGCCCGTGAGGGGGCGACTTTGGTGCCCCCACCCTGCAGCTTTCGGCGGCTAACCGCAACCTGCTTGGGTGGGGGGGGGACGCATCATCTCATCCCCACCAGAACTACTGGAAGACGAGTCGGTCAGGGTCAAGTCGAGATCCGACTCGGTCTTATCTGGGGGGATGATTTTTTTTCGGCGGTTGCGCTTCCGCCGTGCAGATTTTCGGGTCTGCAGACCCACCGGGCTGTTCGCCCTGCTCCTCTCAGTGGCGGTGTCGAAGTCTTCCGACACCGTCCCTGCTTGGGACGCGACCTCCGCGTCTTGGTGCTGCGCGACCTCCGCGCAGACTGTTTCACTTGGTGATGGTTTTTTGTTGTCTTTTAATTTTTTACTATCCATTCGAGTCCCACGAGTAGAGACGATATAAAATACACTTCCCGGGTGACGCTCATTCCGAGAAGCGGGGTAAATACTGTGGATTTCCCCAGGTGTCCACAGGTTTTAATCGACTTCGCTGTCGGGTTTTTCAGACTTTTCCTTGTCGCGGGCCGGCCAATTAAGGCAAGCCCCACGGCCTTCAGGATACCGGCTTCCCAAGTGTGGCTAGCACTCAGGTCGTTGTCGATATCCTGGAGGTTACGCGACGCGGGAGAGCAGCCAACTCTCCCAACACCGACGGTGGCACGAATGCCTGCCAGCCCCTGCGCGAGCAGTAGGCCGGCCCGTCCCTGGATCCCATGGATCCTTGTGTCGCCCCCATGTCCCCTCTGAAAGCAGAGGGATACCGGGAGCGACAGGCTAGCCCTAAAAAGGGCTGTTTGGGATGGAAGGAATTCTACGAGTCCCTTCCCGCAGGCCTTGCAGACCCGCCATACCACGACCCCCCCAGGGTCAGCTAGCCCTAAAAAGGGCTTGTCGGGTTATTTGTCGACGGCTAGCAGAGCTCCTTCTCCTTGGAGTCAGAGTCTACTAACCGTCGTCCAGGGTGCACCAGCCTCCCCGCTTCCGTTCCCCAGGACCGCGGTCCAGAGGGAAAAGAAACAGGTAAGCCAACGTGGAGGTTACCCAACCCGCACCCCCGGGGCAATGTCTGTCAGTTGATATATTTACGTCGTGTCAGTGTCGTTAACTGTATCAGATTGACAAAAAGTGTTAAGTTCATTACATAGATGAATTTTATTGTCATGTCTTTCGTTTACGTCAGTCTAATTACCTATAAAACCGTTGTAATATTCATTGTTTCTTTACTTAGTTTGTAAGAATTCTCTAGCATCACCCTAAGACATAATTATGTATATGTATATGCTAGGTGACTCCAGGTAGCTCAGTTGACAGAGTATTCCTTAAAATAGTCTATCACGGGTTCAATCCCGTCCTGAATATTAACTTTTCCAGTTTCTAAATGTTCTTATGGTACCAAAGGATTATAGCTACATAATAGTTTATTGTACATCCAAATCAACATACAATGGGAAGATGAATCGAATACAAATGAATGTGTTCACTATGGGCGGACAACTTTTACTCTTCAAATGACTTCAAATATTTGACCAATGGAATAATTTTCTAAGAGTATCCAATAAAAATTAATATAGCAGAAATAAGTCAACTTCTATTTAATTTTGAGACGTATCTGTAGTTATAAGTATCATCTTAATGCACCTTTTTAATGTCGTCTGTATGATAGCAACAAAATGGTCGGTAACCACTTTACATCAGGTGGGCCTGTGCTTGTCTGCCACCTAAGTTGTATAAAAAAAAAATTTAATGACATTTTACTATTCGAAATCGATTAAGATAGAAAAAATTTCAACGGTCCTGATGGGATTCGAACCCGCGATCTTTCCCTTACAAGGGGAACGCTCTGACTGCTAAGCCACCAAACCTTCGTCCGAAACCATCCAAATTCTCCTATACATATATCCGACGACGGTGGGAGCAATCTACCAATATTCGTACGACTGTTTCATTGTTTCATTTTTTTCTATTTTAATCGATGTTGCTCATTGTTGGTGTCTTATCAATGATCATTCGCGATAATAAATATATTCAGGTACAAGTGATTAGCGCGACGTTACAGCACAAAGAGATTACCTTACAAGTACATACAGCCATTGCTGGTTGCGCCGATGTAAAAACTGTGTTTTTGACACGGAAACACACTCCTTTTGTACCCGTCTCCCCTTCCGCACTAACCATAGATGTAGCTTCCGTCCGCCATTTGTGAAATATAGACACTGAGTCTCGCTTTGAACTAGCCAGCGTAATGACGGACCGCGCTCGCGTCTCTCAAAAATGATTAATATTTGTTACATTTTTACCGCTTCATAGACCTTTACCGATCGGATTGTGCCTCTCGTGTGTTCCTCAAGTGATCTAGTGATGCTGACGGCAGCTCCTGAGCAAGGAAGAGAAGATCCGTGTACCGGCTGCGATGAAAACACGTGTGTCGTGAAGGTTAGTGCATCCTCTCCTAATTTCTCGGGTTGCATTCATTGCTTGGATCACTCCCGCGGCAACCCGACCACCTGTCTTTTGTGTGTAAAGCGTCAATGGAACAGTTAGCTACATCCCCGCAATACAGTCCACTACCGCACGTTGCCAAGCGCCAACATTTTTGGTCCGGATCGAGCCGGATTCTTAGCCGTAGTTCGTATTTTGTTATTATTCTAATGGGAATAAGCGCGCCGCACCTAAGTGCCTGGTTATTTTAGTAGAAAACCCCGCATCCAGACACTTAGGATTAGATTTGTTGTCCGTTCGCCGCTGGCTCGCATAGTACCTACCTGGTACATACATAGGTTAGGTATCATATCAACACTTAATCGTAGTTCGCAATTTTCGCACCGCGCCTAAATACCTAGTTATTTTAGTAGAAAACCCCGCATCTAGGCGTTTAGGCTTAGATCTTAGGTATACTAGACACCCTAGTGCATAGGCACAGTGTAATACCTAACGCATTTGGCTTTGTTTTGTTTTTTTCAATTACGTCGTATTTGCCTGGTACCTGCGTGGGTAGACACGTGGTTGTACCTCATTCCAATTCATACGAAAGTATTTTAATTTGAATAGATATTACGCAATACTTAATCTCGGAAATAATAGTTGAACCTAGACAGCGACCATCGCGTAGGTACGACCTTGTTGCTATGCGCGTTTGTTCAAGCGTGCATTCACAGTTGTAGCCTCGCTGCTCTGTACCGCTAAGATTAAGTCATTTCATATTTGTTGTTTACCGCACTTTAGTTTGAGATTTAATTGTAAACATGTCCCCAAAGGTTGATAAGACCGGTAAGGTTCAATTGAAACTTTTATACGCTAAAAAAGAAATGATTTACTCTCGCGTACAATCGATTTATGATAATGCACTTAAAACCTCTGATTTGGTCATCAGAGATTCGTTCTTGTGTTCTATAGAAAACTTAGATAGTCTACGCGCGGATTTCGAAACCTTAGTACATGACATCAACGTTTTAGAGTTGAATTTGAATCCCGATTACTCAGTGAGTTATCAAGCCTTGTCGTCGTTTGACGATTTGTATTGTCGTATCAAACGCGTCGCTAGGAGTTTGGAGAAGCCGGCTGACCTACCCAACCCCACTCGCGACCGACCTAAGTTGCCACCAATTCAAATACCCGAGTTTGATGGTAACATTCGCAATTGGTGTCTATTTATAGATAGTTTTGAGAATACAATAGATAAGAACGATTCGTTGACAGATCACGAAAAGTTGCATTATCTCGTTGAAAAATTGACTGGTAAAGCTATAACCGTTTGCGCTGGAATTACGTTTAGTGCCGAGAATTATAATTTAATTTTAAATACTTTGAAAGCTAGGTATGAGGATAAAAGATCGGTAGCTAACGCCTATTTAGATCAGATGTTTGATTTGAAATCTATTACGGCATGTAACGATCAAAACTTAGAGAAATTTCTAGATACTTTCGCGTCAGCTGTTCGCGCCGTAAAGAACCTAAAGATCGATGACCTCTGCGACTTCGTATTTTTGTATATGGGTTTAAGGAAATTAGATTCCGAAACCATTCGTTTGTTTGAGTCGGATCATCGCGGCAATAAAATTCCTAAGTTCGAAGACTTAGAAAGTTTTGTTCGCGAGCATATAAAAGTATTGCAGCGCTCTTCATCGAAACATGAAGGCGCGAAGATAGTTGTTGATTCTGCACGCAAAGTAGATGCGTCATCGAAGTCACTGAGGTCAACTCATACTTATGTTAGTACCGCACCAGCACGTGTACAGTCACCTGTTTGCTCTTTGTGTAGCACTCATCATTAGCAACTGTACAGGTGTCCTGGTTTTCTAAAATTGTCGCCTAGTGATCGTTATAAATTTGTTCGCGCTAATAATTTTTGTTTTAATTGTCTCGGTACTAAACACCGCGTTGTTTTATGTAATAGTAGAAATAGTTGTCGCAAATGTCAAGCGAGACACCACACTTTGCTTCATTTTGAGAATAGTAATGCCGCATCCAATGTGAGCACGGTTGGCTCGTCGAGCGGTGACACACGGCAGCCTGCGCCGCAGCCGCAGCCCGCGCTCGCGCGCGCTCCGGCCCGCCCGGTGACCGCCGCGGATGACGTCACCTTGTGTTCGTTCTCCGCTAGTGCTGCACTCACTACTGTGTGTCTTGCGACCGCTCGCGTTGTTATTGTTGATGCATTAGGTAAGCCGCGCATTGTTCGAGCGCTGTTAGATGGCGCTTCGCAAAGTAATTTTATTACTCAAGATTGTTGTCGGCGTCTTGGTTTCAATGTTGATAAGCGTTCAACCCGCTCAGTGGTGAAGGGTTTTGGAAGCTTACAGTCAGCTGTTCGTGGCACCGTTAAAACAAGGTTTAGATCTCGTTTTAATAATAATATTTGGTTTGACATGGATTCGCTCGTTATAGATAGAATAGCTGAACAGTTGCCTACCGTCCCGGTTGACACGTCTTTATTAACGAAATTTAAAGACTTGCCTTTAGCAGATGAGACTTACGCTGTTCCTGGAGTCGTCGATATATTGATCGGCGCTTCGATTCTCCCGCACCTCCAGTTATCACGTAAGGTTCAAGGGGGACCGACGTACCCCGCTCCGCACGCACTGGAAACAGTTCTTGGTTTTGTTATAATTGGTTCCGCACCCGCTTCTATGGATAGTTTTAGTCACTCGACTGCTTCGTTCTGTTGCACCGTCGAGCCGCCACTGGAGTCTACCATCCGCAAGTTTTCGCTCGGTGGCTCCCGTGTATCCGCTGAAAAACGCTTTCTTTGTTTGGAACGAAAGATGCAGGCGTCCCCAAAGTCGAAGCGGGCCTATGATGAGGTTGTTAACGAATATTTAGATAAAGGTTACATCTCACCTGCGCCTGCGGACACTGGCGGGACCCAGCCTTCGTACATTATCCCGCACCGCGGAGTTATTAGAGAAGATAAGCTTACTACTAAAACTCCGTGTAGTTTTGGATGGCAGTGCTAAGACTAGCACTTCCGTGTCGCTTAATGACATAATTGTAAATTTTCGCATTAATATTAGTAATTTTTAGCTTTTAGGACTCAACAGTCGCTTTGTGTTGGGCCCACTCTTCGCCCCATCGTTGGGACACATTCGTCGCTAATAGAGTGGCAAAAATTCAATCTGAATTGGCGCCACATAATCTCTTTCACGTTGCTGGCACCGACAACCCAGCCGATTGTCTCTCTCGTGGATTGCTTCCTTCGCAAATTTTAGATCACCCGTTATGGTTTAGTGGACCGTCCTGGATTCATGCCGCGTTAGATAAGTGGCCAGTTAGTCAATTCAACCCCACTACGGTTTCCGAACCACCCGAGGAGAAGAAGCACTCGCTTGTTGTATCGGTCCCACGTGAAGAGACCCTTATTTTGTTGTTGGCTAATCGCGTCTCGTCTTGGTCGAGAATGTTGCGTTGTGTTGTTTGTTCGCCTCTGCCCTCTGCCTAGCCAGCAGTAGGCACGAGCTCCAATCTAGGTTTATATTTTAGTTGTTATTTCCCAAACCTAGATTTAGATTAGACTTTAGATTTGTTTCGCATTTGTCGTTTCGAAGGTAACCCTTCAAGCCGGGGGGAATGGTTGCGCCGATGTAAAAACTGTGTTTTTGACACGGAAACACACTCCTTTTGTACCCGTCTCCCCTTCCGCACTAACCATAGATGTAGCTTCCGTCCGCCATTTGTGAAATATAGACACTGAGTCTCGCTTTGAACTAGCCAGCGTAATGACGGACCGCGCTCGCGTCTCTCAAAAATGATTAATATTTGTTACATTTTTACCGCTTCATAGACCTTTACCGATCGGATTGTGCCTCTCGTGTGTTCCTCAAGTGATCTAGTGATGCTGACGGCAGCTCCTGAGCAAGGAAGAGAAGATCCGTGTACCGGCTGCGATGAAAACACGTGTGTCGTGAAGGTTAGTGCATCCTCTCCTAATTTCTCGGGTTGCATTCATTGCTTGGATCACTCCCGCGGCAACCCGACCACCTGTCTTTTGTGTGTAAAGCGTCAATGGAACAGTTAGCTACATCCCCGCAATACAGTCCACTACCGCACGTTGCCAAGCGCCATTTATTTAATATAATATAATATAAATATAATAAGCAAATTAGTGTATCGCAACATCTTACTACACAATGTATGGTATAATAAAAGAAGATTGTGATAGTAGATACTTATCATAGTTAGGATTTATTGGTGACTTGTTGTTGCATCAGCTCTATAGTAGTTACATCAGCCTCGTATCTCTAATCAGCCAAGCAACTCAACTGATCTTAATGATTCTTTCATAAATTGTTATTATACCAATAACTATGTTATCAAAATAATACATCTATTCTCTACTAATTGCATAAAGATGAAGTCTTTACATGGTTAAACCTTTAGAATGTACCAGTTTAATTGAAAATAATCTACTGTACGTAGATACTTAGTACAACCTAAAATTATGTCTCATTGGAGCATAACAGAAGTCGAATTTAATGCGTTGGTATGACTACACTAGTCCTATAATTACGTGATATAAGAATACTAACGAGAAAAGGGGATATAACTATACCTCCTATAAAGCGCCATTACGTTTCTTCTTTTTTTTTAATATAGAACACGTCAATTAGACTTCGCCTTGCCTGATGGTGAGCTGAAGGCAAAGTCCCAGAAAAGAGGGTCACCATTACTTACACATACCGTGTAACAATGGTGACACTCAGCTTGACGGCCTCATCATATGCTTTTTCACGCCCCGCTTAAAGGACCTAACCTAACCGCTTAAAGGTCGCAACAACAGGCAGACAGACAACCAAAGACAGATTTCACCAATAAAATGAATTGCAATCAAGTCCAATTTAACTACGTTCACAAACTTAGGTTAATTAATCACTAAATAATTATAAGTTTGATTTTGAACCTCATCTCGAATATTACTGGCTTGGTACAAAAACAAAACAATAAAATATTACATCAGGAAATGGGAACCAATGCGAACGAATGGGAAAGTAATTTATGAAAGTAATAGCACTGGCTTGCAATTGAAAAATAGCGTAGTAAGCGCAGGTACACCTCACCCAATAAGTAAGTTGGGAAAGTGCATCGAGATCTTTGTAATTCCATTCGCAATAATTCGTCGGTCGGATTCTGAGCTGACGGCTCGAAGCACTATCGCTACGGTAACCAAAAGCTACGTGAGCACTAAAGCTATTTATTTCTGAACTGTTTATTTTTTTGTTTTTTACATCGAATACATTTATTACAATACAATACCTATGTCAAAACTACTAATCAAATAACCCGCCCCTGATCGCTCCCGGTGCAAAAGTGCCCATAACACTTGCTGCGTTGCCACGTTGGATGGCAATGGACAGCCTTTGGACCAGGAACGACCCGGAACGAGTGTCACCGGTCGCCTCGATGAGCGTCTGTCCGATTTTTGTTTGTTGCCGAATTATTACAAATAAACAATAATGTTAACGCGATCATGTACGCTACATACTTTTAAATTGGATGACGTTTCGACCAGCTCATAGGCTGGTTGGCTCAGCATTTTCTACTTTCAGCGAAAGTTTTAAAGTTAGAATTTTCAATTATCCAACAATTCCTTGCAGGATAACCGCGGTAGCCGAGTAGTATGGATAATGGACTGCTGAGACGAGGTCTCGGGTTCGATCCCAGGTTTTACCATGGCACACACCAATGACTTTTCGATGCTTTTCGAAGTTATGTGTGTATTTATCGCAGGTTTATAAGTGCCCGGTTAATGGCAATAGGCTCGCCACCTATTACATTGGGACCTAAACATAAACTGGCGAAATGTGGGTGCTAGTACCTTTGCCTACTCCTTCGGGGATATAGGCGTGAGTTTATGTTATGTTATGTCCTTGAAGGTTTTCTAAAAGTTCATTAAAACAGTTGTAATTTTTTTAATTCCTTAAACTTTCTTGATGCTACCCATCATCAGTTGACGGTTACGAAATAAGTTATCCGAGAATCATTCAAATACTTGTCTCGTATTCCTATGAGGATAGACCCCACAGCATTTGAGATAGTAGTGGTTAAGGACGCACAATACCACATTTTTTTATACTACTTAGGCGGCAGACAAGAGCACGGCACACCTGATGGAAAGTGGTTACCGTGGCCTATGGACGTTTGTAAACACCAGTGGAGTCACAGTCGCGATGTCAACCCTGTAAGTACAGAGTTTCTGTGCCGTCAGTAGAAGATAAAGCAGGACAAGCCTTTAGTCTTCCTACTGACAGCACAAATTCTCCAGTAAGCTCTGGCTACCCTACTCACCGCTGGGAACACAACACGAGGTTATTATAACCACGGTATTCTGTAGGGCGGAGGTACTTCCCCAGTCGGGCTGCTCAATTGGGCGAAAATACAGCCGTGTCCTTCCTCCTTTATTACTCCATTTGTACAATTAGACATAGATTATCCTTTATTTTTGAACTGGTTGTTTTGGTCAACCTACACATATTAGTGTTGCACTTCGCAGGATTGTCGCTTTCGCTGAAAGTGTAAGAGGGAAGGGAGGGCAGGAGGCGTGGTGGTGGCCCTCAGGCGCTTCTGATTTACTGCGCACTGACCGATTCATTATTATATTAACACCTGGTGCGCGTGCGCAGCGTGGCTGCGTGGCGCTTTGTTACGTTTGTAAAGAAAGATCTTTCAAGGCGGTTGTCTACTTATAACAACATCGATAAAATTTTCTTTGTTCACTTGTCGCTGAAATATGTAATCGAAAAGTTAATTTATATTGATATAGAGTGGCTAATCCCCTTTCACTTTTTCATTTGCAAAATTAAATACACAGCAATAACTAATAAATACAAATGGCAAACCACTTAAAACTCACGATTTAATCTTTGGTTGATGTTATTTCTCGTCGTAGAATAAGTCGAACTTGCATAATGATTCTTGTGAAGATTATCAACAGAATATGTTTATGTTAAATTATATTCAATGATGATGAGAAGTGGTAAGTTATTAATTACTTAACAAATAGATATGGAAATAGAAGCCAAAATCGTCTGTTATGATGAACTCTTTACAACGATTTATTGTAGGTAGGTACTGGTAATATTAATTATAGTTTAAGATTATGGATACTAATGATCTTGAGTATTGTAAAGCGTGATGAGTCATTTTTAAGTCATTTTTATTCACGTATGTACCTATATATTAGTAAAAAAAAGGTATGAGGTGATGCGTCACAGTTTTTTTGTTGATAAGTAGTTCATAGTAACACACTATGAACTACTAGATGAAGAATGTCCTTGTCATAATCAAGGACATTTTTCATCTATATTTTTTGTTTTTAAGGACAGTTCAAGTATACATGTACCAATGTTTACGTACTTACGTACTTTTGGTGACAATAGGGAGAGGGTGGGGGTTAAATAATTGTAATCGACTTACGTAATATTTGAACGACCCCTTATACCAATTATCTATATTTTTCAGAATTTTCATGATTCTCGAGTCAATGACAATGTAATTTGGAATGAAGACATTACAATAATACTCTGAAGCTTAGTAATTACAATATAATGATAGTCTTAAGAAACTAAAACGCAATCAGCTACATTAGTTGTAGCGCACTCTTAACACCTAGCAATTTATAGAGTATAGTTATAGATAGATGGATAGATAATTCTTTATTGTACATAACATAAACTCACGCCTATATCCCCGAAGGGTTAGGCAGAGGTCCTAGCACCCACATTTCGCCAGTTTATGTTTTAGGTCCCAATGTAATAGGTGGCGAGCCTATCGCCATTAACCGGGCACTTATAAACCTGCTATAAATACACACATAACTTCGAAAAGCATCGAAAAGTCATTGGTGTGTGCCATGGTAAACCTGGGATCGAACCCGAGACCTCGTCTCAATAGTCCATTACCCATACCAGGCTACCACGGTTCTTTATTGTACACCAAAAGATTAACAAGTAGGAGAAGTAGGTAGCATGTATACAGTTTAATCTACAATTGGCAGGCTTATCCCTGGAAGCAATTTATTCCAGGCGACCATTATAGTGATACTCTTTATAAATTAGAACGTGTTCAGCTACTTTCTTAGCTCAGTACATGTACTTCCCCAATCGGTTAATTGGTATACGGACATTATCACAGACATTGTTAACAATTCTATTTACTTTTCACGGTAATAAAATGACAGCGGTTTAACGATCTTCGTACGAGATCTGAAATCTGATACTGCTTATTGACTGCCTGTTCAGGATTTTCTGACTTTTTGTACAAAGCTTACTTTATCCGGCTCGGGTGTGTAGTAGGTACCAAATAATCCCTGTATCCTGTTACTCGTAAGTATTGTGTTTCTATACGTCTACAGAATAGTAGGGAAAGACATAAATAGGAATTAAGATAATTAAGGACATTATTTGATATTAAAGTTAGTAACTTTTGGAATTTTATTTCGTTTAACTTGCATCTTTGACTTTCGCTAATGGGAGAAATAAATAAGAATGGTGAAAAGTAAGGAAAAGGAGATAAGACCTCTTTTTAGGGTTTCGTAACTCAAGAGGAAAAAAATCCTTTATAGGATCACTTCTTGTCCGACTGTCTGTCTGTGTGTCAAGACCTTTTTCTCAGAAATGCGTGGAGGTATCAATTTGAAATTCATATCACCCAGGTCTGTAACTCTTGAAACTGTGCAAAAATCAAACTTCTGAGTCCATAACATAACATAAACTCACGCCTATATCCCCGAAGGAGTAGGCAGAGGTGCTAGCACCCACATTTCGCCAGTTTATGTTTAGGTCCCAATGTAATAGGTGGCGAGCCTATTGCCATTAACCGGGCACTTATAAACCTACGATAAATACACACATAACTTCGTCATTGGTGTGTGCCATGGTAAAACCTGGGATCGAACCCGAGACCTCGTCTCAGCAGTCCATTACCCATACCACTAGGCTACTGCTTCTAAGTCCACGCAATCAAAATATATTGTGCTTTATGTATTATGAGTTGGGCCCTGAATCCAATTTTGTACAGAATGCTCGGAGCGCGAGTCCGACTCGCTTTTGACCGGCTTATTTCTCATGGGCATGCCGCGCTCCGTCTTGGATCCCTCGAACCCTTTCTGAAAAAGCGTATGGTATCACCATATAAGTATCTACTGCTTCTGAAATTCGCTCTTGAATGAGGGTAGTACTTCCAGATGGTCCATTTGTGCTGAGAAACAGGAGTCTATATCCACAAAATTTCGGAAACCCACAAGTACCAACTCAGGTGTTTAGTCACTATAGGCATGAAAACCGGCTTACAAAAATAACACCAGAATCAGTATGTAAATCAGTCGAACTTGAATACTACTTCGATTGGTCTTCTTATGTCATTGTAAACATTCGTATCTAGATCACCAAACAACAGTTATAACAACGAAAATAACCCAATAATGTCTCGTTTACACGTTCGAGTCGGATGCGCTAACACAAATAAATTAGCTATTTATAGAGCGCAAATACCACGAGGTGCGCGGGCGCATACATTAACAGTAAAATGTTTACGCGACCACTTTCCAATGTCAACGTACAATCGACGCCCACACCGGCGCGATCGTGATTGACAGCTGGCTGCACTTGAGAGTATGTCCGTTGTGTGACACGGCACGTTATTGAACATATATTTGTTATTTTTTACCGTTGTGACGCATAATTCGAATCCTGCCCATTATACTATTACCTACATGTTATGTATATAATAATATAGTGGGCAGGAAAAAAAAACCTACGCACGCGGACCTATGAAGCATTTATCGTAGAAAAATTACATACATATAATCACGCCTTTATCCCCGGAGGGTTAGGTAGAGGTGAATTAACACCCACATTTCACCAATAATTGTATTCGGTCCGACGTAATAAGGGGTGAACTTATTGCCGTATTCCGGTCACTATAGTTGACTCGAGACATGCATCTGAGGCTGAGTCTGGGATGTATATGTATATATCTGTCTGATGTTAAACAGCCCTATCTCTTAGTCGCCTTGTACGACACCTCATGGGAAGAGATGGGGTAGTCCAAATTCTACTCTGCCGGGAACCAAGCGGCAAAAATTGAAAAATTGTAAGAAAAATTGTACCTAGTTTATATTAACTATTTAATTGCCATGTCGGTTATCGCGACTTTTAGTCATATTTCCGGTATTTCCTACTCAAACTTAACTAATCCCGATCAAACATACCTCTAATAAGTCTTACCAAGACCTTTCAATTAAAATATCGTGAACAAACAGACAATTCTAACATAAGATATTTTTGTGTCCAGTTACCTATATCGTTGATATAACGTAACCCAAGTTTAATCTTAACGATATCTAAAGGTGTTATTTATGTTTAACGTCACTATTAGGTCGGCCGGAGAGGTCTTATTATAAATAAATAAATACATATATAACAACAAGATTCGTATCGTATGAACTTCTTTATTTAAACCAACATTTTTCTGACTGAAACGTACCTATATGATAATAATATAAGGATTATTTTAACTCTATTCTGATTAGATCTAATTTTACTATGACTATGAATGAGACAAAATAATACTATGCCTATAATGTTGTTTTTTGTAAATATGATTCGATGGAAACGTTTTTGATTGTCGTATCGTAACTGATAATGGAAAACATCTCCATATACCTAATGAATGCCGCTTACGTGATGATTATGCAAATATTTTCTTTACGTCTTACGTCCATACATACATCTTCACAATAGCTCTGCTCATGGGTGAAAACGCTTTTGATATGCTAATATATAAATGGTAATGAAAGTAGTTTGTATTATACGTAAGTACCTACATATGCCGTAAGTACTGGACTATACAACCTGTTTTATTTTTTAACCATGTAATATCTATCTCGATGACCTCCGTGGCGTAGCGGTAGAGCATTCGACTGCTATGCAGGGGGCGCGGGTTCGATTCCCGCTCAGTGCAAATATTTGTATGCATGAATATGTATATTTGCATCGGTCTGGGTGTTTCTATGTATAATATGTATGTATTTACAAAGAAAAAAGTATTTAAGAATGTTTATCCGCATTCTAGATCCCATAATACAAGCTAGTATGCTTACCATGGGTCTAGATAGCGTTGTGTAGAATGTCGTGGAATATATTTATTTATCTACTTATGTGGAAGAAAATAAAATTACTAAACTCAGTAATTGACTTGCTGCAAGTAGATTATAATGAATCAAGCTGACAAAAGTTTAATCGTTACCGTTATAGAAAATACAGGATTTTATGCGATCTCCCTAATACAAAACTAGCGTCCGCCCACGATTTCATACGCGTAGACTTGTTTTACACTCTAAGGGTGGAATTCTGTAAGATCCGTTCCTAGCAAATGTCTTATAAGGAACCTACCTGCCAAATATCACGTTTGTCGGTGTTATAATTGAGTATTTTTACTAAAAGCTAAGTTATAAGACAACTTGTATGAAATTAATCACTGTCCCGTCATAATATTTATTAGTCAAATCATTTTATTGGTTGACCGTATGATTAAACATCAATAAAGATGAAATAGGAACCGACGCAACATTTAACGTTCTTTTACCTTTCTTAATTTAATAAACTCTACGACGCATTTAAATTGTTCTTAGCATTAAGTTGTATAATAGTTATTTAATTTTATTGTATTTAATATTTATAAATTATTTCTTGATTTGTTTATTAATAAAATTTAAAAATTCCATACATTCATAAATACAGGTGTGAATATACAGTATGTATTATATATATTACACGTATAGAGATAAAAAAAAAGTTAAGTAATTTAATTTAACTACAGTCTAATTCCCAATATCTTAGGTTTCGTGATTAAGTAGTGAGTGGTATTTCGCTTTTATCTATATACCTACCTCCTACCTCCGTGGCGTGGCGTGGCGTAGCGGTAGAGCATTCGACTGCTATGCTGGGGGCACGGGTTCGATTCCCGCTCAGTGCAAATATTTGTATGCATGAATATGTATATTTGCATTGGTCTGGGTGTTTCTATGTATAATATGTATGTATTTACCAAAAAAAAAAAGTATCTAAGTATGTCTATCCGCATTCTAGATCCCATAACACAAGCTAGTTAAGCTATGCTTACCATGGGTCTAGATAGCGTTGTGTAGAATGTTAAAAAAAAAAATATAGATTTTTGGGACACAAACCGACTTTACTGGAAAGGACGAAGTTTTGGCATAGGTTTTCCTTTCGGGATTGGGGAACCAGCAACAGTTGCTCCTGTAAATGGGATGTAAAAAATAAAAAATAAAAACTTCTTCTAGCGTGACAAACAAGAATGTTTTATTCGTGTACCACTCAACAAACTCAGCATCGCGCACTTGTAAAGCAATAAAAGTTTTGCAATCTCGTCACGAAATATATAAATAAATACTTTGTCATCCACCGCTAATTGTAAAAGACAGATGAAGGAAATAGATTGGTTGTTGGGTTCTTTGGCGGCAGCCCAACAATTTGTCATATTTCTACGTGCCATTGTAATATTCCTCTAGCTGATGTTTCACAGTGTTCTTCTAATATTAGAAAATGTCGTCTAGATTTACAATGTGAAACTATTACGAGGATATTTAATTTCGCACTGCATATTTCACATCTAGTAATCGTTCAGTAAAGGTAATGGTTTTATATTAAATACATTTGTGACCAGCTACATTTAGAAATGATCAAAATCTGGGACTGTTATATCTATTGTCTTCTGTCAAAGATTGTCCCTAAACAAGATAATACGACGAACCTACGTTATTTGCTCTATAAACCCCACAAAGTTTCGAGAGTTAATTTTGTTTTACCTTTTTTTTTAACATGTGAAAAATTCCCACGGGTGCGGGTGTCCTCACCGGAGCCAGTGGGAGAGGTTATGTCGAACTCGAACCGATTAAAACGCACGAAGCCTGTGTGTCGTTGTTGGTTGCCAAAGATGGGGTTACTTAAGCAATCATTCCATACTTTAATACTAATATTGTTAATGAGAAAGTAACTCTGTCTGTCGGTCCGTCTGTTACTCTTTCACGCCTAAACCATAGTACAGATTTTGATGAAATTTGGTACGGCAGTAAATTAAACCTTGGGAAACGACATAGGCTATAGGTCGCGATAACCCACATCTATGCAGGCGGAGCCAGTATCTTATAAAAGTTTCAACATTTAGTGGAATGCCGACTGAACTTAACTTAAATATTTGTTCACAGGACATTGAAGTTCAACGACATGATATAATATTTTAATGTCACCCTATCTGTTAGTTGACTTTTATATGGTCATATTTTTCTGCCCTTTCACATATTAAGCTACTATGTAGTGAAAGGTGGTATTGTTCGAAATACAAAGAGTTTATTACTTGGAGCAGTATTTTTAACTTGACGTGACTGTGAAGATTTTTACTTTGTTGAAGTTTTTATGGTATTAGGTATCTGTCCTTTGACTTCCAACAGGGCAGTTGACTAGGTTATCAATAAAACCACTGTTCTATCCGTGAGAGTTTGATGAATTGCAAATTAAAATTACCGCGTATATCTTTGTGACTTATCTTATTGACTATACCCACCTTGATAAAACGTTATTATAAAGCTAATAAATTTAAACTGTAGAATAAAATAAGTCCATGTTTATTTATTTTGTTTTGGTGTGCAATTAATATAAGTTTTCATCGATAAAGATAGAAAAAATTTAAACGATTCAGGCGGGATTCGAACCCGCGATCTTTCCCTTACAGGGGGAACGTACTGACCACTAACCCACCGAATCATCGCCTGAACCCATCCAAATTTTTCTATACATAGGTCTATCTATCTTAATCTATTTTGAATAGTTAGCATACTAAATGCTTAAAATTTCATTCAATATAAACTTTATCCAAAAGCAAAACTGGCTAAATGCTGGTTCAAATCTCTTATATTCTTCGTTGATTTGATACAAGTAGGTCAAGATCATCATCATATTCGATTTCGGCTGCGTCCGAGGCTTTCAATTCGGAAGTCCGGGGTCTGCACATTCCTTTTCAAGGAGGTAAGATACGATGGGATTCCTGTCCGAATTGAGCATTCCGACTGGGGAAGTACCTCCACCCTACAGAATAACCTCGTGTTGTGTTCCCGGCGGTGAGTAGGGTAGCCAGAGCTCACTGGAGAGTTATTGTGCTGTCAGTGGGAAGACCAAAGGCTTGTCCTGATTTTGTGTTCTGCACTGAGGGCACATAAAATCTCTGTTCTTACAGGGTCGGCAGCACGGATGTGACTCCACAGGGGTTACATACGTTCGTAAGTCACGGTAACCACTTTCCATCAGGTGGGTCGTGTGCTTGTCTGCTACCTAAATTGTATATTAAAAAAAATCATTCTCATTCTTTTTATTTACACTTTACAACTTTGATTGCTATATGTATGACCTTCCAACCCAGAGGTGAAAGCCTAAGATTGCCACCTTAGGGATACAAAGAAACCCCTTTAAGTATATCATCCTAAGTGTATCACCTATAAGTTGATAATAAATCACTAGACGTCAACAACACCCACACGGCAGGGCAGACGCGAATACCAAGCCCATATAATGTATTAGATTCTAAGCCTGAGACAGGTCACATCCTTCTGTATTCTCCCGGTAAGTGCTACCATAAATTGTGTTCAAGTCTGATAGGACTAATCGAGCATTCAAATTACAGATAAATTTACGGACATATGTTTGTTTGTTGCAATATTTCTTCGTTTGAAACGAAATACTTCGTTTTGTTTTGTAACATCTAAAATTTTAGGATACCGTAAGGCGAAACAATACTAAATACTGTGGAAAAAGTACAATTGTACATAAACGTGACTGCTAACCCGAGCCTTTAACCCTAGGCCCGCACTCATTATAGAGAGTTACCTAGTTATTTGCTGATATTGAGTATGCTTCCTTTAAATTATACTCAACGCATTCTTACTTGAAAAGTGTCTATAGCATTAAATAAAATTTCCACATTTATACCTACCATTCGTTCGTTCATTGCCGTGGTGGTACCGGTTTATTCTACCAACAGGACTACTCCATCACTCCTACGAGTATTTTGAAATCCACACATCCTATGTGGCCCCGCCTTTGAAATTCCTTAAACATTCTGGTCCCCCATTAAGAAAGTTTGCCCACCACTGGTCTAGGCTCTACTGTCTACCTCTTCTGGGATTTACAGGTGTAATATGTTGTATCTTTCGAAAAAGCCAAATAAATACTAAAAGTTATCATTAACAGACTAGGTACCTACGCCTGGTGAGTTCACCAGAAAACGAGTGATGTCTAAAACGTAACCAAAACGAAATTAATTGTTTCTTATAAATTTTATTTGCTGTTACGCAACAGTCAGTGAAAGGATTCGGTGTAAGATGCGTCAGCGCATACGTCATCGCTGACGGGAACACGCGCCGCGGGACCCGACCTCACGAACTCGGTGATAAATCTATAGGACGAATCAGCGAGCTTTCTATACTTAAGTGAGCATATTGTTGAAAATGTAAAGAATAACTCTTTTTTATACCGGTTTTTGGAACCCACAGTCTGTCTACTCCTTGCTTGCGACATTTAGAAGTGCATCCTCCCAGCTCTTTGAAGAAAGCCTGCGCCAAAGCCTTGCTTGTTAATCTGCAGATGTACCGGTTTGAAGATGAAGTGCTTTGGTCCCAAAGGTTCTAATGGGAATCCATATGACCCACTCAGCATTTTCTCCTACAGTCACAAGTAGCATCTAATTTGATCGAGTTTATTGTCGTCAACTGGGCTCTTAGCCTCTTATACATAACGAGGTACATTCTGTAGCAAATTCTTAAACAGAAAATCATCAAAGTATTTTTTTCCGATCCGGTCCGATCCGATTTATTGAACTCGAGTCATCATGTACATGTACAGTAATAACATTCTGTACAGCAATAACATTCATAATAACTGCACTACTGAGACACTTTCAATGTGCATTATAATCATTATTTAATTTACCTACTTTCTGAAGCGTAGCCTAAAAACTTATAAAGCTAAAGTGGCTTATAACTTATAAAGCAGTGGCATTATAACATGTTCTAGAATCTAGATCAGTATAGATTGGTTTAGTTTTTTGTAAACCTATTGTAATAAAAGCATTATGAAACCTTATTGACATGGTATAAATGGAGACTAATGCAAGTTAACATACCTATTTAATTATATTGAAAATGTGTAGGTCATACGTATACAATCAAAGCAAAATCGGACGTATTGTCACGATTTTGCTCTGCGATACGTACGAAGTGCTTTGATTGTCATACGTCTTATGTCTTTTTTATTTCCTTCTGTATACTCGCGTTCCTGGGGTGTAGGTATTACTGTATTACGTCACGAAGAACAGTGACGTAAGTGGACACGAGTTTCTACTTTGTTTAAGTAGGTACGTAACATGGCTATTTATTTGACATCTCAGAATTGTGTCACTAAATAAAAATCTAATCAACTTCGTCATTGCTTGTAGAATAGACTTTACCTGCAGCTTACCATCAGACAACGCGAAGTCCAATTGACGTGTCCCACATAAAAAAAAATAGATAGTAAATTAAATCTTCGTAAGGCAAGTAAGCATCAAATTTTTATTTATTTGTTTTAACACAAATGCAGGTGTAAATTGCGTTTGCAGGCCACCCGACTAAAACTGAATACGGCGGAAATAAACCGCGGGACACAGCTAGTTTAAAGCACTGTTTTAGAATATATATGCAGAAAGATGCCTTTTAATTTTAATAGCAGTCACATAACGGTATTAACAAGCATATCGATATGTAATGGCCGATGTCTGAATATTACAACTTATTTAAATAGCCTCCAGGCGACATCCTAAAATTACTATGGCGCCTCGTAGACTATTTATGAACAATAACATCCATTTCTGTCACCTACCGATGTCCACTATCGATTAAATTATAACGCAATAAGAATCGAATTAGAAATCGAACATTATATCAAATTAAATTATCGACTCGCATACATAATCTGATTAAACGAGTTCGTTCGTAAAGCAAGCAGTCCAGTTCAAGCTATTGATAGGTATAATCTTGGTCCAATACTGAAAATGTGTGTAGGGAAAACTGCCTCAGCAATATTTCTCCGTGCGTGCCTCAAAAAAATCAAATATTTTTTTGCTTTTCGCTTTTTACCCCTTACCGCCTGGCGAATGGTTTAGGCGCCAGGCGGTAAGGGGTAAAAAGTCCAATTACTCTACCCAATGTTACCCACCTGACCTCGAACCCTAAAGCACCAGTATCCAAACGGGTGTAACGCGCAATGTAAAACTACGAATAACGGCCGCTTCCAATATTCGATCGTCAACCTAAGATTATTTTCAATCCCAATTTTTGTCGATTGATCGACGCAGAATCGATATTTCAATATTGTCTATCCCGCTACCAACACTCTAACCAAAAACATGCCACTTTGGTACAAACGGCGATCTAAAAGTGTCGATCTTTCCTCCCAAAGATCGATTAGAACAAAGGATCGGCATATCGAACTAAAGATTGTTTATCGAAATAGTAAAATCATGAAACGGTTTAAATTATCAATCTTGGATTACGAAATACGAATAGATATTGCATATACCTAGCAAGCGACCGTAAGTTGACTACAGTAGTGCGGTGCTTGTCGTGCGTGTATTGCTCGTAGTGCCATCCACATGCAAAATTGGAGTCTTATTACACATTAGGCGTTAAACCCATCTGGCTTTATATATCCTAGTTTAGGGGTGAATTATTCCACTCTAGTTCAACGTGTATAAGATACAACTAGCAGACAGATAACCTCACAGATCTCAATACTACGCCAGTACCTACTCATGTTTCATGTTATCGAGCTGCTTTAAAACGCTATAGCTAAGCTTTCTATGCAGCCTGCTAGAGGAGCAATTATAATTATTTAACATTAACTTACACATATAAACGTTAGTCAGTCACTTACATAACGTTTAGCGTGTTTAAGACTGACTCTTAAAAATAAATAATTATCATGATGCCAAATCAACTGGTTTATTTTTACTAATATGGTGTTGGTATTTGTGACTGACAATCTCATTTGTAAGTATAACACTACCGGGATTCGTCGGTGACCTTAGGTATGAGCATAATTGCTCTGCTGACTGCACGATATCTTTTGTGAAACTAGAAACACGACGTGACAATTTTGTCTACCTTTAGGAGACATACTTCCGGGTGTATAGGGCCTCACCAATTTATTCGAAATACTATCTCACTTGCAAGAGGGTAGGTACACCTGCTGATGGACGAAGATTTTCTTTTAAAAAAGGACAGAGGTTTATAAAAGCGCTTTTTAACCCCTACCCATTAACAATCACTTTTCAGAATAGTTTTCATGTACTTACATTATTTCTTTACATGATTAATTTACATATTATAGAACTCAAAACATAACTTCAGGTGATTAAGTACAGTTTACCTGGCTATTTTACATAACACTAATCATTTACAATGCGGCGAGCGTTTTAGTTTCATTGTGCCTCAAAGGATGACGACGACGCCCACATAGCAAGACGGAGCGAATCCAATTGCTGATAGCTGTAACACGTCGCCGGCACTTCTAACCACTAGAGATGTTACGAATACCCGGACATGATGCGACAAGAATCTCAAATAGAAACTTTTTAACGTTCGTATGCTTGGGCTTTTCTTTTACATCGCATATATACACTATGTGCGGCTACCCGGAATGCGCCAACATAAGTGCATTGTGTGTTAATGAATAAGTCACTATAGAATTGGTGATTAAAACATATTTACTAATTGTACCAAAGTACCTACGTATGATAAGCATACATTTTCACCTTTTAACATTTTTATTAATGTGGAAGTACATGCAGTAGTGCACCTACTAATTACCTATTCTAAATATTAAATGCCTATCTTCTGTTATCTTGAACTTGGCTACAGATGTACGCCTTTAATCACCACTTGTCCTCAACTGCTTTCCGAAATAAGAGCCTGAAACAATTGACCTTTCGTGACAGAAGATATACTCGTAGAATAGCCAAAAAAATTATCAGAAGCGTCCAAATACATACATACATGTCCGGTTACCGGATAAACTATCACCCACAACTCTATCCATCAAGTTATTAGCTTGTATACGTCTGTTGTCTGGATAACATCTGTGCGCAAGCGCAAGGTGATGATTTGCATTGTTACGTAAGCATGTAACTATGATGATGGATAGTTTTGCATACATTGACGGGTGTAATTTGTTCCTTTTGCTTAAACTGTTCATAAATTTATATGTAAAAGATTTGTTTTGTATCGCTAAAGGGGTCTTTTGAATGAATCATTCAAATAAGTTGGTAAGATTGCGAATTCTGAAGTATGGAACCCTGAAAAGAAAGAAGAATACTATTTGAAAAAAAGACCGCGCGTTTCTCAGACTAAGATTATTAAAAGTAAAGACTGAAATACATAATGCTACGAACACAAAGGCCTTCAGGTTTAATTATGAACTTTTTTAATCCAATGGTTTACTTTGTTCTCATTTCGCTCAGAACCTTAAGCCGTGAAGCATTTTACTAGAATTAATTAAGTTATTCACTTAGCTATATAATAATATTTTTTGCATACCTTAAAATTTTAACACGTAACTACCTAATATTCATATTTTAGGTTACAAAAGCTATTAGTTTGTCCTGATTCGGACATGTAATACGTAGGGATGAAAGTAATGTCGTAAGGACTAACAATGGAAATGGAATCAAAGAATCAATTTCATTTATTCAGTTTAGGTACATAAAGAGCTCACATATGAACGTCAAAATTTTAGAGTAAGGTATGTCAAGAAATAATATAAAAATATTAAATAATGTAGAAATAAACCATTGGAAAATGACTCTTTCGCTGGTTCGTTAGTTTAGTTCTACTGTGAAGATACCAGCAAGAAACTCAGCTAACTATATTAGAACTAGATTATTTTTCTTTTTTAAATTTGCTTTAGTTTACAATGTATTTTGTGCGAGCAAGCAAGAGACTTATGTTGACCACGCATTTACATCATTAAGATACTCTTCCACTTTATAGTAACCTTTACTGGATGGCTATAAGGGGAGAGGGAGACCTAAAATGAGGTGGATGGACTGTGAGAAAGATGATGTTTTGAGATGACTCCAACTAATGATGAATTGAAAAATAACACTTGTTGTGCCGACCCCAAATAAACTTCAGATAAAGGCAGAAAGATACTATTACAAACGCTTTTCTCTCTTTCTAATGCTATCATCATCTTCGCATTAGTGCCACTTGCTTAGCCTCTAGGATGGAATGGCCTTCTCCCTTCTTTTACAGCTCTATTTTGCTTGTCTATTTAGTTCGAAAAGTCAGGACCGAGGTCTGTTTCTGGGTTCAAGTGAGACCTGGAGACGTCCTGTAAATCCGAAATTCTTTCGAAATTCAAATTCATTTAGGTTATGTTAAGTATCGGTAGCTTAGTGGTTAAAGACCTCACGATCGAAAGGTCCTGGGTTCGAATTCTGACTACACTTCCGAAGCGACCCACTCATGACACAAGTAGTTTAACTTAATTGAGGAGTTCGAAGGAATATTAATAATTTCGGTTCTAATATTTTTTATAAATAAAGTATTATTTGCAAATGTGTGCTCCCAGCAACTGTCAATACAAAAGCATCGATCTGAAACATTTAGGGGTAGTTTCCGTTATGCAGCCTCCAAAATATGGAATAATCTTCCACCACCGCTGCGTTCCACTAAAACGATCACCACATTTAGGAAACATTTACGATTGTTCCTCTTGGAAGCCCAGGGGAGGCTGGATAACGTGAACTCAAATGTTTCTTTGATTTGATTTGGTGGGTTCGGTGCGGGCATTTGCTTTTACTTTTACTTTAAAGTGTACAGGTTGTATGACTATCGCACTATTGTTTTATTTTATTGTTTATATGTTTTATTTTATTGTTTATATGTTTTATTTTATTGTTTATATGTCTTATTTTATTGTTTATATGTTTTATTTTATTGTTTTGTTTACGTATTTTATTTGGTCACTAAAATCTTCTACCGCCTGTTATCACAATATATGTTTGTTTTTAATATATTTACGGTATATTATTGTCTATCTTTATATTGTAATATAAGTACATAACTTCTACATACCCTCATGCATTATACTTTCACACTCGACTTCGACGGTTCGGCGTCCGTGTGTCACTGGCAAATTAGGTTCCAGTTGAAAACCAGCGTCAGGTTTATACCTGGCACATGCTGAACTGGACACCTATTTGGTGTATCTGTGAGCCACTGTTTTACATGTATTTTTTTTTTTTAATATGTTGTTGGTTATTGTTATCTCCGTGACCACCTTACACCAAATAAATATTTCTTTCTTTCTTTCTTCTTTCTTCTTTCAAATATGGGTAAGGTACAAAAGGTGCTATATACAGTAAGTACTTAGGTAGTTTTGCCATATACTACCATAATCTATACTTATATATTTAATATTATAAAGCTGCAGAGTTTGTTTGAACGCGCTAATCTCTGGAACTACTGGTTCGATTTGAATGATTCTTGCAGTGTTGGGTAGTCCATTTATCGAGGAAGGTTTTAGGCTATATATCATCACGCTACTACTTATGGGAGCGGAGCATTGTTAATAAATGTTAACACATCCGGCAAATATAATAAAATAATCTAATACATATAATCTTGTAGAAATTTTTAGTATTGTCAAGCACAGGAGCCATCTTCCCGATTTTCTGGATATAATGGTTTACTAAAAATACTGTAGTAGGTACAATTTTTACATTTATTGAATCCACTTATTCATCTGACATTTAGGAACATTAATTTATTTCCAATCATACTCTAAATACCTATAATCAGTAACCAACACCCTTCAACGATCGTTGCGACAAAATGGACAGATCACCGCATCTCCGAAGCATAATGCCTTCCGGTACATGTCCTCTTATAATTAACTTCCTATATAATAAGGTAGCACGTGTGATGCCGATTAATTATTTTCGACGGTACTTGAATGACTTGATACATTCTCATATTGTTATTACCTGAGAGTAATTACTGGGTATTTTATTTTGGTAATGACTGCACTTTGTCATACCACCAGCCCTTCAGAAGATCACAGTGAAAATTACCGTTCTCATTATCTACAGATTACCTTATCATTAGTTTGTATCGGTACCCAAATATGCTTGTAATACGACATACATTGTATTTCACATACCTATTATCATATTCCTCAAGAAAATTCGGTAACCTCGTCCACGCCTCTCAACGATGAATGAAAAATTCATTTGGTAAGTTAACATTCGGTTTTTTTTTTATATAGGACACGTCAATTGGATTTCGCCTTGCCTGATGGTAAGCTGAAGGCAAAGTCCCAGAAAAGAGGGTCACCATTACTTATTACACATACCGTGTGACAATGGTGACACTCAGCTTGACGGCCTCATCATATGCTTTTTCACGCCCCGCTTAAAGGACCCGGGACTGTAGGAAAAAGGTTATTATTTTTAGTAAATACTGTAATTGGACTCACACGTTGCAGGTTATGTTTTGCCATATTCATATGTAAGGACCTCAAAATGTCAAAAATAGGATACATATATATATATTCAAGCCTTTATCCCTGGAGGGTTAAGCAGAGGTGTATTCGGTCCCACGTAATAGGGGGTGAGTCTATTGCCGTATTCCGGACACTACTGTTGACTCGAGCCATGCATCTGAGGCTGAGTCTGGACTGTATATATCTGAATGACGTTAAACAGCCCTATCCCTTAGTCGCCTTATACAACACCACATGGGAAGAGATAGGGTGGCCCAAATTCTACTTAGCTGGAATCCACGTGGAAATAACTTTACAGTTTAATTCTTTAACACACAGATAGTGTTAGAATAATTATGTTGATGTCATATTTTCTGGATTTCGTGGCTAATCTAACGGTACCTACATTTAAAATTGGAACAGTACGAGTATGGTTGACAATCATTAGTTTTTCATTCTACCCATTCGTATTTGTTTTCATTAATGCTTCTCAATCTTCACCATCATCATCCTCCAAGTATTCTAAATCAGTCGGGGATGACTATCGACAAAATCTCTGCAAGCAACATACCAGCATAAGATAGTCTAAACGATTTAGACTTTACGATAGACATCTCTAAATTGAGACAAACGATATGACCTAACAATACCTTATCAATTCCATCAGACATCAGAATTAAGCAAGTCACATAAATCAGATTGCAAGTACACTTTTACATTGAATACCTACCAGTCATATCATATAGGATCATAAACCAACAGCATCCTTTCAAAATTACACGCAGTATTCTGTACACTGAATTAAATATCATTATGTCCGATCAGAACAGATGGTTAAATCATCAATCATGGGTAAGTAGCCATCTTGGAAGGACAGTGTGTCATTTTAATAATAATATTGCACTATTATGCGGTCTCATAATTGATCGCAGCATTGTTTTTTTATGATAATCTTTACATACATACAGATTTCAATATAAAATGTCTCCGGTGATACTCTTGCGCAAATTAATATTGATGGCCGCAGTTATGCGTGAAACTGTGTCTGATGGTATGATATTCTGACATTTAAATGTGTCCTGATCCCGAGATTTTACCACGAGATAAATATTATAGTAAGTAGGTTAAAAGTGAGATGTATCGCTTAACGAGGTTTCCTTATAGCATATTAATGTATAGTACACGTGTCCTGAACACAATTTTTTTTTTTTATGTTATTTTATTTGTAGATAGATATCTAAAACTAGATGTAACGTTATAAAACTGTGAATAGACTATGGATAGATTAAAATTTAGACGCACCCTTATACCGATGGATGACACTAGTAGTATTCAATTATTATTTTTTATCGCTTGGTATAATTTTATTAATATCGTTTCATTTGATGTCACATGCAATACAATGAAAACAAAAAAAAACTTAAGATGAAATACAATTAAACATTAACCTTAAATTTAATCATGTTGTTTGATTTTATGCATTCCTTATATTTGCTTCAGGAAAATCGGGATTATAATTGAAATCAGATAGATATACCTAAGAACTTCTTCGAACATTTTCCGTATTCTACAGATAATTTATAGTAACCAGTGAAAGTTTAGCGAGCTTTGAATTATTGTTACCAATCAGAGCGCATCCGAGTTTGATTTATGCCATTTTCACTTGCTCCTCAAGGTAACGGATTGAGACGCTCTCGCCGTCCTATAACAAACCATTTATTAATGGGATACCTACATAAAATCTAGCACTTTCTACTCATCGTTTGAATGTCTACTGCATTGAGCGGGCACACGGTGCGGTCGCCAGTTACAGACGCCCGCGTGGTGTGTCTCATGCAAATTTATAAAGCAACACTGCATTAAGAGGGCCACCCTTTACACGATTGTTTGCAACGTATGCCCGATCGACTCAGCAGACGCCCTAAAGACTCGTGAACATAAAGATTGTTTTGACTTCTACTTACATTGTGCAGATCAATTACAAATGACGCAGATTGACTTCTTATTCATTAATGAAGTTGTTTACATTATATGAGGACTCCTTTGTGAAATATGAGTAATTATTATGTACCCATGTCATAATTATGAATGGGAAGGATGTACCTTTTCATGTGTCATGTCAGTTGACATTGTTAAAGTGACGCAATTAAAGCGGATATAATATAAAGACTAATTTCATAACAAAGTAACTGCTTCCCGAGATTTCACCCGCGTGGAAATCTGGTCCCATTTTCGCAAACCACAGGACTCCTAATTTAGGGATAAAAAGCTTATTGTGTTATCAGGACTAAATACGAAATGTCAGCCAAATTCATTTAACCTTTTGATTTATTCTTTATTTGTACCTACATTAACAAAGCATTTATACAAATAAGTGAATTAGTATTATGTACATACAAAGGCGAGCCTAAATCAAGGTTAAATTCGCTTCCAGCAAACCCGGGAGTGCACAATTTTCCATTGATAATGCAAAATACTCAATGGGAACATTTTGTCATTATTAAATCGTCAAATCTATTTTCATTTCCATTCGTTTAAATGGTAGGTACTTATCTACAATATGGGGTTCTTCAAGAGGGGCATCGGAAGGTTTCTTCAGGGTCGGCAGCGCGAGTGTAACGCCTCCGGTCTTGAATATGTCCATAGGCCAAGGTAACTCCCATCAGGTGGGCCGTGTGCCACCTAAGTGGTATAAAAAAACATTTATCTCACAACTGCAACACAAAGTTTCCATCTCATCTTACATTTTCAACATCCACCACTAATCCAGATCACTCAGTTACTTAATCATAGATCAAGCTCTACAGTCAGCCCTGGGGGATCGGGCACAGATTACTGGTATAATGTATCCAATGCATATCGGCGCTCAATAATGAAGAAATCTATTAAGTTTAGCGCCCGCGGCTTGGCCTGGATGTTGCCGCCATCACTTTATAGAAACGGGTCATATGAAGCGCCAATTTAGAAACCTGACGGTGATTATATGCGTTAAGAAATATCATTAACACTACCACTGTACAGACTATTTACTACGACTATTTAACTATTTATCACGACAGTAAAATAATGTGAAGTTAGATTAAAGGAATTCAAGGGTAAATAGCTACGTGATTTTGTTTATAGTAAGTCTACGACTGTACAACTCAAAGCATCATAGGACATTTACATAGCTTTTCTTTTTTACGTGCGCAAAATCCCCACGGATACCTCCCCACCGGAGCCGGTGGAGGAGGTTATGTCGGACTCGAACCGACTAAAACCCACGCCGCCAGTGGGTCGCTTTGGTTGCCGAAGGTGAGATTGACAGGCATATCCCTCGCACCCCGGCCGACCCAGGGCCATCTCTCACGATCTGGCCCTCTTCTCGGGTGTGGGGACTACAGAGTCCCCAACTCGTCCCCGGAAACGGGGAGGCGCGCCACCGCAGGGGCCTGTTTCTGCCAGGGTGACAGGCGGCTCCACCTGTCACCCACAGGCCGGCGCTCATGGGGGGCGGAGGTCGCTCATCGACCTCAGACGCCCGAGTTGCCTTCGTACGCGGGCAGCTTGTCTTGCGATCCTTCGTCGCTCCCGCCGCCGCTCCCGCCCCGCCTCCTCCTTCACGAGCATTACTTGCTCGCAGAAGGAGGCATTTACATAGCTTTGTTAAGAGAGATTTTTTAAAGTGATAACGGTTTTACAGAGTATTTTTCATAAAATATTTTGGAAGGAGAGGGTGAAAAAATCTGTTGAACTCTCTACACGGTTATTTCTTGTGACAGATTGTGACAATTCACATGTCATATATTTTTTTACGTGCGTAAATCCTCACGGATACCTCCCCGCCAGAGCCAGTGGGAACGGCTATGTCGGACTCAAACCGAATGAAAAACACGGCGCCTGTAGGTTGTTTTGATTGCCGAAGATGAGGTTGACAGGCATATCCCTAGCACCCCAGCCGACCCAGGACCATCTCTCTCGATATGGCCCTCCTCGGGTGTCCCCAACTCGTCGCTAGAAGCGGGGAGGCGCACTATTCGCACCACCACTGCGACCTGCTTCTCAGGCGGCTACACCCATTACCTTCTTGCTTGGGTTCATGGAGGGCGGAGGTCATTCATCGGCATGACATACCTTTCGGAGTGCCGCAGAGCACTCCCAGAGTGCCACTGATTATCATTATTTTAGACTCACGTTTGACCTCTATCTCACTTTCTGGTAAGTGGTGAAGTGGTTGACGATGGAACATGTTGGCCTAGAAGGAACCTATTCACTCGAGACTCGAAGAATCCCAGGTTATATCTTTCTGAAAATTCAAACTCTGGCTCCAACTCCACTCCAGGCATTGTTGTATGGTCGATGGATAAACCTGTTGTAATTTAATACTCTGTTGAAAAATACGTACTGAACTGTGAAACAATAAAACTAATCGAATGAAACTACAGAAGCTTTCCGTATATCTATAAACTACCAATGCCATACTGCCATAGAGATATTGCAGATAGATAGAAAACGTTATACAGGACGAATCGTGTCGAAGTGATCTAGTCTTGAGACGTTAATGTCATTTTGGTTTACTATTCAGGAAATTACTAGGCTAACTGACTAACTAGTGGTTATTAGTAAATTTATTACATTTTTTTAATAAAATAATAATTCAATTGGAATTAAATATGAGAATAAAGTTCCCATGCGGTGTCGTACAAGGCGACTAAGGGATAGGGCTGTTTAACATCAGACATATATATACAGCCCAGACTCTGCCTCAGATGCAGGGCTCGAGTCAACAATAGTGCCCGGAAGGCGGCAATAGGCTCACCTATTACGTGGGACCGAATTCAATGATTGGTGAACACATTTCATGAAATGTGGGTGTTAATTCACCTCTGCCTAACCGTCCGGGGATGAAGGCGTGATTATATGTATATATGTATGTATGTATAATATTTAGGTATGGTTTATTTCACATTCCTATAATTTACAACAATACTAGCCTCACGTATAAGTAACTCCCTCTCAGGTTATATATCAATATGTCTTATTCTTCAGTGAGGGAGTGAAAATGCATATTTTTCCCTCAACACATTTCGCCAAATATGTTTGTATCCTATGTAATAGAGGTTTAACACCCAGTAATATACAGACACGTGCATCGAAAATTGGATCTTATACTATACCGGCTACGCCGTTGAAGCAGTCTGAATATCTTTCCTGAGCTATCTACAACATCTCTATAACTTCGATTCGCTGTATTCAATAAAATAATTTTCTACGCACGTCAGACTTTGGAATATAAATAAATGGATTTGCGCACATTGTGCGCACGCGGCGTCGCTCAACTTCACGGCGCGTTAGCGAGTGTCGTAAACGAGAATATTAATAAAGGGTGGGTAAGTTCAGAGACCACCGTGTTGCAGTATTGGAACGTATCAGAGAATAAACTGTGCAGTTTAAATTTAACGGAACCGAGAAGTTGAACCTTACTTGAAGTTACTCCTGATTTATTTATTCATTTCTTTAAACTTTTTGCACAAATACACAACGATTGTAAAAAGACGTACTTAATGCCATAAGCTATTTTTGCCAGTCAACCTTAGGGTGATGCAGAGATATTTATATCAAAGGAAGGTGCCTGGTTTCTAAATTACACCGACTTTTAGCAGTTGAAGTGTCAAAGACTGTCTAGAATATTCCAGACAGTAGGTATATTTTTATTTATTTACACATTAAGATTGTTTACGCTTAATTAAGTTTTTTTTATACCACTTAGGTGGCAGACAAGCACACGGCCCACCTGATGGAAAGTGGTTACCGTGGCCTATGGGCGTGTGTAACACCAGAGAAGCCACACTCGCGCTACCGACCCTGTAAGCACAGAGTCTCTGTGCCGTCAGTGTAGAGGACAAAGCAGGGCAAACCTTTAGTCATCCCACTGACAGCACAAATTCTCCAGTGAGCTCTGGCTACCCTACTCACCGCTGGGAACACAACACGAAGTTATTATAACTGCGGTATTCTGTAGGGCGGAGGTACTTCCCCAGTCGGACTGCTCAATTGGGCGGAAATACCGCTGTGCCCTACTTACCCCCTCTCCTACCAGTTATATTCTTTCAGTCCTGTTATTTATTAGTCGTAGGTACAGTCAGCATTGCTCTTGTACGAATGCTAAGATTTTAAGATTATTTTGGCTACTTTGCTAGTCAAGATTGATCTGATGCTGACTGTACCTTCTAGAAAACGTTCAGTATATATACGTCGATAGCGTCCCGAAGATCTGATTGTAATAGTACCTATAAATAATTCTTTAATTATATCTGACGATCAAATTGCAAATACAAAGAAACGAATGGCCACGTATCCTCACAGAAATGACAAGACATTCCGAGTTGATAGCCATATCAATAGATCTTCACGGTTGTATGCGTCTGCGCCAGTGACGCTCTCCAACATAAAATAATTATTGTACAATGCTATTCTGTTGATCTAGGATTGCAGGCCGTGTCATAATATCACGCTTACACATAAAGGAAAGGTTACAGAGAATGTTACACAATAAGGAGTATTCGTTGTGGTGAAATAATAGTTAGTGGTATATGGTATTCAGGGTATTCATCTTTCAAATAAAACGTTATAATATATCGGTGTGGGACATAACCGTTTATGCAGAATTTCCTGACCGAAAAACCCGCTTAGAACCAGATCTGTTTCTATTAGCAGCCGCACCATCGACAAGGTAGGCAAAAATCACATCTTGAAATTTAATTGCCTATAACGCCCGTATCATTCCATTCATTCGCGATCTGGTCTACTTGCGTTACGCCTGCTCCACTTGCGTTACGCTTGCGTAATTGTTTACGCTGGTAATTGACGTGCCGTCTCGCAGATGATATAAAACTTGTTTTAATTTAAGGTAACCAAAAGTTCGGATTTATCTGGATTCTTTCCTTTTACATCTGCGTACAGGACATGAGTTTAACAATGCGGAAAGTTACCAACTGTAAAAGGAATTACCGTGCGAGGGATATGCCTGTCAACCTCACCTTCGGCAACCAAAACGACACACAGGCGGCGTGCGTTTTAGTTGGTTCGTGTCCGACATAATCTCCTCCACCGGCTCCGGTGGGGAGGTATCCGAGGGGATTTTGCGCACGTAAAAAAAAAAAAGGAATTACCGCATATTGACATGAATTTTAGTTTTAAAAACCATAAACATATATTTATTAGCATCCTTTAATGATTTGAAGAAATAGGCGTAATGATAAGGCGCGAATGAGATCATTATATGTGTGTTAATTACATCTTCACACTGAACGATTTAATAACTTTAAATGAAGTTCATTATACAGAGTTTGTATATATTTACGCACTTTATACACACAGCCGCAGTTCCCGTCAGAGTAGAATTTGGACCTCCACGTCTCTTCCCATGTAGTGTCGTGCAAGGCGATTTAGGGATAGGACTATTTAACATTAGACAGATATTTACAGCCAAGACTCAGCCTCAGATGCATGGCTTGAGTCAAAAATTGTGCCACGAAGATGGCAATTGGCTCACCCCCTATTACGTGGGACCGAATTTAATGATTGGTGAAATGCGGGTGTTAATTTACCTATGTCTAACCCTCCGGGGATAAAGGCGTGATTATATGTATCTATGTATACACTGTCTGGCGAAGGTAACATTCGCATTCTGCTAGTTCCTGCTATCGAATAGGATAGCTATCCTATCCCTGAGTTTCTTGCCGGAGTCTTCTCAGGTCGGGGCCGCGTTTCGAACCGGTGGTCCATTTACTAAACTGATATTTATGTTCCTTTTTTGTTGACGTTTTGTAAGTGCTGATATAATGGTCTATACAGAATACATGAACTTTGACTTTGCCATAAGTATCAAGAGCTCATGGATATATAGAGAAAACAATTTTATTGTATCCAACAGATACTGTGGCGTTATCTCACGGTTATATTCCCAAACAAAACATTTTTATGGTAACACTGCTTAGATATCGACGCCATGATCTAGCCGTCAATGTAAGTGACATGTAGTAGGTAGTCAGTTCTTGTTTAGTACGAAGTGTACAAACTGACATTATTTCACTCCACTAACTGGTAGTTACTATCACTGGAAGAAAGACTTTTACATTTCACAATGTACTCATGTCCTTTTGTTTCTAGATATGGAAGAGTTGTCGGGCCTACCTTTTTGTAGCCTCATTCCTGTTAGTAAGAACGCGATTCATCCTGGACTAGGTCAATTACTTCCTTGTCATTTCTTCAAACTATTGCAAATGTTGTTCTAAGAAAATCTGTAGAAATTCCCAAACGATGTAATTTTTTTTTAAATTTGTAAAAAATATTAGCAACCCCAATTACTAATATTCCCTCTAACCCATCCAACAAAGCTAGCTTGCTTCTGCTAGGAGTGTGTTCATTTCGGTAGTTTAATGGTCAGGATCCAAACCTGGGACCTCTCGGTTGTAAGGCTGATTCCTTTAAACCACTAAACTACCGACACCTTAATTACGCAAATGAATTTTATTGAAACTGACTGAAAATAAATATTTTAATAGAGTTAATGGCGGTAACCAATACCAGATATAGACGCATTTTTTTTTAAATATAGGACACGTCAATTGGTCTTCGCCTTGCCTGATGGTAAGCTGAAGACTAAGTCCCAGAAAAGAGGGTCACCATTACCTACACATACCGTGTGACAATGATGACACTCAGCTTGACGGACTCATCATATGCTTTTTCACGCCCCGCTTAAAGGACCCGGGACTGTAGGAAGATGGAAACACGTGAGCTGGTAATGAATTCCAGGCCTTAATTAGACCAACGCAGTTCACTGCTGGACATAGGCCTCTTCCAATGTTGGTCTACTGTTTCCACGCAGACCAGACGGGTTGGGAGAGAAAAAGTATTAACAATAAATTAAACTGACCATCGATCTTCTCAGATGAGTGGCGTTGCGGTAGTGTGTATGTATTCATGATAATTCAACAATTTTATGTCCCCACGGAACGGACCTTTTCACACAACATGCAAATAACCTCTCCTATTATATCGATTCCACGTTTCTTGTGGTCTACGAGGTCAGCGACATTCAAACCGCGGAAGAAAGTAAATTGGAAACCGTCACGTACTCGGTGTTAGGGCGATTTGTATACGTCACTTTCAGGGAATAAACGCAACCACCTGACCAGTATAAACGACCCCCAATACGGTATCAGGTGTTCACGAACAAGTGCCATAGATGCTAGTCGTGTAGCGACAGTGGCGTCTTTAGTGGGTTAATTTGCCACAGATAGCGGCCATGATGGATTGTTTGACGCGGCGTGTGCGCATGCCCCGCGCCTTCGGTCAGAGGTTAAACGCCCACTTTGTGCACGACCCTTCGTTGTATTGATTTTGCAGTCGATCACGATCGTAATCTTGCGCATATCTTACTACGTTTAAAGATGGCGATCTTATATATTATGCAGACTATAGACATCTCTAGAAAATCAATGATCATGTTTTCCTTTAAGTACTGGTTAAGCAAATGGCTATGGCTGTCTTGCTTCTCCGGTACTTAAAGACGATATGATCGTTAAGCTTCAATTCAACCGTAGTCTGTTAATTAAAGTTTATTATCTAATTATATGTTTTGATGTAGTATTAATGTAATTTCTGCTAAAGCATGGGTTCCTGGTAGCATCGTTCGAAATTATCTTGTCGTGGTCGCCGGATAAATTCGAGGTTTTCACTTTCAAATTCAAATCAATTTACTGTGAAAATGTGTTACAATATGGCTTTGGTGCGTTCCTGGGTTCGGTTAGGTACTCCTTCTTCTATTGATTCGGCTTATACAATTTTTATTGAAGCCACTGCTGACCCCAAACCCAAAACAACACCCTGTGCCAGAACATCCGGAATATAGGGACCTCTATAAAGAAGTTATTTAGTTTGTACCTCGACTGTCATTGTAATTTGCATTTTTTTTATGATTACATTATCTATTGACGACCTCGGCGACTGCAAAAACGACTGCTACATTTATAGACTCCATGATTATTTAACATAGGCGATTAAACGGTCTTTTACAAGCAGTGGTCCCATTTCCTTGGTCGCAGATACTGGTCGAATGCTCGTCTAGTTTTAATGACTGGCTTAATGTCGACTTCCGATTCGTATTCATTATGGGTAATGGTTTAACGAATACAAAGTCCTTTATTGAGAATTCAACTCACTCTAATTGTAGGAAGTAGTAATATTTTAAATAGTAATTTTATTACAGTAGCATAGTTTGTCTTTTATTGTACCAAAAGTTATGTTAATGTAATATGATTATGTTAATGATTATAATTTCATCCTGTTCAGTAGTTAATAAGTCATTACAATTTTGGATACCGTACCTACTGGTACCGGTCAGTCTGTTAGTACATACATACTTCCACGCCTTTATCTTCAAGTTAAACAGAGGGGAATTAACACCCACATTTCACCAAGCATTGAATTCGGTCCCACGTAATAGGGGGTGAGCCTATTGCCGTCTTCCAGGCACTATTGTTTACTCAAGTCACACATCTGAGGCTTAATCTGGGCTATATATTTCAGTGTAATGTTAAACAACCCTGTCCCTTAGTCGCTTTATACGTCACCGCATGGGAAGAGATGGGGTGGTCCAAATTCTACTCTGTCGGGAAACACGCGTCTGTTAGTAAAAATCTATATCTATTATAAAGATCACTTAAATATGAGCTAGAAAAAGCCGAGCATGTTGTCAAGAATACTTCGTGTTAAAATAGAATCATAAAAGGCAAGAACCAAGGTCAAGCAAAGGAAATAATACATATATAGGACACGGCGGTATATCCGCCCAATTGAGCAGTCCGACTGGGGAAGTACCTCTGCCCTACAGAATACCGCGGTTATAATAACTTCGTGTTGTGTTCCCAGCGGTGAGTAGGGTAGCCAGAGCTCACTGGAGAATTTGTGCTGTCAGTGGGATGACTGAAGGCTTGTCCTCTACACTGACGGTACAGAAACTCTGTGCTTACAGGGTTGGCAGCGCGAGTGTGGCTTCTCTAGTGTTACACACGTCCATAGGCCACGGTAACCACTTTCCATCAGGTGGGCTGTGTGCTTGTCTGCCACCTAAATGGTATAAAAAAAAATCCGAAATATTTAGCGACACCCAACAGATTGCTGTCTACTGCTAGACATTAAACCTTAAGTACTTAGTTTACCCAAGTATTATTTTCAGATTATCCAACATGTCTAACACTCGTTTGCGACCATTTTTTTTTTACATAGGACACGTTAATTAGTCTTCGCCTAGTCTGATAGTAAGGTGAAGGCAAAGTCTCAGAATAGAGGTCGTTGTTACATACACATACCATGTCATTTCAGTATGGTATATTGATAACTATAGTTTGCGAGCTTTATTGATAACTCTAGTTTTCAACAGTAATTTATATCCTCGCCGATGTCACTTATTACGTTTTAAAATTGCCATCTGAAATTGAGGAAATTGAAAGGGATAATAAATTGAACTCCGCACTCTTGTTGAAACCACTCACCGCCTTTCTCTTGGCTCTGAGTGGTTTACAGAGGATCTTATCTTACTGACCCGTCTGTTGTGATACTTTCGATTTACTTTATTTCGATTCTATAACAGTCGCAAGTTTTCGTTGCACATAACGGCATATTTTCCCGGTACTTTGTCTGTGTGCTGTGTGTCTGTCGATATCTCATTGTTCGGTAACCCTTGGCGATTGTAATATTCACTACAGCATAAAGGTGCTCCTTCACTGAAAGCTTTTGACGTTACAGAGTCGAGCATTCATCAGTGAGTTTGGCGAATCGGATATACCTAAGATATTACAACGCGCAACCTGTAACCCTTCGTTTACACCACGAAACATGTTGTAAAACAAGTTGTAAATTTGTTTATAAAAAACTTGTAGAAGACTAATCAAAACACAAGACTTGATGTATACATGTATCTCAGACACTTGTTCGTTCACATTGTTTGTACGAGTATAGACAACAAGTTGTGAACAAGTAAAAATACATTTGCTTTCACACTGTAGCAACATATTGCAACTTGTCAAATACATGTTTTATACTTAGTTGTTTACACCTAAGTAATCCTACCTACACCTAATACTCGATATGTATCATAACTTATGATACATATCGAGTATTAGGTACAGATGGACAAGAATCTGGCATCTTCTGTGTATAATGTCTTTACAATTTCGATACGACATGTCTTGTTTCGTGAATGTTACATCATTATAAGACAGCCTCTGTGGCGTAGCAGTAAAACGTTCGACAGCCACGCAGGGGGTGCAGGTTTGATTCCCGCTCAGTGCAAATATTTGAATGCCTGAATATGTATTTTTGCATTGGTCTGGATGTTTCTATGTATAATATGTATGCATTTACAAAACAAAGTATCAGTATCTAAGTATGTTTATCCGCATACTAGATTCCATAATAAACGCTATCAGTATCTAAATAAACGGGATCAGTTCCTCCGCGATAATGGTGCTTGCATCGGAAACTCAAAACAATGAAACATGGTTAATATCCCGTTTATTTTGATACTGATGTGAGTGACCATGATAGTTTAAACATAGGTACGCTAGTTAAACTATGCTGATCTAGATAGTGATGTGTAGAATATTTAATAATCTAACATTCTCTTATAAATCAGGGAATCAGCATCGTAACATAATGCTGAAAATCGAATCTGAAATGTCACATTACAATCGAATGCTCTCAGTGAGGGAGCAGTTTAAATCGATAAATAATGTTATGATGTCGACATAGTCGCCGCTACCGATTTTAATGTGTGTTCTAGTATAGCGTTTACTGACTCGATCAATATTGCAATGCTTGAATCGATTGTATGTAAATCACCGGCGGTCTCGCGCAATCGTATTTGTGCTCAACAAATTTATTGGTGGTATCACATTTGCACCTTCGTACACATATTTTAGATTAACAATGGGTTCAGTTGTTTATGGGCTTTTGATTTTATCTGCTTTTAATGACTCACTTTAGCAGTCATATCTTATTAGCAATTTTTTTATTTAAATATATAGAACACGTCAATTAGACTTCGCCTTGCCTGATAGTAAGCTGAAGGCAAAGTCTCAGAAAAGAGGGTCACCATAACTTACACATACCGTGCGACAATGGTGACACTCAGCTTGACGGCGTCATCATATGCTTTTTCACGCCCCGCTTAAAGGACGCGGGACTGTAGGAAGAAGGAAACACGTGAGCTGGTAATGAATTCCAGGCCTTAATGGTGCGACAGAGGAAAGAGTCACCGAACCGCTTGGTTCTTGATCGGATGTTCTGCACCGTGTGCGGGTGACCTCTAAGACCTGCACGTGCACCTGTGTAGAAAAGGGGAGGGTGGGACTAATTGGAAGAGCTCATCAGTAATCAGTAATATCCTGAGGATACACCCCAGATTTCGCTTTTTTTATACAACTTAGGTGGCAGACTTAGGGTTACCGCGACTCATAGGTCGCGGTAACCCTAAGTCTGCCACCTAAGTTCAAGTCAGACAAGCGCAAGGCCCACCTGATGGAAAGTGGTTACCGTGGCCTATGGACGTGTGCAACACCAGAGGAGTCACACTCGTGCTACCGACCCTGTAAGAACGGAGAGTTTCTGTGCCGTCAGTGCAGAAGGCACAATCAGGACAAGCCTAGTCTTCCCATTGACAGCACAACAACTCTCCAGTGAGCTCTGGCTACCCTACTCACTGCCGGGAATATAACTCGAGGTTATTATGGCTGTGGTATTCTGTAGGGTCTCAGGATTTTTCCTCATTTTTCTTTATTTGAGTGCCAATTCACTTCAGGGTCAGAGGTCCGCTATCCTATAACACACTTTCAATGCTTACAGGGTTGGCAGCGCAAGTGTGACTCACTTGGTTTTGCACACGACCATAGGTCACGGTAACCAATTTCCATCAAGTGGACCGTGTCTGTCACCTAAGTAGTATAAAAAATATATACATAAAGATTGAATAAATAAATCAGTTTAGCGTTGGCCTCAAATATTTTGGCCTCATAATCTAAAACGAGGACGAGGTACATCGACGAATCCGACTCGGCTGGGCAGCGTTCGGGAGGCTACGGGATGTCTTCTCGTCCGACATACCTCAGTGCCTGAAGACGAAAGTCTTTAACCAATGTGTGTTACCAGTGATGACTTACAGATCTGAAACGTGGTCCCTCACTATAGGTCTCCTGAAAAAGCTCAAAGTCGCTCAACGAGCTATGGAGAGGGCTATGCTCGGTATTTCCTTACGAGATCGCGGCAGAAATGATAATATCCGTAGGAGAACAAAAGTAACCGACGTAGCCCAGCGAATTAGCTCGTTGAAGTGGCAATGGGCGGGACATATAGCGCGCAGAACAGGTGGCCGATGGAGCAAAAAAGTTCTGGAATGGCGACCACGTACGGGCAAACGTAGCGTAGGACGCCCTACGGCCAGGTGGAAGGACGACCTCATGAAGGTCGCCGAGAAGCACTGGATGCGGGCTTCTTTAGATCGGTCATTCTGGACGTCTATGGGCGAGGCCTATGTTCAGCAGTGGACTATGTGTGGCTGACATGATGATGATGATAATGAATCTAAAACAAAGTAATTTGAAGTAAATATGACATCTTATAAAAAGCATACCTACTGCGATAAGCAGTAGTCTGATCCAAGACGGGGAGACCCCTGTTTTAAGGTCGCTATCTAAGCATGTATTGAGCATGCTTCCTCATTCAAATGAGTGCAAATAAGTGCTTTCGATTGTAAGGTTGTACCTAGCCAGGTGCACGAATTTATGGTTCGTTCCTATTGTATGCAGGGTCATGTCTCTTAGCTGTATTTCACAACCAGTCTCTGGCGACTTATGTTTTAATTTTTGTACTCTAATTTAGTAAGATCTTGGTGAGGGGCATCATTACATACATATATATTTATGTGTAAACCCCTGATGGGGTAAGCAGAGTTATATTGACATTCACATTTTGCCATTGGCGGCTAGCGGGCATTTTGTCGCGGGCTGTTCTCCATTCGACTAGTAAACATCGGAAATGGAGAAAAGCTCCATTCCTAAGACTCCTTTTACGACACCCACGGATAGAGAAGGAGTGGCCTAATGTACTTCACCGGGAATCAATAAATATTTGAATTATAGTTTATTATACCTAATTCTCTATATATATATTTAATATTATAATCATATTAAAGCATGTCTACTAACCACTTAAAACTGCTAACATTGACGGGAAACGTCTATTTTATAACTTCCATCTATGATTAACCAAATATGTATGTATTACCAATATGTATTACCAGCTTTAATATAGATGTCTGACCACGAAGGAGTGGATTGCTAACACATAAATATTACATTGAGTTTTAAAATAAAAAGGATAGCTATAATATAATATGATAGCCCAATTCTTGGATAAGTTTATGGGCTGTATAAAATCACGTTAAGATCCATAGGTGATGAGACACTATTGTTATTTAGACTAAGTAAATGTTTGTAAATAGACCAAAAACAATTCTCAAATCGGGCTGCGTTTCAAACTATCGCTAAACTGCTTTGCTAAACTAGTCATGGCGGTCCATTTGCTAAACTAGTCTTTAATATTTTTATCAAGAGAAAAACTGGGACAACGGACCCTACTAGGCCCAAAATGAAACTCCACTGGCATTTCGGAACCCGGAACTATTGCTGTGATTGTGTCTGTTCTTAGTTAAAAGTAATACCATTCAAATTTTCAGTCCATTAAACAACCTGTCAAAATAAGTAAGTATATCTTTTTTTATTGTTGACTAAACGGCCATTTGTCGTCATAAAACCAACGGCGCTAATAGTGACACATAAAAACGTCCGGTGACATAACGAACTGCTTCCGCAGTGTCCAGTAGACGCGTTTAAAGTAAGTACTAACTATTACCCGCGATTCCGTCCGCTTATAATTCCCATTCCCTTTAATTATGGGAATCTGTCACAAGGGTAAATACTTAGTACTTGTGCTGTTCCCGACTACAGCTGTCAATCCCTGTTCCGAATTCCAGACAAATTTGAGCATGATCGAGTAACAATCAATGAATTAGTCTATTGCAGTCTGCTGGTAGACATAGGCCTCTCCTTTATTGTTTCCTGATTCTCCGTCTTTCGCATACAGTCTATCCCAAACTGAGCTCTTTTCTTTTTTTTGAGTAACAAACATCTTTACTAACTTTAACATTTTTTTATTTTTTTTACCATGAGTTGTCTGATTCACATATTTATGTGAGTTACTAAGGACCTGCTTGAAAATCAGCGCCAGGCACCAGTCTGGCATATGCTGAACCAGGCCCTATTCAGCACACCTACTGATGTCCACGATTGCTAATGATGACTAAGGCTAGCAATTAAGTTTACATTTTGCTATTGTGTTTTTTCTATATGCTTGAATAAAGAATTTATTTCTTCCTTCGTTCTTTCTTTTTTCTTCATCTTCTTTCGTCTTTCTTCTTTCTGGTGCTGTCGAAAGTTTATACGATTATTATTTATTGAAATCGTTATTTATTCTTACACTGACTTGTTCATATATGCTCTGAAGGGACAGATGCATTATTAATACACAGCAACATTTAACCGGCTAAGTTAATACTATACCAGTGCAGCGGCCGCCTCCGACTTCATACTCGTGGTTCCGTTTTACCTCCTTAGTGATAAAGTTTCGTAAAATCCATTTTTAGCGGATGTCTACATCCTATAAGGAACCTAGCTGCCAAATTTCAAGTTTCTAGATGTGGTATTTCGCATTTATTTATACTTATAGACTTATATAGAACTACGTGTGAGCCTGTTGCCAAATATTGATGACATACATTTTCAAGAATCGTTGCTGCTACTGATAAATTTTCTATCATAAGGCAAAAATACTTAAAGGACTCGGGAAATAACCCGAGGCCACACATGATTGATAACTGTTCGTCCTTGCTACCGATGCGCAATTGAGAAATTGTTGGATAACACGATACCTAAAGTTTATTGGTACTTAATCGCTCTCAAGATTATGCCCTTTGGGCGTCCCTTGAAACACTGTACTTGAGGGAACTGACCCTATCTTATAGAGTTCCCTTTCGAATTGCCCTTGATGGTAATCTTCAACTAAGTGAATGTACTCGCAGTGAAATTTATGAAAGTCTCGGATATTATAATGATATGCAACAAGGAGTGCCTGTGCTATCTATTATTGTCCGTTTTCAATTGTTTATATCTTGCATGGCGCATTACTTGCGCGAGCGCATCTGCTGGAGAGTTATAATCAAACGAAACGATGTTTTGCGGTGACTAATTGCGCTGGTGGCATTGCAACAAACATGTCTTGTGAGTGTTTTTTAAGTTGTACATGTGATAAACTGTAGAAAATTGAAGGACTTGTTCTTTGTGAATCGCGATATAAATGAAAATAATCTTTTTGATGGTTCATATAGTTGAAAATTTCCTTCATCCTACAGTCCCGGATCCTTTAAGCGGGGCGTGAAAAAGCATTTGATGAGGCCGCCAAGCTGAGTGCCACCATTGTAACATTGCTTAGTGTATGTACTGGTGGCCCTCCTTCCTGAGACTTTGCCTTTAGCATACCATCAGGCAAGGTGAAGTCAAGTTGGCGTATCTTAGGTTAAAAAAAAACATAATTTTGACAAAAATATGAATACGTGGAAAGGTATTTCGTAAACCTGGAAGTTATTTGGTTTGTACCTGCTTTCATATTTATATTTGTATGCCTAGTCTATTGATATAGCTGGCATCAAAATCTTCAGGGCCCAATTTATTTTGCTTGAAATAAGTCCCTGAAGTCGATATTATACTTCAAGCAAAATAAATTTCATTTCATTACTGATTAACGAAAAAATGCTCTGGCGCAGGTTTTCCTTCTGAGTTTAAGGAATCACACTGCAGTCGCTCTTGCTCTTGCCAAAATATTACACTAGGAGAAGAAACCGTAAAAGAGCAGATTCCGTGCCCCAAAGCGATACCAATATCATAAAATAAAAAATCAAGTACCTATGTGAGTCATTTAACAAAAACTGCTGACAAATTTAATATAAAAAATAACCCGTTAACCTAAACAACGATACGTACGAAGAAACCATTGACTGTAAAAGCCCACAATAAGTTAACAAATTTCCTATTTCTAATAACAAATCACCATACCGTGAACACTTCATCACTGTAGCTATTAGCAATACCTCCACCGAACATTTATCTCCGTGCTACCTGTCACACATTGCACTCCACCGTGAACAGTCACTGCATGTTCACTGCAGTGTGGGCGCACCTCTAATAACGAATCGACGCGACGATGGCTGCGCGTGAGCAAGCGATATTATTAATGTTCACACCATTTGATATTTCATGGTATAGGAGATAACATTCGCATTATGAATGTGTACTATATTGGTGTTTTGTAAAATATTAAAAATGTTTACTTCTTCCTAGAATCCCGGGTCCTTAAATCGTGGCGTGAAAAAGCATATGACAAAGCCGTCAAGCTGAGTGCCTTACAGCTGCTAGAGAGGAGCTATTTGAGGAACTAAACCTAAATTTGTATGATGTAGGTATCTTCCAGCAAATATTGTGTACACCTAAATCTGAGGCTGCTTATCGTCTGTTTAAGTTTGTTATGCTACGCTTTGTAGGTAATTAGGTATGTTTAGAAGGTACGATGGGACCGGCGTGTACATTTGCAAAGAGTCCCCAATAATACCTACAGAGAAAAAAACTATCTCGTCAGAAAAATCACTACGTTATTGGAAGGTTTCTTGGTTCAATGTGAACTTAGTAGTACGTAAGTACAAACAGTTATAAGGTGGTAGAACACGGCGGTATTTCTACCCAACTGAGCAGTCCTACTGGGGAAGTACCTCCGTCCTACAGAATACCGCGATTATAATAACTTCGTGTTGTGTTCCCAGCGGTGAGTAGGGTAGCCAGAGCTACTGGAGAACTTGTGCCAGTGTGTCAGTGGGAAGACTAAAGGCTTGTCCTGCTTTATCTTCTACACTGACGGCACAGGAACTTTACTTACAGGGTCGGCAGCGCGACTGTGACTCCTCTGGTGTTACAAACGTTCATAGGCCACGGTAACCACTTTCCATGAGGTGGGCCGTGTGCTTGTCTGCCACCTAAGTGGTATAAAAAAAAAGTTACTGTTTAGTGAAGCTATCCTATCAACTACATTACTAACCTAAAAACCTAACCTATCAACTTGTAAATCAGCATGATAATTTACCGGACAACCAATGTTTCTGAATTTGTATAACGACTTTGTACCTTAGTGTCTATTGCCACGTTTCAATTCATCCTTTTTTTTATTCTTATACAGTTCTGTTGAACTACAAATAATTTATATTACAACGGAATTCCAATCAAGATAGTGTTCTTACATATTGAGCTTAGTGTGGATATATAAATATGTATTTGCGATGAGGATCAGCTATAACAAATAAAGTATTACGAGCATTCCAGTCGCAAGAATCTCACTTAGAACTTACGTCAGCGCTGCAGGGCGGTTATTGGCATATGCTTTCTTGTCTTCCTTCGCGGTTTGAGTCCCCGTGGGTGGGCCAGGAAGTTTTCAAGTGACACCCACGTGCTTTCATCGCCTGTGATTCATACGGCCTAGACGCCAAGTATATTAACCATGAGACTGTCTGTCTGAGCACATTAGCTAGTTCATTTCGAGGTGCGCGTGGCAGATTTATGTGGTGGATATTCTAGAACTTGTTAATTGCATGGTTATTGTGTGTATTTCGCTGGGATACTTACTAGAAAATTACAGATTGTATTTATTTATTTTTATCTAGGACACGCCTATTTGACTTCACCTCGCCTATTGGTAAGCTAAAGGCAAAGTCCCATGATGTCATTCCCATGAATTACGAGAACTGCTTCAAAATTACACGCGATTGGAGTTTCGGGCACTATACAGTTAGTAATAAAATAAGTTTTACATTTCAGAAACATATTACTCTCCAAATCTACAACGAAACATATTATTATATGATTTTGGCATATATACAATATTCTTTTCCAAACCAGTATCAAAATAATCGGGATATTTACCATATTGCATTATTTCGAGTTTCCGATATTTCGGCGCTGTTGTAAGCACCATGATCACGGAGGAACTGAAGTATTGGCGATGAACAGAAAAAAAGTTCTTTAGTAGTAAATACACACATCAACAAAGTCTAGGGAACAAGGACATTTCTAGTTTTTATTTAAAAACCCTTTCTTGTAATAGTGAGTGTTTTATATCAATAGAATATCAATAGATTTTTATACCGTTTTTAATTTTAATTTTAATAAAAACATTTTCATACAAATTTTTTTTTTTTTTTCAGAAAGAATTGAATAGTGCCAATATTGAGCATTACAACCTTCTATGATTAGGCACAAAAATAACGAGGTAGTAAGAAATACAGTAATTAACCGTACTTTAAACGTTTTTAATAATCTGTAGGACCTCCTAAAGCATTAGCAACAGCTCGATAACGGCGTGGCATACTTAGTATGAGATTGTCAATCATCGTCTGTGGAATATGGCTCCGTACACTGCGAAGGTGTAAAAAAAGTTGTTCTTCAGTGTTCAGATTTTCCAAAGAATCACTGAAAGCTCTTCTCCCAAGCAAATCCCAGGCATGCTCTATGGGATTGAGGTCGGTAGACTGAGCAGGCCATTCCAACGTCGTCATCTTGTGCTCGCTTAACGCATTGACCACTATCCTCGCGGTGTGTGACCGTGCATTATCTTGCATGAACATAAAATCTTGACCGAACTGCTGTCGATGACGGATTACCATGGGATGTATAACCTCCTGAATGTATTGGTTTGCATTCAAATTGCCCCGTATCCAAACGAGGTCGGTCCTTCCACCAAGGCGAATTCCAGCCCATACCATGATTGTTCCACCTTGGTAAGGATGAACTTCTTGCGGATTCTGGAGACGACTCTGACGTCCAGGAACTCGCCATATACGCACTCTTCTCGAATCAGGATGAAAACCGAAGCAAGATTCGTCGGAAAACAGAACCCGTGCCCATTGATGGTCGGTCCACTGTAAATGTGCGTTAGCCCACAATAAGCGACGACCTCGATTTCCACGTCGAAGAGCTGGAACCCTAAGCGGTCTGCGAGCATAAAGATTGGCTTCGTGTAGTCTTCTTCTGACAGTTTGATCGCTAATAACCACTTGATGCTGAGACTGGAGGCCTGCGACCAACTGACGAGCAGTAATCGTGGGTTGCCGCCTTGCGGAATTTTGCAAGAAACGATCTTGTCGCGGGGTAGTAACCCTATTTCGTCCCCTGTGACGTTGGGCAACATCCCCTGTAGACCTGTAGCGTGCCCATAATCTGCAAATTACGCTTGGTTGGGTGTTGACAGCATCCGCTACGTCGCGTTGAGTTCGTCCAGCTTGCAGCATACCAACAGCCCTTAACATCTCTTCATGACTTAAATGACGACGTGACATGATGACTACAGTCACAAAAATGCACAAACCATACGTAAAAGACGTATTATTGATAATAAACGTTATTTACAATCAAAAAAAATAATTTTTATTTTGCCTCAGAGAAACTGCACAATCAAAGACTTTTAAAAGTTTTCCCTCCATATTCGAAAATCATTACTTTTTTAATTTATTTTTAAATTTCGAACAACTCTGTAATCTACTTTATTCTATTTTTATTTATTTGCTGCCAGTTATTTGCAAAACAAGATTTACACGAAAAAAAATAATTGGGGTCATCTTGTTGAGGTGTTTATATCGTTCTACCCTCTTTCAAGTTCTTTTACTACGCGTATTCGCACTACCACTGGTTTTACTCTCACTACAAACTAGAACCCGATCTCGATCACGTTCACCTATTTAAATACCTATAGGTATTCTTTCCCAAAACATAAACTATAGATAATATATAAACCTGTTCATTCTAACTCAGCTTACGTCAGGGAAGTGTCATTTACGCAAATAACCGAAGCAAATTACAGTCAGCAGATGGTATCTTCAGCATATCGCTAGCCGTTCCGATTTCTGATATCGATACGTGGGCCATACTTACCGATACGAACGGGTGCGTGCAAGCCTTAGGACGTTTTTCACTGTGGAGAAGCAAAATTATAGGCTTTTTACAAGTTAATGTAGTCATAAATAGGAGATAAACATCACTGGTACGTAGCACGCGCTCGTGAACATAGGTGGAAGGCAGGAGATGTTGGAGATTATTTGTTTTGTTTAGTACATACTTTTTAAGTTATTAGCGTCGTGTTTATCGTGTGTATTAGTTTGCAAGCACCCATCTTGGTTGCAATAAAAGTTTGCAATTTAGAGCTTGGGTTTCACTCTCCCTCTGTTCCTTTATTGGTTTATCTTGGTTTTTACTGCGGTGACTGTTGTCAAACCCCCCCCCCCCCCCCCCCCCAACCCTGAGGTGTAAACCTGCGCTTGAGTTTCATCCTTCAATAGGTAAGCATACCTGGAGCTGCTCGCAAGTGTTGTTGGTTTAGACCCCAAAAAGATGACGCTTTATACATTCAACCTTAGTTATTGTAAAGAACTAAGGTTCAATGTATAAAGTGTCATCTATAATTCATAAATGCTCAATGTTTAGTCTTAGTCAATAAAAACATGAAGAATTTAGAAATACGCTTCCGCTACCGCTTGTGTGTCACGTCGTTCTCAGGGTACAGCAAAGCCCAGTAGCGGACTACTTTCACTGCGCGCCCCGGGAACACGAAATTCGACTAATAGTTTGAATTATTACTGCATCTGTACTTAGGGCTGCGGCTGCGCATGTCTGCGGTGAAAGCCCATTCCTATTATTGCTTACTGTATTCTAATGGTGGCACTTCACTTGGCTATTTGTATTTGCTATTGGGCGTTTGTTGATGGCAAAATATTTGACGTATATGCAAACATACAAATATAGACAAACCCAATTTACTTCACAAAAAAGTATTCACTTCAAAGAGGTGTCACATGTGAATTGTCACATTTTGTCTACTGGTAAAAGGTACTCTACAGGCCGTAAAGAATAAAAAAAGAACTAAATTACTAGTCTATTGTACGTATTTGGTATTCGTCATATTTGTCAAATAGGCAATAAGATAAATTATTTGTCAAATGCACTGTCCACACATGGTATTTGTTTGTCAAATACGCAATTACAAATACTGGTTCCCGGCAGAGTAGAATTTGGATCACCCCATCTCTTCTTGTGCGGTGTCGTATAAGGCGACTAAGGGATAGAGCTATTTAACATCAGACATACAAAACACCGCAGACTAAGGCACTGATACAACGCTCGAGTCAACAATAGTGTCCAGAAGACGATGATTGGAGAAATCTGGTTGTTCATTAAACTCTGCTTAACCCTTCAGACGTGATTATATGTATGTATGTATGTAAAAATAGCCGTGTGAAGTGCCACCATAAGATTCAGATGTTTGTATTTCTAGGAAGTGGGACAAATACTTAGTCGTTTGAACCATTGAAGGTGACTTTGAACAGGACAGAATAATGGGCAGAGCTCTTTTAAAATAAGATAGAAATGTTATATACTGGACAGCATTGTTTCTACATTGATTTATTGAAAACGCAAAAGTTTTTCAGGATTGTGGGGCAATCTGGCGTGGTGAAAATAACTGCACGCCATTCCAATGCAGTAAAAACATCCCTAGGTCTTTTCAAAAATCTTCATACTATAGTCGTTTAAGTAAACCAACCAAACGTTAGTCATGACAAAAAAATAAGTTCTTTTCAAGCTGAACCGTAACCTTAACTTTTTTTTAGACTGAGAATGAACTCCCTGCCTATGAGCAAAAACCATAATATCGATGAAATTCGGTTTGTTTTCTTGTAATATAATACAGTGCTCGTCAACATCCTTGTTAACTCTTTTTCTTGTAGGAGGTAGGACACGGCGGTTATTTCCGCCCAATTGAGCAGTCCGACTGGGGAAGTATCTCCGCCCTACAGAATATTGTGGTTATAATAACTTCGTGTTGTGTTCCCAGCGGTGAGCAGGGTAGCCAGAGCTCACTGGAGAATTTGTGCTGTCAGTGAGATGACTAAAGGCTTGTCCTGCTTTGTCCTCTACACTGACGGCACAGAGACTCAGTGCCTACAGTAGGCAGCGCGAGTGTGGCTTCTCCGGTGTTACACACGTCCATAGGCCACGGTAACCACTTTCCATCAGGAGGGCCTTGAGCTTGTCTGTCACCCAAGTGGTATAAAAAAAACAGAATACAATTGTAGCGAATACAAGTTACCATCTGTAGTTGATGGTGTACACTGGCACCGTAATGTATTTACTACTCGTAAAATGTATTCGAAAAAATCAAGTAATGTTAAAAGCATTGTATCGATTACTTATCTACATTCCTGGAAGTAGCAAAAACATTTCCGGGGCGTTTTGTTTTTAATTTTCCGAACAATGGTCAAGTTACCTTAAAATGCCTCCGATGCCTCTTTACGGTGCATTCAATTGAACTCAGACATCTTTCTTTTTTTCCTTTTAAAAATGCAGCTCTCGGTCGTAATTTGCATCTGCCATTGTTTCAAGCAATCCATAATTTCGTCCAAGTTTCGAATTGGTTTTTAAAGAATTACATTGGTTTATTTTACGCTCTTTTGCTGTAGTTGAGACAATATTAATATAAATGTACTTTACGATGCTGTATTCTCATTCTCGTAAATCCCTGCCCGTCTAGATAAGTGGCAATTCGTGGGTCGGCGTATTGTATAACAGAATGACGGATGTATAGGATTGGATGTTCATCTCATAAATTTGTCATTTGATTCAATAATACGTCGATCATCGATTTGTCACTTGTCTAGGGGGGGACTGAATTTTCCGACATACAGTCGTATCATTGTATGTTATTACAATCCACTAATGGACAATTTTTTTTACGAGTACCTATTAGAACCGTAGATTCTAATATTCCCTCTAATCCCTCCAACTAAGCTAAATTGCTGGTGCTAGAAGTGGGTTCACGTCGGTAGTGTAATGGACAGGATTCTATCCTGGGACCTCTCCATCGTTTTCTTAACCACTAAGCTACCGGCGCTTTTTCAACAGTTAGTTCACTTTATGAACAGTGATCCTGTACTTGACCTCCTACCATAATTTTGAATCGTAATTCCTCAGGATAATGTTAAAACTTATTTACACAGAGTTCAGCAAAGTACTTACTAGATGCTCTCGACAGGTTGCAGCGACGTGCGGTCCGCATCATTGGGAATCCCGAGATCACGAACACCCTAGAACCTTTACAGCTGCGTAGAGATGTTGCGTCCATGGCTGTATTTTACCGTCTTTACCATGGGGAGTGTTCTGATGAGCTCTTCCAATTAGTCCCACCCTCCCCTTTCCTACACAGGACAACACGTGCAGGTCTTAGATGTCATCCGCACACGGTGCAAAACATCCGATCAAGAACCAAGCGGTTCGGAGACTCCTTCCTCTGTCGCACCATTAAGGCCTGGAATTCATTACCAGCTCACGTGTTTCCATCTTCCTACAGTCCCGGGTCCTTTAAGCGGGGCGTGAAAAAGCATATGATGAGGCCGTCAAGCTGAGTGTCACCATTGTCACACGGTATGTGTAAGTAATGGTGACCCTCTTTTCTGGGACTTTGCCTTCAGCTTACCATCAGGCAAGGCGAAGTCCAATTGACGTGTCCTATATAAAAAAATAAAATAAAAACACCAAGTTAAATATGACATCTTCACTGAGACTGATTAAAATGTAAAAGCATCTTGCAACTTTTATATAACTATTTTTTTGCCATGATAGATTATAGAGGCTATCTTATGTCTATAGTATTACAATAAATAAAAAAATAATTAAAGCACTTGTCGGGATATTTATTTTATTGTACTATTACTATTAATGTAAATAACCATGTGAAACTCAAATAATAAAAAATATTTTAAATGATAAAATGTAACCGTCATTTTAACGTGATTTTGCAGCATTGGGGTGACCATTGCGGTTCCACACAGTCAAATAAATGTAGAAAAAAATCGAAGCGTAATTAACACTTTTTTTCTCCATCTATTTAAATGGTACTTTGTTAGCCCCAATCAATTCAATGAATCAATAAATTAGTCTATCGCAGTCCACAGCTGGACATAGGCCTGTCCCAATCCCAGCATTCAGTAGACTTTGGCCTACTGTAACCACGCTGGCCAGATGGGTTGGTACAAGATTTTATTACGAGTTTTCCTTCTTTCGCAGTGATATTGTGAGCGTATTTTTTCCCGTGAGATAAGATTGGTGATACTTGTTCGCCCCATCCTACCCTAATTTTTTTTTAATACCATAACTTTAAAATTTAAATCACCGGTGCAAAAACACTGCCCTGTCAATGTGTAGGTAACCGTAAACAATCATTATTCAAGAACAATTACTGTTAACAAAATACCAATTGATTTCTGATGGAAAGGCTTGGCCGTTTTACACACAAAAACATATTACAATTTAAATCGTCGTATTGATGTATGGCCTGGGTGTATGGCCGAGGTTTTTCTTCGAATATAAATGAATCGCCGTGTCAGGGTCAGGGTGGCCAGCAGTTGCCATGTTTGTAATACCAGTTTTTGTCCGTCGTTTCGCGAAATTTATACGGTCTTATTTTTTGCAACAATTCGTTAATTTTGTGTATTGTTTTATTTGTATTTTACGGTAAATTACCGTTGTGTGTTCGATTTGATGGTTTAAATTCTAAATTTGTGTATTTTTGGTTTGTTCTATTCAATCTACGCTTCTATATTTATTACTAATATTATAAAGATTTTTATGTATTGAATAAACTCACAAATAAAATTTTCCTTGCTTATAAGTCTGTAGATATTATGTATATAATTTAACATGTCAATACATATCCCTCATCCTCCGGCCGACCCAGTGCCGTCTCTTTATCTGTCCATTTTCGGATGTGGGGAAAACGGAAACGGGGAGGCGTGCCTTGCTCGCCGCCACCATCATTTAGTATGCTAACTTTTTTATTTAGTATAATAACTATAACAGTCACCTTAAGATGTATATATAGATATATTATATATAGGATGATTTGGATAGCTTCAGGCGAGGTTTGGTAGGTCAGTGATCAGAGCCCTGTAAGGATTCGAAAACCGCCTGAACTATTTAAAAATAAATCCTATCTTGATCGAATATAATATTATCTATTTATTTCTACACCACAGAAGATGCACCAAATATAGTAAAGCACGTAAAAATATCATGCTGTTAACCTTCATTAGCAGTGGTAAAAACTGGCGGAGTCCCCTATCGCAAGGCTATCAAGGGCGGCCGAGATTCTTGGGGATTTCTTTTTAAGTCACACCCGTGGTCTCGACTATTGACCCCCGCGACGAAACACCGTGAGGTTTTGTGGTACCTACGGATTTTTAAAAGCGAGCTCCGTACATACCCCCCTTTTAAGGTTTGCATTACAACAACAAAACATCTCCCAACCCTAAAATGTAGGATGTTAGTACCTAATAACGTAAGACTGTTGTAAATTTAATGGATGTTGCGTTGGCCGCAATGTTCCTGGCCGTAAACCCGTATTATTTCCCCCTGGCTTCTATAAAGGTTAGTAAAACATTGTAAATGGGGTAGTGAGTAGGTATTAGGCATTAATTTGTTAGAAGGTTTGTGTTACATGAAGGTTTCACTTCTTGTGTAGATATTACAGGTAGGTATTGGCCTTAAGAGTGGCAATAGAAAGCGATAGATTATGCTAAAGTTTGTGAAGGCGTGTGTGTGTACACATATTTCAAATAACTTGCCACTTCAATCTTCAAGAACGACATTAGAAGGTACCAAATGGGTGGGCAACACTAGTGTGACGGTGTTGCACAAGTCCATAGACCACCTGTAGTAGCGCTAGATAGGGTAGGTAGGCCATGCACTTGTCAACCACCTAAGTTACTTTAAAAAAATTGTAAAACGGAAATGATGAGCTCTTACAATTAGTCCCACCCTCCCCTTTCCTACACAGGACAACACGTGCAGGTCTTAGATGTCATCCGCACACGGTGCAGAGCATCCGATCAAGAACCAAGCGGTTCGGAGACTCTTTCCTCTGTCGCACCATTAAGGCCTGGAATTCATTACCAGTTCACGTGTTTCCTTTTTCCTACAGTCCCGGGTCCTTTAAGCGGGGCGTGAAAAAGCATATGATAAGGCCGTCAAGCTGAGTGTCACCATTGTCACACGGTATGTGTAAGTAATGGTGACCCTCTTTTCTGGGACTTTGCCTTCAGCTTACCATCAGTGTCCTATATATATAAAAAAAAAAAAAACTTGCACAAAGACACTTTGGCGGCCGGCACTTCCTGTGAGCAAGTAATGCTCGTGAAGAAGGAGGCGAAGCGAGAGCGGCAACTAAAGAGGAGAATCGCAAACTCGGCAACCTGCGAACTGAGGCAGCCCGAGCGTCGAGATCGAGAGAGTTAGCCCTAGGTCGGATGAGGTGCGAGGGATACCTATGCCTTTCAACCTTACCTCCGGCAACCAACAACAACGGCCCACAGACGGCGTGCGTTTTTGTCGGTGCAAGTTCGCCATAACCTGCCTATCGGTTTCGGTGGAGAAGGTTCCCGTGGGGATTATGCGCGCGAAAAAAAGGCAGCTTCACTAATTTTTCAGAACCACCATCTATCTCCAACAATATAATATTACGAAATGGCAAAAAGCCCGCGTCCAATAGTAGGGTAGTAAATAAACCTGAATTATTTATGGTATCAACACAACAGTAGGAGTTCCCCGTATCGGTTTTCCTGTAATACTGTTGCGACAGCAGGTACGCGTTGGTATGCTACGAAGTACGAAGCCAGCTCCATGTTTCCTCGTTTACGCGACTCTTGGAACCTGTCTCTCCAAAATAGGTTTTCAAGTCGGCGTACGCGTCTATAGTCAGGTCAGGTAGATTATATGCTTTGCTGTATCTTTCTTACATAGTAACTTTGTAACAGAAGATGTTCATGCAATTAAATTTACTTAATTGTCACTAAATATATGATAATTAATTAGTTTTTGAAAGATACTGATTAAAAGGGTATTTATGTAGGGTAAGGATGCCTATTATGAGATACCATTTCTATTTTTGAATATAAAAACAAAACTGTTACATTTACAGCTTTCTAATATATAGTTTTAGATATGAAATTTGATGTACTTTTAATATGTAATAGCTTTTTAGCGCTAAATACAATATTTTTCTATCTATGTTGTGAAAAGTGAAAAATATCAGAAAAGACATCCTAAGCAAAGGGTCTCCTATTATGAGATATTAGGGGTTGCTAATATAAGATAGTATCTCATATTAGGTTCTTAAATTTTTTTGGGGTTAACAAAGAAAAAAACAAAAAGTAAGTATTAATGTCATGATCACATTTTTATTATAGGAACATCAACCTTAATATTTTGGTACCTTAAAGATAAAAGCTCATATAAATAAAAAAAGTTGGCGACTGCAACTGGATTAAATCCTTTTACTCTGGCGGCAAAAACTGCTTCAGGTGTCCTAATTGATAACGCAGGATGTCTCCTCAGAAATCCACGTAGCCATTTTTTACCAGCAGAGGCTTCAGTCACACTGAAAGGATGCCTAAGATTGTTTTTAATAGCTAATTGAAACGCCATGTATTTGATGTCCTGCAGACGTAAACCATAAAATCGTTTATCCATTTCTTTGCAATAACTTTCCAGATCGGCTTCTAAATCAATAGGTAAGGCTGGTCGTCTCCCCATACGAACCTGGACAAGATCTTCTGCATGAACATCCTTTTTCACATAGCGCTCAAGAGTATCCTTAGGAACACCAAATTATTTTGCAGCTCTTAAGTAACCCATTTCCTTTCTTCGTACTGCATTCACAGCCTGTATCATCGCGGTATGGTCCCAGGTCTTTCTTTTGATGGGAGGCATCTAAAATAAAAAAACAAAACAGCTAAAATAATTACTCTTTTTGTGTACCACAATATGAGATATCTCAATTTAGGAACCCCAGCATATCTCATATTAGGAAAACAACAATTTTACAAAATGGATGCCAATATTTTTGCTTCCAAAAGAAAACACAATATAACTCCAATTACAACTTAAAATTTACAATATAATCTACACACAATATGTATATTGAAAGCATTTAACGTAATAATAAAGAGGTTACATACCTTGTAAACATTTGATGAAAAATATTCGGTTTTACGACTACGTATTAATCTGCACGCACACGTTCCTATATGCCCGGTGGCGGGGGCGCACTAGCAGACATTTAGCTATGCAGCCGTGTCGATTGGAGCGACACTAGCGCCAAATGGCTGACGTGAATAGTTTGACCAATACCTTGCTATCTCATATTTAGCGCCTATCTCATAATAGGCATCCTTACCCTATAGTTAATTTTTCATTGAGTTAGTTATCGAGCATTTATATTCAGCGTATTTTGGGTGAAAACTCTAATCTCAAGAAAAATACCGCGGTTATAATAACTTCGTGTTGTGTTTCCAGCGGTGAGTAGGGTAGCCAGAGCTCACTGGAGAATTGTGTTGTCAGTGGGAAGAAGAAGAAGCTTACCCTGCTTTGTCTTCTACACTGACGGCACAGAAACTCTGTACTTACAGGGTTGGCAGCGCAACTGTGACTCCTCTGGTGTTACAAACGTCCATAGGCCACGGTCACACGGCCCACCTGATGGAAAGTGGTTATTTCCATCAGGTGGGCCGTGTTCTTGTCTGCCACCTAAGTGGTATAAAAAAAAAATGTTTCAATTATTTAGATTTTTTCGTTGAAATTTGTGTTATAATAAAATTCATGTTTTTATTACAATACGTATAATAGCTTTGTTTTCACAGCTATAATATTTTAAGTTTTGACAGCCTCTGTGGCGTGGCGGTAGTGAACATATTTGTAAATATTTGTATGCATGAATATGGGTATTTGCATTGGTCTGGGTGTTTCTATGTATAATATGTATTTACAAAAAAAAAAGTATTTAAGTATGTTTATCCGTATTCTAGATTCCATAACACAAGCTAGTTAGTTAAGCTATGCTTACCATGGGTCTAGATAGCGTTGTGTAGAATGTTGTAGAATATTTATTTTGTAGAATATTTAAGTAGTGGCATGATATCTAGAAAACAGTCCACATTTGTAACGCATTATATATCTTTCTATTCATTCCTGTTTAAATCCTAAAGTGTTTATCCAATACATATTTAAAACTGATTGTAAGATCATTCAAACAATCAATTATTTAGTTCGTTAGTTCGTAATAATTCCGGTAGATGGCTGCAGCGTCACTCCAAGACGTATTATGTCGAATGTAAATTTATTTATTTAGTTCTATCTTGCATTCGCACTTAACTGGCTCCTGTGACCTATTTACGTCGGTCTATTGCGGACGGCCCATCCTTGCGCCTGTTGGCCCGACTTTGACCCGTAGTTAGCATTCTGTCCTTGACCCGGGTCTTAACCAGCCACCTTGGCGAAGCTTCTAGAGGTATTACGGATGCTGGGAGAATGCTATTAGATATTTATGAAATGTATCCTTTTATGCATCTAGGTTAGCTCTTTGTTTACTGATTGTTTGATATATATCTATCTAAACTATTATATATTAGATATAATTGTCAAATGGCACTTATAAACTTGCGATAAATACACATATAACTTCGAAAAGCATCGAAAAGTCATTGGTGTGTGCCATGGTAAAACCTGGGATCTCGGAACCCGAGACCTCGTCTCAGCAGTCCGTTACCTATAGCACTAGGCTACCGCGGTTTAAATATAGCTCATACATAAGGGTGACATGCTCTGAGCACCCCACCATAAGGCCGTTTTCCACGATGCACCGTGTGGAGACTCCAGATCGAGTACTCCAAATGTAGCTTGCCCATGTTCAGAAAGCATAGGGCTACTCTGCCGTCAAATACTCATGTTAAATTATGTAAATTACTATGTTACTATAAATCGATAGGTACCACGATAGCCGTCACCTCGGCGCTAGTCCTTGAACTCGACCTTCGACCACGTCCTTGGCCTTGACCTTTATTTCAACACGAGGCATATCTTGATTTAGTTATTTTTATGTCGTACACGCGGTACTGCTTTCACACTTGCGTGAGATTCTTTTATTAGCTCGTATTTGTGACATAGGTCGCGTGGTGACGGAGAAAGTATCTCATCCGAAGGTTGTAGAAAGAGGCGACTATCGGAAAGGTACGCAGACGATATCACAGCGTGAGAAGGAAAACTTGAAATGAAAGGGATACAGTAAGCCAAAGCCTCTCGACATTGGGAGAGGTCTTTGTCCAGCAGTGCACTGCGATAGGCTATTTGATTGACACCACGACATACGAGACCCGATACGGTGTACGATTAGTCTTCATAATTACTGCTGGACAAAGGTCTTTCCTAATGTTGGAAGGGTATGGCCTACTGTTTCCACGCTGGCCAAGCGGGTTGGTACAGGGTATTATTTCGAGGAGTCCTTCTCTCGTAGTAATGTTCTCTGCGTATTTTTCCGTTATTCGCCTCTGACGACACCCTTCAGATGAGATGGGGTGGTGATACCTTATATTCTTTCTCCGTCACCACACAGAACTAATGAAACTATACCGGTTTGTAAGATGACCCAATAAGCTATTTTCCGCACTCAGGCTGACCCCGGGCCATCGCTTAGATGGCTCACTCGTGGGAGAACTACGGTGTCTCCGCCATTACCTTTCTAAATGTATATCTTATCTTATATAAATAGGAATTATAAATTGTTTTGTTTCGGCACTAATTTGTGTTTTCTTGTTGTTCACAGGTATGTTTTGAACCTAGGCGAAGTTGTAAGTGAAGCTGGATTCGGTTTTACTAACGGAGTTGTATAAACAATATTAGTATTGTTGCCGGTTGCATCCGAGCCTTTCAGCTCGGAGCCCGGGGTCCGCTTACTCATTCTCAACTGATAGGTATACCAACCAAGGCAAGAATTGCAAGTGAGGTTGATTTGGCTCCAAAGGTCTCATACATATATGGGGCATAGATTATATACAAGTTTCATCATCAAGTAAATCTGACAGTTTTAGCACCTAACATGCAAATGCAATCAAAAGCTTCAATTTGCATTTTATTTATTCATTTACAGGAAATATCACTTATCTAAGTACGAATGACTCACAGCCTCATAATATTAATAAACTAAAGCTTTTGAAACTTCCGGCGGCGCAAGCGCAGGCGGTGACGCCCGGTTACGTAGTTACTACAAAACTATCAATTATGTTTGTGGTAACGCAAAAAATGCATAGCTATAACGATGTTAAAATCAATTCTCTAAGTGGTTAGTATGCGCCGGAGTTGACTTACAAACACATATCAAGTAGTATCATTAACTTATTAAACAGGTAGGGTACAATTAAATTACTCTTTCGAATTTTGAGCCGCTTTTAAAAGCAAGGCGGCTTTACGCAACAGAGAGCCACCTACAAACAGTCCTACTAAACAATAGTAGGACTGTTTCACGCATGAATAATGCCATTCGTGTGGTGACGGAGAAAGCTATCACCACCCCCATCTCATTGGACGGGTGTCATAAGAGGCGACTAACGGAAAAATACACAGACGATATTACTGCGAGAGAAGGAAAACTGGAAATAAAATCCTGTACTAACCTGTCCGGCCAACGTGGAAACACTAGGCCAAAGCCTCGCAACATTGGGAGAGGACTATGTACAGCAGTGGACTGTGATGGGCTAATTGATTGATCGAGGACTGTTTGACGTGCGAATAATGCCTCGTCTTTAGTTTCGAGTGACGTGGTATTGACACACACTATCACTCAGAAAAGCTGTTTTAAAAATTTATTATGGATATATTATGGAGAAAATGGCTTTGGAACCTGAGGATGATGAAATCCAAATCCAAAAATCCATTTTGTTACTGAGGATAATGAAATTGTAGGAGAGCGGACCTCAGTCTCGGGTCATTCGAGCGGGACGTGAAAAAGCGTACGACAATGAGGCCGTCAAATCTTCATGTTCACCATTGTAACATGGTATATGTATGTAATGGTGACCCTCTTTTCTGAGACTTTTCCTTCAGCTTACCATCAGGCGAGGAAAAGTCTAATTGACGTGTCCTATATAAAAAATAGTCCGCTTTCCTACAATTTCACTTATTTTTACTTTTACGGGATTGTTGTCCCACACCTAACTCCATAAGGAAGTTTGCTATAGTCTTATCTATCATTCAAAAGGTCTGCATGCACTTTGTGCTCATTTCAGAGCGTATTATTTGGGCCACAGACTTAGATTCTTCGGGCGAGTTACCCACCAAACCCGATTACAAAAGGGGAGAGTGGGTCTAAAATGACAAAATTTATGTGATTCCATTTATCAACCGAAACAGTGTTTAAAACCAAACTATTTTCGTTATCACGATTAGCGTCATAGTAAGCTCACACTTTAACACCTACGCCGGGTGTTTCCGATAGCGATCTATCGATTATCTCGGCAGGGCATCGAGCGATTATACAACAAGTTATCGATGGCTATCGATAGCTTGCGTCACTATTTCATTGTATTGACCGACGAGTCAATGAACTCCGTTTTTGCACTGTTTAGCGAAACTGTTCCATTATGATGTGATCTATATTCTAACAGAGGCTTACGTGTTAGATTCTTATTGCTTTCCTGACGGATAATGTTGTTTTACACAAGTAATTTTATAGACTAGCTAACTGTCCCTATCCCGTACGTAGGTATAGCAATTTCTATTGATTCAATCTTTGTTGAACTAATCAGAAGATTGTACATATACCTACCATGATCGCGTTACTTCCCGTTAACATTATTGTATATCATGGAATGCGGTAGTTTAAAAGCTATTAATCTAAAGATTGCCTAAAAATGTCATGAAACGTATACCAAAGATGCTCGTATTGTGCTTGTATTGTATTACCAACTGTCGCTATCAAACAGCGTTAGTCCATGTTTCATTCCATACGTTACAACACGTATGGTAACCGACACCGACATTTTAACGTGCTCTCCAAGGCACGCAACGTAACCAATAATGGTCATTTTACCTCTTATCCCAAATATTTGATTGATGTGTCAGAAACTCATACAAGGAGAAGACTATACATCCAACTTTCTGAAACATGATAATCTCGAGACTAAATATTTGTGAAAGCATGTAAAATTCGTTTATGTTCCATAATTTGATATGTTGGTACTGACCGGCCCTGTTAACCGAAAAATGTAGTTTCACTCTTGCCATAATTTTGCATATCAAAAACGAAAGCTGCATTAAGTACCGGATATCTTGTTTAATGTATCACTAATCAGATTTCGCAACAATGTAAAACATCATATCGGCTGTTGTAAGGCTAAAAGGAGTAGCCTGGGGATGACGGCTGGAGCCGCCTGTCACCCTAGCAGAAGTAGGCCGCGGCGGCAGTGTGCGTTGCGCGTCTTCCCGTTTCCGGGGACGATTTGGAGACCCTGTGGTCCCCACACTCGAGCAAATCGAGAGAGATGGCCTTGGGTCAGCCGGGGTGCGAGGGATATGCCTGTCAACATCAACTTCGGCAACCAACAATGACCCACAGGCGCCGTGTGTTTTAGTCCCTTTGAGTCCGACATAAATATGAGGAGGTATCCATGGGGATTTTTTCGCACTAAAAGGAGTATGTTACAATAACAGTTCACAAGAAAACCACTATTCGATATGTCACTAGCTTCTCATCTTGATCATTTTCGAGGGTTGAGTAGGTGTTAAAAGCTTCAGTCAAGAGTAACTGAAACCGGCTAGCCCTTATGAAAATAGTTATGAAAGTAGAAAAAGTTGTATGCCACGATCATAGAAAGTGGAAACCTTGGGTCTCTATCTAATCTGCTGGGAAAGGGTGAGTGTGTGTTTTGATGTGCTATTCTTAAACAATCATCTTAACATATATCAGATTTCTGACGGATAACTCTGAGGAATCATGGTCACGACCGTTAATTAAACATTGAGGGTGTCCATAGACTTGGCTTCACATCACCACCCCATCTCATCCGAAGGGTGTCGTAAGAGGCGACAAACGGAACAATATGCAGACGATATCACTGCGAGAGAAGGAAAACTTGAAATAAAATCCTATACCAACCCTGGCCAGGGTGGAAACAGTAGGCCGAAGCTTCCCAACATTGGGAGAGGCCTAGTCCACCGGTGGACTGCGATGGGCTAGTTGTTAGACTTGGCTTCATATAGCAATGCCGTTTCTCTATGACAAACGGCATTGCAATTATATTCGAGAATGGCCACTAGCCTTAGGAAACCAGACATTCTGACGCTAACGATAAATCTTTATAACAGGAGTACGATGTCGAAAATCAGTAGCTGGTTATACTAAAAGCCGTCGCTAATGCTCTGTATACAATATATTACACTCGTAATGTTGTCAATCACATTTTATTGCCATCGTCAATATTGGGGTCTGTTACGAAATTGGTTAAGTAAATGTACAGTCCTGTGATTGCTACTTGGTGTCAAATCTATCTAGTATGGCTGAAGAGTTTGCTTGTTTGTCCGTTTGAACGCGCCAATCTCTAGAATTACTAATTTAAGTTGGAAAAATATTATTGTGTTGGATAGTCCGTTTCCCGACGAAGGTTTTAGGCTATATATCATCACGTTACTACTTAAGGGAGCAGAGCAGTGATCATAAATGTTAACAAATCCTGCAGATATCCATATATTATTTAAAAATTTAATGAGGTTTCAGAATATAAAATAACATAACATCATAACAGCAGCACCTCTGCCTATATGCCTTCGGGGATATAGGCGTGAGCTTATCACACCTATATCCCGAAGGGGTAGGCAGAAGTGCTAGCACCCACATTTCGCCAGTTTATGTTTAGGTCCTAATGTAATAGGTGGCGGCGAGCTTATTGCAATTAACCGGGCACTTATAAAACTGCGATAAATACACACATAACTTCGAAAAGTATAGAAAAGTCATTGGTATGTGCCATGGAATCGAACCCGAGACCTCGTCTAAGCAGCCCATTACCCATACCACTAGGCTACCGCGGCTAGCTTAATTTAATAAGCTCAGTTAAATAATTTATTTTAATTACAGGAAAATGCCCAATTAGACCTATATCAAAATTACTTTATTCTGTAAACTCTTTACATAACCTTAATGTTTTGTGGCCGAAAGCGCTTGTTAACCCTGCACAACTAATAGAAATCTCTGATGTAAGGTATAGTTTATCATAGACACTTTCACGCTTATAAACGCAGTAAATAATTGTAATTATTGTAATTTACGTTCTCCACAATTGATTATTTACTATCTATTACACGCCACGAGCTATTAATTCTCTGGTACGTGTATTAACTTCGGAAGCAATTGAGTTTTAGAGCATGACTTATGATGTCAAACTTCTTCAAATTGTTAAGCGATTTCTGTTATAGTACCTACTTATAATAAACCTACGGCGGAAATCGCTTAACAATTTAATCTCGCTCCTCTGGATGTTTTTTCTGTTTTCTTTTTATGTAGGAGACATCAGTTAGTTAGACATTAGTTAGTTAGTTAGTAGTTAGTTATGTCTCGCGTGATGATAAGCTGAAGGCAAGCAGAAAAGAAGGTCACCATTACATACATATACCATGATACGGCTTATTCACGCCCCGCTTAATGGACCCGGGGCTGTAGGAAATACGTGAGCTGGTAATAAATTCCAGGCCTTAATGGTTTGACAAAGGTGTCTCCGAACCGCTTGATTCTTGATCGGATATTCTGCACCGTATGCGGGTGACATCTCGGCCCTGCACGTTTTGTCCTGTGTAGGAAAGGCGATGGTGGGACTAAGTGGTCTTCCAAGCTCTTGCTCATCAGAACATTCACCATGGTACAGACGGTAAATACTACCAAGGACGCAACATCTGTACGCATCTGCAAAGGCTCTAGGGTGTTCATGATCTCAGGATCCGCAATAATGCTGACCGCACGTCGCCTGCAATTTGTCGGGAGCATCGAATAACGTTACGCTGTTAGACAATATCAGTATTATAGTCTAAGAGCTTACAGTTATAGACATTGGAGTGATACTTACTCCGTCTATCAATGTTACTTATATTGAGTTTGTTTATATTCATAAGTTACGCTAAAGGTTCGGTTTCTTTAAAGGGTTCACAAAACTAAAAAAAATGGTCTAAAAAACGAATAAATGTATGAGCATTAACTAGAGAAAACCGTAATCAATTTCTCAGACAACAAAATTTTTCGATCCTAATCAAATTAACAGACGTTAGCTCGTAATCCATACCCAATATAATTAGACCCTGGTCCTTCTTCAACTAAAAAGTGGCTGTTCTAAAACCGTATTGTCTTGAAAGGGTGGAGAGGTCACATTAAACTGTTGTGGATAATTATGCATGGCCCACGCTGCCCTCGTTCTTCCCACAGCATTGTCTTAAACTCGGTTAAAAGGAACAATGCTTTCACCGCAACTTAAACATTTCTGTTAATTAATGGTCGTGCGAATAGACACGTAAATTAGCTAGTTATACAACGCGTTACAACGTTATGCAACAAATAGAAACGAGTACGTTATCCTGTCAACGATATAAATATCTCGTTGCTAATTGTTGCTAACGTTATGCTCTTGACATTTGTGAAAAGATAACTGACAGTGGTGTAAGTTGTTTTGTTTCTGTCAAAGCGTGATTTGATTTGTTTTTAAAAGAAAATACATTTATTTGGAACACGCATGTTAGACATAACATATTTATGATAGACGAACTATAAAAAAATGTATTAAATAGGGTAGAGTCCTCCTGAGTCATCGAATTATTACCAATATTACTTAATGTTTTAATATTTTATCTATAAATATGCATGGTAAACTAACATATTGCCTAACCAAACTGAAATAGGTCAAAATAGGTCAAAATATAAACAGTCGAAATAAACCTAAAATTTACAACTTTTTAGATTCCTTATTAAATTTCAAAGCAATCTTAATATGCACTGCATACGTGTAAACGCAACGTAGACTGAGATAAATGCTGATATTCTCTTGCACTCCAGCACTTCAGCGCGCGGTGACGTCAGCACGTGCTACTATTTTGTATGGAGCGTTTTCGGGCGGGTCGAGAAATTGAATGTTTAAAGTCAAATATCTTTAAAACTATTTGTTATAAGAAAGTTTCACTTTTACAGTTCATTATATTATTGTAACATGTACAGTTTACGAAAATGATAAATAATAGGACACAACCCTATTGCTGTGCGAGTCGGGAAGTGTTGCCATGCCAGCATGTTTGAGGAGGTGGGACACGGCGGTATTTCCGCCCAATTGAGCAGTCCGACTGGGGACGTACCTCCGCCCTACAGAATACCGCGGTTATAATAACTTCGTGTTGTGTTCCCGGCGGTGAGTCGGATACCCAGAGCTCACTGGAGAGTTTTTGTGCTGTCAGTGGGATGACCAAAGGCTTGTCCTGCTTTGTTCCTCTACACTGACGGCACAAAATCTCTGTTCTTACAGGGTCGGCGGCACGGATGTGACTCAACTGGTGTTACACACTTTCATAGGTAATGGTATCCACTTTCCATCAGGTGGGCCATGTGCTTGCCTGCCACCTAAGTTGTATAAAAAAAAGCATAAATGCTGCACATCATATTATAACAAAGACATGTGATGTGAAGCGCTGGTTAAATAGGTTCGTGGTATTAACAGAAGTTTACATGAATATTATTAAATATTGAAATGTAACTATTTTCAACGAATTCTGCCGTAATTTATTTAGTGTGTTTCCCGGCAGAATCGAATTTGGACCACCCCATCTCTTACCATGCGCTGTCGTACAAGGCGACTAAGGAATAGAGATGTTTAACATTAGACAGATTCGAGTCAATAATAGTGCCCGCAATACGACAATAGGCTCACCCCCTTTTACGTGGGACCGAATAAAATTATTGGTGAAATGTGGGTGTTAATTTCACCTCTGCCTAACCCTCCGGAAATAAAGGCGTGATTATATGTATGTTTGTAAAAAGTAATTAAAGATATAATGCAAGCATATCATAATGTCAATAGTGCACAATATATTTACGGTTCAATAAAATAAAATCAATAAATTTGACATAAAGCAAGTACTCATAATCTTATTGTTAATTTATTATGTATTGGGTTAGAATATCGTGTCTCATAAAATGTTGAAAGATATGAAAATGAGCTAAGGATGTTTTAGATGTTTTCAGCTTATGTAACGCAACTAGAAAGCTAGTTTGAGAAAGCTGAAGTCATTATTATTTTACTAACCATCAATTTAGCTGTAAATGAAGCTAATATGCGGTAAAGTTGTAAATATGCCGTTAATTTTGCATATAATATAGGTTTTTGTTGTAAAAACTATTAAGTTCAAAAGGAAATATTGTGAAAGGCTCTCATTGCGGATGTAAATTGGAAATCTTTGTATGTATAACTGAAATGAATGCGTAGGTAATGTCGTTTTTAAATTGAGTAACATTGAACAGTAAATTCTATTAATACGTCAATATTATGCAAAGGTTTGATTTTCTGAAGCCTTTTCATACCTTCTACTTCTTCAAGTTAATGGCCAAGTCTTGCATATAGTGGTCTGGCGATACCACATGTACCCAGCGACATCTAGCAACAGTTAGCCAAACTACTGCATCACCAAGAATCCTACATCGCACAAGTGAAGTTCTCGCGCTGGTACAATATATGTACATCATTCCAACGACAATATTTGAGCCGCGGCCCGCCAGGCATGATGGACGGCGTGGCGTCTGAGGATCCACCTTTGTGTCGGAGGAACATCACACCTGGTTCCTCCACAGTGGTCTGGTATATATAATAATTATACAACGGTTTGGAATATTTCGCGATTTAATCATGAAACTTACTATTTCCGCCGAGGTTTCGGATGCGTTGCAGCACCCGTGGTCATTTCTTGACGTCTGGTATTTAAGTTTTATTGGCCACAGCAACAGCGCTCTCCGTTGCTCTACAGAGGTCATCGGTAGTGCAGGTGATGGGGCAAATGTGACATGGATTGAGATTGGGCCCCGCATTCGAAGGAATCTTGCGACCGGTCGATAAAGCCCCATTTTTCTGTGTTTTCCTTGCAGCGACCAACTTGGGGCTGCAGGCGGTTCAAAAATTTCCAAGTTGAGTACTGGAGATGGAGTCCAGGTTGCATGTAAGAGGCCGCCATTTGTACATATTTCATATCTTGCCGGTACTTCAATTGTTTGGTGTACAATAAAGATTTATCTATCTGTCTATTCAGGCGGCAGGTCTTCGATTAGTCTAAGGAAACCTGCCGTAGCTAGATGCTTTTCTTCCCACCTTTTTTTATCACTACTGAGGTGATAAACAAGTTTACTGTCTACTCAATCAATATCTGTGATTTTCTCAAGCGCGTACAATATAGAGATCTTCACGAGGGACATTAGATTTTTTCAGGGTCGGCAGCGTGAGTATGACACTCCTGGCGTTGAACGTTTATAGGTGTACTTATTGCCACCAAAATTGTATAAAGAAATAAAAGAAAAAAAAAACTGTAAAATCAATGGCATACATTTGCCCCGTTGCCGAACACGACCAGTAAAAAATACTAGTCTACTAGTAATTTTCATTTTTAAGTAGTCGATTAGTAATTTTTTACATAGGATACGTCAGTATAACTTCACCTCGCCTGATGGTAACTAATCATTGGTCAAATATCGATGGCATTCCAATATCCTTATCATGCGGTGAATATTCTTTGAAACATTTAAAGCGTCTGAAAAAGATATGAGTCATTTAGTCAAACGAATGCCCTAAAGCTGTTACTGTTCAATATTATGCAAAGCTAAATATCACTTCCGAGACCTCATTACGTAACGAAACGATTATATATTTTAGGCTGTAACCTGAGGCAAGATAACCAATTTCAGCTAGTCTTAAACTGCCAGCGATCCACGTATAGTTGTTCTCTGCGAAATGCTTATAATTTATAGTTAATCTTGGTGTTTCTGTGTACACTATGTATGTATTTACACTAGTTTGTTTATCCGCATTCTAAATTCTATAATACAAGCTAGTTAAGCTATGCTTACCATTGGTCTAGATAACGTTGTGTAGAATGTTTTAGAATAATTATTTATTTATAGTGCATCGATCTATATACAGGCCACGATAACCACTTTCCATCAGGTGGTCCGTGTGCTTGTCTGACACCTCAATCAATCAATCAATCAACTAACCCATCGCAGTCCACTGCTGGACTAGGCCTTTTTTTTTCTTTTTTTTTCTTTTTTTTTTATACCACTTAGTTGGCAGACAAGCACACGGCCCACCTGATGGAAAGTGGTTACCGTGACCTATGGACGTCTGTAACACCAGAGGAGTCACAGTCGCGCTGCCAACCCTGTAAGTACAGAGTTTCTGTGCCGTCAGTAGAAGACAAAGCAGGACAAGACAAGGCCTCTTCCAATGTTGGAAGGCTTTGGCCTACGGTTTCCACACTGGCCAGACGGGTTGGTACAGGGTTTTATTTCGAGATTTCCTTTTCTCGCAGTGATATGGTCTGCGTATGTTTCCGTTAGTCGCCTCTTACGACACCCTTCGGATGAGATGGGATGGTGATACTTGTATTCTTTCCGTCACCACACGGTCTATGTCACAATCAGGCAATGAATGTTATGACATGAATGTCTGCTACCTAAGTTGTATAAAAAAGTTACTTAGCTAAATATGGAAAGGACTCCTTGTCACAGGTTCCAAAAGCTTTCTAAGAATAAGCTCTTCTCCACACCCCTTTTTCAGATTATTTAGATTTTGTACAAAAATTCTTAGTAGATGATAGATAGATAATTCTTTATCGTACACCAACCGATTTACTGTAGGACAAGTAGGTAGCATGTATACTGTTTAATGTACAATGGGCGGCCTTTTCGCTGAAGCGATTTCTTCCAGACAACCTTGGGATCGACAGTAATATTATAAAAACAAAAGATATGGTGTAGTTATCGGCTAAACTTAAATAGATAGATAATATGTTTTCTATATCGAAAGTTTGACTAGTTCAATTCAATTATTTTTTTCTTTTCGTTTGGACACGGTAACTTGACTTCACCTCGCTAAAGCTAAAGGCAAAGTCTCAGGAAAGATGGTCACCATTGCAGACACTAAGTAATGTTACAATGGTGGCACTCAGCTTGGCGACCTCATCAGCTGCTTTTTACTTTAAGGTAGTCATGTCGAAATCAAAGATAGCTCTGGGTCAGTCGGGATGCGAGGGGTCTTAGTTAGGCAATATTACATCCTGACATCTGAAGATCCAAGATGGCGAATGGTTTTAGTCGGTTCGATTCGGACATGAATGCCCGTGCTGAGTGGTGGATGGCATCCTGGGGATTATCCACACTAAAATCGGGTTACGCAATATTTTAAGTGCGAAACACGGCAATGTTAATTTTCCGGCTTTCGATATTGAAGCCAAAAGTTAACGAGTGTTTTCAAAACAGCACCTACATGTACACCGTATGCGTATGCGCATAACGTACTGTGTACAGAAAACGCATAAATACGCCTACATATTTTACGTAATTTAAACTACTGCAATCTCAATCTGAAACTAGTAGCAATTATCATCATACTCCATTTAGAGGTAGTTTTATTTGCACGTAAAAGTAGAAACTGCCACCCGTGTCCACTGTTTATTTAAACACAACATTTATGTAAAAGTTATAGACTATTGAAAGCGTAGTCATCGCAATTACGGGTACTTACTAACCCTTGTTACTCACGTTAATGCGTAATTGGTACATACTTGTGCATACTTGGGTATCTACTAATGACAATACTACCAGTATTTACTACCCGACAGCAAACAAAAGGCGGGTTATGATTTTGACAGGCTATGTATGTATATAAGTATGTATAGTATGTATGTATGTAGGTTCATTTGTTCCCTCATAGCTCCTCAGCCACTTATTAGAACTGTATATATAAGAAATCGTTATAAGCGTCTTAGTCGTCCGCTGGTTATATGCTATTATGATGTGTACTGAATCTAATGTGGCGTCCACTAGCGCTCATAAAGTACTATCTTATAAAATAAATTTCAGATAGATTTTTCGTGTTTAGTATCAACTGAAAGGGCTTAATTAGCACATTTCCAATATCTATAAATTATACCTATTGCTTGCCCCAAAATAATACCAAAAAAAAAAGTTTAAAACTGAAACCCGACTACTGATTAAAATCGCTCTAAAATGTCTAAGAAAACAATACATTCTAAGGAAGAGTGGCATACGACCACAGCATCCTTGATATTTTCTTGTTTAACTAGTTTTATCAGAACCGCGGTAGCCTAGTGGTATGGGTAATGGACTGCTGAGACGAAGTCTCGGGTTCGATCCCAGGTTTTACCATGGCACACACCAATGACTTTTCGATGCTTTTCGAAGTTATGTGTGTATTTATCGCAGGTTTATAAGTGCCCGGTTAATGGCCATTGAGGCTCAGAATGTCGACTTCCCAAAATGTCCCCTGGTTCCAAAATGTCAACTTCCCATAATGTCCCTTTCCCAAAATGTCGCTTTCCCAAAATGTCGCTTTCCCAAAATGTCGCTTTCCCAGAATGTCCCCCATTCTTAGGCTTAAACCAACGATATAAAAAACCAATTTAGAATCATATTTTGTTTTAATTAGGTACTTAAGTAGTGGGATTTTTAATTAGAAAAGAAATTTGTAATGAAATATAGTCATGTATTGTCAAAATTTAGGCACCTACCTAAATTTACTTAAGTATGTATACCAAATACACACTCGTGTGTATGGTGATTACCGTCCTCGGCTCTCTTAAGACCGACTCAATGTCGCCTCAGCGGTAATCACCAACTTTACACACTTGTACCATAATGTACTATTATTCGTAATGTTAATTAACCAAAGTAAATTTCAGTACCACAATTAAAATATAATTGATTTGATATGTCACTCTATATATTATCGTTTTTTATCAATGTTATGTTTATCATTTTTAAGAAAATGAATAAAACATATTTTATTTGTAATACTTGAGTTACTATTAGTAATAGCTACTATTAGGGGGAAGTTCCCTAGTACCGGACACCTAAGGTTTCTTATGAATAAAATTAAAAATATTTTCAGGAATGTATATTTATTTATGATTTACAGAAGGTAACAAAGATAGAAATTAAATAAAATTTTAAAAAGCAACCTCTACTCTAAACATAATTAATACCATTAATCATACTTTGATTACAAAAAATATAATTTTAAAATGTAGCACCTAGTACCGGACGGGTGTTTGTGCCGTATCACTAGCATCGGACATTTCAATAGAGTCTGCATCGATCGCATATGTAGCCATCTCCACACTCTGGAACGTCTGCACATGCTTCATGTGCCCACCCAAGACACGATAAGCATTGGATCCAGTCTTCGATATAGTCTTCTAAGCAAACTACACAAATTATTGTGTCTGTGTTAGATATTTGTTCTTGTATTTCTATTTTCTTAGCTTTACCTCCGTTTTTTCTTTTGAACTTCACGCCTTTAGCTTGTTTTCCTTTCTCTATGCTCTTTCCTTTACTAAGTCTCTTCAAAAACTCTTTTTTCATGAGTGGCATACATACATCTGTTAGATAAATCTTTGATGTGTTCTATACTAAGACTTTTTCATACTGCTCTGAAAAGGTGTGAGTGAACCTACCCAACTTTGGCATCGACACTTCGTCTCCACTTTTAAGGCTTTAACATTGTCTTGTAAAGTGCTTTCAGGAGCTTGATAAACCATTGCGGCTTGTTTTAAGCTCATTTCCTTGGACAAAACCTCATCAATAGCTGTTTACAAGCTCTGTGGCTCCCACGATCCTTCCTTTCCTTGTCTTCCATTTTGTTTCTCTTCTTTTGTCTACACCTGAAAAGAAAATTAAATAAATAAATTAATTAACGAAAGTTGTTACAAGAAATAAATAAAATATCACTGCCCGGTGCGTGGGGACGACTTTATGTCCGGTACTAAGGGACAGACAATATCGTACATTAGGTAGTACCTACCGAAATAGTTTCAAAAATCAAATAAAATTCTATCGGTTTACCGATAACAATCAAATGCTAGTTCAATTATCGATTACCATCAAAATATAAATGCATAAATGTGCCAGAACTACTTACGTTGATCTTACATGACGCCGCGTGTTCCCGCCAGAAACAACAAGCACCCTCTCCCGCTGCGGCCTTGCGCGTCACTGGCGAGCTGCGGTGCGTGATCCTGTAGCTATGTACCCCCCTCGCCCCTTTCACTAGTAGTTCGAATCGAACAGGTTTATACTTGCTTGGATAGTACGACTGTCCGGCGGTAGGTGCCGTCCGGGGTTACGGGACTTCCCCCTATCTTAATTATACCTAGTGGTACATTCTATCACTAGAACATCAGAAATTGAGACCCACAGAAGCTCTATACTGGACCTTCTGCTGACTACGCGCCCGGATGAATATTCCATAAGGGTGGAAGCACCTCTTGGTAATTCGGACCACAGCCTCGTCCGGGTGCAAGTGACACTCGCGCGGCCTGAACCACCGCGGTCACCTCAGTGGCGACACGTGTGGCACTACAAGTCGGCAGACTGGGACGGACTGCGAGAATTATTCGCATCGTACCCGTGGAGGCAGCTTTGCTTCACTTCTGATGATCCAAGCTCCTGTGCAACAGCAGTCGCTGACGCGATTCTAGTGGGTATGGAATGCTACATCCCTAACCGCTGGGTCGCGACAGGAGCGAACAAACACCCGTGGTTTAATAGGCCTTGCAGGGAAGCTAGAGAACGCAAGCAATCTGCATACAAGGCTTGGACCACGGCTCTTGCCAATAAGGATCCGAACATCGCTGAAGTGAAGCGGAAGTTGAATGCTGCTTCGAGGTCCAGTAAAAAGGCAACGTCTAGGGCAAAGTTTGAGTTCATCGGCAGAATTGGCGAACGACTTGCGCGCTACCCATCTGGCAGTCGCGCATTTTGGTCGCTCGCCAAAGCTGCCGAGGGAAACTGCACCCTGTACCTAAGAAAGGTGACAGGACAGATCCGACCAATTACAGGCCTATCGCTATAACCTCCCTACTCTCGAAGGTTATGGAGCGTGTCATTAATACACAGCTCCTGAGATACCTTGAAGGAAACGATCTACTGAGCGACCGACAGTACGGCTTTCGCCACCGTCGCTCAACCGGTGACCTTCTTGTGTATCTCACAAACCGGTGGTCGCAAGCCATCGAGAGTCGGGGTGAGGCACTAGCGGTCAGCCTCGATATAGCAAAGGCCTTCGATCGGGTCTGGTACAAAGGTCTTCTTGCGAAGTTGCCGTACTATGGACAATAATAATAAAATAGTCCAATTCAACCCCACTAAGACACAAGTATGTGTATTCACCGCTAAGAAAACCCCATTCATTGTAGCGCCGCAATTCCTGGGCACACCGCTTACCATCTCCTCGAGTATCGGGATCCTTGGTGTCGATATCTCCAGCGACGTCCAATACCGAAGTCATTTGCAGGACAAGGTTAAGTTGGCATCAAGAAAACTCGGTGCTTAACAGGACGAAGCAGTACTTCACTGCGGGGCAGCAACTCCTTCTTTATAAAGCACAGGTCCGGCCTCACATGGAGTACTGCTGTCACCTTTTTGCTGGAGCACCTGCATACCAGCTTGACCCCTTCGACTCGTTGCAAAGACGGGCATTGAGGCTGGTTGACAATCCCATACTCACAGGTAGAGTGGAACCTCTTAGCCTTAGGAGGGATTTTGCCTCACTGTGTGTGTTCTACCGCCTATACAATGGTTTGTGCTCAGATGAATTGTTTGACATGATGCCCGTAGCTACATTCTATCATCGCACCTCTCGCCATAGGCAGGGAATTCATCCCCACACATTGCGACCTGAGACGGTGCGCACTGTGCGGTATGAAAGAAACTTCATCCCACGCACACTCAAGCTGTGGAATGACCTCCCTGCTGCGGTTTTCCCAAGCGCCTACAATATGGGGTTCTTCAAGAGGGGCATCAGAAGGTTTCTTCATGGTCGGCAGCACGAGTGTGACACCCCTGGTGTTGCATACGTCCATAGGCCACTGTAACCGCTTCCCATCAGGTGGGGCGTGTGCTTGTCTGCCAACTTAGTGGTATAAAAAGAAATATATATATATATATACCTTTGGATATGTTACTAACAGTAATTCTTTTGATCTTTTTGAATGTGTGTAAAATATTGATACCTATTGATATTGATTTTATTTGGTATACATACTTAAGTAAATTTAAGTAGGTGCCTAAATTTTGACAATACATGACTATATTTCATTACAAATTTCTTTTCTAATTAAAAATCCCACTACTTAAGTACCTAATTAAAATAAAAAAATGATTCTAAATTGGTTTTTTATTTCGTTGGTTTAAGCCTAAGAATGGGGGACACTCTGGGAAAGCGACATTTTGGGAAAGCGACATTTTGGGAAAGCGACAATTTGGGAAAGGGACATTATGGGAAGTTGACATTTTGGAACCAGGGGACATTTTGGGAAGTCGACATTCTGAGCCTCAACGTTAATGGCAATAGGCTCGCCACCTATTAAATTGGGACCTAAACATAAACTGGCGAAATGTGTGTGCTAACATCTCTGCCAGCCCCTTCGAGGATATAGGCGTGAATTTATGTTATATTATTTCGGATTAGGACTGTAGGTTCCATAGGAAAGTTCCATTGATGGGTCCAAACGGATTTTCGAGTCCTTTTGTCTTCACTATTTATGATGGGTTAGTAGTATGGTTTCAGATTTAAACTTATTTGTTTCAAATGAGTATTCATTGTGTTCGATTCCGCAACGTCAACTTAATACTGACTGTCAAATTGGCAGCGGCTGTTTCGTCATTTCGCTACTATTTGTGTTGAAAAAGCACCCTTGAGTTATTACCAACGTCGTAGTACTATTATTCATTCAACATAACCATGTATTTCTTCTCATAATGCAACTATAGCATGTCAAATATGATTTAATGCTGCAGCTAGTGATGCTTTTCAGGATGGTTCAGCAAAGTACTTACTAGATGCTCTCGACAGGTTGCAGCGACGTGCGGTCCGCATCATTGGGAATCCCGAGATCACGAACACCCTAGAACCTTTACAGCTGCGTAGAGATGTTGCGTCCATGGCTGTATTTTACCGTCTGTACCATGGGGAGTGTTCTGATGAGCTCTTCCAATTAGTCCCACCCTCCCCTTTCCTACACAGGACAACGCGTGCAGGTCTTAGATGTCATCCGCACACGGTGCAAAACATCCGATCAAGAACCAAGTGGTTCGGAGACTCTTTCCTCTGTCGCACCATTAAGGCCTGGAATTCATTACCAGCTCACGTGTTTCCTTCTTCCTACAGTCCCGGGTCCTTTAAGCGGGGCGTGAAAAAGCATATGATAAGGCCGTCAAGCTGAGTGTCACCATTGTCACACGGTATGTGTAAGTAATGGTGACCCTCTTTTCTGGGATTTTGCCTTCAGCTTACCATCAGGCAAGGCGAAGTCCAATTGACGTGTCCTCTATATAAAAAAAAAAAAAAAATCCAAAGAATAAATCGAGACCAACCTTCCACCTTAAATGGACACATTGAGAACGTTTTAAAAACATTAAAACATTCTCATTGTGTCCATTGAAGGTTAGAGTATTTTGCTGGTGCCTTAGTGCCAGGCAGACATCTGTAAACCAATTAAGGAGTCGTCCTTACGATTAAGAGGTCCTGAGTTCGAATCCTGACCATTACACCGACGTGAACCCACTCCAGGTACAAGTAATTTAGTTTAGTTGGAGGGGTTAGAGGGAATATTAGTAATTTCGGTTGCTAATATTCTATTATATAACCACGTGGTTTCCGGCAGAGTAGAATTAGGACCACCCCATCTCTTCCCATGCGGTGTCGTACAAGGCGACTAAGGGATGGGGCTGTTTAACATCAGACAGATATATACAGCCTAGACTCAGCCGCAGATGCATAGCTTGAGTCAACGATAGTGAATACGGCAATAGGCTCACCCCCTATTACGTGGAACCGAATACAATTATTGGTGAATTGTGGGTGTTAATTCACCTCTGCCTAACCCTCTAGGGATAAAGGCGTGACTATATGTATAAAAAAATAAGTCATGTTTCTTTCTCACGCCAGTTTAGGTATTTGTACACGATTCCGTCAGATTTCACCGCTCGTCTGTGACTAGTGCAATCACAAACTGCAGTTGCATTAATTAATGTACAGCTGTGGTTTGCGCCCACGCATGCTTAGAAAGTACTCCACCCGCCTGTCTCTATGTGCCGTGGTTACATGACACCGTTGATAGGTATATTGGTGAAGTAAAGTGGCTACCTGTTTTGCTATCGATGCTAAATACGTGTTGAGAATTAAAAGCAGTAATTGTCGGCACTTGTTATTGGTTCGTTAGCGTTGCAACCGGAAGTGTACAGTGAGGTATGATAGAAGGTTCTTTCCGCGTACACTCAAACAGTTGAAGGAGAAGATATTCCTCTGTGGTTTTCCCAAGCAACTATAAACCTTAATGCAGAAGCTTTTTACATAGAAGAATGAGTATGACGCTTCGTGTATAACATTTCTGAGCAGTCCGACTGGGGAAGTACCTCCACCCAACAGAATACCACAGCTGTAATAACATCGTGTTGTGCTCCCGGTAGTGAGTAGGGTAGCCAGAGCTCATTGGAGAATTTTTGTGCTATCAGTGGGAAGATTAAAGGCTTGTCCTGATTTTGTGTTCTGCACTGACGGCACAGAAAATCTCTGTTCTTACAAGGTAGGCAGCACGGGTGTGACTCGCCTGGTGTTGCACACGTTCATAGGTCACGGTAACCACTTTCTATCATGTGAGCCATGTGCTTGTCTACCTAAGTTGCATATAAAAAAGTCTGATATCATCGAAGTCTGCTAAATTTAATTTTGTGTACAGTACAAAGTACGTACATGTTTTAAGTACAAATCCTAAAACTAAGAAGATATTTTTAATCAGTATCTTCTTCAACAGCATTCGAAATTTTCTTCTCGGAGTCCAGGGTCTGCTCTTCCAGTCTGTGTAATGGCACAAATATATTCATGGCCATAAAACCTTATTTTGGTACCTTAGTGATTTACGACGAACTGTCAACCATGTAGTAGGTACCTACTAATTTAAAAATTAAATACTCGCATTTCACTCTTTAACACCGGCTAGTAATTGAAGAAAATTGATAAGATTAACACCTGGTTAAGTAGAGAAACCAACAGGTCTTGAGCTAGTAGAATCATGTAAATACTAATCGCTGCATCTAACTGTCGCATGTTGCAAACTTGCAAATTGGTATAGAATTAACGGCACAGTGATGGCCGCTTAGGGTTGCCAGTGATCACCATTGCGGATGGTACACCTTCTACTACTAGTCTTTGACAGCCTCTGTGGCGTGGCGGTAGTGAACGCGACTGCTACGCAGGAGGCGCGGGTTAGATCCCCGCTCAGTGCAAATATTTGTATGCATGTATATAGGTATTTGCATTGGTCTGGGTGTTTCTATATATAATATGTTGTATTTACAAAAAAAATAATATATATTTAAGTATGTTTATCCGTATCCTAGATTCCATAACACAAGCTAGTTAAACTATGCTTACCATGGGTCTAAATAGCGTTGTGTACAATGTTGTCGAATATTTATTTATTTATTATTTATACACCTGCTATAACCTGCTATGCCTGCTGTTTCTGATGATAACCTGCTAAATTTATCACCCCTCGTGTCGCTAGTCCCCTTGGGTATTCTCCACCTGTTGTCAAGATAACGAGCCAAATGAGCCAAATGAAATAAAATAAATTTTAATTAGTTGATGACATATTACTTTATATTCTACTAGCTGATACCCGCGGCTCCACCGGGTTTAATTTTGTTCCCGTTCCTGCAGCCCTTGGGAACCTAGTTCCAGGCTAAAAAGTAGCCTAGTACTTTTTTCAGGTCATAATTTATCCGTGCACAAAATATCAGGCCAATCTATTTAACCGTTAGAGCGTTTTCACATTACACGATCCGATATCGGTATCGGACCACGATATCCGATAGCCGACAGGAAGTAAAATGTCTGAATTATATATCTGTCTTTCACATTGTCCGGCCCGATATCGGATATATAAGAGCCGATATCGTATTATTGAATATGACTCGAACCGACTACAACTTCACACATAAACTAAAATAGCGACTGCAAGTGACTTTCGACGTTGGTGACATTTTCATAATTACGGATCTTTTTGCGATAATAGGTCTCGGTTCCCCTAGCATGAAAAACAATCGTATCGTAAACGTAACGAGAAAACGGAGCATTGTGATTGGCCACCTGCCTACTGTGAACCCGTGTGTGTGTGAAGCCGGCCAATCGCAATCCTCCGTTCTCTCGTTACGTTAACAATGCGACTACGATAGATTTTCGTGCTAGGGGTACGGATCGAGATATCGTATCCGATAATGTGAAAACGGCCTTAGAGTGGTTACAGCATGATTGAATAATAAAGATTCAAACATGATTACAAACCTTCCCATTTATAATATTAAGTAGGATAGTGGGATAGGATAGGTTAGGAAGTAGGACGACGTAATTAAAACTTGTTTCAAATTAGTCCTAAATGGAAAATGTTTGCAATCTTAAAATACACTCGAGAGCAATGAATCCGGGTCACTTAAAGAATCCTGATTTTTAACATTCTTTAAGTGACCCGGATTCATTGCTCTCGAGTGTATATTATTCACAGCGCACTAAATTCGATTTGGAACCGTCCTGGCGGCGAAGATGTACAAGATAAACCGATCCTAGATAGTTACGGGACTTTTCCTTTTTGTTACGTGCGTAAAATCCCCACGGATACCCCCCAACGGAGCCGGTAGGAGAGGTTATGTCGGACTCGAACCGACCAAAACGCACGACGCCTGTGGGTCGTTTTTGGTTGCCGAAGGTGAGGTTAACAGACATATCCCTCGCACCCCGGCCGACTCAGGGCCATCTCTCTCGATCGGGTGGTATTTACGGGACTAAGGGACAGAAGAAGGTGACTAATTTGCATTTGACTGGCAACCGAATTTGAAACGCACCGTCGTAATTGACTAACCAAATAGATTTTTTTTTTGTCAAAACTGTTCATTCACGGCGCTTGGTGGAACCTGCTACACATATTGAATAAGACACAGTAGTTTTCCACTATATTTTATTTTTCACCTGGCCGATTTAGCCTCACGGCATTCTCAAAGGTTTGAATTGGCGGTTAGGCAGTTAACCGCCAATACAAACCTTCGAGAACAAGATAGAAGTACAAAGTGTCTTTTTCAATAGAAAAAAGAATTATATAACCAAAGTATACTCCTCTTAACACGATTATCTTAGGATTTATATTAATGTTCTTATATCGCGCAATGCGAAAGTTAAAAAGTTAGTATCGCTACAAAGTCAGCAGAATTTATTTAGTGGCAACCCTGGCCTTGATATCTTATCTTTGTTTTGCACTGGCTATCTTAGTGACATCCCACGGGTATCTTAGTACCATCCCGTAATGTAACTAGCCGATAAAACTCGGGTTGTAAGACAGCTCAAGATACGTACAAATGTATGAGATTGATGTTCACATCTATTCCCAATCGGCCATTCAGATATGAGTTCTTGCTACTTTCTGCTTCTGAAAGGATGAGGTTTTGTTTATTTATTTATTGTCGGCAATAGGCTCTTCCCCTGATACATTGTTGATAAATAGTTTTTTTTTTATATAGTACCTACAAGGCAATTAGCCTTCGCCTCGCCTGATGATAAGCTAAATGCAAAGTTTCAGAAAAGAGAGTCACCGTTACATACATATACCATGTTACAATGGTGATACCCGCTTGACGGCCTCATCATATGGTTTTTCACGCCCCGCTTAAAGTACCCCGGACCGTAGGAATAAGAAAACACGTGACCTCGTAATGAATCCCAGGCCTTAATAGTGCGACAGGGGAAAGAGTCTTCGAACCGCTTAGTTCTTGATTGGATATTCTGCATCGTATGCGGGTGACATCTAAGCCCTGCACGTGTTGTCTTATGTAGGAAAGGGGGGAGGACACTAACCTAAGTATACTTGTACCGTTTGAATTTTTCGAACGAAAGTATTTAGGCACAGTTTCACGAAGCTCATTATTCCGTTATACTATAAGTACATAATTCCCAGACTTTATTTTTTAACTTACCGACAATTTTGTTATCAAAATTGTGCCCAAGAGTTTTGGTTACTAATCGACTCTAAAATCATTCATATCATTTTAATGATAGAATCATTGCTCATCATGACCTACACACTAGTGTCTTAGTATTTATTGATCACGAGCTCCATAAATGCATATAATTAGTTTCGAATTGATTTTAAAGGCTTGAGACGATTATACGACACGCGTTTTTTACATATTATAACAATAAAACATTTCTTAAATAAGTGCACACCTCTGTCTTAATAAAACAAAAGATCATAGCTTATAAATTACACAATATAAAAGTACTAGACTTGATCTAGCTCGACTACTTTCTACCGCAGGCAGATTGAACAATAAAGGTCTTCGCCTATTATACCGTTTCTATTATACAGGCAAATTACTGCAGCGAAGACTCCTAAAGGTTTATATACCTATTAATTGCGGTAGCAGAATATCGACTTCGTAAGCAATCTGAAATATTCACTATTAACTTACTGTAAAAAAAAATAGATCCATACTAATATTATACATAAATGCGAAAGTAACTCTATCTGTCTATCTATACGTTACGCTTTCATGCCTAAACCGCTGGACCAATTTTAATGAAATTTGATATAAGGGTAAATTAGGTGGTAGCCTAGTGGTATGGGTAATGGACTGCTGAGACGAGGTCTCGGGTTCAATCCCAGGGTTTACCATGGCACACACCAATGACTTTTCGATGTTTTTCAAAGTTATGTGTGTCTTTATCGCAGGTTTATAAGTGCTCGGTTAATGGCAATAGGCTCGCCACCTATTGCATGGGCATACCACCTCTGCCTACCCCTTTGGGGATATAGGTGTGAGTTTATGTTTACGTTATGTAAATTAGGCCTTGAGAATAGCCGTATACATAAGCTGTTTTGTCGCGATAACCGACAAACATGCAGGCGAGTAGTCTTTCAGAGGACGTACAAAAAATTTTAGGAACAAAAGTATATGTCTGGTAACAAAAGTAATTTGTTCTAAAAATTAAGTATTTCTACCACGAATAAACGCTGCCTCTTAATTCTTAAAGACTGTATCTAAATAATAAAATAATGTAAATAATTATTATTTGCCTATTTCAACACATTTACGCTTCTAATATCTTGCGATACACTGAGTTAAGACCTTTATCTTCCGAATGAAATATTTTATTGTACTTCACTGCTGATTATTCTGGTCTCTAGTGAATCACTCGTATCGCTTAACTATCGATCGAATTTATCGATTAATGTGTATATTTTATCGATATTACAGGCTGTTATGCAATGGTAATGCACTATTACGAAGAGTTTATTCTGTTTTATCAATTTTATTATTGCTTTGTAAATGTGTTGTTTATGATATATGAAAGAACGCATAAATGTCTTAATCCTGATAAATATTTCTTAAATCTATAATTCGTTCGGTATGGACCATTAAAATGTAAAATATTATTATATGTTTGCATCTAATATTACCGAGACGTTTGAACGAGACGTGATAAAGAAGAATATGTCAGACGGCGCGACGCGACGTTTGTAATCTATGTGGTATTACAATATACAACTGACATAAAAATAGATTATCTCATTTATGTATATAACGTAAATAATACCTCTACACCTTATGACACATTTTAACAGTTTTACATTACATTAGGCTTAAATCTTCACAAAAATTATGACAGCTACGTGTTAGGGATGTAGCTGTTCTACGATTTTAAATCTATCAACCATACTCAATTTCACACAGATCCGTTCGGCCGTGATTATTTTTTTATATTGACCAAAGTCAAAAGGATACATACATACACACATATAATCACGCCCTTATCCCCGGAGGGTTAGGCAGAGGTGAATTAACACCCACATTTCACCAATCATTAAATTCGGTCCCACGTAATAGGGTAATTCTCTATGTTTCTTTTACGAAGATACCTTTTTTGAGTGCGTAATTGAAAACAATATGGTAAATAAATAAGCCATTTTTATTGATACACTTTCGTTCGTAATTGCTTAAAAATTAATAGGGTAATTTTAGTAGCCTAGCAAAATAAAAATAAATTAATATAAGATACGACACTCAAAGTGCCGTACATATTAATGGCTATCTTATCAGTTTGCTTTTTTTACGTTCTTGTCCACCCAAGTTTTCTTAGAGATAGTGCTTATAATTTATAGGCTTTTAATGAATTTGGAGCATAATACAGTTTTACTATTCCGTTAGAACGAATCCAGGATTGGTGTTATTAAGAGTTAGAAGATGTAATGATCAAGATGGAAGAAGGGATACTTGTTGAACAGGTAAAGAAGATGGGCTTAAGAATATTGACGAAACAGATCTATACGGCGAGTACAAAAGAGTAACCAGGTAAAAATTGTCCATGACTATTTATACTGTAGATTGATGGCACTTGGTGGAATTTGTTGTTACAGATATTGATAACTCACTTGTAAAGTACAAGTGAGTTATCAATATGTGTAATTGTCCATGGTCTACGTTTTGGCAATCAGGTTGAAGACATTTTAAGGCATCAGATTTATGACAATCATATTGAAGACGTTTGGGCATTTATGAAAGTAGAAATAGCGAAAATGTGTATTCAAGTAACAGTGGCAGTAGACTGGCCACTCTGACCAAGGACTTATGGTTGCTGGAGCAAACGAGCAAGGCAAACGGAAAGTAGGGCACTCCCTGGAAATTTGGACTGGCGACCTGAAAACGGTGGCTGAGACAGACTGGATACGGAATGTGTAAGATCGCTCGAATTGGCGCCCATTAGGATAGGCCTGTGTCCAGCAGTAGATTGTGGAGGGCTAATTGATGATTGATTTATGATGAAGTAGCAAAATGTTTTTACTCTGTCTATACCAATTGTAAAGATATGTGACTGTATGTATGTATTGCCTACTAAAATGGTTCTAATTAAAAGATTTAGTGCAGGGATTAATTCAGTAAGTAGATTACAAGCATTGTGGAAGTTAAACATGAATATTCCTTGTCTAATCTAAATCAACAGTCCTCTTACAAAGTTCTGGTTCTTGAAGCCTTTGTAGTACATCTAAGATGAATAGCCTGCAGAAATGTTAACAAATTATCGCTGTGTATCAACTCCGTTTATCTCTCAGCCAGGCTTTCTGTAGGTCACTGTGATTTATTTAATCATGTGTTTTCAACTCTTGCTGTAAATAATCTAAACTTATTAGATAAGCTTGGCATTTACATGCTTGTGTAAGGTATTCGGGAGAAAAAGTTAGCGCTAGTCATTATTGATCTTACTGACCAGGAAGTCTGCAATGAAATATGCTTGCCTGGAAGAAACCTATTCACTCTTGACTTCCTAAGTTAAACCTTTCTGGGAACAGTCTTGAGCAGTGATTCCATTCTTTTAGCTGTACGCATAATGAACGTTTTGCCAAAGTTTTTGCTCGTTTATGCGGAATGATCACCGAAAAAGTACTACGTTTGTATTGTCGAAAATATATTCCATTAATGTATTCCTATCGTCGAAACCTATTAAAATTATAACACGTTTAATAACATTAACATCTGTAGCACCCAAACGGATCTCACCTGCTAGCTGGTACATCTGCCTACCGTCTGTCGATCAAAGAACGAAAGTCAGACGTAGGTTTTCCTCCAAAAGTATCAGCACTAAAAATCCATATTTAAATCTATTCGGAAGAAGTTACGGGTTTTTTTATACAACTTAGGTGGCAGGCAAGCACACGGCCCACCTGATGGAAAGTGCTTACCATGACCTATGAACGTGTGTAACACCAGTAGACTCACATCAATGCTGCCGACCCTGGAAGAACAGAGATTTTGTGCCGTCAGTGTAGAGGACAAAGCAGGACAAGCCTTTAACAAAGAAAACAAACTGATACAATATATTTACACGATGTACTAAATAGGGACATTACAGAACTAAGCAACCTCAATCCGTTAAGTAGCGTTACAAATGTGTCAAAAGTGGATCATAAAGTGTAAGTGTACCGAGATTGGTACGCGGAGTGGATGCTAGATCGTGACTTGATGTCTGCATTAACATATTAACGCACTACAAACGAGGGCACTCGCTTCGGTCGCCACCAAATAGACACGATTATCGAGTATTATCGACAAGATCTTGTCGACTCCGTCCCCTCACTATGAGCGATCGATTTTACAGCTCATTTTGTCTTTACTGTTTTTGTATAACAGTTTGATATCTCGAATGAATTACTTATATAAGTTTATAAAAGAGAGGTTGCCTGTAATATCTTTCATAAAGTAATTAAATTATGGGTATATTGAAGATGGTAACACTAATATTCGCTACTAACGCCAAACCAATAGTGGTGTTACCTAGTAGTTAAATGAAAACTTAACCTTTTCTGCCTACTTTCACGCTACTGTTATAACGATCTACTGTTTGTCTTAAAAGTTGGAAAATTTGAAATATTTTTTGTTAGATTTTGAGGAGAAAAGCTCTAAAAGAAGATTCCGGGCTCTAGCTTTGTACGCAACCGGGGTGAAACGGGACGATATTGCTGAGTTCCTTTTTGTTTAGATTAAAAACTTTTCAATTAGAATGTAAAAGGAAATAAGGTATGTTTTCTTGTAAATATGAAACTGCATTAAAAGTATCTGAAATAGAATGCATAGGGATTATTCTTACTTACCCTTAAATAATGAGGTTCAGGCACACAACGTTCCAAATTTACCGATGCAGAAGTTAGGACACGACGGTATTTCCGTCCAATTGAACAGTCCGACTGGGGAAGTACCTCCACCTTGCAGAATACCGCAGCCATAATAACCTCGTGTTGTGTTCCCGGCGGTGAGTAGGGTAGCCAGAGTTCACTGGAGTTTTTGTACTGTCAGTGGGAAGACCAAACGTTTGTCCTGCTTTGTCTTTTACATTGACGGCACAGAAACTCTGTGCTTACAGGGTTGGCAGCGCGAGTGTGACTCCCTTGGTGTTGCACACGTCCATAGGCTACGGTCACCACATTCCATCAGGTGGTCCGTGTGCTTGTCTGCAACCAAGTGGTATAAAAAAATACGCATATTGTCCAGTTCTCAAATTATTCGGTTCGTTAAATCCAATTCACGTACGTTAAGCCACGTGTGGTATGTACGAGTATGCTCATTAAACTCTCATGTATGCACACGCGATGATTCTACTAATTCGTACATATAAAAAATTAAGTTCGTTTCTCTGCTATTTTTTTTATACCACTTATGTGGCAGACAAGTGCATGGACCCACCTGATGGAAAGTGGTTACCGTGGCCTAAGGGCGTTTGTAACACCAGAGAAGCCACACTCGCGCTACCGACCCTGTAAGCACAGAATCTCTGTGCCGTCAGTGCAGAGGACAAAGCAGAACAAGCCTTTAGTCATCCCACTGACAGCACAAATTCTCCAGTGAGCGCTGGCTACCCTACTCACCGCTGGTAACACAACACAAAGTTATTATAACCGCGGTATTCTGTAGGGCGGAGGTACTTCCCCAGTCGGACTGCTCAATTGGGCGGAAATACCGCCGTGTCCTACCTCCTATTCTCACGTGTCCTCCACTAAGCCCTTTACTTGTCACAAAGACAACGTAAGCTTGTTAAAAAAGAATAATAGAAATGTATGTTAAACTAATTACTTCTTATGCAACGTTGACAAATAAAGGAAAGGTAATTAAAGGCACATGGTAGGTTTCCAATGGCGACATGTTGTCGCTTGGGTAATTAATTTTGAATCAAACTGGTTGCGGACGTCCGCTGGCGACATGTAGGTACTAGTAGGTACGATTTTTTATACAACTTAGGTGGCAGATAAGCTCACGGCCCACCTGATAGAAAGTAGTTATTTATTTTTAATGTATTTACTTAAACTTCATGCACATATGTACACAGGCGGACTTAATGCCACAGGCATTCTCCACCAGTCAACCCAATAGGTGGTGCAGAGAATAACAAAGTAAATTAGTACCACCCTCCCCTTTCCTACACAAGACAACGCGTGCAGGTCTTAGATGTCATCCGCACACGGTGCAAAACATCCGATCAAGAACCAAGCGGTTCGGAGACTCTTTCCTCTGTCGCACCATTAAGGCCTGGAATTCATTACCAGCTCACGTGTTTCCTTCTTCCTACAGTCCCGGGTCCTTTAAGCGGGGCGTGAAAAAGCATATGATGAGGCCGTCAAGCTGAGTGTCACCATTGTCACACGGTATGTGTAAGTAATGGTGACCCTCTTTTCTGGGACTTTGCCTTCAGCTTACCATCAGGCAGGGCGAAGTCCAATTGACGTGTCCTATATAAAAAAAAAAAAAAAAAAAGGTGCCTTATGAAAGATAACTAGGTGATGACTATTATAACTACATAATAAATAAGGTATATACCTACATTGCCTCCTCATTTCCGGGGACGAGTTGGGGACTCTGCGGTTCCCACAGCCGAGGAGAGGGCCCTGAGTCGCCTTGTACGACACCGCATGGGAAGAGATGGGGTGGCCCAAATTCTACTCTGCCGGGAACCACGCTATATGATATCAAAATATGCCACGATCGAAGCTGGGGCGAGTCAGCGAGTGTTAAATAAAGTAATTTTATAATTCAGATACTTGCACCCTCTAACAAAAATCAAATAACACCAAGCTGTGATACATTCCTCTGACTGTCCTCATCTCATTGAAGTCCATATTCGTTAGTGGCGACTTGGAATCACAACTCTGTATCAGTCTATTAATATCTAAGCTCCTAATATAGTACAGCCGTTAGCCATCAATTTATAGGCTTTTGGCGTCCTCGCCCACGCCGTCTTCGCCTGATGCCCGTGTAATGTGTGCCCAATTGGATTGCCTGTTTCTACAGAGTTTATCCTGTAGGGTTGCCAAACTTCAGCATATTACTGCGTAGAAATTTTAGGCAAATAGAAGAAAGAGTAAAACTATCTTACGTAACATTTCTTATTTTTTTTATATAGGACGCGCCAATTTGACTTCACCTCACCTGGTAGGAGAAGCTAAATGATAGAGGTAATTCAATACATACGAAAAAACGAATCGTTCCTCTTTATAATAGTACCTCCACCCTACAGAATTCGGTGGCCATAATAACCTCGAGTTGTGTTCCAGGCGGTGAGTAGGGTAGCCAGAGCTCACTGGAGAGTTTTTGTGCTGTCAGTGGGAAGACCAAAAGCTTGTATGTTTTTGTGGTGTGACCATGTGGTTGGCAGCGCGATTGTGACTCCCTTGGTGTTGCACACGTCCATATGCCACGTTAACCACTTTCCATCAGGTGCACCGTGTGCCAATCAAATAGTATAAAAAAAATATATAAAAGAAAAATGATAAACTGTTGCATACGGGTCAAGGATCATAGGTGATAACTAAAATTACAGCACAATTCTTCATATTTGTCTATTTCAGCTAGAATAAAAGTCTTAACAAAATATATTTCTAGATAATTCTACGATTACATCGACAACCTTACCTTTTGTTTAAATGTTGCATCCAATCCCTTCCTCCGTCAGCATATCAAATGTCCGGGATAACTTACAATAAGTATTGGAATTGTTGTTTCTTGTAATTTTCTTTTAATTGAATCGTTTCTTTGATATTGATATAGCAATAATCTTCCGTGATCGTGAAATTCTTAATAGAATATAACGTGATAAACACACGCCTATATCCCCGAAAGGGTAGGCAGAGGTGCTAGCACCCACATTTCGCCAGTTTATGTTTAGGTCCCAATACAAGCACCTTTGCCTAAAAAAATTCTTAAAAGAGTTTGTGGTTAATGTTAGGTTAGCTGATAAGCTAGGAATTGAATTTTAGAAGATGTCATTTATTTTAACAGTTAGTAAGAAGACTAAGAAGATATTGGGTGTTTGATACCCATTTGCAAAATAATAAATCGAAAAACAATTATCCCGTCTGCTATTAAACTCTCGGTCTTTTCTTTCATTTTAGTGGTGTATAACTGCCTATTATTTAATATGTATGTGTTTTTTTCCAGTATCCATAGGTATTCGGTTAGTAACCATTTCAGTGTATATAAAATTAGGTAGCCTAATGGTATGGGTAATGGACTGCTGAGACGAGATCTCGGGTTCGATCCCAGGTTTTACCATGGCACACACCAATGACTTTTTCGATTTCTAAGGTTAATAGAAGAGGGCCAGATCGTGAGAGATGGTCCTGGGTCGGCCGGGGTGCGAGGGATATGCCTGTCAACCTCACCTTCGGCAACCAAAGCGACCCACAGGCGGCGTGCGTTTTAGTCGGTTCGAGTCCGACATAACCTCTCCCACCGGCTCCGGTGGGGAGGTATCCGTGGGGACTTCGCGCACGTAAAAAAAAAAAAAAGAAGTGCCCGGTTAATGGCAATAGGCTCACCACCTTTTATATTGGATCCTAAACATAAACTGGCGAAATGTGGGTGCTAGCACCTCTGCCTACCCCTTCGGGGATTTAGGCGTGACTTTGCGTTATGTTATATTTAAAATTATATATATTTAAATTACTTCTCTTACGATTCCCGGTCCGGATCGTTCCTGATGTAGAGGCTGGCTATCGCAATCCAATGTGGAAACGCAGCAAGTATGATGGGCACCTTTGCACCGGGAGCGACCAGAGGTTGGTTATTCGATTAGACCAAGAAAAATATGTATATACTTAATTAATTTATCAGATTTGTTATTTGTATATCACAATATGTATATAGCCGCGTGGTTTCCAGCAGAGTAGAATTTAGACCACTCTCTTCCCATGCGGTGTCGTACAAGGCGACCAAGGGATAGGGCTGTTTAACATCAGACAGATATATACAGCCCAGACTCTGCCTCAAATGCGTGGCTCGAGTCAACAATAGTGCCTAAAGTTATAAGGGGGCGAGACTATTGTCATCATGCGAGCACTTTATCATAGGTTAATATGTTTACTGTAGGATGTAGAACAGTCCTATCCCTTAGTAGCCTTCTAACATACCTACGGGAAGGTTTGTGGTGACCCTAATTTACTTCAACGGGTTCCAACACCAACCTTGTGTTAATGTGGTTTGCTAATACCTCTCGTATGTTTTGTTACTTGTGCTGCTAAAACACATCTTGTACCTATTTACTAAATTGGGCTTTCTACAAAGTCAGTCCTCATCTGACTAATCTGAGTAGAAGAAAACTAATCGTGACTTCTCAAATATAACGAGTAAGTTTGCCTCCACCAGCAGCATCTTTGACCTCGCAGTAAAATATATAACATTCTCATCTAAATGTTAAGCACTTCGTTAGCAATCGACATGTAGGCCACAGTGTCAGAGTACCTACCTAATAAATATTCCCTTACATGCAATGCACTTATTGGTATGCAATTTATGTTTCACGGTATAGATTTGACGTGGTATAACATTATTTATCGTGGACACTGTTTTTTATTGAGACAAGTTTTAACTAGATTAGTAATAGTTGGTAGAATTTCAAATACAAGTAATCTTCATCTGCATTATTTTATTTTACCGGAGAAGCCAATGTCAGATGCATGTTTAATTTGATTGAGGATGCCAAGAAAGAGACGGCCATTTTGAGTGGCTTTTAAATAAACCATTGGGAAAAAAAACATGCGTGGTTCCCAGCACAGTAGAATTTGGACCACACCCCATCTCTTCCCATGTTGTGACGTACAAGGCGACTAAGGGATAGGGCTGTTTAACATCGGATAAATATTTATAGCCCAGGTTCAGCATCAGATGCATGGCTCGAGCCAACAATACGTGGAACCGAATACAATGTATTTACCTATTGCTATTGTGTTTTCTTTTTCATTATTATTATTTTATTTTCTTTATATATTCTCTATGTACACCTAACTGCCCTAAAATATTCTTCTCCTATTTTCTTATCTCCATCCTATGGTTGCCTGTAAGATAATTGCCGCAGAGCTTGTATCTTGATTTGATTGAACTTGTATCACTTATTCTAGTGTAATGTGTAATTGGTGTACAATAAAGACGTCATTATTATTATTATTATTGGTGAAATGTGGGTTTTATTTCTCCTCTGCCTAACCCTCCGGGGATAAAGGCGTGATTATATGCATGTATGTATATATATGTAAAAAACAGAAATGCGGCATCCGATGATAAGTAACGCAAATTATAATTTCCAATTACTGCTGTTTTTTTCTCTGTCCTGTAATACAAATATCTATTTTTACTAAAGTATTTTGCCAGTAGTACCTACCCTCCGTAATGTTTGTTGTGAAACATCACAAATCAAATATATTTCGCTTTACGAAAGATAAATTGCACGTAAAGTTCAAAAAGCGTGAGATCGTTGTTAAAAACGGCGGTGAGCTATTTTTTGATTTTTAAAGCAAGCTGTAAGAACTAATATTTTCATCTTTATGCCCGTTTTATTAATTTGAATTTTCGTCTTGCAGTAAATATCATTTCATTTTATTGTTTTCTACGCATTTAAAAACCATCTAATGATGCTATCCACATCAAAGCTTAATAGGTAATCATACCGCGTCACGCTTAATTAGTGAGCACAGGTAAATGCTCGATTAGCGACTGCCCGAGGTAACTCAGACGTACCATTATCACGTACACATATTAAGAACACACTTGTACTGTTTCCACAGTAGTTTTTACTAGACCTGATTCGCCTGACCGGTTTCGCCTTACGGCATCTTCAAAGATCCTTTTTTTTACAATTTTCAATAACAGTTAAGAACATTCTTCTATAAACAATGCAAAAAAAATTGTAACGTGCTTTTGTGTTTTTTTTTATACCACTTAGTTGGCAGACAAGCACACGGCCCACCTGATGGGAAGCGGTTACCGTGGCCTATGGACGTATGCAACACCAGGGGTGTCACACTCGCGCTGCCGACCATGAAGAAACCTTCTGATGCCCCTCTTGAAGAACCCCATGTTGTAGGCGCTTGGGAAAACCGTAGCAGGGAGGTCATTCCACAGCTTGAGTGTGCGTGGGATGAAGTTTCTTTCATACCGCACAGTGCGCACCGTCTCAGGTCGCAATGTGTGAGGATGAATTCCCTGCCTATGGCGAGAGATGCGATGATAGAATGTAGCTACGGGCATCATGTCAAACAATTCATCTGAGCACATACCATTGTGTTATCAGTATATCGGTGCGGCAGAGTATGTAGGGCATATAAATATACATAATTATGCTTTACAAAAACCTAAGGCCATACTGATACAATTAGTCGATAATATCCACGATTCATATGTCGGTACGATTATTATACACACGATTAGACAGCCACGCGCCAGTACCAGCGCTATGAAAATCATTTCTTTACGTCCCTTGGAAATTAGCAGTACAAGAGTCGCCGTACTGGTACATATGACCTGGCAGTTGGTGTCATGTTCCTTCCCGTCTATACGAATGGCTCCATGTTTGACCACATAAATTTAAGGTTTGTTAATAATTAGCTTAATATTAATGGTCTTTGTTTTTGTTTTCAGGTACATATGACACGCTTCTTTCATTTGACAACGGTAGTTTAAAATGGTAAATAAGAAACGTTTACCATAAAGTAAGTATATTCAAACTCATTTTAGTTTGTACTTCCCCTAACGCTTCTGGTAGACAGTGGTCCGTGTGAGTACGCTTGTCGTAAAACATTTACCATCAAATGAGCCGTGACTGCTCGCACATGCGAGCTGCATGTTAATTTGTTATGATACTTGCGTCTGCGCAGCTTTGATAGCGTTTAAGTGTTTTAATGCTGTTACGATTAGGCATTAGCGTAATCTACGATAATAATACAATCAATTCTTACTAAACTAATAAAATACTGTTCACAATTCAGTCTCGATCTCATCTTAATCTTCAAAGTGTTAAAACGAATTATTGGTGAAATGTGGATGTTAATTCACCTCTGCCTGACCCTCCGGGGATAAAGGCGTGATTATATATATATATATGTAACGTCACACGTCGCCGTAAAACGGATATATGTATAAAAAAAATTGAATGGTTTCAGGCGAAGGTTCGGTGGCTTAATGGTCAGAGCGCTCCCCCTGTAAAAGAAAGATCGCGGGTTCGAATCCCGCCAGGACCGCTTAATTTTTTTCTATCTTAATCGATTTATATATGTTTGTACCGCCAGTACCGCCATTACCTACAATATCTACATTTAATTTGATCTATCACCGAATTGACTGTTATTCTCATGTTATTTTTAAACTTTCGCGGTGTGAATTCATAATTATACTAGGTATCGGAACTTCTCGCGAATTATATCTTGGAACTTACTATTTCTGCCGACGTTTCGGATGCGTTGCAGCACCCGTGGTCACGACTTGCGGGGAATATTTTTTGAGCGCCTACCCACCATTACACTTATTGTGAACGGTTATAACGGCGACACACCAGTTCGACGCTCATCAAGCGAGCTAATGACCTGTGTGACGCTCATATTGTACGCGCGAATCGTATGTTGCTGATGTTACAAACAAGTTCTATGTATGTATGTATTTTATTTTCATGCTACGAAAAGGCAAAAGCGTTCTTGGTGGTTTTTTTACCATGTATTATACATACTATTCATTGTGGTTACACATTACTTACAAGACATTGTGCTTTTCGCTTTCTCCTTTGTTCTTGCTTAATGTCACTTTTTTGCTGAAGTATCATGTCAGACAATCGACTGCGGCTGTCAAGATAACGCTCGATCTCTATCTGTATCGATGGTGCGCCTTCGCCGCTTGGAGGTCAGTGGTTAACCACGCTTGGTATGTCACGGAGAAATTCTATTTATGGATAGTAGTTTAGTACTTAGCTTCTTTAAGTGAATATTATTACAAGACTTTCCTGAGATTTTGCCTTTAGCAAAGCATCAGGCGAGGTGAAGTCAAAGTGGCGTGTCCTATATAAAAAAAATGTATTTATAACCACGAATAACCACCATTACGTAAATTTATCTAGTTTATTTACTATTAAAGGGGCGTAATAGAATTGAAAAGTCATTTCTCAAATCACTAAGAAAACAATTATTATATTCTCTTAAACTCATAACTCTTCTAAAAACGCTTATGTACGTTCTGTAAGCAAATTATAATAATTCACAAAATACATATTTATAGCTAAAAGTGAATGGAATACAGAATTAATAATTTTATACTTTGTAGTGCGAAATAAATTAAAATACTTAAATGAATAACCCAGTGCCACACTATAAGTCAGATCGGAAATGACTCGAGTTCCTCAAATCTTATTCCACTTAGGTGGCAGGGCAAGCACACGGCTCACCTGATAGGAAGTGGTTATCATAGCCTATGGATGTATGCAACACCAGAGGCGTTACACTCACGCTGCCGACCATTAAGAAACCGTCTAATACCCCTCTTGAAGAATCCCATATGGTAGGCGTTTGGGAAAACCGCAGCATGAAGTTCATTCCACAGCTTTAGCAAGCGTGGTATGAAGTTTTTTCATACCGCACAGTGTGCACTGTCTCTGGTCGCAATGTGTGAGGATGAATTTATCATTTCTCGTAGTAGTAATAGTATACTTATTATTGTATAATTTTATAAGTGACTCCGCAATAAGAAACAATTACATTATTTAATCGTAAAGTGGTTGTGCCTGTAAAATGGAGATATTTAAACGAAAATTTGTCGACTCAAAACACAAATATATATTTTTGCAATTCTTGTATATTTATCTGTGGTTCGCGATGTACGCAACAACTACTGAACGAATTATGATGCATTTTTTGTTTGAAAGATTTTGATCAAACTTAAAATCTCATGTTTGTTTGATCGCAAAAGCTTGAGACGATCCGGATACATGTGCAGAAGTCGCTTTAACCGAGGTCCGGTCCCATCGGAGCCAGTGGGTGAGGTTATGTCGGACTCGAACCGGATAAAACGCACGTCATCTGTGTGTTTTAGTTGGTTGCCGGAGATAAGGTTGTCAGTCATATCCCTCACACTCCAGCCAACCCAGGGCCATCTCTCTCGCTCTCGCTTTCCTCAGATCCACAGGCATAGGCTAGTGAGCAATAAGTGTGGCGAGAATTAGGTCTTCAAAAGTCAAAAGGTTTGACTAGACTAGAGTGTGGCTGCAGCTTAAGCCGCCTTCAAGTACGACCGGCCCTTAATTAACGCTTATCATTTGATCTAAATCTCACATATATTTTAATTGAGTATTTAATTTAAATGAATTCCAATTAATTATTTTAATTAATGGTTTGAATAAACGCAGTTTTGTTACCTGTTCGAGTTCGTAGACTTCTATTTCAACATACAGTTGCCATTTTTCTATTGGTTCAGTTTTGATCGCGGTAGCCTAGTGGTATGGGTAATGGACTGCTGAGACGAGGTCTCTGGTTCGATCCCAGGTTTTACCATGGCACACACCAATGACTTTTCGATGCTTTTCGAAGTTATGTGTGTATTTATCGCAGGTTTATAAGTGCCCGGTTAATGGCAATAGGCTCGCCACCTATTGGGATATAAACATAAACTGGCGATATATGGTTGCTGAGGTGTTTCCGTGGCCATCACATTGCCTAGATAACATTCCTGATAAGGTTTCCCTGTAATTTGCTATTTCTACTTCAGATTTCAGTTGGTTTGCATGCCTAATACTGTAATTAACTCTACTTTTCTTTAGTTTAGTTAGTTTTACTTTTGATCTGATTAACCTATGGTCTGAGGGGTAGTTTAAGTTCATAGTACCCATATCTTGGAACAGTCTCGGTTGGTTTGATAATATATAATCTATCTCGTTTTTAGTTTTTCCATCCGGAGACCGCCATGTCCATCTTCTGCTTAATTTCTTTTTAAAACATGTATTTATTATAGTTAGTTTGTGCTCCAATGCGAAATCCATTAACCTCTGTCCTCTTTCGTTCCTCGTCCCGCTCCCGAATTGCTTTGTTACTATATGTTCTTCTTTCTTGGGAAGCCCGATCTTCGCATTGAAGTCTCCCATAAGTATGACCTTATTGTGTGTAGTGTCCAGAGCTTTATCAATCGTTTTGTAGAACTCTTCGATTTCTTCTTCACTCGCAGATTCCGTTGGAGCATACACCTGTATAATAGAGATTAAGGAGCCTTGAATGTTCATGTTTAGTACAGCGATTCTTTCCGTCAGGCCCGTGAAGCTCTCTATATTGCTTTTGTGTATTTTGTTTACTATAAAGCCTACTCCATGCAGGCCGGGCGTGTGACCCACGTAACAAAATATAAAGTTTTTATGCTCTTGTATGTTGGTACCTAGCCGTCTTGTTTCTGAGATTCCTATAACGTCGAATTTTGTTTCTTGTATTGCTTGTTCTAGTTCTAATAGGCGTTCGTATGACGATAAGGATCTAACATTGTAAGTTGCTATGTGTAAATATTGTGTTTTTTCTTTTTTTCTGCTCTTAACTTTTGTGGTATCTATTTTTGGAGGGTTATGGTCGTATTCTTCCACGGTGACCAGCCGGGTTGGAAGATTATTATTTTTGTTTCTTGTTTTTAATTGTGTGTTAGTTTGTTCTGTGCCGGAGGAGGAGGCGTGTAATTGCTATTCTTGATTGTTCTGATTATTCCGGTCCCATCGGAGCCAGTGGGTGAGGTTATGTCGGACTCGAACCGGATAAAACGCACGTCATCTGTGTGTTTTAGTTGGTTGCCGGAGATAAGGTTGTCAGTCATATCCCTCACACTCCAGCCAACCCAGGGCCATCTCTCTCGCTCTCGCTTTCCTCAGATCCACAGGCATAGGCTAGTGAGCAATAAGTGTGGCGAGAATTAGGTCTTCAAAAGTCAAAAGGTTTGACTAGACTAGAGTGTGGCTGCAGCTTAAGCCGCCTTCAAGTACGACCGGCCCTTAATTAACGCTTATCATTTGATCTAAATCTCACATATATTTTAATTGAGTATTTAATTTAAATGAATTCCAATTAATTATTTTAATTAATGGTTTGAATAAACGCAGTTTTGTTACCTGTTCGAGTTCGTAGACTTCTATTTCAACATACAGTTGCCATTTTTCTATTGGTTCAGTTTTGATCGCGGTAGCCTAGTGGTATGGGTAATGGACTGCTGAGACGAGGTCTCTGGTTCGATCCCAGGTTTTACCATGGCACACACCAATGACTTTTCGATGCTTTTCGAAGTTATGTGTGTATTTATCGCAGGTTTATAAGTGCCCGGTTAATGGCAATAGGCTCGCCACCTATTGGGATATAAACATAAACTGGCGATATATGGTTGCTAGCGCCTTTGTCTACCCCTTCGGGGAATATATGAGTGAGTTTATGTTATGTTCCGTTAAGACAACATTATCTAAGACCAATGATACGACAATATTTTTTTTATTAGATTTAAAATATTGTTCATCTGGAATAAAAGATTTTTTATATATCGGTTATAAATGATTCGTGGAACACCTAGGTGCACCAAGGGTCCAAGAAAGTAACCGTAGAACACCTATATTATCCAATAGTCCCCGTTTCTAGGGACTAGCAGATAAACTCACGACATAAACCTAAGTGGTATAAAATAAAGATCTCAGTTGGGCGTCCGTTCTCTATTCTTTCTAGTTTTTATTTGCTTATAATGAAATGTTCAAGGATTGTAATCATAAATCTATCACTTAAGACTTGTTAGAGTAAAATTATATACCTACTCATCTACCAAACGTGACGTCAGATAAATAAAACTGCTAAAAATTCGACTCAGTCATCTCTGATTTTTAACTCTAATAATAGATCTTCATCAAAAATCGTGTCTTCATCAAAAATGGTCAGTGATTTCAAAAGAAATATTTTTATAGTCTCATTTTATAAGACCAATATTACCTACTCTTATTAAGTTTCTCAACAAAATTACAATCATCCTCCACTTAATATTAATCATCTGCGTGTCCCGTAACTACCAAATTGCATTGGTAGGCAACCATTATCGATATGCAGACCCCAATCTAATATCACTGAGCGATTATTAAAGGAGTCCAAAACCGTTATGGACAGAACATTTTGTATAATTGTAGTGGCAGAATTGCCGAACATAAATTGCTTCTTGTCAAATTAAACAATTTTATTGGTATATAAAACCACTTTCATGTAATAGTAGCAAAATTAATAGAATACAATCGTCCAGAATAAATCAAATCCGAATTAATATTCTCCAAAAGAGAAAGGATACAAACACGACCGACCGTAAGGTGTTATAAAAATGAAATGAATTTATGTGTTTAGAAATTTTAAAATTCGAATGACAAAACTTGTAATGGCGTTTCCGTAGCGAGATGCGCTTGAGTTGTCTTGTGCTGATAAAATTAATTGCAGATCGATTTTAATTGCGATTGACTTTCTAACAAAACATATCGGAGTTATTTTAGATGTTATCATTTTAATGGATTCGTGTTAATTTCGATACGCTGTTATAAATCATTTTGTAAAATAATATCTGCTTGTAGATTAATATAACATTTGCTATAAAAAGCTTACCAGTCTGGGAAATACGTTCGTAAATGGATCTCACGATAAATGGAAGTGTTAAAAAATCGAAGAAACCTGAAATTTATAATAAATCCATTTCACACTCGAAAGGGTCACAATCATCAATTCATTAACCAACATTATAAAAACTAAAATAAGCGTTTTGTTTTATTTTAATTTTCGCCTCGATAACGAACTTTTCAATAGTTTATTTTCAATATATTAAAACACTAATATATCATCTTATAGACGCTAATTCTACTTACTTTCTAATCACTTTTTCAAAATCGGTTCACTAAATCCAGAGCATTAGATCGAGCCGTAAAGCACCGGATTAACGTTGGTTGGATGAAATGGCGACAGGTTACAGCAACTACATGTCACTTGCGAATGCCCCTTCGATTGAAGGGCAAAATTTATAAGAGCATGATCTGGCCTGCCGTCCTGTATAGATCGGAGAGTTCGGCCGTAAAGGTGACGGATGAAAGAGGGCTGCATGTAGCCGAGATGTGAATGTTGAGATGAGTGTGTGGTGTGACAAGAATGGATAAGATTAGGAATTAATATATTATAGGAAGTTTGAGAGAAGCACCAATCACGGAAAAGCTAGGAGAAAATAGTTTGTCCTGGTGCGTAGGGATAAAAGTAAAATCGTAAGGAAGGTACTAACCATGAAAGTGGATAGCTACAAGGGGAGAGGGAGACCTAAAATGAGGTGGAGGGATTGCGTGAATGATGATATGGTTAAGAAGGGAGTGAATGTTGAGATGACTGCAACTAGAGATGAATGGAAAAGAACACATGTTGCGTCGACCCCAAATAATCTTGGGATAAGGACAGGAGGATGATGATTTTTAGAGGTGGTTGGATACGACGGTATTTCCATCCAATTGAGTAGTCTGACTGGGGAAGTACCTTCGCCCTACAGAATACCGTTGTCTCAATAACCTCGTGATGTGTTCCCGACGGTGAGTAGGGCAGCCAGAGCTCACTGGAGAGTGGGAAGACCAAAAGCTTGTCCTGCTTTGTCTTTTAAACTGACGGCACAGAAACTCTCAATGCTTACAGGATTGGCAGCGTGAGTGTGACTATTGGTTTTGCACACGTCCATAGGCCACGGTAACCACTTTCCATCAGAGTCTGTCACCTGTGGTATAAAAAAATGATGGATCAGTAAATCCAGACATCACCCCCCTTACCCCCTACAACTAAACTAATATTACCTCTTTTTTTTTTTTTTTTTACGTGCGCAAAATCCCCACGGATACCTCCCCACCGGAGCCGGTGGAGGAGGTTATGTCGGACTCGAACCGACTAAAACGCACGCCGCCTGTGGGTCGTTTTGGTTGCCGAAGGTGAGGTTGACAGGCATATCCCTCGCACCCCGGCCGACCCAGGGCCATCTCTCACGATAATATTACCTCTTTATTAATAATAGTATAGTGACTGTACTATTTTTTAAAAGTCACTTAACTGTAGTGGATATAATTTACGAGTATGTAAATATTTGTTCCGCGACAACGCTCATACTAGGAAGAACGGACGAAAGCCGCTGCACCGATAACTTTATTTATTGACAGAGTGCAATCTGTTTATGGGATGTTAAATGTCATCCACACATTATTTATTCAGATGTTAAATAGGTCTAACTAAAAAATTTTACAACCTTCGACAACTTTTACTTACTTTTACAACCTTATGTTGTGTTGTGTCCGATAAGTGTGATATATAATAGGATATTCAACATATCTATAAGGTATTAAGAAAGATGGGAAGAATATCTTGGGATTCACTGCTCAGACGACTTTTGCCAAATCAAATAAAGCCAGTTAAGTGCGAGTCGGACTACGAGTGTTCCGTAACTTTTTTTTTAAAGAAAATTAGAACCGAAACTTCTAATATTACCTCTAACCCCTCCAGCTAAGTTAGATTACTTGTGTTAGGAGTGGGTTCACTTCGGTGGTGTAATGGCCAGGATTCGAAGCTGGGTCTCCTTAACCACCGACGCTTAAACTTAAGCAACTAAATCGTAATATGTTTTAAACGCGTTGACTTAGCAGTTTGATTTCTGCACAATTACAAGATATTATAGACCTGAATATGTGGTATGTTGAACTTAATACCTCCACGCATTCCTGAGTAAAACTTCTCGACAGACAGACAGACGGACAATGAATGAAATGGTACCATATAGGACCACTATATGGGATTCATTTTATTCTTGAAAAGAGGAGGAAATTTAGATCGAAAAAAGTGTACATATTAAATTCACTACCAGTCCCTTACATGGGAAATACTCTGTCTAACATACTGGACATAAGCAGGCTCAAGTTCCGCCTTGATGAGCGCTTTTTCTGATCTTAAGTCTAAAAAGTCTTCATTTCTGAACAGTTAACATGCTAAATTACTTTAAAATTTCATTGAAAAGAGGAGGAGAACGGACCCTCATACCTAAAACTAAGTACAACCTTATGTTTCAAAATAAACTTAAAATGTAAAAAAGCATACTATGTATTACCTTAGAGACAAAAATGTCTGGCTTGAGCCTACACGGTTGCAATGCTGTAATTCAGGCATAATATTCTACTAGTAACGCGACTTTTTTGAACATATATAATAATTATTGTATTATAAAGTTTGTGTTTTTATATTTATAAAGCTTTTTTAATAAACTTTTTAACTCTCTTGACACGAGACAAATGTACATTCATCCATATTTAGTCTTCATAAATTACTAGTTGTAAATTGAGGTCTCGAAAATGCCGCACTGATGTTTGTTGCTGTGGTAAACTTAGTTTTAAGCGGAATTTGACGTCAAAATGATATAATAATTTTGCAAGATTTTGAAAAATAAAGAATTGGAATTTGAATTTGACATGCTTTGAACACAACCGGGACACTGTGATGTTGATACTAAATGAACTTGGTATTGAGTGTATTGGATAGTAACTGGTCACTCCTAAACCTCCCATCATAAAACCTCACCTTTAGATCGATTTTGCGGCGTTGCCACTCCGCCAAAAACCGATCCCACATAATCAATATTTCAGTATTACTTAGTCAACTATTATCACAGCCTTAAACTACAGCAGAATTATGTACGTGAGCTATCGCAATACATAACTTATATGGTATTAACCCGACATAATCCACGGTGAAAGGAAAGTGATATTAAATCTTACAGTTCGGTATAACAATGGCATGTAAGTTGACTGTCAAACGCCCCCCCCCTGTCCAGACAAATAATTTTAGAACAGGGTTGGCAGAAAAAATATTTCTGAACTAATCGTAATTAAGAAAAAAAAACTGGCCAGCTTTTTATTTGGAACGTTTGTTTGACATGATGCCCACAGCAACATTCTATCATCGCACCGCTCGCCGTAGGCAGGGAGTTCATCCCCTCACATTGCAACCTGAGACGGTACGCACTGTGCGGTATGAAATAAACTTCATCCCACGCACACTCAAGCTGTGGAATAAACTCCCTGCTGCGGTCTTCCCATGCGCCTACAATATGGGGTTCTTCAAAAGGGGAATTAGAAGGTTTCTTCATGGTCGGCAGCGTGAGTGTGACGCCCCTGGTGTTGCACAAGTCCATAGGCCACGATAACCACTTCCCATCAGGTGGGTCGTATGCTTGTCTGCCACGTAAGTGGTGTAAAAAAAAAAGTCTTAGAGCTAAATAAGGCCTTCTACGATCGGGTTGCTTCGGACTTGTAAGCATGTGCGCTAGTGGCTCTAATGAGTTGCAATAATATCTATTATTATGTTAAAATTCTGTTCTCTTTACCGTGATCTGTAGGCACTTTAAAAAAAAACAATCCGTCGGCATTAAGGACTTGATCAAGCCGTTCTCAACTCTTGCAATTAGCAACATTCATAATTATTTAAATAAGAAGATGATTATATCAACGCTTGTAGACCATAGAGCCCTTTTTGATTCTCTTAGTACCAGTGGGATGGCTCTCTGATAACCGTAGAAGGAGGTAGGACACGGCGGTATTTCCGCGGTAACCACTTTCCATCAAGTGGGCCGTGAGCTTATCTGCCACCTAAGTAGTATAAAAAAAAGAAGAAGTCTCTCTTTCTTAATATAGTAGCTAAGTAGTAGTTATGAGAGTGCCTGAGGCTTTACCTTAGGTGCAAGCCTTAATGTCTTTCATAAGCCGATTATTATCATCAGGTGTGCCTGTTTGTGTGTGTATGTGTGTATCATGTTCGTTTACTACCTGAACCGTAATAAAATAACTCTAAAACCAAGTGACGAAATATATTATTCGAAACATGCTAAGAGTATTTGTTTTGATAGAGAGATAGATAATAATTTCATCAGTATCAAAATAAACGGTATATGTACCATGTTTCATTGTTTTGAGTTTCAAAAACAACCGGGAACAAGCCAAAACAAAATCGCGAGTGGATACAGTAAGCATCGTGTGTCGTGAACGTGATCGAGATCGGGTTCGAGTTTGTAGTGAGAGTGAAACCAATAGTAGTGCAGATACGCTTAGTAAAAGAACTCGAAAGAGGGTAGACCGATATAATTACTCCTAGGAAAAACTTTTTCTCTGTTCACCGCCACTACTCCAGTTCCTCCGTGATCATGTTGCTTGCAACAGCGCCGAAATATCGAAAACTCAAAACAATGAAACATGGTAAATTTCCCGTTTATTTTGATACTGATGTGAGTGACCATGATAGTTTAAATACAGATAATACTTTATTGTACACCAATACATTTACAGCTGAGACAAGTAGGTAACATGCATATACAGTTTATTGTACAATGGGCGGTATAGCTGAAAGCGATTTCTTCCAGGCAACCTTGGGATGGACAGTAATATGACAAGACAAAAAGATATATGATGTAGTTATCATATAAAACTAAATAAAAGGTGTACTAAAACAAAAAGAACGAAAGAAAATCTTTCTTTTATTCTATGTTGCCTGTATTAAAAGTTGATCAAGCACATTAAATATATAAACATAACATAAACTTACGCCTATATCCCCGAAGGGGCAGGCAGAGGTGCTAGCACCCACATTTCGCCAATTTAACATAACATAACATAAACTCACGCCTATATCCCCGAAGGGGTAGGCAGAGATGCTAGCACCCACATTTCGCCAGTTTATGTTTAGGTCCCAATGTAATAGGTGGCGAGCCTATTGCCATTAACCGGGCACTTATAAACCTGCGATAAATACACACATAACTTCGAAAAGCATCGAAAAGTCATTGGTGTGCGCCATGGTAAAAACCTGGGATCGAACCCGAGACCTCATCTCAGCAGTCCATTACCTATACCACTAGGCTACCCTAATATATTATTATGTAATTATGATGGTTGAGAAACTAAAATTAAAGTACCCTACACCTTTAACTATTCCTGTAAATAAATTACCCATTTAATATACCTACGCACTGAAAAAGCTTAGTGCGTTTCTCCTTCCTTCGTAACTTCTTTTAATAATATCACCCTTTACAATGTTTGTGATTACAAATTAAACAGTACATTGTTGCATGTTGCAACAATTCCCCAACGCCAATTACATTATAACTTTATTGTCGCTCCACTGTAACTCTACACTGTAACTGTACTTATAATGATAATAAATTACTTTCTTTTATATAAATAGGACCAAAAGGTAAATTCTCGTAATAAAATATGTTCAAAATTATCTTTCAGTATAATCTCAATCTTCTAAATCTCGATAACAGTATTCCGTCCAATTGAGCATTAGAGGAGATAGGATACGACTGTATTTCCGTCCAACTGGGGAAGTACCTCCGCCCTACAGAATACAGCGGCCATAATACCCTCATGTTGTGTCCCTAATCTTCTTCTATTATATTGACGACACAGAATCTCTCTGTGCTTACAAGGTTGGTAGCGCGAGTGTGACTGCCTTGGTTTTGCACACGTTCATAGGTCACGGTAGCCACTTTCCATCAGGTTGGCCATGTGTTTATCAGCCACCTAAGTGGTATAAAAAAATCTTGTAAATTGCCAACTATTTTTTTACTTTTTCGTGATTGTTTTTAACGTTTGCGAGATTGAGGAACCAGCCTGAATTTTGAATATCAAATCAAAAGGGCAACAAGAAAGTGGCAAACTCCTTTAATTCTTTTAACGGTAGGCAACCATAGATGGTGACTATCGATTATTATCGTTATATCAAGATATTCATATCGATAAAACTGTTACGTAATACGCTCACCGAACAGCAGGTGCTACTGGCATCGATCTGAATCGATTACGAACTGGAATCGATTACTAACCGCGCTTACGGTTATACGGTTTTCAGTATTGCCATATCAATAAATCTATCAATTAGCCTATTGCAGTCCAATGCTAGGCATAGGCCTCTTCCAATTGTCATATAATTGGATATAAATGTATAGAAAATTTTGACATACTAATTATATATATAAATACATATAATCACGCCTTTATCCCCGAAGAGTTAAGGAGAGGTGAATTAACGTATTTGTATTTGGTCCCACGTAATAGGAGGTGAGTCTATTGCCGATTTCCTGACACTATTGCTGACTCGAGCCATGTATCTGAGCTGTATATATCTGACTGTTGTTAAATTGCCCTATCTCTTAGTCGCATGGAAAGAGATGGGTTGGTCCAAATTCTACTCTGACGAAAATAACGTGGCTACTAATTACTTTAAAATTTTCATAAAATGATCTAATAATTCTGAAAACTGGACACAGTCATTATATTTTTACCAATGCTATAAATGCGCGCCAACGACACAAGGGACGGACATTCGGCTGACAGACGGCCGTAATTGCTATAGGGACCGACTGCATAGACTGTCAAAACCTCTTTTTTTTTACGTGCACAAAATCCTCACGGATACCTCCCCACCGGAGCCGGTGGAGGAGGTTATGTCGGACTCGAACCGACTAAAACGCACGCCGCCTGTGGGTCGCTTTGGTTGCCGAAGGTGAGGTTGACAGGCATATCCTTCGCACCCCGGCCGACCCAGGGCCATCTCTCACGATCTGGCCCTCTTCTCGGGTGCGACTACAGAGTCCCCAACTCGTCCCCGGAAAAGGGGAGGCGCGCCACCGCCGCGGCCTGCTTCTGCCAGGGTGGCAGGCGGCTCCATCTGTCACCCCCAGGCCGGCGCTCATGAGGGGCGGAGGTCGTTCATCGACCTCCGACGCCCGAGTTGCCTTCGTAGGCGGGCAGCTTGGCTTGCGATCCTTCGTCGCTCCCGCCCCGCCTCCTCCTTCACGAGCATTACTTGCTCGCAGAAGGAGGCGCCGGCCGCCCACGCACTGTCAAAACCTCTTGGTATTTAGAGAGTGGAGAGAGAACTTCCTAATTATAGGACACAACTATATTTTGTTGATAGTTTTTCGTTCTTTTTAAAAAGGAATATATGCTCTGATGCTGAGGACTCGCCTGGTGATCTTTAATGCCAAGACGATACCTACTCCTGATACGATTGCAATGAAGTGATATTATTAATAACAATATTTCCAAGCATACAAATGCATTGGTTCAACAACACAGGCAAAAAGCAACACCTTCATGCGTCGGAGAATGCGTCAAGTCGACGAATCTGTGGCAGTCGTTATTAGTAGTTGGAGATAACTGCAGAGCTTTGATATCGCAAATGTGGTGATATTGATACTCTTATTTTTACGTGCGAAGAATTCCCCACGGATATCTCCCTGCCGGAGCTGGTGGAAGTGGTTATGTCGGATTCGAACTGACTAAAACGCACGGCGCTTGTGGTTCATTGTTTTTTTTGTTTTTATTACTTGCAAATATGGGTTACATATGATGTTACATAGACTAAGTAGTGTCACCATATTTCACCTTAATAGGCATGCAATTCTTATAATACAACAAGTCTAATATTTATAATCATTAATTAATAAAGTAATCTGATCAACATTCTTTTTAAACAAGAATATGGCTAAGTCATCACTTTAATACAGCAATTACCTTATTTATAATTCCGACATTTCCACATAAAAGAATAATTGGAAGGCTGAGGTTGACAGGCATATCCCTCGCACTCACACTCTGGTGTAAGCTTACTTTCAAGGTTGAGAGGTAAGACGGCTGTCGTTAAAATTAGTCACAACACCTAATAAAAGGAGAAGCAAAGTCTCGGGCTACAAAGTTCCTGAATATTAAACGAATCCTACGTTCCAATCATCATACCCTGTGTAACGCCACTGGAGTCGAACACATCCATAATCCACGGTAACCACTTCCCATCAGGTGGGCCGTGTGCATGTCTGCCACCTAAGTCGTTTAAAAAAAAAACAGTTTCAACAAAATTATTATTTAGGTAGTTCCATCAATTAAAAACAATAAGCTCATCACTGTCCCCGAAGTCAACTTATTGATGTTACCTCGACGGTGCACGAGGAGTCACCCGGAAAAGAGCCAACGACGCGATCGACGTGAGACGCGTCGTCGAGCTAATAAATCAGGCCTTATTATCTCGAAGTCAGGTAACGATTCCATAACGATCGAAGTACCAGGGCTATATTTAATATCCGTGCTTGTAGCTTTTTCAGTTTATCAATGTATATTGGTAACGAGCTGGATATACGGCGAGAGAGTTTAGCCAACCAGTCCACAAAATTCGTCGATGATTTGAAAGGAATTTAAGTGGAATTCTAAACAAAAGAAATTGTATCTAAACATCAAGTTAACCGACTACTGAAAAATCGTGCTCTAAAAGTATTAAATATGAAAATATCAAGGATAACCGTGGTCATATGCCACTTAGTCTAACAAACCAATACATTCTAGGGTAAAGTGGCATACGACCACGGCTATCCATGATATTATCTTGTTTAACACTTTTAGAGCGTGATTTTCAGTAGTCGGGTTTTAGCTTCAAACTTATCAAGACATTATCTTTCGTACTTTTGAATTTAATCTTATAGCAAGCCTTGGATAATAAGGGAATTATCTGCAGAAAGGTTTATAAATCTTTCATTTTTAAAACGTTTTAGTATCTTTTCAATATATGTATTTAGGCCGTTAAAATTGATTGCACACCACCTTTAGGTAGACTATCTCTAAAACGGCGGTCGCTACCTTGACAGCTTCGACAGATGTTTTTTTACGACCCTCCTTTAAGGATCCTAGATTGTACGAAGAAGGAAACACAGGCAAGGGAGAGAATTCCAAGACTTAATGACGTGGCGAAGAATAGAGCCACGGAACCACTTGGTTCTTGAGGGATTTTTTATACCGTATGCGGTTGACATCTAAGCCCTGTTGTCCTGTATGGGAAAAGACAGGAGAGGTTAGGCATAATCATGATAATGTGAAAAGGTAAAAACACGATTAGGTTGCATTGCACTCATTGCCGTGAACATTGTTATGTATCTTCGAACGCGAAAGTTTCAATGTAACAATTAACGTAACATCGTTTTATTCGTCCATAACAACTTTAGTAAGAGCGATGGTACGAATTTTTGGTTAGATATTTGAGGCAAACTGAAAACTTCTCACACCTCTCCTATTAACCCCAACACGGTATTGTAGACCTCAAGGTTAATTTTGAAAAAAAGAACGTACATTAAAAATAGGGTGATCTAGTCTCGCTACTCACCAGCCAGTACTGCAGTTCCATGTTGGAGTATTATATTTTTTTTATCTAGCAAACTCTAACTTGACTTCACCTCGTCTGATGGTAGGCTAAAGGCAAAGTCTCAGGAAATAGGATCACCATTACAGACACTAATTAATGTTACAATTGTGGCACTCAGCTTGGCGGCCTTATCACATACTTTTTCACGCCCCGCTTAAAAGACCCGGGGCTGTAGGAAGAAAGAAACACGTGAGCTGGTAATGAAATTCAGGTTTATGTGGTGCAGCAGAGAAAAGAATCTCCGAACCGCTTGACTCATATATTCTGCACAGTGTGACATCAAAGCCCCACACGTGTGTGTGACAAGTTTTCAACTTGCCTCAAATACCTACCCAAAAATTGGTGCTAGCTCTCGGACCAATTCGAAATCATTCACTTATACGTATGAACTGAAGAGCGGAATACCTCCTTGAGCACTTACATAAACAATTATAGACACAAAAACTCTATTACAGAATCGGTTCGTTTTTTTGTCCGCTCTCATTGTTGCTAATGTATTACGTGATGCCGTTTTCCAATTGTTATTTAAACTACCTGTAATGTTGTTTAGTAAACGATTGCGTGGAACCGCTCTAGCAGTTGAAAGGTTGTTACAGCAAGTTCTATCGAGTGGGGTACTTTTTATTTCACTTAGGTGGCAGACAAGCACACGGCCCACCTGATGGAAAGTGGTTACCGTGGCCTATGGACGTGTGTAACACCAGAGAAGCCACACTCGCGCTGCCAACCCTGTAAGCACAGAGTCTCTGCGCCGTCAGTGTAGAGGACAAAGCAGGACAAGGTTCTAGTCGTCCCACTGACAGCACAAATATCCAATTTATCATCGTACAGTGTCGGTATACAAAAAATTCAACTTTTCTCAAGTAACAAATACGTACTGTCCGCAAATAAAATAAAATAAAAACATAAAAGACATTCCTTTAGGTGCGAGTAAATTGTTGACGGTTTCACACTTGACGAAACAAAAAAGTTTAGACAAGTTGTCTGTCTCACTCGCTCGACTGACGGCTTCATTGCCGACTAATGCCCGGTTCCTATAACCAACGAATCGTAACTGGTCAAAGATACCATCCGTTTTTGAAAAACGAGTAACGAGCCGTTTTATGCGTTCCTATAACTTTTTGCATCATCTGCCTGCGCCGAACGGATGTTCGTTTCTCGCTAACGGACGCCCTCCCTCGACACTCCTTGCGTTTCGTTTTTACAACAAACATATTTTGAGTTAAAAGAAAACTGAATCAATATTTCTGTTATTTTTAGTTTAATAAATATTTAAATAAGCCTTTCATTCTGGAAACTAGTTGTTTGTATATTTACAATTTGAGCGATGGGGAAATCTTTTTATTAAAATATAATTTTAGTTATTTGTGTTACTGAATTATGAACAAAACGAAACGCGCAACTCGCGCCAAAAAGTCTGTATTCGATTGTTTGTATTGTTTTTTGTTTTGCCCGCGTCGCGTGTAAATTGCAGATAGTTTTAAATAGATTTTTATTAAAACTAGCCCGCGGTACATTCGAATTCCCGTATCACTCCATTCAGGCCCGAAAAGTATGGAAATCTGCCGGATTTGTTGACATTTATGATTACTGCTCCACTCCCGTACTTCAAGGAATATTTTCAGCCGTTCTCGAGATTTACGCTTACCAATAGGTACATTCAGCGATTCAATTTTATATTATTGAAGATTGAATACCTACCTACGAAATGGAGAGTAATATAAGTTTGGTAAGTACATATTTAAATTTATAATCAAGTTCAAGTCAGCTCTATCGGGCAAGAAAGTCCAGTTTTGTGGTAAGTACTTATGTTCTGACTAATGTTTTGTGTTACAGAAGACAAAGAAAGCGATGGCCAAAGACGAAGTCTCCCTACTATTGGATTTGCTGGAAAGCAAGCCAATAATTATTAGTAAGGAGACAAATGCTTCGTCTAACAAATTAAAAGAAGACGCTTGGAACTGCATTACAGACCATTATAACTCGAGAAATGGCCAGTTTCCACGTGGTAAGGAACAACTTAAAGTCAAGTGGGATAACTTAAAAAAAGCAGCTAGGAAAAGATGCCAACGAATTCGCCTCAATAATTTAAAGGTATCAATTTATACTTTGAAACTTACATTTTTTAGTTTTATTTAATGATGAAACTGCATGTCCCTAGGCCAGAGGCTACTTTGTTTCATTATTGTATACCTAAGAGTGCTCATTATGAATACTATGTTTTTCAATACAGACTGGAGGTGGTAAACCAGATTTCATACCCCCGGATGAAATTCTGGAAAGGGTAGCAGGTTTGTTGGGCTCTACTTGCACTGGCTTTGATGTGCCATTTGGTGGTGATGGAGTGGGTTACACTGAGGTAGCTCTATCGGATGGTGGTGGTACTATCAGTGATGGTAATTTGTCTCCTGCAATAGAACCTGTAGATGTGGTGTTTGAGTATACTACACCAGAAACCAGTGATTTCCCATTGTTTATAACTCCTATAAGTGAAGGTATAATATTCTTTTTGTTGTATTGTGTACATATTTGTGAGGGTTTTAGTAGTTCCTATTTATTATTAATCTTTCAAACTTTATTCAATAAACATGCATGGCTGTGGCAAAGGGTGTAAGCATTTATGGGTACAAGTTACTGTAAATATTATGGTGGTTCAAAGTATTGCCATAGTAGTATGTCAGGTCAAGACAGTAATTTATATTTTAATTTTACAGCTAAAAAGAGAAAAGCAGAAAAACGTAGATCCCTGTACGGGATGAGTAATATGTCGATAGAATTACAAAACAAAGGTACACATTTATTTACTTAGCCCATGTAAACTTAATGGTATTTATAACTAATTGTTTTTTCTTTATTAACACAGGAAAGAAGAAGAGGAGTAACGATGAGGATGGTAAGCGGGCAATGCGTTTGGCAATCCAAAATTATTATGAGGCCAAAACAGCAAAGGTACATCTAGAAATGGAACTTCTTCAGCAAGAGCTAGCGAAGAAGACCAGCGAAGCATCAGTTCTATAGTTTACTAGTTGACCCCGCGAACTTCGTAGCCTCTCGAGATTTGCGCTTAGCAATACATTTAGGGATTCATTTTTATATTATAGATTACTAGCTTCCGCCCGCGGCTTCGCCCGCGTGGTGTGTTGATAAAAAGCAGCCTATATGTTAATCCAGGGTATAACCTATATACATACTAAATTTCAACCAAATCGGTCCAGCCGTTTATGCGTGAAAGAGTCACAAACTTTCACATTTATAATATTAGTAGGATAGGTAAAGTCATCAATAAAATGTTTGCTAACTAGGTGCTTGACTGGTTTTATTTGGTAAATTTTGTCCTAATAATTATATTTCCAAGACAACAGTCAGTATATTTAACTTAAAACTGATAGTAAACACACTAAACACTGACTGTTGTCTAAACATGTAAAATGGGGATGCAACAGCAGACCCGGGACTTCCATACTTGTTAGTATATTTAACTTAAACCTGATAGTAAACATATATTTCCAAGACAACAGTCAGTATTTACTATCAGGTTTAAGTTAAATATACTAACAAGTATGGAAGTCCCGGGTCTGCTGTTGTATCCCCATTTTGCATGTTCTTGGCAATTTAATATGAAACAAATTAAATAAGAATATCATAATGAAAAATGAGTTTATTAACAAAACAAGAATTAGAAAGATATTACAAAATGTCGAGTTCGGAAAGTGATCAGGAAATGTTAAATGTGTTGTCGGGCTGGAATATATATATGGAAGAATAGAGTGTCTATTCTATTATAGGTACACTAAAAAAATAATAAAAGTACTATTTATTTAATTATTGATGTATCCACCTTGATTTTTGTGCCACCATAGCATCATTCCAAACTGAAAACAAAGAAATTAATGAATACTTTCCAATACAAATATTCAAGATTATAAGTTTTCAAGATTATAACATACTTATTAAAATAGTTAGCAATCAAAACTGCTCGTTCTGTATTGAGTGCACCTTCATGGTTGTTGTTGTTGGGTAGCTCAGCATTCTCCTGCAGTTCTATAATGTCCTCCGGTGGTATCTCCACCTCAGGAGGAACATCACCTATGCTGTGCATCCGGCAGATATTGTGTAGTACAGCAGTTGCAATTATAACAGCATGTGTATTTAGCAGGCTTAACCGCAATGTTAAAGAAATTACTGGGAATCTCCTTTTCCACACCCCAAAACACCTGGCAAAAAAAATAACTCATGAGCTTTCCACTTCTTACCTGTGGAACCTTTTTTATAAATTACACACTGATTATTAAAAGGTTTTAACAGAACTTTTAAATACCCACCTTTCAATGCAGTTCCTAGTTCTGATTTGAGCTTCATTATACAGTACTTCTCCTCTACCTTCTGGGTTGAGTAGAGGTGTCAAAAGGTATGGCTTCAAAGGGTATGCACTATCTCCAAGTAACCACATATTGCCAAACATACCGCTTTCAAACTGAGCTAAAAACAACATAATAATATTAATGCAATATTATAGATAAAGTAGAAGATATTATTTCATATTATATATAAATTGCTATTAAGTTTCTTAATTACCTCGTAGCTCTGAATTATTGAAAATTGTTGCATCATGAGCAGAACCTGGCCAACGAGCCACTACATTCATCAATAATAAATTGGCATCACAAACTGCTTGAACATTGATAGAGAAGTATCCTTTGCGGTTTCTGAATTCCTCTCCTATCTGTGAATCTAAACAGCAGAAAGTAGTTAGGTATTAATATATTTTATTAGAACAAAAAATGTTAAATAATATAATGAAATTTAGATTGTAGTGAGCATTTTACAAGGAAATATACTGTAAATGTTAGTTAGGATCAGTAGGTAGTATGTATTGACATGTTAATTCTATATTTTCCTACCAATGCGTTTACATAGGGAGAATTTGAAGATATATGTTTCAGAATGTAAGAATGAACCATATCAAAGTTACTTACTAGGAGATTGAATTCTAATATGTGTTCCATCAATTGCACCTAAAACACGTGGAAAACCAGCTATTTGATAAAATGCCTGCTCTGTGTTACTGCTAATTTTAATATATTTGCTATATAATTGAGCTATTGCAAAGCTCACGTCACGCACGATGCGACTGGCTGATGATTTGGCAACACCAGTGAAATCGGCAACTGACAATAACATGGTCCCCAAAGCATAAAACCGTAGTGTCAGTAGCACTTGATGCAATGGCGATATTCCATGATTCCTGAAAGAAATACGTATGTAAAAATTAATCGCATCAACACAAATAATCATCATGCAATCAGCCAGTAGATGAAACATGGTACTTACTTGGTTCCTGTTACTCTCAAATGGGGATGAATTTCCGTGAGTAATTGTTCTACAGCCGGTTTGTTTAGCCGAAATCGCAGCTGGAACTCGTACGCATCTAACATACTAAAATAATCCACTCTTTCCTTGTAGTTTCTACGAGGTTCATCTTCTTCTTCAGAACTCCAGCCCGACAACACATTTAACATTTCCTGATCACTTTCCGAACTCGACATTTTGTAATATCTTTCTAATATATTTAATTTTCTTGGAGTAAAACTAACCTTAACCGACCGAAATCTAACGGTAGCGAAACAAATAACGAATGGTAATTTTGACAGCTCTCTGACATTTCATTTTTGTTACAGGAACAGAATATTAGACATTTTCATACAAACTGTTTACGGATTGCAGTTGTTAACCCTCCCATCCGTTAGTTACAAACGTTCGGTAATCTGCCCTACGAGCCGTATGTTATAGGAACAGTTTATGCTTGCGTTTGGTAGAAAATGTTACCGTTCGTTAGTGAAACGAGTCGTTTTACATATATAGGAACCGGGCATAAGTCATCAACTCATCATATATTTTTTTTAATAAAAAGTTCTTTTTCACCATTATGGCATTCCATTTACACCTGGGTGTAGCTTGAGGCAAGCTCCGACTTTATTAACAACTGTCGCATTAACGGTTGCGCAAGCGCTGGTTTGAACGTAAAAACAATAAGCAAATTGTCTGCAACGCCTGGAGGATTTACAAAAGCTGTTATTGTACTTAGATTTGTTGAAAACAGAGATGGAGTAATATTTAGTAGATGAGTATATATTATTTTAACACAGTCTAGTCGACGGTTTTCTTACCTCAGGTTATCATGTATGTTATTGGTACATACACCACACCCACATATATTTGACTTCAATCAATCAATTAGGCAGACAAGCACACGGCTCACCTGATGGGAAGTGGTTACCGTCGCCTATGGACGCATGCAATACCAGGGGTGTTACACTCGCGCTGCCGACCATTTTACACTCGCGCTGCCGACCATTTAACACTCGCGCTGCCGACCATTAAATAAGCCTATATCATATAGTCTATGGTCTATATCATACTAGGCATATAAGCGTGCATTTGTGCACATATATACTTAATTGTTGTATTTTTAAAGTATATTACGATACAATTCGTCTCTTTTTACCTCTTACTATTTAATGTGGAACTGTTAACATCCTCTTGTGTACCTAAACTACGAACTGAAGTTTCTTCTATTTATTTCTCATCATCATCATCATAATCATATCAGCTATACACAGTCTACTGCTGAACATAGGCCTCTCCTATAGACTTCCAGAATGACCGATCTAAAGCAGCACGATTCCAGCGCTTCTCGGCGACCTTGATGAGTTCGTCCTTCCATCCTTGCTCCATCGGCCATCTGTTCTGCACACTATGTATCCCGCCCACTGCCACTTAAACGAGCTATTTCCCATATTGTCTTGAAATATATTCCCATCTGCCAACTCGACCGACCATACTTCAATACATTCTGCTTCCCAAAGAAGCTCCTTCAACAGTTATCATAACTCGGGATGATATCATGTTATTTATCCTCAACTCGCGAATCGGGCGAGGATTTGTCGAGCCAGTGGTGAGACGAATAGCGCCTACGTATACCTCGGGACACATATCTTAGACCTAAGTGTGAAACGAACGAGAACTTGGCGCGTGCGAATTGTTTTGTGATAATATTTGAGCTATTCCACCACTGTCAGAAAAAGTCAAAAGTCAAAAATCATTTATTCTGCATAGACCACTATGTCGGCACTTACAAAACATCAACAAAAAATGAACATGAATATCAGCTTAATAAATGGACCACCGGTTCGAAACGCGGCCCCGACCTGAGAAGACTCCGGCAAGAAACTTAGCGGGCATTTCTTTTTTTGGTCTATTTACAAACATACACTTAGTCTACTTAATATAAATACAAAAATTTACTTGAGTAGCATAGTTGAGCGAACAGCTCATTTCCAAGCTTGTTTATCATCCAAGTATTCTTGGATTTTATAATAGCCTTTCTGGCACAATTTACTTTAAACTATATTTTTAAATTTATATTCAGGTAAATTCCCAATTTCATTAGGGAACTTTTTAAAAAAGCGTATACAGTTGGCCTGGAATGAATGACTAATTATTTCAAGTCGACTACCACAGACTACAAGATTCTTTTTGTGTCTGGTATTTATGTTATGCCAGTCACAAACAGTAGCCCCTCAAAAACACCCAAGAAATGCGTACTGCGGGCATAGAGCCACATTTTAGGTCCAAGAAATATGTCCTGTGCCCTGTAGTACACACAAAGACGGGTGTCGAACGATTTATCGGTAACTTGTTGTGCTTATATGATTTGTCGACTGTACTAAGTCTGATAACGATACATTCCTGCATAGTTAACCGAGGAAACTAAAGTAATTTATGTGGTCTGTACACTCGGCCGCTGATGAAGATTGTGTTGCAATTTGAAATGTAAATAATAAATAATGTGTGTTTACTATTGCGAGGATATATTGAGGAGTTATGTATGTGAGTATGTTTGTTTGTATTTTATGCGCTACTGTGCCGTATATCTTACGATAAAACTTGGTCAACTTATTGGTTGAGCTTACGCGAAGGTTATAGCAATTGGCTTAGTATGATAACATTATTGGAATCCAGGATTTCTATTGGACTTTAGGATTTTTTACATGTTCCTGTATGACACCGAGAAGGGTTATCAATTCGCCTATCGCTGTCCACTGCTGGACAAAGGCATGTCCCAATGTCGGGAGGCTTTACCTATTGTATCCACGCGCTTTAGCTAGTAAATAAATAAATATTCAGTCGCTCCTATAAACGCCGCATAAGCTAAACTAAAAGGAGTAATAAGTTAAGAGGTGGGTAAGGTGGTAAGTCTGCAGTTTCATCATCTGGGAATACTAAGTTAAGGACACTTACAGTCTGTATAGGAAAAATATTATTTAATAGTTAATTTATAAAAGTTTTACTAACAATGAATAACTTTCTACAATCGACTTTTAAATCGAACAAAAGCCCTTCGCCATTTTATGAACGCAAAACGACTAAAATGGCGGCGAAAATTGTAACTCGTATATTGAACAAACTGAAATAAAACTATCGAAACCATTGCGTTTCATTGTGTTTTGCGGTTATAGATAAATTACTCAGCAGGTCGCAGATTGTAATCCAATGAAATTAACACTTTCTTGATATTGCTCGAGCACAAGAGAAATCTTGTAGAAATAATTGAAACAGTGTGTAAAACGTCACAGGGGTTTGTTGTTAGTATAAAAAACCAGATGCATACTGTTTAGCGTATGACTATGTGGTCTTTAGTGGAGCTAACGTCTCGATTATATATTATGGACCATATCATTCAATCAATCAATTCGGAGTGGTTGGCAGGGAACGGGCCAACGGCTGGGGTTGGCTGATCGCAAACATGTTTGTTTCTGTAGTTATGTTTTATTTTTGTTTTATGTTCCTATTCTTTTTAATTTTTTTGTAAATTTAGTATATTTTTATAAATTCATGTCGCATATCCTCCACATAGAAGCCAGTTTAAAACCAGCGTCAGGTACTTGTGACTGGCACCATGCTGAACTGGCTCCTTTTTGGTGCAATGCGAAGAACATCCAGATGTGTCTGTAATTAACTTGTGTGTGTGTATGTGTTGATATGTAGTATTCTTTCTTTTTCTTTTCTTTCTTTCTATTGCAATCTACTGCTGAACATACGAACCAAATGATTAGGATTAACTACATATATTGCTAGTAAAGTATTAATAACATAGCATGAGGTATAAACAAACTACAAGTTTCTGGTCAACAGCACTCCTTAAAACAGAAGTGCTTTGAAAATCCTATTGACTTTTAAGAAACACACTTTGACTGAGATACTAAAAGAGCTTTATTGGATTTCTTGTAATCAGAATTAAATCAGAATTGGTTCTTTGCCTATTTCAATAACGAGGTATGCACTTATTCACTCTCATTTAGGTGTTGTGTTCCCGGCGGTGAGTAGGGTAGCCAGAGCTCCCTGGAGAGTTTTTGTGCTATCAGTGGGTAGACCAAAGGCTTGTCCTGATTTTGTGTTCTGCACTGAAGGCACTTAAAATCTCTGTTCTTACAGGGTCGGCAGCACGGATGTGACTCCATTGGTGTTACACACGTTCATAGGCCACGGTAACTACTTTCCATCAGGTGGGCCGTGTGCTTGTCTGCCACCTTAGTTGTATAAAAAAAAAGGTGAAATGCTTTAAAGACTCAATTACTGCAATTACTTATCATACTTCCACATTTTCTTCATACTCACTAGTACTTACCAACAATAAGATCGTGACACAAGGCTAGAACATCTATAAAGAGCGTTGTAAAGCTCTATAAAAATAAATGTGCGTTAAAATCACAAGATTATAGAGCAGTCGACTCTTGCGCAGGCCAGTTATTGTGTCCATTGTTAGCCCGTAATGAGCAAAAAACGTACTGTCGTTGCACTGTACAATGGCGATAAACAAACTAGTTTGGAGCTTTTCACGTCCTTTTTTATAGGTCGAGTTGACCCTTTAGGTTTTTACAAAACTTTCATTTTTGAATTTGTCAATTTAATCGTCAATTTTTGAGAGAGTGTGTCAAGTGGGTGTTTGGTACCCCACTTGGAAATTTATCCAAGCTAACCCCACCTAAAAGATAGTCAGCAGGTGTAAGTACAGATGATGCTACGTCGGGCCTCGGAAGGCTTGGAGGGGGTCCCAACGACATCTGCCCCTCAATACAAGTAGCACTACGTTTGTAGAATAAAATAGAATAGCTTTTTTCCATCAGCTGAACCGTCTGCTTGTCGGTGGCAGACAAGTACACGTCTTTAGTTTCTGTGCCTACAGTGCAGACGACAAAGCAGGTCAAGCGTTTGGTCTTCTCACTGACAGCACAAAACTCACTAGTGAGTGTTGGCTACCCCACTTACTCTTCATCGGGAACACAACACGAGGTTGTTGTAGCCGCAGATACAAATACAAATTAATCAATGTTTGGGACTGACATAGGTAACACGTTAAAATACGTGTAACCCCAAACATTCATCATTCTATTCTACAATACGCCGGCCAACAAATTACCACTTACCTAGGGAGACTATTGATGACATAGAGAATAGATAGAACGAATAAGACATTTTGCTCGCAATTCCAGCATACTTCGTAGCCTTTCCCCATTGTTACCAGCAACTCGTAAATCTTTAGAATTCATTTTGACCTTTCGACATAACCAAATGTTACGAAAATCTTGTTTCGCCTATATTCTAATCTAACCTATTATTGCGTTCACATTGATTCTTATTGAGAAATAATATTACGATAGATACTTAAAGGTATATTGTTACGAATATTTAAAGGTCTTTCCACAACCTATTCATATTTAAAATAGGCTGTACTAAATAAAGCAAGTGTTGGATATGCCGACGCATGCAAATGGTGGTTTTAGTCGCCATTTGGCTTTATAATGTCCTATGACCTACTAATCGATATTCAGAGTTTGTACTAAAAGGCATCAAATCCCATCGTAAATGTTTTTTGTAAGCTTTATAGGAATTATTATTTGCTAGACAGTCTTTAGTCACGTAGGTAAGATTGATCATGTTGTGGTCCTAGAATACTGGTCATGTGTGTGAATAATTTTGAAGGGGGATTTTGAATTACATATTTTCTTTAAACACTTGATTTTTAAGATCTCTTCTCTTAGTGAAAAAGAGGAGAAGGAGACTGGATCCCCGGTTGGAAAGTGAAAGCTTTGGATGCCACCGAGATTGGTACTTGGGTATTGAAGACTTTAGATCGTATTCTTACCAGTCGCCTAATGCTTGTGTAAAGTTCTGATATTATAAAAGTAGTTATAATGTACGTATCCTTGTCCTAATTACTTATGGTCGCGGCACAATATGTCATTCTCATTTATTCCTCGTCAGACTATCTTCAGTCACTCCCTTCCTTGCTCTATCATCTTTAATGCTATCTACCCTTCTTTTCTTGGGCTAACCTAAGTATTGTAGAAATACAACTAAAATCTATCGTTTAAAAGTAAATAATTGTGTATCATAAATAGTCACTCTGGATAAATAAGCCATATTTGGCATTTTGTAACTCAACTGCTATAGATGTTGGTCACTGCAGATATTTTTTTCTCTTAAAGGCTGTTTTATAAGGAATTCTAAATGCCGTGTAACATTTGTCCCAAACCATATACCACAGGAAATACCACATTGCTGTGTGAAAGAAGGTGACAGGCGGCAAATCGTCAGCCCTTAATAGGAGTGAGATCGGGCGATGTACCTTATAAGGGCAGGGAAAGCGAGCAATTAAACTTGATGATTGACTAGTGTGGACTGGAGCACGTGGCCTCACTTACGGCAATTGTGTGTTCTAAACGCTAAATGTAACATTTTTCCAGTGTGTATGGGCCAACAGCCAAAAAGGCGAAAGGCCAGATATTAACTGTCTACAGTAAATTCAACTTGAAGTGCCAATTGGACCATTGTCTGAATTTCTCCTTAACAGTGTCGGGCCATACACACTGGAAAAAGGTTACACGACATTTTTTAAACTCTATATACTTTCAGTACCATACCTACGCTTCGTATTATTTATCACATTCGTAGTTGTAACCCACAATTAAAGTTTGGCGTGGGTGAATCCCCGAACTCCACACACATGGAAAAGAGACTCGTCCGTGATACTCTTGACTAGTTTAGACACGTTTGTCACAGTAAATAGGCGTGTTCCAACACAACCTCACTTGCAAACTGGTACACCTGTTCGATGGTTGCTGTTCAAGCTAACAGTTGACGCTGATTTGAGTCACGAAGATGACAGTAAATTCCCATGTATCCTACCGCCACATCACACAGGTTGCAATTTTTTTTTATACCACTTGGTTGACAGACAAGCACACGGCCCACCTGATGGAAAGTGGTTACCGTGGCCTATGGACGTGTGTAACACCAGAAGTACAGAGTGTCTGTGCCGTTAGTGTAGAAGACAAAGCAAGACAAGCCTTTAGTCTTCCCACTGACAGCACGAATTCTCCAGTGAGCTCTGGCTACCCTACTCACTGCCAGGAACACAGCACGAAGTTATTATGGCTGTGGTATTCTGTAGGGTGGAGTTATCCTAGAACTTTTTTCTGCGTGACGCGGTGTGATTATTGCGATCGTCCCATCTCTAGTGTATACTGTAGGTATCTCCACACCTACGTTTGCAATTAAGGGTAACTGACAAGCCTGTGTTAGCGTTGCACAAATGTTTACCAACCTCTTAAGTCAAAGACTTCTTGACTTGTTTATAATGTAAACCCACTAGTTAGCATATCTCGTATCATCACAAACTCGTACCATACTCGGAACAATAACGTGGTTTGAAATGACTCTCGTTTTCATCACTAACCCTTTAAGTTAAGTGCTTTTATTACATCACTTTGAAATTTAAGGCATTTTTATGGATATCCTTTGTATATTGACTTCTAGCGTTTGACAGGTTAATGGTAGTCATAAAGTACAGCTAGACACGCGTGTTGGCGGCAATTGTGCTCAGAACTCAACATGTTTACCCACTCTGAGGGTACAATAATTTATAAAGTAATTTTGAATTGCTCTTGTGCTTTTCAACGCGTACTAGAAACTTATTGTCTTGTTCTTCATTTATGCACTTATAGGAATAAAACAAACATACAAAAATTAAATCTTTTTATGACTTAAGTACGTACTTTATTTTTTAGGCAATGTCAATTCCTACTTGTGATACGAATTGAATACGGATTTCAAGATTGTATTATATAGGTTAACACTAATTATAATAGGATATTTGACTTTTTTTACTCTTTAATAAACTGCTAAAGTGAAATATTCCAATACAAATAGTTAATTTATTTTTATATTTCATTTAAAAAAATCAAATTACTCACACCACCTGAAAACGCTCTATACAAAATCGTACTTGTGAGTGACGTCACACGCCAGTCTCGCGCAGTGTATGGAGTGCAAGAGAATATCGCATTTATAACGGTCTCCGTGGTGTTTACTCGTATATAGTTGGTAATGAAAGTAATTTAAAATTAAATGAGGAATCTAAAATGTTATAAATTGGGACAAAAAGACTGTTTACATTTTTGCTTACTTTTGGAATTAAAAATAATGGAAAGTAATGGTCTCAGTTTACTGAAAAAAATAAATTATTATGCCTTGTATATTTTATCTGAACAATCTAACATATTATGCAGTATTAGGCAAAATCGAACGACCTTGACAAATAGCTCATATTCCTTAAAAAAAAAACACTTTAAAAGAATTTGAGGTGATACTAATACTCACGAATTAAGACACAAGTAACGAACATAATAAATACTTATTTGATAATATTCAAAATATTTGTCCTCTGACATTTTCTTGAAATCGTATTCGCTAATGAACAGTGACAGTTTTCATTCCACTTAATTCATTTATCATGCGCAATTCGGAGTCAAGAATTAAAACCACTATCAATATTTCATTCTTGTAAACATACTAATCTGACAAGCTGACAGTTGAATCACTGTACGCGGAAGCAATGTGTACAAGTCATAATGTCTGTCTTACATTCCTGACTTAGCTCTGTATTCAACATTACTGAAAGTATAAACGAATAATTTTATCATGTCTTGGGATTCCATCAAAATATTCATGGATTAAGGTAGTTTTTTTTCGTGTGAAAAGTCCCCACGGAATTGTTGATAATATGTAGAACATGCATGACTTCAACTGATATTACTCAAATGATTACCGGAATCCAAGAGAGGTAGAGCCTGGGCTCCACCCGTTCAGAAGTGACGTGATGTGACTCCTAAGCGTTCGATGACGATGGCGCGAATCCATCCAAAGAAATTTTCACTTCATGCACTACCTATATCTTTTTAGACCAAGTAGAAAATGCCTGCCAAAAAGATTTTTTAAATATTGTGAATACTTACGGCTTTAACCAATATTTTGCTGTCTGCTCGGCACATAAGCAAGTAGCATCTAGTACAAGTACCTTTTACAACACAAGAAATGATAAACGATGCGTCGTGGTGCTCCAAAAACGGTATGCGATGAAGCGAGGTACGTTTTTGGCAAAATGTTTTATTCATAACTGCGAAAGAATATAGCAGAATGTTTTTGCTTTGTGTGTGTTCCCTGCTTTATTGCGTATTTGTTTTTCATATATATTATATTATGGTTTAGCCGTGTAGTTCTAGCGCTGTCAACAGTAGTTATCGTTGAGCAAATTCAGTGTTCTCAAGTTACTACATGGTTATAAGAACAGTTTTGGTATATTATAAGCAGTAAACAAATATTTAAGCCTATGAAATTAAGCCGCCGCATAGCCGCGTGGTTCCTGGCAGGGTGGAATTTAGACCACACCCATCGCTTCCAATGGGGTGTCGTACAAGTTATAGGGCTGTTTAACATCAGACAGACATATACAGTCCAGACTCAGCCTCAGATGCATAACTTGCGGATTGAGTCGATAATAGTGCCCGGAAGACGGCAATAGGCTCAACCCCTATTATGTGGGACCGAATTCAATGATTGGTGAAATGTGAGTATTAATTCACGTCTGCCTAACCCTCCGGGGATAAAAGCGTGATTATGTATGTATGAAATTAAGTACATAAAAGACATTGCAAAAAGCCGGTCAAGTGCGAGTCAAACTCGCGTACCGAGAGTTCCGTAACTTAAGCTACATAAATCGTAATATATTTTGAATGCGTGGACTTAGAAGTTTTATATTTGCACCGTTTAAAGACGTCATCGACCTGAGTATGTGGTGTGAATTTCAACTTGATGCCTCCACGCATTCCTGAGAAAATGTCCTTGACAGACAGACAGATGGACAACGTAGTGATACTATAAGGTTTCCGACTTTTTCCGTTTGAGGTACGGAACCCTAAAACCACTACTTGCATCCCTTCTAATATATCATGGATCATGAATTAGCTATGAATAGTATTTGTGTCAAGGATTTGTATGTTAAAGTGTATATTGTAGTAGAAAAAAATACACACAGACTCTAAATCTGCTTTCCAGTTTGTAGTTGTGTTTCTACACGTCCTATGTAGCTATGAGTTAAAATAGAAAAGTATTATTATATCGTATGTAGACTATAAGATATAGATTGTGTTGTAGCACAGTCAGGCTAGTCCACGACCAAAGATAATTCAAGCCTTGTCTCTCATATAATGAAAGAAGTCAAAACATATTGTATTTTTAATGGTCCAAACTAGTTCAAAGAGCATCAATCATACGTTACATTTAACCAAATTGACTTGCTGGTGCCCCTACTCACCAGTAAAAGAGAAATCAATATTCCTTGCCCACACGCACTGAGTGGAGTGGCGAGACAGTGCACTCGGCGATGCTTAGAACTTGTGAACATAGCGTCGAGTACCTTGTACGTACATCGCACTCGACTGAAAGCACTGTCTCAAGTAATCAAGACATTAGAGAGAGGACCACGTCCCACTGGAGGTGGGCCTCTGTTGACTAAGTGTTAGTAATCGCCTAATGCACGTAAAAAAGTGCGAAATTCGAGAAGGAAACTTATATTTTAATTTTAAAATAGGTGGTGTTTACTGAAGTAAATAAGACACATTCGCTGTTATTATAGTCTGTATAATTTGCTTCTGGGGTGTCATGTTGGTTTGGTTTCTACTCTGTCGCGCGCGTATCTACGCTGAATATTTTTTATTCGAGTTTTATAATCTACAATTTAACCATTGGAATCTTTGAAATGTTGCCAGACCCGCATTGTTTTTCATGCGTACATATATTAGGTATACTTGAATGGTTAAAACGAAAAAAGTTTAACACTAATGTTTGAATAATAGCGAGTGTTCCAAAGCCGACGCTACGCTCGCGAAGCTGCATACTGATTGCAACAGATAAGCCGTTAGTCATTTGTTTTGTTCAGAGATCTGTGATACACTTTTAATATCATTGTCTATTATTTTTATTTGTAAATGTCATTTCGAATATAAAGTTCGTTTTGAGTTAAACATATCATCTTGGTTTAAGAATTCATTGCTATCTGAAATTAGACGCAAAAGCCGATCATCATCAACATCACATAGTGATCGTTCTGCATTGCTCCTCAAGACCTGAATACGCTGGTGTGTCCCCTGTCATATGAGACCAAATGCACACGTTACGCCACCGCCAACTTCTTCGGGAAACTCTAGCCTCATTTATTTACGATTATACTTAGAATGTCCTTATTTGTATCTATCAGATTACCTTGCTCAAATAAAAACATCCTTGTACAGAATTACGGAAATCCAACACCTAGGAATCCAAGCTTAAAATGCCAAACGTGTTCTATAAAAACTAGTCTACGTTATAAATTATGCAATGAATACCTAGAAGCACTTCTGTGAGTGAAAGTGAGAATGTGCACAGGAATGCGGACTATGCACATCCTTTCTGACCGTCTGTCACGACCTAAGACGTTGCTACTGGTCAGACATTACTTTTTAAGTTAAATGAAGAATTAACCAGTAATTTCGACAATTGGGCAGTGAAAGTCGAAAACGAGGGTTAGGTAGAGGTGAATTAACACCCACATTTCACCATCATTGTATTCGGTCTCACGTAATAGGGTGAGCCTATTGCCGTATTCCGGGCATTATTGTAACCTCGAGCCATGCATCTGAAGTGGAGTCTGAGCTGTCTGGTGTTGAACAGCCATATATACTGCATGCGTTTGTTGTGCTACAGACAGAAACCCTTATAGTAAATTACCAGAGTCTAAACACTAATACATCTTCATTAAAATTTGGTATTGATCCTACCAGTATTGAAGTACAAGAAGCTACATTAGCTAAGAAGCCCCTTAGTCGCCTTGTACGACACCGCATGAGAAGAGATGGGTTGGTCCAAATTCCACTCTGCCGGAAACCACGCATCTATTCAACATGAAAACGAAATTCGGAAGTGTTATTTATCAAATGGTCCCAGTCAAGTGGACCATATGATATTATGGACCATATATTCATGGCTGACCGATACCATTGTATCGGCAAGCCATGAACACAACCCAACTGAGATTGAGTTATTTGGAAGATTTTTCACATTTGTATGGTGGTACTTACCCGATCTTAAATAGTTCCATCGGTGTCTTGCCAGGGCCTTCAGCAGATGTACTAGTTGGTGGGGTCTCATACACCAAAATTGACAAAATACTTTTTGTCATACTTTGCCTTTTCAGGCGAGGTGAATTCAAACAGGCGTGTCCTATATTAAAAAAAATAAGCCACTTCTGTCTTGTAAAATATTTGCCGAAAACTACCTTATCCCTCGAGTTTTCCTCCTGTTTTCATTTCCTAGAGTGCAGTTAAAAGATATTTTTTGATAACTATCTCATTCTCTTTTACGTCGAGATTTATTTAGTTAACAACAATTTATTGACATAAAATTACAAAGTATATTTATTAATAAATGTATACTTAAAATTAATTTTCATTAACCAATCCCCAGAGCTGTCGTCTGTCGATAATAAATACAATTAACCACAAAAATAAATAAACCTCTGTTGGCGTCCATATTGTCATCAAAGAAAGGTAAAATACGTTCACATGTGAAGTCACAACACACATAAAATACAAAAATTACTGAATAATTGAAAAATAAATCTCGGCACTGGTCGTAAATTACATCGTTGCGTGTCGATGGAGTGCGATGTGGACTGTAAAGGTCTTTGGTACTTTAAAAATACTGTACAAAGTATGTAATCTAGAAATCAGATTGTTAACTGAAATTATTTTAAAGCTGTAGGCTGTAGGTAAACGACAGTTAGTTTGTCCGAACAACGATTTTGATTTTACGTGCATTCTATGTTCAAAAAGTTATATTTTTGTTTGATACACAGTAACTCGGAACAAACATAACATAAACTCACGCCTATATCCCCGAATTGGTAGGCAGAAGTGCTAGCACCTACATTTCGCCAGTTTATGTTTAGGTCCCAATGTAATAGGTGGCGAACGTATTGCCATTAACCGGGCACTTATAAACCTACGATAAATACACACATAACTTCGAAAAGCATCGAAAAGTCATTGGTGTATGCCATGGTAAAACCTGGGATCGAACCCGAGACCTCGTCTCAGCAGTCCATTACCCATACCACTAGGCTACCGCTGTTAACATTAATAAAAATAACGGAATAAAATATAAATAATGGAAGTGAATTGTGTACAAAAATACGGTACTTCATTTATTTAAACAACATTAATTGAAATATTAAATATCAATATTAAAACATAAAGACACAAAATAGAAAGAACACCCCACGCTGGTTGCGTTGCATCGCTGAATCGCAATGGCCATCCTTTGCACAAGGAACCAGCCGGAGCGAGAGTCACCGCCTTGATCGTGGATTCGACCTCTTCGTCTCTGACCCTCAATTGTCCATAGTTTCCACCGCAATGGGCACAAAAGAATATTGTGGCTCCATTGCAGCGTGTATCACCCTTTTTTTACTGTACTTTATTACGATAAAACAATATATTTGAGACCAGTGACAAGAATTCGAGTTCTTACGTCTAAAATGTTTTAGTACACTCAACTAATACGTAGAATCCTTTAAAATTTTCCATACTGCGAACAATAAACGCTAGTTGCATTATTAGTGTTATCATACCGATATTCGAACAGATCAAGGGCTTCCTGTTTACAATACCATTGCGTGTACTTATCTATTTGAGATAAGGATTCAATTGAATACCTTTATATAATATTTTATACCTACGTTATAACTATTTCCATAGAGCTGGATAATTTTTTACGTGGTGATATTTAGGAGACCTACCCGATGCACGTCTAGGTTTTATTTTATCCGTTTCAAATAGATAAAACTCAAGTGCCTGCTTGTAAAATAATATTTTTTAATGACTACTTACGAATTTGGGTAAGGTACCTATATATAAAGCGGAGTCTTATGTCTTCTTATATCATCAGCTCTTTGCAGTAAAAATACCATCCAAATCAGCCCAGCAGTTGCAGATACTAAGTCGAACAAACAGTCGAAAAAAAATGTTTTTTTTTGTTTGTTATAAATAGTTATCTTCCATACTTACACTTACACACTCATATTATTATACATTACAAACAGACGTTTCAACTTGATTTATTATTAAGATGACACCAGTTGACAACCTTCTTCGTTTATTATTAACGAAAATCTTTTAGAAATATTCAGAATATTATTATATCTTATCGCGGTGTGAATTCATAATATTAATTTTTTATTTTTTTATACCACTTAGTTGGCAGACAAGCACACGGCCCACCTGATGGAAAGTAGTTACCGTGGCCTATGAACGTCTGTAACACCAGAGGAGTCACAGTCGCGCTGCCAACCCTGTAAGTACAGAGTTTCTGTGCCGTCAGTAGAAGACAAATCAGGACAAGCCTTTAGTCTTCCCACTGACGGCACAAATTCTCCAGTGAGCTCTGGCTACCCTACTCACCGCTGGGAACACAACACGAAGTTATTATAACCGCGGTATTTATATAATGGTTCCGGACTTTTGGCGATTAAATCATGGATCTTACTATATTTACCGTCGTTTCGGATGCGTTGCAGCACCCGTGGTCACGATTAGACTCCTCTTGACTCCGTGTTGTGACGGAGAAAGAATACAAGTATCACCATCCCATCTCATCCGTAGGGTGTCGTAAGAGGCGACTAACGGAACAATACGCAGACGATGTCACTGCGAGAGAAGGTGAACTTGAAATAAAACCCTGTACCAACCCGTCTGGCCAGCGTGGAAACAGTAGGCCAAAGCCTCCCAACATTGGGAGAGGCCTATTTCAGCAGTGGACTGCGATGGGCTAGTTGTTGTTGTTGACTTGAGACTTTATTATGAAATATTCAGAATAACTGGTATACAAAATATTTATTTATATAATAATTAATTCATCATCATCCTTTATTTTTTATCACTAATCATTCTGTTAAAGATTATATGAAGATAATAAGAAAGATATATAAAATATAAATAACGGAAGTGAATTGTGTACAAAAATGGTGGACGATAAGTTATTTTAGTTTTACAAGTACCTATCGCTATCTGAAATTTATTGATAAGATGATAAGAATGTGTCTTGCCACGATTGAAATATAGCTCAATATTTTTTTCACTTTGCTAAAGAATAAGGTTTTGACGAGAATTAATCACGGCGTAGTGTTAAAAAAGAATATATCTAGACCCAAAATAAGCGTGGCATAACTAACTTGTATTTATTATATTATTATATATATAAATCCTGTAATAATTTATGCCAATAAATAAATAATAACATTATGATGTTTGCCAAAATGTAACCTTAGGGAAAAAAAATTACGTAAGATCTTTGTACCTTTTTTCGTGTGGAAACCCCGACGAATACCCGGCCGACGGGGTTATACCGACTAAAATCGCAAGCTGTTTCCGTTCTTCTTACTTGATATAAGTAAGTAAATTGACATGTTAACCCTTTTGCGCAATTTATAACCCAAGCATGTAGAAACCCTCAGGTCTAAGAAAATGTGTGTCTTATTCATGAGATTGAAATAACAAAAACTTACACACAATTCGGTTATGTACTTAACTAAACGTAAACAATTTTGATGTGTCTTTTTATTGTTTCTTTTATCTAGGACTTGCCAACTTCACCTCGCCTGATGGTAAGCTAAAGGTCACCATTACAGACACTAAGTAATGTTACAATGGTGGCACTCAGCTTGGCGGTCTCAACAGGTGCTTTTTCACGCCCATCTTAAAGGAACAGGGACTGTAGGAAGAAGGAAACACGTGAGTTGGTAATTAATTCCAGGTTTTGGTGGTGCGGCAAAGAAATAGTCTCCATACTGCTTGGTTCTTGCTCGTCCTGTGTAGGAAAGGAAAGGGTGGGATTTGTTGGAAGAGTTCGTCAGAACACTCACCATGGTAGAGGCGGTAAAATACAGTCAAAAGCCATGTTTCATTTAAAAACGTGGTTTGAAAATTGTTTTCTGTTTACAAACTTCTTTTGAAGACGGTATTTATATTTTTTTATTTTTTTCTTCCAGTATTTTTTTATTTTTAGGTAGGACACGGCGGTATTTCCGCCCGATTGAGCAGTCCGACTGGGGTAGTACCTCCGCCCTACAGAATACCGCGGTTATAATAACTTCGTGTTGTGTTCCCAGCGGTGAGTAGGGTAGCCAGAGCTCACTGGAGAATTTGTGCTGTCAGTAGGAAGACTAAAGGCTTGTCCTGCTTTGTCTTCTACTGAAAAGAAACTCTGTACTTACAGGGTTGGCAGCGCGACTGTGACTCCTCTGGTGTTACAGACGTCCATAAGTCACGGTAACCACTTTCCATCAGGTGGGCCGTGTGCTTGTCTGCCAACTAAGTGGTATAAAAAAAAAAAAAAAAAAAAAAATTACCGGAATTGAACCACTAGTTAGTCAGTTAGCTATCCTACTTAATTTGTTTAATGTCTGTTTTTATAAAAAGTTGCCACGAGATTGTATACCTTTATACGAGTATACTGATTAATCTCAGAAGTTCCTTTAAAGGAACTAGATGCTAACAGTACACTAGGTACTTGCTAATATTACTCAACTTCGACGCATGTAATGTTCCTTGAGCGATATAATCAGATAAAGTTGCAGCGATCCGCCGCGACGAAGTCTCTGTTACGGGCCGAGCAATGCGTGCGCGTGCGCCGATCTAGCTTTGATTTACGACCAATAGCCGCGTTGTACCGCTTCATAAACTATGAACTTAGCTAAAAACTTAACAATTAAGCAGTCAATCACGAGTATGTTTAGCTATCCAATTTGTTATTGATTATGTCTGTTTAACTCGATGAATATATGAAACGGCTCAACCGATTTTATAGGAACTTTCACTGGTAGATAACTGATGTTATAATGCGTCATTTAGGGTACTTTCATTTTAGGAAGATAATTTATCCCAAAATTTCCCGCTGAGACGCGCCACTAGTAGATAAAATATTGCCTCCCCGTTTCCGGGGACAAGTTGGGGACTATGTGGTCCCCACACCCGAGGAGAGGATTTACCGCACGTAAAAAAAAGTAGAGAAAATATTAATTTTGCAGAAGACATAATAATTATATCCCAGGTCCCCGGTGTATGAAGTGGCATAATCCAAAGGTTACCGTTTGACTGTACCCAGGCATTGCCGGTCAAACTATAAATAATGTAAGTACTAAGCTTGTTTCCGGGTCTCAAACATGTACCTGTATTTATAATTTTTGTTGCGTAATGCCTTAATCCAATAAAACAGTACATACACGCAATAGGTGAAAATAGATAGAAACATGCGTAATGGACTCTTCAAACAAGTAAGGTTTTTTCTTATTTTGACTTTGTTAAGCCGCAAAAATGTATACAATAGTGTGTATTTTTTTACGTGCGAAAAATCCCCACGGATACCCCCAATACCGGAGCCGGTGGTAGAGGTTATGTCGGCCTCGAACCGACTAAAACGCACAACGCTTGTGGTTCGTTTTTGGTTGCCGAAGGTGAGGTTAACAGGCATATACATCGCACCCCGGTCGACCCAAGGCCATCTCTCTCGATCTGGCCCTCTCCTCGGGTGTGGGGACCCCAGAGTCCCTAACTTATCCTCGGAAACGAGGAGGCGCGCGAGACGCGCCGCCGCCGCGACCTGCTTCAGGCGGTCTCCACTCGTTACCCCCAGGCCTGCGCTCATGGGGGGCAGAGGTCATTCATCGACCTTCGACGCCCGAGTTACCTTCGTATGCGGGCAAATAATGTGTCTACTCTGTATACAGTGCATTAATACGTCAAAATATATTTGTATTAACAATTTGTTTGTTTTTTACAGGTATGTACATATTTTGGAAAAAATAATCACAGAATACTCCGTGATGTAAGTATTTTGTCCAGCACTATCTATGAAACCAATTCTAGACCCTGTATACGGTCGGAGTACGCTGACCTCCAGCAACTTCATCTCCGGCAACCAACGACCATCAGACGCGTTCGTATTAGTCGGTTCAAGTCCGACATAACCTTCCCCACCGTTTCCGGCGGGGGAGAGAATCCGTGGGGTTTCTCATGATAAAAAAAAAACAAAATAATTGAAGTAATTAGTTTAATGAATTTTTAAATTTAAAGACAACAACATAAATTATAATTAAAATAATGAAATGAATATTAATACATACATTAATCATATTTTTTGTAGATGTACAAGTGGTATGAATGTGTATATTTTTGATGTTTTATAATATATCGAGAGCTTTTTTTTCCTAAATTATCTTTGAGCCCTCTGCTTCTGTAACATTACCTATTGTCAATGCCTGGAGAATAATCATATATGTTTCTTCGCGATAATACTTTCAAATGTTATTCTACAGCTGCTATCGATTGCCTAACTTTTGAATCGTAGTATGTACCATATCGTTCATATAAGCAAAGAACTTAAATTATATGTTCGCTACCGATTGATATCAGAGATTAAGTTTCTTGAAAATCGATGTGTACGTAGAGTGGAATCGATATCCGTACAGCAGCAATTTAAACCCGTCGATAATCATCGTCTAGCTATACTAGACCCCTGCAATTTAAGGTTTCATACAGACTTCACGAAGAAAAAACATTTAATGCGTTTCTCATAAAATGGTCGATATTAAAGACCATTTTAATGTATCTGCTGGTAGGGTTTCCTTGGTATTGAGTAAACTCGCTTTTTATAATTCAATCTCCGTTTGATAACTGCCGTAATTTCCACTAAACCTGAAATATAGGATAATAAGACCATGAAATTTATGATTTTATTAGATCGAGATGAAAGTCTCGATATCAAGTATTATGTTGTTATTTTACAACGGACTTGAGTCATATATTGATGTTTAACATTATAAACTCTATTATAAAAACATACCTACATATTCGATCTTTAGGGTGCAAACTAAGTCGTTACACTTGCTGATAGAACAATGAGGATTTAGCGCAGACTGGCCTCTCAGAGATGGTAGTTAGACGGTAGCCGGTCATAAAAATCCAGATAGTGTAATTGTAGGAAAACTGTCCCCAGGTTCCTGGAAGATTGCCTCGTATCGTATGCGTCCTGGTTCTCCTATATTTGGGTTTGATAGTGGAACAAAACTGTATTGGGTTATTCTGTGCACTCTATAAAGGCTATACAATAATGTTAACGGGAATTAACTTGATAATGGTATAGGTACACACATACCTTGGATATGCCTGACGTTAGGACTAGGTTACACCGGCCGTGGTCACAGCAATGTTCGGCAAATTCAAATTGCAATTTAAAAATATTACAGATTAAACATTCCGACTTTTTGTCTAAATGATCGAAACAAGTAAACCCGGCAGCTGTCTAAAAATTCGAAACAAGTTTGATAGCAGGCGGTACCCAATTGCCAATCATAAACCGAAAGAAAAATTAATGGGTACCGCCTGCTGTCAAACTTGTTTCGAGTTTTTAGACAGCAGTCCGGTTAATTGCAAGTTTAATTGTTATTAAAATTTGTCCAATACTGGGTCACAGGCTGACTGATTCAGTGGTGCACGTTTGCCATTTCTAGGCTGTCAACGAACTGAGCTAACCGAGTTGTTCAGGAAGAGAATCAATTATCAATCAACAGTGATATCTGACGTAATCAAAAACTAACATTAGACATCTAGAATATCTTAAATTGAAATACATTAGATAGCTACAATTTTATTAATGATCAGTCCAGATAATTAATTGTGCCTATGAAAGCGACCCCATGAACACAGTTAATCATCTTTTCCGTTAGTAGATCAAATAAAAGGAGTAGCCATATAGGTGATGTGCATCATCCTACGGGTTTTTTTCCCAAATCAGTTGGATTCGACTTCCAGCCGAACTGTGAAACGATTGAATTTCGAGATTTCCCGTGAAGCAATTGCCAACAGCGGGTCTAAAAAAGTCACATTTCAAAAAAATACTGTAGCGATTCTGTTTATAACTAATATCTGTATGAATTTCCGGTAGATCTTAACACATTCCCATAAGATTGGTTAAATGGTACAAGCATAATTACAACAATTCAGACACTAAGCAGATTCTAATTTCGTGTAAATATCGCCGCAAGGCAAAATATTATCCTAATACGATTACAATAAAGTGGACTTTTTAGACCTCCTGACCTCTTTAACCCATTGGCAATAGCAAAGTACTGTACGTAGTCCTGCAGACACATGCTGCGATTCGAATGAATTCGACAACTGAATTCGCCGTGAGATTTCACTTTCTCATGCTGAAATTTTGAATTCTTCTGTTCGAAACATTCTTGCAGCATATGCTTGCAGTCTTTGTACTTTTTAGGGATACAACTATCCATAACGACTGTCACAAATGTTCGTATGACAACCCAAACCGATGACGGCTTTAACTTGCTCTCCAAGGCCCACTATAACCACAAAACTCATCTAAAAGGAAAGCGGCCTGAAATCTATTCTATCAAAGTTAATTCAATTCAGAGGACTTTCTAAATGATGTACAAAACTCATTTGTGTTATGACAAGTGAAATTACCATCATTTTGCGTGGCTTTGCGTGGCAAAGGCTCAGTGACATTCAGCCACTATCTAGATGGACCCAGATTATCGCTTTTAGCCATCTGCACACTACCGGAGCGGCTTTATCTGTATATTTAATACCCCGCAATGGATTCCTAATGGGCTCGTTTATGTTAAGATGACCGTTGGACGTTTTAGACCTAATGGCTTTGAAAGTTTATGTCTGACTTTCTGAGTGTAGAGGCAAAGGTAATCTAGAACAAACATTTATTTGAAACTTTAGTGAAGCAATGAAACCATTTTAAGTAGATAGAGAGTGCTTTTAAATTAAGTAACGGTTGTCCACACCTACGCGCGGTCGGTCCTTATTTTAAAACCTTCGGGGATTTAGAGCTATAAGGTACGGGACACACTCAAGTTGAAAATGAATAATTACATTTCTTTCTGATATATAAACACAGTTATCGGGGTGTAGACGACTGTGTATGCGGCTCCACCATGACTCATGGGGTCAATACAACCTTACCTGCAAGCGATATACTAGCCAATTGACGGAGGAGGTTCTGAAGGCTCTTCTCTCGGTGTTGGCAGATAGAGCCGTTCAAAATAGGAGGGTCGGTAAGATGCCATCCATAGCTAAAAATGACATATGGCCATTATGCATTTGCAATTTCCGAGACTGAGGAGAGATACAGATTTCTCAGTACCAGACCGTGTCAGACCCGGGAAATCCCGGGACACATATTATTACGATGTGTCTAAAATAATAACTACGGTAGCGAGTCTTTCAGTTTAAAAATAATAAAAACACGAGTTCAGCCGAACCTAGTCGTAAAACTGCCGAACACAGCTTCGCTGTGCTGTGAACTTGGTTAAGATGACTTCTTAAAGTTTCTAAGCAAATTCATAGCACATCGCGCGAATCTTCGAAATTATTTGTGATGAAATAATTAAATTACCGAGACTGTTAGTCGCAAAATATTCCGGCAATTGTTGTAAGGACCGGGACTGGGTAAAAGGTCCCGGTATTTTTAAAACTGGGATGTCCCGGGGTCAATCTCCAAACCAGTATTATCCATGTTATAAGTTACCCTTAGTTCTTTCATATCTAGATATCGCTATCCAAGAATAGAATAGAGTATTAATATTATTATTACTTAATAACGCTCATAATATCATCTGACTAAGAACCTAATCAAGTTATTGAGATTACTATCAATCAACGTCTAATGGGTCTTGTAAACAAGTTATGATGTACAGTACAGCGTATACACATGTCGTATAAGCAACATTGAAGCCCCTAATACGACCGGTGTCGCTACTGTTAGGCCTGCGTAATATCCTGATCTATCGGATTGTACATGCGGGCATTAAAGCGATCTGATCTTATAATATTATGCCATTACTTGTTAGACTAGCCTATATAATATATGTTGGTTCAATAAACGTTTATTCGTAGGCCTAACATGAGCCATTCGAAGTTGTGGATCATAGTTTTATGCAATCAGTTCCAGTGTCGACCGGGGTGCTAGGAATATGCCTGTTAACCTCACCTTCGGCAACCAAAAACGACCTACAGGCTTCGTGCGTTTTAGTCGGTTCGAGTTGGACATAACCTTTCCCTACCGGCTCCGATGGTGGAGGTATCCGTGGGGACGTTTCGCAAGTAAAAAAAAAGTGAGCACATTCATCGCACAAAGGCCACAATCGTTCCCGAAGGCAGATCTCAGAGAAATAACCAGTACCAATGTACTTACCAATTTTGTGAACATCCAAACTATGTTTATTTTGTGTGTGCATAACCTTAAATAAATTAAGAAAAGTCAGTATTTAGGTGAAATTGCGTTCAAATTAAACCCTAAAGATAGAAATCCGAAGCGACTTCATGGTACATAACAAAAAATATGGCTAAATTTATCGGTTTTCATTGAATGGAGAGTAGAATCTCTCCATTCCTTTCCACTACTAAGTTCTAGGGTAGGATGGTTATCTTACAAGTCTAAGAAACGTCATACGTATAAGCTGTTACCTGAAAGAAATCGCTTCCAGCGATAAGACCGCCCATTGTACATTATTATTATTATTATTTTATTATTATTTATGTTGAACACACTAGCAGCCATTAGGCTGATGCGTGTGTGTCTCATGATCCGGAGATTTTGTCAAGTCGATTTTTGAAACTATTAACACTGGGTGCCAAAACAACATTTTCAGGTAGGCTGTTCCACTCTCTAACGACACTGTACATGCATGCTACTTACTTGTCTCAGCTATAAATGTATTGGTGTACAAGAAAGTATTATCTATCTATCTATCTATATTTCGTCATTTCATCGAGCTTTTGCGTACGCCAAACACATGAAGTGGGTAAAGAATACGGAAGCATACGTTAGGAGTGCCGCCAATAGAACATCATGATAGCAGAATGTTTACAAACAAACGCGGTAACTTTTCACGGATTACGTCACTAACGAAATCAGTCCACTGCGCAGAGGCACCGCTTTGATGTCACCGATTTACGATAAGAACTTGCCGCTTGATGTTTTGACGTACGTCTCACTTCCTTGTGTCTGCTCTAAAATTAATGGACAGTTAAATTGTCTATTATAATTAATTGTTTACCTATTTTGCTGTTAGTAAAATTCCTCGGCCTAACGTTTTAAGTGGTCAATAGATTTTGTTCAGTGTCGAGGGTAGTCAGTGATATGTCGATGTCGTAACAAATATTTATTTATGAACAAGCAGCTACAAGCTGATGTGTTCACATCTAGTGACAAAATGTGTAGTCTCTCTATTGAAGCCTTAACTGTCCGTCACTGTTATGGGCCTAAGTATACTATAAGACTGGTAAGACTCTAGACTGCCGCAACAACGATGCGTCTTTTTGTTGCTGTCAAACAGATGACATTACAAAAGGCACGATAGATTAACAGAATTTGGGCCACCCCATCTCTTCCCATGCGGTGTCGTACAAGGCAACTAAGGGATAGGGCTGTTTAACATCAGACAGATATAATATACAGCCCAGACTCAGTCTCAGATACATGACTTGAGTCAACAATAGTACCCAGAATACGGCAATAGGCTCACCCGCTATTACTTGGGACCGAATACTAATTATTGGGTGAAATGTAGGTGTTAATTCACTTCTGCCTAACCCTCCGGGCATAAAGGCGTGATTATATGTATGTATGTATGTATAAGTGTCAAAATTTAGCAGCTCGCTCCGCCTTACCCAGGAACCGTGACACAAAAGTTATTGTGACCAGATTGTCTAGTAGTAGTTATATACATAAAGCTAGTGGTAATAAATAATAGTTTTAAAACATAATATTTTAGTAGCTATGAACTAAAAAGGACACATTATAAGCGGCTGTAAAACGCGACACACTTAAAAAAAAACAAAAAAAAAACAGTTGACCTCTTTAGTGACACAAAATAACTCCTTTAAACAAAGTACAACTCAATAAAACCTCAAAACCCATTACGAATGGAATAGTGTTACCAACTCCCAAAATTAATCTCCCTAAAAGTTAAAGTCGAATCACCTTAGCATTTAATTGAAAAGAACTAGTCAATTATGATTTGTAACATTTGCATTAGATTATTATTTATAAATTATTTACTATTTTATTATTATATCGTTTTCTTCTTGTTAAAAATCGTTAAAATTATCAGTGAAGTACACGTGACAAGTATGGCAACTTAATTCATATTTATTTCTTCGAAATAAAAGTTGTACAAATTATAGAATTTGTAATTGTCGCTAAGTCAACTGGAACATTTTTTTTTTGCTTTTTTGCTTTTCCCTGGGATACTTATAAATTAGAAAGTCACTTATAAATTATAAGTCCCTTCTGAAAATCCCCTAAATTTTTTTAATCTTATTTATTAACTCCTTTTGGGGAAAAAGTTTCTACGTTGGTAACACTGACCTGTAAGTTTTTACACCATAACTATGTTCAAAGCACCTTTAACAGTTTGCCCTTGTGATAACGAGACCAATGGTTGGTTTATAGACCATTGTTGAATGCTAGTTCAAGTTTAACTCTTGTTACTATGACTTCATTTTGTGTTGAATTACCAGCGCTGTTTTATGGTTAAAGGTGTTGCTTTATGTAAATCGAAATAGGGACTTTTAAACCTATTTTATGTAATAGCACGCGTGCGCATTGAGTTCAGTGATGTGTTATGTGAGCTTTTCTTAGAAGAGTGTTTTCTTCTTTCTTTTGAAGTTCTGTTTGCATTCACGGGAGGTAGTACACGACGGTTTTTTCCGTCCAATTGAACAGTCCAACTGAGAAAGTATCTCGGCCCTACCGAATACCGCGGCCATAATAACTTCGTGTAGTTTTCCCGGCTGTAAGTAGGGTAGTCAGAGCTCACTCAAGAGTTTTTGTGCTGTCAGTTGGAAGAGACCAAGGCCAAAGCCTTGTTCTGCTTTGTCTTCTGCACTCTGTGCTTACAGGATCGGCAACGGGTGTATAACTCCTCTGGTGTTGCGCACGTCTGCCGCAGTAACCACTTTTCATGGTGGGCCGTGTGGTTGTCTGTAACCTAAGTGGCAGATAACTATAACTTTCCCACTCTTTCTTTCCTTCATTTGAGCGGCTTTACGGGAGCAATACCGTTTGAATTACGGTTGCACATGATCACACATACACTTTTAGAACATTAATAAGCAATAAAACAATTTCGATACAAAATTATTTATTCATAGTCATCTTTGCGTTAATCTCCGTTGCACCCGAGACCCGCCAGGTTCCGAGGTGTAAGGTACACCTCGGAGGCAGGCGTCCGCTTTTTCCCGTCTAACTTCAACATGGCTAAACTTCAATATTTTCGGTGAAGCGACTTCAATCTCCACAACCCATTGGCGAAAGTAATTGATTATTAGGGAATGAAAATGCAGTAATATAAAAGCAGAAAGTTTTTCTAAGAGGACATCCTGCATTCGTTTTCTCGTTTACTTTATGAGTGCAATATTTTTTTAAGCGGAAATAAAGTTATAAAAGCCTTGATCAATTGAGTTTTATAGCGTCCTGTTGTACTTTTCATAACAAGTTGAGTAATGTTTATATAAATAGGTAGAACTACTCAAAGTCAGAGTAGTTATTTGAAACAGCAGCCTCTGTCCCAACAAAAAGAACAGAGGGGTTGGCACTTCTATTACCCATCTTAGTTTCATTAAATCATTTTAGCTCTTATCATACACAGGACAGGTCTCAAATGTCACCCGCACACGGTGCAGAATATCCGATTAAGAACCAAGCGGTTCGGTGACTCTTTCCTCTGTCGCACCATTAAGGCCTGGAATTCACTACCAGCTCATGTGTTTTCTTCTTTCTACAGTCCCGTGTCCTTTAAGCAGGTCGTGAAAAAGCATATGATGAGGCCGTCAAGCTGAGTGTCACCATTGTCACATGGTATGTGTAAGTAATGGCGACCCTCTTTTCTGAGACTTTGCCTTCAGCTTGCCATCAGGCAATGCGAAGTCTAATTGACGTTTCCTATATATACACATATAAAGCTCTTAATATTTTATTGCTTACTCATTCAATTTATTTTGGTAGTTAAACATTCTCGGGGTGTGAGGGACCCCATCAAGTCAAATTCACCTGTAAGCCGACCCACCTTTTTTTATACATCTTAGGTGGTAGACAAGCACACGGCCCACCTGATGGGAACAGGTTACCGTGGCTTATGGACGTATGCAACACCAGGGGCGTTACACTCGTGCTACTGGCACTAAAGAAACCTTCTAATGCCACTACCTTCCACCACAATACTTTCACCTGAAGTGTGACAGACGAGGCTCTGGCGCTATTCTCGTCGGGTTGGTAGTATGCCAATCTATAATTGCTGTCATAAAATCTCATAAACCAAATCTGAAGGATGCGGACCCTGGGCTCCAAGGTGACCGCGTTGGATGCAACTGCCAGTACAGATGATGATGAATTTTGAAAACTTATTCATAATTTTTTAGTCTTCAAATAAATGTATGTAAATTGCCGGATTTGTTGACATTTGTGATCAGCGCTGCGCTCCTTTAAATGGTAGCGTGATGTTATATAGCCTTAAACCTTCGTCGAACAACGGACTATTCGCCACGAAAGATTTTTCAATTTCTTCAGTTAGTTTCAGTAGTTCTTGAGATAAGCGCGATCAAACAAACAAACTGTGAGATTAGTTTCGACAAATATATTATAAATCAGAAAGTTTGTAAAAAAGTGTGGATGTTTGTTTTTCAATAAATATTTTAAAATATTTCCAAACTGAGAATAAGTTGCGTGAATTGCGGGCACGGGAAGAAAATTCCACACATTCAAAGCCGCGGCTTAAAAAATAAAATTGATGAAATATAAAAAACGTGCTCCCTGCAACTCCTCCAGAATTATACAGGCGTAAGAATATAAATAAAACAAAATAATTACTTCAAACGGATGTCGTACAGCCGCTTCACACGACCGCAAATCTCTTTCATTAATTGCGAAACACGTAATGATTGAAACTAATGACCATAGTATCCAGTAATGATGCCTGTGGATGTTAATGTATGTAATTAGCATTAGTAATTGCCTGTGTCGCTTAAGTTGTCCAGAAAATGAGATAGTGTTCTTATTACTAGTTTAGATTAAACTGACATTGGCCGTTTACTAAGCAGCGGTCACTTTACCCTTCACAAATCTCCCGTTTTCCGTTAAATATACGAGAATTGACGATTTTAGTTGGGCTTAATCAAATTATAGAGTACTTCGGACTACTTAAGCCATATTTCCTGATTTTCATGCGAATATATACGCAGTCGTCACGGATAGTTGGAGACCTCAAAAGTCCGTCAACTGGTCTAATACGATAATACTTTGATATCGCCAATGGTTGTGGGGTTAGACTGGAAAAATCCCCAGACTCCAAAGCAAAGACATCGAACGCAATCAAAATCAACGCAAGGAGAAATGTTGTCTTGATTTGAGAGTGAGATTTAATCCCGTGACAGTCAAACACCAATCTTTGGATTATATTGAGCCTCACCATCTTCAGAGTACGTGACTACTGCTATTGCAGCCCAAGCACAAGCTATGTGAATTTTTTTTATACCATTTAGGTGGTAGACAAGCATACGGCCCAACTGATGGAAATAGGTCACCGTGGGCCTATGGACGCGTGCAAAACCAAGAGAGTCACACTCGCGCTGCCAACCCTGGAAGCATTGAGAGTTTCTGTGGCATCAGTGTAAAAGTCAAAGCAGGACAAACTTTTGGTCTTTCCACTGACAGCACAAAAACCCTCCAGTGAGCTCTGGCTACCCTATTCACCGCCGGGTATACAATACGAGGTTATTATGACCGCGGTATTCTGTAGGGCATAGGTACTTCTCCAGTCAAACTACTCAATTGGACGGAAATACCGTTGTGTCCTACTTCATAGCAGATTCTAGATCCTAGATTATATTGAGCCTCACCATCTTCAGAGTGTGCGTGCTACAACCCAAGCACAAGCTATGTGTATGTCACAGAGATGAAAATGCTGCAATGGACGTGCGGTCATTCGTAAGGATCGCGTGAGGAATGGATCGCAGATAAAATGCAGGAAAAGCAGGTTTACTGATGCAGTCCAGTTATGTAGTAAGTGTCTAATTAATAGCCTGAGTTATAAATGTCTACATGCCGCCAACACCGAGTCCTGCGTGACATCCGAAGCTAACCAATCACTTGATAATTTCCCTTTGTTATAAACATCTCTATTTAACTGTATCTCTATTATATCACATGCTTTCGACAAGCTCCCCGAAGCCGACACCAATTTCAGAAGTTAATCGACCGAATCGGGTAATTTATGGCATTCAACTAAAAAGTAGAGCAATTTTGTTTACAAGAAATGCGTTTGTATTTATCATTTCTGAATCCGTTAGGTGATATTTATGTGTCAATCGATCGGAGTCTTTAATGATATGATAATTACTTATGTGATTTAGCGATTGTGGATCTATGATCAAGCATTATAGTGAATTGTCGCATCTTTCTCGTGTCCTTTAATCTTTATCGTATCGTATGCTTTAATAGAATTGAAAAATTTTGGCTTTTTCTCAATGATAATTACATATTATCTTGTCCGCGATCAGTTAGTTTGTAATTCTTCAAAAAATTTAATGAAATGTTTCTTGCAACCCTTTGATAACCAAATCTTTGAACCCAAAATTTGTTACCTTTTTTGTGCGCCAAATCTCCACGCGGCATGCGTGGAGATTTGGCGGAGCGGAGCCGGTGGAAGGTTATGTCGGACTGGAACCGACTAAAACGCACGCTGACTGTGTGAGGCGAAGGTTGCCGGAGGTGAGATCATAGACATATCCCTCGCAACGCGGCCGAACCCAAAATATGTTACCTTTCGTTTAAAGGTTTTCTTCTCTTACCTTCTATGAAATATATCTAAGTACACATTTTCTTAAAGATCATGTCAGTATCATAATCATGACTCTTCACTAATTAGCTTATAAATTAGTACTGGACATAGACTATAGGAGAGGTCAATGTTTTACAGAAACTAATTACTATCACTTACGCAAAATTAAGATGAAAACTTAATTATGCGCGTACAGTATTTCAATGCTATTTCATTAAACTTCTTCTTCTAAACCAACGATAAACAGGCCAACACTCGAATTGCGCACTCAGGCAACCACCCATGGTATAAAACGATATTCAATTTTATTTCGTCACAGGCTGAAACAATAATTCTTGTCCAGCACGTCGCATAAATCACATGCGAGACGTTCACTTATCAACATCGGTATCGAGTGAAATCGCCGAGGCATAAGCCTCTTGAGCAAACAATAGCCCGATCGTACACCACCAATTTTACTGTCAGCAACCAGCGTTAAGCACCTTTTAAGGTATTTGACGTACATCATCTTTACAGCCATGAATATAGATATATTCAGATGACAGATCGGCAAAATAAAGGTCGATTCGATTACTTTTATCGAGACATCTCGTTTTAAAGTTCCGCGAGAGGAGACGACTTAATCGGTCTGCCATTTCGGGTGCGTCATATTTTATCTGTGGTCTACGGTTGGACAAGAGTGAAGGATAACTGTGATTTGGTATGTAGATGTCACTCGTAATTATACAGCCTCTTTGGGTGGTTGAATCAACGGAAACTTGTAAATAATCGGTTGACAAAAGAATCGCAAGATTTCCATTTATCTCCATTCGATTCCAATATGTGATTAAGATGTATCCGATATGTAGAAATCTGTAGAAAGCAGAATATTTTGCTATTGACATTCCAGTGCAAATTTGTGATAAATATATTTTAGTAATTAAGATAAAATATTTTAATTATCGGTTGGCTCTTATAAACGGGGTGTATTATTCATCTTTATTGCAAATGTTTTAGTGGGTGTCTATGTTATATATTTAACGGTATTAGACATAACTCTAAAATAGTAGATTTTGTCAGGTGCTCGGAGGGATCTAGTAGAAACCTTTTTAATCTAGTGAACATAAAGTGCTACCAACTTTACCAAACTGCTATTGTGTCTAATGACATCACCATCGATCCCCATATGAGACAGCTATATTTATGTATGATTGCTAATTGTATTCATTCTAAATATTTATATTACCCACACTTCAGGATAGGGTTTAATCAATAAGAATCCATTTATCATATAACAAATTAATGCATTTATTCTTTTTCTTCTCCCAGCATATCCAGTACATATTACGAATAACAATCGGTACTTACATGCTCATGACAATGATTTCTAATATATTATATTGAATCCTATTATTATTATAATATTGCATTTAATTATTTTAATATTATGTTCAATTATATGTGTATAATATCAATAGAAATATATTTACTCAACACGAAAAAACAAAAGTCGGTGGCCGTGTTTGTTTTTTCTGGCGGCAAACACAAACCATAGATAAATAGATGCAATAGGTAATATCAAAGAGTATTAATAATGAACAAATGCCTCGAGCAGATGTTACAAATAGGTAGGTATACTCGATACAAGCTAACAAATATATCTAAGTAATACATACATACATTACATACATTTGCAATTTGAATACATACATAGATACATATAATCACACCTTTATCCCCGGAAGGTTAGGCAGAGGTGAATATACACCCAAATTTCACTAATCATTAAATTCGGTCCCACGTAATAGATAGGGGATGAGCCTATTGCCGTCTTCTGGGCACTATTTGTTGACTCAAGCCATGCATCTGAGGTTGAGCCTGGCCTGTATATATCTGTCTGATGTTAAACAGCCCTATCCTTTCGCCTTGTACGACACCGCATGGGAAGAGATGGGGTAGTCCAAATTCTACTCTGCCGGGAACCACGCGGCTTCACTCACGCAGTTTAAATGCGAAACGAATAAAAGATACACGGCATTAACTTGCGCAATCGAGCGTACCTATCACAATATTGACAAGTAGTCCTAAAAAGGAGGATGACACGACAGTCTCACAAACACCCAAATGCCTGTTTGACCTGTTAAAGAACACTTTCATTACTCATGCTTCAAGCCCGACAAAGTGACAAAGCGTCTATGTTATGCAAATGCGGGTAGGCAACAAATTTGGTATAAACTAACTAGTATGCCCATGCGCACATGCTTTCACTCTCAGCAGACCGCGACCGCCGACCGGTCCGCGATGCGTTTCCGCCGGAAGGGTCGATAGTCGATACAGCGGTCAATGTTGACCTCTCTATTTGTATTATTTATCGATACAGATCTTGTTTAGTTTATGTACTAATGTAATAGTTGTTTGCTCTTAGATAAGTTTCTGTTTGATTTATTGTTATAAACCTTTCTATGGCTTTTATTATTAGATTGGATTCATTATGTGATCTGTTATTTTGTTTTAAAATTTACTGTTATGTCTGTTTGTATAATTTATGTTTGTATTTCAAGTTGTTTAATGTTTTTCAAGCTAAATGTATCTTTAACTAGCTTATAGACTTATGACTGTACGTATTCCTGAGAATTTCACACTTCCGTCAATATTCTAAAAGGTTAAAAATATTGTCAAGCGGCGAACTTTTATGAAAACATTCATAAAAGTATGTATCGTATCTATTCTCTCTGCCTATTCCAATGGGAAAGGCGATTGTATGTAAATACTTCGTTTTAAACTCCCCGCCGCGCTGGTTAAGTTGATATATATATTTTTTTAACACAACTTAGGTAGCAGACAAGACGGACCACCTGATGGAAAGTGGTTACCGTGACCTATGAACGTGTATAACATCAGGGGAACAACACCCGTGCTGCCGACCCTGTAAGAGCAGAGAGTTTCTGTGCCTTCAGTGCCGAACAAAAATTAGGACAAGCCTTTGGTCTCCTCACTGACATGGCTCAAAAACCCTCCAGTGAGCTCTGACTACCGTACTCCCCGCCGGGAACACAACGTGAGGTTATTAAAGCCGTGGTTTTATGTAGGATGGACGTACTTCCCCAGTCGGACTATACGTACACTTAAAATAACACTATCTTTATGAATACTAACACAATTTCAATAAAATTATACATAATAAGTTGACATTCTATATTTAAAAACATCGACAATAACATGTCATAATTTTGCAAAACAATACAAGCAATCGATTACCAATTTATCGATGTTACAATCGATAGCACACCTACATCACTATCTTGTTTAACACCGTTAATGTAGACATAGTTGTCTTGATACTATTCCAGTTTGATTGTGTGACACCGCGTGGGAGGTCAATCATTGATATTAGATAATCGTATTAGGTTTACAAATGTTAAACTGATATTAGTCATTGAATCATTTAATACACACGAAATTGTTACGTCACTATTTGAAATGTAGTTTCATTGACTCGTGAAGCGTCAAATAGTACGAGATTTATCTCAGAATCGGAACGACTTAAGCCTATACGTTACGAGAGGCATATTGAATATTTAGATACGGAATGGCTAGGGGATTTCACATAAACAAGATTTTTTTATTAAGATTGAAAAAAGAGAAATGACGGGGGAATGATGAGACCACTGAGCTTCTGAGTCATTTCAGTATCTTTTTTTTTTTTTTTTTTTTTATATAGGACACGCCAACTTGACCTCACCTCGCCTGATGGTAAGCTAAAGGCAAAGTCTCAGGAAAGAGGGTCACCATTACAGACACTAAGTGCTACAATGGTGGCACTCAGCTTGGCGGCCTCATCAGATGCTTTTTCACGCCCCGCTTAAAGGCCCCGGGACTGTAGGAAGAAGGAAACACGTGTGCTGGTAATGAATTCCAGGTCTTGGTGGTGCGGCAAAGAAAAGAGTCTCCGAACCGCTTGGTTCTTGCTCGTATATTCTGCACAGTGTGAGGGTGACATCTAAGGCCTGCACGTGTTGTCCTATGTAGGAAAGGAGATGGTGGGATTAGTAGGAAGAGCTCGTCAGAACACTCACCGTGGTAGAGACGGTAAAATACAGCCAAGGAAGCAATATCTCTACGCATCTGCAAAGGCTCGAGGGTGTTCGTGACCTCAGGGTTCCCAATAATTCGGACCGCGCGTCGCTGCAACCTGTCGAGAGCATCTAGTAGGTATTTCGCGGAGCCATCCCAGAGATGCGAGTATCAAAATAAACGGGATATTTACCATGTTTCATTGTTTTGAGTTTCCAATATTTCGGCGCTGTTGCAAGCACCATGACCATTGAGGAACTGAAGTAGTGGCAGTGAACAGAGATAAGTTTTTTCCTAGGAGTAATTATATCGATCTACCCTCTTTCGACTTCTTTTACTACGCGTATCTGCACTACCACTGGTTTCACTCTCACTATAAACTCGAACCCGATCTCGATCGTTTATTTTGATACTGATGTGAGTGACCATGATAGTTTAAATACCTATATTCTGAGTCATTTCTTAAGTGTTTCAATTTTTCCTGAACAACCTTCTTGATGCGACGCGGCGGTGAGCGACGAAAACAATAGTATGTAAATATCGGAAACTCAAAATAATGAAACATGGTAAATATCCCGTTTATTCTGATACTGAATATGTAAATAGTTTGTTTTACATACATAACACAACATTGACTTACGCCTATATTCCTGAAGGGGTAGGCAGAGCTGCTTGCACCCACATTTCGCCAGTTTATATTTAGCTCCCAATGTAATAGGTGGTGAGCCTATTGCCATTAACCGAGCACTTATAAACCTGCGATAAATACACACATAATTTCGAAAAGCATCGAAAAGTCATTAGTGTGTGCCATGGTAAAACCTGGGATCGATCCCGAGACCTCGTCTCAGCAGTCCATCACCCATACCACTAGGCAACGAGTAATTCAAAGCTGTTTTATTAATTAAAATTTTGTCCAATCATTATCTGCAATCCTAGATTTTGTCAATTGTTATGTCAAATCAAATAACCCGCCCCGTATCGTTCCCGGCGCAAAGGTGCCCATGACACTGGCAGCGTTGCCTCGCTGAATCGCGATGGCCATCCTCTGCCCCAGAAACGAGCCGGAGCGGGAGTCACTGCCTTGTTCGTGGATACGGCGACCAATCTCAGCGATTAAGCCCTTCCAATCTCAGCGATTAATTTAAATTGTATAATTGTTCGAGCTAAAGCTGTGTACTAAATATCAGGACAACCAGTCAACAGGAAGGGGGAAAACCAAGGTATTTAGATCATTTTGAGTACTTTGTTCGTCAAGATCTGATGCTGATATTCTAATCCTTATTTCAGACTTTCAACTTGCCAGGTCTTGTGTAAATATTAAATTATTGTTTTACCAGGTTACCATAGCAATTACTCAACTGGTGAAAGGACGAAATATGTCAGAACAATTAAAAGGAGCAATGACAAACGTTGGGCTTTGTGTCACCCGGGCACGGAACCCGGTAGCGTTGCACGGCCACGAATTATGGCGAAACACGGCGTGGGCTGTGTCATGCTTAATTTCGGTACAGATTGTTACTTAAACCTTTATACAACTGAGTTTATAGTATAATGTTTTTGTAATGAACATAAAATTGTCATTATGTAGACTAGATTTATTTTATTTGTAGTTTAAATTGAGCAATTGAGCAGTCCGACTGGGGAAGTACCTCCGCCCTACAGAATACCGCGGTTATAATAACTTCGGGTTGTGTTCCCAGCGGTGAGTAGAGTAGCCAGAGCTCACTGGAGAATTTGTGCTGTCAGTGGGATGACTAAAGGTTTGTCCTGCTTTATCCTCTACACTGACGGCACAGAAACTCTGTGCTTACAGGGTTGGCAGCGCGAGTTTGGCTTCTCTGGTGTTACACATGTCCATAGGCCACTGTAAACACTTTCCATCAGGTGGGTCGTGCGCTTGTCTGCCACCTAAGTGGTATAAAAAATCATAATAAGCAAGTGAGCTTAGATTGTATACAAACTCTGTAGACTATTATATTTACCATGTTGCATTGTTTCCGCGATATTTCGGCGCTGTTGCAAGCACCATGATCACGGAGGAACTTGCAACAGCGCCGAAATATCAGAAACTCAAAACAATGCAATATGGTAAATATTCTGATTATTTTGAAACTGTAGCGGCTATTACTATGTCTAGGTGTTGGTGGTGCGGCAAAGAAAAGAGTCTCCGAACCGCTTGGTTCTTGCTCGTATATTCTGCACAGTGTGAGGGTGACATCTAAGGCCTGCACGTGTTGTCCTATGTAGGAAAGGAGATGGTGGCATTATTTGAAGACTAAAAATTAGGGACCTAAAGAGGTGATATATGATTTCTAGATATGCCATGGGCGAAGCTGGGGTTGGTCAGCTGGTATGAAATTTTAAAGCATTTAGTATGCTAACCGACGAGCATGCATGAAGAATGTAATGAGAGTGAATGAAGCGAGAGTAGTATGTCAGGATCGTAGCAAGTGGAGATCCGTGATCTCTGCCTACCCCTATGGGAAACAGGCGTGATTTTATGTATGTATGTATGTAGTATGCTAACTATTCATATCGATTAAGATAGGGAAAAGCAAGGTTCGTTGGCTGAGTGGTCAGAGTATTCCCCCTGTAAGACTCTTTTCTTTGCCGCACCACCAAGACCTGGAATTCATTACCAGCACACGTGTTTCCTTCTTCCTACAGTCCCAGATCCTTTAAGCGGAGCGTGAAAAACCATCTGATGATGCCGCCAAGCTGAGTGCCACCATTGTAACATTACATAGTGTCTGTAATGGTGACCCTAGTTCCTGAGACTATGCCTTTAGCTTACCATCAGGCGAGGTGAAGTCAATATGGCGTGTCTAGATAAAAAAAAGATAGCGGGTTCGAATGTAAAGCATGAAGCAAGAAGTAAAGCATGTAATGTGAGTAATTACTCAACACAATTACTATATGTAACCATTTAAAAAAATATATTATATCTTATTGATTGAGATAGGAAAACATTTGAATCAGTTTAGGTGGGATTCGAACCCGGGATCTTTCCCGGGAATGCTCTGACCACTCAACCACTATACCATACTTTTTCTTTTAATCGATTTGAATAGATAGCATACTAAATGCTTTAAAATTTCATTTAATATTATATCTTAGTTTGTGTAACTGTTCTTTTGGTTTAAAATAATTCGAACTTAAGATGTCTTTATTTTTTTTAACACGCTAAATATTTCGCCAATAGTTACTCCATTTAAGTTTCTGTAATAAAATCATCTTTATCTATTTCCTTTTTGCTTCGTTTAGAAATAGACTGACCAAATCTTTTCGAACTATTTGTAATACATAGTCAAACCCATATTATACAAATACCGGGGGGCACCGTCTCAGGTCGCAATGTGTGAGGATGAACTCCTTGCCTAAGGTGAGCTGTGCGATGATAGAATGTAGCTGTGGATATCATGTCAAACAATTCATCTGAGCATACATCATTGTCAAGGTGGTGCTTCTCCGGCAGAATGGGCCTATTTGTACTAGAAAAAAAAACACGTGACAGACCCAGAAACTTTATCTACCAGTTGCTTAAATTAATAATAAACATATAAAAACACATACATCCAAAAAAGAAGGGCCTATTGGTCTTATATAATGTAATTACTTCGCTGTTGTGTACATGGAACTTCAATTTGTAATCAATCGGAAACACAACAAGCTAGCTAATTAAATTTTAATTAAAATCTATATTGTTGGCAATAAAATTAAGTAAAAATGGGAACGAGCGCAATCGCCTTTCAAATCTTTTGATTTAGTACTGAATTCCTGCTAGGAGCTAAGTACAGTCAGCATCAGATTGATGTTGACGGACAAAGTACTCAAAATTACCTTTCATGCTATGGTTTTTTTTTTATACAACTTAGGTGGCAGACAAGCACACGGCCCACCTGATGGAAAGTGGTTACCATGACCTATGAACGTGAATAACACCAGTGGAGTCACATCCGTGCTGCCGACCCTGTAAGAACAGAGGTTTTGTGCCGTCAGTGTAGAGGACAAAGCAGGACAAGCCTTTGGTCATCTCACTGACAGCACAAAAACTCTCCAGTGAGCTCTGGCTACCCTACTCACCGCCGGGAACACAACACGAAGTTATTATAACCGCGGTATTCTGTAGGGCGGAGGTACTTCCCCAGTCGGACTGCTCAATTGGGCGGAAATACAACCGTCCTCAAATTTTCCCCCTACCTGTTGACCGATTGTACTTACTTATATTTGGTATACACCTATAGTTCCGACAATAATACAATTTGAATCTGTAAGACAGTTTGATTTACTCTTAATACGTTGGTTTTAAGATCATTTTGGCATTTGGCTTTGGCTTTGTAGTCAAAATCGTTCTGACTCTGACTGTACAAAGGGCGTACTGAATGTTGCACACAAGCGCCATTGTGTTTCACTTCGTTTCAATTACTTTTATAGTTCGCTTATTCTGTTGTACTTCGAATTACTACTAATATTATAAACCTTAAGAGTTTGTTCGTTTGGTTGAACGCGCTGATCTCAGAAACATACATACATGTAATCACGCCTTTATCCCTGCAGGGTTAGGAAGAGGTGAATTTACACCCACATTTCACCAGTCATTGAATTCGATCCCACGTAATAGGGGGAGAGCCGATTACCGTCTTCCGGGCACTATTGTAGACTCAAGCCATAAACCTGTTTCTGAGTTTGCGCTGATGTTAAACAGTCACTTCGTCGCCTTATACGACACCGCATGAGAAGAGAGGGGGTGGTCCAAATTCTACTCTGCCGGGAACCACACGGGACCCGCTCAGTGCAAATATTTGTATGCATGAATATAGGTATTGGCATTGGTTTGTTTGTGCCTCGGAGAACACTTTAAACCGTGGGTCCCGGTTGCAATACGAACATCTATAATATTGCAGTCGTTACGGGTAGTTAGAGCCTTAAAAAGTCTAACAACTGGTCCACCTGCTATGCTTCAATATGGCTATTGGATTGTGGAGGTCAGATGGCACTTTCTTTTAGCCAACTGCGCAGTTAGACTGGACAATGCGGACTCCAGAAGTGAATGCTTTGGATGCGACTAGGATTAACGCTAGGTTGAAGAAGAAGTCTATTAAAATCTTCCCTGCAATATTATTACTGGGAAAATAATTTTGTTATTGCTAAACTGTATTAGATTGGGCTTGAAGAAATAGGAAACTGTAATGGTGTGACAATTACATGTTATCACTGCCGGTAATGGTAAACTAATTCAAAGCTTGCGATTGGAACCCAGAGCCCGGTTTTTACGGCATCAACTACTGCCTAACCCCCTAATTCAAACAGGAAAGTTTATCCTAGAACCTAGATTTATCAACAAGTGTACCGGCGCGCAGGTGATTTTGGTAAGACATATAAACCCCGCTGCTTTACCATCTACTTTTAAATAGTGTATGTCCTTAATAGACAGGAAACTTAAAGATTTATCGTTATTACGTTATTGTCGTGACAACAGAATCGACCCCAATGATCGTGGCATTTGCACAAGTTTGTTGGAAAACGTTCTCGAAAGTCGTTTACCATTAATTTTGTTTGCACCTCAGGAGATTTTAATTGGTATTATTGTGATAACATTAATAACAAAATTATGTAACTCCGATTTATAGTTATTGATGTTTAGAAAGTTTTTAGGGGATATTATTTAAGTTACTACGGAAGAATGTGTTGAACATTTTGTTTTGAAAAAAAAAATGCTGCTGTTGTTCTAAAATAACCTGTCCTTATCTATGTCCTGTACTGTTAAGTCTATGGTTTAGGCTTTAGTGTAAGTCGTAATTTTGTTTCAATTAATATTATGTGTGGTTTTCAACACAACTTAGGTGGCAGACAAGTACGGCCGGGGTGCGAAGGTTATGTCTCAGATATTCTCACCTCCGGCAACCTGCAGACCAAACAATCGGCGTGCGTTTTAGTCAGTTCAAGTCCGGCATAACGTCCCCCACCGGCCCCGGTGGTGGAGGTATTCGTAGGGATTTTGCGCACTTTAAAAAAAGTGGCATCAAGCAAACGGCCCATCTGATGGAAAGTGGGTTACCGACCTATAAACGTGTGCAACACCAGAGGAGTCACACCCGTGCTACCGATCCTGTAATAACAGTTTCTATGCCGTCAGTGCAGAAGACGCAATCATGACAAGCCTTTGGTCTTCCCACTGATAGCAAAGCCAATTCTCCAGTGAGCTCTGGCTACCCTACTCATCGCCGGGAACACAACTCGAGGTTATTATAATATAATAATAATAATCATTTAATCTCAGACATCGGTCCATGTGTGTTAGTAACAATGATCTTATAACTATGTTAGTACTACATTTAAATATAAATTACAAAAGAAATCGAGGAAATTATACCCGTGGTATTCTCAGTAATTAATTTGCTTCTTGAGGAAATATTGCTGGTCTAATTCACATTCGAGAAGCCTTTTCTAAAAGGAACAACAAATCGAGGATAATTGAAATTGTCAAGAGCAAGTTATTTAATTCGTCATCATAATCCTCACAGCGATAGCTTAGTTGCGTATGAAGTTTATAATTTGGAGGCTGGGATTCGTATATTGGTTTTGATTGGTATGCCGGCTTTTCCAGAAGCGACATGTGTTGACTTTAGTAGCCAGAGCTGACTGGAGTGCTTTTCTGCTGTCAGTGAAAAGACCAAAAGCTTGTCCTGCTTTGTCTTCTGCACTTACGGCATAGAATCTCTCTGTCCTTACAGGGTCGGAAGCACGAGTGTGACTCCCCTAATGTTGCACTGGGGTCATGCAAGTATTATGTAAACAGATTTTTACAATTAATTAACTCCCCCTCCCCTTGTCAGCAAAAAGTAAGTAAAACTCTTAAGTGCTTACGTAAACATTGGTATCTATATGCATATATCTTTTCATGTTTGTTTTTTTAGGGTAATGCATGGGTAATGCATGCTATGTTATGTGTGAAAAAGTAAATATCTACAGTTTACGTAATCATTATCTAGACCGCCCCTCCCCCCATTAGTGCTTACGTAATATTATTTGAATGGCCCCACACGCCCATAGACCACGGTAACCAATTTCCATCAAGTGGGCCATATACTTGTCTTCCACATAAGTGGTTTAAAAAGAAAGATTAAAATTTTGAAAAACAAGCCGTTTCATTTCAATATTGGATACAGTTTGGAGCCCGGGATCCGCTTATTTATTTTGATTGGGATATCGGATTTTCTGGATTCAGATTTTCCGTCTGAATTCTCATCTGTCCGTTGTTTAGCAGGTGCACTGACAGGCAAATGGTGTTTATTATACCCCCCAAAGTTGTACCTTTAGTACCTATACCCATTCAAGAACATGTGTATGTCGGTCTCTATAATGTATACGATATCAGAACTAGGTTTCTTTTACGTTTTTTTCCATCAATTTATTTATTATTCAACACACTGAATATTCATGATTGAATTCGCAACATCTTAATTAAAGCCCAAAGTGTTAACCATTACACCACCAATTATTGCATCACAAAATTTGTCACTCCGGATCTAAAGTAGATTCTGCAGCCTTAGCTATTAATTTGATGATAATCAGATTTCCTTCGCTATTAATTTATTCACCGAAACCATTTTTTTTTAAAGAATATTACTAATATTAGTAATCGAGATGATTCTCACAATCGATGATTTCAATAATCGAGTTGTGGTCTAATCTCTGTACCAAATTTCCTCGAAATCGATTCAGTGGTTTAAGTGTGAAAGCGTAACAGATAAACAGACAGATCTACACACCGAATTAATAATAGTATGGAAATATGGATTTCGGTTACGAGTATTCTTAAAAAAAAATCAGTTCAATTATTTTAATTTATGTTAATTATTATAACTCAGTAGTTAAAACGTTTAAAAATAAGAAGCTGCATGTGAACTCATCTACACATATTATCTGTGACGTGACAATTACACTTATCTGAGACTAATAAATAAATGATTCATTGCCACTTCTAAAAGTGTTATTCAATAGTCAATTACACGCACTAATTCTATTTTTACACTATGCCTATTTCGTAAATCAGTGAAACATGAAACTAATTGCTTGATTAAAAAGTCATGCTTAAGTATTGATGTATCAATGCCTGAGCATGAATGAATGAAATGGAATTTTAGTTATCTGGGTTTCGTATTTTTGGTCTCTTTGGGTATGGAACCCTAAAAATATGTATCAATGTGTGTCTATCTATCTAGCTAGATATCTAACTATCTATCTATCAAAAACTCACTGGTAGATAAAATATTGAAATCTAAAAAAAATGTATTTGTTCGATGATTTTCAAGTACCTAATTTATTTAATTCAATAGTAATTAAGTTGTAGCAAAACATAAATAGCTGTTTTTTTATATCTTTCCATTCTTCATTAGTTTACTAATTCGTATAAAATGCTTATTAATTACATAATTTATTACATCACATGATAAAATAAAGATTTAGCTTTTTAAAAGTATGTAGTCTATAGGTTTCTTTTCAGACCTAGACCAGTTTTCAGGCCTAGTTTATATGTTGTAAGTTGCTTATAAAGTAAGGCAGAACAATTGGTAAAGCCTTAGCCTCAATACAACTATACAGAAAATCGTCCCGCAATTACTAATTACAAATCCTAGAAGTCGAAGAAGATTAGCTTAGTATAAGAATAAATTAGTAAAAGAAGATGCAAAAATGCCCTTTTCACAAAATTATACTCTTATACTTTATAACAGTAACCTTCTGTTCAATATTATATCTATCCCCGCGTTTACACCCAAGTATTAAACATGTATTTGACAAGTTGCTATATGTCACAGGCTATAGTGTGAACGCAAATGTGTTTTATACTTGTTTACAACTTGTTCGCTATACATCATATGTGAACGAAAAGTATCTGGGATGCATGTATAAAACAGTCTTCTAAAAGTCTTCAACATTTTTTTTCTAAACAAGCTTACAACTTGTTTCACAACTTGTTTCGTGGTGTAAACGAGGGGTATAGAATACTTATCAATGAAATTTATCGTAAATAATATCCAAGAAATCCCATACTTTACATTGAAAATTTCACTTTCGTATTGTCGCTACAAAATTTTGAATAAGATATCATAAACAAAATATGTAATACCTAATGAGCATCGACATTACTTTAAGAATAGACATTTCAAAGTCGTCAAATTACGCGTGTGGGTCATTGTAAACCACTCAACGGTTCCAACAATGGATGATTTGGTCGTTCATAAATAATAAATAATCGCTGAGCTTTCTACAGCATCGCCATCTATCATTAAGGCGTACATTAGCATTCGTGAGATGATTCCTCGACACTTTCACTAATCATTTCGGTACCAATTATGTAATTTAGGATACCACCAACTTGCGTCAGGGATCATATGTATTTAGATGATTGATTAATTGCCTGTCAGTACTATCTAGAACATTCAACACGTTCTTGCAAATATGTTGCACTTTTTTGCGATAATTTTTATATATGGTCGTGTTATGTAGTAGTTTAATTTATAGACTGTGCTTCTTTTTAATGTTTTCTTTGTTTCATTCAACTCTTATTGCATATTTGTGACTACAGATTGTATGATGTATGAGTTGTGATGACTCATAGTAAATTTTAATAAACCAAACTATGAAGGAATTTATTTTGGAAATTATGAAGAAGTTAGACACGACGGTAATTCCATCCAATTGAGTAGTCCGACTGGGGAAGTACCTCCACCCTACAGAATACCGTGCGAATAATAACCTCGTGTTGTGTTCCCGGCGGTGAGTAGGGTAGCCAGAGCTCACTAGAGAGTTTTTGTGCTGTCAGTGGGAAGACCAAAAGTTAGTCCTGCTTTGTCTTTTACACAGACGGCACAGACGGCACTCCTCTGGTGTTGCACATGTCCATAGGCCACGGTAACCACTTTCCATCAGGTGGACCGTGTGCTTGCCTGCCACCAAAGTGGTATAAAAAAATACCTGCTTCAGCATTATCAATAAACATTATGAATTTACGCAATTTTATCATATCGACTTCATTTCGCTGCTTTGATCTACATCGTTCCGTGTATCATATTATTGCAGACCCAATTTCATAATATAACATGTTTTACCGAGGCTTTATAGGTTGGAGTTATTGCGTGTATTGTCAATTGTGTATATTATTTATTGTGTAGATAACAACTCCCACCGTTGGCGACATTACATGCGATATAACGGAGTAAAATTCCTATACAGCACTGTTCCTGTCATGTCCCCGTCTTAGTTACCATTTGAACAGCTATTTTATATCGACATCAATTATTCTTGTTTAATGTCAGGTTCACACGACGCGACAGGACAGCGATAAAATTCATGTAGCTTAGAGACGAACAGAACTAGCACTAATATACTCGTAACATATAACAAACTGAAGGACGTGGATATATGTGTATTCAATGGTAGATTCTCCCAGTACAAGAAGGCCATGTCAAATTTAATGGGTGTACAATGCCTTTGACATTCGAGCAGCATTTTTATTTATACTTATGTTGTTATGGTTTTTTTTTAAGTATTCAGTATGTATTATTGTAACCTATTCAAAGAGGTTATATGTAGATGTAATTTCATGTTGTGTATGCTATATTTGGAATATTGTCTAGATGTTATAATATATTTTATTGTATCCAAATGTTTAGTCACGCAATGACAGTAATCTGTATTTTCCTTATATCATGCTATCAATAGATTATTCAATAATAAACAAAAATTTTACTATCAAGGAAGTATGAGTACCTACTTGTATTGGATGTATTCGGGTACGTTACCAATTTGCATTTCCTGAACATAATTTTAAATTAACGTACATAAAGACAAGTTTATGGGCTTGAATTATTGTTCAATGTAAACAAAATCAATTCGCAATTGGTACACAACATTGTAGCGAGGTGTGAACATGACATATTGTGATTCATACAATCAAGAAGTGAAGATGAAAGTTGATCAGGCGCCTGAGGTTTGACTATATAGCAGCCGGTGTGTGGTCCCATTCGCGCTAATTACTTCTCGTGTCGTGGTCATTGTCGCTGAGATCACCCTGTTGATTCGTTGAGGACTGGCCACACATCGTGAGATCAGAATCGGACAGATTGGGAAACGGCACCAATTAAGGGAAATTGTCGAAAACTCGCTTAATGATTTATATTGCACGACGATATACCGTCGTGGTAATTAGTAAGGTGTGTGCGTTGTAGTATATGCGCTTGCGCCGAGCGGAGTTTTTCGCACGTCTTTTTTTTTTTTTTTTTTTTTATATAGGACACGCCAACTTGACCTCACCTCGCCTGATGGTAAGCTAAAGGCAAAGTCTCAGGAAAGAGCGTCACCATTACAGACACTAAGTGCTACAATGGTGGCACTCAGCTTGGCGGCCTCATCAGATGCTTTTTCACGCCCATCTTTCACGTCTACGTCTTTGTTCGTTTATTTTACGTGGGAGGTTGCGTGCGAGTATGAACGTTTTGGTAGGATTTATAGTCAAGTGTGATGATTATCTGATGGGAATTTTTGTAAGGAAATTGATAATCTCTTGCTTCGTTTATTTTCGCAATAATCTCCCTTATTGATCACTTATTTCCTGCAGTACAGTTTTTTAAACTTCATTTAAAAGCTACTAAAGGTAGTGTAATGACCAGGCTCTCGATCGTAAGACCGGCTCCTTAACCACTAAGCCACCGATGCTTTCGATGCTTTTTATCCTCAGATAAATCGAGATTTAGGACTGAGGGTCGTTCTAGAATACGAACCTAAGTTTTAGCCTACTACTAAATCTATTGTCAAGTCCATACCGTGTTAAGTTGACAGTGAAACTGAACGCATAATTTTGCGTTCACCCACGCAAATTATGAATAGCTGCTGAAGAAATAAATTTCGAAACTTAAAACGTCTGATGAAGTCATTTCATTGTAAGTGTTAAGTTTCACGTCGTGATTTTCTTCCTGTTGTTTTATTAGATATGCAAGTAAGTTTAATATAATCTCGATACTGCAATAGAAATACTACTGCTGCCCACGGCTCAAACATTTCCCTACCCTTGTACCAAACTTTATCAAAATCCGATCAGTAGTTTAGGCGTGAAAGCATAACAAATAGACAGACATACTTTCGCATTTATAGTATTAATATAGATTGTTTCTGATTAAGAAAAAATGTGTTAGATGTACCGCTCAATGCATGATTCTGAATTGTTACACAAGCGCAGTTCTTCCTTTTGTGTATTCTAAGATTGATTAAATGACTTTTGGTTATTTGATACCATATTTAGAAGCAGAAAACATATTATAAATTTTGTACATTTACTAACCTTTTAACGTAGTGATTAATTAAAAACGGTAAGAATCTCGGCGAGATCCCGCCTACGATACCCGACACCCCACTATTGGCATATCACGCCACCGCGGCTCTTCGCGTCTGCGTCCGCGCTTATCCTACATCGTGGAATAAGAGCCAATTGTGGATCCGCCAATTAAACCATTTGCGTGCAACTGTGCATTAGTCATTTACAAGAAAATAAACTTTTGTTTATTTTTGTCTAGTGGTTCTATTTTTAAAACGGATGCAGTTATTTTTTTGTTTGGTTACATAATCACTTCTTCGTTTCAAGTCTTGTGTGTGTTAATGTCTACTATGACCCTTATAAATAGACAAATATTGCGCTGGTGCTGCTGCTGCTTCTGCAGTGGCTCTCAACCGACACAAATACTCCAATCTCATCGGAGATTATGAATTTGTGCCGTTTGGAGTCGAAACTTTGGGGTCATGGGGTCAGAGCGCTCGCGATTTCTTACGTGAGTTTGCGAAGCGTATGGTCGATGCTTCTCGTGACCAGAAGGCTGGCCTCTTTTTAGGTCAGAAAATAAGTATTGCCATACAACGTGGCTATGCTGCCACGTTGGCTACTGAACGCTACCACAAGAGGCATGCTATGCGAAGGAATTCCACGACGCATTTTAATTATTTTTAGCTATAAGTTTCATAATAGTTATTTTAGTTTTATTGTATTGGATTTATTAAATAGTTATATCACTCTAAAAAAATAATTATAATATTTATAACTGTTTTGTCAAAATTTTGTATGGAAAGTTTAGTAAAGGACCTATAAATTAGACCTAGGACTTAAACCTGAAACCAATTCCATTTTAAGAGTAACATTGTCCAACTTAACTACCTGGACCTGTCCTAAAATTACAGGTAAGGTTTTTGTCAAGTGGTTCTATTTTTAAAATGGATTCAGTTTTTTTTTTGTTTGGCTACAAAATCACTTCTTTGTTTCAAGTGTTGTGTGTGACAATGCTTACTATAGCTCTTACAAATAAACAATTACACAGGGTACCTATATACAACTGTTTTGTCAAAATTTTGTATGGTAAGGTTAGTAAAGAAATTTGGTTAGTAAAGGGTCTATAAATATGATACAGTACGGGACTTTACAGGTAAAGTTTTTGTCTAGTGGTTCTATTTTTAAAACGTATGCGGTCTCTTTTGTTTGACTGCAAAATGACTTCTTAGCTTCTTTTTAGTTTCTTTAGTTATTATAACTCTATCCAAATGCGCTACCTGGACCTACTTCATTCTTTATTGTTTTCATACCAGCTTCTTTAGACAAGTAGCAATTCATTTTTAGAATAGAATAGATCGATTAATATATTCAAACAGCTTTTCGTATTAATAGTGTAAATATCGCCGGAATATTTATCAAGCTTTTTTTTGCTTTTCTGTATGTTTGCAAGACCTGAGCAAACCAAAATTTTCAAAACCTGTGCGACTTGACTACGTGAGTGTTGTGTGTCGTGAACGTGATCGAGTACAGTGCGAAAACGCGAACAGTAGTAGGGGCGATGCGCCTAACAAACGAGTGCAGAAGAGGGTAGACCGATATGGTCTGCCTAACAACAACTAGCTCGGCGCTCGTCAATACACCGTGATCATGGCGCTTGTAACAGCGCCGAGATATCGGTTGCACAGTAAAAATAATAAACATATTCCGGTGAATTTTTACACTATTAATGTGAATGACCATGTCAATCTCAAATCATAAACTTTACATATGTTGACAACTTTATAAACGTCAAAATACCTATCAATCCCATACATACATAATTCTATTCTCTTTGTGTAGGGGACAGGTTTCCAAATTTGAATGAAAAGTTCGTTACAACAAATATTATGTAGTCAGAATCAGATCTATCTTGACATTGTTGACGAACAAATGATCTTAATGTCTCGGTTTTTCTCCTTCCCGTTGACTGTTTGTTCTAATATTTAATACACACTTTAGTTTTCATACTTAACACAAATGATTATTCTAACGCTGACTGTACCTACTCGTGATTTATAAAATTGCTCAATCAATTTTAAAACAGTCTGCCAAAAGGGAAGCAAGTCGTTGCGATCAAAAATGCGTAAATATTTACATGTGGGTAATGTACGAACCAGGAACTAGTAAACGAATGCCCGGCGGTTAATTGAAAGTGAGGTGATAATTCAGGATACCTCACCGGCAATTAATTTTAATTATTTTCATGTCAAGCTCTTTTAGGATATTTAATTAATGGTGTTCGTTGCAATTTGTTAATAAAATCTTTACAGTACTACCTACAAATAACAAAAGCTCTCGGTTAAAAATATACGAACCCAAGTTTTGATGTGTACACTTTTTACCCGACTTTGAAATAGAAGGTTTCTCAATTTGACGGTATATTTTGTTTCTTCTTTGTCTTTGAAGTTGGTTATTAATTTTTTTATTATATATAGGGTTCAGAAGGATGTCTGTTGGTTATTTTGTGGGGTTCCGTACATAAAAAGAAAAAAATCGGATCCCTTATTGGATCACTTCGTTGTCTGTCTGTCTGTCTGTCTATCTATCTATCTATCTATCTATATGAACCCACTCCTAACGCTTTAATTGAAGTCCCCAGTAAGCTTCTGGGTTTCTGGGCGGAACTAGGCTGACTACTCTAGCCAGTAACTCAGCACGCACAATGGCTCTAAATGCTAGGTCCGGACAAAGGAGTCCCAATCCAAACCCACTCCTAACACAAGTAATTTAGCTTAGCTGGAGGAGTTAGAAAGAATATTTGCAATTTCGGTTCTAATATTCTTTACAAAAATGCTTCTGTTCAAAAGTAAAACTTCTAAGTTTTCGCATTAAAAATATATTACGGTTTATGTAACTTAGTTATGGAACCCTCGTTACGATAAGTCCGACTCGTACTTGACCTTGACCTTGGCTTTTTTAGAATATATTTCGATTGGAGATATAGTTGCAAATATTTGTATGCATGAAGATGGGTATTTGCATTGGTCTGGTTGAGCCTCGGAGGGCATGTCCCGGTTGCAATACGAAAATCTATGGCAATCGTTACGGGTAGTTCGAGCCCTCAAAAGTCCGACTAGTCTATCTATATAGAACTTCACTCAGATGGCAGTCGCTTCACGGAAAATATCGAAGTTCAGCACCATCGTAGTTGACTAGAAAGCCGACCCCAACTAAGATGAGAAAATGCTCAAAGAATAATGATTACAGTTCAAACAAATTGAATGATAAAATTAAAAATGTTCACTGCCTGTCAAGCAAGTAGGTACTATTCTATAGCGTAGGTATAACATAATGGACATTATCGGGCAATAAAAAGCAAACCAATCACAAGACCAGATTAATTATCGTATACATAACATATACCAATACATTTCTCGGAACTTCACAATAATTGTAAATAAATTCTTTGCCCATTCACGTAACTCGAAATGACCGGAGTAGTTAAGTTATTATATTGCTATTGTTTAAGGTTCGACCACTTTAAATGGTATGTTTAAAAAAGCTTATGCGATTTAACTGGCACATAGTACAGTGGGTAACATTCAGTAGCTACCCCTAATTTGGTAGCATTGCGAAAATTTAATTTTAAAGCTATTTCAGATATGCGACTTGTTTTGGTCAGATAAAATCAAGTTCTTATTATCAAAAAGTACAATTTAAAATTCGTTTTATCCACTTATTATAAAGATCAGTTTAGCCTGAAGAGAATATTGCAAAATCTACTTTATGACGAAATTTTAAAGATCGATTTTGTCTATTACATACATACATGTAATCACACCTTTATCCCCGGAGGGTTAGTCCTCGGTGAATTAGCACCCACATTTCACCAATCATTGAATTCGGTCCCACGTAATGGAGGTGAGCCTATCGTCTTCCAGGCACTATTGTTGACTCAAGCCATGCATCTGAGGCTGAGTCTGGGCTGTATATATATCTGTCTAATGTTAAACAGCCCTATCCCTTAGTCGCCTTGTACGAAACCGCTTTCTATTATTATTGTCTATTAAAGAAAGAAAAGAAAGAAAGGGTTCTATCCCAGGTTTTACCATGGCACACACCAATGACTTTTCGATGCTTTTCGAAGTAATGTGTGTATTTATCGCAGGCTTATAAGTGCTCGGTTAATAGCAATAGGCTAGCCACCTACCTACCAACATTGGGACCTAAACATAAACTGGCGAAATGTAGGTGCTGGGACCTCTGCCTACCCCTTCGGGGATATAGGCGTGAGTTTATGATAAGGTATGATGTAAAGATTGCTTATAAAATTTGAGTTTGCATTCTTTTGCATGTTACATTTAGAAGCATTTGTCGAGAGCGAAATATTGAAATAAAACCACTTTTTAATGGATTCTATCGCGCTGTCTGTCTGTGACCAGGCTTATCTCATGAACCGCAATAGCTACCCAGTTGAAATTTTCGCAGATGTTAGTTCCATTGCCGCTATAACAATCATACTACAATATTAAAAGAAACATTTCAAAAGGGATCTTATAAAACAAATGTGATTTTTAGGACTAGATAATAGGTTCGGAACCCGTAGTGTGCGAGTCCAACTCGCAGTTGGTCGAAATGGGATTAGTACAGAAAATGTGCTCTTTCTAGCAATATAAGGTTTCAAGTGAAGCATCTTGTTGCAAAAAGGTCTAAAAGGACGTTATCCTCAAAACAGATTTACATTTTGTTACAGAACTATTTGTTTTGTACAAAAAGTTCGTAACAATGGAATCGCCTTCTCGGTCACTTGTACAGCTGTCCATACTTGTGAACTTGTCTGTCTTTCTGTAGGCGAGACATGAGCATTGGCCAACACAATATTATAATTACAACTACAAGTTAAATACGACTATAAAGGTACTAACGTATGGTTTAAATTCTTTTGAATGGTTATTTATTCGTTACCTTTATTGGTAAAAGTTGTAATTTAATACTAAATTAATCAGGGAACATGGTGTTTCCCTGATATTTTTAATGATAAACTGTTCATTGCTAACAATGTAAAGTTACGAATAAAATAAAACCGTTTTAATAGATTCAGTGACTCAAGCACGAAAACTATCTTTATCGTATAGTAAACGTATCGAGAGAACGGAACAATGCGATTGGCTGCCTGTCTACTGTGAACCTACCTGTGTGTGAATCGGGCCAATCACAATGCTCCATTTTCTCGATACGTTTACGATACGATAAAGATAGTTTTTCGTGATTGGGGTACTGAACACAATCTTGTGAGATAATTTTAATTTCTAGTTCGACCTAAAAGCATAGCGTAATTGTGATATATTTGCCTTACTTTTGAGAAAATTAGTGCTAACATAGTCTAAGAGAAGTTAAAGCTTCTAGTATTATTCTAAATCCCTTAGAAAGGATACAATTATTGGTGAAATGTGGATGTTAATTCACCTCTGCTTAACGCTCCGGGGATAAAGGCGAGATTATATGTATGTATTTATGTATGTTAGAAAGGATTCTGTATTATTCAACGTCCAAATGAATAGACCCAGCCGATCCGGTTTACGCAAGCCGAAATAAGCATCACCTACAAAACGAAGCTACATTGTTTACTAATTAAATTAATACGAAGCAAATGAAAGAAATAAATCACCAATTTGTGCAACATATCGCACCTACGATGCAACAGCGTCACTTATGCAAATGATGTAATTTTTCAGGAGAAGCGTTTGAATATTTGACATCCTATAATTATATATAGTTCTTCTTTTCTAAAGAAATGAACATGTAATATTTAAACTACATATATAAACTTCATTATGAAATCAATGAAAACATTACCTGACGTTGTTATAAAAAAATATTTATAATTAAAATTTAAAACCCTCCCAGAAGTGACGTTATGGTACTAGAAAACTATTAATTGGGGATATTGTGTCATAAAAATTAAAACACAAAAATATTCATTTTTAAGTTTTATTAACAAAGTAGCAAAGAACTTATTTGGTAATTCTACATGGAGTCTTAATAATTAATCAGTCTTTCTAATTACAATCATGGCACCCGTATTAAAATATAATATTTAAATATAATTCCGCAATAATCAACAGTATCACAATCAAAATCTTTTACTTATCTTAATAATATCGTTTGACGAAATCTCTTAAATATCAAAAACTTAGAATAAATTGTTACCAGGAGAATCAGAGTTCTTAAGGATATAATTTTAAGAAACTTCTTTTCTCTGCTTGTGGAAATGTGACTATAAAGAATATAAAAAACGTTAAATAGTAAAACAGTAAAAAAAACATAGTATTAAATGAGATCATTGTAAAAACTTTCATAATATCTAGGGACGATATTTGCTTGTATTAATTGCAATAAATCATGCTTTTTGCGTTCTGTTATTTTTAGTTTTGAAGTGTATGCTTGCTTCAAGGGAATATCGGTTATCGAAGGATACAAGCGAGCATTGTCTCTATTTCTGCGTAAGTTTAGTCCTCTTGGTTGAATTATGGCTTTAGCTTCCTCCCAGGTTTCAGTTTTATAAGAGATTCGATATTGGTAATTTTCACAACCCTTTGTGAATTTAATATTTTTAATGTCTCCAGTTTTGATTACATCTCCATTTAAATTTTTCCCTGTATTGAAATTCATTTCTACCTCAAGTGACTTTAAATCAAAGAAATCATCGAAATTCATTTCTTTTACGACAAATACTTTACCAGTCTTTTTTGCTCCACGAATTAGGGATATATATTGGGCAGGGACATAAATTGAACCAGCATTTTTAGCTCTTGTTATAGATTTTTCAATTATCGAATGTGCTGTGTCGCCTTCATTTTGGGTATGACCACGAATTAAAAAGTTATGTTGAATCGAATTTATGTTAAACTTACTAACTGCATAATAGTACATGGCGAAAACAAATCTGTTCTTTTGTTGCCCACAGCAATTGTCCGAGTAAATAATTACATCGCAACCAGGTTTTTCAAGTGAAATCTGCTCCAAGTATTTATATACACATGATCCTATTTCGATGGCTCCTCTACTACCCAAGCCTTCGTGCCAAAAATAACAGGTTGTTTCTTGCTTATTAGCATTAGACATGGTTAAATTATAACAATTTAGTCTTGATTTGTAGTAAAAAGAGCTTGATTTACCAACAGGACAGGGTAAAACTGCTTGTAAATCGTACGTAAAAACAATCGTATTGGTATCAGCTTCACGACACTTTTTCATATCCTTGTCTTTTTCGAGTCTGCTTAAACTTTTTTCTTCCTGGTGTAACTTGAAACTATCACGATATTTATTCTTTTCTTCTTCAGATGCATTTTCGTATGCTTCACATTCATCGCAGCGATCTTTCTTTGGTTTGAAAAATCCGATATTAAAATCTTGGTTGAAAATCCGCGAGTAGGCATCATAGTTTACAATAGGTTTATTTTGTTGCTTCTGGATTTCAGAGTAATTTCTATGTAATTCAGCAACTGTCAAACCTCCATCAATGAATACTCTCGAAGTACTAGCTCTGAGGTAGTGACTTTCAATCTTTGGAATCGATTCGATATGAGCTTTAACTGCTTGTATGACTTCTGGATTCAATTTACATTGTTTGCCATGTTTACCACGTCGATCAACTGGAATAAATCCATCATTTTGTGCCTTGCCATCAATAACTGTCCGTATAATACGTTGTGTGATACCCAAAGTGTTGATTAGAAAAGTTTTACAGACACGAATTTCTTTATTGTCATTATATAAGTAATATGCAGTGTTTTGTTTTCTATCAAATGTTCTATTCGCTTTTATGCGGCGGTAAGTACAGTCCAATGTTCTTGTACAAGCATTTAAAAAATCGCGTTGCCTTTCTACACCACCTAACTTCCAGTAAGACTCAAATATTTCAGCTCTCCTTTGTTCAGTAAATTTTGAAAAACAAGACAATCGACATTTGTATGTACATGTAGGACCCATTTTTTTAGCTTGCATTACTTTTTTAGATTTTAGTGAGATATAAGCTTGACCATTATTTTTCAATCTCTTAGTAGTATTCTTTTTCCAGGTTGATGGATTACGAGTTCTTTTTTTGCCTCTTGATTTTGTTATAGGTGGTGTAGACTGATTGACCTCATGAAGAAGGCTCACATTATTACGAGGAATATTATTTTCAGCTGCAGAATCACTGGAACTGCTGTTAGAAGTACTACTGGAGCTACTGCCCGAAGTGCTGCTAGAGCTGCTGTTGGAACTACTGCTCGAACTGCTACTAGATGAATATGACCTTGAACGACGGCCAGGATTAGGATTGTATTCATCTCCAGAATCTGTGCCAGAGAAATCGCCTGTTGTGCTGTTATTAACATCGTCGCGTTCATTCGATCCATCGATATTAGCCAAAATTGACAGAGAGTTATTATCTTCTAAAGTAGTTCGCTCTATAGTAGTTGTTGTAGACTCACCTAGGCTAGGTCTTGTTGCTTGATTCTCAGAGCTTGTCTGATAAGACACTAAGTTATTTTGTTCTAGATGTTGCATGTCTTGCTCGATTCTTGCTGTAGTGCTAGCTAAATCTTGCAATTCAACCGAGCTTTGATTGCCGTTTGAAAGTGCAAGTTGCACAAGTTTTTTGCCTCGCTCCATTTGAGGTCTGGAAATAAAGAAAATACCTAAGTTTCTCGAAAATTACGTAATTTCAACTATTGTGTTTATTATTCAATTATAGTATTGTATTCTCAAGATCTGTTACATTATGGGTTTCGAACCTACTTCACACTCCAGCTCTAACCTCCTTCCTTCCCTTTAATAGTTAAAAGTGAACTTGCATAATACTAAATTATAGAAAAACAACTTGAACATAACGGTTTCATTTGATTCTTCAACATAACGGTTTGATAATCGATGTACAAAAATGTCGAATACAAGTATTTTTTAATAATAATTGGCAAATTAACATTATTTATGTAATTTTTCAGGCCAATTAATTCAACAAACATGACTTATTTAACGAAAAACTGAATAAACCTATGACCACGTAGTATAGCAGTTGAACGGACTCTTAAAATAATAGAATTGTATGCAAAATGAAAAAAAATCATGACGCAATAACTTTACATTTGTAAAAATATTTAATGTTTTTCATACAAATCACATTACATTATTAATAAACATTAAATTCATCATTAATATTTTGGACGGAAATTGTCACAATTTTTAATCGAACTTATAGTTTATACCATAAAATATAAGGATTGGGGAAACAATGTCATTACAGACACAAGTGCCGTTATTGCTCCAGAAATATAAAAATAATTTGTCACAATTACCTGAGTGACGATGTAGCTCCAGAAGACTGTCACTCGTGCGGGGGGCCGCGCGCAACTGACCAATCAAACGTTGTTTCTCCAAGTAGCGGTTAGATTCCCGCCTAAACCATAACGACACTACTGCCCTCACACGAAAAGTTTAAGTACTACACAACTGACAATTACGCACCAGGTAAAGAGGTACATTTGCCTTAATTTCTCATTATCAGCTCAATTTTGACAAAAATTGCATAAGTGACGTTGTTGCACCGGAGGTGCGATATGATGTAAGTTCGGATCACAAATACACTGAACGTATTAATCATCGCAGAATGACAAGATAATGCATTTAATTATATTATACAAAAGTCTACGGACGTACGGACATAATTGCTAACAAAATATCGTTTTGAATCTTATGCAATAAATTGTGTAAGAGATAGTCCATTTCATTGTATGAAATAATTACGGAATTCTTTCGTTAAGTATGAATACAGCCTTTGTTTGCCGCATATTGTGCGCAACAATGAAACGTATAATTGTGTACAGGACCAACCAGCAGGAATCGAGCTTTCAGTGAAATATTTTGACATAACTTTTGAATCTATTAAACTAGTAGTTCTGTGAACAGTAGACCTCGCGAACATACTTTATTATATTTTTCTGGTACATACAACACACTTCCTCTCTTTCTCTCTCATTTTCCCTCCTACCAAATTAAGCTTTCTATAGAAGATGTATTGTAAATCAAAGAATATGTGTGCCAAGTTTAGTGAAAATCGGTTAAGAAATGCACCCTTTAGACCGGATCTGACAAACAAACAGACATACGGACAAAAGCAAAATCGGTCGCACTGTCGAACCGGAGACTCTCAGTCGCTCTGCTCGCTCGTTCAATTTCATTTATTCAGTTTAGCACATAAAGAGCACACATGAACGTCAAAACTTAACAATTATGTCAAGAAATTTTATGAAAATATTAAATAACGTATAAATAAACCATTGGAAAAATATTCTTTCACTGGTTTGGTACTACGATCCTGACATACTACTCTCGCTTCATTCTCTCTTTACATTCTTCATGCATGCTTGTCGGTTTAGGGTACTCCTGACCTCTCCCTTATCTAAAACTTCTAGGTCTAGGTATGTGCGCCTAGGTCTTTCCCTTCCGACGGTGCATCCACACTCGCCTCACATGGCTAAACTTTGATATATTTATTAATAACTAATTACATTGTTCAAATTGCACATGACTTGTTCCTAACACATCCGTTGCTCTATTTGGGTGTGTGATGTTTTACCAAGACCTGTATCACCGAGGACTTACATAGGGCAAGAGGAAACACTATAACTGTAGTCAAGTTTTGAGGCGATAAAATAGAGGCAATACGTAGTCATTGACTCGAACAAGAAATAGAGACCCTAGCGTTACGACACAGAAGATTCGCAACGGTGTCTCTGTCCAGTGTGATGTAGGCCTTAGGTAGTCTATAAAGAATTGGTCTGTAGGTTACTCTGTCTGTTTGAATATTTAGATTATTCATAGTCGATAATTAAAGCGCTTGTATGTGTAGAACTCCAATTAACTATAATTGGAATTAAGATAGGCACTTCCTTGCCCGTTGTAATTTTTTCACATACATGTATAATTATTATCTGTTTGTGACACCGACAATCAGTTTGTATAATATCAAATTTGGTCAATAGACTAGTAGATTTCTTAATTATTTCTGAAGGATAACTACTGTATCGAGCGGTAGTTCATACCGCTACACTATCAAACTGGCCGCGGCGCGTCTCGTGCGCCTCCCCGTTTCCGGGGACGAGTTGGGGACTCTGTAGTCCCTACACACGAGAAGAGGGCCAGATCTTAAGACATGGTTCTGGGTCGGCCAGGGTGCGAGGGATATGCCTATCAACCTCACCTTCGGCAACTAGAAACGACCCACAGGCGGCGTGCGTTTTGGTCGGTTCGAGTCAGACATAACCTCTTCCACCGGCTCCGGTGGGGGGCTATATGTGGGGATTTTGCGCACGTAAAATTAAAACCCCAAGTATATTTAATGAAGGACTCGAAAATACTGTTCGCTGGTTCAAGCCCCAGTTTTGAGCATTCACTTTTTCTAATCTTAATCGTTTCCTAGGTATATGTAAATTTCATGGTGGTATTACACTTGACAATTCGTATAATGCGTATTTGACAAACAATTACCAAATGCGGACAGTGTATTTGACAAAGCATTTGTCTTATTAACACGTACAATTGACAATTTTTTTTAAATCTTACATGTGACGAAATTTTTTTTGTGCTATCAGTGGGATGACTAAAGGCTTGTCCTGCTTTGTCCTCTACACTGACGGCACAGAAACTCTGTGCTTACAGGGTCGGCAGCGCGAGTGTGGCTTCTCTGGTGTTACACACGTCCATTGGCCACGGTAACCCCATTCCATCAGGTGGGCCGTGCTCTTGTCTGCCTCCTAAGTGGTATAAAAAAACATTAAAAAAATATATTGTGCTTGTCTATATTTGCACGTTTAGTTAAATATTTTGCCAAATCAACAAACGCCCAATAGCAAACACAAATAATCACATGAAGAGTCACCTTTGCATGTTTAGTTAGACTACCGAATTAATTGGGAATGAGAATTAGGAGACATGGCAGGTGGCAGACAAACACACCTGATGGAAAGTGGTTACCGTGGCCTATGGACGTGTGTAACACCAGAGGAGTCACACTTGCGCTGCCGAACCTATAAGCACAGAGCTTCTGTCCCGACAGTGTAGAAGCCTTTACTCTTCCCACAAAAACTCTCCAGTGAGCTCTGGCTACCGTACTCACCGCTGGGAACACAACACTAAGTTATTATGGCCGTGGTATTCTGTAGGGCGGAGGTATTTCCCAAGTCGTACTTCTCAATTGTGCGGAAATACCGCCGTGCCCTACCTCTTTATTATTATTTTTATTATGAGGTTAGAGTAGAAAGGTGATAATGGTTATATTGAAACTACGAAAAGTGAATCTTTCTAAGTAAGACACAGAATCGAACAGCTGTTTTTTCTGGTGAAATCCGACCTAACTAACTTGGTTAATTTTAATCCAACTGATAGACTTAAGATATAAACGATTCTTAATTGTCATATCACAAGTCAGATTACATCATATCATTGACATCGTTTGCGATTCAGTTCGAATTAAATTAAAATTATGTGTCAAATTATTTCCAATTGACTGCACAAATGGTAAAGCTGTTTGGGATGTTATATCACTAACTACTACTGCGGCACGTGTTGGGGATTCGGTAATCAACATCCCAACACCACTGACAAGTCAGACATGCTGATTGACGGACGTTACTCCTCCGGCATAGGCTTTCCTCTCGGAAAGCGAGTAGGGTGCGCATCTCCCAAGATTCGGCCCGTTATAACCAAGATGGTTGGTAGGGCCATGGGAAGGAGGTGGGAATAGGCTTTCCTCTCGGGGTTAGGAGTCGTAAACCCCAGTATTATAATAATATATATATAATCTACAACCTTCCACACAATGCCTCCTAGACCTTCACTAAGCATAGCTTCACTAGCGCGCGCGCGCGCTATTCAAAGAAATAGCCAAGTGACTATTCGACGCTTCCCGTGACCATAGGGCTGGCGTTTACCTCGCTCAAAGAATTGGCATCACTATTCAGCGTGGTAATGCCGCCAGCTTTTTGGACAAGCAGTAGAGATCGATGGGGATGAATTTTCGATACTTGGAGATGCAGTCCCTCTTTTTCTTTATTTAACATATTTTTGTATGTTTTATAAGTAATTGCATATATTTTTAAATGTCATAAGTAATCTGATTTTCACTTTTGTAAATATTTAAAAAAGACCCAATAAAATTAGCTTATAATCAGTGGAATATAGTTTAGTTAACTTGAGAACCACCTTCTTCGAAGTTGGTTAAAAATGAAAGTGGTGAACATGAAAGACGGCTAATGATAATATCTTACATGTTTAGTACCACAAACATATGTCTGCGGTTATGAGATGGAAAGGAAACTATTTGTTTTGTTTTTACCTGTCAGAAGCAATACATGTCTAAATAAGTACAGTACTCAGCTTTTGATTTCATTTGGGCGACGTGCGACGTCACAAAGTTGCTAAGATGTGACATTTCGAAAGCGGAGATTGTCCACGATCAGCTGGAGTGCGTACCGTATTCTATAGGCCATGTGGCTATGTGGTTCCAGTTCGACATGACCATCCATCGGCCATGAGTATCCGCGGGTATTTGCGCACGGAAAAAGGATTGGTTAGAGATAGAAGATTTATATAGATTGTCTTTACTTTTGAACTTAATTTAGTTTAGTGTTGTTAGTCGATTTAAAACGGTACAAATATATCCGTTCAAGAACGAAGCGGTTCGGAGACTCTTTTATTTGTCGCACTATTCAGGCCTGGGATTTATTACCAGTTCACTGTTTCCTTCTTCCTATAATCCCGAGTACGTTAAGTGGGGGGTGAAAAAGCATATGATGAGGCCGTCAAGCTGAGTGTCGTCATTGTAACACGCTTTTGCCTGAGACTATACCTTCTGCTTAGCATCAGACGAGGCGAAGTCTAAATAACATGTCATATATTAAAAAAAAAAACATAACATAACATAAACTCACGCCTATATCCCCGAAGGGGTAGGCAGAGGTGCTAGCACCCACATTTCGCCAGTTTATGTTTAGGTCCCAATGTAATAGGTGGCGAGCCTATTGCCACAAAAAAAAAAAAACTATATGTAAAATAGAATTCCGTGCACAGAAGTTAATTTTTGTACTTCTTCTTCAGTCGTTAATCCCAGTCGCATCCGAAGTTTTCACCTTGGATTTTGGGGTTCGCTTTACCAGTCTAACTGCGGAGTTGGCTAAACTTCGGAGGAGGAGGACGATATCGTAGCATTGCAGTTAGACCAGTTATTGGACTTTTAAGGCTTCAAATACCCGGAACTGTTGCCTCAGATGTTTCATTCGGCAACCGGGACCTACGGCGTAAGGTGTTCTCCGACGGACTACCAAACTTATGCAAATACCATTCATTCATGTATACAAATATTTGCACTGAGCGAGGATCGAACCTGCGCCTCTTATGTAGCGGGTGCGTTCACTACCGCCACGCCACATAGGCCCGAAATTACAAATATTCCCTCTAACCCCTCCAGCCAAGCTTTTGTACTAACAAAATAATATCTTTTTTTTTCTAATTAATAAATTTATTTAGTACTAAAAACATATTAATATAATTAATCATTAAAAGCCGCGGTAGCCTAGTGGTATGGGTAATGGACTGCTAAGACGAGGTCTCGGGTTCGATCCCAGGTTTTACCATGGCACACACCAATGACTTTTCGATGCTTTTCGAAGTCATGTGTGTATTTGTCGCAAGTTTATAAGTGCCCGGTTAATGGCAATAGACTCGCCCACCTAAACATAAACTGGCGAAATGTGGGTGCTAGTACCTCTGCCTACCTCTTCGGGGATATAGGCGTGAGTTTATGTTATGTTATGTTATTAATCATGTTATCTCTATATTGTTTCAGGTACATATGACACACTTCATTCATTTACAAACTGTAGTCTGCAATAGTTAATATTCTTTAGTTAAGTACCTACCTTCATTTTAATTCGCTCACAAATCATCATCCTCCTGCCCATATCCCAAGATTATTTGGGGTCGGCGCAACATGTATTCGTTTTCCATTCATCTCTAGTTGCAGTCATTTCAACATTCACTCCCTTCTTGATCATATCATCATTCACAAAGTCCATCCACCTCTTTTAGGCCTCCCTCTCCCCTTGTAGTTAACTCACAAATATATTTGAAAAACCACAAGCGTCTTTTGAGCTTTTTCCTGACTTCACACTGCCACTAAGATTTTTGAAGTATAAAAAGTCATTAACACTTTGCTTATTCTGGGAATCGATGGACGATTGCACGCAAACAAAGCGTAACCCTCATACTATGGGTTCAGGGGTATTTTAACATCATGCAACAAGGGCCAAGATATGGTAAGATTACAATCACTTCGTGACCATAGCTGTTGAAAAACAACAAATATACCGACAGTAGGTAACGAAAATTCGAGTTGAATGTGAAATGAAAAATAAGCTGAATAAAGAATTTTGTGGGAGATCGAGCAAAAATCGTAGTGTGAGTACAAAATAATCCAAAATAATCCAGAATAACATAACATAACATAAACTCACACCTATATCCCCGAAGGGCTATGCAGAGGTGCTAGCATTTTTTTAACATTTCGCCAGTTTATGTTTAGGTCCCAATGTTGTAAGTGTCGAGTCTATTGCCATTAACCTGCGATACTTATAAACCTGCGGTAAATAAATACACACTTAACTTCGAAAAGCATCGAAAAGTCATTGGTGTGTGCCATGGTAAAACCTGGGATCGAACCCGAGACTTCGTCTCAGCAGTCCATTACCCATACCACTAGGCTACCGTGGTTATTCAATCCAGAATAGTTAGGTTAAAACAGTTTTTTTAAAAAGTGATATAATGTACAGTTTGCTACACAGTCCTTTGAGCACCTAAGTATAATTTAACAGAATCCATCTATTTAGCATCTTCTTAGTTAGGTGCATTCTGTTACACACTGAAGATGAGAAAGAAGTTAAGAAGTTGATGATGGTTACAAATTAAGCCATTGTTTACAATGTATTAATACGTTGGTGGGTACATAGTACAGTGTATTACTTACTAGATGGCGTGTGGCGTCACTTTATACCATTTTAGTTTGAAAGTGTACACGGACTTTTGACAACCCATTGTACTTTCTTTTGCCGATATCGAGTAGATTAATCATTATCGCACTATCTATATCTAAGTTCTAGGTATTCAGCTATAGCAGTGTTTATCAGTATGGTATTGTAACAGACAGTGAACATAAATAAATCACGTTTTATTTGCGTTCACTGGATATTAATAAAAACCCTTTGTCACGAATCAAACATGTAGCGGTGTCTTTAACAGTTTAAATGGCAGAATCATGACATTGGAAGGCAGCATCTGTATGAAGCAGATTCGATATATTTAACAAAGTCTAATATTTATGAAAATATAAGTTTACCTGTTTTCTGTCCTGAACGATCCTGTTTCTGTTCCCGTACATAATATTTGGGTATTTATTCTTTTTTTAAAACCTTCCGTAGAACTTTTAGAACCAACGAAAAAATATAGAATACCTACGCAAGGAGAAATGATTTTCCTTCTTTCTTTCGAATAAGTTTAGCCGTTTTCGAGTTCCACAGTACAACAGATACAGTTCAACATCCAGTTTTATTTAGTATACATGTACTAAGGATTTCTGGAATTTTTATAGACTCAATGTCAAAACAGCTAACGTAATAACATCATTCATATATCACACTTCCTCTTAGTGCCAAGAATTGACTAACCTTATGACACCATAAAATTTTCATGTACAGTGAAAAGGGTCTTGTTACTCCTTCACACAAAAACTGCTCCAACATCATAAAGTTTGAGTCGTGAGCGCACTTAGTCGTGCCGCACGGTCGCAGATTCAACACCAGTCTCCAGATATACACCGTTTAATTGGCCATCACGGTGTTGTGAGCACTCAATACAACTGCTGAATAAGTTCTTTAACTGATCATTTGACGAAGGCTTGAACTCGATCTAGTGCATATTGGACTAACTAAAACGTCAAAATTGACAGATGTCAAAACTGACAGCTGTCAATTTGAATAATTAAGTTGACATGGATTATAGACTTGTTTGGTCAGATAAAAGAATGCTGCATGTCAGTCTTTTCAAGATGCGTCTGTGTTGCGAACCAGTAGGCAAGATAGTGTACATTTTTGATGCCTTTAAACGCCGTTAACCGTGTTAATAAGTCAATAGAAAATGTTCACCACGTAGAAGTTACTTACTGTTACTGCTTGAAGTGAACAATAAGCTATTACTAAATTATAAAAACAATGAACACAAAAGGACATATTAAGGGTGAAGACTAAATCCTTTGGCACATCTACTTCAAGTGGAAATATAACATAAACTCACGCCTATATCCCCAAAGGGATAGGCAGAGGTGCTAACACCCACATTTCGCCAGTTTATGTTTAGGTCCCAATCTAATAAGTGGCGAGCCTAAATACACACGTAACTTCGAAAAGCATCGCAAAGTCATTGGTGTGTGCCATGGTAAAACCTGGGATAGGAACCCGACACCTCGTCTCAGCAGTCCATTACCATTAGGGTATTAAAAGAACTTCTTTGATCGAAACAGTTTATTCGTGTTTAGAACCCCTATTATGTGAGATCGAAAATCATAGTTGGTGAAATGTAGATAATAACACCCGCACGCACATGTCTGCCTATCCCTTCGGCGATTTACTGGCGTGAAGTATGTATGTAATTTTTTTTTACTATAATCTTGCACCAATTAGACTAATTTATCTGTTAGTTTAGCGTCATTGTAATACTTGATCTATATTTTGAAAACATAATGACACTGGTTATCAAGACGTTTATTGCACGAATTTTAGGATTGATTTTAAATGAAATTACCGCACTTTAAATAATTATATAACACATCACCATCTAGTGTCATCTATCTAGCTAGATATTGTACTGTAAATTAAACATACATTATTTTATCTCAAGGAACACTTTATAAACCAGCAACTTTTAGTTGCGAATGTGCTAATCAGCTATTATTATATTATGTGTCAACTAAGTAGTTATCTTCTATTCATATACGACATGTAACTGTCGTATATGAATAATAATAATAATTTATTTATTCATAATCTTTTCGTTCATTTATGTAAACATAATTTATAAGCATACATTTTATAAGCAACAAGGGCTTCAGGATACATTGAAAGCCATGTTCAGGACATTTGAAGCTCAGCCTCTTAAACTAGGGAGAGCCCTGTATTTTAAAGTGACAGAGATTCATCCCAATCGGATACGCCAAAAGGTTACGGAAAGGTATAGCAGTGCATAAAATAGGTAACACATGTTGGCATAGCCGCTAACACTGTGTTACATAACAATTATGACATTTGTAGCCCAACAAAAAGTCGCCCGTCTACTTAATTAAAAGATAGGGACATTACATCACAACCTGAACTATTACTCGGCTATCTTAAATCATAACACAGTTTAGTTATCCCAATCGTCTCGTGTATAAGGTCACGTGACGTAACCAGCTTCCGCACAGCCCCAACAAAGTAAGAGCACCCAGTACCCATGTTAATATCAATTAATGACTTGAAGATTTCCGACTTAACTACAAGCTACAAGCCCTACTGGTAGCCGTTATTATTAATTGGTTACTACTCGTACAGTCTGCGTCAAAAGTTATGATAATTTTCAAAATGTAATTATTTTTTGAAAAAGAAATTTAGAGGATACTAATTAATGAAAATGCTGTTTTGCTACTTAAATTACTTATGAACTTATCTACATACATACATACAATCACGCCTTTATCCCCGGAGGGTTCGGCAAAGGTGAATTATTACCCACATTTCACCAATAATTGTATTCGGTCCCACGTAATAGGGGGTGAGCCTATTGCCGTATTTCGGGCACTATTGTTGACTCGAACCATGCGTCTGAGGCTGAGTCTGGGCTGTATATATCTGTCCGATGTTAAACAGCCCTATCCCTTAGTCGCCTTTTACACCACATGGGAAGAGATGGGGTGGTCTAAATTCTACTCTGCCGGGAACCACGCGGAACTTATCTTACTTTAATAATTAGAAAAAGATTCATTAAAACTTATGTTTGAAGCATTTTACTCTATGGATGAGAGACGTGGATGATACAAGTGGACAAAGACAGGATGGAGGCGTTCGAAATGTGGTGCTGGAGAGGGATGAAGTGAATAAACTGGACAGAAAGAATGACCAACGAAAGAGTACTAAACAAGGTACAGGAAAGAAGGTTGATACTGGAAATAATAGAGAACTGACAAGGAAAAGTGATTGGTCACCTGACGAGACATGGTTTATTTTCTAAAAATATCATAGAAGGGAAGGTAGAAGGAAAGAGGCGAAGAGGTAGACCAAGAGGAACGTTTATTGCACAGATAAATGAATAGATACATGTCGCGTTTTATCAGGAGGTTAAAGGATTGGCGGAGGAGAGAGAAGTGTAGCGATTACTCCACCGACAAGAGCACAGCTCTTAAGTTTAGAGAAAGACAATATTTATAACAAACAATTATTAAAATTATTTAAAAATAATTAATAATTTAAATTCCATTTTTTTACGTTTCTTTATTGTGCAATAATCATCTACTTTTAAGGCCGACGCCTACGCAATTTAATACTTACTTGTTTAAAAATTGAAAACACGTTGGTGAAATGTGTAATATGCCATCTATACATCTCTGCTTACCTTGGAAAGTATACAGACACTGTATGACTCGTGTTGTGCTATAGAAGGATTTTACAAAATTTTCGCATAATCATTTTTTTTATACAAGCACACGGCCCACCTGATGGAAAGTGGTTACCGTGGCCTTGGACTTGTGCAACACCAAGGGCGTCACACTCGCGCTGCCGACCATGAACAAACCTTCTAATGCCCCTTTTGAAGAAATAAACATTCTTTAGCCCAACACTACAGCAGTGTTGGATTAACAAGTTTTTGAAAAGTATTGTCCAGGAGTAGCCAGAGCTACCATCAGATTGCTGTGTACTTATTTTCTATCTTAGTAGCAGGAATGTAGCTGCACTTATGTTTCGCACAAACCACAATCCTGTCTTGACGTATTTTGTGTAACCACCAGATATGTCCACATTCAGCCACATCTTTTTAAATACCGTCGTTAAATCCATTTTAACCAATTGAATAAGCATTAAATTACGGAAACAGAGACTCAGGAGTGAAACTTGTTTATGCCTTTGTTAGCGGGGTTCGATTCCCGTGTCGTGTGGTTGTCGGACGATGCCCGGCGATAAATCGCAGCCGACACCTCAGATACTACAATGGGGAAAGAGAAAGTTTCGAGGAAGTATCGTGAGATCAGACAGACGGGTTACGACAAAAATATCCGTAAATCTTGCGGATTTACTGTCTCCCTCATTACCTTAGTTGTATTGTTTTCTAAATGAAAATGTATGGCGTTTGTAATCAAGTGCGACGGATACAAACTACTGGGCAATCTAGTACTACTTGAATTTGTTGAACTGACCGCTTTAAATGGTGCTGCCAATAAAACCGTTCACACTCTCTTCCCTTTCGAGGCGAGGAGAATTTCTACAAGCTAAGAATCCGTAGATTCTTTAAAGTTGTTGGTATTTAAAATATTTTTACTGTCAACCCATATGCGTGTATAATTTGTATTAACCGCATGCTGTCGATTAACAAGTTCACACAGAAAGTCAGGAAGCTGTGGTGCGTTGGAATGTTCGTCGATGGTATTCCCACCTTTGGTCATGTCGTGACAACCGACCATGTGAAGTAGCTACCCTACTAGGACCACATCGATTCAAACCGTACCATCATTATTTCATAGCGTTACACTTGATTAATAACGACAATTTACTGACCGAGTCTTCTAGATTCCTATATAATTGTATCAGCTTTCTTCCATCTGTATCTGCTATCGCTAAATTTAATCATTTTCAGTCTATCCAACGTTTCTTATCTTGTTCTAGTATTAAATTATTATCATAAATATGAAAGAGGAAGTACCTACTATCTATAATTTCTGCGTTTTACTTCTGAGTTGCAGTTTTCCAGCTAATTATGTGTCCTAGTTTTGAAGAACAAATTTGTCATAATTAGAACGTAGAATATCTGTGTCAGCAGACATTACTCGTGAGATCTATTATATTCTAAGTACCACAAAGTCGTATAATGAGTGGTCGGGGAGGTCGTTATCTCACCGCAAATCATCCCCGGATCACGGAGTCGTCAATGCGACGATTATTTAAATAAGCCCCGTGCATAGAGTCACACAGACACGATACCGTTGGCTCTACGTGATCCTAGAGTTGCATCTAGCGGCACATTTCCGACGGTCATTATCTGCACATTAGCTCGACTTCAGGATGTGGCACACTTTCGCGTTTCAATACACAATTCTATTTTCGGTGTTTATTGTATCTACTCGAGAAAGAGGGAGAACCAAGAGGATTTGCGCATAGAACCGATTATTTTTGGAGTGTAGTGTGAATATCACATGCATTTTTAACTTGCTTCAGATTATGTACAGTATAATTGTTCTATATATCTACTATTAGGAGTCATGAGAACTTTACTTACTATTATATTCACGATAATCACGATTATCTTAAAAGGAGGTGCAGAAAAAGCGGTCGTATCCTTTAGCTGTACCTGTAGTACTGATGAGACTTGAGAGGTATGTTTTTGCTCAGGGTAAAAAAACATTTAGACTTGTGGGGTGTGTAGGCCGTTGCGTTAACAATTCGAGGGGTTCGGATGCGGCCGCGGATCGAGAGCTCTCCGCCTGCGTCAGTCTCGCTGTGGCCAGTGCGTGCAGCGGTCGTGGTAGGGGGCGTTTCTACGTCGCTCGCGTTCTTGTTATACGCGGTTCGCCATCAAATGCGCACGTGTCGATACAACGCTGCTTTATTTACACAGTGAACACCTGTGACCACGCAAATATTTGACGTGATGTGAAAGACCATTATTGGTTCGATGTATTGGTGTTTTTAAACTTCGAATTCCAAAATTGTGTTTGTTCAGACGTGCTTAGTTAGTGTCTAGTTTAGTACTGTGGGTTGTGTTATCGACGTTTCTTAGAGTTGAAAAAACTCTGCATGTTTTGAAGTGTTACAAATACAATTTTCGGCGACAGCCAAAGCGTCAGTAACGAAAGTTGGATGAACGCCAGCATCTCCGGTGCTAAGGTAGGGAAATCTTGGTTTTATAAAATACAGATATAATCATATAAAGGTATATCATTATCGTTATCGACACCACTAGTAAGCACCTTATCAGCAACGTTCTGCTTGAATAATACCTTCCAATAATATACCGTTATCAGGATTTTAATTTTGAAATAAAAACGTTAAAAAATCTTACGTCTTTTCAAAACATCTTGTATATGTTTGCTGATAGGCTGATTGGTCACAAGACACTGCTAAATGCCACATGTAGAAACATTGTTGTAAATTTATAATTCACGCCATAAAAAATTTTAGCAGACCAGCCAGATGTGGCGATAAGTGAATTGTTATGTTTATCACCGACAGACTCCTAGTCATTAGCGCTTTATTGAGTAAAACAACAGCTGATAATATTAGCTGTAACACGACCTTATTCACTAACAATAAGTATTAATAAAATTTTGCACCATTCTGCATATTACCGTTATAGGTATGATTTTTTTCCTCTAAAGAATTGTAGCGATTTACTTCGTAGGTTTAGAATTATCTCAAAACTTTCCACGTCTGGAATATACTTTTTATCTGTCAAGTTTTATATTTCATTATCATTCATTGCTTATCATTCCTTTATCAAGGACATCAGCACGGAGTTTAGTCTTATCAGTACGCGATGTTTTCTGTTTAGTAGGATTTGGTACCGACCGGTGTTAGTAATCTATACGAGTAATTGTCACATTTCAAATATATTCTTGTGCTGTTCATTCCTATAATATTGTTCAATCGTATTGAATTACATGGACTGCATTGCATTTGTTTACCAGTCTCTACCTGCCGTATGCAGGTGCACCGGTAACTTTCATGGAATGGGAACGCTCAGATATGAGATTAAAATGTAAAATATCAAATAATTTTTAATGTTTATTAATCATTTTGAGTACTTAGCTAGTCAAGATCGATCTGATGCCGTCTGTACAGTTTCTATTAAAATGAATTAAACAGATTTATTATCGTCTTTATTTAACTACTACATTAGTTATCGATTGATAAATCGATTTGCGATGAAAACGACAGACTGCGTGCCGCGAATGTGTTGCGACTGCGGGCCTTTGCGAACCCAGTCACGTTTGACACACTAGGAGGACCTCTTTCACTCCTAACAGTCCCTACTAAGCTCATGTAGCCGTACCTACACTAAAATATTTTAACCGAGTGCCCATCACTACTATCGCGAACATCCATTTCCTCTAGTTCAATGAGCGTGAACCTCAAGTGCCAGAGACGCTTCTGACTCAGGTACTTCAGAAGATTCGACCTCCCAGAAATAGATTGATTCGTGTTCGTCTACCCCTTTTTATTTTTTGTTCGCTAATCGTCACTCATTCAATTACTCGGTTGGCCTTCCGCCAGGATATAGAAGCCAAAGCTCGGTCTACATTTACGTGAAGTTGTATTTTTGAAATGGTAACACGACTTCTCGTTCGCAAACCGCTGCTATGTATAGCTGGCGCCGGTAAATTTTTACGACCGCGAATGCAACTTCTGACGACAATTTACTTTGCTAAATATTTTTGTTCTGTTTTACATTAATTTTCGTAGACAGCGTAGGTATAATAAATACGTACGGTAGATTTCAATAAACTTCTAGTCTTATTCTGAACTGTCACTAAGCAATGTAAAGTCACTTACGTGTCTGAAAGTAGATTTAGATTTTATTTGGTAAACATAAAAAATCGAATGCTGAGGGGAAATTGACTACGGAGAAATTAATTCTTGTTATGCATGGTGGTAACATGTTGTCATGGTGGTCACATTTATCTATTATAAATTGCATAATTAATGACATAATCTATTGCAATCAATCAATCAACTAGCCCATCGCAGTCCACTGCTGGACCTCTTCAAATAATCCATTTAATTATATGCATATTTATAGATCAACCTAAATAAGTAATAACGAATCTAGACATCGTTCTTTCACCCATAAGGTAGATAATAATATGTAATTGTTTATTAAACCTGTCGTAAATTAAAGAAGGTTAGGTGGTAGGACAATTGAGCAGTCCGACTGGGGAAGTAGCTCCGCCCTACAAAATACCGCGACTATAATAACTTCGTGTTGTGTTCCCAGCGGTGAGTAGGGTAGCCAGAGCTCACTGGAGAATGTGTGCTGTCAGTGGGAAGACTAAAGGCTTGTCCTGCTTTGTCTTCTACACTGACGGCACAGAAACTCTGTACTTACAGGGTTGGCAGTGCGACTGTGACTCCTCTGATGTTACAAACTTCCATAGGCCACGGCGCTTATCTGCCACCCTAGCGGTATAAAAAAAAGGTCATATGTGTGTGACTGAGATTACGGCAAAAAACAAGCATGCCTTGACACCTGTTTAAGTTATATTAAAAATATCTAAAATTCTTTTTGCGGTAGTTTTTCTTCGCTCAACTTTCTATTATAAAAATATTATAAAACCCTAGGGTTTCTATAACTCGTATCACCGTGAAAGGTAGACATCAAGTTTTCATTTTCTAGCTTACTTCGGTCTGTAGTTACTCGCCCTGAATTTGTTTTACGATCGTAGACCGCAGTATGACGTGTTTGTACATATCAATCCTTAACAAATTACTGTTACGTGCATATTATTAGTTCTCTTACGCGTTTGCGTTTTATTTTTAAGTCCTTAGTTTTCGTAACCTTCGGTTATGTTCTGTAGTTACTCACCGAGACCAATCATTGAGTACATCCATCAATCTTTTTAGCCTTTGTTCTTAAAATCAATAATGTCTGTATAAAGAACCAAAACAATACTTAGAGGGGAGAAGGATATATATTCGTGTCATTAGGCCAACGGATATTAAACAATGCTTAATTATATTCATATCGTGTCGCCAAAAAAGTGTAGCGAGAAATTCGAACCGACCGGTCTTGGTGACCTTTTCGTTTGACTAATAGAAGTAATCAGCTAAAGATATAGTTTCACTTTCCGATTCTGCGTCTGATTAGAATTAAATTAATCCGTGAATAGCCTTGGCTTAGTTGTTGTTTTGCGTATAAGACTTGTATAAGTTCACTCACTGTATACTATATTTTGTTTAATGTTTTTTGCCATTTTGAAGACCATAAATTCTGGTAGTAGGTAATTTTCATGAAATTTTTCTATTAGAGTTGGTTCATTGATATGAATGAAATTGAATGAAATTTTAAAGCATTTAGTAGGTAAACTATTAAAATCGAGCAAGACGGATATGTGTATAAAAGAACTTGGATGATTTCGGGCGAAGGTTATGTGGTCAGAGCATTCCCTCTGTAAGGACCTCCCTGCTGCGGTTTTCCCAAGCGCCTACAATATGGGGTTCTTCAAGAGGGGCATCAGAAGGTTTCTTCATGGTCGGCAGCGGGAGTGTGACACCCCTGGTGTTGCATACGTCCATAGGCCACGGTAACCGCTTCCCATCAGGTGGGCCGTGTGCTTGTCTGCCAACTTAGTGATATAAAAAAGAAAAAGGAAAAGATCGTGGCTTGGAATCCCGCCTGAACCGATTCAATTTTTTTCTATATCTTAATCGATTTAAATGAAAAAAAAAAAAATTAAATTATCCGCAAATAATAGTTATACTTACATATTAGGAACTCGAAATTGGTGGTTTTGTAAAGAAGTTAAAACGAACGGTCCTAGTTCTGGACATAGGCCGTTATAAACAAACTACTGATGAATAACCGACTCTATCATTTAACAAAGTTATCTCGTCTTTGTTTAAACAATTGCAGTCTTAAACATTACTACGCCAAATTTTAAGAGTCAACCTTTATAAAGAAAGACTCCACGAACATACATGTCGGTGAAACAAAGAGTATTTGTTTGTATTTGTCATCGTCGTCACACAAAGAACCGTCAAATACCCGAATTCTTCAGAATACCGTTCAATAAATTGAAAACAAACGCGAAAACGTGTCACTTTTACGAGTTTTAAGCTAACTGCACACTAACTAAATAATGATGTCAATAATAATATTGACTAAATAAATATTGAGTGTAGGTATATTGAGTATAGCACTATTTGCTATGGCGGCAGAGGAGCTTAAACCGACCAATCATAGATTTTATAAAACTAAACTGCGCGTGCCTAGCGTTTTCCCATTATCCGATCCGATATCGGTGTTAACTCCAATAGCCAACAGGAAGTAAAATGTATAAAATGATGATGCCATTTTATTGCCTTATTACAGATTATTAATTGAACTTATAAATAACTTTATTTAAATAGTGAAAATACTTATAAAATTATACAAAACTATGCTAACTATACAATATATACAAAAATTAAATATGTATATCTGTCTTTCACATTGTTCAGCCCAATATCGGATATCGGAGCTGACACCGCGATATCAATATCAATCAGTCACCACAACACCTAAATAAATGTCATGTCATATTCTAGAAAGAAAGAAAGAAAGTATACTTGTTGTATCGGACCGATATTATCGGATAAATGTGTAAACAGCACATGGTGTCGGCTATCGGATATCGTCTAACGTCGTCCGACACCGATATATATCGGACTGGATAATGTGTAAGCGGCCTTAGGGTTCGGTATCGGGCACTAATATATCAGTCAACAGTATGGACCGCACACACACAACATTATTGGCAATATGTATATTGTCAATATTATTGCATGTGTACAGTGCCCTTATGAATAAATGCATTACAATTTTATCGTTGCATTGACACCAATATGTCATACAAGAGTGTAAAGAATATGTAAAAAAAAGTGGCAAAACGATGAGGCTAGAAAATCGGAACATGTTCCATCGAATATGGGCAAAATACAGGTTCTTAACGATTGTCGAAGTCATCGAATAACTGTCAGGCAGGTTATAAAAAACGTTTCAGCATTTCCCACGTAATTGACAGGTCCGATTGCGGAATGTGGTCTGGCGAAGATGTGTCCCAAAAGGAAAGATGCCGTAGAAGGCGCATTGGATGCCGGTATCAAAATAGAATATCAATGGACATCAACATCTTGGAAGTAAAGGAAATATACTGAATCGGATTCTGAAAAATTCTCGAAACCACCAGTTTTTTTGTTTAAAGACGTTATACAAAAAGCTGGTGGTTCCGAGAATTTTTGGATCGTGTGTTTGTGACTACAAAATTTATACAGCAATCTCAAAATTTAATTATAAATAAATATCAAGTAACAGAATTCGCCAATTACAGATCCTGTCTATGTCTTTCTATAAGTTTGTTTAGGTCAGTGTTCAAAATGGCTGCGTCAATTTTGACAGAATTTTCACTGACAGATCTGATAATTAATATTCTAGAATGATTAATTAGGTTAATGGAATAGAAAATAGAATTGAAATAGAATAGAATAGCCCACCTGATGGGAAGCGGTTACCATGGCCTAGGTGTGCAACACCAGGGGTGTCACACTCGCGCTGCCGACCATGAAAAAACCTTCTGATTTATTACCTATATTAATATCTATTTCTATCTCCTTATAGACATAGCAAGTACATAACATTATCAGCTTTGACCATAAACTGTATAGACATAGTATTTAATCGCAAAAATCGCAATAATCAGCTTGAAATACGTAATACAGTACTTAAGTGACATTACACGACTGAACGCTGCCACCCAAAGCACAAGCAGCAGCTTAGTTTGGGGGACAGAGTCCGTACCTATAGTACCTACTTACATTTACTTGTGAACTAATTTTAAACTACCTGTGAACTGTAAATTTTTGTGACAATAAACTTATTATTATTATTATTTTAAACTTCTCGAGATAGGTGGCTCTGGGTCGGCCGGGCTGCGAGGGATATGCCTGATAACCTCACCTTCGTCAGGTAAACGATCCACAGGCGTCGTGTATTTTCGTAGGTTCGAATGCAACATAACCTTTCCCACCGGCTCCGGTAGTGGGCGTATCCTTGGCGATTTTCCGCACATAAAAAAATTTAGATATTTTTTACGCCGTTTTGTAGTACCAATTACTGTATCTACAGACTATGTATATATTCTAAGTTTATCAGTAACATTCAATCAAATTGACGCGTGCATAGAATATAAACAGGATTATACAATAATCTAGTTTATCAAGCCAGTTTCAAATAAGCCAGATACATAAATGGTGTGTTAAATTATTATCTGAATTATTGTAATTAGTACCGAGTTGGTGTAAGCTCTTTATGGCTAACACTTAAGGGCAAGTGGTTAACGGTAACATAATCATAACTATCCCGGTCAGGGGAATGTACAGCTGGCCATTTAGGTTAATGGTATACAAAGTTCCTGGTAGACAGATAGATAATCTTCACGCGTCTTATAAGTTCAAGGTCGGTTTTGAGGACATGAAAATGTTGGTTCGGGATATTTCGTTAGAGGATATTTATTTTTTTAAGAGATGACCTTGGGTTGGCCGGGGTGCGGATAATATTCCTGCCATCCTCATTTTTGGCAATAACGATCCACAAACGTCGTGTGTTTTAGTCGGTTCGATTCTGTCATAACCTCTCCCCCAGCTCCGGCGGGTGGGGAGAGGTTGGGGGCGCATGCATGCGGATTTTTCGCACATAAATGCACGAACTACTCATCTAAAGGTCAATTCTAGTAATAAAAATAGATATTAAAAATTCAGTCTCAATCGCACAAAATGACGATAATTAGATCGAGTCTGAATTTTTGAATACATTATCGCGAGTATAAAGGTCCTTCGGACGTTTGACTATTCTTACAGTAGTACGCTTATAAAATAAGGGTTAACGTCTATTGCTTCTAATATATATAATCTGATTTGTTTTTAATCTAAACGCAACCCAACTGTGATTTATTTATAATCCATCAAAGAATCAATTTAATTCATTCAGTTTAGGCACATATGAACGTCAAAATTTTACAATACTGTCAAGAAATATTATAAAAATAATAAGTAATATAAATAAACCATTTCGCTGGTTCGGTAGGTTAGTTCTACTTATAAGAAATCAGCAAGAAACTCAGAGAACTATATTAGAACTAGATTATCTTATTTTTTTAAATATGGTTTTGCTTGTAATTTATGCTGTGCGGGCAAGCAAGAGGTTGACCACGCATTTCCATCATCAAGATACTACTTATTAAAATCTACTTTTTAATAACCTTATATCATTAAAGTATTTTTCTCTTCTATTTTAATGTATAACAATATGTCACTACCAACGTTCGTAACTGTTTCATTCCTAGTCGATATAATTGATACGGGTGACATCATATTTTGTTGTTGTGAGTCACCACAACGGGACCAGAAATGAACGATAAAAACAAACTACGATAGCTACTATTATAGTACTACATCCTTACGGGTCGTCTCTTATCCATGGAATGTGTGTTCTTCTTCCAAGAATGTTGCCGTACCTATAAAAAGAAACACATATAATCACGCTTTTATCCCTGCAAGGTTAGGCAGAGGTGAATTAACAACCACATTTCACCAATCATTAAATTTGGTCCCACGTAATAGAGGCTTTTGACTCAAGCCATTCATCTGAGACTGAGTCTGGGCTGTATATATCTGTCTGATGTTAAACAGCCCTATCCCTTAGTCGCCTTGTACGACACCGCATGGGAAGAGATGAGGTGGTCCAAATTCTACTCTGTCGGGAACCGAGCGTTTAAATTAATAAACTGCCCTGTTAGATAAACCTACCTCGGGATCGGACGAAATGGCGCATATTGAGAGAGGCATATGTCCAGCAGGGGACTGCGGTGGGCTAATTGATTGATACCTCGAGGCATATATCTTGAACCTAATATGTATCTAGTTTGGCTTGCGATTTAGGTCTAAGACATGTGTAGCTACTATAATTTAAAATCTTAACGACAATAGACCGTGAATTATAAAAAAGATTTAATAAGGGAGATTGCAAAGCGTATGGTCGACGCTTCTCGTGACCAGAAGGCTTTTCTTAGGGCAGGGAATAAGCATTGCCATACAGCTAGACAGTCCTACTAGTCTTCTGGAAACGCTACCACAAGAGGCATGTGATGCGGAGGAATTCCGCGACGCATTAAAACTTTTGTTTCTTTAATTATTTTTTATTAATGTATATTTTACAATAGATTTTGTTATTGTTATGTTATTAGTGAATATAGGTAATAGACAGATAAATGTTAATGATTAAATAAAATAAAAAAAGGCATACTCAAAGCAAAATACTTGCTCGAGCAATATACTTACTCGATTTTGCTCTTTGATTACACCTTTCACTCTTCCCAGATATGTTGAACATTAAAACTAAATATTTATTTGTAGTCACTTTCAAAGAAAATACTTGCATGTCCTGATTGTCCTCCTACGTAAAATATAGTCTGTTTTAGCCATAATATATGGATAAGATTACATTGTGAGATAATATTTTAACATATTTCTGTAGGCTATCGCGAAATACCAGCCAGACAATTTACTTTGCAATGTATTGTAGTGCTAATAGTTAAAATAGGATGGAGGTTATATAGGATAACCATGGAGGTTGTCCAGTACTCCGAGCCACGCCGCTAGCTAATTGAAAACGTCTTAGTGTTAAGTAACTAGTTAATAAGGTATACAAATGATTGCTCCTTACGCCGCACCGCGGGCTTAAAGGAATTTAGTAAATTGATCAATTGTAAATAGTTGCTCCTTCTGCCGCAGTGCGGCCTACGGCTAAAGTATTGAATAAATATACGTGTATTTTGCCATTAATGGTGTGGTTTAAAAACAGTACAGTCGTGATACGAAACAATAAACAACAGGAAGAAGAAATTGCTGTTTTATTCACCTGAACAGATAAAAGTATACAGTCCACAACATTATTTGGTCCTTCAGAAGCCGGATCGAAGAGTGAAGATCAGCTTCAAGAAAATCTAGTCCAGAATCAAGCTTCAAGACGAACATTTCAAGCTCCAGAATGGTGATCACGAGAAGCCAGGCTGATGCAGATGAAGCTCCAGCTCGACGTGATGAAGAGTACCTGAGGCAGCAGCGTATTGATGAAGAACGGCGCCGAAGGTTGACTCAGGGTCCACCGGCATCGCCAAGCCCGCAGTTGGGTATGGAGTCTGGGGTCGGGGCTACGAACGACGCCCCCCTCAGTGCTCCTAGACTGAAGCCCGGGAACCTACCCCGAACTGGTTCACCGGGAGGGTCGGTGAGATCGCACCGCTCAACTGCAAGCGCGGCAGCACGGGCCCGATTAGTCGAGCTAGAAGCGGCAGAGAAGATCGCCGAACTGAAGAGAAAGGAACTTGAAATAGAAGCGGACTTGATACGGAAAAGGCTGGCCGCCGACCTTGCGACCATCCAAGAAGACCGAGAAAGCACTCACGAGGAAGTGTCTACAAATGTTAACCACAGAAGAGTGAACGAGTGGCTGCAAACCAACCCCGTCGTGTCAAGAATAGAGCCAGAAGACTCGAGAACACGGAACAGGGAAGATCGGCACCTGCGATTCGACCTGCGTGAACGATCAAACACACCCACCAGGACGAGTAGGATCGACCAATTGACCGAAGCAATGGAACGATTAGCAAGACCTAGAATACGATGTGCAGATCTACCTACGTTCTCGGGGGCTCATGGTGAGTGGCTTACATTCAAAGCCGCTTACACCGACTCTACGAAGCTGTACAGCATATCGGCGATTGAGAACTTGCAGCGACTAAGGAAGAGTCTCATCGGGGAAGCAAGAGACATCGTGGCAGCACTACTTGCAACAGCGACGGATCCGGAAGTCATACTCCGGACACTAGAACAAACGTTCGGCCGTCCTGAGGTAATCATCGACAAGGCGTTCGAAGACTTGAAGAAGCTACCAAGACTGGGGTCATCGGCAGTGGAGCTGAACAACTTCGCCATACGCGTGCAGAACGTCGTGTATGTACTACAGAGCATCGACCAGCGGGGATACCTGTACAACCCGGCGCTAGTGAGGGAGATTCTGAGCAAACTGAGCCCTCACGTTCAGGCAAGATGGTGTGACTACGCAACGGACTTCGGAATCACAACAGAACCCGAAATCATCACGCTATCGCGCTTCCTAATGAGGGAAGCAGACCGCGCGCTCAAGCATGCCTACGTCCCAGCTACGAGTACCACGACGCCAGCGAAGAGAGAAACTCGCCCACCGCCCACGCCTGCAAATAAGAAGAAAACAAATGCTGTCTTCAATGTCACCGAGTCGACTGAAAATAAAGAACAGTTAGACCAATGTCCGAGTTGTGAGCAAGCCCACGAACTACCGCGGTGCCCGCAGTTTAAGGCACTGCCGATAGAACAACGATGGGAATTCGTAAAAGAAAAAAGATTGTGTTTCAAGTGCTTAGTGAAGAGGCATCGACGCAACCTGTGTAGGTCGAAGCCTTGCGGCGTTAACCAATGCCGCTACGCCCATCACGCTGCGCTACATGGTGAGAAGCCGAAGCAAGATGAAAAGCCGCCAACCACGCCAAGCCCGACGGAAGCAGTACACTCAGTGGTAACCCAAACCTCCACAGAGTCAAGAGCTGTGCTGCTGAAGATGTGTCCCGTCACGGTCGTGGGGCCAGGGGGGGAGGTGAAGACTCATGCACTCCTGGATGAAGGCGCTACCATCTCTCTCATCGATGCAGACTTAGCGAAAAGGATTGGGGCAAGAGGACCTCCGCAACGCCTGTTAATGCGAGGGGTCAACATGCAGCAGTCGGAAGATAAGAGTCAGCTGGTAACCGTGAAGATCAAGGGACCCGAAGGTGTGCCCCACGAACTTAAGGCTCGCACCATCCGGTCCATGAAGTTACATCAGCAAACTGTTCCGGCGTCGCTGCTCGAGTGCAAACACTTGCAAGACCTAGAGGAGAATGAAGTGTGCTACGAATCGACGCGTCCAGGGATCCTAGTGGGTACAGACCACTGGGAATACATCGTGTCCCGAGAACTGCGCCTGGGCGAGCGAAACCAACCCGTAGCATCACGAACCACACTAGGTTGGGTGATACATGGAACGTTACCACGAAGCATCATTCGCCGAAGCGAGAGCAACGTGCTACATGTCTTCACTCCCGAACAAACCGAAAAGGAAAACAAACGCCTACACGACCTCGTAGATCATCACTTCAAGATCGACGCGCTCGGTGTCTCTCACAAGCCGAAGGTGAGCGACGCAGAACTTCGAGCAGTGCGAATCGTCGAGACTACCTTGAAGCGAACGGATGAAGGCTACGAAGTGGGGCTACCGTGGAAAGAAGACGACATCACACTCCCGCCGAGTTACAACTCTGCGCTGCGTCGGTTAAAGAAGATTGAGTCAAAAATGGATGAAGATCAAGACTTCGCTGAAGCCTACACCAAGCAAATCAACAACTTGTTAGAAAAGGGGTACGCGACGCTGTGCAACGGCACCGAGGCTACGAGTCCCGTCTGCTGGTACCTGCCTCACTTCGCCGTGCAGAACCCGAACAAGCCTGGTAAACAGCGACTCGTCTTCGATGCAGCAGCAAAGAGCCGGGGTGTCAGTCTCAATGATCACCTGCTTGAGGGACCGGACCTGTTGATGTCACTACAGGGGATTATGTTCCGGTTCCGAGAGAAGCCGATCGCCGTCACAGCGGACATTCAAGAAATGTTCCTGCAGGTGAAAATACGACGCGAGGATCAACCAGCTCAACAGTTCCTGTGGAGGGGAAGCGATCGAGACGTACCGCCCCGCCATTACAAGATGACGAGCATGATCTTCGGTGCCGCCAGCTCACCATTCATGGCACACTACGTAAGAGACGCGAACGCGAGGGCCCACGCAGACACTCACGCGGCGGCCTTCGAAGCAATCACGCGAAGCCACTATATGGATGACCTGGCAGCTAGTTACGAGAACGAAGAGGAAGCCCAGCGAGCCGTCGCCGAGTTAATGACGGTCCACGCAGCCGCCGGCTTCAAACTACGAGGGTGGAACACGAACCAAGCCACCGCACTCCGCGACGTCCCAGCTGAGCTAAGGGCGACGTCGCCGACCCCACTGGGGGGAGATGGGCCCGAGAACAAAATACTCGGCCTCATCTGGAGTGCAGAACAGGACGAGCTTGGATTCAACACCTCTATGAACCGAGTTCCCACGGAAGTAATCAACCGAACACGTGCGCCGACGAAGAGAGAAGCCCTCAGCGCGGTCATGTCAATCTATGACCCCCTCGGACTGCTGAGCCACTTCACGATATGCGCCAAGATCGTGCTACAGAGTCTGTGGCGACTTCAGATAACGTGGGACGAACCTATACCCGAAGAAGAAAACGAGCTCTTCGCAGCCTGGCTAGAACGACTCACCGACCTAGCCTGCCTACGACTCGAGCGCTGCTACATGCTGAACGGAGCTCAAGACCTACAACTGCATGTGCTGTGTGATGCGAGCGAACAAGCGTACGCGGCAGTGGCGTACTGGCGCACCACTCAGCGAGACGGAAGCGTCAGCCTGTGTCTTGTCGCCGCCAAGTCAAAGGTGGCACCGCGACGCACGCAGACAATACCACGTCTAGAGCTACAAGCAGCGGTCATCGGGTCAAGACTAGCGGCAACGATCAAGCGAGAGCATCGGGTCAAGATAAGCAAGACAATATACTGGACCGACTCAACCACAGTGGTGCATTGGGTACGAAACGACGGCCGACGCTACACACCGTTTGTAGCTCACCGCCTGGGCGAGATCTCCGAGCTCACTAACAGCGAGGAGTGGCGGTGGGTGCCGACTGAGCAGAACGTAGCGGACGACGCGACACGCATCAATGGCTCACCAATCACCGCGAACGACAGATGGTTCCGAGGTCCAGAGTTCCTGCTGCTACCGGAAGATCGATGGCCGGCAGACAAGACACAACCAGTAGAAGACTGCGAGGTACTACACGTCAGCGAGAGTAACGAGGTTCCCCACGCGTGGTTACCCGACCCCGAGCGGTTCTCTAACTACGACCGATATGTGAGAGCCGCCGCCTACGTGTTAGCCTTCGTGGACAAGTGTCGCCGCCAAACGTCGCATCTGGGAACTACACACATCGAGAGGGCTGAGAATGCAATCATCAGCCGCGCACAACACGAGAGCTTCGAGGAAGACATCGTGCAACTACGGACCGCTCGCCCTATAACCAAAGCGAGTCGTCTGTACAAATTGGACCCGGTCTTAGAAGACGGATTACTGCGGGTCAAGGGACGCATCGGAGCAGCCGCCGCGCCAGACAACACGAAGAAACCGCTCATACTCGACGGCCGACATCGCGTCACTAAACTGATAGTGATGCGCGAACACAGGGCCGCCGGGCATGCCGGACGTGAGCGGGTCACGAACGACCTGCGGCAGCGGTACTGGATCATCCATCTGCGACCCACCGTACGAACTACAGAACGAGACTGCGGCCTGTGTAGGAAAACAAGAGCCAAGCCGCAACCGATCAGCGAACATGGAGGAGTTGTCAAGCCCTCGCCGACCATTTTTGGAATAGATGGGCGCGCGAGTACCTACCGAACCTGGTACCGCGCGGCGAGCCGAGCAGTCAGAGACGACCCCTACGACCTGGAGACATCGTGATGGTAGCAGATCACTGTCTACCTCGCAACGTGTGGCCCATGGGAGAGGTCACCCGCACTTACACTGGACCCGACGGCGGAATCCGGATGGCAGACGTCAGAACAAGATCCGGAGTATTCAAGCGGCCTGTAAGCAAGCTCGTCGTACTGGAAACAACCGTTCCGCAGACTGCTGCACTGGGGGGAGAACTGTCCAGTACTCCGAGCCACGCCGCTAGCTAATTGAAAACGTCTTAGTGTTAAGTAACTAGTTAATAAGGTATACAAATGATTGCTCCTTACGCCGCACCGCGGGCTTAAAGGAATTTAGTAAATTGATCAATTGTAAATAGTTGCTCCTTCTGCCGCAGTGCGGCCTACGGCTAAAGTATTGAATAAATATACGTGTATTTTGCCATTAATGGTGTGGTTTAAAAACAGTACAGTCGTGATACGAAACAATAAACAACAGGAAGAAGAAATTGCTGTTTTATTCACCTGAACAGATAAAAGTATACAGTCCACAACAGAGGTTATTCAACCATTTTTTTTTGTTTTTGGAAGAAACTGGTAGAAAAATTGACCTTTCAAGAATGTTGAATGTGAAACAATTTTTCAACAAGAAATTCATTTAATGCGCAATGGATACTTAGGTGAGATTTTGTCCCGGAATCCTATATTTGTTTTCTGTGTTAACAATCTCATCTTCTAGTCATGTAAGTGGTAACAATTTAAAATAGCTCTACTATATTCGGTTAGGTACTTAACTAAAAGCATTCTTGTAGCGGCTTTTTATAAAAACGCATATTAAGAAATAAATTAGGTCAACTAACTGACTAACCAATGTTATAATTTCGGGTTTCAGTCTTTAAAATGAGCTTCTAAACCGAAAAAAATTTAAATGACCTAAGTTTTTAAATAAAATATATTAAAAAGAAATCAAGATTGTTTACAATTAGTTAAATGCTTAACCTAGTGGGGTATAGATACCTCCAACCCAAAACTCTAACATTAACCGCACTCTTCGTCGCCTCATTCAGGTTTTGTGCAGTTATAGAGGCACAGTGGGTATGACAGGAGGTTGTCCATCGACTGTAGTGGTACATCACAGTCATAACCACAAACTCCCGCGTCCAGGTAACCCCGTTTTACCCGGTTCACCCTACAGCAGACAGTTTCATACTATATTGATTACACAAGTAGAATTTGCCACCCCATCTCTTCCCATGCGGTGTCGTACAAGGTGACAAAAGGGATAGGGCTGTTTAACAGTAGACATATATAAAATATACAACCAAGACTCAAACTCAGATGCATGGCGTGAGTCAACAATAGTGCCCAGAAGACGGCAATCGGCTCACCCTCATTTCGTGGGACCGAATTCAATGGTTTGTGTAATGTGGGTGTTAATTCACCTATGCCTAACCCTCCGGGGATAATAATAAAGGCGTAATTATACGTAAACACATATAATTAAAAAAAACTAACGTTTTTGATATGATATGCATTTCAGTTTAGAGAATCAGATTCTTAGACAATAAAACTTGTATTTACAATAGTTATTCCTAATTTTCTTCAATGTTTATATAGATGTATATGTGTTTATGTCTGCAGTAATGTTTAGGGAATGGCTCTGCCCTTCGTGTACCGGCAACAGATAAACAAAAATGCTCTAGATAGCTAATGGAATCAATTTGCGCTATTGAAGTGATAATACGCATTGCTGGCGGCTTGCCACTTATCAACTTCTATAAGCTGTACGTACCTGAGACTAACACGGCAGTTGCTTCATATTGTGACGAACTTTGACTTGAATTTAGCTCCTAGATCTTCCACTATACAAATATCAGTATGTACGGCATGCGAGTTCGATTTAATTCTAACCCGAAAGTGTGATTGTATGGGACCCAATGAGATCTTCGGGCCCCAAACCAAAACATACAAACATTTCACAACATATATAAAGCTTATAGCCATACATCTGTCGATTAACGGACAAATCTCTAGCTAAGGGTTTCTATTTTGGGGAGCCCATAGTATGCTCCAAAGTGCTAACTTTGGATGCAACAGCGACTGATGCCGTGATAGTGATGAGTGAAGTACCTACCTAAATATTGATTTTATTTTAGGAATCCTAATATTTTTCTGCTCAATACGCTACGAACCATAAAATTGGGTTAGTCACGTGTCCCCCCTAAAATTTTTGCCTTTGATAATATTTTCAGACGGTAGCCTAGTGGTATGGGTAATGGACTGCTGAGATGAAGTCTCGGGTTCTATCCCAGGTTTTACCATGGCACACACTAATGACTTTTCGATGCTTTTCGAAGTTATGTTTGTATTTATCGCAGGTTTATAAGTGCCCGATTAATGTCAATAGGCTCGCCACCTATTACATTGGGACCTAAACATAAACTTGCGAAATGTGGGTGCTAACACCTCGGCCTACCCCTTCGGGGATATAGGCGTGAGTTTATGTTATGTTATGTAATATTTTCAAACTATTTTCAGTGGGAAACGTAAACGGGGGAGTCGCGTTTAACCCACAAAATTAAAACGTATAAATAAAACCTATGTAAAAGTGAGAGAAGATGCAAACAGGCACCTCGCAATCGGTACCACTACATTAGTCATGTAGAAATCGTAAGAGTGCAATAAACTAAAGATAAATTCGTCGAACTGCGCGTTGCGCGTGCGGCTGATTAGCGTCGCGTCCCGTCATGCGCAGACGCACTGGTGGTGTGCGTTTTGTTGTCACCGATGATTATATCTACGTCACGCTTCCATACACAACATACAATTGTGTTACACTTTGCTGGTTAGTGTTGTATGTTGCAACATACATATAACTGCCATACACACATATTTACGACTGTTAATCCGGTAGGCAGAAATGATTTTCGGACCCTTGTAATAGTGGCAAGCGTATTGCCGTCAAGCGAGCACTTTTTCATGTGGTGTATATTTACTGTACGATAGAGAACACCCCTATCTCTTAGTCGCTTTCTACTACACCCTTGGGAAGATATGGGATGGCCCTATTCTCTCTTAACTCTCGGTATACATACTTATCCTTTTTTAAAGAATATGTATTAGTAATCGAAGTTACCGAAATCCCTATACACTCTCTGAAATTCTGCCTTCGGAGCGTTGAAATAATATTATTGCGGGATACAACTCAATCATTTCTAATTACACTGTCATTAGGACTCTAGCCAGTCATATTACTACCTTCACCACTAAGTTGCTACCGCTTTAAACCGCCTGCGGACCCAAGTTGGCCGCTGCAGAGAAAACATGGCAAAATGGGGCTTTATCCACCGGTCGCAAGAGTCCTGCGACTGCGGGGCCCGATATCAGTCCATGTCGCATTTGCTTTCCTGCTCGATGTGCCCCTTCACTTGCACTGCCGGCGACCTATGTACAGCAACGGAGACCACTGTTGCTTTGGCCAAGTTCTGGGTCTATAAAATTTAAATATTCCCATTATATGTCAGACCATTGACTCGGAAGAAGAAGACCGCTTTTTATATGTGCTTTGGTACTTTTTCAAAGACATTACGATCAATGATCTATCACTATGCTATTAAAGTCTTTAAAGATAAATCGTTATTACCGTACAAGGCGTGGTGGGTCCATAAAACTTGTACTTGGCGCCTAGCAGATCTACTTACCCACTTAGAGGTTTACATGGTATATGTAGATCGGGGCGGTTAGGAGACGGGATGTAGAGAATATATAATAACGGTGACATTTGCAATTTGTATACTTAATTCAAAAGATAATCGAAACTGATAGACCGGAAGTTATAAGCTATCGATAAAACGATAGTTCATTTTACTGTGACAAAATGTTTACTTTAGGTAGGTAGAGGTCATAACTTCTATGTATGCTAGCTACTAGAAAAGCTACTTAGAATTACTAAATTGTGCTCCGTACCCTTATTACCTCTCAATTTTGATATTTTAGACCCTTTTGGACCTTATTCAAACTTTTCGTTTAACCCCTTTTTATCTTCCTTTCGACCTTCAAAATTAAAACTAATAAAAATGGACAGGTTCAACCTGTTTTTATTAGCTTTTGGATCTCCTGAGTCACGCTCCCTGGGAAAGGAAGAAATGAATTTTGAATTCCGAATTTATCAATATTGCTGTTTTTTTCTAATAAATTTTATTTTATTTTGAAGTTTGCAACAATGTTCCATACCTCATTTGAAAGTGCAAGTCTGAACCGATGCCTCGCTTTTTATAGCTTAATTTTTAATTATCGACGCAGTTGGCAATAATAATCGCATGTCTAGTTCGAAAGTGCAAGTTTCAAGAGATGCTCCGCTTTTTATAGCTTTTAAATTATTCTCCACTCATATCGTGGAATGGTGGTAGAAAAACTAGTCAACGTTACATATATCTGTTATGGAAATGAAAAAAGTCGCCCGGTTCACCACATATGAGACCGAAGCGAAAAGTGTAGAAAGATAAACGACGTAAGACTGTAAGTGTTGCCAACTAGAACCTTTATTTTACCTTATGTGTTGATGTACGATGTGCTATTCTGATATTAATGATACAGTAGTTAGTCAGCCAATTATAGATAAATTACGTTTTCATGCTACCATAATAAAAAATAGGGTATGTCTACGTGATGGTAATCAGTTACTGAAGCTTTTGAAGGTTAGTAACCTACGGATATCGCGCATCTTTTTCAATGCAGATTACCAAACACTATATTATTACATTACACTACTTATGTAATACTATACGAATTATATTATATTATCTGTGGTAATACAGTACTTGTTTTTTAAATTCTACAACATTCTACACATCACTATCTAGACCCATGCTAAGCATAGTTTAACTATCTTGTGTTATGGAATCTAGAAAGCGGATAAACATGCTTAGATACTTTTTTTTTTTGTAAATGCATACATATTATACATAGAAACACCCACAAATATTGCACTGAGCTGAAATCGAACCCGCGTCCTCTGCGTAGCAGTCGAACGTTCTACCGCTGCGTCACAGATGACGTCACATTAGGACAAGGGACCACAAAAAAAAAATACATCCAACCGAAATACGAACGAAAGACGCAGCATTTACGTATGATGTCACTTCAATTTTCTTATGGTTGGGTTTAGAGCGAACGATAGATCTTCGATTTCACGTAATAAATGCGTTTCTTGGCACCAATTGCTCGAAACTTTGATCCGTAAAAAGCCAACTAAGGTGACCTATGTAAATACCCAAGGATATAAATGTAAGTTTAGATTAATAACCACAGATGCACTTCAAATGTAAATGTTGCTGTACAGGTTTTGGCATAAACATATCGCTAATTTCTCATTGGCAACACTGCAAATGAATTATGGCAAGTAAAATAGCTGAGCCGTTGACAGGGACGGAGAGCCATGAGTTATGAGCCATAAGATTTATTTTCGCTTATCAATGGCAAGTCACAGTTAAATGCATTAAATATATTCACTTGCTGTTTTTCTTATATCTCAGGACTGATACCTTGGACCTAAGTCACGAGACACACGAGGCTATAGCGGGCGGATTGTTTTGTAAGAAATCTATGCTTCGTGAATTTGAGCATTTTGAGCTCGCCGTTGCACTGCGTACCTACTATCCTGAAAAGAGAGCCAAAAATAAGTTTAATACTAAAACCCGACTACTGAAAAATCACGCTTCAAAAAGTATTAAACAAGAAATATCAAGGTTAGCCGTGGTCGTATGCCAGTTTTACCTAGAATGATTGTTTTGTTAGACTAAGTGCCGTGATTTTTCAGTAGTTGGGTTTTAGTTTTGAACTTTTTTTATGTATATTATTTTGGGGCAAGCCACACCCATAATTTATACATATTTCGAATGTGTTGATTAAGCCCTTTCGGATGATACCAGACACAGTCTATTTATCTCAAATTTATTTTTAACACAGTACTTTATGACCACTAGAGGGCGCTACATTAAATTCAATGATACGTCATATAGTCTATAACCAGCGGACAACCAAGACGCTTCTAATGATACCTCATTTGTCCAGTTCTAATAACTAGTTCAGGAGCTATGAAGGAACAGATGAACCTATATACATACATATATAGCCTGTCAAAATCATAACCTTTCTTTAGCTTCGCCGTTGTCGGATAAAAAACATGTACTGCGTGTATATGTAGAGCACATCTTGAGCTCTTTTCAGGTTCAAGATATATGTCTCGAGGTATACAAGCGATTAAGTACAGTGAAAGAGAAAATTCCTTACTACGAGAGTCGCTTTTGAGTGTATTCCAGCTAAGGCCTGTGTGGTTGTAAAAGCTGACACTAATCGCGGATGTATCGGGCTAATCGTGAGCAATGGAATGAAATATTTCAATTTTCTGCTACCGGAGTTATATGTTTACATGGCGTTGATGGCAATTTATTATCTAGTAATATGTAGTATTAAAATTAACACGTTTTATGTCTTGTTGCTGAGAAGAAGTGTATGTCTCGTATCAAGAACGTGGCGGTTCAATTCTATTTAATATGCTATTGATACGCACGTATGCACATACTGTTCTGCTTTCTATTGTAACGACGCGCTCTGCTAACGTCGTCACACCGGTTTTAATTCTATTTTTGAACGAAAAGTTTCGGAACGCGGAGTGAATGACATTTTGACGTATGGCTGTCAAAGCACCTTTCTTCCTAGCGTTAAGGCTGGATGGTCGATATTCATGGCTTCGTAACTTAATTTCAATAAATCTCATAAAAATGAGAGTATTTTGGCCTAAAGGATAATAGTTTGTGTCCTCACAACTATCCTCTTGTGGAATTATAGTTTATTTCTGGTGAGTTGTCATTTTTTAATAAGATTCACTTTATTGGAAATTCGCCACGCTCCTAATTTGAAAAATAATTGTTAAAATTCTATTGTTTCAGCTCTTAATCTGAGAATATTATGATTTCTTTTGCTATTGGCATTGTTCCAGCAAATTAAGGCGGTAAGTCGCCCAAATTTATAAAAAATTAGGACCTCGTGTTCATATAGGAGTTGTTCTAATGACATGCAATTTTGTTACAGGTTTCCAATTGGAACCGCCTTTGTCTTTGCCTTTTCTCTTTTCTTTGGACCTTTTTCGGCGTTTCTTTGTCTTCGGTCAACTGCATTTCCTTGTGGAGGGTTTGGGCTTTTCGCCTCAAGCATGGATGTGCCGCATGGGCTTAAACTGGGGGCTTCGCCTGCTGCGGGCTTTCCCGCTGCTGTGTTTGCATGTACTCGCCGGGGGATGCCGTGAGCTTGCTTTAATTGTATTTTGAATCTAAACTTCAAAGTAACCTAAAAGTGCATTGGTGACATGGAATCGTATTGACGTAGGATAATATTGACATGGCTTGTGAAAGTCTGATTTTGGATTTGAGGTTAGTTATACATTGGGAATGTATCCTTACATCTGTTTCTGAATGCACACTGGAGTGGACAATGGAACCTTAAGCCTCACAGTTTGGTTTCATTTAGCTCACCTCCGGAAGATTAAAAGTTTCCAATATCCGCTGATTATCTTAGGCATGTGTATCTCCAAGGCGCCCGAACTTTTATGGTAATGTACTTACAAACCAATTTTATTTATATTTCTTTTAAATAGGAGATTACACACTTACTTCTTTCATTGTCATATGACACATATTTTTTTATTATTACATCTGACGCTTGCGAACCAATTTTTTTTACTTTGTAATAACAACATATTTAAATTATTACAATTGGCACTCGCGAACAGGGACATGACAGTGTGCATATATCTTTATTCCTTGTCACCTTTGCATTATTTTTTACCTTATCATGTTAAGAACAGTGTTTTCTTCATGTATTTTACTGTTACATAACTGTGTATTACAGTAAATCTTTGTTATTGTTTACTTTGCAAAACTAATCATACTACAAGTTAGTACTATTGTTTGTATCTCTCAATTACAGGTGAATGTTTCAATTTGTATAACATGGTTATTGTTATAATTGTTTTATCTTATATAGCTTTTGTTTATTACAGGTAAGATTTTCCACTTAGTAATATTATATAATTACTAGTTCTTAACCTTTATTCACATGTGTGAAAACATAGTAATATTTGAATATTTGCTGTTTACCTTAAGTAGACATAAATAATTTATTTTGTGAATCACTAATGCATTTTTATCTTTATAGGCATTTGACCTAAATAATTTTTGCAACAATAACATTCCATTCTATGAGTTTGTTTGACTTTTGAGTTTAGCGTTTTGCTATCAATGCAATTAACTTCATTCATAATTTAATTAACTTTAATTAGAAACTTTAATTGATACTTTAATTAGAAACTTATAGTGTATTTAATACAACTTTTTATTAGATTTTCACATCCTTTTATAAATCAAACATGGATAAGGAAATACAGGTCCCGCCTTTGTTTGAGAATATTGTTGGTGATGTTCCAGTTGGTACTTTTACTCATGTCATGGCTGATTTATCTGAAGTTGTTGATCCATTTTCGAATAGTCGAGGAGCTGGTGATCGTAGTCTGAGAGCCGCATCTTCATTTAATATGATGAATGTTTTATTGAATGATAATTTGAGGAAAAACTTGCCTTCTGTTACTAAGTTGCTTTTCATAATTTAAAACTTGCATTAATTTCTGCACCAGTTTTACATTGTCCGAATTTTGAAAGACCATTCTCTTTACATTGCGATGCTAGTTCTGTTGGAATTGGTAGTGTCCTGAGCCAAGATGATGATAATGGAGATCAACATCCTGTAGCTTATTATTCTAGATCACTTAATAAATGTGAACGTAATTATAGTACAACTGAGAGAGAGTTGTTGTCAATATTGGATTCTATTGAACATTTCAGACCTTATATTGAAGGAATGAAATTTACAGTTATCACTGACCATGCTAGTTTAACTTGGCTTCTTAAACTTAATAATCCTAGTGGTCGTCTTGCACGTTGGGCTGCTAGAATTTCTCAATTTACTTTTGATGTTAAATATAAAAAAGGTTCTTTACATTTAGTTCCAGATTGTTTATCCAGAATAGAAATTTCTGCTATTAATATTCCTGTAAATAATATTATTGTTATGCCAAATGAGGATATCGTTGATCCTTGGTATAGAAAAATATTTGTAAATTGTCAAAAGTTTCCTAGAAAATATAAAAATTTCAAAGTTGAAAGTGATACTTTGTATAGATTTTGTAAAGATAAATATAATCCTAATAATCGTTTAAATTGGAAAATTGTCATACCTAAAGAACACATCTTAGACACTATTAAATCTAATCATGATGATGTTAATTCAGGACATTTAGGAATTCATAAAACTTTAAATAAATTAAAAATACATTATTTTTGGAAAGGTATGTTTATTGATGTTCAAAAATACATTTCTTCTTGTGATACTTGTAAAGCTTATAAATCTTCTACTAATCCACCTCATGGAATTATGGTTAATCCTAAGAAAGTTGATAAACCAATGTTAATGCTTTCTATTGATATTATTGGAACTCTTCCAAAAGCTTATTCTGGCCATAAGTATATACTTTCAATCATAGATGTTTTTACAAAATATTGTTGTATATTTCCTATGACTAGTGCTACCACTAAAGTAATTTGTGGGATACTTGAAAAAGAAATATTTCTTAAGTTTGGAACACCTAAAATTTTTGTTTGTGATAATGGAAGCCAATTTACAGCTAAGCAATTTGTAGATTTTCTAAAAAGTTATAATATTAGTAAAATATTTTATAATACTTTATATACACCTCAAAATAATCCTGTAGAGAGATATAACAAAACAGTCGAAACATGTATTTCTTGTTTTGTTAAAGATGATCATAGAACTTGGTCAAAATATTTGCCTCATGTTCAATTAGCTTTAAATAGTAGTGTGAATCTAGCTACAGATTTCACTCCTAATTTTCTCATGTTCGGTAGAGAACTTATTTTTGATGCTTCATTGCACCGTTTTGGTAATTCTTTTGATAACCTCAGTCAACTTGATGTTGTTGATAGGTCTTCATTTGCTTTTTCACTTAAATCACTTAGTGATATTTTTATAAAAGTTCAAGCTTCATTGCTTTAAGCTTATAAGCGTAATGCGCGTTATTATGATATAGGAAGGAGGGTCGTTTCTTTTGAGGTGGGAGATGTGGTGTGGAGGAGAAGTTTTGTGCAGTCTAGTGCTCCTGCATTCTTTTCGGCTAAGTTGGCGCCTAAGTTTGTTAAGTGTGAAATAATAGATAAAATTTCCTCTAATGTTTATGTTTTAAAAGACCTTAATAAAAACTATACTGGTCGTTATCATATTAAAGACATAATTGAATATTAAAATTATTCTTGTTTTGACAATGTCTATCTTTGTCTTTGGTACTTTGTTTGAAGTATAATCCCATTGTAAGGTGATGTTTGTGAGGCTAAGGGATTTTGAAAGGAGATGTATGTTAGGAGCTTCACAACAATTTATTAATTTCAATTTTAGTTTCCTTCAAAAATAGCTTAGGTCATTTTGGGACTTGTTATTGTGTAACTCTACTCCATATTAACAAATTGTTCCACATCAAAAGATCTTATATTTTTATTTATCTTTGTTGTATAGGATTATTTTCCTGTATATATTTTTATACACTTGTATATTTAATATTGTATATTTTGTACAAATTTGGGAATTTAGTTTCTACTCTAATATAGGAGTGAAATTTAATATTCATTTTCTACATTAAATTCACTTGACTTATTTCCACTCACTTAGGGAATGGAAAATTAAGTTTCTTGAACTTTATTTTTGTACAGTTCTGGGTTATTTTCTTAGTATTAAGATTCTCGGATTGGACGCATTTTATGCATTTTTTACACACCTTGTTATACCATTTTTTGGGAAACTTGTGTCTTACTGGACTTTGCAGTTTTTTGTGCTATTGTGTTTCATACACATAGTCACACCTTACGCTTTGCGCACGGGAAGCTGGTGGTGTTGAGCCGGTCGTAATTGTCGTTTTTCTCTTTTTGTACGATTGTGTTTTTATACACATTGTTACATTTTTTATGCTTTGCGCACGGGATGTCGGTGGTGTTGTGCCGGTCGCAAGTGTCATACTTTTCTTGTGCGGTTGTGCTCGGAGGGTCAGTGGTGTTGTACTGGTCACAGTTGTCATATTTTCTTTATATTTTGCTTGTGCTCGGAAGGTTGGTGGTGTTATGCCGATCACAATGCTTATAAATATATTATTACGACACTTTTGTTGTGATTTTGTTTTGACGTTTTGGATGTTGGAGTGGGAATTTGAAGTCGGCGGCTTTTCAACCTAACCGACAGTGGGAAAACTTCATTGTTTTTACCGATTTTCTTTCAGATTCGGCAGCGTTGGTGCTTAACCGATATCTTGTTAGTTTCATATTTTTGTTTCAGGAATAGCTGGTATAGAGTCGGTGGCGTGGGAGCTCAGCCGCACTTTTGTATTGATGCTGGAGGGCTGGTTAAGATCAAGGATTGGATTCGACGGCGTTGGTTGCCTAATCGATATCTGGAATGGAATTGAGTAGGGATTGTTTAATTTGTTTTATTGAAGGATTTATTTTCACTTTTGTGTTGAAATAAGTTTTTACTCTTTTCTGAGTTTGGTTTCGGTTATTCCATTAAGTTGGATAGTGTCCTTTGTTTCCATTTGAAACTGGAAATTCTTTTTCAACTTAATTCTTTACTTTTCGAGTGTTTTCACATTCTTTGATTTTTGGGAATGCTTTCCCATTCTTTAATTTATAATTATTTCTGCAATACCCAATGCAAGATGCTTTCGCATTGCCTTTTTTGTTTATTGAAAAATGTTGCAAGACATTTTGTCTTTTGAGGTTTTTTGGAATTTTGTTCTGGACTCTCATAATTTTCATTAGAAAAGGAAGTTTCTTTCTTTCTTTTTTCTTTTTGGGGAGGGATGTAATGTAACGACGCGCTCTGCTAACGTCGTCACACCGGTTTTAATTCTATTTTTGAACGAAAAGTTTCGGAACGCGGAGTGAATGACATTTTGACGTATGGCTGTCAAAGCACCTTTCTTCCTAGCGTTAAGGCTGGATGGTCGATATTCATGGCTTCGTAACTTAATTTCAATAAATCTCATAAAAATGAGAGTATTTTGGCCTAAAGGATAATAGTTTGTGTCCTCACAACTATCCTCTTGTGGAATTATAGTTTATTTCTGGTGAGTTGTCATTTTTTAATAAGATTCACTTTATTGGAAATTCGCCACGCTCCTAATTTGAAAAATAATTGTTAAAATTCTATTGTTTCAGCTCTTAATCTGAGAATATTATGATTTCTTTTGCTATTGGCATTGTTCCAGCAAATTAAGGCGGTAAGTCGCCCAAATTTATAAAAAATTAGGACCTCGTGTTCATATAGGAGTTGTTCTAATGACATGCAATTTTGTTACAGGTTTCCAATTGGAACCGCCTTTGTCTTTGCCTTTTCTCTTTTCTTTGGACCTTTTTCGGCGTTTCTTTGTCTTCGGTCAACTGCATTTCCTTGTGGAGGGTTTGGGCTTTTCGCCTCAAGCATGGATGTGCCGCATGGGCTTAAACTGGGGGCTTCGCCTGCTGCGGGCTTTCCCGCTGCTGTGTTTGCATGTACTCGCCGGGGGATGCCGTGAGCTTGCTTTAATTGTATTTTGAATCTAAACTTCAAAGTAACCTAAAAGTGCATTGGTGACATGGAATCGTATTGACGTAGGATAATATTGACATGGCTTGTGAAAGTCTGATTTTGGATTTGAGGTTAGTTATACATTGGGAATGTATCCTTACATCTGTTTCTGAATGCACACTGGAGTGGACAATGGAACCTTAAGCCTCACAGTTTGGTTTCATTTAGCTCACCTCCGGAAGATTAAAAGTTTCCAATATCCGCTGATTATCTTAGGCATGTGTATCTCCAAGGCGCCCGAACTTTTATGGTAATGTACTTACAAACCAATTTTATTTATATTTCTTTTAAATAGGAGATTACACACTTACTTCTTTCATTGTCATATGACACATATTTTTTTATTATTACATCTGACGCTTGCGAACCAATTTTTTACTTTGTAATAACACATATTTTTTAATTATTACACTATCTACAGTTATTTAGATGTACTTTTCTAAACTATTTTGTCGCTAACTGTACGATTTTCATAAATGATTACGATTTCATTCTTTTCCTATGAGCGACCAACCAATATCACCTTGGGTGAAGGTCAGATGACAGTCGCTTCACGGAAAATATCGAAGTTCAGCCACTCCCAGAGTTATACTAGAAAAAGCGGACACGAAACTACGAGGTTGAAAGCTTCGGATGCGTCTGGGATTAACGCTAGGATCAAGTCAAAAAACCGTTATAAATTTCGTACAAAAGCTCGTATGTGATTATGGTTGTGCGATTATGTTTACAATACTTTACGTAAGGCTGTATTTTCTATTTTATTTTCTTTTATTTGTGTTTTTCTTTTTCTTTCTATTTATTTTAGTTCACCTTTTATCTAGTTTTATATAATAACTACACCATATCTTTTGTCATGTCACATCAATGTCCATCCCAAGGTTGCCGGCCAGAAATTTCTTTCAGCGATAAGGCCGCCCATTGTACATTAAACTGTATATGCATGTTACCTACTTATCTCAGCTGTAAATGTATCGGTGAACAATAAAATATTATCTATCTAATAAATGTATATTTGATTTTTGGAAGAACCTAGCACCATGTACCGGAGATTCTAAATACTTAGCTAAATATTATTTCTCAACGATAGACCGAGCGGAAAGGGTATTCTCACAGACAAATCTGCTCACGAACTTTAAACACAGCATCACAATATATGTTCACAAGATCACAATGGAGATAAAGTCACACTCAGGAAACAAAAGAAAAACGAACATATAATCGTGCATGATCACTTCCCGTACCGGCAGCAAGCCGGGAGCTCAGTGAAATCAATGAGTTATAACCTCCCATCCATTATTCATTAATTAAGGTACAATCGAGGCCACCATAACGGACCATCGGAGGAGTAATGCCGAGTACAGATCTTAATGTAATTTATGTATCTAACGAAGTCACGGTAGGTACTACGTGAAATGCTAAATATTATTTTGCAATAGTTGAAAGCGAGGTTGTTTTGAAGACGGGATGAGCTGATATATACTTTTTGAATTTGAAATAGATTTATTTTGATATCGTCTAACTTCAAATTTGACAGTTGCTATTATTGCTTCCTATGTTGATCAGATATCTGCCTCGAAGGCATACGATAGATAGATATTTTTTTTTTTTTAAATAATATCATGTCTTTGGTGTCTAGTTTTCCGACTGAGGAAGTATGTCTGTCTACAGAATACCGCGGCCATATTAACCTCGTGTTGTGTTCCCGGCGGTGAGTAGGATAGCTCGAGCTCACTGGAGAGCAAAAGCTTTTTGGTCCTGCTTTGTCTTTTACACTGACGGCACAGAAACTCTATGTGCTTACAGGGTTGGCAGTGCGAATGTGACCCCCCTTGGTTCAGCAAAGAAGTCTACTACCATCGCAATCAATGTGGTATTTTTGCAATATAAAGATCGAGTGTAGTTTTATGTTTTATGAATATTATAGTCGCCGTTTTTTCGAAACCGTTTTCTTAGTGCCATCTTGTCAAAAAAGATGTAAATTGTAATTCTATTGATCTCGGGCTAACTTAATAAATTATACCTATATAACTGACATCGACAATATAATGGTAATTATTATACCTAGAATACTAAGCTAGTAATGCAAGTGGTTTGTTATTTATATTCCTATTAATTAATTAATGGTTCAAGGGCAGTTCAGGTTTCTTTGTCATCAAAGTAAGTCTTAGAGAAACTTCCTATTTGAGATCGTCGGTCTTAAGGCCTAGTCGAGTTCAGATTCTAAACAATACAATAATCTACAAATTTAACCATCGTAATTGGGTATTTTCTTGTAGTTACAATTTTTTTAAATTTATTTTAATAATATTCTATTTAATAAATTAGGAACGGGAAAAGAGCGGCAAAAGTTCTTATTTTATCATTTTTATTTATTTGTAGCCAACCCAACCTATAATTGTAAATGATTTGACAATTAAATATTATGACGTCACAGTATATTTTTTCATACAAATATCCTTATAACTTACCGTTTTGACGTTTAGTACAAAGTGTCTAATTTGACTAATCAGTCAAACAGACAATTCGTTGAATGGTTGATATGTCTACAGGAAAAAGGTTGAATAATCCGCCATGAAATGCGTCGATGAGTAAGCACTATATCTACCTCTTTATCGTTCTCAAAATATCTGTAGAAACAATATAAACAAAAGCGCATATAAATTTTTAAGAGCACGTCAATCGTATAAGCCACTTTCTATTTATACTCGTAGTAAAGGATATAGAAAATGTAGTAGTTTGTGTAACAAGAATCGATACAGGGGCTTATTCTGAATGACATTGAGTTTCAAACGCACTCGTAACATGAGAAAACGTTCTATTTCAATTGTTTAAAACAAATAATTCAAACGGCGACAAACTAGACCATCTTAAATGTGTTGGCTACTTCAAACGTGCATAGCGCGAAACGGTTTGTCACTCAGAATAAGGGGTCAGGGCAAATTTAGAAGCATTTTATGAATAAATTTGAGGATAGAAACCAGTTCTGCTGATGGATGGAAGAAATTAAAATAACTTCTAGAAATTGAAAGTATCTTTGGTGAGACGTATGGCAGGCATGATGGCTCCCTTGCCGCATAAATTTGAATTATACTGAGCTATTTACTGACCTAAGAATGCAAATTTAAATATCTGACTTAATAAGTTATTTACATCCAAAGGCACTGTATCTTCAATTCTACTCCATTCCAATTCCAATCTTAGTGCTTTAAATATAGATAACATATTTATATGAAGTTAATTTAAAGAAACAACATTAAAAACTCTTCTGTTTGATGATCTTGCGGAAAATAGTTAAAAAAAGTTGTGAGATTCTTCAAAAACTTCTTAATGAGATACAGTGTCATGTTTTTATGTGAGTTTGCCTTGAAACCTACTTATTCGAATTTCTTTTGGTAATGTCTCTTGGATTGGCCTACTAAGAATTGGTATTTTGAAAACAGTAGTCTCGGTTTTTGCTGAAAAACCTTTTTAATTTCTGCAACGCGCTAAGAAATTTTAGCATGCAAAAATATTTTTATTAAATTATTGAAGTATTTTGGTAATCTAAAGATTACAGTATATTATCATGTTATTTATCAATGGATTTTAGTATTTTATGTATACTCCGAAAACGTTAATATTTTAAGCATTTTTGATAAGCATAAGAAGCATTATAAATGGCACGTTATTCGTTAGATTACTTTATTCATTTCGACCATTCCAAAGAAATTATGTATTAATCTTAGTGCAGACACGAGGTCAAGGAAAAATATATCTGTCGGCTTCCTCAATAAATAGAATAGAGAACATAATTATAGTAGGCATAATGTCTGAAGTTTTACAAATTGTAAAACATCAAAAAGTATTCCATTTTCCTTACTCAGACTATTATTCTGGACACTAAATCAAATACATTACGAAGTTTTGACATCTGCGAAATATACCACGTTTCACTGAAACATGCTTGAAGTAAAGCCAACCAGAACAAATTGTGAGTTACAACAGAAATAACTGGAGATACATTACAACTTGTGTTAGTTTCGCGAATTGATTTTCTTTTTTTTTTCGATGCGGTTGCCAAAATATTTGAATATGTAATTCGGAGTTCTTTTTAAATAGAATTGATTGTACATCCTACTCGTGAAATATTGGCATTGAATAAGAATAATTTGTTGCGATCCGGGGTCTTTTCTTTTGCATTTATTTTTATATACATACGACCGGTATTTTCATCCCAATTGAGCAGTCCGACTGGGGAAGTACCTACAGAATACCACGGCTATAATAACCTCGTGTTGTGTTCCCGGCGGTGAGTAGGGTAGCCAGAACTCATTGGAGAGATTTTGTGCTGTCAGTGGGAAGACCAATGTCTTGCTTTGTCTTCTACACTAACCGCACATAAACTCTCTGTGCTTCAGGGCCGGCAGTGCAAATAACCACTTTCCGTCTGGTGCCACCTAAGTGGTGTAAAAAAAAATACACAGTTATGCAGGAATAACAAATTAAGTTGAAATATGATCTAGTGATACTTCCTCAAGTGAATTAAACCCACAAACAAGGAACAAATATCTACCCCGCAATAAGATAGTTTTAAAATGCAACACTGTAACATCTGGGTCATTTGTACTAGAAATCAAAAATTCGCATACGAACCTTACGATCTCAAGTTCTCGGCCAACCATCACGCAATGTCAGATTGTATCTTCTATGAGTAGGGTGAACCACCATCAAGATTTTTTCGGACATCATTCGGTCAGTGACAAACACTTGATAATCGTGTCATCAGTCATCATCACATTGATATCAGTGGATACAGATTGATAGCACATAAAACCATTGCGCAGCTATTATTTAACGAACAATAATAAATTAGATATGCTATAAACTTTATAATTCAAATATTGACTGATGGGAAATGGTTCGGCAGCGCGAGTGTAACACCAGGGGTGTTACACTCGCGCTGCCGATCACGAAGAAACCTTCTGATGCCCCTCTTGAAGAACCACATATTGTAGATTCTTGCGAAAACCGCAGCAGGGAGGTCATTCCACAGCTTGAGTGTGCGTGGGATGAAGTTTCTTCCATACCACACAGTGCGCACCGTCTCAGGTCACAATGTGTGAGGATGAATTCCCTGCCAATGGCGAGAGGTATAAAAAAAGAGAAAATATTTTTAACTATTTACTCAGTACAAAAGTCTTTCTATATCGTTGTACACATGGTAACCCTCCTCTTTGACCCGTGCGTGTCACCGCACGCCAGCCATAACGTCCGGGGCCTTATCCATCATCCTATCTATCTTCACACGTCGATTGATATGCAGGCCGTGTTTGTGGGTCTTTTTACTGCACACTTTCTCTAGATTAGACGCAAGAAATTTTATGTGTAATCGACGTTCTTATGAGGTCATGACGAATGAACTTGTATGAACATTTGTAGTATACCTACCTACTTTGATTTTTTGTTGTGGTGTTCATTGTTTCGGTGTGGGTATGGTTGGATGCGGTGTAGATCGTATAAATGAGTACTTACAAATTTGTAAAACAACGGGAATAAATGCGAAAGATTTCACTGCAAGAGAAGGACAACTTGAAATAAAACCCTGTACTTATCAACCCGTCTTTTTTATACAACTTAGGCGGCATACACTAGGGTAGTCACACCCGTGCTGCCGACCCTGTAAGAACAGAGATTTTCTGTGCCGTCAGTGTCCACTGACAGCACAAAAACTGTCCAGTGAGCTCTGGCTACCCTACTCATCGCTGGGAACACAACACGAGGTTATTATAGCCGTGGTATTCTGTAGGGTGGAGGTACTTTCCCAATCGGGAATACCGTTGCGTCTTTTCCTATTTCCTTCAAAATTTTTGAGTTAGATGAATCACCAGTATAGTTGAGAAAGCATATTTGTCCTTAAGATACTAAAAACTGACGATGTCTAACCTAATCTATGTAACGTTTGCCCATTAGTCAATAAAAAAAATAAGGGAAACACCGAGTTGAAAATAGTAAAATCACCAATGTTCTTCAAAGGTTACTAAACAAAAACAAAAGAAAATTCATTAAAACAATTGAGTAAATGGTAAAATATGGTGTAAGTTTTAGCTTAAAATGAAAACAGTATATCTCTTCTATTATATTAGTATATATGTTAGATAACCGCGCTAGCCTAGTGGTACGGGTAATGGACTGCTGGGACGAGGTCTCGGGTTCGATTCCAGGTTTTACCATGACACACACCAATGACTTTTCGATGCTTTTCGAAGTTATGTGTGTATTTATCGCAGGTTTATAAGAGCCCAGTAAATGGCAATAGGCTCGCCACCTATTACATTGGTACCTAAACGTAAACTGGCGAAATGTGGGTGCTAGCACCTTTGCCTGCCCTTTCGGAGATATAGGCGTGAGTTTATGTTATGTTATTAGAAGAGACTTACATACTGTTTTCATTTTCTCTAAGCAAGTTCCCCTTGACATTTTATCGATCGTACGAATGCATATTATTTATTGCATTTGTCTCTTTCATCAATACAAGGGCGAAAGAGATAAAATGATTTGACGTCCATCTAACTAGGGACAATTGCTAGCAGTGAATTCGTTCAATGGTTCATTAGGTCAATGGCAAGTCGAAGAAAACATTATTCACCAAGGTTTGTATTTTTTTTATCCCACTTAGGAGGCATGCAAGCACACGGCATGGTGGAAAGTGGTTACCGTGGCCTATGGACGTGTGCAACAACAGGGGCGTCACACTCCCGCTGCCGACCCTGTAAGTACCTTCTAATGCCCTTCTTGAAGAACCCCATATTGTAGGTCATCACACGTTCATAGGTCACGGAATCCACTTTCCATCGGGTGGGTTGTATGTTAGGCTGCAACCTAAGTTAATAAAAAATGCGACAGCTTACTGGATTTACGTGCGCAAAATCCCCACGGATACCTCTCCACCGGAGCCGGTGAGAGAGGTTATGTCGGACTCGAACCGACTAAAACGCACGCCGCCTGTGGGTCGTTTTGGTTGCCGAAGGTGAGGTTGACAGGCATATCCCTCGCACCCCGGCCGACCCAGGGCCATCTCTCACGATCTGGCCCTCTTCTCAGGTGTGGGGACTACAGAGTCCCCAACTCGTCCCCGCCGCGGCACTGGATCTGGTCCTTACGTTTCTTGTCATTAAAATGTCTTATTTATTTACATGTAATCAGTATAATAATAATAATAAAAGTTTTAAAACAACGACAATACAACAAACACGCACTCACTCACACAGACTCTCTTAATATTGAATAGGTAAGCATTTGGCTAAGGTCTGTGTTTTTCTAAAAATCCCGGCAGTAGCCGAGTTTCTAAAAAGAATAAAAACAAAATAATAAAAATAATAGATGTTTTATATGTATTTAAAAATATAATTAATAAGATGGTTACTTTAATAAAGAGGAATAATAAAAATAAAACTTTATTTCATAGAAACTGTTTCATGATTAAGCACATAATGATTTGAAAATTTACAATTTACATAATATAATTGTATCGGTATATCTTACTACTACAACCAGCATATTCATAATTTTTCTCTTGCCATTTTGCCCGATTACATTGGAATGTCTGGCATAATGTCCTTATCAAATGTACTATCGTTCACAATCAAGTTGACAATCGGGAGTCCACTTATTCAATTCCCATTGAATCAGAACCGAAGCCGTTGACATGCGGGCCACAAATTATACGGGACGGGACAGGACCGGGAATAAACAAATTAGTTAACAACTATTCAAATGATCGCTGACTTATTGAGCATCCGTGAATTTCATATTTTGATTGGAAGGTTATTTCCAAGGTTATTTTTACGAGATAGAAATTAAAAAATAAACTTAATAAACTATGTTATGTGTATGTGTTATGTGCACTTAATCTCACAAAAGTATGGGAGTGAAATTAAAATAATATACTTTGGTGAATCTTAGCAGAAAAAGCAATTGTAAACTTAAGTTAATGCAAGTAGAGATCATTTCATGATTTAGCAATGATCGGGAATATACCACCACATTACTATTGGTTTGAGTCCTTGCCTAAATGCAACAGAAAGAAATACTTTTCCTTATTTTTAGTATTGTTGAACTCTTATGAAGAAATACAGGGGACCTTTCAAACACTATAAAAAAAAATACCAGACAAATATCCAACGTATCTATGAAAGTTCACTCAAATTACCTCAGTAAAAATTACCTTCTTTAGTAAATTTCTGTAAGAAATATCACACGAGCTGTAATATAACGCAAACTCAAGCTGTGGAATGACCTCCCTGCTGCGGTTTTCCCAAGCACTTACAATATGGGGTTCTTCAAGAGGGCATCAAAAGGTTTCTTCATGGTCGGCAGCGCGAGTGTGACACCCCTGGTGTTGCATACGTCCATAGGCCACGGTAACCGCTTCCCATCAGGTGGGCCGTGTGCTTGTCTGCCAACTAAGTGGTATAAAAAAATTTATCCCACGTTATTATATAACGTTTTCTAATTATACCTCAACAATTACGGAGGTCCAGTTGGTATCTTGTGTTTCATAATAATTTTCCATTTGAATAGTTCCTTTGAGACTCGATGACCCGTTTTGCTTCTACCTGTGTTCACTAGAGTAGAAGACTTCAAGGTCATTTTATGTTGAAGGCAGCTATGTCTCCCTTGTGAATCCTTCCAACCTTTCAGTGGTTGCCATTTATAAATACGGTTTATGTGCCTCTTGTGTAACAGTATGAAGGTTGAGTTTATTTGTGTTATGTCGGTAGTATTCAGGAACATCAAAAGAATATTATTTTGGTTTAAAACTGAACACATTCAATCAAACAATATTACATACACAATGGAACCCTAAACTGTAATTTCTATTATTCGAACAATGTTTTTATGAAATGTGGCACACCCAAAGGAGACACTGATGGAGAAATTTAAGGTATACAGATTTCTGAAAGGAGTTTTGTACTTGATATGACTAGATATACCTATCTAGGAAGGTCAAGGAGTCACAGCTGTAACTCTCTAGTTTATAGAAAGAAGAATAATATTTTAGTCACATTTTTTTTTCTTTTAAAAAAGAATATTAGAACCGAAATTATTAATATTCCCTCTAACCCCTCTAGCTAAGGAACATTGCTTGTTTTAGGAGTGGGTAATTTTAATCATTAAGCTACGGACGCTTAAAAAATCACACTGAATCGCACAGACAATCAATCAATTCTGTCAAGAATGAAATCCCTAAATAAATTTGAATATTATGTTTGTTGTGATTCAAGCAATAATAGTAAAGATGACTGTATGAATGAAGCACCTTTTCGATCACAACCTGCATTACGGCGTGCCTTCTGGATTTTTTTGCGTGGTTGGCTACGGTTGATTGATACATTTCCTGGTGTTGCAAATATCCGTATGCTGAAAGCTTTAGTGCAGCAATCGCTTAAAATCTGCCAGCTAACTTTCTGCATGTTAGAGGACCATCATTATCCTATAACTCTGGAAGTCTACATATATATCTGGACCTAAAATGTAATGTATACACGCAGTACACGTTTGTTAGGTGTCTTTTGAGGACTACACAGGGTGCTACGTTGGTGGAAAGGTTCAAATTCACTAAGAATTCATTACTACAAAACAAAACACGCGCGCCAGAGCTCGTTTGTCTCGCGACTTAGCCAAGATCTGTGCCCCCAAGTTTACCAACTCAAATATGACGGCTAAAAATGTCCCCATTGTTTCTTTTATCCCACAATTGTAATAAGTGTTAACAATTGTCGCATTTCGTGTGTTTGCATAACCACTTTATGTTTTCAAAACATCCATCTTGCTTATCTCACGTATGAATATTTACGATAACGATTTATATACTCGCAGTATCTTATCAATGGTTTTATTAATATCTTTAACTTTGTTTATGTTTCATTTTTATTGCGTATTATGTCTTTTAAATTTATAACATACGTCGAGAGATTGAATGTACCCAGTATAGATAAGGGGTATTCCTCTTATCTTACCCCAAATGATCGATATTGCTAGAGATGAAATTGATTTCGTCATTTTTATTTCATATTATCACCAATAAAAGACACTTCTAATAGATATCCAGGGCAGCAATGGTGGTATTTCTTCTGCTCACCATACCTCATCAAAGTCTTAGTCACGAATCCTTTAAACAGGCAGCCTGTTTTTGAAATATGGCTGAAATACAGTCGGAGCAAGTATGGAGCCTTGCGAGACACCGGTGATAGTTACAACACTTTCAACTTCCGATGATGTTTATTCTGACAATAAAACAGTTGAACCGAAAGAGATTATTATTTCTTTCACTTATATAAGCCATATGAAGAGAAATAGTAAAAGACGCAGACTTTGGACTCCTAAGTGCATGATTTGGATACAACTAGATTTAACGCTGCGATGATAGCTGACTGATAGTTTTTTTTTAATATATATAAGACATGTCAATTAGACTTCGCCTTACCTGATGGTAAGCTGAAGGCAAAGTCTCAGGAAAGAGGGTCACCATTACTTACATATACCATGGTGACACTCAGCTTGACGGCCTTATCATATGCTTTTTCACGCTCCGCTTAAAGGACCCGCGACTGTAGGAAGAAGGAAACACGTGAGCTGGTAATTAATTCTAGGCCTTAATGGTGCGACAAAGTAAAGAGTCACTGAACCACTTGGTTCTTGATCGGATATTCTGCACCGTGTGCGTGTGACATCTAAGACCTGCACGTGTTGTCCGGTGTAGGAAAGGGGAGGGTGGGACTAATTTTAAGAGCTCATCAGAACATTTACCATGGTACAGACAGTAAAATACTGCTAGTTTTCTTTTGCTCACGTAAAATTACCCTTATTTCCTATAAACAAACAACCAATATCTGAATTAAGCTATTCTCGCATTCAAACTTTAATATCGAAAAATTAAACAATTATAAACTGCCCATAGTTAATCCATTCAATCCGCCAATATACGATGTAGTGCGTTTGAATATGAATTTAGTATACTACAGTATACAGTTATTCGCGTACGACAGGATATAATACGGTGTACGTTAATTGTGTTCAGTGCGCACGCACACGCAACGTTTCCGCTGCACTAACACACTTGTTTGTATGATGTATTTAATTGTGGTTGTGTATATTTCATTGTTATCATTCACGAAATAACAGTTAAGGACCGATTAGTAGAGAATTTGTACGTTTTTTTAATGTAAATGCAAATATAGAATCATTTATCAGAAATATAGCGTAAAATAGGAAGAATAAACATGTTTGTGATACTTATTAAAGGTTACTTGGAGGATTGTTGAGTTTTCTTCTAGTAAACCTGATAGTGTAAAGAGAGTGGAATAAAAAGGACATTCACTTGAATTGAGCACTTCCTCCTTCCAGAGAGCCAAATGTACAAGAAAGAGAAGATATCAAATAAGTTTTATAGAAATGAATAAATACACACCTTTTTTGTATACTTACGAACATGCTCACAATTGACGACAAATTAATCCCAAATCGATTTTTCTATTTAACAAAAAAAATATGTCTCCCCTTTTAAAGTCCGTTATTTCGGTTTTATTATGCAAATACAATCATCCGAACCGTCCCCTTTACACCCTTTAAATTCGTGTTCACCCCTTTCATTGTCCAGTATTGCATGCGTTGCATTAATTCACCTCCCGCTAATGTCGTTTTGTCATACGCACCTACATCTACTGTCCATACTGTATGCACAAAGACTTATGTACGTATGTATGCCCATCAATTGAGTACCCTCCGCTAAATGGCAGAAAGACTGAAAAGAAATTAATTTATCTAAATCAAGATCATTTACAATCTATAATATTTTTTCTTATTTAATCATATGAAGCTTCTTTAAAACTCCTGTAAACCTGCCAATATTCTGCTCTATCCATAAGGATCTAATACTACGATCCAGCATAGAGCAAATTGCAAACATGTTTCACTATGATTCACCGGTGGTCAAGCCTGTTAGTGGATTCTGTAATGTCTTAGAAGGCACCATCTGCCGTGGAGCATGGAGCATTTTGGCGAGGAATTTATCAAGATACCTCACTAAAACACCGTAGAGAAGCTAATGTTACTATTTTGCCAATATGTTTTCTGATTTAACAAGTTTCGATTATTTCATGCTGCAAATACACCCAAAAAATAGCTGCACAGAAATTTCGAGAAGGCTAAATAATATTACTATTAAGCTAACCCGTGCCGTCATCGTTATTTGCGGTAATTGCGGTTACTGGTTTAAACTGCTATTAGTTTAATGCAACAATAAATATATTGGCAACACTGATTTACTCTCCTTCGACCTTGTTTGACGCGTTTCTTCGCACGATCGATACTGCTTATGCCAATTAGACTTCAACGCATAGAATTATACCTAAATAAATTATTCAAAGGAGAAACCAACAAGCTACTAATTGTTGCCTAAATTTGTTATTCGTTTGTTTATCGGAAAATAATCCAAAGCCACATATTTACTAGGTACCAGAAGCACTTGCCAAATCAGTTAGAATCTGCATAGCATGTAGTAAGCTCTGAGTATTAGTCGCTTATATAAGTTCATCCTAAAATACTTATTCTTCCTAAATTATATCTCGTAGTAATTCCGCTGCCGATGACGCAGATGCGCTCCATTATAAACATACAAAAAAGTCCATTAAAATACCTTCAAACATCTATAAAGCAACATTAAAAAGTAAAAGTCCCTTTACTCTCTCGCCGTCAGAAATAACTTTGAAATATGAAGGGTTGTAGAAAGTTCCCCTTGTATTATAACTATATATTACGTGGCTATGGGTCGACAATTTATTGGCTATTTTATTACAATAGTAGACAAAATTTATAACGTGATAAATTTCGTATTCTATTCGTTTATAAAGCGATGAGACTTGTTGCAAATCCGCACGGATTTTTGATGGCTATTCAGCTATTCACGGCACGGCTGCGGGATTATTGTAATAGACAAAATGTCTATGTAGCGTGGGTTTTGAGCCGTATTCGTGTATTGTAACTATTGGTAAATATTTATCTGTTCATTAAGTTCACACTAGCTTGTGTTGAAATTGTTTGAAGTATTTTGATTCGGCGAAAGCAAATATTTTGACAGTGTTTCCTAACAATAAAAACGATATGGAATGATTTCAGTTTTTAGTATTCAGCCGTGGCGAAGTGTTCGTGTATAATGGTTACTGTGCGCTTGCTGTTTCAGATTCACTTGTATGATAAAGTAAATCTTTGGAGCCCAATTCAATCTCAAGTTTATTGTGAAATAAAATTTCTACTGTGCCTGAAATTCGATATATCTGCTGATGGACGAATTAGCCTTTGCGCATATCATTAACATTTAATCAGATATTACTATTGAATGAAATTTTAAAGCATCAATCGATACCATAAGGAATATATGTATAGAGAAATTTATATGGTTTCAGGCGAAAGTTCGGTGGCTTAGTGGTCAGTGCGTTTCCCTGTAAGGGAAAAATCGCGGGTTCGAATCCTGTCTGGACCGATTCAATCTTAATCGATTTGAATAATTAGATATTACGTTCATAAGAATTCGATAACTATATGTAATTCCAAAGTGTAATTCAATATTTTTAACCAATTGAATTTAAGTTATGCAATATAGACATTAGCTTCATATTAATCATGTCTCTATTTTTGTTCCAGGTACATACATATAGCATGCTTCTTCCATCTGGTAGTTTCAAATCGTTAACGTTTTGTGTAAGTACGTACAAAAGATAGATTCAAAAGTTAATGCGATGTCTAATTGACGTGTTCAATTTACGAAAAAAAAAAGTTATTTTTCAAGTTTTTTGTACCAGACAGCTGTTGGCGTATCCGGATTTTGTTTGAATTTTATCAAAATAGATTTAATTAAAACGATGATTGTACTAGCGTGTATCACTAAAGTGTCGAGTAGTCACTCACCATTCTTACAATTCAATAGACAAACATTACTTGCACTGCCTACATGTTCCTGTTGAGAAAAGAATGGGGTGTGCAGTGTGCATTCTGCATTCGCAATAAACAACGTTGCTAGGGCGACCGGGGAGGGTTCTATCCCTCAGAGGGCTGTAGTCTGGATAAGCAGAGGGCAAGAGGGCTGTGCGCGTGTCAGTCACGTGCAAATATTAAGCGTGCATCCGATGCACAAAGCAGCCGCAGCCTGATGTGTTTATTAAAGTCTGAGAGAATATGCAATTTCAGGCTATATTATTTTGTGTTATGTACGCACACACACAGTAAAATTATGTACGCACACACACAGTAAACTTAAATACGCACACATACAGTAAACAACACACATTAAACTTGTGTCGGTACGCAGGTACGCACACACATAGGTATATAATTCGGCTGTACTTTTTCAGAAGCTAGTAACGAACATCAAAAAAAATTAAAGTAAATTTATTTATTTGATTGATGGTTTCAACTTTAAAGCATCATGGCTGTGTATTTTATAGTTTATCAAACATAAAATACATATTTTAGGTCTTTTTAGATATTTGACCAATGCGAATCAGTGTTTTTTGATTTATTAACCTGCAAAATGCAAATATCCATTTTTTCCTTCTGTAAATACACAACTGTAGTTGTTGATTTTACGTGGTTCATAAACAAAATTGTACGGTTTCATCTCAAAACATTTGTGCTGTAGCTGTGTATTTAATGTACGTGACGTAGTTAGCTGTGAACATGGGTTTTCATTTATATAAGATTCCAAGTAGGTATTTGCGATTGTTTTACGCAATCCATGGAAAGTAAAGAAACATTTAGAGAAACTATTAGTATATTTAACTGCCTGTGAGAGGTTATTCAATGAAGAAACTAGTCGCTTTTCCTTTAAACTGTCGTTTTGTTTACTTGTGTAAAGCAAAAAACCCATAATGATGGGTTACTCATTGTTGAATGAAAAACTATGTTGAAAGAAGACGTTATAGCTAGTGTAATAGTTAAACGTTTAAGATGTTCGAATAGGTAAAATTGTACGAATAATTTACGTTGAAATACAGGTTTCCAGTTTGTTATGTAAAAATCAGTGAGAAAGTGAAAAATAACTCAATAAAATCACGTTTTTATTACTACTTAGGTGAAAAATAAACAAACCAACTGATATAAGATCAGGTAAGTTATGATTTTTCGGACGGAAAGAAAATTATCATGACGTTTCTCAAGGATATTGAATAAAATACTTGTACTTTTCCACATTATTGAATACTGTGGAAAATTTTAAGTATATTCAATATTTATAGCAAATTCCACTAAGTTCCATCGATCAACAGTATAATCAGATTTCTCAAGGAAATCTCTACTCGTACTCTGACTAAAAGCCAGCTATAGTTTAGGCATTTTAGTATGGTTTACTATAATTTAAACCCCTAAATATTTATAAAAGACCTAGGTCTTTCTTAGGTCTTCTATAACTATTTATATCTTTGTAGATTTCACTGCGAAATAAGCAATCTTATCCTGTCTCCATCTCGGTGGTATCCAAAACGACTTCTAGACTTACCAGACGCAATAAAACTGCTACTTAAATCATAAAATTATAAAAAAAAACACTTATGATGCATCCAGTATAACAAAGACAATTAGTCACCGCCAGTCTGTGAATCGCAAAACGCGGATGATTGAAATTATTTAAAAAGATGATTAATTCCGTCATCATATTGTTGTTGGCTACACAGCGTAACCCGTGCTTTGTTGGATAAAAAAAAAAAGAAAAAAATGTCTGCCAAATGTGTACAATGCACGCGCATGCGCATTGTTCGTATTTTGTGACGCGGGGCGGTGATCGCTGTCCCTTACATTACACCCTTTGGCCTGATATTTATGCTATTACGTCGGATTCTCACGGGATTTGCTTTTGGATCATTTAGTTTCTGGACATTTGTTCTGGTTATTAGATTTGCAACATTTATAAATACATAATAAATACATTTCTTTGAAGAGCGTATTCAATTGGACATAAATTTCGCTGTCAATCACACACATACTTTATTGACAACGTTCATGAAGACTTTTTTGGACTTACGTGGGTAAGTTGTTTACTTGGTAGGATGTGTGGCTTACCCGTTTTCTTTTCTTTTTTCCAAGAGTAGCGATTTCAATTTAGTTTAGGCTTGGTATTACAATAAGTTATGAATTAATTGTAAATGTACTTCTGTATTTTGGACAGCAAATTAGACACATGGAGTTTTTTTTTTACGTGCGCAAAATCCCCACGGATACTTCCCCACCGGAGCCGGTGGAGGCGGTTATGTCGGACTCGAACCGACTAAAACGCACGCCGCGTGTGGGTCGTTTTGGTTGCCGAAGGTGAGGTTGACAGGCATATCCCTCGCACCCCGACCGACTCAGGGGACACATGGAGTTACATTGCATCGATTGTTTATTTGCACTCTGCACTCTCTCATATCTTATTAGTTATTATTCGTATTATCTTAATATTTTGTGTACATTTATTTTAAATTATACAAAATAAATAAGGAAATAGCGTAAGTCGCATCTCTCGTATAACGGGCATGACAAATGCGACTTACACTATTTACATTTTCGCTTTTCGATTCACTACTGCTCATTTTTATGTCCGTTGTCAGATAATCGCCTAACCATGACTATGACATATTACTGGATTATAACTTTTTGCAGTTTTACCCTTGGGGCTCTTCAGACCTTTCAAATTTAACCCTCCACATTTTTTTCACAACTGTTGTTTTTTAGGGGCAATATCTAAAGTACTATATTATATCGAATGCTTAGGTATATAAAATAAATCCCGGTTTCCCTCACTTCATCATAAAAGCGGTTGTACCGATTTATTTTTCTTCTATTAAGGTAAACAGCAACTTGAAAAGTTTTTGTAAAGGGTACATACAAGGATTATAAAAAATCGCGAAAATAGTGTTTTACGCTGGTATAACTTGGGCACCAGTTATAATCATAATGAATAATATTTCCACTGTCTCTTTCAAAAGATTTACTTAGTTCTGGTTTGTACCATGAACTGAATGCAATTAGGTTCGTGTGCTGTCGTAATTTTATTCGTTGTTGTTAAGTGTCTCCATCTGTCTACATGCAATGACAACTTTTTTTGATTTTTTTTTATTCAACTTAGGTGGCGGCAGACAAGCACACGGCCCACCTGATGGAAAGTGGTTACTGTGACCTATGAACGTGTTTAACACCAGAGGAGTCACATCCGTGCTGCCGACCCTGTAAGAACTTCAGCTCCAACTTATTTGTTATTATAATATCGCTAATTTCGGGGCATGTCTCCGATTCTATTCAAACATGTGCGATCAAACAGACATAAGATTTTAAGTCTGAACCTTTCAAATAAAAAACAGCATCAAAATCCATTCAGTGGTTTTTGCATCACACCCCTGGCAACTGATGGCCCGAGGTGGCAGTGTGGTTTTAGTCGGTCCGAGTCTGACAGAACCACCCCCGTCGACTGCAGCAAGGGAGTATCCGAGGGATTTCCCGCACTTAAAAAAAAAGTTCTGACAACAATAAAGCTGTCAAAAAAAAGTCGATTTTTTGCGTCTATCGCGAATAAACTGACAAACAGATAACAGACAAGAAACAATACATATTATTTATTAGTACTCACGCTAATAATGTGCTAAAGCGTCTAACTAAATGAAAGGAAAGTTAATTGTAACGTCAGCTACCTTTCAAAATAAATTTATAATTAAATTAATGAAGTTGCGACTACGGATCCAGTGTAAGACGCTCCCCAACGTGGTAAAGTAACGCAGGGGACACACTCCGGCGCACACCCTCGACACTGTGCAGGAATGTTCCCCTTCCATGTTCCTATGGCACCTTACTCACCGTCCGTGACGGCACATGGCGGGCCTAACAGTCGGTACATCACCTGTTGTCTTTGTTCTCACGAATGTTGTTCAGTTTAACACCCTTTATATAGTTTAGTGCCCGCCATTCGGTGATGTGCAATTGTTGTAATAAAGGACGGGGGCAGTTTAAGCACTTGGAGAGGTAGCTTAGTGGTTAAGGAGCGAGTCTTACGATCGAGAGGTCCCGGGTATTCTGACCATTACGCTACCGACGTAAACATACTCCTAGCACAAGCAATTTAGCTTAGTTAGAGGGGTTAGACGGAATATTAGTAATTTCAGTTGCGCTAATATTTATTTGAATAAATATATTGTAAGTAGATGTATGGTAGGATAGTTGCTTATTTACACACATATTAAAACCGCGTGGTTTCCGGCAGAGTAGAATTTGGGCCACCCCATCTCTTCCCATGCGGTGTCGTACTAGGCGAGTAAGGGATAGGGCTGTTTAACATTATACAGATATATACAGCTCAGACTCAGCCTCAGATGCAAGGCTCGAGTCTATTATAGTGCCCGGAATACGGCAATAGGCTCACCCCCTATTACGTGGTACCCAATACAATTGTTGGTGAAATGTGGGTGTTAATTCACCTCTGCGTAACCCTCCGAGGATAAAGCCGTGATTATATTATGTATGTATCTATATTAACATATTACGGATGAGTCAAAGGTCGTACTAGGATTTTCGACGTCTAAATCAATCTCACCTGGTAGTTGGTACAACCAAAGGGTAAGGAGACAAGGCTCTGGTGCCGATGTTCGTCTTGGAGTTGGGGGTTTACACAAAGCTTACAAAGTAGGCCAGGAGTTGCGAGGTGAAAGCGTCGGGTGCAACCATATTATTTGGGGAAAAGGGGCCCAAATATAGAAGGTTTAATTTTTTTTTTTTTTTATATAGGACACGTCACTTGGCCTTCGCCTTGCCTGATGGTAAGCTGAAGGCAAAGTCCTAGAAAAGAGGGTCACCATTACTCACACATACCGTGTGACAATGGTGACACTCAGCTTGACGGCCTCATCATATGCTTTTTCACGCCCCGCTTAAAGGACCCGGGACTGTAGGAAGAAGGAAACACGTGAGCTGGTAATTATTTCCAGGCCTTAATGGTGCGACAGAGGAAAGAGTCTCCGAACCGCGAAATTAACCTCTATTGCACTAAAATCCTTTGACTAATCGCTTTGGCAGCGATTGCCAAATAGACTACAAAAATTGCGCTTTCCCGCGCGGTCCCATGTTATCATTGTGTTTTTGTAAAATTTCAGCATTGCTTTTTTTTAATAAGAATATTAGCACCCGCAATTACTAATATTCCCTCCCCCTCCAACTAAGCTAAATTGCTTGTGCTAGGAGTGGGTTCACGTCGGTAGTGTAATGACCAGGATTCGAACCCTCCCTCTCGATCGTGAGCCGACTCCTTAACCACTAAGCTACCAACTCAATTATATAATATACATTAGTAACATGTATTCCCTCTAAGCCTTTCAACTAACATAAATTACTTGTGTTAGGAGTTAGTTCAAGGCTGACTCCTAAACTACTAATAAAGACAGTAGTCTTGCTTATGTTAAGGTTCATCACAAGACAGGAAACTCATAATCTAATCCATCAGCCACTTCACCGTTCACTCATCGTGATCCACAGTGATCACGACCATTGACCGTTCCCATAATTTTTATTATAATTAAATATAATAATTATTAATAATAATTATAATAATTATTAATATTAATTATAATAATTATTAATAATAATTATAATAATTATTAATAATTATAATTAATATTATCATTAATAATTATAATTAATATTATTAATTGGATCACAAAACAGGGCACTCATAATCTAACCCATCAGCCACTTCACCGTTCACTCATCGTGATCCACAGTGATCACGACCGTTGACCGTTCCCATAATGTCAATTATTATCATTCCCACGACTGTTTCAGCTATTATCTCAATTACCTCTACTATGAGTAGCAATATATTTATCAATCGCTAGCGACAGTAGTGAAAACATTCTACTGTTTGTTTTAATTGTAATCTTGTTCCACTGTGACTATCAATCAAATTAAATCAAATCGAGTAATTTATTTGCATAACACAGGTAACAGAAAGCTTGTAAAAGATACATTTTTTTATACAACTTAGGTGGCAGACAAGCACACGGCCCACCTGAATGAAAGTGGTTACCGTGACCTATGAATGTGTGTAACACCAGTGGAGTCACATCCGTGCCGCAGACCCTGTAAGAATAGAGATTTTGGTCTTCACACTGACAGCACAAAAACTCTCCAGTGAGCTCTGACTACCCTACTCACCACCGGGAACACAACACGAGGTTATTATAGCCGTGGTATTCTGTAGGGTGCTGGTACTTCCCCAGTCGAATTGCTCAATTCGGACGGGAATGGTTTAGTATTATAGTACTACTTTTTTCAGCAGCCTCGGTGGTGATGACTAAAGATTGTATTTGTGACATAGTTTCAAGTGTAACTTTCAAAGTATGCATCAGAGTAGAATCTGAACCATCCCAATGTAATCCACTTAGAGAGCCACAGGAATAGCACCTGTCCTAGTCCTCAGTAAAATATATTTTTTTGTACTTACAGACTTATTTATCTGTGTAGTGGAATCTAAATTAATTTATTTGTCTTATGATTGTCTATCTTTGCCGATTTTCTATCTAAAATATGATGTAATGCTGCGCCGAGTACAAACCTAATATCTATTACTACAACAGATGCACGCTATTGAAAGTCATAGTACGGATAATGATTCAATTGCCTGCGGGTTACCTCAGATCTTGATTTATCTCAGCAATAATGTTCTTTTAAGGTGTACTTGATTGATTTTATAGCTTAATCTCGGTATTGAAAAGTTGCCAACATATATGTTGTAAATATAATCTTACATTTTACACTTTACGATAACGCATCAATCAAATTTTGAGAGTAATATTTACTTTATTCTTTTATGTTTTAATGCATATGAAGTATTTGTACACAGTACTTACTTTTAAATTGTAGGGAAGTATAGGTATGTAATTATTGTACGAACATAGATGAAAGAGTCAAATATTTCCCAGCTTGAGTTGATTGATCGGGAAAGTATTACCCCTGTGCCCATGCCCAATCTGTGTACCAATAGTCGGCTGTGTGACAGTTTATAAGATGACTTAAATCTGTACTACCCTGCGCTACCCATACACTTAAAATGAATTAGAGTTATTGATAAGGTACGTCTAAATACCAACCATTACAAATTAAAAAACGCACACTCAAGCTGTAGAATGAACTGCTGCGATTTTTCCATGCGCCTACAATATGGGATTCTTCAAAACGGGCATTAGAAGGATTTTCCAGGGTCAGCAGCACGAGTGTCACGCCCCTGGTGTTGCACACGCCCATAGGCCACGGTAACCAATTCCGACCAGGTGGACCGTGTGCTTTTCTGCCATCTAAGTGGTATAAAAAAAAGTACACCCACTAAAATTTTACTGTAACTCGAATTCAGTTTCATCATTCCATAGAAGACAAGTTTATACATAAAACATCTTCATAATACTAAACATTAGAGCAGACTAAAAGGGGCCATAGCGATTGCATTGTAGTGCAATTTGTAATAATCTTCTTGCGATCCCTGGCGAGTGCTGCCTTGACCTAAAACGGCGCGCGCGCCGCCCGCGGCGAGGCATACGCGTGCAGTCGTGTCAGAGGTCCACTGTGTGTACATGTACATACTACATGACGTGTATCGATCACGAAGATCGATAATCGATATAGCTCTTAACTCGATAAGTGCAACACTTTTTGTTTTATGTGTTTGTTATTCATGTCCATGCCAAGTGCGTCTCGAAATAGCCGCGTGGTTTCCGGCAGAGTAGAATTTGGGCCACCCCATCTCTTCCCGTGCGGTGTCGTACTAGGCGAGTAAGGGATAGGGCTGTTTAACATCAGACATATATAACAGACTCAGCCTCAGATGCATGGCTCGAGTCTACAATAGTGCCCGGAATACGGCAATAGGCTCACCCACTATTACGTGGGACCGAATTCAATTATTGGTGAAATGTGGGTGTTAATTCACCTCTGCCTAACCCTCCGGGGATAAAGGCGTGATTATATGTATGCATGTATGTATGTATGTATGTATGTCCATGCCAAGTCATTTATACAGCGGAAGTCGTAATGTATCTTTATATATTGTAAAATCGTATTAATCCAGATCATTGAACTTTACCAACACCGTTGGAAATAAAGTTGAACATCCTGTAGCTAAATGACCAATAGAAGAAAGAATGAAGAATCTATATACAATAGAATGAAAGACCGAATGCGGCTGATCGTGACAGAGCTACCTGAATATCCTTAGCAATTCATTCTATATCAATATTGAACCACATTCCATAAAATTGCGCGAGCGTCAATATTATCTGTCTCTTCTTAGAGAGCGACCACACACTATGATTTATTCTACCTACTGAAGTGTATGTAAATAGGAAACGAGTTTGTTATTGAACCCGGATCAGTGCAATAACCGTGAACAAGCCAAAACAAAATCACGTTTAGATACAGTAAGCGTCGTGTGTCGTGAATGTGATCGAGTTTAGGTGGTGGGTAGCGGTGTCACATATAAAGATTGTTATGTGAGAGGGTAGATCGATATTTTACTCTTCTTTCTCTATTCGAAGGAATACGGAGATCGGAGGATGAGTAAGAAGTTATAAAAAATCGAAGCAAGTCGAAATACCGAAATAATGATCTAATTTAATCAGCGGTTTGTTTGTCTGTACCTCCCTAAAGATATCCACATTTTGCTATGGTATTTTTTTGGCCCCACGTATTATTGAGCGAGTGGCAAGTCCATTATTGCCTTTGGTTCCTATTCTTGTTCATTTTAAAGATACCTTTTTTATATTGATCAAGAACAGCAAATCGAACTGAATAAAATGCGCTCTACTGGACATAAAGCAACTAAATTTGTACCTAGATGACGTTGCCTATTTAGATATTTAGATCAGCCTCAAATAGCTTTTTTTTTTCTTTTCTTCTGTCGTCATCAATTTTGTGTCTCCTACGTAACGATGTTGCAGATTTATCGCCAGGAACTACGCTTGGATCGCGGTGCGGTCGATTGCCTGACAACACAATAGGTCGTCCACTTCTAGTCGTAGTTTAGAAATGATCTAGCTTTGCTAATAAAGGTTGAACTTGCCATTTTCGATTGCTTTTTAATATAGTGTTCTTGAGTCAACAATATTTGTGACTCTTTGGTCATGTAAATGTTAACATTCTCTTGCCCTCATCCCAATTTTACTTAGGGTCTGCGCAACATGTGTTTTTTTCCATTCGTCTCTAGTTGCAGTCATTGCAATATGCACTCTCTTCCTAACCATATCATCTTTCACATCTCTATCCACCTTCTTTTAGGCCTTCCTTTCGCCTTATAACCACTTCCATAGTTGATGCATTCCTTGCGACATTACTTCCATCCCTACGCTTTACGTTCAAATGTATGAGAATGTATGGTCCTATATTTAGTTTTGTTTCGTTTCGTTGCGTTCCTGTGAATAAAGATGCAATGAACATCAACAAATAGTACCTAACAAATATACATACATAGGCTGATAAACACATTACCAATCCTTTGTATCGCGCATTTGGTTAAAAAGAGGATGTAAAAGCTACCTATAGAAAATTATTCAATGCCATTCGCTGTAAAACATTGGCCTACAGAAAGCAAGAGTGGATGAACCATTGAAATTCATAAGATTGCATACCTGGTGTTAAAAAAAATTAGGACCAATGGAATAAAACTATGGACAATTGAACACTTAACCGTCAAATCAGCGTCTCGATTCTGTACCGTCTCGTTTACAAAACGCGCCATTTTAATTCGATTACGCGTCATTATATTCCGATATAATTTTACTGGATCATAGCCCATTTTTCTTTTAGTTACTAAGTGTTCCAACTATAAGTTCCATTGACACTTGTATGAAATAAAAAAATATGACGTCACTATTTCGTTGACCAGCAATGGACTGTCATAAGCTAGTTAATGACGATCGAAAAGTACCTACCTAATAGTATTCATAATATATATCTATTTATGGTTAATTTTTTAAATGATGTCTATCTGTTTATACTTGCTCGCGTGATCACTACTGAGACCAATGCATTAATGAATGGGCCATCTCTACATATGTTTATAATCTATAACCTTTAAACTTTAACATATTTTATCAAAACGCATTAATTCACACGATACTATATTTGTTTTTCATCGCAAGTCCCCGAGATTAAGTAAATTCCATGACGTTTATCTTACTGTTATGTCATTTAGATAAGGAGACAGGTCGTCATATTCGTCAGTGGAAGTGATAAGAGCGAATCAAATTTCACCTAAAACTGTTTTGAAATCAAGCTAGGGCTGTGGAATTAACTCCCTGCTGAAGTTTTTCCAAGGGTCTATAATATGGGGTTTATCAAGAAGGACATTAGAAGGATCCTGCAGGGTGGGCAGGCAGCACGAGTATAATGTGCCTGCTGTGGCTCATATCCATAGACCACAGTAACCACATTCCATCAGCAGGTAAATGCTGTTTTTTTACATGCGCAAAATCCCCACGGATAATCCCCCCTTTGAGCCTGTGGAATGGATTATCTCGGACTCGAACCGTTTTTGGTTGCCGAAGGTGAGGTTAACAGGTATATCCCTCGCACCCCGGCCGACCCAGGTTCATCTCTCTCGATCTTGCCCTCTCCTCGTGTGTGGGGACTACAGAGTCCCCAACTAGTCCCGGAAACGTTGTTAGTATTATGAGTATTTTGTATCACATTATGAGTCATCAAGGTCGATCTGATGCTGACTGCACAGTACAGTGTAGTGTCAGACATAAACAAACTGTTTACTTTACATGGCATGGTACCTACATTATATTTTTTACTGTCCTAACTACTTTTAGCTAGTACGAAGCATTTCCAATTTAACCATTAAAATTATGACGTAACAATTCCATTACTCTTCCATTACAATCACAGTACGATAGAAAACACCTCCCAACAATGGTTTGTGAGATAGGCCGTGGATGTAAAGCAATTATCATGTCCACATTACCGTACCGAGCGTGGCGTGAGTCACGACTGGCTACCGTGCGCGCGCGCACTTACTCCAACCAGCAAATGCGTCCGACAAATTCCAGTTTCCAAACAGAAATTAATCTTACCTTATGTCAATATTTGTACAGTTTTTGTCAATACGTTCGAGTATTTTGGAATGACGCGACGAACTAATCTTTCTGATATATTTTTTTAATGCGTTGTGTGTGGACTTGACCTTAAAATGATTGCTGACGCGATAATAATTAGCCACTATTACGTTCACACCTCACAGTGGCGCGTTCGATGACCACGTGGTTTGGTATATATAGCGTGTTTATTTTAGACGAGACGATTTTAACTGTTTCTAACATTCGCTAGGCGCAGTGACCAAAAAAGGATTTTGTCTCGTGTCTGTATAACTTGATGAATATTTGTAGTAGTGGTAAAATTAGCCACAAATTAAACAAAAATATCGGTCAACATGTGTATGTAAGTCATCAATTCAAATAAATCTAATCTTTCAGAAATTGATTTTACTCGTCACGGTATTTATTCATGCCTATATACATTTTGAGTAACATATACATGAATGCCCATATATTTGTAATTGATGGACTTCAAATATTATGAAATTTGTAAAGGTAATTCACGATACCTATCATGAATCATAGCTTTTCACGTCAACTTTATCATAAACTGTCTACATACATATATTTTAATCAAATAGATACTGCGTAGCTACTTTTTTCTCCTCAAATTTTGGCAAAATCATCTACTTTACCACAATTTCAACCCAGTTCCGGCACGCATTTCTTTACATCGGCACAGAGTGACGTAACATCATTCAGTTACACCCCAGTGGGCGCGCCGGAACAGACACTTTTGTCTACATTTTTAGAACTTTATCTTTTCTCGAACGAAAACAAAGTTCCGGTATCAAGACATTCTGGTTTAAATGAAACAGTTAAATTTATTATTGTAGGGCAATATTCTTTTTCATTCAAATGCCAAAATAAACATCGTTTTGGTAGGAAAGAGTATGATAGCGGATTCTGGGCATTCAATTGCAAGACATCCTTCTTTACAATATCCCTTTTCGTTATGGAATGTCTTTTTTATTTAATGCACTGTATCCCACAGCGGGGCAAAAGCTTCACCTATAACTTTCTAACTATTTTTATCTTTCCTTTGCCATATTCCACCAATGTGGGATAACGTACTCGATGTCTTCCCAATATTCCAATGGCAATTCAGTATTGATGTTAATGTAACTTGCAATTAATTATTAATAATTGTATTATAATTAATTGCAATGTAACTATGTTGATTGTCCCAACATTGGGAGAGGCCTAGTCCAGCAGTGGACTGCGATGGGCTAGTTGATTGATTGATTGATATGTTGATTACATTAAACTAGAAAATAAGGTAGTTATTTTATAAAATCTAGCTCTTCGATTTTTATAACATCAAATTTATATCCTCCGCATTCATCAAATTTTAATAACTATTTTTTTACATCCAAATCAAACAACCTGTATACTTTATATAAATCTTACTAATCTTTATTCGTTTACTTGTTAATGTTAGTTGATATGTATTAAATTTGTTTTAACATGTGGAAGCTTTGAAGTCGAACCTTCTTGGAATATGTTTTCCTCAATGCTTAGGTGAGTATCGCTGCGTACCTACTCGCTAGTTATTTTTAAAGTACGAGTACTTCTTAACGCATCAAACAACTTCCTAGAAAACAACAGAACAGTATAAAAACTACTGAAAAAAAGTAACGTTACATTTAGCAAACAATACATAATTGAAATCAGATACCAATTCAGTAATTCGCGATACCTCCGCTGTGTGTCTTAACTGTGGCTTTTACCAACACCATGATCATCATGAGATATGTAAATACATTATAAGTAGGCACTTTAAAAAAGAATGCGCGTGACCCAGTAGAGCTGTTCAAAACAGTACCATTAATTTCGTTTTAATCTAAACCGGAAAGTCATTGTATCAAAGAAAACCAGTCCGAAAGAAAGCTCACCGATAAAGCCGCGTTTACGTAACAGGCTTTTTTGTTAGCCAACTGTGGCGCTTCGTCATCAAAACATCTTTAAACTGTGATGTTATCTGGTGACGTTTCGTAACTGATTGTGTTCTATCGGTAAAACTTTGCCCCGTGCACGAAATACCATCGTAATTGTATTGTAAACATATCGATAGAACGGAGCATTGGACCGGCAGCTGATCGGCCCAACCTGTGTATGTGAAGCCGGCGAATCTCAATGCTATGTTCTCTCGATACGTTTACGATACGATTGCGAGAGTTTTCGTTTTCGAGGTTCGGTTCGAGCAACAAGACTTTATAAGACAAGACAAGATAAGACAAGAAGAAATTATAGAATAGAAATAGCTTTTTCACGCATCTATCTAAAGGGGTGATTTAAGTTGCCTTTGCATTTGCAGTTCATATACTATCAAAAATATTGTATTCAAAGAAACTCTTGACTTCATTATTTTAAGTAAGTTTTAAAAACGCAGAAACTGCCCAATCAGGTCAAATTTTATAACCTAACACTTAATGGTCTTTTAGATTAATATCTTTCTGCTATTCTCTCACCACTTAAATCAGGTTAATATTAAAATGTGCGCAATCTCGAAGATCGAGCCCATTACACAATTCTTTTGTTTGTCGTGACTTGGCTCTTTGTTTACTTTTCTATAATGTTATTATTTCACTTTCTATTTTAGCACGTTGTCTTGCCTCATTCAATTATGGTGAAGTGCTATATATAGTATTAGATATGAGATGACATTCTTAACTATCCATGAATTCACCGCGTGAGTGCTGGGTCCATTGTGTAGCAAAGAAAGAGAAACAGAAGCAGATCCCGTGGTTGTGGACTCGGGTGTGGATTTAAGGGGCCCATTTTCCAACATACATCAACACTCAACTTCACTGCTTGTGTTTATTTCCCTACCTAGCCAAGTCAATCTGCTAATGCAACTTTAGACATACTTTGAGGTGTCATACTTTTTGGTACCTTAATTTTTTTGGGCTCTTTTTTTAAATCTTTTGACACATTCTCTCGGAATTCCGACAGTAATCGCTTTCATAAAAGCTATAAACCAAATCATGTAAAGGAAGAGAACAAACATCGAATGAAGACATTGATGACGAAAGCAAAAATTAGAATACAATGTGACCTTCATCACAATTAAGAGATACAAACTTGTTTTGTCCTACCTCAATTAAAAACATTGTGAATCAGCGACTGTTTCAGTGATCATAATATTTTATGAATTCATTAACCTAGTGCGAATCCACTATTTTATCAGAATCAAAGTGTTGTGCTATCGTAATTATCTACAGTCAAATCACTCACAGGTATTTCAAGTCAGACAAGCTAATTTTGTTCGTAATATAAGCTCTGTAAAATTTCGTAATAACATGGATTACATCTAATGTTGCCTGTTTGGTTGAAATTTTGTTATCTGAGTTTCTATTGAGACGATTGTTATGACGTCCACTGCGTTGAGTAGCCACGCGACGCGGGTGCCCGCCGCGGGTAACCACCACAAGCCGCAGCTGCCAGTTATACTAACATCTTAGGAACATACTTACATTTTAGAACGAGTTGACCAATAAATTAAATTAGGTCCACCCCATCTCTTCCCATTCGGTGTCATACAAGGCGACTAAGGGATAAAGGCTGTGTAACATCAGATAGATATATACAGCCCAGACTCAGCCTCAGATGCATGGCTCGAGTCAACAATAGTGCTCGGAATACGGCAATAGGCTCACCCCCTATTACGTGGGGCTGCCTAGCCCTCCAAGGATTTGATAAAGGCGTGATTATATGTTTGTATGTATGTAAAATCGTTCGGGGCAAGTCGACACCAGGTGCCGTGTTTTCAAGTGACAGGCGACCCGCCTAACGTTACTATAAGAGTTCATATAAAACAGTCAGCGCGTGTTCCCGCGCCAGGCGCCTGCTCAATGAAGCGGACGGCCTTAGGTGTTGTTTCACGCAATTACTGATATAATCTTACTTGGTCTATATTTCTCTATTGTTCAAGTTTAATTCATTTATATGATTGTCTTATTTTGTTATGTCTAGCTAAAGGTTACCGGTAGCTTTGTTCGCAGTGTCCACTAGAATAGATTAGATCAACCATGTCAATTTGATTATTTTATCCAAAAGCAATTAAGCTTGAATAAAAGCTCCTCATTGGGTGGTTCACATAATAAGCAGCGTTCTGCGTACAATAAATGTAAAGGAGGTAGGACACGGCGGTATTTCCGCATAATTGAGCAGTCCAACTGGGGAAGTACCTCCGCCCTACAGAATACCGCGGTTATAATAACTTCGTGTTGTGTTCCCAGCGGTGAGTAGAGTAGCCAGTGCTCACTGGAGAATTTGTGCTGTCAGTGGGATGACTAAAGGCTTGTCCTGCTTTGTCCTCGGCAGCGCGAGTGTGGCTTCTCTGGTGTAACTCACGTCCTTAGGTCACGGTAACCACTTTCCATCAGGTGGGCCGAAAGCTTGTCTGCCATCATATTGGTATAAAAAAAATTTGCAGTGTAGAAGGTTCTTGATAGCATCGAGAACTCCTTTGCCAATCGCATACTGCAAGATTTTTCAAACCCATACTTGACTGACCAATGACCGATTATAAATGTACAATAATTAACGTTTTTTAAGTACCTACATTAGCTTCATTTCCTATAGGTACATTAACTGGAGCGTCACTACTAAAAATAAACGTGATGCATGGATGTAGCTAAAAAATACGAATGATCCTCTAATTACATATAAAGCAAAACTTTACAAAGTAATACTGACACACCATTTAGCTTCTAGAAAAACAAGTAAGTACATTGTGTGCCACTGTATATACGTTTTTATGCCCGATCGGTACTAAAGCTAATAAACAGATACTCGCAAAAAGGCAACAGTGTCTCGTTTCTTTTTATAGTCACATATTTTATTGACCACGAAATGTTATGATTCATCAGTGCATCATTTGTCTTCTCGTAATCGAGATAACATACACAATACCATTTGTTTTCTCGTTACAAATCTTATCTAACAATTTTATGTGTGCCCATTTTTCACTATACTACCGAAAATGAGGCATGTTGTGTGAAATTAGACTGTTATTGTATCACACATAAGGTCCAGTAGCTTAAGTTATATACATGTTGACACATATAAGCAAAACTTAAGTGCATACTTAGGTTAAGTTTTGCCTGTATGTGTTAATAATAAATTAAAAAGGGCGCTAGATTGTATAGCTTTCGGAATATCTATATAAATAAATCCCCCAAATGAATTCACGCGCATAACTTCCGAACGACAGCACCAAATTGAATAATTCTTTTTGCTTTTTGTTCGTTATTGTGTGGCCATGGTTTGTATCAATCAAATTGAAGATGCTGCGGGAATAGAATCCAAATAACGGTACAAAATTCGTCGAGTCAGCTAGTAGCAACATAAATTTCAACCCATAAAAGCGGACAATAAGTATTGTATACATATAAGCATATAAACACTTGCTTGTACCTCACTTGAGGAAAACACCAGATGGTGATTTCCCACGAAAATGGATCAATAAGCCAAAGGAAATGGTAAGCACTAAATTTCCCGTGAGAAAGCAGTGTATGGTTTTGAATATTGATAGCACACGGGTCGATAAGACTTCGGCGTAAACTATAAAGGTCATTGAAGGAAAACTTATGAGTGAAATATTTGCGGCTTTCAGGTGATAAGTGAGTAGAACAGCTACAGATAAAATATGATGAGTTCTTTGTATATCGTACAGCTTTTCTTGTTTACCACGGAAGTACATTATTTGTTTGCTATTTACGTTTTGACAATTAAATCGGAATTGTTACAATTTTGTTTAAATAAAGTTCAAACACGAAGAAGAACAGAATAGTTTTTATTTCTAGGAGGTAGGACACGACAGTTTTCCCGTCCCAAATGAGCAGTCCGGCTGGGAAAGTACCTCCACCCTACTGAATACCACGACTATAAAGGTGAATAGGGTAGCCAGAGCTCACTGGTGAGTTTTTGTGCTGTCAGTGGGGAAGACTAAATGCTTGTCCTGATTGTATTTTCTGCACTGACGTCTCAGAAACTCTTACAGGGTCGGTAGTACGGGTGTGACTCCTCTGGTGTTTGCACACGTTTATAGGTCACGGTAACCACTTTCCATCAGGTGAGCCGTGTGCTTGTCGGCCCAGCTAAGTTCTGAAATGATTATTTCTCCACTATTTTAAACCGGAGTCACTAAGTATGTAGTACTTTCATAATAAAAGCAAAAAACAGATAAAGATACTTAATAACAATTTATCTAATCGATCCCTAGATCTTACAATCGAACGCAAACATTAGAGTACTTTTTTGTACAGAAGTATCGCCTCGGATACCCCGGAACGATTCTGTCGGACACGCCATTTTGAATTGACGTACCTACATTGAAGTACTTAGACGTCACCGGAACCAAACATTCCCGGAAATCATAACAAAACATTGCATATTCAACAGATAGCGAAATTGGTAATAGTTTATTCAGGTTGGCTCATTGCGTGATATGTAAGGCTTTTAGATTTGCTGTAATAAACATGACATCGCAAAAATTTATTGATACTAAATTGTTAACCAAAGTCTATAAACATCAGAGAAAGTTCTCCTGTTGAGTAACTTTATTCAATATCAATAAAACGCATATTATGTTTACAATTGCTTTAGAATTTTTATTAAGATTCGCTATTCATAGGGAGGTAATTGAAATGGTGGATTTGAATTATAAAATGGTGGTATTACAATAATGTGCAAAGGGTGTGGGTACGGTACTCAATAGCAAAATTGGGAAATTTTAATACCAGCTGTCTCAGTGTTTCACCTCGCTATGGCAACAATAAAATTATAATTATACCTTTTTTATTAATCAAACAAACAAAATCCCCACATATAACCCACCACCGCAGCCGGTGGGGGACTGTGTGGTGACTCGAGCCATGCATCTGAGGCTGATTCTTGGCAGTATATATATGTCTGATGTTAAACGGCCCTATCCCTTAGTCGCATTGTACGACACTGCATGGGAAGAGATGGGAGTCCAAATTCTACACTGCCGGGAACCACGCGACATTGCTAAATATCATTACGTTTATGATAGTCGTAAACATAATGTCCCTACGATAATATGATAAGGGGGGCTACCATAAAACCTTTAAAAATTCGGGCTCCCCATGAAACGCATTACAAAGATGTAGCATATAGTTATGTAGGTAACATTATAAATTTTATTTCAGTAGGGTTTAAGACGAAACAAAGTGTTACGTGTACCGTCTTCAAATCCAATTTCGGAATTAACGTGTTCCATGGTACCAATTTTAGCCAAATCTTTAATCCACCACCATTGTGGATGTTTCGTAATAGGCCTACAGAGCAATATCTGACTTAGTACTCAGTATCTTCGGACTCTATCATGCCTCGAAGGTATCTCAAAAAGGTGAACAAAATTCAAGGATTCCGACTTCTGCAACACTTAGATAACTATGTCTGAAGACGTTCATCAACTACAACGTAATTCAGCTCGTTTATCTCCCCTTCAAGATCGTCGGCACACGCCCTGATATCTTAATAGACGCACAAACGTACTTTGTCGGAGTGACTGGCGGCTTGATAGCCTAATGAAGAATGATCGACAGTGCTCTGCGTGCGTGGTGTTTGTATGATTTTGTTGTATTAAGGTAATAAACCAGGATGGCCCATCTGATGGTTTGTGGACTCATTTTAATTTACACAAGATTTAGGTAGGCAAAATAGTTAGGGAATAGAAGAGAATGGGAAGGTTGGTCGATCAGTCCTTTTATTATTGGTAATATTGGTGTTTTGATTTATCCGTACATGCGTGAACTTACTAACTTTTATTATGTCGAAAGTTTACGCGAATATCATTCATTGAACAAATGTTCGCTGACATACCAAATAAATCGCGATACATACATATAATCACGCCTTTATCCCTTTATTAGAGGTGAATTATCACCCACTTATCACCAATCATTAATTTCGGTCCCACATAATAGGGGGTGAATCGATTTCCGTATTCCGAGCACTATTGTTGACTCGAGCCATGCATCTGAGGCTGAGCTGTATATAAACACCTCAACAAAGTCTAGGGAACAAGATGACCCCAATTTTTTTTTTCGTGTAAATCTTGTTTTGCATATAACTGGCAGCAAATAAATAAAAATAGAATAAAGTAGATTACAGAGTTTTTCGAAATTTAAAAATAAATTTAAATAAGTAATGATTTTCGAATATGGAGGGAAAACTTTTAAAAGTGTTTGATTGTGCAGTTTCTCTGAGGCAAAATAAAAATTATTTTCTTTGATTGTAAATAACGTTTATTATCAATAATACGTCTTTTACGTATGGTTTGTGCATTTTTGTGACTGTAGTCATCATGTCACGTCGTCATTTAAGTCGCGAAGAGATGTTAAGGGCTGTTGGTATGCTGCAAGCTGGACGATCTCAACGCGACGTAGCGGATGCTGTCAACACCCAACCAAGCGTAATTTGCAGATTATGGGCACGCTACAGGTCTACAGGGGATGTTGTCGAACGTCACAGGGGACGAAATAGGGTTACTACCCCGCGACAAGATCGTTTCTTGCAAAATTCCGCAAGGCGGCAACCCACGATTACTGCTCTTCAGTTGGTCGCAGGCCTCCAGTCTCAGCATCAAGTGGTTATTAGCGATCAAACTGTCAGGAGAAGACTACACGAAGCCAATCTTCATGCTCACAGACCGCTTAGGGTTCCAGCTCTTCGACGTGGAAATCGAGGTCGTCGCTTATTGTGGGCTAACGCACATTTACAGTGGACCGACCATCAATGGGCACGGGTTCTGTTTTCCGACGAATCTCGCTTCGGTTTTCAACCTGATTCAAGAAGAGTGCGTATATGGCGAGTTCCTGGACGTCGGAGTCGTCTCCAGAATCCGCAAGAAGTTCATCCTTACCAAGGTGGAACAATCATGGTATGGGCTGGAATTCGCCTTGGTGGAAGGACCGACCTCGTTTGGATACGGGGCAATTTGAATGTAAACCAATACATTCAGGAGGTTATATACCCCATGGTAATCCCTCATCGACAGCAGTTCGGTCAAGATTTTATGTTCATGCAAGATAATGCATGGTCACACACCGCGAGGGTAGTGGTCAATGCGTTAAGCGAGCACAATATTACGACGTTGTAATGGCCTGCTCAGTCTGCCGACCTCAATCCCATAGAGCATGCCTGGGATTTGCTTGGGAGAAGAGCTTTCAGTGATTCTTTGGAAAATCTGAACACTGAAGAACAACTTTTTTTACACCTTCGCAGTGTATGGAGCCATATTCCACAGACGATGATTGACAATCTCATACTAAGTATGCCACGCCGTTGTCGAGCTGTTGCTAATGCTTTAGGAGGTCCTACAGATTATTAAAAACGTTTAAAGTACGGTTAATTACTGTATTTCTTACTACCTCGTTATTTTTGTGCCTAATCATAGAAGGTTGTAATACTCAATATTGGCACTATTCAATTCTTACTTAAAAAAAAAAAATTTGGTATGAAAATGTTTTTATTAAAATTAAAATTAAAAACGGTATAAAAATACCCTTCTATTGATATAAAACACTCACTATTACAAGAAAGGGTTTTTAAATAAAAACTAGAAATGTCCTTGTTCCCTAGACTTTGTTGATGTGTGTATCTGTCTGATGTTAAACAGCCCTATCCCTTAGGCGCCTTGTACGATACCGCATGGGAAGAGATGGGGGCCCCAATTCTACTCTGCCAGAATCCACGCGGTTTCGAAAAAATCGCGATAGAATCCGTTTAAAAGTGATATAATTTTAATATATTTTTATTCCTTTCAATGCCTATTAGAAATTCAGGCTACGAGTTACTAATTAAATAAAATTATAAATAAATAATAAAATTCTTCTTATATAAACAATTAATCTAATGTTTTAGAAGTTTACTGTGATAGTATCGAGGAACTTTTTTAGTTGATAAAGTCACAAAAAATACATAAACAAATACAATACGAGGAAGATATGAAAGAAAATAACTATAAGAGGGTCGGAAGAAATACTTTTCGTACACAAATACTTTTGAAAAGAGCAAAGTTAAGTAATTGCAATACGAGGGTGAATATTAATTTGAGATCATATCTCAGGCCGACCCTTGCGGAATACACCAAAGTTGGCTGTGACTTCAGATAAAAAAGCTCTTCCTTTTTTGAAATACTTTCTTTATAAATAATAATTGTAATATTATTTAGAAGTTGGGGAAACCTCATTGTTAAATTTTCTTTGCCACCTGTGTCTCCTTTCTTCATCTAAAAGCCAATCCCGGTTGCAGCTGATGTTGAAATTCTTTATTTGTTAAATATGGTGCAAAAGTGATGTTGAAATTGTAATTTCCGTTGTGTCGTCTTTCATTGTTGTCCCTCAAATGGCTAATACGATAGCACAACGAGATAGACGGTAAGGAATTAGGTGCAAAGCTTGAACTTTGGATCCCGATGTTCGCTTTCCCACTTCTTCCTTCCATAATTTGGTTTATTCTGACTTTTGCGGGTACGATTACTGTCTAAGTTGCTCCTACAAATTAAGTCTTACGTTCAGAATCTGTCCAGAGTGTGATAATTTTTCAATTTCATTGTACAGTCAGCATCAGATCCCGGCGGTGAGTAGGATAGCCAGAGCTCACTGAAGAGTTTTTGTACTGTCAGGAAGACCAAATGCTTGCCCTGCTTTGCCTATTACACTGACGGCACAGTTGCAGGCACTTGCGCTGCCAACCATATAAGCACAACTCTTGTGCTTACAAGGTTGGCAGTGCAAGTGAGTCTCCCTTGGTGTGGCACACGTCCATATAGGCCATGGTAACCACTTTCCATCAGGTCTGCCAACCAAGTGGTATAAAAAAAAGATCAATGTTGACGAACAAAGTACTCAAAATAATTATAATGCCTTGGTTTTCCCCCTTCCTGTTGACTGGTTGTTCTGATATTTGGTACCAAATTTAGTTCGGACAATAATACATTTTAAATTAATAAAATATTAGTATTAAAGTAATTGGGATATGTACCATGTTGTATTGTTCTGAGTTCTGAGTTTTTTTCAAGCACACACACACACACGGCTCATCTGATGGAAAGTAGTTAGCGTGACCTGGGGAGTCACACCCATGCTGCCGACCCTGTGAGAACAGAGAGTTTCTGTGCCGTTAGTGCAGAACACAAAATCAGGACAAGCCTTTGGTCTTCGCACTGACCGCACAAAAACTCGCCAGTGAGCTCTGGCTATCCTACTCACCGCTGGGAACACAACACGAGGTTATTATAGCCGTGGTATTATGTAGGGTGGAGGGGAGGTCCCCAGTCGGACTGCTCTATTGGGACGGAAATACCGTTGTGTCTCATCTCCTACATAGGTCAAGATCATGTTGAAACTTTGTCGTCAAGGTAGTTGTAACGCTTACTTCTCAAACCCTTAAGAATAGTTTAGAAGGCTGACGTTATTCACAATATAAACACATCTATTACTATTATAAGTGTTGTGTGTTACAATATGTAGCTAGGAAATATCACGTATCGAAGCGTGTGCAGAACGTGGTTTCACTAATGTGTTTACCAACATATGTTTTGTTATTAAATATCAAGGCTGTCCTGATGATCCTGTATACCTAAGTTAGTTTTTGCCCACGTACCTAGGCCCAATAAATTCAACTCGACCTAAACAAAATAATGCTATACGTCATGTAATGTTCATGTAAACCCTTTTCACCCTTCTACTAACAACCCCCATTTTGTAAGACAAAATATCGTTTGCCAGGTCATCTAGTTTCTCTAGAAGATAAAAAAAAGTTAGAAAACGTTCTCAGGTAAAACCACAGTCCTGTAGAAATTTTGCTGAAGTATTTATATTCAAATATCGTGTATCGAGTTATAAAATGACCCCTTGCTCTGCCATATCTATCAATGAAAGTCAGGTCATACTGACATATATTTAACAAAAGTAATATAAACACGAGACGAAAGTAGCGGGAAATATTTAACTGCTGTCTGTGCGAATGGGAACTCTTGCATTTGATAAATAGATAGATAATTCTTTATTATACGCCAATAGATTACAGTAGAACTTTTAGGTAGCATGCATACAGTTTAATGTACAATGGGCGGCCTTATCGCTGGAAGCGATTTCATCCAGGCAACCTTGAATTAGCTTAAGGAACAACAACGATCCAGCAATACACCTTTTCCTTCTCAATGGGCTACCCATTCACTATCGCTTCACATATCTATTTCGTCAACAAAAAATTTACCCGAAAAGGCAAACATTTTTGTTTATAAAATACACGTATAGTAAGTAGAACGACAAATTGTGGAACGCAAATCAAATTCATATCTGCAACATCAACAAACTTACAATTGCACTACCAATAATTGCATATTAGATTTGCAGATAGTTCTGGTGCATTATTGCAATTGCTGCACGGTTTTAGAAATAACTCGTAATTTGTATAGCCTTCGAGGTTTGTGCCATTCTAAAGGTAGATTTTATAATTTTTGCTAAACAGTTGATTCGTAGCTGACTAAAGGGCAAGGATCCTGATATAAATCAGCAATGTGTTAACCATTAATAGCCGTAATTCAATACAAAAATATACCTACCATTTGCCTATTCCTGAAGGTGTACACTATACATCTTATAATTAACACCCATAATGCGCCATCGATAGAGCGAGGCTATCGCTGTGCACCGCGTGTGTATCACCGTCCGGCGCTCCTATCGTATTTTCAAGAATCACACTGTACAAATATGGCCGATGTAGAATATATTATACGCCTTATAGAGAACTTTCAGGAAAGGAGGATACTCTTTGTATGCTACTTCCAATGACGTTTAATACAAATATTTCTATGCTTAACTTTTTAAAGTAGAACCGCCACACTTATGTTTAATCTGAGAATTTTTTTTTTTTTGTTACAGGTATGCAAAATTAGTTCAATATCATTATGAAGGGAAGATATATTCGATGTAAGTAAAGCACGACCTTTATTTCTTCTTTTGGAGTTTAAAGGTAGGAAAGTGAATTATGTACAGTATGTAGCTTAATGGCACTTTGTGAAGTTGCAGTTGCTCGTGTCAAAGTTAACAAACCAAACAAAATTAATAAATATAAGATTCGCCGGGAAATCGCGCGGACGATAATGATGATTCATTTGTATTTATAAAAAATATTAAAACAAAAACTGTAGATATGCGCTGACATGCGATAGAGAAGCAAGTAACTACAGACTTTCGATATGGGAAATGAAATATAAGTCTGGTAGTTTTCACTGTCTCTTCATTCCGTATTTAACAGTTAACACTCCATACACTAAAGCTGTTTGTGTTTACAAAATATTAAAACCATAACTTCGGTTTTAACAACTCTAAAAATATATGAAATAGAGGCCGGTACCACATATTTTACCTAAATAGTTGTCGGTACTGTAGTTTTGATTGTCTTCACTCCGTATTTAACAGTAAACACTTCATACATTAAAGGCTGTCAACCCACACATGGTATTATGTGATGTTATAACAGTATTCCACCACTGAGTCATATTGTCACCTTTTATTTTTAACCATTCTGCACCAAAACAGTAGGTTCGTGATTCACTATGTCGGAACTGTGAACAGAATTTTCTGATGTTTAATAGTTACGCCATTTATACTTATAAACTTGTTTAAAATATCTGCTGATTCAGAGGAAGAAAGACAGGTTTGAACGTTAATTAATAAAATGTTAAGAATTTTATATGAACATGGCATTATCATCGGACAAATGGGCTCTAGAGAAATCATTAGAGAAGCAGACAATACATTAGAGATTTTATAGAATCAGACAAATATTATTTTTAAACTATCGCGGTGTGAATTCATAATTATACAATTATACGGCAGAAATAGTAAGTTCCATGATTTAATTCGCGAGAAGTCCCGATATCTTGTATGATTATGAATTCACACAAATACATTGGAACTAAATTTGATTGATTGATTGATTTGATTGATTGGATATTTAATGTCTTTTCATCCGAGCGCTAATCCCGGCTACATCTTACTTTAGTTTTTACGACAGCAATTGCTGACCTCCCAAGTCTGAGATTAATATCGATATCAGAGCATAATTTTCTTTCCTGTCATTCAGCACACCTCAGTTTTCTCCGATCGAGTTATTGAGACAATAGATGTAGTTGCAGCTTAAGTTTGCTATACAAGATCCTCACTCAATACCAGCATTGTTTTATAAGCACCTATATAATTATACTATATTAGTTTACTGTATCGTCGAACAGTTGTGTTCTGCCGCACACTACGCCGTTGTGGTACTTTAGACGCTATGCTGCAACTACACAAATGGCTGCAGATAAACTAACAATCAAGAGTAATGCAAGCTATTACACTGCGTAATATCAGTTCTCCAAGCAGATATGAACTGTTATAATGTTATTACAGCTAATTTCCACACATTATGAAGTTGTTAGTCATGTTTTACGATATTTTCGGAAAGTGGGTTTGTGGCTTGCAAAATTGTAACTGCTAAATTATTAGCTAAATTACTTGGACTACGAGTTGTTTTAATGTAGGTTTCCAAATATTCATACATACATATAATCACGCCTTTATCTTCCGAAGGGTTAGGCAGAGATGAATTAACACCCACATTTCATCAACCATTGAATTCGGTCCCAGGTAATAGAGGGTGAGCCTATTGCCGTTTTCCGGGCACTATTGTTGACTCAAGCCATACATGTGAGGCTGAGTCTGAGCTTTATATATCTGTCTGTTAAACAGCCTTATCCCTTAGTCGCCGTGTACGCCACCGCATGTGAAGATATGGGGTGGTTCAAATTCTACTCTGCCGGGAACCCTGCCAAATATTCTTCAGGTATTTATTGCTGTAGGCATAAAATCTGTCACGGTTTAACAAGTGTGAAGATCAAATATAAACGTTTTAAATTCTTTGTTCTGATAAAAATAAAAAAACGATATTTCAAACCAATCAACGGATTAGATACGTCATCGAATTATTATGCGTTTTTTTATGTCAAAACTTGTCAAGTTACAATGTGGATGTCCAATCGTCTCAGCAATAATAATGTCCTTGGTTTCACCGAGAAACAGTTTTAGTCACGGCTCTGGGCTTATGATTTATGAGTGAGTGAAAGCGTTCTGATGCAACAAACCGAATAAAAACTCCTTTTCAGCGCAACTTCGTGATTGATGAGGGCCTATTCAAGTGTTAAATCTTTTAGTACCTTTTACTGGAGGTCATGGAACTCGATTGTGTGGTAGAATAGGAATTTATGCGATTACTACAAATGGTTATATGGTAGAAATTGTGTTGCGGTCAACGACTTACCGCTGCAATAAGTTTTTATTTGCAGGAAATTACATCATTTGTATTAATTTAGCTGCGATGGAAAGTGTAAAGTATCGAGTTAGAGGTGCGAGAGCATTACATTAATCAAGTTTGACGATAATAAATTAATTACAGATGTGTTTACGACATGCGGTAAAATATTATTGCCCTACATATTTTTATTATGCCAATAAGAGCTACTACTGCTAAAACGTTGCTTTTCAAGTTAATTAATGATTGCATGATGATAAATTATGCTTAAATTTTCACTTTATCTAATTTATTTTATCATAAACCTATTAGATAGTGGTTTCATGATATAAAAATCGCGGAGAGAGAGAGAGAGCTTTAAGCTGAAAACCCGACTACTGAATAATCGCGCTTTAAAAGCACTAAAATAAGAAAATGTCTAGGATAGCAGTTGTCGAATGACAATTTTCCATAGAATGTATTATTTTTTCGGACTAAGTAGTATGCGACCACGACTGTCTTTGATATTTTCTTGTTGTGTGTGATTGTTCAGTAGACGAGTTTTAGTTTCAAATTTAATTTTCTATATACCTAGTCTAGCCATAAATATTGTTACGAAGAAAAATAATTTTTTTTTATTGCAACAAATATTTATTACTTTTACAGTGTGTTAGTTTAATACATAAATATAAAACAATTTAAAATATAAAAAGCTTATTCGAAGTGGTCTCCATTGGCTGTAACACAGTCCTTTAAACGTTGAGGCCAGTTATCAATAGAAGCACGCACTCTTTCCATGGGAAAATTCTTCACTGCCAATCGTATGGATTGTTTTAGGGACTCCAAATTATAATGGCGTTTAGAGCAAGCCATACTCTCTAAAACTGACCATAAATCATAATCCAGCGGATTAAGATCGGGACTAGACGACGGCCAGTCTTCAGCTCTGATGAAGTCCGAAACGTTCACTTCCAACCAAGACTGCGTGGACCGAGCTTTATGACCCGGCGCTGAGTCTTGTTGGAAGGACCCTACTTGGTTATTGAACATGGTGTTGTTAAGGGGTTTAACTACCGTCTCAAGAATGGTATCTTGATACACTTGTGCCGACGTTTTGATACCTTTTTCTCAAAAATATGGCTCAGTCACTCCTTCATAGCTAACACCGACCACCAAACCATCACTGAAGTCGGATAATGCCCACGTTGCACTCTGTCGACTAATTGGGAAGCTTCCTTAGAGCTTTGAGGATAAATACGGTCATTTTGTTTGTTAAAATGTTGCTCAATTGTAAAGATTTCCTCATCCGTAAACAAAATTTTTATGTGACCTCCCTTTGCGTACCGCTTCAGTAGTTGCTTCAATTTTACCACCCTATTCTTTTTTAGATTATCAGTTAAAAAATGAGCAGTGCGTCTCTTATAGGCTGCAAGTCCTAAGTCATCTTTTAAAATGCGCGACATGGTACTGGGTGCTATCTTCATCTCCCGAGATAAAATCTTTTGCTTTCGGACAGGATTTCTTCGAATTCTTTCCCTTACTGCTTTGACCACCTTTTTCGTACGAACACTACGTGGACGGCCAAATCTTTTTCTGTCACAAACAGAGGAGGTCTCATTGTACCTATTAATAGCCCGGTACACAAACATTTGACTAATACCAAGCGTATGGAGAGTTTTAAAAATTACATTCGGCTCCATACCAACTTTGTGTAATGCAATCACAGCGATTCGGTTTTCTTTATCACCCCACTCCATTTTAATATAGCAAAATATTGTACAATGTATTGGCGCCAAAATTAGAAAACACAATGAACAATCGTATAAAAATGACAGATTCCAAATTCAAATGTAATATCTTTCTTATTTTAATTGTAACAGTATTTATGGCCAGACTAAGTATATTTGAAATGCAAGCAATAGGTATAATTTATACATATATGAAATGTGCTCATTAAGCCCTTTCAGTTGATACCAAACACGACCTATTTATCCAAAATTTATTTTTTAATCAGTACTTTATGACTGCTAGAGGGCGCCACATTAGATTCAGTGACACGTAATATATAGCCTATAACCAGCGTACACCTTCTAACGATACCTTGTCCAGTTCTAATAAGTGGTTGAAGAGCTATGAGAGAACAGATGAATCGACATACACACATACTTAGCATGTCAAAATCATAACCCTCCATTTGCTTCACCGTAGCTGGGCAAAAAGAACTTGTGAAGGATCATCTCAGTATCGCTACTTTGATATGAAATAGTAGAATCAAGCTAGCGTAAAGTTAATAGAATATACCCAGTTCTCCCTCCACTTCTGTAACAGAATTGAGTCAGTTGAACCAGTAAACCCCTCATAATTATTTCCACACATCAGTACAGAAGTAAGAAATTGAAAATTCCACTAATAGTTATACATATAATTTGATACACGAATTGAAAGGGCCGGACATGCTTTTGAAAGGGCCTCTAAAAGAGTGTAACTAAATCCCCATCAACTTTACACGACGTTGACAAATGCCATTATAGAAATTGTGTAATAATTGTGCAAGCCTTACGTCAAATACAGAGAACGTAACGTCACAAGATCCGGCGCATGATTTTTGTATCTGCAATGGATAAAAATAGATCTCCCTGAAATACATTTTTGTTTTTATTACACGTGTCGAACGTTTTGGTAACATTATATTTGGAAAAATACGCAGACGATATAACTGCGAGAGAAGGAAAACTCGAAATAAAATTTCGTATCAACTCGTTTAGCCAGTGTGGAAAAGGTATTCCAAAGCCTCTCAACATTGAAAGCCTATGTCCAGCAGTGCACTGCGAAAGGCTAATTGATTTTTAATTGATATTTGTGGGTAAATCTGTCTGTTAGGTAACCCATTACTGGTCAACTTTATGTTATTGAGAGATCTAAAAGATAGAGAGAGTAATAGAATCTCTCCTTAGATCAAAAAATCTCCACTGACGCTGGCGCGACTATTAAAGTTCAACTCTCATAAATCATGAAAAGGACGAGTACTGCAGTAGAGCTTAATCTGGGTTCTATTATCTAAGGTTAGGATATCACCTGGATGAAAAAGAAGCGATTCTACTTTTTGATTTTTTACAATATGGCATTATATGCAAACTTTGGGTATAAAAGAAACTTCATCCTACGCACGATCTAGCTGTGGAAACGTGGTTTTCCCAGGCGCTTACAATATAGGGTTCTTCAAGAGAGGAATCAGAAGGTTTCTTCAGGATCGGCAGCGCGAGTGTAACGCCCCTAGTGCCAGTTACAGTAGCATACGTCCATATGCCACTGTATCCACTTCCCGTCGCCGTTTCCCTAGACCGTGTGCTTGTCTGGCACCTAAGTGGTATAAAAAAGTATATTACAGATATCCTGTTCTGTAAAGTTGAATTTAATCTTGCATATCGACACAACAAAGCCTAACAGTTTTCTGAACGGAGATAAATCTACCGACTGATATTTTTTTCATCATTTTCTGACCGTTAACAATACCCCTGAATACATAATTCATAATACCGTAGTTCACTGCAGTGGGTTCTTTTGGAGCAGAGCCAAGCATATGTACTATCTTTACAGTGATTGGTCTGGTTTCCGTCATAACCAGCGTAATGTCTTTAAACTATTGTTAACGTTACAACATATATATTAACTATCTTTACGCTTTTGGCAGGACCGCAGTACCGATACGAAAAGGTACTAAACCTATTTAGCTAGTGGAGCGGTTGTTCTATTGTTGATTTGTAAACAAGAAATTTATTGATCTTACGGAATAGTTACGATTTTCTATTATAAATCAAGGTTGTTGATTAATTAGTAGGTACTTAGTGTTCACCTGTTATTAGTGATTTATTAAATTCAGTTCATTTAATGATGGGACATAATGACTAGATCGGCTGAGCCGAAAACAATTAAGGAGATGATTTCTCAGGAGCCCCCTAAGTCCTTCGTCGATAAATGGACTGTTCAATAATATTATTTTTTCTATTCGAACCGGTAGTTCCTAAGATTAGCACGTTACAAACAAACAAACTCTTCAGCTTTATAATATTAGTAAAGATAAACTGCAAAAAAGTGTACAGAGGTCCAAGCAAATTTTTATTACAACCGAAATATACTAATATTCCCTCTAAGCCCTCCAGCTAAGCTTTAGTTCTTGTGTTAGACCTTTTGATCGTAAGACCGACTCTTTCACCACCAAGCTACCGACGCTTTTAAATATTCATTAAAGACCAAACAAATAAGTATATGCCTTTACCTGTGAGGGTGTGAATCGTATATATATCTCTCCTTGGCCATGGTTTATACTTATTTCCTTGGCCTGGTGGTACATAGCAAAACATTAAAATCTTTACACATTGGTCTTATTTACAGAGCAAGGTATAAATCTCAATTAAATTGTCTTAATGTTTGTAAAACTTTTTCATCTCAACAACATTAACTCAAGATTTAGTGTAACTATTTATATAGTTATTGCGGAAGATAGACATTCAATGGTGTAAACTGACTATACATTTTTACACGACTACAGCGAAGCAAAAGGAGGGTTATGATTTTGACAGGCTAATGTATGTATGTAGATTGCCCCTTTTAAAAATCTAGGGAAAAGTGACATACGACCTCGGCTATCCTTGATAATTTCTTGTTTAATATTTTTTATAGCGTGATTTTTCGGTAGTCAGGTTATAGTTATAAACTTATTTTTTGTTATAGTACGTTATTTATTTTAGAACTATGTTTATTGCACTTAGTTAATTCATGATTCTATCAAGCGGTTCAAAGTCGGAACTCTGTTCTATTACATTGCGTCGTCGTATGATCCGCCTGGGTCGTTCTCAACTTTTTTCATTATAGTTTGACTCCTAATTATCATAGCGTGATGTTATATAGTTTATTGCATTACCTAAAAACCGATCTATCAAATGCAAGAAGATTTTTTCATATAACACATGTGGTTTTAGAAACAAGCTCGTTCAAACAATAAAAAACTCATTAGCTTTATTATAGTGCATATACTTTTATCACAGCGAAAATTCACAAAGAGGTACTGTTGCACATAGTATATTTTATTAAACTTCCAACAACATGCAATGAAAAGTCACACGGTAAAAAAATTAACGATAAAATCTTTTAACCGCGAAATGCGTAGTGGCTACCTGTGGCTACATATACATATGTGGCCACTATATCCACCACAAATGCCGTTATAAACTAGCACTAAAAAACCTCCAACAACATAGGTGCAGTGTCACTGTGTGCGTACTGTATAAATAAAGAATTAACAAGCAATTAACTCGACTAAACAGTGAGTTGTGCAACCAGTGTTACGCCGTGTCATTGCACTTGGGCATTTATTGCGCCGTGACAGGCATTTTTACAGACATCCAGAATGAACAGAAGGATAACTCTAGATTGCTCTTGAGAAACTGTTTGTTTAGTCTACTTAGGCAAGCCGCCGATGCTTGCGCGTTGTTGAACGTAATACGAGAGAAACGCCATTTTTTACAGACTATAAATGCGTATTCTGCGGCTTTGAAATTCTATTAGGTAATCTAGCTATCTAATTAACTATTGGTTAAAAAATATTGTTAGAAGTGGGGCCTGGAACATACATTCTTAGCGGTAGAAGAAGCTTTTGGCAAACCGGTCGCAATTGATTAGTGTGACTGAAATAAGATAACGATCTAATATGCTTTAAAAAAAATAAAAGGAAAGGATAGTCTCTTTAGTGATGAAAATTTATGACGCTATGAAAGTTTATAATTGACTTTCTGATCTTTGCCAGTGATATAGTTCTAGAGAACGTAAAAAAAATATTTAAAACAATTATTTGGTTTTGAATGACTATGAGGTTTCATAATCCAGCTACTGTATTCTTTACTCGGCAGTACATTATCATAAAAAAATGAATTATTGAAACAGTAGGCTGTACGCTATTAGCATATCAACCAAACGAAAGAATACGGACACGCCTTGTCGAGCTTATTTTGTTCATTTTTAATTTCGTGATGTATTAGCATCTAATTACCTTTTCCTGCTGCTGTTATAAGAGACCACGGGTTTGAAATCAAATTATATACAAAAAACAAACTAAGAATGCACTTCCGTCCTGTCCGATATTGCAAGAAATAAGTATGGCGTGAATTATATAGAAAATTATATGCTTAAAAAAAAACAGCGCCGAAATATTGGAAACTCGAAACAATGCCACATGGTAAATATCCCGATAGTTCATATATAGTGATGTTTATATAAGAATTAACAGTAGTAGGTGTGAGTACAGGATTACTCCCGTAGACTTTACTAATGACGTCACTGAGGTCGCCACTAAGTCTCAAGAGTCTCAATCACTCGACATGAAAGAGAAATGTGTCAGTATCTAACTAAAGATTTAATTACAAATCTATCTTTTTTTTCTTTACACAACTTAGATGGTAGACAAGCACCCACCTTATGGAAAGTGGTTACCGCGACTTATGAACGTATGCAACACCAGAGGAGTCAAACCCGTGCTGCCGACCCTGTAAGAACAGACATTTTTTGTGCCGTCAGTACAGAAGACACAATCAAGACAAGCATTTGGTTTTCCCACTGACAGCGCAAATACTCTCCAGTGAGCTCTGGCTACCCTACTCACCGCCTGGAACACAACACGAGGTTATTATACAATTCAAATACTCAATTGGGCGGTATTTCCGCCCAATTGAGTAGTCCGACTAGGGAAGTACCTCCGCCCTACAGAATACCGCGGTTATAATAACTTCGTATTGTGTTCCCAGCGGTGAGTAGGGTAACCAGAGCTCACTGGAGAATTAGTGCTGTCAGTGGGATGATTAAAGGCTTGTCCTCTACACTGACGGCAGAGAGACTCTGTGCTTACAGGTTCGGCAGCGCGAGTGTGGCTTCTCTGGTGTTACACACGTCCATAGGCCACGGTAACCACTTTCCATCAGGTGGGCCGAGTGCTTGTCTGCCACCTAAGTGGTATAAAAAAAAATATATATTTATTTATGTTGACATTTTATTAAATGATTTTATGTAACCATTAGACATTTAATTTTATAATTTAAAAGCTCCTTAATTAATAATCATTCGAATAGTAAAGACCAAGGATTCGTAGAATCGTGAATGAAGCTTAATTGGCACTATAGTGTCTGTAGTGAATTAAAACGGAATTGACAGCATAATCACCATGGGACTTACACTCGAACGGAGTAGCCTCACAAAATAGTAACGTAATGATTTTTTTCGATTCTCTATTGTAATCGGACAATAACGTAATATAGTTATAGTAGGCATAATTATAAGCATTATGTATTGTATTTATATAAAAAAATTCGACTTACGATAGAAGCTTAATGTTAAAGGTATGAGATTTAGGTATTTAATAGTTGGAGATTTGAATTTCACTGATATTAATAGGTACAGATTTTAATATCTATAACATTATGAGGATGAGGAAAAATCTATTAAGGTAGGTAAAAATTTTAATCAGATCCGGCGGGATTCGAGCCCACGATCTTTTCCTTACAGGGGAAAAGCTCTGCCCACTGAGCCATATAAGAAGATTTGAATGATTTCAGGCGTAGTTCGGTGGCTTAGTATAAATAAAGTCTGGTTTTGGTAGTCACCTGAGCTTCTTAGTAGAATCGGCAATATGTTTAAATGACACTTGTACCCATGGCAAGTTTCGATAATCACTTACCACCGTTTCATATCACCATGATAAAAATCGTGATAGTAACGATATTCCTAATACAATCAATAATTAATTAAAAAGTGATCAAATCCATCAGCGCGTACGCATTGTCTGCGAACATTGCGTAAACAAAAACTACTACGCTTAGCAAAATTGTCCGTAATAGTATCGTAATTGGCGACTACGTAACAATAACATGGTTTGAATTTCAGTTGCACCAACAATGAGCAGACAGTTTGATACTCGGCCGTATTAGAGTAACATTAATTATAATGAATATAGCACAAAAGCGGCTAGATCAAGATGAACTCGTTTAAAATAATTTATTTTATTGCGATGTTGCGTCATAGATTCAGATGTCTACAAATGTACCTAAATGTTACGTGTTTTGTTTTTTCTTTTAAAATAGGAATGGAAACTGGAAATACCTTTGCGTTCCATAACATAATATAACATTAACTCACGCCTTTATCCCCGAAGGAGTAGGCAGAGGTGCTAGCACACATTTCGCCAGTTTACGTTTAGGTCGCAATGTAACAGGTGGCGACGAGCCTATTGACATTAACCGGGCACTTATAAACCTGCGATAAATACACACATAACTTCGAAAAGCATCGAAAAGTCATTGGTGTGTGCCATGGTGAAACCTGGGATCGAACCCAAAACCTCGTCTCAGCAGTCCATTACCACTAGGCTACCGCGGTATATTGCGTTCCATGCAATAAAAAAGTTTAAAAAAACGAAGTCTTTATTCAAAACTGTTGTACTAAATTAATCATTCTCAGTCCACTGCTGGGCATCAGTCTCTCCTAAAGCATTGGCCTACTGTTTCCACGCTGATGAGACGGGATTGTACAGGGTTTTATTCCGAGTTTTCCTTCTCTTGTAGTGATATCGTATGCGTATTTTTCCGTTAGCCGCCTCTTACAACACCCTTCGGATGAGATGGGGTAGATACTTGAATTATTTTTCCGTCACGACACCGACCGACTACGAAAATATTTTATTCATTCAAGAGTTTTGCTAACTTAAAATGCTTGCATGCCTAATAAAATTTCCTTTTCCATTGTTTGCTATTCGCGCTACAAACTTTCAAAATCAGCCCTATTTATTAAAGTTACTTTACTTTATCCGATGCACAACCGTTGCTAATGTTGCGAACCTCACTTCTTACAATCCTTAGTGTTGTAGATCTAGGTTATATTGAGATTTTGTAAGATTATACAATGATGTTGCGGTTGTATCGCGGTAGCCTAGTGGTATGGGTAATGGACTGCTGAGACGAGGTCTTGAGTTCAATCCCAGTGCACACACCAATGACTTTTTGGTGCTTTTCGAAGTTATGTGTGTATTTATCGCAGGTTTATAAGGGTCCGGTTAATGGCAATAGGCTCGCCACCTATTACATTGGGATCTAAATATAAACTGGCGAAATGTGGGTGCTAGCACCCTTGCCTACCCCTTCGGGATATAGACGTAAGTTTATGTTATGTTTTTATGTTTTACAGTGATGTTATACCATATATTTGCACATTTTTTTATCACGTTATAGATGAAACCTGAATAGCTATCAGTTAGCAATCGAGAACCACAATAATAATACCAGCGCCAATAGACTCTGCCACTTGTTCTGATTTACGCTTTAATAGCAAAAAAGCTAATGGTGATTCTTTTCACAAAAACTTGAATAAACTAGTTTGAAAGTATTCAAATGAATCTTTGTCATAGGTTCGTGTTTCGGGAGAATAGAGCGATACATTTGAGTTTAGTCCGAGGGCACAGGTGTTTGGTGTAAAGCGTTTTACGAACATCCTTGACGTCCTAATTAATCTCTCCTGTTAATTGATACACATGATAAACAGCGGATGAGGTTGTGGCGTAGACTTCTCCTCAGATTCTAATCGCTTTCTGAAAAGCCGAAGTCAATCAATCAATCAGCCCACTGCAGTCCACTGCTGGACATAGGCCTCTCCCAATGTGCGCCATTTTCTCCGATCCTCCGCCTTCCGCATCCAGTCTGTCCCAGCCACCTTTTTCAGGTCGTCCGTCCATCTGGCTAGGGGGCGTCCTACCTTTCGTTTACCTTCTCGCGGTCTCCACTCTAGGACTCGTTTCGTCCAACGGCCATCGGTCCTAAAGCCGAATTAGTCAAAATTAATAAGCGGATCTCAGTGTCCAAAGTACAAACTTGGACACTGAGATCCGCTGTGGATTTTAATCCTGTGCAATTGGTTTGTTTCAGTTTTTATAACAACAGGATAGGCAGTATCAGACTACCGGAATCTTAACACATAACTAAACTTATATTACCACCATAGTTACGCAGAGCCCAAGGTGGTTCACCCACCAGAATTAGCATCGCTAACGGACCGTCGGTAAATTTCTCACTTCCGCAGTTATGCTCTGTTTAGTACGCACTACTCTTGTTTGTATGTATTTTGTTGCATTATAATCACATATATATGAATATGGTGGAATACCAGTGTTTAATAACGCCCATGTTAATAATGAATTTAGGTCGAATACCAATAACAACACTATATTAATAATGTTTCGCGCTGATTGGCGTAAGTGTGTAATTTACTATTAAACTTTCCATTTCATGTATTTTCACTTCATTGTGTACTTTTTGGTAGTTTTTTTATGTGCCGGATGTGTTACACCTATGCAGTAATGTTAATAATTATATTAAAATGAATAAGATAATGTTATCTCAATACTTGCACGAAGTAATATTATGGTCTTGCTCACACTGGTAAACCTTGTTGCACTTGTACCTATTTACGTTGAAAAGATGACTTCGCCTAATTTTCGTTCGAAATTAGGCCTTTTTAAACGCCATCTGTGGTATTAGATCATTGGTTACAGGTCAATCTAAGGAATGAGATGAATACGATATATATAATAATTTGAATAACAGGCTAGCAAGAAATAATATACGTATAGATAAATTTGAGATATGTAGTTCACAATCCACGTGGTCATTGCCACCAAAGTATGCATAACAAAATTCAATCTATGCGAGTTTACGATCGATCGATATATAATTTAAACATAATCGTATTCACACCTAGTTGTTTTAACTGTTAACTTAAACATCCTTTTTAATCTCATTCTTTATAAGACACATGTTCGGCCCCACATGGAGTACTGCTGTCACCTTTATGCCGGAGCGCCTGCATACCAGCTTGACCCTTTCGACTCGATGCAAAGACTGGCGTTGAGGTTGGTAGACACTCCCATACTCGCAGGCTATGTGGAACCCTTCAGCCTTGGGAGGGACTTTGTGATGCTCACAGCTACATTCTATCATCGCATCGCTTGACATAGGCAGGGAATTCATCCTCATACACCACGACCGGAAACGGTTTTCACTGTGCGGTATGAAAAAACTTCATCTCATACACGCTCAAGATGTGGAATGAAATTACTGCTGCGGTTTTCCCAAGCACCTACAATATGAGGTCCTTCAAGAAGGACATTAGAAGGTTTCTTTTAGGTCGGCAGCACAAGTGTAACGACCCTGTTGTTGCATATATAACCACTGCCCACCAGATGGGCCGTGTACTCGTCTGCCACTTAAGTGGTATAAAAAAAACTACGCTCTAGTAGATAACTCCATATCATCAATAATAACTAAACAAACAATTTAAGCGCAATGTGCTCGTAACATTAGCATATATTTACACTAAAGATATTAGTATTTACCACGTTACTTGGGATATCACGGATGGTCAACACGTGCTTACAACCTATGACGTCAGTTCTGAATCACACTTGCGGTACAACGACAATCACATGTATGAAATATGAATATAGTGTGAGGAACACGGTATGCGGAAGCGATAGCTAAAACCTGCATGTCTCCTACTGCGGCTAAGAATAATTTCTAGTTTCTCAATGGGTACGAGTGTGAACATTTGTATGGCCACCTCTGAAATTCAGCGCTGTCTGCCTGCACCACTAGTACCACTACGCAGATAGTCTACCATTATTCTACGTTTTTGTTTCTGTACTTTTAAATTAATGTAGTATAAAAAGACTTACAATAATGTTAACGGGAATTAACTCGACCATGGTAGGTATAGGTACATATATACCTTTGGTTTGTCTGACGTTTCGACCAGGTTAAATACCATGATCGCATTAATTCCCTTTAAAATTATTGTGTATCATGGAACACGATAGTTTAAAAGTCATTATAAAAAGACTTTTTTTTCTTTCTTTCTTTTTTCATTATTTAATAGAATCTTTGCAAAATAATTTGAGATTGGCATGGTCATTCACATTAATAGTGTAAAACTCGCCGGGATATTTACCATGTTTATTGTTTTCGTTGAGTAACTGATATTTTGGCGCTGTTACAAGCGTCATGATCATAGTGCGAACAATTTGAAAAAACAATATACATTGATAAAGTACCGCGGTAGCCTAGTAGGGTAGCCAGAGCTCACTGGAGAGTTTGTGCTGCTAGTGGGAAGACTAAAAACTTGCTCTTCTACACTGACGGCACAGAAACTCTAAAACTGGGGTCGGCAGCGCGAGTGTGACTCCTCTGGTGTTACATACGTCCATAGGCCACGATAACTACTTTCCATCAGGTGGGTCGTGTGCTTGTCTGCCACCTAAGTGGTATAAAAAAAATAAAGTTATTATCAGTATACATCCGTGTTTTCCGGCAGAGTAGAATTAGGGCCACCCCATCTCTTCCCATGCTGTGTCATACAAGGCGACTAAGGGATAGAGCTGTTTAACATCAGACAGATATATACAGCTCAGACTCAGCCTCAGATGCATGGTTCTAGTCAACATAGTGCCCGGAATACGGCAATAGGCTCACCCACTATTACGTTAATTCACCTCTGCCTAACCCTCCAGGGATAAAGGCGTGATTATATGTATGTATGTATGTATCAGTATACATACAAATATTTGAAGCGTTTTCTAAAGTCTTTTTCTTACTATCTCCAATTAAGTGTGTCAAAAATACTTACAAACTGAATCTTTTAATTACATTTCATTGATAATAAGAACATAGAAGGTAACTGCCCTCATACTTTGAATACTTAGCATCACTTCACATGTGTTTATTTGTTTTACATTTCGCGTACAAGAAATTCCAGAAAGATTCAACCGATTTTCACTTCTGTTTCAATCGTAAATGAGACGATAATAGGTTGTATAATTGTTCATTACCACTTCTTCATACAAGTTGTGATTCATACAGCGGTCTATCGACTTCATACATACATTCAATTATTGAGGAAAATTGCTATTGTTAATGATATGGTATTTTGTCCCTATATGTGTTATAGTGACGTTGGTACACCGTCCGCATCATTATATACTCACGCTTGTACATTTTGAAGTGATAAGTAGAATTCTACATTTCGATAACTAGTTTTAGCTCCATATTGTTATAGATCCATATAGATTTTAGTAGGAGGTAGGACACGGCGGTATTTCCGCCCAATAGAGCAGTCCGACTGGGGAAGTACCTCCGCCCTACAGAATACTGCGGTTATAATAACTTCGTGTTATGTTCCCAGCGGTGAGTAGGGTAGCCAGAGCTCACTGGAGAATTTGTGCTGTCAGTGGGATGACTAAAGGCTTGTCCTGCTTTGTCCTCTACACTGACGGTACAGAAACTCTGCGTTACAGGGTCGGCAGCGCGAATGTGGCTTTTCTGGTGTTACACACGTCCATAGGCCACGGTAACCACTTTCCATCAGGAGGCCCGTGCGCTTGTCTGCCATCTAAGTGGTATAAAAAAATTATAATAATCAATCGCCTCTCTTTCAGGAGGTATATTACAAAGTCAATCTTTTCAAAAGGTGTTTCATTTTTTCACCGACTTCATAAAAAGAGTAGGTTATATTCGGTGAAAAAATCGATTCAATTTTTCCGTCAGCCCCCTAAATATAATACATTCATACAAACAGTCACGCTTTTTAAAATGTAATGTAAGTACAAAAGCTGGTTACATTAGGTATCTGCAAGTACCATCAAACACGAGTACGGACAAACATCCGGAATTGCGTACAATATAACGCAATTTTCTTATCTCAACAAGGTCGGCAGGATAAGTGTGTTCTACCCACATCCTATAATTTTCCGCAACTCATACGCTGTTGTGAACCTAGAGCTGTACGTACAACGAATTGATAAATATTTGCTACGAACTTCATTGTCTACAATATCCACTCTTGACAAAAATTTAAAGAAGACTTAGTAGGCTACACACACTATCTGACTCTCGATTACAAAACTGACAATGCAAAAAATGGTATTAAATTGTAGACTTTATTTCTATATGCTAAAGTCCAAAATTAAGTACAAAGAGTTTCATTACAATTTTTCATTTACTCTGCAAAAAGCGTTTTAATTTTGGACTTTAAGACCATTAGATTAAAGTCTTAATCTACAAGTTTACTGACTATTGCGCAGGCTAGATTTCTTGTCTAATAACTCCATAGAATTTTACTTATTTATTACAACCCATACAGATGCTACTCGTGATATTCCACCAGATACGTGGCCTAGAGTATTATCATGATCAGATCATTAATATTCAACTGTTAAACGCATCCACAGACGCCTATGATCAGGATATCGAAGAAACCGGATACATAGTCGATCGTAATTTTTTACAGTACACATTTCCGCAAACGAATATTGATTACAAAAATTTGTAAATCGAATATTGATCATAAAAAATTGAGAAGTAATCATGTTTTACAGTTGTCTGTAACTATCAGTAGCCGCTATATAATTTAAATTTATGATTTAATATACTAAAATATGAAGTTAAATGTAAGAATGATGAGTGATGAGCTAGAATCACCACAGAGACTGACCTGGTTTAACACAATATTGTTACTTATGCTGCAAAATATTTGTCATGCGCGTTAATCAGGGTTGTCAAACATTTAATAGTTATAGTCGATTTTATGTAAAAGAAATTACAGAGCGTTTTTTAAAGGAAATAATACGAAGAAAATGCTGTGCGTTCTATATTTTTTCTATACAGCTTAGGTGGAAAACAATCACACGGCCCACCTGATGGAAAGTAGTTACCGCGACCTATGAACGTGTGCAAAACCAGTAGAGTAACACGCGTGCTACCGTCCCTTTCAGAACGAAAAGTTTCTGTGCCGTCAGTGCAGAAGATACCATCAGGACAAGCCTTTGGAGTTCCCACTGACAGCTCAACAACTCTTCAGTGAGCTCTGGCTACCCTTCTCACCGCCGGAAACTCAACATGAGGTTATTATAGCCGCGGTATTCTGTAGGATGGAGGTTATTTCCCAGTCGGACTGCTCCATTGGGACGAGAATACCGCTGTGTCCTACTTCTTGTTATTTCTGCTGGGCTTCACCAAGACAAAGTAAGCATTTTTTCAGGCGATTATGAGGTAGCCTTTTATATATTTGTTATTAAAGTAAATTAATCACAAATAAAGCTTTAAAATAAATAATACCTATGTATAATATGTTGGCAGCCCTGCTCCCAATTTACTGCGAAACGTTGATTACTAATTGTCAGAGTCATAACTATTTGTGTTAATCAGTTGGTACTACTAAATAAAATATTCGGTATTTCTCTGATTGACTATTTTATTGCCAGGATTTTATTTTATTTAATATTTAGTAAACTAATTGGATATGTCGTAATTACTATAAACTAGGATCGCCTATTCGCCTACCATAGTTATACATCCATTCATTTGCACCAGCTATAATTCTTAGTAGCGTTCCGCAACACGTATCGCGTTTGACACATACATATGATAAATCTGCATTGTAATACAAAAACAACGATACAGTATCTTCGCGAAACGTGGAGGGGAATACAGGCATAAATTATACAAAAAAAGGCAAGAAGGATAAGGCGTAGGGCATACTCAAAGCAAAATCGTAAGTATCGTCGTGTTTACAGCAAAATAAATACGATTTTGTTTTGATTAGGCCTTATTACACGTCTTTTCCTAAAAAAAAGAGAATAAAAGTCTGAGTCAGATCGTTATATTCGTAATAATAGTACATAGAATGTATTATCCATACATGTGGTTTAGTTTTATTGCCATGTAAATAATTAAAACGAAGCGCGTCGCGACGGTGTTCACGCGACGACATGCTGATGAATTCTCAAGTGGTAGACCGAGGTCTCATCTCTTGATACACTATCTTACACAATGCATCATAAATCATCCTAATATTAGACCTACTAAGAACTATTTTTGATAGACAAGATAGCAGAAATAACTTTGCATCTCATTCTAGATTCGCTTACCACTGTACATTCGTTTTAATTAATGGTGCTAGTAGAAATTGCAATCATATTAATTACTCTATAAGATCTTATTTACATTGTCAACATCGAGAATAACTCGAATATATCTGCGTTAGCATGTGAAACGAGACGTAAAGTCCAATTAAACGATTGCTTGTAAGAGTTCTGAGACATTTGAATAGCATAAATAAAACCTTTTGATACAGGTCTCCGGGAGAGAACCGTGGAGGTCTATTTTTACATACGCTCCGTACTTAACTCTATAATAGGTAAAGGACTCTGTGAATGCTGTTTTAAAATAGAGAAAGAATTTGTATACTGGACAGTTTTGTCTCGGAGCGGTCGGCAAAAAATGCTAGTTCTTTCTGCTGTATTGTATTATTTTCTTTAGCTGTATGTAGGTTTTGTGTATTCGTAAGTGGATTTATCCATATTCGTTTGGTAAAATTACTGTAGCCATCACTTTATCGGCACTGTTGTGCGTGCAAATAAGTAATACTTTTATGTCGTCAGGAATTCGTGACATCTCAAGTGGTTGGCGATGTTTATGGGCTGATTGAAAATAACAATCTAGTAAAAACTGTTGTGTTCGGTAAATGTATTTTTTCATCTCATCTTACCTTCTTATTTCTGCCAAGAAATCTTCTAGAATCTAGACCTACATTCTATCCCACGTACTAGGTCATTCCAGTGCGATTCTGGGTCAACCAGATCCGATTGCGGTTACCGCACATCAAATATTTTGACCTTTGGTTAGAGCAGCTATCAGTTTTGTTATCCTCGTGCCAACCAGGAGGTCTAAAAAGGCCACTATATTGTAATTGTATTAGGATAATATTTTGTCATGCGGCGATACTTATAAGAAATTTGAATTTGCTTAATAAATTAATTACTGTAATTCTGCTCATATGAGCGATCATTTTAGGCATTTAATAGGAATCTATTGAGATCTACGTACTGGAAATGTATGAAGTTACTCGTTGTTATTGCTCAATATGGCGTTTTTAGATCTTCAGGGTCTAAAAACGCCAACCGACGACTATACGATACTCTAAAAAGAGTTTGAAGGGTTAACTTCTATTTAGTAAAATTATATTATGGATATAGATTGTCGAATACTATATCACTTTTCATGGGACTTGACTATCCATTTTATGAAGATACAATCTTTACTTCTGAATTTAATTAGTCATTCTTACAAAGCACTTAAAAACAATTAGTGGTGTAAAAAGTTATATGTAGATACAATGGTTATTATATTAGGAACTGTATTGCGATGTACTTAAGTGCGAGTTAATCATATATAAATGCAGTTCATACTATCTCAAAAAGTTGTAGAATGCCTTCTAAGAACATTTTACTGTAAACTACATCGGTTAAGGTGCCCTTACTGCCCGCTTCAAAAAAAAAATATATTCGTTGCAAATATTTTTTGCGTAACATAATTCATACATAACATATTTTTCTTTTTTTTTTGCTATCGTAGGTAAGTATGCCATGCATTCAGCATACAAATTAGAAGTAATCACTTTTAGAATGAATGAGGTATGCGTGTTACATTGATGTTACCGACCTGCTAGTTAGTGATTACCGATTATGCGATGCTTTAAATTGTCTCGATGAATAACGGCATGCAATTCAAATATACTTAGATACGATCGAAACATATAACATAGCGCATACCTATGCTAGCATAAGTCTGCATAGGTTTGCTATTCTTTTTATACCCGACCACAGCAAAACAAAAGGAGGGTTATGATTTTGACAGGCAATGTATGTATGTAGGTTCATCTGTTCCCTCATAGCTCCTTAACCTAGAACTGGACATATGAGGTATGGTTTGATGCGTCTTAGTCGTCCGCTGTTTATAAGCTATATAATGTGTTATTGAATATTGCGGCGCCCTCTAGCGGTCACAGAATACGGTGTTAAAAAATAGAATAGAGATAAATATGTCGTGTTTGGTATCAACTGAAAGGGGTTAATTAGCACATTTCAAATATGTATAAGTTATACCTGTTGCTTGCCCCAAAATAATATAATTAAAAAAATAAATTTAAAACTAAAACCCGACCTACTGAAAAATCATGCGCTAAAAATATTAAACAAGAAAAAATCAAGGATAGTCGTGGTCGTATGCCACTTTTCCTTAAAAAAATTTGTTAGACTTGAAACTTTTGCACTGGGTACGTCTTAAAATATATACCTATCTATGAGGCAGGGTATCTACAGGGAATAAATTTTCATTTAGTCCGTAAGAAATCAGTAGATGGAAGATTTTTGAATTTCGAATATCCAAAATGTGTCCACTTTTAATTATATATATATGTTGTTAGGTATATATAATTACAACATACAAAATAATTTGGTATCGCAATCACCGTCAATCAAGTATCAACTACGGTTAATTCTTCAAAGTATTCAAAAATCAAAGTAACATAACATAAACTCACGCCTATCCCCGTATATCCCCGCACCCACATTTCGCCAGTTTATGTTTAGGCCCCAAAGTAATAGGTGACGAGCCTATTGCCCCATTAACCGGGCAATTAAACCTGCAATAAATACACACATAACTTCGAAAAGTCATTGGTGTGTGTCATGGTAAAACCTGGTATCGAACCCGAGACTTCCATTATCTCCAGTCCCAGCAGTCCATTACCCATACCACTAGACTACCGTGGTTTATATATATATTCTAATTGTACGTTTGTGTGTACGAAAACTACTCGCACTTATACAATATTAAGACTATTGTTACCAATTCTTTGGAAATGTAGTATGAACTCCGATGTATTAATATAATATATCAATGAATCAAATGAATACTGTCCATTCAATGAATACTGTCAAGTCAATAAAATATTTACTTACATGATAAGTATCAGTCCTATTGTTTTGTATTACATGCATATATTTCAGTCTGTATGTCTTTACCGCGTTCTGGTTCAAATATCACTATACAGCTGACCGCTTTGTGTTAACGGCTTTCTCTATAATTATAATATTAATTATGCAAAAGCAATCTGCTGTGAAATTGCGTTTCCATTATGAAAGTTCCTATTTAGAACTGTCCGAAGCGTAAATAATAGTTTGTACTGTGTGTGTATAAATATAAGCATTAAAAGTTGTTAAAGGTACATTCCGGTACATTGATGATTGGTGAATATCGTACCAAAACAGTTGGCATTTATTAATACATTTCTGTCATCCCTTTAGTGATTTACAGGCGAATGATAGATAGATAGATAGATAATTCTTTATTGTGCACCAACAGATTTACAGTAGGACAAGTAGGTAGCATGTATACAGGTCAATGTAAAATGGGCGGCCTTATCGCTAAAGCGATTTCTTCCAGGTAACCTTGGGATGGACAGTAATGTCATAAAAACAAAAGATATGGTGTAGTTACCGACTAAACTTAAATAGATAGTGTATTAAAACAAAAGAAAGAGAGAAAAATAAGTAAAATAAAATTAATATACGGCTTTACACAAAAAAATTTCAACATGAATACTGACATACAAATAAATACATGAAGTAGATAGTTCATACTAATACGAAGGGAAAATAGTGAGTGAGCACATAATTGTGATGTGAATGTATATATGTATTTATATGTATGTGTTCGCATAAATTTCCAACAGTACCTACCTATCATATAATACAGTATAAATCAAACCAAACGGTGCACAAACCTTGGTTTTTGATAGGATATTCTCTTTCTTGCACCGTAAAGGCCTGGAATTCATTATCAGCTCACGTGTTAACATCTTCCTACAGTCCCGGGTTCTTTAAGCGGTGCATGAAAAAGCATATGATGAGGTCGTCAAGCTCAGTGTCACTCCCACTTAACTTCAGCATTCCATCAAAAATAAACCAAAAGGAGGTGAGGGTGTCTACAGACCCCATGCTCCAAATTGAAAACATCGGCTGCAATCGGGAGCAATACTATAAGACATGATAGAAATATGGAGACGATATGTATAAGTAAATTTCAAGGCGAGTGTTTCAATTATTTCATAAGGTGGAAGCACTCCCTCTGTGGATGACAATTGTATAATAGGCGTTTCAACTACACTGTGCCCTACTTTTCTAGACCGGTCCCTAAAAAACAACCGTACGTTGTTACCCATCGAAAAACGTGTTAACATCTTTTTTTTTCTTAATTGAGAAACATTTGATAACTTAATCGCACTACAGCAAAGTGTAAAGCATAAACTGTCGTGAGGATTTAGTTATACAGAAAAGGCAAGAGACACTAGGTGAGCCTGCACTTCGTACAAAACGTATTCGTACAAAAACCTAGGCATGAAAGCGATGCCTTATAAATTACATGGAAAAAGGCTCTTTGTCGCCTATTCCTCGTCACTGGAAAGGAAAACTGAACTGACATATAAGAGACATACTAGAAACGTGCAATAGACATATTATAGCTAAAAGTCAGCCTGTTTAAAGGCACATCGTATTGTACTTTCGCATCGCTTTACACCTTAATCTTGTCTTTTTTTAACGTGCGGATATCCACTTGGATACCCCGAACATAGACCAGTTATGTGTGTGTTATCTCGGGCTCAAACCGATTAAAACACACGGCCGTCTTAACCAATCTGTTACCGGGGGTGAGGTAGTCTCTGTCATAGTCTCTGTCATATCTTTCTATCCCGACCAACCCAGGGCTATAAAAGGTCCTATCAAGTGTGGTACTACGGCGGCCCCATCTTTCACCAGAAAAAGGGGGAGGGGCACAAATCGCGCCGCCGTTTGAGCTTTGAGCTCGTCTTAAGCTTATACCGTTTCTGTATAAATCGCGCCTAAGTTTGTAATGAAAACTGTAGCTTAGCTTGATATGACAGTGAAACAATGATTATAGGTAGCAGTAATTACACCGATTCACTTAATTGTAACTTGATGTCTCAATCCACCTTAATAGCTGTTATTGGGCGCAATGCCGAACACCGATTCATTTAAGATAACCTGCATAATAATTACAACAGTAGCTTATGCAGTCCTGGTAATTATACTATCTTGAGATTACGTTGGAATTTCTTTGAGATCTCCTAGATATAGATGAGAGATAGATGAGAGAGCGTTGATGATTAAATATCATCTTTTAAGGATTGGTATTGCCTTTCAACGTGGCAATGCCGCCAGCCTTCTGACCACCTGCCCGGTTGACATCGATGGGGAGGAATTCTTAGACGCCTGAACCTGCAGGATTGTTTAGGTATATTCAGTTTTTTCTTTTTTTAAATATTTTAATTTAGATAACTTCCGTGTACATTATGTAAATAATAATATTGTTAAAATAAATGGTTATTTCATCTTTTTCTTTATACTCGTGCATGTATACCTATGTCTGCAGTGACATGTATTTTGCTAACAATTTTTGTCTTTATAATTATCTGACTTATTACCTATCATCTACTAGTTAGTATTAACTAGTTAGTACTTACCTACTGTCGACAAAGCATATAAGTGCACCTTATCGTACAATTTTGTATGAAAATTAATATACTTAAATCGTTTGTCCACGAATAGCACGTCACAAAAATTTTGATAGGCGCCATTCGTTGCCTAGTGCTACGTGCTATTCACGCAGTGCTATTCGGCTGAGTGCTTTAGACCGTTTTTTAAATGTATTATATAATAACTATATATAGCAATTGTCCAAGTACCAAGTAAACGTAAGGGCTGTAATTTATTATACATATTGCTTAGAATTTCCTGCCTAAAATTTCCGTGTATCGAATTAGAAACAGTACGAAACTCGCCGTCGAGCCATCTGTGACTAAACTATTTTCGTAGACACATAAACGTCAAATATAATATTGCGAGGGTGAGTCAGCAACCCAGTAAGTAAAGGTCGACCTGTAGTTACGTCTAGGTAGACATTTATAGGGTTGCTCATTTTATATTAAAGATAGGTCAGGTTAAAAGTACCTACCCGGGACGAGCGAGTATATGAAAAAAAATTATGAAAGTAGACGAAGCGAATCGTAGCTAATGTCTCTACCTACTCCTAAATGTCAAATATAATTAAAAGTAGGTACTTGCCATACATAAAAAAAACTAAAAGATGTATTTCTGAGGGACTGCAATAAATAATTTTCGAAACAAATAAACGTACTTGCACACTCGAAAGGTATCGGCACGCGAAGTGTCAAGTTTCGCACAAATGATTGTCAAGTTTTTTTTTTATGTATAGGACACGTTTACACTACACGAAGTTGGTGTTTTGTTTGTGCTCTCAGGTAAAGCATGAACAGGTTAACATAAGATGCAAGCAATCATCAAAAATGTTATAGATTTCCTGTTTTCTATAGATTTTACAGTGTTAAAATTTTATTAATTCAAATAAAATTAATTGCTTTTTATTATAATTTTGTAAACTCGCATTTGCGGCAGAGATGTGTCCTTCATATTTCGTAATAACACCTAGATATAGTTTAACCGATTTATTTAGTACCTAATATACAAGAAATAGATCATATAGATTAGATCATACTTATTCTAATCTTCTCCAGTTCAATAAATTAATCATGCCGATTTGTCGATAGGTAATAATATTATTATTATAACCTAGTATACTTTTTTACTATGTATATTTTATACTATGTATACTTTTTTTTTAATAGACGAGCTGTTCAGAACAATAATAATTCTGTTAAGGTGGATTTAGACCAAAGAGGGAATGCTCATTCTATCTCCTCTACGTCAAATTCTTTTAGTGTAATCAGTGATAGAACATTTATTCGTTGTTCTTTATTTGAAAACATGGTTTCGTTTTCACTAAAATATTAAGAAAAAATGCTCTTGTTGTAGCTCCATGTTCGTTTGGTCTGAATGCACCTTTACGGTTTCACAGAATTAAATTTTGAATTTCAAATTTAGAACGGGACACAGAAACTAGATAAATAAGTTCAAAAATTTTGCGCGCCTGATTTGTAATGTTATCTGTATGACAATAACAAACAGTTATGCATTGTTCGTGCTTGGTTCATGCATGCATCCCGTCAATCGTCTTTAGCGAAATCTTTTTTTTGCTCCATACAGCCAGTCTAAATAGCACTTTTTGTCAAATGAACAACCTCCACCCTTTAAAACCGGAACGCGTCTACCTTACTTTTATGACTAGTCCAGTGTACTAGATCTTAACCTTTTTATTGATTCCAGTTTTATTTACGAGTCCACATAATTGGCGTCCGCTGGACACTTTAAACGTGAAGTAATGATGGAGCGAAAAGTGCACGCACTGTTATGGCAGTGTTATTACCTGAGAAATGGGTACCAACGATCTTTGAACACTGGGTACGCTTGTCTGATTAATACTCCATTTGTAGCTAAGTAAGATTAATAAGGTATAATATTCAATCGCGAGGTCGTATAGTGAGGCGTAATTTTATTTTACTCATTGAAATCGGTTACTTACTTATTGAACAAGTCATAAACCTTCCTCTCTTGTAGTCTTGTAGTAACATGCACAAGTTGATGCCGTAGTTAAGGACCACTTATATACCATTTTTGTTTTTTTTAAAGGCTATGATTAGCGTTAATATGGCAGAAGTAAATACAGACTCATGTACATACTCGTCTGTGCTATGGTCGAGTCTTTCATTGATTTCTTTTTTATATTGCCGCAATATATTTCAGTCTATATTAAGTTCATCTAGAAAAGAGTTGATTAATAATTTTTACATATTTATTGTTTAGATATTACTCCTTTATTTTTTCAGCTTTTATTTTCGAGGTCCTTTGCTCCACCAGTGGAGACAATAGACGTGTTAAAGTGGAAACATCTCACGTACCTAAACGAATGAAGTAATTAGTTATATTAGGTAATCTGTGCTAATGCTGTCAACGAGACACTACTTGCATGTAGCACAGAAGTTGCATGTTTACTATCGACAAAAACCATGAAATAAAATTCTCAATTATGTATTATTCTCACTATTACATGTTTAGCAATCTTATTACAAACTGAAACTCAATTACGAAAATCCACTAACTTGTGAGAATACCTTTTGTTTAATTTTTGACATTTAATTAACCATATAAATAGACGTTATCTTATCAGAAGCATATGGGAAGTTGCGCAATACCCCACGCTTGTTGACGAGTGTGGAATTGGCAGCCAGTTCAATGTCAAATTCTATTGATAAAAAAAACGACGGCCTAGTTCACACGTGCTGTCTACTGGACAATCTGTGGTCTAATTAGCAAGGACGTGCCGCAAAATTTTCATTATATGATATTGTATACAGACAGTATCTGCTTATGTGGACAAAGCCTTACCGGCATCCTTGAAGCTGAAGTCTACCTCGTCTGTGAGTCGTTGCACCTGTTAAATGAAGGACTGGCGCAGATTCTCGTCTAGGCGTAGTCACATCGGAAAAAACCAACAAACCAATCAAAATCCATAAACTGACTCCTGGTTCCAAAGTACATGACATACAAACTTGGGAATCACAATTGTAAGGTTTAGTTAATAAAGTACGCATTTATAGCGCAATAAACAATTTATAACGCAGTTGTTACATTTTGTATAATCTATTAATTCAGATTGTATTTATTGTGCCAGCAACACCGACAACTTCGGGTGGTGAGAAGTTGTCAGTGGCTCACGGCGGAATAAGGGGATATACTCTGTGGACATTTTTGGCGGGATTACATTGTGAGCGCTCGTGGAATTGGGGGATTATTATAAGAGTTCAAGAATTGTAACTAATTTATGAATATTTGAGTTGAGAATATACCCTGCTGTTATTTATTACACTATGATGGTTATGCAGTATAATATGCATATAGACCAAAATGTTGATAATAGAATCTTATGTTAATTACAGAATTAAGTTTTGTTTGGTTATGTGAAGACATAAAAACAAAGCAGAAATGATTATTATTGTTTTCATAGAGAAGAAAAACTGTTTTCAAAGCTCGATAGACAATAAATATCCTCTAATTAATACCTTTAGAATATTTTCTTCGTTCATTAATCAATCGTATTCATACAAATATATACAGCCCAGACTCAGCCTCAGATGCATGGCTCGAGTCAACAATAGTGCCCGGAAAACGACAATAGTCTCACCCCTTATTATGTGGGACCGAATACAATGATTGGTGAAATTATTAATTCACCTCTGCCTAACCCTCCGGGGTTAAAGGTGTGATTATATTGTGTTCATACAAACGTTGTCTGGAGCTTACACCGTTTATCGTTTATGTCCGAGCATCTTTCAATTTACTCAAATAATTTATTGCATCACTGTCGTTTTAACAAGTCACGTCCACTGAAGTAGGTATCCCCATAATGAAAAAGAGCAAAATGATTTGCTTCAAGACTCCCAATATATGAGTAAACTCAAGCTGCCATTTAATTCCACTAGTTCACTGTTGCGGATATATTTCTTATTAAAGGGTAATTGAATTTTATCAACGCATCTCAGTTCGAGCGCTAATACAAAAGCTTTAAAAAAAATACTTCGTGATTATTTTGACATTGATTGATAAAACATTTCAAGTTTTTAATTTTCTTTGTTTCAAATGCTACGGTCACACATTTACATATTACGTTCTCAGATGCTATCTCCTACTGTACTCGTGTCGACCTTAAACCGTCACAAACGTACATACCTTATATTGAGGTCGTGTACTTTTTCTGTTACAAAGCAACCGCATTTCATGTGTAATATGCGGTTATATGCGTCTACTGTCACAAGACGGCATTAATTCACAATTTACTGGCCGAGACGCGTTGGTGACTAATTTCACCAAGGCCAAAGACGATCCATTATTATTTATTACCTTATAAAATCATTGGTGTCGAGACTGTCGAATTCAAACCTTACTACCTAAAGCTAGAGTCCGTTGTTGAATAGGAATGTTGTAATTGAAATCTCATTTGGACCCTTTGCTACGAATGAGTCACAAAACTGAATTAATGTGGTGCTAAAAATAGTGGAAGCGTAACCCAGCTATGTGCAAACAAGTGTGATTGTGAGAAATTTCCTTTGTGTTCAGTATCGTATGTCTATCGATGAGTTTGTTACATAGTATTTGTCACAATACGGACAGCATTGCGGTAATTGTTTTGTATTTCTTCGTACAGGTATTTCTTTCTTATGAAGGTGAAACCTGAGCAACCGTGTGATTCTGACGCTTCCAAATTGTCGTATGAAAATTTAGAATTGGTATTCTGGACGTTGAAGATTTATGTTTTCTTCTACTATTCGTTAAATATTTGTCTGAAGAAGGGCGCCAATTGCAATTCTTGGCATAAATAAATTCATTTAACAATAGTAATTTAATAAGCTTGTATCTATCATCACACATTGCAATACTCTTTCGATGAAAAGTTATACCATACCTATCATTTATATTACAAGCGCCCTGTCTACGTGATTACAACGGACAATGTGGTGTGTAGATTTATATTAAGTCGTTTGTACTGGTATTCGTCTGTCAGTACGTTTGTTTACGTATTGCACCATAGAGTGTTACAATGTTCTCCTAAATAGGCACTTTCAGTTTCCAAATCTACTGCAGATCCGGCTGCATTGTCTATTTATAGTTCTCTGTGTTGTGTTCAGGCTAGACCACCGGACTTTTACAGATTATTTTGACTAAATTCAAAATAATCTGAGAAAAGTGTGTCTGGTCAGGTGACCAGATCGGCAAATTTGCTATTCAAGTTTTTGAACTTAGTTCTTCTCTTATAATTAAACATAATAGTTGTACTATTGTGGTTAACATACATACATACACACATAAAAATACGCCTCTATCCCCGAAGGGTTACGCAGAGGTGAATGAACACCTACATTTCACCAATTATTAAATTCGGTCTCACGTAGCCTATTGCCGTCATTTTGGCACTATTGTTGACTCAAGCCATGTATCTAAGGCTGACTCTGACCTGTATATATATATATATCTGTCTGATGTTAAACACCCCTATTCCTTAGTCGCCTTGTACGACACCGCATGGGAAGAGATGGTGTGGTCCAAATTCTACTCTCCCGGGAACCAGGCGGATTGTGAATGCCGATTGAATAGTCTATGTAGAATAAATGTTCGACTTTGATTCACACAAATACAAATACACTGGAACTAAAGATATTTAATGTCTTTTCATCCGAGTGCCATGGTTAATATACAAAATTTCCTCAAAACTTTTATTGATCTCTGAAACCATGTTTCATTTATCGTCAAAGTGTATATTGTGATATCCTATTTTGCACTGCAATTACGAAAGGGTTTTCAAGTGATTTTGATATTTTTTATCAAAGTCATTAACAGGAGTGTACTCAGGGACCCTATCGCGCGCCCTTTGTGATTTCAAGTGCGCTACGCGATCATTGTTGCGACTCCGGAGTTCAACAATGGGGCACTTATCTGAAGCACTGCTCAAATTGTCATATGCCCAATTTTTATTTCACCATTAGAATAGGTATATTTGTGACTACATTTTATCTTGATTGGAGTGTCTATTTAAAAAAATGGTAAGCCACGTAAAGTATATTTTGATAAATTTGAAATTTTTTGATCCACCTGAACGAAATACTGTGGTCGTGGACGTGTACATCACCAAGGGGGTCCAACTCTGTAAGCACAAGACTTTTTGTGCCGTCTGTGTAAAAGACAAAGCAGGACAAGCTAACTTTACTTAGATAAAGAGGCAAAAGAAAACTCGTAAATATTACTCTGGATGCTTAGATGAATTAAATTTTTTTTAATTCATCTAAGTCGGGATGTAATTTTTTTAAGAACTAACCACTTCAGCCTAGTTAAATTACTTGTTTTAGGAGTGGTTTCACGTTGGCCGTGTTATCGCCAGGTGTCAAACCAAGAACCTCTCTCGCAAATCCAATCCTTAATCACAGAACTACCATACCCGTAAGTGCAGCGAACTTGTTATAGGGTTCAATTAATCAAATATTAGCAGCACAAGAAGTGATATTAAGGCAAAATACTCTCTGAAAACAACGACTCTGATTTCGCCTCATTATATTCTTTAGACGAAAGGACTTTGGCGACCACCAAGTTAATAATACACTGTGCTCCCCCGAATCCCCTTTCATAATAAGTTTTATCCACTATACTGCATGGGTCGCACTCCACTAACTGGCGCCCCACCGCGGGCTCTCCTATTTCTTTTATTCTTTTGTGCAAAGTTCACCTGCTGTGCCTCGCAATGAATAACGAGGACGATATTAAGCTGTTATTATTTCAGTCGGGACTCGGGACCTAGTGTTGAATGATATATTGGACTTACTTTTAGATTTGTGAGAGCTGTGCAGAATAAATTATTACTTGACTAACCCTTTGTCGATGTGCGGTAATTGAAGTTCAATATGGAAGGTTTTCAAAGAGTGAATGCATAGCAGATATGCCAGTTTTAATATTTACAATGTTGGACTGTGTATTGAATGAAGACTGAATAGTTTTCAATGTTGTCAGTGGGTTCGATCTCCATTTTTTTTATGCCACTCAGTTGGCAGATAAGCACACGGCCCACCTGATGGGAAGCGGTTACCGTGGCCTATGGACGTATGCAACACCAGGGGTGTCACACTCGCGTTGCCGACCATGAAGAAACCTTCTGATGCCCCTCTTGAAGAACCCCATATTGTAGGCGCTTGGGAAAACCGCAGCAGGGAGGTCATTCCATAGCTTGAGTGTGCGTGGGATGAAGTTTCTTTCATACCGCACAGTGCGCACCGTCTCAGGTCGCAATGTGTGAGGATGAATTCCCTGCCTATCCATCCATGAGGACATAATTTAAGAATATAGATGCTAACTTCTAAACTTTCGCGTTCCATGAATATTGTTAATGGAAATTAATGCGATCATTAAATAAATACATTACCTTTGATCTTACTGACTCAATAACGGAGGACCTGCACCATGGAGCCAGTTAACCGATCGAAAAAAACATCAGGCAATTCAAAACCTCATATTATACTATCGACTACAGTACACCGCCATTATTAGACGAACATAACTTTTCGATTTCACTACTGACTCATTTCATATTAGGCATCATAAACAAAGATGAAAATGTCTGACCATCACCGGTATGAGTCATCGGGAAAGCTGGTAAATGGATGTGAAGCCTCCTTGACTTTCTATCCAGTTTAATTTATGTGTTCAGTACGTAATCGAAGTCTTTAAATTAAATTAGCTTGTTCATTTATGACTTATTGGTCATTGACTTCTTCTTCCACAGCAGCTGTGACGTCAGGCTTCGCCTATAATCTAATTTTCCTACAAACAACTGAATACTTTCCTTTAATAAGTATATATTTATTGTTTATAATCTAATAAAGAATATACAAAGCCTCGTGACTACTAGCTAACATTTGACGCGCAACTTATGACGTTCGGCAACGTTGCGCAACACGCAATGTTGCCACGCAACATCACGAGGCTTATTGTTTGTTTGACGATTGATCATGGGTGGACAGACAACATTATTCTGTGTTGCTGCGAGTCTTTGTTGTCCAACGTTGTGCAACAATGTTGCCTATTGGATGCCATAAGTGATGTTGTTATACTCTTCAACTTGACGTCATATATGTGCAAACATGATAAGCAAATATGTACGAAGTAAGTTTGCAGTAGTAATACTATTTGATCTTATGTATTTGCTTTGCAAAAATAGACATTGGGTGTGAATTTGAATGACAGTACGATAAGATACTGTTGTGTTAAGTGAACGTGTACATACGGATTGAAGTATGAATGCGAATTCATCTTTGTACTAAATAGGAGTTTGATGTTTATAAGGAAATTATCCATGTACTTATTTCGTCGTAAATGACTTGGTCACGTGCTACTTTTAAGTTTATGCATAAAAATGATTAGAAAATTAATGAATCTAAATAGATACAATTTCATTAATTATAACCTTAATCATCTAAAACCTTCTTGTGTTTATGTAGATCCACTGGCCTCATAAGAATGTATGCTCCTTACAAAAAACAGATATCAAAGATTTACGTAATTATTATCAATTCAATCAGTAAATAACTGTTGCTACAACACTCCCACGTATAAAGTACCTACATATCAAATATTCACACATCAATTATCACAATTATCACCTGACTAACATCTTGTAACTCCCCGACCTACGACAACAGTCAGGTCATTCACCCCGGCACCACTTGACAATATCCCACTAACACCCCTTAACGATCTACAGCCCCGAGCTGACGAGGCTGCATTGAAGTGCCTTCGTCTCCTAGACTGGAGATAAAACTGCACAAAGCATCGTCGAGGGCTTTCAGCGTACGCGATTCTATTTTTAAAATAGGGTGGAATGCATTTTTCGCTGCAGTGCACTTTCAATGGAATGGGCTTTTGTCTCTTGTATGAGACTGTTGTTAAGAGACTGAAGTTTTAGTGAATGTAACTTTTAAAAAGTGAACTGATAATGACTTCTATGTGAACAAAAATCGAGTTCTAAGGGTGAAATGCAATGGAGGAGGGTTGCAAGACGCAGATACTAGACTAAAAGAGTCATTAAATTGTTTTATAAATGAGTTACTTTGATATAAAAAACCGCGGTGGCCTAGTGGTATGGGTAATGAACTGCTGAGACGAGGTCTCGGGTTCGATCCCAGGTTTTACCATGGCACATACCAATGACTTTTCGATGCTTTTTGAAGTTATGTGTGTATTTATCGCAGGTCTATAAGTGTCCGGTTAATGGCAATAGGCTCGCCACCTATTACATTGGGACCTAAACATAAACTGGCGAAATGTGGGTGCTAGCACTTCTGCCTACCCCTTCGGGGATATAGGCGTGAGTTTATGTTATGTTACTTTGATTTTTGAATACTTTGAAGAATTAACCGTAGTTGATACTTGATTGACGGTGATTGCGATACCAAATACCAAATAGTCTATGTAGTATCTAACTGAATGTGAATGTGGAATATTGATATGAAGCCGATACTAATAGGTACAGGAAGAGTAGCAAAAACTCTAAATCGAAATATTCAAATGACTAAACCACCTCCATCGCATAAAAAAGTTCAACGTGAAGCTTTTAAATGTATGTATTATTCAAACCAAAATAAATTGTGTCAGTTGTAGCACGACTATAGAATATAAGTGGTTCAGTATTAACATTGCAAAGGTAACACTTATGTACAGGGCTTCCGTTCTATTTACACATGTTGTGTACCAACTAATGAATTCACTACCGACGCAGATCAAAAGATATTCACGTCCGTGCTTTCGAGCTACACACACAATTTGAATAAACATTCGAAAAACATCTTTATATATACCAGGAATAGAATTCAAAAGACTGGCTTGAATCAAGAAACTTGAGTCTACCCTAGTAGTTGCGATAAAGTATAATGATCCTTAACCCTTTGGAATAAAGTCAGATTAAGACTCTAAAGTAATAGTGTTGGCAAGCGATACGTTATTACTCCACAGACCGTGGCTAATAAACTTACACTTCTCATTACCACAAACATTGTGGCAATGCCAAATTGTAGATAGTAACAAAATACGTTTATGTTTGACCGTGGTTATCCTGTTTGTAGATCTTACGACGGCAATAACTTGTCATTCTAGAATTTAAGATATCATAGTCAAACATATTATCTTCTCACCTGACTACACAAGGCCAACCGACTGTGTTAGACTAAAAGAAAGGGTTACGCATAATATGTGTGTGACCTTCGGACACTCCCTTATCGGAGTCGTTGGGAGGGATTATATCGGACTCGAACCGACTAAAACGCACGTCGCATGAGGGCCGTTTTTGGTTGCCGAACTTGAGGTTGACAGGCATATCCCTCGCAATATGTGTTTGACCTGTATGTCTGTATGTCCGTCCTAAGATTACTTCGTAATTTTAGACTAAACTGATCGTTAGATTACCCATTTAGTATTTATTGCCACTAATGTCTCTAAACATGTTATTTTTGGTCTTTGGCATCAAAATAAGTATGTTTGCAATAAGTTCTCTACTACTACTATCTAATGAAAATATTCAATCATGTTCTGACTGGCATCCATAAAGAACTTCTAATTGTTAATTAAAAAGTAAACATTGCTATTCATAATTTAATTTGTTTACCTTTTTCAAACTATTAACTCCGTACAATAAAAATGCACCATTAAAAGAGAAAACAAATTCTATTTTCCATTAAAACACATTCCGTAAATCACGCATTACGAACAAACTTCCAAGGATACAAAATATAGTGCGTTGAATGAATGCAGCACGTCCTGATAGCTTCCGGTGCGCCGGCGCCGTCCCTCCGGCACTGACACTGACCCGTTCCCACAAGGCATCAGGAAGCCCGCCAGTTTATTAATGCCGGCAATTATACTACTGCTCTTAGCAACGAAGATTAGCATGTCATCCAGGGAAACTTCTTCGTATGTTTTGTTGTGATAAATGATAGGGATATTAAAATTTATCAGTTGCTTAATTACTAGTTGGTTTGTGTCAGATGGCGGCTCCATTTGAAGTTGTGATATACTTTTATTGGGGAGGGAAGGTACTTATATAGTTATAAAAATATAGAATGATTGAAGTATCAAGATTATACATACAGACTATAATCAAGTCTTTATCCCCGGAGGGTTAGACAAAGATGAATGAAAACAGCCACATTTTACCAATCATTAAATTCGGTCCCACGTAATAGGGGGTAAGCCTATTGCCGTCTTCCGGGCACTATTTTTGACTCAAACCATGCATCTGAGGCTGAGTCCAGACTGAATTTATCTGTCTGATGTTAAACAGCCCTATCCCTTAGTCGTCTTGTACGACACCGCATCGGAAGATATGGGGTGTTCCAAATTCTACTCTGGCGGGAATCACGCGGCTTCATATTCTTCTATCAAGATTATAAACTAAGATTTTTGGTACTTATATAAATTAAAATGTAACTGTCGTTATGTGCTTAAGATTTATTTGACCAATGAAATAAATCTACATTCAAAGTTCGCACGCTAGTACCTATTTACGCCTCTATCGGATTGAAAGACGGCCTGTGATATTCCATTCGGCCTCTTTCCGTAAGAACACCAAAAAGTCTACCGTGTGAAGTTTACAGTGTAAGTTTCAGTATTTAAAAACCGCATACAAATCAACTTCATCACCATTTCTATCACGATACTTATCACCGCCTACATTAGCCCATAATCTTATTAAAAACATGTTTTGCCCTTATAGGACTTCCAACGGTTTCACAAGTCATCCATGTTTAGACGCAACGTCAACCGCACACTATTTCTGTTTTATTTACTATTATATCTGATTTTGTTTTCGTATCAACATACTGAAAATAAAAACCAAGAACCATACTAAAATAAGGAAAACGGTCATGTGGAAAGTTTTGAAAAAATGAACAATTTTAATCTACTTTTTACATTGCTAGTACCCACATTTTACCAGTTTATGTCCCAATGTAATAGATTTATTGCCATTTAGCCTATTGCCATCAACCGGGCACTTATAAACCTACGATAAATACACACAACTTCGAAAAGCATCGAAAAGTCTTTGGTGTCTGCCATGGTAAAACCTGGGATCGAACCCGAGACCTCGTCTCAGCAGTCCATTACCCATACCACCGCGGTACCTAACTACTCTACTAATTTACTTTTTATAACAACAAAATGACTACTTTCAATCAATTAATCAATTAGCCTTCCGCAGTCCACTGATGGACATAGGCCTCTCCCAATGTCCGCCATTTTATCCAATCCTGCTTTGATTTCGGTTAATTCTTTTGGTGAAATCGTTGATTAGACTAGTCTGACCAAAAGGAATTTTTATTCCCATTGGTCTCTTCTTTAACAAATATTGGCTAATGGGAATATTAATTCCCTTTGGTCAATCGATATTGACCAAAGGGAATTAGTATTAGTATCTAACCGATGTTAGAGAACAGTTCGGTATTATATTTGTCACTTTTATCATAAAATATTTATGTTTTGTTTTCTTTTAATTTCAGGTATGTTGGCAGCTTGTTCAAACGTAATCATTCAACGACGGACCTTCTATGGTTTGTATGTTTGTTGTATATATTTCTACGTTATACTCAAACCTAATCGGTGTAAACACAGGAAGAGGTAATTTATGGGTGGAGTGCATTGACTGATTAATGTTCGAGCTGTGAGCTTTAATTGGTCAGTAATTAAATCTGGTGTCTCTTGTACCGTTTACACTCTCCCGAGGTGGTCTCCTAGACGTCAATCGCCCAAGACATATTTCTAACTTCCTATTTTACACATTTTCTCTTTATTAACTAGCAACACTAGAAAATTCTCCTCTCTAATTATGTATTTCGAATGTTGTAGTTCTATTTTCAAATCGCATAAAACTGGTGACAGCAAAAATTACAACAATGTATCCGATGTTTATGTGTTTACATTTAACCTTGGCAGCGAACGAAGCTATTTAATGAATCAGAAAAGTAGATTGTTGTTACATTAAACATTACAATTCCGAAAACATTTAAGTGTATTTCGTGTTCGGTGCAGTAAACATTTGCGCATGCGTGCTCGAGCCGTGCCGCGCCGCTGCGTCTGCGCAAGAGCCTATATTTATCGTCTCAAGGGTTTCCTGCACGAAATGTTATTAATTTATTTATATACGTATATATGTTAACCGTTTGTTTACGCACACACCACGTGGCGAGGCCAATGAACTCGCTGGAAAAAAACTATTTTTATTTGAATATTGTAAAGTTCTTAGAACACAATGTTTTAGATTTTCTAAGTAGTAGTAATTTTTTTTTTAAATTAGCTGTGGTTCTTCGATAACGGCACATTTATTAAAGTTTGGTTCAATCAGTATTTTGAATTTTGTTTGTTAATTTCTTTTACATTATTCTTTTCTACTTTTTAAATTACTTTTGATTCGCAGCAGCACCTAAGTTTTTACATACCTGCTACCTATTACAAACTTTAGTTTTCATCTGAGCGTCAATGCCAGCTGTATCCTAAGCTCGAGCTTCGAAGCCCGGGTCCGCTATTCTACTCCTCCTTTTCATAATTTGGTTGTCTTGGCTTTACTTGGCAGACGCAGTTTAAACCTTCTTATCCCCAGGGCAAATCCAGCGGCAATATCTCGTCTGTCAATCAGTCGGTATACCGGTTTGCAGATGGGGTTGACTTTTGCCTGAAAATTTTGATGCCTCATTTACCCCTTGAGTATATAATCTTCTAATATTGTTCACACAACATCTCTCTCGTCGTTTCTGACAAAGAATTCTCCCCATAAAGCTATATTAAGTCAACCCTTATCTAAAGAGCACATGCTCGGTGCAAAACTAATCATTGTATAATTTAAAGCCCTGTCAAGGGACTAGATGGCCCTCCGGTTTGCACGTACTACTTTCTATTTAATGGATATGTCCAACCCGTCAAACTTGCTGTCCTTGTCGCGCTCGGCCTCGATCTAACATAGTATAAAATACATATGATTTACTCCTCGAATCCAATTAAAAGTACTATACCTACTGTAGATTGATGGCACTTGGTAGAATTTGTTGTTACACATATTGATAACTCACTTATACTTTTCCACATTACTTTTATTATTTGTTAGACCTGACCAGTTTCGCCTTACGGCATCCTCAAAGGTTTACGATGAATGGTTTGAAAATGAGGATTCTAATATAATAATTACAATAGTCAAAATAGCAAAAAGACAAACTACTATGATACATTTTAAGTTTTATTTTTAACGTTGCTAAGGAGTTACGCAGCGCGCGCTGGCAACATTGCACCTCATTTTGATGACAGTAAGTACTCCTGCAAATTGATTTGACGAGACTCAGGGGTTTCTTTCGGGGTTGGGTGATCAAACGATAATCATGCCCTTAAAAGGCAAAACAAACCAAATATACAGCAGTAGTATTACTTCTCGGGATTTAAAGTATATGCGAGCTTCAGATGCAACCGGGATTGGCGATCGGATGAAGAAGATCTATGCTTAGTAATGTAGTAAATCTATGTGAAATATACTAATAAATTCGGTACAATAGAGTTAAATTTATTGCAATGTCTATACTTATATTACAAATGCGAAAGTAACTTTGTCAGTCTATCACACAAGCCTAAACCACTGAACTGATTTTGATGAAATTTTATACAGAGATAGATTAAACATTGGGAAATACATATACGCAGACGGATCCGAGAGCAAAACTTAATCACTATATGTGCTATTGTATTTATGTATACAACACTTAATACTACTCTTAAGCTAGAAACGGTATACCTTTATCCAGCTTTTGATGCTTCTCAACTCAGCTCCTATTATATTATTCTTTGCAATCTCATCTCTTGTGAGAGAGGTACGGACAATTCTTTATTAAGCGTTGCGTGTTCTCTTCGCCCAAGGACCGCAAGTTATAATTCACTTGACTTTTTATGACATTTCTATTGTCACGTCTTCATCGCATGTCAAACAAATAAAAGTATCAAAAACAGTTTCAAAAGCAGTAATTATATTAAATGATATATCGAAATATTTGTATTTAGTAAGGGGTATCAGATCCGTGTTTCAAAATATTCCATTGTTCTTTTGTTGACCGTATAATTTGGATACATAGAAGTTTCACTTTTTATTCAAGTTGTATACTGACAATTGAAATTTGGACAGATAGGTATGTATTTTATTTCGACCCGTAAGTGGTATGATGTGTCAATGAGTTATGTGGTATGTGAAACAACAAACAATCTTTAGCATGGACAATGCACTGGACAGTCAGTATCAGATTAATATTTACTAGCAAAGTATTAAAAATGATCGTAATACCAAAACTCGAATTTTGTATTAGCTATCACAGAGCTGATAGTTGTAAGCGTCCAGAGTGGTCAAAACATCTTAGCAATCAATTCTCCATAATAATATAAGATAGCAGAGTGTGCAAATTGACATGTGCTAACAAGTCGCTCAATGGCGTCTAAGCTAGCATAAGAGAATGAGAGAAGAGAGCTGAGCACAAAGTTGGAGCAGAACACCCAAAGACAGAACAGAGCAAAAACAATAGAGACCCTCCTCTTGTTTTAAAAACGCACGAAATATGAATGCTTCACCTCCTCAGAACCAGTCTGGAAGCTATTAAGCCTGTATTTAGATTTACTCTACCTCAAGAAGGCCTCATACCTGCCCATTGCTTGCCGCCTCGTTGGAACATAGACCAGAAGCAACAACATCTCAAAGAAAACAGCTGCTACTTCCGTGAGCGTGAACCATTAGCAACCTAACATTTATAAAGCAGCTACTACTAGTATTTTTTACCTCGTATTCACCCTTTTTTCTATGATTGACAGATACCCGGTAGATATCAATTTTGCACTTCACTTATAAGCAAAAATATATTGACATAAATATCTCTTAAAAGGTAGTTGCATATTATTAAAATCGGGACCTTGGCTGTCAATCACTGATATTGAAGTTAGTGTACACACCAGCGCACGTGTCATATTTAAGCCTATACTCACGCTTGCACTGTGCTACTAAGAGAAGCTGTTGAATAGATATTAATTATATATTTTTCAAGGGTGCATAAAATTCGAGAATTCATTTGAATGAAACTAAAATTTCTATAGTTAAGTAAAATTAAAATGTATGATTTGAGATTGATATGGTCTTCTTTTGTTCTGCATTCTAATTCACATTAATAGTGTAAAACTCGCTGGGATATTGACCATGTTTATTATTTTAGCTAAGTAACCGATATTTCGGTGCTGTTACAAGCGCCTTGATCACGGTGTAATTGAGTACACCATGATCATCAGGCAATGCAGAAACAGAGAATCATTGTACATACTTAAAAAAAAATACCAATCGTATTTTGGAAGTCACAGTACATTTAGCATCGCAACCGCGAAATTTCACACCTCTGCACTCTTTAGAACTAATCAGTGCCGTACAATCTGCCTTAGTCTATAAATATACAAACAAAACTCCAGTTCAATCTATTCTTTATGGTACTGCAAATAAAATTGAAAATCAGGTCCCGTTTTGTAATAACGATAAGATATTGTTGTGCCGTCTGCACGAAGAACGTCGTGACCGTATCGTAACAATAGGATTGTTGAACACATTGAACATTGAACACACATACAACGTTTAGGCAACAAAATAGAATCGAAGACCTAAAGAATTAACTTAGAAATATCACATGCTTGAATTTTATCTTGAATATCACGTATCAGCATCACCTTCATGTAGATGTATTTTCCTCACCTTGACCTTGACCTCAGAGCTCAGAGCCTATTGGATCTTCCTCCTCCACTTCGCACGATCTTGGGCGTTCATGGTAGTGAGACCAATTGCACGCATATCACCCCCTACAACGTCAAGCCAGTACAGTTTGGGCCTACCTCTTCTACCTGGACCCGGTGGGAGAGAAACTTACAGTTCAAAATACGTCATCTCCTCAGTCACTCCCATTCTTGCAATATTATCATCTTTCCCACAATCCATTCATGTTTTCTTGGGACTCTATCGATCGATCCGTAGGCATCTCTTCTCATAATATATACAGTTCAGAACACACTGGTTCCTTAATATGCATCCCATGTAATAAAACTTGTAGATCGCCCCTATATAGGTATATGTGGCTATTGGTCCACCTGTAGTAGACCAGTCAATAATATTCACACCATGACAGTCACTTGTACATATTCTTATCAACTTTTTATTATTTATATACCACTAGGTGGCAACTTATGGACTTGTGCAATACTAGGGGAGTCACACTCGCGCTACCGACTCTGTAAACACAGAGTTTCTGTACTGTCAATGTAGAAGATAAAGCATGACAAACTTTCTGTCTTCCCACTGGCAGCACAAAAACTCTCCAGTGAGCTCTGGCTACTCTACTCACCGCCGAGAACCCAACACGAGGTTATTATGACCACGGTATTCTGTAGGGCGGAGGTAGTTCCCCAGCCGGACTGCTCAATTGGATGGAAATACCGTCGTGTCGTGCCTCCATTGAAATCATTTACTAGTGCAACAGTCAAATTTCCTCGAATTCTCTCTCTCTCTCTCTCTCTCTCTCTCTCTCTCTCTCTCTCTCTCGTTCCTTATTCTGTCCATTCTCGTCACACCACACATCCATCTTAAAATTCGCATCTCCGCCATATCCACTAGATTCTAAAGATGTTGGTCGAAATTTAATAGAAAGCCAAGGAAAGGTATTTACCGAAAAAATGCCATTGATTAGGTTTTTTTACGCTGACGTTTCTTAGCAATGCGTAGATAAATGGTACTGATAGAAGTCATGAATCACGTTGCGTGTCAATGACCTCACAATGGTTACCATCAAGGTTCCACAATGGTTCACGATGTATCGCACGGTGGATGGGATTTATTTGTGATGTGATTTTAGTGACGTGGATTCTAATCTCATCATTGGATATTTACTTTGAACCTACGTGAGAAGATCTTATATCATTTTTATTATGATAAATCTGTTTATTTCTACTTGAGATGAAAAGTAAATATCAATTAATATAATCGCTTACTACTACACTGCTAATAGAATTATATTGAACATCGATTTTAATCGATTCGACCGATCGATCATTTCAATTTTCCATTTCAAAATCAACAAAGGCGTGTTATTCGCTTGTGATGTAACACGTCGGCCGGCGCGATCGCAATTGCTTCGATACTGTAATCTGGGAAAACAGTTAAATCAACGTACCGTTAAAATATCGGAAGTTAATATAAGCACTGTTGTTTTTGCGCTACCGCAAGTGGTAACATGGCTACTGCTTCATGCCGAATAAAGCCGCTTAAAATCGCTCGGCGTAACATACAGCCTGTTGTTTTAATATATAGGAATGAATATTTTCGTCGTACGTGATAGTAATACAAAGTTGGTTCTTATTTTTTATCGCCATTTAAATTTTTATTGCCATCTTAAAAAGACACCCATATTTTAGCGTACACATGTTTTAAATTGCAGGCAGTTATGTAGCTGTCTTTCAAATATTTCGCAGCAGTTTGTTTAACAAAATGTAACTTCAAAGTGTAGCGACATTTTAAAATGTGTGAATACGTGACCTACCAGCCTTTGAGTGGACACTCTAAAGCGACCGACTATGTTTAAAGATAAGTCAAGCTCACATGAAAATATTCTAGGTATGACTTGAGTTTAAGGACACTGCACTGCGTTTTTTAATACACTAAAAAAACCGGCAGTAAGATGAAAAGCTTTTTATTACCTTCCTACAAGTTCTTTGGAATGGTTGACCAGACGACTATTGAAGCTTTAAATATGACATTGTCTGCAATGTCTAGAGTCTCATGTCGAGACTCTCGACTCTGAGGCGACAATATTCTTCCATATTTTAATAGCCTTTGTCTCCTAAAGGTCGGCTATTCCTTTGAGCGGTTGGTATTTTTAGGTTTATTATATTAAACTAGTTTAAATATGTCCAACTCCTTCTCCTTAAGATTTGACTTTGGTTTTTATGGGAGCGATTACTGTCTGACCCTAACCCCAAAGCCCGAAAGCCTCATCCGTTAATCAGCATCATGTGAGACTGTGAAATAATGCAGTGAAAATAATAACATCATTTCAATTACAGGGTGTTTATTTATGGCTATAATACACGTTATATTATTTGGCAAATTCGAAAGCGCGAAGCAACTATCGCTATAAAATTTTTAACGATGAAAGGTGTAAACAAAGTTGAATATCGTAATTTATGATCAAAATTAAATTATGATGTTTATCTAAAAGCGTAACAAATGAAGCCGGAGTTGTATTAAACTTTGATATTATTACGCGGATACATAGCGACCTACACTTGTATAATTTATCGATAGTTGAAAGTGTGAGAAGAGATATTTATAATGAACAAACATCTTCGAGTTTAGAGGTACTAACTTTGGTAATGGTAATATCTCAATATTGGGTGGTTGTGTGTGTTGAACCCTACCAAGAGCTTTGAGACCAAGCCTATCTCATCTGTAAACTGCTATACCTGTTGAGTGATCGACAAACTTCTGATATATGCTCTCCTCTGGGAGTTGGGAAGAGACACAGCAGTTTCTATTGTAAAAGCTGTATTAACCAAATCAAAAGAAGAAAAAGGGACCTTGGATCGAACTGGAAGTAACGCTAGGAAGATGATAAATTTCTCATTGAATTAAGCAACTACAGATCGGAAGCTGCACACCATATAAGGCACAACATCTGACGCACTTATCCGACCTACTTTCCATCATTGAACTGTCCAAGATATAAACCTTTTACGGAAAATGTAACATGTTCTCTCGCTCGAGCCTTTGCAGATGCGTAGAGATATTGCTTCCTTGGCTGTATTTTACCGTCTCTACCACGGTGAGTGTTCTGACGAGCTCTTCCAACTAATCCCACCATCTCCTTTCCTACATAGGACAACACGTGCAGGCCTTAGATATCACCCTCACACTGTGCAGAATATACGAGCAAGAACCAAGCGGATCGGAGACTCTTTTCTTTGCCGCACCACCAAGACCTGGAATTCATTACCAGCACACGTGTTTCCTTCTTCCTACAGTCCCGGGGCCTTTAAGCGGGGCGTGAAAAAGCATCTGATGAGGCCGCCAAGCTGAGTGCCACCATTGTAGCACTTAGTGTCTGTAATGGTGACCCTCTTTCCTGAGACTTTGCCTTTAGCTTACCATCAGGCGAGGTGAGGTCAAGTTGGCGTGTCCTATATTAAAAAAAAAAAATGTTAGAACACTGTGTTCTACTTTTAAAAATATTGTGAAACAATCTCATTGGTTGGTTGCAGGCGTGTGGAGACAGGTCGTTGTGGAAATATTTGGGAAACTATGACGACAGCAATACGTAATCTTTATTATTGTTGGTAAGTGAATACCGTGGGTGGCAGACAAGCACACGGCCCACCTGCTGGAAAGTGGTTACCGTGGCCTATGGAAGTTTGTAACATCAGAGGAGTCACAGTCGCACTGCCAACCCTGTAAGTACAGAGTTTCTGTGCCGTCAGTATAGAAGACAAAGCAGCACAAGCCTTTGGTCTTCCCACTGACAGCACAAAAGCTCTCCAGTGAGCTGTGGCTATCGTACTCACCGTTGGGAACACAGCACGAGGTTATTATGGCCGCAGTATTCTGTACGGTGGAGGTACTTTCTCAGTCAGACTGCTCAATTGGGATGGCAACATACCAGTTGCATCTAAAGTTTGAACTTTAAAAGCTCGGGGTTTTATGAGTTCATGACTCAGGTCTATCGACTTACAGGCGAGATTGGATTGAACCTCGAAGATGTTTATAAGACACTATATCTATCGGTAGCGTTCAAGCAAAGTTCAAGTGACAGAAGTGGCGAGCAGCACCACACTAGCCAAGTCAGACCTTAGGCTATAAATTATTATCCTAAGTTAGAAGAGAAGAATTGATATTTTATATTGTCATAAATAAATTTCAGGAGTGACCATTGAACTTGGCACCCATTTAGATCTCACTTATATTTTCTTTGAAGTCAACTACCAAGGCATATATCATAATATTGAACTTGGCTCTCATTTCACATTTATATTTTTGATGGGATACTTTCTGAGGTACCTACTTGAATATTCTGAGACCAAATAAAAAGTAAGTTAAGTAATATCGTTTCCAACGCCATGTGTACATGATGGTAAACTTCGCTCCAAAACTTATCTATAAGATCAGTGGGTTAATATTAAGTAAGTTAGTTTTATAGCTCTTACAAGTGACATTCACTTGTGTAAGGTAAATTTAATGTGCATGCGTATCGAATTTAAAGTAATAAAAAGATAGCACATAAAACAACTTCACTAATTGCTTTTCCGGCAGGCTCATATGCTTCAACATAATTAAACAAACGAGTTTGTAGCATTGAGTGATGCAAAGCAATATTATTCCCCTATAAATAGTTATGTACCTAAGTATGAATTCAAATTGTACATTTAAAAATCTTTAAAACACACTGAACTAGGTATTATGTATCTGACATCCATTGTCAGTAGACCTATTACAAAGAAAATACCTAAAGAACGGTCACCCATCTTAAATCTGACCCAACCAATGTTCTACAGGGCTGTGCAAAAGTAGAAACAGTACAAATTTGGATTCGGGGGCCTCGGCTACGGGGGCGTCGACCAACAGGGGCGTAAGCCACGGACCCGTAAAGTTCGCTCCAAAACTTATCTAGAAATATGTTAGGAACATCTTTTGAGGTTGTGACCCATTTTATCAACATCCAATTAGCGTTTCTTGACAGGTATTCCACAGTTCTGCATTTAAAATTTTTTTTATGCCACGTAGGTGGCTGACAAGCATACGGCCCACTGATAGAAAGTTGTTACCGTGGCCTGAGGACGTGTGCAAAACCGAGAGAGTCTCATTCGCGCTGCCAACTCTGTAAGCATTGAGAGTTTCTGTGCCGTCAGTGTATAAGACAAAGCAAGCTTTTGGTATTTCCACTGACAACACAAAAACTCTCCAGTGAGCTCTGGCTACCTTACTCACCGCCGGGAACACAACACGAGGTTATTACAGCCACCTACGTGACATATTCTGTAGGGTGGAGGTACTTCCCCAGTCGGACTGCTCAATTCGGACTGGAATACCGTCGTGTCCTACAGAAATTTCCAAGTTTCTGCCATCGTTTAATTAAGACCCCTTAACCATATTATAGCTAAATGTCCCATATTATCACGTCAAACGCGATCGCTTGTGACTGGGCTAGTCTGACGTCTCGAGCTGTCGCTGCCGATTGATAACGAAGATTAACTTTCTATTATATGTTGCAGTTCCACTTACCCGCTTGCCGCTGCACCGCACTTAACTTCTGATAAATTACAATCTTTTTGAATAAGTAATCATTTACAGACAATTTCAGCTTTAATAGTCTATTTCGAAACATTTCTGCGGCATTCAATCGCGAGATAAGAGTGCCACCTGGGGGATACAGTCAACATACATACTTACATATAATTACGTCTTTATCCCCGGAGGGTTAGGCAGAGGTGAATTATCACCCATATTTCACCAATAATTGTATTCGGTCCCACGTAATAGGGGGTGAGCCTATTGCCGTATTTCGGGCACTATTGTTGACTCGAGCCAGGATACAGTCAAATAGGTATAAATAGTCATTGAGTCGGGTGGCTTATAGAATATCAGTTTGGTGATGCGACTGCTATCAATCAATCAATTAATTAGACTATTGCAGTCCACTGTTGGACATAGGCTTCTCCCAATATGCGCCATTGCTCACTGTTATATAACATCTAAATTCCAAAGGAACAAGATAAAAGATCTCGTTGATATCACTCTATGTAAGTAAATCATTTATTACGTTGCTCACACAGTTTCTCCAGAAACCCTCTCCTCACACCTGGTTACAGTTGTCATCCTATACATCAATCTTCACATCGCATTGCACCAATTGCTGTATCAAGTATAAATCACAACTGTTGCTACTGGCGCGTAATTGACGTTCAATTTCAGACTCTATCTGTGGTTGAAAAGGTTTAAGTTGCTTTTGAGGCGGCATTTTGCTCTGAGGAACAAATCACTATTAGCACGTGGGGACAGTCCAGCTCTCCTTACTTGTAGCGTCTACTTAGGTCGTAATGTCGTACTTTATCAATGAGATTTGTTACCTGCTATTTCACGCAGTATCGTGAGTGTATACACGAGGAGAATTCCGATTAACTGAATTCGAAATCTTAAAATACGTTTCTAGTAATTTACCATGTTTGAAGACATCTAGAATTAAATTACTTTATTTTCTTATGCTTAACGAACTAAACTAAATAATGCTTCAATGCCACTGCTTGACTAGTTTAGTTATGGCCTCTATCTTATAATATTACCTGCCTTGCACAATTCACTTCTAGCAGGGACCACCGTTGTTCGGTTAGGTAACTTACCCTTGGGCAATTTCACGTATATACCCTATGCCTCCCGTGGGGAGGATGAGGGGTGCCGTCAGTCACAGCGTACTATCAAATTCTCTTCGAAATCTTACGAAAGTTCCCTTGCACTAACTATATCTAATACTTTTGCAGCACTTTTTAAAACATCGTCTATTTAAAATATAGACTTCAATGTCTATTTTTTTCTAGTCACAATATGTCTATCCTTAACCCATAATCAGTGGTAATGAAGACATTAAGATTCTTGCCCATTTTGGGCTACGTCTGTAGCTATCTTGCGATCGCCATAAATATTCAATCAGCTGCTTGTGTAGGCGCCATTGAATAAACGTATACTCAGAAATTCTAGTCAGGAATATTTTAAAATGATGTGACGATGACGTGGACTTAATGTTTTATTTACTCTAAGACGGTGAGCACATTACTTTAAAATCATGTTTATAGGAAACTGCGAAAATAAATAAAATAATGGCACAAATTTCTTACAAGGCCAAGGTTTGCCAAAACTTGGCACGCAAAAACTATTTCAATAGACTGCAATAGTTGAACCTACCGAATAAAATATTTTCCGATAGCCTAAACGTAGCACAGTGTATTATTTTGCCTCAGTAGCGGACATCCTCCTTTTATAGCCAATTTCGATAGATATAATCGTATTACAGCATTATATGATACACCAGAATGAAAATATTGCTTGGTTTTTTAAACATATAGCTTCTTCTGAAAGGTCATTGAACTTTGACAAAAAGATTTTTACAAATTTAGCGCGATATAATGAAAATTTATATTAGTTAAAATTACCAAATAATGGAGGAATATATAAGTAATTGAGTGTAAAAATCACAAGTCTGTAACTATCCTGAAATAAGAAAAAAAATTTTTTTTTCAAATTTCAGAAAAATAAAAATAATAAATTTTCTAGAAGATTGTCGCATGCTTTTTGCTGGCAAAATATACTCCAGTAATGTGGCTTCCTTTATACAAACTTTCGTTTATTTTTGTTGTAGGACAGCTGAGGTATGACGTTTCTAAGTTTTTTTAAATTTTCTATGGAAATAGGGTTGTCACAAAAAAATTATAGAGATCCGAAATTTATAATATTTAAATTGACGGAACGTTTGAGATAGAGTTAGACTGGCTTAAATTTTTAGCATGATTTAGTGATACAGCCCTATTTTGAACCTAAGGTATTGCGGAACTCTTTAATTTTCGTTTAAAGTTTGTAAGACGTTTCAGACATAATATGTATGTTTGTCAGTCGCGGATGGCAACGTGTTAATAATCACATAACCTGGGAGTACCTCCACGCGATGAAGGCGGTAACAGATTTTACTGCTAAAACTACATAGTATGTAGGTACATATTACTTTATGTACTTAGTACTATTATTATATATATATATATATATATTAGTAGTATTACTTCTGTGCAAACATATAATTGGTATTATATGTCTGTTACATTACACAAAATATTAATTCACGGTAGACAAATAATTGATTCCAGCTCTTTACCAATAGGTATGTTGTCAGAGCAAGCCGGGGAATCTAGAAACAAATTTTGGCGTTAAGATCGTGACCATCATACGCGCAAGTTAGATCGGAAAACCACTATCACTGATTTATTTCACCGTGGACTCGAATATCCGACCCATATTCATTATCCCACAACAAACGTCGCAAACAAAAGATGCCTTTACCCCCTAAAGTTCTTTCTTTATTAGAAGTGACAACTGATAATGTTCAGTATTACCCCTCTGAGTAAGATGTCCAATTTGCAGAGGTGGAGTTGACCACAAATGAACTATTAATAATTTCCGACAACGAGGGCACATAAACTGCATTGTCAGATCAACATAAATTTCATAAATCTTGGGCCAGATAACCAAGGTTGGCGGCAGGTTTTCACTATATTTTGATACTTTGATCATCCAGTCTGTAAAAAATTAATACTAAAAAGAAGCTTCCTGACTGGTTTGGTTTTAAAAAGGTTCTTCGTTAAAATTTGTGCTTTTATTTGTTTTTACGTCATAATTCAACTAATTATTACGTGATTTTGATGTTTCTTTGCTGAACTATACCATAGACTTGAGAGACAACCCTTACTAAACACTTAATAACTGAATATCGCAGCTGTTCTAAGCTCGTAGCATTTAATTTTTTTTGTGGCAGTAGTTATAACTGCAGTTAACAATTTGGTTTTAAAAAAACACGCGACGGACAAACGTCTTTAAAAAATAAATGAAATAATTGAAAAAAAAAATATTCTCCCAAAATTAGACAAGATTATTTCACATTTTTTTTATAAATCGGTACCTAAATTATAACAGTATCATATAAAAAAAATCCATGAATAAGAACGAATAACAACGGAGATTAATGGTTTTTATGTTTTTTTTTTCGATTTCCACAATTTCTCTGAAACACAAAGTCACTGAGATATAAATTCAGGAGTTTTACTATAAATTTAGTTTGGTTGTTATCCATCTTAAAACATAAAAAGAAGAGGATGGCCGCTACTGAGGCAAAATAATATACTATGCCTCGATAACTTCGATATTTTCCGTGAAGCGACTGCCAATTCACTAGTTGAGGACTTATTAGGGCTCCAACTACCCGTAATGTAGATGTTCGTTTGGAAACCGGGACCAGACCAATGAAAATACCCAATGTTTATGCATATAAATATTTGCACCAAGCGGGGATCGAACCTGCGTCTCCTGCATAGCAGCTGCGTTCACTACCACGCCACGTCTCAGAGGCTATCAGTTTTGATTCAAAATAATAACAAATAAAAAATAATATAATGACAACTGAACTATACCATAGACTTAAGAGACAACCCTAACTAAAAACTTGAAAACTGAATATCGCAGCTGTCCTAAGCTCGTAGTGTCTAATTTTTTTTGTGGTAGTAGTAATAACTGCAGTTAACAATTTGGTATTAAAAAAACATGCGACAATCCAAGGATACTTCTTAAAAAAAAAAATTTAAAAAAATTGAAAAAAAAAATATTCTCCCTAAATTAGAAAAGCTTATTTCACTTTTTTTTTATAAATCAATGCCTAAATTATAACAGTATCATATAATAAAAAATCTATGATAAAATAACGAATAACAACGGAGATTAATGATTTCTATGGTTTCTATGGACTTTTCTCGATTTTCCCAATTTCTCTGAAACCATGCGAGATAAAAATTTAGGAGTTTTACTACATATTTAGTTTGGTTGTTGTCCATCATAAAACATAAAAAGAAGGGGATGACCGCTACTGAGGCAAAATAATATACTGTGCGTAGTAAGTCTAACGTAGTAAAATATTTAAAGAGCATTATTTATTAACCCTTAAATTGATTTGTTCATCCTAACTTTCACCTAATAAATATAATTTATTATTTCTATCACAAGCTCAGGAATTAACTCCTTGCTGTCGTTTTTCCAAGCGATATCAATATGGAGTTCTTCAAGACGGGCATTAAAAGGCTTCTACAGGATCGGCAGAATGAGTGGGACGCCCCTGGTGTTGCACACTTCCATAAGTTGTTGTTACCCCTTTTCTTTATGTGGGTCGTGTTTGTCTGCCACTAAAGTGGCAAAAAAATCACATTTTCATGCGCTACTGAATCGTTTGCCTATTACCTGTATTGTGGTCAAAAGTCCGTGGGCTTTCTCGACGCCATCCATATGGTCTCTGAGGTTAACATTACTGATATTTAATGTTATGTGATGCTATAGCAACTAAATAAATTATTTTTTGTGTTAGGTCAGTTTATATGTAATCTAATCATCAGTGTCTTGACATTATTCTCCTACTTCTGAGCACGGAACCTGCTTACTACGTCTTACCCCGAACAGAGATGAAGCCAGAGCCACATTTATTAATCAGCAAGTGTACCAGCTTGCAGATGAGCTTGGCTTCGGCGGTCTCAAAATGACCTCCTTTCGCCCTGAAGAGTCGGGGGAGGTGACGGGTGAAGCCGCCTGTCACCTTAGCAGAAGCAGGCCGCATCGGCGGTGCGCGATGCGTGCCTCCCCATGCCTGGGGACGAGATGGGTACACCGCGATACCCGAACAGGGCCGTCTTGTAAGAGACGGTCCTGTATCGGCCGGGGTGCGAGGGATATGTCTCAGATATTCTCACCTCCGGCAACCTGTGGCCTACATAGTCGGCGTGCGTTTTAGTCGGTTCAAGTCCGACATAACCTCCCCTACCGGCTCCGGTGGTGGGGGTATTCGTGGGAAATTTGCGCACAATAAAAAAAGCTTAGCTTCTGCTGTAAATGGGGTCAACATCAAGCTTAGCCCGTAAGTTAGGTTAATTTGTGTAAGATATATGTGATATTTTCGTGGTTCTATATTACCGGGTCACGCTGGCGAGTTAAGTTCGATCCCGGTCACGCACCTCTGACTTTAACAAATTGCGGCACGTGCGTATATACCTTGTATTAATTTATCACATGTTTTATATAACAACGGGTAAAAGTTTATGTTAGGAAATCGGTTAAAGAAACCTGAGAGTCGTCCATATCGGTAAGGTGATGTTTGCCAATCACTTTATTCTCGTCATTATCAACACTGCTTTACTCCTGTTTCTATCCAACACTTGCACTTTGGAGACCGGTCTGTCCCTCCAACTCACAGAGGCCTGATTTATGTTTTGAAATAAAATATGTACCTAAACTTAAAAAAAAAAGTTCTTGAAGTTCTTTCATACAACGCAACGGTTCAATATTATTATCTACCTCTCCACACTAATTTAATATTATAATGTAGAATACAAACAGTTATGAATTGTAAATAGTGTTAAGATAAATATTATTACTTTATTACTGTCTATTTCGTAATAATATATTGTACACAGTTGCTAGGAGGACTTCCATCAAATCATTTAAGCTAAAACAACTGGCGATCAGACATATTATGTATTCGAAATTTAAAACTTTTGGCGCCATCGTGTAAATGTAAACATAAATAAAAAAGTAGACTCAAAGAGAACCGTTATGTAATTGGCGCCAAAAAATGTTGCTAATGTTGTTTATGAGCTAAAACGATGTTCATTATGTAATATTAACATATTAAATTCGCTTTTTATATGCATTGATACTTAAGTAAACTGCAAATTGAGTTTGTAAATTCGCTAATCTAATAGCGCTAATCTTCTCTTTAATTATTACACGATAATTTTTTGTGCATTTTTGCTATTGTAATTTTAACTTTGGATTTCAAATTAAACTAAGTAAATGATTTTTTGGTGAATGAATTGCGATACCCCAAATCTGACATATTGACTAACATTCATTTTGTTTTTTTATTGGCAACCCTACTAGCATGAATCAACGTCCGTCAGTCTCACAATCTGGACCTTCGCCAAGTATACACTAATAAAAAAACTAATTCACCTTGGAACTAATTCCCGACGGACGCCCCCCACATTCACTACTCAGCTAATTAAACACGGATTTTATTAATGAGTTTACGTTATAATTGTAGTAGTGTTTGTTTGCGTTCATGTATTTAGGGGTCGGCATCCTGTTTTTTAACTTGAGGCTTTCAGTGTTGCTACAAAAGATACAAAATCCAAAAATTCTATGTGATCCTTTACTTCATAAGTGGGTGTATTTTCATCTGTAAGCTGGTATACCTGCTGATTAACGGGCGAGTCGCAGGCTTTGCTCTCGAGTTTGAGAAGTCAGAAGGCAGTTGCTACCTTATAACCCAAATCGAAAGAAGGAGAGGGAATAAGCAGACCTTGGGTTCCGTAGTGAAAGCCGTGGATCATGGATGTAACTGGTAATTAAGTTAAGATAATGATGATCACGTGAATGTTAATACAGGATGTGTTAAATCTATGTAAAGTATGAATCGGTATTAACATATCCATACCACAAGTATCCATAAGCATAACCCGATTCCTGCTGACTTACCAATAGGTCGTATAGTGCAAAACAAATTAGATCAAGATAAGATGTATTTTTTTTTATATAGGACACGTCAAATAGACTTCGCCTTGCCTGATGGTAAGCTGAAGGCAAAGTCCCAGAAAAGAGGGTCACCATTACTTACACATACCGTGTGACAATGGTGACACTCAGCTTGACGGCCTCATCATATGCTTTTTCACGCCCGCTTAAAGGACGCGGGACTGTAGGAAGAAGGAAACACGTGAGCTGGTAATGAATTCCAGACCTTAATGGTGCGACAGAGGAAAGAGTCTCCGAACCGCTTGGTTCTTGATCGGATGTTTTGCACCGTGTGCGGATGACATCTAAGACCTGCACGTGTTGTCCTGTGGCCTCCCTTTTTAAATTTTCTCCCTTCACCACTGTAATCATAGTACTTATATATGAAAGTATGAGCCAGTCCGCCCTCTGACTTTGACATTATGTACCTACTAATTATAAAACACTAAGTAACCATCCGTCTAGACTCTAGACGCACATACAAGCTCGTAATAAGTGTAATTACTGAAAATGTTCTCTCACTCAAGGCGCAGAAAGGAATTTACACAATGTTTTACTCATAACAATAAACTATACTTAGTTCAAAGCAAGTTTAGTACTTAAAAATAAAATGCTAGATATGCTTAGGTTCATATTTAGACTGGATTTCGTCAGTTAAAAGACGCTCAACTAGACCGCATGCTCGATTTTTTTTGCTGTAAAATATAGTAATGCATTACCAAATCTTGTACACATTTCAAGATGTTTTTGTTACGTAATAGTCAAATAAAAAAAGTTTTTTCTTTTAAAAAATAAAAGAATGTTTCCTTTGAGTGAAATTTGCTATCTTCGGTATTAAAATACTTTCTCTCCAGGTAAGATCTAAATTTTCCATCCTGTATGATCCTATACATAAATCTTAATGTAGTAATTATATACCAAAAATATATCTAACCCACCTTGAAGGGTTAAATACTTAATTATATCACGAGTTAAACCACAGAGTGAAGCTACATATAACTAAGGTACAAGTGCCGTACTTAATTCTTAAATCTCAAATCTCGAAATCGTTGCAATAACACGTTGCGGTAAAAAAATGGAGATAAAATCGCCACTTACTTCTCGAACCAGTTGTCAGTCTGAAAAGTGTGGACTCAGATGATGAATGTGAAATGCATATTGTTACTTTCTTGCGTAACACTGGACTCATCCGAAATATACGCATGGCAACTAGCAACTAGAGCCAGAGGTCATTGCCCCGATACGAAAAACAGATGAAACAAACGCAAGTGACAGATTCATCTGTCACTATTTGCATTACATGCCTTACCTACGTCGCGCCTTTATTAAACTCACCAACTGATTGATGAGAAAAGAGTATTGCCGTCGTTTAGATGCGGAACGTGTTTCTCACCCGTATGTTTTATACAATGAAGGTACCAAATAGGTATAGGACTGTGGCGAGAAGTGGGTACCGTAGGACTATTGGGCAGTCAGGAATATGTTTCACACATTCTCACTTTAAACCTTTTTTTACGTGCGGAAAATCCCCACGTAAAAAAAGATAAGATACCCCCACCACCGGAGCCGGTAGGAGAGTTTATGTCGGACTCGAACCGACTAAAACGTACGACGCCTGTGGGTCGTTTGGTTGCCGAAGGTGAGGTTAACAGGCATATCCCTCGCACCCCGGCCGTCACAGAGCCATTTCTCTCGATCTGGCCTTCTCCTCCAGTGTGGGGACCACAGAGACCCTAACTCATCCCCTGAAACGTGGAGACGCGCAAGGCGCACCGTCACCGCGGCTCACTTTAAACCTATTACGGTATACGATATATTTCCTCATCTACACAAGATAAAAGATATTAATTAACAGACAGTAGCGCTACTTAACCCAGGAGAATACAAGATTGCTCTCCTGTGTTATAGAGGAACTGGACTAGGGTTCTAGTCTGACTACGATTTTAGCTGAGTATCATTTCTGGGCTAGCTTAGATTTCTAACTTGACTTCGATTCTAGTCATGTATTAATGTCACCCATTGTATAATAGAAGCATCGCCAGGAAAACTTTTTAGTATAAAAATACATTGCCACATGTTGTACACTAAAACAGTGCTAAAATACAGGAAACTCTTTACGTAATATCGTTAAATTCTCGACTTTGAAATCTTGTCATATTGTCTGATGCTTAGAATTTTGTTATGACATAACAAAGACCATTAATATAAAATTATTACCCTATATTATTTGATGTTCTGTATTTTCTACACATGACAAGCTTTAGAAGTATTTACGTAAATGACCGTAGTTCAAACGAGCTGTGCCAAAGTCTTGTAATAGATCGAACATTATAGAGTTTCACATGGGAGTGCCATATTCCACCTCGCACAGATAGATAACCTCGACCGGGAATTTAGAATCCTCACTTAATATAGACGTTAAGGATTTCATGTGCTACTTTTGTATTTCCGCTTTTTCCTGACTGTTTGGTTTTTAAACAACTTAGGTGGCAGACAAGCACACGGCCCATCTGATGGAAAGTGGTTACCGTGACCTATGAACGTGTGTCACACCAGGGGAGTCACACCCGTGCTGCCAACCCTGTAAGAACAGAGATTATCTGTGTCATCAGTGCAGAACACATACATAATTAGGAGCCTTTAGTCTTCCCAATGACAACACAAAAACTGTCCAGTGAGGTCTGGCTACCCTACTCACGGCCGGGAACACAACACGAGATTATTATAGCCGTGGTATTCTGTTGGATGTATTTCCCGAGTCGGATTGCTCAATTGGGACGCAAATACCGTCGCGTCCTACCTCTTACACTTGGTTGCTTTTCAGCAAGTATCGGTATATGACTGAATACTCAGACGTACATTCTCTCCTCAACCTCTCCTTAAAACGTGGTTAATCTGATCGGGATACGTACGCTTAGGCTATAACTCTCACCGAACTGTTTTGTCAATCTTCACCACAGCGATCTCTTAGCATGCTGTTCCTCGCTTCATTCATCAATATTAACCTAACATACATACATAAACTCACGCCTATATCCCCGAAAGGGTAGGCAGAGGTGCACCCACATTTCGCCAGTTTATGTTTAGGTCCCAATGTAATAGGTGGCGAGCCTATTGCCATTAACCGGGCACTTATAAACCTGCGATAAATACACACATAACTTCGAAAAGCATCGAAAAGTCATTGGTGTGTGCCATGGTAAAACCTGGGATCGAACCTGAGACTTCGTCTCAGCAGTCCATTACCCATACCACTAGGCTACCGCGGCACCGGTATTATATTAACCTAACAGTACTTTTCAAACCTTGTCTTTTCATTCATGTTCATAATATGAATCGTTTCTATAGCGAATCTTCATTTTCGTCCTTGAACATTTCTAGCAGCCTTGTGTACAGTGCAATAGCCTAGAAGAACGTGACATTGACCTCTCGAAAGTTCACTTTACGTAAATCTGTTTACGTAACATCGCCCACAACATATTACTTACTCTTTTTATTGCCACAGTTACGTGCGTAATACCGAAAAATCGTCCGATTACTTACGTCACACTGTCCAGATAACACTATTTCGTCCGATTACTACTGCCGTCTTAATATTAATGTCTAATAATGTTTAACAGTAATCATTTATTAGGAAAAGAAAGTTTCGGAACAATAAAATGTAAGCTTACCGTTTTATTGTTTGTAAGGAAATTACTTTTGGTTTCAAATGTATAGATTTAAGCTACACCAACGCAATATTATAAGCTTTAAGCCCGACATGATGCTGTATTGATAGTCTTTTGTATTGCGTAACATTTGTTTATCTCTTGACAAAGTAATCCACGAAAAAGATAATATTTATTAGTCTTTTCTGTATATTTAAATTGGAAAAGTTACCTTCAAGGTCAAAACTTAAACTTTAAACACACAATATAATAGTCACTTCTGTAAAAGTCAAGATATGTCAAATCAAAAGTTGAACCAAAGAGCAAATTTTTAACACTCCCGAGACAATAACTGAGATGATGATGATGATGATGATGATGATGATGATGATGATGATGACTAAATAAAACCTATACCACTCTACTACTCCGAGGAGGTAAGACACGACGGTTTGCCCGTCCGAATTGAGCAGTCCGTCTGGGGAATAACCTCCACCCTACAGAATACCACGGCTATAATAACCTCGTGTTGTGTTCCCGGTGGTGAGTAGGGTAGCCAGAGCCCACGAGTTTTTGTGCTGTCAGTGGGAAGACTAAAGGCTTATCCTGATTTTGTGTTCTGCACTGAGAGCACATAAAATCACTGTTCTAACAGGGTCGGCAGCACAGATGTGACTCCACTGGTGTTACTCATGTTCGTACGGTAGGTCACGGTAACCACTTTCCATTCGGTGGACCGTGTGCTTGTCTGCCACCTAAGTTGTATAAAAAAAAACACAATTGCTATAGACTAGTCTGTAATAATAGTGTATGATGTGTCAATCAATCAATTACCCCACTGCAGTCCACTGTTGAACATAGGCCTCTTCCAATGTGCTCTATTTTATCCGATCCTCTTTTATCCGAGCATTCCGCATACAGTTTGTCCCAGCCAATTTTTTTAGGCATAGATATTTAGAGGAAGAAAACAGTTAAATTTTAATAGGCACCTCATACCTTAGAAATTCAATAACTTGGATATCCATTGACATAACAATCTGCAAACGTCCATCGAACATAGCCCTCCAAGGCTGCAGATATGAATGATCACGAGATTACCATAAACATGAGGATGGATTAGCATGGAAATCGCAGATAGCTTTGTAAATTCTATATAAAGCCTGAAACACACTTTCGCTGCACAATCTTGTGGTTTTATTGCATGTTCGTTCGTTGTTACAGCTTGGAATAACAAATAAATATTCTAAGATATTATTTTATAGCGTCTGAACTATCTGTCTCTAGCATGTCACTGAGAAAACCAAAGGCTTGTCCTCTCACTGCTTACAGGATCGGCAGCGCGAGTGTGACTCCCCTGGTGTTGCACACGCCATATGGCCTATGGACGTGTGCAACACCAGGGGAGATACACTCACGCTGATGACCCTTTAAGAACAGAGAGTTTCTGTGTTGTCAGTGCAGAAGACAACATAGGACAAGCCTTTAGGATTTCGACTAACAGCACAAAAACTCTCTAGTGAGCTCTGGCTACTTTAGTCACAAAGCGAGGTTATTATGGCCGCGGTATTCTGTAGGACGGAGGTACTTCCCTAGTCGGACTGCTCAAATAGACGGAAATACCGTTGTGTCCTAACTCCTGGTTTACATGGAAAGGACTTATGTAGGTATTTCTACTCCTTATACAATTTGTCACTCAATGTCAAACTAACTTGTTTCTTCAGTATCAAAATAAATGGGATATTTACCATGTTTCATTGTTTTGAGTTTCCGATATTTCGGCGCTGTTGCAAGCACCATGATCAGGAAGGAACTGGAGTAGTGGCGGTGAAACAATGAAATATGGTAAATATCTTGTTTATTTTGATACTAATGTGAGTGACCTTGATAGTTTAAATAACTAGTTTCTAGCGCGAAAGTGTGCATATGTCCTAAACATCAATTCTTCTCGTAGCCCTTGTATGCTTAAACGGGATGATTGCATACATGTAAAATATATACAGCAATGTATAATAATAATGTATTGTTCGAATCGTATAAACCGCACCTGTTTTAATGTTTTACCGAAGCAATCCCACTGATAAGATACGAACGCTGAACGATTGAAGAGGTTTATTTTGTCTGTGAATATGATTCACTACATAATTGAGCGCAAATACTAGTCGCTGACGTCATTGCAGGATTATTGTGTATTGTGCTAATGGGTTAATAATATCATGTAAAGTAAGATAACTATATAAAAAACTGGCCAAGTACGAGTCAGACTAGCACACGAAGGGTTCCGTATTCCGTACCATTATCTATGCAACTTTGGCCGTGGAAATCCGGCTTAAGAGGGAATATTCTAGGAAAGTGTTAACTTATTATTTGATAGTAAATACCTATACAATAATGTATAATTTACAGTACATTGTTTGTCAAATAATACGAGAAAGCATTTGGTTATCAAAGTTTATGACAGTGTCACGTCTGACCGTAACGATGTACTGAAATGTCTAAGCTAAACCATCGTATATATTGGCTTGCATTGTATAGCTTATTATATACAACATACTTAAGTCATAAGCCTAGGTAGTTATCGTTGACACCTTGCAGTTTTATGAAAATGAGTTTCTTTCTGAAAATTAAGGCGGAAATACGCTCTCAAATTCTTACGTAAGTGTAATTATCGTAAGTTCTGTAATTAGGGTAGCTAAACCTCACTGGAGAGTTGGTGTGCTCTCAGTAGGATGACCAAAGGCTTGTCCTGATTGAATTTTCTGCACTGACTGCACAGTAACTCTTTGTTCTTACAGGGTCGGCAGCATGGGTGTGACTCTCCTGCTGTTGCACACGTTCATAGGTCACGGTAACCACTATCCATCAGGTGGGCCATATACTTATCTACCACCTAAGTTGTGTAAAACAAACTACCTTTAAGCTGCTGGAAGCTACAACAATTATAGAAAATCATCGATTTGACACAGAACAGACGCAGTAACTCTTAACCACACATATGTCAAGAATACGAATGATAAATCGTCTTCACACTTCGAAAATGGCTACCCTACAACAAAGGCACCAAAATTGAAAAGGGCTCTATTCTGTTACCGTCGGAATAGGGCCACAGGTGTCACAGGGACAGGCGTCACTTTCCCCTGCGTTTGCGCAACTTATGAAGTGACGTATGGATTTATCGCCGTTCCACATACTACGCTCGCGTAATGTTATATTGGTGTCGAATTTTTCACATCTCACTGTGTAATTGCCGTCGCTTAAAGTTAATGAGTATTTCGACGTGTATAAAGTGAGTGTTAAATATTTATTTTGGTATAATTTAAGTGTTTTACTGAATTTAATAATAATAAATTTAATAATGACACGCAATGAATGGTTTCTTAAGTCGTTTAAATCACCATTTACTGTTTCGTACGCGCTCATTATTAAATAAATATTCTAGGACATACATTTTACATGCATATTCTAAATAACGTTATTTAGACCGTAAAATTCAGCTTAGTGTAAGTAGATTCTAGAATGTGTATAAACATACGAAGACAGATTTTTAACTATAAATATATACCAACATATTGAAACATCTAGATTAATGCATCAATAGCTTGCTGGTTACGATCGAGAGATCTCGGATTCGAATCCTGACCGTTATACTACCGACGTGAACTCACTTCCTAACACCAGCAATTTGGCTTAGTTGGAGGCGTTAGAGGGAATATCAGTCATTTTGGTTGCAATGTATTCAAATCTTACACTGAGCAGAAATCGAACCCGCGATCTTGGATTTAGCAGTCGAAAGTTTTAGAGATAGTGAAATCGTCGATATAAATAATATTATGAACAGTATTCTGTACTAGGTACTACCCTAAAAATGTGGAGCATCATTTGATTAGAGCTTGATCTTAACATGCTGATCTCTCTCTCTCTCTCTCTCTTCTTCCGACTCTGGCGTTCATATTACCTCTACACATTTCGATTAGTATATTACCTTCTAGTTCTTCAACTAATTTTAAATTAAGATACGGTATCCAACTACCCACACTGTAATTGGCCACATTCTGCCAGCTTTTCCGAACTTATCTATAAACATAAGAGAACGCCATTACGTCTCATGTGTTAAATTACACTTCACAAAACCAATCATGTTTTGTGATAATGATAATGTTATACCATTATCATTATTATTCCGGAATCGCACTTTATAGGGCTGAGTACAGTTACGAGTAGGCATTTAATGATATAACGTACTTGGACAAAGATTGAAATATTGTACGCATCGCTAAAAGGCTATGGTGTCGATTAGTTTCGTTACTTTGAAGTCAAGTGTAGATCGACGTTAGCTGTGTGAAGCCCTGCATCAATTGCAACATAACTTGTAATAAACACACAAGGCTCTGTGTGGTGTAAGGTAAGAAAATTAAGAGTGTTTTACTCAATAGTACTTACTCTAGTGTTACCTTTCTTTAGGAGGTAGGACACGACGGTATTTCCGTTCCAATTGAGCAGTCCATCTAGGGAAGTACCTCCACCCTACAGAATACCACGGCTTTAATAGCCTCGTGTTGTGTTCCCAGCGGTGAGTAGGGTAGCCAGAGCTCACTAGAAAGTTTTTGTGCTGTCAGTGTGAAGACTAAAGGCTTCTCCTGATTTTGTCTTTTGCACTGACGGCACAGATACTCTCTGTTCTCACAGGGTCGGTAGCACGGGTGTGACTCCCCTGGGACGTGGACCTAATGTTTGTCAGCCACCTAAGTTGTATAAAAAAACTTATAATTCGCTGACAAGATTTATCCAACTATAATATACTTCTGTAACTGCAATATCTCTTACGAATCTTTGTGCACGTTACCTTCTCTAAGTCACTTAATAGATTTTAGAACCTTGGTTTTCTTTTTGGCAAAGAATAGTACTTACATATCACTATCGAGCAAATCTCTTCGATGTTCACTCACTTGATGTCTAGTTGGATGTGCGACGGAGGTATTCTTATTTCTAATGATGACATCTGTAGACTAATTCATCCATTTTCGTAGAAGGCGGAGGTTTTCGCTGTCTACCTTTATTTGTTTTCTAATCCGTATTTAATCTAGGTGACAACGTGCGTGTGTGACACAAATTATTTCCTATTTACCTTTTGGGTAAGGAACTCTAAAAATTACTCGAGATTATTATAATTTATTGAACATGTTATCTTAGGTTCGCTATTATCATTGGAGGCAATACAATACATTCAATATATTTCCCTAGCTTATGTCTCATACCAAACCCTAAACAGATGAACAGTAGCAGTTAAATGGATAATGTCAATTGCGCGGAGCCATTCCGCATTCCAGAGAATGGTCCATTTGACATTAATACAAAGATATTAATTCATTAGCCCAGACGTGTGAAGTAGGGAGTGAATGAAGTGACGAATGAACAGACGATTACATGATTAGAGGTGTGGGACGAAACATCCTGACAGAGTGCTTGCTAAGTTACTTAATGATATGATTAATGTTGTAGTTTTTTTAGAGTATGGTTTAAGCTATTGCCTAAATAATAGGGATGGTCGTCAAAATAATAAATGTGCCTCCAAAATATTTGATCACAAGTAAGCCAAGTCGTCATCCGTGTGGTGACGGAGAAAGAATATAAGTATCACTACCCCATGTCATCCGAAGGGTGTCGTAAGAGGCGACCAACGGAAAAATACGCAGACGATATCACTACGAGAGAAGGAAAACTTGAAATAAAACCCTGTACCAACCCGTCTGGCCGTGGAAACAGTAGGCCAAAGCCTCCCAAAATTGGAAGAGGCCTTTGTCTAGCAGTAGACTGCGATAGGCTTGATTGAATGATTGAAGCCATATCGTAGAGGTATCCATTTTTACATAGATACATATCGCCTTTATCCCCAGAGGTGAATTAACACCCACATTTCACGAATCATTAAATGCGGTTCCACGTAATAAGGAGTGAGCCTATTGCCGTCTTCAGGGCACCATTGTTGACTCAAGCTATGCCTCTGAAGCTGAGTCTGGACTGTATATATCTGTCTGATGTTAAACAGTCTTATCCCTTAGTTGCCTTGTACGACACCGCATGGAGAGAGATAGGGTGGTCCCAATTCTACTCTCCATTTTAAGTACCAACATTTGGTGACAGATCTACCATTATGAGTCGACCTGTCTATACTATTTTTTTTACGTGTGAAAAATGTCCACGGATAGCCCCACTACCGGAGCCGGTGGGAGAGGTTATGTCGGACTCGAACCGACCAAAACGCACGACGCCTGTGGTTCGCTTTTGGTTGCCGAAGGTGAGGTTAACAGGCATATCCCTCGCACCCCGGCCGACCCAGATCAAAATTCCCTTTTACTGATGCGATTCGCTATCGCCAACCAAAAGGAATCTTTTTGATCATGTTCCTATTTGATCTGTTTGTATATTTGTACGATCGTACCTATCGAATACTTCTTCAATGACAGCTAACGCCAATTAACATAAACATATGCTCACGTATTTTTTTTTATTGGTTAACAATAAAGTATTTATGTGTGTACCTAATGTTTTTAGTTTCCCGACATTTTCTTTACGCGTACAAAGCTTTTAGCTTTCATATATATACAGTAAATAAACCATCGGTGCGGGTGGTATTTTCATTTGTACTCGTTGAAATTTATTTATGGCTGTTTGTAATAGAATTGAAGAGTAGAAAGCTGGCGTCTGGATGCACATTCATTTTCATATTCATTTATTTCTCGAATTGATCGAAACAATGTGATATTGACACTGTATTGGAAATCTTAATCTAATAATAACAAATCTAATGACAATAAAGGCATAGGATCATCAGAAATGGCGCACATTGGGAGAGGCCTAAGTCCATCAATGAACTACAATAGGCTAATTGATTGATTGATTGAAGCTGGCTCCTATTACCTTATTACATTACTTCTAACTAAATTATTTTGAGAAATGTATTTTTTGTTGGCCAAGTTTATATTTTTGTTCGTAGTCAAAAGTTTAAATATATCGCCAATTGTAAATCTACCGCCAAAAATGGTAGATTTACTGCCAAATACCGACTATTGTCTGCAGAATAAGTCACAGCGCGCTCCAATACAGATAGATAAAGGGTAAAAAATATTGATGGAGGTCCTGCAAAGACCTGGTCCTGTACGAAGAAATAAGAACCCTACTTCTACAGGGCCGCGGCGACGTTCGGGCCAACGGAGCTCAAAACTACATTTTGGCGGGAAATAAACTATTTTGTAGAACCCTTAGTGTATGTAATGGTGACCCTCTTTCCTGAGACCTTTCCATTAGCTTACCATCAGGCGAGGTGAAGTCAAGTTGGCGTGTCCTAGATAAAAAAAAAACCTTTTGCTGATAGAGAAGTCACACCCAATTCTATTGTGTAATACCCCAAAATAAACGAATATATGACACTGACGACCACTGACAGGTAACATTACCTGTGCGACTATTTTCGCACGAATTCTGAATCAGCGCCGGCCTTCAATGAGCGAAAATAAATTCATTAGTGTCCGTTACATTCCCGAAGAAATTACTTAATATTTATGTCAGTATTTTATGACAGCATGACATATATGTTGACAGAAACATGCCCTGACACCGGTGGCCTACATACTAGAATGAAAGTTAGTTTTTTTAGGTTCTGAGAACAACTAACTAATTGTTTCTGAAGTCTCGTTTATGACTATTTTTTAGAAATCGTTGGCTAGTAACCTAAATGCGTCATTTTAGTTGTCATGTCAAAATTTTATGAGATGTGTTCGCAATTCTTCTCCACAGCGACTTACTGATTTTATGACTTTTTTTTTATTAATTTTTAACTAAAGAGAATATTTTTTTTTAGTTACACAAACAACCGCGGTAGCCTAGTGGTATGGGTAATGGACTGCTGAGACGAGGTCTGGAGTTCGATCCCAGGTTTAACCATGACTCACACCAATGACTTTTCGATGCTTTTCGAAGTTATGTGTGTATTTATCGCAGGTTTATAAGTGCCCGGGTAATGGCAATACGCTCGGCACACCAAATGCAGTTCCATTCGACATATTCCACTGACCTTACAGTAAAACATAGCCTAATTAATAGTTACATCTATGTAGTTAAACATTTTTCTGCAATATATTTAAAAAATAATATAACTAAACATGTTGATTGATGACCCGCTTGATTTGCAATTGGCAATTGGCTAGCCGTCTACTATGAGGAACCGAAAGTCATAATTGGCGAATTGTGGGTAAGTACACCTATGCCTACCCTCTTGGGAATTTAAAGGCGTGAGTATATGTATGTAATAATTTTGTAACTGTAACTGAAATGTCTTAACCGAAAATACGAAATCAAACTTCCATCAACATTTCCTGTTGTAGGATTTTGTTTAGCTCTCACTTTCGCCATTATTACTGCCATTCCCAGCACGGAAACATTAAGTGAACATTTATAATAAATATTTTTCAGATATTTATTGTTGTAAAGCTGAAAGGCACCATACTACCATTTCAAACGTTAAGTGGATTCCCATGTAATATGAATGCATAGAATTTACTTTTACTAAGTGGTGTAACATCGAGACACAAAGCCTATATTCACACTGTAGTTGTTTACTAAAACTTATTGCAATACTTGATGGACTCAGACTGACAGGTTAAAAAATGCGATGGTAATGTCATCCATATTTAAATTATGATCCACCATCAGCTTAACCAATGCTACGAAATATGAATAAAATTAGATTTATTAAATACTGATCCTAGCGGCTTCTCCCGGGTGAATTTTTGATCCCGTTCCCGCTACCCATGGTAACGTATTCCCAATACCTATAATAAATGTATGTGTTATTCTAGACCCTAATCAATACATAACCTAATTTCAACTAGATCTGTTCAGCCGTTAAAGCGTGATTGAGTAACAAACGTCAAAACACCTTCACAAACTTTTATACATATAATCATGCCTTTATCCCCGGATGGTTAAGCAAAGGTGAACTAACACCCACATTACACCAATCATTAAATTCGGTTCCACGTAATAGGGGGCGAGTCTATTACCGTATTCCTATTGCTATTATGACTTTATGTCACTTTCTGTCACAGTAAATATAGCCTGACGAATTGTCTAGACAGACTTTATTGCAGTGCCTACGTAATGCACGTAGATGCTTACCTGATATTAATGGATATAGATTGGATTTACGCTAATCCTGTACTTATATTTATATCTGATATTATAAAAAAAACACTATCGAATGTATTGTCTTTGTAGACAAAGTGGCGTATGCCATGGCTATTCTAGTTTTTTTCTTGTTTAATACTTTTAAGAGTGTGATTTTTCAGTAGCCGGGTTTTAGTTTTAAACTTATTTTTTAATAATTTTATTTTGGTGCAAACAATTGGTATAATTTACAGCCCTTTCAGTTGATACTAAACACGATATGTTTATCTCAAATTACTTTTTTTGGCACGGTACTTCATGACCGCTAGAGGACGCCACATTAGATGCAGTGGCACGTTATATAACCTATAACCAATGGACTACTAAGATGCTTCTAATGATACCACATTTATACAGTTCTAATAAGTGGTTGAGGAGCTATAAGGGAACAGATGGACCCACGTACATACATACATAGCCTGTCAAAATAGTAACCCTACTTTTGTTTCGCCGCAGTCGGGTAATTATCTGACACGTATTGAACTTATGCTCGCTTATGGTTATGTTATAAATTATTTACTCTTTTAAGTCTAAAAATGCTATTTTTAATTATATTATTATCCGGATTATTACGGATAGACACCCCAACACACCTTGGAGGCTTACAGTTTCTATAAGTAATTTCAAAATTACGTAGGTATATTGATTTCAAAGTAATGAGGCCCATGATTCAAGAGAACTGTACTAATATAATTTCGAACGAATACACCCAAGAACGTGCCAAGCCAAGTATTTCAACTCATTTGATCTACGTAATTTTAACGCTAATAAATTACACTACGATTCAACCGAATAACGATAAAACAATTAACCTGCTCGTACGCACACAGTAATTTTAGTACAATATATTATCATGCAGGTTGCGTAATTCTAAACTGCAATCAACAATTACCTATTAGCCGAGTTCAACGAGACTGCCCTTTGTATGTCTCAACCGTCGTAAGTAAATACGCAACTCTAAAGTTTCGATTACAAAATTAAATCGGCTCGATCGTTGGGTACAATTAGAACAAATGATTGTAATTAAGGTTTAAATTGTATGTCTTTGGTAATTATAATGATCTTGTGATGTTAGACGGGTGTATTTTGAGGCCTGACCAAATTGGCCTGAGCTCAAGCCAAATTCACCTGCACTACAAGCCACACACCTGCCCCTCTAGACGAGTGGCACCATCTTTAGTTCAATAGAATAATCAATGTCTAGGATTGACAAGTATTTTCTTGTCAATTATGGTTGCTGATTAAGGAATGAGGCTTTAGGATTTCCACTCGTGATTGGGAGCTAATTTCCTGTTAATTAAATCTGCAAAAATAGCTAAGACGAAATGTGTATTAAAATTGTATTTTATTTGTTTCAGGTGTGTATTCAAGACCAAAACATCATTCATCGTCAGTAAGAATTAGTAACTAATTTTAAAATTTCACATAGCATTAATGAATTGCTACACATATTGAAATACACTCCTCAGTATTTTCTTATTATTACACCTGACCGGTTTCGCCTTACAGCATCCTCGGGATCCTACGGCATTTGTAATAGAAATACTGTGGAAAAAGTACAAGTGTATTTCAATATGTGTAACAATAAATTCCACCTAGTACCATCAGTCAACAAGTATAGTTTTATGAAATAGCTACATATTCGAAGAAGATATTTTGGCTGATGTCACTATCACCTTGCAATCATAGCCTTCGGCAGAACCTTGTATGTCTATAATCAGGTATACCGGTTTCCAAGTGAGGTTGATTTGATTCTGATTGGCCTGAGTGAGACTCTGTACACTGCGAGGAGCTATACACCTTTTTTTATACCACTTAGGCGGTAGACAAGCACACGGCCCACCTGATGGAAAGTGGTTACCGTGGCCTATGGACGTGTGGTATGTAAGAAACAAAAGATAGGAAAAAATTAATTGATTCAGGCGGGATTCGAACACGTGATCTTTCCTTTAAAAGGGGGACTCTGACCACTAAGGAATCGAACCTCGCCTAAAGCCATCCAAATTTTGTTAACGGTGAGAGCCATCTACCGATGTTCGTACGAACCATCGGAACCAATATATAATGTTAATATTATTTTTAAATTTTTGATTGCTCTTCCCATTTTGGCCTAATTGGTTCGAAACCCGCCTTTTTTTTTTTTTTTTACGTGCCCAAAATCCCCACGGACACCTCCCCACCGGAGCCGGTGGAGGAGGTTATGTCGGACTCGAACCGACTAAAACGCACGCCGCCTGTGGGTCGCTTTGGTTGCCGAAGGTTAGGTTGACAGGCATATCCCTCGCACCCCGGCCGACCCAGGGCCATCTCTCACGATCTGGCCCTCTTCTCGGGTGTGGGGACTACAGAGTCCCCAACTCGTCCCCGGAAACGGGGAGGCGTGCCAGACGCACCACCGCCGCGGCCTGCTTCTGCCAGGGAGACAGGCAGCTCCACCTGTCACCCTCAGGCCGGCGCTCATGGGGGGCGGAGGTCGTTCATCGACCTCCGACGCCCGGTTCGAAACCCGCCTAAACCGATTAAACTTTTCCTATCTTAATCGATTTAAATAATTAGCATACTACGAGTAATTGCTTTAAAATTTCATTGAACAAAAGATAGGTTGTTATACGTATGTAAACCCACTTCGCAATCCGAAAAAGATTCAAGTTTCTCTTTCACTCAACGTTTTAATATTTCGCTTCTCTTGTATTCTAAGAGAGAAATGAACACATAACATATTGTGCTATAACGACTATACTCCTGCGATATTTCCGGCACTTTTACGACTGAGCAGTATTGATTTCGAGTGCCGCTGAATGAGTTCAGCTATATTGGGGTGAGTATGCCCTTTATTTGAGAGCTTTGGTTGCTAGACGGCAAACATGAATGTACATACACTTCTATACATGCCTTAGAACTGTCGGGAACATAACATAAACTCACGCCTATATCCCCGAAGGGGTAGGCAGAAGTGTTAGCACCCACATTTCGCCATTTTATGTTGAGTTCCCAATGTAATAGGTGGCGAGCCTATTGCCATTAACTGGGCACTTATAAACCTGCGATAAATACACACATAACTTCGAAAAACATCGAAAAGTCATTGGTGTGTGCCATGGTAAAACCTGGGATCGAACCCGAGACCTCGTCTCAGCAGTCCATTACCCATACCACTAGGCTACCGTATTTGTATGCATGAATATAGGTATTTGCATTTGTCTGGTCATTGGTCTGGTTGTACCTTCGAGAGCACGTTAAGCCGTCAGGTCCGGTTGCCATACCAACATCTATGGCAGTCATTACGGGTAGCTGGAGCCCTAAAAAATCCAACATCTGGTCTAGCTGCAATGCTCTCGCCTTTGGGTTGTGGAGGTCAGATGTCAGTCGCTTCACGGAAAATATCGAAATTCAGCCAAATCCACAGTTAAACTAGTAAGCGGACCCCACTTTCTGAGGTGAAAGCTTTTCGGATGCGACTGGGAAAAACGCTGAGAGAGAACGTAAAAACATGTAGTTTCTACCTACCCGACTGTGAAAGAGGGGTGATTGTATGTGTTTATGCATATAAGTATGAAAGGGAATAATATTTTTGGCTGAGAGCCCTATGCGCTCGCAATACTGTTCGCGTAAGGGTGAAGAGGCCTACGGGCCAGCAACTCATACCCCACACACCAAAAAAAAGAATAAAAATTCCGCTCACTTCCTTTTAAAAATCTTTAACTTGTAGTCATGTGTAAAGATTACATTAGAAAATAACTAAACTGGTTCCAATAATGCCTTAAGCTCCCAGGGTCATAAGATTATTAAAATGTCTAAAAATCTATTTGTCTTCAACACTCGAGCAATTATATTGAGTTAAATTAGTAATATAGAGTAGAATTGTTTCGTCAGTCGCGTCAGTCATAGTGATTTATTATCTTTTGGCAGCTGATGCACTTTCTAACAGGCCACTTAAAACGTGTTGAAAAACAATAATAGTTGCATATAATAATACTGAAGAGTTTTTTTAATTTCTGTATACCCTGGCCTGTTCTATATCGTACAGTAAACATATTCTCTTTTCATCGAGTGCCAATCCCGGTCGCATCCAAATCCTGTACCTCAGAACCTTCCGTCCGCTCTAATTCCTCCTTTCCATGATTTGGTTTATTTTGATTTATACGATGTGTTTGCCTTCTGACCTCCACCCTCCTATAACCACGTCCATCTACCAGCAGGTACCAAGCCGTACCTGCTGGTGGATGGAATCTTGGGGAACAACATAAAACTCAGTCAGTATATACACAGTTCTAGTTGTCTGGTTGACCGCATCACCAAATTATTCTGTACTTAAAAATAGTCAAATGTTTTAATACACATTCGCTTACTACTTCAATAATATACCGATCTCAGGCCTGTACATTACAGTTTGAAGGAGCTAATTTATCTAGAACATGTTTGAAAAATAATATACTCATTTCTTGATGAAACGTCAAACAAACCACGCACGGAGGGAGTCGCTTGTAACTGCGCGAGTGCAACGTCACGTCACCACGAAAATAGAACAGGTTGACACATAAATAATATTAGCGCTATCGTAAATAACATACAGCAGTAAACGTCTGAGTCCACTGACGTAGACAGTACACACACGGCTCTGTGTAAGAATAAGAACACACACGACATGCCTGTGTAAGAACACACGGAGCATGTCTGTGTAAAATATGTGAACATTTACATGAAAACTTCAGCGAAAGCGTAACGCGTAAATATACATGTATCATTAATCATTAATGTAAATATTTTCACACTACCTGTGATTTATATACTTTTTTGCTTGCAAAGTGATTGAGCATTTTATGGTGTAGCAATTATTTTTTTATGAGAATGAAATGTTCATTGAAAGTAATGTGATACTGTTATAAAATTGAAGTTTGAATAGAAACATAAAAAATCTGCAATCTACCTTCGAAAGTATTAGTTGTTTTATATAGGTACTATTCTAGGATGCCACGATGTACTAAAGTGTATATTGTTACTTTTAAATTTGTTCGAGAGATAGAGGACCCAAAATTCTACCTTGAGCAATTCGCAAGCTTTATTTTGATGCAGTCCATAAGATTTATGTTAAGTATAGTGCTCCATCCATGTATAACGCTTATTTTAGACTATTGTTAAGGTCCAGTTACATTTTTACCATTTCTTACTTTCTCAAGATTAAGTGGTTTCTGTTGGTTGAATTTGGTAATTATGAATGAAGTGATTCACATACTCAAAAGCTTATGCAAGTTCGAAATCTAACATTCCTTGAAACTTATATAACCAATCTACTGCAACACAATTAGGAACAGCAGGAAACCTCTATCTTGTAATCTAAACAACTGCGACCATGTCCCTGCATTACCATTGCTGTGAAAACTGGCACATTTAGATTCCTCAAATTGCCCGACACGGTTCATTAGTGTCACAGTAGTGTTGTCGCGATAATGAGCGGTAGTCACACTAAACGAACATTACCGGTTATCGTGCTATATCTACCCTGTAAACGAAAATGAAAGTTACCATTTGCCTACCAGTAGAGATCGCTTCTGTTAAATTTACCAGACCTTCCAGTGTCAATAGAAATGAAAAGGTTATAAAAAAAATCGAATATCGAAATTACATCATAATCGTTTAGCATAACAGGTTTAGCGAATAATATCTTTTCTTTTTTTATTTACCACTTATGTGGTAGGCAGACGAGCACATGGCGTCATACACGTGCTTTAGGAACCTTTTAATGTACTTCTTGAAGAATCCCATATTGCAGTTGCTTGGACAAACCACAGTAGAGACATCATTTCATAGCTTGAGCGTACGCCGATTGCATGTGAATCCTAAAGAGTAAAGATTAAGAATTTTTGTATTTGACCGGCAAAAGCATGCTGTCGTGTTTATTTTTTAGCAGTCATACCAATCCCTTGCACATATTGTAGCATCTGTATTTCACCGTAAACGTTGAGATGCATTTTCAGTTAACTTGAAATGCAATAACTTAAGCTATAATTGGTTTAAAGAAAACTTGATCATTGAAATCGATTACTTTTAGAAATCAGTAACACGGCCGTTTACTATAACCCATAATTTTCTACATGCAAAGCCATCCTTGAAAGCGTCATGTTACATGCACCACAATTTAGTTTCTCGTCGAAATGAGGTAGACTGTAGTCTGTACAAACACCAGACCGCGTGTGTTCGGTCATTACGGTGACTGGCCGGGCATTATAGATAATTTGCTCACACCGTGAAATTGCGCTTGAGTTGATTCGCTTGCGTCATCTAGCTGATACACCTAGTTAATGTGTAGAATAAGAGCGTACGTACATAAACCTTGAGGCGTATATCTTGGACCCAAAATGTGCTCTATATGCGTAGTACACGTTTCTTTAGTATCTTTTGAGAATAAAACGGGGTGCTATGCGATGGATGAGTAAAAATTTTCCAATTATAGACTATTAAAAACCGCGGTAGCCTAGTGGTATGGGTAATGGACTGCTGAGGCGAGGTCTCGGGTTCGATCCCAGGTTTTACCATGGCACACACCAACAACTTCGATGCTTTTCGAAGTTATGTGTGTATTTATCGCAGGTTTATAAGTGCCTGGTAAATGGCAATAAACTCGTCACCTATTACATTGGGACCTAAACATAAACTGGCGAAATGTGGGTGCTAGCACCTCTGCCTGTTGCCAGTTTATATATGTTACAAAATAATTCGCGTGCGTCACAGGAGCTCGTCGTACGGGCCTCGTTTGTCTCGCGACTATGGTCCGATATATATGTCTTGAGGTATACGAATATTGGGTAGTTAGTGTTGATAGACTTTGATGACAGCACGTATCTACATTCTAAATCCAAAGTCGGGTTCGTTAGAAGGAATAAATTAAATACCTATTGATTGCCACTTCCGGTATTCTAGGCTTTATAGCCTTAGATTAAACTTAGATCTGTTTCCACAGGTTCGGTTATGGTAAAAATTTTTGAGAGATTTTAAAGTGAAATTTAATGTAATTATCAACAATTTAAGTGTTTTAATTAACAGATTCGATCAACGGCCGCATCTAGCCATTTTAGTAATAATCTTCAAATTTTTTACCGACCAAACTCATCCTCAACCTTTTAATCACTAATTATTTTTTCATAATCTTAACAATAGTAATAACATTATTGGATTTAACCATCCGGGTAAAAGTTTAAGAGGATCTTGGTACATGATTGGTTAAAATTGACATTTACAACTACATTATATTATAATACATTTGGGAAATATAGATCTCACAGCACTCAACAGAATGACTTCTATTCTAGACTGGGTTCTGGTGGGAGGAGCTCAATACAAAACGAGACGAGCTCAAGGCCCGTCCACCTGCGGGCACATATTACAATTGCGTCGGAAGGGTGCTGACTTGTAGCGTATGTGGCCGCATGTACGACAGAAAGACAGGCTATGTCAGTCAACTGAAAGGCTATGTCAGCATACCAACGGAGCTTTCATTAATCAGAAGTCATAGCAATAGAGAAGTTACGTACACGAAGCCCGGGATCCGCTCTCTTAATTTTCTGCCTCATTTCCAAAATTTTACTTGAGTATATCAACTTTTTCAGGAGCGACTGCCATATGACCTTCCAACCCTAAAAATGCTGCGTCAGAACATGAGGTCACTACTTATTACAACTGTAAAATATAGTTCGCTAATTGTGGTAGCTAATGCACCTCTACTTACCTCTGGGATATACAGCCGTGAAAATATTATGTAAATAAAATTACTAATCAATTATTCCGTAAACATCGCATATAAATATTACTTAGTGATACCAACATGCAAATTATTGCGTTCAAAGTTTCCGAACGTACAATTTATGATAGTGGAGTACTGGCACGAGTGCTGGCAACACTTTATCTTCGCCGCTGACTAATCAATTACTCCACTGGCATAATCATTGTACATTAGCCGGATTGATTTAGCACCAGGAAATAAACAACATTTCAATGTCTAGGAAACATTTTGTTCCTTTAATTGAACATACGAGCTAACGAAATATTTGAGTATAAGATAGCATTGTATATTAGATAGATCGCTCACATTTCTCACATCGATTAATTTGATACTCAATCATGTTCAAATGACTGAAGTTCGGTACAGCGAAATATTATAGTCTGGAATAACAAAACTACTTTTCATTACCGTGTTGATTCTCGGTGGAATACAATAGAGTCACCTCATCTCTTTTCGTGGGTGTCGTAGACGGCGAGTAAAGGATGGGGTTGTCACCCATCCAGCAGTTAACATACAGCACAGCCGTGCCAGCTTGTCTCGCCTCAATATTATTTGGAATTTAGAGGCACTATGTATGTATGTGTTTTCATCACTGGAACAGGTTCCCATGAGTAGCGAGTTCTAAATTTTTTTATACCCTTTAGGTGGTAGACAAGCACACCTCCTTCCTGATGAAAATTGGTTACCGTGGTCTATGGACGTGTGCAAAACCAGAGGAGTCACACTCGCGCTGACGAACCTGTAAGCACAGAGAGATTCTGTGCCGTCAGGGTAGAAGACAAAACAGGACAAGCCTTTACTTTTCCCACTGACAGCACGAAAACTCTCCAGTGAATTCTGGCTACCCTATTCACCGCCGGAGACACAACATGAGGTTATTATGGCCGTGGTATTCTTTAGGGTGGAGGTACTACCCCAATCAGACTGCTCAATTTGATGAAAATATCGTACACCGTTTCACGTGGGAATATTTTGTAGAAAGTCCTCTCTATCGTACCTACATATCTACAGTTCGATATATTTCTAGAGAAGTTGTAATCGAAGATATTAGTTACTTAATACGTAGATATTTTATAATCACAACCGGTTTTAACTACTCCATAGAATTATTATTATGTTAACATTTTCGTTAAATGTACCATCAGTGCTATATAAATGTATGATTTATGTTTATGTTCATAATAAACCTAGGGCTATATACGGTAGCTAATGTACAACACTACCGATATACGGGGCACTTAACTGAGCTTATAAACCGTTTATGTCCTGCCCTATAGGAATAGCTTATATAAAGACTTTCACCTTCAATTTCGTAATATACACTCATGTTTATGGGAATTAATGCAATCATGGTACAGGTGGAGGGAAAGGGAAGGGAATGTGGTGGTATGATAAATTTGTGGTGACCACAAAATGATGTGTAACTATCATTTTCAAATACGGATGAACGAAAGAATATTGACCCAAACGATTTATGAAGCAAGGGTGAATGGATCACCTGTAAAGGTCGACCAAGACGTACAACATCAATTAGATCGACGATATTTTAAAGAAAGGCCAGATTAAGAGTATGTAGGTACCTGGTGAGTTAAGGGTAGCCAGAGCTTACTGTAGAGTTTTTGTACTCTCAGCGGGTAGACCAAAGGATTGTCCTGATTTTGTGTTCTGCACTAACGATGCAGAAACTCTCTGTTACCACGGTCACGGTAACTACTTTCCATCAGGGTAGCAGAACTTAGGTGACAGACAAGCACATCTTGTCTGTCACCTAAGTTGTTTAAAAAAAATTTGCCAGGATCCTGTCAAGTGGAAACATGTCTCTGCTGGCACGTAATAGGGGGTGTTTCCATTGACCTCTTCCGGGCACTATTGTTGACTCGAGTCTTGTAACTGTGCCTGAGTTTGAGGTGTATACATATGTCTGATGTTAAACAACCCTATCCTTTAGTCGCCTTGTACGACACCGCATGGGAAGAGGCGGGATGGCCTAAATTCTACTCTGCTGGGAACCACGCGGCTTGTGCCGGGAACCACGCACACGATTGATCAAAATTTATACAATGTGTTATTTTTATATTTTTAGTATGGTAGATATATACTCGTAGATAGAACCAGCAACAGTCGTTGCTAGCTATACATAATGCGGGTAGTTTGATAATAAACCTTCGTGTCCAGTACTATCAAATACCGGATATTGAATGTAAAGCTATCATGAATTAACATTTAAATGTTATGCAATTATATTATTTATACTTCATTTCTTAACAAATTTATTTCTTCCGTTGTAATAAATTTTATTGTTACAGAAGAATTAGGCCGCTGATGAAATGTAACCGACGGAAATAAATAAATTAAATGGAAAGCGACAGTGTATGTCCTTAATACAAAAACAAATTGGCAGTCATAGACAGTATACAGTATAAACGAGTAATAAGACACGCAGAAAAAATAAAAACAAATGTATTCGTAAATTGACATGGCAAGGTAGGCAAGACTGTTTCTATTAACCTCTTTGAGCTCAGTATCCTGATCAGCTTAGAGAGTTCTACCTGAAAACGAATGATACATACATACAGATAATCACGCCTTTATCCCCGGAGGGTTAGGCAGAGGTGAATTAACACCCACATTTCACCAATAATTGTATTCGGTCCCACGTAATAGGGGGTGAGCCTATTGCCGTATTGCGGTCACTATTGTTGACACGAGACATGCATTTGAGGCTGTATATATCTGTCTGATGTTAAACAGCCCTACCCCTTAGTTGCCTTGAACGATACCGCATAGGAAGGGATGGGATGGCCCTAATTCTACTCTGTTGGAAACACAAACAACAAAACGAATGATGTGATAGTTATATCGACCTCTGGTAGAGCATATTTTCGTGCATTTTCATCAAACACAGATATAAAACTTTCATACAGAAGAATTACTAAAAAAAAAAAGTGTGCTATTTTGAGTCCCCTACTATTAGCAAATTTTTGTCTTTTTAAACAGTTTTTATTACAGATGACTCATAAATTTCTAGTAAAAATAAAATTAACTCCATTAGCGATACTGGACCAAAGCAAGTAGTTGACTTTCCGGACAAAATCGGATTAATTAATATATCTTGTCTGCATTTATTTCCCCTACTTGTCATTCAAACTTAGACGTGAAAATGTCACGTTTCCTGATTAAGTTAATGGCACAGAACGTGACATTTGAGTCAATCGCTTTTCACTGACAGCCGTAAAAATAAATGTAGGACATTGTGATAATAACACTGTGAAGGTACGCTTAAAAAAATGGGCTATTATACTGGAAAATGTACGTGCAACAAATCTATATTTACTATAAATGCGAAAGTAAGTCTATTTGTTTTGTTGTATGATATAAACGCGGCCAGCGCCTTGGGCAACAGCTATATCATACATACATCTACTCACGCCTGCCTGTAAATACCTGAAGGGGTTGGTAGAGGTGTATTAACACCCACAATTCGCCAACTATGATTTACGATCCCACGTGGGGCGAGTCTATTACTGTCTAGCGAGCACTATATCATGGGCTAAATAGAGAATAGCCCTAGCCTAGTCGCCTTTTACGAGAACCACGGTAAGAGATGGAGAGTGACTGTAAGGTTAAGGGGTAGAATAGTCAACTCCATCAGGAACTCACAGGAAATCGCTATGAAGATCACTTTATTGTGAGTGTTCTAAATGAAGCCAAATTAAACATCGACAGAATTCTTTAGGGAAGTGTTCTTGTATAATACTTTTCCTGTTTGCCTGAATAACTATTTGACTTTTTTTTATACTGTCGAAAAATGATCACTTTAGTATCACATAAAGAACTGCTAAAGAGAAATTTTCTTACGACAAATAGTTTTAAATTATGATTTTGAATATCTTATATAGCAAGGCATATTTATCTAGAACAAACTAACATATTAAGCGGTATTGGGACGAATTGGACGGCCTTGTCAAATAGCCCATTACGGTAAACAATCAAATGAAAATCCCGAGTATTTATTAATTAATTAAAATAATGTATGTTATCAATGATATAATGACAATAGGGTAATCCATGATACAATTACAATTGTGTATATATCCTATTGTTCGACAGACATATCATATTCTGACTTGACTTGAGTATCCGAACTAAAACCCCAGTTCATCCTGTTCTCTGTAGTAGGTACAACGCTGCGAAACTACTATAAGGGTAGGTGAAAAGGGATGTATAGAGTCTATAGCCCTATATCCCTCCCTCTCACCCGGAACATGGACGCTTTCATCCCTCAGGAAATAAAAAAAATATTCTGTTATCAGTTATTTTTGTGCAGCACCGCATTTCCGAACCGCAATAATAATTCTTAATAGAAATACTGTGATTCTAAATTATTTGCTGTAACGAAATAGTTTGCATAGACTCAATTTAACAAACAATGTATTACCACAGCCAGCGTGTCGCCAGGACGCCCACCCATCTGTGCAACACCATATAAGGCCTACAGGCTAGTCGCCTAGCCTTGTCATATCCATCGTGCATTGTTTGCGGCCTTCCTTAATTACCGATACTTTCGAATCAACCCGTCTCCGCTAATAGGGTCTGAGTGACCTCAGGGTTTTGCCCTGATTTACTTTAGTCGTTAATTGGCTGATATCCGCTGTATATTGAAGTTTCATTGAGAAGTTTGTTGCGTAAGCTTTATATTTAACTTTTGATATGAATGAAATCAATATATTTGGAGTTCTTTTTATACTGATGTCGTGCTATGTGGGTGGCCTCATTCATCTTTAGACATTGAAGGGCAAGGTATTAATTCTGATTTATATTTTAATGTTACTACGTTTGAATAGTAAAAAGTACTCCTAAAAGAATCTAAAAGGATAGTAACGACAATTAAATAGGCAGCAAATAAGCACTAAATGTCCGCTTTGCCCAAGTCTTGGACCGTGACTCTGTAACATTTATTTTCCTGACAGTATCTTACTAAAGTTTTATTGTTACAATTGTTCATATTTTATAGTTTTTAAACGTCCCCGACATTATAATTTTTATGTGCCTTTGTTTTATTACCTGTCGTTTTTAAACGTGGCTAAACATTGTCCGAGCGGTGGTGATAAAGCATTCCTTCAAGCAATATTATGTATGAACTATTTTTCTCTGATTCATGAAATAACAAAGTCTTTCTCAATGTTCATGTTACAGTCCACCGCTGTATATATGTCTCCTAATGTATGCCGTTATGAAATATGAAAAAAATAAATGAAAGGTTTTAACAATATCAGTGATTACAATATAACACTTTTTACATGTACCTTGTACTCCCATTATGGCAGATTACCATCAGACAAACTTTAATAAGAACCTAATATAAAGTAACAGCAGCCAGCACAGTGTTGCTGAATATTCTAAAACTGGCTTATTACATTGGTCATATACTCGTCATTTTTGTGAAAGTTTCGTCAGTTTTGACTGATTTCAATCAATCGTAAGGATGGGTTTACAACTGCCTTACGTCTGGCATCCATTGGTCCGTCTTTGCAAAAACACAGTAAGCATCGTATGTCGTGAACGTAATCGAGATCGGGTTCGAGTTTGTAGTGAGAGTGAATCCAATGGTAATGCAGAAACGCTTAGTAAAAGAACTCGAAAGAGGGTAGATCGATATATTTACTCCTAAAAACTTTTTCACTGTTCACCGCCAATACTACAGTTCCTCCGTGATCATGGTGCTTGCAACAGCGCCAAAATATCGGGAATTCAGAACAATACACCATGGTAAATATCCCGATAACTGTAATACTAATTTGCTGGCTCTAGATTTTTTTAGCGTATACTATAGCGATTGTCTTTCCTACTCTACAAGTAATAATGTCTACGGTCTCGATAAACTGCATTGTGCAAATTTGTGATATGAGTCATTCGCTACTCGTCCTACATAACCGCTTCCACTCACTTTTTGTTTTCAAGTCCTTTGTGTCTTTCAACAGCTCGATAACAATCATGACTTGATCTTATTTAATTACCTTAATATATTTATCAATGAAAGGAAGTTGAATGTGATATAAGTTTGACAGTTGCCTCATTTTTTACATATTTAATTAATTAAACACGTCGATAAAGTGTTTAACGTCAATTGACAACAGTATCAATGATTCGAGTAAGGACCACTTTCAAATTAGCGCCGCGCCTTAAATGGTCTTTTTGCGTAGGCGTATTGATATTCAAGTAATTTGATTATGAATATTCTTTAATATTAACTGTGAAGGCACATATTTGTATGAAACCAAGTTCGAAGTTGCCAAAGCTTATCTACATTTTGAAATAAAGTATGTTCTTAATCAGTTTCAAAAAAGGAATATTCTTAAGTATGCATTTGGCGCAGTGCGAATTAAGGACACTTATCTTTGACAGAAACGAGCTGAATTCTCACAGAATTACTACAGTTGCAGTTCAGTTACATGATTTTTAGTCGAAATTCCCTGTCTGAAGCTGTAAAGGCCAGTTCATTTTAAGCACCTATATAATTATGTAGTTAAATATATACCTACAAGTTTAAAAACGGATTTGCATAGTAATAATAACATCACATAATCAATGAGCGATTTTACGATCTCGCTATAAAGACGTCTGGTGTCTGAGTCTACAAGCATCGGTTCTAATATCGTGTAATAACACAAGTATTTAACCTCGTTTAGTCAACATTTAGTTTTTCTTTACCAGTTGTAAAATGTATTTACATAATGTAAGTACATGGGAATTATCTATGTCAAAAATACATAAACAAGGCATCAAAGGATTCCTCCCCATCGATGTCAACCGGGAGGGTGGCCAGAAGACTGGTTAAATGCCAAGTTAAATGGCAATACCAATCCCTTACGCAAAGAATAAATCAGCCCTCTGGTCACGGGTAGCATCTATTAAACGTTTAAAAAGTATCTAAACAAAAGACGGCCAGTTAGACCCCATGATCCCAGCGCCTCGACCCCTAACGGCTCAAACGTGTAATTACGACTTAAATTAGTATATTTGCTCCATTTGAGGGTTGATTTAGTTTTTAATCTTTATATTAAAGAAATCATATGCCTGATCATATGAATAAGTAAACAGAATGTCATCCTACATAATGTTGTTACCTCCTCGCAAGATATGGAGATAGTAGACCGGACTATTCCGGTCCGAAATTCGCAGATTGTGGGTTGTGAAACAATATAATATGCCGAATTTAAAGCCACTGTACCACTTTATGCCGATAGCGGTGGAGTCCTTGGGGTGCCGGAGCAAGGAGGCCATAAACCTTGTAAAATATATCGGAAACAGGCTCATAAAGACAACTGGTGACTCCGCTTCCATGGACGCTCCGTCCATGGTGCAAAGGCTGGCCATCGCTATCCAGTGTGGAAACGCGACGGTTATTTGATTAATTTTACCGCGGTAGCCTAGTGGTATGGGTAATGGACTGCTGAAACGAGGTCTCGGGTCCAATCCCAGGTTTTACCAAGGTACCAATGACTATTCGATGCTTTTCGAAGTTATGTGTATATTTATCGCAGGTTTATAAAGCCCGGTTAATGGGAATAGGCTCGCCACCTATTACACTGGGACCCAAACAAAACAAAATGTGGGTGCTAGCACCTCTGCCTACCCCTTCGGGGATATAGGTGTGAGTTTATTTATGTTATGATGTGAATTATTTTATATATAGTGATATAATGTTTACTTTTATATTTATTGATTGTGACAAAAATAAAATGAAAAAGATATCCAAAAAAAATCTGTAAATTGTAACAAAATTAACGGAAAATAGGTGTAGAAAAAAATACTGGGTGATCCAATTCCATCATATTCTCTCCTCCGTGTCCATTTCTCTAAAATTCAATGCCTATGCCAACTGTACATCTTCAATATGTCCTACACATACGTATGTAATTGATAGACCCTAGCGAGTACCTATACCCACAGTCTAGATAGGATAGAAGTATAAGATAGGTATATCTTCTTATTTAAAAAATATAAAAAAGCGTGTACCTACTTATATCCTTTGTCGCCGTGTCGTCCTTCACCAAACTCACTGGATGACTCGAATCACTGAACCTAGTGGTTTATTTAGCGCATTAAGCTAGCTATTATTGAAGTAGCCTCTAGAATTATTATTAAACCCGACCTTTACGCTGACCTACTACCTACACGAGAGCTAAAATAAACGTCATTAGCTGCTAATATACAGGGTAACGGGATAATGGAGGGGCGTGACGTCACTCATGAGACATGGGACGGCGTAATGCTATGATATATTTAGACACCTTTAGAAAAAAGCTGTAAAAATGATCTACGAAGTGGTAAATGTTATTACCTAATGTGACCCCTATAAGCAGTTTCATTGCTCCATATGATGACAGACAGCAAATCAAAAGGCATTTTCACATTAATTGTAATATCTTTTTTTTTATTATACCATTTAGGTGACAGACAAGCACACGGCCCACCTTATAGAAAGTGATTAGCATGGCCTATAAATATTTGCAAAAACAATAGGGTTCATTCACACTCGAGCTGCCAACCCTGTAAGCTCAGAGAGTTTCTGTGCCGTCAGTGTAAAAGACAAAGCAGGACAAGCTTTTGGTCTTCCCACTTTCAATTAAATTCTCCAGTGAGCTCTGGCTACCCTACTCACCGCCAGCAACACAACACGAGGTTATTATGGCCGTGGTATTCTGTAGGGCGGAGGCACTTCCCCAGACGGACTGCTCAATAGAACGGAAATACGTTACGAATTTTTACAAATGATGGTCACGAACTTGTCAGCAGTCATTATCTTCTAATAAAGAGAAGAATAACCTTTTCTAATTCTAATTTTTCCCCATATTAGAATTAATAAAAGTAAGGCGTAAAGGCGCCAATACAAATCGAACTCCGATAAATCCCCGAAGGGATAGGCAGATCTGTTTCAACAGCCACATGATGTCCGGTCCCATTTAATAGGACGTAAGGTTATTGCCGTCAAGCGGGCACCTACGAGGGGCGTAAAAGGCTCTACCGTGAAAGATACTAACTTTCACGGTAGAGCTGTCCTATTCATCCTGCAGAAAACAGCTACAGACACTAATTTACTAATTCATATATTACATCTAAATTGTCTGTAATAACCTCTCTGCTACTTTCTGTGAAAATGTAATAACGTTAATCTTAACGGTATAGGTAAACCCATCAGGGTACTGAAAGGTTTATGCCAAGGAAAGTGGTTCCGGTGCGCGCGCGCAGCACGGCAATGCGCCGAGCCAAGTCGTTGGAGTTATTAATTACGCACATTCAGTAATCGTAAATATTTACACTGCTCAATATTGTACGATAAGTTTTTATGGCCGCTTAGGGCTGCCGCTTATTTTGTTAGAGTACATATTTTTTATTTTTTTAAATAGAACACGTCAATTAGACTTCGCCTTGCCTGATGGTAAACTGAAGGCAAAGTCTCAGAAAAGAGGGTCACCATTACTTACACATACCGTGTGACAATGGTGACACACAGCTTGACGGCCTCATCATATGCTTTTTCACGCCCCGCTTAAAGGACCCGGGACTGTAGGAAGAAGGAAACACGTAAGCTGGTAATGAATTCCAGGCCTTAGTGGTGCGACAGAGGAAAGAGTCTCCGAACCGCTTGGTTCTTGATCGGATGTTCTGCATCGTGTGCGGATGACATCTAAGACCTGCACGTGTTGTCCAGTGTAGGAAAGGGGAGGGTGGGACTAATTGGAATTCTATCTTTAGAATGTTAAGTTTTAGTTTAAAAAAAAAACTGTTGTAAAAGATACAACAGTTTACTGTGGGCACAGTCTAAATCAATTTGAATAGTTATCATATGTATTGCTTTAAAATGTCATTCAATCGATTATATTATCGATTATTAATTACCTTTGATTTTTATCTAAGCTTGAATCGAGGCAAAAATGGGGCATTTGAGACCATAAATTTGGTTAAAGTCCCAATTGTCCTATTTTACAGTAATTTTCTTTCAGCTTATCCTGGATTTAGCACTCTAGCTTAATATTGACGTCAAGTAGCAGAGTATATTTCATATTGTGCAAATTGTCTTCGCTTTACCTCCTTTCCTTTTCTCTAATTCTATGAAATTACATCGTAAATTAAGACGGTAACTAATGATCACTGATCACCTCTCAATTGCCTATGAGCAGTGATTAGTGATCATCACTTACCGCCACAGGGAGATCTAACAGACCAGAACAGGCAATAAAAACCATAACACAAATATTAAAGAGGACATTTTAATTTATCACACTAGTTAACTTGACTGTTAATGTACATTTTCCATTTGCCCCGCGGTTATTACGCTTGCAATAACATTATTTAACATAATTATCTAAGTACTTTACATAATTATTGCAAATTCATGAAGAAAGGGGCTGTTGTGATCAAATCTGAACGTTTTTATAGTTGTGTACGACAAGTTATGTTACTTTCACGTTTGCATCGGCGTTTTATTGTACCCTTTGATTTTGTTATGTATACAAGTTTAAAGTAGCATTAAGTTATATTTTATTGGAAATATCTCTTTTCCACTTACGAGTATACTAGAATTATGCTAAAAAGCAGGTTTTTGAATTACACCGCACTTAGATACGGTCAATTATTTTATGATGAAAATTTACTGATCACCATTGCTCTTAAGAGCAAAGGTGATCAGCTTTGCTAAGCTGTTTGGTAGTTGACTGCATGGACAAAGAAGTTGTTTAATCGACTATTTAAACATAATATGAGTCTGAAAGGATAAAAGATCTGATCGCATATTTATCAGTGTGGTGACGGAGAAAGAATACAAGTATCACCGCCCTGTCTCGTTCAACGGGTATCATAAGAGGCGATTAACTGTAAAATATAAATATCACTACGAGAGAAAGAAAACCCTGTATCAATCCGTCAGGCCAACGTGAAAACTGTAGGTCAAAGCCTCCCAACATTGGGAGAGTTCTATGTCCAGCAAGACTGCGATAATAATAATAATAATAATAAATAATGAATATTCTACAACATTCTACACAACGCTATCTAGATCCACGGTAAGCATAGTTTATCGAGCTTGTGTTATGGAATCTAGAATACGGATAAACATACTTAAATACATTTTTTTTGTAAATACATACATATTATACATAGAAACACCCAGACGAATGCAAATACCCATATTCATGCATACAAATATTTGCACTGAGCGGGGATCGAACCCGCGCCTCTTGCGTAGCAGTCGCGTTCACTACCGCTACGCCACAGATTTCTATTTACATAATATTATGATTTATTAAAACTTGACTTCATAACTAGAAGAAGGCGGTATCCTAGATGGGGATGTTTTCACGTGATAGTGCCTATAAGGTACACATTTCTATAGCTAACGATTTATATGTATACCATAACATACTTGACTGATTTTTGTAATAAAGTAAATTATGTCTAAATATATGTTTGTACACTGTTTTTGTGTAGTCCACTTAGAATACCCAGCCGTATAGAACCTAGGCTAGTCCATGAAGGGCATTTATCAACATTTTTGACAAATGCTTTTATGAATACAAATTCATCTTATGACCTTCAATGCTCAATAGCGACTGAATTACATGACATACCTTTTATTTCCAAAAATATCATCTTATCAATCATCATGTCCAGAACATAACATTACAATCGACCGAAGCGTTATAAGGCATTAGGAAAAAACCAATACAAGGGCAATGAAAACATTGTATTTCAGTTTATTTTCAAGCTCTATTAGTATCAGCCCTAGCCAACCTTGCAATAGTCTCGCGTGTATTAGCTCCCGTCGTAATATGATTAATGGCATACGTGATAGATATTACTTATAGGTACGCCTAGTGGCAATATCATCTCTTTCAACAAAGGTCAGAGGTTTAATGTGAGCGCTGCGACGAACTAATGGAAATTAATATAGGCAGCTGTAATCAGGTACCACTTTCTTAAATGTAAGGAAAAGCGAGAGAAATGTTCGACTGGATAGTACAGATTTTATACTGACTGTGAAACCCTGTGAATCTTGGTTGAATAATGGTGAAAATGGTGAAATTGAACGTCCAAGTAAATATATATTGACATATGAATGGTGAAGTTAAAATAGGTATTACAGCGTTTTTTTGCTTGTAAGGACAAAGTGAGGAGGCATTCATATATAAGTTGGTTCCCTTTTCTTGTTTCCCTAGACTCCGAGGTGAAACCTTTGGATGCAACTGGGATTAACACTAGGATAAAGAAGGGTATACCCTTCATGCATTTTTTTTTTTTTTATTTTTTTTTATACCACTTAGTTGGCAGACAAGCACACGGCCCACCTGATGGGAAGCGGTTACCGTGGCCTATGGACGTATGCAACACCAGGGGTGTCACACTCGCGCTGCCGACCATGAAGAAACCTTCTGATGCCCCTCTTGAAGAACCCCATATTGTAGGCGCTTGGGAAAACCGCAGCAGGGAGGTCATTCCACAGCTTGAGTGTGCGTGGGATGAAGTTTCTTTCATACCGCACAGTGCGTACCGTCTCAGGTCGCAATGTGTGGGGATGAATTCCCTGCCTATGGCGAGAGGTGCGATGATAGAATGTAGCTACGGGCATCATGTCAAACAATTCATCTGAGCACAAACCATTGTATAGGCGGTAGAACACACACAGTGAGGCAAAATCCCTCCTAAGGCTAAGAGGTTCCACTCTACCTGTGAGTATGGGATTGTCAACCAGCCTCAATGCCCGTCTTTGCAACGAGTCGAAGGGGTCAAGCTGGTATGCAGGCGCTCCAGCAAAAAGGTGACAGCAGTACTCCATGTGAGGCCGGACCTGTGCTTTATAAAGAAGGAGTTGCTGCCCCGCAGTGAAATACCGCTTTGCCCTGTTGAGCACTCCGAGCTTTCTTGATGCCAACTTAACCTTGTCCTGCAAATGACTTCGGTATTGGACGTCACTGGAGATATCGACACCAAGGATCCCGATACTCGGGGAGATGGTAAGCGGTGTGCCCAGGAATTGCGGCGCTACAATGAATGGGGTTTTCTTAGCGGTGAATACACATACTTGTGTCTTAGTGGGGTTGAATTGGACCAGGTTTAGTCGACCCCAATCGGACACTCCAGAGAGAGTAGTCTCGATTTCAGACACAAGTTGTTCGCGACTCTTCTCCACCTCGGACTGAGGGATGTTTGCACGGCCCGTGTAACACGTGTCCCCGGTACTGTCGTCCGCATAACAATGAATGGAGCCATCAGACAGCATGTCATTGATATGCAGCAGAAACAGCGTCGGAGACAACACGGAGCCTTGTGGGACACCAGCGTTTATGTTCATGCGGTCCGAGCAGCTGCCGTCGACGACGGCTTGGATGCTTCTGTTGGACAAAAAGCTGGAGATCCATTCGCACAATCCCTCGGGGAGTCCATAATATGGCAACTTCGTAAGAAGACCTTTGTGCCAGACCCGATCGAAGGCCTTCGCTACATCGAGGCTGACCGCTAGTGCCTCACCGCGACTCTCGATGGCTTGCGCCCACCGGTTTGTGAGATACACAAGAAGGTCACCGGTAGAGCGACGGTGGCGAAAACCGTACTGTCGGTCGCTCAGTAGATCGTTTCCTTCAAGGTACCTCAGGAGCTGTGTATTAATAACACGCTCCATAACCTTCGAGAGAAGGGAGGTTATAGCGATAGGCCTGTAATTGGTCGGATCTGTCCTGTCACCTTTCTTAGGTACAGGGTGCACGAACGCAGTCTTCCACGAGGCCGGGACCTGCCTCGCGGAGTATGAGAGTGCGAAAAGGCGTGTAAGTACAGGGCACAGCTCGGGGGCACAGTGCTTAAGCACCATCGCCGGTATACCGTCCGGCCCACTCGACTTCCGAACATCTAGGGACTTAAGCTCGCGCCGGACCACCCGTTGTGTGATTTTAATTTCGGTCATCGAAGCACCACAGCTGGGGATGATGGGTGGTTCGGCGTTCCCGTCGTTCATAGTCGAGTTTGACGCAAAGAGATTACCCAAAAGATTGGCCTTCTCCTTAGCGCCATGGGCCAGACTACCGTCGGATTTTTGCAGCGGCGGAAGGCAAGACTGGCAGAAGTTTCCCTCAGCAGCTTTAGCAAGCGACCAAAATGCACGACTGCCAGATGGGTAGCGCGCAAGCCGCTCGCCAATTCTGCCGATGAACTCAAACTTCGCACTAGACGTTGCCTTTTTACTGGACCTTGAGGCAGCATTCAACTTCCGCTTCACTTCAGCGGTGTTCGGATCCTTATTGGCAAGAGCCGTGGTCCAAGCCCTGTATGCAGATTGCTTGCGGTCTCTAGCTTCCCTGCAGGGCCTATTAAACCACGGGCGTTTGCTCGCTCCTGTCGCGACCCAGCGGTTGGGGATGTAACATTCCATACCCACTAGAATCGCGTCAGCGACTGCTGTTGCACAGGAGCTTGGATCATCAGAAGAGAAGCAAAGCTGCCTCCACGGGTACGACGCGAAGAATTCTCGCAGTCCATCCCAGTCTGCCGACTTAAAGAAAGAAAAAAAGAAAAAGAAAAAGAAAAAGCTTTTTATTTTGGCACAGCATTGACTAACAGATACTTATATACTATACACATTAAGAAACAATAAACACAAACAAATAAACAAATTAGTCAAGTGGCACCAAAAAAGGAGCCAGTTCAGCATGGTGCCAGGCACAAGTACCTGACGCTGGTTTTCAACTGGCTCCTATGTGGAGGACATGTTACACAAGTTAAATTTACAACAATAAAAAATAAAAAAATAAAAAGAAATTAACACAATACAAAATAAAAAATAGAATAAAATGACAGAAAAAAAAAAAAAACAACAAACATATTATTGGTAGTCTGTGGTTCGGCATTCCTCATAGACAAGAGGAGGCTCACCTCCAATCACAGAGCACCAAGTTACGTGACGTTACGCAACCACCATTATGCGAGCCAAAGCAACAACACAACAAAAATTGAGTATTTCATCATAATTATCTTGCCTCAAATTATGCGTTTCAATACAATTATGGGTGGCAAGTAAAAAATACATCATAAGGTTACATGACACACACAAACAAATGGTGAGACCACAAAGAAAAAATGAAAAAAAAAAAAAAAAAAAAAAAAAAAAAAAAAAAAAAAAATGTGTGTGCAATCAATGGACCCAGCCAACGCACGCAACCACGAAGCCCAGCGAGTCAGAACAAAGCACAGCGAGTAGACACAAAATTCCCATTTACTTTTTCAGAGTGAGTAGTGAAATTGAGACTCAATATAATAAAGCATACCAATACAGAAATAAAATTGAAGACTTGTAGTGCCACACATGCCGCCACTGAGGTGGCCGCGGTGGTTCAGGCCGCGCGAGTGTCACTTGCGCCCGGACGAGGCTGTGGTCCGAATTACCGAGAGGTGCTTCCACCCTTATGGAGTATTCATCCGGGCGCGTAGTCAGCAGAAGGTCCAGTATAGAGCTTCTGTGGGTCTCAATTTCTGGTGTTCTAGTGATAGAATGCACCAGTTGAGAGAGCCCATAAGTTAGAGCGAAGTCGTGAGCAGCCCTTCCCGCAAAATCAGTCCTAGGAGACCCCAGCCACTCCACGTGGTGGGCGTTGAAGTCCCCCAAGAATACTAATTCCGCAGTGGGGTACTGCTCAATTACGCTGTCCGCCGACCGCTGCAGATGCTGAAACAATTGAGCCGTGCCCAGGTCACCGCTATGGGACCTGTAAAGGCACGCATAGATACGGGTGTGGCCACCGTGATCTATGCGTACCCATAAAGTTGACAGGTCCCTATCCTCAAGACCATGGAGACGGCGGCAGCAAATATCATCCCGGACGTACAAGCATACCCCGGCGCGACTCATAAAGCTATGCTCGAGTTTGTACCCGGGGTACATTAGGTAGGCTGTATCGGCCGGGCATGATATTTGCGTCTCCGTCAGAAAAAGCAAGGTAGGCTGCGCGGTCTCCAAGTGGAGATGGACCGCGTTAAGGTTGGAGTGTAGGCCCCTGATGTTGCAGAAATCCACATTCACTGTGGATGATGGTGCCGCTGTGGTAACGGTTCTCTTGCCTTTTCTGGTTTTCATGTTTGAGATGGGGGGAGGGGGGGGAGAAGGTAAAAAGAGATTCTGTGCCTCCAGTGTAGAAGACAAAGCAAGGCGTCCTACCCCACAGACAAGTTGGGGTTGTGTGACTGGCTGGCGCGATGGGCGGAAGGGCCCCCGGTCCCCTCCCAGATACTGAAGCCAGGTCCACTCCGGTCTCCTCCTCCGGCATGGCTACAGCACCGGGAACTTTACACAGGCTGCTGGTTCAGCCTCCTGGGGCGGAGATTAAGTAATCCCCAGGTTCGGGAACCGTACAGCCTGCGGGCGGCCAGCGGATAACCGTTTCACCGGGTCTCCCTGACCACCACGCCAACATTTCACGCTCCCACCAGTCAGTGGGGTCAATTTAAGCCTTTGGTCTTCCTACTGACAGCACAGAACCTCTCCAGTGAGCTCTGGCTACCCTACTCACCGCCGGGAACACAACACAAGGTTATTATAACCGGGGTATTCTGTAGGGCGGAGGTACTTACCCAGACGGACTGCTCAATTTTGGACGGGAGATACCGTCATGTCCTTCCTCCAATAAAAAATTAAACAAAAATATTGACGACACGAGCAGGTCGCGCGGTTATGTGTGTAATTTTGAGTTTCACTAATTAGACACGCGTGTCCAGTCTATCATGTCCAGCCTCTCGTGTCCAGCCTCTCGTGTCCAGTCTCTCGTGTCCAGTTGGTGAAGGACCCTGGCTCCCACACACTGAAACCCCTGCGGCATCTGTACCCTGTCGATCTGTTCCCTAATGTTACTTGTCAGGACGTCCTTTCACAATGTTTGGCTCATTATATTCACTACTATTATTTTCCTTTCATTTCCATCAACGCCATATATATTACTGTTTACGTTTTCATAAATCGTCCAATGGAATATGAAAGTAAAAACTTTTTATGCATTTGAACTATAATTAACCACAAACCACACAAACTCAATGAAATTTGAACATTATTTTGACCGCCGCACTGGCACAATAAGTTAAAAATAATAAAGAACCGAAATTCAACCTTCGAAAACTTTAAACCACTTTTACGAAGGACGGCAGTGTTGACAAGCCGTATAAATCCGGAAGGATCGACACCAATCTGAGGCAGCCGAGTTTCACCTCCCCCTTAGTAACGGAACACCATAATATGGCTTCTCCCAAACCCACTTACTGTCTACCGTATTGTATACAATTAAAAAATGTGAAACTGAAGTTATTAGTTCTTTTTTTAATTTATATACATAACCGCGGTAGTCTAGTGTAATGGACTGCTGAGACGAGGTCTCGGGTTCGATCCCAGGTTTTACAATGGCGACAACCAATGACTTTTCGATGCTTTTCGAAGTTATGTGTGTATTTATAGCTGGTGTATAAGTGCCCGGTTAATGGCAATAGGCTCGCCACCTATTACATTGGGACCTAAACATAAACTGGTGAAATGTGGGTGCTAGCACCTCTGCCTACCCCTTCGGGGATATAGGCGTGAGTTTATGTTATATTATGTTTAATTTATATCCAATTGTGGACTTTATTGTCTTAGTTTAGTTATGCTATGGACCCATGCCGGATTGGGAGTATCTATTTATTAAAAGGAGTTGTTAATATGCAATCTTATTAATACACATGTTATAAACATATACTTAATATCTTATTGGATTTGAGCCTGGTTGCCAAGAGATTGCGGCCAAATGAGAATTTCTCTCTGAAGTAAAAGATAAATCTCTAAAACATGACCTTAATTGATGAAATAAAAAAATAAATTTCATTGCCCTAAGATCCATATTACCCATATTTCTATTTATAACTGTCTATAAAAATTTCAATACTAATTAAAAACAGACGGACTGAGAAATCGTTTGATCTCGGGCTATCAGCGCAGTAAAAGAAAGGCAAAAATCAGGTTTCATCCAGAGCCATACAATATGTTAATCCGTGTCACTTGATACCGATGCACCGCGGGGCTTCTCGCATAACAACTCACGATTACACGTGTCACATTCAGAGTGCATCAATAAAAGCTATATACTCTTATATATTTGATATATATTTGATTGTAAATACTACTGAATATTGCCAATATGGTCAATTCAGAAGAAACATAGGACAGTCAAACTGACACGACAACAATGCAATGAAATGGTAAATGGTACCTAGGTACTCAATATCAATCATTAAATGTCTTATTAATATACCTAATTTGGATATAGGTTTAAACTAGAACTAAGTACCTACAATAAAATATTATAAACTTCAAATTATGTAGAAGATTTTTACATACATACATACATATAATCACGCCTTTATCCCCGGAGGGTTAGGCAGAGATAAATTAACTCATTACACCAATCATTGAATTCGGTCCCAAGTAATAGGAGGTGAGCCTATTGCCGTCTTCCGGGCACTATTGTTGACTCAAGCCAGACCATGCATCTGAGGCTGAGTCTAATTCAACTAATTCGTTGATTTCTACGTACCCTGTCTTACAATAGCCTGTTTTACTGTTAACACCTGTGAGATTTCCACAAAAAGAAAAAAATCGAAGAAATATCTTTTTTTATACCACTTAGTTGGCAGACAAGCACACGGCCCACCTGATGGAAAGTGGTTACCGTGGCCTATGGACGTTTGTAACATCAGAGGAGTCACAGTCGCGCTGCCAACCCTGTAAGTACCTACAGCGTTTCTGTGCCGTCAGTAGAAGACAAAGCAGGACAAGCCCTTAGTCTTCCCACTGACAGCACAAATTCTCCAGTGAGCTCTGGCTACCCTACTCACCACTGGAAACACAACACGAAGTTATTATAGCCGCGGTATTCTGTAGGGCGGAGGTACTTCCCCAGTCGGATTGCTCAAATGGGCGGAAATACCGCCGTGTCCTACCTCCTGAAGGATCTTATATAATTATGAGATTATTTTATATGGTTTCGACGCTAAAACTGAATAATAGAGGAATTCAAAGCTTCTTAACTCAAAGTTAATTTGCTATCCGAATATCATGTTAGATTGAAAGAGTACATGCTGATTATGTCAAGTGTCGGTTTGTGGCAGGATTTGCGTCGTTTACAAGAGCATTATTATACAAGTAAGGAGCTGTAACGAGGTGTGGGCTGCGGTAATCAACGTGTTTAACAAACTTTCTGTCGCCATTGAAGTCGTTCAACGTCAACCGGACGCTTTCTTGATAGCTATTATAGTACATGAGTACGGGATTATCTGATCTGTGATAGGAGTCTGACTACCTGATTATATAACTGTTATAAATATCTGTAATTTATAACTGTTGTTATGAAATAATAAATTAAATTTCAGTTTTCGAATCTTGATTTAACAACAAGGAAAGCTTTTATTTCTTTTGGCGGGATTTGGCCGATGAATGTGCTTGAATAAAATTTTAAAGCATTTAGTATGCTACGAGGAAATCGTTCGTCCTGGTTCGGACATGTAAAGCGTAGGGATGAGAGTAATATCGTAAGGAAGGCCCTAACTATTTAAGTGGATGGCTACAAGGGCAGAGGGAGACCTAAAATGAGGTGGATAGTCGATATGGTTAAGAAGGGAGTGAATGTTGAGATGACTGCAACTAGAGATGTAAAAAGACCTCAAATAAACTTGGCATAAGGGCAGGAGGATGATGATTAGTATGCTAACTATTCAAGTCGATAAAGATAGGAAAAAAAATTGACTTAGTAGACTTAGTATATGCCCGCTGAGTAAAATTCCCGCTGAGTTTCTTGCCGGAGTCTACTCAGGTCGAGGCCGCGTATCGAACCAGCGTGGTGGTCCATTTGCTAAACTAGTCATTCATATTTCTATTTGTATTGACGTTTTGTATGTGGCGATTTGATGGTCTATGATGATTTTTGACTTTGTACTTGAATGTAATGTAATGTTATAGAGAAATGTACATAGTTTTGTTTTCTTTTTTCCTCCTGATACCTGCACTCAAAACAAGGTCGAACTATAGCTAGGCAACTAATGATTATATTTCATTTTAGGCATGAATTGATATCATAATATTATTCATTATTTTCTCTAAAGTTTTTGGAGAACTGTAAATTTTGTTATTATATTATCTGTGACGATATCTGACATTAAGTACTAAGTAATTAATCTTATTTTCTACGGAACATTTACCTGACCGTATCATATTAAAATATTTACAGATCATAATACTTACTTACGGCTCAAAATGTAATATTTTCATTTTTTATTGTTTCAGCCCCCTCCAGTAGTCCACGCGCCACTGGCGCTGCCGCCACCCACCGCTACGCCCGCGCCGCCCGCCTCGCACGCGTCGGCTCCTCGCACCATCGTCATCCAGCGAAACGACGCCAGGCACGGGTTCGGCTTCACGCTAAGACATCTCGTCGTGTACCCGCCAGAATCGCTACAGGTTAGTTGTAGAATAAATCTTAAATCTAGTAGGCTTGAGTTGAAATTACCGTAACTGTGAAAAGTTAAAGGGGTTAATTCGAGTTCCATTTTTCACAAATGACACAGAAGAAGAACAACAGAAGAACAATGATACTCCGGTTAAGATGGACTTACTTCAGTTTTGGAAATACTTCTCCATTTATTCTCTTCTCTATATTATTTCTATTACTAACCTTTACTCTCTGACATTGAACTGACAGTTTGATACCTTTACAGAGTAGTTAAAACCGTTTTGTTTTTATTAAATATTTTAATTATAATTACTCTAAAAAGATATCCAGCTACACATGTGCTGTGTTATGGAAAGAACAGTTTACAAAGAGAAGCAAGCTGATCTTAATAGGAATAAAGAGTCTCGCTCTTCTTGCCAATGCGACGCTACCAGTCAAGTCAGGTACTATGCAGAAAGAAGGGTGGAAGGATTTAGAGGACATCTTAATTCAGAGAAAGTTTATATCTAAGTTGTTAAAGTCTATTGCCGCGTGGTTTCCGGCAGAGTAGAATTAGGGCCACCTCATTTCTTCCCATGCGGTGTCGTACAAGGCGACTAAGGGATAGGGCTGTTTAACATCAGACAGATATATACAGCCCAGACTCAGCCTCAGATGCATGGCTCGAGTCAACAATAGTGCCCGGAATACGGCAATAGGCTCACCCCCTATTACGTAGGACCGAATACAATTATTGGTGAAATGTGGGTGTTAATTCACCTCTACCTAACCCTCAAGGGATAAAGGCGTGATTATATGTATGTATGTTAAAGTCTGTACCGTTTCAGTGACCTGTTAGATGAGTGGCTGCTTGGCGTCTCATTCTGACAAGTTGCGTACTATATAGGTATAAAAGTTGATACGTCATTGTATTGCTTACTATCTTGTAACATTACTGGACAAGTTGAGTAGACCAGACTAGACGACTTATCATTCAAGTGATAAATCTATGAATGCTTCAGATAAGATATAGTTTAATCAATTCCGCAAGTATTCATAAATATACTTGACGTTTAGAATATGCAACGTGTTGTGATTTGCATCGTTCATATATGTACAGTTGAATCCAGAAGTGCGGGACAATTTAGAAACTAAAATTGTATGTCAATATGTGTATGTGTAAAAGTGAATTCGTAAAGTCATAAGAACATAAATATGTTAAAAACAGTATATAAATTAGACTTGGTAAAGGTGAATTGACACCCACATTTCACCTATGGTTTACCATCCTGGGACAAAGGCGTGATTATATATATGTATATGTATGTATGTAATTTAGACTTAGGTTGTTAAAAGATTATATACCTTAAGGTAGGAAGTGTATTATGAACATGACTGTACACACGATATTCTTCATGTGATAATTTCTTATAATAAAACCCAGGATATGAAAATAGTTATGAAGAAATAGTATTAAATTTATCAAGGAAGTTAGCCGAGGTCAGCTTCATTTGATGACTCTTTACATCAGCAATTGCGTGGCATATTTCTATGTATATGATACTTATTTCTTACCCTTCTCTATAGAACTGAAAGCACTTAAGGAAGTACTAAACTTAAAATGATATTTTTATAGTTCTTGGAACGAATCTTTTGTAATAGATGTCAATGTACAACATCCTTTTTAATCGATAAGTGATATTATATAGCCCGAACCGCCCGAATGCCTTAAACGCTATACTAAAATCTCTCCTCTGCGCCTTTTCCCAAACCATTTGGGGTTGTGTATGGTGGGGATGGCTTTTAATATAATTACAAAACACCCAAAATTCAATATTACCGTGAAGGGATTGCCATCTGACCACCAGAACCTACACTACAATCATTAATTAGCTCATAGTGATTTCCCAGTAGCGTCTAAAGTTTCCACTTTGAAGGCCGAGAGCGACTGCATTCTGACATCCTAATCCCGGGGAATAAATCTTGCATTAGAGTTTCGTCCATTGTTTAACGGATTCACTTACTAGCAGATGAGCCTTGGGTCCAAAGATATCGGTTGGGCTCTGTACACAACTTCATCCGTGCATTCGTGCCTTTATTCTAAGTATTGGTTATGCTCGTCGAGCACAGCGCTGGACAGCCTTAACAGAGATTGGTCGATATCCAGTGACGTCACCCAGTCCAACCAATGACATTCTCTTATGCAGTTGATTGTCCTTATTTCAGGAGCTGTACGATGATGCGCGTCTGTTGGCGGTGGGCGCAGTGGGCGCGCCAATGGACACCATCTTCGTAAGGTCCGTGCGGCCGGGCGGGCCCGCAGCGGTGGCGGGGCTTCGAGCTGGTGACCGCGTGCTCGCCGTCAACGGGGAGCCCGTGGCGTGCGGCCGGTCGAGAGCACCCTACGCGAGAGTGGTCCAGCTGGCGCAGAGGGAACCCAGGGTGCTGAGGTTGACCGTAGTGCCGAGGGATCACGATTTGTTGCAGAGAGTGAGTACCTTCTAAATAATTGTTAACGAAAACCCTATTTAGATTCGACAAAGGTTTTTATTGTGGATATGTTTCTTGTATAGTGCGTGAATGCACGCTGTCCAATGGTAAGCTTGAGGGCAGTTCAAAAAGTGAAGACCACTATTCCATTGAGGACTTTCCAATGACGTCTTTACATAGATACACCGAAGCTGCGTGACCTACCTTTCTGAACATGCTGTCAAACCTATTTGTCATTTTTATCTTTCTCTACTATTTCCCCTCGAAGGTAGCAACATGGGAATGATACCACTAGCGTTGTAAAAGTTCCTAGGCTACGGTAATTGCATACCGTTAGGTGGGTTCCTTGTCTGCTCCCCTAGAAAGGATTCATTATACAATTTCTAATCACAAAATCATAATTTTCAGTACTTCAGCGAAGCAGCTTACAATCCCGAAACAAATCAACGCCCGATAGATATGCCGGCGCCAGTTACGGAGCATGAGTCGCGTCTGTTCGACGCGTACCGGAGGCCTAGGGCGGCGCTGCCGGCCCCGCAGGCTCCGGTGAGGCATAGAGAAGACCCGGAGTACGCGAGTGTCGCGTCTCTGGCACCTTCGAGATATGATATGTCACGACTGCCTGGGACTCCGCATTATTTAATGCATGATGGGTAAGTTCTAACTATAGCCTTTTTGTAAAGAATAGTGATTAAGTTGACAACCTCTGGCGATCTCTGTGGCGCAGTGGTAGAACCTTCGACTGCTAAGTCAGAGGCTGCGGGTTCAATACACAGTGCTAATAAATATGTATTACACAGGATGTTCCTTTATACATACAAAATGTGTTATTTACCTACAATATAGGGTTCTTCAAGAGGGGCATCAGAAGGTTTCTTCATGGTCGGCAGCGCGAGTGTGACACCCCTGGTGTTGCATACGTCCATAGGCCACGGTAACCGCTTCCCATCAGGTGGGCCGTGTGCTTGTCTGCCAACTAAGTGGTATAAAAAAAAAATTACATAAAATAGTACCAAAGTACACACATTACTGAAGTATTCATTTACTTTTATTTAATATAAATTAATAGCCTTTATTCAACAATCTTAAATGCTATACACTTTAATTTGTATGTATACGAGTATGTACTTTAATTTACACAGCTAAAAACACTATTGAGATCTAGGCTTAATTGTTTTTTTTTTTGTGATTACAGCAGAAGAGAATCTGACACTTCCCTGCCTTCTTCTGCAACAGAAAGCAAAGACAGTCTGGGATCCTTCGATTCGAACTCGACCCTCACGGGCAGAGAGCTAGATGACTCGATCATCTTGTCTCGAATACGAAAAAGTCTCGAACAGAAAGAGGCTTTTCTGCGACGTCCTAGCCAGCCCACTGGGTGGGTGACGCCAGACGCTCCCCCACCGATTAAGCAAAAGGAGTTCTACGCCAGGCCGCAGAAGTTGCAAAAGCCTGCGTGGCCCCCTCCCGCGGCTTCACCTCCCCTCGCAGCGTCCCCTCCCCCTCAGCAGCAACCCCAACTGGAAGAGAGAAGAGAAGAATGTTCTGCAAGCGTCGATAGTGGCACTTTCAGTGGGTATGGAGAAGTTAATGGAACCCAAGAGAAGAGTAGGCCGAAACAAGACAAGGGTCAGTTTGTTTCGACGCTATCCAAGATACAAGAGACGGCGCCCAGTATTCAGAGCACGAATATTGGGACAGTCACTAATGGATCACTCGAGATGAAAGATGAAGGTGCTACAAATAACCAAGATAAGTAAGTGATTGAATAGTTTTATAATTATACTACAAACATGTTCATTCTATTTGTCAGGGTTAGACAGTCAAGTGTCTTTTCACATGGCTGTCGGATGATGATGACAAGGACGAGCCTTTGTAATTATACAAGGCATCGGGACTTCTCGCGAATTAAATCATGGAACTTACTATTTCTGCCGACGTTTCGGATGCGTTGCAGCACCTGCGGTCACGACTTGACTAGTCTTCGAGCGTCAAGAGGTATGCGGGGAACATTTTTTGAGCGCCTACCCACCATTACATTTATTATAAACGGTTAGGCTGGCGAAACACCACACTCACTATGTCAGTTTTTAACGGCACTGTGTTTTTTTTGTTTTAGTATCTTAATCACTGGATTCCACGTTCCGGATAGTTTGAATCCATCTTCCCTATTGAAATTTTTATATTTTTTGATTTCAATGACTTCACGCATAATCCGTGAATAGTTGTGGCGATCAGTGGAGAGGACTTTGGGTTGATGAAGCTCAATCCAATGATTGGTACCCGACTCAAGATGTTCTGCTACTACCGATTTGTTAAACTGACGTTTTCCCGATACCTTGTATAATTATGAATTCACACCGCGACAGTTTAAAAAAAACGAGCTTTGCAGTCCAGGTTTCGAATCCTGGCTTTACATTTCTGCCATTCTTCATTGCCATCAATATTTTTGGAAATCTCTTTACTGTTGAACCGCGGTAGCCTAGTGGTATGGGTAATGGACTGCTGCGACGAGGTCTCGGGTTCGATCCCAGGTTTTACCATGGCACACACCAATGACTTTTCGACGCTTTTCAAAGTTATGTGTGTATTTATCGCGGGTTTATAAGTGCCCGGTTAATGGCAATAGGCACGCCACCTATTACATTGGAACCTAAACATAAACTGGCGAAATGTGGGTGCTATCACCTCTGCTTACCCCTTCGGGGATATAGGCGTGAGTTTATGTTATGTATGTTATGTTCTTTACTGTACTTGCAGACACCCAGCATCAGACCTGCAGCTAGTAACAGCTCGCACGCGGCAGCTGGAAGAAGCGCGAGGCGGCTGGTCTCGACGTACGGAGAGCGCCCGCAGCGAGTTAGCGCGCCTCAGTACTACCCGCCTCGAGCCAAGCGTGGCGCTGCGCAGGAAGGAGTTTGAAGTTCGCGTGCGGCGGTCCCTCGACGTGCAGGCGCCTCACGGTACGAATCTACCTTTCATCTAATCTGTTTGCTTATTGCTTTGTGTTTATTATTAACACGGGTCCCGCTAGAGATTCGGTAGAATATTTTCAGTAATTTTGAAATATTGGAGTTGTCAAGGTTAAGGGTCGTAGACGCTGAGGCGATGTGTGATTTTAGTTGGTTCGATCCGAAATAACCAGCCCCAGTGGGGACTACCACACGAAAAACAAAGATATCGTACCAGAATAGATACAATTATTGATTATCTAAAATAAGAGAAGTAGTTATAAGGCATTATTAACCTGACGATTATAAACCACGATAAGATTAACTTCTAATGATATAAAAAAACATCTAAAAACCAAGTCAAATATCGCAATCTAACCGCAAAACTGAAATGAGTGTGTCAAAACAAAGTGTAATTTACAAGTTCGTGCATGTTACAAATTTGTAAATCATTGTGCAAAATACTTGACCTTATTTATCACAAATGTTAAATTACCCGCAATCAGTGTCAAGCGTAAAGCTACTATTCATGTGTACTCTTCAAAGGCGGCTTACACCTAACTTTATTTCATTAAAAATAATTGCTCATGTAGAACTTTTTATGGTCAACACAATTAAAAAACACTTTGTCTAATTTTTTTTCTCTTATTCGACGGAATATAATAACAGAAAAAAAGATTGAAACCGGTGACTTTGATTCTGTACAACTTGACCAGCAGATACGTCAATTGTTATAAAAGACGCGCCATTGTTATATACTAATACAGATAAGAAACTAAATCGTCCCGATTCAAATTCGAAATTCAAAATTAATGCCGGCCTTATTCAAGAACCGTAATACGTTTGAAGCGTCGGTAGCTTAGTGGTTAAGGAGTCGGCCTTACGATCGAGAGGTTCCGGGTTCGAATCCTGACCATTACACTACCGACGTGAACCCACTCCTAGCACAAGCAATTTAGCTTAGTTGGAGGGGTTAAAGGGAATATTAGTAATCGCGGTTGCTAATATTCTTTATAAAAAAAAAAAAAAAAAAAAAATACATTCTTTGTTCTGGATAGCTTATCTAGTAGGTAAATTACACACCGCGGTAGCCTAGTGCTATGGGTAATGGACTGCTGAGACGAGATCTCGGGTTCGATCCCAGGTTTTACCATGTTACACACCAATGACTTTTCGATGTTTTTCGAAGTTGTGTGTGTATTTATCGCATGTTTATAAGTGTCCGGTTAATGGCAATAGACTCGCCACCTATTACATTGGGACCTAAACATAAACTAGCGAAATGTGGGTGCTTAGCACCTCTGGCTACCCCTTCGGGGTTATAGGCGTGAGTTTATGTTGTGTTATGTAAATTACACAAATACATAGGTACTAAATTGCACTCATAATAATAGGTGAAATGGTAAAGTCATTTTCAAGGCTTTAGCTTTGCGTTTATTGGTAGGCGTTTCGCTAACTTAAACCTACATAAATACATGTTATACGATGGTCTCCTACAAATTTGTAATGTCTGGCCTTACATCCACAGAGTTAGAGCATGAGTCACCACTCGGCGGCAGTTTGTCGGGCAATCAGCTAATGATAACCGGCAGTAAACATCTACATTGCCCGCCTCCAGAAGGATATGTGCCCGGTAAGTCGTCAATCCAGTGTATACAACATAAAAAATGCTATGCCCATTCAAACTCAAGTCAGCTTTGAGTTATTGTCAGCGTTGTATAATTTTAATAGTAGATGGCGCCACTTGTATAATTTATTTCGTACTTGCTGCCGGTGCATCTCTTAGTTGTAGTGGTAGCGATGACGACGTCTAGGTTCGATTGTCGGGTCAGGCAAAATGTCTGCCTGATAGATTTCCGAAATCAGCTGACCAAATGGGCCGTATAATATACATCTATTTACTCTTTCGGTGACATAGGTACATTTGGTACCCAATAAAGTAGATAATCCTACACTTTTTTTTTTATATAGGACACGTCAATTAGACTTCGCCTTGCCTGATGGTAAGCTGAAGGCAAAGTCCCAAAAAAGAGGGTCACCATTACTTACACATACCGTGTGACAATGGTGACACTCAGCTTGACGGCCTCATCATATGCTTTTTCACGCCCCGCTTAAAGGACCCGGGACTGTAGGCAGAAGGAAACACGTGAGCTGGTAATGAATTCCAGGCCTTAATGGTGCGACAGAGGAAAGAGTCGCCGAACCGTTTGGTTCTTGATCGGATGTTTTGCACTGTGTGCGGATGACATCTAAGACCTGCACGTGTTGTCCTGTGTAGGAAAGGGGAGGGTACCTAATATTCGAACTGGTCTTCTGATATCATGATATTACATATGGAAACATTTTTACAGAAACAGAAAAGGTTCAAATGCGAACAAGGTCGAACAGTACCGGTAGCGATGGATTACCTATTAGAAGACATCATGCCACAGGTAAATCATCAATCTGTATTTCATTCATCATCAGATCACTATCATGAATCGCATTAATTTTACACCAGTTCACTTTAGTTCATCTCCTAGATACGCTATATAGTTTTTTCTCGTTAGCGTAGAGATCAAACAGTTATTTAAAAAAATAGTAGATGGCGCCACTTGTATAAATTATAGGCCATACTTTACTTATTATCTTACTGATGCACATGCACCTATAGCACAAGCAATAAAACTTAGTTGATAGAGCGGTCTAAAGGTTGCATCACTAAGTAGTAGCCAAAAAAAAAATAGTTTTTCTTTGAAATATCAAAAATGTCGAGGTTATGATTGTTGAGTAGGCACTAATATAGTTTTAAAATTGTGAAATTACACAAATACATACTAAATTACACTCATAATAATAGGTGGTAAAGTCATTTTCAAAACTAGCTTTGGGCTTATTGGTTGGCGTTTCGCTTATTCACAATTCATTTTGTTTGAATGCTTTCTAAGTCATATGTATCGTGTGAAGTACTGTTATGTCTTAACCACGTCTAACTGACATTATTAAAATATTTTACGCTGATTATAAACATCAAGAAACTAACTCTTCAAAGTTTTCTTGAGTTTCTATCCATTATATCTCTACTATTTTGTGTGAACTTACACAGAGAGTTACATGGTAAACAGCATCTCAACAGAAAATGAAGCATTCAAATAGAGATCAAACAAAATGGCTTCGGTTTGCGGACGTTGACCAATGAGAACGCACCAATAGGAACACGTAGGCGCGCACACATACACACAGCTTGGCGCACCGCGTCTAATGGCACTGTTCCACTGTTCGCCCCAAGATGGCAGTCACGCGAAGCGACGAATGGGGCTGAACAAAGAGCAAATGGAGGCGATGAACCGCGTGTCGCTGGCCGCCGAGGGGCCGGCTCGGCCGACGCAGCTGAGCCTGGCGCCGCCCTCGGCCTCCACGTCGGCCTCGGCCTCGGCCGCCACCTCGCCCTCGCCGACGCCTAGCACACCCGCCGACTCAGGTCCCGCCGAGACTCGACCATTTCTTGGAATGCTATCGTCCCCTCCCTACACCTATAAACGCTGAATCCCATTGGCTATTATACAAGTGCATCTCACTAATCGTCGACTCTGCATGAACATTAATCTGTTAAGAATGTTACTAAAATAAAACATACAGGGCCTGCAGTACAGGGATCTGCAATGGCCTACATAAATCTATAATATAAAGAAATAACCACAATGCGTCAGCACCGTCCCGTAACTCACTTTACATGAGAATGCACTGAAAGTGACCTACTGGATGAATATTACAGTTAATAAGGTCTTATTTAATTTGAACTTATGAAGATGTTTCGCCTTATTGCATCACTGTTTTTAATACGAATGAACTTGCTTGTACGCGTGAATCATCTACAGAATAATGATTGATATAGGTACATTCGCTAGAACTCAATGTTTTATTTGAGAATATAGCCAATGTGCTTGAGCTGTTATAGCTTGTCGCGATCTTTGGTAATGCCTCGTTGCATGTGCGAAATCATTACATTAACCTTTATTTTTATTCAAATTATTGTTTCATTCGAATCAACATATTGCTTTAGTTGAAAGGCGCAAGGGTGGGGACGATCCGGACCTAACCTATCTTCTTTACTAAACGTTTGTGAAAGAATGCAGTGTGCTTTTAGGTGTGCTACTAATGCTGAACTAATCGTTCGTGCAAAATCTGTGTTTAATATACTAATTTTGTGGTGCAATAAGGTTCAGAATGTTTATTTTATGATGAATTTTGCATTGGCAGGTTTTGCTGATGATTTGGTGACTAGAAGACAGAAAAAAGATGCTCAACTCGGTGGTCAGTATAACATTACCACCATTCATTAACATATATATTTAATTCCTCCAATACTTTTGACCAAAGAAGAGAACTTAACTTTCCTTGATACTCTACAACTCTATTTTCGTGCTGTCGATTCTGGTGTACAATAGTCACATCACAGCCTGCTGTGAAGGATGTGTGGGATTAGTGTCACATATGTAACACTTGTTGTCATACTAATAATTTTTAAATTCTTTCAAGCAGAAGAAGAACGCGCCATGCGAAGAGTTTCCTACTTGAAAGCTACATGGGGTGATAGATTGCATATGGATAGCGACGTCGAACCTGACAGCGACCCACAAGGGCTTAGAGGGTGTGTACCGCTTAACATTACATTACTACTTATAAATACAAAAGAATACAGTTGTCATTTGTTTGGTCACCGTGCTTTGTATAGTTTTGTAAATTTATTTTAGTCCAGTGGAATTTTAAATGTTGTATAGTGACAAATACAAGTGAAAAGAAATGTATTGTTAGATAATACATTACCCAAGTTATTCTATTTGTAATGAATAGCACTGAATCTCTTTTGTCTCTCTGTGTCACTTAGATAATATTGTAGATAGACGATTGTGTACTTCGAGTCTCATATGTAGATAGTATGTAACCCAATACGATGTACCTAACACTGTGGGATGATAATTGGTAATTTATATATTGTACTAACGGGGTGAATGTGATTGGGTTGAAACGCAGTGTGCGAAAATGGCGGCCTCCTCGGTTCACGGATGACATTACGCCGCTGCTGCGGATATTCGACCCGCAAGCTGTCCTCCCCGCGCGGTACGTCGTTACTCTCATAGATGGCGCTTGTACAATGTGTGCGATTATACGAATGCGTTCATAGATGGCGCCGCTCGTTGCTAAATTTAAAATTGTAACGCGAACGTTAGTTTTTTGTTTTTAATGTAAAATGGTATGGAACTATTTGCATTGCACTGCTTAAATTTATTCACTTGCGGTAAGTACTGCAACAGAATAAAATAAACGCATCAAAATAACGCAAATCAATGTACATAATTTAAACGAAACCATTTAAATGACTGATAGTTACTTTTGTTTGGGGACCAGCTTTGTAAATAAATGAAAACCAGTTCAGATGGAAATAGTTAATTAAACTGAATATGTCAATGTGCATGTAATCATATATGTGCATGTTCGTTGTATTAAACATCTCTGTTTTATTATGGTATATACAGAAAATTCATTGTCTGAATGTATATGCCGCATGCTATTTGTTAATTGTTGTTGGTGCATATATGTATTATTGTATTGATATTGAAAATATATGTTAGTAAATTATGGATATGTTCCAAGGTGAGGTACTATTTTATTTTTATTGTATTGAAGGTATTTATTTTGACTAAATTAAAATGAAAACGAAACTTTTTTGTTTTGAATTTTACAGAGATTTAACATGAAGTATTTATCTATATATTAATATTTGATACACTTTCTTCTAATTGATAACTGAGCTTACCTAACTGCTGTTAGTATTTCTTAAAAATTAGCTTTAACTTCATAATAGAACAAAAACAAACGAATAATCTAACAGTTCTTAAATAACATTGATATTAATTGTTATTGATAATTTATTTATCAATAAAAATCTAAAGTAATGATGTATTGTATAGGTCAACGAAGAAAGATGAGGAAGAAGCGTCAGAGAACGCTGTGGAGGCCACAGAGGGTGACGTGCAAGGCAACGTGCAGATCAAGATGGTAGTCAGTAACGGCAAGGTACGGAAATACAATGTTTATCATGATGACATAATTAAATTTTAAGAATATAATTCTTCTGCATGGTTCTCAGTAATAAAGTAGAATACGAGGTCTAAACCTAATCTTGCCAAGACGACTTCCATGTCAGTAAATAAATCCACTATTTTGTCGGAGGTCCCGGGTTTAATCATCAGAAGGTTTCTTCATGGTCGGCAGCGCGAGTGTGACACCCCTGGTGTTGCATACGTCCATAGGCCACGGTAACCGCTTCCCATCAGGTGGGCCGTGTGCTTGTTTGCCAACTAAGTGGTATAAAAAAAAAACATCTATAATAAACTCATAAACTCACCCCTATATCCCCGTGGGTGACCTGGGATCGAACCCGAGAGGTCGTCTCAGCGGTCCATCACTCATACCACTAGGCTACCGCGGTTAATCACATTTAACATTTGTATACATTTGAATTTGTCTGAATATTTTTATGTGTTACATGTATGATTTCACAGAACAAAATTGGCAAAGCATAGAAATAATATAAATATTTACCAATGCGGAAACTTCTAAAGCGCGATACAGGATCGGTAGTTCCGTAAAAGTTCAGTTTGATTTTGCTAGATGGCGCTGGATACCTTACACCTTTACTAACGCTGCCACATCGCTAATAAAGTGCTTCTACCTACTCCTACTACTCAAATTAATACTGTTTTTTTATTGGTGTAGCGTGCGAGCGACAGATCTTGGAAGCAGGTGTGGGCGGTGCTGCACGGGACGAAGCTGTACCTGTATCGACACCATCCCAGTCAGGTATGTGTTAAGTTTAAATTATTATTTTTTATAGAAGGAACACTGTTTTCAACAATACTCAACAATGGTTTGAATTCGATTAAGATAGAAAAAAATAAAACGGTCCAGGCGGGATTGGAACCCGCGATCTTTCCCTTGTAAAATGGTATATAACGCTCTGACCACTAAGCCACTGTTGCTAACGCTGGATCGTTTAATTTTGTTCTATCTTAATCAATTTTGAAAAGTTAGCATATAAATGCTAAAAATTTCATTCAATGGTTTGGATGTTTAACATCTGTCTATTTACCTATATATATAATTGGATGATGGATTTCATATGGAACAAAATCTTAATATTTAGGACATTATAAGACCGTATCCCATGTTTAGGTGGTACAGCGACACGTGGTTAACTACTTGTGCCCTTCAAAACTAAATATAACATTACCATTTTTAACTATACTAGGTATCGGGACTTCTCGCGAATTATATCTTAGAACTTACTATTTCTGTCGACGTTTCAGATGCGTTGCATTTTGCGTTACCATTTTTGTCTACAATATGTAAAAAATGACAAACTAACCCAGTTTGAGCGAGTTAGTTACAAAACCTTCCGGTACTTCGCCTAAAAGCCTGGAATATTCTTTTACCGAGTACCTACACAGAGTATGGAATTCTACCTTTAGGAAGGTTCTATTTACCGACGGCCTTGGTTTCTACGATCGTACCGTGTATTTTTCTCAGGCCCTTCGTTTGGCCGAGAATGTGCTCACGTGTACGCTAGGGTTGTCGACTTAGTCACAAAATAGATGTAACCATATTACCCACTTTATTACTCCGTTCGTGCAAATATTTTTTTAATATATATATGCCTATGATTACAATACTGCCTCGCTGATGCAGTAGTAACGAATATGTTCTGCAGATTTGATGTTTGATATATTAGTAACGGCAATTTCCTACGCCTATTATGTACCAATCAGAAACAGCTAACGAAAAGTTGGCGTAGTATGAGTAAACACATAAAAACAAGATATAGCAATATCTTGTTACGATATACGTAGAATGGTTATCGCATACACATTTAATCGAGATATAAATCTTATTTAATAGCACCTTAACACAATAGCTCGTTTATTCCTAATAATCTTTGAGATTTGGCGCCGCGATAGCTTTAAATAAGAGCTATAAAGTACAATAGCGGCTAAATTGAGAGTATGTGTCTTGTTTGCGTTTATACATCATTACATAGTAAATTCATTATGTCTATAAAGCCCAGGATTTTGAAATACATTTTATTTATTTACACACATCTATTAAACGACCTGCGCCAGGTCCTCGTACTCTTATGAACAGGTTTAGCGGATCGTAGATAAAGGTGAGTTTAGGGTCTCGAAGAATTTGGTGGGACCTCATACACTCTATTGCATAGTACACTAGAGACTTAATTGTTCCGACTTCAGACTATAGAGATTTGCGAATGTCCGATCCCAACCGCGAATCTCGGAAAATCTGTTATTCTTCCTAGTTTTTATTGTTTCTTGGGACTCAAAGAGTAGCTATAGTTTTATATTTAGTAACATAACACTCTTGTTTTTAAAATTGTTGGAATGTTTGAGTGACAGCCCTATTACTGTCCACTCTGTAGTGCAAATATTTTGATCGGCGCGATGGAATTTTGTTTTTCGCGGAGTGCCTTTTGTTTTGGTGAAATCCGCTCGTATTGTTTACTTTCTTGTTTGAAGCTAGGTATATAATTATCGTTATTTTCCAAAAATAGTACCTATCACAAATATTGTGTAATATATAAACATAAGATTTAAATATAGATGTTAACTTCTGCGAATTCTATTGGGTTCTTTGTTTATTCATATTTTTCGAAGAATTTTTTCTTTATATATTCCTTGTAAGGACGACTCGCGCACAATTTTCTGACAGAAATGTGTACGTACTGCAATGACACTTTATATATCCCTGAAAAGGTACACACGAGTATATGAATAATTAAATTACTCCACTAATAAAAGTCTTCAATAACCGCACACCTTTCATTTCATCGGTTTCATTACAAAAAAAACAATTCCTGCGCTTTAAGAACATATTTTTAGTTACTTGCACCTCAGCTTTACTTCAATAACTAAATTTCAATTTTACAATAAAAAAAACCGAATTTCTTTTTTTTTGGTAATCCTTAATCTTAATTAATATAGATACCCGCATTTAAGATACATTATGAATGCTAGGGATGTGCCTGTTATCTGGCAGATAAACCATCGAGTATAGACTTCCTGTCACGCGCCTTATGCGCACGCGCACCTGGCTCCATTGTCAGCTATTTAAGGTTGGTGATGTATGTACCTAATTATTCTTGAATTATTTAGTCGCACTTGGATGAGCCCAGATGTGGTGTATATCATTTATTTTTTTCACCCTTTGTCGTGTTAAAGTACCTACACTTTTTCGTACGTTGGTTCGTATGTCTCTGGTGTCGCACCAAGACGAGTATAGAAGAGTTTAGAATATCCAAGACGTGACCACCTCTTTCGAGCTGGCCCTCTTCGGGTGTGGGGACCACGGAGGACCCATCTAGTCCCCAGGTACAGGGAGACGTGTAATGCTAAACGTTTGCTTCTGCTAGTCACCACTCCACCTGAGGTCATTCTGCGACCTCCGACTCCCGAGTAGCTTTTGCTCATTGCGGGCTGTGTGGTTAGCGGGTTTCCTTCGTTCCCGCTCTATTGCGTGCTTCATGAGCATTAATTGCTCGCAGAAGGCGGCGGCAGTCTACGTATTCACCTCGTAATTGCTTCAAAATTTCATTAAATCAATATTTATATATTTATTATACGCGCCCGATATAATCATACAATATTAATTACACTAAAAGTGACTTGAATTACAAAGTTCTGGCCACAGTTCCGAAGGTTAATCAGTTGAATTTGCTTAAGAAGACATTTGGTGTAAGTATTGGACCCTCATTATAAGTAACCGCCGATGGTTCTGCCCGCACCTCACGAAGCCAACCGTGGCGTGGTGTTAACGGAAATTCTAATCAGTCACATGTTCGAAGTAATAACTGTTTAAGTTACACAATTTTACACATCGATACCTGTGTTCATCGTTATGGAAAATAGTAAGTTACACAGTATTGTACAGTAAAACTTAATATTAGTTGACGTAGTTTCCCGTTCAATTATTTTTATAGGAAGTGACGTAATAACGCAATATGAATAGGTACTACATGTCTGGTAGTAAGTATTTAGTTAATCTTGCAGACTTACGTGTCTGCAAGATTAACTAAATACTTCAATAAAACGCTTATTATCGACTAATTATTGTAAGTGATGTAATTACCCATTTTATTCTTTTGTTTTATGTTATTATATGCCGCGTGGTTTCCGGCAGAGTAGAATTAGGGCCACCCCATCTCTTCCCATGCGGTGTCGCACAAGGCGACTAAGGGATAGGGCTGTTTAACATCGGACAGATATATACAGCCCAGACTCAACCTCAGATGCATGGATCGAGTCAACAATAGTGCCCGGAATACGGCAATAGGCTCACCCTCTATTACTTGGGACCGAATACAATTTTATTATTGGTGAAATTTGGGTGTTAATTCACCTCTGCCTAACCCTCCAGGGATAAAGGCGTGATTATATGTATGTATGTATTTTATTATTTTTTACTTGCGGACTTATACATACCTATAACAGAATACTACGATTCTGATAATTGTAACTTGTACAATATATCACTGGGCGTGAAAGTTTTGGCATTAATTATTAAAGTAGAAGTGTATATTCTTAATCCATACTAATATTATGAATGCAAAAAGTTGTTCCATGCCTAAACCACTCAACTGATTTTCATGAAATTTTGTACAGAGACAAATTAGACCTGACCCTTACCGAGGTATTATAGGTACTTAAGACATAGGTTATGTTTGATAGCGTTTTCCAACATCTACGCGAATGGAGCCGCAGGCAAACACCTTGTTTCTATATGTGAAACAAATAAAAAAAAAATGGATATGAAAATGTAAGCTACGTATAAAATCTATTTTTAAGAGTCTAGTACAATAAAAGAGTAGCAAACAAACAGCTTTGTCCGTTCCTTCCACATTTGGAACATCCCACATATGAATATGACTGTCCGTTAACCATTATCGCGTTCTAAACCCAAAATTAATACAAGCGTCACACTTACTTGCATTAATAAAATAATAAACAAGAAGTTTGAAGAACGATCTTTGTTATACGGCGAATGACACATCACAAAACAGACGAACTATAAACAAGTCAGTTCTACAAAACAGTTCAAATCTGAAAGGGAGTAATGCGGAAGTCACAAATTCACTTCACTTCAACTTAACCGCTGTTTTCAGTATAATAAAAGTTGTTGGCACGCCCACGCCTGGCGGGCAAAACGTCCTAACTCTGATATGATCACACTTTGCTATTCGACTTATTGGACGATGTGTGATTGATATTTGCTTTATTTACACACATGACATCTATGCGCGAATAGGAAATACGCATCTACCACAACTTACTTTCTGACACGCATTAAAAGGGCAAAAATAAGTCGCTTGTAAGTACCAGGATACCAGCGGAAACACAGATATTTGCATGTTGGGCAACATGACAAATGACGACTACATAACGAATATTTGGGCGAAGTGTGGTTCCACCATAATAATAACCTTTTACACCAATAATCTCACATTTTCAAATACACAAAGACATAAACTAATCTATTTTTAGAGCATTAAAAGTGGTTTTAAGTGCACCGAGCAAAGTGTCACATAGCAAATTTATGCAGAATGCAACCCGTTTATTTTCTTGTTAATAAGGGCTTAGATGGAGTAGGGGTTAGATGTACCAAAGAGCTTACTTTATTTGCTTCTTATACGATGGCGTATCAAATTTGTTTGAACTCTAAATTAATTCCTTACGAAATGTGTAATGAATGTAAGAGACTTTCAATTTTCGTTTTCTTTGAAGGATTCAGGGAGGCTATTTTTGGTGAATTTAATGTTTCCTGAAACAAGAACATAGGCTGAAAGGAGAAGGATGCGTGTTATCTTTCACATGTAAAAATACAGAAACAAGACATCAAGTAAATCATTTTAACATGGAATGTTCTTGAATTTATGGAATTAAAGCGTACATTTATGAAAATAACTTTGCAAATCCCATTTAATTCATTCATGAGCTCTTTGTTAAGTATTGTTAGCGTACGTTGGAAAAGACTGCTGAAGAAATAATGGGCTAATCGCGATTCTCACCAAAAAGTTTTAAAATAAAATAAGTAAATAAAACGCTATTTAAAAAAAAAGAAAAAATTAAGGGGGGTGTTGTGATTTACGCGAAATTATCATTGTAACATCAACTCTGTTGACTACTGTTTATATCCATAATGTCATCATCCTCCTGGCCTTATCTCAAGATTATTTGGGGTCGGCGCAACATGTGTTCCTTTTCCATTCATCTCTAGTTGCCGTCGTTTCAACATTCACTCCCTTCTTAACCATGTCATCTTTCACACAGTCCATCCACCGCATTTTAGGCCTCCCTCTCCCCTTGTAGCCATCCACTTCCATAGTTAGTACCTTCCTCACGACATTACTTTCATCCCTACGCATTACATGCCCGAACCAGGACAAATATCCATAATGTAGTATATATATAATGTAGGTGACTAGAGGGTTGGTTTATTCCTTGCACAAAGGATTAGTATTGCCATTCAACGTGGCAATGCCGCCAGCTTTCTGGCCACCTTCCCGGTTGACATCGAAGGGGAGGAATTCTTTGACGCCTGAACCTGCAGTATTATTTAGAGATATATTCTGATTTTTTTTAAATATATTTTAATTTAGATAACTTCCGTGTATATTATGTAGGTAAATTTACTTACTACACCTAATTACTTTACCTTAATAATTACAATCAAAGGATTTCACTAGATCCGTCTATCGTAGAAGGGTACCTGAAAGGTACATTTTCTCACGTTCTTACGAATTTCTCAGTACAATAAAGGGAAGATTAGTTTTATTGCACATTTAAGGATCGATCAATCTGAATATTATAGTGCACTAAATAGGTGTCATATTATGGGGACTTATCTCCCTATTTTCAAGGAAGTCATTCCGTAAATGTAATGCATTTAGATATTCTGAGAACTATCGGGTAGTTCTATATACGTATATACAGTTTATTAATAAGATATTATGACTAGACTTCTAAAACGTGTAAATGAAGAATTTGAATTGATTTATTGAAGGAAATTTTATTTGGTATGATAACTATTCAAATAGATTTTCTTTTATACCACTTAGTTGGCAGACAAGCACACGGCCCACCTGATGGAAAGTGGTTACCGTGGCCTATGGACGTTTGTAACACCAGAGGAGTCACAGTCGCGCTGCCAACCCTGTAAGTACAGAGTTTCTGTGCCGTCAGTAGAAGAGGACAAGCCTTTTGTCAGTACAAATTCTCCAGTGAGCTCTGGCTACCCCACTCACCGCTGGAAACACAACACGAAGTTATTATAGCCGCGGAATTCTGTAGGGTGGAGGTACTTCCCCAGTCGGACTGCTCAATTGGGACGCAAATACCGTCGCATCCTATTTCCTACACTTGGTTGCTTTTCAGCAAGTATCGGTATATGACTGTATACTCAGACATACATTCTTGTCCCAGTCGGACTGCTCAATTGAGCGGAAATACCGCCGTGTCCAACCTCCTTCAAATTTAGATTAAGACAGGTTGCCATAAGACGGATATATAGGAAGATTTTGATGATTTCAGGCGAGGTTCGGTGGCTTAGTGATCCAAGGGAAAGATCGCGGGTTCGAATCCTGCCTGAACTTATTCAATTTTTTCCTATCTTAATCGATTTGGATTTATTTTCTTATGAATTAGACCACCAAGACCTGGAATTCATTACCAGCACACGTGTTTCCTTCTTCCTACAGTCCCGGTTCCTTTAAGCGGGGCGTGAAAAAGCATCTGATGAGGCCGCCAACCTGAGTGCCACCATTGTAGCATTTAGTGTCTGTAATGGTGACCCTCTTTTCTGAGACTTTGCCTTTAGCTTACCATCAGGCGAGGTGAGGTTAAGTTGGCGTGTCCTATATAAAAAAAAAAGTTTCTGGGAATTCAATCTAGGAAATTAGTTTATATAAATAATATAGGTATAACTATTCTAATCGAATTGTTCCATCAACAGCAATATACCATATAAAACTTTAATATTTGTATTTACAAACAAACTGTTCATTTCAATATCAAATAGCAAAGAGAGAATCCTATATTACAAACTACATAAAAAGATACACGAAAGTTAGGATTTATACATGTTGTATGTGTTCCTTTTTCCATTTTTAAACAGGTGACACACATCTCAAATCATGACCATCAGCTTTAATTTGCGTACCAGTAATTCAAAACCTTCTACAACAAACATTCTTTTAGGTAAAATCCCGGCATTTCACCATTTTATTTGTAAATCCATGAGTTACGTTTGAAGGTTTGCATTACAACGGTAATGTCGCTTATTCCCAAAGGATTGAATCTTCCACATTCGCATTTTCCATAAAACCGAATGTGTTTTTCCTAAAACAATTTCATCTCAAGTCGTGAAGGAGCAAGGAAGTGGCAGATGTTTATAGCTTACCGCACGAGATGTGTCCTTAACCCAATTGTTGGATGGATTGTCGATACTCAGAATGTTTTTCGCCGTGCCTCTGTACAGTCAACAAGAAAAGTAGTTTAGCTATTTACTAACCTTTTTTATGTCGAAATAATGGTTTATGCCACCGCTATTGGAACAAAATTGTCGAATTGCTACAAACACCACCACTAAACTGTCACCACTGGTGGTACTTGGAACTTTTGGGGTGCGAGGGATATGTCTCAGATAATCTAACGTCCGACAACCTTCGGCCCACATTATTGTGCGTTTTAGTCGGTTCAAGTCCGACATAACCCTCCTCATTGACTCTGGTGGTGAGGGTATCTGTGAGGATTTTGCGCACATTAAAATAGAAAAAGGTGATAGTTGGAACCAAATTTTACAATTGTTCTCAATTGCCACCAGGAGAGGTATTTTATTCTTGTACCAATGAACGGTTTGTGCTTGGCCCGCAAAACCCAAGATAAATCAAATCAAGAGATAGATTAGGATAGTCCGCTACTTGACCCCGGAGTCCGCTCTGGGAACGGAAATGCTAGCTTTGAATGCGGTCGGGTCTAACCACTGTGATGACGTTGAATCTACCAATATATTAATAATGCTTACGTGACTAAAGACATGTGCTCTCCTCTCTTCGGAATTCTCAAACTCGGAAAATCCAATTCTAAAACTGTCACTATAAAAAAAAAATTGTGAACATTCTTCCAGGAAAGTTTTAAGAAGTGTTCGCAGCAACAGACACCTAATAAATTATAGGTAAACGCATAAATGTTCGTTGTAACAAGCTGTTTGGCATAAGTATATTTTTGTAAACTAAATCGGAATATTACAAAATCTGTACCGAGTGTTACTTTTCTCACAGTCAGTGTGCTAGTATATAATAGCTAGCGGCCGCCTGCGACTTCGTACGCGGGGATCCGTTTTCCTCCCTTAGGGATGGAGTTACGTAAAATACGTTCTTAGCAGATGTCATTTCTTACATTTTACTTAATGTCGGCTATCTAATGTCGAATATCGGAGAACATAACAACATTCTCGTAACATAAACTCACGCCTATATCCCCGAAGGGGTAGGCAGACATTTCGCCAGTTTATGTTTAGGTCCCAATGTAATAGGTGGCGAGCCTATTGCCATTAACCGGGCACTTATAAACCTGCGATAAATACACACATAACTTCGAAAAGCATCGAAAAGTCATTGGTGTGTGGCATGGTAAAACCTGGGATCGAACCCGAGACCTCGTCTCAGCAGTCCATTACCTATGCCACTAGGTTACCGCGGTTCTAATATCGGAGGAAAACGCTCTTATATTTTCTGAGATTTCGTGATTGGTATATGGCACAGATATAACACATATATAACAATTAAATAACAATGCCAAAAATGACGCCCTCTGTGGCGTATCGGTAGAGTGTTCGACTGCTACGCAGGGGGTACGGGTTCGATTTCCTGATTCCCGCTCAGTGCAAATATTTGTATGCGTTAATATTGTTATTTGCATTGCTCTGGGTATATCTATGTATAATATGTAGGTATTTCTTTTCAAACCAGTATCTAAGTTTGGTTTTCCGCATTCTAGATACCATAGACCATAACACAAGCTAGTTTGGCTATATTTACCATGGGTTTAAATAGCGTTGCGTGGAATGTTGTAGAATATATATAATATAAAATTATACAACAATTATCTCTCATTATCGTAACCTCCCCAACCCTAACAAAAAAGCTTGTACCAGGGCCTCGTCCGTTGATCCGTAGGTGTACCACCAGCTTGCATTTGTGATTGGCTTGTAACCAACGATTTTAGTGGGGCTCTATCCTAAATACATTTTATTTATTAATTACTTTTACTTAATTGAGTATTTGACTGACTAGTCAAATTAGTTACTTTTTACTAATTGTCAAATAATTTAATGTGGCGTCATAATAATCAATAGTCAAATCATTTACTACTAAAGGTTGGCTGGATGAAAAAGAAACAAAAACGATAAAATAGTAACCGACGCAACTTTTACCGTACATTTACTATTCTTAAATTATCAATAACCAGTTAAATAATTTATTTTAACACCCAATACTACGAAAAATTTAGTAGTATGGGTAATGAACTGCTGAGACGAGGTCTCGGGTTCGATCCCAGGTTTCACCATGGCACACACCAATGACTTATCGATGTTTTTCGAAGTTATGTGTGTATTTATCGCAGGTTTATACGTGCCCGATTAATGGCGATAGGCTCGCCACCTATTACATTGGGACCTAAACATAAACTGGCGAAATGTGGGTGCTAGCACCTCTGCCTACCCCTTCGGGGATATAGGAGTGAGTTTATAGTATGTTATGTTACTACGAAAATACCCAATTTTCAAATACCTTATCCAATGTGACTGACCAGGTCATCGCTGCCTTAGGCTAACTTATGACCTACTTACGACATTAAAAACTTAAACCGTATTCTTTGTATGTCATTCTTCCATTGTATAAAGAAAATCTCGTCCAACGCAACTAGATTTATGATCCAACTATAATAATTAAATCATGCGTTCAGAGATTTATCACTTCAATATAACTATGTTTTATACAAATTTATGAGCTCGTATTAACCACAAACTGTTCATTAGTTGCAGTTACTTGTATATTAAATCAATTTAACAAAACAATTACCATAGTATCGAACGTAGACTGTACTAAATACATATTTATGAAGTGACACCCTAAGTTATATGCATAAAGTTGCATTTTAAAATTATTATTTGAATTATCAACTATTCTGATGGTTATTTATTAATTAATAATAAAAATAGCGACCAACTTGTTGTGACTGTATTATGCAAATAAATGAATAAATAAATAAATAAATGGGAACATTTTATGAGTAGGTATATTGGTAATAGTATTTGGAGCTTTACGGAAGTTACTATAGCCTACCGAAAACCTTGGTTAGCTTAATACAATTAATATTGACATGAATATTTGGAGTAGTTAACGTTTATCGGTAATAGCTTACTATCAGGTTTCTTGAGGAGGTAGGACACGGCGGAATTTCCGCCCAATTGAGCAGTCCGACTGGGGAAGTACCTCAGCCCTACAGAATACCGCGGTTATAATAACTTCATGTTGTGTTCCCGGCGGTGAGTAGGGTAGCCTGAGCTCATTGGAGAGTTTTTGTACTGTCAGTGGGATGACCAAAGGCTTGTCCTGCTTTGTCCTCTACACTGACGGCACAAAATCTCTGTTCTTACAGGGTCGGCAGCACGGATGTGACTCCTCTGGTGTTACACACGTTCATAGGTCATGGTAACCACTTTCCATCAGGTGGGCCGTGTGCTTGTCGGCTACCTAAGTTGTATAAAAAAAAGGTGGACTAATAACGCTTTGTAGATTGTCCTATAATATAATTATAACCTAATATAAATCCTATATCCTATATAAAAAAAAAAAAAAAAAATATTGTTAAATCTGAGGCCTGTTACTTTCTTTAGAACTCGACATTTCTCACATATTGCAGAGACTAATCAAATGTAGATTTGTTCCCGATATCTATTTAATTAATCGTTTACCTTACGATCTAGAGGTCCCGGGATCGAATCCTTGCCAAAACACTACCTACGTGAACCCGCTCCTAACAATGAACAACAAGCAATTTAGCTTAGTTGGAGGATTTAGAGGGAATATTAATAATTGCGATTAAAAAAATTATATAAGTGAATTTCACCGCGGAAGATTTGCTAAAGATATAAAATCATTCAATCACACTACATTTTCTGCGAAAAAACATGGAGGTCAGTGCCAAAACAATCCTTTATATCAGTCAGTCAGTCAATATTCTGAAATTAGAAACTACTCTATGACTCAGTGGCGCAGATAGCAGTTATTGCTGTTTTCTGTTCGAAAACTTTTGATAGCAGCAGGAGCCAATAGTACCCGATAGACAACAATAGGCTATTCTCCAAAGACTACTGGGCAAATGGCTACAAATGGGCTAATTCTCTTTATATTGAGTTTTATTATCAGGACAAAACTTTGTATACATATTTGTATGCCCACCTAATGTATATGTAACACATATATAAAATAATGTGGGTATTATGTCATCGTCTATAAAGCTGAAGAATTTGTTTGTTTATTTGTTTGAACGCGCTAATGTCAGGAACTACTAGTACGAATTGAAAAAAGATTTTTATGTTGAATAGTCCTTTTATCGACGAAGGGTTTGGGCTATATATATCACGCTACTACTTAAGGGAACAGAGCAGTGATCTTAAATGTCTACAAATCTGGCATATTCCCATAAAATATTTGAAAATTAAAGAAATTGAGTTGCAAAATATACCTTTGGGCAAAGCTGGGGCAGGTCAACTAGTACACGATAAAGGGTCTTATCTAATTCTCGATTAAATACCTTCCACCTGCTCCATTTACGATAATCCATTGGTCCGGCTGTGTTTGATGTTAGATCAAAGCCACGTTTGACATTGATTGACCAATTAGGGCAGGTGCGGCTACACCCTTTGGGGCCTTCCCGTAGACAAATACCTAGATTAGTATATAGATTTGTATTCCTTATATAGATTTTAAAGGTACATTTCGGTTCACGTCACATCTTTGTAAGATAATATTTGTTATACATAAATATACTCATGCCTTTTTAGTCTCGAAAGAGCTAGTCAAAGATGTGTTAGCAACACGACACACAACAACAAAGAGAATAGTAAAAATATGTTCGTTCGTTTTGAGAAATTTGCGAGCATAGAGCACAAAAATACGTCACAGATATTCGTGATATCTGTGGTGTGTTGTGGACATATAGTTGGTGGAACATACGGGTTAAATACAGAACCCCCTTTTTTGAGGATGATTTAAAATAAAACCTAATAATAAAGTGACCACTTAATAGCAAGTACATTAAAATTTGAGGTTATGTCGGACTCGAACCTATTAAAACGCACGGTGCCTGTAGGTTGCTGTTGGTTGCCGAAGGTGAGGTTGACAGCCATATGCCTCGCACCCTGTCCGACCCAGGGCCATCTCACTCAATCACAAATCCCCAACTCGTCCCTATCACAAAAACACCTGTACTACTTCATTTCAAACCCCTTTATAATAGAGGTCCAAACTTTAAGGTTGTACTAGTAAATAGCCGTCTATATCAAGTCTATCTTAATAATCCCATAATATTCCTGGAATACCAAACAGGATTCCCCAGATGTTACAGATTAACCTGCCCAGTTACAACAAAGTTGCATAAATTATGCGAAGACTTGTTATAATATGTGGGTCTGCCTCCCACCCGCTAGATAAAACGATAGCCTCGAGAATAGAAATACTATGAGAGGCAATTGCACTGTGTTGAAAATCCTACTAATGTTTATAAAAAAACAAATCGATTAAATTTAATGTATTTTATTTTTAAAGATTTCTAAAATGATAATTGATATACTGTGTATAACAACAAATATGCCACTTTGGCTACCCTTACGACCTCCTAGTTTGGACCCTGTCACAAAAACACTCGTATGGGTCGAAAAGCCCCTTTTCAGATGAGGTGAAAACTTTTCCAGCCGCCATTTCGTTCATTACTCTCAACCACGTTTGAACTTCAAATCATAAATCAAGACTCTGTACTTAAATTGAACCAACGCATGTATAGATCACATCCGATCCGGCCATTGCTATATCTGATCCATTTTAGCTGATAGCATTATTTTACTGAAAAATAATCTCATATATTATTAACACTAACAAGCCCCTTCAAAGTCATACACGTTCTCTTCAAAATCCCCCAAGCATTATTCTTTACACGTCAAAATTAATTTATGAAAATTGGTATCGTGTACCATTTTTATTTATGGCAATGTTTTGGCACACTCTCAACTATTTTTCAATAAGTAACCTCCATAGACAGCTGACAGACCGAATAGGTCTTACCTATGCTTGTAAAGGATTAAAAATAGTGACTTATTGATCAGGCAAAGGTGTTATGGTATAAATCCTTTTACACTTCTCAAGAGTAACCTTTTTATTTAGTGTTTTAGTTTAGCTCACGTGTTTTTTTATTACCCGTTGGCGTTAAACTTTAAAATATAGTATGTGAACGTATCTGTTGTTTATAAACACGAAGGCCTGACTTCGTTTCAGATATTTAATATTATTATTTCGCTTTACAGCTCACTATCTCAGCAAACAATCTCAATATCTCCGTGAGGTAGCCTTGGAGATGTTCGGAATGTCTCGATCGATTTCTGAACCACACGACACTCCTCAATAAATATTTAGAAATCTAGAAACGTTATGGAACACGTGGGTCACGTTTGACTACCGAAGTAAATTATGACAGACGATTGATTGCTTGAAAACGGAATGAGTAATCAATTACAAAAGTTCAGTCGATTCGGACATATTTATAAAAAAGAAAGCAACCTAACAAACATGTGATAATTTAAACGCAAATAAATACATTTAGTATTTATCTGCGTTCAAATTGCATCGCTTTGAGGACTTTTTAATTTTTCATTGAGAACTCAATTTTACAGTTAAAATTTTCCCGAATAGACAGATAGGCTGCAGTGAAAGACTTGTGAAGTAGGCATTAGGATCTTCTCCTAACGTAATCCCTGTCGCATCTGAGACCGCAGTTCCGGTGTCCGTTTTTTCCTATCTAAATTCTGGTTTGGCTAATATTTTGAGTGAACCGACTGGTATCTGACTTCCACAGCCAATTGGCGATATCTAAGCATACCAGTTCTACCTACCCTCCAACTACCCGTAACGACTGCCATAGACGTTCGTATGACAACCGGTACCGATAGCTTATCGTGCCCTCCGAGGCACTACCAGACCGATACAAATAGCCATATTCATACATACAAACCTCCGTGGCGTAGCGGTAGAGCATTCGACTGTTACGCAGGGGGCGCGGGTTCGATGCCCGCTCAGCGCAAATATTTGTATGCATGAATATATTTGCATTAGTCTGGGTGTTTCTATGTATAATATGTATGTATTTACAAAAATAAAAAGTATCTAAGTATGTTTATCCGCATTCTAGATACCATAACACAAGCTAGTTAAGCTATGCTTACCATGGGTCTAGATAGCGTTGTGTAGAGTGTTGTAGAATATTTATTATTATTATTAATTTATTTGGACTAAACGGGAATCGAACCCGCGCCTCTTCTAAACATCAGTCCCGTTCACTACCGCCACGCCACAAAAGCTGTTTTATCTGCAGGATTAGGATATGAAGTAGGTATCATATTACAAAGTCGGGCACTTACTACTGACGAGCTAGAGGAATAGTGAAGAGCTGGTTTAATCGCTCATACACATTCATATTTGTAATTGATCGGTAGCGCTCGGGGCACTTCGGCATTCGTGTTGCGGCTCTTCAGAGCGCATCGGTATATGTGCCTGCGCATCGGATTACACGATAAACACAAGGAGTTTTGATTTGAGAATGTGTTTACGTTAAATCTTATTATAAACACACTTCACTGATTAGGCCTCTGTTTTGATTACCTCCTATAGATAATAATGAAAGCTATTATGTTTACCTGCGACTTCACACGTGTTGTTTAATTTTAGGTTGAACTGTTAAGTCAACCAGCATCTATGAAATGAAAAAGTATTTGTTGAAAAAATATCACTGGAGAGTTCTCAAAATCCTGCTTTGTCCTCTACACTGACGGCACAAAATCTCTATTCTTACAGGGTTGGCAGCACGGATGTGACTCCACTGGTGTTACACACGTTCATAGGTCATGGTAACCACTTTCCATCAGGTGGGCCGTGTGCTTGTCTGCCACCTAAGTTGAATGAAAAAAAATCTGTTTAGCCATTTTTCGTAATGGAGTAGCAAACAAATAAATACATTTAGACTGGATTTTATGATTTCACCGATGAATATAAATTCATTTAATGACACTCGGTTTAGTTTTGCTAGAGACCTGAAAATGTATACATACACATCTGAGGAACTGATCGATAGGTATGAGATTCATTTCCTACCCATATACCCTATTTAAAACTTCACATACATACAAATAATCACGCCTTTATCCCCGTAGCGTAAGACAGAGGCGAAATAACACCTACATTTCACCATTCATTAAATTCGGTCCCACTTAATAGGGTGTGAGCCTATTGCCGTCTTCCGGGCACTATTGTTGACTCAAGTCAAGCATCTGATACTGAGTCTGGACTGTAAAGCTTCCACAATGTTTTAAATCGATACGACAATTAGAAGTACACGACAGAAGAGGTAGGACACGACGGTATTTCCGTCCAATTAAGCAGTCCGAATGGGGAAGTACCTCCGCCCTACAGAATACCGCGGCCATAATAACCTCGTGTTGTGTTCCTGGCGGTGGGTAGGGTAGCTAGAGCTCACTGGAGAGTCTTTGTGCTATCTGTGGACCAAAAGTTTGTCCTACTTTGTCTTTTACACTGACGGCACAGAAACTCTGTGCTTACAGGGTTGGCAGCGGGAGTGTAACTCCCCTGGTGTTGCACACGTCCATGGGCCACGGTAACTACTTTCCATCAGATGGGCCGTGTGCTTGTCTGTCAGCCAAGTGGTATAAAAAAAAGTTGGATTCATTCGCCTTTCAAGATTACAATATTACATACATAAAAAGGTATTTAAAAAAAAACAAACGATGCATTCAGGCCCTCACACACGTCCTTATACAGAAGAATGCAGACCTACAACTTACTGTAGGAGTTCTACGGATTAGACACAAATATTATCGTGATCTTCATGTCTTAAAAGGCTGTGCGAGGGCGGGTCCATACATTATTGTCAGGTCAATGTTGGGCAGGTGTTAGAATGCCTTTGTTCTTGTACCTATAGAGGTTTATTACTTTTGTTTACATGTTTGGTTGTCATCTTAATACTTTTATAGTAACTTGTAATAGGATTTAGTCGCGGTAAAATACACGGTTATATTTATTTGTTGTAAAATTTGCATGAGTTTAATTGATGTAATTGAGTACTAGGTTTTGATTTTAAACTAAAAGCTATAACTAATTTCAGTGGAATTTAGTGGATTCGTAAATCTAGTCAATTCAGTTTCATTTTCAGCTAAAAATACTCTAGAGATGAATAAGTTCCGGTTATGCCTATTTTGGCCGTAGTATATTTTATTCTGTATAAGTACTTAAAACTATCATGGTCACTCACATTAGTATTAAAGTTATCAGGATATTAACCGATTGTTGTTTTGTTGTGAGTTTCTTATATTTTGGCGCTATTGCAAGCACTTCTGTATAGACTAGTTAAACTACACTTACAGAAATACAAAATTATACTAATATTTTAGAAATATAGCCCCCTCGTCCTGAGCAGACTCCGGGAAGAAATTTAATGGGCATTTTTTGTTCTATATAGGTATTTAAACTATCATGGTCACTCACATCAGTATCAAAAAATACGCGTAGCGTAGTAAAAGAACTCGAAAGAGGGTAGATCGATATAATTACTCCTAGGAAAAAACTTTTTCTCTGTTCACCGCCACTATTCCAGTTCCTTCGTGATCATGGTGCTTACAACAGCGCCGAAATATCGGAAACTCAAAACAATGAAACATGGTAAATATCCCGTTTATTTTGATACTGATTTTTTGTTCTATTTACATACGAACAAAATGTATTTATTCTAATTATAACGTAGGTAATTATTATAAAATTATAGTACAACTTTAAATACAAAATTTTACTACTTATAAAACAACTATTAACCATTATGTCTCCACGCACAGGCTATTAGGTTTACGGAATTTTGGCGTAGGTATTCGACCTCAGCAGAAATAAACGTCTTTTGTTATAGCTGTGCTCCATCGCCATTGTTCACCGCTCTGCACAAATAAACAGGTTCAAAATAACCACAATTAAATGTACATTTCACAAATTGCGGAATTTATACTAGAAATACCGCTTCACAAACGGCTTTATTACCCAACAAGCAAGTGGGAAAACAAACTGTGCTATGCTTTTTTAGTTATATTGTAAAAACACATGTGTTTTGTGTTCTTATTGTGTGACACATCTATAGACCACGCTAACTGTATTCAATCAATTATCCTATCGTAGTCCACTGCTGGACTGATCCAATGTTGGGAGACATTAACCTACTGTATCCACACTGGCCAGACGGGTTGGTATAGGGTTTTATATTAAATTTTCCTTCTCTCGTGATATCGCTTACGATTTTTCCTTTAGTCGCACATTACGACACCCTTCGGATGATATGTAGTGGTGATGCTTGTATTTTTTTCCGTCACCACGTTGTAGTAAAAAGTATTAAAAAGAGGTCCAATCTCTCCATTTCAGTATGCTTTATTTCTTAGGTACATAATATAAAAGTTGAACCGTTATTGTGTACCGTTTGAAGTATTGATTATTATATTTTGAACATAACATAAAATCACGCCTATATCCCCGGAGGGGTAGGCAGAGGTGTTAGCACCCACATTTCGCCAGTTTATGTTTAGGTCCCAATGTAATAGGTGGCGAGCCTATTGCCACTAACCGGGCACTTATAAACCTGCGATAAATACACACATAACCTCGAAAAGCATCGAAAAGTCATTGGTGTGTGCCATGGTAAAACCCGGGGTCGAACCCGAGACCTCGTCTCAGCAGTCCATTACCCATACCACTAGGCTACCGCGGTAACTATATTATATTTTGAAGAAGATCTAAAATGATCTAGCCTCAAACTAGGTCGTAAGGGTACGTAGCCACTAAATTGGAGGTGCTAGAACAAACGGGAGACAAGTCGAAAAACTACCTAAGAAAGACATACGAGTACAATCAGCTTCTAAGAGCCAGGACGAGTACTAACGCACTACGTATTTATATCACACGACCTTCGTGATGGCATCACGACACTTAATTCACTTGTCGCTTCATTTGTCGGTGAAAGGCATGAATTATGTTATTAGCAACGATGTGGTGGGCGTCATTCACTTCTGTCAACGGCAAATATCCAAGTTTCCGACCAGTGGTCATTGAACTCTGAAAGCACGATAGTAATTATTTGTACACAACCCGTGATTATGCAGGGACGAGTGTACACCTTAGGGGCTATCCCCCAGGCTACCTTTTTAATTATTTATTTCGTGTAACCATGTAAACCAAAACCCACAACATTGTTTGAAAAAGGTTTACAGTAAATATAAGCGTAGTAATATTATTTTTCTGCGTGAATATTTACTGTGAATAACTTCGATAAAGTCAGTCCTTTGGGAGATTCAAATTGACCAACTAAATCTAATATATATTTTACACGTTTTTCGGTCACGTTTTAAGTCGGTTAGTAGTCAAGACTGAGACCTTTGTGGGCAACCTCAACAACTCTATCAGAGGTTGACCACTAACCACAACCTAGGTTGTGGTTAGTGGTCAACCTCTCCCAGTTCAGATGGCAATCGCTCCCAATTTAACTGGAAAAACTAAGCTATATCATATTTAAGCGGACCCGAAAACCTAAGCTGGGAGCATCGGATACGACCGGGAATAAAGCCAGAATAATGAGGAATAAGTACTAGAACACACGTCACTCTACAGGAGTGACGTATTAATGTTTTAGTACCTGAAGGGGAGGACCTGAACAGGAGCTTACGCTTGTAAATAATATGTAGGTACTTCTAAATGATTTGGGAAATGTTGAAATTTAAGAATGGAAGGACTTATTAGCTTATATAAACAGTTCCCTAGTAGCTGTTAAACAGCTATCTAGGGAATATTCAATGTCGAGTACTCAGCGTCTGTACACTTGCCTGCGTCACGGCAGAGCTATGACCTCTTAGAGCGATACGTGCCGAACATACCTCTTGAGGATACGCTGTACTGTCCAAATTGATATTAACAGTATACGTCATCTACGAGAGGTACCGGAGATCGTGCCCTATTTCCCTGTTCGTACTGTGTTTCTTATGGAACGGGAATAAACTGATCTAACGATATCTTTTCCGCCGAATCTAGTCACAAGGCAGGTTTTCTTTTTAACAGCTCTATTCTACCGTCAATGTTTACCACCAGCTTCTGTATCAGGATATTTACTATAGACTTCTTCTGTCTCTTGAGTTCCTTCAACCTAAATAATTTGGATTCATGACAGACAAATGATACGAGAGACATGAGTTTTCAGTATCATTCTACGGATGTAAGTGAAAGAGAGCTTTTTTGCCATGCAAGCACGTCAAATACAAATAACAGGTTCTCAATCTGAACTCACTGGACCTTAAATACAACAATATCTACGCCTTGGATCAGCGCCTCCTTCTGCGAGCAAGTTATGCTAGTGAAGGAGGAAGCGAGGCGGGAGCGGCAGCGAGAGCGATGGAGGATCGCAAGCCAAGCTGAGGCAACTCGAGCGCAGGCCTAGGTGGAGCCGCCTGTCACCCTAGCAGAAGCAAGCCGGGGTGGCTAGGCGCTTAGCGTGGCTCCCCGTTTCCGGGGTCGAGTTGGAGACTCTGTGGTCCCCACACCCGAAGAAGGCCAGATCGAGAGAGATGGCCCTGAGTCGGCCTGGGTGCGAGGGATATGCCTGTCAACAGCACCTTCTGCAACCAAAAACGACCCACAGGCGCCGTGCGTTTAAGTCAGTTCGAGTCCGACCTAACCTCTTCCACCCGCATTGGCGATTTTTGGCACGTAAAAATAATATATTATCTACACATATAATAGTTACTTAGATTGAATATATTTGCTACAAAATCTCAGACGATGTTTCGTCATTTACAGAACGGATATTTCACATTTGGACACATGGATATATTCTTAAACATATTTACGATTATTGATTACGTATCCATATTAATTAATTTGTGTGTAATCAGCCGTAACTAGCGTGTCGACAGCTGGACTGACGTGAATCCGTCATACGCCAGACACAGAGAGTCGGTCAATTTGCAACGCTGTCTGCCAATTGCTTTATTTGCAATCGCGTGTGAGGTGTGCCACCGTCTTCCATACAGCTCGGACTTCCTGTCAGGCCAATTATAAGAATAAACAATAATCACTTCCTATGGCACGCAGGTCGTTGAGTCCGTGTCGGCGTCTCGCTACTTAATTTGAGGGCGGCGTTGTCTGAGTTTGCGTAATCGAACAACGTGTGTGGCGAAATCGCGGCTCCTTATAGGGTTCTTGCTGAGGACAGGACCAGCAATGAGTACAGAACTCGTATTCGCTAAAATAAACATGTGATTGGCACTTTATTTATCAAAAAGAACGGTTAATTTATAGCAAAAAGCTCCCTTTATAGGTGTAAACCAGATTGTATTGAATCCTCGAAATTGCGTAAGTATTTAAGTGAGAAGGATATCTGCTACATGGTGGTCTTACATATTTAAGAACGTCGTAATCACAAATAGCATGTGGAATAACAATAAAGTAAAAGACACAAGAAGAAAGAATAGAACAGAAATAAGAAAGGAAAGAAAATTATTCAGAAAAGAAATTACTTACCAATGATGTATTACTCTAGATCTATGCGTTATCCGTACTCTAACATGGCGACAAATAAATGATGACTTTCGTGATCATTTTATGCACCAATCAACGATACGACAGTGCGCTACGGCAAGAAAATACATATATAATAATACATTCGTGTTTATAAAATTATTATTGAAATAAATAATAACATAATTCATTCAAGGAATATTGATGTATTATTAGTAAATTTGGAACAAATTTTTAAAAGCCGCCATGTTCTTGAATGACGTATCTATTAACAATTAATACGTCATTGTTACTTACACTATGATAATTATTACTTCTCATTAAAAAATTTCAAACTTCGAATACTACGACTCTAAACAAGAATTTAAAAAAGAAATATTCCAAATTCAAAAGAATTAAAGGATAAAGAAAATTTGATATTGCGATGAACTTGAATTAATGAAGCATGTGAACAGAGGCGGCGATACAATAGGCCCGGGCGTTGCGAAGCGTCGGCGAACTAACACGATTGCGCTTTAAAATACTTGAAATGTCACTGTTGCACACATTGTTTGATAAGACCAACCTGTAATTACTTTTTGTAATGTTGTGCAACCGGAATGTCGCTCCCGTATACCACTTTCAGTTACACATACATTTTTTAAATGTTGTGATCAATCCAAACTCTGACTCAATAAATTTTACGATGGACATTGTCACTGCATATTATCACGCCCTTTTACTTTATTGATGTTCCCATAAAATAGCCCTTATTTAGCTTTTAATAGGGTGTCTTTCCTTTTTTGCGTCAGAATGAAAAATCGTGCTCATTTTTTCGTGAGAGAGAAGGTTGCCAATTTGTGAACGCTATGTATTTAAATCACCCGCGGAACATTGCCGAAGTGCCGAAAGGGCAGGAAGTAGTATTGGAAGATCGAACAACTAATAATAAATTCTTTCGTCAATTTCGTTAAGGGAGATTGATAGATCCTTAAGGTGAAATTTACATTTACAATTTCAAAACTTTCGTCCTCACTGAAATTCAATAAAGATTATCTGAGCATTTTCTCTATTCTGTCGGCTTTTCAGTCTAACTGCGACGTGGCTGAACTTCGATATATTCTATGAAACGACTGAAATTCAATACGAATGGCTTTATCTATTTCTGCCATCTTAAAGACGTAATAGAAATAATATTGGAAATGATTTGGATCAGATCTAAACTTGACTCCGACTTATTAATAGTGGAAAACTAGGTCTACAACAGTAAACACGATACTAAAATATATATTTTAATTAACTGTTATTGAATTTCCTAAGCCGATATTCACTTATGAGTAATAAATAATATCTAAATTTATGTACAGTTCTAGTTTTATTGCAAGTCTATTTGGGACTCTTCAGATTTTGAATGTGACGTAACCAATACAGTTCAGTAATTTGTTTTGTTAGTAATATCAGTTGTTACAAAACAATTTTCAGAACTAGTGAGTTTACGTCCGTAAACCAGGTGTTTACTGTATACTAAATATACCATTTTCTACTACTTACGTGTCAGTGTTTTCAAACCTTTAAATTTACGTATTTATTATGTTTACAAATTCTTTATGTACATATAATAAACTGTTTTTTTTTTTTTTTTGGATATGGCTTCTTGCAGGGCATTTAGCCACTATCATGTATTATATTAATATCATTGTTAGAATGATTGTTGGTGATGACGATCAATGAGATGATTGCTGTCTCAGTAAAGTTGTGGAGACTTTACTAGAAGCTCCCTAGGGAGATTTGGAACCAACACAAAAAATCACCATTCGCTATAATATGCCACTTTAATACACTATTACGCGTTGTGAAAGACGTTATGTCAGATACCCACCATTATTATACATAAAAACTCGAATTCACACCAATATAATACCGCGATGCACCGTTCTTCATGTTGGCGCCAAAATTCCTGTTATTATTTTAATAGTATGTATATTGTAATGTTAAGGTCATATTCTATAGAACAGTGATAAAGGGTCCATACTTCTATCTGCTGTCGACTATGTATATCGGCAATCCACTCCGCCTATCTCCTATCCACTTTAAATTAGGAATGGTGATTTTAAAATGTGGTTTCTTTACAAATCCGGCGGGACCGTGACCTATAGAAATTACATAAGAATTAACCTTAAAACAATTAAAGCAACGGAATGCTACCAGTCGCTGACAACTAACAAACAACACATCGCCGTCGACACTCCAATAAATAAAACGAAAATAGAACCAAAATAATTACGAAACTAGCTATTTGGGTTATACACTAATCTCCAGGCTTTGACCCAAAAACGTTTCAGCGATCACTTAATCTCCCAAAATTGGATTCGCGGGATCAAACTAGGACCAATTTACTACTGCCTACCCTACTAAGTATGCTATTATGTAACGTGATAACGGTCTGGTAGGTTAAATTCAGTTATTTCTCACGCCAGTGCTATTTTCAACGTCGCGAAAGAAATATCTGAAAGCAAATTACTTGAGGAATATGAAGTAAATTTTAGTGCTTACTTTTCTATGGTAGCTTTTGTGAGTCGTTTTTTGAATCGTTCTAAAAATAGTTAATAAGTACGTAGTTGGAAAAAAATATTTAATGCATAAAATACACATCGTTGGAGGCGTTCCTCGTGATTCACTTCGTTATTTCTCAAGGGTAACTATGAAGAAGGCCCTGTTCCTATAGCGATTGAATCTGTTATCGACATTACCCTACGTAACAAGTAGGTAAACCACACGGAAGCGATCCTTCGTGCCAAAGTATGCTATCAGCCACCATCCACTAGTCATCACCATCGGAGGGTTAAACTATTCATTTAGGAAAATCTAACCTATTTATGTTAGAGCCGTCAATTTGTTTGCACCTCGCTTGATTATAAACTGATGTAAATTCCAAGAAGTAAAGGCCTTCTAGATGTTTGTTTTTTATACCACTTTTTTTTTAACGTGCGCAAAATCCCCACGGATACCTCCCCACCGGAGCCAGTGGAAGACGTTATGTCGGACTCGAACCGACTAAAACGCACGCCGCCTGTGGGTCGTTCTGGTTGCCGAAGGTGAGGTTGACGTGGTAGACAAGCACAAGCGTAATATGCAGAACTTTATTCCAAGAAATAATATTTTCGTGAACACTCGACACTATTTTATCAACTTTGCAGCACTTTTATAATTGATGTAGAGGTAACTTTAGATTTTTTTTTTTTTTATACCACTAAGTTGGCAGACACGCACACGGCCCACCTGATGGGAAGCGGTTACCGTGGCCTATGGACGTATGCAACACCAGGGGTGTCACACTCGTGCTGCCGACCATGAAGAAACCTTCTGATGCCCCTCTTGAAGAACCCCATATTGTAGGCGCTTGGGAAAACCGCAGCAGGGAGGTCATTTATTATCTAACCCTCGTTTACTTATTGTTACAGGTATGTTCTGGTTTCGTATTTACGTCATCATTATCGACTCATTGAATACGTAAGTACATCACGACTCTTTTCGTTATACCGCTCACAACTTGTAAACAAATTACGACTCACACATTACTCCGATATAAATGCATATTAATCTGTTTGTTTAGAAATAAAATTAGAATTAAGTTGTCTGTCGGTTGTTCCCACGCAATAATAATGTCATCTCGAAAATGGGTTGCTTAATGGTCTCGTGCGTCTTGTTAACGACGTATTAGCAACGTGTGCAACCTGTAATAAATGGCCTAATTTCTTCATTGTGACGCCATTATCGTATGACTGCCTAAGGCCGTACAAAGTTAGGAGTTTTGTATCTATTTACATAGAGGTTCAAGCCTGTATATCAAAGAAAGGGTAGATAGAAGTGTGTTTACAACTACGTAGGGTCTAACGTTATATTCTATTGTTAATACCCGGGTATTTTTTGTGAGTTGAAAGCCGGCTACATGATATAGTGGTTGACCCCACTTGACATGACTCCATTATTTTTTTTTGTTTATCTATGCCATGGAAAAGTTACTACATAACACGGGACCGGAAAAAAGTACTCATCATCAGAAGAGTATTTTTTCGGTTGGAGAAACAAGACAACGAGAAAGAGAGATCAAGAGAAAAAGTAGTTCTCTTGATTTGACTTTTACGGGAGTTCTCAACCGAGAAAGTATGCCTGCGTATAATGTCATACACATATATACTTTATCCCTGGAGGGTTAGACAGAGGTGAATTAATACCCAAATTTCACCAATCATTGAATTCGGTCCCACGTAATAGGGGGTGAACCGATTGCCGTCTTCCGGGCACTATTGTTGACTCAATCCATGCATCTGAGGCTGAGTCTGGGCTGTATATACAGCCCAGACTCAGCCTCAGATGTCTGATGTTAAACAGCACTCGCCTTGTACGACACCGCATGGCAAGTGCACCGCATGGAACCACGCCAGCACCGGGAATGTTCTATACTGAAAAAATGTTTTTCAATTGAAACTTTCTTACACCTGTTCAAGGCAGTATCTGTAGCGGCGATTCCATTATTTGGCTTCTATTGGCATCATCTCTTACAGATATAACTTCTCGTAAATGTACCGTCAGCCGTGTAAACACACATTACACCTGCCGAAAGACATTTGGCGAACATCACATCAATACTACAATATCTCACTGTTGAAGTAAACTGAAGTCAAACACCAAATAAATTTACACAAGACCACTATTCTATACAAAATTATTATAGACTTTATTGTGAAGCAGTAGATATGGATTTTAAATAAACTATCGGAAATTGCAGTACGTTGTGCCTCATGCTCGAAATGTATTGACGATGAAATTATCAATTTAGATAAATCATGACTGTGCTGCTTTTCTGGATTACCGTTTCAATTTTCGTTGTCTAGTAAGTTTGTATATGATTGGAAACCCCGTCTCAATACATCATACTGTAATGCACATAAGCTAGGAGAAAAAATGTAAAGAGTAGACAGTAATAAATGATGGAGAATTTAAGATAACAAGCGAATCTTTCAACAAAAATTTTCTACATAGGTAGTGCTCCAACCTGTATCCCCAAATGAGTAGGTAGATGTACTCATTTCAATATTTCGCTCAGCAGTTCTTCATGAGCTGTATGTATATCTGTAGGTATGTATATGTATATTGGGTGTATGTTGTCTATCGAGTGGAGAACTGTCTTAACCCTATACCATACTTTGCATATGCCATACTTGTCATTACTACTAGTACTTGCCATTATTACTAATATCGTTACTACTAATACTTGTCATTACTACTAATATCGTTACTACTAGTACCTGCCATTATTACTAATATCGTTACTACTAATACCTGCCATTATTACTAATATCGTTACTATTAATACTTGTCATTACTACTAATATTGTTACTACTAATAATTGCCATTACTACTAATCATTGCCATTACTAGTAATATCGTTACTACTAATAATTGCCATTACTACTAATATCGTTACTACTAATACTTGCTACTACTATTAATGCTACTAATACTATTGCAGATTTTCTACAGAATATGTTATTAATCTTCAGTAGGATTACGTTACTACACCAGTTGCTAATATATCACATATAAAGAAATCTACTTAACACTTATCGAATACAACTTTAAAAAAATACTCGTAAGTATATTAGGTACCATTAAACAGTATTTCTAGAACTGCACAGTTATAAATACACACACGTAATTTGAAATATTTGGCAATTGTATTATTAACAGCATTCCTTTAGTGTGGAACTTTCCGCAATTGACGTGGGAAAACAACAGAAATTGCATCATATGTTGCTAGCAACCTAATAGTAGTTGTTGATAAGAGGTCCTAATGACTTATTTTACATTCACCCAACAGTAATATACGAGGCACTTTTTTGGCTCTATGGGTAATCTTGGTCTTTTTTTTTTATGTGCGCAAAATTCCCATGGATACCCCGACCGGAGCCGGTGGAGAGGTTATGTCGGGCTCGAACCGACTAAAACGCACGGCGCCTGTAGGTCGTTTTTAGTTACCGAGGATGAGGTTAACAGGCATATCCCTCGCACCCTGGTTGACCCAGGGCCGTTTCTTTTGATCTGTCCCCCTCCTCGGGGGTGGGGGTAATCATGGTCTGATGTATAGGAAATATTCCTCATAATGGCTACCAATCCCAGGCCGATTAGACAGGTATTAGAGGTAATATTTTTACTATGTAGGGGCAATATGACTTCACCGCGCCTAACGGTAAGCTTAAGTGAAAGTTTTGAAATGTTGGGGTCAACATTATTACAAAAATAGTGACACATAGCTAAAGCTAGTATAGATACTTTTTCACACCCCGCAGGGAAGACCCGGGATCGCAAGAATAAGAAACTTCTGAACCAATTTCATTTTTTAATTGAACTGGTACTACTGGCACTGAAACACGGTTTAAGGTAAAACCACAATCCCATCAATAATTTAATGAAAAAAAAAATACTTAATCGTATTTATAAAAGAAAATTATTTAATTAACATTACATACATAACTAAAATACATAAACATACTCTAAACCGACGAGCATGCATGAAGAATGTAATGAGAGTGAATGAAGCGAGAGTAGTATGTCAGGATCTTAACTAATGGAATTCCGTGATATCTGTCTACCCCTATGGGAAACAGGCGTGATTTTATGTATTTTTATGTGACATTAAGTTAGGAATAAAATTCCCAGAAAAAATATTTTGGCAAAATAATTGAAACGATTCAGACTAGTATGCCGATCACCAATTAAGGAGCGTGAGAATGTCTGTATTCCACACTAAACTTACGCTTCATGGAACTGTCTACCCCGCTACCAGTTCCACTACGTTATATTAAGACAAATTGAAATAAAATGAGAACAATTCGCTTGAGAAATAAATCTTGTAAATAAAGAAAAACGGGTACAGCCGCTGATTCGAACACAGTTAAAATACATAAATAAAACTGAAAAATACAAATACTACACATTTATAATTTATTCCTGCTTTTACGCGCTTTTCATGTTTTGTAAATGGTTTAATAAAAGTGTATTAATTTACTGTCAGACACTTTTTTTAAGTGGTCGGGGTGCGAGGTATATGCCAAAGGCTACTTCACCCCAGGCAATTGATGTTCCAAGACGGGTTTTAGTCGGTTCGAGCTTGACATTGGCTGTATTTTACCGTCTCTACCATGGTGAGTGTTCTGATGAGCTTTTCCAACTAATCCCACCATCTCCTTTCCTACATAGGACAACACGTGCAGGCCTTAGATTTCACCCTCACACTGTGCAGAATATACGAGCAAGAACCAAGAGGTTCGGAGACTCTTTTCTTTGCCGCACCACCAAGACCTGGAATTCATTACCAGCACACGTGTTTCCTTCTTCCTACAGTCCCGGGGCCTTTAAGCGGGGCGTGAAAAAGCATCTGATGAGGCCGCCAAGCTGAGTGACACCATTGTAACACTTAGTGTCTGTAATGGTGACCCTCTTTCCTGAGACTGCCTTTAGCTTACCATCAGGCGAGGTGAGGTCAAGTTGGCGTGTCCTATTTAAAAATAAATAAAACATAACCATCCCGCTGGCTTTGGCGGGGGGAATCCAAGTGGTTTTCCGCACGTTAAAAAAAAGTTACTTTTACCTATGTTCCTCATAGAATTAATTTTAGTCCTATCTTTTGTACTAACTACTGAACTACGTACTATTACATACACTGGTAGCGGTAACAAATATATTTTTACCTTTGTATGTACAATATAGAAAATTATCGGCACAACTACAATTATTTAGCTCAACCTACTTATGTAGAAATGGGGTTAGTATAATAATAATGGCTGCTAATTTATTTGTGCTTTTACGTGCTTTTCATGTTTCGTAAGTGGTCTATAAAATAGTGTTATTTTACTGTCGGCCATATTTAGTTACACTTTCATCCATATTCCTCGTAAAAAATAATTGTAATGTTCCAATCTCGTAGTTACTATTGAAGAATTACAAACAGTCTAATACCATATAGTCAAAGATCTTAATACCAAGACATTGATATAATTTTTTTTATACCACTTAGGAGGCAGACAAGCACACGGCCCACCTGATGGAAAGTGGTTACCGTGGCCTATAGACGTTTGTAACACCAGAGAAGTCACAGTCGCGCTGCCAACCCTGTAAGTACAGAGTTTCTGTGCCGTCAGTGTAGAAGACAAAGCAAGACAAGTCTTTAGTCTGCCCACTGACAGCACAAATTCTCCAGTGAGCTCTGGCTACCCTACTCACCGCTGGGAACACAACACGAAGTTATTATAGCCGCGGTATTCTGTAGGGTAGATCTCATTAAGTACTTTGCCTTCAAGATTAATCTGATCCTGACTGTACCTAAGTATGTTGAAGGAAAGTGTTAATTCCCTAAACTAGTTAGAAAATTATGGAATCGATAACAAAACCATACATCTGTTTATGATATAATAACATACATCCATACAATCACGCCCTTATCCCAGAGGTAAATTAACACCCACATCTCACAAATCATTGTATTCGATTCCACATAATACGGGGTGAACCATTGCCGTATACCGGGCACTATTGTTGACTCGAGCCATGCATCTGAGGCTGAGTCTCGGCTGTCTGATGTTAAACAGCTCTATCCTTTAGTCGCCTTGTACGACACCGCATGGGAAGAGATGCGGTGGCCCTAATTCTACTCTATAATAAGTTAATATAATAGCGACTTACCAGCGAAACCTGCTACGATAATACCTATATAAATAGAAACGTTTTTTATGAAGGACCCGACCTTTCCCCAAAAGCTACGATCGATTTCCAATATGGCAACTGTAGGTGACGGCCTATTTTAAGACTACAAATTTTTTTACCTAACACAAAATGTCTTTGTAACTACACCATAGAGTAAAATCTTGTGCAATATATTTGTAAGAAAATGAAACAAATGGCAAACCAATGGCCTAGATTTAAAAATTCGCGGGGATTTTTTAATATACTGACACAAATAATTACTAATAAATGAATGAAATGAATACTTACTTAAGAAAATCCGTTACTTGATTTTATTGATTGAAATGGTATTCTCATCCGAACCAAAGCTATGTGTACCAACTGACTGAAAGAAAGATCAACCAGCCAATAGGAAGGGGTCACACTTAAATTACTAGATTTGACGCAGCATTTGAAGCAGTCCAAACCAAACTATATAAAACAGTTTAAAAAAGAAAAAGCATAAAAACAATACACTTGTAGTGTAGTTCTCTTCAATTTAATGAATTTTGGGCAATAGCAAAAATAGATTAATAGATAAATAATAAATAGATGAAATAGTTCGGAGACTCTTTCCTCTGTCGCACCATTAAGGCCTGGAATTCATTACCAGCTCACGTGTTTCCTTCTTCCTATAGTCCCGGGTCCTTTAAGCGGGGCGTGAAAAAGCATATGATGAGTCCCGTCAAGCTGAGTGTCACCATTGTCACACGGTATGTGTAAGTAATGGTGACCCTCTTTTCTGGGACTTTGCCTTCAGCTTACCATCAGGCAATGCGAAGTCCAATTGACGTGTCATATATATAAAAAAGGCTTCTCCCAATGTTGGAAAGCTTTGGCCTACTGTTTCCGCGCTGCTGCGCTGGTCAGACGGGTTGGTACAGGGTTTGATTTCGAGTTTTCCGTTAGTCGCCCATCTCATCCGATGGGTGGTCATAAGAACACCCATCGGATGCGATGGGGTAGTGATACTTGACTACTTTCTCCGACACCACACGACTTGGAAAAAAAAAATAGTTATCTATAAAAAACTTCGTTATATTATTATGATCTATACAAATCCACAGCACTCTAAAAGCTTTACAAAATCGGTTTATATGTTGACTAGGTTTAGACTATTAAATAATAGTCGTAACATATTCTTACGAAGTTGCTAAATAGCCAACACAAATATTCAACAGCATAAGAATTGTTTTTTTTTTCTCTCGAGTATCCCGCACATTGAACGGGATGTAGGTCACATTCCACATCTTACACTCATTAACTTCCTCGAGTTGTTCTTTCCAGAACACGACACATTTCTGTCAACGGACCATTAATATCCAAAGTTTTGAAACTGAAGCTCAGTTTCAAAACTTTTAACAAACACGGAACTAGTACTAAATGATTACTCAATTTCGCGATAAATCAACTTCATTACCTAACCGAAGGTCTGTTTACTTAACGTAATATTTCATTATTTATCTGGTGCTATACAATTTTTCTCGGCGTGAGTCAGGTTAACATTTTTAGAGTTATGGACTTGTGTGACTCATTGTCCCATTGCAAAGAATTTCAGCTAAGTACAAGGTAGTGAATCATTGACAGCGACTCCTTTGCAGAAAGAATGTCTCGAGAGTAATGAAACAATGAATATATCTTCAGATGCTTTTTATAGCTTAAAAATGGTGTCAAAATATAAAGTTATGTTACCAAGTTTGGGGATAAGGTATGATTTATTTTTTAATGTGCGGAAATTCCACCGGATACCACCCTGCCTGTTATGTTGGACTCTGACCGACTAAAACCGCACGGCCGCCTCAGGCTGTCAGTTGCCGGGGGTGAGGCAGCCTTTGGCATATCCCTCGAGGGGGGATAAGGTCCTAAACATTGGAGTATTACGTATCTAAATTGACAAATAAGTGTACGGTTCGTCTGATACTATAGTTTCTGGTGTTTAGACACTGAATATTAGAGTTATCACTTACATTTTGCTGACACAATAAACTCTAATAGGGTAGCCAGAGCTCACTGGAGAGTTTTTGTGCTGTCAGTGGGATGACCAAAGGCTTGTCCTGCTTTGTCCTCTACACTGACGGCACAAAATCTCTGTTCTCACAGGGTCGGCAACACGAATGTGACTCCACTGGTGTTACACACGTTCATAGGTCATAATAACCACTTTCCATCAGGTGGGCCAAGTGTTTGTCTGCCACCTAAGTTGTATAAAAAAAATAATCTCAATCCACAACACTAGGTTAGGTCCTATTAGATTACAGTATTCTATAAGTGTACATAACTCTGAAACTTTTTAATCTACTTTCTCTCTCGTTGTACCCTTTGGGAAATATATTTGATATGTAGTTGCATTACACGGCCACAGTGCCGACGTCATAAAATGAACATAATACTCATAATAGACTTTAACCAATTGCATTACGACCGAGGGTAGAACGACCCAATTAGATTCTGACGCCATATCTCCCCGCCGTAACAAGTAATAAGTTCAACTCGAAATGCCAAGTGCCACGTAGAAATGGCTCGTCCGATAAATTCTTATTTAACATTTATATAAATGAGAAAACGTTTCGCAATTTTAATGAGAAGATTCAATTAGGTTGACTGGAACACGGTTTTCTTTTTCATAGGTCTGACTCAATCTTTCAACACATGTATTATGTCTATCCTTTGTACGAATTCTCGAAAATTACCTCTCGTGCACTGGCAAGTTTTTGTGTCACCCCTTAAGATTTCGTGGGTTATTTAATCAGGGAATCAATCACGGTGGAAGTTATAATCAATCTTATCGGTTACCAGAAGATGTAACTATGATTTCAAAATGGAAGATTCTTTATTATTTTTGCTCACAATCAGTAACGTGTCTAAAAAAAATTGATAAATTCTCGTTATATATAACTTTTCATCATCTTAACGATGATCCCGGTTGTATCATAAATTATCACTTAACAAATACTATTAGTAAGACCATAGCTTATCCCTTGTGACATTCAGACTACATTTTCTTGGTGTATACTCCTACAGTTCCGCGTTCTCACTTCATACTGTTAGTTCATACAGTACAATACGACTTTACGTAAAAATAAGATCACTTGAACTGCACTTAAATACTCCGGAAAGGAACTTTTCATCGGATGAGATCAGACCGAAGTGCCCTACCCACCTACCGACCTAGATAAATCCGGGATGTTTACAAAATTCATCCGTAATCTAACCGAATTCGGTTACCCGCTATTAATAATCACCTAATTTTACATTCGAACATTAGACAGATTCGGTTGTACCTTCTTCCTACAGTCCCGGGTCCTTTAAGCGGGTCGTGAAAAAGCATATAATGAGGCAGTCAAGCTGATTGTCACCGTTGTAACATAGTATATGTAAGTAATGGTGACCTTCTTTTCTGAGAGTTTGCCTTCAGCTTACCATCAGACGAAGCAATGTCTAATTGACATGTCCTACATAAAAAAATAAGAAAATAACATTTGCCGTATATTCGAACCATTGTTCTAGTTTTTGGCAGATAATTTTTTGAGTAGCTGTATGGCGCAAAGTGGTTTTGGCGGGCCTGACATCTTCAATTAGTATTGTTAGTTTTAGGTTACCGTGTCGATTTTAATGCCACACTTTGATTCTGGAAGTACGTTTGCAATTTAGCTATACCAAGTCATAACGCTTGCAGCTGTGGTTATTTTTATAAGTCTTGTATTACTTCTAATAAAAGACTTATAAAAACACTTCGATCTTATGTAGATTTCTTTTTTTATACCACGTAGGTGGCAGACATGCACACGGCTCACCTGATGGAAAGTGGTTACCGTGTCCTAAAGACGTGTGCAAAACCAAGGAATTCACACTCGCGCTGCCAACCCTGTAAGCATATACAGTTTCTGTGCCGTCACTGTGAAAGACGAAGCAGGACAAGCTTTTGGTCTTCCCACTGACAGCACAAAAACTCTCTAGTGAGCTCTGGCTAACCTACTCACCGCCGGGAACACAACACAAGGTTATTATGGCCGCGGTATTCTACATTATCTTGTCGAAATTTTGTGAGGTTCATTAAGTCCTCCCTCCCTATCATAGATAGACACACCTTATTTTCTCGATGTAAGTTACTAGCTAGTTAAATTATGCTTACTGCGTGTAATGTGTTACTTATTATTCTTGTAATAAAAATTGTAGAACTGTCGACAATTTTAGAATGTAAAGCAATTTCAACTCGCTACTAGATTTATTTTTTATACAACTTAGGTGGCAGACAAGCACACCTGATGGAAAGTGGTTACCATGACCTATGAACGTGTGTAATACCAGTGAAGTCACATCCGTGCTGCCGACCCTATAAGAACAGAGATTTTGTGCCGTCAGTGTAGAGGACAAAGTAGGACAAGCCTTTGGTCATCCCACTGACAGCACATAAACTCTCCAGTGAGCTCTGGCTACTCTACTCACCGCCGGAAACACAACACGAAGATATTATAACCGCGGTATTACGCAGGGCGGAGGTGCTTCCCCAGTCGGACTGCTCAACTAGGCGGAAATACCGCCGTGTCCTACCTCCTCAGATTTCTGTTTAGAGCTAAAAAAGAATTGTTATTGATTTGCTATAAAATACATTGGCAACCGAAACATAATAGTTTAGTTAAATACTTGTACCGTTGGCCTATATCGATTGCTAGCTAGTGGGTTACCGCAAAACTGTAAAAGCTGGGGTTTGCGTAACCTCTCGAAGTATGATACAACAAAAAGAATTTACGATTTGTTATTTAGGATTCGCATTACCATTTTGTTTATTGGTAGCACATTATTTGGCGGTTGGTTGTAATATAAACATACGTGTGAGGTTTTGAGGTTTTCTTTTATACAATCTAGCTAGTAGTTACGTAGTAGTAACGGGCACCCGTGATATAATGTTTAAACACAATAAATATAATAACCTCGTGTTGTATCCCCGGCGGTGAGTAGGGTAGCCAGAGCTCACTGGAGAGTTCTTGTGCTGTCAGTGGGATGACCAAAGGCTTGTTCTGCTTTGTCCTCTACACTGACGGCACAAAATCTCTGTTCTTACAGGGTCGACAGCACGGATGTGACTCCACTGGTGTTACACACGTTCGTAGGTCATGGTAACCACTTTCCATCAGGTGGGCCGTGTGGTTGTCTGCCACCTATGTTGGATGTATGAAAAAAAAAAGTACAAGTGCCAATGTTCCACATTGTATATCTAATAATATTCATCCAATATCTCAGCTTGAAAAAGTTAAGAAGAGATATATTATCATAATTATATTGATTGATATATTGTATTGTACTGTTGCATTAAAAGACATAAAAAAGAACCGTACTTATTAGGTACTTAATTTGTGTTTATACCCGACTATGGCAAAGCCGAAGGAGGGTTATGATTTTGACAGGCTATGCATGTATGTATATATGTATGTACGTAGGTTCATCTGTTCCCTCATAGTTCCTCAACTACTTACTAGAACTAAACAAATGACATATTGTTAGAAGCGGCTTGATCATCCGCTGGTTATAGGCTATATGACGTGTCACTGAATCTAATGTGGCGACATCTGGCTGTCACAAAGATCTGTGGTAAAAAAATAATTAGAGATTATTTATTGTTTGGTATCAAATTACAGGGTTTAATTCAAATATGCACATTTCAAATATGTATAAATTAATAGCTGTTGCTTGTAGCAAATTAATATAAATAAAAAATAAAGATTAAAACCGTCGTATGTCACACACAACAAAACAATACTTTTCAGGGAAAAGTGGCATACGACCACGATTAACCTTGACATTTTCTTGTTTAATACTTTTTAGAGCGTGATTTTTCAGTACGTGGTCGGTTTATTTTTACATCCAAAGCTTGCAATTTAGATCCTGAGATTCGTTCTAGAATTCTTTCTCTTGATTTAACTTCTATTAAAACTATAAGAGCTCCTATCTGGCTTCAGACCCGCTTCTGTCATCCAGCAGGTGAGAATGGCTTGGGTACCTAAAGAAGATCTTGTTGGATCCAGTATACAGGAGTACGGGGAAGTGTCACAATGACTTAGGAAATTGTGTAATGTGTAGATACATTTTTTTCACGACAAAGTGACTACATTAATATCTGATTTAAGACACGGTGTCACAACAATCTGGGAAATTTGGTAACATTGTATATAGTCTCATTAATTGTGACGCAATAAAAGAAATACAAACTACCCTCACGAAGTTATCGTTGATTGATGACGTACCCTTTTCTTCATGTAAGGCTATTAATAAATATCCCTAGTATTTTCTTTTTCGAGAAAAGTACACGTAAAGTTTTTCTATATTTAGACCATTTCCGTGTCGAATTAGTAACGAAACATGTTATCGTAACATTTGTGTTGGCGGGAGAAGTTCAGGAGAATATTATTTGTACATTGATGACGTCACCTGTTCTAATTGCGCTTTTAGAATCGACCCGCTAACCAATTATAAGATGTGTTGCTGTACATATGTACGACGACCTCCGTGGCGTAGCGGTAGAGCATTCGACTGCTATGCAGGGGGCGCGGGTTCGATTCCCGCTCAGTGCAAATATTTACATGCATGAATATGTTTATTTGCATTGGTCTGGGTGTTTCTATGTATAATATGTATGTATTTACAAAAAAAAAAGTATCTAAGTATGTTTATCCGCATTCTAGATCCCATAACACAAGCTAGTTAAGCTATGCTTACCATGGGTCTAGATAGCGTTGTGTAGAATGTCGTGGAATATTATTTATTTAAGTACTTTATTTACAGAAAAGATTTACCATCAACAAAAACCGCTATATATATGTTTGCGTTATCTTCTAACTATATAACTAAAAGTATATCAAGTTGATAAATGAATTTGCTTTGAAAACATGTAATCATGTAATCTAATATTTGGTAATCATTAAATAACTGATAAATAAATATATTTCACAACATTCCACACAACGCTATCTAGACCCATGGTAAGCATAGCTTAACTAGCTTGTGTTATGGAATCTAGTATGCGAATAAACATACTTAGATACATAACATAAACATAACATAAACTCACGCCTATATCTCCGATGGGGTAGGCAGAGGTGCTAGCACCCATATTTCGCCAGTTTATGTTTAGGTCCCAATGTAATAGGTGGCGAGCCTATTGCCATTAACCGGGCACTTATAAACCTGCGATAAATACACACAAAACTTCGAAAAGCATCGATATGTCATTGGTGTGTGCCATGGGATCGAACCCGAGACCTCGTCTCAGCAGTCCATTACCCATACCACTAGGCAATTTTTTTTTTATTGTATGTAAATCATACATATAAACACCCAGACTAATGCAAATACACATATTCATGCATAGAAATATTTACACTCAGCGGGAATCGAACCTCCTACCTAGCAGTTGAACGTTCTACCGCTACGCCATAGTGGCCGTCATTGAATTTCTACTAATATTATATATGTGAAAGTTGGAGAAGATACCCATTTCGATGTGTGTTGCTCAATCACGCTTAAATGACTGAACGGATATGGTTGAAATTTGCCCGCTGCCGATTGCTAATTTACCAAATTGTTGCCCGTGGCTCTAACTGCGTGGAATTTTGATCCCGACCCGACAACCCGTGGGAACTAATTCCAGGAATAAAAAAATAGCTTATAAATATGTTGCATATGTGAGACTACAGTCCTGTTTTTGGTATCCCTGTAATTCGATTTAGATCCTTGCAGTGTGATTGAGTACTAAAGAGTCAAATATCTTTACAAACTGTCAGATTTATTTTAGTAGGATTATCGATCTTATTATTGTACTATTTTACCCATATTATTATTACAAGACTATAATTATTGAGTTATTTCACTGCACGTGTATTAACAAAAGTTTCGAAAGTTAAAAGTTTGCAGTCGTGACTTACGGTCGCTTCCAATATTCGATCTTCAATCTAAGATTAATTTCAATCCCGTTTTTTGACAATCGATCTATCGACGCAGAATCGGTACTTCAATATGTCTATCTAGCCACCAACATCCTAATAAAAAAAAGCTGTCACTTTGGTATAAACGGCGATCTAAAAGCGTCAATCATTTCTCCTAAAAATCGATTAGAATAAAGAATCGGCAAAACGATCTATAGATTGTTTATTGAAATCGCCGCGTGGTTCCCGGCAGAGTAGAATTCGGGCCACCCCATCACTTCCCATGCGGTGTCCTACAAGGCGACTAAGGGATAGAGCTGTTTAAGAGTCCAGACTCAGCTTTAGATGCATTGCTCGAGTCAACAATAGTGCCTGGAAGAAGGCAATAGGCTCATCCCCTATTACGTGGGACTGAATTCAGTGATTGGTGAAATGTGGGTGTTATTTCACCTCTGCCTGACCCTCCGGGGATAAAGGCGTGATTATATGTAGAAACGATTTAAATTATCAATCTTGGACTACGAAATAAATAAAAAAACAAAAAAAAATACGGATTGAAATTACATATAGAAAGCAGTCGTAAATCACAATAACTCAGTCGTCAATAGCCCGAATCACGTTGCTATAGGAATCTCACAGTACTACGAATAAATGAAAAGTGGTGCTATTTTCGACGCCGTGTTTCGACCGCCACTCCCGACTAATTGCGATATGGCATTGAAACTTCCATCGTACCCTTGATTCCCTAGTACCTGCTTTGTTTATCCGTCTCAAATCAGATTTCATTTTTACATCTATAGATAGGCACTCTTTAAAAAGAAACGTAACTGTACATACATTTATATATAGGTATATAAACACACCTTTTTCCACTTGCTACGATCCTAGTATACGTCTTTGGCTTCTTTATTTTCACAATTGTTTTCAGAAATCGGAACTCTTGACCTGGCTTATCTTTAAAATATTCTCGACGTGATTGACTTAGCCCAGACCTCAACCCTTTAGACTACAAATTATGGTCACTTTTAGAAGATATTGAGTTTCTTAAAACATCTTTGAAGCAAGCAGTGGCAAAATTTCTCTTGCAAACAGTGCGTAGATCCTTATATTCGTGACCAAACAGATTAAAGGCCTGTATAAAAGCCAAAGGCGGCTATTTCGAATCAATATATATTTTTTTTTTGTCCTTGTAGCAAACTTCAGTCAGATTCATTCAGCCATTTGAACGTGACTGTTAATCAATAAGCCTGGATGGACTGGACATAGGCCTCCCCCAAAGTTGGGAGGCACCGGCCTACTGTTTCGCTTGCCAGACGAGTTGGCACAGGGTTTTATTTCGAGTTTTTCTTCTCTCGCAGTAGTATCATCTACGTATTTTTCTGTTAGTTGACTCTTACTACACCACCACACAGATAGCGTGTCTGCATAACTAACTTATTCATAAACTTTCATATTTATAATGTTGATAGGAAATAAAATCTCATGAAAAAATCCACCAAAACTCAATATTCATGAAGAGAAACTATCCCCATGTCTAAATGTCAAGGTCACTGTGGGGAACGTCGCCCGGCAACAAATACGAAGGTTGAGCCCAGTCTAAATCGCTGGCGACACGCAACTTCGTCCTCATTTCCTTTGGAGTGACACATTACCGTAATTTAATTACACTAAACGAGTGATTACGCTACATTTTGTCGTTTAATGAATTATGGCGAACGACAAAACTGAAATATTTGCAAATCTTTTTTTATTATATTGAAATACGAGGACAGATTCCCCCTGACCTGAGATGGTGTTCGGTTTAAGTCGGTTCAAGTCCAACGAAACCAACCCTGCTGGTTCCGGCTGGCAGCGTTTTCCGTACTTAAAAATATGAATAGACTCCATAGAGGACAAAGTTAAGAAGTAGTCTGTATTATTTATTCTTTTACGAAAGGTTCCAGAGCTAAGGCGATTAATAAATTAGGATTTGTTAAGTTATTTTTGTCGTCGATTGTAGCTCCTCCGTATTTTGTTCTAAGACCCCTTTTTTAGAAAGATACTAAGTCCTGACTTCAGTTTGTATTCTTAAATTCAGTTCTAATATCACTATGAATGTCTATTCACAACTGATCGATAGAATGAAATTATTATCTATCTAAAATTATTTCACGCGTGGTTAATGCAATATTAGTTTCAACAACTGGTACGATGAAGGTCTTATGCCAGTACATCCTACCTGTTATGCTACGAGTGTGTTATGGCATGTGAAACCTTCACGAGTATCAGCTGTGAGATACCTTGTGGCCGCTAAACGGTATTTCATCTCAAGGATATATTGCCGGTACCCAAATTTATGAGCTATTCGCTCAACTATGCTACTCAACCAATTATTGTATTTAGACTAAATGGCATTTTAAGGCATTTAGTACGCTAACTATTCAAATCGATTGACATAAAAAGATAAAAAGGAAAAGATGAGTTTCTTACCGGAGTCTTTTTAGGCCATTTGCTAAACTAATCTAATTTGTTCATTTTGACGTTTTGTAAGTGCCGTTGTAATGGTCATACTTACATTATTTTTGACATTGACTTTATAAACAATATTGTTTTGTCATCTTCTGCATCAGCAAATAGTTTTCTACGAGCTATAAATTGCAGAGTATTTACGCTATCTTCCCAATGCAATTAAACGTCATTACCTCATCTCAAAATACTGAAATAATATTTATATCAAGGTGACCATTCAGTTACTCCATCAATAAAATTATACTCATGCATTACACATAGTAATACACGCTATTAAAAGTACATAACCTACCTTGACAAACTGCTTATTTCCATCTAAATATTATTGTCATATCAATGTAATTTTATAATTTGGAATTCTCCAATGAAAAAACTTTATTTCTCTTCTGCCTATCCCTTCAAATATAAATATGCAGTCTTACCCTGAAAAGCGGCAAAGTGATTTCTACCTAGTCACTTAAAAATACATTACCCTCAAGAAAATTTCAAAACACCAGAAATGTACTAGGAAATCTCGCAACTGCGCCCTGGCGTGACAAAGGACAGAACTTTCAGTATGAAACAATGGCAGCCGACGTCAGGCAGAGTCGCGTGACGTCAACGTGACTGTAAGTCTACATCTACACGTCAAAGGTGAACAAAACGTGTAATTGGATTTAAAGGAAATTCATAGCACGAAGGGGAATTCTATTTTTGGAAAGAAACCACTTCGAAACTCTTATAATGGTTTCAGAATAGCCCACAAAATATGTGAAATTATAACTTCAAAAGTTGGAACTTATTTCGAAATTTGTAATTTTGTGCACATTGTGTTCGTAAGTGGTAGTTTGCGCAACGGTTTCAACCCAAATGTTCTTGAATATTAGAGAACAGTCTAGAAAGTGTTCGGTTGACAGTTTATAAGCGTCTAATATGTCAACCGGACCAACAACAAATGCAACCTATGTTCCACATGTTATTTCATACTGAAATGGCTGCCCGGAGGAATTAACACAGGTTATTTTTTACTTAGCAAGCATAGAGATTGAGATATCTATATCTAATAACTGCCTAATAATAAATGAAATAACGGTAATTTATTGAAATTATTAACATCCATTGCCAGTTGTTAACTAATATGAAACGCTTATTACACCAAAACGGTATGGTTATTTTAAATCCTCTATAATGCAATATCCTTAACAATGCGTTAGTACATAACATATAGTTAACGGTAAATAATAACCATACGTAATAACTTGTTACACGATAATCCGTTATTTTGTAACAGTAAGATTAACTTGATAAAATATTTTGTAAAACAGACAGTTATTTGTTTTAACTTCTGTTCTTAAGCGGGTTAGTGTTCGACTGAATGTCACGGGCTCAATTTCAGTTTAGTCTTTTTTTGGTACAGTTTTGGTGGCAGCCAAGCACATGGCCCACCTGATGGAAGGTGTATACCGTGAACTATTAACGTGTGCAACACCAGAGGAGTCACACCCGTGCTACCGACTCGAGTCTTACTTTTCATGTGTTCAGTCCGCATATTGACTGCATTCCACTGGATGGTAAGAAGCTGTATCTACTGTAGTTCAGAAAGAAGGTCTCTATTTCAGATGTTTTTTAGGATCGAAAATTAAACATCTAAGTACATGAGGACCATCATTTTATGATCATGGAATGTAAGAAGAAGAAAACACTAGGTGGGTGTGCCTCTAAGTACAATATCTCTCTTCTCTGCCCACTCCGAGTGGAGAAAACCGTGAGTGTATGTAAATATAGCCAGGCAGTAATAGCACTGACTATTAATATACGACAATGTTTGGCAAGCCGTTAGCGCCATAGCGGGCAGTCACGCCCATCATCACACGCCATGCTGACGTTGATGTGTAATGGCATACATCATCATAATTGGAGACAGTATGATGTATACCTCGCGACAAATATCTTGGACTCTTATGCTCAAAATACGTTGACCAGAATTCTTTATTTTTATCTAGGACACACCAACTTGACTTCACCTCGCCTCATGGTAAGCTAAAGTCAAAGTCTCAGGAAAGAGAGTCAATATTACAGACACTAAGTAATGTTACAATGGTGGCACTCAGCTTGGCGGCCTCATCAGATGATTTTTCACGCCCCGTTTAAAGGGCCCGGGATTGTAGGAAGAAGGAAACAAACGTTTCTTGGGTGTCTTTTTAGGATAACACGGGGTGCATACATTAAAACTAAACAATCCACGCGCACCAGAGTATCGTTTATCTCGCAATTTAGGTCCAAGATATGTGTGCCGAGGTATACAGTCGACAAAGGAGATACAGTCGCACTTTTTCATATGTAGTTGTATGTAAAGATGTAACCGTATTTCCTTGTTGACTGTACCTATGTGAAGATTTACGGAGAATAAAATATTCTGGAACATTTATAGCGTCATCTAGAGTTCAAACCTCACCATTTAGGCGGTGATACTGGCTTTATAATAGGGGTGAATCCATAGTGAAAAGTGAAAGAGGAGGCATATAGAAGTACCTTAAAAAATCCTTTCGGGGTTGGTTCAGACTTTAGCTGCTTTCACGGCCATGATAAGCCAAATCATGAGAGAAAGAAGACTGGACTCCGGGTTCCAAAGTTTTGTTTGCCTGAATGCCACCTTTGTACCATGTTACATGTCTGTAATGGTGCCCCTCTTTCCTGAGACTTTGGCCTTCAGGCTGCCATCAGCCGAAGTGAAGCCAAATTGACGTTACCTATATAAAAAAATACAACTTAGCTAACACGATGATGATGATGAATGATTTTGATGATACAATCACGACCTTACCATCTAACTAATATATTCTTAGAATATTACTTTCATTATGAACCTACGTCAAAAAAGTTAGAAACCGAATTCCGATTACAAATTACTGCCCTACGTAAAATGTAACGCTGTGACGTCATCCCCGTCGATGACGTCTGCATACGTCATTTATAATCTCAATAAAGCACCAATTGCACTTAATTCGTTCTTAACTTGTTTTCGTTTAATTGAAATGGCACTTTCATTGTTTATACGACTATGGCCTTAATCATATAAGGGTCAATCCCCACTGGAAAAGCAACGATCGACTGCAGCTCTGACGCAATTTACAAACCATTTTAAATCTTATCTTCGGGAGAAAAAGTTCATTGTCATTTGAAGGTACATAAGAAGACTGTGCGAACTTCCTCGACTTTTCAGTGAGAATTAACCCTAAATGTTTTCACCTGTCACCACGTGAAACAAAAGCATTTTATACGCTTTGTCTTGTTATTTATGAATACTTTTGTTGTTGCATTCGTCCATTTCGTGTTGTTTATAGTGATCTATATTGTTAAATATGGCTACTGTATGCCGACACAAAGTATGCATTTCCGTTTACGTTAAAACTCAATTAAATTAAGAAACTGTTGAAGTTAATCCCTTTATTGTTATAAATGCGAAGGATAATGCGTGTGTGTGATGTTTATTCCTTTACAATGAAACACAATTCATCAGGCAGAAGCAGGCCGCGGCGGTGGCGCGCGTGGCGCGCCTCCCCGTTTCCGGGGACGAGTTGGGGACTCTGTAGTCCCCACACCCGAGAAGAGGGCCAGATCGTGAGAGATGGCCCTGGGTCGGCCGGGGTGCGAGGGATATGCCTGTCAACCTCACCTTCGGCAACCAAAACGACCCACAGGCGGCGTGCGTTTTAGTCGGTTCGAGTCCGACATAACCTCCTCCACCGGCTCCGGTGGGGAGGTATCCGTGGGGATTTTGCGCACGTAAAAAAAAAAAAAAAAACACAATTCATCACACACACACTCAAGCTGTGGAATGAACTCCCTGCTGCAGTTTTCCTATGCACCTACAATATGGAGTTCTTCAAAAGGGGCATTAGAAGGCTTCTTCAGAGTCAGCAGCCTGAGTGTGACGTCTCTGGTGTTGCATACGTCCATAGGCCACGGTAACCACTTCCCATCAGGTGGGCCGTGTGCTTGTCTACCAACTAAGTGGTATAAAAAAGAGAAATATCCTGTTGGTTTTTTTAGATTGTAGTTTGGGTCCTTATTGGGATTGGAAATTTAAGTATTGTTTCGTATAATTTTCACTGGATATACATACATACATAAAAGCACGCCTGTCTCCCATAGGGGTAGGTAGAGATCCTAACATACTACTCTCGCTTCATTCAATCTCATTATATAAACAAGCTAATACTCTATTAGATTTATATTTGCAATAATACTCGTGATTAAATTTTATATTTATAGCACACAAAGAGTTACGTACTAATTAATAGAATTCATCATTAATATATGCCATCGCCATTCAACGTGGCAACGCAGCAAGTGTTATGGGTATTTTTGCACCGAGAGCGATCAGGGATGGGTTATTTGATTAGTACATGGACTAAGCATTGCTTGTTGTAAAAAAAAAACAAATAAAAAAAAAAGATTTATTTCTACTCTAACCCCAACCGAAGTTTAACGAATTAACGTTTAGGTATACCAGTTTTATTTCAATAAGCATTGTTTGTTTAGGATTTAGAATTGTTAATTTCCCGTTTGCTAACGTAATTAGATTAAAGTTCAATGACCTCTCATGCTATTTCCAGTTATTTTACATTTTGTTATTTCTAGTTCGAAATTTAAATAATTTTCTCAATTTGACGACCTCTGTGGCTTGGTTGACTCGACACAGTATTAATATCTATACTGTGCTAGCGACGATTTCCGCTCAGTATAAATATTTTGTATTCATCAATATTATTTGCCTTGCCCTGAGTGTTTTTTTCTATATATGGATAATATGTGTGTGTATTGTATTTAATTATGGTCTTTAACCAAATTGTTTTAAAGTCGAAAATTAAATGCATTTTTGAGCAGTGTCCGTGGTACGACAGTGGTTTTGCTTTAGCAGAATCGAGACCCAGGTAGTTTGTCCCAGGATATTTATTATTTATTTGTCAAATTTAAATGTAGCGCGTGTATCGAAATCACAGTCCACGTAGTAAATTAATAGTAGGTATTATTTGCATTACGCACTGTAAAAAGTATTCTTAGCTAAAACTGTGAAATATTTTCCACAGATAAACGTAAAAACCAGTGATACAAAGATATGATGCATGCTGTCAATTTAAAAGCCAACATATTACTGTTGTAGGTAGGTACAGTCAACAACAAAAGTAGCTTAACTAATTCTGGTGATCACCTTGGCTCTTAAAACTTTCATGAACTAATAAACAAGATATTATGAAATATATTGCCACTGTTAGCTGGGTGTTATGTTATTAAGAGTGAAAATTTTCAGAAGGGTAGGCGGGAAGGCAAATATTTTCACAAATAATTAATTTCTCCAATAATTGAATTCGGTCCCACGTAATAGAGGGTGAGCCTATTGCCGTAATCCGGGCACTTTTGTTGACTCTAGCCATGCATCTGAGGCTGAGTCTGGGCTGTATATATCTGTCTGATATTAAACAACCCTATCCCTAGTACGACACCGCATGGGAAGAGATGGGGTGGTTCAAATTCTACTCTGCAGGGAATCACGCGGCTTGGTTAAAAATATTCCAATGTAAAAACAGTTTAGAATTATTTTAGTTTTGATCAACTTATGTCGTTGACTGTACATTCGTGGAAATTGTTCGCGCATGCGTAAGAAAATTCTTGAACTTGAAATTCGAACGATTCAAACGTAATCACGTTCGTCTCATTCGTATTTCAAATTTCAGTTCCAACTTTTACGTACGAATTGAGGAAAATATAGTATATCGGAATTACCTACATATGCAAACTGAAATATATTTTATTGCAACAAGACATAGAATAGTTCTAAGTATTGTACAATCAAAATAAGAATTTATTCCAAGAAAAGTTATATAAAAATGAATAAAAATATTCACAATATATTTTTAACACAATAGAATTATTTTCGTTGGTTAAACAAAACATCTTCGTACATAGTTATGAGAAATAAACTTTATGGCGGAAAAAATAAACATTATCAGAAAGTAAGTCAATATCAGATATTTTTATAGTATTTATTTACTAGCTGACTTGTAAACTTCATACCGACATATTTTGTTCCACCCTCCGCATGACATTGAAAACTCATTCTCGCTGCTTCTGCTTTTATGATTTTTTTTTACACACTTTGGCCACACAGTAACGAACACAAAACAAAAAGAATTATCCAAATTGGTACATTCGTTTGGAAGTTATGCGCGTAATAATAATAAATTTGGGTAGTTTCATTTTTATTTATATAGACATAACATAAACTCATGCCTATATCCCCAAAGGGGTAGGCAGAGGTGCTAGCACCCACATTTCGCCAGTTTATGTTTAGGTCCCAATGTAATAGTTGGCGAGCATATTGCCATTAACTTAAAAAAAAAATGCCATTTAATTAAAAAGTATGTACCTAGATAGATAGAAAAATTAAACGTAAAAGAAGGAATTTGTAATGAAGTTTATAGAAACTACGTGGTATACATATCATTATTGTTAAAAAGTTACTAGTTTTGTGAATGATTATAAAATATCAGAAGGTTTCTTCATGGTCGGCAGCACGAGTGTGACACCCCTGGTGTTGCATACGTCCATAGGCCACGGTAACCGCTTCCCATCAGGTGGGCCGTGTGCTTGTCTGCCAACTTAGTGGTATAAAAAAAAAAAAAAATTATAATATATCAGGAAACTGAGCTATTTGCGTCTACTCACTTTAGAGGTTATGTATCGCCTTCGGCACACAGCCTAATAATTCAACCATCTATCATTCATATTGTTTAGCGTATTAACAAAAACAATACATAACTGTCGACACCTAGAAGGCTAACACTGCTTTTAATAAAAGAATGATCAATGGACGCATTAGAATTGTAACCTAACAATAAACTGTTTGAGTCGGTATCCTTCAGTACAATAAATACAAAATATTACTTCGATTTCGTAACTTACCTTCATCTGTAAGTTATAGGAAATTACTCCGTATGTTAACGTAATAAATAATACATTACGTTGCGCAATCAAATGTTTAATTAGACGAAACTTGATGTCTGCAAACACCGGATTTACTTCAAGGATGAGAACAAAAATGAGCGTGGTCGTGCACAAAAGAGTGTTCGTTTTACAAACAATCGTGTACATTGATTGTTTTGGTCGGCATGTCTTTGACAAGTTGTATGTAAACTTTATGTTGCATACTAACATTGAAAAGCTTTCATGGATTCTGGTTGCAATAATGATACGTATCTGTTTTTTATTCAAATTGGGCTAATTGTCCATTGAAAAGTTGCAAAATGCAAACTATGTGTTGTTCTACAGAAAAATTGTGATAAAAACAATGATTATATTAATAGATACGTCATATAGGAACATGGTGGCTCTCAAAAATGGCACAAACACTAAGTACTTATAAATTATTATTCTATATCTTAATAATTTTTTTTTAAAATAATTAGAACATAAATACGCGACACAAACTCGCGATCATGTCGCGTCAAACAACCCACTCCGCATCGTTCCCGGCGCAAAGGTGCCCATGATGCTGGCCGCGTTGCCCCGCTGAATCGCAATAGCCAACCTTTGCCCCAGGAACGAGCCGGATCGGAAGTCACCGCCATGGTCGTGGATGCGGCGGCCAATTTCCTCGATCAACATCTTCGTGTCCGACCCCCAACTGCCCATAGTTTCCACCGCAATGGGCACAAAATAATATTGTGGCTCCATTGCGGCGTATTTCGCCCTTTTTTTGCTCGCGGCGTCCTCAGCCGCCGCCGCCGGGGCATCGATGGTGCGACCAAGATGCGTGGCCGCGACTGTGCTGACGCATGTGGCGTCCCACACCAAGCTAATTGATTAAGATATAGAAAAAAAAAATTGGTTCAGGCGGAATTTGAACCCGCAATCGTTCCCTTACAGGGGCAACGCTATGACCACTAAGCCACAGAACCTTCGCCCGAAACTATCAAATTTCTTATACAGATAAATCCGTTTTACTGCGACGGTTAAGCTAATTACTAATAATACGTCGATATTATTAAATTTTATTAATTATGTTATTGTTTATATCAAATAATATTATTATTATTGTCACGAATTTATTATATAAGACGTTTTTTGCGTAGCGCAATGTCGCGTCTTTGATTCTTGCATAAAATGATGACCACGTTATCATGTTTTGTTGCCATTTTCGTGTGTGGACAACATATCTATAGTTTAATATATCATTGGATAAGTAAATCTCAAAGACATTTTGACCAAATACCCAAGATTGGTTGAACGACTAGTCACAGAACCTAGTCGTAGAAGTAATCTTTGACTCTACGATCCAAGTATTTAATGTAAATAGATAAATGTTATGTTGAAATTGGTTTAAATTCTGCATTCTCCTTAAATCAATGGTAAATAATAAAATGGAGCACATAAAATACGCTAACGTAACTATCCTAAATATTTAAATGGAGCAAATGTATTAACACTTCATGAAATGATTAGCAGAGATCCAAACGCCCCATGAACATGCCTATCTAAATAATGAATGGGTAAATGAACCTATTTTCCCGAAGCCAACGCAAATGTTACTTTTATTGCTCAGTAAATATATTAAATTTTATAGTTCTAGACTCAGTACGATATAGTTATGTATACTGTTGACCTATGTAAGTACAATTTTACTAAGGCCTGAGGCAGCCAAGCCTTGTTTCACCATTGTAACATGGTATATGTGAGTAATGGTTACCCTTTTTTCCGAGACTTTGAACCAATTGCGATCAATAACAATTTTGAGTCTGACCAATACCTTTCTAAGAACAACCTCATCAAAATCTGTTCAGTAATTTTTGCGTCCATCGCTGAAAAATAGACAAGAATTCCAAATAAAAAAATCTACCTACATTTCATAACCCAATTTTTTTTCAATCATCTCCAAATTTCAGAAACATCTACAATACAATCATATAATAGCATACTTGTGCCGTTTGGAGTCAAAAATTTGGGGTCATGGGGTCCGAGCGCTCGCAATCTCTTTCATGAGATTGCGAAGCGTATGGTCGACACTTGTCGTGACCAGAAGGCTGGCCTCTGTTTAAGTCGGAGAATAAGCATTGCCATACAACGTGGCAATAGGTACTTGCAGTCTTCTGGGAACGCTACCACAAGAGGCATGCTATGCGCAGGAATTTCACGACGCATTTTAATTACTTTTAGCTATAAGTTATATAATGGTTATTTTAATTTTATTGTATCTAATTTATTAAATAGCATACATGATAATATTTATACTGCTATATAGTTTAAAAAGCAACCACTATTATCGAGTCGAACCTGACGTAAACTCCACGTAACTCGGTTTACGGAACACGCCTGTAAACCTCGCGTAATAGTCGTCCGCCTTCGAAATATACTGTAAAACCGTTAAAAAAGCATCGTAAACTCGTACTGTTGACCTGTTTCAATGTTTTGTTTACCTTTTTTCGCTTTATGTACTCGTCTTACGTTCAAAATGAAGACATTTAAATACTATAATACTCTGTGTTAAGAGTGATGGAAATTTAAACGAGGGCAACACTCATTAAACTTGATATTTTAACCTGTGGCACTTAGTAATTAGTATTGTACTGATTTCGCAATAAAATAGACGTACTTTCAAGCGCTAAATCGTTTTCTTAATAATGTTCTTGCTAAGACACAATAGTTAAAATATCGCGGTGTGAGTTCGCGAAAAGTCCCGAACTATTGTATATTTATCGATAAAAATACTTAGCTAAGTTCTATTTACTTTACTAATAAAAGAACTATTAGGGCGATATGTGAGTTATTTTTTATAGTAGAAAATAAGCTTCCAGTTCCCTCTTCGTTTATAGGTTGTTTGCTATCATGGCAATAAAAATACTATTATGTATTGCTATTAATACTTATATAATATCTGATGATTTAATATTATGTTTATACTGGCATAATACAGCACTCAAACAATATTCAGGTCAACATTGTTCATTCCATTCACTCTTTATAGTCCACATGACTGATTGTTTTTCGAAAAGTATTTTTTATTTTTAGGTTTCTTTTATTAATCATGTGTACGACCTTCACAAAGATAAAACGCTTTCTGCAAACAAAACAAACAAGAATATCTTAAGGAAATTCTCTGACAATCAAATAAAATACACTATAATGTCATAAAAGTTTCATTGTTTTCGAGATAAAAATAGTCATGTGATAATCCCACAATTCATAAAAGCATGATGCCACTATCATTCTCAATGAATAATCCCACGTATTTTGCGTAAAACCGTTCAAATAGCACGTTTAACAGCGTTTTTATCACGTGTCAAAAACATAACACGTCTAATAATCTGCCAACTAGTTGTATCATAACATGTAAATATGTAACATTAAGTGTATCATATAATATACATGTTACACAACTATTTATAACATTCCTATTCTAATGTAGTCTAATGTTGTTAGGTTAATTTAAGTTTTCTATTTCTAGGAACAGACGACAGAATTATTCATTAATATTTGACCTTCTTGATAGTTACGAAATAATCATGAAACTGTTTTGTTTAATGGCAACACCGTTTTCTACTCTCGGTAACATAAGTCCATTGTCAATGTGTAGTTTGTTTTGTCACGAAATTAGCTAAATTTCGAAACATTTATTTTTAATAATGTGTTTTACGTCACCAAATCAATAAAAACAACATTTAAAATATTCTACCACTCTGGTGGTAGAAGAGTGAATGAAGAAGAAATTCCGTATTTTCCACGTTCGTTGCCACTATTGGGGTGATTAACACTGAAAAGGAGTGTAATAAGATATCGGATCTGAAAATCAGATGCCATTAGAGGCCCTATTTTGAGTTACAAGGTTCATTTTTAATTCTTTCAGAAATTTAATAAGAACTAAATGACAGCCTGGTTTCAAGAGATTTGTCCTTAAATGGGACCAGTTCAATCAATACATGTACCAACAATGAACCAAAAATCCAAAAAGGAAATCTCGAAATAAAAACAGTAGGTCAAAACCTCCTAACATTGGGAGAGACCTATGTCCAGCAGTGGACTACTATGGAGATAGATAGATAGATAGTACCATCAAAATCTCTTTGAAACGTATATTAAGAGTGAGAATAAGAGTTTTCGCATTTCAATTATTTAATCATCGTCCTTTTTATTTATACTGCTGCATTTTAAATGTCTTGCGCAATAAAAATGAAAACATGTCTTTTGGACACACACTAATAAAGTTATTTAATGTGTGTAAAACGGTGCATAAGAACATTTAAAAATTTCAATATTTTGGCTGTCTTAACTTTTTTATGTGCATCGTACACATGAAAACGAGAACACAATCTTGTCGAGTACCTACTTATGATATTTGAATAAAAAAATATTTTTATCTTAGATAATAGATTTCTTGCATCACAGAGCACTAACGAGTCAGTGATAATAATAAATGAAAATTTCACAACGCTTGACGGTATTTTGTTAAATCATCGAGAAAAACTTGGCGCCCGGGAGACGCCGGCTAGAGCAGCCAAGAATACAATACAACAAAATATACATAAACAGTTCGTGAGGGTAGTGTACCAAGATCTTAGGGCCCAAGCCTATCTCACTAAATTATGGAACATAAAGCGGACTCCGTTCTTCAAAGTATAAACTTTGAATGCGATCAAGATTGATACTCCAATGATGATAAATACTCAAAGAGTCTTTTTCTTCCTCTTAGCGTTAATCCCAGTCGCATCTGAAGCTTTCACGTCGGAGTCTGGGGTTCGCTTTACCAGTCGTAACTGTGGATTCGGCTGAACTTCGATATTTTCCGTGAAGCGACTGCCATCTGACATCCAGAACCTAAAGGTGATATTGCAGCTAGAGCACTTAATGAACTTTTGTTCATATATAATAATATAATAGTTCTTACATAAATACACAAGGAGTGCGTGAAATATAATATTCAATTAAATATTCTGGCATTTACTGCGCTATCTAGACTCAAATTTACAATATTATTTATTTGACTAATACATTCAGACAAACTTAAATGTATATAGGTCTTCATCAAACAATCAATCCATAATTTATTTGCGAAAATGGGTACAAATATAGATACACAAATACATGATAAGATTATGATCAACCACATTCCGCCTGTAGGCATGCAAATAAATCTAGTATTATAATTTAACTAGGTACATAATCAGCACAATTATTGCCATATAATAGGCTATGTTAATAGCTGAAAAAATGATTGGAATGTTTAATAACGATTAGGTAAGTTTACTGTTGTCGGCCGGGTGCGAGGGATATGCCTGTCAACCTCACCTTCGGCAACCAAAATGACCCACAGGCGGCGTGCGTTTTGGTCGGTTCGAGTCCGACATAACCTCTTCCACCGGCTTCGGTGGGGAGGTATCCGTGGGGATTTTGCGCACTTAAAAAAAAGTATACTGTTGCTGCTTTTTCCCGACCGGCCACACCGACTGGCTTCTGACTCATGAGAGCTTCATTGGTATGCTCTCAGGTGATTGACATAGCCTATCTTTAAAGCACATGTACGACCACATACGCTACAAGTCAGCGCCCCTCCGACGTAATTGTAATAAATAAAGTTTACTGTAACTTCATGTAAATAAGTATTAACACAAAGCCCAAATCGAACCTTGCCCATGACGATGCAGCTGCAGCAATTGCTCAACAGTCACACTACACAAATGTAAAAGCAAATTTAAACGTAAATGCTATAATATTTCACCATCTGTTCTTACATATGACGAAATATTATAGCATTTACGTTGAAATGTATGAAATATACAATTATCTCTAGATAATTGTATATTTCACCATAAACCGAAATATAAGTACTTTTTTTTCTGCACTGTACTAGCACATTGAAGCATCTTAGTCTTTTTTTTATACCACTTAGGTGGCAAACAAGCACACGGCACACTTGATGGAAAGTGGTTGCTGTGGCCTATGGACGTGTGTAACACCAGAGAAGCCACACTCGCGCTGCCAACCCGGTAAGCACAGAGTCTCTGTGCCGTCAGTGTAGACGACAAAGCAGGACAAGCCTTTAGTCATCCCACTGACAGCACAAATTCTCCAGTGAGCTCTGGCTACCTTACTCACCGCTGAGAACACAACACGAAGTTATTATAACCGCGGTATTATGTAGGGCGGAGGTACTTCCCCAGTCGGACTGCTCAATTGGGCGGTAATACCGCCGTGTCCTACCTCCTAAAAAATCTCATCTAATCATGGAAAATCTGCTCATGTCACTGATTTAACACTCAGTTACACCCGTGTAACTATTGCAAATGAACCAGAATAATCGAAATAACATGTTTCGTCACAGAACACAATGTAGTCGACACGCCAAGGCCGGAATACTCCCCGTGGCCACGAGGAATCTCAAGGTTCCAACAAGAAATACGAAACAAATATAATACGGTGTCGGCATACAAATTATGTAATGATAAATGCGTGTCTTCTGGACACATTTATGGAGAAATTTCTGATCAAAAGTAGACATTAGTTGTGAATTTATTGACACCAATGTTCACACAATATTACTATTTACATGGCACATTTTCACATCATTAAATTTATTTATGTGCTATATTACGATTTCACTTAAAGTTTCTAATGAAGAAATGCTTGTGATCTTTGATATATAGTACTTTAATGATATAAAGAACTAAATTCAGGACATTCAGTTAGAAGAAGTCTACAAATAGTGAGATCCAAAAGCTTTTCAATATGAGAACTTAACTAAAGTACTTTATTTAGTTATGTTCTTGTTATTAATTACTGATTAACGGTACAATATAATGAGAATACTGCCTTATTCAACATGTAAGGTACTTGACTGTGACTTGCATATGTGGGCATTTATCGAAGTTCACAGCGTCCTCTAAATCCATTTCACCAATCATTGTATTCGGTCCCACGTAATAGAAGTTGAGCCTATTCCCGCGCCTTCCAGGTACTATTGTTGAATCGAGCCATGCATCTGAAGTTGAGTCTGAGCTGTATTTTGTCTGATGTTCTTAAAAAAAAATCTTTAAATATCTTTATGTTCTAATCTTAATTTCCCAATGCATTTCATATTCCGATGACAGTTCCAATTTCGTGAAAGCTACAAGCAGTTTGTTCATATCAACGCGTTTGCGCACGCATTTGGACATTCTGACATAACTCGGCCATGTATTTTGCAACACGTAATCTATAAATAGACTCCCTATTCGCTCATCTAAAATAAACACTGTTTATTATATGTAGCATCGTTTTAATTATAGTGCGGTGTCTTTAACCGCTAACAAGATCTTTCTGTCTTACACATATACACTGGCATTTTCTAAGAATGTTGCGTTTGCGTCTCCCTGGCCCATATCGCCATCGGTTTTAAATTAAGCGAAGAGATAAATCAAGGACGTCGTGTCCATATTTCATGAGAAAGAAATAGCGGTTTTTAAAATGAAATAAAAATACTAAGAAGTACTAAGGAAGCAGCGTCCTAGTGGCATGATTCTCAAATATGGACGAAACAAAGATATCACGGACGCGGTCGTACCGTGAATTTCTCTTAGAACTTTCAGTACTATGAAATGGTGAGTGTTCTGATGAGCTCTTCCAACTAATCCCAACCTCTCCTTTCCTACATAGGACAACACGTGCAGGGCTTAGATGTCACCCTCACACTGTGCAGAACATACGAGCAAGAACCAAACGGTTCGGAGACTCTTTTGCCGCACCACCAATCATTACCAGCACACGTGTTTCCTCCTTCCTACAATCCCGGGTCCTTTAAGCGGGGCGTGAAAAAGCATCTGATGAGGCCGCCAAGCTGAGTGCCACCATTGTAACATTACTTAGTGTCAGTAATGGTGACCCTCTTTCCTGAGACTTTGCCTTTAGCTTACCATCAGGCGAGGTGAAGTCAAGGTGACGTGTCCTATATAAAAAAAGTAAAAAAATTATTCATTATCATGATATCCGTGTTGGGTCCGATGGCAATGGAGGCCTTCACCTCGGAGCTTGGAGTCTTCTTTCCAGCTTTTACTTCTCCACTTCTCACGATCTTCTACATTCAATCAATTAGCCTATTGCAGATCACTGCTGGACATAGACCTCTCCCAATATCGGGAGACTTTGGCCTACTGTTTCCAAGCTGGCCAGACGGGTTGGTACAGGTTTTTATTTCGAGTTTTCCTTCTCTCGCAATGATATCGTCGAATTTTTTCGTTTGTCGCCTCTTACGACACCCTTCGGACTAGATGGGGTAGTGATACTTCTACATTCCTGGTAGTTAAATCACTGACACACATTTCATCTATGACATGGAGCCAAGTAAATCTTGGGTCTTCCTCTCCTGTGATTGTTTACCTACTTTTTTTATTACAACACAATGATATTTCAATATCGTTGTGCTGTAATATCGACATCAGAAGTTCTTATTTTAACCCACTGAATGTATTTGTGGAAACTGTTTCGGATTATTTTTTGACACGTCTATCTTCATAAGGCATTAATAGTGTTAGAGCGACATATTTAATAAGACATTTCCTGGTGAAATGTAGATGAAAGAGATTAACTTTTTCCACGTCTGGATTCCAGTGAAATTTGACATAGGTTTCCTGGTATATGTCACTTTTAACTTATAGAAAGAAAGTCTTTCGAATCGTTTCCACAAATATATAAAACTAGCTGACCCACCCCAGCTTCGCCCGGGGTATATTTTGAAGCTTCATATCCCTTTGAGCCCATATGTTTTAGTCTTCACAATATGTATGAAGAATTGCCGGATTTGTTAACATTTATTATCAACGCTCCGCTCCCTTAGGTAGTACCGTGATGATATATAGCCTAAACCCTTCTTCGATAAATGGACTACCCAACACTGAAAGAATCATTCAAATCGGACCAGTAGTTCCAGAGATTAGCGCGTTCAAACAAACAAACAAACAAACAAACTCTGCAGCTTTATAATATTAGTATGGATATTAGTTCAAGTACATAGGATTGTTAATCCGTTTTTGCTGTTTGTTTTTCATATTTGCTATAAGGATCTCATAAATTTTACTAACAGTATCGATTAAGATATAGAAATCGGTTCAGGCAGGATTCGAACCTGCGACCTTTCCCTTACAGGGAGAATTCATCTATACATGTATCCGTCTTACGGCGACAGTCAACAGTATACTAACAGTAGCTAACAGTGTATAAATAACAGTGTACTAACAGTAGCTTAATTTTGTGACTCTCCCGAAACAAAAATTAACCTTAATGCGTATATTTTAAAACAATAATAGATCTTTCAGTCTCTTCAACCAACTTATAATACAACACACTTTATTAAATAACTTCACTACCTGACATACCATGAAACATAACAAAACATATCACAGACATAGCCTTTTGTTCATTAGACGTTCAAGAACGTTATAAACGTATATCTGTTGATAAGTACTTAATTTTATATAGCATTTAATTATAATATGAGTATAAACAAGATTCGATTCCTGTTCAGTGCAAATATTTGTATGCATGAATATGCATATTTGCATTGTTTTTTTTTATACCACTTAGTTCGCAGACAACCACACGTCCCACCTGATGGGAAGTGGTTACCGTGGCCTATGGACGTATGTAACACCAGAGGTGTCACACTCGCGCTGCCGACCATGAAGAAACCTTCTGATGCCACTCTTGAAGAACCCCATATTGCAGGCGCTTGGGAAAACCGCAGCAGGAGGTCATTCCACAGCTTGAGTGTGCGTGGGATGAAGTTTCTTTCATACCGCACAGTGCGCACTGTCTCAGGTCGCAATGTGTGAGTATTGATCTGGGTGTTTTTATGTATAATATGTACGCATTTACAAAAAAATATCTAAGTATGTTTATCCGCATTCTAGATTCCATAACACAAGCTAGTTAAACTATGCTTACCATGGGTCTAGATAGCGATGTGTAGAATGTTGTAAAATATTTATTTATTTAAACATAACAAAAAAATATAGGTATTTGTCTCAGATTTACTACTGGTACTAACAGTCCTATAAAGAAATTCGAGCTAACTTAAAAATAATATGAATCATGAATTTCATTTATTTTACGTTAATCTGTTAATGATAGAGTTATAGTTTCCCTTGTATCGCTCGTGAAAGGTATCTAATATAGGTTTATAGTTCATCAGAAGCTTCTGCCGCTGTAAACTCAGCTTCGTTCGCTGAAACCATAAAATATCAGTTTCCGCGATACTGGAGTTTACTTTCGAGGGCATCTACGGTTTTATTACGAGATAAAGTGATGTCGCTGTAATTGTTTTTTTTTTGTCTGGTCGTCTAATCGTGACAGATGTGAGATAAAATGCGTAGAAAAGTTTGCGTCCATGGCTGTATTTTACCGTCTGTACCATGGTGAGTGTTCTGATGAGCTCTTCCAATTAGTCTCACCCTCCCCTTTCCTACACAGGACAACACGTGCAGGTCTTAGATGTCACACGCACACGGTGCAGAACATCCGATCAAGGACCAAGCGGTTCGGTGACTCCTTCCTCTGTCGCACCATTAAGGCCTGGAATTCATTACCAGCTCACGTGTTTCCTTCTTCCTACAGTCCTGGGTCCTTTAAGCGGAGCGTGAAAAAGCATAAGATGAGGCCATCAAGCTGAGTGTCACCATTGTCACACGGTATGTGTAAGTAATCGTGACCCTCTTTTCTGAGACTTTACCTTCAGCTTACCATCAGGCAAGGCGAAGTCTAATTGACGTGTTCTATATAAAAAAAAAGAAATTAAATTAAGTTTGCCACATGGTCCCTGAGGATCTGGGGTTCTTAGAAGTGTTCCTAAGAGACATTACGCACTGTCGACTAATCGCCGAGTGACTCAGTCTCTCGGCGACTAAAACATAGACATCGCTAGAGCAACCGACGACTAAGTGCGTTAACATCTATTTTCAACTAATGAAAGTAAGAGTCGCTGTCGATCGAGTCGCCGGCGATAGTCGTCAGTGTGTAATGTGCCTTATTCGCGAAAATGTCTGGTACTAGTGTTAGAATCAATAAATTTGTACTGGAGTAGCCGAATCATCTCTTTATGTAACTTTTCAATATAAAAGGACTGCCTAACTGATAGTATGTGTTACTATATATGTGCCTATATATCGTTACACGCATATTACATACATAGATAATTACTTTCACAGAAAATAAAGTCATATTATGCCTTTCCATGTATGTAGAATAATTATCTGGCAAAGTAGAATTAGAGCCACCCCATCTCTTCCCAAGCGGTGTCGTACAAGGCGACTAAGGGATAGGGCTGTTTAACACCAGACAAATATATACAGCCCAGACTCAGCCTCAGATGCATGGCTCGAGTCAACAATAGTGCCCGGAATACGGTAATAGGCTCACCCCCTATTACGTGGAACCGAATTCAATGATTGGTGAAATGTGGGTATTAATACACCTCTGTCCAACCCTCTGGGGATAAAGGCGTGATTATATGTATGTATGTAGAATAATTATATCTTCACTCGTGTTGTACTTAACAATGAAATTGAGATTAAAAGCCTGTCAGATGTTTTCAATTGTGACAAGAAATTACGGACAAAAGTACATTTTCAATGCTTACCAAATATCGCGTTTCGGAAACAAAAACATGGATTAGGCAGTCTCAAGCCAATATCAACGCATGCTCTTTAAATAAACATTCATAAAAGCTCTAAAGCTAAAATATCGATTTCACTGTCCCAAAATGGTGAACGAAATTGAGTAAGTAATGATACCGCCCCCTTTTCAATATGATGCAAAACACACTTCTCTTTCTGGAGACCCACATAATTATACGCATATTTTTCTTTCTTTCTTTCTCGCTCTCTCGCCCTCTCTTTCTATCTCACTCAACTCGGTGGCTCACTGGTTTTAGTTTGATCAACAAATTTAACATTTTTAAACACTGAAAAAGAATATTAAACAATAGCAATTACTAATTTTCTCAAACCCCTGCAGCTAAGCTTTGCTTTGCTTTGCAAATTACTTGTGTTAGGACTTAAATCAATCAATCAATCAATCAATCAGCCCACCGCAGTCCACTGCTGGACATAGGCCTCTTCCAATGTGCGCCATTTTCTCCGATCCTCCGCCTGCCGCATCCAGTCTGTCCCAGCCACCTTTTTCAGGTCGTCCGTCCATCTGGCTAGGGGGCGTCCTACCTTTCGTTTACCTTCTCGCGGTCTAGGACTCGTTTGCTCCAACGGCCATCGGTCCTTCGGCAAACGTGGCCAGCCCACTGCCACTTCAACTTGCTTATTCTGTGGTCTATGTCAGTAACTTTAGTTCTTTGTCGGATAACCTCGTTCCGAATTCTATCCTTCAGAGAAACTCCAAGCATGGCTTGCTCCATAGCCCGCTGCACGACTTTTAAGCTATGGACCAGCCCCACTGTAAGTGTCTTAGAAGTGGGTTCAATCACTTCAGTAGTGTAATAACCAGAATTCTTACTAGAGTCAGTTTGATTGTAAGGCCGACTCCTAGCTGCCCTTCAAAACGACTCAGATTACGCAGACAGTGACTTATGTTTTATTTCTTTTAGACGTACACAAATTGGTCATTTATGGAACTACGTGTAGTGCTGTTAAACCATAGCACTTCCTTGAAATCAATCAAATCTGATGAACTCACTGCGAGTTCTCCGTTACCGATTGAGATTGCCTCATGACTCAATTATTGATGTAGTTATCATATCAACTACCGCTATTGGTTTCAATTGTAGGAGTTCAATACAATCTAATGACCGATAAGTGTTTTTATACTAAAGAATATTCTTTGTTTACTCGTTATTAGTACCATTTCACTTAAAATTTAACTTGTTAAGACAAAAAATGTCAAAATATTCTTATATAAACTTCAAAATTGTTGCTGAATTCGTAGCATCTTTGGTGATAAAGGTAAGCTCAATGAACATTAGTTCAGTTTGATATAGGTACTTAAGAAGAAAGTAGAACTAGTTGTCAGAAAAAGAAATCATTTATTCATTTATTGTTAGCAATACAAGCTTACAGTATACACCAAAGCGCTTATATGCTGTAGATAACATAAATTAAACACATAAAAATTAAAAATACTTAGTCACATTCTACAGTTCGTCAAATAATCAGGTAAACAATCATTCAATAAAAAAAAAAAAAAAAAATGTCCAATACAATATAAATGTCAAGCGAATAATGTCAAATGGAAGGCAAGATACTGACGCAAATCATAAGAATTAGGTAAATATTAAATGTTAATACAATAATGTCAGATAGGATTAAATTGGGAGATAAAAATACATTCGTACTACAATGTCAACATTCTTTATGACCTACATAAATATCCCCTCACACTCACACTAATGGCACTAGTCTTTTCATAAAATATGTCTACATCTGGATTCGTTTCCAAAAAAATATTTAAGTGCTGAACACCTCTAAAAGTGGGACTCTTCCATGCCAGAAAGCGCCACGCCGGCGGGCAAGTGAAAAGTTGATGCCGTCGCCTTCCAGCCCCCCGCAAGTACCCGTCCGGCACATAGAAAAGGATGCACTCGCGCACCGATGGGTTATCCACCTTATTGTTCAGCAATAGACAGTAATGCATTATTAGTACGAATTCCCGTCTAAAGTGCAATGTATCGAGACCAATCATCCCAGTCACGAAAATGGAAGGATAGAGGAATGGATAGTAGCCATAGGCGCGCTTGTATAAGTAACGGGCAAATTTGCGCTGAACCCGTTCAACCATCAATTCATATAGCTGTTCTGTGGGATTCCATACTATAGCGTTATACTCAAGTACACTTCGAACATACGCATTGTAAAGTAACTTAATAACTTCTATATTATTAAATTTAGAAGAGGTTCTAACTATAAATCCCAGGGATTTATTGGCTTTTTTACATAATTGTTTGATATGTTCTCGGAAATTTAATTCACTATCCATAGTAACACCCAAGTCACGCATTGTGGTTACACGCTCCAGTGGTGTTCCTGCTAGTTCATATTTTGCCACTATTGGAGTACGTTATCTAGTGAAGGTAATTGTTTTACACTTGGAGACGTTAAAGGACAATTTATTTCTAATGCTCCACGAAACAACCGCATCAATATCTGCCTGCAGAGCCATACAATCCGTATCGCTAGCGACAGGAAGGAAGAGCTTTAGATCGTCAGCAAACAGCAGACATTGAGTATTAGTAAGAACCCTAGGTAAGTCATTTATCATAATTAGGAATAGAGTGGGGCCCAGATTACTACCCTGACTAAGTGAGCTCTGGCTACCCTACTCACCGCTAGGAACACAACACGAAGTTATTATAGCCGCGGTATTCTGTAGGGCGGAGGTACTACCCCAGTCGGACTGCTCAATCGGGCGGAAATACCGCCGTGTCCTACCTCCTTAAAACATAAACATAACATAAACTCACGCCTATATCCCCGAAGGGGAAGTCAGAGGTGCTAGCACTCACATTGCGCCATGGTGGTTGGTGTTTCCTGGGATCGAACCCGAGACCTCGTCTCAGCAGTCCATTACCCATACCACTAAGCTACCGCGGTTTTTCTGATTATATCTGATCGATTATCTGAAAGTGTCAACAGCTTGATCAAAAAATCGCACCCAACTTCAGTATCCACCATTATTTATATTCCAACCTATTGTTCTTTCAATAATTTCCATTTAGTATATATTAAGACAAATAATCATTAATTCATTAGTATTTCTCCTTACCTTCCGCAACATGTAACACAGAATTAAACCGTCATCATAAATATTTTCCGAACGAAATAAATCAATCTTGGTGATGTGACGTCAAAACAGTTTACACACACAAGTTTTTAAACGAACAGTTTTGACGATGGAAGTGTATTAACCTCTAAAGTATATCGCAAAGGTTAAACATACAGATTGAAAATATTTGCTTTATATTCCTTTAAGCGGCGGTGAACGAAAATTTTATGATAATATTTTTTCGCGCGCTATAAAAGTATTCTTTGCTCATACTGATTCAAAAAATCAGTTTTCGAATCTAATGTCAATGACTTCTTTACGTGCTAGACCTGTATATCTTTTTCATCCTACTAATGGAATAAATTTGAAAGATTGTGAAATTGTATGTTTGTTCGCGCTCAAAAGGCTGAACGGCTCAGGCTGAAATTTGGTGCAGGGATAGATTCATAGTCCGAAATAACAGATAAGGTATTTTTCATCCTTAAAATAACAGAATGGGATCACAATACCTCATGAGCGGAACCACGGGCAGCATCTAGTTAAATATAAAGATTATTACGATATAAACAATATGGGGTTCTTCAAGGCATTACAAGGTTTCATCAGAGTCGGCAGAGTGAGTTTAACGCCTCTGGTGTTGCACACGTCCATATGCCACGGTAACCACTTCTCATCAGGTGGGCCGTGTACTTGTCTGCCACCTAAAAGGTATAAAAACGAATATTAATCGTCCTCTTAATTAAGCTATCCTTTTCTTTATACATATGCTTTCAAACTAATTTACATTCTTCCCTTTTTAAGTAATATAGCGTTAAGTAATAAACCGTTCTCTTTGATACGTTGAAATTAAGAGCTATATAAAACTTACCATCTCCTTTTAACAAACCAGGAAAACTATTTATACCCGTTGTTAACTTCAGACAGAGAGCATCTGCCGAACCAGCCTTTATGACGGCCCGGGCTAACTGTCACGTGTCTGGTGAGCTCATTTTAAAAACTTTGATGCAGTAGTCCAACTTCACATAACAGTCTCGAATTCCTGCTATACTGAAAATATATTGCGAGATAAGGTAACGTTTTAGTTTGGTAGAAGAGGGAAAGGGATACTTAGATCCTCTGCACTAATTTAGAGAGTATCTATGAAAGAAGATTAACGAAACAGATTTATGAATTCATCCTCACATATTGCGACCATAGACGGTGTGCACTGTGCGGTATGAAAGAAACTTCATCCCACGCACACTCAAGTTTTGGAATGACCTCCCTGCGGCAGTTTTCCCAAGCGCCTACAATATGGGGTTCTTCAAGAGGGGCATCAGAAGGTGGTGGTCATTCTTCAAGAGGGGCATGGTCGACAGCGCACGTGTAACGCCCCTGGTGTTGCATACGTCCATAGGCCACGGTAACTACTTCCCATCAGGTGAGCCGTGTGCTTGTCTGCCACCTAAGTGGTATAAAAAAAAATGAAGCGAGAATAAAGGGATTTTGTATGCCTATCGGCGGAACATAGTATGTACCATGAGCACCCTGTAAACATATAATGACACGAAATAAGTAAATGAAATGAAACGATAGCCGGCCGAACTAGGCTTACGTATGTTGATCAGACTCCAATACCCTATTTTTAAAGAAAACCCAAGTTGAGTGTACGTGCAACGGATTATCATAGATACTCTTTTATTGGAAAATCACAAGTAAAACTCTAGAAACAAACTTTCATAGGTATTTTGGTAACTGAACTACTGATTTACCTGTACAGTGGATATAATAAAACTGCCCTTTTCGAGGTTTATTGCGTCTCCACGTCGCGGAGCGAGGTACGTCCTTATGTATTACTAGTCACTTCTATATAAACAGACTATGAAAGAATTCCAACATGCTACGCTAGAGACTAAGCATCAGATTGGTATACAATGTCTTATATATAATCTTAATACCCATTCCTGTAGACTAGTCGTCCTGATATTTGGCACATACCTTTAGTTCGGACGATACATAACATGAGTCTATGTTATGTATCCACAGGACAACCAGTCTGAGCATCAGACTAAGCATTCCTGTAGACTAGTTGTCGTGATATTTGGCACATACCTTAGTTCAGACGATAATATAATTTAAAGCAATAATATAATTTGACTTTGCTCTTAATACCTTGGTTATAAGATCATTTTGAGACTTTCGCAGTCAAAATCGAATTGCTACTGACTGTACCTAGTAAGATTTTATTGAGTAGGTATGTGTTACGTTTTTGTGCCTAAACGTTTTGCTTGGTCTTTATGAGGTTTGTTGAATATAATATTAGTAACCGAAATTACTAGTATTAACTCTAACCCCTACAGCTAAGCTATATTACACGTCTTAGGAGTGGGTTCACGTAGTTAACTATTAGATCACCCGAGAAGAGGGCCAGATCGTGAGAGATGGCCCTGGGTCGGCCGGGGTGCGAGGGATATGCCTGTCAACCTCACCTTCGGCCACTAAAACGACCCACAGGCGGCGTGCGTTTTAGTCGGTTCGAGTCCGACATAATCTCCTCCACCGGCTCCGGTGGGGAGGTATCCGTGGGGATTTTGCGCACGTAAAAAAAATAAAAAAATTTAACTATTAGATAATCTGCAATGACCAGGATTTGAACCTGGTACCTCTCGACCGTAAAACCGATCCTTTACCACTAAGTTTTTTTTATCTAAGACACGCCAACTTGACTTCACCTCGCATGATGGTAAGCTAAAGGCAAAGTCTCAGGAAAGAGGGTCACCATTACTGACACTAAGCAATGTTACAATGGTGGCACTCAACTTGGCGGCCTCGTCAAATTCTTTTTCACACCCCGCTTAAAGGACCCGGGACTGTAGGAAAAAGGAAACACGTGAGCTGGTAAGCAATTCCAGATCTTGCTAGTGCGCTGCTATAACTTCATCATCATCATCATGTCAGCCACATATAGTCCACTATTGAACATAGGCCTCTCCCACAGACTTCCAGAATGACCGATCTAAAGCAGTCCGCATCCAGTGCTTCCCGGTGACCTTCATGAGGTCGTCCTTCCACCTGGCCGTTGGGCGTCCTACGCTACACTTCCCCGTACGCGGTCGCCATTCCAGAACTTTTTTGCTCCATCGGCCATCTGTTCTGCGCGCTATGTGTCCCGCCCATTGCCACTTCACATAACAATTTAATACAAACGGACATTTTAATTTTATTTCTATAGATGTGTGTATGCCGGTTAGGTGTAAGACACACTAGTGGCATTTAACTGCACTTCCTGCATCTGATTCTGTGAGTGCGCTGCATTACGTAACATACTTAATAAACCGCGGCGTTGCAATTTTCGGAAGTCATTTATTACATGATGTTTGAACACTATTAGCTCTATAGCCTGTGTCTGATGCAATAGCCTGTAACTGATTTGCCAGTATTAGTTCTGCATTTGTAAGACTGGTATACTTGGAACACAAACATCTATTTTCAATTTTTTTTAATACATATATCTAGGACACGCCAACTTGATTTCACCTCGCCTGATGGTAATCTTAAGGCAAAGTCTCAGGAAAGAAGGTCACCATTACAGACACTAAGTAATGTTACAATGGTGGCACTCAGCTTGGCGGTCTCATCAGATGCTTTTTCTCGCGCCGCTTAAAGGACCCGGGACTGTAGAAAGAAGGAAACACGTCAGCTGGTAATGAATTCCAGGTCTTGATGGGTGAGGCACAGAAAAAGTCTCCGAACCGCTTGGTTCTTACTCATATATTCTGCACAGTGTGAGGGTGACATCTAAGCCCTGCACGAGTTGTCCTGTGTAAGAATTCTTGGATACTTGGCACGTTTCGATAAAGCGCCTCGCTTTCGGGGCTTCCACCTTGGAACCCGAGGAGGTCCAGTATCTTCAGTATCTTTGACAGTGAGATATTCAGTCGTCTTTTATGACATCAAGTCAACTTTTGTGTCTACCTCTCCAACCGGGCCCAACGGAGGTATGCCAGTTCCCTTCAGTGAAAACTCCTGTTCATTATACTTGCTCCGGGGGCTCAGCGGTCAGAGCATTTCCCCTATAAGGCGGGTTCGAATCCCGCCTGGACTGATTCAAATTTTTGTATCTTAATCGAATAAAAGAGTTTACTTAGTCGAAGATTGTAACTGATAAGAAAATGGATAACGTTTACATTGAATTGAGGTGGCATACCTACCTCCTTCAGGCCCTTAAAAGAGGTGACTAGAACCCTCAGATGTTACAATACAAAAGCGCGGTACTGTTGTTAAGTTCACTTTTAGTACATACGTACTAACATAAAATTAAATATCATTCTCCAAACATATCAGGGGTATAAACAAACATTACAAACCACCGTAGAATTAATTTGATTACTTCTAAACGAATACACAACGTAAACAAAATCCGGTGTGACCAGAATGGGCTCACCCATTAATTACTACGTAGTTCGATATTGCGTCTCTAATTTATTAGTCATTAGGACGCTTTCAACAAAACAAGACATTCCACTTGAGTGGGCACCAAGCGTAACCCTCGGGTGATGCGGAACTGTTACGGTAGTGGACACTTGTACCAACATCATGTGAATCAGTGAGGACCCTCAAAATTCCTTAAATGATAGGGCACTCAGAGTTCACAGTATTAATAGTAACGCAGTTTTTTAATATAATAAATAAATAAATATTCCACGACATTCTACACAACACTATCTAAACCCATGGTAAGCATAGCTTAACTAGCTTGTGTTATGGGATCTAGAATGCGGACAAACATACTTAGATACTTTTAATATATACATATTATACATAGAAACAGCCATACCAATGCAAATATACATATTCATGCATTCAAATATTTGCACTGAGCAGAAATCGAACCCGCGCCCCCTGCCCTGCATCTTAGTGGACAAGAAGTCTAGGTGCTATTCGCTTAGGTGCTATTCAGCTGAATGTTCTAAGTGGACGGTAAGCAGCAAAAAAATAATGGCCACCATTACAGATGCTGTTAAGGCGCATACCAACAGGCGTGTGTCCTAATCACCTTTACCGTACTATATCTACTCTTATAAGTGGGATAGTGTGGTGCTCTGTCGACCTACCTGATGTTAAAAGTCTTCATAGCCACGACAGCTCTACTAATCATCAGCTAGATCATGTTTTTTGTTGCCTGTCCAAATCCTTAGACTTGCAAATTGCTACGATTATGCTTACAAATTAATGAAATTTATGAATATGGTATCATTTATGTCACTGAGTTTCCAGCTCGGTACTTTCGTTTAACATTCGTTTAATATTAGGTAACAAAGAGGTTACGATATAATGAAATATGATATTGATTAAATATATCCGCCGGAGCCGGTGGGTGAGGTTGTCGGAGGTGAAGTTCCTGGGGGCATATTCCTCGCACCCCTCCTACCTACGGCTTTTCAGCTTTCCCTCTTCGGATGTGGAGACCACGGAGTCCCCATCTAGTGCCCGGGGCCTGCATCTGCTAGGGTGACAGCCGGCTCCACCTCTCACCCGCAGGCCTACGCTCACGCCGTATGTGGCAGAATATGAAGAACCAAAGTACTGGATCATCTATTGTACCATATTCTGACAAATAAATATTTGATCGATTGATTAGCAAGTCTCCACCCAACATCCATTATTTGCACCCCAAAGGAGGTTGACTGAATATGTCACAGGAAACTGAAGAAACCTGCCATAACCACTTTACTAAAAGGCTATCTATTGATGTCTTAGATGCCCTAATAAGTAAATACTAATATCTGGGGTGCGGGTTGGGTAACCTCCACGTTGGCTTACCTGTTTCTTTTCCCTCTGGACCGCGGTCCTGGGGAACGGAAGCGGGGAGGCTGGTGCACCCTGGACGACGGTTAGTAGACTCTGACTCCAAGGAGAAGGAGCTCTGCTAGCCGTCGACCAATAACCCGACAAGCCCTTTTTAGGGCTAGCTGACCCTGAGGGGGTCGTGGTATGGCGGACCTGCAAGGCCCGCGGGAAGGGATTCGTAGAATCCCTTCCATCCCAAACAGCCCTTTTTAGGGCTAGCCTGTCGCTCCCGGTATCCCTCTGCTTTCAGAGGGGACATGGGGGCGACACAAGGATCCATGGGATCCAGGGACGGGCCGGCCTACTGCTCGCGCAGAGGCTGGCAGGCATTCGTGCCACCGTCGGTGCTGGGAGAGTTGGCTGCTCTCCCGCGTCGCGTAACCTCCAGGATATCGACAACGACCTGAGTGCTAGCCACACTTGGGAAGCCGATATTCTGAAGGCCGCGGGGCTTGCCTTAATTGGCCGGCCCGCGACAAGGAAAAGTCTGAAAAAACCCGACAGCGAAGTCGCTTAAAACCTACGGATACCAGGGGACCTCCGTAGTATGTACCCCGCTTCCCGGAATGGCCGTCACCCGGGGAGTGTAATTTTATCGGTTCTACTCGTGGGATTTACATGGAAAATTCAATAACATTAAAACCCAAACCAAGCAGAACAGTCTGCGCGGAGGTCGCGCAGCACCATGACGCGGAGGTCGCGTCCCAAACCGCGGTGTCGGAGGAATTCGACACCGCCACGGAGAGGAGTAGGGCGAACAGCCCGGTGGGCCTACAGACCCGGAAATCTGTACGGCGGAAGAGGAGATTCAGGAAGAAGTCTCTTCCTCCTCCTTCCCCTCCACCACAGAAGACGGAGTCGGACTTGGAGCTCACCTTGACCGACTCCTCTTCCACCAGCAGCAGTCACGACGGTGACGAGACGCTGCATCCACCACCGCCGAAGCTGCTAGCGGTCAGCCGCACGCAGCTGCAGCGTGGTGACAGCCTCAGGGCCCCGGAGGATGTGGAAGCGCCGCCGAGTTCCTCCACCTCGGCGGCATCCTTACCCTTGCCTCGCGCCGACAGAATATCTGAGGAGGTGATAGAAGCCCTAGAAGGTTGGGCCGGGGCCCGCACCGATTCTCCGACGCCGGAGGAGCACCGGGTCACGCAGGCGACGACGCGGCTTGTCGAGCTGTTCGACCTCCTGAAGGCGGAGTTAGCCGAGTTGCAGCTCGACAGGGCTCATTTGGGTAGGAGGCACCTGGAGCTCCTGGAGAGCAATGAGCGGATGGCGGCCGATTACCGCAAGGAGATGGGGAGGATGGCGGCCGATCTGGCGAGCCTCCAAGCGGTCGTCGCTGGGCTGCCGGCGGAGCGCGTTACGCGGTCGGCGCGGCGGCGACTGGTGGCGCAGCCGACGCCGCCGGCGCATCCGCTGTTGCCCGTGCGATCAAGGTCGCCACTGCGGCCGGAGCCGCTGTTGCAGCCGACGCCGTCGGGACGGCCGGCGCGGCCGCTGTTGCCCGTGCGGTCGAGGTCACCGCTGCGGCCGGAGCCTCTAGCGCCGTTGGGGTCGCCGCGGCCGGAGCCGCCGAAGTCGCCGGCCCGACCAGCTCGGCAGGAGTCGCCGGTGCTGCGGCCGGCTCGGCCTGCGGACCCGTTGGCGCTCTGCATGGCGGCAATAGCTGCCATGGAGAAGCGCCAGGAGGAGGCGCTGGCGGAGCAGCGGGCGTGGCGGGTGGCGCAGGAGGAGCGCACCCGGAGCTGGCTGGAGTCCATAATGGACTCCAGCCGCCGACCACCCCTGGCGGCTCCGGCCGGATATGCCGGGGCAGTTAAGAGGGGCCCCACCTGTCCGGTAGTGGCGGGATCCCCGCAGGGGTCGGCCAGCAGCCCGTCCGCTGCGTTTGCCGCCCATGCCGCTCCGCCCGCTCGGGCTGCTCTCGCTGCGGGGGCTGTGAGCCCCCCCCAGGATGCGCAGGTCGCGCGGCCCAGGGGAAGGGGAAAGGGGAAGGGCAAGGGGAAGAAGTCCCCAGCCCTAGCCCCGGCCCCAGCTCTGGCCCGAACTTCGGCGGGTATAGCCGCCACGAGCTCCTCGCCGGAGGGGGGCTGGGAGGTTGCCGGCGCCTCAAAAAAGCGGCGCAAGGCGAACCGAAAGGCAGCCAAAAAGGCCAGGAGGGCTGAGGCTGCTGCGAGGGGAGTGCCAGGGAGGCTGCGCGTCCCCCGCTCAACCGCCGTCGTCCTTACGATGACGGCGGAGGCGGCGGATAGGGGCGTGCAGTACGCCCAGATTGTCACGCAGGCGAGAGCCTGCGTTGACATGAAGGCCCTCGACATGCCGGGCCCCATCCGGGTGAAACCCACTCGGACGGGTGCTCGGCTACTCGAGATCCCAGGCGCTTCGAGCGGTCCCCAGGCTGATGCCCTAGCGGCTAAGCTTAGGGAGACGCTTGACGCAGCCGACGTCCGGGTGTCCAGGCCCAACAAGTGCGCAGAAATGCGCATTTCGGACCTGGACGACTCCATCACGGTGGAGCAAATCCGCCTCACCGTGGCGGAGGCCGGGGGCTGCCCCCTAGAGGCGGTGAAGGTCGGAGCAATCCGCTTCGGCCGCCGTGGACTGGGGGCGGCAGTTGTCGGCTGCCCCATCGCAGCAGCCAAAAAGGCTGCCGACCGGGGGTTCCTCGCCGTTGGAGGCGTGGTGCGGGTGCAGGTCCGGCTCCTGCAGGCTCGACCGACCAGGTGCTTCAGGTGCCTATCGGTCGGCCACGTGGGGGTGCAGTGCACGGCGGCGGTGACGGTCGGTGACCGCTGCTTCCGCTGTGGCCAACCCGGCCATACGGCCGGTGGATGCGAAGCTCCGCTGCACTGTTTCAGGTGTGCAGCGGGGGGCAAACCGGCCGACCATAGGGTTGGCAGCAAGGCCTGCACCGGGGGGGAGCCGAAGCCGCAAGGCGGGAGCTCCACCCAAAGTTCGCGGCGGGATGCGGAGATGGTTCCATAATGGATCCTCAGCTCCGCATCCTGCAGGCGAACGTGGGCCACGGTGCCGATGCTCAGGGTCTTCTGCTCCAGAGCATGGCACAGTGGTCCATACACGTCGCCGCTGTCGCCGATCCGTACACTCACCGGCCCCTTGGGCCTGCCTGGGTGGTCGACCTGGACGGGTCGGCGGCACTGGTGTACAACGCCGCTATGGGTGCCCCCCCCCCTGTTGTCGTGGCAAGGGAGCATGGCATCGTAGCGGCGCGTGTGGGGGAGATTGCGGTCGTGGCCGTCTATTTCACGCCGAGCCTACACCGACGCATAGGGGAGTACCGGCAGTCGCTGGAGCGACTGACCGACGTCGTCAACGCCTGTCATCCTCATCCGGTTCTTGTGCTCGGGGACTTCAACGCCTGGTCAGTGACCTGGGGGTCCCGGCACACGAACCCACGAGGTAGGGCTCTGGAGAGCTGGGCCGCTAATCACGGTCTAGTTCTCCAGAATCGCGGGGCCGAAGCCACGTTCGTGGCCGCGGAGCGCAGTTCGATTATCGACCTATCGTTCGCAGGCGCTTCGCTGTCGCACCGTGTGCGGGACTGGCGTGTTGTTGTGGGGGTGGAGACACTGGCGGATCACCGATACGTTCGGTTTGATGTCTCCCCCCCCGCGGGTGATGCGCCGGTCATACCGGCCCCACGCGAGCCACGCTGGGTGCTTGGGAGACTGAATCGGGAGGTCCTCCTGGAGGCCGCCATCGTACAGGCCTGGGCCATTGCGCCGGACAGGCCTGTCGATATCGACGATGAGGCGGTGTGGTTCCGGGAGGCCATGACTCGTGTCTGCGATGCGGGTATGCCTAGGGCACCACCCTATAGTCCGAGGCGTCGGGTCTACTGGTGGTCTGCGGAGATCGCGAGGCTACGGCAAGCCTGCGTGATCGCGCACCGCCGGTGGACCAGACTCCGTAGGAGGCGTAGCCGAACCGCAGATACGGAGCCCCGAGTGGCGGAGCTTCATGTGGGATACAGGGAGGCCAGAGATGCCCTCCGAGCGGAGATTAAGCGGGCGAAAGCCGCGGCTTATAAGGAGCTAATGGAGACGCTGGAGCGGGACCCATGGGGGCGGCCTTACCTTATGGTAAGAGGAAAGCTGCGCCCCCGGGCCCCGCCGTTGACCCGGGTTCTCCAGCCAGCTCTGCTCGGTGGAGTGGTCGAGTCCCTGTTCCCGGCGCGAGCGGAACACGTTCCGCCGCAGATGACTCCGCCACCTCGGTCGCCTGTGGCGCCCAGTGTGGTAGTTGACGACGAAGTCCCCGAGGTCACTTGGGTAGAACTGGAGCTGGCGGTGCGAAGGCTTAGAGCCAAGAAGAGCACCGCCCCGGGACCCGACGGCATTCCAGGCCGCGCGTGGGTCCTAGCTCTGGGAGAAGACGGTCTCGAACCCCGGCTGAGAGGGTTCCTCAGCGCATGCTTGGAGCGGGGCCAGTTTCCGAAGATGTGGAAGACGGGGAAACTGGTCCTCATCCGAAAGGAGGGTCGCCCGGCGGACGAACCGTCCGGCTACCGGCCCATTGTGTTGCTCGACGAGGTGGGCAAGCTCTTTGAAAGAGTTATTGCGAAGCGCCTCGTCGAGCACCTCTCTGGTAGGGGGCCGGACCTGGCGGATGCCCAATATGGCTTCCGCCGGTGGCGGTCCACCGTGGATGCCATCATGCGCGTGAGGACTTTGGCGGAGGAGGCAGTTGCCCGGAGTGAGGTGACGTTGGCGGTGTCCTTGGACATCTCCAACGCGTTCAACACCTTGCCCTGGAGTTGCATCAGGGAGGCACTCGTGTACCACGGTGTGCCTCTCTACCTCCGCCGCATAGTCGGGGCGTACCTGACGGAGAGAGCCGTCATCTACCCAAGTGCGACCGGCGTCGGTCGGCGTGAGATGTCGTGCGGTGTTCCACAGGGATCGGTTCTCGGGCCGCTACTGTGGAACATTGGATACGACTGGGTGCTTCGCGGTGAGCTTGCGGACGGCGCCGCCGTCACGTGCTATGCGGACGACACGCTAGTGACGGCGAGCGGAGCTACACACCGCGAAGCGATCCTGAGGGCCACGACCGCGGTTGCTCAAGTCGTGGAACGGATCCGGCGGCTGGGCCTTGAGGTGGCTTTGCATAAATCCGAGGCCATGTTCTTTCATGGACCTCGGCGCACGCCACCACCTGGTTCCAGTCTCACAGTGGGAGGCACTCTCATCGGCATCAAGCCCCAGATGAAATATCTGGGGCTCGTGCTCGACGGCCGGTGGGACTTCGGGAAGCACTTCCGAAGTCTGGGCCCCAAATTGGCGGGCACAGCCAACGCTCTGGCGCGGCTACTGCCCAACCTGAGGGGCCCGGATGACTCCTGCAGGAGACTCTACGCGGGTGTCGTGCGGTCCATGGCCCTGTACGGGTGTCCCGTGTGGGCGGACACCCTGAGTGATCGGCACATGCTTCTGCTGCAGCGTCCGCAGCGGAAGTTGGCGTGCCGCATCATAAGGGGGTACCGCACGATATCATTCAACGCGGCGAGTCTCCTCGCCGGATCGCCACCATGGATCCTGGAAGCGAGATGCCTTTCGGCGCTATACAGGTTCCGAAGGGCGGCGCGGGAGCGGGGTCACGATCCCGAGCCCGAAGAAATTCGGGCCGTGAGATCCCGGCTCCACAGGGAAATGGTGGCAGAATGGGAGAGACGACTTGGGCAACCAAGCGCAGGGCACGCCGTAGTAACGGCGGTAAGACCCATCATGGGGGAGTGGCTAGAGAGGCCACACGGCAGCCTCTCGTACCGTCTGACGCAGATGATCACCGAGCACGGATGCTTCGGAAAGTATCTGCGTCGGATGCAGAAAGAGCCAACGTCCGAGTGCCATCACTGCGACGCGAGCGAGGACTCAGGTCCGCACACGCTCACCGAGTGTCCGGCGTGGGAGACGCCGAGGCGGGAGCTTGTGGCGGCCCTGGGAGTGAGGGTTCTCACGCTCTCCACCTTGCTCGCGGCGATGGTTCGCTGCGCGGATGCGTGGGCGGCCGGCGCCTCCTTCTGCGAGCAAGTAATGCTCGTGAAGGAGGAGGCGGGGCGGGAGCGGCAGCGAGAGCGACGAAGGATCGCTAGACAAGCTGCCCGCGCACGAAGGCAACTCGGGCGTCGGAGGTCGATGAACGACCTCCGCCCCCCATGAGCGCCGGCCTGGGGGTGACAGGTGAGGCCGCCTGTCACCCTGGCAGAAGCAGGTCGCGGCGGTGGCGCGCGTGGCGCGCCTCCCCGTTTCCGGGGACGAGTTGGGGACTCTGTAGTCCCCACACCCGAGAAGAGGGCCATATCGTGAGAGATGGCCCTGGGTCGGCCGGGGTGCGAGGGATATGCCTGTCAACCTCACCTTCGGCAACCGAAACGACCCACAGGCGGCGTGCGTTTTAGTCGGTTCGAGTCCGACATAACCTCCTTCACCGGCTCCGGTGGGGAGGTATCCGTGGGGATTTTGCGCACGTAAAAAAAAAAAAAAAAAAAAAAAATACTAATATCTACAACCCAAAGATAAGCTCTTTTGATATTGTTACTGAATTATACTGTGGAGAGTGAAATATCAAATTATAGTACTTTAGTAAGCATACTACTTAATTAGTCATAAGTATACTATGTAAAAAACTAATGTGTCCGACTGTACGTAGACAAACATTTCAGTGTTTTGGTTATCTATAATTGTATTGTTGCTACATTTATTGCCTACAACGTAACCTACATACTGAAAGAAAATAATTGCGCCCGCGTCGCGCTCCAGTGAGGTTGTGTTACATGTGTTATGAGCTGTTAGATCAGATCAGAGAGGTTGGGTACTGGGAAATGTGGGCGGGAAGTGGGACGATAGTTGGCGGTCGAGCGACGTGTGAACCCGTCGTGATCATGGCCGGGCGACGGCCCTGGGCTGTTCGACAAGCTTTTAAATTTCGCTTTATACATTTAAAGAACTGATAAAATAGATTTAGATCGGTAATATCAATATCTGGACGGGATTTGAGCCCTCGGTCAGTACCTTTTTAATGGGAAAATCACTAAATTAGCTACCTGAACTCGTCCTGGATTTTCGAAATTCTCCTATATATACATGACTGATCACAGGTTCAATTCAAGTCCTAAATATTGTCTTTTTCACATTTAAATCTATATAATAAATAGCATAGATGCTAATCACTTTAAATATTTCAATAATAAAATGCTAAAGCATACGCGAATTGTCCTCATGAGGAACTTTTTTGAAAAAGGATCATTATTGTGTTTGCTTTGTTTATCTGTGTAAATACGTTAATTGAAAATGGCGAAACCGAATATAGACAATGCGTTTTACATTTTAAATTTTGTTTATTTATCTTGGCTTTGGCAAGAAAATAACAGACTACCAGAGGTTAATTAACCACCGAAAATGGAATCAACTGCAAGAAAGATGTTTTGTTTAAAACTTTGTCAGTCTTAAATGCAGCGTTGAAAATAGATATAATTTTCAGAATCTATATTTATGGTTCTATTTATAAAATAAAACCATAATTTTCATTGATATTTTAAGCTTTGAAACCTCTGCACGTACCACTGAAGGGTTCTTGTGCTGTCAGTGGAAAGACCAAAAGCTTGTCCTGCTTTGTCTTTTACACTGACGGCACAGAAATTTGCAATGGTTGCAGGGTTGGCAGCGCGAGTGTGACTCTCTTGGTTTTACACGCGTCCATAGGTCACGGTGACCACTTACCATCAGGTGGGCCGTGTGCTTGTCTGCAACCTAAGTGAAATAAAAAACATCTACTTTTGATGTTGACTATACATAGTGCGAAATTAAGAGGGATCACTTTTCCGGTGCAACACCCAAGAACTAATATTTCCACACTCCCACTGAAGGCATTAACCGAAGATAAGATTTAATAAGATTTGGTGTCTGCGGCATCTACCCACATGATCGTAAAATAATGCTGTATCTCTGAAGGGTTAAGAGGATTTTAAATCCGGATGAACCACCTACGTCATAGCTGATACGTAGTTAGTGACGTACATCTTACTGGGCGTATTTCTTCATTGCTAGATTTTTCGATTTCGTGTAACACCTACATGATATACTGCGCGTTTTAGGCTTAGGCTTAGAGGAATACTAGTAGGTAAAAGAAATAGAATTCTAAAAAAATCGATGAGACAAGTACTAACAATGTTTCAAAAAAAAAAATTTAACATGGTCACAATCATATTTAATATTAAGTAAGTATAATTAAAAAATATCATAATAAACACCGAGTTTCAACTTAACCAAACACGAAAACGAGGGTAATCCTGCCAGGTCTAACTTAACCAAACACGAAAACGAGGGTAAATCTGCCAGCTGTACTTAGTAACTGCCCAACTCGTGTGACGCACGAGTCACGGTGCAATTTACACTTACTATCTTATCACGAGTATAACCTACTCTCGTAAATAAACAAACTCGATATAATATCACGTTTCAATTCAAAAGAACGATGTACTAAAATAGCCATTCGGACGATCTCCTTTAACGACATATAAATCGAGTTATTTCCAGTTATTCCTATGGGATGGAGCACTCGAACGTTTCAAAGACTTGAAATGTCAAGTCTGTGATTGGATTTTGAACGGTTTGATGAGGTTGAGTACCTTCTTTGTCATACTAGCTGATGCTGCGATTTCGCGCGCTTGTAATTTTAGACTCCTATTCCGCTACCCATGGGGACCTATTCCCAGGATAAAGAGCTTTTCTATATATTATTGCAGACTATAATATATCCCTGCACGTTAGACCGTAATCTATACTAATAAATATATAGCTACAGTCAACAAATCCGGCAGATTTCCATACACTAACAATTAGAAGAAGACTGAACAATTAGAAGAAGACTAAACAATTAGAAGCCCAAAGGAGTGATATGAGGTTTGAAAATATGCCACGAGCGATGCCGGGGCGGGGCAGCTAGTTGAGTAATAAACTTTTTTACTTTTATGTTATCAGAATAATTAATGGACATTTAAGCATATGTTTATCTAGTTCTAATGGGCTGATTCAACCGGGAAAATATCACCACAAAACCTACTTGAAGTAGCGGAATTCTCAATTTCAAATGGTTCTGCAGCTGGCAACACTCGCGAAGTTCGTGAATATTGCCAGCTGCAACTTTCCTCTAGCACTCTGATCTTGCAATTTTCATAGTCACTTATCATCATTTAAGGAGGTCTTCAGAATTTTATGTTGAAACTAATTGTATTTTGTTTTTGTTACAGGTACGTTTCAGCAATCAAATTACACTTCAATTCTCAAAACAAGACAATGCCGTAAGTGTTTATAACCTCGTTAAAATCTGACATTAATTGCATTTAAATTGACACTATCGTTAACAAAATCGGCACAGTTGTAGCGAACGCGTCTGCTGTGCATGAGGAAATTTGAGTCACGGACCCGTCTACAATCTTTGCTAATTATCTGATAATAATTTAACATTGAGAGAAACTTAAAGATACAGTAACTTTAAGAGACAGATACTTTAAGATACAGGAACTTTAAGAGACAAGAACTTTAAGAGACAGAAACTTTAGGAGACATAAAATTTAAGAGACAGTAAAACTTTAAGATACTCTATTTTACTTCATTTGTTTAATCTATAAAATTTACTAAGTTTAAATTTCAAAAGGAATCCACAGATATATCAATTTACTGAGTTGAGAAAACTAACTAACATTTCGAAAAAAATACTACTTTTGAACTAAAAAAGTACTACTTCAATTTACAAACGTTAAACAGATGATAATTTAAAGATGAACGGTGTCCATTAATGTCCTCTTTCTCTTTTACCTGGCGCTTAATTAAGTGCACGTGGTTCTACATAAATGACGTTTTCATGTTGTTTCCTCCTAAGTATCCCTAACGCATATTTCAAATTACGTAAGTTACCTGTTCACTATTCCTATAAATAGTACATCTATTTATAAAACTAGTGTAAGCACGTCGGACGCCTGTGATATAATGCTTTGATCGCGGCCTTGCAGTAATTACCGACGGAATAAACTTTAAGGAAATGTGTATTTATAGTGGAAAGCGGAACCATTTCAAATGCCGTAGTAAAATTATTATTTTTAACATCTTCAGGTTTTAGTATAAACATGTAATTTTTTTTAAAAATTCGAGTTATTTTTTTCACGAGGAAATCCGCTGTGGATAATATTTTTTTCACCTGCGTAGATATCGTCTAGTAATCAATAAACAAATAACATAACATAAACTCACGCCTATATCCCCGAAGGGGTAGGCAGAGGTGCTAGCACCCACATTTCAGCCTATTGCCATTAACCGGCCACTAATAAAACTGCGATAAATACACACATAACTTCGAAAAGCATCGAAAAGTCATTGGTGTGTGCCGTGGTAAAACCTGGGATCGAACCCGAAACCTCGTCTCAGCAGTCCATTACCCTTACCACTAGGCTACCTATCAAATACCTATAAATAAATAATAGTGACATAACACTGTCATCGATAATGATCAAATATCCTTACTCATATTCGTATTACTAACGTATTCTGTCACTCCACATATAATTCTAAATCTACTGAGACGATAGCTTTTTTTTTAACTTAGATTGTAATCTGGATAATATATATAACTAGCTGACCCACCCCAGCTTCGCCCGGGGTATATTTTGAAGTTTCATATCCCTTTGAGCCCGTATGTTTTAGTCTTCAAAATATGTATGAAAAATTGCCGAATTTGTTAACATTTATTATCAATGCTCCGCTCCCTTAAGTAGTAGCGTGATGATATATAGCCTAAAACCTTCTTCGATAAATGGACTACTAAACACTAAAAGAATCATTCAAATCGGACCAGTAGTTCCAGAGATTAGCGCGTTCAAACAAACAAACAAACAAACAAACAAACTCTGTAGCTTTATAATATTAGTACAGATATGATTTGCATGACCACTGCTAGAGCGACATAATAAAGAGCTAACAAAAAGCGTATTTATTTATTTGCACATAGAAAACTTACAGCTAATACAGTCAAATAAATGTCAGGTTAAAACACCTGGAAGCCAATTACAAGTTTTCACTTCTAGAATTCAAAAGATGCTCTGCATTCTCTATCTGATATGCATAGGGCTATTTACTTTATAACGGTAACTGACCCAAGGCTTTATTTATTTTGAGAAGAGCACTAAAATGCTATCTAGGTGAATGTATAATTGGCCAGAGCTATTGTAGTTCTCAGCAAAGTACTTGAGTTTATGGCTGTCCCATGACGCAATGTACACTAAGTTTAGTATTTAGTACACAATCCAGAGAATAGCTAGCCTTCTCCAATTTTATGAGATTGCAACACCCATGTGACAGATAGGATAAAATTTGTTATTTTTACAAATATATATGTGTAAGTATACATCTAAACGTATATTTTGACAGAATCGTTGGGATCGCCATAGAAGAAAAAATAAAAACGTATACCTATTCTTTTTTTTTAAATTTAAACGTCTTAGCATACGTCGTTAATTGTTTCAGATAAAACTTTAAATTAATATTATGTTATTAAATTCGTAGTATTATAACTGTCGGTTTGAACTGTTTAAATTGATCGTTAATGTCACGCTTATGTAATTTGTTATCAAGACATTTAGATTCCCATAGGTAGGGCCCTCATTTCGTCATTAACAACCGTCTCATAATGATTTCCTAACCACTTTCCGTCTAATCGTTTGTTTGTCTAAAAATCCCAGACGCGGTTTCAATAATATTTTCGATGGAATTCTTAGAAGGTTCTGATATTAACAACTATTCATGGGTATTGATTATATTCTGTTATTTGGTTACGTGCTCCATGCTCATATTTAGTGTCTGTGAGTACACCATGGAATTTTGAACTATCTAAACTATTTGTAATTAAGACATTTTGAAATAATAAGTATACCAACTTTTCCTCTAAGAATCGGGTGAAATCAACATCCGGAATAGGATTTGTACGTCATTTTAAAACGCATGCAACTAGGTGAAAAAAAATCGGCTCCCCGGGAGAGATCCAGTATATCATTTGGTCAGAGTTATCCACGGGAATAATAACCCCAGGATTCAAATTCGTCCTGGATGTTCTGACTCTTCTTTTTCATAGCACTAACGCTGGAATGAACAGTTAAGTTTTTCTCTCGGAACCCGGAGTCCGTTTTTCCCAGTCTTATTTTTCTCGATATTTTCTAACTCAAATTTATATTTATAATGCCCATTTTATATCACTAAACTCTCAAGCGAGCATACCATTCTGATGGTAAACAATAATAAATATAGTCTCTCTTTTGTCTGTCTATGCTTACGACACCAGAGTTTCACTCACGCGTCACAAACATCCCAAATACCTATGCAAGGTGGAAGTTGTGTAAAACCACAAAATGGCTCAATAAATTAACCGTCATTCTTTTACCACATCATTTCTTTCAACCAACCAAAACACATTTGATTAGCTCTATTTACACCTTACTTTTAAGAAGACAAATATCTCTCCATCTAATAGAACTGAAGTCCATTAGCCGGTTGATATATCTGTTTTATAATTAATCAACTTCTTAAAATACAACAAAGCTCACGGCTTATATTTATGTTCTATAGGTTATTTATACTGCTTTCGGATTAGGGTGTCCAAAAAAAAGTGCCACAATAGGTTTTTTACAGCCATTTATTTGATTTTTATGTCGTTGTGTTTTAACCCCATTAGCTTTCGTATCGAAATAATGCTGTTACAATCTGTTCCGCGTTCGTTGTTTACGTTTCATTTAACTTGTTTTGGACTCTTTATAGACTCATGTACGATGTTTAGTCTACAATTTACACAGATAGCAAAAGTACATATTATACTTTGTGAAACATTTATCGTGTATTTAGTTCAGTGCTTGACGGACACTTTCGCACATACAAACATACATTTAATCACGCCTTTATCATCGGAGGATTAAGCATAGGTGAATTAACACCCACATTTCACCAATAATTGTATTCGGTCTCAAGTAATTCGGAGAGGGGAGCCTATTGCCGTAATCCAGACACTATTGTTGACTCGAGTCATGCATCTGAAGCTGAGTCTGGGCTGTATAATATCTATCTGATGTTATACAACCCTGTCCCTTAGTCGCCTTGTACGATACCGCATGGGAAGAGATTCCCAAAGAGGCCCAAATTCTACTCTGCCGGAAACCACGTGGCTTTCGTATGATTATAATATGTTGCATCTGCTAACAAAAAGTAATATTTATACTGTACTACGTACGTACAACTGTAGGTACTCAAGTTATAAGTCTTCCGACATTATGAATATATAATGCAAAGTGAATTTAATATATTTACTGCTGGATAAATTTTGATTTATAATAAAGCAGTAAGATACGAGGCAAGTTAGCAGAATTTGAACAGCTCCGGCTTATCTGATTTACGTCAATGGTCCCGGATCCCCGGTCATGCACCTCTAACTTTTCGAAGTTCATGTGCGTATTAGAATTCAATTATATTATTACTTGCGCTAACAGTGAGGTTAAGCCCAATAATATTCTGGAAAGTTTATGAAATCGACCAATGACGCTAAAGAGAGCTTTGTCCTCGTATACCACCATTTCATCCAGAGAGGAGGCCATACCCAGCAGTAGTATAATTAATCTCAGCTGTCTTCCTCGAATTACTTTATTATTATTAAAATAATATGAAGTCCTTTGGGTGTTTGCTATGGATCTTGCGCGGGACATTAAATAAAGAAGTAAGAAGAAGTTTCGTAGATTTTTTGTAATAATGCTAAGCTTGCAAAAAATATAAGGCCTACGTGATGGTACTGATCGGCTTTGAACTACTACACTAAAGATACATGCTTACGTTGGAAAGTAAGTAAGGCCTTTTTTAAGGTGTTTTTGTTAGTTTCCGGCAGAGTACAATTTGAACCACCCCATCTCTTCCCATGCGGTGTCGTACAAGGCGACTAAGAGATAGGGCTGTTTAACATCACAGAAATATACAGCTCAGACTCAGCCTCAGATGTATGGCTTGAGTCAACAATAGTGCCTGGAACACGGCAATGGCTCACCTATTACGTGGGACCGAATACAATTATTGGTGAAATGTGGGTCTCAATTCACCTTTGCCTAACCCTCTGGCGATAAAGACGTGTTTATATGTATATAGGGTCTTCGCCTTATGGTGGGGAAGGGGTATCCCACGTTCCTTTTTTACGGATGGAGTGTAAGTAAGTAACTATATACCAAAATTTAATTCAAATGCTCTAGGACGATGTAACTACAGCAGCAAAATCTCATGGTTACCCTATTATAGTGTCGTTCGTCTGATTTACCGTTCACCGCTGCGTGGTCACATGTAACGCAGTTTTAGAATTATTGCCCACACTATCAATAAATTGTGGGACAAAGAAATGCACAAGGCGAGGTCTTCGCAAAGGACAGCGGTAACGTTACATACATACAAACTATAATATGTCGAACAGGACCGAGGTCGGAGTATTTCTATTGTGTTATTAAAAATTTGCTGTTAACATTGTTCTGTTTTGTGGTTTTTCAAGAACTCTAGGATATCCGATGCAAATTTGTGTTATATAAAATTTATATATAGACAAGCAACCGTTATAACTTGGTGTACAGTCAGTATCAGAAGTATATTAACAACAAAGTCTCAAAATTTTCTTATCACCGAGCAAATCAACCGGAATGAGATTTTAAAGCATTTAGTACATATCTCACTGGAGAATTTTTGTGCCATCAGTGGGAAGATCAAAAGCTTGTCCTGCTTTGTCTTTTACACTGACGGCACAGAAACTCTCAATGATTACAGGGTTGGCAGCGCGAGTGTGACTCTCTTGGTTTTGCACACGTCCATAGACCACGGTAACCACTTTCCATAAGGTGGGATGTGTGCTTGTCTGCCACCTAAGTGGTATAAACAAAAAGCATGCTAGCCATTAAAAAAAAGCCTATCTTAATCGGTTTGAACCTGTTTTATTGATTTAAATTGTAGTATTGTACGGACTACAGGTGTGTACTAAATATCAGAACAATCAATCAACAGGAAGGTGGGAAAACCAAGACATCAAGATCATTTTGATGACTTTGTACGTCAAGATCGATCTGATGCTAACTGTACATACTAGAATTTGATGACACAACATTCTTTGTAATACAACTTTATATCTACTTAACATTGCAAGGAACGCCATCCAGGCAAGCAATAAACAAAGGAATGAAGCATGTTTGAGTACTAAAGATTTGTGTTCGCCATCCGCAAATAGCAAATGATACAGGATTTGCGTTTGGGTTCCCTTAAGACCTAGGACCTAGGGGTCCAACCAACCTACAATGTGCTTATTAAGGGATGAGACCCTAACGGCCTTTATAAGGTTGGCAACGCGTCAGTTTAACATCTCTGACATTGAATGAAATTTTAAAGCATTTATGCCGCTGTATTCAAACTCAAACTAACTATTCAAATCGATTTCTATCTTAATCGGTCTCTGACATTGTCGGAATACTAGCTATTGGCCGCGTGAAATGGGTACTGGATGTTTTCTGAAATTTCATATCGATCTGTCCAGCCGTTCTATATGATTAAGTAACAAACATCTATCCGAACACTTCCTTTTATAGTCACTGCAAGATTTTTACCATGACTGCATTTCACCATTGAGATTATAATAGTTTTTAGAATAGAATAGAATAGAATCGTTTTATTTGTTCAAAACATGTGTGTACATACAAAAGCATGCAATAGATCAGTAATAGTATATAATATATAGTCCAGTCATGTTTTGCCCCATATAGCGGTGTACAAATATATGCGTGAGGAGACGCTTAGTCATAAGATGCGCATTAATTGCTTTCAATTTATTATTATATATATTATATTATAAATTTGAGTAATTCATAAAAATTGATTTCCCAGTTAAGGCATATGTGTATTAGTGATTTTTGTCAGCGTGACTTTTACGTCACTGTCACCGCGTACATCATCACGTCATCAAATTGTCACGTATACAAATGCACTCACCTTCATTAGGAATGATATTGACGCAAAAGTCACGTTGACTAAAATGACTAGTGCGCGCACTACCTTAGTTTCATTCGATTAAAATACCTACAGTAAAGTGCGTCCTTAATCGTAAAATACCCAGTTGTGAGCCGTTGCACTCTGCGGTATTGTCTAAATAATTTTAGACCACAATAAACTCAGCGGAAACATAATTCGAGATAGCCACTAGCTAAAAATATTTCAGTCAGATGAAAAGATATAAAATGTACACAAGATGTTAAAACAGTGCATATAAATCACAACTTTATATTCTAATATTCCAGTCTCTGTACGAGCTTACCGAGCGTTAACCAGATCAAGGTGAACTAAAATACTTCAATTAGAATTATACTCTTTGTTTCCGTGAAAAAAATAATAATTAGTACAATCCTGGTGCTTAGTATTACAAAAATGTATGATATGTTATCTGACATCATCAAATGATACCCATCTTGTATACCTACGGCTCATAACACTGGCATAATTAATGTTCATCTACATAGTTGTAACTTGAGGATACGTGAGGACTTCGCACAGGGAGCCGATCCCTAAACCTATGTACCTATACGCGACCCCAAGGTAACCTTTGACCTTTAAACATGTAGATAAACCTGCACAGCTATAACTTTAGCTGTTAATCAGTAAATCTATGATCGAAATATAATATTGCTATTCAAAATTTGCTCCTTTTCATATTTGGTTATTCTTGACCCCATAATTCGATACCGCCAATAGTATGTGGAAAGCAGATGGTAATCGTTTCACGGAAAATATCAATGTTCAGCGATATCATAGATATACTGAGAATATGTGCTGTCAGTGGGAAGACTAAAGGTTTGACCTGCTTTGTCTTCTACACTGACGGCGCAGAAACGCTGTGCTTACAGAGTCTTCAGCGCGAGTATATCACCTCTGGTGTTAAAAACGTCCATACGCCACGGTAACCACTTTCTATCAGGTGGACCGTGTGCTTGTCTGCCACCTAAGCGGTATAAAAAAAATAAAAAGTCAGACCCAACTGAGTTGGGAAAAGATCGAGAAAAAAATGATAACTGGTCGCTCAGTTCTCTATATTGCGACAAAGATTACAAAACATGGTAACATTACATGCTTATGTGTCACAACTAAAACAATTAGACTAATATGGACACATCCTGCTATATTTTATTTCAGTTTATTGACATTGCCTACATTCAACACGTGAACAGGTCATTTGACTAACTACACAAGGTTTTCCGTTGAAGCTTTCTAAGTGATTACCATTTGACGTCAATCTAGACTCATCAATACATTACTGAGGCCCTTTTTATTTAAGCTTTCTCACTTTACGGGTGCAGTTGTTACTTCTATACCCACGCATTTATTGTGAATATGGCACGATGAAAAACACTAATTTAATGATCTATTAAAGAATATTATATTCAAGGTAATTATAACGCCAACACTGAGTGAAAATCTTTTATTTTTTATTCGAGAAAAAGTATCATGCTGATCATGTTTAAAAAGTGGTGAGTTTTAAATATTTCATTTAGTTTATATACTTCAATGATGTTGATCATCTTAACGATGTTTTTGGTTATATCCGAGGTTTTGAGATCGGAGCCCGGGTTGACTCCTTTATTTTTTTTTTACTTTTGCTTTTTTGCCTAGTAATGGAGCGACTTTTACTGGCCCCCAATCGCGGAGAGGTAGCAGACACATAAATATTAGTGTCAGTCTGTCTGTCCACAAGTTTACAACTTGTTAGAATACGTACACACAGTCTTAGTGCAAAACTTAGGTTCTACATGAATAATACAGCTCACCTCACCTTCTTAAAGCAGAATGACCGAACCTCAGGAACCTCCGAGGACGTTACGGAGTAGTCTCAGGTATTCATATTGAATATGTCATCCTAGTGAACTAGGCATTTAAATTCTGAACAAGACATACCTCCAAAACTAATTACACTTGCTGATTACCGAACGAAGCTCTGGCGCAGGCTTTCTTTACAGGGTTGCGGGTTCAGACGGCAGTGGCTCTCGTTAATCTACTAGTATTCTACATACATACATACAATCACGCCTTCAACATCCAAATTTCACCAATTATTGTCCTCGGTCCCACGTAATAAGGGGTGAATCTATGGCCGCATTCTAGACACTATTGTTGACTCGAGCCAACGCATCTGAGGCTGAGTCTGGGCTGTATATATCTGTCTGATGATAAACAGCCCTATTCCTTAGTCGCCTTGTACGACACCGCATGGAAACAAATACAATGCGTAGGTAATATGGAATGAAAAACGCATATAAAGAAAGGAATGAGATGGCATTGTCATATCATATTGGATATTCATTACTTATCACACCCAAACCGATGAACGGATCTGGAGGAAATTTGGCACAGGGATAGATTTAGTCTTGAATAGTACTTCCTTCTTTTATTCCGGGAATATGTTTTGTGTTTTTGGGCAGATAACGAATATTTAACGTGAGCGATACCGCTGACCACAGTTTGTTTCTTATATAATATATGTATAGAACTCACAACGTAAAAAATAAAAACAAATCCTTAGATGTTCTATCTGTCAGACATTAATTATGAAGGCTATAAAACTCCAAGCATGTGCATAAAGTACAATAAAAGAAACCTAGGTAGGTCAGTACGCCTTCAAATATGTCTTAGTAATTTATAGACAAGAGAATTTACGATTGATACATAATATACCCTTGAACATTACACTGAAGGGAAACAGTGACCTAAATACATCAAGTCTAGCAATGAACTTAACGAATACAATGTGTACTATTGCAGATATCTAATTCTGTTGTACGGCTGACTAAACCAATTTCTATTTTCTGTTCCATTGAGATGTGTTGAGGTTAAGGTCATTATTATCTATACGAATAAATAAAATTGGAGTGTGTGTTTGTAATGTTAATATGATAGCTATTTAATAATTGCAGGTTTATAAGTGTCCGGTTAGTGGCAATTATTACATTGGGACCTAAACATAAACTGGCGAAATGTGGGTGCTAGCACCTCTGCCTACCCTTTCGGGGATATAGACGTAAGTTTATGTTATGTTATGTATATAATAATTGCGGAAAATCTACACGGTAGATTTAAAAAACACGGTCAAGTGCGAGTTTGAATCGTGCACTGAGTGTTCCGTAACTTAAGCTACATAACACACATTCCTGAAAAAAGATCTTGACAGACAGACAGACAGACGAACAACGAAGTGATCCTATAAGGAATCCGTTTTTTTTTCTTTTGAGATACAGAACCTTAACAAGATCTTGAAAGAGAGACGGTCAACGAAGTGATCCTATAAGGTTTTCGTATATCTTTTTAGGTACGCAACCCTAAAATTAAAAAAAATGTCTATTTTTCAGTCTGTTTGTGTGCTTACAAGTACGAGGTTAGTGGACCCTGGTCATGTACCATAACGCTACATAATTCACTCTGTGATTGCGAGTTACTTTTTATAAGTATTCGCTGTTGAAAACTTAGGTGGCAGACAAGCACGCGGCCCACTTGATGGAAAGCTGTTTCCATGACCTATGAAGGTGTGTAACACCAGGGGAGTCACACCCGTGCTGCCGACCCTGAAGTACAGAGTTTTTCTAGGCTGTGGTCTTCCCTCTGACAGCATAAAAACTCTCCAGTGAGCTCTGGCTACCCTACGCCGGGAACACCACACGAGGTTGTGTGAGACGTGGTATTCTGTAGGGTGGAGATACTTCCCCAATCGGACTGCTCAATTGGAACGGGAATACCGAGGTTGATCATAGTATTTGGCGACACAATCCTCCATATTACATACGTCATTAAACTCTAAGGACACTTCCTCTAGATTTTGTTCTCTCTGATTTATGGACACAACAAAAGAAGATTATCCAGTAACAACAGAATAGGCCCCAGTTTTATTTAGCGTTGCATTGAGCATAAATGTCTTTAAAGATAAATGTCTAGCTTTATCCTACGCAAGATCTAGTCAGGATTAGACCCACGTCCACATCTAGTCTCAGGCAGTATACATCATCAGGTGTCTTCAAGACGTGTTAAGGTTAAGCGATTTAAATATACTATAATATAATTGTTAAGTGGTCGTGTCTGTATATTTAAAAAAATACTTGAGTAACATAACATAACATAAACGATACTACAAAAATCTAATCAAATCGAATATCTCTTTATTTAAAGAAAGAACTCATTACAATATTTATGGGTGCAGTTTCGCAGTATACGTACAATTGATGGCCTTATTACACAAGGCAATCTCTTCCAGGCAACCATGGCATGGAGTGAATTAAAGAGAATATAACCACTAAGTTTTGAGTCAGATAAATAAGACTTTTTTTTTTTAATTTTTATATCATGTTTATTGGCGAAGAACGCAAAAACGAATTTTGATGCGGCTTTTATTGCTTTTTTGTTTGGTCTTAGTTAAACTTAAAATTTTGCGTTTGTTTGATTGTTTTTTTCGCAATCGGCTGATTAAAACGGAGAAATAAGCAAAATTCGCGTTGGGATGGAGCCGCGGGCGGGAAACTAGTAAGACCATAACATCATTCAAGTTCACCTACTTGTTGGTTTGTTTGTGTTATGCTAAAATGTGGGTTCAGCAATATACCAATACATATATAACTATTGTTAGTTTTGTATTCGGTATTTTACTTACGAATATATACATGCTCTATAGATGCAGCAAGTGTCATTTCTATGCGGCGTAAAAAACGGCTACCACTTAGGTATAATTTGACGTATATATCCCATGGCATGCACACATTGACAGTTTAGAGAACAATACTCTCTCTAGATATACTTACTACTATTTCCACCTATGTAACTCGATATTTGTTTTTTGTGTTCATAAATAAATAAATAATGTATGTATGTGTGTATGTATGTATGTTTTATGTATCCTTAGGTATACATCTTGTATACCTCTTACATTGAAATCTCCACTTTCATGTACACTAGACTTCGCCTCTCGTATTGGAATTCCTCTGCGCACTCCCGGGTTTGCTAGAAGAAAACTCAATTTTGAGTTAAGCTCGCCTTTGTACATTATTTTTTCTGTATAAATGTAATTTTGTGTGTATGTACAATAAAGTATAATAATAATAATAAATAAATATTTACATTAGGTTACTCGCAGGCCGTTTATTTGCTATTCATTTTGTTAGCAAAGCTGTGTCTATATGTATGTGTAAGCGCTAAGATAAGTCGAAACCGCTAATTCAATTTTATTGCCTTTTTAATTTATTGATATGATATGGTTAGCTATGTAGACCACTAGATGACACGGATACTACAGAATAAAAGTATTAAAAGAGTATCTTTGTTGTAAACAAGGAAACAATTAATGTGTGAATTAAAATAGTACAGTATTTAAATTGGCGCTTGCCCCCACACTATTTCGGTATAACAATAATATTTTCATCGCTGCATTTTAAAAAGAGATAGTGGGAGCACAAATAAAAGTTAGTTCAATTTGCAGGTGCTATTTTACCAATTAACACTAATATAAAAAATCTAGGTATATATTGACAGTACCCTCTTCTGGAGACATCACCTACAAGAAACAAGTCGGAGACTCTTTGCATCAGCAGTTGCTTCAACTGCTGATGCAAAAAATAGTTCATCAACGGTTACGAAATCTCCTACCAAAATCTACTAAAATTTTGCTTAGTCTTGCGTAGTCGTTGAAATCTTCTCATATTCACATATTATTTATTTATCTATATTTCCTATTTGTATACTATGTAATTATTCATGTAACACACTATTTTATAAATGTTGACCAATTACACCAACACTCACTTATATACTTTAATTCCTGTCCATCCAAAGGTTGCCTGGAAGAAATCACTTTTAGTGATAAGGCCGCCTATTGTGCATTTAACTGTAACTTTAATTATGTCTGTAAATCTTTTATAATATTGGTGTGCAATAAAGAATTATCTATCTATCTATTGTAATATTTGTAGGGTAGGCTAGTTTCCTACCATATAATATTACAAATGTTGTTGGATACCTAACAAGTCCAACAACTGGTTACCCGAGAAGAGGGCCAGATCGTGAGAGATGGCCCTGGGTCGGCCGGGGTGCGAGGGATATGCCTGTCAACCTCACCTTCGGCAACCAAAGCGACCCACAGGCGGCGTGCGTTTTAGTCGGTTCGAGTCCGACATAACCTCCTTCGCCGGCTCCGGTGGGGAGGTAGCCGTGGGGATTTTGCGCACGTAAAAAAAAAAAAAGGCCAACAACTTGTCCAACTGCAATGCTTCGCTATCGCCTTTTGGTTATGGAGGTCAGATGGAAGTCGCTTCACGGCAAAATATCGAGGTTCATCCAAATCAGCAGTTAGACTGAAAGCTTTTCCAGTCTAATTGCTGATTTGGATTGGACCCCAGACTCCGAGGTGTAAGATTCGGCTGCGACTGGGATTAACGTTAGAAATGTAAAAGTTTGTGAAAAAATTGAGCTATTTTTGGAACTTTATTATTCAATTACGCTCTAACGGATGAACAGATCTAGCTGAAGGACACAGGAATAGATTAGTGTTCAATAACACATAGGTAATAAGTGCCCATGGTTTACGGGAAAGGGATGAAATTCCACGTGGGTGAAACCGCGAGCAGTAGCTAGTACATCTATAATGATGTGCGTTGACACCAGCCCGCCTATCACCAGGAGTGTCCGTCACCAGATCTATAAAACCCTAAAGAAAGTAGAAATCAATGAACGTGGGCCGTGGGACAGTAGAACTCACCATCCACCGGACTCGAAGCAATTATCTGTGAATCACACAATTACCTATGTGGGGAACCATAGCACTCAACTCATTGGCAGCCCGCGAAGTGACCACTTGGACCACTACGCAGTTTTTTTTTTCATACCATTTAGGTGGCAGACAAGCACACGTCCCACCTGATGGATAGTGATTACCGTGGCCTATGGACGTGTGTAACACCAGAGGAGTACCACTGTGGATCCTGTTACTGTTTACTGACTTTTCTGTGTAATTTTTCTTCTTTTAAATGTTCTTTGAATTTAATTTAATTGTTTAATTCAAAGAATATGGTACATCGAGGTCTTTATGTTATTACAGATTTCGTACATATTCTACCATAATTGGTGTAGAAATATTTAGTTTTATAACAATAATGAAAAAAATTATAATGTCAAATACTAATACTACTAAATAAATAAATACAGCTTATGTCATACATGCAATTAATTAATTATTTCATTAGTCATTTAATTGTTTTACACCACACATTTGTTTTAAATCAAAATAATATCTGTAACATTAAATTTGTGTGTATTTATCGCAGGTTTATAAGTGCCCGGTTAATGGCAATAGCCTCGCCACCTATTACATTGGGACCTAAACATAAACTGGCGAAATGTGAGTGCTAGCACCTCTGCCTACCCCTTCGGGGATATAGGCGTGAGTTTATGTTATGTTATGTTATTAAATTTGCTATCAGTCAATTCCCTTACCGAATAAAAACACTTATAGCGAGCGTAAATAAACACTCAACACTCCGTACTGAGAGTTTCCAAATGGATGAAGGGACGCGCATGCGCCTTTGTTTTGTAATTGGATACGTAAAAATGAACTTCAACGAATTGTATTGAAAAAAATCTTTCTTAATTATTTTTATGATGGATTTCTTGGCTCGACTCGAGATTCCAAGTCTGGACTATAAGTACGCTCACAAACAAATGCAAACTTATTTACCATGGGACCAAACTCGTCCCAGCTTTTGGTCAACTCGGTACTATGTTCATACGTACCGAGCACTCGGCTAAGAGGACTGTCTCAGCCTTTTCCTGACCACGTGTGATGAAGGTATAAGAGACAGTTTATCTTGCCTCTTCTCTTACTAAACCTTGAACAAGAACTTTTATTTCCTCTTATTAATAAAGCTCGAATAATTACCGCAAGATAATTAAATGGACACGTAGATCATAAATCTATTGGCGCATATTGTGGAAACCGCGAAATGGCACAAGGTCACCTTGACATTAATTTTAATTTGCCTTGTGATTGTTTTATATCCATCGCAATGTTTTCGTGCCCTTCAGAGCACGCACTAGTATCATATTATAGACGTGTAACAAAACAAAAATTGAGAGAAACTTTCGTAATGGGTTAAGATTAGGTTTTTAAACTTACATAAGACATGTTTCTTGGAAGCTCCGAGTGGTTCGACCTTTTCAACTTACTTTAGATATTCTGTAGGGTTGATATTTCTACGAAAACATGTGTATTTTCGGCAGCTTAATATTTTACAACATTTATTAAGTTATACATTAATGTTACTTTAGCAAATCGCAATCGCAGGAAAGTTTAAAAACATCTTTTTATTAAATATATTCAATTTGTACTAGAGCGTGTCGGCCGGAGCAATAGGGCAAGTACCAATCACTTATTTTATATCGACTTAAAAAAAGCAGAATATGATCTTCTCCATCCTTTACTTTGTATCATTCTTCACCTCTGTAAATTCCTGCTATTTATGTGACCCACTAGTGTTTGAATCGTAATTCCTCTTAGACCTAAGGTAAAGTTTTAACCAACACGCTTGAGATGACTTATTTTGTTTACTAATATTATAAAGAGGAAAGATTTGTATTTTTGTATGTAAGGAATAAACTCAAAAAGTACTGTACCGATTTTAATAATTCTTTTTTCATTAGAAAGTTACATTCTTCGTGAGTAACATAGGCTACTTTTTATCCCGATATTCCCATGGGGTCAGGATTTACGCGGGTGAAACCGCGGCGCAGTGCTAGTTTTCTACAATATAAGTATTGAAAAAATGAAAGACGGAGACAATAGTTATATTCACAAATTCACAATAGTTATATACACATAGTTTCGATTCGAGATTCGCTTAAACTTTCGACAGGTAATTCTAATCTCAAAGCATAATCTCCTAGCACCTATTAATATTTTTAGATTAATTTTTATTTGGTTCCATGACTTCAAGGTCTCCGACAAGACAACATCTACTTACCTGATACCTACCTATTCATTTAGCAACGCAGTTTAATAAGCGAACATGTTGTAAACACGGCGAAGGTTTTCACCGAGCGTGGCGAATTTCGAAAGCTTCCGTTTTATCAGATAGAGATAATATAATTAGTCGTTACTAGTCCCTGTTATTAGTCGCTCCACTCTACCGTGGTTCCATTCCCGTCTGGTTTCTGAACGTAAATATTACTGTATAGATTGATACGGTGCTGTGTTGACATCCGGCTTTGTTTCATAACTTTTATACTGTTGTTTTAAGTGTCTGTTACGGAAATCGGAAAGGATAAACATGTGATAATATTCTTTTACGTAGTAGAACTATGTCTAAATACACTCTTATATAACATAACACTAAATACACCATAGATACTCTGTAGTCATGCCTATATCCCCCTAAAGGATAGGAGTGTAGTCCCATTATAGCGGGCAAGTCGATTGCTGTAAAACAAATATCAATGAATTAACCCACTGCAGTCCACAGCTGTACATGGCCTCTCCCGAATTGCGCCATTTTATCCGATCCACTGCCTTTCGCATCCAGTTTATCCCAGCCACCTTTTTCAGGTCGTTCGTCTATCTGGCTAGGGGGCGTCCTACCTTCAGTTTATCTGCTCGCGGTCTCCACTCTAGGACACATTTGCTCCAACGGCCATCAATCCTTCGACAAACATGGCCAGCCTTCTGCCACTTCAGCTAGCTTATTCTGCGACCAATGTATATGATGTAAAACCTAGGTATTGGTTATTGGCACTAAATAAAATAAGCAGTAGGTAATAAATATTATTTTAAGCAAACAATCATCAGAAAACTCAAAACAATGCAACATGGTAAATATTCCGATTATTTTGATACTGATGTGAGTGACCATGATAGTTTAAATACCTATATAAACAAACAATTTTGTTTTTCTCGTCGAGCTATGCTATTAATTTATTAAATGATCACGCAAAAGTGGCATTGATCACCCAAATGTTGAACAATATTTCTTCGAATAGGTTAGACTTGTTTAATGTGTACCTACATATTTAAAAAGTATAAGCGTAGTAATACAACTATAATTTATTTATGGAAGTTATGTACTTATAATGAAAAGGAATCTTGTGGTTGAACATGAAGTCACAAACAATATGTTCATACAATTACTCTGAACTGAACTATAAGATAAATTCGCAGCAACCCAATGACATTCAAAACGTTACCATCTTACTTCATTTTTAAATTACGCAACTATAATTGAAACAAAAAAAAAATATTGTTTACAATAGTTACAACACAACACAACAGTAATTCTTATTTAATATAACATGTAATCCAATTTAGTGAAACATAAAATTTCTCTGCAAACTCATTTAAATTACATCATTTGCGTAATTTTATTAGCTACAATAAAAACTGGTGAATGTCATAACGGCTATATAAAAAATTCGCGAACACTTTGTTCAAGGGCAATATTAGTAGTAATGAACTTAGATGTAGAAGACAAAACACTGAAAATGGTGATCACGAATTGCACTTGCAAAAAAAAATGTGAGACGCAATTTATTACAATTACAATTCAATTCGAGTATCACTTAAAGGAGTAATTCAGTTCGGATATATTTGGGAAGCTTGCTTTACACAATCCGGCCGACGAAGACGGGAATTCTAAATTCTACGAGAGGTTTTTTCTTCTTCCCATTAGCGTTAATCCCAGTCGCATCCGCTTTCACCTCGCAGTCTGGGGTCCGCTTTATCAAGCTAACTGCTGATTTGGATAAACTTCGATGTTTTCCTTGAAGCGACTTCTATCAAACCTCTACAACCGAAAGGCGATATCGAAACATTTTAGCTAGATCAGTTGTTAGACTTTTTAGGGCTGTAACTACCCGTAATGACTGCCATAGATGTTGGAATGGCAATCGAGGCCGATGGCTTAACGTGCTCTCGAAGGCACGACCAGACCAAAGCACATACCTATATTCATGCATACAAATATTTGCACTGAGCGGAAATCGAACCCGCGCCTCCAGCGTAGCGACCGCATTCACTACCGCCACGCCAAGGGGGCTGTCAAAGGTGTTTTTATTACGTTTTAATCCCTATCATTCTATAATTAGAATTACCCGTCAAGTGTGCGAAGCGACAAACAGATAACAGCGCGCAGTATTCCACTTACGGATGTGAACAGCTGAGCCGATGTCATTTCCTGTGGCACATGCGAAGCCTATATAGGCAATATATAGATAAGCACTAGACGCAAATATCTGCCTACTTATTTACGTAGATACCTGACACATGCAGTGAAATATATTTTATTTGTACCTCATCAACATCGTCCCAGCGTTAATCCCGGTTACATCCAATACTTTTGAAACCCGAGGTCAGCTCTTACTTGTCTTGACTTTTACGGGAGCAACTGCTTTCTGACGTTTCAACCAGGAGAGTAAAGTCTGCGCCAAACCCTCGTCCATTAATGCGTACTGACTTACAGGAAAGATTGTATTGGACCCTGACAATTTTGGTAGGATGCCACCCAATGTAAATTTTTGTAATGAGCATTCATCATTGTTGCTTTAATTAAAAAAGTCTATAACCTAGGCACAAAAACCTACCTTACGTCTGTGTATCCCAGAAAGGGTGGATAAAGATATATAGGTACCTACTTACCTACGTTTCTCCAACTACCATATCAACATCGCAATAATAAGACCACTTCTGTAGGTATCCATAACAGCTGTGACGTAACAATGGAGCGAGCAACCAAAGTTGGGAATCACGATCAATACGCGCTTACACCGATGTATTCGCGAACAACTATCTACCGTGACCTTGGTCCAAATTCAAATATTCAAATTTCGAACGACCTTTTCCGTTACATCTAACTAATAGTAAAGTTTGTAAGATTACCCACCCATCGTGCGAAATTGTTTTATGACAACAATGACTTGTGTGTTTACTACTAGACAGGGTGTTTAGAACAAAATTCGGTCATGGTTCCCGAGAGTGAGGGAGGAATGGTATTTGAATTTAGAACGGGAAGAATTTTCCCACCTGTCTGTATAAGTATAACCGCAAAAATTAATACCTTTAGTCTTAAATCATTTCAAGATTTTATTAGTTTTCATTGGAAACTCCTCGTAATGTGACCCACATAACTTAAAAATGTGTCAGTTTCTTGCAATCGTTAATCCGACTTAGATTAATCTACGCTACCCAACCCGCAATAATGGTAAACAAATCTACAAGCGTAAGTAAGACATCAGAAACAGAAGGCTAAATATATATTTACATGATAACGATAGCAATACAAACGTTTACATTTTAATTGAATGTAAACAATATTTATACCATACGTAAATTCTTAATCCGGTATATTAATTAGCCTATTGTCCACCACTGAACATAGGGCTCTCCCAATGTGCGTCACAGCACCCGACCCTACGCGTTGCGCATCCATCCCTTTCTAATTCGTTATAAGTTCAAACTTTATTTACATAGCAAACTTGATCAACAGTAGCCAGAAAGGTACCGCGTTACTTTAGATGACATCGGCACAAAGACTCCTTAGGTTTGAACAGAGAATGATTCTGTTTTGTTTACATCGCATTCTAAAGTTAACGATAAATAATCTAATCGTTCATTGCTAGACAATCAAAATATCAGTTCCGTAACGATTGGGCAATAGTGTGACGTTCACGGATGTGCTGCAGAACGTGAAAAATCTATTCGCGTCAAACTTTGGTTATATATATATATATCCGAACTATTTTTATAGCACGTGCAGCAGTTATCACACTATTTGGGAGTTGTAACAATTGTATAGTAAATCATAAATAGCAATAGTTACTTCCTAAGAAAATAAAGAAATGTAAGTTAATGATACAAAAAAGAATTTTCATGGAAATCGGCAAAGCTTTAAATTAAAAATCAAAACGATACTTTCTAAATATATGTTAACAATTTCACTAGAATACATCATACACGGTGACACTCAAACAGTCGGGACGACACTAATACGATTCCAGTAAAAAAAAAAGTTCTAATTGGAAGTTGTTGGGCGGCTCAGGGCGGGCGGGGCGGCTTTCCGGAGTTGGGGAAAACGCGATTCACTCGACATTCGCACCGCTGTCGCCACAGCGGCCGCACGCGATTCACACCGCATGCGATCACCGCGTATTGCGTTACATTCACATGTGCATGCATTCGTGAACAGTGTTCAAGAAACAAACATTAATTTGAAAACAATATTGGACTAGTGTAAATGAGAATTTTGGAAACTGGTGGTGTTTCAGTGCCAGTGTAAAATGACATTAGATAAGGGTGACAGTTTAGTTAACAAGATACAACCTGCTTCCTCTGTGTCCTGTTTGTCACAGTGTCAAAACATTTTCGGGAAGAGGTTGAAACGTTGGGGCTCCACAGGATCGTGGGTAAGAAAATATTTCATTAAATTAATGAATGTGTAGAAATCCTGCTATGATTTTCGTATACTTACGTCCTTTTTCATAAACGTCGTCCTGTCGCCGGGCTGTTTTATTAGAACTCATTTACTCTTGTTTATGTAGGGAGCAGACTCATATTGTTCTCTTATTAACATTGCTTCCCTCGGTTTGGGTTATCTAATACCGGACTATACTTATGAAACTGTGTCACTAAATGCATATTAATTTGACTTGCTTATTCATTTGTAGATATATATTTATTTTAGTTTACTGGTTAATAAATGGTTGGGCCTTTACTTGAAGTAAAGTACAATGTAATTTTAAGCAAGAGCAATATATTCAGTTCTTATACACGATGCATAATATGATTAATATGGATTTTAAACGGACAGTTCCAAGTGAAACAATGTTTAGTTAACTTTATATTGTCTTTTATAAACAAGCTCTTTGAATGACATATTGTAGAAACATATTTTATTTTAAATCTTCACCGTTGACACTAGGTACAAATATAGTTTAACTTTACGTTTAATATGAATTTAATTAGTATGCATCACCAACCTTTATGGATGCAAAAAGGTTATTAGTGAGGAAGTATTATACTGAGTATAAATTGTTATAAAAACATAATGAGGAATTTGATTGTTTTATAAACCTTGTGGTAAAATATATAGGTTTACCTTTTCATTATTTATTATTAAATATCAACACATGCAATAGGTACAATTTTAAAATTAAGATATCAGTGTTTAATTACATTGTAAATTACTAGCTTGTGTTATGGGATCTAGAATGCGGATAAACATACTTAGATACTGTTTTTTGTAAAAACATACATATTATACATAGAAACACCCAGACCAATGCAAATATACATATTCATGCTTACAAATGTTTGTACTGAGCGGGAATCTAACCCGTGCACCCTGCATAGCAGTCGAATGCTCTACCGCTTGTTAAGTAAACCATTTATTTTATCTCGAAATATTGTGTTATTAAATCGAAATATAAATTTGCGAGCTAGTACACCTATTAATTGGTGATCGAGTGCAATTGCATGTCCGCTTTTCGAGCGTCTTTTTTATATCACTTAGGTGGCCCTTGATACTGTCCTATATATTTCAGTATAAAAAGCCACGATCGTGACTCTCACAAGTGTTGATACACATTTGGTACTTACACAATAATACCTTTACTTCCGATGTTATTATTCAATTTACTATATTATTATATGAATAGAAGTAATTACGTAGAAAAGTGGCCGTACAGACACAGTTATGTAATATAATTGTAAACGAAATTACCTGTATTGTTTATACACTGTCTGGCTCGAACATTTAATGGTTTGCGAAAGAGAGGCATTGAATTATATAAAACTTTAAAAAAGATACTTGTTACTATGAATGGTTAGATTATTATAGGTAGGTTTTAAACAGCTGGTATTTGATTACAAAAATTATTGTTATAAATTGATTTTGTAACGAGAATTGTGTCGTAGTAACCAGACTATATTTTTAGTTTCATTACAGTATACAACTTATAAAATTTCATACCTACGTACATATAATCATGCCTTTATCCTCTGTGGGTTAGGCAGAGGTGAATTAACACCAACATTTCATCAATCAGATGTAAAAAGCATTAAAGTAAGGGAAAGATCGCGTGATTGAATTCCACCTGAACTGATTCCAAATTTTCATCAACGTCTCACGTAACAAGGGGTGAGCCTATTGTCGTATTTCGTGCACTTATTGTTGACTCGAGCCACACATCTGAGGCTGAGTCTGGGCTGTATATACCTGTCTGATATTATACGTTACACCATAACTAAATCATGTTATATATTTTTTTACGTTCATCAATCAACAAGCTTGCTGACTCGGTGAAATTATCTCGGGCCCTAAAAATCTCTGTGGAACATGTACCCAGCATCACAAATCTCTTCTTTTTAATTTCTAAAAAATCCTAGTGTCAGTATTGAGTCTGGAATTCGAATACCAAAACCTTATCGTCACTGACGTATGTTCCTACATAACTATTGACCCCTATGCCTCCCCTATGTGCCCTCGAAGGCTCCATCGGAAATAACGTGATGGTCGCGTGTATACCACGCGATAGTCACGTGACCGCCACCCTTGTACAATTTCGATTGGAATCTTGCAAGGCTTCGGTATTCATAGCCAATACAAATGTATACCCACTGGTTTGTAGGTATATTCGTTGGTTGGTTTATCTTGTGTACCTAAGTATTTAAGGGCATTCTGTTTACGCATGATCGACTTCTAAACGTCGAGCTATTTATTAGGTACATACTCTGATGTCTAACGGGTGTGAATGAGCCTATATAGGCTTATTCTTAGTGTATTTATATTAGCTATTTAAGTCATAAAAATATATAAATAATAGAAACAAATTGTAATATAAACTCGCGCCATTTTCCCTCCGGGTAGACTGAGAGCCTCCTTTATCTTCAAATATTAGTATTGAGTTATAAGTACGTATAAATAAATAAATAAACATTCTACACAACGCTATTTAGACCCATGGTAAGCATAGTTTAACTAGCTTGTGTTATGGAATCTAGAATACGGATAAACATACTTAAATACTTTTTTTTTGTAAATACATACATATTATACATAGAAACAGAATGACTACAGAATACCGCGGCTATAATAACTTCGTGTTGTGTTCCCAGCGGTGAGTAGGGTAGCCAGAGCTCACTGGAGAATTTGTGCTGTCAGTGGGAAGACTAAAGGCTTGTCCTGCTTTGTCTTCTACTGACGGCACAGAAACTCTTTACTTACAGGGTTGGCAGCACGACTATGACTCCTCTGGTGTTACAGACGTCCATAGGTCACGGTAACCACTTTCCATCAGGTGGGCCGTGTGCTTGTCTGCCAACTAAGTGGTATAAAAAAAAAATACTATTACACATACATATTCATGCATACAAATATTTGCACTGAGCGGGGATCGAACCCGCGCCTCCTGCGTAGCAGTCGCATCCACTACCGCCACGCCACAGAGGCTGTCAATATATTATGTAATCATATAATGTCATATAAGTCAGTATATTATGGAATCGCGTGTTAAATATAGAAATTTATCACCTTGTCGTAAACGAGACGGTATAAATATTTAGCTTTCAGACAATTACAATGACTTTCTATTGTAATACAATTAGTTTATTAAAATAGATCGATCGCTTAGTTTTGTGAAAAGTGATAATTTAGTGCAAATAAAAGAAATTGTGTTTCATGCACTTTGAGGATTGAATAGATTGCCTTCCTTCCTTTATCTTCCCTTACTCTCTTTTCTTCTTTATAACTCGTGTCGTTGCTACCCCTTTATTGTTGCAATACAGGCCTATGAAATTCAAATTACGACCTAGCACGTTAAAATATGCTAAAATAACGTTCTCAAACCGCTATTTAGCTCTTAACTTAAAAGACCGTGTTATCAATTTTCACATAAACATTTACTAAACGGACTAATAGTTAAATTTGTGTGTTTATTTTGCAATTACGAATCCACATAGCTATTACTGGCGAGATCATAAACAATGAGTTAAAGACTCGTGAGAATCCTAAATATATTTTTTTAATTGCGCGATCTGTCATAACTGCTAGTGTTGTGGTTTGGTGAACATTGTGTTTTGAAATGTTGTTATTTCTTCGTAAACTATCTGTTAATATAAAATGCATAGTGTTGTTCTGGGTAAGTCGTCTTTAAATAGTTTGTATGTTTTATGTTTTAACAATTGCTTCGGCTATAGTTCAACTTCAGTTTTTATCAAGGATGGCGTAAGTATGTAAGGTTTTATTTGATTGGTAACCAAAATCCGACGGTGCGTAGGGTAGCCAGTGCTCACTAGAGAGTTTTTGTACTGTCAGTGAGAAGACCCAAGGCTGTCCTGATTTGTCTTCTGCACTGACCGCACAGAAACTCTTTGTTCTTACAAGGACGGCAGCACGAGTGTGACTCCCCTGGTGTCGCACACGCCTATAAGTCACGGTAACCATTTTCCATTAAAAAGGCTGTGTGCTTTTCTGCCACCTAAGTCATATAAAAAACTAACAATAGTTGTGATTTAGGACGTCTGTCCACGATACTATACCGTGGCTTTCAACGTATCAAGTCTAGTGTATCTCTAATTGCCTATCAGTTGCCAAAACATATTCCTGATGGTATATTACCTCATACACGGCTGTTGTTTATTTGCGTACTGTATTGGACGCCATAGAACTTTTAACTGTAGCCAAGATTTCAACATGAACCGATGAACTTTAAAGCGAAGATGCTTCTAGAACCCTTACAATTTGGCGCCAAGGTAACGCGTATATTATTTGGACTAAGAACAAGCTACAGAATCTACTAGAGTCTGGAATATGCAGTTTTATGATTGATTTTATAAGAAGATTGCAAATATACATCCTGCATAACTTGTAGAAAGTCAGCCATTTTGCGTGTTCGAAATATAAAAATAATAAACGGGTTGATAGAGGCTAACGCTCCCGTGTAGTGTGGAAGTGACCGGGTCTATGGCGGGACCTTGCTTCGAGCTAAACTGGTCCGAAGTGCGGGCGCGCCGACTGGTTTCGCGACGGTCAGGTGCGACCGGCGCTTTACGTAATTTCGCAATAATGTCATTATCACTTGTTTGGCTCTCTGTCTCCCTATCTCTCGCTCTCTACCAGAAAGTATACAATTTTTTAAAGATTCTAGTAATAAAAGCTTAGTCAGCAAACTTGAAATAACATCACACTGTAATCCCTCGATGAATATAACAATCTTTCATCTAAATGATAATCTTATTTCAAATGCTTGAAAGTCTATTCACAATAACCACATAATAACAGATTACTTCGCTCTGTTCCGACTTTCGATCAATAAATACGTCAAACGTTCAATAGGAAGTATTTGCACTTGAATAATATTTTCTCGTGAAACACACAACGTAAGTACCTGTAAGAATGATTGCTTTATTGTTCATCTATGGATACAACGTTTACCTATGTAAGCGCAGACCAACGACAGTAACACTATTTTTAAACATCGAAGAGTAAATAATGAACTAACTTTGTTATAAATATTTACTCCCACGCATTAAGATGTCAAGGTTCACGCTGTATTTACGTTTTCGCACCACCGTGATTAACTAATTCCGGATAAACGCATCGACCTGACGGCCGTATAATTTACAATTTTTCATGTTTTATTACCCGCAAAAGCGTAACGCGGATCGCTCGATAATCGATTCCTTAAGATTCTGAAAGCTTACTTGTTTGAACATAAGGAACAAAATTAATTGCGTTAAGGAGAAAGTATAATTGATGATAGACACAAACATACAAAGGAGGCCTGTTATGAATCGAAAGGATTATCAAATATTCAATAATAAATTACAATTCCCTAGCTAAACACCGGTTGCTTTTGTATTATGTAGAAAAGTGAAAGTAAATAATAATATCAAAACAATAGAGTCTCCGTACAATTTCACTTGTTATTTTCTTGGTACATTAACGTTCATGATGGTTGGTTTTGCGCCCATAATGTCAGGACTAACAGACGTCTGTTTCTTTGTATACGTCCAAACAACACTAAGCTAGTGTTTCACCGCAGATTTCTACAGGATAGAGGTACTTCCTCATTCGAATGACCCCAAATACAAACGGGAAATGCCGTTATACCAGACGTCCTGTAGATTCTGTTGGTAAGACGTTGAAATAACGTGGAAACTATCTCAAGGAATTACTTTAATAACTAAATGAAAACATGAACCACAATGATTTTGGATTAAAACGGAATTTCGAAGTAGAAAATTACTTTAGCTTTACGACTCACTTTTAGTGTTAGATAACCACAAGCTTAAAAGGAAGGTTGGAGACTTATAACATAATACTTTTACGATTGAAAGATAACATAACATAAAGGCAAAGATGAGCTCACGAGATAAAGGCCTCGGACAGCCTGTGGTTTACATAAATCAGAGTAAACAGCTGAATAGTGGAATGTGTCAATACTATGCTAATATCAAGGCAACTTTCTACGATAAAGCTGTTTGATTTATGACAAGAAGGACCTAACAAAATATTTACTTCGACGGTGTATCTCCTCGTCGTGAGACACATGACACCTTGCTTTTATCGTTATTGTTTGTTTGAGAAATAACAGAGGTCATTGAGTACACTTCAATGGAAGAAGTGAAGTCTAATCGAATGCAGTGAAGTCAAGTCGAAGCTGTCAAACAGATCGTAGTAAAAAAATGTGATGTGATGTGTTCCTATGGTAATAAAATTAGGCGCTCGGGGTTGTAAATAGAGACGGTAATAAGCTGCTATTATAGAGGGTTCGTAGGTTGCGAGTGTGATAAAAAAGTCAAATGCATCCATTTTTATTATTCATCATTCTCTGCGTCTTTTGCCAACTCAGTTGACTGCGGCTTTCTAATATAAGGTGTGGCTGAACTTCTGCCTACCATCTGACCTCCACAACCAATTGGCGACATCGAAGTTTTCCAGTTAGGTTAGTCGGTCTTTTGAGGTATCCAACTACCCGTAACGACTGTCATATCACGATACCAATTTACGGTAAAAAAGAAAACGAAAAAATAACATTAAAACATCTAACATCTCTAATAAACTCGAAATCTGTAACGAATTGATATTGATGAGCATAAAATATGACATTATTAGTTTTCTACTCATTAATTTAGCCTTTATTAATATTTTGATGAATAACAATATGGTCATATCTCACGACCACCAGCGGTGAATGACCTCGACATTGATTGTTCATCGAGGAAAGTATACTGCTGATGGAAAGTGGTTACCCTGGCCTATGGACATGTGAACACCATCACACTCATACTGCCGATTCTATAAGAACAGAGAGTTTCTGTGCCGTTAGTGCAGATCAAAAAGCAGGGCGAGCCTTTGGTCTTCCCGCTAACAGCAAAAAATCTTTCCAATAAGCTCTGACTACCCTACTCACTATTGGGAATACAACACGAGGTTATTATGGCCGCAGTATGATTCTTTTTAACGCGCTAAAAATCCCCACAGATATCCCTTCCCGCAGGAGCCGGTTGGAGAGGTTATGGCGGACTCGAAACCCACTAAAACCCACGACGGCTGAGGGTCGTTGTTGGTTGCCGGGATGAGGTTGGCAGGCATGTCCCTCGCACCCGAGCCGACCCAGGGCCATCTTTTTCGATCTTGCCCTCCTCGGGGGCCGCGGTTTGCTATCGACCTATAGTTTTTAGGTAATAAATGTTACTATGCTTAATAATAGCTAACAGTCTTGTGACACACGACTCGGCTATTGTTTTACACGTATTTACTATGCCAACTTACCATCTGTCCCTTTTGTTTGGAGTAACGCCCATCGCGTAAAGTGCTGTGCCAAAACTTACCAACACAATTGAACAAATACTATTCATATACATTTTTCTATCTCCACGGTGTCGAACAGTTTACTCGAGGACAGTTGTATTTGTTCGCAGGACAAACTCCAGCTGTCCTTAGTGACCCTTATCAGTCCCAATCTTGGCCTCCATCGGTGCGGAAAATTTATGTCGGGGTGCTGTTAGAAGCCTCATTTCGGTTGAATTTGCGGCCGCATAAGTATCGGTTTTTATGCGGCCTTTGACTTTATGGATTTAAATTACAGTTAATAAAGATATTAAGGATGAAGGAGAAAGTGATAATGATTTTTTTTTATATTTAGAACGAGTGTCTGTGCAATACGGACATGTTTTATGATTATAAGTTTAATAGTAAATTGATATTGCAAAACAAGTTTCATTGTTAATCAGGATTTCTAATTCATCAAACCATGTGCAGACGTTTATTAAGCGTCAATAAATAATTTTGTCTAAGCACTGACTGTTCATTACAAGTATTTCATTTTCAGATTGTTAAAGGAAATTCAATGTGTTTATCTTATTTCCTGTAATAAAAAACATGCAGTAATAAAGTATACTGCTACAAGTCGCGTGCGCAACCCAACGTCCGTTTCATCATTCTTTATCTATCTCCCTGCTAAATCATGAGATAATATCAACGTAGCCGTAATAATTTAACAGTGTGCAGTAATTAATAATTAATTAATTGCTTTGTATTCATTTAGTTTTAATCTCTTCAGGAAATCATCGGGGTACCTCAAGGAACACTTCTAGAACCACTTGAATTCGAAACGCAATATCGACAAAAAATATTAAAATAAATAAAATAAAATATTTCCGTGTAATTGTTTTTATCTCATCATTAGAATTGAAATAGGTACTTAATGTCCGACAGCTGCAGACAATAAACGATGGAATTTGATTATTCCTTTTAAAGAATCAATTTATACGTTCTATTGATCAACCTACAAACCAGTTGAGCTACAGCCCGTGGCGATGTTCGACTTCTTCACTTAGGTCGAAGGAGAAAATGAAAATTTACTTGAATATAAAATTACAGAGAAAGAGTTATTGACTTGTATTTGAATTGTAACGTTTGATCAGATAGCATTGAGTGTATGATGAGTCAACGTAATTCAATTACTTGAAGACATTTATCTTGATATCGAATCTGGAAATAGTATGTACGCCATAGCGTCTTAATCCCTACCAAGTGAGCATAAACCGAAGTGACCTCATGTCCAAATACTAAAGTCTATTGTTACGAAAGGCTAGGTTCGAAGTTCCAGATGTTCCATAGTAGCATCCCCGGCCCCTCCCCCCTGATTCGAAGCTCGAACTCGGAACTTACCACGGTCGTCAAAGTCAACGTCGAGATAGACAAATGAAACATTGAATTCTACATATTTATTTTCCATGCTCCTCCGCTTCCATTAAGACCGCACTACACAATATTAGTATAGAATAAATAATAGTACTATGGTATTAGCCACATACGTGCATTCAATACGCATGTCCGCGATTTCTAACATTTGCGGTTTCGCCTACATGCATGTACTTACCACTGACCATATAGGTACCGGCTTTTGATACGCATTGACTTAAGCTGACGGTATTGATGAGTTTTCTTGTACTTGTCAGTCTACATATTTTTAAAGCCTCATTACAAATGTTTAATATAGATTTTAGAATAAAGGTTTCTTTATTATAAATGTAACCGGTACTAATGAAGGTTGTTTTTTTTCTAAAAAAATGTTAAAAAAAGACGCATTGCCATGTATTAACTAGTAGAAATAAATCGTAAAATAACAATAAATGATTAAGTGATACCATTATTATTTAACAAAACAAAGGTATTGCCGTCTTTTGATTAACAACAGAACTAAGCTGACTAACAAGCGTAGCCTGCCTTATGGTACAGCACTTCTTGACCTGCCTTCCTTCTCAAAGGGCTCTAGCCACAGTTCCCACACAGGTATACAACACAATGTAGTATCTTCGTGATCAGGTGGTTCCAAATTTGAACGGTCACTATGGAAACTGATAGGACAATATATTAAAATAAAAATAAAAAATAACCTATTAAAATGAAAATACCTCATATGTTCCTTACACAATACTGATTGCTGCTACTGATATGAGCAGACTTACAAGCCTTAGCCAGTTAACCAACGTCTAGTCAGTGTGCTCCCCTATTATCACGGCCTAGTTGTCGCGAGTGTGTCGTAAGCCTTACATGTGTGGCGACCCTAATAGTTGTACGCATGCAGTTATGCAAAGAAAATGTTCGTACCTACCCACTGTAGTTTGCCGTCACGCTATAATGAAGATGATAAACAAAACTATTAGAATACATTCACTATTGATATCAGCTTTTGAACTATACTCAGGACGACAACAAAACAATTATCAAACGTAAGAAGTAATGCATTTCAAACAGCTTAACCTACTACACGAGCGACGTTTTCTAAAATAATGAACTCCACTGATCTACAATTTATTGGCAGACTTCACAGCCCCTCAAGAATTTCAGGGAAATCTGTCCTCCACTGTTAAAACAACTGTGAAAATTAAAAAAAAAGCTCATATACCTGAAATCATGTTAAGTACCTAATGTACACGTATTGCACCGTACATATAAAATAGGTCCAGTCATTGTTGAGACTCAATGAGAGCACTATGATTTTGTGAAAGTCTATAGGAGTACTATTATAGCAACAACAATAGCATAATTTTATATCAGCACTATTTTCGCACTTCACTTTTTCAATTCACTTTCACTATTCAAGGTCTTCCAAAAATTATAACCGGAAGGTGAAATCTAGAGCTCAGTAAATCTCCACAGGAAGCATATCGAATGAACAAAACAAACTCATTTCCAATTTCAACAATAATTGTGTTTGTATTTCCTCACTCGTTGAACCAAGCCAACACTTGTCAGGTCAAACCAATTTTTCAACATGGTCTTATTTGTTTCGTATGTCTGTTTGTATGCATTCTGAATCGTACGCATACCGGGTAAAACGGGATGAATAGAAATAAAATGGTTAGCTGAATTCTGCAGTTGTGTTCTTTCAAACGAAACCATGGACTAGTCCAATGTAATAATGAACACAATTATCGAAAACCTGAGTAGATACTTAAACATTTGTAAAATAAATTATTTAAAAAAATCTAACAACTACTTATGAATTATAGTCACCCATTGATGTCTATACCACTCCGTTCTATGGTAATTCTTTGAACTCTGTTTTGGAGTACTTCAAAACATAGAATTGATTGTAAACTTTGCTCACTTATGAACCGATGATTAATTTACCTTCAAACCAAAAATAAATAACGGTTCAAGAAAACTTCAAAAGACAAACGTTATTAATTGAATCATCAACATTCCTTATCTCTTGTAATAAGTATAATAACATTCTCAAACCAAAACATTTGACCCCGGTGACCGTAAAATAGCTTTTAAAAGGAAAAGTCAATTTATAACGCGAAATTCCAAAGGCCCATCAGAACGTTAATTTGCTTGTCAATAAACAAAATATTAAACTTGAACTGTATTGTCAAAGGTTAACGACCTATCCGTCGTTATTTAGAAGAAAAATCGTTTGGATAAATTGTAAGGCTTCACTGTCAGCGTGACATAAATTGGATGTTCATTTCGTTCAGAAATACCTCATCTTGAAATATAATTTCTTCCATTCAATTCTATAAATATACCACGTTGAATTACTTTTGAAAAGAAAATGGTTTGTGTTTGTATATGATAGGGTCTCATATACAAACACAAACCATGCTTCAAGCTTTTAGGGTCCATGTCAATCTCACCTGCAGGTACAGGTACCTGACTGATTGTCGAACGAGGTTTCCTCGCGGGATTACGTAGTAAGACAGAAATGTCTCCCTCCCATAAGAGCAAAAATAAAGCAACTCAAGGAATACAGGAACAGGAGAGATGACTGCAAGCTCAAAGGTGCAATGCTTGAATGCGATCGGGATTGGCGCTGGGATTCAAGCATGTAATAGACCAAATAATGAAGGGTTCTTATTGCCTAAAACTAGTACAAAATCTTAACACAGTGTAGATGAACCTTATAAAAGATATATACAAGAATATAGGATGACGTAGAAATATTTTTCAGAGTTCATTGTCGTTCTCGCTGTCATTGTGACCTCAGTTTAATACCACAGTAAAAGCGGCGAATCATTCCCAATTTTTCCGCTCAAAGGAGCCTATTTAATGTTTTAATATTATGTAAAGCCTTTTAACTTCAGGGGTCGTTGCCCGAATAATCTTCGCGAACTTTATTAATATTCATAAAATATTCGGTGTATTCCTGAAAATCCCAACGTGATTGATTGATCTTCAGATCTTCATAGTAGTAAAATTGTTCTAAGAAGATTTATCTAAATGTTAATTGAAATTATTTCATTATTTTATCGTTTGTGAAATCATATCTACCACTAGTATTCTGGAGTTTTATTAGGATTATAACGAATGTGACTTTGATACCTGTAAATAATACTTTTAACGTGGGACCGAATTTAATAATTGGTAAAATGTGGGTGTTAATTCACCTCTGCCTAACCCTTCGGGGATGGAGGCGTGATTATATGTATGTATGTAATAAAAACTAAAATTTTAAAGAACAAACGTGACTAATCATTAATTACATTAATGCAGTCTCCAATTTAATCGCATAAGTATAATCTTTTTAGAATTCAATGAAGACAATATTTTTCATAACAAAATTTATAGTTTGTCTCGAAATAGTTATAGAAGAGTAAAATTATGCAAATCGAGAGAATAATAGAAATCAAAATCATTGAAATAATCGTGAAGTATAAACACGAGAACGCTGCCAAAATATAGATAAACCGAAAGACCTTAAAACAATATTTATAGCTTCCTATTTAATTGAAAACAAAAAAAGAACAATACTTCTTCAAGATTTCTCACAGTGCACCTTGAACCCATCGATAACCAATCATTTTTTATATTCATCTCACAATGGAAAGGTTGGGAAGGCACGTGACCTTGCAGGCATCGTGGAGAGGTCGCATGTCTATTCTGCGCTTATAATGGGCAGCAGATGACAGCCGCGATAAGGGGACCTGAGACCTGACAGATCGTAAGGATATGACACGCGTCACGAACAATGACTTGGCTGTCTACAGTCCCCGTAGATATTGTTGAACCTGCCCAATAAAGTTCACGAATTTCGCGTATTGAACCTTTACAAGTGTTATGACGTCACAGCTTAGTGAAATGTAGATAGAGACGGTTCAATGTAATTACAATTGCCTTGTTTATTAGTTCACGCTCCGAGTATTACGTTTAAAAATAAGTGTTAATTCACTTTCATTATTGTTCTATTTGACTGGCGTGACTCAGCGTTTAGGTATTTTGACTTGAATACATAATAACATTAAAATTTTAATGCTATGTGACTTCCTTAAATAAGTTTGAATACAATAAAGCCCTCGTGATAATGTTGTATGAATCACTTCTGAATCAAACCCCTCACCCTGATATTATTGGTGACGCAACGTTCTTGTCCAGTAACGATAAATTCGTCTTCAACAACGTCAACAATGCGCCAAGATCACCGCCCATTACCGAACATAGTATTGCCTTGCGCGCGCGCAATTCTTTTATTAATTGTAGTGACCAATTCAGTGGAGGATATGACGCCATGACGGCGTTGTCCGAGCGTGACCCACCTGCAAATCAACCGCTGATGCCCGCAGCCCGCACGCGATCGGTATTCATCCTTGAATCGTTTGTAGTAGAAACCGTATTGTGGGTACGGCGCGTGCCATCCAAATATCACGGGCCTCTAATGCCAGATTAAATATGTACATTTTAAACAAGGAACTTGCTCGTTTAAATAAATTTTCGTGCTCAAGATGGTTCCATCTTTGTTCCTTTTGTTTCGGATGTGATATTTGAAAATTCCTTAATGTCTGTAGCCCGAGTCGACGAGCACGATTATCGTGAACGTGGATCTACGATAGGATAACACATTCAAGAGTGAATGAAACTTATGTTTTGTTAACTTAAATCGGTATTCGTGTTCACAAGTGCAGACGAATAAAATAATGAAAATGACAATATTTGAACAAGTCCGAGGTCCAGCTAATGTTCTTTAAAACATCCCACTGGGAGCCTTTCTAAATAGCCAATTTTTCGTATATGTCTATACCACTTTAACTTGCTAAAGACTCATAAGACTATATCGCTCAATGTGGATATTTTTAGGACAGGAGGTCTGTGTTTAACTGCGGACATCGAAAGGCGAACTGGTGATGATGAAAACATTGCAAATATCAAATAATATCAGACATAACATGCTAATAAGCGATCGATTTCTTCGTCTATTTATGGTACCAATGACCTGTGTTATGTCATGACATTTGAAACCGACGGCGCACGCGGCAATCAATTTCATAACTTTGTTAACTATAGTTTGTATTCGCGAGAACGTTACTGCCAACAGACCATTACTAGTATCGAATCGCAAATCAATTCAAGACTGTTGACTGTCGTTAACCATCGCACATCGTGTGTTCAATGTTATTCGATACGGTACGTCCCTACTTTTTGTTCTCGATTTGTTTTCGTTCGTTATTTATTGATGTTCGACAAAATCCATAATTGACGGCCAATTTCTTAACTGCTGACCGGCAAAAAATACGTAAGTAATTGTATCCGTACAATTTTACATATAATCAAACAGCTTAAGAAAAGGAAACCGGGCGTTTAACATTTAGTAATACAAGGACCTAAAAAGTAAGCAGGAAATGATAAGTTGCCTTGAAATTGTTTAGCGCTACAAAAGACCAAATTGCAGAATACTCTATACCTCTTACTATTACGTGAGATTTTACCACTTGATAAACTTCCAATTTTTCGAATGCCTTGAGCCGTTAGAGGCATGGAAAGGATTAGCTTAGCGATTGATTGATTGAGAGTATGTTCAAAATACTGGACTTTTCTTTCTACAAAGAATTCGCTTTCGGTATGGCAATCAAACTAAGAAGCTGCAAGCCTTCTAGAAACGTTGCCAGACGGCGATATCGTGTAGGAATTTTACGAAGTTCTCGTATGTATGTAAATAGTGTTGTCTGGCTTAGTTATATATTATTATACGCTTAGCATAATTTAATATTCATTTCGAATTTTAATTTTAACATTCATTAAATTTGGTTTGTTTTCGACAGAATAATACAACAAAAAGTGGTCAGTGGTATTAAGTAGCAGTTTGTTGAATGATTTTCGAACTGTTTTATGAATCGATATTTAATTTTTTAAAGTAAAAACGGATTATTTAAATGGACGTCAATTTAAGTGTGTTCAGTTTATTTAATTAAATTTTTATTACATGCGAAAAATCATCACGAATACCCCCCGCCGAAGCCGATGCTAGAGGTTATGTCGGACTCGAACCGACTAAAACACGGTGTCTGTGGGTCGTTTTTGGTTGCCGAAGATGAGGTTGACAGGCGTATCACTAGGATAAATATTAACTGTGTAGACAATGTTTTAAGATAGTTAATGATATGGTAATGAAATTAAATTAAACAATGAAAAAATATTCTACTACACGCTTTTACACGCGGCTTTTTTTGCATAATCAGAAAGTAAAAATCAAAGTACAGTAAATTAAAAATTATTCTCGGGCAAGTAAAGATGATTATAACCTTGATCAGTTACAGACATACTATAATTTTTTATGGCAATATCGATATACCAATTTGTTTAATAACTGCTACCTGTACACGATTCGTATGTGTTCATTAATGGACGGTCTAAATTTATTACAAGGAAGCAGTAACTACAATATTATAACTCGATTATAATGATTGTTTTTATGGTGCTATTAATATTTCTTCACTAGTATTTCCAAATTGATTCGAGTTGCCTGAGTAGTAAACGAAGAGCTCTCGAAAGATATAGAACGACTAATGGCTTTGAAGTACTTGCCAATGTGAACGAGGCTCTTGATCGCGTTTATGTTTATTTTCTTTAACATTTCTCGTAGCAATATCTTCAATTGAAGTTTGGAGTTCTACAAGAAATATACGCTGATGTTTTGACTCTCACTCGTAAGATAACACATGAAACTTCACCTGAGGAGAGGGCCAGATCGAGAGAAATGGCCCTGGGTCGGCCGGAGTGCGATGCATATGCCGGTCAACCTCTCCTTCGGCAACCAAAAACGACACACAGGCATCGTGCGTTTTAGTCGTAACCTCTCCCACCGGCTCCGGTGGTGGGAGCATAAGTGGGGATTTTACATACATACATACATATAATCACGTCTTTATCCCCAGAGGGTTAGGCAGAGGTGAATTAATACCCACATTTTAACAATCATTGAATTCTGTCCCACGTAATAGGGGGTGAGCTTATTGCCGTCTTTCGGGCACTGTTGTTGACTCAAGCCATGCATCTGAGGCCGAGTCTGGGCTATATATATCTGTCTGATGTTAAACAGACCTATCCCTTAGTCGCCACACGTAAAAAAAATACATGAAACCTTTAAACTAGTTATATGTTAAGCATAATTACGTAAAGTTCATTGGTAACTGGCACTCGGCCATATTTGAATCAGGGTCGAAGTGCACGGTACACGATTATGACTTTTTAAAGTCAGTCAATGTTTTGTGGCAACGACACGCAATTATGGTACTTATTGATACTATGATTCATTCTTCGTTAATACATAATAAAAAATACTCTAAAACTCGTTTAGCAAAACGTAATCAGTCGGCACAGAGTATATCTCAAAAACTCTTTACGTAGATGATTATATATAATAAGTAAATAAGTATGGACCACAAAAAAAACTATTGTTAGAAACTACCCCTTTTTATCCTTTGAAACTCAAAACTTAGTAGTTATATTCTTTTTGACTCACTCCATCCCTTGGTTGCCTGGAAGAGATTGCCTTTCGCGATAAAACCGCCAATTGTCTGTATACTGCGAAACTGCTCCATTTTATGTCACGTGTTTTTTCTTTGTGTACCTAAAATAAAATAAAGAGATATTTGATTTGATGTAGTTATCTCCATTTACTCATCAAGAAGGCAAGAATACAATATAATAACTCCGAACTAAATTGGGAGCACTTTGCTACTGCACAGTAATAGTTAATAGAAATATTTGTGGATGCATTGACCTATGCATAGAATACAGTTACAGTATGTGATTATGTTACTGAAACTTTTCGTCACTAATGTTACCCATACTTAAATAATTTAAATGTTTCTTTGCCTCTTACATTAAAATCTCTACTTTCATGTACACTAGACTTTGCCTCTCGTATTGCAATTCCTCTGCGCACTCCCGGGTTTGCTGGAAGAAAAACTCAATTTTGAGTTAAGCTCGCCTTTGTACATTACTTCAATTTTTCTGTATAAATGTAATTTTGTTTTATGTGTACAATAAAGTCAATCAATCAATCAATTAATTAGCCCACCGCAGTCCACTGCTGAACATAGGCCTCTCCCAATGTGCGCCATTTTCTCCGATCCTCTGCCTTCCGCATCCAGTCTGTCCCAGCCACCTTTTTCAGGTCGTCCGTCTATCAGGCTAGGGGGCGACAATAAAGTATGAATAAATAAAGAATATTTTCTCTAGAAGATTATCAAAACAGTTACAGCAAGTTTTGTGTAAGACATAAAATACTTAAAGTCTCTCCTATATAGTAGACATTTTGGCAGAGGTATGTTTATTCGATTAATAGGTCGACATATCTCATACGGTGCGTATTATATTCGCACTAGCATTTATCGTGAAAGCTATACTGTCAGTTACGATGGCTGATTCATATTATATTCAATGCTCACAGCATGGCAGTACGTGTGTTACGACATAGCTGCTAGTCGAATTATAAAAATCGTTTCGCAATGGCGTCTGTTCAGTCCCTTGTAAACGAAATGTCAGACGCATCACACAGAGAATTTTATTAACGAACTCCTTGGCAGCCCTCAGCTGTATTTCTTAATTCTGGACTATTTCCGAAAATCTTTTTTATGGCTCCATGTCCGCCATTGACCTAATAGCTTTGATATAAAATCATTGCAACTTTAATAGGACAGACTTATGGGTTTCTTTGTGGAGCAAGGGCGGCCGTATTATGGTTAATAAGTTAATGCTATGTATTTAACATAAATGTAGTATTTACAATGACTTCTATAACATATTGCCAGACTGACTGTACGGAACAAAAATTTTCCTCCTTTTTGAAGTCGAGTAAGTTAAAAAGTTTAGTATCGTAAATCGCAATATTCATGCATCAACGATTAAATACACACAAGACTGTCATACAGATGACTATAAAAAGGTACGAGGTGTATACATTACAAATAACTATCAAAATTCATTAGCTCATTTAACTATTCTTTACATCCGGTACCCCTTCACCATTCTGCCTCACCCCGAGAACTGCGAAGCAATTTTTGTTCAAAAGAACATAACATAACATAAACTCACGCCTATATCCCCGAAGGGTTAGGCAGAGGTGCTAGCACCCACATTTTGCGAGTTTATGTTTAGGTCTCAATGTAATAGGTTCTAAAGAAATTTACTAGAAATAGGTATGCCTACATAAAATTCATCGAGTTTTCTCATAATTTACCACAGCCCTTTACCGATGTAACCAAGAATCTCTGAAGTTATTAATGACTAGCTGACCCACCCCAGCTTCGCCCGGGGTATATTTTGAAGCTTTATATCCCTTTGAGCCCGTATGTTTTAGTCTTCAAAATATGTATGAAAAATTGCCGGATTTGTTAACATTTATTATCAATGCTCCGCTCCCTTAAGTAGTAGCGTGATGATATATAGCCTTAAACCTTCCTCAATAAATGGACTACCCAACACTGAAAGAATCATTCAAATCGGACCAGTAGTTCCAGAGATTAGCGTGTTCAAACAAACAAACAAACAAACTCTGCAGCTTTATAATATTAATTAATTATTATTAATGATACTTTTAGGTACCTACTAATTGGGGACTCCGTGTTCTCCATACCCGAAGAGGGCCATCTCATAAGAGGCGTTCGAGGGTCGGCCGAGGTGCGAGGGATATGTCTCAGATAATCGCACCTCCGGCAACCTGCGGCCCACACAGTACGCGTGCGTTTTAGTCGGTTCAAGTCTTTTGCGCACAATAAAAAAAAAAGATACCTACTACAAATAACATAGACAACAGCTGACCATCTGTCATTCCCGTCTCGCACAAAACTACATGATTTACTCCGGCTCCACGAAACATGTACCGTTTCCGTCGTATCTGACCATCAGGCTACATTGTAGCGAGCGTCCGTCAGTCTGTCAGCCGTGATCGTTGCTTGTAGCTGACTACTTAAGAGAACGGATGCCGTTCGTGCTCGCCCCAGGACGTCCACCGTCCACTCATTACCAACGGTCAGACACGTTAGCCATTACTACGGCTCGCGCATACCACGGATAGCACCATAAGTAGCATTTTAATTACAAGTCCATGTTAATTTCTTTCTTTCTTTTAAGCCTTCCTGACCGGGCATTGCTTTGCTTGTCATCTGTCTTGTGGACATAAAAGGACAATTAAAAAGTTTTTGCATTTAAAACATTTTCAGTCACTCCAAACTATTTTTAATGGCAATACTTTTGTAGAATAGATTAGATTAATCAATATATAGGATTGACATACGTTGACGACTGTCATAAACGTCAAAATACGTGTCAATCCCAATTCATCAAACTATTCGGTAGACAAGTGGCAATTCGGCAATAGCCGGCGATTGTATTACGCCGGACAACGTCATTGACATACGTTGACGACTGTCATACTACTTGTCAATCCCAATTCATCAATCTTTTCGGTAGACAATTGGCAATTCGGCAATGGCTATAATTTAAAGCATAATAATATAATATAAAACAACTCGGTTCGCCACCTAACTTAACCATTCATTTTTTTCTATTCATCCAAATTACAACTTAAAATAGCTTGAACCTTTAAAGATCTTTGATATTTAAAAGACATTATTGTTAAAATTGTTGACGAAACTAGAAGAAACTAACGGATATTTATAAGTGTTTAAAGTCCTTATTTGCTTCAATAGACCATTAAATCGTCACTATTAACGGCTGTCCGATTGCATGGCTCGCACCGTTACTGTGGGGAAAGGCTTCCATCATTACACGACCCAGTAATTGACATGTGCCATATCTGTAACGCGATTGAACACTTAGAGGGGACTGGAGTTACGATCCTCTTGATATGTGACTCTTATAACGTGATATCTGCACCTCTATGCTTAGAAATAGTAGAAATATTATTGCTAAAGGGTCATAAATTTTGTATTTAAATAAACAAACAATAAGCTATACCCAACTGAATTGGAAAAAGGATCATAGAATGATAATATGAGTGCCAATACAACACTTGCAAATAGCTAAATTGCTTATGTTAGGAGAGGGTTCACTTCTGAAGTGTAATAGCTAGGATTCGAACCTGACATCTCAATCGAAACATCTAGCTACTATGCTTCTAAGACTCCTGGACTTTGGAATACAAATCTTTCGCCACTGTAATTTTTTATAATACTTCTAGTAGGTATCTACGGTAAAGTACACACTATTACGTATCACACACATACAATGTAATGAATCCAGGATGTCAGTCAATATCTATTAATGATAAACTCAAGACATATTTCACCACGCATAACTGTCTCTCGCTCACTCTCTTGAACAGTAAGAAATAAAAAACTAATTATACACAAGTAGTCAAGGCAAATAAGTACACAAAGATTGCAAACGCACCACATGGCCGCTCAACCAGACCGAGTGTCTGACTTCTGCGAAACGTGCGCCGTATAAACGATACACTTACTCGTAAGTATTTGTATTTATGGCGATAAATGCACAGTATTGTAGAAACATCTCATTACTGTCAATGTACATTTCCACTTGGACTGTTTCACAAATTCCATTAAATTTTTTTTAGGACTATCGGCAGATAGAACAGTATTCCTACCTCTCATATCCTCTCATATATTTTTGTTTGACTCATTGCCGTAAACAGGATTTATCAATTTACTTCTAAACATTTTCGAAAGGAATTCGGGAAGCTATTGTTACGAATCTGGCAGGAAAGAAGCATTCCTTTCTGGAACACTCATTAAGTACACATCTTGTTGCTTTGATATGCTACAAATGTCGAGTTTTAAATTCGAATGCCAAGCGAGTTCTATATTTGGTAAGTTCTTAGTTTACAGTAAAATTATATTTATTGCTCATAAACAATTCAATGATTGAAAACATAATGAAGACTTAAACGGAAACGTGGTATTAAAGTTGATTACTTAATCAAATGCCAGACATTGTGTATCCTCAATGGTAATAGATTCGCAATAGTGCATCTGTAGGCTCTGCTGTCGGTTATCCTGCGATCGAGTGCGCACACGCATGCTGCGCGTCCGTCCGTCCGCGACGTTGCCGGGGTCGTCGACCCGACGACGCACACTCGAGGAAATTATTATAAAATCGCTGGAAACGATTGCGAAAATTTATACGAATTTGACAGTATACAGTTTACAGCCCGCCCAGTTATGTAACGTCGTAGAGGTTACTTTCAAGCGTAATCGTGACAAAAACATGCCAGAAATTTGGAATGACAGTACTGCAGTGTTGTTCGTTTTTATACTATTTTTAACTTGTTCTGTTTGTGTATACTACAAGTCCAACATTACAACAACTTTGGTTATTTTATCCCTAGATCAGGAATTTGCATAGTATCTCAACGATCATTGCACAATTGCGTTACTCATCCAGTAACGCATTTAGGCGCTTTCTCGTTCGCAGCAAAACAATGCGCCCACATGGCCCATCCAGCGAAGTCTTCCGCATCTATGAGCCCATTCAATAACCGAGTGGGTTGACGAACGTTTGCCAATTATTATTGTTTACTTTCTATACCTAATTGTAGGTATATTTACTGTCTACCAAAACTGCGCCATGATTCACTGCTTTTCTAGCAATTTCTACGATTAAAAATGATATATGGATGCTGTCGAAACCTTTAAAATACTTACTTATTGTATTAAATAGAATCATAAATTCTTAATTACAATGCTAGTAATAAATCTTCTCAAAATATTAATCGTCAGTGTATTAATTCCATACCCACCTGTTAGAAATCAATCAGTGAATGTATGGGACGGGACACAAGTCATTTGCAGCAAATTCAATGTTTAAATTGACTTGTCTCTTCTGAAGAGTTACCACCAGGACGATGAATAGAAAGTGATAAAACTATTGATTAATGATGCGAGTCACTCACTGTCAAAAGTTAGATTTCATCACAGCTACAACTTTTTCTTTTATCTGTACCTAATGTGGACAGGGGTTTTACTATTGTATCTGTCAGTCGGTCGTTGAACTATGAAACTGTATCATACATGTAGACAGGTCGCCTAAATTAGTTAAATAAACTCTGCGCCTGATATATTTCTACAGTTTGCACTCGTTCAAACCGAGATTATGTAGTCCTAGTACATACTCTAAACAGATGTGATTTTATCTTCGAACTTCGGATGCAGATTAAGTAAATTTCCAACGACCTGAGATTTAGGGTAGTAGAACATATTCTTATTTATGTAAGAGCATTTACTTCAATATTTTTATCGGCACTAATTTAAGATAAGATAAGATAAGATAAGATAAGATATTTATTTTGCAAATATGGGTACAATACAACATGTTGGTTCATAAAACAAGAGGTTCAGCCATATTTTACCTTTAGGCATGCAAATATTGTAAGTTAAACACAAAAAAATAAAATTATAGATCAATCAAAATAAAATAGATAAATGTCAATGAATGTCAAATACAAATTCTAAAAATCAAACAGTCAAATCTTTCTCATTTAAAAAGTCATTAACGTTATAATACACTTTATCAATCAAAAATTCACGCAGCTTCTTTTTAAACAGTGATAACGTCAGTTCCTTCCAACTTTTAGGTATTTTATTATAGATACATGGAGCCATGCAGAAAACACTTTTACGCATAAGTGTTGTTTTAGCTGTATGAAGACACAGTTTAGTGTTATCACGTCTATTTCGCGGAATAATATCGGCTAAACGCTCGAAACGATTCGCGTTTGACTTCACAAACACAGCAACCTCCAAAATGTACAGGCACGGCAGTGTCAATATCTTATATTGTTTGAAATAAGGCATGCAGCTATCTGTAGACCTTAGATGAAACATTGCCCGTATACATCTCTTTTGTGACTTAAAAGATGTTACCTTTTCAGTTGAGTTACCCCAAAATATAAGCCCATATCGTAAGTGGGATTCCACAGTACCATAATAAGCAGTAAGGAGTGCATCTAAACTTATAATGGGAGATAATGTCCTTAGGGCATACGCGGATCTATGAATCTTTTTACTCAGTTTATCAATATGTGTCTTCCAGTTTAATCCTTTATCTATTTCTATACCCAAAAATGTCGTGCATTCGACTTCCTCTATTGTATCACTGCCATATTTAATGCTAAGGCTCATAGGTGCTATACGTTGATTAAAGTGATACGAAATATCAGGAAACCTACTTCCTTTAATTCTGCTGGTATGCGATGTTTTGTTATTGAACGAATGTAGAGGGCACTTCAAATATCAAACTGAGTGATGTTGTTTCTCTATTTAATTTATAAGAAAAAATGCCATACTTAACCACCCGCTCCGGCTCGTTTCTGGGGGCAAAGGATGGCCATCGCGATTCAGCGAGGCAATGCCGCCACTGTCATGGGCACCTTTGCACCGGGAATCATACGGGGCTGGTTATTTGACTTGACATAATTATGACAAAATCTGTGATTGCAAATAATGATGTGACATTTGCATTGTTTATATGTTGAATAAATACTTAACACTTAAATTAAATATTTTTAAAAGACCAGATTCATCCGAAATCAATGTTAACAAATCCCGAAAGACTCTTACGTTATCGTCAGAAAAGATTACAACAAACTTAGACATGTATATTAATACCATCAGGCGAGGCTAAGTCTAATTGTCGTGTTCTATATTTTTAAAAAAATCAAGGGTTAGTTCCGTGCTGAAAGTCATCCTTTCCAGGTTTACATTTAAAAAAATACTAACCACATTTAGTCGTTAGATTCTTTAAAGGTGTTGCTAAGTTCATTGCTGTTATGTTATCAAATACTTGTAAAACAAACAAGTATTCGACAGTTCGAATAAAAGCCGGAAACAGAACAAGTTTTAGAGCGTTTATTTGCTCGTTGTATATCTTCTTCATAATTACTTGAAATGATTACAACAACGGAATGTTACGTGTACATTCCATTAAAATAAGTACATGTACACACTTACAATAATTATAAGACATACATCCCTAAGAAGAAGCTAGAGAAAACTCTTTGCCCCACCTAAAGAAGTGTACCGGTAGTGCAATCTCGATAATATAGCGGTATGACTGGCTATTTTCAACGATCTACAGCTATTCATGTATGTACAAAATGTATCTAGTGATACCACATTGATTGGCATTGATGACAAGTTTATGACTTCACTCTGTGAGGTCTTTATATCGTTACAAATAGGTATACACACATATGGTTTGCCGGCGGCCCTCCCAAGCAAATTAAACAGAAAACAATGGCTACTTAACCCTTCCGTATACACAAGCTATAAACAAGACTTGGATTAATTGAAACCCAGTTTAAGTTAGCTATAGAAGTAATTGGACAATACCACATCGATACAGCCGAAATTAATGAAGTCATTACGGTAGCTGCACGGTTCCGCGCCATCGACCGCTGATGGACCGCGCCGGCCGCGCCGCTCGGACGAGTTTCTCGGTCACCACCGCCGTAAACAAAACATCTTTCCTACAAGCACTTTTACAATTAGACTAATAAAAATATCTGTATATGTTATCTGATTTACGACCTTCTTCAACAGTGAATAAGGTCCAAAATTTACATACCAGAAATTGTTTTTTAAGAGCACCAAATGGTTATTTACTTTTTGGTAATTTTAAATTTAAAGCACAATCAAATATTATTGCGGTTTTAGACGAAAAATGTAAGTGAATGCTTACTTTTTTGTGACTATACTGTCTACGCGAGAATTATCTTTCGTTGTTCTATTCAGGCGTTGCTACTGGCTAAAGACTGCTACAAACTGTCAGGTAGGATTTGTTTTCATTGATATCTTAAAAAGTATATTACAGACATAGGGAAGTTCTGTTTTTCTTTTCACAGGATGGCATAAATAAGTCTGCAGTAAATCATAATAAATAGATAAAATCTAACAATAGTCAAAACTAGACTCCTCTTTCCCATTGGAATCTCAGGGGTTCGTGAGTTCATGACAAGTTGAGTCAAGAGGCCACCTATTTACTCCAAAATGTGGTAATTCCGTCTGGTTTCTTTAATAAACCCATCCTCAAATACCCAGGGCCTTCATTCAATTAAGTCAAGTGTAAAAATTCGTAAGATATTTTTTATTACCTTAACAATATAATTGGTCTCGCAACTCACAGCACTACCGTAAAAGAGTGTCCTAAATACAGACAAAAGGAAATACAAAATTACATATGCCTGGATAAAATCAACTTCATACCGGAATAATAAAAAGCAAACACAAAATAAGAATATGAGCACAATAGGTGGCCCATAAGCACATCCTGATCTATTATGATTCTCAACTACCTGCCGCTCAAACATTCGCAATACACTTGATAGAAAGCAATTGGCAGAGATATGTCAATCACGAGCTTTTGCGTAAATATTTTGGTTTGTTCCATAAACATTCAAAAAGTAATGAGGCTGTTTCTGTATTGGAATCAGGGTAAAAGCTTTGGCGGTACTCGCGATAAATTTCGCGACATCATTATTTCAAAAACTCATGTTTTATTTGGGCGATTGATAATTCATCCAGAAGGATGTGCCGTTTGTTCACTCTTGAGTGTACTGGTCATATATCATGGAATGCTTCTGATATTTTTTGTGTAAAGCTTGTAGCCCTCTGAGACATTGCAATGTAAACAAGATTTGTTTGTTGTTAATTTTTCTTTTCTTTCAACCAAGGACGGATTCTTCAAGTCAGTATTGCGTTCAAATGTTTTCGAATTAAATGAACGTAATCACTGAATTAAATTAATCTAGATAATCAATTTATTAGTCTTACTGATTACTTACTTCCACAGTTCTCCAAAAAGATTGTAAAGTCTAGAAAAGGCACATGAAAAATGCCTCATAATATGCACTTTTTTCATTTACTCATATCCGATATTTCCTGAATACTCATCTGGTTAACTTATTCAGAGTAAAACTAGTTCTCTGAAACTTGAATAGAGTGGGATGTCTGATTGCAAAAGGTCTCTTATGTGTAGTAAGAACAAGCCTGTCAGATTTTCATAAGCTGCTTGATATGTGCAACTAAGCCCACTAGATCCTAGAAAGGGTAACAGAATTTCGCCATAATGATTATTGACCCCGATTATGAGATTGTACTCGTTCAATACAGTGTTCGATAACCTTAATTTCTCTCATTGTGATAACAGACCCACATTGACACCCACAATGACTTGATGATCAGGACCGGTTAACATTTGAGCCACGCCTGTAACCATTGATAACAATCAATACCAATATTACAGTAACCCTTGCTGGCGTCTTACGTCACTAAGCACCCATTATTGCAACAAAAAAACATAAAAACTCTTATGCAACCTTATCATTGTTATTGGAGCCGTAATTTGCAACTAGGCTATCGACTGTATCATTATGAATCTAATATCTAGTCTGTAATCGCATTTGGTGTCGTCGCCCACACTAGTTTGAATTAGATTGGATTTATAGATACATACATACAGTCACGCCTTTTTCCCATAGATATGTAATAATGGTTGATCAGATTCAAGCCTACTGTTTTGCTAATATTTTTTGATTATAGATTTACTATTTCGTAATTTGAATCTTACGACAGAACTATAGTCCACCTATAGACACAAAGAGTAGCTCCATAACTTTGATGTCACTATTGGGTTATCCGAAAAATATCGAAATTTGACTGAAACAGCTGAACTTTAATATGTTTCGTAAACTGGGAGCTAAAGGTTGCACTCCGAAGCCTGGAGACCGCCTATATGTGCTCAAGTGTTATATCTGAGAGCAAGGCCTGCGACAGAGCCTCCACCATTATTTAAAAGGTGCATCGCACCGACTAGCAGCTGATTGGCTTTTTTTTATATGCGCAAAATCCCTACGGATACTCCTCCCGCTGGCGACAGTGGACGGCAACTGCTTCTGCTAGGGTGACAGGAGTTGGGGTTGGCTTAGACCCCGAAGATTTTAGTAGAACCACCATAATACACCCATCATTTAGTAACGTAGTGGTACAGCATCAGATCTCCTGGGGGATTAAAATAGGGGATATTAGTGGAACACCCGTCAATACCGACTATTCGTTTGTTAGCCTCGTCATCATCTTCAGTTACACGTCGCTATTTGCGAGCAGGAACTGCTTCAAACAATTCTCGCCAAAAAGAATTACAAATCTTATTACATACACATCGCGGTTTTGAAAGTGTTACCGAAATACACACCAGCTACTTTCAGCTCGCGGTTCAGTAAATTGTATTGAAATCGGACTCGAAGGTTGCGTGAAATCAACATAAACAAACGTACATTAAGTACACTGAATTATTATTTACTAAACACAGACTCTTTGAAGATACCACCTCGTACGTGATCTCTAACACGTTGGGACTTTTCAAAATGTTGCTAATAATTGTTTGATTCATTTCTTTTAAGTTTTATTAACTGTAGAATAAAATATCACGCACATTGTGTAAAAAGTGATGCTAGAAATTCGCACAACAATAATAAAATTATGTCGAATGTGTATTTTTGTGTTTCTTAAGTGCAAGTAAGGAGGCCAAAGTGAAGTTAGGACACACAGATAACCTTTAAAAATACACAACATATAAAAACTAATTACTTTAGTTATGATAGCAATATTAAGTGCTCCTAATTATGTTGATTAATCTGTAAATGTTTTAATTATCTACTGGAATTAGTGTTTCATACCTACATTTGAGTGAGTTTCTAAATAGTTTGTTTTTGACACCATAGTCGTTCGCGCTTGGCGCGCCTTCCCGTTTCCGGGGAGGAGTTGGACACTCTGTGGTCCCCACATCCGAGGAAGGCCAGATCGAGAGAGATGGCCCTGGGTCGGCCAGGGTGCGAGAGATATGTCTGTCAAACTCACCTTCAGCTACCAAAAACGACCCACGGGCGCCGTGCGTTTTAGTCGGCTGGAGTGCGACATAACCTCTCTCACCGGCTCCGGCGGATGGGTATCCGTGGGGATCATTCGCATGTAAAACAAGCACCAAAGTCGTTGAACCCTTTTTAATAAATAAATAAATACATTCAAAGACACAAAACAACCTAAACAGTTTTACTTATTCTGTGCCTACACCGAATTACGAAATATAAAGTTAATACTTGTAATAATTAAATGCACTCTAGGGTTGCCAAGTATTTGTATGCAACTAATTCGCAAGGTTCATAAAACGCATCTGGTGACTACGTAGGCCGCATATCCGTTCTACTTCCAGACAACAATGATATAAATAGAATAATAAAATAGGTTATAAAACATGAACGTATTAAATTAACTGACCCAAATTCGCATATGACGTTAGGAGCTTGACGTAATACGGCGTGAAGCAGATCGGGACTGACCGCTGATCTGATTCGTATTATACTTTCTAAACGATAGATAAATACGCAAGTCAGAGCATTGTGCCGAAAGAACTAGTAAAAAGAAAATTATAACACGCTTTTACCGGATAAGTATCAGCGCTTGAAAGTTCGTACTTGAAACAATATTGTCGTGCAAGAACCTTGTAGTATGTAAATACTCAGAAAATCTAGCTTCAATATTAATTAAATAAATATGAAACGATCACAAATCGGATTACTCTAGATCATATTTATGTAAATTTTTATTTAAACCTGTTAATATAATATGTAAAACCATTCATAAGTGATAACCCTCTTAGCAGCGTCGACTGTCTGGCTGACTTGTCATTACGCAACAGTGACTCATTATTACCAAATATCGATCTGCGAGTACCTACACTCGTAGCTACGCACCACAAATCTTAGAGACGCCGCTGTTGAATCATCCAACCATTGTATATTCAACACTTAGTCACGATAAGTAGATTAAATCGACATAAAGTTAGGTCAAACCATAATACAAATTGCCATAACAGGTTACGTAAAAACAAACGTAAATATTGCAGAAATTTAGAGGTTTCGTTTACTCAAAAACGTTATGTTGTAGTTCTGAATATCTAATTTATTGATGCGCTATCTTAAATATATATAGTGCTTGCAGCTACCTAAAACTTGTCCACAAATCTGATATTATAACTTTTTGAAATTTAAAGTCGTATTAATAAAATAATATAATTTACCATCGTCAGCGTCAATCTAGAAGTAATGCATTTATGAAATCATATTAATTCAGAATATTTAGCTTTCATTACTGTACTGAATGCAAATAGTTAGTAAGACATCTTGACAACTAAATATGAAAAGAGCTCATTACATCTCATTGATGTGACGGGGCTTGAAATAATCTTAAAAAAGCCATTAATAACAAATTTAGGTAAACGGCGTGAAGGGTTGTGACTTAATGCGGATAACGTCTAATAAAGGACTTATAAAGCATTCTGAATTACTAACGAATACCCGGAAAACTATACGTCACAGTTAATTTTGTTACAGGAAAATGGTTAAAAGAAATCTTTGTGCGGTATCCGAGAAAATTGTACAGCCCTATGTCAGTGAGAAGGAAAAGTATGACAAATTACGTTTGTTACTCGGTGCATTGGCCAATGAAATTACAAGTGACACGGTCAACATCACGAACTCTCGATTATAAACCACTTTACAAAATCTAAGTGGGTACTGGGACACGAAAATAAGTATTTTACTAATATAAGTGATGATATTTTCGCTCTTATAACGCAAAAAGAAAGAAACAGATTAGAAATAAGAATGTTTTCTGTAGCTTAGTAGTACCCTATTCGTCCAATACGAAAGCATTACTAAAAATATCAACTAATATTGACGTCTACAAAGTGAAATTCGCGTCTTAACTGAATGGATAAATCGGAAAAACCTTCCGTATCGTGAAAAAAGTCGTTTTGGCAGACGGCGCGAAGACTGCGCGGGAGCACTTTCTCTGCGCAGACGCAATTTGGCAGAGCGTGGTCATAATCCTTCAGACACGCGCGAGCGCCGCCCGCCCGGCACTACACTGAACTTTATTTACGTTTCCGGAAATTTATTTAAATTTCACATTGTTTTATTGCCGGAATCGATTGTGCGGAGCACTCTGGACGCGGGATTGATTAATATACCTACGCTCGGATATTTTCGGTATCAATTTATAACATTAATCTCGGTATTGCTTCGGAAGTTCGCGAATGACGTGAGGGCCGATGCCCTCGATCTGAATTCAGGTGTGATGTACACTGAGTGTGTGTTTTGTTGAGTGTGTCAAATACGTGCATTATTGTGGTGTGCCGATGCCAAGTTATAACAATGACCAACAAGCCTCATCGTGCTCACCTGTGACGTTCGTGGACAACGGCCAAGTCATGACACTGTGGTACACCGACATATTGGTAAGCATGCGTTTGTTGTGATTTTGTCAAACCAATAATAGAGAAAATTCTACTCGAAATTAAGAAATTTAAAAAATAATTGCTCGTTCTTTTGTATAAACAAAGCCTGCTGTAGGCGTTGCATCCTCGATCTCTAATCGTTTAAGAGTCGTTTACCTACTTTTAATCCAAGCCGTGTAAGCTCAACCGTCACATACGACAATTACGATTATTGGAAGGTGCAGGCAATTGACCCACAAGCAAAGTGATATGCTATTACCACCGATGGATGGAGGTGCCACCAGCGTCTACATTTATCGGGTCAATTACTGTGATAGTTTCGAAATTCTTTAGTTCACTTTCTATATAATGAGTGCGCAGCAGGTCTCGTAAACAGGCCTAATCAACGAACATCCTCGTTACTGGTCCTTGTTAATTATTTATGAACATCTCTCGCGGTACATTATACATGCGTTTATTACGTCACCATTCTACTTCAAACAAGACGTTGACCCACTAATTACGGGTGATGTGAATAGGTTACGATCGCGAAATGTTGTCGTCGGACAGATGAACATGTTTTAGCTCCACAGTTACATATGCGGAAATTAGTTGTGGGTCAAGCTTTTTATATGTTATCTAGTTTCGAGACTACATACATACAAGACTAAAGACACCGACGTTTTCTCACAAAAATCTAAATTGAGGACACATTGTATCTTGTATCCAATCACGATAATGAATTTTACTGTTCAATAGAAGTATTGTCATTTTAATAAATCCGTGTGCTCATTTTTGAATAGGTACCCAAAAATCACGCCTCCGCGTTTAATGTTTCGGTTAAAGGTTAGGAGGTTGACTGTCAGAAATAAATCATTTGCACATGTCTTTCCGCGAAGCGCGATTAGTAACACCGCTAAACCATATGTCTTATTTTAAATTTTATGTTGTTGGCAACAAATTCTACAGATCGTTGTTACATTGTTGTATGAAAGCAATCAGTTTCCCGCTAGCTTCTACACGCACTTTCTAACTGTACAGTATATCTATCAATTCAAGGCACGACTACCAAACGCTTAAACTTTCGTCTCTTATTCTATAATCTTGATGCGTGTTAAGATGACAATCACAGTATTACGTGTCAAGGGCTTCACTTGAACCACATGCGATGCCGGTTGTGTCGTTATAGCCGCTGTTAGTTGCGGAAGAAGCGGCCGACTTTGCACTTTCGATTTCCTCAGAGTAGCAACGATATATTAGCTTTGCCTCGGGCTTGTAAACACGCCAGCCACTTAACAAAATCTATTCAACTTCACTATAGGTAACAGTAGTAAAATGTTTATTCAAAGACGACCTAGTTTTGTTTCGTCAATCGTTTACAGAACCACTAGTTGTTACTATTTAGAAAATTGTTAAAATTTTAATAGTTCTAGGTACTAGTCATTTATTATTTTGTTAGTTTCCGTTATAAACTCTTGCAATGTATATTCATTTATATTGAAAACAACTTGCCTAAATGTACAATAACCAATTCGATTCATGCCTCTGTGACCATTTCAGTCATTCAAAATAGAACTGCGAATTCAAAGCATCTTGAAAATTCAAGGTGCATTACTGCTATACCTATCTTGTGGAAATCAGAACCGTGTCAAAACGTGCCTATTATTTTGGTAGACGCTCTTTTTTTCCGGATGTGGACGTTGTACGGTACCCGCGCCGCTCTGCCAGCGCAAGCGCAGATTTGCTTGCGCGTGCGTGCGTTTCGTCGCCACACTTGATTAATGCCGCCTTCACTTGATAATGGCGCTAACGCGTTACACGAGTCAAATTTAAAGCACTTGTCTGATCCGCGTCTATTCTTTTTGAAATACCTATAATTAGGGAGTGAAAGCTAGACACCGCCGAAACACCATCTTTATTTTAGTTCCGTGAGCTGTGTCGCCTCACGATTTGTTCGCGACTCGTTTTTTGGTATGCGCGTCCGTTTTGCTTGTAATTATAATAATTTTGTTAACCATTCGTAACACTTCAATCATGATTCTCGGTTGATACTTAATGAAAGACTAGACACCACAAATTATTTAGAGATTCGATTATCGCTCCGTGTATTCTGGTTTCGTAGTGTACATTGTTATAAACTTGAAGTAAGATGATTTCAAAGGAGGTAGGACACAACGGTATTTGCGCAGTCCCAATTGAGCAGTCCGACTGGGGAAGTACCTCCAGACTACAGGCTATAATAACCTCGTGTTGTGTTCCTGCCGGTGAGTAGGGTAGCCAAAGCTCATTGGAGAGTTTTTGTGCTGTCAGTAGCAAGACCAGACTTGTCCTGATTTCTATTCTTACAGGGTAGGCAGCACGGGTGTGACTCCCCTAGTGTTACATACGTTCATAGGTCACGGTAATCACTTTCCATCAGGTGGGCCGTGAGCTTGTCTGCCAGCTAAGTTGTATAAAAAAAAGAGGAGATTATAAAACAAGATTCATCTCATACACGTAACGCTTCCTATCTTTTTTATATCAATACGTTAACAAATGGACTGATGCCAAAAACACAAGTTTCCACCTTGTATATTGTAATTCTATCGATATCCTTACGTCATTGATAGTCACGCTATTTCGTTACATTGACCTCTGATGGCTAAAATATATCGTATATTATTTAAATTCAGACCGTCATGGGATGAAAGTAGCATTTAGTGTTATAGAATAGAATAGATCTTTATTTGCTAGAACATTGTGATAAGGATGTTACAAATGATGTCTTATGACTAGGTACATCATGTTCTGCCTAAATTGGGCATGCAAATTTTCCTTATTATCTAAACACTTTGGCGTACAAAATGATACGAAGTCAAAAGGAAGCTTATACATTTTATACCATGTCATTCAAAATAGAACGGCGAATTCTATTCGAGCACTACAAAGCATCTTGAAAATTCAAGGTGCATTACTGCTATACCTATCTTGTGGAAATCAGAACCGTGTCAAAACGTGCCTATTATGTTTCCTATTGTGATCTGCCTAATGTGATTACGTTTGATCACCTCTTGAATCATTATCAATTAATTTTTATACTTGGTCTTTTTTGTTTTGTTTGTAACTTCTGAAATAATATGGTACCAATATCCACTAAAGCCGTGTTGTTCCTGGCAGAGTAGAATTCGGACCACCCCATCTCTTCCCATGCGGTGTCATACAAGGCGACTAATGTGATAGGGCTGTTTAACATCAGACAGATATATGCATGACTTGAGTACAATAGTGCCCAGAAAACGGCAATAGACTCACCCCCTATTACGTGGAACCGAATTCAATGATTAGTGAAATGTGGGTATTAATTCACCTCTGCCTAACGCTCCGGAGATGAAGGCGTGATTATATGTATATATCCACTAAGTAAGCATAAGTAAACGTGAGCAAGCAAAAGTAAAGGGAGCAGATTTACTGAACTCCGCTCAGAACAATATTTACCTAACTATATCGTTGGCGAACATTATATTAAAGTAATTTTTCTTATTGTTGCAGAGCCCTGGCGCGGTAAGCGGCGGCGGCACGGACGCGCAGCAATCACGAGATGCACTGGATGTGCGCTACTCGCTGGCAGCTCTGGCAGACGACTACACCAAACGAAAACATGTCGTTCGAGTGACTACTGCCGCTGGCGCCGAGTTATTACTGCAGGTAACTTTATAGAATACTCCTCCCGTTCTAAAACGATAAATACTCCAAAAGGGAAGTTTAAAAAATTATCTTTCCGCGCGCAATTTAACGGCATGGAGTTCTTCAAACATTCATCTATGAACTTCCAGAAAACTAACTAGCTGTGATGTACACATGGCAAAGGAAATATTAAAGTTTACATGTAAAAACATACACCTCGTGCAAAGATGACACCACTCAGCTCTAGGAGCAGATGTAGGATATACTCACCTCTTTTGTAGTACCTAGAGATGAACTCAGCTGTGCAATTCTCTAACCAAACAGCGTCGAGCGCAGCGCTGCGACATCCTTGACAGAGATTGTGATTAGTCGATCTCCAGTGACGTCACCCAGTCCGACCAACCACAATCTGTATAGGCTGTCACAGCGATGTGCTCGACGCTGTGTGCTTACAGAATTGCACAGCCGTACTCTGAGGGCAGGGAGGGGTGCAATACAAACAAAGTAAATTTGCCTAAATGTTAAACACTTCTGTCCTTAGATCAATTAATACATAAGGAACTCCCATAGGCCACGTGCTTGGCGATGTTGTTTTATAATTTGATAATTTGAAAAGCAGTTTAACACTACACACGTTTTAAACACATGGATCCAATACCGGAACAATGCCGCGAATAAACTGACGTACTTATTTGCGAATTTATTGCAGTTATAAAACGAGCGTACATTACGTGTTTTCATTGTTACATTTTCTTTCCAATTCTACGACTATCGCGGCAATTTGCCAGAATACGTTACATTGATAAATTGTATATGAATATTGAACTTGCAAACTGCGCAATTTCTCTTCCTTTCAATTCGTCGGCGATAATGTAAAGCTGGTCATATAAATATTATATTATATTAATAAACAAACAAGAAAAAAGTTACTTACGTATTTTTGCACCACACGCTGTACCGTGCTTTTATGATGTGTATGCGTATGACGATCAGTTTTTACTTAGTATAATCAGAGGATAAGTCCTAACGGCAAAATTTGGTTTAGTTACAACCAATTGGTAACTTGGCGTAGACGATTGAAGTATAATTGAAACTAACGCACACTTCAATTACTGTGACAGCAGCAAACCAGAATCACCAGCCAAAGTCATTAAAAACGTTTAGCTAGTCCTAGGCAAAATATACTGTCTTGGAACAATTAGAACGCAATTCGAAGAATAATTCATAAATGTGGAAGCATAATTTGTTTTTGCAGCTTTTAATATGCTCTTGTATTTGTAGGCCGAAGGAGGAGCAGCAGACGCCCAACGCTGGCTGGCAGCACTCCGGCGTCACTCCGCAGAACCCCCGCCTGCGGACCCCGCACCCCAGCCCGGCAACCCCGCGCCCCCCACGGCGCAGCAACAAGACTGTCCTTCGCCTTTGCCGCCGCAACGCACCAAAAAGATCGGCAGGAATAGGTCACCTACTGGTAAGTCGAAATGCACATAATAATACAACTTTTAGTATTACATAACATAACATAAACTCACGCCTTAGGGGACTAAGGGGTAGGCAGAGGTGTTAGCACCCACGTTTCGCCAATTTATGTTTAGATCCCAATGTAATAGGTGGCGAGCTTATTGCCATTAACCGGTCACTTGTATACCTGCGAAAAATACATACATAACTTCGAAAAGCATCGAAAAGTCATTGGTGTGTGCCTTGGTATAACCTGGGATCGAACCCGAGACGTCGTCTCAGCAGTCCATTACCCATACCACTAGGCTTATTAGCATTACATTAGAGACAAGAACAAGAATAACATGATTGAAAATGACTAAGGAAATGATTTAAACGTTTAGAAAATCATAAGAACATCTGAAATTCGTATTCAGAATTAATTTATTACTGTCTACATGAGTGTGCTCTTAGGGATTCCACATTTGCTTGGCGGAAATATATGAAGATAGTTCAAATCTATCTCAATTTATTTTGTTAATTTCGTTGTCTTTGATATTCTGAGAATACTAATTCTAGATACAATAAAATTCTCATATCCTACTACGACATTAAATTCGGAGGCAATACAAAAATGAAGACACGTTTTATGAATGTAAGAGATGTGACAATCTGGATTAACAGATATGCACGTCTACTCTCAAATATAGTATTGAACTATTTTTGTTTCTTTACAGGCCCACCGACGCCTACCCTGCCATCGTCCCCCAAGAACAAGACATGGAAAGGGCGCATGGCGAAGCAGTTGCGGCGCATGCACGGCGGCGCGACCACCACAGCCGCGCCCACCACGGGCTGGCTGGGCGCGCCGCTTGAGCGCTGCCCGGCCGACGCCGACCACCCCTGCGTGCCAAGGGCCGTCAGTCTACCAGCACACGCTGTGGAGGTTAGTACTTACAAGAAGACTAAACAAACCTTCAAATCCCGTGAGGAAAGCCAGAACTTAAACCTCTTACGCCTCTAACGTCGATGTTGGCTGGACATCGAAAGTCTTCAAAACAGCTAATAGTCAACTAAATCAAATCAAAGAGCGGTCACCGGATTTCAACATTCAAACTTCAGAAACAAGCGAGAAGCGCTCATTATCATATAGCTACTCTTTTAGTATCGAGCATCTAACTAGGTTTCTGGACTGCATATTAAGATTTATAAAATTACCGAAATCCCTGGCGGACCCCTCACTCTGAAATTACAACCTCTTATGTAACCGGAACAAATGCGAAGATAATGTCCAAAATCCTCATTTCCCCATCATGCTCAGGCATCTGGGTCGGCGCAACATGTGTTCCTTTTCCATTCATCTCTAGTTGCAGTCATTTCAACATTCACTTCCTTCTTAACCATATCATCATTAACATAGTCCATCCACCTCATTTTAGGCCTCCCTCTCCCCTTGTAGCCATACACTTCCATAGTTAGTGCCTTCCTTACGACATTACTTTCATCCCTACGCATTACATCCCACTAGCCTCTTTTTCTGTCGTCCGTCCTGTACCGTGTGTACGTATGTAACGTTCCTGTGTGTTCCGCAGGCGTACGGTCTCCGCACGGTGGGCGTGTACCGCGTGCCGGGCAACGCGGCGGGCGTGGCGGCGCTGGCGGCGGCGCTGGACCGCGGCGAGCCGCCGCCCGCCGACGACGCGCGCTGGGCCGACGTGCACGTGGCCTCCAGCCTGCTCAAGGCCTACCTGCGCCGCCTGCCCGACCCGCTGCTCACCGCCGAGCTGTACCCGGCCTTCATCGGTATGTACGCCTTTATTACTACTGCTTTTGTCTCCAATCACTTAGAATGAAATTATAATATTAGTTACGACCACGACGTCTCTCTGACGTCTGTTGCCACGCACTTATTTTTACATAGTGACTGACGTTCAATAAATACGAAAATAATTGGTAAAATTAACCCTTTCTTCACTCAGTAAAAGCACAATGTGTACAGAAAACACAATGTCACAGTGATTAGATTCATTTGGTGGCATGATGTTGGAATATAAACATTGCCACATTTTTCTAAGAATTTATCCAAATAAATGTGCGATCAAGCAGACGATTTTAGTACAAATATATAAAATTATACCACCTATTAGTGTCAGTACCACTTTCCATCAGGTGGGCCGAGTGCTTTTCTGCAAGTGGTATAAAAAACATATTTTTTTTCTTTCCAGCTGCCGACCGGTCCCCGGAACGCGCCCGAGAACTCAGGCGGCTAGTTCACGCGCTTCCCGAAGCGCACTACGAAACACTAAAGTACCTGATCCAACATTTGCGCCGAGTGGTCGCACACTCCGCGTACAACAAGATGGAGGCGCGAAACTTGGCCATTGTGTTTGGACCAACGTTGGTTCGGGCGGCCAGCGATGATATGCTGGCGATGGTCAATGATATGTCCAGTCAGTGTCGTATCATTGAATCTTTCCTAACACACGTAAGTACCTAATAAAAAATAAATTTAAAATAAGAAAATGGCGAAAATGGCGCTAATTGTATGCGCGCCGCATACAATTAGCGCCATTTTCTTTTTAAAATACCTTCTTTTAATATTTTTTTTAACTTAGGGTATCTTTAAAAAACATATTTTAATTCTTATAGTACGAATGGTATTTCGAAGAAGAAGAGGGCGAGCCTCCGTCGGAACCTCCGGCCACCGCAGACGACTTGTCGCCCGCGCCTGCGCCCTCACGAGACCTCCTCATCCATAATGTTAAAAAAATTGAAGGTACGTTAGGTACGTAACATTCAAAAATTAACGATTAGTCTTACCAACGGGATCACGTAGGTACTTCACATCTTGTAGGGAAATCACGGCAATTGGTATACAGACATCAAAATGTCAATATCAAGTCTTACTTCAATCCAAATCTCAAAGAAATTAATTTTTTTAATTCAGAACTATTGACGTGATTCGAAATTCAAACTATAATTTTTTGAATAATACCTTATTCTATTTCTCTTTTGTTTGCCCATCATCAAAAACTATTTTTGGTCTTTGCAGGCAAAGACGTATCAACTCGCGACATAGTCTCATCAATAATTTCAGCGGCGAACCGCAAGATCCAGCGGAAGCCGCGATCCAAGCCCGACAAGAAGGCGGAGGACAAGCGAGACTCGCCGGGAGCGTCACCCCCCAACTCACCCCTCACGTCGCCCCCTCACCACCTCACAACGTCCCTAGCGGACTACGACGGGTTGAACCATAAATATGTTAGCAGAACTGATGGTGTTAATAAGTGAGTACAAGCTCTATTCAATAAGTTATTTAAAATGTGTAATCCGGCTCGAAGGACCAATTTGTAGATAGTTTGAATCTCTCGAGAAATAGAAGACTGCCTGAATTTGCGCTAATGTAGAATATATGACGGTTTATGATTTACTTATTTTATTTTAATGTTTTCTTTTCCTTCCAGGATCGAATTAGAGACAATTACAACGCTAGGCCGCGGTCGGCAAGAGATCTCGCGGCACACGCTCAACAATTTCTCCATAGATGGTACGTATTTCCTCACATTTCAATACTCCTCCTGACGGATGGAAGCACTTCTCATATTATTGTAATTTACACGTGTAATACAAATGTCCGCTATCTGCCCCCCTAGGTCTCCAGTACTGACGTCAGAGATACACAGCAATCCCTTTCTTTTGTCCACATTAAAAGGTATAGGAATGTGAGCGTGTGTTGCAAATGTGTGCGTGTATGGCCGTTAACACGTACCACTGTTTGTTGACATGCGTCCGTTGGGTTGTGACGCGTTGCTTCTACCTCCATAATAAGTGTTCTGTTGGAGCAATGACGTCATAATATCGACTTGACGTGACTGTCTGGAAGGCTGGTCGTGCATGATATTTCATTGTGAAATGGTTCTTTAAAATTACTTTCTATTCGCTACTATAAATCACTTATCATTAAATACTCTTTAATGTGTACACAACTACAATAAATGACCCTAATCATTAATTGCTACAAAATTGGTTTGTATACAGAAATGATCAATCATTTTGATGTCTGAATGACCAGTCATAGCAAAAAAGGGTTTAGCTTTCAAAAATATAGGTAACAAATATGTAATGATAAGTAGCTATTGAAAGAAAGTATTTTTAGGAACTATAAAAAAATGAAACTATGGTCTGACCAGTCATCCCGAGGGTTACGTTCGGATGGATGTGAACAAACGTAGCGACGAACTAACGCTTTCAGTCGGCGGCTGTTACAGCACGGCTTTAACTTTAGTCGTAAGCCGTCGTGGCCATCATCATACCGCCTTGTACTGTACATATCCGACATCATCATTCATCACTTAATCGACACCTAACGACGTCACCGTTCTAACACGCTTTCGTCTGTGCCTAACCCTCGCGCGCCAATCGGCTCGATCTAACCGTGTGACTCGTCACCACAGGAACCGGGGACCTGGTGTCGTCTCTGACCAGCACGTTCGACCAGAAGCTGCGGACTCTGAACAACTCGTCGCCGCTGGACGACGGCAGCATCCCGTACGCGGACGAGTGCCAGGACGAGGCGGAGAGCAAGTCGAGCGCGTCGTCGCCGTCCGACGGCGCCAGCGAGCGCGACGAGCGCGACGAACGCGACGAGCGCGACGAGCGCGACGAGCGCGGCGAGCGCGTGTCGCCCGCCGCGCGCGCGCACGACCTCAAGGCGGCGTGGCTGGCGCGCGACCACCGCCACTCGTCCTCGTCCAGCGCCGACGAGCCCGAGCGCGCCTGGCCGCGGGCCCGGCGCGCGCCGCGCGACGACCTGGACGACTCCGAGAAGGAGAACTGCGGCGGCTCCCGCCACGACGCCTCGCCCGCGCCGCCGCCGCCCGCGCAGGCGCGCCAGCGGCACAGCCTGGCGCCCGAGCGGCCCGCGCGGGCGCCGCTCGCCGCGCCGGACGAGGCGGCGGGCTCCAAGCTGCAGCGCTCGTCATCCCTGGGCCGCTCGCCGGAGCGCGCGCGCGTGCTGCGCTCGGAGAGCGTGAACTGCCGCTCGCCGACGCTGCGGCGGCGCGAGGCGGCGGGCTGCCGCGGCGCCAAGCTGAAGCGCAAGAACGGCATGCCGGAGCGCGGCATCAAGCGGCGCCACACGGTGGGCGGCACCAAGGACTTCGACAAGGACGGCTGGAGCGCGCGCCACACGCGCACGTCGTCGCCCGACCTGTCGTGGGGCGCGCCGCTCGTGCCGCCGCCGCGCCACCCGCTCGAGTCGCACGTGTGACCCGCGCGCGCCCTCCCGCCGCCCGGCGACCGCGAGCGCGAGCCTCCCTAGACTGCGCCCTCCCGTGCGTGCGCTCGAGTGGTGCTCTGTGAACGATGTTCCCTGCGCGGACCCTCGGCGAACAGTTCTACTTCCACACTAGTTTCGACGGTCGTCCCGAAGCGTCCTGCGAGTCTGATTTACTTTGCCCGTCACCGCGTCGATGTTGACAGTTCGAAACTTCTTTTCGAGAGAGGCTATTATTTGATTCGATTCAATTGACTGAGTAGATTAGGTCACAGATATCTATCTATCTATATTGTATAATATTACGAATGATAATACTCAGAGTCGGTGTCATTGTATAGCATGTTGAGAATTAAAAATTCCATGCGTATATTACAATATTTATGAATCATTATCTTGTATGTAACTGAGAAGTAGCTTAGCGATTATATTATTATATAATACTATAAAATAAATAAAAACAAAATTAAAGTGATTCGATCAAAAATTAAGAATTCAGTAGTGCAATACATTTTAGAAGCGTGGACTCGATGAAAATTATCGGTAAAACACGAATTCAATATTGTAGCGGAGATCCAGACGAACTTAGCTCACTAAATAATGCCAAAGAATGATATGAAAGTGACGTAGTAACAGAATAATGAATGCGCGGAGCGTACCAGAGTGACGGAACGAATCGGTGAACGGAATGCAAGAATTAAGGATGTTGTCGTTAGCAACGAAGCAACTGACCATATCAACGGAAACGATTTCGCATTTCCAACGTAAATGTAATAAATTAGTATGTACAAGGTACCTTTAGTGCCGCGTTCCACACGTCTACACTATTTGTTTGTAGTGCGACTCCCCCCGTAGACACTAACTACTATATACGGAGTCGCTGTGGAACTTTGAACTAAAACTAGTGCAACACAAATGCATAATACACAACGTTAGTGCTACTAGTACGTAGTTAGAGCAAACTATGGAACACTATATGTATGTGCCCGCGGGCTTATGATAACTCGTATGATAAGTGATTAGAGCCCCCTGGGTGCGAGATATTCTGACCACGCTACTGTAACACCACTTAGATGTAAGTTAATTAGTTAGAATTAATGTAGGTCCTCCGACAGTTTCATAATAGCGGTTAATAAAATGGATTATAAAGAAATGCATACATCACCTACTTGCCTTCGCAATAGATTTAGCTGATTCGAATTTTATGCACAATTCTCAATTATAATATAGATAACTTGTACGAATTAAAGTTACCTTGAAGTGTCACCCTCTGACGACAGACGGATGTGAGAGTAGGTGATTAGATATATTGTCAGAACCCTGTAGATTGTAAACGCTTTGATTTCATTTAGAACTATGAATGAGGTGTTAAATTGTAAATAGTGAACGCAATACCTATGTAATGTTAAAATATTCACTTATGATATAATTGTACTATGTATTGTGTATGCGATCGGCTCCAGTTAACTGCGACTAACAGAAGCACTACATTACAGTGATAATAATGAACGTGATCCCTCTTAGCTTTGTAAAAATTGTACATTTCTTTTATTTTTAATTTATATTAAATTTGTTATCGTAGCTTTGTTGAATGCAATTATTTTTTATTGTTTTGTTTATCAAAGAAGTATTTTAGGCTAAATTCAATTGTTATTTATTTTGTGAGAGATGTAAAACGTGATCGGCACAATTTCGTTTTTGGAAAAAATGTAATTATTATTGTAAATAGGTCGTCGACAAAACGACGGCGTGCACTTTCGTTCTTTAACTTCTTAAAATTTTATACCATCTTTTACGTTAAGACGATCTCAAGTTTGTTGAATGTTTGTAAAGCGTTCCTTTTAAAGTTTTATTTGTAAATATATCATTTAATGTAGGAACAGTGAATTTACTAATTTTACTGAATCATATTGTACGTAGCCGGTAGACGGCGGTAGCGAGCGGCGGCCGCTCGTCCCACGATAAAAGACAAAGTCCGCCGAGCGTCTGCTTGCAACCGATTTGTATTCAATTTATCTATTCATGTTCTTCGTGTAATCAGCTATCAAATTCAAATAAACACCTTTAAAGACATTTTGCAAATGTGGTTCAATCCAGATTTTCAATATTTGTCATTGTGTATATTTTGGAGCAATGGAAATAAAATATTGAATTAAATCAAAATGCTTTTATTTCCTTCTGTGTATAATAGTGACCTCATGACCCGTAAGGATCAATCCCCACTGAAAGAGCAGCGGTCGGCAGTGACTTTTAGAGACAATTATTACAAATCAGAATCTTCTACGAGTGACATAGTCATTTGAAGACATCATTTCAGGTACAAAAGTCTAGCCCTTTGGAGCCTAATGTTACTGCTTTTTCAGTATCGATTGACCCTCTAAAACATCGTAGGAAAGAATTTGGATCTGCTGCAACATATAAACCGTAATCAATTCCGCTCTGACTGACATTGTCTAGTCTCCTAAAATGTCCAGTATACCAAGGTCTTTGCAGTTCGTCCTACCTGTTATGACTTACGGTGCCGAAACGTGGACACTTACAGTGGGGCTGGTCCATAGCTTAAAAGTCGCGCAGCAGTTTCTCTGAAGGATAGAATTCGGAACGTGGTTATCCGACAGAGAACTAAAGTTAGCGACATAGGTCACAGAATAAGCAAGCTAAGCTGCAGTGGCAGTGGGCTGGCCATGTTTGTCGAAGGACCGATGGCCGTTGGAGCAAACGAGTCCTAGAGTGGAGACCGACGGTAAGGAAGGTAGGACGCCCCCTAGCCAGATGGATGGACGACCTGAAAAAGGTGGCTGGGACAGACTGGATGCGAAAGGCAGAGGATCGGAAAAAATTACGCGGATTTGGAGATGCCTACATCGGCGATGGGCTAATTGATTGATTGATAGACAAACTCTACTTCAAAAATTTAGAAGTAGTAAATATACCTGATTCTTTTGCTTTTTTTGTTATGGAAGAAGGCAGAGAAGAAAAAAATTTGATTTTCGCATCTAAGGTTCCCAGAAAATTTATTAAGTTTAGTAAAAGTAATCTATATTTTGCCGATGGTAGGTAAATTTAGATCAGTGCCGAAGCCATTTTATCAAGTGTTTTCACTCCATCTGGATCTGAATTCAATTAGTGAATGAACTAACAAATATCCTGTTATGTTTGCAGGCCCCTCTTCCCCACTGGGCACTATGGGCACGTGCCCAGGGCCCCGCGATCGAATGGGGCCCCCTAGTTCCTGCCAGATTACCAAATGATAACCGATATTTAGGTATTACCGAAAAACATTAATTTTGAAAAATGTGATGATAATGACTTACTACAATACCTACGCTTATTATATTAGCTTTAGTTTGCCGCATGCGGATAGCTATACCTTGTACAACATAGCTTGAACTTTTTGACAGATGGGTCAGTGATGGGAAACAGAAAATATCTATTGGTGTAAAAAATGTGTTGGCTAAATATGTGGCTGTATGTATGTTTTAAACTATTCAAAATAAATAAATTCATTCGTCAATCAATTTTATTGCACTAGACATAAAAACATTGGGTAGGTACCATTGTTTTCAGTTTTTCTATTTAAATTTTACTTCGAAGCAATAAAAACCACTTAAGACTTTCGGAAAATGCTTGAGTCCTTAACAGGTACTCTTATGTTGTGTGTCTATTCTTATGATTATTATCAATTTTTAATATTATTAAAATAAGAAAATATTGTTCGTCGTTGCAAAGTTATATCGATTTCAGATTTGACATCCATCAAAAAGAAAGATCAAACTAATAAATAAACAGGGTATAAGTACTCCACTCTCTCTCAAAAATGAGTTTTTCCGATATTAGTATATTTAGGTTAATTTAAATACCTATATGTAAGTATAAGAATACAATTAAAAGAAAAATTATTAAATTAAAAAAAGAAGAATTATTTGATGCGGTGTGGTTTATGTCTTTAAGAAACCTATTCGAACGTCATTCGTAATACCAAAGACAAAAAAGGGGAATTCCCGACTCCCGATCGTCGTTTGACTTGACGAACGGGATTCCCTTCAAGTATTTGTCTGCGATGTTGTGGCGTTTGTTTTGTTTGTAGTTGTTAGTTTGTTACTGACTGTGCTTGAGCTCTGACAAAAAAATAGTATTGTTTGATTAAATCGTCGTTTGTCTGTTTTGTGTTAGCGAATATTTTCGTTATAAAATTAATTAAATACTGAATTATAATATAAAATGTCGAAACGGTCATATCCTAGTGGATCTGAAAAAAGGAAAAAAGCTCTACATCAGAAAGAAGTAATTGAAAAGTTACCAAAATTAACATCATATTTTACTACTACTACTGGAGAAACTTCTGTAAGTAGCAATCAACTCATAAATGTTCCACATGATGACTCAGCTCAATTACAAATTGCGGGAATTTCTAAACCTTCATGTTCCAATTTTGAAAAAGAGATTGAATCAGAAAGCGACTATTCCTACGACGAAAGTGCAACGACTTCAGTAACTTCACTAAAACCGACAACTCCAACTGTGTCAATTGAACAGCAGTTTTCCAACACAGAAGAATTAATATCGCACGATCCCGCCGATTATTTTCACGAAAAGTTTGTTGAAATAAATCGCGAAATTTTAATTCGTAAGGGACCAGTATATTTTCAAAATAAAGATTCTGACTTTTCCGAGGCATCCAGAACCTACAAAGATGGTAATAATATAGTGACGAGATATTTCAACAAAGCATTATTTATTCGCAAATTAAAGAACAGTGAAAGCGTCGAAAGAAAATGGTTGCTGTATTCGCCTTCCAAATGCTCTGTATTTTGTTTTTCATGCTGCTTATTTAACCCAACTGATGTTAATCTTTGCTCTCGGAATGGATGTAATGATTGGAAGCATATTAATCACATAATTTTAACACATGAAAATAGCCCAGCGCATAAGCAATCTATGATGACTTATCTGGCACGAAGTAAAGCGGTTGGTAGAGTAGATATAGAGTTATTATCTCAACATCAAAAGGAAGTGGATTACTGGAGAAACGTACTTAAACGGATTGTAGCTGTTGTAAAATTTTTGGCATCGAGAGGGCTTCCATTTCGCGGCGACAATGAAATCCTAGGATCTCCAAACAATGGAAATTATTTGGGTTGTGTGGAATTATTGAGTGAATTTGATCCATTTCTTGCAGATCACTTAAAAAAATTTGGGAATCCTGGAAAGGGTAACATTTCTTATTTATCAGCAAATATCTGTATCTGTAATGATGATAATGATTATTGAAGTAATGGGAAAACAGGTTCTAAAAAAAATTATAAATGAAGTTAAATCAGCAAAATATTTTTCCATAAGCGTTGACAGTACGCCCGATCTGTCTCATATTGACCAGCTAACTTTCATCATTCGATACGTAAAAGACTGTGTTCCTGTTGAAAGGTTTTTGAAATTTATACCTATTAAAGAGCATAAATCTAAGTATTTAGCGGAGACCATCTTAAATTTTTTAGAGATACATGATATTCCCATAAAAGATTGCAGAGGACAAAGCTACGACAATGCTTCAAATATGTCGGGAAAGTATAGTGGTCTACAAACAAGAATCAAGGAAAAATGTGAATTTGCCACCTTTATACCATGTGCAGGACATTCACTAAACTTGGTAGGTGTCCATGCTGCTGGGTGTGTACCGGAGGCTTCACAGTTTATTGAAATAGTTCAGAAAGTGTACAACTTTTTTTCGGGCTCTACCCACAGATGGAATATATTAACAGAACATTTAGGTTCAAAAAAAGTTGTTAAGAGTCTTTCACAAACCAGATGGTCAGCCCGAGCTGATGCAGTAAGTGCTTTGCATGGGGGTTATAAAAGAATATTAGAAGCTTTAATCACCATCGCAAACGATACTGAAAAGGCACGAGAAACAAGAGACGAAGCCCTTAGTCTGTCTAGAAAAATGGGAAATCTAGAATTTATTATACTGACGGAAATCTGGAGCACCATATTGGAAAGAATAGACAAAACAAGTAATTATCTTCAGAAAGAAACAATAACACTGGACGTTGCAACCAATTTGTTGACTTCACTTTATGATTTTATTACTAACCTCAGGGATAAATTTGATAACTTCGAATCATCTGCCAAAGAAAATAACCCAGAATCTGACTACAAAGATCTATCTCAAAGAACAAGACGTAGAAGCTCACGGCTGATTTTTTTTTTATGGCTCTGCGCCATCAGTCCAATTGAATGGAAAAGAGCGATTCAACGTAGAAACCTTTATCCCAATAATCGATACCTTGAGTGTTCATCTAAAACAGCGACAAAGTTCATATGAGACCGTCAGTCAACGTTTTAGTTTATTTTTTCACTTAAAAACTCTGAATTCCGAAGAGATACGACAAGGATGCAAAGAATTTTCTCAAATCTATCACGAAGATGTAAATGAAAAAGAGTTAGAAATAGAATGTCAACATTTAAAAGAATACTTAAAAAATGTTCAGAGTGAAAATGAAGCATCTAACAGTGTACAGGAAGTATATAATCTATTAAAACGTTTTGTAAAATCTATCGCAGTTCACTACTGGACCTAGGCTTCTCCCAATATTAGGAGCCTTCTTTTACCTGTGAAAAATCGCCACGGATGGTGGGAGAGGTTATGTCGGACTAGCAAAACAAAATTGAAGACACATTTCCTAACGTAGAAATTGCATTGAGAATATTTTTAAGTATGATGGTAACTAACTGCAGCGGAGAACGCTCCTTCTCCAAATTGAAACGAATAAAAAATGAATTAAGAAGTACAATGCTTCAAGAGAGATTAACTAGTTTGTCGCTGATGTCCATAGAATGTGATATTCTCAATACCATAGATTTTGAAGATGTGATTAACGATTTTGCTCATCTTAAATCTAGAAGGGTACCTTTGCAATCAACATAGAATTAATCTAAGGATTTTATGTTAAGCGAGTTACTTTTGTAGATTATTTTTTATATTTCCAATTTTTTTATAGTTAGTAACTAAATAAAAATAAATTTAGAACCTTGTTTGTCTTTCTTTATCTATTGTAACTAAATAGTGTTTTCTCAAGGTCCTAGGGGCCCCATGATCCTAATGTGCCCAGGGCCTCAAATAGTTTAAAGACGGCCCTGTATGTTTGGCCTGTTACCTAATAAGACTGACATATACCCGTTTTTTTCGACTAGTCAAAAACAAATTACAGTGCATTAAAGAAGAATTCAAATGCGACTATGAAGTTGCAATTATGAACGCCGTAAAAAAAGTTTACCCCAATGCTAAGATTAGTGGATGCTTACAACATCAGTCGCGCGCGCGCATTCATTCGTGGCGTGTGTTCCCGGTAAGCGAGATTTGTTTCGCAAAAATGTCATGTACAGTGAAGTGTAGTGGCTGTAACATTGTAATAGACGAGCTCTTAGCCTTTTTAAGGGCTAAATTATCTATTTCTGATGAAGAAAGTTTGGTCAAGATAAGTGGATCGACATTTACCAATAACGACATTCAAAAATCGCATACGTTACTTTTTGAGTCCGTACCTACCGAGATGCGTAAAATCTGCCGCAAAGGGAAAGGAATAGAAAATCGATTACTACACGACATTCTTCATTGTCTGAAGGTTACAGAGCCTGATTTGCTACCCGTTTTCGTTGACTCGAACCGACCAAAACGCACGCCGTCTGTGGGTCGTTTTTGGTTGCCGAAGGTGAGGTTAACAGGCATATTCCCCGCACCCCGGCCGACCCAGGACCATCTCTCACGATATCACACCAGTGTGGTAGTAAGGTGTGACTACGGATCGGTTGGGTCTGTGACGCTTAGTTCGAAAGTCTACCTTTAGGGTGATTTGTCAATCATCATCACACTTGCTGCGCAGTACTTCGGAAGTTATGCGCGAACATATATTTCCGCGATTAATTTATATAGATTTAAGTAGGTATTTGAGAAAGGTCCCAAATCAATACGTAGACATTTGAGTAAGTAGACCTTTTGACACTGCACATTGGAATATTGGGCATTGTGAGACACTAGACATTTTAGCAAATGGACCTTTCGACACTTCACGTTTTAGAATACTGGGCATTGTGAGACTGGACGTTATAAGACACCAGACTCTTGGGCATACTGGACCTTTTAGGAGACTATACTGTCAGCCAGAGCGATCAATTCCATCAAGACTGGATTAACGTTTCACTCAAACGGTTAAAAAAATTAAAAATTAAAAATTCTTTATTTATAAAATCCTAGTTTATACATTGTTGGGGCTTCCCAGTAAGTAGTCATGGACACTTGTGTTGGGAATGCCTCGCTCTTCCTGCGTAACATATTCTTGGATTTATTAAAAGTGATAGCTTAATCTAGACAGATATGTGGAGTTAGTATGTGAATACTACTTTATATGTGTATTTACTTATCTATTGTTATTGATATTTATATATGTATATATGCTTATTATATGTATGTATGTGTAGGTGGGTGTGTGTGTGCGTATGCGTATGCATATGCATGAGTGTGTGAATAAGTGTTAGTGTGTATGTGTGTGTGTGTGTGTGTGTGTGTGTGTGTGTGTGTGTGTGTGTGTGTGTGTGTGTATGTGTGTATACGTGCAAATGTGTATTTACAAATAGAGAGATTAGCCATCTTACCTAAGTAATTCTTGTTAAAAGTTCTTCAACTTTTTCATAAGTAAGCGTGTTCAGCCATTTTGAAATGGAGACCTTGCAATCATGAAGTAACATGGGGTATAACTGAAGAATTTTATTTATCTTATTATATAAGTATGGGGCTTGGGCAACATACTGTCGTTGTGCAAACGCTGTACGCGTGGGGCAAGTGGTGGCTACCAGATAATTTCGTCTCTTCCTTAAAACATTATGGTCGTAAGGTAGGTGTTTGTGGTAGTTTAAAATTATGCACTGAATATATAGTTTACGAACTGATAGTAGATTGCTAATAGTGTACAATTCAGTAGTGGGAAACCTGTATGGTTTGGAGTGCATAACTTTGATTAAAGATCTTTGAGCCCTTTCAAGCTCCAAAAAGTTAGTTTTATTTGCCCCACCCCATACTGAGATGCAGTATATTATCACTGATTGTACCATAGCTACATAAATATTTTTTAGTACGTCTATACTCATCAATTGTCTTAATGATTTAAAAATCCAATTAAGTTTCCTAACTCTGCTCATGGTTAGTTCTAGATGTGCGTGCCAGGTCAATTTCTGGTCTATTATAATCCCTAGATATTTTACACTATCAACCTTTTGGATGAGTGGACATGTACAGTTTGTGGAGCTTGTAAGTTGGTGATTGTGTAGTGAAATACTGAAACCAGGACTTGGTTGGGAGTTTAGGTAAGGGCCGAAACAGATGTAATTTGTTTTGAGGATGTTAAGGGTTAGGAGGTTATTGTTTAGCCATTCTGAAACCTTCACCAGTCCATCTTCGGCTAATTTTCTTGCCTCATCCCAGGTTTTACCAGAGAACACAATTGCCGTGTCATCAGCATAGGAGACTATCCTTCCTCCAACGCCACGAAGATTACATAGCTCATTTATATACACCAGAAATAACGTTGGACCAAGGACACTCCCCTGTGGGACACCAAAAATTACTTGCTCTTCTTCACTGGAATAACCATCAATTTTAACTGTCTGTTTTCTATTAGAGAGGTAGCTAGAGAACAAGAACAGGGGTATGCCGCGTATACCAAGCGATTCCAGCCTGTCCACAAGGATAGGTACAGAGACGGTGTCAAATGCCTTTTTGAGGTCTAAAAAGACTGTCAAGCATTTAAAACCCTTATCAGTCTCCCCAGTAATTAATGAGGTGAGTTCTATTATGGCATCTTGGTTAGTTTTTACCAACCATCCGAAAATGGTTTACTATAGCAAGTAACAAAATAAATCAATGCTATAGAAGCTAATTTTGAATATTTTATTCATTATTTCATCTAAGAACCTCTGTCAACGCTAGACCGTTCGACTGCTACGTCAGAGGTCGCGGGTTTGATTCCCGCTCAGTGCAAGAATGTGTAGTTGCATTGTTTTGGCTGTTATACGTATGTATTTAATAGAAAATGTATCTAAAGTATGCATTCTAGAACCCATGGCACAAGCTTTGGGTCTAGATAGTGTCAAAAGAGGGAGGGAGGGCGGGGGGTTCTTGTAATAAATCTGTTTAAGTACTACTTGAACGGCCCCTAATAAGGATAGGACAACAATAAATACACCATTTCTCTTGTGACATTTTAATAATATTAGGTTCCATTAATCATAACATCGATACATACTTCATATGGAATCAAAAATATAATTAACTTCGAACATCGTTTCGGATAATCAGTAAGTTGTACCCACGGAATTGTAATATTTTACTATTTTGACTAACGTAAACTAACGACATACAATAATGTTTACAAGAATTTAACGCGACCATGGTACATGATTTGCCTGACGTTTCGACCAGGTTTAAATCAAAGTTATGTATGTACTACCTATACCATGGTCGCGTTAATTCCCATATACCATGGAACGCGAAAGTTTATAAGTTAGAAAACTAACGACATTAAATTAGTTAATAATATACTTTAAATACAATTTTCTCAGCAACTGGGCTAGTACATAAAACAAGTCTTAACGCTACTCACTACTAAACTCTCTTTACCTTAAATGAATCACACTCTTTGAACTTTCAGTCGTGTCAATCTCATCAACTAATACTTATGCACTGTTATCTAAGCTCGGGTGCGACCCAATATCTCACGAACAACATCTCTCCAACAAGACCACTCAATAGGAAGTTGACATTGATTGACTAGTGATGGGTTAATACGGAAAAATAGAACTCGAGTTAAAATTCAGGTAACTCGAGTTGAAATTCAGGTAACTTGAGTTGAAATTCAGGTAACTCGAGTTGAAATTCAGGTAGCTCGAGTTGAAATTCAGGTAACTCGAGTTGCAGGAAGGAACAGAGTGTATAATTTGTTACAGATTACTTTTATCCGACTGCACCAACAAGAGAAATGTTTTGTTTACGCACGTATGTTTGCATGAATATATTATTATGTAGTCTTCTTTTTCCCCTCTTATAGGTATCAAGGAATGAGGCCTCAATCCCATGAAAAGCATTAATATTCCCGACACATATTGGGTACACACAAATGTGAATAAAATTAATTTGAAAAAATCGAGTAAAGCAGAAATCGCGCTTCCATTCTTTCGCTTGGTCTGTTATACACACAACCCAATTCGAGTTATGGAGAATTCAAATCTAGTTTATTCGAGTCATGTGCTACTTACTCGAGTTAACCATATCCATATCCTGACCCATCAGTGGACCAAGAGATATTAAGGCTGTCCATACACTCATTGCCTCATTGTATTACATAGCAAAATGATTAACACTTGAGTACAGACATGTTCAAACTTCAAATAGTTCAAAGGTATGTTTTTAACTATACCTTGAACACGTTTATCTCCTGTCATTGATTAATTTATATGTCAAACTTGAAATTGTTTTAAAAATAATATTTGTCGCCTTCAAAACGATCTTTCCCTGAGCCGTTTGGTGATTTGAATAAGTAGGTATGCGGATCCTCAGAACAATCAAGTTTTGAAGAGTGTATTTGACAGCAATTTTGTAGTAAAAACGCAAAATCAAGTCATGTTCAACACGACTCAAACGCGATTGGTTTACAAATGCATAGTTTTTATATAATAAGTACTGTCAACTATCCTATTGGGTCTTGTAAGTTATATTGTGATATAATATCGCGAGAAAACCTTGTGAGTATATTATATATTATAAATCGGGACTTATTGCTATAATACTGTAAAGGTACCTTCTGTTTCCCCGTGACTTTGGTCAGTGCAATTTAGTCAAAAGGTCGGGGAGCCGAACGGTGTTCTGCCTTTTAGTATTATCGCTGTCAAGTCCCGATTTATATCTCAAGCGAAACTTTAAAAATATTCCTCGTGAATGAAAACACCAATTAATCTAATTCTATGAGCACGTCAGTCCTAATTACAAGTGCTTGTACAAAGAAATCATCCCTGTTTAGTTAAACAATAACGACTGGATCGCTAGGTTAATAAGTGCAAGCTTCAAGTCAAATGTTGAGTATTACATACAAATATCATTGCTTTTGCTAAGCTCTAAACATAAAATTCGGTAAGAATTCATAGATCAATGTTGTGAGATGACTAATCAATTATATAACTAAAGTTACTGTAATAATATGCTAAGTGTTACAAGAAAACTGTATCGATATGGAATTATTTACGTATCGGAAATAAATGCGATAAAAGTAAGCGGAGCATCTAATGACCGACCTCGCTAAGAGAGCTACCTAATTATAAAAATATATTATCATAAAACCAAAATAGCACTCTAATATTTTTGGCAGGCGAAACAAGGATCGGTCCATCCTAGTTTTATATTGTACTGATAAATATCAATAACGACTAAAATAAATATAATATAAGAGATCCTTTAAATTTTGAGTTTTACCTAATGCCCGGACTACCTCGTAAACGAACTCCAGACAAGAAACACACAGGCGGCACACTCAACGGGGAGTATAATGCGACAACCGAGGATGCGAACTCCACCGACAAAGAGCGGGCGTCGTAGACTACCGTACATCTGACACAAAAAGCGAAAAAAGTCTGGATCAAGCCTCGGCTTGCGTGCGGGAGACACATGAACGGAAACGGGGCCAGCGGGACACTTCTCGCTCAGTGGTGATACTCGCGGCGGTATCGGCACGCTGCTCGGCGGCGCCCTGGTCAATCCGCGCGCTCGCCTCGCTCGCCGCGCTCGCCGCGCTCGCCGCGCTCGCCGCGCTCGGCGGGCGGCGCGGGCGCGGGGCTCCAGGGCGCGACGGGCGGCGTGGCGGCGCGGCCGGCGCTCGCGCCCGCGCCCGACGGGCTCTCGATCGATAAGCTGTTCAGCAACATGTCGAACAGCGTGTCCTGCAATACAATTCATATTGTTAGTACACAAATGATGACGAAACTGCACTACGTCAGTAAACACGGTAGAGAGACTAAATGCAGGCAGTATAGAAATATCACATAATATGTACATCATCATGGAAACTTTCATTATGTAAACATCGGACATTCTTGAATTCATGATTTCCGTGCTCGGCGAGATCAGATGTGTATATCTGCTATTCTCAAGGTCCTGGGGTTTGTCTCCGGGATATTGAAATTGCATTTTTATGTCACAGTAGCAGTATAGGCTCAGAAAATTGGCGGTTGATGTTATCTTATCATCAACCACCACTATTTCCTTCCTTTTTTACACGAAACCACAATCATATCGAAACAAAGCTAGGTCAGGAAGTCGCCTTTTAGCTGTATTTTTATGTCTTACACATATATAAAAAAAATTAAGTCTTAAATAAATGACAACTATGAATAAATAATATTCAACCGTGCTATTCTCAAAAATACACATATCTCTTAAAAACACACATCATCTAACATTGTAACCGTTGTGTTGAAATCACCGAGGTAATATATGGCGAATAAAAAACTTCCAAAGCAGCCTTTGTCTAAATGCCTCTATCTCTCCTCTTAATCTACGAACAGTTCATACAATCCTGTATATGAGACGATAAATTTGAGAATAGCCCGAGCGATATTATAATGCACCTGCACCGAGCCCATAGAGAACAAGTAGAATACATTACATTAATGGTAACATCGTTATTTACGTTGTAATCGAGCACGGCGTCGACGTCGTCGTTGTCGCTGACGGAGGACACGGACGGCCAGTAGTCGTGCAGCGCGCCCGCCAGCGGGGACAGCGCGCCGCGCTCGGGCGTGCCCGGCGGCGTCGCGCCGAAGCTGATGTTCACGTTTGGTGCTAATTAAATACATTATATTGACGTCATTATATCATTTATTTTAACTTCAGGAAAATGCAACTCGGGCGTCAGAGGTCGATGAATGACCTCCGTCCCCATGGGCGCAGGCCTGGGGGTGACGGGTGGAGGCGTCTGTCGCCCTGGCAGAAGCGGGCCGCGGCGGCGCACTTTGCGCGCCTCCCCATTTCCGGGGACGAATGGGGACTCTGTGGTCCCCACAGGAGGGGCAGATCGAGAGAGATGGCCCTTGGTCGGCCGGGGTGCGAGGGATATGCCTGTCAACCTCACCTTCGGCAACCAAAAACGAACCACAGGCGGCGTGCGTTTTGGATGGTTCGAGTCCGACATAACCTCTTCCACCGGCTTCGGTGGGGGGGTATCCGTGGGGACTTAGCGCACGTAAAAAGAAACAAGTAAACAACCAATTAACTTTTTTTTAACGTCTAACTATTTACTTGCAGTAAGTATAATGATCATATTAAAATTTTAGCAAACAAATACGTAATACCAATTTATATTTCTTAGTAAAAATTGTTTACCTGCCGAGTCAATATATTATAGACAAGCCACTTCAAAACTCAAAATAAAACATTCAACAATCTAAATGATAATTTTAAATCAAATTTCGAAATCTAACAATCGTCAACAACGACTGCATGTGAATGATAAAGGTGATTCGTTGCAGAAGACATCAATAAGAAAAGAAGAATGGTAAAGACAAATAATGTCACTTATTGTAGTCGTAAAGGATGTCCCTATAACACAAAGGGAGCCGACCAAACAAGGCGTAATCACCTTGCTTGGTCGGCCAAGTCGTGTAGTAACCCAAAAGGAGTAGTATGCCAACGCTAAATAATAATAAAACAGACAACATAAAAACAATTCATACGTGTGAGCGAGTATTCAGCGCAACGCGTGAGTTGTCCCGGCGACAGCGGTGCGAGGGGCGCCTGCGGGAGGCGGCGGGCGCGGCTGGGCGCGGGCGCCGACGAGGGCCCGGCCGTGCGGCGGGACGCGCCCGCGCCCGCGCCCGCCCCCGAGTTGCGCCGCGTGCTGCACGACGAGCCCGCGGGGCTGCCGCCCTGCCGGCTCCACTGCCGCTTGCCGCCTGTGTATATACACAAGGGGGTTTTGCTCAGAATATACATCTTGGACCAACTATTACTGCTATGCAGGGGGCGCGGGTTCGATTCCCGCTCAGTGTAAATATTTGTATGCATGAATATGTATATTTGCATTGGTCTGGGTGTTTCTATGTATAATATGTATGTATTTACAAAAACAAAAAAAGTATCTAACTAAAGGAAACAATTCATCTTTGACAAAATACATTTTATTGCCGCCAATTTGCATATCGTCCTAATTAAGAAAAATAGAGAAATTAGAATTAGACGAATTGTACGACACCGCATGGGAAGAGATGGAGGTTCTGCAAACCCGCTTAACTAGCATAGGTCGAGGCCGCGTATCGACTAGGTTAATTGTTTTAATTTTATGTCACTATTGCTCATGTGGTAGTAAGTACAAAAGAAATCTGAAATTGGTGTTAACCTTTGACAGATACGAAGACTGTTCTAATGCTAGTTTAGCGGAATTGCAGTATCTCCGACGATATGCTTTCTTCCTCTTACAATCCCGCTCAAGACCATTATTTCAAATACCATGTCTTTTAGAATTATGATCTTTACTTTTCGGGACTTCACCCTACCTTAACATCAAATAGGTTGCCATCAAATGACAGACTAAACAAAAAAGGAGACATTGATGTAGAAAAATGGCAATACACCGGGGATTTAATATGTAAAAACCCTATTATATTACTCACCGTGTCGTGAATGTTTAGGCGTAAGTCCATTCATGCGCATGAGATTCAAGAGCAACATATCAGTGTGCGCCGCAGTGGACATTTGCGGGTCGTACTCGTGTCGATGCGGCGTGTGGGTCGGGGGCGCCGAGCCGTCCGTGCCCGCGGGGGTCACTCCTCTATGCGCCACCGCACACACCAGCCGCCTTAGGATATCAGCCCCGCTACCGGAGCTGTCAGCCCCGGCGGCGCTCGCTGCTTCGATATCGTTCTCGCCTGTGATAGATAGAACTTTAATTGAAGCATTAGGTGAGGTCCTTCATTTAGGCAAACAAACTTCTGCTGAACAGATATATTTTTAGTAGGTAATAAAGTGCAGTATCCGGCTTTTGACTTGGCACATTGGCTTGGTTCGGTTTTATATATTGTTATCTCTCTCGTACATCACACTGACAGTTCGATACATTTATATTAAACTGTCATTATGATCTGTGAGAGATAGAACACACTGGAAAATAAAATCAAACCTATTTAAGTGGAAATTTTAGCACAGGTTCTAGTTTGTTTAGGAGAAGTTTGATTTGACTTAATCGTATGGGCTACCGCAACTAATGCTAACTAATAAACTTTCCTACATACACTAACGATACGATTACGTCACTATTGCCTGAAGGACCTGCAGATATACACAATATCGAGTATTATGACGCTACTTACGGCAAACTGCGGTGCGAAACGATACTACACAAAATCAAAGACGCAAAAGCGGGACATTCTTTATTAGATACTATTAGTAACTTCCGGGGAGGCTCCTCCGACTCGGACTCATACTGGCGACGATACGCCTCGATATATTTTAAAGACAGCAGCAACAGGACACGGAACTTCACCGTCAAGATTAGAGCACACCGCCGACGGCCGGCGAGCGGCGCCAAACCGCCACGGGAAGTCCCGCACGCCGTCGCTATCCTTCGAAGTGTCGCGCCGCGCCGCCAAGCGAGCCCATCCCTTTACACTAAGTCTTGCAGGGCGCCGTTAATTTGTACCGTCGAAAATATCATATATGTCGAGGCGCATATCTTGGACCCAAGTCGCGAGACAACGCGACCCTGGCGCGCGCGAATTGTTTTAAAATAATTTGGGCTCGTTCACCGCCGTAGCACCCCGTGTACCCTCAAAAGTCACGTGTACTGCGTGTGTAGAACACATTTTGAGCACATTTAAGGTCCAAGATATATGTCCCGAGGTATACCGACGTAGTCGACAATAGAAATCGGGAGGATATTCGAGGAAGGACATATCGGAGGGAGTCCCGGCGAGGAGCGGCGGCGCGGGGCGCGGCCTAGCGCGCGTGGTGGTGGTGCGCGTGGTGCGCGTGGTGCGCCAGGTGCGCGAGGTGCGCGTGCGCGTGCGCGTGCGCCGGGCCGCGCGTGGGCCGCGCGTACGGCGGCGGGCGGCGCCGCGCGCGCCGGCGCCGCACCTCGCCCAGCCCGCACCACGAGCACGCCGACGACGCCGACGAGCCCTCTGGGACATGGGAAGGGTTGGCTCGGGACGTTAGGAACATAGGACCACGAGGGACCGGCCTCTCGACTGGAAGGGTCCAGGTATGCGAAGGAGTATTGTCTAATCGTAACTCATATTGGCGGTGCGCACTCTTAACATTACATTAGAGGATAAACAGTCAATATCTACAAGGTTCAATTTGCGATTTGTAGCGTGTAAGTTAGGTATCTGCCGGTAAATGCGACGGTAGTCTGGCCCATGGCGCTAAGGAGAAGGCTGATCTTTAAGGTAATCTCTTTGCATCAAACTCGACTATGAACGATGGGACCGCCGAACCACCCATTATTCTCAGCTGTGGTGCTTCCATGTCCGAAGTAAAAATCACGCAACGGGTGGTCCGAGCGTAAGTCCCTAAATGTTCGGAAGTCGAGTGGGCCGGACGGTATACCGGCGATGGTGCTTAAACACTGTGCCCCCGAGCTGTGCCCTGTACTTACACGCCTTTTCGCACTCAAGGCAGGTCCTGGCCTCGTGGAACACTGCATTCGTGCACGCTGTGCCTAAGGTGACAGGACAAATCCGACCAATTACAGGCCTATCGCTATCACCTCTTTTCTCTCGAAGATAATAGAGCGTGTTATTCATACACAGCTCCTGAGATACCTTGAAGGAAACGATCTACTGAGCGATAGACAGTATGGCTTTCTCCACTGTCGCTCTACCGGTGACCTTCTTGTGTATCTCAAAAACCGGTGGGCGCAAGTCATCGAGAGTCGGGGTGAAGCACTAGCGGTCAGCCTCGATACAGCGAAGGCCCTCGATTGGGTCTGGCACAAAGGTCTTCTTACGAAATTGCCGTACTATGGACTCCCCGAGGGACTGTGCGAATGGATCTCCAGCTTTTTGTCCAACAGAAGTATCCAAGCCTTCGTTGACGACAACTGCTCGGCCTGCATGAACATAAACGCTGGTGTCCCACAAAGCTTCTTGTTGTCTCCGACCCTGTTTCTGCTACATATCAATGACATGCTGTCTGATGGCTCCATTCATTGTTATGCGGCCGACAGTGTCGGGGACACGTTTTACACAGGCCATGGAAATATCCCTCAGTCCGATGTGGAGGAGAGTCGCGAACAACTTGTGTCTGAAATCGAGACTACTTACTCTCTTTGGAGTATCCGATTGGGGACGACTAAACCTAGTCCAATTCAACCCCACTAAGATAAGAGTATGTGTATTCACCGCTAAGAAAATCCCATTTATTGTAGCGCCGCAATTCCTGGGCACACCGCTTACCATCTCCTCGAGTATCGGGAGCCTTAGTGTCGATATCTCCAGGGACGTCCAGTACCGGAGTCAAGTGGGCTTGGTTGGTTGGGTTAAGTTGGCATCAAGGAAACTTGGAGTGCTCAACAGGGCGAAGCAGTACTTCACTGCGGGGCAGAGACTCCTTCTTTATAAAGCACAGGTCTGGCCCCACATGGAGTACTGCTGTCACCTTTTTGCTGGAGCACCTGCATACCAGCTTGACCCCTTCGACTCAGTGCAAAGACGGGCGTTGAGGCTGGTTGACAATGCCAGGTAGCGTGGAACCTCTTAAGACTTAAGAGGGACTTTGCCTCGCTGTGTGTGTTCTACCGCCTATACAATAGTTTGTGCTCAAATTAATTGTTTGACATGATGCCCACAGCTAAATTCTAATATCGCACCTCTCGCCATAGGCAGGGAATTCATCCTCACACATTGCGACCTGAGACGGTGCGCACTGTGCGGTATGAAAGAAACTTCATCTCACGCACACTCAAACTGTGGAATGACCTCTATGCTGCGGTTTTCCCAAGCACCTACAATATGAGGTCCTTCAAGAGGGGCATCAGAAGGTTTCTTCATGGTCGGCAGCGCGAGTGTATCACCCCCGGTGTTGCATACGTCCAAAGGGCACGGTAACCACTTCCCATCAGGTGGACCGTGTGCTTGTATGTCACCTAAGTGGTAAAAAAAAATCTTCAACAACGTAATAGTGATTGGGAAATTTGTAGAACGCACCGCGTCATATCAAATCAAATCTAGTAGACTACTTCACTGATAGTCCCAGTCAGGAAAATATAAATTACAATAAGCGCAATAGTACAATGCAAAAACTTCGACCACCCGCTCTAAAATCTAGTTTACTCAATGATATGCCCGATTACAGAGCAGAAAACAAAATAGATGTAAAATGGGGGCATCATTGTCGTAGTATAAATCGATGTTAAGGCGACTCGCACACTAGGAAACCGGAGTCGTGAGTTTCCATTCCGCGACCAGTACGTCGAGCACGAAAAACTATCGTAATCGTATCGTGAACGTAACGAGAGAATGGAGCATTGCGATTGGTCCGCTTCACACACAAACAAGTTCAAAGCCAGCAGCCGGCCAATCACAATGCTCCGTTCTCTCGTAAAGTTTACAATACGACTAAGATAGTTTTTCGTGCTAGGGGTACTGATCATAACCGAAACGCGAAACCCGACATTCGCAACTCTAGTTGCCTACAACTCTACATTTGTACATTTTGGTACTTTTGGTACTTTCGGTAGTTTTGGTACTTTTGGCACTTTTGGTACTTATCCCCAAAAGTGGACCAAATGCGAAATGGACGTTTCGCGAAGTGGACCAAATGCGAAATGGACGTTTCGCGAAGTGGACCAAATGCGAAAAAGACTTAGTGCGTAATGGACCAAATGCGAAATAGGCACGTTTTCGTCTAGTAGACCAAATGCGAAGTGGACCAAATGCGACGAAAGGCTCAATGATACAACAATACTATTCGCCTTAAGGACATACCGTAACAAACTTTAATCTACATTTTATTTCCGAAAACGCTGCGTAACCAAAATCTTTCGTAACGAGGACTTTTCGATTTTCATTCAATGTAATGCTACGGGCCTCGCCGCCAATATGAGCCGACCGAAAATTTATAATACAACACATAATACAGATCAAATTTGGCAGAGTAAAGAGTATTATAAACTGACTCTTCACACACGTCACTTTTTACATTAATTAATTTTGAATATGGATAAACAATTTCAGATTTACCAAATACGAATAGGTTAGTGACATACCTGACATAGTTTCATCATCGACATCATTCTCTTCATTTGAATTCTCGTCCACGTGACTTGGGTTGTTCTCATCCGCGAACACTTCTAGCTCGCTGAACATCAAGTCCTATAAACATTAATTGATTACAAGATATTTCTATCCTTATTTTCCACAGCAGAAACGGCAACGCCTCTCTCAAGAGAGACGCTGCCACCTACGACAAATTCCGGCAGCGGCGAAAGCTGTTCGGAGGCTCCCCACGTGTCCCTCTGACTAGCAGAGGTCACAGTGGAAAGCAGGCAAGAGGCGGGCTGGTTGTCGGGCGCAGACGTGGAGTTTACAGGCCATCTATTATTACATCTTCCCCACCTTTTCCGGGGTTTAAATCCGGTTTAAGTCCGAGAAGTGTACAAATAGCTCCGAACATTCTCCCTGTAAAGGACTGGTCGGGGGATCAAGGCCAGTCTGAATGAATATAGCAAGGCTTTGTAGGATAACTAACGCCGGTGTCGCTGCTGGACTCGGAGGCGGCGTGAAGCGCGAGCGGCGCGTCGGCCGGAGCGTCCAGCTTGGCGGCGCCGTTGAGTTCGGGGGACGACATGGAGGCGCACAGGACCATTGCGGCCGCGCCGCCCTCCGCGCCCTCCGCGCCCGCCGCGCTCGCCGCCGAACCTCCCGGAGAACTGCACACCGCTGTGGACGGACACAAGAGCGTGCGATTTACTCCAAACAACTGCAGCACTAAAATGGGCCTTTGGTTTTCAATTCTCTCTTTACATTTCATAAATTATAGTAGAAGAAACAAGTGGAGTGTGTAAGAACAGAAAATTTGCTGCAGAGTACGCGCCACAAAATAAGTGGAGCGCCCTTGCCCGAAACGCGGCTGGCGCATCATGTAATGTTGCCAATACAGTCTTTTTATTTTACCAAATCTTTTATTGATATAAGTGTAACAGCTGTAGTTGAACCGCAGAACTTAAGAAGTTATATTCGTTTTCAATATTAGAACAATAGAATATGATCATGTGAAACAGCTAGAAGATGGCTGACTTTAAAATAATAATATATTGATTGATAGATGCAATAATGGATAGGTTCATGATATCCTTTACTGATACAGGGTACGTTCACAGTTCTTAAGAAGCTGCTCACATGTTCGGAAACGTAAAACGTGGTCGGCATCCTGACATCCTGCGTCAGTAATGGTTTGATGGGGCGAGTCTTAATCAAGACGTCACAAAACTACATTTTGTGAAAAAGGAGTGAGTCAGCTAAAACGTATCAAGAAACTGTCTTGAGTCGTTTTGTAAAAACCTCTCAGCAATTCATTTTTAATATGATTGGTAAATTTAAGCTCTTCAGCTACCGTAGCATCCCATGCTATCCTCAAAAGACACCATAAAACGCGTACTGTGCATATTATAGTGTACATTTTGTATTGTGTTTGGGATTATATGACAAAACTATAATTCCTACTAGTATTTCATAAAAAAATGTGCTGGCAACTCTAAACGTTACTTGTCATGGCCTGAACCAACCAACACACAGTATGGCTGAGTATGGCGGCGATTTCGTTTTTAGTTTGGAGTTTGACCGGGACTTATTTGCTGACGCGGACTCTACCCAAGCTCAACTAATTCAGTTGTAAATAAATAAATAAATATTCTACAACATTCTACACAACGCTATCTAGACCCATGGTAAGCATAGCTTAACTAGCTTGTGTTATGGAATCTAGAATACGGATAAACATACTTAAATACTTTTTTTTTTTTTGTAAATACATAAATATTATACATAGAAACACCCAGACCAATGCAAAAACCCATATTCATGCATACAAATATTTGCACTGAGCGGGGATCGAACCCGCGCCTCCTGCGTAGCAGTCGCGTTCACTACCGCCACGCCACAGAGGCTGTCAAATGATATACACATAGTAGTTATTAGACCTTATTTAAACTTTTATATAAAAACAAGAGCATTATTTCTATATTTTTATAGCTGACCCGGCAAACGTTGTTTTGCCATATAATGTTAAGGGTGGACAACCCTTATCATTTAGGGGGAAGAAAAATAGATGTTGTCCGATTCTCAGACCTACCCAATATGCTCACAAAATTTCATGAGAATCGGTCAAGCCGTTTCGGAGGAGTTTAACCACAAACACCGCGACACGAGAATTTTTTATATCTATACTAATATTATAAAGCTGCTGAGTTTGTTTGTTTATTTGAACGCGCTAATCTCTGGAACTACTGGTCCGATTTGAATGATTCTTTCAGTGTTGGGTAGTCCATTTATCGAGGAAGGTTTTAGGTTATATATCATCACGCTACTACTTAAGGGAGCGGAGCGTTGATAATAAATGTTAACAAATACGGCAATTTTTCATACATATTTTGAAGACTAAAACATACGGGCTCAAAGGAATATGAAGCTTCAAAATATACCCCGGGCGAAGCTGGGGTGGGTCAACTAGTAAGGTATAAAAGTTTAAATAAGGTCTAATAACTACTTAGCATAATTCCAGCTGTGAATAACTCGTCTCGTCCACATCAACAAAAACACAAGCTGCATATATTATACCATAAATACATATTCATAACGAGTGTTACCAGCGAGCGCAGACTCCTTGGCGGGCACGTGCTGCTTGTCGAGGCGCGGCTGCTTGTTGGCGAGCTTGCTGGGCACGCGGCTCGGCGCGTTGGCCGCGCTCAGCAGCGTGTGCAGGCTCACCAGGGCCATGTTGTCCGCGCCGGACACGTGCAGCGAATTTGCAGAACTGGAACAACATATTTATACATACCTACATCTAAATCCCCAAAGGGTTAGAAAGAGGTGTATACACACTATCTACCTGCACCCACATTTCCCCAATTATGCTATTGAATTCAACATTATAGAATGCGAGTTTATTACCTTCAAGCGGGTACTTTGTCATTAGCTGTATGTTTACTGTCGCATGATAATCTTACGTACGTATTTATCTTTTTTTTTTAGGAGGACCTAGCTAGGACCTTTATGTCAAGTCTTATTTTGTATTATACATATATTATCTTAGAATGATGTTGTTGAAGATGACGATGATGATGAGTTTATGATGGTGATGGGGACCAATGAGATGATTCCTGACTCAGTAAAAGTTGTGGGGACTTTAATAGAGGCTCCTTAGGGAGATTTGGAAACAACACGAAAAGTCACAATTCATATTAATATGCCATTTTCCTACAATTGTGTGCGTTGTCCAACACGTTACGTCTAAAAATCCACCATTTTCATTTTTATACATAAAATCTCGAATTCACACCAATTTCGAAAAATAAAATAATATCGCGATGCGCCATTCTTCGTGTTGGCCCCAAAACTCACCTATGTATTTATCATAAGCTTATAACCCCTCTTTTGCGACGGGGATTTAAAAAATAACATGCTACTTACCGGGATGTAGAGGGCAGGTTGTACCCCGCGTCGAGCGCGTGCGGGGCGTGCGGCGCGTGCGCAGCGAGGCGCCGGTCCAGCGGCGGGTAGTCGCCGTAGCCGAACGCGCCCGCGCTCGACACGTCGTTGTTGCGAGACTCCTCCACGAACATGGCCGTGTTTAGGATACCTACCAGACATTTTTTTACGGTTTATAATAGTAATGAGATCTTATCTATCTCTATTTTATGAGATATATCTTATCTTAGCAATGAAAAATCTAATTTTTCATTCTTTATGTTTGAAAAGTGTCACTTTGTAGGAACAAATGAGCTATTTTAACATAGCTCTTTTCTGTTAAGAACTTTTTAGCGGGCAGAAAAGTGATTTGAATTTGGAACATTTATCATTCATAAAAATCGAATGCAAATGTATGAATTACTGGCGGGTACGAGCTGGCCGCACAGGAAGCGCGGCGCGTGTACCCGTGCTAACTAAAAAAAAAAGTGCGTTACTTATGTCTTTAGCTTATACAGGAGATTGATGCCGCCTGGTGGAACTTGTTACACATATTGAATTAGGCATTTGTACATTTCTACAGCGTTTTTATTTTATTTTTTAATATAAAAAGACTGGCATTTTTATATTCAATACATGTGCCTGATTCAATACTCATGTCATTGTTATTTTAAGTAATCACTAGTTGACAAACCTATTTTCACATAGAAAGGGGATGACAAGTAGAGTATATGACTCGAGAGCAAATTATTTTTCCCTCAGGCGATGGACTTTAAATTCTACGTTAGAATCCTTCGCTACGCTCGTAATTCAAAGCAGCGCCCTCGCCGTAAATATACTACTTTGCTCCCTTGGTCATACAATTTAACACTATTTTATATTATTTGCACATTAATGTATGTGTATTAACCATAATTGCAATCCATTTAAAAATATACGATATGCTTTCTTTGGCCGATCGTACTCGTAAAACGACTGAACATGGGTTAACCTTCAGTATAAATCTATCAAATCTGGTTCGAAAGAACACAAATGTAATTTTAACAGTGGAAAACATATGTACAAATTCAAATTCATTTATTTGCTTAAATGTAAAAGTTGTTTATCATCCATATCTAAATCAAAAGCTCGCCGCTCTTTACCTGGGCTAGTAAGCCTCTGTCCACTCATGATATTGTGAGGCGCGCTGAACTTCCACTGGTTGCCGAACACGATGGAGTCGCTGAGACTGTTGCCGTCAACTGGGTTGTTCTGCGCCGGGTTGTCAGCGACGTCGCTGCCCACGTTTGACTGGGAGGTGGTTGAGCCGTTCTGGGCGCGGGTTGCGGCTATCGTGTTGCGGGACATTTCTAGAGACAGGCGCTGTGGAAATAGAATTAATTAGATATTGTTGATTAAATAGTTTGTTTTTTTTTTTACTTTTTGATAATAACTACTTTCAAGTTTGATTACCTCTTTGAGATCATTTATCTGCAGAATATGTTGATTCTGCATCGTTATTAGTTGGTTGATGTACCACTGCTGGTCGCGACAGCGTTGGTAGAAGGTCGGCGGACGAACTTGGAACCTTGCAAATACAAAATAAATTAGTCTACCAATTACTTTCAAAAATTAAAAAAAAAGAAAATTTATAATCAGAGAAGTACGTTATAATGAGATGGAGATAGGTTCTAATGGTAGGAAAATCCTTACCTTAGTATGAGTGTGTCAGTCTCCGGATCCAAATACCCTTCGCTGGCGAGCAGGTCAAGTCGGAAGAATCGGTTGTAGCCCCAGCACTCGCCCACCTCGAAGTCTGAGGCGAACTCGCGCACTATGTTCTTAGAGGGGTCGCGAGACACCTGGTGCAGCATCTCCACGCGGTACTCGTATCTGAGATCAAGGGACGCTTCAACAAACAGCACACGATTGATTGATTATAACAGTTTAGAAGTAGACATCGTAGATTCATTCATATCCGCCCAATTGTCAAAGTATGTATACTCCATTCGATTACGTATAAGTACTAAGTACCTAACCTAAATAAAGGTAAACCATTTTCTAGCTACTTTTTTATAAAAACGTAAAAAAAAAAAAATAGGCGGACTAGATTTGTTTTTCTTTTATTATTTTTAATGATGGTAAGCTAAAGGCAAAGTCTCAGGAAAGAGAGGAGGAAAGAGGGAGGTTAGCCTAGTTTATTTGTTTATTAAACCGAATTTCGGTTTTTTAGTATTTAAAATTAGTTTTTAAAAAGAAAAATATTAACAAACTAAGTTTTTAAATAAAACATAATGAAAAGATATAGATCGAGATATTTATCGCAGGTTTATAATGCCCGGTAAATGGCAATAGGCTCGCCACCTATAACGTTGGGACCAAAACATAAACTGGCGAAATGTGGGTGCTAGCACCTCTGCCTACCCCTGCCTACGTATAGTTAGTAAGTACCTAACCGAATGGAGTGTCGTGTCAAAATAATGTTTGCCAATGCGAGTAAAATATGCCTTTGCAACTGGGACGAATGTAAGATAACTTCAATAAAGCAGTTAGACGCGCAGTAGGAATCTACGTAATGTTACTAAAAAGCAAAGATTTGAAGGATTTCCTAACAGAATGCTACAATACCAGAAAGTTGATATACTGAAGATATTCAATCATACATTTCTAATGCAAAAGGCATTGTTCCATAGTTCTTTAATTCTTTCTTTAATTCTTTATTGTACACAAGAAAATAATACATCAACAGGTAATCACAAATACATCTTGGTGTACAAAGGCGAGCTTAACTCAATATTGAGTTTTCTCCCAGCAATGCTTTGCGGACTAAAAGTGCAAAAAAAAATGATAAAAAAAATGTTGCATGATTTATTCGCCATAAGTCCCGAACCATTGTATAATAATGAAAAGGTATTGGATGCCAAATTTTAGATTTCAGCACCAGTTTATGAATTAATTTTAATCAAAATTTAGGAAGATAATCGGTGTAAATAAAAAAAAATACCAATTGAATTGAGAATAACCTCCTTTTTAGAATTAGATTAAAAATAAAATTTATTTAGGCAATAAGGCCGTAGAATAGTCTATCCCCAGACCCAGAGAATATGTTTTTGAAAGTTGACTTTTATAATCACGGACCTTTTAGTTATGGGCAGTTGCATACACATACAAAGAAAATTAAAGTCGCATGATGATTTTAGCTTATCTCTAACTAATTCAGTTAAAAATTCTAATAAGATACAGTCTTAACGCAAGTACAAGTAACAACAAGCTCTATATACAGTTTTGTTATTGAAATGACTATAGCTGGCCAGAGATGGTTATGTATGATACAATATACAAATGATAAGCTAGCTGTTTAGTTACGTTATACCATTGATAAGTGATAATTATACAACACAATATTCTTTATTGTACACTATAAACAAAAACCTTACATTTTACAAATTATGAGGTAGTACAAACAGCGGTCTTATCGCTAGGCGCGATTTCTTACAGACAATGATTCTTACAGAATAAGTCTAATACACAATTATTTTAATATTCATTTAAAAGTCATTTTCCGTACTTGTCTTCATGTTAACTTTGCAATGGCATATCTTGTACAATTCTCCATAATTAGGTAACAAAACAAACCCTATAAATTAATTAGCAATAACTTAAGTTGAATTGTTCGTAGTTATGCAGAGAGGAACCACTCAGTATGCTAGCAGAATAGATCTCATTGGTCCATTCTGCATAAATGCGTACGATTAAAAAAAAGAATACAACTAGGAGTGTCCTTTGGAAAATGTTTTGAGATTTTCACCTGTCGTTATATTGACAAATTATCACTTATCAAGTTAGCGGACATGTTTCAGCACACAGAAGTTGAGACGTGGTAGAGCTCAAGCAAACTAAGCTACTTTTATCTGTCGAAAGCTACAATTGACCTTGTGTATGTATGTGTGTGATCAAAACGACAGATCCCTGTACTTCTTTTACAACACTAACACACATAAAATCGTAAAATTTATAACAAGAAGTAGCTTCAGGCCAGTCATGATAAGGTGGTAATTGTATAAGCAAATATTTATGTATTTTTTGTAAAAAAAAATTGTAAACAGTTCATAGGAATTTAAAGCAGGCAGGTTAGAAATTGTTGTCATGGATTCAGGGAAAATTTATGATCTGTTGTTAAAATGAATTAATAATATTTTGCTCATTGTTCTGTACATTTCTTCGATGTTTTGAATCTAAATAGTTGGCGATCTAAACACGTTGACGCGAATTTTGGATTTTATATATCTATGGTTACTTTTCGCTCTTGATGAGATAATTTTTCGGATACTTAAACACGCTTTTTCATACGCTAAATTCCACATTTTAGTTGATTGTGTGGAGTTCTTTAGACAAATTTAAAAAAGATATTTTGTTCCTAGCAATTTCATGTACCCTGTCATTAATATTTCAGCGGGAGCCAAGCCACCCTTACTCACCAGTGACAGAGTGTAAAGTGATTTGCTTACATAACTTCTAGCTTTCATGACACAGCCTATGAATGCATGAGTCGTACAATCATGCTAGCACATGGACGGCGACGCTACACCTAATGAGCAACTCTCATAGCCGGCACTTACCTCTTGCCTACTCTTAACTTAGCAGTGCTTGCAATAACGAAATACTAACGTTATTCACTATTTTATAGAGCATTATTAGAATAAAATGTTTATAAGATATAAATAGTCTTTCACCATTATTTAAGGATTTTATATTACTTGCAAAATAATGTTTATTGGTGGGTGAAAGTGGTGATTACTTTGTTGTATTTAAATTACTACTGCAATATTGTTGACTATATCAGTGCAGATATTAGTGTAAATTATTATACTACATACTACAGGCTTAGCATGGGCTAATATCAAACATAAAAGGTACATAATATAATAGGGCTCATTAATTGCTAATGTATTATGCAGATATATCTTAATTCGTAATACTGTCGAGCGAATAGAAGACGATTATTGTCATTCACGAACATCAACATCATCCTCAAAGGCGCTGTATGTTTGCTGTTGGAACAAAAACAGCCTCCTGGTCATAAGAGATGGGGAGGCCTTTATATTCTACTTCACCTAGCTAGAACCACACCTTCCTTAAAGTTAGTTAATGAACTATATGTAGTGGTAGTACCTACTCTTAGTTATGTGTGAATAGAATAGAATATCTTTATTTGTAAAACATAGATCAAAGATCTTACATATTATAAATAGTAGGTTCACTTTGTTTTGCCACTTGGGCATACAAATTGATTTAAAAGCTACTTAGCCACAATGTCATAATACAATCATAGTCACAATGTCATAGTTTAGAATTATAATGTCACAGTATTACATTATATTGAAGTATCATTTAAGAATTCGTCAAGCATATAATAGCATTTGTCAACTAACAAAGATTCAAGGATTTTTTAAATTTATATACAGCCATAGATTTCATATCCCCTGGGAGTTTATTAAATATTTTTGGTGTGACTACTTGCATTGGTCAAATTCAAATCTTCTTCCAAGCATAACTTACAATATACTATTATTTTACCCTAAACTAGCCCGTGCTAAGCCTGCCGGAAAGTATTATCTATAAAATCAAACTCACTTGGAAGTCTCAGGGAGGCCAGCGCTTAGCTCCAAGAAGACCGAAAGGTAATTGCCTCGAACGACTCCGTTGCCATCTGGGTAGACCTTGAGGCGCCAACAAAGACCGTTGACGTGTAGAGGCGCGGAGTAGACGGGCGCGGCCGCGTGCTGCAGCTGAGTGAAGTTGGTGAGCGGGAACGTGCTGCTGTCGTAGCTCGGGACGATTTCGCTGCGGATAAACATATACATGAATCATACTATGTTGTACTGGTAGGAATCAACAATACATATAGATATCCTCCTGTAGACGTTTGAAATACAGAGTGGATATCGTTAAGGATATGAACTGCGATTTATGTGAACTACGTTATCAAATTTTGCTCGATGGATGTAATATGTGGAGAACACAGTTTAGTTATACAGATTTCATTAATGAAATTCAATTGGAGATGTTTCAATTCTGTTTAGAATTCACACATTTACATAGGCACACAGGTTTATAAGTTAACACACGTTTTGTCAACTATATTTTGGGTTCACATAATTTGGCGCGCTTGATTGTCGTCAATTAAGTACATTTTTGTACTGAGAATTTTCTGAGAAAAAAAATCAGTAAGACCTTCAGAAGTACCATGGGATCGACCTCTTCATACACAACAGTCGCAATGGATTTAAAAAGATACCTACATTAAGCTTTTAAGCTAGATGCATGGCTTGAATCAAGAATAGTGCCCGAAAAATGGCAATAGGCCGTGGGACCGTGGGACCGAATTCAATGATTGGTGAAATGTGTTAATTCACCTCTGCCTAACCTTACGGGGATACTTGCCCAGTGCGAGCAATTAAGCCATTATTAATTAATTGTTTTTTTTTATTAATTTTTAGTTTCTGCACTCCTTCTCCACAAACACAAGTATTTCAAATCTCACATTTCGTGCGCAAATAACGGGTATTATTTTATCTAATATTATGTAGGCAATATCATCAGTTTATATAACTGTTACAATGGAAAATAAAGTCGTAACCTTTACATTACACATATAGTCACGTCTGTTTCGCATTGGAGTAGGCAGAAACATCTTTCCACTCTATTACCATCCTGGCAGACGACTTTAGCTTCTATTTTCATAACATACACGCCAATTGCGAGTACATTTGACCCACCATTTCCTTGTAACATTCTCGATCTGATTGACATACGTCCGCCTAGGTCGATCTTTACCAGGTTGTACATTCATTCCCCCTAACTTTTCGTCCATCCTCGCCACTCTTAAAAACAATCTTAGAATTCCTTTGAGTACAATTTATGTTCTTTTTTTAAGTATTTATTGCATATGAATAAATGTCCAACAACCAATGTCTGTCCATGTACTAATCAAACAACCCACCCATAGTTGCTCCCGTTGCAAAAGTGTTTAAAATAAACACAAATACAGATGAAGTTAGTCATATTATTGATTAGATGGAGAGTGTAGTACCACAATCCCCTTAATGTAAGTAAATGATTAGTATAAAACAACATTACATTTGGTGTTAATAGACAAACTATAACTATAAAACACAGAAAAGTACAAACTTTGGCACAGAGACTTGCCTGTGGAAATCGGCCGGTACAGGTGCAGTCACGAAGCTCGCCATAGGCTTCTTACGTACTTGATGGATCATCTTTGACAGTTCACTACTCTTGGCTATTAATTCAGATCTGCAACAATATTGAATGTCGTTTTATTACTTACTTCCAGCGAATATAAATTGAATTTCTTACATACTATTATCTAATTATGGAGGTCTAGGTATCTAAATGGGGTAAGAATTAGAATGACTGCACATATGAGAGAAGTATCATCATCCATTCATTTAATGCGGGTGATATGCAGCAGTAACAGTAGTTTGCAGTAATGTCACCCCCCAAGGAAGGGGTGTTGGTGTTGCCACTTTTATTGCCAAGAGTGCACCAGGAGGAAGAATTCTAGTGCAGCACTATAGTTGCGGGCGGCAGATTATGTGTTTACATATTTATAATATGCACATAGGTGAATCAATTCTGTCTATATTTACTATTATCAATAACTCTTCAATTCAAAGGTGATCTAATCTAACTCCCTTCCATTTATTTTTATTTATTATATTTTAAATGGCAACACGCGAAATAGAATTCTTACGCTTGTTTACTACCTTAGTAATTTAAAAAAAATTCAATATCGCCTTGTAAGAGGTACTAATATTTGCGCGATGGTGATGTCCATACGATAGCCTTGTGCCATCTGTTTTGACAATTTTATCTCACAACCTTATGCATTTCTCAATGCAGCTATTGCCAATAATACATTTTCTCACCTAGTGCTTGAATGCAACTGATGTTCGATCTCTTGCAAAAGATGTTCTAGCTGCTCTGTCTCCTGAGTAAGGCTGTTCTTCTGCCCCATGAGAGTCAGTAACTTGGCTTTGAGTGCTGAGTCCAGACGCGATATCATCAGTTCAACTGCGTTTCGAATCTCGCGCACACGTTCATCTTTGGCAGCTCGTACTGATTCTACATTACGTTCCTACAACATTTCTTTTGTAATGAATATTATTTGTGGTTAGAAATGACACATTTATAGCTAATTACTATAAGTAACAGATAATATGATTAAAAGTAAGATATAATTTAGATTTGAATCAAAAATACTTGATTGAAATTTGAAAATACTGAATAGGTCTTTGTACTTGTTTTTAAGACCAGTATATTTTATTGTGGAAAATTAGTTAACTTTAGAAATAAATATGTTCTGAAGGATCCAAATTGGATACAGGTGGAAATAAGATACTTTTTTTTAGGTTCTAAAATCATACATACTAACTCCCTATTTTCCTCCAGTATATGCAGAGACAACTGCTCCTACTTCAATTGAAACATCTACAATATGATACAATCATCAACCCTAGTGTTACACGGATACCTGTTGTATAACCAATATTAAAAGCTAACAGAATGTATTGCAGTTTAAGAAGGCAATACTCACTACATCCTGCACTAGACTGATCAATTCCATCAGTCTGCGTCTCAACTGGGACACTTCGTCGCGTATCTGTGTGACATGTTGTTCATACACTTCTTCCAAAGGTTTGAAGGTGTGTCCTGAGTGGGTACCGCCCCACAAAGCACACTGATGGCAGATGCACCGGCGACATGTCCAACAGTAAACTGTTAGTTTCTCTTGATGAGTTGGACACCTGTATTTGTGGAAGTTTACTGTATTATAATTATCTTAGTACATTGTGCAATGTGTGTTTCGAATAGTGAGTGTTACTTGCAAAGGCCCTATATCTTAAAAAGGTAAGCAAATAAGACCCTAGTACAGTTTATTGAATGGCCAGCATTTGAATCCAGGAACCATTAATATAAATAACTGTTTTTTTTTTATTAAATAGATCATTTAGTAAAACAAAGTTTCTTTTTTGCAATAATATGAAAGGTAAAGTACTTCTCTATAATGTTCAATAGTGCAATACATTTAACAATTATATATCAGTTAATTTAGTTATTATTTTATTTTAGTCAGTTATCTATATTGTGGATGTCTAGAACACTGCATTTGTGAAGCTCTCACATATATTTTGCAACCAAAAATTTATATTCTGAAATCCAGTTGTTAGAGTACTTCATTCCATTTGATTTAATAGTAATAAAATTGTATGACATTGTTTTTATTGTTAGAAATGTTTGAATGTATCTAATAATCACCTATCCCTGAAGCTTTCTCTCTGACTAGCAGAGTTACTCTGTTGCATGGTCTCAATCTGTTGGGTGACCTCTTCAACCCAGCGACAGTTCACCAGCTCGTGAAGGTGCAGCGCTGCACGACAGTGCGGGCACTGCGACCTCTGTTCTGTCAGCCATCTCCGCACACAGGCATAGCAACACAGCTTGGAGCAGTGCGGGCATAGATGTGCATCCACCAGTTTCTCCATGCAGATGAAGCAACGAAACACCTCTGCCAATGTCTGCAAGCATACTTTCATTCATCAGTCTGATCAACTAAACAAAACTGACAAAATATGTAGGCCACAATTTACCTCTACGATCTGCTCTTCGCCATTTCCATTCCCTTTGTCTCCTCGCGAGGCCATATTTTAGGATTGCTTTTCTTACTACGGGGCCGACAAGTAATTCACCATAATTTGGACATTTTTACAAAGTTCTAAAATACCAATCGAACATGTTTCGCAATGCGAGCGTCAATACACGAAATCACTTCCGCGTTCGAATATCAATCGAATCAAAATAAAAACAAAAAAATTGTGCTTTCGTATTACCATTAAAATTTCCCGAAAATAAAATTTGATTGACTGCTGAAAACAAAAGAAGCCTCCCACTTTTCAATAATTCATATTACAAAGATGTCACTATTTTTCATTTACTATAAATTACTTTTTTTTTACGAAAACCTTCAGCATTTCATAAAAATATTTGCTAATAGTCGATGAGAAGCACTCAATTTCAGCAAACTTCTCCCTGCAAAACGGGTAGTCTACTGGTAACACTGAAATATTTGAAACATTTCTACCAATTTGTACTATTGAAAATTTGTTGCAATTAAATTTTCTTAATTTCCACGCTGGGCAGACGGGTTGGTACAGGGATTTGTTTCGAGTTTTCCTTCTCTCGCAGTGATATCAGCTGCGTATTTTTCCATTAGTCGTCTCTTACGAGATCCTTCGGATAAGATGGGGTGGTGATACTTGTTTAAGTACTTACTTAATTAAGAAAATTTAATTGCAAGATTTTATCGTAAATTTTTACTGCAACCAAAAATGTGAAACACATCGATATAAATAAGTTTAGTAAGTAAGTACTTATTAAGGGTGAGGGAGCAGGTACAAATCTTATTTATATTGAGTCACATGCAGTATAGTTGCAGTATAGTATGTAATCATGGATTTAATTTATTTTTATAACAATTGCCAAAAACTATTATTAGGTACATACGTAGAGGGAGAATATACTATATAGAGAGTATATTCTCCCTCTACGGGTACATACTAAAAATTGACTAAAATAAATAAAAATCAATAATCTGTGGATTACTGCATTGCATTCATTCAGTCAGCTTTGATTCAGCTGCTCCATGCCAAGTTACGTCACATATGTCATTCATTAATGCAGTGATAACCTCTGAAATGTTTTCGAATTGTGATTTTATTTGCAAGAACTTTTTGTGTGGATAGTACGTGTGTTTTTTAGAATATTTTTAATTATTAAAATACACACTAAATACGTGGGTATCATTTTTATCACTAGTACAATTGATTGTCATACAACAAAATACGTCTTAGATTACGCCGTATTCAATTTTCATGATTCCTTAAATTACACTTTGATTTATTTGAATGGAGCAAAAACAATGTTTTCAAATATATATTTTGTCATGTTCATTTCAGAATGATGAGATAAGATTTGTAACTGCAAAATGTTTTATAGTAAAGTAATACACTGCACCATTTGCCTGAAACATGGCTTTGTGGGCTTATCAGGGGTAAGTGATTTAAAAATCCTGTGTTTATATTTGTATTATATACATAGTATTACTTATATAACTGGGTATGGCATATTTACAAAAAAGTATCTATTAAGTATGTTTATCCTCATTCTAGATTCCTTAACACAAGCTAATTAAGCTATGCTTACTATGGGTCTAGATAACATTGCGCAGAATGTTGTAGGATATGTATTTATTTATTATACTTAAATTCCAATCATTGGTTGGTACTGTCATTATCATTAAGGGAGCAGTAACTGCTGAACGCTAACAGGTATTTGAGTTTTTTTATATACCCAAATTGCAAATCTTCATGAAAGGGAAGCTGTTGTTGAATTCATTACCACTTTAAGAAAATAGTGATATTTGCTATGCTCGGACACATGGTTTTATACTAGAAGTAAAGAATATTATATAGATCAGCTGTAATAATTAGAAAAAAAAATAAACTTTATACCTTTTATTTATTACAAAAATAAAAACATAATTTCTATTATCTGTAGTTTAATGCTAACAATGATTGATTTCCTATTCATATTAAAATTTAAAAAAAAACTAATAATTTTCATATGTTATGCTTATAGTGATTTCTTTTACAGAATAGTGTATTTCTGCAACAAATAGCACGGATATCAACATCACAAGGCTGGAATAGTAAGTTACCACTGACAACACAGACAACAGCCTCTGGAAAGAGCAAAAATGTACAACAGGATAACAGAATGTGGAAGGAGACACCATCACATGATAGAAAAGCAAATTTAGGGAATTACTGCATGATGCTGTCCAAGTTTCGGCTAAGTTGTAAGTACATTTATTTTTGAGCTTTGATTATTTGATACAAACAATAATTACGACTATTTGAAACAACCCAAAAATTATTAATCTGTACCTAGTGGTTAAAATTAGATCCATTTACATACTAAATCCAAAAGTAATTGTCTGTCTGCTACACTTTCATGCCTAAACCACTGAATCAATTTTGATGAAATTTGGTATGAAGTTAGATTCGACCTTGGGATAGGGCATAATATATGCTATGTTTGGTCGTGATAACCGACATCCACGTGGGCGTAGCCACAATGCAAAAGTTGGATGGATGTTTGTCAATCACGCTGGAATCGCTTAGGATGAAATTTTCCACAGAGATAGAATATAATTAGTAATAGCACAGAGGCTAGTAAATCGATACGATAGACCTGCTGCCAAATTAATCGACTATTGTGCGCAGAATATGACACCGCGCATTGTCGCAAAACTGTCTGTGACAATACACGAAGAAATTCCCTTCGACGTCACTTGACTCGAGACTACGTTTTGCATGGTAGTAGATCTAGTGGAACTTTTTTTTTAACGCGTGGAATATCCCCACGGATCTGCTGGAGCCGGTGGGTGAGGTTATGTCGGACTCGAACCGACTAAACGTACAGCGCCTATGGGTCGTTTTCGGTTGCCGAAAGTGAGGTGAGGAGTTGACAGGCATATCGCTCGCACCCCGACCGACCCAGGGCCATCTCTCTCGATCTGACCCTCCTCGGGTCCCCCAACCCTATCAAATAACAAGCGTAACCTCGAGTAACTTAGCGTTGTGTGCTCAAATTAATAACGCTAATGTTTATAAATGCGTGCAACTAAATCATAACACGCTATAGCGATAGTGATAAGTATGGTTCTCCAAATTCCTCCAAAAAACTTGCTTCTTCAATCTCTAATTCGAAGCCAGTCATCAAGGATAGCATTATTCTCTGAAATGTTTTCTTATTTCTGTATATAAATCCACGCCCAAGCCTATTATTAAGCTGATATTTTCCGTGAAACGACAGCCATTTGACCGCCAAAATTCCCTAGCGATCTCATAGTCCTGTATTTCGATCAGATCGTCGTGAGTTCTCACGAGAAGTTCTTTATTTTGGAATGTGACATTATAATCGCATTCTTAGAACATGCTGCCAAGTTCCCGCAGCCGCGTGGTTCCCGGCAGACTAGAATTTAGACCACCCCATTTCTTCTCAAGCAGTGTCGTATAAGGCGACTAATGGATAGGACTGTTTAAAATCAGACAGGTATATACAGCCCAGACTCAGCCTCAGAGGCTCGAGGCAACGATATTAGGTTAGGCAGAGGTGAAATTGACACCCACATTTCACCAATCATTGTATTCGGTCCCACGTAAGACGGGGTTAGCCTATTGCCGTATACCGGGCACTATGTTGACGGGCTGAGTCTAGGCTGTATATATCTGTCTGATGTTAAACAGCCCTATCCTTTAGTCGCCTTGTACGACACCGCATGGGAAGACCGCAAGTTCCTTAGCACTTTCTTAATATATAATGCAAAAACTATAAAACATACAAACATTCTTAAATGTATTGCCAAATACGTCCTTATTCGTGTTGGCGCCAAAAATCGCGAGCACTCTTTTGACTATTTTTGTGTTATCGTATCGTATGTAGCTTAGTATATTTTTTTTAAATAAACGTAGGTATCTTCTTATTTCGTACCACCCTGAACGACTACTCACAAGAAATTAATGACGATCCGTTCTGAGAAAAACGCTACAGACAACTCCTCCCGCCCCCCACTCTCATCTGTTTTTTTTTCATAACGAAGTTCACCTTTACGCGGCAATTTTTTTTCCACGACATTTGACGTATTTTTCATTATTATTATCGACTAAGGTATCCATAATAAGGTGTGTTTTTGTATTGATAACACTATTTTGTAGATGTAATAGGTTTTAGTTCATTATGTCATATTATACTATCTTATCTATCAGTGTCAATATTTCTAGCGAGTTTTTTATAGAGCTAAGATAGTAAACATGGAGAATATACGTCCTTGGTGATGATAAACGGTTATTTATTATCTCTTTCACGCCCCAGGCAGAGTGAATTTTTATTTTTTTATACCACTTAGTTGGCAGACAAGCACACGGCCCACCTGATGGAAAGTGGTTACCGTGGCCTATGGACGTTTGTAACACCAGGGGAGTCACAGTCGCGCTGCCAATCCTTAAGTACAGAGTTTCTGTGCCGTCAGTAGAAGACAAAGCAGGACAAGCGTATAGTCTTCCACTGACAGCACAAATTCTCCAGTGGCTGGCTACCCTACTCACCGCTGGGAACACAACACGAAGTTATTATAGCCGCGGTTTTCTGTAGGTGAATATTGAAGAATGGGAAATGAAAAGCTAAGGAGACGGGTTCGTATCCCTCAATTACTGTACGAAGGACAGCAGACTGTTATTTACATATTAGTTGATAGGACAATACTTCCCTGGTCGAACTTACTCATCCCCCCTGGGAACAGTACTCCACCTCTAGTTGGTAGAGTGCTTACAATAACTGTCAAGTTTCCTGTTTTGGTCCTTGATATGTATGAATATGGATGCCACTGCGTAGTATTGACCATGTTTTAGTGTACGCGACTAAGAAATCACAAAACCGATTTAATAACCTCCATTACTTTCCAGCTTTAGTAGTAATGACATCAATGGCCGGCTACGCACTCGCACCAGCACCTTTCCACTTGACTACCTTCGCTCTTTGCGCTATTGGTACAGGCCTCACGTCAGCTGCGGCCAACTCGATAAACCAGTTTCACGAAGTACCATTCGATGCACAGATGTCCAGGACAAAGAACAGGGTGCTTGTCAAAGGATTGTTGGAGTAAGTGTTTCTAGCATCGATTATTGTTTAAAGAATAGACACAGTTCAGGAGGCTACTATTAGTATCAGGTCGTACAGCCATGCTTTTCCGAAGCCGTTGACCTGGACAGATGGGTACCAGCCACATTGCGACTGCATTTGAACTGAGTGTGAGAGTGCTGAAGACCTAACCTCTCTTTTGTTTTCCCATTTGGCACTTACCGACAGTTGAACCAAGAGCTTAAAGACTAGAACAATAATAATACTAGAAGTAGTAGACGCAAGTAGTTAGATAATTTTTTTCCAGCAATTGTCATAATTTCCTCACTTTCGGTCACAGGCCGGTCCACGCGATAGGTTTCGCGACAGCTGCGGGCACCGCAGGTCTTGGGCTCCTGTACTTCGGTGTCAACCCACTTACTGCGGCGCTGGGCGCCACTAACCTCGTGCTTTATACATCTGTCTACACGCCTATGAAGAGGATGTCTATATTAAACACTTGGCTCGGGTCAATAGGTGGGCAATCAATACTACTTACAGTACTACTACAAGGAAATCGTAATAATAGCACATCAATTACGCGCAAACTCCGGGTCAATTGATGAACTTTGTGTAAAACTCGAATGTAATTTTAAGCATTTAGTATGCTAACTATTCAAAATCGATTAAGATACGACGGTGAGACGGTGGGTCGCCGTACTGTACGTCACCGTAAGATGGTTTCAGGCGAAGGTTCGGTGGCTTAGTGGTCAGAGCGTTCCCCCTGTAAGGGATAGATCGCGGGTTCGAATCCCGCCTGGAACGTTTAAATTTTATCTTTCTTAATTGATTTGTGTAAAAGCTTAAATAAAGATGATTGGTCAATTTTTGACGGGAATTTCCTTACCTCTTTTATCATATCATAACTTCATTTTCTGTATATGAGAATTTGAAAAGTGTGCCCTATGCCTGTAGACGGACTCGCCCATCGAGGGTTCCGTTACTTAAGCTACATGAACCGTAATATATTTTGAATGCGTTCACTTAGAAGTTTGATTTTTGCACAGTTTCAAGTAGTTATACATCTGAGTATGTATTTCAAGTTTACACGTCCACGCATCCTGCTGAGATAAAGGTCTTGACAGACAGACAGACAACGAAGTGATCCTATATGGGTGACGTTATGTTTTCTTTTGAAGTACGGATAAAATACTGCTCCAGTAGGTATCCATAATAACAACAAAACCAAACATCGAATCAAATACATTGTGATTTTACTCCCATTTCCACAGTCGGAGCGATACCACCTCTAATGGGCTGGGTAGGCTGCACGGGCGCTCTCGACCCAGGTGCGATCGTACTCGGCGTGATCTTGTACTCCTGGCAGTTCCCACACTTCAACGCGCTATCATGGAACCTACGGCCTGACTACTCACGAGCTGGATACAGGATGATGGCTGTCACTGATCCAGGTAAGATTAACACGCTACTACTAGATACGGGGTTTTGTATAATTTTTACAAAGGTATTTTTTCCACATTATCTTGCCATGATAGCACTTTCAACGTATTGAAGTTCTCTTCTTATTGATTAATATCGAAAATAGTCAACATCCATAACGGGGATTCAGTGGCCGCGATCAATCCCTTTCAGGAGGGAATACTCAGACAAATTGAACTTTTTGGATATTCGAAAATCTCCAATACATGCGTCTAGGGGTGAACCTAAAGCCGTCTACCGATATTCTTCGTCTTTTCTTGGTTAATACAAGTATAATTTCAGACTCTTATTTTTTATTTTCAGCACTGTGTAGAAGAGTGGCTCTCAGACACACTGGCATAATTACCGCGACTTGCCTCGCCTCCTCTTACCTCGAAGTTACCAATTTGTGGTTCGCGCTAGAATCCTTGCCGTTAAATATATACTTCATGTATCTAGGTGAGTAAACTTAACATATTATTTAATTATATTTTATGGAACACTTTCTGGTAACTAATAATGACATACGGAAATTGCTAGAAAAAAAAGCCGTCTTAGAAGGCAGGAATGGGATACTTTAGAATCGCGGATGCTGGTATGCGGAAAAACGCAACTACTTCTAGCGTGAATGGGAAAGTAAAGTTTGTTTAAACCCAAAAAAAAATTCCCTAGTTTAGGAATAAGCGGCCACACTGAGAAGTATATACTTTGCCGAGGATATTTCGGCGTTGTCGATACATTTATATTTTTAACCCCCGACGTAAAAACGACGGGGTGTTATATGTTTGACGTGTCTGTGTGTCTCTGTCTGTGGCATCGTTGCGCCTGAACGGATGAACCGATTTGAATTTAGTTTTGTTTGAAAGGTACTTATATTAGTCGGGAGTGTTCTTAGCTATGTGTGAAAAAAATCGGTCCAAGATGGCCGCCGCCTACAAAACGACGGAGTACATATTTTTTCTCAACTCCCTCAATATGGGTATCAAATGAAAGGCCTTGACTAGTAGAATACCACCACACAATATGACAAATATCAAATCCAAGATGACCGCCACCACAAATTACACTTTATTTCACAACTGTCTCTAAATAGGTATCAAATCAAACAGCTTGACGAGTAGGTAGATCAATTTTAAAAGTGTAAAATAAAAAATATATTTAATTTATATCTTTGAATGAGCTGAAAAAGTTACTCACACAAATTCATATAATGTTTAGATTCAGTTTGTTCATTAGAAATCTTACTTTACATTTCAGCATGGCAATTTCACCAGAAATCGGATAGTGGCAGTTCTAGGAAGCTATTCAGGTTTTCGCTAATACACCTGCCGCTTCTGATGCTGCTAATGTTAGTTAATAAGAAGAGTTGGTATGAGAAGAAAGATCAAGAGATACCAAAGGTGCAGGATGTAAGCAAACTCCCTGATTCTAGGATATCAGTATTACCACGGAGACCTGTAGTCGCCGCACAAGAAGCCGAGACAGAACTATAAGTGGAATTAACGTGATCGATAGCAAAATGTAGACAATGTACAGCAGCCATATACGTATACGTACTATATTACGGCAAGGAACAGGTATCGAATTTAAAGTATCAATACGTTACTCAAGAGTAGTATCCGATAAAAAATATCGAACTTTAAGCTTAGAAAGAAAAGTATTATTAATAGGTTTGTACGAAATAATCAACATTGTTTTTATTATTTATTGTTTCAGTTACGTACAAATATTCGTGTTAAGGTTTTAATAATTGATATTTTGTTCGATTACAGAAAAACTACTTTTAAAATAAAGTTTTGGCCTATGTACAATCTTAAAACGTGACAATCTTTTTTTTCATTATTAACTGTCACAATTGTTACAAAGAAGTTGTTTTACTGTCAACTTATTTTTTTTCTTTAGTAGCAACAATTTTCAATGATAACTGTAGATATACTCATACTAGAAAGTATCGAGTACAAAGTATCATTATAGGAAAGAAAGTATCCAAAATAAAAAAGTATCGATATTTTTTCAGTGTCTCTAATTACAGTTGCATTACCGGATAGGCGCACTCTTATTTCGATGATGTAAAAAAGGCCATGAATTTTAACCAAATATATCTCTGCACACCATGTAAAAAGCATCGAACATGTAGTCTTAGCATCGCCAATCTATTGTATACTGGCAAAACTGTCTGTCCTGGTTTTGGAGGGTTTCACTTTCAATTGAAGTGTATCCAAAGACAGCTAAGACCATTATAATACCGAGTGGTGACGGGGAAAGAATACAAGTATCACCACCCCATCTCATCCGAAGGGTGTCGTAATGGTAACATATGCAAAGAATATCACTGCGAGAGAAGGAAAACTCGAAATAAAACCCTGTACCAACCCGTCTGGCCAGACTGGAAACAGTAGGCCAAAGCCCGCCAACATTGGGAGAGGCCTACTCCAGCAGTGGACTGCGATGGGCTAGTTGATTTGACTTGCAATGTCGTCATCAAAAATGAAGAGATACCTGATACTACTAGAAAGGTTGAAACCCCCACAAATTTTATCACATGTCACCCTTAATACGTATTGTGAAGAGCATATTGGCGTCAATTGGATGGCAGGAGTCGGACGCGCACATTTTTGTCTGTTAGTTGCGTTGTACTGATCCGCTAGTCGCATTGTTATCAGTTAACCGACTGATTCAATTAGAAACAGTTCAAAGTTCGATGTAGTTATAAAGTCACGAGTCGTTATCCCTTATAGTTCCATGACAGAATAAGTGATATTGGACGATTTATTTGACATGCATACATACGTTTATTCACGCCTATAAATCCCCAAAGGGGTGGGCTCGATTCCACGTTACAGTAACAGGAGGATATTCATACTATCATATAGTTAATTTAATTGAGGGGTATAGAATCAAATGCAGCTAAGAGCACAACCTTTAAATTCTGACAAATTGAAAAAAACATTCTGTCCATATAAATATTCATATTTTCCTATCTGTTTGAACATTAAACAGTTTATTAAAATGCAATTTTTATTTAACGTAAGTATTATATCAATAGGTTAAGAGATGAGACCGCAATCTAAATAAAATGAATTACATAAGCTGCTTTTGATTCTAATTCATTTTATAAGATGTATTTGTTCCTGACAATTCATCACCTAGCTGTTTTTGATACCAACCGACAATGACATTGACATTTGCTGCGAACCTTAGTGATGTGCTAAAGTATCTTCGTCAATATAGCTCTTTGAATTTTATTATTTTCGACGTTTTAGGGACTTGGACGTTATAAGAAGTTTACACCCTTATTTATACGATCGATGTTTTTTGTCTGTTTGATCATAACATGGATAAATATGATTAAAACACATGTGTATTTTATCAGTTTATTTTATTTTTATAGTAGTAAGTATGCGAAAATTATAAGACCAAGGACCTGTTTAATAATTAGACTTATTTGTGAAAATCAGACAAACAGGTCAGAATTTTTTAAACCACTAATAAAGGCGGTTCTTCGTGAGGTTCACAGGAGAGTTCATCTTCACGATCTTCTTCATTTTCATCTAAAGACTCAGTGGTAAGAATATTCGTATAATATTCAAGGCTAGGCAATGTCTTCCAGTCGTTTCCAAAGTGCTTTTGCAAGAGTTTGTTGACGTCTTCCAGTTTTGCTGATTTCACATTAATGAGACCAGGGTTGATTATTGTAGGATTTATGTCTGAGATGTTCTTATTCTTTTTGCATACATTTTGGAACGTGCTTAGGTCTGCTTTATAATAAAGTTCCCCTCTAATCAAGGCATTACCAAGTCGCTTTGATCGTTTGATTATGAATCTTTTAGAAAGAGTTACTTTGAATGGAAGACTGCCGGGTGCTTTCATTGCGGACTGAACTGCTTTTCGCCAATCGAAAACTTCAATAGTATTTAAATTTGTGACAGTTGCGTGGTTTTTCATTACTTCAGTATACTCTTCAGGGTCTATAACAACTTCCATTTTTCTCAACTCTTTTTCTATGTTGCCAAAAACCCGATCAGCTGGCATAAAAGAATGCCCTGTTACGGGAAAAATAAGTTCTATGATTTTGATATTTGGTTTCGACAACAACCACTTAGATAACATCCCAAGCATTGTCGTATTTTTATTTTGACCCACGCAACCGTCGGCTATTAAGCGGATACGCGTGATATTGGTCAAGTCCGTTTTATTTAAGTGATGAAATACCACCGACGCTATTTCATTTGATCCTTTACAGTGAACGTCTTCTGTCCAAATATAGCAAAACACGTTGTTTTTATTCAAAGGATCCTTTGAGCTACCTTCAACCACAGTTGCATTGTATAAATACAATTGCCTGCTGTAATAACAAATTTGATCTGGAACCTTAGGGAGTGGAAGGTTTTTTTGACAATCAAATGAGAATGTTTTCATGCCTTCCTGTTTTTCCTTGAGAAAAGTATAAAATGCGTTAGCTCGGAGGCGATGGACTCTTTGTTGTATCCTCAGATCGTTTCGCTTTGATTCGTCCTTTTCAATTTTAAATCGCTCAGCAAAATTCAAACAGGTAGAACACACATCGGTACGTGGATTGCCGAAGCCGAGGTTATAATTCTCGTTAAATATTTGACGAAAGTATGACCTTTTTATAGCCGTGTGTGCAGTTTCCGCAATGAACATTTTATACAGCTTGTTTATATTTAGCGTACTTGGCAAATATCGTCTGGCGGAGCTGCTACCACGGCAATAGTGGCTGTCTGAACATTTTAAAGAATTGATGTATGCTTGAATTACATCTTTCTTCCATTCGTATAAATGAGTTTTATGGTTCCCTCCTCGTCTCTCAACAGGCCCAGTTCCATCACGAAAAAAGTTTGCAATGACATACTGTACTCGGTATTTTGTTATGTTCAAACACCGCAAAAACGTATTTTGACAGACAGGAATAAGTTTTTTGTTGGCATAAATATGATATTTTATTGTGAACTCACGTCCTTTTCTTGATGTGTTTACTTTGCGTCGTTTTACAGATAGACCATTGCAACATTTTAAGATAATAGCGTCTTGCGATAATTTGTCAGTGTTTTTATAAAATAATTTATGAAAATGCAATAAGTCCTGCATTTTAAGCATCTTGCACTTCAATCTTTTCTCATGGTTACAGGTGGGTCGCCGTGGCAAATCTTGTGATGAATATCTGAAAGGAGATAGTAAATTGTATTATTTTTAGCACCTATTGTAGAAAATTTATCAAAAAACTACTGTGACGCATTCGTCACGGAAGTTGTTGATACACAGTGTGCGTCCCTATAAAGTGTAGTATATGTGAAAAGGGGGGCTAAAATAACCTAAAATTGTTCGACAGAAAAAAAAAATATTTAAGTATAAAAATAATGAATTAAAATAACTGCAGAATTGAATGAATGCAAATTAAATTACACTGTCATTAAATTAAAAGGAAGATAGAAATTAAAAATAAATTAGATGTTAAAAGTAAAAATATCGTGATGGCTCATATGTAACATGCGGGCCATCACTAAACTTACCGCTCCTTTTTCTTTAGATTACGCTTCCAAGCCTCTGGGTTTTTTCCTTTTTTTCGCGCAGTTTTCGATGTCACAGGAGTAACGTTTACTTCCATTATAATTATGGAACACAATTTTTCTTACTAACTTCAGAAAAACACTCAAATCTTATTTAAAATCAAGTAAATCTGCAGCACTTCTAGTACGACGAACACCATATACGCCATATTAGTTTCTACGCCATCGCCTCGCTGTGATTGGTCGATTCCGATTTGAGCTGTCTTTGATGTTTACATGCCGTTTTTTAGCTAGCTCTGATCCCAATGGAGATTTATAAACTGGTTTTTGTATTATTTTAAGCTAAGTTTGATTCAAAATTATAAGTTGAGTTCATAGACAATTGACAGACGTTTATTTTTGCATTCATAGTTCAGATTTAAAAAAAGATGCAACGAGCTGCTTTTGATTCTATACCCCTCAATTATTCTTCATTGGTGTAGTATAATAAAAACGCGGCGCTTACATTAAATATTATTAGACCAATTTAGTCTTCAATTATAAAGTCCATTATTACATTAGGAGCTGTAGGCATTTGACCACAGTTTCGTTAGCTTGCTTTCTTATATATGTTAAGGTAGAATTTTTTATTGACTTTTAACTTCTGATGAGCTAGAGAATTGAAATTTTGATCATAGCTCACAATCAGAGCCCCATGCAAGAAAATGTAGAGGATGAGGAATTTGTCCGTGTTAAACACGTTGTATTTGAGAATATTTTATTTTTTAATAATCACCTTACGAAATTTTTCACGAATTTCAGAGGTATCTTTTGTTTTGTATGAACTTAAATAACGGTTACCTACGAGTACTTCAATATATTTTTAGCATTATACTTTCTTGTGCACTTTGTATCGTATAACTAACAAGAATAACTGTGCCACAGTAAAGTATATAATTAAATATATAATTGTATTTAAAAAAAGTATTGATTTTGTAAGTCATTTAAGTTCATTCAAAACAAGATTAGCGAAGTACTTTTAAAAAGTAAATGACGGTTTTATAGTGTTTATTTGTAGCCGATCATTCTTTTACTTAGTGAGATAATCTACATGCATGTAGATATAGTTTTCATGTAAATAATGTACATTGTAATTATGTAATTCATTTAGGACATTTGTAAGTTATTGTAACAGATTAACCAGAGGAGATACAGCTACAAGACACAGTTCCTTTGTACAACAATGTTTATGTGTGCTTATTTATGACTAATTTATGTTAAATAGTCTCGAAATTGTAAAGCTAGAATTTACTAGTTTAATTGAATTTGTGTATGTGGTACCATGGCTGGAAAGTTGCGTTAATATCAAAATAGACGAAACTGGGCAATAAATGAAATGAGCAAATAATAAATTCTTATATTTATTTCTTTATTGTATAATTTAAATTACAGTTTTCATTGGAATTGGGAATGAACCTACATTCATACAATAACATTCAGACCTGATTTGAACATCATTCACAGACGGACATTGGGCACTGGGTGCATGTTGCATCGATACAACTAGATTGAGCCAATATACCGCGAGCGGCAACTGAAACCTGTTGATCTTTTTAGAATTATCAAATCATCGGTTGAAGACAGGTTATTTTCTGAAACAAAAAAAAATTGATTGAGGAACAAACAAAGGGCTTGGCAAAGGATATATGAGTGGACATCCACACGGTCGGAGCCGAGGGTACCAGATTATACACAAAACCCTCAGGCCCATCATCAAACTTTCACAAGCTAGAGAAAACGTATCTTTGTCAATGATCGTACACCATGTATGTACGTCGATTTTTTTCACCTGAGAAATAAAGCATCAATGAAATGATTCCGAGGTGAAATGAAGACAACAATTTCCACTGTTCACCTGGGTGAATAGTCCATTATGTCAACAGTTAGTAGTAGTAGTTACTAGAGTTACTGTACTTACTTAGCTTTCTTAGGGTGACGATCGTTATCCCGGCTGTCGTCCCGCGAGCGCTTGTGCGACTTGTGGTCGCTGGAGTGTTTCTTGTCGTTAGATTTACTGTTTGACTTGGAGTTCTTGTCGCGATCGTGGTGAGATTTGTGGTGCTTATCGCGGTTCTTTGATGGGCTGCAGACAAAAGTTATGATATGTATAAGCTAAACAATTCTTAAAACATGGAGAAGATATTTCACGGTTCTTGTTTGTCGATAGTCGATTATACACATTTTAAATGTGTAAAAACTACAGCATAGGCAGGATTTCTCAAAACAATGATTTAATATCAGTAGTGGCTTATAGAATAGAAAATTTTGCTGCATAGTGAAGTAATGGTATCAAAAACTATCTTGAGTACTGAATAATAATGTGTTTAGTGGATAAAGTCCACCCAAGCAGAGACAGATGGAGATGAGATAAATAACCAAGAGGATATTGTGCATAATATCCATTATTTATATTTGATTCTTGGTAGGTATGGTGGTGGTAAGATGAGACAATAACAAACATACCTGCTATTACTATGTTTTGAGGGACTTTTGTGATTTGAACTTTTGTGATTCGAACTAGAGCTTTTGTGATTAGAGCTGGAACTCTTGTGGTTTGAACTTTTGTCGTGTTTGCCCTTCTTCCCTCGGCCCTCTTCTTCATAATGTCTCCCGCTAGGGCCGCCCTTACGCTTATGGTCGAAGTCAGTCTCGCGATCATAGATCCGTTCCTTTTTGTCCTCTTCTGCCGCTTCTCTTTCGAGATCAGACCAGTCCTTCCCAGATTCTTCATCTTCCTCTGCAATTTATTTCAATGTTAGCAGTTTATGTACATGTATGTTACTTACTATTCATTATGAACCATATAAAAAGATCAAAAGAGAAAGATCATTGTTTTTAACTAAGAATTACTTGTAGCAAAAAGCCTTCTTTTTTTTATACCACTTAGGTGGCAAACAAGTACACGGCCCACCTGATGGAAAGTGGTTACCGTGGCCTATGGACAGGTGAAAAACCAAGGGAGTCACACTCGCGCTGCCACACACGGATGGCACAGAAACTATCTCTGCTTATAGGGTATAAGCATAGAGTTTTTGTGCCATCAGTGTAAAAGACAAAGCAAGACAAGCTTTTGGTCTTCCCACTGACAGTATAAAAACTCTCTAGTTAGCTCTGGTTACCCTACTCACAGCCGGGAAGACAACACAAGGTTATTATGGCCGCGGTATTCTATCTATATAGAATAAAATTTAGTAATTTTAACAACTACCTACAACTCCAACTGTTGAATAAAATATCTAATCCTGGCAAGGATATGAACAAACATACCATCGCTATCTCCAGATGCGTCGGACACATCTGACGCCTCCGAATCGTACTCTGAGCCGTCGTCTGAGTCCTCTTCAGTTTCGGCATCTGTCGGTTCGTATGCGTCGTCTTCTTCTTCCGATGATTCGTCCTACGATTACAGAAGAGTAATCAGTGCTTGAGTACAAAGATAGCTTCGTAGCACAATATAGATTGACGGTGATTAAAAAAGCCATTTGGCGCAGAAGATCGGCGTCATTGTTGAGCCGTATCTCTGCAGCAGCTCCAACAATATTCTGAGAGTAATAGCAGCGCCGTACGATTTTCCCATAATGAGGCATATCACCAGTAGAGTGAAACCCTATATGGTCACTCTTGATTAATTGACTTGTATATTTATTGATTTATTATTATGAATTGACATTTTTATTGACTATTGCATCTAGTATTAACTTGTGACATTTAATTTTACTAATAATTGAATTATTTATTATTATTATTGGGGAACAGGCCAGTAGTTGAAACAACTGATATCAGCTTGCATCTCATTGTTCACTACACTGTTTTCACTACTCAATATTTTTGTTGATTTATGTGTTTGTCCTGTCTATTTTTGAATTGGTTAATGTTTTTGGCTGTCACAATATTTTTAGGTTAAGTTTTGTGAATTATAATTTTTAACTGACATCAAATCTAATTAAATAATATGATATCGATTGATAATAATTTCTTAATTTTATACTGTTGACATCAATAAAATGATATTTAATTTAATTTAAAAAACAGTGCAATAATTACATACAGATTATTCTTTCGAAATTTAAATAAATATCTATTTTCGCCACCAGCCAATAAAGTGCAATGCAGAGCTGCATCTATGTGCGATTTATGCTTATTATACTAACCGCCGCCGCGTTCTCTTCATCCGACTCGGGGTCTAAGAAAGACCAGCCGCCGTTGTCGAAGAACCCTTCTATATCATCGGTAATGGTCTTCATGACTTTCGTCCAATTGAGAGACTGAATACCCTCAGAATAACGAATGTCGCATGAGCTGAAATTTTGAAGGACATAATTTATAAGTATTCAGTAACTATTCTTGAATGTTTCGCAGAGTTTGAAACACAGTGTAAATATACTTACTTTAGCCATTCCTTAACATGATCCAGCATATTCATAGGTACAGCATTTACCATAGCAACTTTCTTTGCGTAATCCTTAAACACAAACACCATATCGAAGTTCTTCAAATGGAACTGTACACGCTCGAAATGGACCAGTTCGACATCTTCGAGTGCAATGACGAATGGCGGCCATTCTGTAAGGTTAACGAGGGCGCCAGACGTGGGTTGAAGGAGGACTGTGCTGCGGAAGGGTGCGCCAGGGAATCCCAGTTCTCTGAAATTTTTTATGATAGTTTTAAAACACTACTATTATTTACATATTTTACATTGAAAGAACAGGAATTCGACTAAATTATTACGTTGTCTCGCAGATATTTTTACTATGCCGAAAGTATAGCATCACTTATACCTTTATGAATTTAAAAAATTAAATACACTGTCATAGGGTTTCAAAAAATGTTACCGATTGCCCTCATCTTTAATATTTAGACTACTTATCTACGAAATATGTACAAGTTCGCTAGGTGATGCGTAAGTATAAAATCTACCAATAAAATTAATTTTACCAGCTATTCTATTCGTGAACTTCGCACACTGCCTGCTCTCTCCTGATGGAAATGAAACATAAACCCACTTGTAGGCGAGAGATCTAAGAGTAAGCATATTTGTCACCAACAGTGCTTTAAAGTTCTTTCGTAAACCCACTTCTAAATCTAATTAAAAACAGCAGCTAACTCTCTACCAGTAATATGATTTGTTAGTTAAAGACCAACCTGAAGGGCGTATCAAACTCGACTTCTTGCTTGGTCATGTTCTCTACTCTTTCACAGAAGCTCTTGAAGGCCACTTTGAGCTTGTGTCGCAGTTCTCGCTCGCTCTGTTCGGCCGCCAAGTCATCTCTGTCGTGCATGTGTTGATGCTTGCCAAGATCTGTTGTGATCTCACCCACTTCAGTGTAGAATTGGACATCCACATGTTTCTTTTTACCTGGATGATGTAAAATTGTTTAGTATGCTAGCCCCATTTCTATTCATTCAACCATTAAATAGTATTCGGCAAATTGTGTGACACAATGTAGGGTGCGAAAGAGGTGCCATAATCCACCAACCTTAGATTATAATTAAACTAAGCTGTTGGAGTCTTCTTGGTTATTTGATTGTCCAGTTTTCCGATGTTTACAAAGAAAGTAATAAAGATAATGCTTATGAAAACTTATTTTTAAAACTACTTACCAAACATAATGGCATGTTTCAAATGGAAATGTAACAAAATAATCATTTCTCCATCACACGGCTGGAAGAATGCATTCTTTATATTGTTGTACAGAATATCTACTTTGTCGCCTCTAACAGACGTAAACCTAAAACCGTTTGTATGCGCTTCCAAGGACCCACTCATTCTTTTTGTTACAATATTGGGCCTTATATACAGATCCTTAAGTTTCGGATTTCCTTTACTCTGTGAGATAACCAGAGTGTCCTGTTTAACCAAGTCTTCCTTTTCTCTTTCTTCTGCTTCTCTAGTTTTGAATTTTTTCTGTACTTCTTTAATTAATCTAAAGCCAGTATTTAAGTTTGAAGAGGGGGGTGATATCTCGCCTGGTTCTTTAGTATTTGTACTTCGGTATGTCCTATGAAAAAGAACCGAAATTATTATAGATCTCACTATCCAAAGCAATCGCTTTTATTAAACATGACTGAAGAAGTTTACTCACACTTCTTTAACAAACGTAGCATCAGGTTGCGCATAGTTACCTCCCTCGTTTCTACCCATAGTGGCACCAGGGTGGAAAAAGTTTATCCTGAGGTATGTGTAATCACCTTCAACCGACTGGGAAATGTTTTTAATTGTAGATATATGGAATGGAACTGGAACGCCGAATATCGGTAGGATAACTGTTTCATATTTACGATCTGTGAACACCAAATAATCGAGAGTCTATTACAATACTCAGTCTACAAAAGGCATGATTATAAATAGGAAGCTATTTATAATAATAGTGGGATATATTACAATTGGAACTTACTGCCAGATAACGTTATTGCTGCAACTACAATAAATGGATTAAAAAATAGACTTGATAACTGGCTACGACTGGACAACACAGAGCTCAAAAAAGTGACAGACAGTTAAGGCTTCAATAGAGAGACTACACATTTTATCACTAGATGTGAACACATCAGCCTGTAGCTGCTTGTTCATAAATAAATATAGATAAGACCACCAATGACTTTTCGATACTTTTCGAAGTTATGTGTGTATTTATCGCAGGTTTATAAGTGCCCGGTTAATGGCAATAGTCTCGCCACCTATTACATTGGGACCTAAACATAAACTGGCGAAATGTGGGTGCTAGCACCTCTGCCTACCCTTTCGGGGATATAGGCGTGAGTTTATGTTATGTTATGTTACATGTAAAAAACCTTTGCTTACCAACATATAATTTGAGTTCTTTAACCTCATTTTCCCGAGGCATCTGAGTCACACTCTTATATGAAATCGTGCTTTTTCGTAACTTTTCGCCTTCCTTGCCGCTCGATTGCTTGGCTAAGCGTTCCTTAGCCTTTTCGTTAAGCGTTATAGCCAATTCTCTTTGATGTTCCTTACGTTTTTCTTCTGAAGAATGTTCCGTGCGAAGTTTTGATTCAATAACTGCTGTTCTTTTACCCCTGCCTGAAATAATATCATGGGTTTTGTACTATGACCAATTGTTTAGAAAAAAAAGCTGTCATATAACATGTTAAATATAACTTACTATCAAAAGCAAGTGGATGCAATAATGTTCAGAATTTACAAGATGCATATGAATTGTTAATAATGTTTTCTTAATAATAATGATGACACTCACCTCCATTCTCTATACATTCCGATAGCATGTAATAAAAGAAAATTAGTTAAGTACAAAAGTATTTCTGTTCATCATATCGCTGTTAGTGAGGTCAAATCATTTACTGAAAATCTTGTACAAATATTATACACGTCGATATTATAAATATATATATGTCCTAGCAGAATTTATTATAGAATACCACACAATTGACACAAACACACTTATTAATCAGTAAATGTAAAACAAACTAGTCTTTAATCTCTATTAACTAGGAGTTCTAAAATCGCAAAGCTTATTTCCGCAATCAAAACTTAATTGCTTTCTGTTCAAGATAGAAGTGATGACAATCTAACACAAATAAAGTATAATGTGTCAGCTGATATCATTGTTTTTTTAATTTTTACTCTTTTAGTTAATACTTTTTAATTTTTACTTCGAAGACACTCTTTTATAAAGTTCTATGTTCCTGAACACATATCACTCACCAAGTATTTCAGTCTTGTTTTCTTTTTCCTCTTCTTCTTCCTCATCATCATCCTTCAAGAAAATACCAACATTCTTTATCTTTTTCTTAGATTGTGTGAGTAGTTGTGCGGGTTGCTCGTCATTCACTAATACTGTATCGCCAATGAATAAAGCATATGTCTGAAAGGTGAAATATTCTTTTAAGTTTGTGAATCATATAGGTTATAACATATAGTTCAATCCTTAGGCTACAAGAATAACATAGATGGAAAGCATAGAACTAGCATATAAAGCTGCGTAAAGTAATATTACAGTAGTACCATTTCACTCGCACTAGCGAGCACAAAGCGAAATAGTACCACACATATTGATAACTCACTTGTACTTTTCCACATTATTACTTATTGACTTTTTTTACTTATTTACTTTACTACAATGAAATTTAAGAATTCTTAAACTTTTGAGGATGCCATAAGGCGAAACCGGTCAGGTGTAATAAGTAATAAAGTAATGTGGAAAAGTACAAGTGAATTATCAATATATGTGTAATAACAAATTCCACAAAGTGCCATCAATCCACAGTATAAATAGAAATAGTACTACTTTATTATTACTTTCAATGGCTTCACACGCTAGTTCTGTGTTTCGTTTGTTATCCTTGACCCACCAGTCAGTTTTAAAAATAATTATGCTTGATGTTACTGATTCTTCTCTTCTTCTCCATCATAGCGTTAATCTCAGTCCCATCCTAAGTTTTTACCATGGAGTTTGGGGTCCACTTTTTTTCAGCCTAACTGCGGTTTTAGCTGAACTTCAGCAATTGCCATCTGACCTCCACAACCAATTGGCGTTATCCAAGCTTTGCAATTACACCAGATGTAAGGGTTTTAGGTATCCAACTATGTACCCATAACAACTGCCATAGATGTTTGAATGGCAACTGGGACTGACAGCATAACATGCTCTCAGAGGCACATCCAGACCAATATTTGCACTGAGTTACCTACCTTGCCCTCTTTCTCAGTGGCTGCACTATTTGTCAAATTTGATAAGCCTATATTAATATTGAAGACCATGCCCTTTTTAGCTACAGCTGATGTTTTGGGGCCAATAACTATAGAACTCTCACGAAACTCTATGCCCATTGCAAACCTGTAATAAAATGTAAAAATGTAACAAACGCATAGTTGTTTAGATAAGGGACCGTTCAAGTATTACAATTATTTAACCCCCTCCCTTTGTCAGCAAAACCCTTCCCCCCCCCCCTCATGCTTACATAAACATTGGTACCTAATACATATTTTTTCATGTTTTTTTTAAGGGTAATGTATGGATAATCCATGCTATATTATGTGTCGAAAAGGAATTAACTATTGCTTACGTAATCAGTATCTAGACCCCCCCACCCAATGTCAACAAAAATAAGGGAAAGCAAAGGCTTTAGCGCTTATGTAATACTTGAATGGCCCCTAATGATTCAAGTTAATAAAACTAAAGTTAATGGTGTTTGCTTTTGATATTGAACTATCATAAAAAAAGAAAAAATAAAAATTATAAAACCACCTCACCCAAAAGATTTCGAAAGATTATCAACTAAACTGGGTTTCTCTTTTTTAGCCAATTCTAATCCTGCTTCGTACACGGCTGACAATTTTGCTCCATTCACCAATTTTTTCATTACTTCTTCTTCTATATTTAGTAAAAAGTTATAATTGCTTTGTATTTCATCTGTTGGGTTTACCAGTAATGTGCGGACTATGTTCGAGCAATATGATTTGTACCGTGCACCAAGGGAACAGACAATAGCACCAAAGTGCAAGTGGTTTTTATCAGAAACCGCACTGAATTTAAGGCTGTAGTTTCCTCCTGATTGTATGATAGGAGGGTAGCACATGTCCACTTGGCTAGTATCAACTCCTGTGACATATTTCTTATCTGATATAGCTGCTTCTACACCTTCTGCTAATTTTGAGTGTTTTACTTTCTGTAATAAATGCAAAATGATATTAAATTTATGACAATTCAGCAAATTATACCTATTATTATTATTTATGTAAAACGCTAGTCAAGTTTGTTTTTAAAAAACATTCACATTGGGTGCCAAAACAACTAATTTTGGTGGTCTATTCCACTCTCTGACAACATGGTTAGGTAGAGAGTACAGGAAGAAACAAAAGTGCTAGTAGTGCCACTTCCATATTCATCAAACAACATATCAATAGTCAACTATGTTACCAGCTATCTAGTTATATTGTTGACTATGATAATGATCAGGTTGTATGAAGCCTGCATGCATTAATAAGTAGCTGTCTTATTGATTTTGAAGCAGTGTCCTTCACAATATTTAACATAGGAATTGCTAGCTAATATGTCTAATCTCAACATACATAGGAAGAGGAAGAAAAAAATTTGAACAAACTCACTTTGTCAGAATCAATAATTTCCATAATCTGGTCTTTGAGATATTTCGTGAACACATCTACTGTTACTAGACATGCTTTCTTTACAGTAATAATCTCTGAATCTTCCTTAGGGGCCATAAGTGAGGCAATGGCTGAACTTATGTCTACATTTTCAAATTTCTCAGCTTTCATGATACCTTTCCAACTCTCACAGAATTCACCGGGATAGTTGTCTTTGGCAAATACACCAAGAGATTTGCCTGATTTTGATTTCTTTATCTCTTGTACTAATTTATTGAAATTTTCTTTATCTTTGTCATTCTGAAAACAAAATAGATTATCAAATGAAATTTTAAACCATTTAGTATGCTAACTATTCAAATAGAAAATCGGTAGATGGCTCTCAACAGTCGCCGGTAGCTTAGTGGTCAGTGTTCCCCCTGTAAGGGAAAGATCGCGCGTTCGACTCCCGCCTGGACCGATAAAATTTTTCTATCTTAATCTATTTGATAATTGATTATGATTTAAATAAAGATACATGATCAATAAATTATCTTTTCTAAATGTCAAGCAAAAATGGTAAATTTTTATATATCTTTCTACAATATTTTACAAAAAATAATGTTATTGACTAACACCATAATTAACATTTTAATTTTCATGATGTCAATCAAGTTTAAAAGAAATTAACTTCTTTTTTTTTTCAAAACATTTGCACATTAAAAGATGATGGTGATGACGATTGACAGGCTATAGAATCAGGTTTCTTTATGTTTAGTATCTTTTTGTCTAGTGTTATCTAATAGACTATATTTTAGAATTAAGAAAGATATTTACCATCACAGTGCTCTAGAAATGTTACATCAATAATTTCTATTGGTTGCTTAAACATTTCCACACCATGGCTTTGGTAGGTAATATCTGTGAATAAGATGTTGTTAGAACTTACTCTGTCTCTAATAAGTAGTTTAACTGGAGGTAGTTCAGATTCTTCCTTTCCATTTTCAATTTGTCTCAGGAATTCAATCTTCTTTTTGCTTGCAAGAAAACACATGCTGTGTTCTGTGAGCACCGTAATTGTGTCTGGTAGCTCATAACCAAACAGCCAAGTCTGGTGGAAGAAAAAGTAATATTGAAGCTTAATTTAGAATAGGTTCCATTATATACTTCTAAGCAAGTCATTGGTCCAACAGCTTAACATACCCCCGAGGCATAGTGGAGTCTTAAATATTCAAATAAATATTGTTTTAGTATAATATGATAGTGTTGAGGACCTTTTGCAAAATTGTAAAGCAGTGAAGAATCAATTAAGCATAATATGGTTTAAAAAAAAATATTGGCAAAAACCATACAATAAAAATGAATAATAAGTGTTATCACGACTCATTGAAAATGCAAATGATAATAATAATGTTTTGTATGATAACTCTACTCTATGGTTATAATTGGTTGCCTGGAAGAGATTGCCTTGTGTGATAAAGCCGCCAATTGTATGTAGGTATATTGTGAAACTGCTCCATATAATGTAATGTGTTGTTTCTTTGTGTACCATACAATAAAGAGATATTTGGTTTGATAATTTAGATTTATTCATCTTTTTTTCTTCATAGTCCTTAATTTTGTTTTTTTTTTAACACAAGTGAATGCTATTTGGTGGCACCAAATATATCTTCACAGGTAATACTAAATCACGTGCTAGTGAAAATACCTGCTGACTAACGGACAAGGATTAGCAGCAGGCTAACGTCAGATGACAGTAGCTACTGTGGTTAAGATAAACATACTCCAGAGAACAAGAAGTAGTAGTAGCAGACATTTATGATAGGTTTTAAAGTACAAGCTTTGGATGTTACCAAGACCAATGAAGATGATGAAAAGGTTAATTTTATCCAGACGTAGCTATTACACAACATACAATAATATTATGCAATAATTTGAAAACAATAAAATGAAACAAACTCGGTAGCACAAGGCGTTGATTTGATTCAATTCATGTTTCTGTTCTTCAGTCACATTTATAATGTTAATATTCTAGATACTAAAAATGACAAAAATAAACAGTAAACTAGATATTTATATATGAGTACATGTTATATTAATAATTCCAATTCCAATAGAGAAGCAACAACTGGACAAATAACCCACAAACAAAGTTTACCAGAGCTTTTATGTCAGTTCCCCAAATGCGTAGAATATTAGATTGTTTAATGTTAAATTTGGTAAATATTATTCATTTTTATGTCTAATAAAACAGACGACCAGTTCTTAACATAAACAAAGTCTTATTATTATTATTTTTCAAGACTGTTTATCAATAAGTATGATTCACAGTTGTTACAGTACTTAGATAAAAAATGTCTGTAAAATGAATTGAATGAAAAATGTCACCAAAAATACTTATGTCCATATAATTCTGATTGAAATCTGTATTTCAATAATGGTTCAAAACATTATTGAAAGTCAAATTGGAAGGACAACTATTTAAAAGTATTTGGGTTTACTGGTTTATAATTATTATAATCCCTATATAACATGACTATGGCAAATATATTCTGATTATTTTCCCAGTTTCCTCCACATATAGTACACGCGAGGTTTCAACAAAAACTGATCTAGTCTAGCTTTGGCTGTTTACATTGGTAAATTTCGAAGATAGTTGTTGTGAAAGAATTTGACCATCACTGCAGCAAAGTTTCAATAGAATCATTAAACTGGTTTATTCGATATCATAGTAATGAATAGCTATGCACATGGAAAGTAAGTAGTAAACTCGCGCAAACCTGTAGCGCTGTTGATTTGCTGTAAAGCGTGTCTTCATCTACTCCCACGCAAGAAACCAGGCAATCGGCCTTCGCCAAGGCATCATCTACCTTCGAATCCGTTGCAGCACCCTGTTAAAATAGAAAGAATTTAAAATATATCCGTAAAATCAGTGACAAAAGCAAACGAAGAGTAACCGACCTTCCATGCTGTGTACAACTTCTTCATACGTCGAAAAAAGGTGTCTTTATCGAGCGATATATTAGACATTATGGAAAATATTAACGCAACTTAGTTAAACAGAATATCCTACGCAATTACGCCGCAATAAACGTAAATTACTCCCGACTCCACGACATTACATTGCTTTTTGACAGCAAACACGAATGGCGGGCGTCGGTGCCGCCGATTTCGGGTAGGTTCGGGGACTTCACAGTTATGTTAGGCCAATCAGCGCGCATTTGCCCAATCACAAGTAACCGACCGATATCAGAGGCCTTAGTGATTGGACAATAGCGCGACAGTAGAGCTTAAAATGGGTTCTCCGAACGTACCCTATGTACTCATTGTCTCTCGTTAGCTATTAAACCTATGGTTAGCTATGACACTTAATATTTTTATTTTATGACTTGGTAACTAGGAACTTAATGTTAAGTCTTATTTTGGGTTAAATTAATACTAGCTCATCAAAATCGGTTCAGCAGTTTAGGCGTGAAAACGTAACATACAGACAGACAGAGTTACTTTCACTTTTATAATATTAGTATGGATGTGGAGGATAGATCTTAGTTAGAATGATTGTTGATGTTGACAATGATGATGAGTTGATGATGTTGATGATGATGATTACTATTAATGACATGAATGCTGCCTCAGTAAAGTTGTGGGGACTTAAGTAGAAGCTCTCTACGGAGATTCGGAACCAACACTAAAAATCTGAATTCGCTGTAATTTGCCACTTTCCTACTCGCGTATGTACCTATATGTGGGGACGTTCTAGATTGTTCGCCTTAATCTCTCAAAAATGGCCGGAAAGCGGATTGGTAGAAGACTTACCTTGTGGTTGGTCTTGATTTTCATTACTTGCATTGTTGTGGGGACGTTCTAGATTTTTTGCCTTAATCTCTCAAGAATTGCCAGAAAGCGGATTGATAGGAGACTTAATATGTGGCTGATCTTGATTTTCATGACTTGCATTGTCTTCAATATCGGAGGCTGATATGGGCAACTCAAAGCTCTCTTATTCACCTTGCATGCATGGTTTGTTGAATCTGAAATGATGAGTGAGACAAGGAGACACTTCAGTAGGCAGCGTCTCCGTGGAGAGCCTATCCTCTCTGGAGGTAAGTGACACGGTCTGACCCATACCACAAACACCCAGAGAGAACACCCTACTATAAACTTAGGCGTAGAACACGGTTGAGTATCCTGTCTATAATTAGTTAAATGGTTTAATAATACACTTCCCTCTTTAAGTTACACTTTACTGTTACTGTTATACTGAGTTGAACTACTCTACTGAACCGCCTTAGTCTGTCCCATGATATCATATATCCTCATTAACTAGTCTGGCCTACTCTAGAAATCTGCTTTTCTGACTGTAGTTTATGTAACAAGTGTACCACCCATGTGATACATGAGCTGATTCGTCTTTCTCGTGACATCCTTTGTTCACTCAGACACACCCTGTCCGATTCGCCCCAGGCGAATGTTTAACTGTGGTTTATGTAACAAGTGTATCACCCATGTGATACATAAGCTGACTCGTGTCTCTTGTGACCTCCTTTGTTCACTCAGACTCGCCCTGCCCGATTCGCCCCAGGCAAATTTCAGTGGTTTATGTAACAAGTGTATCACCCATGTGATACATGAGCTGGCTCGTCTCTCTCTCTCCTATTTGACCAATATACCTTAAATATTTAAGCCGTATTTAATTAAGACTAAATGTGACTGTGGGATACAGGGAGGCCAGAGATGCCCTCCGAGCGGAGATTAAGCGGGCGAAAGCCGCGGCTTATAAGGAGCTCATGGAGACGCTGGAGCGGGACCCATGGGGGCGGCCTTACCTTATGGTAAGAGTAAAGCTGCGCCCCCGGGCCCCGCCGTTGACCCGGGTTCTCCAGCCAGCTCTGCTCGGTGGAGTGGTCGAGTCCCTGTTCCCGGCGCGAGCGGAACACGTTCCGCCGCAGATGACTCCGCCACCTCGGTCACCTGTGGCGCCCAGTGTGGTAGTTGACGACGAAGTCCCCGAGGTCACTTGGGTAGAACTGGAGCTGGCGGTGCGAAGGCTTAGAGCCAAGAAGAGCACCGCCCCGGGACCCGACGGCATTCCAGGCCGCGCGTGGGTCCTAGCTCTGGGAGAAGACGGTCTCGAACCCCGGCTGAGAGGGTTCCTCAGCGCATGCTTGGAGCGGGGCCAGTTTCCGAAGATGTGGAAGACGGGGAAACTGGTCCTCATCCGAAAGGAGGGTCGCCCGGCGGACGAACCGTCCGGCTACCGGCCCATTGTGTTGCTCGACGAGGTGGGCAAGCTCTTTGAAAGAGTTATTGCGAAGCGCCTCGTCGAGCACCTCTCTGGTAGGGGGCCGGACCTGGCGGATGCCCAATATGGCTTCCGCCGGTGGCGGTCCACCGTGGATGCCATCATGCGCGTGAGGACTTTGGCGGAGGAGGCAGTTGCCCGGGGTGAGGTGACGTTGGCGGTGTCCTTGGACATCTCCAACGCGTTCAACACCTTGCCCTGGAGTTGCATCAGGGAGGCACTCGTGTACCACGGTGTGCCTCTCTACCTCCGCCGCATAGTCGGAACGTACCTGACGGAGAGAGCCGTCATCTACCCAAGTGCGACCGGCGGCGTCGGTCGGCGTGAGATGTCGTGCGGTGTTCCACAGGGATCGGTTCTCGGGCCGCTACTGTGGAACATTGGATACGACTGGGTGCTTCGCGGTGAGCTTGCGGACGGCGCCGCCGTCACGTGCTATGCGGACGACTCGCTAGTGACGGCGAGTGGGGCTACACACCGCGAAGCGATCCTGAGGGCCACGACCGCGGTTGCTCAAGTCGTGGAACGGATCCGGCGGCTGGGCCTTGAGGTGGCTTTGCATAAATCCGAGGCCATGTTCTTTCATGGACCTCGGCGCACGCCACCATCTGGTTCCAGTCTCACAGTGGGAGGCACTCTCATCGGAATCAAGCCCCAGATGAAATATCTGGGGCTCGTGCTCGACGGCCGGTGGGACTTCGGGAAGCACTTCCGAAGTCTGGGCCCCAAATTGGCGGGCACAACCAACGCTCTGGCGCGGCTACTGCCCAACCTGAGGGGCCCGGAGGACTCCTGCAGGAGACTCTATGCGGGTGTCATGCGGTCCATGGCCCTGTACGGGTGTCCCGTGTGGGCGGACACCCTGAGTGATCGGCACATGCTCCTGCTGCAGCGTCCGCAGCGGAAGTTGGCGTGCCGCATCATAAGGGGGTACCGCACGATATCATTCAACGCGGCGAGTCTCCTCGCCGGATCGCCACCATGGATCCTGGAAGCGAGATGCCTTTCGGCGCTATACCGGTTCCGAAGGGCGGCGCGGGAGCGGGGTTACGATCCCGAGCCCGAAGAAATTCGGGCCGTGAGATCCCGGCTCCACAGGGAAATGGTGGCGGAATGGGAGATACGACTTGGGCAACCAGGCGCAGGGCACGCCGTAGTAACGGCGGTAAGACCCATCATGGGGGAGTGGCTAGAGAGGCTACACGGCAGCCTCTCGTACCGTCTGACGCAGATGATCACCGAGCACGGATGCTTCGGAAAGTATCTGCGTCGGATGCAGAAAGAGCCAACGTCCGAGTGCCATCACTGCGACGCGAGCGAGGACTCAGGTCCGCACACGCTCACCGAGTGTCCGGCGTGGGAGACGCCGAGGCGGGAGCTTGTGGCGGCCCTGGGAGTGAGGGTTCTCACGCTCTCCACCTTGCTCGCGGCGATGGTTCGCTGCGCGGATGCGTGGGCGGCCGGCGCCTCCTTCTGCGAGCAAGTAATGCTCGTGAAGGAGGAGGCAGGGCGGGAGCGGCAGCGGGAGCGACGAAGGATCGCAAGACAAGCTGCCCGCGTACGAAGGCAACTCGGGCGTCGGAGGTCGATGAACGACCTCCGCCCCCCATGAGCGCCGGCCTGGGGGTGACAGGTGAAGCCGCCTGTCACCCTGGCAGAAGCAGGCCGCGGCGGTGGCGCGCGTGGCGCGCCTCCCCGTTTCCGGGGACGAGTTGGGGACTCTGTAGTCCCCACACCCGAGAAGATGGCCAGATCGTGAGAGATGGCCCTGGGTCGGCCGGGGTGCGAGGGATATGCCTGTCAACCTCACCTTCGGCAACCAAAACGACCCACAGGCGGCGTGCGTTTTAGTCGGTTCGAGTCCAACATAACCTCCTCCACCGGCTCCGGTGGGGAGGTATCCGTGGGGATTTTGCGCACGTAAAAAAAAAAAAAAAACTAAATGTGACTACTAATATAGAATGCTTAGATCTCTCTGTACCTCATTATAGTTATGAGGGTGTTTTTGTTAAATATCTTTAATAGTCAGGTAACCGAGATAAATTGATTTAGACTGCTCCTCGCATACAATGTAAATGTAGTCATATTAAACACTTAAATATATATTGTGTAGCCCATCAAGACATAAGGCTAATTGTTACTGAATCATAGAAATAGTATTTATAGTTATTTCATTTCAGATTATCTGAAGTTAGTGTAGATTAAATAAAGGGCAGTTTACTAGTCACATAGGAAACGCTTAGGTTAGTAAAGTGATAAATCTTAAAACCGTCTCTTGGAGAGATGTAGTATGTTCTAATGGTTACTGTTATACACCTTTTCAAGAGACCTGAGCGTCATTGACTAACGGAGTGGTTCACTTCAGAGGACCTCCTCTTGGTGTCGGTGCCACTCGCACCAGTAGAATAGACTGGACAGACAAGGAGTGGTGCTCTCGACCAAGGGGGAGAATTCGCCTGGGGTGAATCGGGCAAGGTCAGTCTGCGTCAACAATGGAGGTCATGCGACAGATGATGCCAGCTCATGTATCACATCGCATATCTTGTTACATAAACCACAGTTAGAAATTCGAATGTGGTGAATCGGGCAGGGCTAGTTTGCGTGAACAAGAGCACAAGTCTCAACTTCTATTTTCTTAAATGGTTACATATCAACTCACTTTAGGGGACAGTCTTGCCAGTATCAAGTTGGTTATTTCCCGATTAGAAAATATGTTTGATTCTCAACTTATAACGCACGAATAGTATTACACCACTTTCCAATACTTGTGTGAGTTGTCAAAGACGTTACGTCTCAAAATCCACCATTTTTATACGTAAAAAATCGAATTTACACCAATTTCGGAAAATAAAATAATACCGCGATGTGCACAACTTTGTGTTGGCGCCAAAACTCTTTAAAAAAAAAAGTATAGATAAGGAAGGAGAGTAACGCGCGAAACGCGAAATCAAACTTCAAAAACATTTGTTTTGTTTATCATTGTATGAATGTCAGTTTTGATAAAGTTATCCACTCCATTACTCTTATATCCTCTTTGTACTTCATAAAAGTTAAAGTTGATAAAGTTAATACCTATTTATTATTTTGTGCTAACGAAAATAATAAAGAAAAAATTTAGGTCCGCAAATTGGTTTTATAATTTTCTATAAATGCAAAAGTTAAAATCACTACGACTTAACCAGTTGACCGACAGTGTATTAAAAATATTAACTCAGAACCATGTAGTAACTATATTGGATTTCCTTCAAGAAGATGTAACTAAATTGGCGACATTAACCAAACTTAATTTACCTGAAATACTAGCTATAAGAAATGATATTTTCATAAAATACTCTGCGCCTCTAGTGAATGGTACAACTTTGTTGAAAAAAGTTTCAGAAACGAATCAACGAATAAGTACAGGGATTTTAAGGTACTTTACTAACTATTCTAATTTGTATAGTAGTTATTTAGCCCGCTGAAACGGCCTGGGACTGTAGGAAAAAGGCATTATAATAATATGTGGTGGTAAAATATTTCAAGCAGTGACGTAGCACCAAGGGCCCCGGTGCAAGAATAAACACCGGCCCCTTGTTTTAAATATTTCTAATATTTAAAACAAGGGGCCGCAATTCTAATCTCTATTCGGTCATTTCTAGACTCCAATTGGCCTCGATCACTCGACGAAGGTGTTTATGTCAGAATCGAACCCACTAAAATCGCACGCCGTCTCGGGCTTCAATTGCTCAGGTGTAAGCTGGACCAATAAGGCAATTCCTTCGCAAGTATTTGACCATATCTGTGTTGTATGTATCTACTATTACTATCTTGGGAGAGAGATGCTCCTGTCTCTATATTCAGGTTGCACTACATTAAAATCAGAACTTGTCCAGGCACCCTACGCCGCTTCCCTGGGTCTGCATCTCCTTGCCCACCCATAGCTGTCCTAGTGATTCCTAGTATTTATGGCGACGCAATGATCACTTACCATTTATATGTTGGGCTATATATTTCTTTGTTGCTTGCATACCTTTTTTATTATGTCTGTTTATTTATCTCACATATAGAAATTATGTTTTAGAATTGTGGCCACAGATAGGGAACAGGAACCAAAATACCTAGGGTTAGGGCTCTAGAAAAAGGAAACTCCTCACAATATGTTGCATATTAATGAGAACTACCTTCTGTATTAGGCCCTTCTTTTTTCAGATGCTGGTTGAGGCTCTTGACAATCACACTCTGTACACCAATTATATAAATTTAATCAAATAAGATAAGATTAAGATATTATTTATTATTTTAGTTTGGATGCTGTAATAAATGGTGGTATCCCTGTAGGCTACATTACAGAAATTTGTGGTCTAGCAGGGTCGGGGAAAACACAATTAGCATTTCACCTGGCAATTAACTGTGTCAGAAATACTGTGAGCAATGTGTTATATGTTGATACCAAAGGAGATTTCTCAGCAATCAGAGTACAACAGATGTTGGAGGCCCAGAAATGTTCGCATAAGGTAATTATTAATTTCTTACACAACATAACTATTAGTGACAGTGATTTCATAGTTGTGAGATTGATGGTATTATTGTGTTAACTTCTGGTTATTGAAGAATATAGGATAACATGTAGTGTGACTTACTTTTAGAAAAATATTTAGACTATATAATTGACTGTATTCTTTCTGCACACACTTTTGTAAAAGTGTATGGATATATATGCGGGCACCTGTTCTGTACATATTGGAATAGTATGAATTTAATAATAATAATATGTGGGATATTTCTCCATCCAACAAATAACATAAAGCATAGTGCCCAGTTTACGGCAATAGATCTTCTAAGATCATTCTATCAATTTAATACGGTCTGCTATGAATTAATACTCTAATAATTTTTCCTGATTCATCATAGAAATGAAACAACCTGATGTTTTTTTCCTAATTTTAACTTAAGAGTAAACATACAACCCATGACTAAATACCCGCTTGAGAGTAATGGGCTCGCCCCCTATTACTTGGGACTGAAAATCATAGTTGACGAAATGTTAGTTATTATACCTCTGCTTACCCTTTCGGGAATTTATAGGCGTGAGTATTATTCTTAGTAATCAATGTAAATCTCTTCTCATAATAATTTCAGGAAATGGCTGAGATTATGTACAGAATAAAAGTGGTCCATGTATGGACAATGGAAGAAATAGTAGAACTATTCAGGAGTATCAAAAATAAAACACTTGTGATTGAAAATTTGTCTTTAGTTATTGTGGATTCATTACCATGTCTGATGTTTCAACATCTTGGTGACGAAAATAAAATAGGTAAGATTTTACAATAATTTTAATTTATGAGATAATTTAATGGCGTTAAAATACATCTAAAAAAATTATGAAAAGAGAGACATCAAACCAAATCATAAATAAAAAACAATAGATACAAAAAGCCCTGCAAACAGTTCAATTCGGTGTCATCATGTTGGCGCCCCCTAACCCATAAAGCACTCTGACATAATTTATTATTGGAACTATCAGAGGTCCCGTAGGTCCCCAAAACTATGAAGAGTGTAAAAAAAGAACTTGCCAATATGTTTTACTCAATTATTAGTTTGGCAGACTTTTTTGAGTCGGTTGATTTTTAAGTCATCTTAATTTTATAGGTACTTACTTTTAAATTAAGTACCTAGACTAGTGCTATGACTATCATCAACAAGTAAAAACGTATTCAGACAATTCTGACCAATACTGTGATGATCTCTTTGATACTGCAGGTCAAGGTTCCCATATAGTAGAAATACCACCTATGTAACTACACATTTAAATTTAAAATAATAAAGATCCCTTAATCAACTAGGAAAGGGCTGATGATACTTTTTTTTTTTTACGTGCGTATAATCCCCACTGATCCCTCCCCACCGGAGCCGGTGGAGGAGGTTATATCGGACTCGAACCGACTAAAACGCACGCCGCCTGTGGGTCGTTTTGGTTGCCGAAGGTGAGGTTGACAGGCTTATCCCTCGCACCCCGGCCGACCCAGGGCCATCTCTAACGATCTGGCCCTCTTTTTGGATGTGGGGACTACAGAGTCCCCAACTCGTTTCCAGAAACGGGGAGGCGCGCCACCGCCGCGGCCTGCTTCTGCCAGGGTGACAGGCGGCTCCACCTGTCACCCCCAGGCCGGCGCTCATGGGGGGCAGGGCTGATGATACTTAAACATTCTTCGTAACAGTAATAATCATCTCGACGTCGACGACGACGCGACGTCAGGTTTTAAACAAAAAAAAACAACATTACCAAATACTTAAAATCGGTTCATCTGTTCGGCAGCTAAAACTGGGTATTTGACTGACTAGTCAAATTAGTGACTTTTTACTAACGATCAAAACGGTAAGTTTAAGGAAACTTGTATGAAATAATATAATTTATTGTGACGTCATAATATTTAATAGTCAAATCGTTTACTATTATAGGTTGGGTGGATTATTAAAAATAAATAAAAAACATAACATAATAACCGACTTTTACCGCTCTTTTACCATTCTTAATTTAGTGAGCTTAGTTAAATAATTTATCTTAACTAGAGGAAAATATCCAATTTTAGCCTATAAAGCCCGTCAGAGATGTAGCTATAGGTAATATACTTATTATGATGACTCATAGCGAAATTAGCAAGGTATATGAATATAATATTTTCTATACCTACTTACATATTTTCGAGTGGTCACTCACGCCGCTATAGTATACATTTTATATAAAATATGTTGACAAAATATAAATCTCTGTATATTTCCGCATATTGATGAAACACACTGAGGGCAAAAATATTATGTTATTGTAGGTATAGCACTCCCATGCTATAGTATAATTTCTTATCTCGTTCTATTTTTATATATTATAGCTACGTCTGTGACGAGCTTAATAAATTACTTGATCTGTGTTAATATCATTTAACCCAGTGGTTAACAGAAACAAATGGATAGTCCATAAAGTTCTCTTCGTTTTCCGTTAATTATGAGCATTTGCAGTCATGTCGATTATGACTATGCAGATGAGGTGTAATTTATATAGTGTCGGTAGCTTAGATGAATTAAAAAAGGGAAGATACGGTACTCGCGCATTTGTGTGGGCATGCCAAACTAGGTCCATGGACCTAGTTTGGTTTAGTGTAAGTACGTCGAATGTCCGAAGCGCTTACATGTGTGTGCTCTTCTTTCAAGGGCTAAAAAAACCCGTGGTAATTAAAAAAATTGCCTTCATGTGCATTTAGAAAACTGCCCAAATCACTCACGCATTCATTCGTAAATATCATTAGAACTTTAATTTAATACTTTATTTGTGAATATTCATACGATTATGGCTGAAAGCATATTGAAAGTGAGACAAATATATGGAAATTTCACGGGAGAGAAAAGGATACCATGTAAAGTGTTAACAACGACGTCTTGGCGGCCCAATTTCGCAAGAAAGTACGGTCAGCATACTAAGTTAACTAATTCATAATCTCAAACTTTTAAAAATAGTGTTTCGTGTTTAAATAGAATTTTATTAATAAAGAATTATGTGTCGATTTAATCAAATGGAATAGGTAATTTTTGATACATAATTATGTCCCAAATTTTAATTTTGCTTTAGATTCCCAAATGACGAAATCGCAAGAGACAAATGATTTCGTATCTTACTAAAGCAGATTGGAACCAGATTGGACATCTACAAAGAACAGTAGAGTGTGCTACATTTAACCATATATTACATTTGCTAAAGGATTATAGTTGGTAAGTACTGTGACTTCCGACTACATAACTTTCATAAGATTGATCCAGCCATTAGCAGCACTTCTAAACGATAACATAAAAAATAAAGTATCTTTATTCGAAGGTATTTGAAATGATAGTATATTTTCAGCTAACTGTAGTTAGCCATAGGTGTCCCCTGTATCTGATTCGCATTAATAAATGCATACTGATGGAAACGTTTATATATATATATATATTTTATTATTAATAAAAGTTATTGTGATAACTGAAATAACACGTCTTTTTTATTTAGTTCTTTACTGTCAGATGCATATCGACACATAAATATGTTTTAATTTGATTTTTTGTAATCTGGAAACATGTTATTGCTGACGGTACTGCATCGGTTGTCAGGTACGGTACTCAATGAACACGACGCAAGCCGAAACTTTTACGAACTCGCACGAGTGCTAGAGCAGTAAGCGATAACGCTTCTTGTTCACTCTTATCTTAATCATATATATTGATATCACTTTCGCACATTTCTTATTAATTACAAGACAATGTGTGAGTGAGTATTTGTGTGTAGTAATGTGCGAGCCATTTTTTTCAGTACAATGCATAGAACTTACCGTATCTTCCCTTTTTTAATTCATCTAAGGTCGGTAGCTTAGTGGTTAAGGAGTCGGCCTGACGGTCGAAAGGTCACGGGTTAGAATCCTGGCCATTACACTACCGACGTGAACCCACTCCTAACACAAGCAATTTAGCTTAACTGGAGGGGTTAGAGGGAATATTAGTAATTTCAGTTCAAATATAATTTTTTCTAAAACAACTGAATTTTCAATACTTTGTTGTATTGAAAATTTCAGTTTGCCCTCAACGGACCCAAAAACCACTGTACCTACAGATATGATGTTTTTTTTTAATTCTCCTAATAAAAAAATTACTAAAATTCAGTCTCGATCTACTTTCAATCTCCCAAATGTCAAAAACTATTACGATTTCAATGAAAAGGGGGCCAACTCTCGTAATAAAAATGTATAGGTACATTTATTTTGCGCTTGTATTTTGCCTTGATCTAAAATTTTATAACGACCACGACACGATGTACCTACCTAAATATTATGTATTCTTTCTTGAAAATTGTACCTACCTACTACTTATTATCGAGAAAACCGTTTTTGACATTTAATTTGATTTTGAAAGATCTAAACAGAATTTTGAACATACTTTTATTGCTGTCTTTGCTGTTGGTTGAGTAGAATCGGGCGGAGCCGCGGGCTTTAGCTAGTAATTACCTACTGTTTACAAATTTATAGCTTTTCTCATACTTAATAAGATTTCATAAACCAATGCATTTTGATATCGTTTTAAGGATATTAGATATTCTTTCCTCTTTGTACCTATTGTATAAAAGTACTGTTGTTAGTCCCCAATTAATAATAATAATTAATAAATTTGCTAATTAGAATCTTCTCCTACACAGTAGCCTGCTCATGCCCACGGACTATCCTTTGTGTTTTTTTTTTTGTTTGGCTGTGAAACCAGCAGGATGAGCGCGTCAACGCGACATAGATCTTTAATGTAAACAATTCAATTCAATTGTTGATGAACGGCTCTGTGCTTTTAGCATCAATTCCGCCAGTGCCTACTTCTAGGCACTACTACACTAGAGCTTTTAACGAGGTAGATAAAGTGGATCAGCATGTTACCGGTTAAAATGTAAACAAGAACATCGCAATATTGAACAGCAAACTTCTTGACAATATACTTTACTAATGCTGCGCAAAGGCTGCGCAGAAAACGTTTTTCAGTTCTCTTTAGCGGTCCGTGGGGGGCGCAAGGGACGAAGTGCGTCATTGATCCAATAGCACGGGCTCGGAAAAACTCGTGTCATTGGTTGATCAGTCGAACCTAGCACCTTGCACTGTGAGACTGCTTAGTTTGGTCTCGTTACACTTGCGTGCCAAATAAATTACTACCACTAAATTACGAATTAGTAATATATAGTGATTTTTATATACCTAAATTTCATATTTTCGTTGTCTTTTGTGTTTGTCTATTAATTAATATAAATTAAAATGTTACGTAAAAATTTGGTCTTAAAAAGACAAACTAGAAAGATGGTGTTTGACGTCTACTGTTTCATGAGACGTGAGTCAAAGACTGAATATGACGCAGTAAAACGGACCGCAGAGGCCACGACAGCCTCTGAAAGTACAGTCAGACGTATTGTGAAGGAAAGCAAATCATCTGAAAGCCTCACTGCTTTTAGAACACCAGGAAAAAAACGCTCTGGTAAGAAATCTGTCACAAATATCGACAGTTTCGATCAGATGGTCATCAAAAGATGCATACACAATTTCCACATCACTAATGACGAACTGCCTTCAGTGGAAAAAATTAGAAAAAAATTAAAAGACGATATAAATTTTAAAGGTTCGGAACGCAGCCTCCGTCGTATTATCGAGGAATTAGGTTTCCAATGGAAAAAAGCTGAAAGTAAGGGAAAGCTACTAATAGAAAAAACCAATATTCGGTGTCAGAGGATTGAATATTTAGAGAAAATAATAAAATATCGACAGCAGGGCAGACCAATCGTATACAGTGATGAATCGTTTGTAGATTCTTCCCATTTTTCTTCTAAGATGAAGCCTAATTCAAAAACCCAGCGGTTCGTCATTGTTCATGCAGGATCAGAATCTGGATTTGTGCCTAATGCTCTACTTTTATTTGAGATTGGCACTAACAAATTGGGGGAGTATCATGACAGTATGGACTTCCAAAGGTATCAAAACTGGCTACATCGTCAATTAATTCCCAATCTGCCACCAAATTCTGTATTAGTTGTAGATAACGTATCATATCACAACAAGCAGTATGGTCCTGCTCCAAAGTCAACTGCAAAAAAAGTAGATTTGCAGAAATGGCTGTCTGAACGGGGTATAGAATATGACAAAAAAATGTATAATCCTCAATTGTACAAGTTAGTGAAGATGAACAAGGAGAAATATAGGAAATTCATCATAGATAAAATATTAGCTGAACATGGACATACTGTGCTTCGACTACCTCCAAACCATCAGGACCTCAATCCTATTGAGAGGGTATGGGCAGCGATCAAAGGCCATATAAATAGTACAAACTTTAGCTGGAACAGTAGCAGTTTGTTCAATATGGTAAACGAAAAAGTAGCGATACTGGCTACAAAGGTATGGACGGAATTCTGCAACCAAGTGAAAGAAATTGAACAGGAGTATTTAAAAAGTGAGCGTGTTGTTGATTTGGCTATTGAAAAATTCATTCTTTATACTGACGAAGATAGTGATTCAGACAGTGAAGATGATGATAATGATGAAGAAGATTATTCAGATGAGGATGAACCAATTCCTTGCACTAGTTACGCTTCTAGTAACGACAATTTAAAGTTAACAGTTTCATTTGCACAGGTTAAAAACGACGATGGTTATGAAGACATACCAGTTCCTTGCACTAGCTACAGTTCTACTAGCAACGAGCAAAAGCTACCCGTTTCATTAATAAATTTTGGAAACGACCATGATTATGACCATAGACCAGTCCCTTGCACCAGCTATAGTTCTACTAGCGATGAGACAAAATTACCAGCTTCATTTGTAAAGTTTGAACCAGAGGATGATTATGAAGATAGACCAGTTCCTTGTGCTAGCCACGACGCTTCTGATAGCGATGAAATAATGTTACCTGTTTCAATTATAAAGTATGAACACGATGATGATTATGAGGATAGGCCAGTTCCTTGTGCTAGCCACGACGGTTCTGTTAGCGATGAACTAATGTTACCAGTTTCAATTATAAAGTTTGAACCCGACGATGAGAATAATGATAAACCAGTTCCTAGCAACGATCTATTGTCACCTATTTCATTTATCAAGTTTGAACCCGATGATGACTAATTTAATATTAGTAATGTTAATGATTAATAAATAAATTTCAGTTTTGAATCTTCTTCAATTTATTTTTCATCTTCAATATAATCATTTTTATACATCTACATTTTTTTCTCATAATACGTATTATATTTTATTATTTTTCCTTCGCGTTAAATAAATAAAGCTTTCAACAGAATACAATAAACAGGTAAACAGGCACACTTATTTATATATATTTTTTTAATTTGTATTACATATTGTAGTAAATAGAAATTTAAAAAATAATAATAGTACCTTGAAACTTTCGCGTTCCATTATAAACTTACTGTACAGTTAACACGGATAGACTCGATTAACAATTGACATTATACTAAATTATAGTAAAAGATATTAATATATCAAGTAACTTCATAGCAGGTGATTATTTTATGACCGACAGTGTACTTAAATGCGCAAACCTTTCCCTTCTACTACGGCTTTTGTTCAAGATGTCTGCCGTAATTTAGAATGGGACGGAGAAACCAGATTTAAATGAATTAATGAATTTTGACATCTATCCTATTAGACTTAGCGTACATTTTTGTAATGATTTATTTGTGTGGCGCTGGTTATTATAGGTTATATATATATATATTATAGGTTATAGTTATTATATTATAGGTTATATCGCACGCTTAATATTACAATGACCGAAATCAAAAAACCTCTTTTTTGGTAAATTGCAAAAAACAATTTACAATTAGAACATGGGTAGTTTATTTTGTTATAAATGCCGCAGGATGATAATTGTAAAGTTCGACTTTGTCGTTTATAATAGTATAATAATCAAAGTTTTAGATGTAGTAATTTTTTTTATTATATATTATTTATTTTCTATTTTACTGGCTGTAGAAAATGAAATTGTAGTTTTAGGTCTTTTTAATAGTAAACGGTGGGTTATTTGTCTAAAAGTATAGCGACTCAATTTATTTTGTGCCATTTTAATACTAATCACGTATACTTAATGACTGTCTATTTTGTGTATAAGTCAAATTATTACTAATAATGATAACAGTTTTTTTCAGTACGGTCTCTTTTAATAGAAAAATATTATCAACATTAAAGAAAAAGTGTATATTACGTCAAAATAAATTAACAATAGGCATTGTTTTTAATATTTTTACTCAATAAAGGCAATAAAAATCACAGCTCCATATTAGTCTTACATCAATATTCAATAAAAAGTGCCACAAAATGTAACATTAGTTTTATAACATATACATTTTAAATCAGTGTTCTAGTTCATGATTTCTGTGATTCCATTGTGTAAGATACATTATAGAATGGAATCATAAAAATCTGAATAAAAACTAGGTATCAGATTCTTAACAATTAAGTCGCGTAAATTTCTCAAAACACTTTAATCTGCAAGTATTATTACATGGTAGTTGGAATTGACGAGCTTTAGTTTATTTTTTGCTATTAATATAAGATTTACCTAAATTCCTCATCTTTTTAGATTGATTTTGTTTCCAGTTTTCCGGTTGTCTAGTGCGTTTTCTACCTTTACTTTTAGTAAGAACTGCTGAATCCGCTGCTGAAGTTGACTCTTGCATTGAATTATGTTGGTTCTCACTTGTTTCTGGAAATGATGGCTCAAGAGTAGTATTATCTTTGTCGTCAGGATCATGATCTGCCACAGGCTAATTCCTGAAGAAAGCGACGCAGATTTAAGCGATCTTAAATCTGCGTCGCTTTCTTCAGGATTAATAGGTGAAACGCGATAATCTATAGAAGTCCTTTTACGGCTGCCACTAGCTTCAAAATACGCTGCTGCATTTAAATATTGTTGATTTTCAGGTTTATTTTTAACATTACACAGCATCTGAAAGTAAATTAGATATGTAAATAAAATATAAATACACATAAACATTAAGATAAGGTAGTTAAAAAGATTGAATTAGATTCACTAAAAAAAATATTACGTTAAAAATACTATAAAATATAAAGAAAGTACTTACCTGGACATCAATACTTGTTTGAAAATTTTTGGGTTTTTCCATCTCATTAGATGCAGTGCCTGCCTGCAAGCAATAATTATTATATATAAAGGAAATTCATAAATTTCTTGTAACCATAGATGGAAGAACCTTCAATTTAATGATTACTATCCTGGTCTACTGGATTTTGAGGAGGACTATAATTATTTTCAGTCTGAATGAAAACAAGAATTTTTCGTGACCTCGAAGACATTCTACAAAAGAAAACGTAAATAAGTCCAAATCCAAAATAAACTGTTAACTATTTAGTTTTAATATGACCCAACTTTGAACACAACAATATTATCATAAATTAAGTTAGCAAAATATGCATTAATATTAACAAAGTACAGACTCTTTACTAAGTAGGACTCTAAAAATATTATCGATTTTTGTAATAAATAGACTTGACACTAAGTTGTACGCGAATACAAATAATCTTGACTTCATTTTTACTAATAAATAGACTGAATTACTACTATGGTTACCAAACATTATTGTTATTTAGTTTTGAATAGACTTAAAACTGAAAACGTTTTATAATTATAAGAGAAGTTTAATATTAAAAAGTTTCATTGCATAAAGGGTCAAGATATTACAATAAATGTGCACAAAACTTACCTTGCATATCACTCTTAAACTAACATTAAAACTAATAAGTCACTTTTAAAATAAACGAGATAGTGTTTAGTTTGTAACGGTTGAACGAACACTGAATGTGTCAGTGTTATGTCAAATGAGGTGATCAAGGTCACGAGTGTGAAAGAGACCGAAATTTTATAAAACCGAGATAACACTACATTTGGTTTAGTTTCTTGACGTCATGTCATAGATGGCGTCGTTATAATCCTGCAAGTGTATGTAACTCATTTTAGACTCATTTTGAATTAGACCACTTTAATACTAAGCGTGCGATATAATCGATACCTATACCAAAACGAATCTTCGTCCGCTATTGGACAACATAATAGATATTCGCATTACATTATAATATTATTTTTAATATTTGCATTTCACCCTCTTTAATTTGATAAGGGCTGCTTCACTCCAAATTTGTTTTAGCCATTTCGAAAATGATTATAATATATGTAGGTACACGTTCATTGATTTATATTATTGTTCCATTTATCTAACATTATTTATTTACAGGACTGACACTCCTAAATACACTTGTTAACTATAGCAGATTTATTGCTAATGAATTTAATGTTGGAATAACCTACATAAATATACAAACAAGGTGGATAGACCCTGATACTTGTGAGGTGGAAGGTAAGGCAAAGGTCTACATTTTAATGTCAGATTTTAATAAATGTAAAGAATAATAAAGATTAATAAATGCAAAGGACGGCCAAGTATTAATTTTCTTTATTATGCCATAGATGATGGAGAAGCATCTTCAGCGTGCAAAGAACCCACATATGTTGAGAAAAGGAATCGTTGCTTGGGGCGATACTGGGAACAAATTCCAGCTTTGGTTCTGATATTGGAAATGATAGAAGATTTAAAACAGAGCCATGATTCCACACTAATAAAAGTTTCTGTTACTTGTTCAAGTAACATTAAATGTCACAAAAATCAATGTATCGTTAAGTTAAGTGTCTGTGGTTTTGAGTAATAAACAGGATTTAAGTGCAGTAATATAGTTGTTTTAATGGTGTACATAAATTGGCTACAAAGTAAATAATCAAACAATTCTTCAGAGACACCTAGTGACAATCAATTTATTCTTTTTGTTTATCTCAAACCATAAACCCTTTTTGTCATATACAGATTAATTACCGTAATTATTAGCTAGATGGCAATAGTGTAACATGAAATAAAATATGGTTTGTGGTTCTCTTTGAACTTCTTGTCTATGGATCATTCGATTCAATACTATTTGTTCGCGTTCGCGCTATATTCAGTTTAGTTCATCACTCTCTTCGCCCTCATTCACTTCACTCTTTCATTTGAGCGCACGCCTGACAGGCGATGCATATTGTACTGTGATGGCTCTTTTTAAAGCTTTTGTAAATTTAACATTTTTATGATATTTGTGTACTTTAGTATCCTTCGTAGTGTAATTTAATTTTAATTTATATATTTCCGTTTAGTTAAAATGGCAAATCCACCCCAGAAAATCGTTTACAAACTGGTCCTCACTGGAGGTAAGGATTGTTCATAATTTTTATGCTTATATTTTCTTCTAATTACCTATACATAAGGACCTACCGCAATGTGTAAATTTCACCAAATATACTCTGTTTTCAACACAGTTTCAGTATTTCGGGAATTTGTTTGATTGTAGTTAGATAATGGTGTGATAAAATGCAACACGTGGATTTTTGTGACATGTATTTTTACTACGAAATCTATACCACTTTGTATTTTACCAGGACCGTGTGGCGGCAAAACCACTGGACAATCACGCCTCAGCACATTTTTCGAGAATTTAGGATGGAAGGTGAGCTTTATTGTTTTAAATTTTATAAAAAACTTGGAGCAGTAAGTTCATGCAATGTTTTTTTTTTCTGAAATGGTTGCATTATTAAAATAACATTTCTAAGAAAAACTCCCTAATTACAGATAATAACAAGTAGATACTATGCTTATTATCTCTGCTATTAAATGTAATTAATTTTTTTGTATATTCTACCAAAATTTAACTTTTTTACCTTTATATATTTTGGAACAAAATTTTATCCATTTAATTCTGTATTGATGAAAATTTTTAATTTCTTTTTATATTATGATTTGAAGATACTAGATTCCCTTTGAGTTGTGGTTTCTCCAGCTGGAGATCCAGTAAGACATCGTTCCACATTGTGTCTATTTCCAGGTGTTCCGGGTGCCGGAAACGGCTACCGTGCTCCTCAGGTAATTGTGACATCTACAAAAACTACACAGTGCATTTTCATGACATAAATTCAAGCTTTTAAATTTACATTTTATTTTTAATGTTTTAATTGCTTTTATAATATTTTGTTTATTATAAAATAAGGTTTGTCGTATCAGCCATGAAATTAAATGCTGAAACATCTATGAACATTTGAATTTAAAAAATAAACAACAATTTTAACTTATCTATGATTATTGATAAAGATTAGGTACAATGTAAATTTAAAAAATTGATTTTATCATCATGCACTGTGACAAAGCCTTAGTTTTTAAAATTTAAAAGCTTGTACTTCACAAATATGTATTCATTGTTGATTTTCTATCTTGTTATATAAGGTTGGCAATTAATACATAAAATTAAATATGAGTCATATGAATTAAATAAAGTTATGTATTGTATAAACAGTTTACTCCAACATTTATTCTTCTTTTACAGTGGTGGAGTCAAATTTGGAGATCTCACCCCAGAAGAAGGTATGTACAAAAATACCCCTATTAGTTATTAATAAGCTAAGTAAATACAAATATAAATGTAATAATTTTTATACCCTTTGGCGATTACATAGATTTGTATTAACATTATAAGATTGAGAACCTAAGATTGTCATCAATCAATCAATTAGTTACCCCAACGTAGTCCACTGCTAGGCATAGGCCTCTCCCAATGTATGCCATATGGAGAAAACTCAATACTGTTTATTTAATAGGAAAGGTTTTTTAATTCATATAAATTTTATTGATGTTTATTAAAACTGACCCATTTTATGTAAGTGACATTCGAGTTTATTATGAATGTAAAGATAACTAACATCAACTGACATTGTTCTACAGAATTTGTAAACAAAAAATTTCGACGAAGTATCGGTTTATAGAATGAAGCAGCGGTTTTACCGAATCGAAGTAACAATAGAGGTAAACAATCGCCTTCACGGTGGGCGATGTCGTATTGCCGTTACAATTTATTGCTAAATCCACTCCATTGTCTTGAATTTCATAGTAATTAAAAATGCTGCAGAACGAAGTTGTAGATTACAACGGAATATTTTCAGAAAATCATATCAGCTTAGGGAAACTTTTCAAATCACTTGATTTCAAAGTTACAAAAAAAAATACACAATCCTAATTTCTGGTTCGATTTGGATCTATTATGATCATGCGTGTTGTATAACATTTGATAAGACCTTGTACGTGTACGTCCGGCCCGTTATGTAATATATTAATAACTTTTATTACCCAATTTCGGTCAATGACTTAACATTTTTAGTCCCATCCGAGATGTGTACATATTATACGCCGTTGAAACCAGTTTATCATCATTATTTTAATCTTCGATGTGTGTGTTTTGTATCTTACAATTTCTATATTATTTAATGCAAGTAATGAAGTTTAAATTATGACTGTAAATTGGATTGTTATGAATTTCCATCGTCAAACACCCACTAAGTTCATGGTCTCAATTACAGAAGGCGTGACCGCTATTGACGTAAAAACCACGTGAGGTAGGTCGACAATGAATTCTTTGCCAAGTTGGTAATTGAATTTACGCGTCTCATGACAGTAATTATCTTCGACCATAAATTTGGATTGATATTTCTTGACTTTTAATGGAAATGTTACTAAGGTTTTGTAAGCCAAAATAATTAACTTTCTACTAGACTTGAAAGTAACATTATACTTTCCCTGCCAATATTAAAATAAATTGTATGATTGATAAAGTATTCAATACATAAGCATAAAGAATACATCTATTCGTACAACGTTTGTGTATACTTTAACAGACATGTCCAGATTTTAATAAAATTTATATTCGAAAGAAGACATAACTTGTTAGTTAACCAAAAGTTATCTTGCTAATCATCGCAGTGAAATTACTTGCGATAAAGTTATAATAATTTCAGATGAGTCATTTTATGTCTGCATCTGCATTGTAAATATTGTAATTTATTTAGTAATTGACCACGTGAGTTGAATGTCAAGTATGGTGTGCTGCATCAGATGCTTTGTCGTCACGTTGAACAAATGTGTCATATAATCCTACAATACACATTGCCAACAGTAGATACGTTCGGGCCGGGCTGAATTCCAATAAAAACTATTCAGATTCGCTTCAAATTCCCTATAAAATTAAAACGAGCAATTATTACGTTGGATAACGTCGAAGCGTATTTGTGTTCAGCTTCACGGTGTATTTCAGTTGTTTTACTGAACTGGTCACGTGCTCCGTTTATTTTTGTCCCTGAAGCTCTAGGTTGCGAGGAACTAATTCGCAAGCTCTCCTTGTGAAATTTTCTTCAAGGTAATTTTAGTTAGGCTTTAATAATATTTTGAGGAGGTAGGACACGGCGGTATTTCCGCCCAATTGAGCAGTTCGCCTGGGGAAGTACCTCCGCCCTACAGAATACCGCGGTTATAATAACTTCGTGTTGTGTTCCCGGCGGTGAGTAGGGTAGCCAGAGCTCACTGGAGAGTTTTTGTGCTGTCAGTGGGATGACCAAAGGCTTGTCCTGTTTTGTCCTCTACACTGACGGCACAAAATCTCTGTTCTTACAGGGTCGGCAGCACGGATGTGACTCCACTGGTGTTACACACGTTCATAGGTCATGGTAACCACTTTCCATCAGGTGGGCCGTGTGCTTGTCTGCCACCTAAGTTGTATAAAAAAATAAACAACAAATTGTTTATTCGAAGCCTATCTAAAATTATCCATAACAGACTTACAAAATTTGTTATTTCACTGTAAAACGAACGTGCTACTGTTTGTCTGTTTACTTTTACGACTGTAATTACTGACGTTTCACGTAAATATTTGAATCCAAAATCCGAAATGTTCATTTTCATCTGTCAACTATCTCCAAAATAGTGTTAGGTACAGACAAAAACTGCTTGAATCAACGGAACAGCCGGAAGACGGTATTAGGATAATAGGAGTAGGCTCACCCCCTATTACGAGGGACCGTATTCAATAATTGGTGCAATGTGTATGTAAATCCACCTCCGGGGATGAAGGTGTGATTGTATGTATGTACAGACAAATTCACCGTCTTATGAAATTACTTCAGTAGTTTTAAAAAAAGTCCCTATCCTTGTAGGTACTCATCTCACTCGTACTCATCATACAAGACGCAACATGTTATTCTTCTTCATACGTAGGGTACTTACCTCTCAAATGTCATATTCTCTTTCACGCGCTCTATCCGTCTCTTCTTGGGCCTACCTCGGCCCCTAAAGCATTTAAACTTCGAACCATCATCTCATCATTTCTACCATAATTTCATCTATCATTTCATCTCTTCTTGACATCACTCATTTCTCAATTTTCCAATTATTTCATTCAATGATGCTACAATGCACTCATTCCTTATTCTGTCCAATCTCGTCAGACTACACGTCTATCTTAAAATTAGCATCTCCGCTACATGCACTTTTCTTTGATCTATTTCCTTGCCAAACATGACAATCTATACAAGACGGGAGGTGGTCACCTATAAGGATTTTATAAGTCCATTCTTATAAAATACTTGTAGGTGACACACAAGAAAAAATCCAGTGTAGGTGACTCACAAGAATAAATCCAGTTAACTTAATACAACACGTTTTACAGACTCCGCTATTCACTTAAGACGTTCCTGTTGCATTAAATCTTTTTAATCCATTAAAGGCAAGGCCACATTAGCGTTCTTCTCCTCGTTATTTGTATAAGCTACTTACAAAAGTATAAATGGACGTTGAGGGAAGCATTGGGGGGCGGGGTGTAAGGATCGTTGAGTGCTTATGAGGCTTCACGATGCTCGCAACACGTGAACGTAAATGTGCCTCGCTGACGTATAAAATATGTATTAGCTAGTTCACGGTCACGTTCACGGCTATGGAAATGTTTTGTTAGTATCTGTTACAGTGTTATCTTGATGTATAAATAATGGCGATGCTGGTTTTGGACTCATTTCGTTAATGTACAATAAACCTATCAAAACTCGGAACAATTCTGATGATGTAGTGTTTAGCACTTTAGTAATTTATTAGGTCATCAATATAAATTAGTAATTAAATTTTAATAATCAATGCCAACGCAATTAAGCCACTTCAGAAACGTTACACAACTATGTAGTATAGCTGTGTTTTGTATTATTTACAATTAGAACAGAATGACGTAGTAAATGTACCGATGCTGCAATGCTTTCAATAATAAAAACAGTTAGATTTGATATATCTTTTATCGTTTGATTAAAAATTCCCAACTTGCTATCTAATAAAGCTAATCACTAGTCTGGTGATTGTATTGCATTTCTTACATATTATATTACGATTACGATAACGAACTTGTCGACGTCACTGGCAATATTTTGTTTTCGCGAATGTAATCATTAGACAAGTTGTTGATATGTTGTATGATAGTTTGTTAGTCTCTTTACTTAATTTTAGGATTCATAACTATGGCCAAATAAAGGAATCTTTATTTTATCAAATAGGTGGTTAGGACAAACTGGATGCGAAAGGCAGAGGATCGGATAAAATGGCGCAAATTGGGAGAGGCCTATGTCCAGCAGTGAACTGCGGTGGGCTAATTGATTGATTGGTTATATTATATCATTATGAATGTCTCTGTATGCAGTACTTTTTGTATCTGCGTTGTGTTCTTTACTGAAGCCCTAACTTACTGGTATGTAATCCACACTAATGTTATAAAAATGTGAAATTAAATGTGTCTGTCCATTTGCGGCTTATTCACGACTGTACTGAGGCACATGATATTGAAGACATTACTGCTTTTTTTTCCTCAGAGCCATTGAGTAACGGGTCGAATTTATTTTAAAGAATAATTAAATAAATGATTAATATACTTACTGATTAATTATCAGTCGAAATCGCTCCGATCTTAAAATAAACATTGCCTATAATCAGGCTAATCAGTATATTATGTAACATAATAATTATATTGATTAGCGTTGTAGTTGTTAGATTGGAAATATCACATACGTTCCGTTAGTAGTAAGTTGTCTTCCTTCACATATGCTTTATACGAACTATAAAAAATTACAGACGTTAAATTGGCTAAAGCTGCCTATTATGCCTATACCCATTCTTGGAAACAATGTAGATAAGAATTTGACATCTTGTCTTTGAGTACCTTATATATAATGGAATTATGCACTTTTAGTGCATATGACAAATATGACTGCAGGGAAAGCTGTAGATCACATTTTAAAGAATTTGGCATCTTATCTTTGACTACCATATATATAATGAAATAATGTCGCTATATACGTGTAATAAAGACCATTACAGCCAACTCCGCAACCTAAGGCACAAAGACAGACTAGCACTACCTACATCTTGCCTATGTGTCCCTCAGGCCCATATATAATGTCCATAAAAGTATACAACTAAATACCGCGAAAGGATTTAAAAGTTAATAAAATAATAATATTACTGCATAATTGATTCTAGCTTATAAATAAGTGTAATAATGTATACCTTGATAATTAATATTAATTTGAAGATGATTTAATTTAAGGCAGGGCTTCTTGTTGAAAGCTAAAATGTATGGAATATCAGTACAACACATGAACGGAATAAAGATATTGACTGAAACGTTGACTAGCCTGTAACTTAAATTTATTAAGAATCAATTCTCAATTAGAACTTTATGGTGCTTAGTAGAGCCACAGATTAGCCAAATGCTGTTGCAAATTTTCATGATTCATTGAGCGAAGTAACGAGTAACGCTAGCTTCAGAAACCTCAGTGTCCTGACAAGTTGCTCTTGCGTAAGCAGATCTATTTGCTTGCCAACGTTTATTATTTACGCATGTTAGCTATTATACAGAAATAGACAACCGTCCCCGGTGCCATTCAACCGCAGTTTTCTGTTTCACTGCTCTTCTCCGCATAATACCGCTGAAATATACTGAAGAAAATTCGTACCCATTGTCCATGTTGAATTGATATGTATATGTGGCCGCAGTGGGTAAGTCTCAAGCAGAGTTCAACGAACCAATCATAAAGGAATTTACATGAAAAGACAGCTGAAACAGACCGCGTTCCATTCCTCATGTTCTTATGATGTGTCCGACTTCACTTGTCCATCTTCAATGGATTAGATTCGTCATCCACTGTCTAACGGTAACCTGTTGCAATCCGCAGTAGATTTGATCAAATGGGCGTATGTGTACAAGGAGATTCTTTTGCATCGGCGCCAAAAGTTATCGCTTGATTCATTCATAACAAACAGCCTACACGCAGTCATCGTAGAAAACATATGCGACGGTCCGTAATATTGAACTGGCATTTGAAATAAAAGCCAATTGTAAGCGCCAAAAATCATCGGCATACTCATTCATGAAATGATACCTACTATCAACACAATTTTTACGGGAGTGGTACGTGGAAACGAGAATAACTGTGCGTAGAATGTCCCGTAATAACTCTTCGTGGATATATTCATTTATTGTAAATATGCTGCGTTGATATATCTAGTGACCGGAGTCATCAGTGTAGGATCATGAAATATAACTATTATGAAACGAGTGATAAGATGAAAATAACTATTTGTAATAAAATGATCGATTTTTTTTACCCGACTGTGGCGAAGACAAACAGCTCTTCTCCAGCTATCAAAGGTAGCCGCAAGGTGAAGAAATCTTCATTATTGTCACGTTTTGACCTCATAAAACAAAAAATATTCATCTACCACGTGAACGCTGAGCACATACCACCAAATCAAATAATTTAATACGTTGTAGCCATTTTCAATCTTCTCACTCCGATCCTACTCTTTCATGTCTCTATTATGTTTATGTTATTACCTTTAGGTGACTTTTAACTGTAAGGAAAGCACTCGAAGGAAATTCATGAAACTATATACTATAGTTCATGAATTTCCTTAATATTGCGGTGTACGGTGGTGACTCTATATTTCCTCTAGGTGTATTTTATAAGTATGAATTATAATATATTAATTGTGGTATGAGAAACAGGTTATTTCGTATTGTCTCAGTTAGGTCGTTAATTCTCGTTAGCTTTTTACAATATTTGTTCATTAGATAAATTGCTGTAAGGACGAGGTAAATTTATTTATCGTTTTAATGACTAAGATTCTATATTTGAGTTGTTTCTGTAATCTCTCTGTAAACACCTCTATGCAGTAAAATGTGTCTACTAAAGTTAAGTGCGTAATCCTAATTATCTTATACTATGTTTTCTCTTATCTTAGTGTTGATATACGTCATGTGAAAGTCACATGTATTTTTTGACGTACGAAGTATGTATGTATTAATATACTACTTGCTTTTTAAAATTATGTGTGTACACTGTATACCCCAATTGATTACACTGCACTAAACGGATGAATTTAGGCCTAAGTGCAAGCTTGCGTGTAATGCTCTACATGAGGATTAGTCATAAGTACCCCCCGTAGATTAGGGGATATCTGATCCCTTTCATTACGTCTTTGAAGATCATATACCACCTATCCACCTATTATCAAAACTTTCAAAATTAAAGCAAATTTTATCTGTTGTCATAAAATCCCCAAGTTAGGTATATAGAAATCTGTATAGTGTTTGGCTCAAAGTAAGAGAATTGTTGATGGCGTCCGGATATTTTGTGTCTGGCGTAGTATTGACAAACACATAAAACTCGACTTTTGTGTTGATGGCGGTGACTTAATGGAGCGACATAACTCGTGCAAGGTCAGGGCGTCCTCATAAAATAAATCGGTGTATTGATTTATGCTGACAATGACCACACATGGGGTAGATTGAATACATAGATAGTTGAGCTAAGTATTTTTATTAAGCCGGCTCAGCGGCAGGTAACATCGATGTTAAGTAGCAGCATGCTGCAGATTGGTTGCCAATTTAGATAGGGACAACATTGTAGTGAGATACGTGCCTATGGGTACCGACCGGCTTCTGTGCACGTGTCTTTGCTCAATCGATACTGAGACATGGAATGTTAATAACCTCTAACGGTAACTTCTCTTTTTTTTTTTTCATACTTAATTGAACTCATAGACTGCTTAGGTCACCGACCATGTTCAGTTTTTATAACACGACCTCGCGCCCCTTTTTTGTATGAATATGGGTGTTATGAAATAGATTTTGTCCTTACAAATTGAATGTCAAAAATATTGGTTGCACGTGTCTTTTGTTATGATGTAGGGCGAATAAGGTTGAGGTAAATTAATCGACCTACAAATATTTTCGTTTTTAGTTCATTCTATTTGCCTTGAGGTTGTATGTCAATAATAAAGTACAAAGGTATCATTATCGTGGCCTATAGTTACTTAGAGACGTCTGAAACTTGAATAAATAATGTTGCTTGAACTTATCTAGTCTTACCTTTAAATTTATAAGACGCGTAAATAGATACAGCTAGCAATATATCAGAATTATTATATGGTACATAACCACATCACACAAATCGTTTAGTTACTATAGTAAACTTGATTTACCTACTACAAAATAGAGATATGTATTATGTACTACTACTATTGTACCAAAATATGATCCTAGACAGTATAGACATCTAGTTAGAATGTACCAATAGCTAATATTGTGGCAGATACTATGCCGATAAGTGTTTCAGTGGACAAGTGCCCTACCCAGTGCAAACGGTGCACGGCTGCTGCTGTGGTTCAGGCCAGCGTGGGTGACAGGGGTGAGTTGGTAACCGGTAACCAACGCTAATGAACACTCGCTAGTTCTATCCAAATACGTCACTATTACCATATAAATGTACGTATCATGACAACAGCTAGGGTCATCGATCTATCGCTAATTGCTTGAGGTCTATCTCAACCTACATGTCACGTAGCTCTTATCAAATTAGATGACATACCGGTTCTATACTAGGGTTGCCATCTACTGGGAAATGTTGAAGAGAAAATATTAGAATGGAAATGCACAAAACCGTTTAGTGTATCCGTCCTTTTATACCCAACTGCCATTCTATCAAACAATTAGCGTAGGCCTCTCCCAATCTATATCATTGCTCTCGATACTCCGGCTTCTCCATCCAGTCGGTCTCAGCCATTTCAGTTTGTCGGTCCATCTGGCTTGGGGGCGTTCCACCTTCCGTTTGCCTTCTCACGGTTTCCATTCTAGTACAAGTTTGCCCCAAAGGTTCCTTCGACAGGTTATGTGGCCAGCGCTTTGCCACTTATTATTATTTGTGAGATCCTTCAAATGAAAATGCAATTAATGAAGTGCTACGCGTCTCTACTTTTCTCTACTCGTCTCTATTTCAATCCTAACACAAATTATTTTTCTCGGGTCATTTCATTCCTCGTAGAAACAATATCTATACAAAGCTTTAGATAACGGTAACATGTCCCGGCAAATTGACACGAATGGCAACCCTGTTCTATACTTTTGTAAACATTGATTGAACCAATATTAATCCAAGGTATCTGTTAGTCCACTGATCTACATAACTAATTAGACAATTATAAACTCGTCAGCATGATATATTATGTTCAATTCGGGATAGTAATTTTATTAATGTAGGGTACATTAATAAAATTAGTTGTCCGTCTAGCTTGATACTTATCCGTGTATTTTTCAATTAGACCTTTACAAACTTATTTCAGTTTGTCTTCAATACACGTTCACAATTATTTTAGATGTTGGTGTCGTGCCAATTATAATTATTTTTCTTACACACAGAAGGTAACGTAATTAACGTTACCTTCTCTGTGTAAGATCTTCATCGTTTGTTTTATTGTTAGATGACATTATCAATTACACTAGTTAGTTTCATTGAAATTAAACACTTGCCGTAAATAATAGCTACTTATTATCAAAAAGTATTCGGTAATAATGATGTGAATGATGAGCTCTGAACGTTTGAAGCCGCTAAATAAGTTTTTCTCGTATTTACGTCACTGCCATCGGGAGGCGTGTGTCTTTATCAAAGTCCACTGAAGCGTTGCCAAATCGACAATTGATATTTTTATGAAGTACATAGGTGTGTAAGTAAAGAGAACTGGGTAAATAGAAATAATCCAGCTTTTTTATATATGTTGAGGCTACCAACAGGAACAATTTGTCTAAAAATATGTAGTAGACATTGTACCTATATTGTATGGTGATTTTTAGATTCGCCTCTTCAATGTTTTAAATAATATACACTAGATTATCATAACAAAAATGTAATATAATAAACGGGGTGTCACATATCATCTATGTTATGATAATTCTATCCTGAAACTTTCAATCGCAAGTAGCCGATAGAGTATAATAGTGTTTAGTCATAACTTGTAAAGGCAAAGCCATAACATAAAACAAGCTCTGATTCGTCTTACAAAACAAACTGGAGCTTACTCAAATAACAATGAATAATGTAATTTGGATGCATGAAGCTTGTCATGAAAACGAAACACGCGAAATAATCATAAAGTTGACGTTAAACGTTGTCTTTATAATGCCAAAAGTATTAATTCTTAATTGCCTTTCTTGGTTCTGAACTAATTTATACAGGAAAATACATCATAAAGGAATAAGTATGTATATAGTAAGTTGACTTCAACAAAACAACGTACTGTTTGATAAACTTGGTTAAGATTAGAAACTCTTCATTATTGCCATTCAGAGGCGTCAAGTATATAATCATTCAGTCGTAGGCTGAACAACAATAAAAAGTACCTAGTACCTACTTTTTATTATTCTTCGGTCCAAATTAAATGACCAAATGAAAGGAAAACTTTTTGTTCGGTAGAAGGAAAATGCACAAATAATCTACTTCCTTATTTAATCTTATTATCCTTCTATTTACAAGAACGTTTAACTTCCACGGTTAACTTAATCAAATTAATAAAGAATTGTCCCACCAACTGTATGGCTATGGTATGTTTTTTTTCTGTCATACAGTGTTCCCTCCATAATTTTGTAGTTGATCGTTTAAAGCTAAAAACTGTCATGGTAAATAATGTTAGGTAATACTTAAACCATAAGTTAACAATAGACGCAAACGTTAGTGTCTGTTCTTTACATAACAATGTAAACTCTATAAATATCTATCTTACACTGCAATCATTACTAGTAATAAGTATTCTGCCTAAATTACTAGCATGAATTCTTTACTAGAACCTCGCAAGCTCTATGCTGTTCTATAGAATTTGCCGCATGTCAATTTTGGCGACATCGGCGACATCGCGTCACATCTTGGTACGATTTTTATATAGATTTTCCGCATCCGTGTCCAATTTATTGTACTACATTGACAGTGTATTTAGTTTTGTTGAGTGTGAGGCTGAAAACTCGACTTGCGTATACAGTACGAGTTCATTGGTATAGCGCTGAAAATAAATCTCACGAGACTATCATGGCCACTGATCGTCTCCCCGGTCCCAAGCGAAAATAATTAACAATATTCTTTTAAATAGAAATTCAAGGTATCTGCCTCATCTTCAGTATATCTGGTTATTCGTCTATCAAACCACTTCTTCTTTAATTTCAAAACATGATCAAGTCGAATGCTTAACTGAAACCAGTCAAGCCATTCACTGCAAAGCAGAATAACCCGGTGACACTGAGGTCACATTACCGTGTGTTACGGTCAGATTTCGAATCATCCTATTGAAACTAGATATCTTTTTACAAGCAATAATGAATTAAATGGAGTGTTGCTAGTTGAAACACCTTGATATCGTAATAGGAGCACATCTTCATAATCATGTCATTGGCATAAAATATTGCTACGTATTGTAGCTGTCGCTGAAAGATTCCGAGTTGATTCATCGCATCGTGACTTTGTTTTGAACTTGGCTTTCAGAGTTGAATGTTCAGTATTCATACAAAACTTTATTTACAGAATTCGACTTCGATTTAGAATCGCCACCTGGCGAAATGTATAAGTCTGATAACGATTAAACCAGTATGTGGTCGTTTTCTGTGATTTGTAGGTGCTAATTTATTTGACTCGTCATCGCTATTTCACTGGCTGCTCTTGCGTCAGAATATTTGTGCGTATTCATGTCGGGAAAATGAAAAATGTAAATCCTATATCTTATACAATATGATGATAAGTATTATTGTCATTTACTATTGTCAGTAGCCTTGACCGTGACCAGTTCTTATGAATTTCCTTGAAGTTATTAAAATATGATAATGTAGAAGATTAAAAAGATGGATATTTTTAGAGATTTTATGATCTAGCCTTCCACAATCACGGAATCTACCTAACTTGTGCTCTATTTCTTACTAGTTGCTCGGTCGTTTTAATATAATTTAACTTGGTCATCTACCAGAACAGAAATTGTGTTCTAATTGTTATTATTATTGTTTCTTTCACCGATTTATACTGTCCTGTTGTTGATTCAGACTTTGCAAATATTGGTTGATTTCCCACGATTCCGTTCGATGTGTTTATTCATAATAAAAAACGCTTAGAATATCTGATACTACATGCACAATATTACAACAAACACACACAGAAACATTTTGGAGAAATATGAACATCTCTGATAAAATTTGGGTATCATTAATACACCTTAATTCTTGAAAGAAACCCCGCGCACACGCTCTCCCCATCAATAGAACGATAACTTCTAAAGTCCAACCGGCTAAAACACGTGGTGACTAATCTAGTCTGTCTCGTCTAGTCTAAGTTACGATGTTGACATATGACGTCAGAAACTGGTGGACGAAGCGGTATTCCCACTAAGTCATAGCAAACCCGAACCTGTTTTTTAGCGACTTCGTCCTTTCCTTCAGAGAGAAAGCAAACGTCGTCAAAAGCACGCGTGAGATACGTAACTTTCAGACATCGAGCAGTAGAGTCCTTGCCACCAACAGCTTATCTGAATGCTTTTTTCAGATGTTTCTTCCTCGCAGCCGCAAAGAGTCACTAGTGTAGTATTCTCTCTTCTGTGGTTGTCGCCGCTTAGCATTACGAGTTGTCCGGGCTGTGGACAACTCGTACCAGTTAGGCCAAGACCATGCCAAGTCCACCAGATATTTCAACCTTCTCTATTTTGCACAATAATTGAGAGGATTGGTTCATCCGATCATTGTTAAATTTAAATCTACTTCTCACTGTTTTTGGTAGCTTATGAGTATGAGTTTATGAGTGTACGAGTAACAAATATAAGACTTATTTGGCATGCAGTCAATAGTTGATTTCTTGGGGTTATTGTTCGAGATTAATTCTTAAGTTATTAAACATTTCTTAAAATAAATGAGGTACCTTACTAGGTTAGGTACTTACATAGTGTCCCGTGCCCGTAGCTGCAAAATCATACTTCAATTTTATTTTAATATTTTCAAACCGTGTTGTGCGTCATATCCGTGTCTACAAGTGTAAAAAAAACTTCGACAGGCAGCCAATATTCTTTTCAACTTTATAATACGATGGATGTATCTTGAGGTGCTTCTGTGCTTTTTGCTTTGGCAAGCGTTTCAAATATTTAGAATAGGTAAACAAACAAAATGATGTAAATCTGTGTTACCTACCTACTAAAGTTTCACAGCAATATGTGTTGTTCTAGCGGTTAAGGAATTCTGCTTGTCTTTTATACTACATACTTAGTCTTATTTATTGTAAACACCACACCTACTTAAATAATTTTAAAGCAACGTCAGGTTAGGTTTTGTAAGTCGATGCTATTATAGGTTTTGTCTAGTTAACTATCTTTTTTACCACATCATTGTAAATTGGTGTGACGCTATGCTTTTTCATGGAAGAATCTTCAGTACTCTTGTGTGTTCATCAATAGTCATACACATTTTTTTTACTTACATATTAAGAATTCCTACTGACTGCATTAGAATTTCACCTTCTACTTTGACAATTTGAAACCTACACCTTTCATTACTTAACACTAACTTTTTATGCAATAACCTACACATTTAGACAATCCAACGTCGTCTGTTCGGTCGGTTTGTGGGTGATATCGACCGCCATAGACGTAAATCGTTGTGATCCCACATATGACAAGCAAACCTGATAGTCCATTAGTTTCCCTAGTACATCAGTAATTCTCTAAAAATCGGTTTTGTGATACATACGAATACTAGTAGTACCCCGATGTTCATACGTAGGCGTGATTAAGAATTGAGATTCAGTCGACGACATGAGTTTATTAACACTAAAATAATTACACTTTTTTGTAACTGGAATACATATAACAATATTGATGTATAAGTAGTTTTGTGATCTCCAGAGAACAAAGTTAATATATTTAATGTTTTGTTCATTGTTTTATGAGATATTTAGGTGCCACACTGATCAACAAATTTGATTTTGACAAACTACGTTTGTCATTAACTGTACAACAGTCGCAACATGTTATTAACAGAGTTGCATTTGAAATAATAACAATCGTAATAGCTAACGTCATCAAGCATCAATTAATTAATTGATAGATAAAGACGTACCTACTTACTGAATAATTGAGGGCAGAACCATCTGTTATCAACAAAAGGTTATTAGAGTAATAAATCTTGGAAATTCCTGAATCCAAATTTTGCGGCTTAACACTAACCTATATAGTATCTGTAAAACTTTTGTTCAGCAAACTTTTTACGGATTCTACAACACTTCAATACTTCTTTTCTATAAAAACTTTATAGAATAAAGGTTACTATAAAGTAAATGAGTATCTTGATGATGTAAATGCATGGTCAACATAAGTCTCTTGCTTCCTCGCACAAAATAAATTGTAAACCAAAGAAAGAAAATCTAGTTCTAATATAGTTCTGAGTTTCTTGCTGGTTTCTTCTCAGTAGAACTAACCTACCGAACCAGCGAAAGAATCATTTTCCAATGGTTTATTTTTACATTATTTAATATTTTTATATTATTTCTTGACATAGTTGCAAAATTTTGACGTTCATATATTGTGTTCTTTGTGTGTCTAAACTGAATAAATGAAATTGATTCTTTGATTCTACAATCTGTCAAAATACCATCGTCATTATGAAATAGTTTAAATCTCATTAGTCGGCTTAACAGACCGTCATAGGCCCTCTAATGTGTTTACCGTATAGCCATTAGTACAGTAAATTGAGTTCAGCTAAAATTGGATAGCTAGAACCTGATAAAATGATGCTGTGCAATTTATTTTATAATTTTTTCTCCTTGTTACAGCGGTAAAATTTCAAGAGAATCTTCTGAAGACCATGATTCAAATTGAAAACACATTCTTCGAGCTGGGCAGGTCATGCCAGAGGAATTGCCTGATTATATGCGATAGGGGAGCGATGGACGCCAGTGCATGTAAGTGTACAAATGTTACATTGTTATAACCTTTATGACTCAACGGGGTGGGATTTCTCAGCCCGCGTTCTTGTTACCTTATGACTCAATGTGGGAGATGGGTGGTGAGGGTTCCTCATCTCGTATTCGTTTGATTATTTTCTGTTTTTATTACTGCAAGGGACACGATTCCCCCCCATGAGTCATGTCCTGGATAATTGTATACAATTATTAGATATTTTATTTATTGTATGTAATGCCTATAGTGATTTTGATTAGGTACTAAATGAAAAAAGGGTATGCCCACCTGCAGCGTGCGTTTATCGGATTAACTTTCTGTTATGTGTAGGTAAATATCGTTAGATTTTTCCTCAAATTATCACAAAACAGCGATATCATAATTCGTTATGGGGCAACGGATTAGTAATCTAGAGCTTGCTGTTTCAGACCCCATTCGGAAAATTATTGACGAAATCATCGATACATGAACTCATTCCTAACACAATCTTCAGCTTATTTAGTTCAATTAATAACATCATTATTTATAAGACCCACGCCACCAATTAACAGCCTTTAAAAATTGACAAATAATCCGCATAGAATAGCGTAGAAATCAAATTGTTATAGGTAGCTGAAAATTTATAGCACGCTTCATTCTATTTTTTGTCACGCACTTAGACTGATATTATCAATTGTATTGTGAATTTACTGAAGCTAACATCAACAATGCTTAAAATTATAAAAACTAAATATTCTGTCTCTGCTCTTTAAAGTTGGTAAATATTCAAAGAACACTAATACTTATCTGTGAATGAGACAACGTTACATAAAACTATTTCTATAGTTACAAATATTTGTACTTACACACGTATCGTTAATGATAGATCATCACGTGTATTCATTATTATGTAATTTATTGATTTCACTACTTATTAGAACTAGTTTTTGACACTATATATTAGAATCGAAGATAGGAGAAATAAGACAATTTTTGTCCACTACAAATGTATGGTAGTTTACATAATGTGGAATACACTCCACACACAAAGATACGAGTATATCCACTATGTATCCAAGATTTTATCCACACACCCACCTGCTCTATAAATCTTACCAGAAACTATCTAGACTATTTATGTTCCACAAACATAAAATAGAATTTAAAAAAAAAAAATGTTAGCCTTTTTATAATAAATTATTTGACTGGGCTTATTCAATAAAATACGGATGTTAAAAGAGCGGTAAAATTTGTCCATCCATCCCATCCATCCATCATCTGTTCTTATTTTATCGTTTTTATTTATTCTTAATCATTCACCCAAACTATAATAGTCAGTGATTTGACTATTGAATATTATGATTCACAATAATTTATTTCATACAATTTCCTTGTAACTTACTGTTTTGACTTATAGTAAAAAGTAACTAATTAGACAAGCCCGTCAAATTCCCAATTTCTTCCAAAAAATCGAATTACATTTTTAATCCAGACTAAATAACTATGTATTCATTCTTTTTTTGCTATGTACATATAATACCCTACCTATGTATATGCTGTCCATTATAGTACATGTTTACCTAGTTTAGGAACGTTTTTTGAACAACTCCTAGTTAGACTAACTAAATATAAATTGCTTATTTTTATTCAGCAATTTTTTGTATTGTATTCACTGATTTATTGTTTTGTTTACTGTGTTTTTATGCAATAACAGTTTATTATTATTACCATTGCTGTTGCTCTTTAAGCAAACAGACAAACAGACAGCTATGAAATACTGGTATTTACTTACCTATTTCGTGTTTTATTTATTATTATAAAAACACGTTTCAAAACTGAGGTGACATGTAAATTGGCATGTGTTAAGCTAAATTTTAAAACTGTACAAGACTCGAATATAATAGTGCTATTATGTTATGACGTCAATGCAATTCTTTAGAGCACATCAAACATATTATAGATATGTTTATCTTGCTAAAATTACTCGGAGTATAAATACGTTGATTGTTGCCTCACGGTAAATGAAATCTTTATTTGCGTACAAAGATACTCGCTGTATTTTTGTAGATTAGAGGACGAACTTTGAGGTGTAAGCCGTACTGAAAATAAAATCTTCACCGCAGAACAAATACTATAGCGATAATATTTATACAAGCAGCATGAGCCCGGCTATAAGGTCAAAAATACCTAGACCGTTGGTAGATGATGCTTTAGCAGTAAAATCTACGAGAACAAAGTATCTATAAAATCCGGCCTGGGGGTGACAGGTGGAGCCGCCTGTCACCCTGGCAGAAGCAGGCCGCGGCAGTGGTGCGCCTGGCGCGCCTCCCCGTTTCCGGGGTCGAGTTGGTTAGATCGTGAGAGATGGCCCTGGGTCGGCCGGGGTGCGAGGGAACAACATTTAAAAAATTATCCAAAAAAAAACAAACAATTCTTAGTACTACTCCGTTAAATTGCCTTTAGTAACCTATTAATCTAATAAATATTGCTATCAAGCACGCAATGACAATATTGACAAAATTGTGTAAAACTATTTCATGTTGTTTCAAATCGATTGGAACCAGAACATATTGGCGCTAATTGCTTATGTTATCTATAAAATTAAATATCTGTGATCTGTACATTCAGGTCTAGTGTTTATAATATAATTATTATCACGCACGTTCGATATTGTAGAAGTGTAATCAATTGCAACTTAATTTTCAAAATGCCGACTTGCGTTGCGACCGGATATCAAACTAGTAATTTTATAAATTTCCAGTAAATCTAATAGATTGTTATAAAATTCTTTAAATAGTCACTCATATGTGCCGAATCACAATAATTCATCTACTAAGTGGATCCTAATTTCGAGTAAATATCGCCGCATTACAAAATATCATCTTAATATGATTCCAAAAAAGTGCCTTTTTAGATCTACTGATCTATACGATGACTGAAATGCCGTGATTGTCATGGTTACACATAGTTACACATAGACGGTAAAGTTGTAATAATTGAAAGTAAAAAAGTAATAATTTAAAGTAAAAAAGTGATAATTTAAAGTAAAAAATAGTTACCCTATTATCCATGTTTGATGCCACGTGTACGTAAATGAGGGTCCGTGCGGTCTATTTCGGTCATCGGACTCACAATAACAACAAATATTTTAATTGTATGTACACAAATTGTAAGGCGTTATCTAGTCTTGGTGTATGAGGAACATCATGCGCTCCCGATACTGATAGCGCGTGTTACACATACTACAACAGAAAATAAATAGGTACTAAAAAATGTACGTTTTGTACTATTTATACTGTTGATTGATGGCACTTGTTGCAATTTATTGTTATTTTGAGGATGCCGTAAGGCGAAACTGGACAGGTTCAAAAATAAATACTATGGAAAAAGTAAAGTCAATTATAATAATTTTATATTTCAACTTTCAAGCGTAAGTAAGTCGGTCAACCCCATTTTATTCATATTACTTAAGTAGGCGCTTAGTAGCCTACAAGAGTTTGAACACTAAAAACCTACAAGATTTGATATTAATTAAGAACCAAGTAAAAAAAAGTTCAGCGCAATCCGAGTTATTCATCAACTCCCCCTCAATAAAGTCGCCCGATCGGGGGAGATGGCACAAAATAATTTAATTAATTTTTCTTGTCGTCAACTCGCACGACACTTAAAATCATTGCTGATTTAGTACAGTCAACTAGAAAAGTCCTTTGAAGTGTATCTTTTATGTAGCAAAATGAAACAAAATTTCAATTTAAACAATATATAATAATCAACAATCTAGAATAAAGACTACCTACTTATTTATAATAAGCAAATTTACATACTCAAAAAGTATCTAACGTATAGTTAAGATATAGGTAAGGTATAGTTACATAAAAAATATAAATCTTCGTATACTATAACAATCAATAGTAATGTTACACATTGAAATAAGACCATTTTATCGGATTCTATGTTTTTTTTATTTTGTGTTGTACACTGATCCTAACTTATTAGTTGCTTACATGCGATATGATCTGTTAAAATAGTTATTTAGCACTATAAAATATGTACTGTATTAACGACTTTTAATCCGTACAGAACACCACTTTCACGTTTTGATGTTATCCATTGAAAATCGGTAAAATAATTCTTAACTATAAAACCAATGCTATAATAGTTGACGTAAATGCCACTAAGTTTGAACGATTATAAGCGATTCGATTATTTGCAAGGAATAGCCACATTCCAAACAAAGTATTTAACTTTTTTTTTTATCTTTTATTTAACTTATTTATTTAACTCTTAGAAATAAATTATTATTATTATTATTTGACATCGATAGTGTTGGAAGTGCATGTACTCGTAAGTATTCGATGTAAATTATCTAATTGCATATAATCGTTTACATTCACATCAACTAAGCTTTTGTAATCGAGGATTATTATAACTACTATCTCTATACTCAATGAACAACAAGAAAATGTGGAAGTTGTGTTGTGTAGGGATAAAAAAGTGTCATTATATTATATTTATAGTCTTTTGTACGCATTCATAATACATTTGTGGCGTAGGAAAAGAAACAGATAGAAATAGTTTTATTTCAATTGTAATATTCGCATAAAGTTTCAATTTAACCAAAAATATTAAACCGTATAACCGATTAAAACTTCTTCATAGACAAAGTTGATTGTCATATAAAATCGCACCGGTTACTCATTGGGACATAACTACATGGAACTGTCAAGAGTTAACTTACTCGTTGGACAGACTATAAGAGGAATAATTGTTAAATAAACACCTCAACAAAGTCTAGGGAACAAGATGACCCCAATTATTTTTTTTCGTGTAAATCTTGTTTTGCAAATAACTGGCAGCAAATAAATAAAAATAGAATAAAGTCGATTACAGAGTTGATCGAAATTTAAAAATAAATTTAAATAAGTAATGATTTTCGAATATGGAGGGAAAACTTTTAAAAGTGTTTGATTGTGCAGTTTCTCTGAGGCAAAATAAAAATTATTTTTTTTGATTGTAAATAACGTTTATTATCAATAATACGTCTTTTACGTATGGTTTGTGCATTTTCGTGACTGTAGTCATCATGTCACGTCGTCATTTAAGTCGCGAAGAGATGTTAAGGGCTGTTGGTATGCTGCAAGCTGGACGAACTCAACGCGACGTAGCGGATGCTGTCAACACCCAACCAAGCGTAATTTGCAGATTATGGGCACGCTACAGGTCTACAAGGGATGTTGCCGAACGTCACAGGGGACGAAATAGGGTTACTACCCCGCGACAAGATGGTTTCTTGCAAAATTCCGCAAGGCGGCAACCCACGATTACTGCTCGTCAGTTGGTCGCAGGCCTCCAGTCTCAGCATCAAGTGGTTATTAGCGATCAAACTGTCAGAACAAGACTACACGAAGCCAATCTTTATGCTCGCAGACCACTTAGGGTTCCAGCTCTTCGACGTGGAAATCGAGGTCGTCGCTTATTGTGGGCTAACGCACATTTACAGTGGACCGGCCATCAATGGGCACGGGTTCTGTTTTCCGACGAATCTTGCTTCGGTTTTCATCCTGATTCGAGAAGAGTGCGTATATGGCGAGTTCCTGGACGTCGGAGTCGTCTCCAGAATCCGCAAGAAGTTCATCCTTACCAAGGTGGAACAATTATGGTATGGGCTGGAATTCGCCTTGGTGGACCGACCTCGTTTGGATACGGGGCAATTTGAATGCAAACCAATACATTCAGGAGGTTATACACCCCATGGTAATCCCTCATCGACAGCAGTTCGGTCAAGATTTTATGTTCATGCAAGATAATGCACGGTCACACACCGCGAGGGTAGTGGTCAATGCGTTAAGCGAGTACAATATGACGACGTTGGAATGGCCTGCTCAGTCTGCCGACCTCAATTCCATAGAGCATGCCTGGGATTTGCTTGTGAGAAGAGCTTTCAGTGATTCTTTGGAAAATCTGAACACTGAAGAACAACTTTTTTTACACCTTCGCAGTGTATGGAGCCATATTCCACAGACGATGATTGACAATCTCATACTAAGTATGCCACGCCGTTGTCGAGCTGTTGCTAATGCTTTAGGAGGTCCTATAGATTATTAAAAACATTTAAAGTACGGTTAATTACTGTATTTCTTACTACCTCGTTATTTTTGTGCCTAATCATAGAAGGTTGTAATACTCAAAATTGGCACTATTCAATTCTTTCTTAAAAAAAAAAAAAAAAATTGGTATGAAAATGTTTTTATTAAAATTAAAATTAAAAACGGTATAAAAATACCCTTCTATTGATATAAAACACTCACTATTACAAGAAAGGGTTTTTAAATAAAAACTAGAAATGTCCTTGTTCCCTAGACTTTGTTGATGTGTGTATAATGCACCTATTTAAATGTTGAAATGTATTTAACAACTTAAAATCGATAAACTATCGATTTATTCATTCAATCATTATAACATAACGCATCGTGTGTTATGAAGAATTAAATGGATCCCTTTTTGGAGACCTCTTTGCTCTTCTCAACATAAAATTACGTTATGGTCGCCATTTTATTCGTTATTTATTTTTACTTTGGCAATAATTATAACGAATAACTAAGAGGAATCATTGTAAATAATTATAATGCACCTATTTAAATGTTGAAATGTATTTAACAAATTAAAATCGACAGACTATCGATTTATTCTTTCAATTATTATAACGCATTGAGTGTTATGAAGAATTAAACGGATCTCTTTTTTGTAGACCTATTTGCTCTTGTCAACATAATATTATATAAATAAAATCGATTCTGTGTGAAATGTGCTGTCTCCCCCGATCGGGCGAGTTTATTTAGGGGGAGTAGACGAATAACTCAGCAATCCTACTATCTTTTTCTGTTTGTAATATTATGTACGTTTATTCTATTATACTAGATGTTAAGTCAAACATTCATTAGAAAATTGCTTTTTAGGTTACTGATTGCTAGAAATAACGTTACTGAATAAGTGAAAGGAGCACAACAGAAAATCGTTAATATAACATAAACTGGCCATAACCGTCATTGATCAATTTTATTAGTCGATGATATCGCTGGCAATAAGTTTTACGAGGTTGCGTGAACTTTATATCGTATAAGGATTATCAGATTTATCAGTAGGTAGATACTTGATACATATTTGTATACAGATATAAGGGTACTAATACTATCATTATTATCTAATTGTAAGACAATAGAATAGACAATTGTAAATACTTGGTGGTACAAATCATAATTATACTTACTACGCAGCTGCTATTTCAGTTGATTCGCAATGAAAATAATAATTGCATATTTTATTCTGATTGATAGTTGGAAGCTACGCTATTGTTAGTTAGTATCAATAAACTGCGGTTTTATCTTTGTAAAAGATAACACTAAAAATACGCCGTCGAATCAAATCAACGAAGGCAGAACCGTTCGTTCTGCCTTCGTTCAACAACTCTTACCTACAATTCCAGTTCTTTTAGCGCAGCTCGTTTCTTAAGCGCAGCTTGAATAGGCTGTCTGACTGTCTGAGCTGTCAAGCTAAAGACCACCATTGTGCCATTTTTCGCATCCTGAATGCTGATTATCTCTGCAATCTCTTATAAAAACATCAATTTGATTTCTTGTATAAATCTAATCGCGTTTTGCTGCATCTGAAATTGAAAGCTGCTTCACTCGACTGAAATGGGTGATGGCAAATAAAATTGTTTTCGAAGTATGTATATTGTACCAGTCGTCTAAAGTTATTATTTCTGGATTTATTGGCCACTAATGTCGTAAGCTAGACTAGACGAAATTAATACTGAAGTTCAAGTGAGCAAATCGCTTTATAATTTGGCTTATTGCTACTCGAATTCTTTTTTGTAAGTTATGAGGAATATTCAAATAACACGATAAGGTCACAGTGCCCTATAAAGTCTGTACGTAATTACGGTATTGGAAAGTACAAGAAGAACATCATTTTTTGTTAGATAACATGTGCCCATTACTTCAATCAATTCAACAACAAGCATCTTATTTCAGGGTTTAAAGGTTTTTTTTTCTAGGTTATTAATTCTTAACATTGAAGATGAAGATAAGGCTACTAATGTTATTGCAGATTTCAGGGTTTCGTATGATCTATAAAAGACCTTTTCTCGATTTAATATTAAAGTTACCGGGATATTTAACATGCCAAAACAAAATCGCGAGTGGATACAGTAAACATCGTGTTTCGTGAACGTGATCGAGATCGGGTTAGTTTGTGAGAGAGAAACCAGTGGTAGTGCAAATACGTGTTGTAAAAGAATTCGAAAGAGGGTAGATCGATATATTTACTTCTAAAAAACTTTTTCACTATCCATCGCCAGTACTCCAGTTCCTCCGTGATCATGGTGCTTGCAACAGCGCCGAAATATCGGCAACTCCGAAAATACAACTTTAATACTAATATGAGTGACCATGATAGTTTAAATACCTTTTCTCGATTTCCTTACTATCTCAATCTCTCCTTCGCCCTCGAATTTTCTCTGAACGTGACCGAGTGCCACTAGATCCTCTGCAGACTTATTTTTTTTTTTTTTTTTTTATATAGGACACGTCATTCAATATATATAGTTTGACGACAGTCATATCTCTTCGACTCGAAAAGCAACGAAGAGATATATCTATTTCGGCTAGCTGACACTGCTGGTGTTGCAAGCACTCGATGTCAACGGTGTTTCTGCTTGTTCACGTAAATAAAAAATGTACTTGTGCTAGAATTGCGTGTCCATTGCCGACAGCATATTGAATTGAATATTGCATTGTTGTGCATTGCATTACCTGAAAATGTCATCATAGTCTTACTATCGTTGTTGTTTATCGTTACACATGACTAATTATCTACATGAAAAATCCCAGTATGTAAATCCCAGTCAAAAATGTAGCATTCTATATTATTGCAATGAAGTCAGGGCTGGATGTACCAAATATGAAACTATTCTTATTGTGTTAAAAACAGTACCAATGTCAATAATCATCACCAGTCAGCATAGTTTAAATTATCGAGAAATTATGCTTCTACTTGCCAAATACTTGTTTAAAGAACAATACTATCTATTATGCATTTCTCTTCATAAATGAGCTACCTCGACCAGGAAAATAGGGAGTTAGGTACCTCGGCTCATAAATTTATTATCGCATGTCGTACATGCTGTGAGAGTGCATATACTATGCATAGCATATATTATGTTATCACTCTTGACTCCTGCAAGTGGTGACACCTAAGTCACCACTTCGGCAGTTGCAATCGTCCATAAGCCAATAACTTACCACAAAGTAGTCTGTTAACTTGTCGAATAAAAAAGCTGGTCGTTAATTTATTAACCTTGAGCTTAATAATTATTATACAGTATTATGAATTATTATAATGCGATAACCAGTTAGATGCTATTTCTAGTCACATCTTTCGTTTAATTATTAAATACATATTATTTTAGTTTTAAACGGAGAACTATTATTAGTTATTAATGTGGTTAAACGAATTAGCTTGCTTTACTCATTTTAACTTAAACGGAAACTGTAGACTAGTTTGAACTTAGTTATCATTCGTTTCAAAAATTTCATTTATTCACGCATTACACGCAATGTGCGCAGAGTACTCCTATAGACGAACGTAATAATCTCCATTTATTTTGACTGAATCTTATAAAGAGGTCATTCTGTCTGATACAAAACTTAAATTTATATATATTCTCTTCGCGTCATTTTTAAAGAGCCATCAAATCATTTGAACCGTATCGTCGTACGAAATATGACTTGACTTTTGACTTCTAATCAATCATCGATACGCAGAAAATATCAGCTCTATTAGTAAACAACCACACTGTAGGAGCAAGGCGTTAGGCTATATGGCTATAGTTCATCTTGCTAGCTGAGGACGGATTGGACATATCAAATTTTCATTATGTAGTCATTTATGATTGTACCCTATTTTCTAAGCACATATAAACGGACTCCACCATCAGGGAAAGAAGAACCCGCCATCAGGTTTTTGAAACTGTCGGCCTTACCTTTCTCATTTTACTCGTGAGGCCTTTTCCTCATTAAGGAACAATTATTTTTGCTGTTAATTAGGGATAATAAATAAATTAATTTTATAATCATTATTCTCTATAATCACTACTGATATGTTTGTGATATCCCCACACCCACGTGCGTTTGTATAAGCTCTACAGATTTAAGGTGTAGATATCAATCTGTATTTATAGAATACAGAGTGATTGAATACGTTTCTTCGAAAAAGAGATTGAGGCACCAGGTCATAAAGCTAGCACAATTGCAATTGTAAAAATAAATGTATGTCAAGGTATTACATAAAATTGACGAACAGCCGAACTCTGTAATCACTGATATCATTAATATCATAAAAGTAGTTGCGTGTTTGTTACAATTATGATTTTTATTATTTACAGTTATATCAAAGGAGAAATGGGAGGCTATGTGTTTGGCCAACAACTGGAACAGTGTGGAGCTAAGAGACAACAGGTACAATCACATCGTGCACATGGTGTCAGCCGCAAATGGAGCCGAAGACTTCTACTCCTTAGAGGTCAGTAAATACATTCAGAAACACCTTTCTCTTATAGTGACGTCATTGATATGTGCAGTCACTGATCTAATAAATTCAAAACTGGAGCATGTTTAAAATACAAACCAGACACAACCGCATCGCGAATAGTCTGTTTCTATTATTGCCATTACATACTTTTTATTCTTGTAACATAATATATTACTACAAAATCGACATTGTAATAAACCTTATCTCCAAGACATAAAGTCTAAAATAACTAGTTTACATTTTCGCTTTAATTATTTCTCTTTAATCTTTCTTTTTACACGTTTATTTCATTAAAACAATCACATTACAATGGGAAAAAAAGACCAGTCCGGTGGCGAATGCTATTCGTATTCACTAACACTACGATCTGTGCTAACACCAATAGCGAACTCCCATAAACCTTATCTCCAAGACATAAAGTCTAAAATAACTAGTTTACATTTTCGCTTTAATTATTTCTCTTTAATCTTTCTTTTTACACGTTTATTTCATTAAAACAATCACATTACAATGGGAAAAAAAGACCAGTCCGGTGGCGAATGCTATTCGTATTCACTAACACTACGATCTGTGCTAACACCAATAGCGAACTCCCTGAACATAGTCGAAGTAGGCTCTCATTGTCTCAGTGAGACTCGAAATCGAATTTGTTTATTATTATCATACTAGGTCGGCAGCGCGAATGTAACGACCCTGGTGTTGCATACGTCCATAGCATAGGCCATGGTAACAACTTCGCATCAGGTGGGCCGTGTGCTCGTCTGCCACCTAAGTGCCATAAAAAAGGTTTTTATATTTATGACACATCCGAATTCATAAAATACTTACATGCCCAACTACTCAAATATACATAGATTAATAATTATTATTAAATTTCAAAAATACATTAAACATACACTTTCCATATGTAATTGGCCACTTGCTTGGTTAAACGTTTTCACTAGAGTTGATTCTTAGATTTTATTTAGCACTAACAAAATCTTTTAGGTGACTCACATACTTAACTGGTAAAAACTTGTGATCACGTTGCTACAAACTTAAAATTTTCAATATGTTATAACTCCCTTCTTTAACCATATAATATATCACGATCGTTAACTGTTTTCATTGTTATTACGAAGTAAAATAATATTAATTTTCCTTGTCATTTAATTAATATAAATCAACGATGTGCAATAAATTATTGCACATCACCGCATAATAATTTAGATAAATTAATTAGAAATAAGTGACATTAGTTCAATAGAGAAGATGATAATATAATGACCCTGCACATGCTAAAGAAATCGATAGGAATCTTAATTGTACACTAACTGATAACTTATTCGATAACAAACCAGGTTCTTCCCAAGGGGGGTTTTTTACCATCCATTCATTATCTTTGAAGTGCTGTGTTCACTGCAATACGATACGATATCTTCATGTAGGTATATAATATACATAACATAACATAAACTTACGCCTATATCCCCGAAGGGGTAGGCAGAGGTGTTAGCACTCACATTTCGCCAGTTTATGTTTAGGTCCCAAAAAGGTAATAAAAGGCGAGCCTATTGCCATTAACCGGGCACTTATAAACCTGCTATAAATACACACATAACTTCGAAAAGTCATTGGTGTGTGCCATGGTAAAACCTGGGATCGAACCCGAGACCTCGTCTCAGCAGTTCATTACCCATACCACTAGGCTACCGCGAGTCTATTACCCATACCACTAAGCTACCGAGATAATATACTTATATGTATAAATCTTTTACCGTGTCTTCATTATCAATATTTTGATTATATTTCGTGAATATGTAAGTCAAGGAGGATTTTGTATGACCCACGCAGCTACATTATCAAAACATATCTTTTGAGCAGTTTGTACTTGAGCACAACGAGTAATACGAAGATCACAAAATTATCCACAGGAATAGTATTGCAATTCCTCTGTGCACTCCCGGGTATACTGGAAGAGAACTCAACTTTGAGTTAAGCTCACCTTTGTACATTATAAAGTATAAAGTACAATTCCTTCTAACTTCTGTTATCGAATTTATTTCTTAAATCTAATTCTGATTCATAGATAAATAACTATTTTGTTAGTTAGGGCCCCTTTTTATAAGCCGAGCTAAGTAGGCCACTAATAGCAAACAATGCTTACATCACCACATTATCATAATACCTAGTGAGTTATTATTTTATATAATGAACTATGTAAAGTTTGTGACAGCCTACTACGTTGTTATGAACACGTGAAAGGAAACGTGACTGTAATAATAAAACAGTACAGAATGCAATTTCATCGAACCACCGGTGTTTGTCCTGCTGCTCACGTGTACCAGCCTCAGATGTTGAATATCATCAAACTGACAAGCGGAAAATTATATGGTCATTGACTCGGTACTATACATATTCTCTATACATTACACACTGTCGACAGAAGCTAACAATAGTCCAATTCTGTATTAATGGTCCAATTTGTGGAAATGGCATTCATCGTAACATTGACCATGATTTATGTTATCAAATGTTTGACGGATGATTGAAACCAATCGTTCACGCTAAACAAGCATGGTAATTTATCGTCAAGTCGATCAATAAAATTGTTCCCGACGTTTAGATTACTTTTCAGCAGCCAGGGTTGCGTTGGTGATGGTCTCATGTCTTTAAGATACTAGATGAACACCATCATAATCTCAGATGAAAAGCAATCCAAACGACGAGAGCATGTTGTCGATGCGTTCTGCGTTTAAAATTTCTCTAACAAGAGTGAAGATAACACACTCCAAAATTTGGCCTTCGTACAGGTGTCAGCCAATGCGATATGGATACACCTTGACATACAACTTTACATGTAAAGGTGTGAACTTGAACATATTTGCAGATTATCAACTATAACCTAACGTGAATTATAACACTTTCGGATCAAGTATAAAAAGGAAAATAGCAAAACTACATAATCGGTACATTTGTACCCCTTAGAACGGATAAACTAATTACAGTTAAAACTAGTGACAGGATGGAGACTGGCACGGGATATATATCGGACTACCCTCAATTTTTCTATGTATCTATACAAAATTAACTAAGTAAACAATCCTTGGTACAAAATGCAATAAAAAAAGCATATTGTATGTATAAATTGAATTGATTCATGACATGGTTTCTTAAGTTATTCTTAAAGTATGTATATTAAAACATTTTACAACAATCATGTCTAAATCAGTCAAACCGTTTTGGAGATAGATGTGAAAATTCTTTTTTGCATACGATACAACCTCTCAGTAATAAATTAATGGCGAAAATTAACATAATGTCATTTACCTTCATGTAAGACGTTACAACTAGTAATAAGATCAGCTGTATCAATATCAAAAACGATCGATAAAGGATCGAACGTTATTTAATTTAATTTTATTTATAGCAGACATTAAAGGATTAATATCATTGAAAGGCAATGATATCGTAAATCATGATGAATATGTCTCGCGATACATAATCCGATTACTTGAAACCAGTCCAGCCGACATGCGACAGTAACTACCCATGTGACCCAGATTATTTTGGAAATTCTATTTAGAACAAAAAATAATACCTATGCTGTACGCTAGTGCCAACACAAATATATTTAGGCAAACAATATTCAGTATAAATTAGTATAGAACAAACAGTAAAACGAATTTTAGTTTCCCAATTATAATATATAATTTGTATAAAACCAATATTGCGTGTGTATCTTTAAGGTGTACTTTCTATAATAACAATAATATTGGCACAATGCCATATAAGATCAGCTGTATCAACATCAAATAGCTGGTAAACGAATGCATGAAGTGACTGGCAAATACATTTTATATTTTGAATTCATAAAAATTGACAAAGGATTATTGTTATTGAACGAAATTATATCGTAGGTCATATCTTTATACTTTAAAACATAATCCGGTTACATAAGTCTAATAATTATGGCCTTTTTATTTTAGATCTGAAATGTTAAAGTCAATGTTAAAAACTTGGAACAAGTTAACTACATATTTTTTTTAAGAATACATACATAAAATCATGCTTGTTTCCCATAGGGGTAGGCAGAGATCACGGATCTCCATTTGCTAGGGTCCTGACATACTACTCTGGCTTCATTCATTCTCATTACATTCTTAATGCATGCTCGTCGGTTTAGGGTACTCCTGACTTGCCACTTTTCTAAAACTGCCACGATTTGGTCCAGGTATGTGCGCCTAGGTCTTCCCGTTCCGACGGTACCATCCACACTCGCCACACACACATACTTCGCAACACACGCATTTCTACTGCATTCACTCTACTGTGATGCTTTTTCTGCTACACCCAACATTCGTTACCTTTCATAAGAGTCGGCACCAATCGTACCTTTTCGGGAAATTCCGGCTGCTCATAAAGAACCGAAATTACTAATATACTATCTAACTCCTCTAGCTAGCTTTGTGTTAGCAGGGAGTTCACGTCGATAGTGTAACGGCCAGCTTTCGAACCCGGGACCCTTCTATCTCGATTTAGTACTATTATGAATGTATTAATAATGACGTATACTTTGTTATCCACAGGACCATGCATGCCGTTCAGAAGGTGTGGAGCTGGCCCGAGAACTCGATTACAATGCAGCCGCAGCATGGATCGGCCATCCATACTTTGACGTCATCGACAACTCGACGGACTTCGACAAGAAGATGAACCGCCTCATAGCTTGCGTATGCCAGAAGATCGGTATCGATACCGGCGACCGGCTTAACGTTAACTCTAAGAAACGCAAGTTCCTTGTCAAATCTCCACTTGCTGCCGATTCAGAGTTCCCGGCCTTCCAAGACTTCGATGTCGTTCACAACTACTTGCAGAGTGATCTACGCAAAGCCCAAGTCAGACTTCGCAAGCGTGGTCAAAAGGGCCACTGGTCTTACATACACACGCTGAGGAAGTTTCACCCCACGAACGGGCAGTCTGTTGAAGTGCGAACGCAGCTTACTCACAGGGACTACCTGAATCTTCTCCCGCAACGAGACGACGCTCATTTCACTATATTCAAGAAGCGACGTTGCTTCATATACAACAATCAGTACTATCAGTTGGATATGTATAGACAGCCTACTCATCCCAGGTGATTTGTTATTCGAATTCTACGATATATATTTACGTATATATTATGTTATAAATTATAAATAAAATAAGTTCTTTCTCTATATATTATTTATACATACATTATATTTACATCGGAAAATACCAGTATTATGTTCAGGTAATTCATATTGTGTATATTAGATAGGTTTGTTTCACTATGTTATGAATTAATTGTATATTTTAGGTGTATTATATAATTATTGTGATGTTTTCAGGTGTCGAGGTTTGGTCCTTTTGGAGACCTATAGTGCTGCGTATGACCAGAGCGCGCTAATAGCATCACTGCCTAAATTTCTGACTATCGAGAAAGAGGTGACCGGCGACCCCAACTATTCCATGTACAATTTGTCGCTGAAGGAAGACTGGAAAACCTCAAAAAGGTACTACACGGGGCACGACTGCCATGGTAAGGACAGCAGCTTTGCTATTTCGAGTGTTGATGGTGTAAAATCTTTATATCTATTTGTCGCTGACTTATAACGTCTATGACAAAATGTTATTGGAACCAAAAGAAGAATATGACATAATGTTCCATTAACATTTGCATCAGACTTTATAATATTTTAATCTCTGTCAGCCATTTCTGTGCATGCAATATTTGTGATGTGAACACTGGCGTAATTGTGTCATAGTATAGAATAGATTTAGTCACCCCTATTAGTTCCGGTAGCCATCTTTATTACTAGTTTTATTCAGGTACCTTCTTTTTCTATAATACTTTTTGTCTAGTTTTTGTCTCATTCCATTAAATATCATACATTCGATGTTTGCACTATACGCTATTATCTCTTACCCAGTTATAATTTGAAACTGTAGTTACATATGCATAATATGAATGCTAGTATGCGCAGGAGGTAGCTACGTATTCATGTGTCTGTATGTGTGGAATAGTGACCCGACGACGGGCTTCCCCTTATATATTAAAGGCAACACGTAATTTTCCAGATACGAAGAGCATTATTCGGGAACATAAGTGCTCTAATATATGCTCTACAGATGGTACCACTAATATGGACTACTAACATTGCGATTCAAGAGTGTAGAGTTTTATTTCGTATATGAACATTATTTAGTTTACACGTGACTAACACAATTGCGCCAGTGTTACTACGAAACACAATAAAATGGGGCTAAAAGAACCTTTTCTTTTGATTTATCAGGTCATAATAAAACATTAAATGGCCACAATGATGACAAGCCAAACGGCTTGAACGGCGTTGGGAAATTAAATGGGTATGTAGGTGAAAAAGTAAATGGGCACTCTGGTAACAAAATGAACGGGTATGCCGACGAGAAAATAAACGGACACCTAACAGAAAAACCCAATGGCTACGTGGCGGAGAAAGTAAATGGGCACAGCGGTGACAAAGTCAATGGGTACAGTGTTAAACCAGATCGTGGCAAGATGAACGGAAGCGGACCAGAATACAACGTTAATGCCATGAACGGTTCTGCTCACGATACGGAACTGGAGGACTATAAGAAGAGTCACAGAATGGATCTCGGATCACCAAAGATAACAAAGGTCGCCGTAAAGATTTAAAAGTTAGGTAATTTAATGTAATTTAGATTTTGAAATTTTATCAAATTCCACTTTGTAACACTTCAATGTACACCAAATTGTGAAATACCATTAATATTAAGATTTACTGTAATACTACACTATCTCAAGTCATCGTTAAAATGGATCATGTATTGCTCTTAAAATATTGTATTTATCATACTAATTGTATAAATTGCCAAATGAACTATTTTTGTAGTATTCCTTGAAAATAACAATATTTTACATAGGTAAAGCGTCCAAGGAACACCACTGCATATTATAAGTATTGATCTGTCTGAAATGAATACTTCAGATACAATGAAATGTTTTATATTGTTTGTGCCTTTATACTATATGATATACATATACCTTTCGTAAATAATTAATGTAATAACAAACACATTATATCATTTTCACGTTTTAAATAGTACCCAAAGTATCGCAATAATATCCTATAAGTATTGTTGCAGTATGTTGAACACAATTTGCATGTTAGGTTTTATTGTACCTAAAGCGATAGCATTTTATTTATAGACTTTAATTTAATTCTGTAATGATATTAGCGAGATGTCATAAGTAGGACATCGGAGTAAATCATTTTAATTTATAGATTTGAGTCGTGGAATTTTAAATGTTACTCGATGTTGTGGGGTCACGTAGATCATTCGCACTTGTTTCTTTCAAGGGGTCCAAATTACAAGAGATAATTTATTACGTTCGTATCAAGGATTCACTATTAAACGGCCCCCGAAGTTACTTATTAGTGGCCTTTTAGCGTTGGATTTGTGTACTTATTATAGAATATATTTTTGATCTAATAATTTAATATATATATTTATAAATTAAATTAAATGTAGATATTGATGTCGTTGCAATGTCAGTTCTATTTTTGCTGTCGAAGGAGACTAGTACTTACGCAAAATCATAAAAATTAATTTTACATAAAGTATTTTTAAGCCACCGTTAAAATAGTTCAATGTATGAAGATTATACGTCTACTGTATAGCGGTTTGCTAAATAGCTCTCAAGCTATTCAATCGTTTGGCAAAGATCCACGGTAGCATTGTTAATGGCTGTGCTATTATAATTGAGCAATTGAGAGCTCTATTTGCATAGAGTTACTGAGCGGGAGTTGGCGTAGAGCGTGCCAACTGAATTTTATCTAAGAGCCGTTTGCACCAAAAAGTATAAAATAATGAAAAACGCGTCTTATTGCCGGTGTAGTCCAAATGACACTTACAATTTTCTTTTAGAGCATTGGCTTTGAATACTGTATTTTAAATAATTAATTTGGTGCATCGTGCTGATTGAGATAGCTTTTGGACGTAAACATCTCTAATTGCATGTGTAAAACTTCTAGCATTATTTCTTAATAAAGAAAAATGCATCATTGACATATTGATTTCATTTCATGTTCCTTTTGCAGCACAACCCATATAGATTTATTATGTGTTACTGGTAAACACATACATAAATTATTATTATCTATCAGTATGAAACTGCCAGTAAAACAGGTTTATAACAACAAATCTTTCAACGGCGTACGTTGGATTGCAATTTATCAATGAAATGAAGACGACAAGTATACAACTTACACTCTGGGTTATTTCAAAGGAGGATAAATACAAATAAATAAATATTTTACAACATTCCACACAACGCTATCTAGACCCATGGCAAGCAGAGCTTAACTAGCTTATGTTATGGAATCTAGAATGCGGATAAACATACTTACATACATTTTTTTTGTAAATACATACATATGCCTGCCTGCCTAGTAGTCGAACGTTCTACCGCTGCCGTCGGCATGTTGAAGTTATTTTGCAGTGAATAAAGGTTGTTGGAGGTAGGTATTTTATTTATAGAGTAATGTGGAGCACACCGGGGGACCTCTGATCGCTCAAAAGCAAACTATTTGAAAAAAGAAAGATAATCTAGTTCTAATACAGTTGTCGGAGTTTTTTGCTGGTATCTTCTCAGTAGAAATAACCTACCGAACCAGGTATATAGGTAATCATTTTCCAATGGTTTATTTTTATTATATAATTTTCAAACATAATTGCAGAAATTTGACGTTCATATGTGCTCTTTATGTGTCTAAACTGAATAAATGAAATTGATTCTTTGAGTGGGTCCCCCGACACGACATCACCTTAATAATTTTACGTTACATTATTAGTTGAGGGCTAGTCAACAAATCTTTTTTGGAAGTCCTTTTGTATTGGTTGTTTTAATTTTTGTTTCTCATAAATTGTTACTTAGATTATACCCTTTCTCTTACATATTTATATGTCGGATATACCTAGTATGTGACGTCAGAACACCCGGAATAGCTCTACTTACACTTTTAAGGTGCGTCCGTTCTACTAATGACGACGTTACAGTTCGAAACATATTGTCAATGTCTATGAGAATTGGCAACGTGCCATTGATGGATTCTCTTCGAAAGCTTTTGATTGCGAGAAACATAAATAAAATTGAACCTTAAATTATTCTATTATACCAATATTGCCAAGTACAGTTCTTGAAGTGACCAACCGAACAATCAGTATCTTCACCGAACAATCGAAAAAACAATTCTTCGAAAACGACCGTACCACGGTAAATGTATTGTGATTTCCCTATGCACAATACATTTTCCAGTATAGCATGGTGTATAAATCGATCTGCACGTTTTTATTAAAATATATAAATAGCAGTTTCCCCTACAGGAGGCATAGTACAATAGCAAACTTTCAGTTCTTAAACTTATTTGGCATCTGGGCCTGGAGTGATTTTTTGCTGTTGTTTATTCAAGTAATTCCTACAGGGTTGGCATCTCGAGTATGACGCCTCTGGTATTGCACATGTCCATAGGCCACAGTACCTAACTACCTTCCATCGGGTGCTGGTCATCTGTGACTTGGTGTGCTAATGTTGATTAATTAGGTGGTAGGTAGGTAAATAAACATAAACAGGTAAATACTAGATTCGTAAACAAGTGACCAACAAAAGATAAACTAATTATAGTTGCGGCACGCTGTGATGGCCGTTTGACACGACTGGTTTTGCTCGTTTTCTATTTTTTGGTGCGCTTAATATTGGACAACGAACTGTTAGACGAATAACTAAAGAATAATATGGCGAGACTGGCCCAGAAGAAAATAAACTTCACACACCAAAAAAGACAAAACGAGCAAAAACAATCGTGTCAAAACGACCATCATAGAGTGCCGCAACTATAGTAGATCGATAATAGGTACTATATAACATGAAATTACATAGGTAATCCACAGGGCAATTAATAATTAATAGGCACTGTAGATGTCAACAGGTAATGGTAACCTATGTAGGTACATTTCTACCCCAGATGATGGATTATTAACAATGAAACATTAAATTAAACAGACGGACCTTTTTATTTATAACATTAATGTAAGTATACATATATGGAATGGTTCAGCAATAACATAAAATTGAGGCTAACAGTAGGTAAGAATGTAGAGATAATCATCCTAATAAACAATCTACAGTATATAATAGTCACTTTCTGCCTTACTAAATTATCAAATTGGTTACCAGCTTAGTTTTCTACGTTCTACATATTGCACATTACTAAAAGACTTCCTAGTGAGGATGGGTGGATATCAAGAGATTCGCTGTTGATGATATCTAATAGATAGTATCAAATATTATAGATACTATCTGAAATCACTTGGTTTGTGTACAACGGAGAGTAAATTTTACTATGAGACCTACTTCTTGGGGTGAACAGTGAACTGTATCCCAAGACACTAATGTAACCATAAAACATTTTAACTAAATATATGACATGCATAACAAACATTCTTTCCCATAAATTGGTGGGTTTGATTCTCTAAGTATAATGTTTTCCATAACGGAAGGTACGGGATCGGACGAACAGTGTATGGTATCATTATGATTAATGGTATTTAAATGGTACCATATCACGAATCTTTCTTGTGCTAAAAATATGATCAAGTCCTTAATTTTTATGAGCATCTTTGATTTTTTGATCTCTATACATTTTTAGTACTTTCTTGCCAGGTACCAATGTTTGGCTTAGACCTGGCCTCTTTAGTTTCTTCTTGTCTGCACCCCCCTCCCAAACAGTGTCATCGGTGGATGATACTGTGTCGAGGACAGCCAGTGGCGGTAAAGCTGCTGTCATAGTCCCCATGCCTTCGCATACAACAGCCTTGAGCTTCTGTAATGGTTAAAAAAAATGGTATGATAAATAACAGCAAACAATTGGAATGGTGGTATGTTTTTTTCCAACATAAACAGGCAGTTTTGTCTGGGGAAGTATTACCCAGTGATTGGATATCGGAGAGCTAGAATAACAACAAAACTGGCAGTGTTTACTTTGATGGTCTGGAGAAACACTGCCAAACTTGCACTTTATTTTCTGGATCTTCACAATGTTTCATTTGGTGTACAAAAAAAATAGGGGGTAAAGCCACAAACTTGATCTAATGAAAGTTATTAAAAATGGTAATTCCCAAACAAGACATTATTCTATGGTGCTGAGAGTTTAAGTTTCCCTAAATCCATCATCATCCTTTTATTTTCACTTCTATTATTATTTGTGGTGAGTTGTAAACCACAGCAAAACTTCACTGTCTTTACCTGTTTATCTGCATCCATTTCATCTTGTGACTTCTGTATGTCCGTGTCATGTGCAAACTTGCAGTTGTGGCCGAAGCGACAGCGACCTTTTCTATAGTTCCAGCATATCCGTTTGCCATTTATCATCTGTGTGTTGTCTTTACCTGGAACCTTACAGTCATCGCCTATGTACTTGACGATTATATGGACAACTCAATACTAAACATTTTTCACAAAATTTTAAGAACGGCTTTATCAAAAATATTATTAGTGATATTATCAAACTAAAAATTGAAGTGGTTGATTTAAAGTAATGTGTTCCAAGTTTAATTTACATAAGTAAACTGCTAAGTAAACAATAACAAAGTCAAACTGTAACACTATATGAATTATTATTAAACTGTAGGCTTCTAAATGCAGTACTTAAATCTTAAAGTATCATTTTAATACAACTTTCTTTTATCTTAGCTGTGTATGGTAGACTATATGGGAAGTATCTACATACTTATATTGCACAAATAAAGAACCATTAGTAAAATCAATCTTTCAGACATCATTAGCTAATAGGAAGTCAACATCTACCATTTTAACATGTTTTTCAAGTATCGCAGCCTTTGCTAACTCGGCTTCCACGAAAGGATTGGAGAATACCGAAGTGTGTATGTTGCTCTCTCCAATAGTGGGCTTTGGTAGTTTTGGTTTTGAATTCTCCGTTTGTAACCTGTAAATTGATGATAGCATATTGTATATGAATGGCACACAACAAAAATAACGCTCTAATCTTTATTTTAGTATCAGGTAATTACTTGTTATCATTTTCAGTCGAGTCTTCTTCTGAATCACTGGAAGATGAACCATAATCTAATAGAGCGTTCATATTTTCAACAAGTTTACCACAACAACTAAAACCCAGGTAATCACAGAGTTCAATAGGTATGTAAATTTAAACAAGCATGCTTGTAGCGTTGAAAAGTAGGTAGGTAGTAAATACAATAGTGATTGTAAATTCGTAATCGTACATGCACACAGATACACTCATACAATAACATTAATTATGTCAGTTTAGAAATTTGATAGAAGATACATTAGGTATGTCAATGGATCAATGAATGTAAAAGAAAGAGATGGCTTCATGCTTCATTGTGCTCTCTCACTTGTACTCTTAAGAATGGAAAAAGACTACAGGGCCGGCAGTCTGTACATTCGTCGTTAATACTTATCTTACGAAATCGTAAGCAAAGTTAACAACAAAATTCGGTTTCTTTGCGTCAAACCCAAGTCTGTACATTTTGAGGTAGCGACTAAGCGAGCAATAATGTATGGGGAATGCAAGTCTCTACATGTATCGGTGCGAGTTAACGACGGTATTTGGTACGGTGGCAATATTAGCAAGTCTCGACTTCCAAGTTAACAAAAATTGTCGGTTTCTTAACAAATTTCGTCGTAAAGAATGCGAGCATTCTTGAAGGCCCGCAAAGTAGTTAACGTCGTTAACTATTTGTTATTATTTGTCCACATTTTGTTGATGTTTTTAATAGAATATTAAATATGAAATTGGGCAACATTGAGGAAATAAGTATTATATATTATAAATGGAGGCTAATTTGGTGAATTTAGTTGAGTTTCAAGTTATTATTTGGATGATAATGATGTTTTATTGTTCAATTTTACATTTTAATAATCTCTAAGGTTATGAAATGGATGATAAAATACAATTATAAGATGATGGATGTTTATTTAGTGAATTTGGTTGAGCTTTAAGTTATTATTTAGATGATAATGATGTTTTATTGTTCAATTTTACATTTTAATGATCTCTAAGGTTATGAAATGGATGATAAAATACAATTATAAGATGATGGATGTTTATTTGGTTGAGCTTCAAGTTATTATTTGTTAACTTTTGGTGATATGTTTATGTTATATTGTTAAATTTTATGTTTCATAATCTCTAAGGTTATGAAATGGATGACAAAATAGAATTATAAGATGATGGATGCTTATTTGGTTGAGGTTCAAATTATTACTTGTTGACTTTTGGTGATATGTGTATGTTATTTTGCTCAATTTCATATTTAATTATCTCTAAGGTTATGAAATGGATGATTGAATACAATTATATGATGATGGTTACTTATTTGCTGAATTTGGTTGAGGTTCAAATTATTATTTGTTGACTTTTGGTGATTTATGTATGCTATATTGCTCAATTTCATGATAAAATAGAATTATAAGATGGTGGATGCTTATTTGGTGAACTTGGTTGAGCTTCAAGTTATTATTTGTAGACTTTTGGTGAAATGTGTATGTTATATTGCTCAATTTCATATTTAATAACTTCCCAAGGCTATGAAATAGATAATTATATACTGATGGATGCTTATTTGTAACTGTCATGTTCATGTAGGTATGTAGGACTAGTAACTAACACAATATAAGTTATTGCAGAGTTCATACAAAGACTATCGGTAGGTAGTAAGTAGATTTCTATACAGGTAAATTAAATAAAACAAATATATATAGGTTCATATCTTGTGCATTTATTACTTCAAAGTACTTAATACAAAGAGTTTCTATTAAGTTTTTACAGACAATAAAATTTTCTCAGTCTTCATTTTGTAACATTTTGTTATGACTTCGGCTATGGGTATCCTCTCCTCAGGCTTGAGTTGAGTGACAAACAACGGCTGGCATCTGCAATGAAAAGAAATAGATAGTTATAGGATTACAATATTTTCATTTCGTTCGCTATTTCATTTGGTTCTATTAAAGACAGTAAACCCCTAAAGAATATTACTTTTGGGAAAGCTATGTTTAGTTTATTGCAATGACAGCTTCTGTGGGATGGGGATATTCAACTAGGTAACCAGCAGGAGGTTTTGAGGCAACAAATGCCTGGCAATGGGGCTCCCACCAGGTCCAGGTAAAGAAAGTAGGCTTGACGTCGTGGAGGAGAAAAAGCCGAAGGCGGACCCTGAACTGCGAGGTAACAATGCAATCAGTATAGTATGTCTACACAAAGATGATGATGACAATGTTCAATTTCCGTTCAGTGAAAATATGTATATAAATCAAATATATCTATTTGCAATGGTTGTGTATCTGCCTATTGTCTGCCCCGGTTGCCATACTAACATCTATGGGAGTCGTTATATATGGCAAAAGCCCGTACAGAAGGGCTAACCATCTGTCCGGTTAACAGCTTCTCTGCTGAAAGGATCCACCACTTGAGCTTGAGTGACAGCTGCTGGCATTTGTAATGAATAATAATAGATAGCAAAAGGATTATACAATTTTCCTCTGATATAAACTGTAGCCTCATGGATACAACCTTTAGTTCCATGAAAAGCAGAAAATGCCTGCAGAATGTTGGTTTGGGATTGTTAGTTTATATTATAGTAGTTACTAATTTGCAAGTGCATAGCACACATCTAAGTATGAAAGAGAAGAAACCACTTCCTACTTCACGTAGAACATTACTGTAGTGTCTTGCATGTAAGTTACATATTTGTGTGTCAGTGGGGTATATATATATTATGTACTACTATGGTACTCGCAAGGTTACTTGTACAATAATTACCATTTTCAAGAACTGGGTCGGCACATTCTTGTAATATGGCACCTCTGAAGTGTTGCTGATGTATAATTTTGGCCACTTGGTTGACTTGCAGTTGACAAGGCGAAAACAATCGAAAATAATGTTTCTGAATGATTCTCTGGGGCAGTGGAATGCCACAGATGTCCACCATAGTGTCAGTTCAGTGTAATACACAGTCTTCAGTGTATACTTGTCGTTAGGCCAAGGGGCTGGTTCATCATTGGGGTCATCGGCCATGGTTCTAGTGGATATCCATCATCACCTGTGGATTAAATCAAAATATAATATATGTTATAATTGTTATATTGACACATTGACAGCCTCTGTGGTGTAACGGTATTAAATGCAGCTGCTGCTTTGTGCAAATATTTGTATGAATAAGGGTATTAGCATTGGTTTGGTTGTGCGTCAGAAAAAATGTTAAGCCGTTGGTTGCAGTTAACATGTATGACAGTCATTATATAGGAGAAATAGTCCACACAGAAAGGGTGATCACTCGTCCTGTCAACAGCATCCCCACTGGCAGTAATAGTATATTGACACATGAGGTGTTCAGTTATTTGACTCAAAACTTACCAAGTAACCATGCATGGTGGTCTCCGTTATTAACAAACGTCTTCATGTGGCATGAACTGGGGAATTTTCATATATTATGATATATGTGGCTATCATGCAGAGCTCCTGGCCATCGAGCATTTATATTGAAAATGAGCAGAATAGTGTCACACACCTAAAATGATAAAAAGCACATAAATTATACAATTACAATATATTAAATGAGATGAAGTACTTCTAGATAAATAATAATTTTGAATTAGATAAATGATAAACAATGTACAAGTTATACAATGAAACTTACATAGGACTCCACAGAAAGCCCGCAAGGGCGTTTTCTTTCAAGTGATAGCGCTATTTCATCACCAAGTTCTTTAAACATTGCCTTTGTAATGCGATACAATGAGGAATTCACCATCAGCCAAATTCAAATAATTTTCACTAGCGCGCAGAATCCATGCACCTTGCCGTCGCATTACCATTTCCCGCTTCCCGCCTATATTCTAGAGTAAACTAATTACATGCTAAACACGCTTCAGCCATAATATTTCTCGTATTTCCCTACAACCTCCAAAAATATTCAATTCTTTTTCAAGGCTTCTTGGCTTCTTGCTTGTGTGTTATGTCACTTGTGTCAACTTGCCATGTCAGAGTCTATGTTTGGTCTATATATATGTACAATAATCTATGGTAAGGGTGTTGTGAAAAATCAATCAGCGGAGAGATTTTTCTGTTTGATGAAATTGTACAGTCAAAAAAGATACAATTACAAATTCATAAAGCATAATTGTACAAACATAATAAAAATGTCAACAAATTACACAGTTAACCAAAGAGAATCTAAGGGTAAGAGTGACAAATTCTATGCTTGTCTATGCTATTAAGGTACTATCCGAGAATTTGTTAAGTTAACGACGAATTTCGGTACGGCAACCGACAAAAATCGTAACTTTAAGTACAGACTTGGGAATTTCGGTTAGTTTGCGTCGCTACGTACTTAACATCCGAATTCGGTCGCTATCTCATGTACAGACTGCCGGCCCATGGGTATTATGACAACAAATAAATTATATTATTTCTATTTCACTTTAAATAATATTAGGGCTCAGTAACGATTATCTACCTAATCATAACATATTAATAAATTTGTTTTTCATCTTCATTTGACCAAAAGCAATCTTTTGTGGTCATGGCACTGGCAACATTCTTCAATGACGTTTGAACGAGAACGATTTGTGTGAGTCAGAAATTATACCATATTTGAGATGTTAATTTTATAGGGCAATTTTTACAATTTTTAATTTCAGAATGTACTATGAAATTTTAAAAATCGCTAGTGTGGCTAATCGCTTCACAAATCGTCACAGCAAGCGGCATCGCTAACTCATTTACATAAGTGACTAAAGTCACAAACGGCTTTAAGATTACAAACAGACACTTCAATTTTATTTAATTCTTGTTGTATAGGTATTATTTATATATTATACCTATATTGTTGTATAGAAAAAATATTACGTAAATGCAGTACTAATACTCTCCAGAAGAATGCTGGAAGCCGCAAGTAGATGCAACCTCACCAGATAGCCGGCACAACTGTTGATAAAGGAACGAAATTCTGACGCATGAAACCAATGAAATTTATTAGTATTATATTGGAATAAAGGTTAATAAAACTTATAAAAAATAAAACTGAGCCAACTTATTGTTGCATATATATTTTGATCTAAAATGGGAAATACTGCTCACAGAAATAAAAGGATTCTGTTAAGGTTATTCTCTCTATCATTTTTACTACAGTGTCAAAGTTGAGAGACCATTTCACTCAATTGTATTTGAGTTTCATTCGCTTCATTTAAGAAAAACTAGACAGTTTATCGTTGTGACTTCATTAAGTATGTCTTTCGCTTAACTCTAACACAACACCAAGAGCCTACAAGATAAATAACTCTTAGAAAAAGAAAATTTTAGACTAATATGTCCTAATCGTTTGGTCTAGTAAAAATATATTCTATTCCAGAAGCTTGAGGGAGGAGGACCACTTGTAAATGGCGAGCATAACTCATGAACCATATTATGCACATTATATGCGAACAACAGCTGATTATTCTTTTGCCTATTATACACATGTACTAAAAGTGTGATCGCACTTCGCCCTGCTAGCGTTTTATTTTTGGCAATGTATGTGTAATATGGTCAATCAATCAATCAATTAGCCCACCGCAGCCCACTGCTTGACATAGGCCTCTCCCAATGTGCGCCATTTTCTCCGATCTTCCGAATTCCGCATCCAGTCTGTCCCAGCCACCTTTTTCAGGTCGTCCGTCCATCTGGCTAGGGGCGTCCTACCTTTCGTTTACCTTCTCGCGGTCTCCACTGTAGGATTCGTTTGCTCCAACGGCCATCGGTCCTTCGACAAAAGTGGCCAGCCCACTGCCACTTCAACTTGCTTATTCTGTGACCTATGTCGGTAACATTAGTTCTCTGTCGGATAACCTCGTTCCGAATTCTATCCTTCTGAGGAACGCCTAGCATAGCTCGCTTCATAGCCCGCTGCGCGACTTTTAAGCTATGGACCAGCCCCACTGTAAGTGTCCACGTTTCGGCGCCATAACTCATAACAGGTAGGACGCACTGTTCAAAGACCTTTGTTTTAAGGCATTGTGATAGGGGTGAAGAGAAGACTCGTCATAGTTTGCGAAATGCTGACCAACCTAGTTGGATCCTTCTGGATAATTTTAAATTGTTTTTACCGAGCTGGATAATCTGCCCCAGGTAGATATATTTTTGAACAACTTCGAGCGTCGCCCATTAGATGGCAATCGGTGTCGGTGCAACATGTTCGTTGAACATAATTTTGGTTTTATCCAAGTTTACACCAAGGCCGACGCGTCGAGAAGCTCCATCTAGGCTATGTAGTATTAGCCCAGTTGTTCCAACGATTCCGCTACTATGATGATGTCGTCGGTGAACCGAAGATGTGACATGTACTCACCGTTAATGTTTATACCCCGCCTAGTCCAATGCAGAGTCTTGAAGACGTCCTCCAGTGCGTTGGTGAATAGTTTGGGGGATATAACATCACCCGGTCTCACTCCACGCTGGAGGCTAATAGATTTCATCTTCTGGCCTTGGAGCTGGACGGATATTGTGGCAGTGTCATACAAGCATCTCAGCACCTCCATGTATCGCCAATCGACACGAAACCACTGCAAGGCATCCATAACTGCCCAGGTTTCGATGGAGTTGAATGCCATTTCGTAGTCCACAAATGCCATACACAGCGGCTGATTGTATTCTTGGGCCTTTTCTACAATCTGCCGAACAGTATGGATGTGTGCTATAACCTTTTCGAAACCCGGCTTGCTCCAGTGTTTGGAACTCGTCGAGCTTACCCGCAAGACGATTTGTGACGACTCTCGAGAACATCTTGTAGATATGACTCAGGAGTGAGATGGGCCTGTAGTTCTTCAGCAGGGTCTTATCTCCTTTTTTGAAGAACAGTATCACCGTACTCCCGCTCCATTGTCTAGGTGTTAAACCTTGTAGGATGACGGAATTAAAGAGGATTGCTAGCTCTTTCAGGATTGGAGCCCCGCCTGCTTTCAGGAGCTCAGTAGTAATTCCGTTATCACCTGGGCACCTGTTGTTCTTCAGTTGTCTGAGAGCCACCTCCAACTCGCATTGCTCGATATCAAGTATCTCCTCGGTGTAATTGCGCGTGAGTAGAGCTCTGTGGTCTTCATCGCTGTGTCCCGTTGGTTTACTCGTCCGTCATGGATATAACTGTCCATAAAATTTCTCATCGAGAATCTCCAACTTTGAGGCAGTCAGTTTACTACCTGCAGTTTTAAGTTTCGTCAGATGGGGCATCCCCAACTGCTGAGCGAACACTTTCGACCCCCTATTTCGTTCAATCGCCTCCTGAACGATGTGGATGTTGTAGCGTCGGAGGTCGTGGCGGTAGGTTTAAGGCTCGCTCATCTGACGAAGACGACGGCGTGGATGACTGCTCACGTCTCTTTCTCATAAGTTCGAGAGTCTCAGGAGAGAGCTTGGACTCTCGCTGTTTGCGTTTCCCGGTAAAGAACTTTCGAAACACTTCCTGGAATGTTTTGACCACTGTGTCGATTTTCTCGTCAATGCCGTTTGTGGTTTCCAGCGTGTGTAATATTGACCAGCTCGGAATTGACATGACTAAAGTCGTCCACATATTTATTTACTATTGCTCCGATGTAGTGCAATATTTTTATTTCTTTTTATGTTTCCAAGATTTGCCCAGTGGTCCCTCAGCTTTGATGCCATAGTAATAAATAGTAATAAGGACAAGGTCTAACGGAATATCGCATTTTGTTCCTTTGACCGGCACTTTCCATTTTCATTTAAAATAAATGGATGAAACGCAACAATAAACTGTCGTAGTTTTATTTCTACTGCTATTATTAACTATTTTTCCAATGTAGTACGATATTTTTCATTATTTTTCAATAATTAGCTTCTTTGAAAATGTATACTTACAATATTTTTAAATTTAAAAAGCTAAGGGTTGACCCTCGACTTTGAAGTCATAATAAAAGATGCTAGTGAAAATATAAGGTCTAGCGGAAAATAGCATATTTTTGCTTTGGCCGGCTCTTTCAATTTTGAACCAAAATGAACGATATCTATTATGAATATTAAATATTTTCTGCTGAAGACATTATGAAGAAATGAGTAAAACAATTGTAGCTTTTATATTTTTTCTGAAATTGTTACATTTTTGAATAGATTAAAAGAACTATTAAGTATCTGATGAAAAGAAACACGTGTCAGGATTTAACCACCTTTCATCTTTATTACCATTTCTGAAGCATTGGTAGAATACGGTAGTTTTTACAGAATTAGTACATGGAATCCCCATAATTTCTTTTTTCCCATAATTTTGAATGTGTGCGAGTGAGACAAAGATTCTTGCTAGTTTGCCGTGTAGTGACGGCGGCATCAATTTCTGAATTAATTACCATTTGTCGCAAAAACTGCGCGTCCTTTATCTTTTCTAAGCTAAAATCTTAAATTTTATTGTGGGTTGTGTTGATTAGTGATCTAAATGGCATCGGATGATGAAGTAGACGGTTCTTTTGCAGGTAAATGTTCAATTTAACTAGCATGTCATAGGTAAGCCGCGAATAGCGGTATCATGTGTTTACTTGCGGTATAAGCAATTAAAAATTTAGAAAATTTTGGGTTCCGTAGCTTATTTTTCACCTTTTAACATGGTTTATCATAATGAACTGTTAAAGAAGAGTGATTTCAAAGAGTGCTAAGTTTGTATTTGTTATTTGGTGGTTGTAAATATTTTTAAGTGCCAGTTTGTGACAGAAAAGAACATGCGATATCCTCTCATTACTACTTAACAAAATGGACGCCGCCAAACAAAGGGATTAGTGACCTTAGCGCTAAGAGTGTAGCTGTGTTGCAGGATATACTATCCTAAACTGTTTCCTAGAGCGACGGCATGTGCGTGGTTTGAAGGACAGGTTTGACCAGTTTATTGTGAACTTGCAGGTGACGAGGACGTTGAGGAAGGTGAGGGTCAGAATGAGAACTCTGGAGAGAGTGATGAGGCTCCACCAAAGGTAATTGTAAAAAGTATTATTTATTCATGTTCTGAGTTTTATGCTATGTAGTGTATATATTTGTAAACACTACATTTACACCTTGTTTTTGAAATAAACAATATTAATTTGTGAGTTGTCTTGTAGGAGGATGAAGACTACTCTCCAGAAGATGGTAGGAAAAAGAAGAAGGGCAAGAAAAGGAAAGCCCGTGGAGAAGAAAAGAAAGGTAGAAAGAAAAAGAAGAAGCGAAAGAATGAGAGTGAAGAGGTGAGTTGATTGTCACTTTTAATAACATTATAGACCTATCTGTGGTATTTTAAGACTTTTATAAAGTCCTAGGCAATTGCAGTGCTGTCAATACCTCTATATATGTATACCATGTATAACTGACATACATATTCAATGTCAACTACTAATATATGTGTAGGATATCTATATATTGCAATGGAATATACCATATCAAAACTACTTAAGCATTTATGTCATCATGTTTTGATACATATAAAATGCATTTATAGGATTAAGTAATTTTTGATCAACTTTGATTAATTTGCAACATCATACTTGAATTTTATATACTTAAAAGGTGGTTACTTATTGAAATAATTCACTTACTAATTCGAAAGTGATTATTACACTTGCATAATCATGCCTAATTGTATTGCACTATGATTGTACAGGTGGCACATACTTTTCAGTGGTCACCTTGGCAACTATTGCTGTTTTGAGTGTTGTCGGATTGTGGGACATAGGTTTTACAAAGATCTTACGATTATAAAATAAACCATTTTATGTGTTTGTAAAGTGTACTAACGACTTAGTAATATAGAAGTTGTATGTCAAAGATTTGATAGTAGAAGACACAGTTTTAATAGATGTTTCAATGGGTTTTAATTATTTGTAATAGTTTTCAAATAAATCAATTCATCAAAAATAAAATTGCAATAGTGTTCAGTATCAATATTTGTTTATGGACTGCAAAAGTCTTTGTGATGACTTGTCAAATTCTGATATAATAATCACCTAAAAATATGATTGAAAGTTATACATTTTTGGGCATTTGAATAGAGGTAGCCCTTATATAACTGTATTGTCTCAGGAATATTAATGATTGTATTTATATAAAAAAAACAAAAACAGATTTCATTACTTAATGTAAGTCCACCTGTCCACTGTCAGCACTATGAGCTCTATGGCAGAGATCTTAAGTTTTTCAGAGTGTAGGATTTAGATTCTAACTAATGTAATCATCTACTTTTTGATCGATCACTACAAATTATTCTGGTTAAGTGTGTCGTACATGTTGCTCAGAACTTTCACAAATTATTTTACCTAAGTGAAAAATATTATCTGTTCTTAATTTACTTTCTTTGATTTTATATGAATTACAGCACATTAGCAAACTTTAACACTTCATGAAGCTTTTACATTTAATAAATTATTGAAACTACAGTGTTAAACATAACAAAAATATAACATACTAATTGAAGCCCGTGGCTTCGTCCGCGTGTCTGTATGTTATCGCGCTGTCCTTTCCCAAGCTGTAGTCTATCTCTGTACCATAGTATCATCAAAATCGGTTTGGAGGTTTAGTCGTAAAAGCGTAACTGACAGGATTACTTTCGCGTATCTTATATTATTAGCGCAGTAGAACGTGTTTGTTCGAATGTAATATTAGTGTAGATCAAAAATTTTAATGTTTAAAATTAATGATATATTACCCAGGATGAAGAATTCGGCGTTGAGATACAGGGTGAAGCTGAGGGTGATAGTGACTATGCACTCAGTGCTATGTCCTCCACAAAGAAGTCACGTAAGGGCAGAGGGAGCAAACACAACACACCTTCCACTCCTGCAGCATCTGATTCAGGATCAGGTAAGTGGCAACACCTCCTGTATGAGAATTTAGGTAATTTATTTACCACCCTCGTGGAATTCTGTACCCGTTCCCGTCACCCATGGGAACTTTCTTATATAAAATCTTTATCAAATGTTCCAAAATTTTCACGTCCTCGGTGGAACATACGAAAAAGATTTTATTTAAAGTACGTGGAATATAATAGGATGCGGAACTTTTTCTACCTACGAATTTTTTTTATGTAAAGTTCCACGGAAGACATGAAACTTTTTGAACATACGAAAATAGTAGATTAGGTAGTAGAATCATCAGGCCTGGGGGTGACTGGTGGAGCCGCCTGTCACCCAGGCAGAAGCAGGCCGCGGCGGCGGTGCGCCTGGCACGCCTCCCCGTTTCCGGGTACGAGTTGGGGACTCCGTAGTCCTCACAAACCCGAGGAGAGGGCCAGATCGTGAGAGATTGCCCTGGGTCGGCCCGGGTGCGAGGGATATGTCTGTCAACCTTACCTTCGACAACCAAAATGACCCACAAGCGGCGTGCGTTTTAGTCGGTCCGAGTCCGACATAACCTCTTCCACCGGCTCCGGTGGGGAGGTATCCGTGTGGATTTTGCGCACGCAAAAAAGGTAGTAAAATTATAAGAATAAACATTTGACGAATGAGATGAGATCATTGTCCACTCCACTCACAATATTTAAACCTTTTAATGACTGGCATTATAACTCCCAGGAGTTATTTTATTGTGTTGTAGGTACAATGTACAAAACATTATACTTAACTAATATACACGCTCGCGGGATCCTCCTGTGTTGATTTCGGTTATAGCAAATAAATATTGCAGATATCCTTGTAGCTCTAGTCTCAATCAATTAATTAAGCTTATTGCAGTCCACTGCTGGACATAGGCCTCTCCCAACGTTGGGAGGCTTTGGCCTACTATTTCCACGCTGCTGGCCAGACGGGTTGGTACAGGGTTTTATTTCAAGTTTTCCTTCTCTCGCGGTGATATCGTCTGCATATTTTTCCTTACGACACCCTTCTGATGAGATGGGTACCAACCCATAGACTAGAGCAAGTAACCCACCAGGGTTACTTGCTCTAGTCTAGTGCTAGTCTATCTCTATTACGAATTTCACCAAATGTTTTCAGTGGTTTACACGTAAAAGCGTAACAGACAGACTTACTTTTATATGTACCAAAAGGAATGGATAATGGGTATCAAATGCATAGGAATTAATAATAAGTATATTGTTATTTATTGCCGCGTGGTTCCCGGCAGAGTAGAATTTGGGCCACCCCATCTCTTCCCATGCGGTGTAGTACAAGGCGACTAAGGGATAGGGCTGTTTTACATATACAGCCCCGACTCAGCCTCAGATGCAAAGCTCGAGTCAAAAATAGTGCCCGAAATACGGCAATAGGCTCACTCTCTATTACATGGGACCGAATTCAATGATTGGTGTAATGTGAGTGTTAATTCACCTCTGCCTAACCCTCCGGGGATAAAGGCGTGGTTATATATATGTATTTATAGGTTTATTTGGTACAAATACATTTCTAACTTATAGAGTAAAGACAGAAGTTATTTCTATACACAGTTACTGAATGCTATTCTTAGGTAAATTAATGCTATTAATGCAAGTGATTTCAATGACCAATATATCAGTCTGAGGTAAAGAATGAGTTGGTGGTGAATTTTGTATAGAATTGCGAAATTAATGTCGCGCAGTTACAGTGCAATTTAGAGACTTTAATGTCATTAACCCCTACACCAATGCTGACTACACTGCATAATATTTTCTCACTAGTCTATTGATTCACACTCAATGACTAGTGTTTACGTGGAGGAAACCCATTGTGAATATTCGGACATTATTCCTATTGTTATTCGTGCATCAATTGCAGCTATTATGTCCACGTAACTTTGATGAGTTAGTTATATTTAATCAGAATATGACCGCTTGAAATTTTATAGAGTTAGTAATACATATAATCATACCTTAATGGTGGTTAGGCAGAGGTGAATTAACACCCACATTCCACCAATTATTGTTTTCGACCCCACGTATTAGAGGGCGAGCCTATTGCCGTCTGCCAGGCAGTACTATTGACTCGAGCCTTGAATCTGTGCCTGATTCTGAGCTGTATATATCTGTCTGATGTTAAACAGCCATATCCCTTAGTCGCCTTGTACGACAGCGCATGGGAAGAGATGGGGTGGCCCAAATACTACTCTGCCGGGAATCAGGCGGCAAGTATATTTGGTTAAATAAAAAATATTAATTTGTTCAAAATGTTATGCACTGCAATGAAAGTTGTTGTATAATGTTGTACGGTTGTCGTTGTATTTCTATCAGTTTTGATGATTGTTGACTTGCTAGAAACCCATTCGTTTGAAAGCCTTAGGAAAATATTATAGTTTATAACTACTGTATAATCTTAGTCATAGTCTCTCCTGGATGACTTGGGTATCACTAGTTCAAAAGTTCGAAGTTATTAATAATTTTGAACTTATTTCAACAACTCGTTAAATACCTACCTATGTATGTTTATTAAAAGTATTATACGCATATTTACACTTCATCAATTTTCATAGCTTGGAAACGTACACACATACAGTCACGCCTTTTTCCCAGTGGGGTAGGCAGAGACTACAGTTTTCTTCCTTCGTTTTTTCTTTCATAATTGTTTTCATACATGCTCGCCGGTTTCGGGTACTCTTGACTTTCTTTAAAATGTCTTAGATTTGATTGACATACGTATGTCTACATCGATGCCCACCAGGTTACCCATTCACCCTCGCTTCGTTTTGTCAGTCTTCTTTCATCCATACTTTCCACGTGTATGAACTTAGCTTGAAAAGCAACATTAAATTTGGAAAATTATACTAGGTTCAGTATTTCCCCACTCTACGAACTATTTGAGTAACCCAAATAAGTATTATCTGTATCTGTCTGTAAGAAATTGGTTACTGATAAGCAGCTTTTATCTTTCCATCTATCTATATTAAGTACTGTAAAATCGATGTTACTTAGTGTAAGATCACAATTCCGAAATATTGACCGAAGACTGCAAAGACAGACTGCTATTTATATTCAAAATACATAATGTAACAATCGTTCTAACACTATCAATAATCTGAATAACAAATTGAACGGATTTTATAGGCGAGAACAAATGTTTAATCGAAAACTTGGGTGCAACGAACTTTCGAGTTCATAAGACGTGGTCTGGTTTGCCATAAGAAATAATTTTTACCGAATAGGTAAATACATTTGTTGAATAAACTTTGCAAATATGTTGTAATAAATAGGGTAGTGTCCTGCGTCGTCGAATTCTTACCAACACTACTCAATGTCTTAGTGTTTTATCTAAAAATATGCATAGAAAACTGAAACTATTACTTTTAATTATTTTTAATTCCCAAAATAAAGCAAATTTTACAACTTATTAGATTCCTTATTAAATTTCAAATCAATCTTATTATGCATTGTATATGTGTAAACGCATCGTAGACTGAGATAAATGCGATATTCTTTTGCACTCTATACATTAACACTACGCGCCAGCTCGCTGTGATGTCACCATTTGCCACGATTTTTAGGGAGCGTTTTTGTAGGGCTTTTTATTGAATTTTTTAAATCAAAAATCTTTAAAACTATTTATCATAAGAAAGTTTCACTTTTACAGGTCATTATATTATTGTAAAATGTACAGTATACGTTAATAGAATAATAGCACTCAACCCTATTGTATAGGAGTAGGTACGTTGAAATTGAATAATGAAAATATGCCTATTTGGGAGTGTAACAGATCTGATTCCTGAATCTCATATTGTCTGTACTAAGGCTTACTAACTTAGTTTAAACTAAGGCCTTTATACTCTACTGCTCTAACTACAGATTCAAATCAAACCGTGTCTGCTATATAAACTGCGACCAAGGATGAATTTTCAGCTGGTTTATCTTTGCGCTGTGCTCTATTGTAAATTAGAGAGACACGTAGAGAAACAATAGTAAAATTCAAAACATGTGCCACAAAAAGATTTGTTTTAACTGAAACAATTTAGTGATATTAGATATACACATTATGGCGCAAGACCCCTCCACCCACTGGTTAGGTCCATATTGACTTATTAAGTTTGCCCTACAGTGCCCGCATGATATGTGAGTTTTAAAAAGTCTGCAATGTAGGATAGGAAACAATACTGTATATTATGCATAAGCAATGACAAATCTTATCTTATCATAAATGCGTAAATTAGGTTGAATGGATGTTCGTTACTTTATCACACCAGAATGACTGAACGAATCTTGAATGAAATTTGGCGCAGAGATAGATCAGTATTACTCACGGGCGGAGCCGCGGTCATGGTTAGGCGATCAATTTGCCCATCGCAGTCCACTGCTGGACTAGACCTCTCCCAATGTTGGGAGGCTTTGGCCTACAGTTTCCACGCTGGCCAGACGGGTTGGTACAGGGTTTTATTTCAAGTTTTCCTTCTCTCGCAGTGATATCATCTGCGTATTGTTCCGTTAGTCGCGTCTTATGCTATGTAGTATATTTATTTCATCTGTATATGCTATATTCTTATTAATTTCTGTATCTATTCCTATCAGGTATGCCAACAGTAGAAGAAGTGTGCTCATCATTCGCCCTCAGTGACGTGGATATACAGTACACCGAAGCTGATTTAGAGAATTTGACTTCATACAAACTCTTTCAACAACATGTTAGGCCATTACTCGTCAAAGAGAACCCTAAGGTAAGTTGTTTATATTTTTCTTAATTTTACGAAACTTGGTTTTTTTGTGTTATAGGAAAATTGCTGAAATAGGTACTTACAATATTTGATTTGTCTGGTGAAATACCCCAGCTACAGTTTCGTGCACCGAAACAGAATTTGTATTTCTTTATCTAATAATATTTTGTTCCGTTCTTGAGGGATAAACTAACCTTTGAGAATGCCCTGAGGCGAAACACCAAGTTAAAAATACTGTGAAAATGTACAAGTGTCTTTTCAAAATGAGTAATCAGCACTGATTTGTGACACGGTCTCCAAGGCAGCTTCTGGTAACAAAAGAATATGTCACAAGAGATTGACATCTGCATGCTGTGATGCACAGTCTTTAACTAGTACAGGATGCAGATCTTTTCCACTGGAAAATATCTCGCAACAAATTGTACCTGTATACTTAAGTTAAACAGTGGAATAACGAATTATAACATTCATCCTTGCGTTTTCACCTCGTAGTCCGTAATCCACGTTTTCCAGTCTAACTACGTTTTTGGCTGAACTTCGATATTTTCTGTGGAGCGACTGCCATGTTTTTTATTTTACCGTGTGCAAAACTCCCACGGATACCCCCCAGCCTGCGTCGGCGGGGTTAGTTATGTCGGACTTGAACCAACTAAAACGCACGCTGTCTGTGGTCAGACCACCACAGCCCATTGGCGATATCAACATATTGCAGCTAGACTAGCTGTTGATATATTTGCTGTAGTTGATAAACCCCCTCAAAGTGGTGCGTCAGCTTTTTTTTCTTTTTATACAACTTAGGTGGCAGACAAGCACATGGCCCACCTGATGGAAAGTGGTTAACGTGACCTATGAACGTGTGTAACACCAGGGCAGTCACACCCGCGTTACAGGGTCAGCAGACCCTGTAAGAACAGAGATTTTCTGTGCCTTCAGTGCAGAACACAAAATCAGTTCAAACCTTTGGTCTTCCCACTGATAGCCCAAAAACTCTCCAGTGAGCTCTGGCTACCGTACTCACCGCCAGGAACACAACACGAGGTTATTATAGCCGTGGTATTCTGAAGGGTGGAGGTACTTCCCTAGTCGGACTGCTCAATTGGGACGGAAATACCGCCGTGTCCAATCTCCATGATTTTTTATTCAGCTTATTATTAAATGCCTCAAAATGCCTTATCTTAGCTATTACTGGTATCGGTTCATTATATTCGCGTGACGTACGTCCATGTAGATTCTAAAACGTTCTCAATATAGCTACAAAGGTCTTGACCTCTAAATATTATTGATTTTCCCACCCGTTCTACATTTGTGATCTAACTCAATTCAATTGAGCTGTTTAACAATAGCCTGTATAGATTTATATCTGTAAAATATTAATGAGCGAGTCTATGTTATAGTTCCTATTGTAGCAAATCGTTTAGACTTTAACACTGCGGCTTGTTGAAAGTGTCGCAAATTATTGTCGTTCTCGTTGATTTATTTGGACATTTTGAACTTATTTTAGACTAAAAAATTAAGCAGATTCAGAAGCGTTTCCTTTACTTTACCTTTTCTTATATCATCAATATCCGAGCTAAAAACAGAAAGCATTCAAACCAAATATTAGATTTCAACACTTGTATTATAAATTCTCTCAATATCGTAACTCGTTAATCGCGGTAGCCTAGTGGTATGGGTAATGCACTGCTGAGATGAGGTCTCGGGTTCGATCCCAGGTTTTACCATGGCACACACCAATGACTTTTCGAAGTTATGTGTGTATTTATCGCAGGTTTATAAGTGCCCGGTTAATGGCAATAGGCTAGCCACATTGGGACCTAAACATAAACTGGCAAATGTGGGTGCTAGCACCTCTGCCTATCCCTTCGAGGATATAGGCGTGGTTTATGTTATGTCATTAGATTTCAACACTTGTATTATAAATTATCTTAAAATAAATGCTCGCCCGCCAATACAATACAATACTGAGATCATAGTTGGTGCAATATCTCTACAGCTTCATGAATTGACAACACCTCTTTTAGGATCTTCTATATTCGTATATTTTATTTTTTAAGAAGGTTATAACCATGAAATAGTTTATATTTATGCCTTACAGTCCATTATTAATTAATTTGTCATGGATGTAGGTACTTCTATTGTGTAACGGTAAATAGCTAATTTTCCTGTTATAAAATATATCTAGTGGAAGAAAATGGCTAATAATTGTCATCCTTTCTAGGGTTCTGTAGTAACTATCATAAAAGTAAAACTATCAGTGAGTTTTACGTAGGTGTTACAAATTATAAGAGTAATAGTTGGTTAAAAAAGACCTACTTGAACAAGTACAATTTTTCCACTAAACTTATTACTAATAAAACTTGTGGATAGTTATGAAATTGCTCACCACAAGTTTATTATTATACATTATTTATAATATTTAAAGATCTAGCGTTTTTTATTTAACAAGTAGACTCCGTTTTATAATGAGAATAAATAGGACGAAACTAAAATAGATAGGACTAATTCTCGATTTATCGCGAACTAGTCCTATCTATTTTAGTTTAGGACGGTTTTTTTCAAAATAATAAAACCTAATGTAATAATTTTGTAAACACGAAACTTGTGACTAAAAACAAATGTAAGTATTAGAAAATCTGGACATACAAATGATGATACATGATACTACTAAGCCAACAAGTCTTACATAATTATACTCCTGTCGCTCAATAAATGTGTATATTTTATAATATTCCTAGTTTTAATCCATTCTGATCTTGACATTCTCCTGTCGAAATATTACCATTCTAAAGACATTTTTTTCCTGCAGGTTCCTGTGTCTAAGTTAATGATGTTAGTTGCGGCCAAGTGGCGTCTATTCTGCGAGACGAACCCTCATCTCAGTAGTGGTACGCAGGCCATGGGATCTGAAGAAAACACAAACACTTCCACAACCTCCGACTATGCGCCTAAAGCTCGGCCAGGACGCACACCAAAGGAGCCTAAGGTAAGTTTTCATATTTTTCTTGCTCGACATTGTTTTATAGTAACGCTTAATGGTACGTGCAACCATCTATAGGACTCTGCTTAAACGGGTTGACAGATCTGAAGCACTTTTGCCGATAGTGATTATTCAATTTAATCTGGAGGTTTCAACATTACCTATCTCTACTAATATTATAAAACTGAAGATTTTGTTCGATTATTTGTTACGCTAATCTCAGGAACTACTGGTTCGAATTTGGAATTCTTTTTGTGTCGAATTGTTCATTGATCGACGAAGGTTTTAGGTTATATATCATTTCGCTACTACTTAAGGGAACGGAGCAGTGATCATAAATGTCAACAAATTCGGCAGCATTCCGTACATTATTTGAAGATGATGAGATGAGACATATGAGCTTGCACAATATGTCACGGGCGAAGTCGTGGCAGGTCAGCTAGTGTGGTATAAAAAATAAATTAAAAAAAAACATGAAATGACGTGCATTCAGCACAAAAGTGTGGACGTGTAGAGATATTATTTATCTGACTAAAGCGAAGGATTATTATACGAAACCCTTTTTTAGGCAAATAAAATAATATTTTTTTATTTTAAATAGAATGATGACACGGTCGAGGAACCCGAAGAAGAAGAGGAAGAGGAAGCTAGCGACGAGGGCCTGACTGTGCCGCGCAAGCGTGGGCGGAAGCCTAAGCATGCGGGTGGCACCGCCACGCCGCGTGGGAAGCCCGGTCGGAAACCCAAGGTGCCTACGCTGAAGATCAAGTTCAGCAAGAGAAAGAGGACCAGCAGTGTGAGTACTGTCAGTTACATTTTGCACTTATTTGATTTACGCATTATTTATTTATTTATTATTTCTTCTAGATCTATCTTTACAGGGTACACCCTAAGACGACAGAGTAGGCAATCTAAGCATACACTAACATGTCTTACATACTAACATATAATCCCGCATTTATCCCTGGAGGGTTAGGCAGAGGTGAATTAACACCCACATTTCACTAATAATTTTATTCGGACACACATACTAGGTGGTGAGCCTATTGTCGTATTTCGGGCACTGTTTTTGACTTGTGCCATGCTGGCATGTAGGCTGGGTCTGAGCTGCATATATCTGTCTGATGTTAAACATTGATGATAATGTGTGTACTGTGAATTCACTCAGAGGGCAACAAAATAGGTCAACATTTCATCAGGATCGGCAGTGTAAGACCGTACTTTTGTCTACCACCTAAATATTATAATATTCTTTTAATTTTAGTTTAAATTGCACGTGGTCGCCGATACACTCGTTGATTTATTAGACTGTACTAGAAAATATACTCCTCTCGGAGTTTCGGTACAATTTTTGAATGCAGCCTGATCGAAGTCGTTGAGATGATGATGAAATTGTGTTTCCTTCTTTGTAGTTCCATGCATTTTTTTTTATACAACTTAGGTGGCACACGGCCCACCTGATGGAAAGTGGTTACCGTGACCTATGAACGTGTGTAACACCAGTAGATCACATCCGTGCTACTGACCCAGTAAGAACAGAGATTTTATGTGCCCTCAGTGCAAAACACAAAATCTGGACAAGTCTTCCCACTGACAGCACAAAAACTCTCCAGTGAGCTCTGGCTACCCTACTCACCACCGGGAACACAACACGAGGTTATTATAGCCGTGGTATTCTGTACGGTCGAGGTACTTCCCTAGTCGGACTGCTCAATTCGGACGGGAATACCGTCGTGTCCTACTCATATTTTCTACCTACAAAATATAAGTTTTATTTTTCTTGCATTTTAATTATATCCTCAGAAATATGAACAGATGATACTTAAAAAATATACACCTTCGTAAAATATAACTTTTATTGTTGAAACAGGAGGAAGACCAAGAAGGCAGTGCAGTGAACTCGGACTCAGACGCCGAGTTTGAACAAATGTTGGCCGAGGCGGATGAGCCCAAGGCGCCCAGCGTTACCGGTCCTGAAGAGAGCAGTGCTCAACCTAAAGACGACGACCCTGCGGTACCGGTAACCACTATATTTGATCATCTCATTTTCATGCGCTTTATAGTCATTTCAACTATTCATGATACCGTTGTATTTGTGTATTTGTATTTATGCATTTTTATTTGTGTATTCGTACATATATACATATAATCATGCCTTTATCCCCCGTAGGGTTAGGCAGAGGTGAATTAATTAGTAACATACAATTCACCAATTATTGTATTCGGTCCCACGTAATAGGGAGTGAGCCTATTGCTATATACGGATCACTATTGTTAACGCGAGCCTGAGCTGAGCTGAGTCTGGGCTCTATATATCTGTCTGATGTTAAACAGCCCTATCTCGCCTTGTACGAGACCGTATGGGAAGCGATGGGGTGGTCTAAATTCTACTCTGCCGGATATTTGTGCATTTTTATTTATGTAGTTATTATATTCTAATGCCAACCTGTTCTATTTGCCAACATGGGAACTTGAACATGTTTGGTTTAAGTTTTAGCGATGATAATAAATGAAAATAAGACTAAATGAAAAAATATATGACTTTAACCGAAACAAAAAGAATAAGAATGGTATCAGATGCATAAGATCTATAATAACAAAATAGATCATCAGAATGAAATAAGTACCATACTGAACTACAAAATTCTGATTACGCAGTATTATCTCGAGACACTCATCCTTAAAATATTTTGACTTAATGCACAATGTTTATATTATAAAGTCTAAGATATATTATCTGCCCGAAGTGTTTATATCGGTGAGAATCGCCATCATAAACTACATGATATGACGTAAAGATTACATTAACATCTGCTCTTCATTACATATTTCATCTCACTGTAAAAGTATTTATAACATCATTCATTGTTTCCGTTAGTTTAGTAAATTTTCGGTGGATGGATCCAATGTCATCCTAAGACGTATTTAGAGGACACTTTTGGCAATCCGGGGGGTGTCCAGGTAACGCAGGTCAGAGTATCTATTTCCCGTGAGCGGCACTGGTAGCGGTCAAGTCCCGCCAGGTGTTGAATTTATTGGGTGTATTAATTTAAGTTCCGTAAAATGGTGAAATCAAATCAAATAGGGTATTTTTTAGTCATGTTCTGGATGCATGTGTTATCAATTTGATGTTGATACAATTGAATACTTAATTTAGTGTCTGACCTAATTTTACGATTTTCCTTCCTTACTCATCATAGTACATTAATTATTTATGGCAGCAAGTAGATAATTATGCAACGGTTATTGATCCAAGCATACAATTGTTAACCGTTATAGAGAGGCAACCGAGAAATCTATAACTGAGTAAGACAAAACTCTCGGCAAAATATCGGCCGGTAGCAGCAAAGGATTTGCGCCAATTTTATGCCAATTCTTAAGGCTATACACACAACAGTTTTTTAAATCAGTATGCCTCAGCTATAAAGATGGAGTGGGATCAATCTCTACGTTTATTTATTAATACTAACTCTGTACTATTTTCCAGCTCCCGAAAAAGAAGGCAAAGACCAAGATAGGCAACAAAAGTAGAAAGAAGAAGAAATTGAAGACCACAAATAAGTTCCCAGATGGCGCTGAGGGAGAGCAAGAACATCAAGACTATTGTGAGGTAAGAAAATTCTATAATTTTGTTTAGGGGTACACTTTTTTTTTACATGCGGAATATCCCTACGGATACCTGCACCACCGGACCGACTAAAACGCACGCCGCCTGTGGGTCGTTTTTGGTTGCTGAAGGTGAGGTTAACAGGCATATCCCTCGCACCCCGGCCGACCTAGGGCCATCTCTCTCGATCTGGCCCTCTCCTCGGGTGTGAGGACCACAGAGTCCCCAACTTCTTAGGGGTATACTTGTAAAGTTACGCGTGCGTATTCTCCAATGGTATTGTAAGTCTTCTAGATGAGAGTGGGATTCATAGTAACCATAGTTTCAGTGCAGTACACGTTTACTTCACGTTCTTCACGAAGTCGCAGATTAGACTTCACTGTCATGAGATGTGCGTGAACTTTTACGGTACTCGAAGCTGTCTGATAGTAATATCTATTGTGTAAGTCTGAGTACGTGAGAGAATTATGTACTTCATGTACCTAAATCAATGTGAAAAAATAGTGACATGTAGTTTACCTGATACTTAATATGAATTGTTACATCTTTTGAGATAAAGTTCATACTTAAATGTTAACCGTCTAGAGGCAATGTTACCGATAATAATTATTGTTATCAAGATCTTATCAAGTTTCATTTTGTTATCAAGATAAAAATCTGTGAATTGATGATTTTATCGCGGATTTCATATATTTTGCGCCATTTTAGTACATATTTGCAATAACTGATTTCAGTAAAGTAGTAGTTCTCAATTTTAATGTTTGTAAGAAACGCGGTATTATTCCAACACCTTAATGTCTAATTGAAATATTAAAGGCATTGATAATAATATCGGTATTTGTGCCATACTCATTAAAAAGGATGTATGATGATTCGTCAATGCCAGTGTGCACTAATAAGATAGATAGATAGATAGATAATTCTTTATTGTACACCAACAGATTTACAGTAGGACAAGTAGGTAGCATCTATACAGTTCAATGTACAATGGGCGGCCTTATCGCTGCAGCGATTTCTTCCAGTGATTTCAAATATATTCTTGTGAAAATCTAGGAAACCCTTACCCAAAAGTCAGCTTTATTAATTCACTCCATACAGTATACTCTTCTTACACATCCCAGGGGGGCATCTCGGGCGCCTCCTTCTGCGAGCAATTAATGCTCGTGAAGGAGGAGGCGGGACGGGAGCGGCAGCGGCAAGGAACCATAGGCGCCGTGTTTTAGTCGGTTCGAGTCCGACATAACGTCTCCCACCAGCTCCGGCGGGGAAATATCCGTGGGGATTTTTTCGCACGTAAAAAAAAGAGGCCATCTCGAAACTGAAGATAGCCCTGAGTCGGCCGAGGTGCAGAGCGATATATCAATGGCTATCTCACCTCGGCATGTGATTTTAGTCGGTTCGAGTCCGATATCGACTACGGGCCGCCGGCTGGATAACCAAGATATACGGGTGGATAACCAAGATGATATCCACATTATAAAAAAGAAAATAAACTTTGGTAATTCTGATGAATAAAGTTTTTAATAGTAGAATCCTTTTTTTAGGTTTGCCAACAAGGCGGTGAGATCATTCTATGCGACACTTGCCCTCGAGCTTACCATCTTGTATGTCTGGAGCCTGAGCTGGAGGAAACTCCAGAGGGCCGATGGTCATGTCCGCACTGTGAGGCGGAGGGCAACCAGGACCAGGAAGATGATGATGAGCATCAGGAATTCTGCAGGTGAGGAGACAAGCATCAGTGGTTCAATTGTTATCATTTCCTTTTATATGCTGTAAAACATCGTAAAACACGAATGATTATTTGAAGAATGAATGCTATTTCATGATAAGATTTTATTAAAGAATTCTAATCTGGATTTGAAACCTTAGTAATTCAATAGAAATAGCAAGTAAGACCCCAAACGCCAAGCTGAGAGTCTAATGTGACTGGAACTAATGCAAATAAAATTGATTAGGCAGGAAATCCTTCTGAGCTACAAATATGATACAGCTCAATAGTGTAAGATGTCAGTTAACAGAAAAGTGCTAGTTTAGTCTTCTAATATAAAACATACATACATATAATCACGCCTTTATCCCTGGAGGGCTAGGCAGAGGTGAATTAACACCCACGTTTCACCAATAAATTGTATTCGATCCCACGTAACAGGGGGTGAGCCTATTACCATGTTCCGGGCAACTATTGTTGACTCGAGCCATTCATCTGAGGCTGAGTCTGGGCTGTAAATATCTGTCTGATGTTAAACAGCCCTATCCCTTATTCGCCTTCTACGACACCGCATGTGAAGAGATGGGGTGGCCCTAATTCTACTCTGCCGGAAACCACGCGGCATATATAAATACATAAAATCTTTTATTATTTACAGAATCTGCAAAGATGGTGGCGAGCTACTTTGCTGTGACTCTTGTCCGTCGGCGTACCATCGCTTCTGTCTCAATCCGCCGCTCGAAGAGGTACCCGACGGGGAATGGAAGTGTCCGCGATGTAGTGTAAGTACTTCGGTAACGAAGCTATAGTCAAGCTCTCAGTTTCTAGTTATTAGTGTATTCACTCATGGTTACATATCAAAATCCCGAAGTTCATAATACCGATGTACGAAAGACCGAAGTTCAAAATCCCGAATGTACGAAATGATTTTCGTACATTCGATTGATTGAGTTAGTTGTTATTGTTGTTGAATGATAATGTAACCATTCACATAATATATGTATATAGATGACATAATTATGTATGTAAGTGCTGTTATACTAGTTGATTTCTGCAATTCAACGTCATATATTTGCGCTTATTTTGTCTGTAAGATACGTGTAACAGTTTTCAAGCATGTTTATTGGACAATAAATGACCACCACTTGTACAATAATTATATTCATTGATGTACGAAAAGCTCATATGTTATTAAAATTTTAAATTAAGGTTGCCTGGAATTAATTGATTCAGCGATAAGGCAGCCCATTGTACATTAAACAGTATAATGCATGTTACCTACTTGTCTCAGCTGTAAATGTATTGGTGTACAATAAAGTATTATCTATCTATCTATCTAAATTACGTATTTAACATTTCTTTTTAATGTTTCCAGTGTCCACCACTAGACGGTAAAGTGGCAAAGATACTGACTTGGCGATGGAAGGAGCAATCGGCCAAGTCAAAAGCGCCTCGCTCCCGAGAGTTCTTTGTCAAGTGGCATGAACGTTCTTACTGGCATTGTAGCTGGATCTCTGAACTACAGGTTAGTGCAAGTTATATGTAGACTAGCTGTTGCCCTCGGCTCTATACGCAAAGATATCTGATCTCGTTCCACTGTGCCCCTACACCTCCTGTCGTGCCCACTGTGCCCCTACACCTGCACAATTGCTGACCTGAACGAAGCGACGAAAGGTGCGGTCAATGTTGCCGAATTTTGGGCTGGACGCATTTAGCTTCTTTTTTAATTTTTAATTGTTGCTAATTGTTGAAGAAGAAAAAGAACCACCATAAATCCCCAATTTTCTGCGAAATCGGTACAGCCATATTTGAGTTATAAATAGTGTAACAACACTACTTTCCTTTATATTTATAGATTAATTTTACTAGTTTTATCTGAAAGTATACCTGAATATGGTGTCACCTTGTGACAAGTTACTACATGTAATTCCTTAATATTAGTCTTATATTTAACTAATTTCCTATTATTTTAATAACTTAATTACTACTGAAAGGGTTTAATTCAGAAAACATTTTCTTTTTCAGCTTGATGTTTTTCATCCACTTATGTATCGCTACTACATGCGGAAATCGGATCCGGAGGAGCCGCCTAAACTCGAGGAACCCCTCGATGAACGTGATGGGCGAGTCAAGCGGCTCAGAGATAAGCAGGAACAAGACCAGGATGAAAAGATGTTAGAAGAGAAATTCTATAGGTGAGAGTTTGTGGCATTCACCGTTATTGATAGAGAAAATTATATTATCCCCCTATTTACTCTCGACCATAAACTATATGTATACACACCATATCTTACCTATTTGCGGTTTACGTTCTTTATGGCGAGTAATACACTTAATTGACTAGGGAAATAAGACACAAAAATTTATAAAGGATGACACCAGTGTGAACGAATTTATCCCCGTTGCGAGGGTGATATCTCTATAAAAATACTAATAACAGACATTTCATTTTTCCATTATACCAATAGTTCTTCCCTGTGAGCACTAAATCTATAACACTTGACCGCCCAATGTCCAGCCCAGTGCGCCATGCTATTCATATCATTCGTTAATACCCATATAAGATACAGAATATAACATAAATTTCTTTAAACCTATCGAATAATGGCTATTCGACATGATATCGTATATTTAGGTTGTCTAAACATCACTTATTGCCATATTGCCTCTCGTCTATTATCCTATTTCGAGTTAAACAATAGTCTCAAAACATGCTATTGTTATTCACGGGAGAAGGGACTTTAGACTCGACTCTACAGCTCAAGAGGGTGGTCACAGTCGACGTAAATTAATATTTTATTAGTGATTTTTTGGCCTGCCTAGATTGTACATTAAAAAAGTAGTTTAATTCTAAAATGTAAATGCATTTATCTTTATGCATGTAGACATTTCTTTTTGATATAATTCACGACTCCTACGACCAGTTTAAAAAAAATAATTTTTTTGTAGCATAAATAATGAAATATAATTGTACTTATAGGTATGGCGTAAAGCCCGAATGGTTAGTAGTCCACCGCGTGATCAACCACCGCACTTCTCGTGATGGTACAACGTACTACCTCGTGAAGTGGCGCGACCTCTCCTACGACCAGGCCACGTGGGAGTCAGAACATGCCGACATCGCCGGGTTGAAAAATGCCGTGGAATATTATTCGGTATGTTAATACTTTAATATAATAATGTATAATATGAATATGAAAATTTATAACACTTAGATAAAAAAAAAAACATAACTCAAAAGATAATCTATGTCAAATGTTTTCTCTTGCAGGACATGCGCTCATGTATCACATCTGAAGGCAAGTCAAAGGGTACCAAAGGCAAGAAACCTGGACGCAAGAGCAAGAACAAGGACATTATCGATGAAGATGACAGCAGTGCTGGTCTACAAATGAGACCCAAGAAATACAACCCACCCCCGGATCGCCCGACGACAAATCTCAACAAAAAATATGAAGACCAACCACCATTTGTCTACGAAACTGGCATGCAACTTCATCCTTATCAGTTAGAAGGTCTTAACTGGCTGCGATATTCCTGGGGACAGGGCATCGATACAATTCTCGCTGACGAGATGGGTCTCGGTAAAACTATTCAAACAGTCACATTCCTTTACTCACTGTTCAAAGAGGGACATTGCAAGGGCCCGTTCTTAGTGTCTGTACCTCTGTCGACTATTATAAATTGGGAAAGAGAGTTCGAGTTATGGGCTCCTGACCTATATTGCATCACCTATGTTGGTGATAAAGATTCTAGAGCTGTGATCCGAGAAAATGAGTTGACATTCGACGATGGCGCGAATAGAGGCGGCCGACCCTCAAAGATCAAATCACAAGTAAAATTCAATGTACTTCTCACGTCATACGAGTTGGTTTCTATCGATGCCGCCTGCCTCGGCTCTATCGAGTGGGCCGTCCTTGTTGTGGACGAGGCCCACAGATTGAAGAGCAATCAGTCAAAGTTCTTCAGACTCTTAGCCGGTTACCAGATTAACTATAAATTGCTACTCACTGGTACTCCGCTACAAAATAATCTAGAAGAATTGTTCCATTTACTAAACTTCTTAAATAAGGACAAGTTTAATGATCTCGCCGCATTCCAAAACGAATTCGCTGATGTGTCGAAGGAAGAGCAGGTAAAGAGGCTTCACGAGATGTTGGGCCCGCACATGCTGCGTCGTCTAAAGGCTGATGTACTGAAAAACATGCCCACCAAATCTGAGTTCATTGTGCGTGTAGAATTATCACCTATGCAGAAAAAGTACTATAAGTATATTCTGACAAGAAACTACGAAGCTTTGAACCCCAAGAGCGGCGGCCAGACAGTGTCACTGCTCAATGTTATGATGGATCTCAAGAAATGCTGTAATCACCCCTATCTTTTCCCTGTTGCCGCTGAAGAAGCACCTCTCGGTCCGCACGGTAATTACGACACTCAGGCCCTGATCAAAGCATCAGGAAAGTTAGTACTAATGGCCAAAATGTTGAAACAGCTCAAAGAGCAAGGGCACAGAGTACTAATTTTCTCTCAGATGACAAAAATGTTAGATATTCTTGAAGACTTTTTGGAAGGAGAAGGTTACAAATATGAAAGAATAGACGGTGGTATCACGGGAACTATCCGTCAAGAAGCCATCGATAGATTTAATGCGCCCGGTGCCCAACAATTTGTCTTTTTACTGTCAACTAGGGCTGGTGGTCTAGGTATTAACTTGGCAACAGCAGACACTGTAATTATCTATGATTCTGACTGGAATCCTCATAATGATATCCAGGCGTTCTCACGTGCTCACCGTATTGGCCAAGCCAACAAGGTCATGATCTACCGTTTCGTAACTCGCAATAGTGTGGAGGAGAGAGTGACACAGGTTGCTAAAAGGAAAATGATGTTGACTCATTTGGTTGTGCGTCCTGGTATGGGTGGTAAAGGTGCTAACTTCACCAAACAAGAATTAGATGATATCCTGAGGTTTGGTACAGAGGAATTGTTCAAGGAGGAGGAAGGCAAAGAGGAAGCCATCCACTACGACGATAGAGCTGTCGGAGAGTTACTCGATCGTTCGAAGGAGGGTATTGAGCAGAAAGAATCTTGGGCCAATGAGTACCTCAGCTCGTTCAAGGTGGCTAGCTATTCTACAAAGGAGGGTGATGGTGAGGAGGAAGTGGATACAGAGATCATTAAACAAGAGGCTGAGAATACTGATCCGGCGTACTGGATTAAACTTTTGAGGCATCATTACGAACAACACCAAGAAGATCAGGCGAGAACTTTGGGTAAAGGCAAGCGTGTTCGTAAACAAGTTAATTACAATGACGGCAGCGTGGCTCAGACTGAAAACCGAGAAGACACCACATGGCAGGAGAACGGTTCAGATTATAATTCGGACTTCTCGCAAGGCAGTGAAGACGATAAAGAAGATGATGACTTTGATGAGAAGAATGATAACGGAGATGGACTTAGTCGTAGAAGCAAAAGACGCTTGGAGAGGCGAGAAGAGCGAGATAGACCACTGCCACCTTTGCTGGCGCGTGTTGGTGGCAACATGGAAGTGCTCGGCTTCAATGCGCGGCAGAGGAAGTCTTTCCTCAATGCCATTATGCGCTACGGTATGCCGCCACAGGACGCCTTCAACTCGCAGTGGCTAGTCAGAGATCTTCGTGGAAAGTCGGAGAGAAATTTCAAAGCTTACGTATCTTTGTTCATGCGACATCTGTGCGAACCTGGGGCGGATAACGCCGAAACTTTTGCTGATGGTGTACCTCGCGAGGGATTATCTCGACAGCATGTACTAACTCGAATTGGTGTAATGAGTCTTATTAGGAAGAAGGTGCAAGAATTTGAGCACATCAATGGATATTATAGCATGCCGGAGATGATTCGCAAGCCAGTTGAGCCTGTGAAGAGTGGTACTGGCGAGAGTGCGGCGCCAAGTCCGGCACCATCGACAGCTACACCAATAACATCCGCAGCACCGTCTCCTGCCCCTACGTCGCTAACTCACACTTCTGGGCAAGCTCCAACGCCACAAGGTTCTGATAAGGATGACAAAGAAGAACCTAAAGACGAAAAGCCGGATGTTAAAGATGTCAAAGATAAGGAAGAGCCAATGGACACCAGTGACCTTAAGGAGGAACCAGTTGAAGAGAAGGAACCGGTGGTTAAGACTGAGGAGAACAAAGACGCAGAGCGTCGTATGTCCGTCGACGAGGAATCGCCTAAAGAAGAAGAACAGGCGCTGGCCTTAGATAAGAAAGATGACAAGGAACTCAAGGCGAAAGAAGAAAAGGAAGAAGATAAGAAAGAGGACGTTAAAAGTGAGAAAGCTGAGTCGGAGGCGTCCGAGAAACCTAAGGATGAAAAGAAGGTAAATATATTTTTGTTAGGCAAAGTAGTTTTTATGATCCAAAGTGTAACTTAAACCAACGTAAATGACATTCATTGATACAATTTCTTATATTGATGTATTTCTATAATAATTCTCGGCAGAGTAAAATTGGACACCCCATCTTTCCCATGCGGTGTCGTACAAAGCGACTAAGGGATAGGGCTGTTTAACATAAGATTTATATATACAGCCCAGTCTCAGCCTCAGATGCATGGCTTTAGTCAACAATAGTGCCCGGAATATGGCAATAGGCTCACCCCCTATTATGTGCGACTGAATACAATGAGTGGTGAAATGTGAATGTAATTCACCTCTGCCTAACTCTCCTCTTTCTTCTCTAAATTCTCTAAATTTCTGTGTCAAAACTCACACTTTCACTGGTAAATGTTAGACTTTTCTGTTCATGGCTGTACACACTAAGCCCAAATCTTTTTGATAATTTAGGTGAGCAACCTTCTAAAATCGTATTATACTAATTGAAACTAGTTCAGTATCATCCATCAACTAGCAAATTAAGACTTTATATTTTATTCCAATGTGCGCCATTTTATAATGAATGAATGTTATTTCTAGGATGATGATGACGATGACGTAGTACTCGTCAAGGAAGAAGAGGACCTCAAAGTAGAAAGGCGCAAGTTTATGTTCAACATAGCAGACGGAGGCTTCACTGAGCTGCACACGCTGTGGCTCAACGAGGAGCGCGCCGCCGCCCCCGGCCGCGAGTACGAGATCTGGCACAGGAGGCACGACTACTGGCTGCTCGCCGGGATCGTCACTCACGGCTACGGCCGCTGGCAGGACATCCAGAATGATCTAAGATTCGCTATCATAAACGAACCTTTCAAGATGGACGTCGGCAAAGGAAACTTCCTTGAGATTAAAAATAAATTCTTGGCGAGGCGTTTTAAGGTAATTGAATCATTTCATTTAACTAACTACAAACAATCATGATTTATTAATATTTTTACTGTTTAGAAACTCATTTTATAGACTAGAAATCGAAATTGAACCACTAGTTAGCCTAGTTCATTTGTTTAAAGATACAATATAGATTTGTTACCAATAATAAAATAAGTGTTATTGCTATTCCACAGCTTCTAGAGCAAGCATTAGTAATCGAAGAGCAGCTACGTCGGGCGGCGTATCTGAACCTGACTCAGGATCCGAACCACCCGGCGATGTCGCTCAACGCACGGTTTGCTGAAGTCGAGTGCTTGGCCGAGTCGCATCAGCATCTTAGCAAGGAGTCGCTGGCCGGCAACAAGCCTGCTAATGCAGTCTTGCATAAGGTAAGCGGATGTTTGTTAAGAGCTAATCTGAATCTCTGGATTTTGATTTGATCAAGATACTGAAGACTTACAAATCACACTATCTTTTGCATGCATCTTCGCACATGTGAAATACAAATTTCGTTTCTCTATAATCAAGATACAAAACGACTCAAAAGACTATAATTGGGATAAAAGTAGCATATGTGATAATCTAAACTGTATTCTATTTCAGTACCAAATTTTATCTAGATCTGTTTGGCGATTTTTACGTAAAAGGTTATCAAAATTAGACAAAAATATCTACACAAATATCAAGCCAATATCACAAAGTTTTATAATACATATTAGTAGACCACGACTTGAACAAGGATAGAATACTTTTTATTCCGTTAACAGATTCTTCTGGGGTAAAATTACAGTAAATAAAGAATAATATTAATATATAATAACATCTTTGTAAAATATTGAATATCAAATTATTCTTTTGCCCCACAATATGTATGCATACGAGTAACCGAACCCTCTCCCCGCAGGTGCTGAACCAGCTGGAGGAGCTGCTGTCGGACATGAAGTCGGACGTGTCGCGGCTGCCCGCCACGCTGGCGCGCATCCCGCCCGTGGCGCAGCGCCTGCAGATGTCGGAGCGCTCCATCCTGTCGCGCCTGGCCGCCACCGCCGGCAACCCCGTGCCTGCAGGTACCACACACACACCCCACACACCCCGCAGGTGCTGACCCAGCTGGAGGAGCTGCTGTCGGACATGAAGTCGGACGTGTCGCGGCTGCCCGCCACGCTGGCGCGCATCCCGCCCGTGGCGCAGCGCCTGCAGATGTCGGAGCGCTCCATCCTGTCGCGCCTGGCCGCCACCGCCGGCAACCCCGTGCCTGCAGGTACCACACACACACCCCACACACCCCGCAGGTGCTGACCCAGCTGGAGGAGCTGCTGTCGGACATGAAGTCGGACGTGTCGCGGCTGCCCGCCACGCTGGCGCGCATCCCGCCCGTGGCGCAGCGCCTGCAGATGTCGGAGCGCTCCATCCTGTCGCGCCTGGCCGCCACCGCCGGCAACCCCGTGCCTGCAGGTACCACACACACACCCCACACACCCCGCAGGTGCTGACCCAGCTGGAGGAGCTGCTGTCGGACATGAAGTCGGACGTGTCGCGGCTGCCCGCCACGCTGGCGCGCATCCCGCCCGTGGCGCAGCGCCTGCAGATGTCGGAGCGCTCCATCCTGTCGCGCCTGGCCGCCACCGCCGGCAACCCCGTGCCTGCAGGTACCACACACACACCCCACACACCCCGCAGGTGCTGACCCAGCTGGAGGAGCTGCTGTCGGACATGAAGTCGGACGTGTCGCGGCTGCCCGCCACGCTGGCGCGCATCCCGCCCGTGGCGCAGCGCCTGCAGATGTCGGAGCGCTCCATCCTGTCGCGCCTGGCCGCCACCGCCGGCAACCCCGTGCCTGCAGGTACCACACACACACCCCACACACCCCGCAGGTGCTGACCCAGCTGGAGGAGCTGCTGTCGGACATGAAGTCGGACGTGTCGCGGCTGCCCGCCACGCTGGCGCGCATCCCGCCCGTGGCGCAGCGCCTGCAGATGTCGGAGCGCTCCATCCTGTCGCGCCTGGCCGCCACCGCCGGCAACCCCGTGCCTGCAGGTACCACACACACACCCCACACACCCCGCAGGTGCTGACCCAGCTGGAGGAGCTGCTGTCGGACATGAAGTCGGACGTGTCGCGGCTGCCCGCCACGCTGGCGCGCATCCCGCCCGTGGCGCAGCGCCTGCAGATGTCGGAGCGCTCCATCCTGTCGCGCCTGGCCGCCACCGCCGGCAACCCCGTGCCTGCAGGTACCACACACACACCCCACACACCCCGCAGGTGCTGACCCAGCTGGAGGAGCTGCTGTCGGACATGAAGTCGGACGTGTCGCGGCTGCCCGCCACGCTGGCGCGCATCCCGCCCGTGGCGCAGCGCCTGCAGATGTCGGAGCGCTCCATCCTGTCGCGCCTGGCCGCCACCGCCGGCAACCCCGTGCCTGCAGGTACCACACACACACCCCACACACCCCGCAGGTGCTGACCCAGCTGGAGGAGCTGCTGTCGGACATGAAGTCGGACGTGTCGCGGCTGCCCGCCACGCTGGCGCGCATCCCGCCCGTGGCGCAGCGCCTGCAGATGTCGGAGCGCTCCATCCTGTCGCGCCTGGCCGCCACCGCCGGCAACCCCGTGCCTGCAGGTACCACACACACACCCCACACACCCCGCAGGAGCTGAACCAGCTGGAGGAGCTGCTGTCGGACATGTTACAGGACCTACTGTTACATTTGTTTTACTACCAAACATGATTACATTGACACATTCTTAATACCCTCAGTGAAGTAAGTTAATTCTTTTTCTCTTATCTGCAATCGTTAAAAAACTATTAACTCCAAAAAATAGTTTGATTTCATTTCATTTATTTCATAAACAATATTACATCACACAAAATAAAATAAAAACAATAAAAATCATCAAAAAAAAATCTAATTCAAAAAAATAATTAGATGAGTGAATCTTCCAACAAGGACAAATCAAGCCTCTTGCTGATTATATGTAACTACTAAACCAAAGACCTATTTAATATTCCTCCAAGCAACTAATGTTAGCTTCAACCTAGATTGTTACCAGCCTCCCCTAATCGTTCCATTCGGTCGATACTATAATAATGTAAAGACGTTGCTATGTTACTAGCGCAAATGGCGCAGTTCCCCGGCGGGTTCCAGTCGGGCGGCTCGCTGCCGGGCTTCTCGCCCGCGGCCGCGGCGGCTGCCAACTTCTCCAACTTCCGCCCCCAGTACTCCGTACCCGGACAGCCCGCTTCTAGTGGATCTTCTAATGTAAGTATTAGCGTTGGGTAATATTTATGTTTGAATAGTTAAAGAATGACTTTTCGATGCTTTTCGAAGTTATGTGTGTATTTATCGCAGGTTTATAAGTGCCCAGTTAATGGCAATAGGCTCGCCACCTATTACATTGGGACCTAAACATAAACTGGCGAAATGTGGGTGCTAGCACCTCTGCCTACCCCTTCGGGGATATAGGCATGTGTTTATGTTACGTTAGTTAAACATACTATGCAAAAACGTTGTGAATATATTATAAAAACTACATCTCATTTGTGTTTGGTTGATATTATATTAAGATATCCTATTGCTTTTGTAATCTATCTAAACTTGCCACAATACTGTTTATTTATTTTTTAAATTTCAAACGAACTTGCCAAATGTTGTCTTAAGATGTAATCAAATACTGTAGTTTGCAACAAAACTTGTTAATTTTTGTTTATAAAGCAATATTCAGCAAATTAACTGAGGCGTAGTTTAGTGGGGCCCCCAGAACAGTATTTTTAGTTTGTGACGTATCGTTATAACTAAACTGTGTCTTTTCTTTGTTACAGAAATCATAAACTCCGTAATTTATACACCATAATTTGACAAATTTGCAGGTATTATATTTTTTTTCTCTTTTTTCGTTCATTCGGTTAGGTATTTAACTAAAAATATAATCTTAGGGACTTTTTATTAAAACACATAAGTATTAAATAAATAAACTAGGATAACTAATTGACTAACAAGTGGTTCAATTTTGGTTTTTAGACTTTAAAATATTTTTCTAAACTGAAAACTATTCTTAAACTGAGTTTTTTAAAAAGACACATAAAGATTGTTTTAGTTTATTTTAAGTACTTAACCGAATGAAGAACTAGAATGATCTTATTAATTTCAGAATTTGTTAATGTAATTATGTGAGATGCAATAAATGTATTTTGTTTGTTTGTTTGTTCCAGTGAGCGGCTAATTGGTCACATAGATAAATATTGTAGATGTAAGCTTTCCAAGATTCCTGTTCCACCTTGGGTTTGAAGTGATAATTTATAGTGTATTAGTGCAGTTAGGTAACATATACAATATTACGACGTCATTTGATGCAGAACTCACAATATTATTTATTTCATCCGGATCTGTATGAATCTTGTTTTACTTTTACTGTGTAAGTGATCGTGGACTTATAAGAAACGTATTTTTAATTTACCAAAAATGAAAATTGAATAAATCGTACCTATAAGTGATCTATTGTATTATTTTGTTATCCCGCCTATTTCTAAATTCCGCGTAGCTTCCGGCAGAGTAGAATTTGTACTACCCTATCTCTTCTCATGCGGTGTCGTACAAGACGACTAAGGGATAGCGCTGTTAGGCTGCAGCCTCCGTGTATGGCTTGTGTCAACAATAGTACCCGGAAGATGGCAATAGGCTCACCCCCTATTACGTGGGACCGAATACAATTATTGGTGAAATATGGGTGTTAATTTACTTCTGCCTAACCCTCCGGGGATAAAGGTGTGATTATATGTATGTGTGTAATTCATAATAGCAGAGTCGATCCGAAATTATTCACAGTAAAAAGTTAAAATACGCGCATATTTTTTCTCTTTTTTTTTTTACATATAGGACACGTCAATTGGACTTCGCCTTAAACATCTGAAGTGATAATGACCTTATTTAAGATAAGGATATGTAGATTATAACCGCGGTAGCCTAGTGGTATGGGTAATGGACTGCTGAGACGACGTCTCGGGTTCGATCCCATCTCTCGGGTTTTACCATGGCACTCACCAGTGACTTCGATGCTTTTCGAAGTTATGTGTGTATTTATCGCAGGTTTATAAGTGCCCGTTTAATGGCAATAGGCTCGCCACCTCTTACATTGGGACCTAAACATAAACTGGCGATAGTGAGTGCTAGCACCTCTGCCTACCCCTTCGGGGATATAGGCGTGAGTTTATGTTTGATAAGGATGAATTTCAACTAGGCTGGTTTTATGGTTAGGCGAGCGCCGTTGGAGTGCGTGCGTTTGAAGATTTATGGGGTAGTAGTTGCGTTTCAAAGTTACGCGCTTGAACAGCGCCGTTCAATAAACGCGCGATGTTCGCCGGTGCTGTCAATGCGCGCACCGCTTATTCGCTTCTACGGCCAGTATGCGTTTTAGTATGACGCCTATGCGACGCGCCGTTTTGTAGGTACCTATTTGTTTACGAAATGAATTACACCGATACGGGACGAGTAATTGAGAAAGTTCGATTCAGAAGATGTTTATGGGACCCGGCCGATGAAACTGCTTGTTGATAGGTGATAATATTTATAACTATTTTCTCGTAAATCGGAGAAAGATGTTACGTATTCGTACTTGTAGCGTTATAAGGGTGAACTACTGTTCTTCAAAGTCGTCGTTGCCTTCTTCGCCATATAAAGTTAATAGCCAGTACTCTAACCGTATTAACCTGCATATTGTACACGACTAGCCCACAGCAGCGGAACGCGCGGTACTAATCTCGTTTTACGGTGCACCGCTGTTTAAGCGCGTGCTGTTATCAGCGCGCTGCTCAGCGGAGCGTCTAGCGGCGTGACGATAAAACCAGCCTTATCTATTTTAGCTTCGACTTTTCGGTAGTATGAATTAGCCCATAAGGTTTTAGCTATAGATAGGTCTACTCTCCTGAGGGACCAGAGGCATAAAAAGACTAGGTTCCTCGTGGTGAGTACTTGTTGGGGCCTGAGTATTTCATTTTAACAAAGATAACAACTGCAACTGAGGGAGTGCTCAAAACTTATGTAAAAGAAACAATAAGTGTACAAAAATACTATTTATTTCCTGATCACAATAGCAATAAATTAGCATACAAAAATAATCACAATTGAATAGTTCTTATTCACAGTAGTAAACTTTGTCTACTCCTGTCCAGCACAAGTGAGGATTGCGCCCAACTGGGATAAAATGGTTACTTCTAGGCAGTCTGTGATTAATGTCACCAGGTGTATGTGTCGTCCTCTGTGTTATACTTAAGACTATCCAGCGCTTTTATAACGCTGGGGTCAGGAGAACAGAAGTGCTGTAACATATCTTCGCTAATACCGCAGTCTGATAAGTTCTCCTTGTTGAACGCTTTGGCAAAATGGTTCGGCTCATTCTCTTTTGACGATTCATCTGTAATGAGAAATATATTGTCATTATACTTGCGTAGAACCACTCACCACATATTCAACAAGCATAGATTTCTAGGTATTTTTTAAATCAACGAACTAATGTTCTTACAGGGTCGGCAGCACGAATGTGACTCCACTGGTGTTACACACGTTCATAGGTTACGGTAACCACTTTCCATCAGGTGGGCCGTGTGCTTGTCTGCCACCTAAGCTGTATAAAAAAAAACTAATAGTATGCCTTACCGCGGTAGCCTAGTGGTATGGGTAATGGACTGCTGAGACGAGGTCTCGAGTTCGATCCCAGGTTTTACCATGGCACACACCAATGACTTTTCGAAGTTATGTATGTATTTATCGCAGGTTTATTAGTGCTCGGTTCATGGTAATAGGCTCGCCACCTCAACATAAACTGGCGAAATGTGGATGCTAGCACCTTTGCCTACCCCTTCGGGGATATAGGCGTGAGTTTATGTTATGTTAATAGAATACCCTCTAACATCCTTGAAGTACATAGCTAACTTCAGTCAACTGGCACTTTTTCAGGGCAGACGGCAGTCGTTCCCGTAAAAGTCGACATACTAATTAAAAACAAGTGGACCTGTTTCTGAAGGACAAATCTCGGACGCAACTAGGAAATCACTATGAAAGTTTTTCAGTTAGGAAGTTACCAGTAGCAGCTTGGAATTTGGAAATGGTTGTCAATCGCCTCCATTACCAGCGTTACTTAGGGAAATTTGGTGGACAATGTCTATATGTCTGTCTACTCTCTCAGGTACTTCTAATATATAAAAAAAATCTCGTGTCGCGGTGTTTGTGGTTAAACTCCTCCGAGACGGCTTGACCGATTCTCATGAAATTTTGTGAGCATATTGTGTAGGTCTGAGAATCGGACAACATCTATTTTTCATCCCCCTAAATGATAAGGGTTGTCCACCCTTAACATTATATGGCAAAACAACGTTTGCCGGGTCAGCTAGTGACAATATAATGTTGTACCTTCAGCGATGTTGGTAGCTGCCGCCGAGAAGGCCAGCGTGGGCTGGTGGTGCGCGAAGGTGGCGCTGAAGGGCGCGGCCGAGCTCTTCTGGAGCACGCGGAGCAGCGTGTGCACCGTGGTGGGCAGCAGCGGCCCGCGCAGCTCGATGGAGTAGTACTTGTTGTTGTCCGAGTGGATTATGTTCTCGCGGACCTGCGGGGGATTCATTACTACTTGAATATTATTACTTGGATATATATTAGACTACGACAAAGATACGTACTTTCAAGCTCTGCAAGGTCCCCCCGTGGAAGGCGACGGGCGCCAGCAGCGTGGGCGGCACGCCGGCGAAGGGCCCGGTGGGGCTGACGACGGAGCGGCAGTTGAGCAGGAAGTTGAACAGCGCCTGCGCGTCCGCGCCGCGCACCAGCACCAGCGACTCCGCCGCGCTGTCCACGCTGCTCTCCGCGCTGTGCGCCAGGCGCGCCTGCCGGGGCGGACGATACGGAATAATCAAAGGTAAACCGACAAACAAATAATAATAAATATTTCACGATATTCTACACAATGCTATCTAGACCCATGGTAAGCATAGCTTAACTAGCTTGTGTAAAACGACCCACAGGCGGCGTGCGTTTTAGTCGGTTCGAGTCCGACATAACCTCGTCCACCGGCTGGTAGGGAGATTTCCGTGGGGATTTTGCGCACGTAAAAAAAAAAAAAAAACTAGCTTGTGTTATGAAATCTAGAATGCGGATAAACATACATAGATACTTTTTTTGCAAATACATACTGTACATAGAAACATCCAGACCAGTGCAAATATACATATTTATGAATACAAATATTTGTACTGAGCGGGAATCGAACCCGCACACCCTGCATAGCAGTCGAATGCTGTACTACTACGCCACGGAGGTCGTCAAAGTCGTCAAGAAAGATATTGCTCGGGACATACATAGATTAGGTGTTTACCTATGAAATTGCCGAAATTTTCTTACAGATTCATAAGTTCATTATTCCTGTAATTTAATAGCCATTATTTATATTTTATTTGAAAGTTGGTTTCAAGATTTTACAACTCTGTTTTAAATTTTTGTTTTTTTGGCCGCTTGATAAATTAAAAATGATCTTCAAAAACAGTACTTCCTAAATGCTATCCATATTGATGATAGTGTATATGCCCTTTTCAAATAATAACTCTATGGGTGTGATTACAAATTTCGATATTTTTGATCATAATTCAAAAATCGAAATGTATTTTGTTCTACAAATGCATCGTACGAAAAGTTTTAGAAACGAATGACTGCCTTCCTACACACGTTACTCAGTAACAGAATATTATTTTATTAAAACCCTACTTATTGAGCAAAGCAAGTCATTTCATTAGTGACGGCAACAGGCTCACCCTCTATTACGTGAAAATGAAAAATATTTTATTGTGTCAAAAAACATGGTTTAGAGATGGTATTTGACCGAATATAATGATTGGAGAAATGTGGGTGTTAATTCACCTCTGCCTAACCCCGGAGGGTTAAAGACGTCATTATTATATTGTACGTATGTAAGTCACTTCTCGGAGTTTTTTCATTTTGACGTGTAGATACTAAAATTCATTGTTTTCTAAAACTATCTATTGATTTAACTACATAAACAAATTAATCATTTACGATAAATGTAATAGTAAACACACCTGCGTAATACTGATCTTCTTAATAACTTCAGTTTCGAAGCCCATCTGCGACAGGAACTGGTCGGGGTCGTCGTCATCGTCGTCGAGCCTCTCCTCGCCGTTGCCGTCTGAAGTGTACTTCTCATCCATGGTATCATAGCAGCTGTCGAATGATGAGTTCTTAGGGCGATCCTCGTCAGAAGTGTTGAAACGCTTTTTGCTGTTTGCATCGCTTTTTGGCCGGAGGGGCATTGTGTATTCTACGTCTAGAATAAAAGAATACTAATAAATAAATATTCTACAACATTCTACACAACGCTATCTAGACCCATGGTAAGCATAGCTTAACTAGCTTGAGTTATGGAATCTAGAAAGCGGATAAACATACTAAGATACTTTTTTTTTGTAACTACATACATATTATATATAGAAATGCCCAGACCAAAGCAAACATACATATTCGTGCATATAAATATTTGCACTGAGCAGGAATCGAACCCGCGCCTCCTGCTTAGCAGTCGAAAGTCTTCTACTAGTCACAAAATGACAACGAGAGCGTAAAATTAACTTATTATATAGTGTTAAGTACAAGTTATCTATCAAGTTAAAAATAATTCGAAAAATAGAACGCGTCATAGAGACAGCTAACATTAACTGATATCTCGTAATGGATTTGAACTAGCTTGCAAATGTGATTTCATACTGACAAAAATAAATATTCGCTTCTTCAGCACGACAAGCTATATTGCAGAAAAATGGTAGATAGAAAATATTAGTTGTACCTTCTTGTCTGAGTGCCTGTCGGAATCCTCTGGTGGTGGGCGCGATCAAGGCGCAGGGCTCCGACACTCCGCACAGGCCGGCCGCGCGGAACAGGCACGTGAACGTGTTCGCGCACACGTAGAAGTACGGGCAGTGCCGCGCGCGCACCAACTGTCACAGGCGACGATTGATTAATACTAGTGGAGGAACATACTACGAAGCCACCTAAAATCCAACAACATGCCCTGATCGACCACCTGAATCTCATGGGTGAACACACGGAAACATATTTACTGGCGTGGCTAACGTGGCTATGGTAGAATTTCTTGAAAAACTTGACATTGGCGTCTCGCCATTACCGGGTAAGACAGGGTGAAGTTATGGCAAGTCCAATGTAATAATTAACACAATTATCAAAAACCTGTGTAGATACTATTTTTTTTACGTGCGCAAAATCCCCACTGAGCCGGTGGAAGAGGTTATGTCGGACTCGAACAGACCAAAACGCACGCCGCCTGTGGGTCGTTTTTGGTTGCCGAAGGTGAGGTTGACAGGCATATTCCTCGCACCAGGACCCAGGGCACCTGTGTAGATACTTAAACTTGCATAAAATAATTAAAATCTAACGACCATTTTATTTCTATTGATTTCTATTCACCCCGTTTTACGAAAATGTTTTACGATAAACATTTACTGAGTTGTTAGCATAATCGTTGGAATCGCACTAGAACAAAAAAAGAAAAAAGAAGAACACTACGAAGTGTTGAGAGATGGGTCTCTATAATAAAGGTCTTAGAAAGTATCAAGGCATGTTATGTAGGGTGGTGGCGAAGTGACCATGTAACACAATATCCATTAATTTTCCTTTTGATCATGTGATTAAACATTAACGGTACGAATTTGTAGTTGATGCAGACAGCAGCAGCAGCAGGTAACGTCGTCATTACGCTACATGTTTTTGTGTACAGCCCATTAGACAGTACTATTAATGGTACTTGGGCAATTCTTATTTACTGTGGTATCATCAATGGTACTACGGATATTTTTGTAGTGGTAACATACCAGATACATAGAAATCTGTAGTGCCGTAGCGACACGTCTCCTGCTGCTACTGTCGGCTGCTAATTTGCACCTTAAGGATGTATTTCACCAGTGAATTTCCATTCAATTAAATTTTGTTCTCATATATAAGAGTCTCCTTGACTTCCAAGTTAGTTAATTTAGTTTTTTTCCATACGGTATTGTACAGAGACTACAAGGGGAGAGGAATAACTAAGAGGGGATGGATGGACTGTGTGAAATAAATTATTATTATTAAAATTATGGACGAGCAGCATGTTTGCTGATATATCCACTTCATGGTGTTGGAGTACAGTTCAGTCCAGTCCATATCTCTTTTATAGTTTGTTTTGTACTGTAAGCCATTCATCCAAGCGACACTTAAAGGTCTTTAACGTAGCAGCTGACACCACTTCCTCGGGCAATTTGCTCCACAGTTGCACAATGCGGTTGTTTAGTGAGTGGTAAGCTGTCAAGGAATGTGCGTGTGAGCGTGTGAGAGTGAGGCTGTGACCACGGGATGAATAATTTTTTTTGCTGCCGCACAAATATATCACCAATGTTAGGTAGGTTATATTTATTGGTTAAGATTTTATAGCATTCGATGAGATCACCCCTTGTTCTTCTATCTTTGAGTGTTGGCAGTTTCAAGGGTTAGAAAGGGTTTGAATGTTAAGATGACTGCAACCAGAGATATATGGAAAAGGCACACATGTTGCGCTTGTCCCAAATAAATATGGGATAAGGGCAGTAGGATTGTTGTATCAAATTGATTGACGTAAATTGATGTCGGAATTGATTTAAGCTTACCTGGAAGAGAGACCTAAAGCTCTCTATCCACTCGTCAAGCAAGGCTTGCTTTACATTCTCATTGGTCGCCATAAAGCTTGTTGCCGCTACTTTGCCTGAAGATCTCGGGAACAAGTCGAGCCATGGCAAATGCGGATGTTGCCAGTACAGACATGCTTGGTGGAATAATGCGCGTGGGGAGGTGTCTAGTGTCGGTGAGGCAGTTGTGTCTATGCAGCGGACAAACCTAGGGGATAGAACATACAATATAAAAAATACAACATAGGACTATGCAGTGCTAAAAGATATGCTAATTTAATGAAAATTAGGGTAATATTCTTCTATGAAAGAATCTTACAGTTCAGATACAACAATATATTAGAGAATTAATTTCAATGAGAAAGCGGTTTTCCCAAGCGTCTACAATATCAGGTTCTTTAAGTGGGGCATTAGAAGGTTTTTCAGGGTCGGCAGCGCTAGTTTAACGCCCCTGGTGTTGCACACGTCCATAGGCCACAGTAACCACTTCCCATCAGGTAGGCCGTGTTCTTGTCTGCCAGCTAAGTGGTATAAAAAGATGATCTACCCTTCACACATATCTCTTTTGTTACATTTATTCTGTCAATCCCAGTATATAAATTCTGTCCCTTTAAAATGTCTTTCTTACACTTTCTGGGTCCCCATAAAAAAAATTGTTCACCACTACACTTTACCAATTCAAATACCCATATTGCAACAAATATTTGCACTGAGGGGATCGCAACCGCACCCCCTGCGTAGCACCACGCTACAGAGGCTGTCCTGTTGGATGGACCCAGAGTGAAATCCAGAAGAGACACCACTAAAATTGAATGTTAATCAAAAAAGAAATAGCTATCAAGTAAATAACAAACACTCCTGCTTACCCAGTGATTCCTGAAGCCTCTTCACTAGCCTTCAATTTAGATGTCCATGCAAACGGTTTGGGTGACATCAATCTAGCTTTGGTTATTAATGCCCAATCAATGGGTAAATGCTTGTACTTCTTTTCAGGTATCTAAAAAAAGTGTTTTATTATTTACCATTGCTATTAGAAAGAAAGAAAAAACATTTATTTAAGACCACACAATGTACAGATAGTCAGACAAATATATAAATACAATAAGGCAACACAACAAGAATACACTCATATTTATATAATTATATGTATATAAAAATATTATTATATAACTATGCACTCATGAAGTTCTTTTTCATCCTAGTGTTAATCCTGGTTGGATCTAAAGCTTTCGCCTTAAACTCCAGGTTCAACTATTTTCAGTCTAATTGTGTGGTTGGCGGAATTTCGATATTTTCCATGAAGCAACTGCCATCTGACATCCACGACCCAACCCAACTAACAAAGTTCATAAAATACTTTCTTCAGGATCTATAAGAACTTAGGGCTCAAAGGAGACTTCACCTGCAAGCTAGTACACCTGATTAACGGATAAGGCTTTTGGAGCAGGTTTTCTCCTTGGAGTTGGGAAGTCAGATGGCAGTTGCTTCTATAAACTCTGTATAATTCAAAGGTCAGAAGAGAACCACAGGTTTTCCAGGTGAAGGCCTCAGATGTTAACTAATGCAATTTGATTGCAATACTTAATAATAATAATCTGATTCCTTCACCTTGAGAATTATTCCATGATGATATCTTATTATATAAAAATGGATGTTGGTAAGTAAAACTCAAGAAAGGCTCGACCGATTCATCAATTTTTTTGTATATTCCTTAAGTTCTACAGAATGTGTATATTAAAAAAAAAAAAAAAAAAGAAGGAATGAAGCGGCAGGCATCAGCTAGTAAATTTCTAAAACCGTTATTTTGTCATCAAATAAACGTTGAGGGGAAGTTTAAAATATAACACAAGTATAAATGTAGAGTATTCTGTCTGAACTCACCACTTCCACAGAATGTTCAGCTGTGAACTTTTGCAATAGATTTGAGAATGTTGATAGTTTCTCTGTATCAACAGCCTGAGATGGCTTTTCAGGTACTTTTGCAGGTAAACTCAGTAATGCATACAAAGTTTTGTCATTAGACTCATCTAATTGGTCCACATCTATCTTTGGTTTTTTGTTTTGCTGTATATTCCTAAAAGGAACAAAATAAAATTAGAGATAAATGAACAAATGTATCATTAAAACAGTGAAATGTTCATTTTAATATTAAGTATGTAAATAAAACCATGCCATCTTTCATACATATGCAAATATTGATACACAATCATCACTTGTATGGCAAAGTTGTGAATGTGTTTAATTACAATTTAGATATCAAACCCAAAAAGACAATAGTTATTTTGGGTTTGAAATAATGAATGATAATAACACATGTATTAAACATGTGTTATTTAAAAGGAGTGTTTTTCTTTTTTGGGTTTGAAATAATGAATGATAATAACACATGTATTAAACATGTGTTATTTAAAAGGAGTGTTTTTCTTTTTTGGGTTTGAAATAATGAATGATAATAACACATGTATTAAACATGTGTTATTTAAAAGGAGTGTTTTTCTTTTTTGGGTTTGAAATAATGAATGATAATAACACATGTATTAAACATGTGTTATTTAAAAGGAGTGTTTTTCTTTTTTGGGTTTGAAATAATGAATGATAATAACACATGTATTAAACATGTGTTATTTAAAAGGAGTGTTTTTCTTTCCTGTGAAATTTCTAATTAAGTACACTAATGCATAACTTTACTATAAAGGTGATGATTTGAGCAAATACATGCTGTTTATTAACATTAAATAAAATATAATTAAGTTTTAGAACCAATGCCTTTTAGGTTTGAAATCATAATTGAAAAATAACATATGTTATTAAACATGTGTTATTAAAAGGAGTGTTTTGCTCTCATGTATATTTTCTAATTACTTCTATTCACAACTTTATCATACAGGAAATAAGTGCTTTTTTAAGTGTAAAAATAAAACTATATAAATAAGCATTCTGTAACTGATAAGGCTGATAGTACTTACTTCGAAAATGGGTTCTTCCTTTTATCACCGTCTAATAATCTTGAAAAATCTAAATCTACAGGTTTTTGACTGCTTGATCCTTCAGTGCTGGTTGATAAAGGTTGTTTCATGCGTTCCTACAAAGAAACAGTAATTAGGATCTTTACCCTAAATAATCTTATCAAATTCATTTCATGTTTAGTTTTTTTTTCGTTAACGGTAACATGATTTCGTTTGTATTGGTTTTAGGTTATCAAATAATTACGAATATAAAACTTTATACAGTTAAATTTGTTATGAATAAGTAACTCACCTGTAACGCTTTTTTCTTTTTCTTTAGCTTGTGAAGCTGCATTACTTCATTCGGCCTCTTCCATGGAGATGGAGGCTCCATTTTTACACCAAATAAATTCAAAAATATACAAATGAATTTATTTTCCTCACATAAATTGATTATTATCTAAATAAATAACACATGTATTCTTTTGTTTACGTATTGTAAGCACGTTCCACTAAAACTGTGTTACTTAAACAGCAGTGATTAGAAAACAAAACAAAAAGTTTATCAACACGCAAACGTCAAACACAGAGTAAGCAATATACTACGAGACGAGTACGACACGAGTACGACGACGACGTCAAACTGCAAAGTTGAACCAACTGCAAACTATTTGGTGTTGCCAGCACCAAAGTGTTGTTTACCTTTATTTACCTTGATTATTATGAAGAAGCACTTCATTTTTGTTTCAACTGTACGTAGTATGTTAGTTTCTTCAAGTATATTACATAAATACATACCTAAAATCATGCTCCGATATGTATTTTTTAGCTGGTCAGCATTAAATTGCGCCCTACTGCATACAGTTAGTTATATGTATATTTCTAAAATACATTAACTTTAGTGATTCATTATATATAAGTTCCTCCTTATCCTCCTGTACTCTTGTTCAACTTTTCCAGTGGATGTGGATCTTAGATCACAACATATTAATACACAAGTGAAAAAATAAACGTATACTTAATATTTATCTGCTTTATCCGAGTGCTCGTCAATCCTAATTGTATCCAAAACTTACATTATGGAGCTCGGGGTCCACTCACCTACAAATTCTATGTTTGGTAATACACATTCATCCATAGCAATGAAATAAATGTGTAAACAGCAATATCCTTCAAATTAAAGACAAGAGGAATAAACAGAACATCATATATTTGATATATTAGTCAACGTCGTTAGATGGTCGAGCGCGTTGTCGGAGCCGTATAGACTGGAGTGCGGGGTGAGGCAGGGAGGACTGACCTCGCCGAAACTCTTCAACCTTTACGTAAACGCGCTCATCGAGGAGCTCAGTAGCACTCGTGTCGGTTGCCATATTGATGGAGTTGCTATCAATAACATTAGTTATGCTGACGACATGGTCCTGCTGAGCGCCTCGGTGTGTGGCTTGTCTAGGCTATTGAGAGTCTGCGAACGTTATGCGCTGAGTCACGGTCTGGTGTATAATGGATCGAAAAGTGAGTGCATGGTCTTTCGGGCCATGGGTCGGAAATGTCCGAGTACGGTTCCACCAATTAGACTGAACGGTATCGAACTGAAAAAGGTTCAAAACTTCAAGTATCTCGGGCATATCGTGACCTCTGACCTGAGAGACGATGCAGATATCGATAGGGAGCGAAGGGCGTTGTCTGTGAGGGCCAATATGATCGCCCGCAGGTTTGCGCGTTGCTCGGGGAGTGCCAAGGTGACTCTTTTCAAAGCATTTTGTACGTCCCTGTACACGTCCAGCTTGTGGGTGTCGTATACGCAGAAGCAGTACAGCGCCCTTCGTGTACAATATAATAATGCGTTTCGGGTACTCTTGGGGCTGCCACGGAACTGTAGCGCGTCGGGGACGTTCGCCGACGCTCGCATCGACTGTTTCTATACGACGATGCGAAAGCGGTGCACATCCCTGGGGCGCAGGATCCGGGGCAGCGGTAACACTATCAAGTAGGTTTGATTGTCGGTACATCAACCATGCGTGCATGGTTCATGTGCTGACAAACATACAAATGACTCAGAGGCAGAGCATGTTTTATTAAAATGTAAATTTAATTGTAATTTTGATATTTGATTCGGAATAAATTTAATTGAAATAGATTTTATTGTAATTTTCTTTAACATTTTAATCTGTAATTGAATTAATTAAATTGTAATTTTTCGTTGACATTTTATATTATATTGCAATTTTTATTTTGATTTTAATTGAATTAATTCCAGAATTTTCTTAAATTATTATACATACTAACATAGATTTATATAAGTTAATTGTTACTAACACATTGAGTCTTGTTGCTCGAAATAAAGAAATTTATTATTATTATTATTATTATTATTATTATTACATGTAGGTAGTTGTTAAAGTAAATTGTATTTGTACAATTCAAGAATAGAGTTTGGACAGCGAAAGAGAGTTAAAAAAAGGCGACAAATTTGATTTTTCGGCAGGGTGCAACACCGATTACACTTCAACAGAACTGAGTTGATACCATGATATAATTTATTTATTTATTTTGAAAGCGATTTTTAAACTTAACTGCTTAAAAATCAGTCTACATGGAACTAATGACACGTGTACTCTTTGTATAAAGTTCTTACAATAAATTAAAGAAAAATAAACATGTGTTTATGCAGTATAACGCTTGCAGACTTGTATTAGTTGTATTACCGAAAATAACTAACGTGTTAGTACTCTACAATACAAACAATTTTTTTAGATATTCATGAGTAATAAATCAGGACCTTGATAGTTTACCTTTATAACCATCAAAATCAATATCCCATATCTAATTATTGGCAAGTTACTAAAAAGTACTGGATAATCACTTAAAGTCAATGATTTATTAATCATACAATTTCTCAAAGATATAAGATAATTCTCAAAGTGAACATATTATGAGTACCAAAATCAAGAAGTTTTCGAACACTTTAAAATACATCCTGATGGGAAAAACTGTTGCCATGGAAAAGTTATAAATGATTTGTTCATCTTTCGCTGGCCTTTTTCTTATAAGCCATAGCACAAAATTTTACCTCAAATTTAAAACAAAATTATAAGCTGGCAACACCGCTACACGACGTTCTGAAAAACTTTGAACGTTTCAAAACAGAACCGGTTTTTAATGTCATTAATAAATTAGTATATCTACAACGTTCTACTCAACGCCATCTAGACCCATACTAAGCATAGCTTAACTAGCTTGTGTTATGGAATCTAGCATGCGGATAAACAAACTCGATACTCTTTTGTAAGCATCTAATTATATCTAGGTACATACAAAATATTATACATAGAAGACATTAAAAATGAGTCCATCGAAAAGTTAAAGTAGGGATTGCATTTATTGTCAGAGGACGCAATTTTCTTTTTTAAATATCAGGGGGGTGGGTTGCATCCCACGCTGCCATCTTGGAAAAAGAGTTCAAATCAATGACGTATTTTAATAGATACGTCATACATATTATTACGACGGCTACTGTAGTGTAGTGACAGAACGTTCGACTGCAACGCAAGAGACGCGGGTTTGATTCCCGCTATGTGCAAATATTTGTATGCAATATATATGAATATTATTTGCATTGGCCTGGGTGTTTCTATGTACCTACATATAATATGTATGTATTTATAAAAAAAAGAGTATCGAAGTAAGTATGTTTGTTTGCTATTCGTATTCTAGATTCAATAACACAAGGCAGGAAAGTTATGCTTACTATGAGTCTAGATAGAGCTGTGTAGAATGTTGTAGCATATTTTAGGGTTCCGTACCTAAAATCCGCCACCACCTTATATCCGCTACTACAACCGCTACCGCTTATAACGGTGAGACCACGGCAAGAAATCACGCCACCCTACGTCACATCGTACGACTCTTCCGTACGCTTTCGCTCCGCTCGCTTGCTTGATTAATGTCTTAGTTTAACGCTTAAATTAAATAAATTTAACCAGTTGTTCGTGCTTTGCGCTTGCGTTTTAATTGCTCTCCGCATAAGGAACCCATTTGTCCGCGCAGTACGCGGGTTCGATTCCGGGTGCATTCGACGTAAAAGAGGCGACCAAGTCTGCACTCGACAGGTCCTTCACTGGTGACCCCGACGTGATCTGATCACGTAACCTTCGCTGAACATATCATCAGCATTCTCATCGTCACATCCCATTCACTTCTCCCGCATGAGCGGTAATCAAGTCTTCGCCATCCAGCACTTTCGGCCCTTACAAGGATACCACAGCATGCAGCGACCGCTGCAGCCTGGTTACCCTTCGGCCTCGCCTGCATCTAAGGCATACAGTGCACGTACATACGGTCCACGTAAGAAGAGGACATCTCTCCCGTCTACGTGGCACTCAGCCATTACGCAGCATTCGCTCCAATACACGGGGGACTTACCTCGCTTCATCGAGGATTCGCCCCGTCACTGCCGAGGACTCACCTCGCCCCACTGGCGGCTCGCCGAGCATTCATCTCGACGCATCGAGCCCCAACTCAAGGCGTTTCACTGCAGGACCGCAGCACCGCAGCACCGCACTTGTCCCGCGCCTTCGGGACCAGCGGTAGTCCCGACTCACTGGGACTAGCGAGGAAGACTGTTCCACTAACGGAATAAGCGGCGTCCAGTTCTGACGAAACGGAACTACTCAAGACTGGAAATGGCATGCTCATCAAGAGAGCTTAGACAGCCGACTCATCGCGAATCAACCTCCGGTCTGGAGGGGAGTGATGTGGCGATGCCACATGTACCCAGCGCCGCGTACGTACGTAACTACGAATCCTACATCGCGCATGTAAAGTTCTCGCGCTGGGAGAACATATGTACATCGTCCCAACGACAATCGTTGGGCCGCGGCCCGCCAGGCGTGATCACCTTGCCTGGTCGGAGGATCCTCCCTTTGTGTTGGAGGAACATCACACCTCGTTCCTCCACACCTTATAGGATTACTTCGTTGTCCGTCTGTCTGTCTGTCAAGACTTTTTATCAGAAATGCGAGGAGGGGTCAAGTTGAAATTCATACCAAATACTCAGGTCTATAACGTCTTGAAAATGTGCAAACATCATACTTCTAAGTCAACGCATTCAAAATATATTACGATTTATGTAGTTTAAGTTACGGAACCCTCTGTGTGCGAATCCGACTCGCACTTGACAGGCCTTTTTTTACATACAGGAGTATGGCCGTTTTCAAAAATGGCGCAAACACTAAGTATAAAGAAATTATAGATACATACATATACTCACGCCTCCTAATCCCCAAAGGGCAAAAATGGCATGGACAAAATGGCAACACTGCTGCCAATAAGTAAACATTAACTCCGTATATAAAATTATAAGAAAAATAGTTATCTTCATTTATAACGATAGAAACAGATTTAATTCGTTACCAACAAATGTGATATACGTGCAGAAATGTTATAATAATAATAGTGATACATAATATGTGCAAAATAGAAGTGTGAAATGAAGGTTTAATTTACTCCGTTATGTGATAAATTAATAACAGTGTAAAGAAAACAAATGCATATAACTTTAATTAGTGATGATATTTAAACTTACTTACTACATATTTTATAAACAAAAGTGAAAACGACGAAAATAAGTGATAATCATAACATCAAAATCAGTTACATTCAAACGCCTATATTTTTTCACAGTAACTAGAAAGACCGTCTCTAATCAATTTTTACATGGTAATAATAAAGACCTAAAATAATCTGTGTACGGGCGCTTTTATATTTGGAACGACACGACTTATCGTCACGTTATCAATTAGTCGTAACTGGTAACTATAGAAATCTAAAAGAGGTCAATAAGCGACATCTAGTGACAAACATCTCAACTAAATAGTATAATGGCAAATAATATCACTTATCGCCGACCTCGCGGAACAAACTCGATGGATGACGACTTCATCAACTTGACGAATAACACTAGTAGAACAATGTTGAATTCTACTATGCTAAGTATACCCGATAATTTCTTAGAAAACAATGACAGTCTACTGAATCTTAATGACCAAGTGAAAACATTGTCAATGCAATTAATGAGTGCCCACCTAGAAATTGAGAACTTGAGCAGTGAGAATGTACACTTAAAAAAGGAACTAGAAAGTAGCCTAAAGACCATCAATACTTATAAGACGATTTGTAAAACGCCGGAGAGAATAAGTACTACACCTCTTAAGCGCTTAAAGAAAACACCTCGCCAAGTTATATCCCCGTCTTGTATTCCGATTATAGGTCCAATTCTTCCAGATACACTACAAAATAGGAACATCATAGCCACCAGCGTGCACAGCATAGGTACTCAGACCAACAACGAAAGCCCTACACAACCTTCTGCAAAGGGAATAATATCTACCACCATAAAGGGGCGACCACGTAATTTACACTCGAAGTTACACAACTCTGAAATGAAAAAGACACAACATCAGAGAACAAAATTATGTATCAGTAGTGGTAGTAATATAAAAACCCATTTATCGACAATTGAGGATGTGTTTAGTGCAAATCAATTTGAATATTGTCACTACAAAATGACAAATTCCAACATAAAGGATCGCTTACGTAACATAGAAGAAAAATTGAGAGGTTTCACCATGAATGACTACTGCATAATTATTCTGGGAGAGAATGACCTCAAGAAGGAGACCCATATTATGGATTTAATAAATACAATAAAACATTCCTTACAAAACATTAAACACACCAATAAAATAATTTGTGCACCCACCTATATAAAAGGTGCTCTAATGTATAACTATAGAGTCGAAATGTTTAATGGTATGTTATCTTTAGATATACAAAATAATGACTATGGATACTTCTTTGATAGTAATCTTACATTAACTCATGATATGTTTTCATATAGTACTGGTAAAATGAATAAATACGGCATGCGAGATATATATAGAAGGATCCGAGATAATATTTTGTTTGATGTAAACTCAACTTTTTCCTCTGAGTTGACATTTGCTGAAAAACAATCTTCTTATAATAACAAACTTATAGGAGACTACTCAATGACTGATCAGCTTTTTCGTGTATAATACCATCATTGTGTTGCACCAAAATATAGATGGTCTAATAAGTAAGTCTAATATGTTTACATTGTGTTTGGAGAATTTACGTAGTAAGGGTAGGGATGTTGATGTTCTGTGTTTTTGTGAACATAATATGAAGGTGTCTGATGTCAGTTGTCTGCATATTCCTAATTACAAATTGGCCACATATTTTACAAGGAAGTCTAGAAATGGGGGTTCCTGTATTATGGTTAGAAATGGTCTAAAATATAGAGTTGTTGACGATGTAATGAATTATAATGTGTCCAATATTGTTGAGTGTTGTGGAATAGAGCTTATTGAGCATAATATTATTATTATATGTGTATACAGAAACCCACAAAATAGAGACGCTAGTATTAAATTTGACATTTTTATTAATAATTTAGATAATTTACTCCAATCAATTTCCCTTAAAAATAATAAGAAATGTATCGTCTGCGGCGATTTTAATGTTGACATTCTAAAAAATACACCGTTATCACGGCAATTCAAACAATTAATAATGGGTTTTAATTTGAAATGTGCAATAGATGTACCAACACGTTTATCTAGTGGTACATGTATTGACAACATTCTACACAACATACGTGGAGGTAAAAGTGAGGTTCTAGAACTAGCTGTTTCAGATCACACAGCCCAGTTATTACAGTGTCCTGTGGCTAGAACTTGTAGATCTGATCACTGGTTTACATTCAGACGTGACTTCTCTAAGGAAAATATAGAAAAATTCATTGAGTGCCTACAAAGCCTTAAGTTTAATGATGTATACGAGGAGACAAATCCAAATAATGCGTTTAATTTATTTCATGATACATTCACACTATTTTATGATCTATGTTTTCCAAACGTTAGAGTAAAAAAATCAACCAGAATAAAATCCAAATGGATAAGCCGGGGTATTAGAACATGCTGTAAAAGAAAGCGTCAACTACTATGGAAATATAGACGACATCCAACTAAAGAAAACCGATGCAACTTTAAAGCTTTATCTGCTAGACTTAAGAAGATAATTGAATTTACACAACGGTCACAGAATATCAATGCTTTACACCTGGCGAAAAATAAATGCAAAGCTACATGGCAAATAATAAATAAAAATAAAATTGATTTCCCCAGTGAGAATATTGAACGGATTAAATTAAAGGACCAAATGTTGACTGATCCAAAGGCAATCGCACAAGCCTTTAACAATTTTTATGCAGATCTGGGGACACCGTCTGAACCTACCTCCACGAATAATCGACAATCTTGCCTTTCCTCTAAACTATCATCTATGTTCATGTTGCCTACTGTGCCCCAGGATGTATATAAAATAATAATGGAATTAAAAAACACAGCTAGCACAGGATACGACGGCATTAGCACTAGGATTGTAAAAAGCGTGTCAACTATTATTGCTCCCGTGCTAAGTTATCTTATTAATAATTGTATCACACAGGGTATTTTTCCTGAAAAGCTAAAGTTGTCTCTCATTAAACCACAATTTAAAAAAGAGGATAAAGAGAATATGACTTCTTATAGACCAATAGCTCTAGTACCGGTATTTTCTAAGATCTTCGAAAAGGTCATCCATAACAGTATCAGTAATTACTTTGAGAAATATAATCTGTTTACAGATAACCAAAAAGGTTTCAGAAAAAACAAAAGTATCAATGTTGCCATATATGACTTTCTAAGTACAATTATCTCTAGAATGGACAAAAAACAGCCAGTTCAGGCGCTATATATGGACATGACCAAAGCGTTTGACTATGTAGACCATGGAATATTGATTGACAAATTGAATGCATATGGTATTCGCGGGAATTTGTCATGTTTACTCAAGTCATATCTTGAAAATCGTCAACATATAACTGTAATAAATAAAATATGTAATAGAACTAGGAGTGAAATTTCGTACATGTCGGACACAAGAACCATACGCTATGGAGTTCCACAGGGAAGTATACTTGGACCACTTCTGTTCATTATCTATGTTAATGACTTCCCATCAGCCACACCATTCCCCATGATCATGTACGCCGACGATAGTACAGTGGTATTCAATAATGATAATCTTGATACCACTGTTTCAGCTATCAACAAAAATATTACTTCTTTGATAAACTGGCTAGAGGTACACAATCTCAAAATTAATTTGCACAAGACATATATAATGGACTTTAATCAAAAGGTTAACAAAACAAATCTAGAAATACAGTATGACGATAAAAAGATAAATAACATTAAAGTGATAAAGTTTTTAGGCCTACAAATTGAAAATACACTAAAGTGGAATGCACAGATTGAAATGGTGAGCAATAGAATACACCAACATGCATATGCATTATACATGCTTGGTAAAATTGTAGACAGGAACACAGTACTTACAGCATACTTTGGACTGGTTGCTTCTACTTTAAGGTATGGGATCATATTTTGGGGCAATGCAACTGGTAAAGAATTAGTTTTTAAAGCTCAAAAGCGATGCATTAGAGCCATATGTAAGATTGAAACGACTGATACATGTAAACCGTATTTTATTAGCCTGAAGATACTGACGATGCCATGTATGTACATATTTGAGATAGTTATGTTTGTTAAACAGAACTGGGAGAAATTCTCTGTTATAGCCAGCAGTCGCAGGTCTGACAGGCTATGCTTGGTCCCATCCAAAACGGCCCTATTACATAAAAGTGTATTCGTAATGGCACCTAAGGTTTATAATAAACTGCCTCAAGCTATTAAATCTTGTAAAAACCTACCAATGTTCAAAAAACAATTACAAGCATTTCTCCTGAATAAAGCCTACTATTCAATAGAGGAGTATCTTAATGAAAAGAGTAGTTAATCCGATTTCTGACTTCATTTCTATTAAATTTTACATTATTTTTATTGACATAATTTATATGATTTTTCTTGGTGACATTACTTTTTATTGACACTGCTTGCATTTATAACATTATAATAATTCTATTCAATTTTATATTACTTATTTACTTTGACATAATTTATTTGAATTGATGTATAAATATTCATGAAATTAATATTCAATTGACACGGCTTGGAATTGTAATAATTCAATTTAATTTTATTTTAATCTCATCAATTTAAATTAATCTTATTTATTTTGACATAATTTATTTGTATTGATCTATTCGAAATTGAAACCTGTACTTAATAATCTGTAAACCACATGTGGTAGGACATAGCGTACATAACATAATTTATAAGACCTTTATACCTAACCTATGATCCACAGAATAAATATTATGATTATGATTATGATTATGATTAGGGGTAGGCAGAGGTATATTAACACCCACTATTAGCCAATCCCGATTTTCGGTCCCATGAAATAGGGGGCGAGCCTATTGCCGTCAATTGTCGGATGGAGAACAGCCCTATCCCTTATTAGTCTTATTACGACGCCAACATGAAGATGGGGTGGCAGAATTCTACTCTACCGGGAACCTACACTAATTAATAGCTACACGAACACAAAATCAAACCTCTATCCCCGGAGGGTTAGGCAGAGGTGAATTAACACCCACATTTCACCAATAACTGCATTCGGTCCCACGCGATAGGTGGTGAGCTTATTGCCGTATATCGGACACTATAGTTGACTCGAAATCCCGCATCTGAGGCTGAGTCTGGACTGTATATTTATCTGCCTGATGTTAAACAGCCCTATCCCTTAGTCGCCTTGTACGACACCGCATGGGAAGAGATGGGGTGGTCCAAATTCTACTCTGCCGGGAACCACGTGGCGGAATAATAGCTACTTACTCATAATACGTCAATATTATTAATTAATGTTTAAGCGAATTATATTACTGCTTACATTTCCGGAACGCACTGTCGCGTCTCTGATTGGTGCATAAAATTATAAAAAATCTTTATTGAAGATCCACATATTATAGTTGCTTGAAAAAACCAAAGGAGTTTATTCCACAGCTTGAGCGTGAGTGGGTGTGGGATGGAGTTTCTTTCATACACCGCACTGTTGTCACCGTTTCCGGTCGCAGTGTATGAGGATGAACTCTCTGCCTCTGTGGCGAGCGGTGTCATGATAGAATGTAGCTGTGGGCATCTGCCAAAAAGGGCCTTGTATAGAACTCTGAGTTAGGTGAAGCCAATTTCATGAGGCTCTCGATTTCTATAGAAGTGCTTGTTAGCCAATTTCAATGAGAGAAAAAAAATAATAACTTGGTTTTTTTTTACGACTAACGAAGTTCTCTTATTCTTTTGCGTTTTTCAAGACAATGGAGATTTACTCAGTTTATAGGGACAAGGGTAGGCAGGTAGATGATGGTAAAAATAGTTTTTAAAATGAAATCGAAATATTTTTACATTGTTTCCGAATTTTACAAGACTACTGTTTACTGCTTTATAGATAACTCCCACAAAAGTCACGTAACGATGACGAATAGGCTGACGGTGACCTATGTAACTGATCTGTCAGTCAGTCTGTCTGCAGAGATTTCAGTGACACATTCTTGTGCGCCGCCCGGCCGGCTGTTCGCCGCACACCGCGGCAGTCACCCGCTGCACGCCCTCAACCTCACATCGCGACCAGAGGCATCACAATGGCTTACTTCGACTCGATTACGAAACGTGAATAAAAAAAAACCGAAAAATAGCGCGAAAATGTTTTTCGTATTCGAGGTGAAAAATTATGTCCCGCATTTTGAAAGTTGATGAAAGTTTCGTAAAATAATTAAAAATGAAGATAAAATCTCTTGTTTGCAATAGTTTTGATTATGTGAAAAGGCGTATTTATTGGGTAAGTTACATAGAATAAATATTAAGAAGTGCATATAAGCGACAAAACTTGACAAATATATTAAAATACACAATTACCTAACTGAATAACTAGCTAACATACCTACATTATTGCGTGTTTTGCTACTTCCAAGAAGTACGATGATCTCAATTTGCATGGTCACACCGAAGATTAATATATAGGCAGGTTTAGGTTACCTACGTCTCTATTTGTTGAAGTTTTGTAATTAAAAACGAAATGTATACACATACACGCGAAACAAAAACTAAATATTTGCACCGGATCAGTGGTGCTGTGCTGTTACACAGCGAAGGTTGTTTCGAGCTTCAGGAATAAAAATAAATGAAGCGTGACTAACAACTTCGGCAAAACGTGTTTGAAATGCCTTGGGTGAACCCATGGTACCAATATATCACCGTCCGCATTTATTTATTTAGTGTTAATAGGGCTTTAATTGCTCTACATAATAAATAACTTCCCTGTTATTTTATTTTTTTAGATTAGGTACTATAGTTTTATCCATTTGTAAGTATAGTATATGTGTAACACTTTACTATTGTACATGCTTAAGATAAATTAGCCTTATCATTTTAATCGGTGTTGGTAGCTAAGTGGTTAATGAGACGGCCTTGCGATCGACAGAATACGGGTTCGACTCTTCGCACTACCGGCGTGTACCTACTTTAATACTTAATTTCACTTGGCTGGAGGGTTTAGGAGAAACACCTACTTATTAGTAATTTCGGTTACCAAAATAAATTGAATAAAACATTTGACACTACAGCTGGGTGGAGTACAGTTGAAATTGGTAGGTACATGCCATTTTTCTATAAAAAATTAAGTACAGATTTAGATAAAAAAAAGTAAATCCAGGACGGGACTTGAACCTGTGCTGTGACCAAACCTTTCCTAAGGGGAATACTTTGACTAACTGAGTTACCTGGAGGTCTAAAAAGGTCACTTTATTGGCATCATATAAGGATAATATTTTGTCTTGCGGCAATGTTTACACGAAATTAGGATCTGCGTAGTAATTGAATTATCGTTATTCGGCTCATATGAGTGATCTACTGGAAATTCAAAAAGTTATTAGTTTTTAACAGAATCTCTCAATGTGGCTTTTTTAGACCCGCTGGTCACTGGTTGACACGTCCTGGGTATTCAAAATTCTCCTATACATACCTCTATTCTACGAAGGTACAACGACAAGGTAGGTACTTATTGACAATACGCAAAATTGTAGATTAAAAGAAATAGAAATGTGTGAATTGTAAAAAAAAATTATAAATTCAAACTTCCAAGTCTGAAAGACGCAGTGGATATATTTACCATTGTAATTTAGTTCCAACCGACAGTCTTCTAACATTTATAGTGTATTTCACTATTGCTCAAGTAGATACATATTTGTACATCAAGAAACGCAAACACATCTAAGAATTCGCGACAAAAGCGTATAGAACAAATAGAAGCATTTGGGTCATCCAGCAAAGTACCAACTGCAGCAGTTTGTTAGCCTCGCGTGGCAAAGTCGCTACGGAAACTTTAAATGCACTATATAAATTCCAATCTAAGTATTTAGGTAGTCACAGTAAAGGTATCTCTAGTTTTTACTTTGTAATCGTGCCTGATTAAATTTTATTCAACTACATTTATGACTTTTGTGAAGATATAATACCTACTTAGAAAAGAGATAGTTACCTCGCTATTGTAGGATTTGTTGGGTGTACGGGACCCCCTCACCCCACCAAGACCAGTAGGGTCAAGTCTACCTCAAACTGGTGCACATGGTGATTGAAAGATGAAACTCAGGCACGGTTTCCTCGGGGTTGGGTTGGGAGGGTACCGTCAGTCGCTCCCATAAAAATTGTAAGCTAAACGAAACGAAAGCGACATTTTTTTTATATTTTTTTATATAGAACGCGTCAATCATCGCCTTGCCTGATGGTAAGCTGAAGGCAAAGTCTCAGAAAAGAGGGTCACCATTACTTACACATACCGTGTGACAATGGTGACACTCAGCTTGACGGCCTCATCATATGCTTTTGCACCCCCCGCTTAAAGGACCTGGGACTTTAGGAAGAAGGAAACACGTGAGCTGGTAATGAATTCCAGGACTTAATGGTGCGACAGAGGAAAGAGTCACCGAACCGCTTGGTTCTTGATCGGATGTTCTGCACCGTGTGCGGGTGACATCTAAGACCTGCACGTGTTGTCCTGTGTAGGAAATGGGAGGGTGGGACTAATTGGAAGAGCTCATCAGAACACTCACCATGGTACAGATGGTAAAATACAGCCCGGGACGCAACATCTCTACGCATCTGTAAAGGTTCTAGGGTGTTCGTGATCTCGGGATATCTCCTTCGTGATCTCGGCATAGTCGGACTGCTCAATTGGGCGGAAATACCGCCGTGTCCTATCTCCTCTACCATTCTTGATGTTTTTTAGAGTTTATTTTCGCCATGTACCGTTACATACCACACTCACTGAGTCCCTATTCTGTAAGCAAACTGTCGGGTTCTATCCGACTGCGCAGAAAAGCGAGGTTGTATGTATCATGGAACGCGATAGTTTAAAAGTAATGACTAGTTGAGTTACTTGACAGATTTGTCAATATCAATGAAAGTGTTGACATGACGTAGGTGCGTACTTGACGTACTGCCTACTTAAACTCTATAAATCACGTATGGTTTTGTTTACACTACGTGTAGACAATTAGTTGATGTGAGACACAGATAACAGTTCTGATTGATTATGGAAATTACAAGTGTTTTAAGGCTATGTCAGAATTAGGGTTTGCAATTGAAAAAAACTGAAGAGGAATACAGATTTCTCGGCCAGCCAGATTTCCCAGCCTTCTTTTCCAGAAATTCGGTACCGAACACAAATAGATTAAATGGGCATTGCCGGGGTGGAAAGGAAATGCTTTACTGGCCAACTTACACCTCAGCATTCGAGATCGAAAACTGTGTGTGGTTTTAGTTGGTTCTAGTATGACATAACCGAATAACTCTTACCCCAGTCACCCCAGTTACCCCCGATTTTGGCTGCTATAACTTTGGCTACCAATTTCAGTCTCATTGTTAACAAGTCTGATGTTAAACAGCCCTATTCCTTAGTAGCCTTGTACCTCACCGCATGGGAAGAAATAGTGTGGTCCAAATTCTACTCTGCCGGGAAACACGTATTTATTTCACAGATATTATTAACATGTATATAAAATTATAATTACGGTACCAAGTCTTTTTTATAATCAGTTTAAAAGAAATGAAAAGTACGAGTACAGCCGAATCTAGTGCTGCGACGTTGCTTGGAACGAAACTTTTACAAGTCATAATGGCGCGAATTTTTGGAATTAATAGTGATGCAATCATTACATCCCGAAGAATCTCGGGAATTATTTTCAGTACCGGGTTTGGGTCAAAGGTTAAAAATCGCGAAGAATCCCGGGATTTAGAGAAGCGGGCATTCCCGGGTGCAATTCCTAGTCAGAATACTACTAGCTATTACCGTAGCGTTAGATAATGTTACGTTTGGGTAAATGTCCCCTATGTAGTTCCCTGTTGGTTAGAGTTTTGAATGATTAATCAGAGAGGCTGAATAACCTAGTTTATTGTTGTTGATTTTATTACTGAGTCAAGTCGTTCAGGTTCCCAAGGGGCAAAAACGGAACCCTGTATGTCTGTCTGTCCGCCACCAGTCTGTATCTTGTGATAGCTAGACTCTTGATTTTTTTTACAGATGATGCATTTCTATTGACAAATAATGTCGATTATTTATTTATATTATATCTATAAAAGAAGTAATGGTACGGGACCCTTTGGGCGCGACTCTGAATTACACTTGTCCAGTATTAAATAACTATGGGACAATAAGTAATCTGTAACTAGTGAGTACAATGCGTTAAACAGTAAACTCGACCAGCTGGATATTTTCCACGACTCGTTTGGTGCTTTTAGGGCAAAGGTATTGAGATCACTATAGACTTTGCGAATTTTCTTTGTCCAATGACTCTTCAATTTTTGAATCCTAATTTGTTAACTAGCACTTAACCGTACCTTATGGTGTGAACTGTACATGCCTCTAATTGGTGTACATAACAGAACTTATACTCTGTATTCTACGATGTTAACGATTTATATGTATACTGTTGGTGTGTCTATTAATAAATAAATAAATAAATAAATGAAGCAATCAAGCAATCAAACACAGAGAGTGCACATGAGGACGTATCTGTGCGTGAATTTCTATGAAATCGATGTCGTGGGTGTTTGTCTCAATGTATCCATGACAAACTGCTTAGTTCGTGCACAACCACTCGTAGTTTATTATGGGCTGTTACTCATGTTCAACATTTTATTTCAACACGTGGGTTTGTTGATGATTTCATTTGTTTTTAGCTATATGATTGGATTAGCAGGTGTAAGTGTAACTGCTCGTGAAGGAGAGGCCGAAGCAGGAAATGGCCAACCGCGCAGCCCGCGAATATAGGATGGTACTCGGCTTTTGGAGGTCTGACTCCGTCTCCCATAAGCGCGGACCTTGGGTTGACGTGTGGAGCCGCTCGTCACCCTATCAGAAAATGACCGCAGTGGCGGGGCGTGACGCGCTTCCCTATACCCGGCCAGCTCGAAAGTGATAGCCCTGGATCGGCCAGGGTGTGAGGGATATGCCTCCGGCAACTTCACCTCTGGCAATCTACGACCCTCAGACGGCTTACGTTTTAGTTGGTTCAAGTCCGATATAACCTCTGTTTGAACGCACGAAAAAAAGGTGTAGGTATATTCCTGAAAATATGATTGCATTTATGTATTTGTATGCCGGATTTTAACGGCCTAGGTACTTAAAACTTATAAAATTACTCACCATAATACCTCTATTATAAGTAGGAATGTGTAGTATCTATGTGAAAAGTAAAATACTGAAGACGTTTCTATTTCCTAGAGTCAAATGGGTACCGGTCGCGGTATGCCCTTTCGCTCCTCCCAAGAACAAAGCTTACTTTCGCCATTCAAATCCTATATTACAAATACGTGACGATTGGAACTTGGTAACATTGTAATAAGTGCAGATTACCTACCATTACGTACCTACATATTAAAACATTTTGTATTATTTGAATACCATTTTGCCTTCACATTTATCTCATCAGAAGGTGTACCACTTGAGGTTGGCTTGAACCCTGAAGGTGGGTGGGAGGTTTTACTTACGAAATTCACGCGACAGGATTGTTATATGAAGACATGTCTACAACTAATATACTATTTCTTCGTACAGTATTTGAAGTAACCTAATACTAAGAGCAAGGTAAAGGTCTCTACGATCTCTCTCTTGCTTCATATATGTTAGGTCTACTTTAGGTCTACATACAGTATACCCCAAAAAGTATGATATAATTTGGTGGCAAGCCTGTTGGCAATCAAACCGTGATTGGCAGCGAAAATTTTGAAATCTCATACTATCATAATATTATAGTCAATTACCTGTGAATACTACAAAGAGTAATGTATACTCTAATGCTATATACTGTCATTTTAAAAATATTTAACATAACCTAATAGAACATAAACTTTCGCCTATGTCCCCGAAGAGGTAGGCAGAGGTGCTAGCACCCACATTTCGCCAGTTTATGTTTAGGTCCCAATGTAATAGGTGGCGAGCCTATTGCCATTAACCGAGTACTTATAAATCTGCGATAAATACACACATAACGAAAAGCATCGAAAAGTCATTGGTGTGTGCCATGGTGAAACCTGGGAACGAACCCGAGACCTCGTCTCAGCAGTCCAGTAACCCATGCCACTAGGCTACCGCGGTATAAATATTTTCATGCTAGAATAAAAAAATGTCAGTTCAGTGCACCCTTATGTTGAACAGGGCAGGTCTATTTTTAGCATCTGCCTCTGACCCATTACCGACCACGGCGAGAGTAACAACAAAACCCTATGGCACAGCCGGAACAATGCAATTTTTAACACGTATATATCTTATTAACATATTATGTGAAATAACTAGCCACTATTATGTCTTATTGTAATGTCTGTCTGTTTTAAATGAAAATCACCGTCGTAGTTGCGGTACTGATTCAGACGGTATTTTTAATGTATATAACTGATGTTTTAAGGCGTAACTTGGGTTTTAATTTTCGAAAAAGTATTATGGCGTAAAAAAATTAAACCCAAATTTATATAAATTCACGCGGACGATGTCGCGGGTTCGGCTAGTTTATCCATACTAATAGGTAGGACACGACGGTATTTCCGTCCAATTGAGCAGTCCCACTGGGGAAGTACCTCCGCCCTACAGTATACCACGGCCTTAATAACCTCGTGTTGTGTTCCCGGCGGTGAGTAAGGTAGCCGAGCTCACTGGAGAGTTTTTGCACTGTCAGTGGGAAGACCAAAATCTTATCCTTCTTTGCTTTTTACACTGACGGCACAGAAATTCTTGTACTTACAAGGTTGGCAGCGCAAGTGTGACTCCCTTCGACATCCATAGGCCACGGTAAACACTTTCCAGTTGTAGATTAGACCTTGGGAAAGGACATGGGCTATATTTGATCGCGATAACCGACATTCATACGGGCAAAGACGTCGGCAAAAACTAGTAATATATATATGAAATAGAATAACGTTGGACAACATTTTCTCAATCACTCTTCTTATAACCATATTCTCTTTTACGCAACCCAAACACTGTCCTAGGGAGTGCCTACTTCTGCTCATAAAGCCACTCTACATTCACACTTTGAGCCTTCACTCTTTTCTACGAACCTTTAATTAGCTGTTAATATTATGAAGAAATTATTTTATTTAATTATCCATTGTCTACATTTGCTGTCGATTTAATAGTAATGTTATTGATTCCGAGAAAACCTTTCAAAGTTAGCGCTCTATTGAAGAAATGTTACGTAAGTTCTTCTGTAGGAATATCCGATAAAATTGATGTAGATACAAGTTTACTTATATCAAACGGGATGTATAGAGTACTAGCTTTTGCCCGCGGCTCCGCCCGCGTAGATGTCGGTTATCGCGACAAAACATAGCCTATGTCCTTTCCCAAGATCTAATCTACCCCTGTACCAAATTTCAGCAAAATCGGTTCAGTGGTTTAGGCGTGAAAGCGTAACAGACAGACAGACAGACAGACAGACAGAGTTACTTTCACATTTATAATATTAGTAAGGATAGTAAGGATTGTGTGTTCATAATCCATATACGTAACATAAACTCACGCCTATATCCCCGAAGGGGTAGGCAGAGGTGCTAGCACCGACATTTCGACTGTTTATGTTTAGGTCCCAATGTAATAGGTGGCGAGCCTATTGCCATTAACCGGGCACTTATAAACCAGCGATAAATACACGCATAACTTCGAAAAGCATCTAAAAGTCATTGGTGTGTGCCATGGTAAACCCTGGGATCGAACCCGAGACCTCGTCTCAGCAGTCTATTAGCCATACCACTAGGCTACCGCAGTTGTATCCATATACGTCCTACTAATATAAACATTCTAAATCTGGGTGCACTTTTGGTCCTTTTTTTACGTGCAGAAAATCTCCACATCACATTTAGTGCCGTTATTTAATATATGATGAAAATAAAATAAAAAGCTCGAATACTATTCAATACATTGCCAAGAAGGGATAGACACTGCGACGTCGACAGGTCTCGTTGGTGATAGGTTCACAAATTCCGTCCTAGAATACTCAAATAGAATACTAACAATATTAATCAACGCATGATGTATTTGATCTTTCAGCAATCAAGGATTATCTCAATAATTAATCTTAATTAAATAGATACCTACTCATAATAAGCTATTTGTCTATTTTTTTATTATCCAAAATTTACCACTCTATAATAATATAATGAACTGCTAAAGTGAAATATTATTACTATAAATTGTAAATTTGAAAGTTCAATTTTTCTCACTGTCCGAAAACGCTCCATACAAAATCGTGCCTACGTCAAACAACCCACTCCGCATCGTTCCCGGCGCAAACGTGCCTATGATGCTGGCCGCGTTGCCCCACTGAATCGCAATAGCCAATCTTTGCCCCAGGAACGAGCCTGATCGGAAGTCACCGCCTTGGTCGTGGATGCGGCGGCCAATTTCCGCGATCAACCTTTAATAAATTTGGGAATTAAAAATAATAAAAAGTCATAGTTGAAGTTTAGTTAGGCAATATCTTATTTTGCAAGGCATATTTTATGATAGCAAACTAACATATAATATTAAGCAGTATTGGGAAAAAATGGACGACCTTGTCAAATAGCTTATTAAATAAAACAAGCTCAGTTGTTAGAACTTAAAAATACATTATTTTTTACTTATCTGATTCATCCGGTAACGTCTTGTCGATGGCAGTTGGTAACAGGTAACCCACGTTATGGTAAAATATTTCACCGTACCTTCTATAATCATACATTTAAATCCCTAGCGAGGGAATGATTGATAGACATCAATTCCCATTACCCCTATAAGACGGATTAATGCACTCGGGAGGAAAAACCCTTCCTTTATGTACTTAGGTGTGGATACCCTCTCTGTGCGTTTCTCTGTTAAATGATGAAGGGTACGTGTAAGCGGTAATGGGTTACGAAGATGGTATGCTGTATCTTTCTATATTTATATTCAACTGCTAAATTACTAATAAATTATAGTAAAATAAAATGTATATTAATAAGCTACATTTTTATCAACCTTCAATAAACAGTTAATAAGAATAATATTTTCTGACGTAATTAATACACAGTGCTATCAGGATTATCTAATTTTGAAGCAAACTATGTGTGTAGACCTTGAATTCGTACTGCACAATAGCTTTTGCTCCAACTATTTTGAATAAGCCCCTAAAACTATTATTGTTCACAAATAACTCATAAATCATGAGAAGCTCTCTTACAATAAATCTTACAAGAGCAAACAGCTTCCCTAACCGACACCAGATTACTACTTCCAAATTAGAATAGAATTTGCTTTATTTCAGATTTTTCTAATCCATATAAAGTGTTAGTAGCATATGATCTTAATCTAGTGTTAGCATCTTAGCAATAGAATATATATAAATAAATTATTAGACGCAAATTAAAAGTTTCACTCCTACAGAACAGACACTATAATAAAACCCATATGATAGTACATTAAAGATATTAAAAAAATACTTCAGTTATGTTATTTTAACGATTCTGAACACGAAAATATTTGTTTTGGATTTTTTGTCTGTTTGTCTGAGATGGACCCAAAAACTACTGAGCGGATTTTCATGCGATTCTTGTTAAAGAATTCTTGGCTCAGATTTGATGTCAAACGTAATTTTGATTGCAAATGGTTCAGTAGAACCGGAGAGTACAGAGATACAACCAAATGTCATGATAACCAACAGCCCAGCCGCGGACATAGGCTAGTTAAATAATACACATTTAACAACATGATAATAGCTTAATAATATTATTCAGTTTAAGGGTCCGACATGTTGTATTAATTAATGCGGGCCCACACTCCCGGCGTCACGCTGTCATCGGCTCCATTCACTCGTTCAATGGAGGTAGGCACAACATGGCTGTCAAAGGCGTGTGTATAGAAAGCTGTACGCACAGACGTTGAATAGAGTCTGAAGTGGCTAGCTATACGTCAGTTTACACTTCCGACGCGTAACGGTGGCCGGTGAACGAAAGGATAAGGCTTCGGAATATAAATGCATTTTACACTCCTGAAATGCTTCGAAAACATTTAGTATTTATACAAAAAAAATGATCAATTAGAATAAAATAATGTAAATGCACTTATTGAAATATACTTAGTTAAAAAATAACCAACAAAATAAATGCAGTTATTGAAATATAGTTAGTTAAAAGATAATCATTAAAAGATGCCGCATGGTTCCAGGCAGAGTAGAATTAGGCCCACCCCATCTCTTCCCATGCGGTGTCGTACAAGGCGACTAAGGGATAGAGCTGTTTAACATCAGACAAATGTATACAGCACAGACTCAGCCTCAGATGCAAGGCTTAAGTCAACAATAGTGCCCGGAATACGGCAATAGGCTCACCGCCTATCACGTGGGATCGAATACAATTATTGGTGAAATGTGGGTGTTAATTCACCTCTGCCTAACCCTCCAGGGATAAAGGCGTGATTATATGTATGTATGAAAAGATAACCAATAGAATTTCAAACTTACTCAGAGAATACTTGGGTATTAGACGTACCTATCGTATCAGATTTCTGAAATAATATGTATATGCTGTGACCTATGGAAAACAATTATGAAACTTGAGGTAGGCCGTGTGCTTGTCTGCCACCTAAGTAGTATAAAAAACAAGAAGAAGCAAAAGACGTATACCAGGTAGCAAATGTAGAGATATAGGGTCTGCTATCCCCAATGTCATAGAGGCATAAACCAGTTTATTCTGGAAATTAATGTGGTTTTTTATTTTGTTACAGATATTATGGATCTCATTAGTCGTGTATATTTTTTATGACACTTTTATTTATTACAAACATGGCCGACAATTCTATCATTTAAGAAGAATTTTAGGGGTAAGTTGAACCACAAACGGAGAATTAGTTAACAATTTTAACGAAGGAATTCTAAATATGAACACGCTTCACATTTTTCATCTACCATCATTCGCACAAAGGCTGCAAAACGATTGAAAAAAAAAAAACACATGAGATTTTTTATTTTTCTATTTTCAGTTAGGACTGTGTATCTCCCGAGGAACAGCGACTGTTATAAATTTATGTTTTGCCCTCGTGTTACTTCCTATATGCAAGAAGCTCAATCAACTGCTATACAGAATCCTATCAAGACTATGGCCTGGATTATTTTTTTTCTGGCTGGAAAAAGCAAAAAGCTTTCACATGACTGTTGCTTTAACGTTATTAATATTTGCTGGTGAGTATGTTCTTCTTTTGTAATTATTAACAGGGTTACCATATGCAATATAAATAAGGTATTTAAATATACGCGATGTTTGTTAAGCTCACTGAATTTCATTATCGCTGGTTGAATACATTTTTCTTTCTAAAATTTTGTGCGTGCTTATGTAGCACGGAATCCAATTAAAAACAGTTTGCATTTCTTAGTAAAAGAGGTTTTATTTACGTAGTCTGAAAACACGTTACGTACCTAAAAATGAAAGAGCACAAATTGTACGAGGAAATTCTTGCTCAACTCATCTGTCTGAATTATTTGATATTGATTCGTGGATGCAAACTTTCTGATGTTTTTGTTTTTTTAACATGCATAGGGCTGTCTGATAAAAGAGGGGAGAATTTTTAAAAAGAGGCTTTTGATAGAACTACTATTTTTTAAAATATTCACAAAGCGAATTGGAAATGGTGCTGTACTTGTTAAAGCCCTCTGCGAGTCTGCGTATGTAGAGCACCATTAAGTTGTTGAGACGAAGGGTAATGGCACCAACACCACTGTTAGGATTCCTTGCTTTTGTTCGTGTACTAGAATGTGGACGCTGTTCAGCCAATCTCGTGTTCTGTTCACCTGTTTATTGAAATCCTAAGAGATATTTGAACCCTAAATTTTTGTACAGTAAGTAGTGCCGAGTCTAGAAAAGAAAAGACTGTGAAATGTAGAGAGTAGGAATACAAAGTGCTTATGTAATATTATATAAGTCTATGTGTGTTTTTTTTTTTCATTATTATTGTTTTATTTTCTTTTTTATATTCTCTATGTACAGCTAACTGCCCTAAACCTTCTTCTCCTATTTTTCTTCCTCTTCCCTCCTATGGTTAATTGTAAAAAATACCAACTGTACGTACCACAATTGTATCTCATATTGTAATGTAATTTACTACTTTGTTATTCTCTGTACTACCTATATGGTTGACTGGTAGAGAATGCCTGTGGCATTAAGTCCGCTTGTGTGCATATGTGCATGAAGCTTAAATAAATAAATATGTTAGGTGTGTGTGGTGTACAATAAAGAAGTATATTTTATATGTATAGATTTTCTGTGTATACAACTTTTTATCAATGTGATAAAATTTATTTGATGCATGTGATTCTTTATTGATATGGAACGATTCGATATTCAATATGTCCAATCGATCAATTAGCCTATCGTAGTCCACTACTGGACTTAGGTCTCTCCCAATTGTCCACTTTTCACATCTGGTCTATCGTAGCTATCTTTATTAAGTCGTCAGTTCATCTGACTTGCGGCACACCAATTCAGCAAATTTACGATAATTGACGGTTATTCATCAAAAGTAAAAAATATGCTTACGCTATGTTTGGTAATTCAAACCTTCAACTGCATATTATTTGATTTCTTAAGATTCTTGTTCTTATAACAACACAGAAAAGTATTTTAAACTTTGTTAGCAGCTCCTGGTATCTGCTCCGCCTACAATACTTGTATTGTTTCCAGTGGTACATTCTATTTCTCACTGCGTGAACTTGTGGAATTTCTCCAGGGGGTACGACGAAGTATACGAAGAGATTAACTTCGCCAGCTACAGGAATGAGGTTAGTTACAAACTAAAGAGCGTCAGATTATGCGTGTTTTCTTGTTAGCTACTTATTTTCGGTGTTTGTACTGTGATAGAATGTTATGGCATTTAATGCGAGCCCATGTTTTTCTTATTGTTTTGGGAATGTTTTTTGACAGAAGACAGAAGTGCTGTCAGTGGGATGACCAAAGGCTTGTCCTGCTTTATCCTCTACACTGACAGCACAAAATCTCTGTTCTTACAGGGTCGGCATCACGGATGTGACTCCACTGGTGTTACACACGTTCATAGGTCAAGGTAACCACTTTCCATCGGGTGGGCCGTGTGCTTGTGTGCCACCTAAGTTGTATAAAAAAAAAGAAATGTACAATACCTAAAATCTGTTTTTGTACATAAGGACTCTCACTTAATACAGTATATTACGTATTTATTATGTTTCCGCGCTGACCCAAGAATGAGTGTAAAACAGAACCCATCACTTGCATATCTTCCCGAGCAATTTTTAAAAGTCATTAAGAGATATTTCAGGATTTAGTGGGGTACCTAGGTACTAAGCTTGATTACGTGTAAATTATAGCTAAATGATTCTTGGTTTCTTTCCATTCACGGGCTGCGAACTGTGGGCTTAGTCTGCCTCTGTTCTATCGGAAAATATACGCGTGAATAAAGTTAAGTGCTTTTTCAATTTTAAATTGATTTATACATTAATAAATCATACTGTAAGAATGATTTAATATTCATAATATTACAGTCCCATTGTTGACGAAATGAAACTTGTCACTTGCAACCTACTCGTACAGGCGTATTATCGTACTTGAGCATTGAGTAATTTATGTCATGGCTCTCACATTTTAGTTTTTGATGAAGTTTTTTAAATAATATTATAGATATCTACGAATACTTACTTAATAATATTTTAAACTTAAGAGTCCTATTACACTACCACTACGCACTGACGTGCAAGGAAGGATGAAAATGGCGAAAGATACTCATTTGTTTTTTTCGCAACTTTGAAACTTTCCAGTAAAATACATGTAACTTTGTAATAATACAAATTTAGGGCTATTTGAAAAATAGAAATTTACATGTATAATACATGTATTAATCAATGTATTTTACATTGTGAATGAAAAAAGAACAATGATAATGGCAGTTTTTTTTTTTTTTTTTTTTTTCTTTATTTATGGAGCTTAGTCACAATGCTGACTACGTCGCTCCGTCGTAGCCACTTACATATCAAACTTAATTAAGGTACCTATTTCAACCCATGTTCAAGTACATTGTATACAGTGTTTTTGCAGCATCTGACATTGGATTCGCTAAAACACTGTTTAACTGCCCCAAATTACACGTATTTAATACAAACAAATTAGTTCTTAAATGGCGGCTCCGCACACACTCCATTATGATATGTTGTATGTCTTCTACTTTATCGCATATTTCGCAATTAGGAGATGGCGATATGCCCATTAGATGGGTAAACTTTCTACATAGAATGTGTCCGGAGCGTAGCCTCATAGCAGATACACATTTCTGCCGACTGAGAGAACAGTTAACAATCCAAGGGATCGCCAAAGGTTCAGGTTGTATGGTCTTGTACCAGATGCCCTTTTCCACTGAACGTTCGTCAAAGTACTCCTTCCAAATTCGCTGACAATAATCTCTAACTGAGTACAGACACTCCGAATAGTAAGGCAAAACTGTGAGAGGAATACCCACTGAACAAGCCCGTTTGGCACATTGGTCGACTATCTCGTTACCAATAATTCCTACATGTGAGGGGATCCACTGGAGTTGCACTTCTTTAGACAGTTGTCCTAACTCTAAAATTTGATTGATAATTACGTAAGCAATCGGTATTCCTCGAATTGTCGAGGTACAACGAGCCACGTGTTGGAGCGCGCTTTTAGCATCAGTTAAGATTACAAATTTATTGTGATTAATTGTGTGAATATAGGACAAGGCTTCGCTAATAGCCATTAATTCCACGTGCATGATGGATAATCTTGAACTTATATTGAAAAGCAAATAAGTATCTAATTGGGGATCAAAGACTGCGACTCCAGTGTCACCCCTGTCTTTGGACCCATCTGTAAATATTCTGTAGAATTCCGCAAACTGACTATCCAAATAAGTGCAACATAGTTCTTTTAGAGCTGTCGGACGATAGTGCTGTTTAGACTTAGTCATGGGCTTAATGTTGATTTTAATATTGTATTCAAGATTCAAGTAACCAATCCATATCTCGTTCGTAAACATTTCCAAACGTTGACTACATTGAACATGTATTTCTTTTAGCTGATTATAGACCACAAAGAGAATGGGTTTTTTATTTCTGCGCCATGAATTAATCCCAACAGAGAATTCGTTCAACAGTTTCAAAACGATGTTATTATCTGACAAGGATTTACTCTTCAAAATAAATTTACCAGCTAAGTAGCATCTCCGCACGTGCAACGGCTGTATACCGAGTTCACTGCCCATGACGTGAACAGGTGTTGTTTTAATAAAACCTCCAATAATTCTCATCGCCCGGTTTTGAGATATTTCCAATTTATTGAGATTGGCTTGGCTGCTATCACCGTATAAAAAAGATACATAGTCTAGTCTACTTCTAATAAGTGAAATATACGCCTTTCTTAAGTGTTTAGGATGGATGCCCCAATTACTACCAGCTAGAAATTTTAAAATGTTCAGCAATTTGGATATTCTTTCATTCATTTCCTTTATATGTTTGGCCCATCTGAGAGAACGGTCTAACCACAAACCCAAATATTTAACGTTTTCCACAACCGTTAAAACTGTGTTATTCATTTTAATCTTAACTGCCTGTCTGTTGGGGCCCCTTTTGAAGACACATATCTTGCTTTTAGATGGCGAAATTTCTAATCCCATGTTCGTTAAGTACGCTGCAAAATCATTTAGAGATAGCTGTAACTGGTCAGTAGATTTTTGTAAGCTGCTATTAGTGCAGTAAATAACAAAATCATCTGCGTACTGTGACACATGAATTAAATCATTGTTAATTTTGCTACATAATTCAACAGTCGCTGCATTAAATAGCAATGGTGACAAAGGATCGCCTTGGGCCAAACCGCGCCCAGTACTTCGCACGAAGGGCGTGTTATTTGTTTTAATACTTAAAAAACGCTCTCGGAGAAACTGCCAAAGGTAATTGCAGATTTTGTGTCCTACCCCCAAGTCATCCAATTTATTCAACAATTGGTTTATATCTATATTATTATAAGCGTTTTCTATGTCAATAAAACAACCCACAGTAACGCAATTATTACAAAAACCCGTTTGTATTCGTGTTACCAGGCGACTTAAGTTGTCCGAAGTTGACCGACATTTCCTGAAGCCTATTGTATCTATAGAAAATATGTGATTTCTCTCGAAATACCACTCCATTCGTCTCTGTATTATTGTATGAAATACTTTACATAGACATGATATGAGTGCAATAGGTCTCAAAGCTGTAACAGAGTTAAGCTCTCTGCCCAGTTTTGGGATTGGTACTATGGCAATTTCACGCCATTGATGGGGGACGAAACCTGATGAAAATAAAGTATTATATAAGTTTACAAGAATTAATTTGGCATTTTGTGGAAGATTTTTTAACATACTATATGAAATGTCATCGCATCCGGGAGCAGAATCTTTATCTTTTATATTTTTATTTAATTCATCTAAAGTAATTTGTTTATTGAGAAATGGATTATTGGATGTAAATGAGGGTTGACAATAAGAAACGTGATCAGGGGTCAAGTTATGCAAAAAACGATTGGCTTGACCTGAGTCTATATACTGTATTTTAGATTTATATCCCTTAATCCATTTAATTTTGCGCCAGAGATCGCTAGCAGAGGTGTTTTCGTCTATTGAAGAGCAAAATTTGTGCCAAGAGTCTCTTTGGGCTTGTCTGATGAGTCTCTGCGATTCACTTACACTTTTTTTGAAGTTGATTAAATTTACAGGGGTAGGATTATGTCTAAATGTGGCTAGAGCTAATCGCCGTCGGGCGACAGCTCTCGATAACTCTGGGGTCCAGTACGGTTTGGGGCGAAATGATCCAGATGGGTTATTGCTAAATTTTGTATACGGAATAGAGTTATCAGCAGCCTCGCGTAAAAGCCCCACGTATACGTCATACGCTAATTGTGGATTTTCAGAGAGAGTAAAGTTATTACTTGAAAACTTCTCTTCCAGATACGTACGATATTTCACCCAGTCTGCCTTTTTAAAGTTTCTCTTTTTCTTTAGTTGACTAGTTGAATAAAATGTGGTAGAAATTTTTATTATTACGTGATCACTACCAAGTGATTCTTTAGTTACCACCCAATCAAATTTTAACGAGATGTCGGAGGATATTAACGAGATATCAGGCGATGACTGCCTCAAAACACCATCCACCCATTGAATGCGAGTAGGTTGACCATCATTTAAAACTATGTAATTAGAATCCAGTATTGAGTCCAATATCTGACCTCCCCTAGTGTCAGTCTTGTAAGACCAATTTGTATGGTGACCATTAAAGTCCCCCAAAATTAAGCACTTTGTAGTCTCTATTGACATTATACTATCCCAAGCTTGTGAGTTGGTATAAGCGTTTGGAGCGCAATAAATACCAATAACGTGTTGTAATTGATTGCAATTAAAAAGTCTCACATGAATTACCTCAATATTGGAGTTAATATTTGGTACCTGAACCATTTGTGCATGAACCGATCTGTGCACGATTATGGCCAACCCGCCGTGCTGGTCGCCTCTGTCATGACGAAAGATATTATAGTTACTTATGTACAAGAGGGCATCTGGTTCAAGCCATGTTTCACTAACAACTGCGACGTGTATATGTTCCTGAATTAACAACTGTTCGAACAATCTTAATCTGGGTCTAATACTGCATGCATTCCACTGTATTATGTTTAACTTAATTATATTTTCATTATTATAATCCATTAAGAAGTGTAAATATATTATTGATCGACGACATATTATCAGGTATTATATTACTAAGCAATGTACTTAACTTTATTGTAAAAGATTTTAACCAGCCCTTGCATTTAATGATACAATCTTGAATTATACTAATCATTACCTGTTTTAATTTATTCCATAATCTGTCTAGATATGTATTTTCCACAAGATGAGTACCGCGTGATATGTTCTCATTCTCAGGGCCTGCAGTTCCTGGAGAAGGTTCGTTAATTGAATCCTGGGAGTTTGTGACAGATATATCAGCTATAACATTGTCGGCTATGTGTATAGGTATCTTTCTTTTTCTTTTGCGAGTCTTCTTTGTAGGAGTTTTCTCCAAAGGCCGCCTTAAGCTCGAATGTATATTCTGCATCTCAACAGGTGGTGATGAGACAATCGCTGGTTCTTGGAGTGACCACATACTGTAGCTTCTACTAGGAGGAATATAGGTAGTCTTAGCCCTTACGGGAGTTCTATCAGGTAGAATGCGTGGGGTAGGAGGTACATATATGATGGAGGCTTTTTGATATGTGCACCTAAACTCGACCATGAGCTCACGAATCCGTTTTTCCTTTTTGAAAATAGGGCATTCTTTCGACAGAGCCATATGCTTACCTGAACAGTTGACACATCTAAAGCTAGATATATCACAATTTGCATGTTGGCCACTACATTTTGGGCAAATAACTTTGACTGACGGGCATACCTTTAACGAATGACCATATCTCCAACACCTGGAGCATTGCGTAACAGGGAACTCATATGGCTGGACCTTGATCCTAAGGTTTAATAGATAAACATGAGTGGGTAGACACGATCCTCTGAAACCTATACGAACTGTTTCACTTGGGGTCCATCCATCCTCATTTCTCCTACTTAGCCGTTTAGCGGTGACCACAGTTTTGTCACAGGAAATATGTTTTAAGAGCTCATCTTCTGAAAGGTCTAAATCAATATCTTTGATTATGCCGTAAGAGAGACCCACTTCCCAAGTCTTCTGTCTACGCCATCCCATGCCGTCAAATGCAGCACATGACACCAAGTTTTCGGCACTATCTTCATTATTGAAGGTTATTGACAATTTATATGGATTGATGTACTTTACTCTAATGATATCGGTTATGTCATTCTGTTGTAATAACGTGGCTAGTGCAAATTGCTTAGGTAACTTCTCTTTAGAATAAATACTGACCTGTGGCCCACTTTCTTCCCTTCCTGTTATACTTCCAAGATCAGTAGATTTTCTTTTAGACCTTCTCGATACTGTCTGCCAACTTTCATCATCTTCACCTTCCATTCTCGAGCGTTTATTTGTTGGTTCTATGGTCGTCTCCATTATATTTTCGTTAGAATGATTTTGTGTTGGTTCGTCTACAATTTGTTGTTCAATTATTGTAACATCGCAGGTGTTTGTCTCTTCCTCATTGTTCTGAATGCACTCGTAATCCATTCAGAATATAGTCCACTTTAGCGCAATCGACGGCCGGCCGGTGACACGCCGGCCGATAACAAACCGGTTTTATGTTTATAATACTGAATACAAAAGACGCGTTCTACACGTACGAGGTGTGGTTGCGAAGTCGGATAATGGCAGTGTTCATTATAATTTTACGTTATTTATTATTAACTATATATACAAAAAAAAAGTTTCTATAATTCAATATCACTACTGCAATCGTCAACCTGAACGTCGTCGTCTGGTTCATCAATTGGGACACCATTGATACCGTCTTTAGCATGGACAAATTTTAGATTCCAGTTAACAAAAATTAATTTATTCAATCGATCAGCTGTCAAACGGAACCGTTAAACAAAGACCAATTTCTCTCACTAGCGGCTGATGATGGTGGATTACTCAAAATTCTTACGGCAACAGCAGACAATGACTTTGAGTGACACAATCCTAGCCACCAGTCACGTGGGTGAAGTTTGGTACGTGACGAAGATGAATTATTTTCCATACTCCTAATAGGACTCCACAACAGCTCGTTACTCCAAAATTGACTTCGTGCCCTATATTCCGCTAAATTCTGAAATACTAAAGTATTGTCAATAGACAATACATCCGCAACCTTTGATATAAAATGTGTAGCAGAGCAATATTCATCGTCATTAAGGCTTACACATGTATTGTTCACAAGAGGGTGGTACGTGGGATCAAGTAAATAGGCTGCTAAATGGATTGGCTTCAGACAGAATGATTGACGACTATCGCAATAGTTTAAAATTTCTTCTTTTTTTTCTGTAGCTAAAAAATCACAGACTTCAAGACTGCTGATACTGTTTTTTATAATGATGAAAGCCTCTAAAACGTCAGATAAAACTGAGTCATCAGATTCTATTTTTGCAATGGGAGAAAGTAACTTCTTAGCATTTCCAATATGGATCCAAGTTTCTTCACACATCAAGTATCTTTTTGGATATTCCGCTTCTATAAGTCTCCAGACAGCCTTCATCGCACTCGCATTGTCAGTTATAATGCATAAAAACTTTTCAGCACCAATATCTTCTATAACTTTGCATACTTCTGTTTTATAAATTCGGCTGTTTCCCTGTTAGTACCGGGGTAAATACATTTTATAAAAATGGGTTTTGGTGTTGTAACAAGAAAGTTGACCACTCCTTGGCTACATATATTAGTCCATCCATCTGTTACAAGCCCCAATTAGTACTTTTTTGTAATTTTCGATCATTGTCTTCTTTTACTCGTACATATTCTGCATTTAATAATGTATTGCTCATCGCATATTTATTCGGTCGAATGTAGTTTTCATTTATAGCTTTTATTGCCGATTTCCAGTAAGGTGATTCAATTAATGATAATGGTAAATTTGTAGCATATACTGCACGAGCTAATGCTGCATTAATTTTGTCCACAACATCTTTATTTTGCAAATTATCCACTCCTGTTGATGTAGTTGATACTACATTGCCATGATTTTGATCATTCGGCCGAGCAAGAGAAACAGTACTATTACTTACAGATTGCGAACTTGTCGATCGTGACACAATTTGTTGTTTGTGACACAATTTGTTGGGAGAACAGCGAAACATACAATGTAAAATACATGTAAAAAACGTAAACTTCCGAAAGATACATCGAAAGGTCTCATTGAAAGTTTCTGTATTTTATTGAAAAATACAAAGTCCGATTGAAAAATACATGTATTGTACTTGTGATTTTCATCCCTAGGCAAGGATCATGACGCTCTCTAATGTCAATATGTTCCTTGCATTTGGTGCTCGAGGGATCAATGACAGGTCCACATAACATGCCCATTAATCAATGTTAATGTTATTTGTGATGACTGGGACATTGTAATGTCTTTTAAATTAACGGAGGGAAGTAGACCAAGAGTAGCGCAAATAAGTACGTAATTCACTTTGTTGTGAATAAATAATCCAGGTTATGTACAGAATTATCAAAGTAATTTAAAATTAAAACGAGAAATGTCAAATTTAATATTAATAGCTTAATAAATAACGAATTATCCGGCCAGTTACTGTGTACCTCCGGGCACCTGTGGTTCGCTTCAGTTGGAACTATAAATGAAACAAAAAAATTATTTTGATCTTGTATTGTTCATTATTTGGAGCAGTTGAGAGACGATCACGATATCAGTGTTCCTTTCTGGAAGATTAAGATTAGATCGAGATTGTATTTGGACCAGATTTTTATTACGAGGATTTGCCCTGTTTCCTCAGTGTCTATACAAATAAGTGAGGTGTGAATATTCATAAACCTAGTTATTTAGAGCGTTATTCCCGCTTTACTTCTGAACCGTCACACAAGTTTCATTCTAAATATCTTGGCTAGTCTAGTATACTAGAAGTCATAGTAAATATTACTATATCCAACTAACCACTTTTTTTAAGTGCGCAAAATCCCCACGGATACCCTCCCTCCACCGGAGCCGGTGGAAGAGGCTATGTCGGACTCGAACCGACCAAAACGCACGCCGTCTGTGGGTCGTTTTTGGTTGCCGAAGGTGAGGTTGACAGGCATATCCCTCGCACCCCGGCCGACCCAGGGCCATCTATTATGATCTGGCCCTCTTCTCGGGTGTGGGGACTACAGAGTCCTCAACTCGTCCCCGGAGGATAGAGCGGTTTAACTCCCGCTCTGTGTAAATATTTATCTCAGAACTTTGAGGGGTTAGTAGTAAGTAAGTACTTAGAGAGTACTGAATCGGTAACTATATCCGAAAAAAAAAATGATATAACAATTTTTCACTTATTATTATTATTACACACATGTTTGTATGCTGACACTACTACGGGAAAGCATTTTGGAATTCGAGTCCTCTCGAGACATGATATGCGCGCATCCGATCGTGAAACTTACCTACGAAACACTCACCGGTCATTGACTTCTAAAAGTTTGATTGCTGATTACTGCAACCCATATGTTGGACATATCGATGTGGTACGGTTAGCGTAGGCATTGATGTCAATTTTTTAATCTTTGCAATTGAATTTTAGACAATTGGCTTACCCAATTTTTTTTTTCTACACATATTTCCGATACCAAGTAATCGCACAAAGTTCCGAGAGTTCATTTTATTACACTTTGTATACCTATTTATATTGATCTGGGCGTGTCCATGTATAATATATGTATATGTATTTTAAAAAAGAAATATGTATATCTAGGTGTATTTATCCACATTTTAGAACACAAAACAAGCTAGTTAAGAAGAATTTGGTCTAATTGGAACTGTGTAGGATATAGGTATTTAAACTATCATGGTCACTCACATCAGTATCAAAATAATCGGGTTATTTACCATGTTGCATTGTTTTGAGTTTCCGATATTTCGGCGCTGTTGCAAGGTAAATATCCCGATTATTTTAATACAGACTGTGTAGGATGTTCTAAAATAAATACACTATTCATTAAAATATACCAAATAAGCTTCTCTTTCAGAACCCACTAAGTCTGCTACTAAGTACTGCAGGTTTAACAGGCGTAATAATGCTAATCATCACACTATGCATGGGGCTCACATCGATGAGGGTCGTGAGGAGGAGGTTCTACAACGCGTTCTGGTACACTCACCATTTGTACCTGCTGTTCATTGTGATGCTTATAATACATCCTTTAAGGTGAGTAGAAAATGTATCCATATCACAATCATTAGATGTATCTACGTAGTTAAGTAGTTTTGACAATCGTGCGTCAAAAATTAACGAATGAAAATATTCATGCTATAATTTACTCTAATTAAATAAATTTACAATAAATAAATAAATATAAGAAAAAACTATACTAAAAGAGGGAGACTGCAACTTTAGGCATCGAAAAATGAAATACCAACAAGATCCTATAATCGGATGCTATTTCCAAAAAAAAAAAAATAAGCTGTAATTGATTTTGATGGCACAACTTTCAGGAAAAAGTTTCAATCTGCCTCACTATTTATGTTCTCTGTAGTTGCCTGAAACAAATGAATTTCGATAATTTCGTACTAGGTACATACTCGTCCTAATTTATTTTACTTCATCATATCCACCGACGCGTCGTTTTGGTATCTATATGTATAGTTCGGTCTTCAAATGATTACTTAATATCTTTAGACGAGGCATATTACGTACCATTCCTACAAATATATTCTCGCACTTACCCCAACTTCATATAGGTACGTGACTTTTCGTTGTTCACAGCTTGTTAGAATTTCTACAGTTTCTAAAACATTCTGAGGTATAATTTTCCTTGTACCTACTAAATACATTTGCACACACATGCTTGAATGGTACTACCTCTAACGATAAGCTTAGTTCATTGAAAACGTTTAAATCGACGGTAAAATATATAACAAAGTTTAAATCAAATCAAATCAAATCAAATTATTTTTATTCGCATAAGACAGGTACATAGGGTTGGTCAGTAGACCAACCCTATGTACCTGTCTTATGCCACTGTATATATATATATATATATATAAATCTTGAAGGACATGTTGCGTCCTACATGGCGTTATTTACCGATGATGCCGCGTCCGACTGACTTTGTGCGTCCGAAATACGGACGCAAGATTAACCGACCCTCATTTTCAGCCCAAATGTTCCTTATGATCAATAGAATGCTAGGGCGAAAAATTGGCATGGACGTAATTCCATCACTACAACGCCTTTTAGCGTATAATATAGTTCGGCCGTCGCCCGACTGAAATTTGGAGGGCACTAGTGTTCAGCGTATACTTTACCACGTATACTTTGAGTTCAGTTCACCGATCTTAATGTGTCCATTGAATATCGTACTTAATTTGTAAAGTTTTTATCATGTTTTCGTGACAACAATCTTGCGTCTCTTAAATATCCTTAAACGGGCACTAGGTACGGTGTCTGAGGGGTCTATTCGGGGTTCACGAGGGACGGCGGGGCGGGCGGCGGGCTTAAGCGCGCTCGCGTGCCGAAGTTTTTAAACAAACAGACATGTGCGGGCCGTGATGTAAGTTTGTCACCAAAGTGAAAGCTTTAAAAATGGTTATTTATTTGATCTATTATTACCTATAGATAGTTTTTTTTTAATCTTCAGTTGTTATTGAGGATTGAGGTCTTAGTCATAGCGTGACTATGTCGCCCTCATTGGAATTGTTGAATACATGGTGTTCAATCAATGATCTATACAGCAAATCTTAGCTAAGGAATACAATTTTTTCGGTTCCTCAGAAGTTGGACTAGCGAGGATACTGTTACATAGGCCCATATTGTTATTACCGTTACCATATTGTTACGACAGACGTCGATATCTCGAAAACTAATAACCGGATCTTCAAGAAATAAAAACGCATTGTTAGTGACGAGGTACTCTACCGATTGGCATAGAAAAATCTAGAATTGTCAACACAAAGTCACAACCTACCTACGAGTACCTACTCTTTTGAATAAATGAAAACAATAGGTGAATATCGAGAATGAACTCGAAAGTTCAGTGACGGCGGCAAACTTCAAAAGAGAGTGGATAGTTATCGCTCGCGTATTTTCTAGATGATTCGACCCTCCTAATTGAGAGGTATATGAACACGCTCGCATAGCGACACCATTCATTCTGTCTTTGAGATCGCTAACAAACACAGCGAGCTTAAGCAACCGAAGAAGATTATACCTGTGACCTGAGCAACGACTGTGGACTACTGTGAACTACTGAGCGACTGGAACTGTTGAAGAGTACTGTGTGCACTAGTGATTTAATTGTCTAGTTTGTGGCGAGCTAATAAATTCCTTCGTTGCGTACACGGCATTTATTTGTACCCTGTGCACGTAACAATATAATTGCTTTCTTTGAGCCTCATTCCGGACACACTTCATCAAAATGTAATTGATTGACGTTACATAAGCTACAGTTAGGCGAGCCCAACTTATCCTTTAAAGATAGACTGTTGGCACTTGAGGTGGAAACGATCCAGAGTACGTTTGTGGTGCCGATACACACACCACATCTCAGAGGAATATAAGAGGTTTGACAGCACAACTGCCATGTAAACAGATATTTTGGTGGCCAGCTTAAGGTCATTTGAGCAGAAAACCTTGGAATGCAGCTTCCCAAATATCGCAGCTGCGGCATAGATCCTGCTGCCGATCTCATCATCAAGATCACACTTGGATGTTATAGTGCTCCCCAGATAGCAAAACTGGTCAACCTGCTTGAGCATGTCCTGACCTAGCTGTATAGACAGTGTCTCGTGACCATGTGTGTCCAGAGACATCACCTCCGTCTTCTTGACACTGATTTTAAGGCCGAACTTGCAGCAAGCTTGGTGACAACTGGACATTAGCTGTTGCAGGCCATCAGGGGATTCTGCCACAAAGCATAAGCATACATGATTTCTGTAATCATTGTATGGGGACACCTTAGTGCGCGCCTTAAGTCTGGCCAAATTGAAAAGACCATCCTCCGCCATCTGTGCGGAAGCGGATGCGTACTCCCTCAGAAAGAGTTCGTAAAACATCACTGACTATTACTGCAAAGTACTTGGCGAACAGTGTGGGCGCTAGAACACACCCTTGTTTCACCCCACAGGTAACGAGTAAGAAATTTGATTGTTCACCATCGACATCGACGCAGCATTGCATGTCGTTATGCAGGAGTCTAAGAAGTCTCACAAACTTCTCCGTGTACCCTAGCTTCCCAAGCATCATCCAGAGAGCTTCCCGAGGCACACTGTCGAATGCCTTCTCCAGGTCAACACAGCGGAGATAAAGCGGACGACCCTGTTCTCTGCTATTTTCTTGCAGTTGACGCACAGAAAAGATTGCTTCAGAGGTGGTTCGTTCAGGTCGGAAGCCAAACTGGGTTTCTGGCAGTATCTTTTCAGACAGAGCTTTTAAGCGGTTTAAAAGGACTCTGGCCAAGGCCTTTCCCAGGGCTGACAAAAGCGAAATACCGCGGTTAGAGTTGCAGTCGGAACGGTCACCCTTGTTTTTGTAGAGGGTTTTTTTTAAATTTTTTATACCACTTAGTTGGCAGACAAGCACACGGCCCACCTGATGGGAAGCGGTTACCGTGGCCTATGGACGTATGCAACATCAGGGGTGTCACACTCGCGCTGCCGACCATAGGGAAACCTTCTGATGCCCCTCTTGAAGAACCCCATATTGTAGGCACTTGGGAAAACCGCAGCAGGGAGGTCATTCCACAGCTTGAGTGTGCGTGGGATGAAGTTTCTTTCATACCGCACAGTGCGCACCGTCTCAGGTCGTAATGTGTGGGGATGAATTCCCTGCCTATGGCGAGAGGTGCGATGATACAATGTAGCTACGGGCATCATGTCTAACAATTCATCTGAGCACAAACCATTGTATAGGCGGCAGAACACACACAATGAGGCAAAATCCCTCCTAAGGCTAAGAGGTTTCACTCTACCTGTGAGTATGGGATTGTCAACCAGCCTCAATGCCCGTCTTTGCAACGAGTCGAAGGGGTCAAGTTGGTATGCAGGTGCTCCAGCAAAAAGGTGACAGCAGTACTCCATGTGAGGCCGGACCTGTGCTTTATAAAGAAGGAGTTGCTGCCCCGCAGTGAAATACTGCTTCGCCCTGTTGAGCACTCCGAGCTTTCTTGATGCCAAGTTAACCTTGTCCTGCAAATGACTTCGGTATTGGACGTCACTGGAGATATCGACACCAATTATCCCTATACTCAGGGAGATGGTAAGCGGTGTGCCCAGGAATTGCGGCGCTACAATGAATGGGGTTTTCTTAGCGGTGAATACACATACTTGTGTCTTAGTGGGGTTGACTTGGACTAGGTTTAGTCGTCCCCAATCGGATATTCCAGAGAGAGTAGTCTCGATTTCAGACACAAGTTGTTCGCGACTCTTCTCCACCTCGGACTGAGGGATATTTGCACGGCCCGTGTAACACGTGTCTCCGGTACTGTCGCCCGCATAACAATGAATGGAGCCATCAGACAGCATGTCATTGATATGCAGCAGAAACAGCGTCGGAGACAACACGGAGCCTTGTGGGACACCAGCGTTTATGTTCATGCGGTCCGAGCAGCTGCCGTCGACGACGGCTTGGATGCTTCTGTTGGACAAAAAGCTGGAGATCCATTCGCACAATCCTTCGAGGAGTCCATAATATGGAAACTTCGTAAGAAGACCTTTGTGCCAGACCCGATCGAAGGCCTTCGCTACATCGAGGCTGACCGCTAGTGCCTCACCTCGACTTTTGATGGCTTGCGCCCACCGGTTTGTGAGATACACAACACACACAACTATTGGGATAAAAATGAACTTACACACACATACATATATAACTGGTGGAGACATTAACACTTGAAAGTAGTGAATAAATGTAGTATCTTTGGCTCCCCCGCCCAGGGGAGACATGGCCACAAGAAGTTTCTCCTTGTCTCCCCCGGGGGAGACACCAGGGGAGACACGGCCCCGAAGCCAAATTGAAAAGACTGCCATCTGTGTGGAAGCGGATGCGTACTCCCTCAGAAAGAGTTCGTAAAACATCACTGACTACTACTGCAAAGTACTTGGCGAACAGTGTGGGCGCTAGAACACACCCTTGTTTCATCCCACAGGTAACTGGGAAGAAATTTGATTGTTCGCCATCGACACCGACGCAGCATTGCATGTCGTTATGCAGGAGACTAAAAAGTCTCACAAACTTCTCCGTGCACCCTAGCTTCCCAAGCACCATCCAGAGAGCTTCCCGAGGCACACTGTCGAATGCCTTCTCCAGGTCAACAAAGCGGAGATAAAGCGGACGACCCTGTTCTCTGCTATTTTCCTGCAGTTGACGCACAGAAAAGATTGCTTCAGAGGTGGTTCGTTCAGGTCGGAAGCCAAACGGGGTTTCTGGCAGTTTCTTTTCAGACAGAGCTTTTAAGCGGTTTAAATAGACTCTGGCCAAGGCCTTTCCCGGGGCTGACAAAAGCGGTAAGAGTTGCAGTCGGAACGGTCACCCTTGTTTTTGTAGAGGGTACAAATGCGAGACAATTTAAAGTCATCCGGGACTCGCTCTTCCTCCCACATACGAGCAAAAAGTTTCCAAACCAACATCTACAACTCCCCGCCGCCGTATTATAACAGCTCTCCCGGTATAAGGTCAATACCAACCGCTCGCTTATTCTGTTGCTGCCAGATAGCAGAGACAACCTCATCATATGACAGGGGCTCATCCAGCTCAATGGAAAGAGGGAGTTGAGGTATTAGACTCACATTTTGTAAATCAGATGATCGATCTACGTTGAGCAAGCTGTCAAAGTGTTGGGCCCAACGATTTAGTACATCCTCCTTGTTTGTCAATAGGTGCAAACCGTGTAACGACTTCAACGGCACCTTTGCTCGGTCGGATGTACCAGTCAGCCTACGTACCTCGGAATAAAACTCCCTGACCTGGTTGGTATCAACGAGCCACTGCTTGTAGAGAGCTTAATCTTGCCACCATTTGTCTTTTATTTGACGAGACAGCTTTCGCAATTCAAGTTCACTGGTTTTGACTACCACAATGCTTCCACCTTGCCTACTATGCTGTCGCAAGAGGTCTCGATGTTTGTTGAATGCTGTCCTAAGAACCCCATCATTCTCATCAAACCAGTCCTCACTACGACGGCTTTTTATACCTAAAGTAGCTGAGGCTGCTTCCATAAGGTGAGAAGAAAAAGTTCCCCAGACCACCCCAACATCACCTGTCTCATTAACTGGCGACAGTTTTTCAGACACAGCTTCAACATATTTCTCTCTCACCTCGAGATTCTTAAGCCTATCCACGTTCAAAGACGCAGGCTTTGTAAGTGTGTCGGCGATGGTGTGGAGGCGGAGCCGTTGCTTTGTGATAACAAGTTGGTGATCAGTCCAACAGTGAGCACCACGCATGACGCGAGTGACTTGGACTTGACCAGTATCTCTCTGCCTGACAAGCATAAGCAATCAAGTGCCAGTGTTTCGGATCGAGGATGCATCGACGTTGTCTTGTGCTTAGCGGCAAGTCTGAACATAGTGTTCGATATTGCAAGCTCATATTGAGCACAAAGACTGAGTAGCAACTGACCATTGCTGTTCATGTTGCCGACTCCGTGTCTACCCAAGACTCCTGGCCAAGTCTCATTGTCCCGTCCAACTCTGGCATTGAAATCGCCTAGCAATATAACCTGCTCTCTGGCGTTTATGCTGTCAAGGCATTGAGATAGTTCCTCGTAGAATTTATCCTTGATGTCGTCAGCCTTGTCTAGCGTAGGGGTATAGACACTGATGACATTAAGGTAATTGTCTTTGTTCATGTGAAGGCGCAGTGTGGTAACGCGGTCTGAAGAATGCACGGGGTGCTCCTCAAGTCGCTTAGCTATGTGATTCTTGAAAGCAAACCCTACGCCTGAACGTCGCGGTTCGGAGGCTGTGGTGCCTTTCCAAAAGAAAGTATAGCCACCGCCTTCTTCTACCAGCTCTCCTTCATCGGCAAGGCAATCCACGTTATATCGATGAAGTCCCCGAGCTACTATGGCAGTTTACCGTTCAGGGCAGGCGTTGCCATCGCGATCAACAAGCGTTCTCACGTTCCACGCGCCGAATGTCATTATAGATATTGTCATTTTTGTATGCTAACTACTAATTATTTAATATCTGTGCCTGGAGTCATTATAAGCCCTTATATAGATGGAAGCCTCTTGGCTGATAAGCTGGATACAATAATTCAAAAACAGTATTCGGAACCAATCTCAATTCAATAGTAGATAGATGTCATTTAGTTATTATAATCATTATGATATACAGAGCATTATACGGAATTGATTTAAACATACAGTTGGATGGAGGCGGGAATGTGCATGCAGTGTTTAGAACGTATACGGAGATATTCAGTGTGCAAGAAAGACTTAAGAGTGAACGGACGAACTAATTCAGTTATACGGAACCAATCTCAATACAATAGTAGATGGATGTAATTTAGTTATTATAATCATTATGATATATGCAGAGCATTATATGGAATTGATTTAAACATACATTCGGATGGAGGCAGGAATGTGCATGCAGTGTTTAGTAGGTATACGCAGGTATTCAGTGTGCAAGAAAGATTTAAGAGTGAACGGACGCACAAATTCAGCTAGAAATATTTAATTTGAATATCACCATTTAACGTTTAAATGAAATTTGACGTCGACCACTGATATGATACTGATTAAAACATCTTACATACGCATTGAAAACATTAAAAATCTCACTACATTCAGTGGACGCCGCCGGGTGGTAGTTTGTAAAGACGCAAGAAGTCCTTCGCGATTTATATATATATATATATATATACATATATATACATATATATATATATATATATATATATATATATATATGTATAAATCGCGAAGGACTTCTTGCGTCTTTACAAACTACCACCCGGCGGCGTCCCGTCAAGTCCTTCGCGATTTATACATATATATATAAATCGCGAAGGACTTCTTGCGTCTTTACAAACTACCACCCGGCGGCGTCCACTGAATGTAGTGAGATTTTTAATGTTTTCAATGCGTATGTAAGATGTTTTAATCAGTATCATATCAGTAGTCGACGTCAAATTTCATTTAAACGTTAAATGGTGATATTCAAATTAAATATTTCTAGCTGAATTTGTGCGTCCGTTCACTCTTAAATCTTTCTTGCACACTGAATACCTGCGTATACCTACTAAACACTGCATGCACATTCCTGCCTCCATCCGAATGTATGTTTAAATCAATTCCGTATAATGCTCTGTATATCATAATGATTATAATAACTAAATGACATCTATCTGCGATTGAATTCAGATTGGTTCCGAATACTGTTTTTGAATTATTGTATCCAGCTTATCAGCCAAGAGGCTTCCATCTATAGAAGAGCTTATAATGACTCCAGGCACAGATATTAAATAATTAATAGTTAGCATACAAAAATGACAATACCTATAATGACATTCGGCGCGTGGAACGTGAGAACGCTTGTTGATCGCGATGGCAACGCCTGCCCTGAACGCAAAACTGTCATAGTAGCTCGGGAACTTCATCGATATAACGTGGATTGCCTTGCCGATGAAGGAGAGCTGGTAGAAGAAGGCGGCGGCTATACTTTCTTTTGGAAAGGTACCACAGCCTCCGAACCGCGACGTTCAGGCGTAGGGTTTGCCATCAAGAATCACATAGCTAAGCGACTTGAGGAGCACCCTATGCATTCTTCAGACCGCGTTACCACACTGCGCCTTCACGGACAAAGACAATTACCTTAATGTCATCAGTGTCTATGCCCCTACGCTAGACAAGGCTGATGACATCAAAGATAAATTCTACGAGGAACTATCTCAATGCCTTGACAGCATAAACGCCAGAGAGCAGGTTATATTGCTAGGCAATTTCAATGCCAGAGTTGGACGGGACAATGAGGCTTGGCCTGGAGTCTTGGGTAGACACGGAGTCGGCAACATGAACAGCAATGGTCAGTTGCTACTCAGTCTTTGTGCTCATTTTGAGCTTGCAATATCGAACACTATGTTCAGACTTGCCGCTAAGCACAAGACAACGTGGATGCATCCTCGATCCGAAACACTGGCACTTGATTGATTGTACTTGTCAGGCAGAGAGATACTGGTCAAGTCCAAGTCCAACGTAGATCGATCATCTGATTTACAAAATGTGAGTCTAATACCTCAACTCCCTCTTTCCATTGAGCTGGATGAGCCCCTGTCATATGATGAGGTTGTCTCTGCTATCAGGCAGCAACAGAAGCGAGCGGTTGGTATTGACCTTATACCGGGAGAGCTGTTATAATACGGCGGCGGGGAGTTGTAGATGTTGGTTTGGAAACTTTTTGCTCGTATGTGGGAGGAAGAGTGAGTCCCGGATGACTTTAAAGTGTCTCGCATTTGTACCTTTATTTGTATTTTTATTTGGAGGAAGGACATGACGGTATCTCCCGTTCAAAATTGAGCAGTCCGTCTGGGTAAGTACCTCCGCCCTACAGAATACCCCGGTTATAATAACCTTGTGTTGTGTTCCCGGCGGTGAGTAGGGTAGCCAGAGCCCACTGGAGAGGTTCTGTGCAGTCAGTAGGAAGACCAAAGGCTTAAATTGACCCCACTGACTGGTGGGGGCGTGAAATGTTGGCGCGGTGGTCAGGGAGACTCGGTGAAACGGTTATCCGCTGGCCGCCCGCAGGCTGTACGGTTTCCGAACCTGGGGATTACTTAATCTCCGCCTCAGGAGGCTGAACCAGCAGCCTGTGTAAAGTTCCCGGTGCTGTAGCCATGCCGGAGGAGGAGACCGGAGTGGACCTGGCTTCAGTATCTGAGAGGGGACCGGGGGCCCTTCCGCCCATCGCGCCAGCCAGTCACACAACCCCAACTTGTCTGTGGGCTCTGGTTGTATGTGGCTGGGGTCTCCTAGGACTGATTTTGCGGGAAGGGCTGCTCACGACTTCGCTCTAACTTATGGGCTCTCTCAACTGGTGCATTCTATCACTAGAACACCAGAAATTGAGACCCACAGAAGCTCTATACTGGACCTTCTGCTGACTACGCGCCCGGATGAATACCCTTAAGGGTGGAAGCACCTCTCGGTAATTCGGACCACAGCCTCGTCCGGGCGCAAGTGTCACTCGTGCGGCCTGAACCACCGCGGCCACCTCAGTGGCGGCATGTGTGGCACTACAAGTCGGCAGACTGGGACGGACTGCGAGAATTCTTCGCGTCGTACCCGTGGAGGCAGCTTTACTTCTCTTCTAATGATCCAAGCTCCTGTGCAACAGCAGTCGCTGACGCGATTCTAGTGGGTATGGAATGTTACGTCCACAACCGCTGGGTCGCGACAGGAGCGAGCAAACGCCTGTGGTTTAATAGGCCTTGTAGGGAAGCTAGAGACCGCAAGCAATCTGCATACAAGGCTTGGACCACGGCTCTTGCCAATAAGGATCCGAACATCGCTGAGGTGAAGCGGAAGTTGAATGCTGCTTCAAGGTCCAGTAAAAAGGCAACGTCTAGAGCAAAGTTTGAGTTTTGCTTGCGCGCTACCCATCTGGCAGTCGTGCATTTGGTCGCTCGCTAAAGCTGCTGAGGGAAACTTCTGCCAGGCTTGCCTTCCGCCGCTGCAAAAATCCGACGGTAGTCTGGCCCATGGCGCTAAGGAGAAGGCCGATCTTTTGGGTAATCTCTTTGCGTCAAACTCGACTATGAACGACGGGAACGCCGAACCACCCATCATCCCCAGCTGTGGTGCTTCGATGACATAAATTAAAATCACACAACGGGTGGTCCGGCACGAGCTTAAGTCCCTAGATGTTCGGAAGTCGAGTAGGCCGGACGGCATACCGGCGATGGTGCTTAAGCACTGTGCCCCCGAGCTGTGCCCTGTACTTACACGACTTTTCGCACTCTCATACTCCGCAAGGCAGGTCCCGGCCTCGTGGAAGACTGCATTCGTGCACCCTGTACTGAGGTACGGATCTGTCCTGTCACCTTTCTTAGGAAAGGTGACAGGACAGATCCGACCAATTACAGGCCTATCGCTATAACCTCCCTTCTCTCGAAGGTTATGGAGCGTGTTATTAATACACAACTCCTGAGGTACCTTGAAGGAAACGATCTACTGAGCAACCGACAGTACGGTTTTCGCCACCGTCGCTCTACCGGTGACCTTCTTGTGTATCTCACAAACCGGTGGGCGCAAGCCATCGAAAGTCGAGGTGAGGCACTAGCGGTCAGCCTCGATGTAGCGAAGGCCTTCGATCGGGTCTGGCACAAAGGTCTTCTTACGAAGTTGCCATATTATGGACTCCTCGAAGGATTGTGCGAATGGATCTCCAGCTTTTTGTCCAACAGAAGCATCCAAGCCGTCGTCGACGGCAGCTGCTCGGACCGCATGAACATAAACGCTGGTGTCCCACAAGGCTCCGTGTTGTCTCCGACGCTGTTTCTGCTGCATATCAATGACATGCTGTCTGATGGCTCCATTCATTGTTATGCGGGCGACAGTACCGGGGACACGTGTTACACGGGCCGTGCAAATATCCCTCAGTCCGAGGTGGAGAAGAGTCGCGAACAACTTGTGTCTGAAATCGAGACTACTCTCTCTCTGGAATATCCGATTGGGGACGACTAAACCTAGTGTAGCGCCGCAATTCCTGGGCACACCGCTTACCATCTCCCTGAGTATAGGGATAATTGGTGTCGATATCTCCAGTGACGTCCAATACCGAAGTCATTTGCAGGACAAGGTTAACTTGGCATCAAGAAAGCTCGGAGTGCTCAACAGGGCGAAGCAGTATTTCACTGCGGGGCAGCAACTCCTTCTTTATAAAGCACAGGTCCGGCCTCACATGGAGTACTGCTGTCACCTTTTTGCTGGAGCACCTGCATACCAACTTGACCCCTTCGACTCGTTGCAAAGACGGGCTTTGAGGCTGGTTGACAATCCCATACTCACAGGTAGAGTGGAACCTCTTAGCCTTAGGAGGGATTTTGCCTCATTGTGTGTGTTCTGCCGCCTATACAATGGTTTGTGTTCAGATGAATTGTTAGACATGATGCCCGTAGCTACATTGTATCATCGCACCTCTCACCATAGGCAGGGAATTCATCCCCACACATTGCGACCTGAGACGGTGCGCACTGTGCGGTATGAAAGAAACTTCATCCGACGCACACTCAAGCTGTGGAATGACCTCCCTGCTGCGGTTTTCCCAAGTGCCTACAATATGGAGTTCTTCAAGAGGGGCATCAGAAGGTTTCCCTATGGTCGGCAGCGCGAGTGTGACACCCCTGGTGTTGCATACGTCCATAGGCCACGGTAACCGCTTCTCATCAGGTGGGCCGTGTGCTTGTCTGCCAACTAAGTGGTATAAAAAATTAAAAAAAAACCCTCTACAAAAACAAGGGTGACCGTTCCGACTGCAACTCTAACCGCGGTATTTCGCTTATGTCAGCCCTGGGAAAGGCCTTGGCCAGAGTCCTTTTAAACCGCTTAAAAGCTCTGTCTGAAAAGATACTGCCAGAAACCCAGTTTGGCTTCCGACCTGAACGAACCACCTCTGAAGCAATCTTTTCTGTGCGTCAACTGCAAGAAAATAGCAGAGAACAGGGTCGTCCGCTTTATCTCCGCTGTGTTGACCTGGAGAAGGCATTCGACAGTGTGCCTCGGGAAGCTCTCTGGATGATGCTTGGGAAGCTAGGGTGCACGGAGAAGTTTGTGAGACTTCTTAGACTCCTGCATAACGACATGCAATGCTGCGTCGGTGTCGATGGTGAACAATCAAATTTCTTACTCGTTACCTGTGGGGTGAAACAAGGGTGTGTTCTAGCGCCCACACTGTTCGCCAAGTACTTTGCAGTAATAGTCAGTGATGTTTTACGAACTCTTTCTGAGGGAGTACGCATCCGCTTCCGCACAGATGGCGGAGGATGGTCTTTTCAATTAGGCCAGACTTAAGGCGCGCACTAAGGTCTCCCCATACAATGATTACAGAAATCATGTATGCTTATGCTTTGTGGCAAAATCCCCTGATGGCCTGCAACAGCTAATGTCCAGTTGTCACCAAGCTTGCTGCAAGTTCGGCCTTAAAATCAGTGTCAAGAAGACGGAGGTGATGTCTCTGGACACACATGGTCATGAGACACTGTCTATACAGCTAGGTCAGGACATGCTCAAGCAGGTTGACCAGTTTTGCTATCTGGGGAGCACTATAACATCCAAGTGTGACCTTGATGATGAGATCGGCAGCAGGATCTATGCCGCAGCTGCGATATTTGGGAAGCTGCATTCCAAGGTTTTCTGCTCAAATGACCTTAAGCTGGCCACCAAAATATTTGTTTACTTGGCAGTTGTGCTGTCAAACCTCTTATATTCCTCTGAGATGTGGTGTGTGTATCGGCACCACAAACGTACTCTGGATCGTTTCCACCTCAAGTGCCTACAGTCTATCTTTAAAGGATAAGTTGGGCTCGCCTAACTGTAGCTTATGTAACGTCAATCAATTACATTTTGATGAAGTGTGTCCGGAATGAGGCTCAAAGAAAGCAATTATATTGTTACGTGCACAGGGTACAAATAAATGCCGTGTACGCAACGAAGGAATTTATTAGCTCACCACAAACTAGACAATTAAATCACTAGTGCACACAGTACTCTTCAACAGTTCCAGTCGCTCAGTAGTTCACAGTAGTCCACAGTCGTTGCTCAGGTCACAGGTATAATCTTCTTCGGTTGCTTAAGCTCGCTGTGTTTGTTAGCGATCTCAAAGACAGAATGAATGGTGTCGCTATGCGAGCGTGTTCATATACCTCTCAATTAGGAGGGTCGAATCATCTAGAAAATACGCGAGCGATAACTATCCACTCTCTTTTGAAGTTTGCCGCCGTCACTGAACTTTCGAGTTCATTCTCGATATTCACCTATTGTTTTCATTTATTCAAAAGAGTAGGTACTCGTAGGTAGGTTGTGACTTTGTGTTGACAATTCTAGATTTTTCTATGCCAATCGGTAGAGTACCTCGTCACTAACAATGCGTTTTTATTTCTTGAAGATCCGGTTATTAGTTTTCGAGATATCGACGTCTGTCGTAACAATATGGTAACGGTAATAACAATATGGGCCTATGTAACAGTATCCTCGCTAGTCCAACTTCTGAGGAGCCGAAAAAATTGTATTCCTTAGCTAAGATTTGCTGTATAGATCATTGATTGAACACCATGTATTCAACAATTCCAATGAGGGCGACATAGTCACGCTATGACTAAGACCTCAATCCTCAAAAACAACTGAAGATTAAAAAAAAACTATCTATAGGTAATAATAGATCAAATAAATAACCATTTTTAAAGCTTTCACTTTGGTGACAAACTTACATCACGGCCCGCACATGTCTGTTTGTTTAAAAACTTCGGCACGCGAGCGCGCTGAAGCCCGCCGCCCGCCCCGCCGTCCCTCGTGAACCCCGAATAGACCCCTCAGACACCGTACCTAGTGCCCGTTTAAGGATATTTAAGAGACGCAAGATTGTTGTCACGAAAACATGATAAAAACTTTACAAATTAAGTACGATATTCAATGGACACATTAAGATCGGTGAACTGAACTCAAAGTATACGTGGTAAAGTATACGCTGAACACTAGTGCCCTCCAAATTTCAGTCGGGCGACGGCCGAACTATATTATACGCTAAAAGGCGTTGTAGTGATGGAATTACGTCCATGCCAATTTTTCGCCCTAGCATTCTATTGATCATAAGGAACATTTGGGCTGAAAATGAGGGTCGGTTAATCTTGCGTCCGTATTTCGGACGCACAAAGTCAGTCGGACGCGGCATCATCGGTAAATAACGCCATGTAGGACGCAACATGTCCTTCAAGATTTATATATATATATATATATGTATATATATGTATATATATATATATATATATAAATCGCGAAGGACTTCTTGCGTCTTTACAAACTACCACCCGGCGGCGTCCACTGAATGTAGTGAGATTTTTAATGTTTTCAATGCGTATGTAAGATGTTTTAATCAGTATCATATCAGTAGTCGACGTCAAATTTCATTTAAACGTTAAATGGTGATATTCAAATTAAATATTTCTAGCTGAATTTGTGCGTCCGTTCACTCTTCAATCTTTCTTGCACACTGAATACCTGCGTATACCTACTAAACACTGCATGCACATTCCTGCCTCCATCCGAATGTATGTTTAAATCAATTCCGTATAATGCTCTGCATATATCATAATGATTATAATAACTAAATTACATCCATCTACTATTGAATTGAGATTGGTTCCGTATAACTGAATTAGTTCGTCCGTTCACTCTTATATCTTTCTTGCACACTGAATATCTCCGTATACGTTCAAAACACTGCATGTACATTCCTGCCTCCATCCAACTGTATGTTTAAATTAATTCCGTATAATGCTCTGCAAATATCATAATGATTACAATGACATCTATCTAGGTACTATTGAATTCAGATTGGTTCCGAATGCTGTTTTTGAATTATTGCATCCAGCTTATTAGCCAAGAGGCTTCAATTTATATAAGGGCTCCAGGCACAGATAATAAATAATTAACAGTTAGTATACAAAAGTGACAATATCTAAACTCAGAGGCACAGGTTGGTGTGAGCAGGTAAGTTCGGAGTCGGACAGGTAATAATGAGAAAAGGAAAGGAACTTGATATGCTGGATGACAAGAAATTTAAAGAAATACATGTGCTTAACTTGTAATTAGGCTTTAATAACAATAAGCCAGTGGTCCGGATGGTATTCCAGCGGTAGTTTTGAAAAAATGTGCAGCGGAGTTGTCTCCAATGCTTACGCGCCTGTACCGGCTATCCTACAGTTCGGGTACAGTGCCTTTGCCTTGGAAAGAGGCGAATGTTCAGCCGATTCCCAAGAAGGGGGATCGCTCGGAGCCAGCCAACTATCGACCCATAGCCGTCACCTCAGTGCTGTGCAAAGTGTTCGAGCACATAATTAACAAACAGCTCATGCGGCACCTAGAGGATCACTCCTTAATTAATGACCGGCAATATGGCTTCAGACCGAAACGGTCGACGGGTGATCTTCTAGCATACGTTACCCATCTTTGGGGTGAGGCTATGGACAAGCACGGCGAGTCACTGGCAATTAGTCTTGACATCGCCAAAGCTTTCGATAGAGTCTGGCACAAATCGCTTCTTTCCAAGCTACCTGCCTCTGGTCTGCCTTCTAGGCTGTGCAACTGGGTTGCTAGCTTCCTGCAGGGGCGCCGTATTCGCGTCCTTTGTGACGGACGCGCTTCGGAGTTTCTGCAGGTTAATGCTGGCGTGCCCCAGGGGTCCGTCTTATCACCCACTCTCTTTCTTCTGCATATCAATGACATGCTGTCTACCGGCAATGTTCATTGTTATGCAGACGATAGCACTTTACATGGGAGTTATCATGGACATCCTGCGGCCAAGCAGTCAGATATCGCAGAGAAAAGGCAGCTTCTTGTCACTGAGCTTGACGGGATCCTGAATCACATTTCTCAATGGGACTCTGAGAACCTGGTTGAGTTCAATGCCAAGAAGACGCAGGCATGTGCGTTTACAGCAAAAGTATCTTCTTTCCTTCCCCTCCCCACTCTTCAGAGCACGCCACTGCCACTGCAGGACAATCTCAATATCCTAGGTATGGATGTTCGCTGCAACCTGAATAACAAAAATTACATCGAAAGCATCATCAAAACAGCCTCACGAAAACTCGGAGTCCTGAACAGAGTGAGACGATTTTTCACGCCGGAGCAGCGGTGTCTTCTATACAAGACACAAATTCGCTCCTGTGTGGAGTACTGCTCGCATCTCTGGGATGGTTCTGCAAAGTACTTACTAGATGCGCTCGACAGGTTGCAGCGACGTGCGGTCCGCATCATTGGGAATCCCGAGATCACGAACACCCTAGAACCTTTACAGCTGCGTAGAGATGTTGCGTCCATGGCTGTATTTTACCGTCTGTACCATGGGGAGTGTTCTGATGAGCTCTTCCAATTAGTCCCACCCTCCCCTTTCCTACACAGGACAACACGTGCAGGTCTTAGATGTCATCCGCACACGGTGCAAAACATCCGATCAAGAACCAAGCGGTTCGGAGACTCTTTCCTCTGTCGCACCATTAAGGCCTGGAATTCATTACCAGCTCACGTGTTTCCTTCTTCCTACAGTCCCGGGTCCTTTAAGCGGGGCGTGAAAAAGCATATGATAAGGCCGTCAAGCTGAGTGTCACCATTGTCACACGGTATGTGTAAGTAATGGTGACCCTCTTTTCTGGGACTTTGCCTTCAGCTTACCATCAGGCAAGGCGAAGTCCAATTGACGTGTCCTATATAAAAAAAAAAAAAAAAAATCTAATTTTATACCGGAGTGATGGTTGGCTATAAATGAAAAATTACCAGATTGCCCAATAGCAATAAAATTTGCAGAATATTTTACCAATCAATGAGTTCACAAGATTACAGTCAACGTATGGTGTTGTGCCTACGAGAGACACAGAACTACAAATTCGTTAGAAGCATGGCATAACAGGTTAAAACTTAAGTTTGAAGATAATGAAAATTTATTTTTATTGATCGAAACTCTGAAAAAGGAAGTAAAGTTTTACGAACAAGAAGTTAAGACTAAACAAAATAAGAAACGGCCGAATAAAGTTATGGATAAAGATCATAAAATCGAAGAAGAAATAAATAATCTAATGTTCGGAAAAACTACTGTCGCTAAGTGTTTGGCTAATTTATCTTGATTATAAAGTTTATAATTTTTTTTATATATTTTATTATAATAGGGATATAGTCGTATTACAAATTTGACGAACGAAAAACTTGACGAAAAGAGAATTTGTCATAAAATGTAATTTGACAATAAGAGAACTTGTCATAAAGTTAATTAAAGAACTTGACAGTGTAATGACTAGACGAACTATGACTTTGACGTATGAAATTTAACCCCCTCAGATATTTTTTTTTTTTACCATTTAGTTGGCAGACAAGCACACGGCCCACCTGATAGGAAGCGGTTACCGTGGCCTATGGACGTATGCAACACCAGGGGTGTCACACTCGCGCTGCCGACCATGAAGAAACCTTCTGATGCCCCTCTTGAAGAACCCCATATTGTAGGCGCTTGGGAAAACCGCAGCAGGGAGGTCATTCCACAGCTTGAGTGTGCATGGGATGAAGTTTCTTTCATACCGCACAGTGCGCACCGTCTCAGGTCGCAATGTGTGAGGATGAATTCCCTGCCTATGGCGAGAGGTGCGATGATAGAATGTAGCTAAGGGCATCATGTCAAACAATTCATCTGAGCACAAACCATTGGGCACACCGCCCAGGAATTGCGGCGCCACAATGAATGGGATTTTCTTAGCGGTGAATACACAAACTTGTGTCTTAGTGGGATTGAATTGGACTAGGTTTAGTCGTCCCCAATCGGATACTCCAGAGAGAGTAATCTCAATTTCAGACACAAGTTGTTCGCGACTCTTCTCCACCTCGGACTGAGGGATATTTGCACGGCCCGTGTAACACGTGTCTCCGGTACTGTCGTCCGCATAACAATGAATGGAGCCATCAGACAGCATGTCATTGATATGCAGCAGAAATAGCGTCGGAGACAACACGGAGCCTTGTGGGACACCAGCGTTTATGTTCATGCGGTCTGAGCAGCTGCCGTCGACGACGGCTTGGATGCTTCTGTTGGACAAAAAGCTGGAGATCCATTCGCACAGTCCCTCGGGGAGTCCATAATATGGCAACTTCGCAAGAAGACCTTTGTGCCAGACCCGATCTAAGGCCTTCGCTATGTCGAGGCTGACCGCTAGTGCCTCACCCCGACTCTCGATGGCTTGCGCCCACCGGTTTGTGAGATACACAAGAAGGTCACCGGTAGAGCGACGGTGGAAAGCCGTACTGTCGATCGCTCAGTAGATCGTTTCCCTCAAGGTATCTCAGGAGCTGTGTATTAATAACACGCTCCATTACCTTCGAGAGTAGGGAGGTGATAGCGATAGGCCTGTAATTGGTCGGATCGGTCCTATCACCTTTCTTAGGTACAGGGTGCACGAATGCGGTCTTCCACGAGGTTGGGACCCGCCTTGCGGAGTATGAGAGTGCGAAAAGGCGTGTAAGTACAGGGCACAGCTCGGGGGCACAGTGTTTAAGCACCATCGTCGGTATACCATCTGGCCCACTCGACTTCCGAACATCTAGGGACTTAAGCTCGCGCCGGACCACCCGTTGCGTGATTTTAACTTCAGTCATGGAAGCACCACAGCTGGGAATTATCGGTGGTTCGGCGTTCCCTTCGTTCATAGTCGAGTTTGACGCAAAGAGATTACCCAACAGATCGGCTTTCTCCTTAGCGCCATGAACCAGAGTACCATCGGATTTTTGCAGCGGTGGAAGGCTAGACTGGCAGAAGTTTCCCTCGGCAGCTTTAGCGAGCGACCAAAATGCACGACTGCCAGATGGGTAGCGCGCAAGCCGCTCGCCAATTCTGCCGATGAACTCAAATTAGCCCTGGCCGTAGCTTTTTCACTAGACTAAAAATGCTGCAGTGGGTGCCTGCTCATATTGGTTTGATCAAAAATGAGATAGTTGACCGATTGAATAAGGAGTCCCTGACAGATGGCATAGACTTTACATGCGCTCCACATTATGTTGATGTACTATATCGGGTCAAGAAACGGTGTACTCAATTGTGGACCGAGAACTTTGACAAAGGATCGTTAACCAATAATATAACCAAATATAATAACCATATAACCAAATATAAATTTAAATATCCTTGGATCAATCAGGCCGAAACGGTCAACGGGTGATCTTCTAGCATACGTTACCCATCTTTGGGGTGAGGCTATGGACAAGCACGGCGAGTCACTGGCAATTAGTCTTGATATCGCCAAAGCTTTCGATAAAGTCTGGCACAAAACGCTTCTCTCCAAGCTACTAGGCTTTGGTCTGCCTCCTAGACTGTGCAACTGGGTTGCTAGTTTCCTGCGGGAGCGCCGTATTCGCGTCCTCTGTGATGGACGGGCTTCGGAGTTCTTGCAGATAAATGCTGGCGTATCGCAGGGGTCTGTATTATCTCCCGTTTTCTTTCTTCTGCATATCAACGACATGCTGTCCACCGGCAGCATACATTGCTATGCAGACGATAGCACCTTACACGAGAGTTGTCACGGACGACCTGCGGCCAAACAGTCTGATATCGCGGAAAAAAGACAGCTTCTTGTCACTGAACTGGACTGAATCTTGAATCACATTTCTCAATGGGCTCTGAGAACCTGGTCGAGTTCAATGCCAAGAAAACGCAGGCTTGTGCATTCACAGCAAAGGTATCTTCTTTCCTTTCCCTTTCCACTTTTTGGAGCACGCCACTGCCACTGCAGGATAATCTCAATATCCTAGGCATGGATATTCGCTGCAAACTGAATAACAGAAATTACATCGAGAGCATCATCAAAACAGCCTCGCGGAACCTCGGACTCCTGAACAAAGTGAGACGTTTTTTCACGCCGGAGCAGCGGTTTTTTCTTTATAAGATACAAATTCGCTCCCGCGTGGAATACTGCTCGCATCAGAGATGGTTCCGCGAAATACCTACTGGATGCTCTCGACAGGTTGCAGCGACGCGTGGTCCATATGATAGCGAAGGTAGAAATATTGCTTCCTTGGCTGTATTTTACCGTCTCTACCATGGTGAGTGTTCTGATGAGCTCTTCCAACTAATCCCACCATCTCCTTTTCTACATAGGAAAACACGTGCAGGCCTTAGATGTCACCCTCACACTGTGCAGAATATACGAGCAAGAACCGAGCGGTTTGGAGACTCTTTTCTTTGCGGCACCACCAAGACCTGGAATTCATTACCAGCACACGTGTTTCCTTCTTCCTACAGTCCAGGGGCATTTAAGCGGGGCGTGAAAAAGCATCTGATGAGGCCGCCAAGCTGAGTGCCACCATTGTAACACTTAGTGTCTGTAATGGTGACCCTCTTTCCTGAGACTTTGCCTTTAGCGTGTCCTATATAAAAAAAGTCCGTTTGAGCAGATGAGACATAGTCATGGCTCTTAGACTTCGTTCAGGATATATCCCTTTGAATGGTTTTGCATATTTAATGAAAAGTTGGGTTACAACACATTTTGATGGAGAGTGTCCGGAATGAGGCTCAAAGAAAGCAATTACATTGTTACGTGCACGGGGTACAATTAAATGCCGTTTACTCATCGACGAGATTTATTAGCTCACCACATACTAGACAATTAAATCACTAGTATACACAGTACTCTTCAACAGTTCCAGTCGCTCAGTAGTTCATAGTAGTCCACAGTCGTTGCTCAGGTCGCAGGTTCATTCATTTATCTTCTTCGGTCGCTTAAGCTCACCGTGTTCGTTATCAATCTCAAAGACAGAATGAATGGTGTCGAGTCATCTAGAAAATACGCGAGCGATAACTACCTACTCTCTTTTGAAGTTTGCCGCCGTCGCTGACCTTTCGAGTTCATTTTCGATATTTACCTATTGTTTGCTTTTATTCAAGAGAGTAGGTACTCGTAGGTATGTTGTGACTTTGTGTTGACAATTCTAGATTTTTCTATGCCAATCGGTAGAGTACCTCGCCACTAACAATGCGTTTTTATTTCTTGAAGATTCGATTATTAGTTTTCGAGATATAGACGTCCGTCGTAGCAATATGGTTACGGTAATAACAATATCGGCCTATGTAACGGTATCCTCGCTAGTCCAACTTCAGAGGAGTCGAAAAAATTGTATTCCTTAGCTAAGATTTGCCGTATAGATCATTGATAGAACACTACGTATTCAACAATTCTAATGAGGGCGACATAGTCACGCTGTGACTAAGACCTCAATAACAACTGAAGATTAAATAAAAAAAACTATCTATAGGTATCTATAGATCAAATAAATAACCATTTTTAAAGCTTTCACTTTGGTGACAAACTTACATCACGGCCCGCACATGTCTGTTTGTTTAAAAACTTCGGCACGCGAGCGCGCTGAAGCCCGCCGCCCGCCCCGCCGTCCCTCGTGAACCCCGAATAGACCCCTCAGACACCGTACCTAGTGCCCGTTTAAGGATATTTAAGAGACGCAAGATTGTTGTCACGAAAACATGATAAAAACTTTACAAATTAAGTACGATATTCAATGGACACATTAAGATCGGTGAACTGAACTCAAAGTATACGTGGTAAAGTATACGCTGAACACTAGTGCCCTCCAAATTTCAGTCGGGCGACGGCCGAACTATATTATACGCTAAAAGGCGTTGTAGTGATGGAATTACGTCCATGCCAATTTTTCGCCCTAGCATTCTATTGATCATAAGGAACATTTGGGCTGAAAATGAGGGTCGGTTAATCTTGCGTCCGTATTTCGGACGCACAAAGTCAGTCGGACGCGGCATCATCGGTAAATAACGCCATGTAGGACGCAACATGTCCTTCAAGATTTATATATATATATATGTATATATATATATATATATGTTATATACTGTATATAACTGTTTACATAATATGTGCAGTGCTCTGCTTTGATAGGTGTGCAAATTTTAAAAAGTTAAATTACCATACAATATTAGAATGTCAAAAAAAAAAAAATTACAGTACTATTGAAATGAAAATTTCAATGAATGAAGAGGAAAAGATACATTTCTTACGATTATGTGGTATCATCGTTTCAGATTATAGTTTAAAAAGTTATTATTTAATTTAAGATCAACTTTCTTTAAATAATTAATGTTTAAAAAATATTTTTTCAACAACATCATTGGCTCTGCCATTCATAGAAGGCTATAGCATCAAAGGCTTTTTAGAACTCGTTCTCTACTTGTGAACACAACTATGCAATACTTGTGCTGTAAAGTCCAGACCATGCCCATGTCTAAAGGCTTGAATATAAATGACATTTTAAAAGTATCAAAAGCTTATACAATGGGCCTGGCGATATGAATCAGATAAAAGGAATGAATCATTCAGAATAATATTATTAAAAGTTGCCCATGATGATATTCCGTTGCTGTAAAACAGAAATTACTTTTTTATTTACGATTGCGTAGATATACGTGCCAAGTGGGTCTAGTTAGTCATTATATGTTGAGTCGAAGTTCACGAAATATGAGTAAATAAATTTGAGGGTTGATAAGTTTATTAACTGATACTAGATATTATTAATTACCGCTAGAAACGCTCTTGATTAGTCAGTGAAGTTTCTTTTAAAATAGGACACGTCAATTACATTTTGCCTTGCCTGATGGTAAGTTGAAGGCAAAGTCTCTGAAAAGAGGGTCACCATTGCTTACATATACCATGTGACAATGGTGACACTCAGCTTGACGGCCTCATGAAATGCTTTTTCACGCCCCGCTTAAAGGACCCGGACTGTAGAAAGAAGGAAACACGTGAGCTGGTAATGAATACCAGGCTTAAGAGTCACCGAATCGCTTGGTTCTTGATCGGATATTCTACACCGTGTGCGGGTGACATCTAAGCCCTGCATATATTGTCCTGTGTAGGAAAGGGGAGGATGGGACTAATTGGAAGAGCTCATCAGAACATCCACCACGGTAGTTGATTAGTTACTGAATATTTTGAACAGCGGTGGGCTAATTGATAGATTAATTGATTTTTGCCACTTTAACACGCATAGAAGTATAGGAAGAGAACCCACTTCTTAAACTGAAAGTTTTACCAAACGGTTGTTAGTTTTCAGGAAAGTTAGTTAACAAAGTTAGTAATTTTGGTTGCTATTATTCTTTATAAAAATAAAAATAAATTTAATTGTATCATGCTGCTAATTATCATACGATCACAACGGTTTCTTGTCCTAATCACTAATCGTGTCTTATGTCTTTTATTTTAATAATACCTGTAAAGTTATTTTTACAATTTCAGCGGCGTTTTGAAAGAAGAGATTATACAAAATGAAACTAGTCTTAATATTAGTCAAGCTGAACATACTCCTAAATTTGTTCCGATCAAATCAAAGGTAAGTTGAGCAGTTATCATTTTATATGAAAATTATATTAATTTTATGCAATGGTGTATCTAATTGTCAATTTGTCTCACTTCTATATTTTTTTACGTTTTGCTGCATCTTTGATGATGACGAACAAAAGAAATCACATATTTACATAAAAATCAAATTCGGAGGAATAAGTAAATAAGAATAGTAAAATTCTTGGACAACAACCCCTCTAGCGACAATGGCAATGCTCGTTTAAATAAATGAAACAAAAGTAAAGCTAATGTTATTTTAAAACTATCGCGGTGAGAATTCATAATTATACAAGGTATCGAGACTTCTCGCGAATAAAATCATGGAACTTACTATTTCAAGTCAAGTCGTGACCACGGCACGGGTGCTGCAACGCTTCCGAAACGTCGACAGAAATAGTAAGTTCCATGATTTAATTCGCGAGAAGTCCTGATACCTTGTATAATTATGAAATGTATTGCTATATAGTGCTTGAAGCATTATTTTGCTGTTTCAATAAATTTGCGGTAGAATCTATAACAAACCATTAAACCACGGCCATTACTTACCAAATCCACAAAACCGCATTTCAGTTCGATCCCTTCATTGGTCTATCCTTTGGGGACACACCCTAAGCCTTATTAATGAAGTGTGAGTGAACTTACCCCAAGTATGAACTTTGAGAGCATCTACGGTGTAATTTAATAAGTCGGCATATTAATGTCCCTAATAGATGGGCATGCACTTTGGACTAATGTATTCGCAAATTATATTGTATTGTCCTTACTCTGTGTAAGTACAGACTATGGAGTGCATATAATATTTGAATAGTAGTTGAAATGAATCGAAATATCGTCTGTGATATCGGATGCCTAAATGTCGAAGTATCCGGTTAGTCATCGAATATTCTTCTGGATTTTTAGTCAGGTAGTTTTTTGACCACCTATCCTATTTATTGTTGGTGTCTGTGTGTTCATTTCTTCCTCAAATAGTTTGTTTTTCTTCTTTTAGTTCCTTTTTCTGTCATGTGTTATTCTTCTTCATCCTTTCTTGAGATCATCTTTTCATGGGACATCCCTTTTATCTTTTCCTAATATACTTTTTCTTTTCTCGTCCATTCGCAATAATTTTATATTGAACTTTTGTTATATCGCGTACTTACTTTTGTCTTTTTCTTTATCTTCTGTCAATTACTTTTGAATGTTAGCCTTTTATTTATTTATAGAAAGTGGTTTCGTAAATACACTTACATGTTCATCGATATTACAAATTAATTGACCCAAGTAGGTAATAGTAGATGTTCACGCGAGATAGTTAAACCTACAAATTGATTGCCTATAAATCTGTTACTAAGCTTTAGAATTACTGACTAGTTACAGAATTTCAATCACAAATAGCTAACTATTATCAGGCTCATTACACACAACTGAATTCAGTTGATACAGTGTACATTATGTTCAATGTACAGTACATTGATATGTTTAGCAGAGGCGCGGTTAGTTTTCGTTGACCAGCTGCGACCGGCCGAATGGTTGGAATTATAATAGATTTACGAGAGTGTTTAGGTCAAGTCCCTCATTAAACTCGATACAGATTTGTCCTTCCTCATTATGATTTGGTTTGAGAATTTATATAGGCGTGTGATGTTTTTATAAACGATATTAAAGAGGAGGAATCGCTTATTTATGTTTTGTTGCGCTAAGAATATGGCTGAAATGATAAACTGTCACACTGGGTTCTAGCTTTCTTTTCTTAGCTCTAACCTTAGTTACTTTACTCGTTATCGTAGAGCATGCTAACCCCTACTACAACTTTTACTGAATTCTGAGTTTCTTTAAGATAAAAAGAACTCTTTGATGGACTTGATTTACTTTGTAATTGAATCCAAACAATATTTGTACCCTACTCGGTTCATAATAAAATATCGTGCATATCTACTGTGAATAATTAAGCTGTTAATATTGATTTTGTACTGGAGAACAACAATTTGCCATGAGTATCAGCAATGTTTCTAGTAATAAATAAAATCATCCATGTTTTTTGCAACAACTCAATTCTTCCAAAATTCTAGGTAAACTAATGTTCCAATTACAAAATTAATTACCTAATATTCTTCTGTCTGTTTTTTTTTTATAAAAGCTAAGGTATTCAACAAACATCCATGACCATCAAATTATATTACAGTAATACGATCGTAAACACTTGCGTCATTTTCTTAGGAATATGTTTCGTTGTAAAAGTCGCAAACATGATTCATATAACCCAATAACGTTGGTTGATGTCATTAACCTTCGCTTGTCCTGTAAATATCGAGCCTTTTTATATTGCCTTGACTGTACGAGTTAAGTCATTAATGTGGTCATGAGGTCATACAGGTTACATAGAATTGAAAAAGTTAGGTCAACCCTATCATTTTATTTGTTTGTTGTAGAATGTGTAACTTTATTTAAATAGAACTAGTATTCTCTCATTATCTTCTCTTACTAATCTAAATTCAATATTGGGTTATTAAGTGCCGAGTGGTATTCTAACAAGCAGTTTATTTACTTAATTTTTTAAATAATGCATTTCTCATTCACAGTTTTTTTTTATATCCATTTTATTATCTTTTATACATTAACATAATAGAATTTTCTATCCATTTTTTACTATTAGAATAGAATAATATTCTGCTTGATTTCCAAGTTGAGATATTATATCCTTTAATAGTGTACAACGTGATCATGGCGCTAGTAACAGCGCCGAAATATCGGTTACTCAGCGAAAATTATAAACATGGTAAATGTCCCGGCGAGTTTTACACTATCAATGTGAATGACCATGTCAATCTCAAATACCTGGCATGGCTGGCTGTGCTGGTGCTGCTGCAGCTTCTGCAGAGACTCTTAAGCGGCGCAAGTATTGTAATCTCATTGGTGATTATGAGTTTGTGCCGTTTGGAGTAGAAACGTTTGGGCCGTGGGGTCTGAGCGCCCGCAATCTCTTCAGGGAGTTTGCGAAGCGTATGGTCGACGCTTCTCGTGACCAGAGGGCTGGCCTCTTCTTAGGTCAGAGAATAATCATTGCCATACAACGTGGCAATGCTGCCAGTTTTCTGGGAACGCTACCACAAGATGCAAGCGATGCGGAGGAATTCCACGACACATTTTAACTTTTGTCTTATTTAATTATTATTATTTATTAATGTCAATATTAGTATTAAGTTTTGTTGTATATTTTATTTGTCAAATAATTGATGATAATTCTTTGTAAAACTGGTTTGTAATATTGGAATAAATATTATCTAAGGTGCACGTGCATGAATATACAATTGATGTATCTCAAATTATATTCTGTTAAACGTACATTTGTATATTTTGTTTAAAGCCTGAGGTAGACTGCTGACGGTAATTTAATGTCTGACTCGATAATGACTGCACTGCATTTAACTCAAATTAAGTTCTTTCTGACGGCGACGTTCGAGAAGATCGCAAGAATTTTAAAGATGTGTATATTTCAGGGTTGGCTGTGGATATCGCTACCACTGATATGCTTCCTTCTGGATCTCTTGTGGCGCATCTGTAGCAGGAATAGAGCAAAAGTTGACATTTTAGAAGTAAGTAACATACACTTATTTCATTTGTTTTTTATTTATATAATGTTGCGCTGTTACAAGCACCATGATCACGGTGTACTGACGACCGCTGAGATAGTTGTTATTGGACAGACCATATCGGTCCCGGTGGGTATTTACACCATGTTTTTTTAATTATTTTTTTTACCTCGCCTGACGGTAAGCTAAAGACAAAGTCTCAGACAAGAGGGTCACCATTACAGACAATAAGTAATGTTACAATGATGGCACTCAGCTTGGCGGCCTCATCAGATGCTTTTTCACGCCCCGCTTAATGTGAATGTCCATGTCAATCTCAAATCATACAATGGTGACCCTCTTTTCTGAGACTTTGCCTTCAGCTTACCATCAGGCAAGGCGAAGTCTAATTGACGTGTTCTATATAAAAAAAAACAATATATTTAGTTGTTATTTTTATTTGTAATTGATAATTTCTTACTGCTACATTATACAACTATAGAATCTGTAGAGACACACGCCATAGTCCTATGTGTCACATGGCACAGTCAATGGCGATCGGCGATACATGTGGGACGGTTTAATCCAATAACCGATCAAGCTTTGCATAATCCCCTTATCCACGTTCAGTATAACGGATTCAATAGGATTCATTGCATATTTTGAGATTCATATCGTTATGATATATTACCTACATAACGTGAATTGATGTCCTATATTCGTTAATATTTTCGATTTGTTTGATGTTTTAATCGTGCATTTTATGAGGAAGCATAGTACAGGTAGTATTACAAAATTTTTTTTAGTACACCTAAGATGGCAGACAAGCTCACGGCCCACCTGATGGAAAGTGGTTACTGTGAACTATGAACGTGTGCAACACCAGAGGAGTCACACCTGTGCCGCCGACCCTGTAAGAACAGAAATTTTCTGTGCCGTTAGTGCAGAAGATACAATCAGGACAAGCTTTTGGTCTTCCCACTGACAGCACAAAAATTCTAGTGAGCTCTGGCTATCCTACTCATCCCCGGGAACACAACACGAGGTTATTATAACCGTGGTATTCTGTAGGGCGGAGGTACTTTTTTTTATTTATTTTTTTATACCACTTAGTTGGCAGACAAGCACACGGCCCACCTGATGGGAAGCGGTTACCGTGGCCTATGGACGTATGCAACACCAGGGGTGTCACACTCGCGCTGCCGACCATGAAGAAACCTTCTGATGCCCCTCTTGAAGAACCCCATATTGTAGGTGCTTGAGAAAACCGCAGCAGGGAGGTCATTCCACAGCTTGAGTGTGCGTGCTTCCCCAGTCGGACAGCTCAATTAGGACGGGAATACCGTCGTATCCTAGGTATAGTAGGTATATTATATCTCTTTGTTGTGATGTGAAATAATTTGGGTATTGGTGGGGCCTCCAAGATCTTCGAGACAACTTCACCTGTAAATCGATAGGTCAATCAATCAATTAGCCCATCGCAGTCTACTGCTGGACAGAGACTAGGACACGACGGTATTTCCGCCCAATTGAGCAGTCCGACTGGGGAAGTACCTCCGCCCTACAGAATACTGCGGTTATAATAACTTCATGTTGTGTTCCCGGCGGTGAGTAGGGTAGCCAGAGCTCACTGGTGAGTTTTTGTGCTGTCAGTGGGATGACCAAAGGCTTGTCCTGCTTTGTCCTCTACACTGACGGCACAAAATCTCTGTTCTTACAGAGTCGGCAGCACGGATGTGACTCCACTGGTGTTACACACGTTCATAGGTCATGGTAACCACTTTCTATTAGGTGGGCCGTGTGTTTGCCTGCCACCTAAGTTGTATAAAAAAAAAAGACTTCTCCCAATGTTGGGAGGCTTTGGTCTTTTGTTTCCACGCTGACCAGACGGGTTGGTGCAGGGTTTTATTTCGAGTTTTCCTTCTCTCGCAGTGATATCGTCTGCGTATTCTTCCGTTAGTCACCTCATACGACACCGTCGGATGAGATGGGGTGCTGAAACTTTTATTATTTCTCCGTCGCCACACAGATTCGGTAGATACTGCTACTGATTGACACAAGAGGTTCTAGCGGAGGCTTTCCTTTCAGCGTTGGGAGGTCAGACGCCAGTCACTTATATTAAGTCGAAACAAACCAAATAATGTATAGAAAAAAATTAAACCGATTCAGTTTATGATGACGTCACCACATAACTTAAAACCAAAATCTGTGATGTCCCGGATATAATAATTTTGTTCTAGATTGAATTTACAAAACTCCATTTTGTACTCACTGACCAAGATCCCAGGGGTAATTTTGTATTTATAGGATTAGGGGTTAGGGTTGAATGAACAGACCGTTTTCCCCTAAGCTTAAAACATTATCTGTACTGTATCAAAATAATCGGGATATTTACCATGTTGCATTGTTGTAGTTTTAGTTTCCGATATTTTGGCGCTGTTGCAAGTGCCATGATCACGGAGGAACTCAATGCAACATGGTGAATATCCCGATTATTTTGATACAGATGTGAGTGACCATGATAGTTTAAATACCTATATTATGTATACTATTGTTGTACATAGATTATAATAAATACCATGAGCTGTGAGACTCGTCGTAATAATCGTACTAATCCCGAACATGGCGGCAAAGATTGCGTCCCTACAGTCTTGGATTTAAATTTAATCACATCCAAAAAATAAAAATACGTTCTCTGATTAATGCAACCCTAACTAATAATTAATTTATAAATTTTCTTGGGTATATCAGGTGAGTCACATGGCGGGCCACACGATAGGCTTAACGTTGAGCTGCCCTCACGAGTTCCAGTGCCGCGCCGGCCAGTACGTACTGCTGCAATGTTCAGAAGTGTCGCTCATCGAGTGGCACCCCTTCACCGTAGTTAAGGTAAACACAGCACTTCATAATGTCATATGCCCGTTGATCCCGGTGGCAGCCAAGGTTAACACTTTGTGGTACATTTACTCCTCCTCTCCGGAAGGGACTGCCGTCTGACCTGCCAACCACGAGGGGAAATTTGGCGCCAAAACCTCGTACGGCAATCAGTAGTTCACTTTCAGGTTAGCCGATTCGAAAAATACCCCATTTCATAACATCATTAAATTAGCCAGTTACAGTCCACTGCAGAAAATAGGCATCTCCCAATGTGTCATTTTTTTTTATACAACTTAGGTGGCAGACATGCACACGGCCCACCTGATGGAAAGTGGTTACTGTACGAGCTACGTTCGACATAGTTACGAAATCATGTAAATGCACGCATCATCACTTTTGTTTCCTTCAACGTTATAATTATTTAGCAATGAATTCAGTTCGCATTCGGTCATCAAGCATTCCGCGCGTTCTCATCTCTCATTCATAATTTAGTCCCTTTGTTACATAATATATCAGCTTCATTTATCTAAAGAGTGTTATCATTTCCTATCATCGTATTAAGTGTATGAGTAGCAAATCGCCCGTACATTTAAATGGTCCTTCGAGCAGGATGACCTATGAACGTGTGTAACACCAGTGGAGTCACATCCGTGCTGCGCACCCTTAGCGACTACAGTTTATATATTTCATTCATGCTCCAGCTAATTGGCATGCCATCAATCAGTACCTAACTATAGGTATAGGTGTGCCAGAATCTTGCAAATTGGAACAAAAATAATTGTAAAGTTCAATACTGGGGAAATTGGCTTACACAATTTTGATACTTTTAAATTTTAATTTGTTATTCGTACATTGCAGTAGGCATTACTTAGATTTTATTAGGTATACTAGCTTGTACAATTGACAAAGGAGATACAGTCGCACTTTTTCATATGAAATTGTATGTAAAATGTAACCATATCTCCTTGCGACTGTGTGCAATTGACTTGGTTCCCGGAGATCTTGATCGGGCCCCATACACTGATGATGATGGCTAGGCTAGGCAAACGTAGTTCTGGATCTACACAACAAACCGAAATATTTTCCCATTCTCTCTTTTATTTTTCTTTCTGTAAGTTTCCCATCAGTTGTTTTGTAAGTTTTTCTTTCTATTTACAGGTTCCTACGTCATACCAAAGATTCTTCGATGTATGGATAAGAGTAAAGGGTGATTGGACTGAAGCTTTACAGAATTTGTTATTGGAACGGGCGCCGCACGAGATTAGGTAGGTGTCATAGCGCAATAAATCGTTGAGTGTTCTGATGAGCTCTTCCAATGAATCCCGCCCTCTCCTTTCCTACACAGGACAACACCTGCAGGGCTTATATGTCACCCTCATACGGTGCAGAATATCCGGTCAAGAACCAAACGGTTCGGAGGCTTTTTTTTATACCACTTAGGTGGCAGACAAGCGCACGGCCCACCTGATAGAAAGTGGTTACCGTGGCCTATGGACGTGCGTAACACCAGAGAAGCCACACTTGAACTGCCGACCATGTAAGCACAGAGTGTCTGTGCCGTCAGTGTAGACGACAAAGCAGGATAAGCCTTTAGTCATCCCACTGACTGTACAAATTCTCCAGTGAGTTCTGGCTACCCTACTCACCGCTGGGAACACAACACGAAGTTATTATAACCGCGGTATTCTGTAGGGCGGAGGTACTTTCCCAGTCGGACTGCTCAATTGGGCGGAAATACCGCCGTGTCCTACCTCCTAGTAGTAGTAGGCTCTTTCCTTTGTCGCAACATTAAGGCCTGTAATTCATTACCAGCTTACGTGTTTCCTTATTCCTACATTCCCGGGTCCTTTAAGTGTGCCGTGAAAAAGGCACCATTGTAACATGCTACGTGTAAAGGTGACCCTCTTTCCGAAGACTTTACCTTTAGCTTACCATCAGGCGAGGTGAAGTCAAATTTGCCTTTCCTATATAAAAAAGTAACTACCACCGGAGTGACCGGAATATTTTATCTAAGGTATTCTAGAGGAAGAACTCCGTAACTGTTATTAAATCAGCTGGTGAAGGTTCCGTCGCCATTTGCCATAGGTTGCCGCGTAGATGACTCATATATAATATTTAAGAATAAATTGTTTAATTTCCAGTATGCTGGTGGACGGTCCGTTCTCTAGTCCTATGGAGGCGGTGCGCCGCAGTCCCGTGGCGGTGTGCGTGGCTGCCGGGGTGGGCATCACGCCCTTTGTTCCCGTACTGCACGATATGTTGCTGTAAGTACCATAACAAAGGACAGCACAACCTGGGGCTGATGACGCAAATATGCGTCAAAATAATATTCAGCCAGGCAGATGACGCATATATGCGTCACAACAAAACTGTCGAAACACACGTTAGCATAGTAGATATTTGATTTTTATTTTTCATTCTTTTTCTTTTTTATGACTTCTGCAGTGAATCGCTGCAATTTTGCCAATGTCAAGTAAATGTCTATAAAATTATTAATGGTTAATCGTAGCAGCCCCAGTGCGCCACCCTCAATTGTCATAACTTTCTTGACAATTTATAAAAACATGTCTTAACAGTGACGTCGTATATAAACTTTTTCGTGGTGCCGTATATGGTAGAGAATGTGGCAATAAATCGGTTCATAGACGAACCTCCATCTCCTGTTGCGAGTGGGCCCCCTCGGGTGTAGGAATCGCGGTGTCCCCACTTGCCCCCGGCAAGGTGGCACGTATCTCGGCCTGCTTCTGCTAGAGCGATAGGTGGCTCAATCTGCCACCCCAGCCCTGACAGCCTTGATCCTAACTAGTAGAACACCCATCTGTCATCTGTCATACCTCTAGTTCATTGGGGTAAGCAGAATATTTATTTATTTATTTGGGACAAAAAACAGTTACATGATAAAGTCTTAAACAAATAATCTTAAAAAATAAAACAGATTTTCGACCATGTAACCAACACAATTGTCCACGAATTGACCATAGACATACACAGACAATTTTGTATTTCGAATGCAATATGCATTGGCTGCTTATTAAAAATAATATTAATAATATATAATATTATCCTTCCAAAAGCATAATCTGAATTTCCATTTATATTTCAGAAATCCCAGGATCCGTTTACCGGGGCGAATTCACCTTCTCTGGATAGTCAGAAATGAACGCGAACTAACTTGGCTGGCAGGCCTAGCTACCCAGACCATACTACAACTCCGGAACGCGAACCGCCCAGACAGACTGCACATAGAATTTTACGTCACAAACTCAAACAATGACGTCAGCAATAAAGATCAAACTCCTGTAGCACATATGGTTGTGAACGAGAAAGGTCACTCTCGCGTTATAAGGGATGAGGAAAAAGTGACTCTTCTAACTCCGAATAAGAAGAGGAATGTGAGCGACGAGAAGAGGAAAGAAGAGAATAGTTATAGTGTTGCGAAAGAATATCCCCTGATTGGATGTAGGGTTAGAAGAGGTAGACCACACTGGGACAGAGTTTTTGGATATTGGGTGCATTTATATCCAGGGTAAGTTAATTAAAGTGAAAAGTCTCAATCAAAAATTATATCAGTAAAAATCATTAAAACGCAACTTAAAAAACGATAAAAACAGCAAAATAGATTAATGCTTAACCAATGGATTACCACCCAGTTCGAGACCCGTTCAGAGAAAAAAGCAGAGAAACAGCGTGTTTATTTCTGGCAGATTTAACTTTTGACAAAGTTTAGTTTTGATTAAACTTTTAAATTTATATTTGATTTCTTCTCTACATCTGAATCTCTCTCAGTCGCATCCAAAATTCCCACTTTTAGCTTTCGCCCTCTTGTTCGTCCTTCTATTAGTTTGTTTTGTCTAATATGGGAGTGACTGCCCTCTCATATGCCTACCTAAAGAATAACGGCCGTGGTGCGCCTTGTGCCTCCCCATTTCCGGGGACGAGTTGGGAACTCTATGGTCCCCACACCCGAGGAGTAGGCCGGATCGAGAGAGGTGGCTATGGGTCGGCCGGGGTGCGAGGGATATGCCTGTTAACCTCACCTTCGGCAGCCAAACGGCCCATAGGCGTCGTGTGTTTTAGTCGATTCGAGTGCGGCATAACCTCTCCCACCGGCTCCGGTGGTGGGGGTATCCGTGAGGATTTAGTGTAGGATTCTGTGCCAGAATATCATTCGTTGATCGGAAGGACTACCAGGTGAAATTGGGTTAGGCCCCGAAGGTATATTATTAGTACCCCATAATTCCATAAAGATGACCCCATATCCATTTATGAGTACTTATGTAGTAGTTAATTTTTTTTCAGGGAACACCTAAACGTATATTGCTGTGGACCAAAGAAATTAGTGAAGTTATTGAGAAGCAACTGCAAACAAGTTTCCAAAAGTAGCAAGACGAAGTTTACATTTGTACACGAAGGTTTCTCTTAATCGGTGATATCTACCAGTCATTATTTAATAAATTATTGCATTTATTGGCGTATACTTACTTTTGTTGTTTTATTTTCTTGTCTTTATTACTTGAATAGTATTTATTTTTATTTAGTTACCTATGTTACCTACGTAAATATGGCAACTCTGTAAGATTAGCCGTTAGCGTACCCTCCTTAGGGTTGGTTTTACTAGGTAACTAGGTATAATAACGGTTGATTTTCGATGATCGATTTGAAGCGATTACCATCTGATCAACAAACATCTTGAAGTTCTATAACTAACAGTTCTGTAACTAGTGTCAAAAAGTAACTACTGGTTTATATAGACCAGACCTGTTATTGGGAATATGCCAGAATCAACTGTATTGAACATATGGGCAGTCCCAGGCAGTTTACCTTAGACCCCGCATCATTAGAAGTATATTGGAGGACCTCACCTCTTATGCAGAAGGACCGTAAGCAAGTGCGACATGGGCTGCATAGGGGCATTGCAGTCACAAACGGCTCAAGTACCTACTTATGCTCATTGACATATATTCCAGATATATGTCAATGAGCTATGTAAGATGGACCTACCAAACTGTAAAATCTACGCTTACGCAGACGACACAGCTATCTTGGTGTATGGCGCCACTTGGGATATTGTCAAAAGCAAGGCAGAAGTCGCTCTATCAGAAGTAATGAAATGGCTCAATGTTAATTTACTCACGCTCAACTTAAACAAAACTACTTTTGTCCCCTTCGCCATCCGACACAATCTCGCACCTTCCCAAAATTTCGCCATAACAGCACACTTTTGTCCCAATCCTGAGGTCTCCTGTAACTGCCCTGCACTGACTAGATCCAATTGTGTTAAATATTTAGGTGTTCAGATAGACGCTTGCTTAAAATGGGACAATCACATAAAAGCACTCACCACAAGGACAGTGCGTCTCATACACATCTTTAGGTCTCTTAGAGAATCAGCAAACGCTGACACCTTGAGGATGGTATATCATGCACTGTGCCAATCTTTACTGGGTTATTGCATCCCAGTATGGGGTGGTGCAACAAAGACCTGCTTCCTCGGATTGGAGAGAGCACAGAGAGCTATATTGAAAGTAATGACAAAAAAGCCTCGCAGGCACCCAACAACGCGACTGTACCTACTCAGAGTGCAAGGTACTAACGGTTCGTCAACTCTTTGTGCTCCGTACTGTACTGAGGAAGCACTCAAGTGTTCCATTATCTGACCAAAAAAAAAGAACCTTGCGTCTTATACGTACACAACACAACACCACATTTGCAACACACCAATATTACACATTAAGTACTCGCATTTATCAAAAAATCCACAAAATGATACCCATCCAGAACCTAAACACCTTCAAACTTAAAACTAAAGTCACAGAGTGGTTACTGCAACAAGACTATGCTCAGACAGAGTCCCTTCTAAACTAAGCACGTCGCTCAAGTCTCACACATACAGATACAGATATACACACACACATACCACACATAGACACCACATAGACACCACACACACACACACATACACATCACACACATACCTTACTTTTTGTTTTTTTTTTTAGATTATTTTCTTCATGTTTTTTTCCTTTTTTTTCATCATAGTTAAAATTATAGAAATCGATTTTTGAATTATAAACCGACGCAGTCTACTAAATTTGTATAATATTATGTTACATATTTACCTTCACGACCGAACACTGTCTCTCAAGATACAGGATATCCTAGTTTGAGAGGCAGGGTTAATATTATTGTACACCTTAAACCACAAACAATGTTACAAGTAGGTAGCAAATTAATGTTGTTATAGATACTGTACCTACTTCTTTTTGGTTAATAAATTATTATTATTATTATTATTTTTGTTTTTATTTTTTCTCAGCTTTTTGGCTGGTTTTAACTGCATTTACGGGCTTAAACCAAGTAAATGCTGATTATGGTGTGTATTATGTGGGTGTGTTTTCATCCAACTGCATGAACTTTCTGACTATTCTACATGTGTTTAATATGGCAGCTTTCTGTAGATTGATGTATAGAGATTCTGGCAAATCTATCAATTTTATACTATGGAGGAGATGGTTCGGAATAACACCAGTGGTGGAGAGAACTATAGGAACTACGTAGACATTATCTTGTCTCCATATCCTTATCACTTCTTCTTTGAGCTCGGCATACTTGCTTATTTTTTCAGCTATTGTTTTTTGTAAATTATGCGTGTTGGGAACTGCAATGTCTATTAAATATGTAACTTTTTTAATTTTGTCCTGTAGAATGATGTCTGGTCTATTGTAGTGAATAGTCCTATCTGTTAGAATTGCTCGGTCATAGTAGATTTTGTGTGTGTTATTTTCTAATATTGTTTGTGGTGTATATTTATAGTAAGGGGTGTTAGAGTCTTGTATGAAAGAATATTTAAGTGCTAGTTTCTGGTGAATGATGTTTGCAACTTGGTTATGTCTATGGGTGTAGTCTGTTTGTGTGAGTGTTATGCATGCTCCTGTTATGTGTTGTATGGTTTCTGACTGTGTATAACATCTGCGGCATAAGTCGTTTGTAATTGTTGGGTCTAGCCCCCTAAAATCCTACCTTACGCCCGAGTCGACCATCAGACCTCGTGGGGGCGGGCAACGTGTACAATAGAAACTTACACGGCTAACAAGGTTCAGGTAACCCATAAATATGGAGACGAGAAGAAGTAAATTACGTATAGGGCCGCTGCCCGAGGGTGATCGTCGGGGCACGTCTGTAGCTGGCCACGGGCGTGACAGCATGCTAGCCAGTGACTCCCAGTTCGACGGCTGGGCGGGAGTCGGGGACGCGGGGGGTAGGGGAATGTTCTCAGGGACTACAGCCGCGAGTAGAAATAGCAGGAGTAGGTGTAACAGCAGTTTAGTATCCCTAGCTGAGGATGTTTCGCAGACGACAAGTGTCACCCAGTCTGCGACCACCAAAGCTGGGAAACCCAGAGTGCGCATGCAATGGGATGATCAAATTAATATATTCATCATGCGCACATATTTCTATGTAACAAATTTAGAAACAGACAAGACCATGTACTGTACCAAACTTTATGATAAATTTAAATTAGAATACCCACACCTAAATGTATCATCACAGAGAATCGCAGATCAAAGAAGAGTCATTATAAGAAATAAACTTTTGTCAGACGAAGTAATTAATAAGATTAAATCAGAAGTAGCTCAACAATTAGCACACGGGGAAAGCAATATAATAGCAAACTCATCAGCAGAAAACTTTCAGAATGATATAGTAGCTGATCTTTCTCAGCTCTTAGTTCCAGAACCTTCACATGAGCAAGCTAGTCAACCAACGTCGTCACTTGCACTCACGTCTCAACCCTTTATCACTCACAATACAATTACACTCTCTCACGCTTCAACACAAACTGTATCACTGTCATCACCTCCACTACTGAATGAGACTAACACACAAAGCACAACACATCAAACACTTAGAAATCCTCACATATTAGACTTAATAGAGCAGTTTGAAACTGCACTCACTATGTATACAGGAACTGATCCATCAGCTAGGCCTAAACTACCTCGGCTTAGAGAAGGCAAGAAACTATATGATCTGGTGAATGGATTCAACACACAGATTCTAGGGCAGTATTACTCTTTAGACTCAGACATAACCCATGTACACACATTGATATACTGTACCGCTATGGTAATTTGCACACAATTAGGTTATAAATTTTTTACTAACACCTCAAAACCAAAAAGAGCGGCTATAAAACCAGCTTGGCAACTGAGATTGGAAATTGACATCAAAAATTTACGATGTGATATTGGTAGGTTAACACAATACATTAATAATAACAGAGGTAAAAAATTAGTCAATAGAGTTAATAAAATATTTGAAAAAACAAAAGTACACTCTACGCACGAGAAGAATAATATCAGACCCGAAGAGTACTTAGACACATTAAAACAGAAGCTGTGTTTAAAATCACAAAGATTAGCTCGGTACAAAAAATCAATGCAGAGGAAGACTGACAACAAGCTATTTACAACTAATGAAAAATCATTCTACAGATCACTAAATGAAAAATCAAACACCAAACTATCAGGCCTACCTACAGAAACTGAACTCAAAGACTACTGGACTGATCTATGGAAGAAACAGAGTCTACATAATGAGAACGCTGACTGGATAAATAAGGAAATAGAAAAATCAAAAACTATTGAACCGATGGAATTTGACGATATTACTGGCACCGATATTGAAGAGGTCACAAAAAAGATGAAAAACTGGAAAGCAGCGGGCATTGATGGTGTCCACAATTTCTGGTACAAAAAACTCACCATTTTTCATGATATACTTGGGAAAAATATCTGCAACATCATAAAAGGATCAGAAGAACTGCCAAAGTTTACAACGAAAGGTATAACATACATGCTCCCTAAAAGCTGTAACACCTCTGACCCATCTCAGTACCGCCCTATAACTTGCTTGCCTACACTTTATAAGTTAATAACATCCTGCATTACTCATAAAATCAATAGACACATAGAACTTAATAACATACTGGCAGAAGAACAAAAAGGGTGCAGGCAGAAACATATGGGATGCAAGGAGCAATTAATTATTGATTCTACCATTCTAAAACATGCAACTACTCATAATAGAAACTTACATTTAACTTACATAGACTACAAAAAAGCCTTTGATAGTGTACCTCACACATGGCTCATACATATCTTACAAATCTACAAAATAAATCCAAACATAATAAAATTTCTAAAAGGTGTTATGTCTGATTGGAGGACTTCGCTGTCACTAACTATTAACTCAACAACGATCACAACAGAAGAAATTCCAATCGAAAATGGCATCTTCCAGGGCGATTCACTAAGTCCAATCTGGTTCTGCTTGGCCCTTAATCCATTATCTAACCTTTTAAATAACACAAATCACGGATATAAATTAACACCATACACTACAATCAATCACCTTATGTACATGGATGACATCAAAATTTTCACCAAATCTGAAAAAGAAATGAATGAGCTCATAAGAATCACATCTCAGTTTAGCACCGATATCAATATGGCGTTTGGCTTAGACAAATGCAAAACACTTCACTTACACAAAGGTAAAGTAAGTAACAACAACCAAAGTGATAGTAATGAAAACTCACCTGGACACATTAGATTCACAACAATGGAGGAAAATGACACATATAAATATTTAGGGTTACATCAAGGAAAAACAATAAATCACACAGAAATTAAAAAAGATTTAAGCCAAGAATATATACGTAGACTAAACCAAATATGCAAAAGGTCACTTTACTCAAAAAACTTATTTAAAGCAATCAATACATATGCAATACCTGTACTGACTTACTCTTTTGGAATTGTCAAATGGACCTTCACAGATATAAACCAATTAGAAATAAAATCTAGGACAACACTCACAAAACACCTCTACCTCCACCCTAAATCAGCAATAGAACGGATGACCGTAAAAAGACAGAATGGCGGCAGAGGGATGATAGACTTGAAAATACTTTGGGAAGGGCAGGTACAAAAATTAAGAAATTTCTTTTATGAAAAATGTAACTTCAGTAATATCCACAAAGCAACGGTAGAATCCGACACAAATTACACACCACTAAATCTAACCGACAGAAGCCAAGACTTTACTACTGAACAACATACAGAAAACCTGAAATTGACCAAATGGCGTAGTAAACAATTACACGGACGACACATTCACGATTTAGAACAAGCTCACATAGATTTCCAAGCATCAAATAAATGGTTAAAACTAGGCTCATTATTTCCCGAAACTGAGGGTTTCATGATAAGTATTCAAGATCAGATAGTAAATACAAAAAACTACAGGAAATTCATAATTAAAGACCCCAACACCTTAGATGACAAATGTAGGAAATGCCACCGTCACTCTGAAACAATTCAACACATTACTGGAGCCTGCCCTAGCTTAGCTCAGTCAGATTACACACACCGACACAATCAAATAGCACAAATCATTCATCAGAAACTTGCCATCAATCATAAACTCATATCCAACAAACCTACGCCATACTACCAATACAATCCAAAACCTGTACTAGAGAGCACCAACCATAAACTATACTTTGATAGAGCAATATTAACAGATAAAACCATTCACAACAATAGACCCGACATCACTTTAATGGACAAACAAAATAAAACAGTATTTCTTATTGACATTGCAGTTCCCAACACCCACAATCTCAATAAAACCATAACTGAAAAAATAAACAAGTATACAGAACTGAAAGAAGAATTCAACCCCACGTTAACACACTCGCATCTAACAAGTGGCTTAAAGTAGGAAATTTATTCCCGGAAACAGAAGGATTCATAATTGCTATACAAGATCAAATCATCAACACTAAAAATTACAGAAAATATATTATTAAAGACCCAACAATTACAAACGACTTATGCCGCAGATGTTATACACAGTCAGAAACCATACAACACATAACAGGAGCATGCATAACACTCACACAAACAGACTACACCCATAGACATAACCAAGTTGCAAACATCATTCACCAGAAACTAGCACTTAAATATTCTTTCATACAAGACTCTAACACCCCTTACTATAAATATACACCACAAACAATATTAGAAAATAACACACACAAAATCTACTATGACCGAGCAATTCTAACAGATAGGACTATTCACTACAATAGACCAGACATCATTCTACAGGACAAAATTAAAAAAGTTACATATTTAATAGACATTGCAGTTCCCAACACGCATAATTTACAAAAAACAATAGCTGAAAAAATAAGCAAGTATGCCGAGCTCAAAGAAGAAGTGATAAGGATATGGAGACAAGATAATATCTACGTAGTTCCTATAGTTCTCTCCACCACTGGTGTTATTCCGAACCATCTTCTTCATAGTCTAAAATTAATAGATTTGCCAGAATCTCTATACATCAATCTACAGAAAGCTGCCATATTAAACACATGTAGAATAGTCAGAAAGTTCATGCAGTTAGACGAAAACACACCCACATAATACACACCACAATCAGCATTTACTTGGTTTAAGCCCGTAAATGCAGTTAAAACCAGCCAAAAAGCTGAGAAAAAATAAAAATAAAAATAATAATAATAATAATAATAATATTTATTTTTTCTCAGCTTTTTGGCTGGTTTTAACTGCATTTACGGGCTTAAACCAAGTAAATGCTGATTGTGGTGTGTATTATGTGGGTGTGTTTTCGTCTAACTGCATGAACTTTCTGACTATTCTACATGTGTTTAATATGGCAGCTTTCTGTAGATTGATGTATAGAGATTCTGGCAAATCTATTAATTTTAGACTATGAAGAAGATGGTTCGGAATAACACCAGTGGTGGAGAGAACTATAGGAACTACGTAGATATTATCTTGTCTCCATATCCTTATCACTTCTTCTTTGAGCTCGGCATACTTGCTTATTTTTTCAGCTATTGTTTTTTGTAAATTATGCGTGTTGGGAACTGCAATGTCTATTAAATATGTAACTTTTTTAATTTTGTCCTGTAGAATGATGTCTGGTCTATTGTAGTGAATAGTCCTATCTGTTAGAATTGCTCGGTCATAGTAGATTTTGTGTGTGTTATTTTCTAATATTGTTTGTGGTGTATATTTATAGTAAGGGGTGTTAGAGTCTTGTATGAAAGAATATTTAAGTGCTAGTTTCTGGTGAATGATGTTTGCAACTTGGTTATGTCTATGGGTGTAGTCTGTTTGTGTGAGTGTTATGCATGCTCCTGTTATGTGTTGTATGGTTTCTGACTGTGTATAACATCTGCGGCATAAGTCGTTTGTAATTGTTGGGTCTTTAATAATATATTTTCTGTAATTTTTAGTGTTGATGATTTGATCTTGTATAGCAATTATGAATCCTTCAGTTTCCGGGAATAAATTTCCTACTTTAAGCCACTTGTTAGATGCGAGTGTGTTAACGTGGGGTTGCTCTAAGTCATGAGGGTGTCTTCCGTGGAGTACTTTTGATTTCCAGTCTATTATTTTTTGATTTTGTAGGTCAGAGTTGCAAGTGTTGTGTGGACTTTCCGGATCAGATAGGTTAAGTGGTGTGTAGTTAAGGTCATTTAATAAAATAACTTTATGAATGTTACTAGTGTTAGATTTTGTATGGAAAAATGTTCTCAGTCTAGTAATTTGTTTCTGCCAAAGGTTTTGAATATCTATTAAACCTCTCCCGCCGTTCTGTCTTTTGATGGTGAGCCTTTCAGTTGCAGATTTTGGATGAAGATTGTTGTGTTTTGTGAGTGTTGTGCGTGTGGTTCTTTCTAAGTTTGCAATATCCGTACTAGACCATCTTATTACTCCGAATGAGTATGTTAGTATTGGTATGGCAAAAGTGTTCAGGGCCTTAATTAGATGTTTTCCAGATAATTGTGAGTTACATACTGCAGAAACTCTCCTTTGATACTCAGTTTTCAGTGTATTTTTAATCATGGTATGGTCAAGTCCCTTAAGTTGTTGGTATCCTAAATATTTATATAAGTCTGTTGGTTCCAAAGCTGCTATTGTATCAGCGTCGTTTACAACATAATTACCCGGTTTTACTTTGCCTTTAATAATATGTACTGTTTTACATTTGTCTAAGCCAAATTGCATGTTTATGTCATTACTGAATTCTGTCGTAGTATCTAAAAGCTTTTTCATTTGTTTTTCTGTTTTCGCATATAATTTAATGTCATCCATATATATAAGATGTGATATAAGTGTTTCCTCAGTGTTAAGTTTGAGATTGTATCCAGCTTGACATTGGTGTAATAAGTGGGACAAAGGGTTTAGGGCGAGACAGAACCAGAGAGGACTCAAGGAATCACCTTGATATATACCCTTTCTGATTTGTATCTGTCGCGTTATGAGAGTGCTAAGTCCATTGTTTATTTGTAATGTAGTTTTCCAGCTTGACATTATATTGCGTAAGAAATCTATTATTGTTGGATTAATTTTGTATATTTCTAAAACTTGTATTAACCAAGAGTGTGGTATGCTATCGAACGCTTTTTGGTAATCTATATATGTGCAATGTAAATTTCTATTTTTAGTGGTGGCGTGTTTATGAATAGTAGAGTCTATAATTAATTGTTCCTTGCATCCCATGTGACCCCGCCTACATCCCTTCTGTTCCTCGGCTATTATATTATGGGTATTAATGTGTGAGCTAATTTTACCTGTGATTGCTGATGTTAAAATTTTGTATATGGTAGGTAGGCACGTAATTGGTCTATATTGGGAAGGTTGTGATGTGTATTTACTTTTAGGTAGCATGTATGTTATTCCTGTTGCAATGAAATCGGGTATATTCTGTTTTCCTAATACGATATCTGTCAAATTTTTTGCTATTGATTTATGTAATGAAGTTAATTTCTTATACCAAAAATTGTGTATTTTATCTATACCAGGTGACTTCCAATTGTGTAATCTAGCTGTTGTATTTCTAATATCTTGTTCTGTAAATTCTATAAATTCCATTTCTTCTATTGATCTCCACTTCGTAGTTTCTTCTTGTATCCAATTAGCCTTATCGTTGTGGTGTGCTTGTTCTTCCCATATGTTAGACCAAAATGTTTCTAAATTTTCTTTTGTAGGTATGTCTGTATGGTTTTCTACTAGTGTGTCGGTTTGTGGCTTTTGTAAATTTCTGTAGAACATTTTTTCATTTGTAGCAAATATTGTATTGTCGTTTCTACGTTGTTGTGCCTTTTTGTACCTCCTAAGCCTGTGAACTTTAAGTGCTAGTTTTTGTTTAAGTGTATCTAAAAACTCTTCAGGTTTTTTGTTGCTGTTTTCATGTCTTGTATGAGTATTGTGTGTTTTAAATATTGCTTCAACTCTCTTAACTACCTTATTGGATCTATTATTGTTGATATATTGTGTAAGCCGCCCGCAATCGGCTCTTAACTTCTCAATGTCATGTTCTAACCTTTTCTGCCACGGTGGATTGATGGTGTGTCTCGGTGCCGTGTTTCTTGTGTGTTCTGTTATTTTAAAGTTGAGTTCTTCAGATATAACTACCGCTGTACAATATATAAGTGTGTGTATGTCTGTCAATTGTGTGTCGCTAGATTCGAACTGTTGTAGTATATCTTCATTAAAGAGATTAACTAAACGGAAGAGATTAGGGATATATCTTAATTTAGGTAATTTTGGTCGGGATGATGGGTCCATTCCAGAGTAGAGCAGCAGCGTTGAGTTAAACTTATCCTGTATTTTTTGTATGTGTGCTTGTGCTAAGTTATTCTGATTTGTTACCGTTAATGTCTCTATGTCATTTTCTATCATCAAAGTCATTGATTCAGTTTGTGTGGATATATGTGATGTTTGTGTGAAGATATGTGATGTTTGTGTATCTATTTGCGTTGGGTGGGAGTGACTGTATGGTTGTGTTTGTGTATGTAGTGGTAATTGTGGATCTAATGGCGATGGTTGTTGTAAATTACTTTCGATTGTATTTTGTGATTGTGTGATAGTGTTAGTTGAATGTTGTTGCAGTAATACACGTACTTCATCTTTTAACTGATTTAAAGTGACCTGGGATAGTAGTTTGTTTCGTATTATTATACGCCTCTGATCAGAAACACGTTGTTCACTAACTTCTATTGTTGGGTATCTTTGTGAGAAATGTTCATGTAGCTGTTTTCTGTACGTAGTCATGTCTGTCTCTAATTTCGTGATGAGGTAATATGTACGCATGATGAATGTATTTACTTCTTTGCTCCAAGTCATGCGTTTTCTTGGTTTTCCAGCCTTGGTGGACGCAGGCAAAAAGGTATTCACCTCCTGCGCAACACTTAAGACTGGATTGGGTGGATCTGCATAAAAAATGTTACTGGGGGGTGATGACGGTACTGACGATGGTATGGATGGTGATGATTTTCTAGAGGGTGTGTATGAAATGGTGCTAGGGCTGTATCGTTCTACTGGGGTGTTTGTCCTATCGGTCAGAATGGCACCATCGTCAGCTGTTTCGGCTGTAGTATCCTTGTCGGTGGGAGTCCGCCTGTTCAACTCCTCACCGCTGACGGTTCGCATGCTGAGACACCCAGCGTCAGCTCCAGGTGTGCCCCGGCGATCGCCCCCGGGCAGCGGTCCTATACGATTTCTTTTTTTTGATCTCGTCTCCATTTTAAATGGGTTTCCATAGCCATGTTTGCCGCGCCAGTAATTGTAATATCGCGTGTCCGCCCCCCACGTGAGTCTGATGTTCGACTCGGACGTATGGTTGTGTTAGGGGGCTTATTATTATTATTATTATTATTATTATTTCTCAGTAAGGTTGTCGAGAGGTGAGTCTGCGGGGCGCAAGTTCCCGGTATACCAGTCAGCGTGCCCCCGGCGTTATGACATTTTACACTTCCAACCTGGAGCATAGGTTCTGCTCTTGCAACTCCACTCATGGCCGGCCAATAAAGGCAAGCACACAAGGTGAGGGGGAATAAATCCTATTCCTCGGGAGAATTGGGGTCCGTGGTGTCGCCACTCACCAACAGCTCGCCACAAGCTGCCCCTGCGGGGTTATTATTATTATTATTATTATTATTATTGTTTCTCAGTTCCATGACTCTCGGGACTATGGAGTCCCGGGCCTTTGGAAGGCGTGCGTCGGGCCGAAGCCAAGACGTAGAGGCCCTTTTATGAGAATTTAATATGCTAGTAATACACACACATGGCGGAAATCATCCCCGAGCGCACAATATGGTACACCGGGAGATGATCCCCGCCAGGTGCAGAGACTATTGCTGTGCGGTGCTGTGGCCGCGATGGAAACTAAATTATGGGCTATGGGATGGAGAATTGGATGGACTGGTGAATGGGCTATGGGGGGAGACTAACGGACGCCTGCCGTGACAATAAATCTCAAACTTGTAAAAAGGCAGGCGGTGACTTGCCAACTCATTGCATGGGCCCCATTAAAATAGCCACATATAGTGCGACCATGGAGCAACATCCGTTGAGCGGCTAAGGTTGTCGAGAGGTGAGTCTGCGGGGCGCAAGTTCCCGGTATACCAGTCAGCATGCCCCCAGCGTTATGACATTTTACACTTCCAACCTGGAGCATAGGTTCTGCTCTTGCAACTCCACTCATGGCCGGCCAATAAAGGCAAGCACACAAGGTGAGGGGGAATAAATCCTAATCCTCGGGAGAATCGGGGTACGTGGTGTCGCCACGCACCAACAGCTCGCCACAAACTGCCCCTGCGGGGTTATTATTATTATTATTATTATTATGCCTGGATCTCGCATTCCCCACCTTTGCTCAACACGACATTGATTAATTGAAACCTTTTTGAGAAAGATAGGAAAATCTGTCAAGAAGGTACTTGTGTCAAAATGGTGTCGGACAAATCAAATTATTTGTAACAACCATTTACAAAACCTATGTAAATAACAATAACAGGCATTACAAGGGAATGACGCCCGGATTGGAGACTAAAGAAAAATCTGTAAAAGATAAGAAAACTAAGAAATATAAATCAAAAGTAGGTATGATACATTGATTTTTGTTGTGCCTAATTACAATATTTTGATTTCAAAGTACCTATTTTGAAATTAATTTATTTGTTTAGAAAACTTATATACCTATCTATCTCTTATATTATTTACAGGCAAAAACAAAAGTTAAACAATTCCTGAGAATCAGGTGCCCTATTTGCTTTAATAATTTGGCAAAAGATAGTGTTGTATCAACGAAGTGTGGCCATGTGTTTTGTAAGAATTGTCTTCAAAAAGCTTTGATACTCAAACCGATATGCCCTATGTGCCGAAAAAGGTTGGCAGGATTTCATGGCTATCATTCTTTATATCTGGATGAAAATATATATGAAGACTTTGAAGTTCAATAGACGAGTTTGGCGCATGATAGAAGAAATAATTGTGTAGTTAGCTCGGTTTGTCCTCACCTAATGAAGCTATTGACTGTTTTTTGAGTTCAGTATTTAAGTGTGATGTGTTAATTTAGACTTTGTCTAGATGTGCTAATACAGTGATGTGAATAAATTTTGTAAGTATAAATATGCATCTGGGCTCAGAGTATCTTTTTATGTTTTATTTATTTTTACTCAAACGCTCAACTATTTAATTTTAATTTCATTAAAATATTTTATTATTAATTGATACCAAAATTGCTAAAAGCTTGCTCCACGAACTTGCTCGTTTGACAAGTGAAACGAAACATCAATACGATCAATATCTCCAAACGTCGTGTTTCTATATACTCTTTGGATTATTTGCTCTTTGTGTTTCTACGTCAATATTGCTTTGATGTGCTTGTTTATACTACTTACGTTCAAAAAAATAATTTAGTATAAGATATTTAGCAAATTTTGTTGTACAATATGACTAATACTCTAAAATTAGTCAGGAGCTATGAAGAAGAACACCGAAACCATAAGTTTGGTATGAAATTAGATGATCCCGATTTAACATACCGAAATTATGTGAGAAATTTGGCCAAGTATCATCTTATAGTAAAAGCTGTGATACAGGTAATTTCCGTATACATAAAACATATGTTTAAAATCAGTTAAGGTTATTTTGTACTTAATGTTTAGACTAGACTAGACCACTTACTTATCTGTTCAATTCAAACATGGGTATGCCAAGAATAGAGAATTCTAAATTTTTTTTTAGCTCACATTTCTATCTGCCACCATATAATTTATTGAACATGTAACAGATGAATTGTGTTAATATTCTATATTTTTTGATATGTATTGTGATTATATTATATATTTAAATATATATAATAATAATATAAATATATTGTTATATATACTTATATAATAGTATAAATCACCCGTTTATGGAATACACACACAGAAACCATATCCATAGTAATAGGCACGACAGGATAAATAAACATAATGCAAACATTAATATACACATATTGTTAAAACAAGCAGCCATACATGTTTCTACAATAATAAATAAAGTTTTAGGGGACACAGTATTTATAAATTCAAGGGAACCCAAACCTCTTCCCTGAGGGTCTCGAAAAAAGGGTTGTGGAAAAATGTATAATATAAATATATAATAGAACCGTGGTAGCCTAGTGGTATGTGTAATGGACTGCTGAGACAAGGTCTCGGGTTCCTGGGATCACCAGGATTTACCATGGCACACACCATTGAATTTTTGATGCTTATCAGAGTTGTGTGTATTTATAGCAGGTTTATAAGTGCCGCCACCTATTACATTGGGACCTAAACATAAACTGGCGAAATGTGGGCTAGCACCTCTGCCTACCCCTTATATATAGGGGATATAGGCGTGAGTTTGTGTTCTGTTATGTATATATTTACCCAAAGAAATTATACATGCAATGGACGCAGGACTGGCTTATTGCATTGAACGCAGCAAAGTGCACAGTCTTACACATTGGCAATAACAACCCCAAATTTCAGTACACTATAGACTCAGTGGCACTGCAACCCGTAAGTTCCCAAAAGGATCTGGGGGTCACCATCACACATAACCTCAAGTGGGAGGAGCACATCATAATATAACCAAAAAGGCAAATTCCATGATATACATAATCAGAAAAGCATTTTATATTATCACCAAGGAATTATTTCTTAATATATACAAAACATACATACAACCTCTGCTGGAATATGCTTTCCAAATTTGGAGCCCATATTTTAAAAAAAACATCCTATTATTAGAAAGGGTGCAAAGAAGGGCCACTAAAATGGTCAATGATTTGAAAGAGATGTCATAAGAAGAGCGCCATCTGGAACTAAACCTAACCACACTGGAAGAGAGAAGGAAAAGGGGAGACCACATTGAAACTTATAAATCCTGACAAAACATTATAATGTATCAAACATAGAAAACATCTACACAATGAACTCCAACAGACATCTAAGAGGTCACTCAATGAAATTATGCAAGCCTCGATGTGCCAGCAACCCTAGGTATCACTTCTTGCCGAACCGCATGGTGCAAATGTGGAACTCCCTTCCGGAAAGTGTAATAAAAGCTCCTAATGTGAATATTTTTAAAAATAGACTTGATAAACATTGGACAATCAAAACACAAGTGTAGTGATATACACGCATCAGCTTATGCTGCTAGTGTATTAAAAAAATAATAATAAATAATAATAATAATAATATTAACACAGTTTGTGATTGAAAATGTTACATTAAGCTTAAACATATTTGTGTCTGGTCTTAGCATCTGCTGCAGAACTAGGCTTTTGACCTGTCTCAACTGTTTATACAAATTCTCAAAATCTCTTTGCTCAGCGAAAAAAAATTGCAATAATAATTATAAAGTTATAACATTTCCATTTTTTTTTTTTTTTTTTTTTTTATATGGGACACGCCAACTTGACCTCACCTCGCCTGGTGGTAAGCTAAAGGCAAAGTCTCAGGAAAGAGGGTCACCATTACAGACACTAAGTGCTACAATGGTGGCACTCAGCTTGGCGGCCTCATCAGATGCTTTTTCACGCCCCGCTTAAAGGCCCCGGGACTGTAGGAAGAAGGAAACACGTGTGCTGGTAATGAATTCCAGGTCTTGGTGGTGCGGCAAAGAAAAGAGTCTCCGAACCGCTTGGTTCTTGCTCGTATATTCTGCACAGTGTGAGGGTGACATCTAAGGCCTGCACGTGTTGTCCTATGTAGGAAAGGAGATGGTGGGATTAGTTGGAAGAGCTCGTCAGAACACTCACCGTGGTAGAGACGGTAAAATACAGCCAAGGAAGCAATATCTCTACGCATCTGCAAAGGCTCGAGGGTGTTCGTGACCTCAGGGTTCCCAATAATTCGGACCGCGCGTCGCTGCAACCTGTCGAGAGCATCTAGTAGGTATTTCGCGGAGCCATCCCAGAGATGCGAGCAGTATTCCACGCAGGAGCGAATTTGTGTCTTATAGAGAAGACACCGCTGCTCCGGCGTGAAAAAACGTCTCACTTTGTTTAGGAGTCCGAGTTTCCGCGAGGCTGTTTTGATGATGCTCTCGATGTAATTTCTGTTATTCAGTTTGCAGCGAATATCCATGCCTAGGATATAGAGATTGTCCTGCAGTGGAAGTGGCGTGCTCTGAAGAGTGGGAAGGGGAAGGAAAGAAGATACCTTTGCTGTGAACGCACAAGCCTGCGTCTTCTTGGCATTGAACTCGACCATGTTTTCGGAGCCCCATTGAGAAATGTGATTCAAGATCCGGTCCAGTTCAGTGACAAGAAGCTGTCTTTTTTCCACGATATCAGACTGTTTGGCCGCAGGTTGTCCGTGATAACTCCCGTGTAAGGTGCTATCGTCTGCATAGCAATGTATGCTGCCGGTGGACAGCATGTCGTTGATATGCAGAAGAAAGAGAGTGGGAGATAATACAGACCCCTGCGGTACGCCAGCATTTATTTGCAAGAACTCCGAAGCCCGTCCATCACATAGGACGCGGATACGGCGCTCCCGCAGGAAACTAGCAATCCAGTTGCACAGTCTAGGAGGCAGACCAAAGGCTGGTAGCTTGGAGAGAAGCGATTTGTGCCAGACTCTATCGAAAGCTTTGGCGATATCAAGACTAATTGCCAGTGACTCGCCGTGCTTGTCCATAGCCTCACCCCAAAGATGGGTAACGTATGCTAGAAGATCACCCGTTGACCGTTTCGGCCTGAAGCCATATTGCCGGTCATTAATTAAGGAGTGATCCTCTAGGTGACGCATGAGCTGTTTGTTAATGATGTGCCCGAAGACCTTGCACAGCACTGAGGTGACGGCTATGGGTCGATAGTTGGCTGGCTCTGAGCGATCCCCCTTCTTGGGGATCGGCTGTACATTCGCCTCTTTCCAAGCCGAAGGCACTGTACCCGAGCTGTAGGACAGTCGGTACAGCCGCGTAAGCATCGGAGACAACTCCGCTGCACATTTTTGTAAGACCACCGCTGGAATACCATCCGGGCCACTGGCTTTCCGGACATCGAGTGATTGAAGCACCGCACGAACATCGCATTGCCTGATACGTATTTCAGGCATTACGTGGTCACCATTGGGTAGTGTCGGCGGCTGTATACCGCAATCATCGACTCGGGAATTGGCCGCAAAGAGATTTACTAGCATATTGGCTTTCTCTTGCGGTCCATGGGCCAGGGATCCATCAGGGTAGCGCAGCGGTGGCAGCGAAGGCTGACAGAAGTTGGCCTGCACGGCTTTGGCCAGTCGCCAGTATCCACGGCTGCCCGTGGGATGTGCCACTAGCTCTTGACCAAGCCGCGCAATGCGCAGGGCATCCGCTCTGACGTAAGCCCTCTTGCAGACCTTAGTGGCTCTGTTGTACGCCGCCTTGAAGTGGCTCACATTGGGATCGTGCGTGGCACGCGCCCTTACCCAAGCGCGATACGCGGACTGCTTTTGATCAACAGCCCTCGCACACTCGCGCCCGAACCAAGGGCGCACTCCTCGGGCACCGGTGACATCAGTGTACGGGATATAGTATTCCATACCCAGACCGATCTCACCGGCAACAGCAGTAGCACAATCCGAGGGTTTCTTACCTTCAAAGCAGCGTTCAACCCACGGGATGGACGCAAAATAGTTGCGCAGCCCATCCCAATCTGCTGACGAGTAGTGCCAGAGACGCCGCTTCCCCTGCACGGGTCGTGAAGGCGCTATAATTGGCACCTTGGAGCAGACCAGACAGTGGTCGGAATTGCCTAAAGCGGCTTGTACCGAAACACTGTACAGGTCTGGGTGACTCGTCAGCAGAAGGTCTAGCAGAGAGGGTGCTAGGCCCGACCTTCTTGGTATTCTAGTGACCTCGTGTACCAATTGGGTCAGGCCATGCGCCAGAGCAAATGCATGGGCGGCTCTTCCCGCATGGTCTGTTTTGGAGGAGCCCAACCAGGTTTCGTGGTGGGCGTTAAAGTCCCCCAAAAATACCACTTCGGCGTTCGGAAACCGTTCCTGCGCATCATCTGCCGCCTGACTCAGATATTCAAAGAGTCGAGTTGTCTCAGTATCTCCTGTATGGGAACGGTAGAGGCACACATAGATCTGACTCGTAGAGCCATGGTCTACGTGTACCCATAGGGTTGAAAAGGATGGGTCCTCAAGGCAGCGCAAACGGCGACAACAAACATCCGCCCTAACAAACACGCACACCCCGGCTTTTGCACGGAAATTTTCCTCGATAACATAGCCGGGGTAAAGCAAGTAGGTCGTGTCATCAGGGCGGCCTATTTGTGTCTCCGTGAGAAAGAGCATATCTGGTTTCGCCGTCTCAAGGTGTTGGTGGACGGCGTTGAGGTTCGCATGGAGTCCACAGATGTTAGTGGACTCCACCTCAAATAGCGAGCTTGTGGGAGTTTGTAGAGCCGCTGTATTGCCCAATACTCTTAAATGCGCTGCCATGATGAAAAGGAGAAAAGGGCGTGAAAAAAAGAGGTGATTGTCGTCGCAGCACCGCGTGACAAAGTGCGGGATATTGGTTTTGTCTATGATTATGAGGCATGGCGTGAGCCGACACGCCGTACGGAAGGGCCCCCGTACCCCCCCGAATATGGTCGCCTGGCCCCCACTTCCGGTCACCAACCGGCACGACGAGCCATACCGGGATTATGCGCGGTCTGGTGAGGCAGCCTTCCAGGGTGGTTAGTCCCAGTTGGGCCTCTATACTATACCGCGGGCGGCCAGCGGCACCACCGTTTCTACGGGTCTCCCTGACCGGCGCGTCGCCCCGCACCATCCTCACTAGACTACGCCAAGACCCACTGGTCCCACTAGTGCTGCGACCACCATCACCCCTACCCGGCTATGCATTTGCTGATCCCTGAACGCAATCCAACCGAAATTGAATTACTATGAAGGGTTTTTCGCAATATTGCACGGTGGTACCAATCCGGTCGAAATTTGTGACAAATTTGTGTCGTCAAATCTCTACCACCAGTAATACACATATATACAATATATACAATGCTGGCTGTACCGAGTGTTGACCAATCCAGAAGTCGACGAATACAGAATAGGTCAGAAACAGAAGTAGTTACAACCAGAAGCGGGTAGATTAAGAAATAGACAGATAAAGCAAAGGACTTTAAAAGAACTCATCCTATGTCGTCAAATTCGCTGACACCGCCTTCACCCCACTTATTCATAATAAACCATACAATTACAACTGCATTAGGAAAAAGTACATGATTATTAAATAGACCTATTTAAACAATAATTTTTATAGAGGCTGTAACTATCAATGTTATGATGTTTGTCCTTCATTAACAGGATATTTTAGAATGCAGAGACTCAATGGAAACTCTAAACAGGCTGAATGAAAAGGGGAGAGCTGCAATATCACAATTGAGGAACGAGTTGGAAAATCTAGAACTACATGGAAAGGATACAGGAGATGTGAAATATGCTATGGAGGTGGATTCACAAAGGCATTTATTAGCTAGGTACCTAACGTTTTACAATTGTTACATATTAAAACTTAGGCCTCTTTCAAAATGTAGCATAATTCATTTCATTTATTTTTATTTGTAAGAATATTGTATTAAAAGTTGTTACAAAGTTGGTTGTACATAATATTCTGCTGTCTCCAGCGTTCTAATAGTGAAAGGTAGAATACAAATTTAAATAATGTCAGCGTACAATTAATTGGCAATAGGCTCGCCACCTATTACAATGGGACCTAAACATAAACTGGCGAAATGTGGGTGCTGGCACCTCTGCCTACCCCTTCGGGGATATAGGCGTGAGTTTATGTTATTATATGTTTATTAAATGATATAGTCATAATAGAAGTCAAGTCAAGGTTCACAGAATAAGTAAATTTTAAACTCAAAACATTCGCTTAGGAAGTCTTTCGTGGAATAGTAACATTTAGTCAGAAGGAATTGGATTTGCTTGATGCTCTGTTTTCTGCATTATGAACCAATAGTTTTGGGGTACTATTGGGGTATTGAAGGTTTAGAAACTGAATATAGTGTACTTGATTTCTATTGTAATTTGGTTTTAACTGTCAGTGTGGAGGACAAAGTAGGACTTGAAGGCTTGCCTTTAGTCATCCCACTGACAGCACAAATTCTCCAGTGAGCTCTGGCTACCCTACTCACCACTGGGAACACTACACTAAGTTATTATAACGGCGGTATTCTGAAGGGCGGAGGTACTTCCCCAGTTGGACTGCTCAATTGCCCAAATACCGCCGTGTGTGAAATTGCTGAGGGCACACTGACTAAAATGGGATCAATGTCATACTGCCTACATAATTCATTAAAACTTTCTGCTTGTGCGCACCAGGTAGCTGTTCTTTCTTTAATTCGTTTTAGCGAGAGGAACATGAAGAGGGGGAGGGAGGAGAGGGAAAATCTTTAGATATTTCTATTCTTCTGATAACTGCTAAGTAATTTATGGAAATAACTAAAGATAAAAATACAATCTGTCTATGTTATTATTTTAGTAACCTATTTGCATTTTTCTTACAGTCTTCTCAAAGAATTCAAAGGAGCTAATCTAAACAGTATGTTTCTCATAGAAAAAGCTCAGAGAGATGAATTATTGAAGACAATGGAAGGGGACAACACTAGTCTTAGAAATAGAAAGAAAGTGGACAGAGATGGACTGCTCAAAATGTCTTCAGGTATCTATCTAAAGCTAAAGGCTAAAAGATTGTTGTTACAAAGTAGTAGTAGTCAATGTTCTGGGACAGACTGGATTTTTTTTTTATACCACTTAGGTGGCAGACAATCACACGGCGCACCAAAGTGGTTACCATGGCTTAGGAACGAGTGTAACACCAGTGGAGTCACATCCGTGTTGCTGACCCTGTAAGAACATAGATTTTAAGTGCAGAATACAAAATCAGGACAAGCCTTTGGTCTTCCCGCTGATAGCACAAAAACTCTCCAATGAGCTCTGGCTACCCTACTCACCGCGGGGAACACAGTACGAGGTTATTATAGCCGTGGTATTCTGTAGGGTGGAGGTACTTCCCCAGTCAGACTGCTAAATTCGGACGGGAATACCGTCGTGTCCTACGGTGCGGAAGGTTGGACTGGATCGGATGAAATGGCGCATATTGGGAGAGGCCTATGTCCAGCAGTGGGCTAATTGATTGAATGTTCTTATATCCTACCAATATTATTACAAGTATGAATGTGAAAGTTTGTTTGTATGGATGAATGAATGGATGGAGGAATTTCATACAAAATAACAAATGAAATTTGGCACAGATAAACTATAGTCTAGATTTCTGGAATAACATACAGACTACTTGTTATTTTTTATTTTAAACTTCATGCAGAAGTACATAGGTGGACGTATGCCACAGGCATTCTCTACCAGTCAACCAAAGGTGGCGCAGAGAATGACTCAGTAGGTGTTGAGTGTAATATTATAGAGAGAATATACCGTATACAGGAACAAGACTTCAATAAAGTAATATAACATACATACCTACCATAAGGTAGATTTGTATAGTTAAAGTTATGCGGTCACTGTTTCAATATTTCTGTGAGCCTGGCAAATTTGCATGTTGTTAGAGTAGGCTAATTATTAAATTCCTATTATTTCACATATTATAACAGTAATTTTTGTACAGGTGTGACAGAACAGCTGTTATCTATAAGCCGGCAACTGGCAGACACAGCAGAGAGAAGTCAAAACACTCTTGACAGCTTGGTTTCATCTAGCTCCACTGTTCACGTATGTATAGTCAAGATTATTAAAAAAAAATCCCTGAGGATCTCATATCTGAGTACTGATTCTGGTTGCATCCCAGAGTTCACTCTCTTATTCTTTCTCTTCGTTTCTATATTGCCTTTATCTTTGCTATTACGTAAACAACTGCCACATGACTCCACATCCTGGAGGGAAGCTAAGTTTAAGAGGCAAGTAAGCTTAAGATGAGCAAAATTTCGTGGTCATTTATTCAGTTTAGGTGCATAAAATATGCTATTATAAAATACAATTACTTACAAATTAATATTAAATTATGCTAACTATACAATATATACAAAAATGGAATAGAGAAAAAGAGGGAGACTGCAATTTTAGGCATCGAAAAATTCCTCCCCATCGATCTCTACTGGTACCGTGCCCAAGAGGCTGGCGGCATTACCACGCTGAATGGCGATGCCAATGGTTGTTCAAAATACACACATACATATAATCACGCCTTTATCCTCGGAGGGTTAGGCAGAGGTAAATTAACACCCACATTTCACCAATCATTGTATTAGGTCCCATGTAAGGTGAGATGAGCCTATTGCCGTATTTCGGGCACTATTGTTGACTCGAGCCTCACTCTGAGACTGAGTATGGGCTGTGTATATCTGTCTGATGTTAAACAGCCCTATCCCTTAATCGCCTTGTACGACACCGCATGGGAAGAGATGGGGTGGCCCAAATTCTACTCTGCCAAGAACCATTCGGCATTCAAAATAATGTATACAAATCAATCAATTAGCACATATCATTATATGTCTATCATATTATATGTCACAATATTGTTGCAGGGCACACAATCAGAGCTACAAAATACAGCCAGCACAATTTCACAATCTGGAAAACTTTTGAAGAAGTATGGGCGAAGGGAGTTCACCGATAAAGTAATCATGTTCTTTACATTCCTATTTTTTTTAGCGGTCTGTCTGTACATTGTACAGAAGAGAATGTTTTAAGCATATTTGACTTTTAGATTATGATGTGTATTTATTTATAGAACTGTGACTGTATTTATTACGTATTATAAATGTGACAATTAAATATATGACAAGATTTTACTGCATTTATTTTCAAATATATCATTGTCCTTTATAACACTCGATCGTCCACCTGCCGCATCTAGTTTATCCCAGTTTTTAGGGTTATGTCACTTTTCAGGAATGTGAGAAGGTATCATCAAGTTGAAATTCATAATATATTCACAGGCGTTGTGTGTTTTAGTCGGTTCGAGTCCGACATAACCTCTCCCACCGGCTCCGGTGGTAGGGGGTACCTGGGGTGACTTTTTTTTGGTTATCCGTTCAACTTATTGGAGGGTTTTCCAATTGCCATTTTAGTTTGCTTCGTCTGTTACTAATTACTAAGTAGTAACCTGTAAACTCATAAGATTATTATTTAAATATTTCAGTTATTTGAAACTGCTTAATGAGAATCGATAACGAGACCTACGTTGAAGTCTCAGAAGATTGAATGGTTCAAGAGCCTTTTTTTTTACTATTCACAGGGTAGATTATTCTAAATTCTGATCCTACATTTTGATTTACAGCTTATACTTGAGACATTGCTTTGTTATGATTAGAATCTGCTATAAGATATCTGTTATAATACAGCTGTCAGATATCGCAGAGAAAAGGCTGCTTCTTGTCACTGACCTTGACCGGATCCTGAATCACATTTCCCAATGGGGCTCTGAGAACCCGGTCGAGTTCAATGCGAAGAAGACGCAGGCATGTGCGTTCACAGTAAAAGTAACTTATTTCCTTCCCCTACCCACTCTTCAGATCACGCCACTGCCACTGCAGGACAATCTCAATGTCCTAGGTATGTATGTTCGCTGCAACCTGAATAACAAAAACTACATCGATAGTATCATCCAAACAGTCTCGCGTAAACTCGGAGTCCTGAACAGAGTGAGACGTATTTCACGCCGGAGCAGTGGTGTTTTCTGTACAAGACACAAATTCGCTCCTGTGTGGAATACTGCTCGCATCTCTGGGATGGTTCAGCAAAGTACTTACTAGTTGCTCTCGACAGGTTGCAGCGACGTGCGGTCCGCGTCATTGGGAATCCCGAGGTTACAAACACTCGAGAAACTCTGCAGATGCGTAGAGATGTTGCGTCCTTGGCAGTATTTTACCGTCTGTACCATGGTGAATGTTCTGATGAGCTCTATCAGTTAGTCCAACCCTCCCCTTTCCTACACAGGACAACACGTGCAGGGCTTAGATGTTATCCGCACACAGTGCAGAATATCCGATCAAGAACCAAGCGGTTCAGTGACTCTTTCCTTTGTCGCACCATTAAGGCCTGGAATTTATTGCCAGCTCACGTATTTCCTTCTTCCTACAGTCCCGGGTCCTTTGAGCGGGGCGTGAAAAAGCATATATTGGTCGTCAAGCTGAGTGTCACCATTGTCACATGGTAGGTATATGTACCTAAGTAATGGTGACCCTCTTTTCTGAGACTTTGCCTTCAGCTTACCATCAGAAAGTCTAATTAACGTGTCCTATATAAAAAAATAAAAACAAGGTTCCTAAAAACCACACGTTATGCACCTTGCATTGTATAAAGGTTAGGTAGGTAGGTATATATAGTTTAAAGCTTGCCTAATAATGTTGTGTAGCTCTATCTAGTGTTATTTTATCAAAACACCGAGTGAACGGGATGATAACAGTTACGTTCGGCTACGTACCTATGTTGTTTGGAGACGAAACGCTAGGTGGTGCTGTCGTAAGCTAAATTTAAGGAAAATAAGTTGGTGGGGACTGGAAAAATTAAAAGGTTTTTTTTTATACCACTTAGGTGGCAAACAAGCACACGGCCCACCAGATGGAAAGTGGTCACCGTAGCCTGTGGACGCGTGCAAAACCTAGAGAGTCACACTCGCGCTGCCAACCCTGCAGGCATTGAGAGTTTCTATGTCGTCAGTGTCCACAAAAACCCTCCAGTGAGCTCTTTCTACCCTACTCACCGCCAGGAACGCAACACGAGGTTATTATTACCGCGGTATTCTGTAGGGCGGAGGGGAGGTACTTCCCCAGTCGGACTGCTCAATTGAACGGAAATACCGTCGTGTCCTTTTAAGTTGCGTATAAAATGCTAAATAAGTGGAATTTACCTACTATTTTTATAATGGAACTAGCTGACCCGCTCCGACCATTCATTTGAGACCATAATTTTTCAGTCTTCAAATAATGTATGATCATTGCTCCTTCAGCTTTATAATACCTAAGTAGTATAGATACGCTACACAGTTATTACGCTGCACACAAATAAACAGTTATTTTAATTAGATATTTAAAATGTTAGTTACTGAAACTTAATTTTTAGGTAGGTTACCAGGTATTTATTCCAAACTACCTTTATTTATTAACGGAAAAGCTAATTTTTTTTCGCCACGGAAAACGCCACACGTCCATCTTCACAGCATCAGTCCCGTCTGTATGTCGATAATAGGTATTTTAATTTAATGTAGGTACAGTTGTTGAATTTATGAAATACGATGGACGGACTCACTAATGCCCAACTAATATAAGTCCTATTAGTTGTACGTGAACAGTTTGAGAAACAAAGATTACGCAGTGGTTTTTTTTTTTTTTTTTTTTTTTTTTATATAGGACACGTCAATTGGACTTCGCCTTGTCTGATGGTAAGCTGAAGGCAAAATCCCAGAAAAGAGGGTCACCATTACTTACACATACCGTGTGACAATGGTGACACTCAGCTTGACGGCCTTATCATATGCTTTTTCACGCCCCGCTTAAAGGACCCGGGACTGTAGGAAGAAGGAAACACGTAAGCTGGTAATGAATTCCAGGCCTTAATGGTGCGACAGAGGAAAGAGTCTCCGAACCGCTTGGTTCTTGATCGGATGTTTTGCACCGTGTGCGGATGACATCTAAGACTTGCACGCGTTGTCCTGTGTAGGAAAGGGGAGGGTGGGACTAATTGGAAGAGCTCATCAGAACACTCCCCATGGTACAGACGGTAAAATACAGCCATGGACGCAACATCTCTACGCAGCTGTAAAGGTTCTAGGGTGTTCGTGATCTCGGGATTCCCAATGATGCGGATCGCACGTCGCTGCAACCTGTCGAGAGCATCTAGTAAGTACTTTGCTGAACCATCCCAGAGATGCGAGCAGTACTCCACACAGGAGCGAATTTGTGTCTTGTATAGAAGACACCGCTGCTCCGGCGTGAAAAATCGTCTCACTCTGTTCAGGACTCCGAGTTTTCGTGAGGCTGTTTTGATGATGCTTTCGATGTAGTTTTTGTTATTCAGGTTGCAGCGAACATCCATACCTAGGATATTGAGATTGTCCTGCAGCGGCAGTGGCGTGCTCTGAAGAGTGGGGAGGGGAAGGAAAGAAGATACTTTTGCTGTAAACGCACATGCCTGCGTCTTCTTGGCATTGAACTCAACCAGGTTCTCAGAGCCCCATTGAGAAATGTGATTCAGGACCCCGTCAAGCTCAGTGACAAGAAGCTGCCTTTTCTCTGCGATGCGATCTCATTCCATTCAGAAAGTCGAATTAAAATGATTGAGGAATTATACTTTCTCTAGTTATCTAGGCGGGGAGAACCTCACGCTGCAAAGTTTGATACTGACAATGTGAGACGCGAGCATACGTGTTTTTCCACCGACTGGAGGTAGTAGGTGGGTAGGTAGGAGTAGATAGCTACCCGTTGGAAGATTTAACAGGCTGTAAATGAAATATAAAATACAAACACATAATAGGTCGTTAAATATGAAATTGGCATTTTTTTGAAGAACTTGGAGGAAACCCAATTTTCAGTAGGTACTAATGCCAAATTCAAATTTTATGATATTTTTTGTGTATGAATGAGACAACATTAAGCTAACAAACACTTTTATTACAGTTTTGAAAAGTGACAGCTGTAAAAAAGTAATACGAAATTTATCATCAAAATGGATAGCATTTAGGAAGTACTGTTTTTGAAGATCGAATTTAATTTATCAAGCGGCCAATAAAATCTAAATTTAATACAGAGATGTAAAATCTTGAAAACAACTTTCAAACAAAATATAAATAATGGAAATAGCTATTAAATTACAGGAATAACGAACTCATGAATTTGTAAGAAAATTTCTACTTTTTTTATAGGTAAAGACAATAAAAAATAGGTCGTAGGTTGTAGCGCAGACGTGAGGAAGCATCACGGTCTAGACCCTTGCAGGCTGTATCAAGGCTAGTGAGTACATAATTGTCTTCCTAGGAAAACTAATTAATTACCCACATTTGTACACAAATGGTAAATTGATTACAAGGATTTATTAACGGTAATAACAAATAACTTAAGCTCTAAGAACTGTTCCTTATCTAAATATGTGCATATTATTGCCACAAATACCTAAACAACAAGTTATTTACATGCGTATTTCTGCTAATTATGATTTATAAACCTTCAGTATATGGAACAGGATGATAAGTTCGATCTTAGTTCAAGGGAACTTCAAGGAAGTGATAGTGACGTGATGTGTTAGTGTGTAAACATCGTGTAATGCTGGGTACACACCAATAGTATATTAGTTACAACTGTATACTTGTCGATATTGTAAGGCGCGCCGTAGTAGCGGCGGTAAGACCTATCATGGGGGACTGGCTAGAGAGGCCACACGGCAGCCTCACGTACCGTCTGACACAGATGATCAACGAGCACGGGTGCTTCGGGCAATATCTGTGTCGGATGGAGAAAGAGCCAACGTCCGAGTGCCATCACTGCGACGCGAGGGAGGACTCGGGGCTGCACACGCTCACCAAGTGTTGGGATTTCCTGTGGATTTTCGCACGTAACAAAAAAAACTTGCCGATATTGTGTACAGGGCTCTACCAACAGCTTTGGGGTCCAAGTCAACTTCACCTGCTAGACAGTCATCATCATCATCATCATCATCTTGGCATTTATTTTGGATGCAACCGAGGTATCCACCTCGGAGTCCAGGGTCCATTTCCAGCTTAAAAGCCGGCTGTTGCCGTAAAATACACTTCTTAATTACGTACGGTTTGAGTATTCATGGAGGTGGATCATTGACACTACGGAGGTCAGAATATATTGACACGGATGTCATCTTCTACGAAGCTAGTCAGTGCTCCTGCTAAACAAGGGACGATGCTCTGTTGTAGGTTATCCTCTCGGAGTAGAGAGAACAGATGACAGTCGCACCCAGAGCAGCCGACTTATCAATCATAAACAATAAATGAACCCCGGCTCTCTCTATAATTATGATGATTGGTGATGTTCGCGAGACCGCGATGACTAGTATTTTTTTATTATATAGAACACGTCAATTAGACTTCGCCTTGCCTGATGGTAAGCTGAAGGCAAAGTCTCAGAAAAGAGGGTTCACCATTACTTACACATACCATCAGCTTGACGGCCTCATAATATGCTTTTTCACGCCCCGCTCAAAGGACCCGGGACTGTAGGAAGAAGGAAAAACGTGGGCTGGTAATGAATTCCAGGCCTTAATGGTGTGACAGAGGAAAGAGTCACTGAACCGCTTGGTTCTTGATCGGATATTCTGCACCGTGTGCAGGTGACATCTAAGATTTGCACGTGTTGTCCTGTGTAGGAAAGGGGAGGGTGGGACTAATTGGAAGAGCTCATCAGAGCACTCACCATGGTACAGACGTTAAAATACAGCCTACTCAAAGTCTACAGTCTATTCAAAGACTAGATTTCACCTCATTGTTCATCAATAACATCATTGCGTTCCTTCTTTAATCGTTCGCTGTAGTTCCCCGCGTGTGTTCCCGGCATAATTGAGTCAGTGAGTCAGTGTAACGCGAATATTTTCAGCCTTCACCTGTGTTAGGGCTGCTGCATTTTATGGAAAATATTTTTCATAGATACTTAGTTATAATATTACGTAGAGACGAGTTAAGCCCTTTAAATGTGTAAGTAGACATCAAATGTTTTTGATGCAAATAAGTTTATAGGTATGCGCTCCTGTTTTTTTATACAATATTGGTGGCAGACAAGCACACGGCCCACGTGATTGAAAGTGGTTACCGTGGCCTATGAGTGTGTGCAATAGCAGGGGAGTCACACTCGTGCTGTCGACTCTGTAAGAATAGGGAGTTATTGTGCCGTCTGTGCAGAATACAAAGCAGGACAAGCCTTTAGTCAAATCACTGACAGCACGAAAACTGTATATAGAGGCCAATATCGTTGGGTCCAAGATATCCCTACCTGCTCTACCTTCCGTCGATGGTGGTAAGCCACGTGGGAGTCTTTTCTGGTAAAGCCCAATTAATTACAAAAATATTTTGTAAGATCCATTTCTGCTCATCATAACCCTACAACGTTAGTCGACATTGAGATACATTAACAATAATTTGTCACCGTTCTGAGGTCGGTTAGATTAGGATCGAATTCGGCACATATTAGTTTTAAGGCCGTTTCGCGAAATGATTGACTGTAAAGCTGTTTGGCAATGGTTCGATTCCGTTACGTGATCTTACGTCAGTGGGTCGCGCTCGGTCACATGGACGGGCTCTGTGGAAAGGTCTTGGGCATGGACAAATCAATGTTACGTATGTTTTATTTGAGATAACATTCTTTGTAATGGACATTATTATCTAAGTAGGTAGGTATTTAATTAAGAATACCTATGTATGTCCTTACATGCGGTGCTGGAGAAATAATATAACAATCACTACCCAATCTCGTCCGAAGGGTGTCGTAAAAAGCGACCAATGGAAAAAGCGCGGATGAAATCACTGCGAGAGAAGGAAAACTTGAAATAAAACCCTGTGCCAACCTGCCTGGCCAGCGTGGAAAATATAGGACAAAACTTTCCAAAATTGGGAGAGGTTGTCCAGCAGTGGATTGCGATAGGCTAATTGATGGGATGCTCACGAGATCCCGCTCCTGCGATCCATTGGATTATTAAAGGGAGTTTATAACCTTTGTGCGGTATAAAAAAAACAAAAAGCCTTTATTTTCCCATTACCCTTAATGTAACATTTCATTTCTATTTGTGTTAATCTGAATTTTGTTAGTTTTGCTTATTATAATCTAGGTTAGTATTTTACTGAGGTGCGGGCCCCTCCTCGGGTGAAGGCCTCCTCCAGTTGCTTCCAATTTTCGCTATCAATTGCTATGTTTTGCCAGTCATCTCCTGCTGTATCTTTTAAGTCATCTAATCATTGTAGATCAAACGTAAAATAAAGATAAATATTTAGGTAGATAAATATCGTTATTAAGTTATTAAATCGTTTCTGCAGCTGTCGTTTTTAATTAACTTAAATTAAATATTCCAAGAAGTATTTACTTTGTTTAGTTAATAATTTGATGCTGACAAGATACTAGAGATTTTCCACAGAATATCAGTAGGTGCTTACAACTTACTTAATTGTTTTGAAACTGCTTTACTTGGCATATTTCAGGACAATTTGCATTAAACCTTCATTTTGTTAAATAAGTTTGAAAATACCTTTCTAAATTAGATTTCGGAAATTGATTCTTCAATGGACTTGATATATTTATTTAGTTACACATAAATGACATTTGGAAGTTATGTGTGTATTTATCGCAGGTTTATAAGTGCCCGGTTAATGGCAATAGGGTCGCGACGTATTACATTGCGACCTAAACATAAACTGGCGAAACTAGCACCCAGCTAGCACCTCTGCCTACCCCTTCGGGGATATAGGCGTGAGTTTATGTTATGTTATGTTATGTTTATAAATGACATTTATACAAAAAGATTAGATGTAATGTACAAAGGCGAGCTTAACACAAAGTTGAGTTCTCTTCCAGCAAACCCGGGAGTGCACAGAGGAATTGCAATACGAGAGGCAAAGTCAAGTGTACATGAAAGTGTAGATTTAATATAAAAAGATATACAATATGTTTACTCCAGATAATAATCACAAATATACACATACCATTTGTGGTATCAAAATGTTATTGTAAAAAAAAGGGAGTTAAAAAGGCATGGTCAAGATTTACGTAAATGCCTGTCACCTGTAATGACTGCCTGAGATTTAGGAAGATTGATATAGGTTTTTAATAACAATTTGATATGAGTTACGTTAGCACTTTTATATACTGTATCTGAGTGTTCTTGTGTTACAACTACCATTTGAATATAAAAATCTTGATTATGTACTTGTAATGTACGTTGTAAGGTACCTATGATTTTCATACACGAAGCCTTAATATCGTAACGGGTGTCGTTGTATTGTAGTGTATGTAAGTAGTGTTAGTATGTAAGTTCATTTATAACGACACTTCAGTATGAGGTGGTGCATAGCTGCATGTGTGTTTGTAAAAGTAACGATCGTGCGTATATCCGACCCTACCTCCAAAATCATCTTGCTGCTTTATGCGTAGCGACAACAAAGTAATAAGCATATTCACTTATGCATTTTGTTAATACAAGCTTCTACCTGTTTGTCCTCTACACTGACGGCACAGAAACTTTTTGCTTACAGGGTCGGCAGCGCGAGTGTGGCTTCTCTGGTGTTACACACGTCTATAGGCCACGGTAACCACTTTCCATCAGGTGGGCCGTCTAAGTGGTATAAAAAAAAATCTCATCCGAAACGTTCACTTCGGAGTTTGGGGTCCGCTTTGGCTGAACTTCCATATTTTCCGTGAAGCGACTGCCATCTGATCTGCACAACCCAAAGGTGATGTCGAAGGGAGACCAACTTTCGCATTTTTAATACCTACTGATTAATTAGTTATACTTTAAACAATTTCTTTGTTATTTTTTGATCTTTCACATATCCAGTGTACAGCCGAACAAAAACGTCTCATATTCCCGCGTCGCGCGCCAGTCGCGTGATAGCCTGCGGCCCGCGGTGATACGCATCGGCATTGAACTTGGGTAAGGTCAGGACAATTTGCGCAGTGCGTGTCTGACATGTGGAACTGTTCTCTTGGACCAGACCTTCGATTATGTACGCCGCATAGTTGGGAGATTCTCAATAATAAATCTCTAGTTTTTTTCATATTCTTTATTGTATATAAAACATATTTTTAAAACAAAAAAATAAAAGGATATTGTAGTACTAAGGCGAACTTAACTCAATGTTGAGTTTTCTGCCAGCAAACCTCAGAGTGATAATATATATAATAAGTGAATAAAAGATATTGATAGATGGCAGAGCCGGTGTACAGCAATGTGGATAATATCCACATTTTTCTTTCCCAGTCTGTCATATTATGACAGACTGGGAAAGAAAAAGTTTAGAGAAGTAACACAAATTAGAATTACACACATTGCGAGCTGATTCGGTGCGCACTGTGCGGTATGAATGAAACTTCATCCCACGCACACTCAAGCTGTGGAATGACCTCCTTGCTGCGGTTTTCCCAAGCACCTACAATATGATATTCTTCAAGGTTTCTTCATGGTCGGTAGCGCGAGGGTAACACCCCTGGTGTTGCATACGTCCATAGGCCACAGTAACCACGTTTACATGTTTGTTTTGTGCTGTCAGTGGGAAGACCAAAGGCTTGTCCTGATTTTGTGTTCTTCACTGAGGGCACATAAAATCTCTGTTCTTACAGGGTCGGCAGCACGGATGTGACTCCACCGGTGTTACACACGTTCATAGGTCAGGGTAACCACTTTCCATCAGGTGGGCCGTGTGCTTGTCTGCCACCTAAGTTGTATAAAAAAAAACTGTTATATGGCATACTTGTGTAACATATTTTATGTGTTAAATGTGAATCATATTTTAAATGAAAGTGTCTTTATTTTATTTTAAATAAGCTACAATTTAATCAGCATAGCATTTATTATTTGCAAAAATATGTTTACGGATTTCCGGCTGATAAACTATAACATTGCCCTCTATTTGTGACTTGTTAATTAAATTACTGAAAATAGTTGGACCTATTATTATCTAAATGTTTTTTTTCATATAAGTAAAAACAAACAAACGTTTTCGCAGCCGGATGTCACATGTAAAAAAAAAATTGATGTCAGGTGCTGTGACGCGGCAAATATTTAATTATTTTTTATTGTGACAAATTAAAAATACCTCGCCAAACTATATTATAAATTAAGAATGCCTTTTCTTACTGTCTTCGATCATAGCTAAGAGCTACCTATTCAGGTAATTAAATAACCAAAGTTTTTTAAATAAGTCGGGTAGCTTAGACCTGGAAGAAGTAGGTACAAATGATACATACATACATATAATCATGCCTTTATTCTCGGATCTTTGTTACCGCGTGGTTTCCGGCAGAGTAGAATTAGGGGCACCCCATCTCTTCCCATGCGGTGTCGTACAAGGTGACTAACGGATAGGGCTGTTTAACATCAGATAGATATATACAGCCTAGACTCAGCCTCAGATGCATGGCCCAGTCAACAATAGTGCCCGGAATACGGCAATAGGCGCACCCCCTATTATGTGGGACCGAATACAAAGATTGGTGAAATGTGGGTGTTAATAATTCACCTCTGCCTAACCCTCCAGGGATAAAGGCGTGATTATATGCATGTATGATTATTATATGTATGATAATTATGTATGTCCCATTTAATAGGGGTGAGTCTATTGCCGTATTCCGGGCACTATTGTTGACTCAAGCCATGTATCTGAGTACATATGATACAAACACGTAACGCATATCACATAATAATTATGGTGAAATTTATTGCCGGCAATAAAATAATTTACGTCACCAATTTTATGATAAACAATAACATTTATAAGTTATGTAGACCGGGTCGTCCCTAGTCATCCTGAACGCGGAAGTCAGGAAGCTGGACCTCGCGAACACCTTGACAGAGGTCTCCGTTCGAGGTCCACAAATGAGAGACGGATTGATTGAAACAGAGACGTCTCCTGACGTAGACTGATATGTGAAAGACAAGGGCACTTCGCATTAATCTATTAGGGAGGCCGCACACCAAAGCAGCTGTGTATGTATGTGTGTGTGTGTACATATTATATGTAATTATGAAAAGACGGTCTCTGTGGCGTAGCGGTTGAACGTTGGACTGCTACGCAGGAGGCGCTGGTTCGATTCCCGCTCAGTGCAAATATTTGTATGCATAAATATGTATATATGCATTGATCTGGGTGTTTCTATGTAAGAAATGTATGTATTTACAAAAAAAGTATCTAAGTATGTTTATCCGCATTCTAGATTCCATAACAGAAGCTAGTTAAGCTATGCTTACCATGGGTCTAGATAGCGTTGTGCGGAATGTTGTGGAATATTTATTTATTATTTATTTAAACAAGACGACTAAAATGTGTATGTATATATATGTACAAGCAACCATAAGAGCTGAACTTAATTGGTACATTAGTTTTTAGAACAAATTATATATCTACTAAATGTGTTACTATGTTCGGGCATGAATGAACGACGAAAGGAACACCTTTCTGGTTTTTATTACTCTTCTAAATGCATTAAAAAATGTAAAACTTTTGTTAATAAATACATAAAAATAATTGCAAATTTTTTGTTTCTCGTGTATATGCGTACTATGCATAGGCGCATTAATTGCTTTCAAAAACATTTGCTGTAAGCTTGCTGGTTGCTGCTTTGGTGTGTGGTCTCCCTTAGATGTTAAATAAGCCAAAGTAAAACATGAGAGGCGTAAATAGACCTAACCACATATCTCTAATTATTCGTCACATGCTTAAAAACTCTTACAAGTTACTTGTACCGGTAAAATTTCTAAGAGGAAAACTCAGGAATACTTGATTGCCTTGAGTGGGTCCGTTTTCTACTTGATTCCGAAGTGAACGCCGGCAAAAAGTAGAAAAGCGGACCGCGGACCTCTGAGTTGCTACTTAGATTGATGACGATCAATTGCAGTCAACAATGAAGTTGGCAATAATTCAATTTATCATAACAAACTAGCTGTTACCCGCGGCTCCGCCCTCCAGGGTGTCCATTATCACGACCAAACACAGCCTATGTCCTTTCTCAAAGTTTAATCTACTCCTATGCCAAATTTCATCAAAATCAGTTCAGTGGTTTAGGCGAGAAAACGTTACAGACAGATAGACAGAGTTACTTTCGCATTTACGAGTATAATAATAATATGGAAGAATGGATAAATAAATCAAATGTTTAACGATCTCCAAAGACAAACTAACCGCAGCGTTAACCCTGCTTTCTTTCATGTCAAAGACAGCAGGGTTAAGGCCGGCTAAAGTAAAGAAATAATGTTATAGAACGAGACTGGTACTCAGAGTGACAGTAACGATCCGTTGATAATGATTTGCTAGCAAACGTGTCTCCTGGCACTTGTTGAGAGTACACTGAACTCGAATTGTCCACAAGGATAGCGGGTTAACAACTACCACTTTTTGTGGAATCTGATTATGGCACTGAAGATTCACAGACGGCCCAGTGTTTAAATAAAATACTCTGTTAATTAAAATATACCGCTATTCACACTTTTAACTATAAAATATTGTAAGCATCTAATCTAAAATGTACCTTTGGAAAGGCGTTGAGTCTCTTTTTTCTAAATTTAATTTATACGACTATTACAAATAGTCTTTACTAGCTTTTGCCCGCGGCTCCACCCACGTGAAGTACGGTTATCGTGACCATACATAGACAATGTCCTTTCTCAAGTTTTAATCTAACCGTATACGAAATTTTTCAGTGGTTTAGGTGTGAATTCTTAACATACATACAGACAGACAGACAGAGCTACTTTTGCATTTATAATATTAGTACGGAGTATGGATACTTAGTTATTCTTGTTTTAAGAACTATTATTCATACTTCTATTTTTTACTAATACGCCGTTATGAATTTGTCTATGCCCTACCGCTTTCTTCTGATGCTAAGGATTGCTAAGTGATTAAACCGAACAGTCGCCACTGTAGAGGTAGTAATCTGCAAAGGTTAAATGTTTTTTGGTGTCTTCAAGACTCCTAATATAATGTGGACAGGACGCTGCTGGAAATCTGTCGAGAATGCTTAATCGATAACCGGTAGTTAAGTATAGCTTATTCTTCTATATTGCAATACTAAATTCTATTTCAGGTTTTAAAGTTCGTTTACTTATCTTCTGTAGTTGGTTGGGTATTTCCCCATTAAGATCTTCGGGGTCCAAGTGCTAACTTTACCTACTAGTTGGTACATCTGTTGAGCCTCGTTCATCACCCAGTAGGCGTTAGGAGTATAGTAAATATATAGGGCCTTGAAGATCTTGATGGGAACATTCAATTTTTGTTACTGAACAATGTCTAAAGAACAGAAGGAAGTAAGGACACGACGGAATTTCCGTTTAATTGAGCAATCCGACTGGGGAAGTACCTCCACCTTAAAGAATATCGCGGCCATAATAACCTCGTGTTGTGTTCTCGACGGTAAATAGGCTCACTGGAGAGTTTTTGTACGATCAGTGGGAAGACCAAAAGCTTGTCCTGCTTTGTTTTTTACACTGACGGCACAGTAACTATAGTGCTTACAGGGTTGGCAGCGCGATTGTGACTACCTTGGTGTTACACACGTCCATAGGCCACGGTAACCACTTTCCTTCAGGTGGGCCATGAACCAAGTGGTATAAAAAAACAGAAAAGTAACTAATATTATTGTTTTATAAAAAATAAAAAATAATGTCGCCTCCATTTCTGTCGGTAATCGTATAACCGTCATTTGTGTAATTTGTCAGCGTCCGTTTGGTTTCGTTTACATAAACCGATGCCGATGAGCGATGTTTTAATTGCAATTAACAAAATTTTGTAGGGATGCTTTTTGCTTACTTATGTTCTCCAAGTTTACCATGTTTACTTTGTCGTGACGTCACATCTCCCATTTGAAGTTTGACGTATATATAACAGTAGTATATAAAACAAAACGAAATACGACAATGTTTTGAGTTTTGTTTTGTTTTTACTACATTTGAAATATGTTTAGTATGTTAGATACGTTAATGGCATAGGAGGATACAATATTTCTAGAGACTTTTACCTTTTTACGGTTCCTTTGTGTAGCATAACAGAAAAATTGCTTACATGAAATAAAATGAAATCAAACTTTATTTCCTTAGAATATAACCACATTCTAAGTAATGTTATTAGGTTTTTGTAAGAATAATTTTGGGTACAAGCATAGCACCAAAGCACAAGCAGGAACCACAGGGGTCTGTCTGCCAAGTACTTTTCTCGAAAATGGGTAGAGTAAATACAATAAGTAAGTAATTATAAATAATTATAAACATGAGGAAGTAGGACACGGTGGTATTCCCGCTCAATTGAGTAGTCCGACTGGGGAAGTACCTCTGCCCTACAGAATACCGCGGTTATAATAACTTCGTGTTGTGTTGGTGTGTGTACCCAGAGCTCACTGGAGAATTTGTGCTGTCAGTGGGATGATTAAAGGCTTGTCCTGCTTTGTCCTTTACACTGACGGCACAGAAACTCTGTGCTGTGCTTACAGGGTCGTCGGCAGCGCGAGTGTGGCTTCTCTGGTGTTACATACGTCGATAGGCTACGGTAAATACTTTCCATCAGGTGGGCCGTGCGCTTGTCTGCCACCTAATGGTAAAAAAAAGTCACTGGCTCCTCGGAGAAATTAAAATATGTTTAATTTCTCCGAGGTTTAAACCAAGGCCATTTAAAGTTATTAAGACTTTGTCCTCTTACAAAGTTATTTGAAAGTAAATGTAAGATCGAGAGTTAATAAAAATATGGCACGCAATACGGTTAAAAGTTTGACACGACTTTTATACATTTTTTCACATTCTTTCGAATTACGTTGAAAAACTATTTGAACAAAATAAATAAATTACGTTGCGTCACCTGCGAGCATAGTGCAAATTATTTGTGTGGCCTTGTTCAACTACAGTCGATAGTCATCATCACCATTCCAGCGGTTGTCCAGCTTGCACTTAGTAGCCCGGTGTCTAATTTCCTACGCTATTTCATTTTGATGTAACCTACATCTTTCTTCATTCTTGACTTTTAAAGGAATGCTGTGTGACTTCCAACCTCCAGAGGAATGGTCGCGTTGGAGTCCTGTCCGTTTATCAGAAGCGTCGGTAGATAGATAGACAATAATTTATTGTACACCAATACATTTACTGTTGAGAGAAGTAGGTAGCATGCATATACAGTTTAATGTACAATGGGCGGCCTTATCGCTGAAAGCGATTTCTTCCAGGCAACCTTGGGATGGACAGTAATATGACAAGACAAAAAATATATGGTGTAGTTATCATATATAACTAGATAAAAGGTGAACTAAAACAAATAGAAAGAATGAGAAAAGCACAAATAAAGGAAAATAAAATATACAGCTTTACGTAAAGTATTATAAACATAATCGCACAACCATAACACATAAAAAGATATATAAAATAAACTAGTAGATATAAAAAATATAAAATAAACAATACATACCAATATGAAGGGAAAATAATAAGTAGCACATAATTGCGAGCTATCACAGAGTACAGCAGAGTAGCTTAGTGGTTTAGGAATCGGCCTTACGATCGAGAGGTCCCGGTTCGAATCCTGGCTATTACACTACGGATGTGAACCCACTCCTAACACAAGCAACTTAGCTTACCTGGAGGGGTTAGAGGGGTTATTAGTAATATCAGTTCTAAAAATTCAGCGATGTTCAGTCAGAGTCAGATTGATCTTGACAAACAAAGTAGGTACTCAAAATGATGAGGCCGTCAAGCTGAGTGTCACCATTGTCACACGGTATGTGTAATGGTGATCCTCTTTTCTGGGACTTTGCCTTCAGCTTACCATCAGGCAAGGCGAAGTCCAATTGACGTGTCCTATATAAAAAAAAAATGATATTTGTTTTTTACGTGCGCAGAATCCCCACGGATACCGCCCCGCCGGAGCCGGTGGAAGAGGTTATGTCGGACTCGAACCGACCAAAACGCACGCCGCCTGTGGGTCGTTTTTGGTTGCCGAAGGTGAGGTTAACTGGCATATCCCTCGCACCCCGGCCGACTTGGTTTCTCCCCCTTCCTGTTAACTGATTATTCTGATATTTTGTACACACCTTTTACTGTCATGTCATTGGTCGAAGAAAGTCCAATGACAATTTTTCCCCGTCATGCTGAGAATGGTGTTCAATAGATGGTTACACAGTGATTCTAGTCGCGTACAGGGAAGTATTAATAATAACTGTGCTTACAAATATTTGAAATGTACCTATTATGCGGTAAGTTGTACCTGACTTGGAGGTCTGAATGATAATATTTGAATAGAAGGGGACTTACCTTTGTATCTAAATGACCCATACATCTACAGCGTAGATAGCATTTTCATAAGTATGTAAGTATTTGAGTTTGATTAGAATACAATGCCTATTTCATTTTTCATATTTTCAAAAAGTAATATACCTACAGAATATCGAGGTTATAATAACTTCTTGTTATGTTCCCGGCGGTGAGTAGGGTACCCAGAGCTCACTGGAGAGTTTTTGTGCTGTCAGTGGGATGACCAAAGGCTTGTCCTGCTTTGTCCTCTACACTGACGGCACAAAATCTCTGTTCTTACAGGGTCCGCAGCACAGATGTGACTCCACTGGTGTTACACACATTCATAGGTCAAGGTAACCACTTTCCATCAGGTGGGCCGTGTGCTTGTCTGCTACCTAAGTTGTATAAAGGCAAGCCACCTGAAGGATAATGGTTACTGTGGCCTATGTTTGCAGTGCAACACCAGGGGCTTCACTTGTAGAACTTTGTAGGAACCTTCTCATGCCCTTGGCCAGAATTCGAAGTTGAACTTCTCGTTCAGATGATCGACTCCTTTTTTTATACCTTTAAATGGTAGACAAGCACACGGCCCACCTGATGGAAAGTGGTTACCGTGGACTATGGACGAGCGCAAAACCAAGGAAGTCACACTCGCGCCAACCATGTAAGCACAGAGACTTTCTGTGCCGTCATCGCGTCAGTGTACATAAAAGACAAAGCAACTGACAGCACAAAAACTCTCCATTGATCTCTCGTTACCCTATTCACCGCCGAGAACACAACACGATGTTATTATGGCTGCGGTATTCTGTAGTAGGGCGGAGGTACTTCCCCAGTCAGACTGCTTAATTAGATGGAAATACCGTCGTGTCCTACCTCCTGTAAAACTCCTTAACTGGTGGTGGCTGGCCGTTATGACTCACCACCACGCTTTTAAACCTCCTTGTTTAAAGAAAAAACATTTTAAAAGCTTCTTGATCATGAACAGGTATATTAATTGTGAACAGTGAGACAATACTGCGAGCCGGTATTTTATTTTCGTGGCCAGATTCTGGGTCGCGACCACCATTTGGGAAACGCTGTAGTAGAGCAGTGACGAATGTTTCTCCCTTCACTGTGTGTCTCGACACGTGAGTATTTGGCCTTTTATTTCCTCACTGGAACACTTTCTCAATTGAGTAATATCTTATTCAGCTTATAACATTGTACAAAAGTCTGCAGTAATTACTTTGGCATTTTTTTAAACGCATACCTGTATCAGAGACTTCAATGTTGCCACGTAATAATTGAATCATTGATGATGTGATTATGCGGATATCGATCAAATTGTTTGTAATATGCGTATGAATACAGATACGTGCCATTTTATGAGTTTATGACAAATAGATATTATTTTATGAATACCAATAAGAGGAAACAAAGAAGTTATTAGATCTTATCAAAACGGGTATTTTTCTTATAGTGATAAAAAGCTCAGGTATCATCATCTGCAGTCTTGTATGTTAGTTTCCTAGTTTATGAACATATTGATTTATCTATTAGTTTAATATAAAGATGTGAAAACGTTTTATTTAACGTTTTCCACATTTTTTTACTTTTTTATTTTTTTATACCACTTAGTTGGCAGACAAGCACACGGCCCACCTGATGGGAAGCGGTTACCGTGGCCTATGGACGTATGCAACACCAGGGGTGTCACACTCGCGCTGCCGACCATGAAGAAACCTTCTGATGCCCCTCTTGAAGAACCCCATATTGTAGGCGCTTGGGAAAACCGCAGCAGGGAGGTCATTCCACAGCTTGAGTGTGCGTGGGATGAAGTTTCTTTCATACCGCACAGTGCGTACCGTCTCAGGTCGCAATGTGTGGGGATGAATTCCCTGCCTATGGTGAGAGGTGCGTTGATAGAATGTAGCTACGGGCATCATGTCAAACAATTCATCTGAGCACAAACCATTGTATAGGCGGTAGAACACACACAGTGATTCAAAATCCCTCCTAAGGCTAAGAGGTTCCACTCTACCTGTGAGTATGGGATTGTCAATCAGCCTCAATGCCCGTCTTTGCAACGAGTCGAAGGGGTCAAGCTGGTATGCAGGTGCTCAAGCAAAAAGGTGACAGCAGTACTCCATGTGAGGCCGGACCTGTGCTTTATAAAGAAGGAGTTGCTGCCCCGCAGTGAAATACTGCTTCGCCCTGTTGAGCACTCCGAGCTTTCTTGATGCCAACTTAACCTTGTCTTGCAAATGACTTCGGTATTGGACGTCACTGGAGATATCGACACCAAGGATCCCGATACTCGGGGAGATGGTAAGTGGTGTGCCCAGGAATTGCGGCGCTACAATGAATGGGGTTTTCTTAGCGGTGAATACACATACTTGTGTCTTAGTGGGGTTGAATTGGACTAGGTTTAGTCGTCCCCAATCGGACACTCCAGAGAGAGTAGTCTCGAAAGTTGTTCGCGACTCTTCTCCACCTCGGACTGAGGGATATTTGCACGGCTCGTGTAACACGTGTCCCCGGTACTGTCGTCCGCATAACAATGAATGGAGCCATCAGACAGCATGTCATTGATATGCAGCAGAAACAGCGTCGGAGACAACACGGAGCCTTGTGGGACACCAGCGTTTTGTTCATGCGGTCCGAGCAGCTGCCGTCGAGGACGGCTTGGATGCTTCTGTTGGACAAAAAGCTGGAGATCCATTCGCACAATCCCTCGGGGAGTCCATAATATGGCAACTTCGTAAGAAGACCTTTGTGCCAGACCCGATCGAAGGCCTTCGCTACATCGAGGCTGACCGCTAGTGCCTCACCGCGACTCTCGATGGCTTGCGCCCACCGGTTTGTGAGATACACAAGAAGGTCACCGGTAGAGCGACGGTGGCGAAAACCGTACTGTCGGTCGCTCAGTAGATCGTTTCCTTCAAGGTACCTCAGGAGTTGTGTATTAATAACACGCTCCATAACCTTCGAGAGAATGGAGGTTATAGCGATAGGCCTGTAATTGGTCGGATCTGTCCTGTCACCTTTCTTAGGTACAGGGTGCACGAATGCAGTCTTCCACGAGGCCGGGACCTGCCTCGCGGAGTATGAGAGTGCGAAAAGGCGTGTAAGTACAGGGCACAGCTCGGGGGCACAGTGCTTAAGCAGCATCGCCGGTATACCGTCCGGCCCACTCGACTTCGGAACATCTAGGGACTTAAGCTCGCGCCGGACCACCCGTTGTGTGATTTTAATTACGGTCATCGAAGCACCACAGCTGGGGATGATGGGTGGTTCGGCGTTCCCGTCGTTCATAGTCGAGTTTGACGCAAAGAGATTACCCAATAGATCGGCCTTCTCCTTAGCGCCATGGGCCAGACTACCGTCGGATTTTTGCAGCGGCCGAAGGCAAGACTGGCAGAAGTTTCCCTCAGCAGCTTTAGCGAGCGACCAAAATGCACGACTGCCAGATGGGTAGCGCGCAAGCCGCTCGCCAATTCTGCCGATGAACTCAAACTTTGCTCTAGACGTTGCCTTTTTACTGGACCTTGAAGCAGCATTCAACTTCCGCTTCACTTCAGCGATGTTCGGATCCTTATTGACAAGAGCCGTGGTCCAAGCCTTGTATGCAGATTGCTTGCGGTCTTTAGCTTCCCTGCAAGGCTTATTAAACCACAGGCGTTTGCTCGCTCCTGTCGCGACCCAGCGGTTGGGGATGTAACATTCCATACCCACTAGAATCGCGTCAGCGACTGCTGTTGCACATTAGCTTGGATCATCAGAAGAGAAGCAAAGCTGCCTCCACGGGTACGACGCGAAGAATTCTCGCAGTCCGTCCCAGTCTGCCGACTTGTAGTGCCACACATGCCGCCACTGAGGTGGCCGCGGTGGTTCAGGCCGCGCGAGTGTCACTTGCGCCCGGACGAGGCTGTGGTCCGAATTACCGAGAGGTGCTTCCACCCTTATGGAGTATTCATCCGGGCGCGTAGTCAGCAGAAGGTCCAGTATAGAGCTTTTGTGGGTCTCAATTTCTGGTGTTCTAGTGATAGAATGCACCAGTTGAGAGAGCCCATAAGTTAGAGCGAAGTCATGAGCAGCCCTTCCCGCAAAATCAGTCCTAGGAGACCCCAGCCACTCCACGTGGTGGGCGTTGAAGTCCCCCAAGAATACTAATTCCGCAGTGGGGTACTGCTCAATTACGCTGTCCGCCGACCGCTGCAGATGCTGAAACAGTTGAGCCGTGCCCAGGTCACCGCTATGAGACCTGTAAAGGCACGCATAGATACGGGTGTGGCCACCGTGATCTATTCCTGATCATCTTATTATAATTTATTTATTTACCACATTTATTTGAATTCCATTTTGATTGCACACATAATTCATATACAACTGTTTAGGTTCTTGTAGAATGAACATATCAAACTATTAGTTACTCAGATATACCTAACACCAAAATCCATTATGCTACGCAACTTCCAAAATCTTCCTGACCTAGAATTGACAGTCAGGTTTTATTTTTAATAAATCGCTACCGTTCAAGTTTTAACAGAACTGTTGGAAAAAGACTTGTGTAATCAAGTTAAAATGTTTGGACTGTATAAGTAATGGTCTTGCATTTGAATACAAGACCGAAGAACGTCTGTTTTAAGTGACGTCGCGATGTGGCTGAATCTAACAATAATAGAAATTACTTTTTAGTAAGGAAATCAGTTTTCTGTTCTACTATTATTTTTCTGGTTGTGTTTGTTCCTATTTCTAAGTAGGATTCTACCCAACTGAACTGCGATTTAATTCTCTGTTGAAAGTTTACCAAGATCAGTGAACGAAATAAATGTTATCAAAATGAAGAATAAATAATGATCAGCATTAGGGATATTAAGAAAAATATTTCATTTTTTTTATACCACTTAGGTGGCAGACAAGCACACGGCCCACCTGATGGGAAGTGGTCCTATAGATGTGTGTAACACCAGGGGCGTCACACTCGCGCTGATACCCTGAAGAAACCTTCTAATGCCCCTTTTGAAGAACCCCATAGGCATATGGGAAAATTTAATATATAATGCTGATTATTTCTTCATTTATTTGAACAAAATGATCAATTTAAATGTTTAATTTCAAATTTACAATATTAAAATTAGAAAATTTTAAGATGCAAAGATACCCAAAACCCACGCATTTTATGGACTTACCGTAATAGTGGCACTACACATAGTTATTGGTATTTGCGTTTTATTTTGGTATTATTTTAATTTCCGAAATTGGTGAGCATTCGAATGTTTATGAATAAAAGTGGTAGATTTTTAGAAATAGCGTCTTTAACAACGCACACAAGTGTGGGAAAGTGGCATATTACAGTGAATTGTGACTTTTCGTGTTGGTGCCAAAGCCCTAGGGAGCGTCTAGTAAGGTCCCCACCACTTTACTGAGGCAGCAATCATCTCATTGATCATCATCATCAACAATCATTCTACCATGTCATAAAATACCAAATAGCATTTGCCTTATTGCGTGTTTGACAAATATGACCAATATTTTAATCATTATAGCCAGTATAGTACCTTTTACCGGTAGACAAAATGTGAGATTTCACATGTGACATCTCTTTGAAGTGAATACAACACCTAAACACAACTTTTTTGTGAAGTAAATTGTGTTTGTCTATTTTTGCATGTTTGCATATACACACATCAACAAAGTCTAGGGAACAAGGACATTTCTAGTTTTTATTTAAAAACCCTTTCTTGTAATAGTGAATGTTTTATATCAATAGAAGGGTATTTTTATACCGTTTTTAATTTTAATTTTAATACAAACATTCTCATATCAATTTTTTTTTTTTTTAAGAAAGAATTGAATAGTGCCAATATTGAGTATTACAACCTTCTATGATTAGGCACAAAAATAACGAGGTAGTAAGAAATACAGTAATTAACCGTACTTTAAACGTTTTTAATAATCTGTAGGACCTCCTAAAGCATTAGCAACAGCTCGACAACGGCGTGGCATACTTAGTATGAGATTGTCAATCATCGTCTGTGGAATATGGCTCCATACACTGCGAAGGTGTAAAAAAAGTTGTTCTTCAGTGTTCAGATTTTCCAAAGAATCACTGAAAGCTCTTCTCCCAAGCAAATCCCAGGCAAGCTCTATGGGATTGAGGTCGGCAGACTGAGCAGGCCATTCCAACGTCGTCATATTGTGCTCGCTTAACGCATTGACCACTACCCTCGCGGTGTGTGACCGTGCATTATCTTGCACGAACATAAAATCTTGACCGAACTGCTGTCGATGAGGGATTACCATGGGGTGTATAACCTCCTGAATGTATTGGTTTGCATTCAAATTGCCCCGTATCCAAACGAGGTCGGTCCTTCCACCAAGGCGAATTCCAGCCCATACCATGATTGTTCCACCTTGGTAAGGATGAACTTCTTGCGGATTCTGGAGACGACTCCGACGTCCAGGAACTCGCCATATACGCACTCTTCTCGAATCAGGATGAAAACCGAAGCAAGATTCGTCGGAAAACAGAACCCGTGCCCATTGATGGTCGGTCCACTGTAAATGTGCGTTAGCCCACAATAAGCGACGACCTCGATTTCCACGTCGAAGAGCTGGAACCCTAAGCGGTCTGCGAGCATGAAGATTGGCTTCGTGTAGTCTTCTCCTGACAGTTTGATCGCTAATAACCACTTGATGCTGAGACTGGAGGCCTGCGACCAACTGACGAGCAGTAATCGTGGGTTGCCGCCTTGCGGAATTTTGCAAGAAACGATCTTGTCGCGGGGTAGTAACCCTATTTCGTCCTCTGTGACGTTCGGCAACATCCCCTGTAGACCTGTAGCGTGCCCATAATCTGCAAATTACGCTTGGTTGGGTGTTGACAGCATCCGCTACGTCGCGTTGAGTTCGTCCAGCTTGCAGCATACCAACAGCCCTTAACATCTCTTCGCGACTTAAATGACGACGTGACATGATGACTGCAGTCACAAAAGACGTATTATTGATAATAAACGTTATTTACAATCAAAGAAAATAATTTTTATTTTGCCACAGAGAAACTGCACAATCAAACACTTTTAAAAGTTTTCCCTCCATATTCGAAAATCATTACTTATTTAAATTTATTTTTAAATTTCGAACAACTCTGTAATCTACTTTATTCTATTTTTATTTATTTGCTGCCAGTTATTTGCAAAACAAGATTTACACGAAAAAAAAAATTGGGGTCATCTTGTTCCCTAGACTTTGTTGAGGTGTTTATATCAAAAATATTTTGACAAATAAACAAGCGCCCAATAGCAAACATAAATAGCCATGTGAAATGTCACCTTAATACAAATTTCAAATGTAACTGTTAGCATTTTGTAATCTATTAAAAGTTAAATAACTATAAATTAAATGTTAGTTATAGTAAACCAAAATTATTCTTTAGCTTTGATACGTGGCTCGCCTCGTATTGCATTCGAGCCTTTTCGTTGCAAAACGGCTGTTTGTGAACTATGGTGCAACCGTCCTATTGATTTTACAACGTGTACCCAAGGCGGATAATTAATGTGGCTGGGTTTGTTCTGTCGACTAATAAATAGTGATCAACATCTAATGATTCGTTGTGAAAACAGTTTATCAATTACTTCATTTAAATCTAAACCAAATAAATCGAAACTTGGATAGTCGGAGTCTCAGGGATTGCCTTTCTTATATGGTCCATATATGGTATAACTGATGCAAGAGGCACTATATCTACGATTTGGTACTTACCTTGACGTGACGTGAAGCCCACGAGGGGCTGCATATGTATAAAATAGTTGAATAATAAAAGCTTGGCAGAGTAGAATTTGGATCACCTCATCTCTTCCCATGCGGTGTTGTACAAGGCGTCTAATGGATAGGGCTGTTTAACATCAGACAGATATATAGAGCCCAGACTCAGCCTCAGATCATGGCTTGAGTCAACAATATAGTGCCCGGAAGACGGCAATAGATTCACTCGCTATTACGTGAGACTGAATTCAATTATTCCCTGCGTTCTTTTACTTTATGTAATCATTTAAGAATTATACGAGTAATTGATCCACGCGGTTAACCGAACCCATATTACTCGACGTGGTGATCTTAGGTAGGTACGTGTTTCGTACGTGACTTTATAAAAAAAATATCTAACTACTTAGCTCAATGATTTATTTTGTTTTCAAATGTTACATAAGTATGTATATATTTTTTTCCTAGATAGGTATAATATTGCAATAAGTAGTTTAAAAATGTAAAATAAGCTTTTGTTACAAATAAGGAAAAAATTATAAAAAGGTGATACAATTTTAATTTAAATTTAATTTTAGTAACTAGATAATATATTCAATGGCGACCTTTTTTTTTGTTGGCATAGACAAAGATATAAGTACACAAAGAGTTTTAAAAACAAATAATGGCCAACTTGTATAAAAAGATAATAAAATGTAGAACGCAATCATTAACGTATTTTAGCTTTTCCTTTCCAATTCCTTTCAAATATAGTTGATGGGCGATACGTCCTTGTCATATTATTTGTTAGTTGCTTTGTTATTTGTCATATGAGCCGTACTGTGTTGTAACTAGGAGCAGGCTGTGAGTGACAGCTGATATTTCCAATGCAATTGTGAAATTTGAGTCCTCTATGTAGCCTCTAAGATTGATGAGCAAGTCCTTTAGCCTTTAACCTTCAGTTTTGCTAGCATTCAGTCTGCGTAGTTATGCATCAAGGAAATCCTACATATGGTCGTACTTTCTACTACGAAATTATTATTTAAGCAGAATTTCAACAAGTATAATAACTGCTAATAGTATGCTACCTTAGTTGTATGAAATATATATTTAATGGTTTATACATAATTTAACTAAAATTCTAGACCGCTATGATTTCTGTATTTCGTGGGCCACGGTACAAAAATAGAAAATCACGAAAACGAGGTACACTCAAATATCAATAACTTAGTTAATAAAAGCTGTTTGAGGATGAAACGAACACTTCGTGTTTTCATTACAACTAATCAGCTCGTGAATGGTTCGTAATTTACTTAGTGAGTGATACAACTCTCGAGCGTGCAACCAGAGTGAGGTGTATTTTTCATAGCGTTCCATTTTCAAAATTGGTTCCATTTTTAAAATAAATTTATCTCAAATATTCCGGCCAGCGGTAAAACCGCGGTAGCCTAGTGGTATGGGTAATGGACTGCTGAGACGAGGTCTCGGGTTCGATCCCAGGTTTTACCATGGCACACACCAATGACTTTTCGATGCTTTTCGAAGTTATGTGTGTATCTATCGCAGGTTTATAAGTTTAATGGCAATAGGCTCGCCACCTATTACATTGGGACCTAAACATAAACTGGCGAAATGTGGGTGCTAGCACCTCTGCCTACCCCTTCGGGGATATAGGCGTGAGTTTATGTTATGTTATGTTATGTTATTCCGGCCAGCTTGGGTCTTGTGTTTTTTGAAAGTTTTCTAAATTTTATTCATAGACAATTACTCTGTTTATTTATTGATACGGGATAATAGTTTCGTAATCAAAGGTTACTTACAGTGGTTATCAGTTAAATAATTTTCAATCATGAGTTTACTACAGACCTAACTACTAAAGTATAGGTACCTATACTTTTACTGGTCGATTATAATTTTAACTAGTGTGTTACAAATTATGCACTGAAATTGTCATTCATGGCGTAGAGGACGCGTAATTTTCGAGTTTGGTTTATTAAATGAATATTGTAGGATATAGATAATATGTGTGAGCATTTATAATATTATCATTATTACATATATTTACTAATTAACCGAGTGTGGTTAAAATTAATATCCATCATTTTTTTTTATACCAGTAGGCGGCAGACAAGCACACGGCCCACCTGATGGGAAGTGGTTACCGTGGCCTATGGACGTATGCTACACCAGGGGTGTTACACTCGCGCTGCCGACCATGAAGAAACCTGATGCCCCTCTTGAAGAATATTTCCCATATTGTAGGTACTTGAGAAAACCGTAGCAGGGAGGTCATTCCACAGCTCGAATGTGCGTGGGATGAAGTTTCTTTCATACCGCACAGTGCGCACCGTCTCAGGTCGCGGCATTGTGAGGATGAATTCCCTGCCTATGGCGAGAGATGCGGTGTTAGAATGTAGCTGTGGGCATCATGTCAAACAATTCGTCTGAGCACAAACCATTGTATAGGCGGTAGAACACACAAAGCGAGGCAAAGTCCCTCCTATTTGTATTATAAAAGAACTTTTTTAAATATAAATAGCCGCAATACGGTCTACGTTTATGTCAGACAATTTGAAGAATACAAATCAATCATCCTTCTGTCAGTTTATTACAATTATACTAATTGATAGGTAATTAGTACAAGTGTTAACTGTGTTCAATATATTAACATAATATAACTTTGACATTGGTTATAATTCTTCAAGTTCCAAGTTGTGCTAAGAAACCTAATAGCTCGAGTTACGTGTATGGGTTTTTTACCGTCAATTATGTTCGACTAGAAGTTTGAATTTAGTTGCGTTATATCCATACTAATATTTTTTTATACCACTTAGGTGGCAGACAAGCACACGGCCCACCTGATGAAAAGTGGTTACCGTGGTCTATGGACGTGTGCAAAACCAAGAGAGTCACACTCGCGCTTCCAACCAACCTGTATGCATTTAGAGTTACTGTGCCGCCAGTGTGAAAGACATAGCAGGGCAAGCTTTTAGTCTTCTCACTGACAGCACAAAAACTCTCCAGTGAGCTCTGGGTACCCTACTCACCGCCGGGAACAGAACACGATTTATTATAGCCGCACTATTCTGTAGGGGAGGTACTTCCCCAGTATTATAACTGCAAAAATAACTATGCCTGTCTGTTACGCTTGCACTCCTTAAACACGAAACCTATTTTGACGAAATTTGAACCAGAGTCTTCTTACTACTACTTACTGGGAAAGGATATAGACAATGTTTAGCCGCGGGTAACATTTACTATAAAATAATACTACGACGACGAGATATAAATATTATGATACGTAATATTTTTAAATAATATAGGCATAGACAAAATTTAGTGCGCCGGTGTTTTAGTGAGGTACCGTGCTGAATCGTAAATTGCGATTAGAGGTGAACGCTCGACAATCGCGGCACTCGTTGAACTTGACTCGGTTACCTTAACATTGCGCGAAGATGTTATATAAGGAAATGATCTAATCGAAAATGATATCCTTTATTGCAGAATCTGCAGTTTTGATTTTATTTATTTATTTAGTTAACTTTTCTAAAGATATACCTTTATTAAGGGATACATACCGTTTGTAAGTAAGAGACCAAACTACATCCAAAATAAGTCCCTGTGTAGGTACTTTTACTTTGTGACTACTAGAATAATAGATTCTATTACTACACTATTACTATTAATCGAAACCTTTATAAAGATAAACCTTTATTAAGTGATACATATCGTTAGTATTAAAGAAAGCAATGTGAGTTGTTTTTTTTAAATAATATAATTATTAGCATTTTAGTCAAATTAAAACTGTATTTCCTTGTTGTCTTTTTTGGATGACTTTTACCGTACTTGTACCGTTCTATCTATTGTGTCGAAAGGAGTTTTAATGGCATTATATTATACAATGTTGTTTGAATCTTATTCTAATGTTTATCTATAAGGAAATTGCTTCACAACAGCGCCTCCGGTTTATTTCTCCATAGTTTTCCATATCGGTCGTACAAAAGCCAGTTAGAATTTAGTTCACAAAGTCAGCGAACAAAGTACCCAAGCCAAATACTTCCTGTTTATGAAACAGTTATAAGAACGTACCCTTCGAATATTCCGCAGCAATCAGTGGTTCAATGCGATTCCAGGGTAAAGACCGTGAACCCTGCGCAGACGCACCCGTGTTAGCCCGCCGTCGGATGAATCGAGGCCGATATATAAGCCGGCGGCTGAACACCCGGCACCATTCGCGATTAAACGCCACCGGAGTGAGCTTCCGCAGGCCGAGGCCGCCATCTCTGACCGCCATCTGAATTAACACAATTGTTTCACCACCCTTCCGTGATGTCTGCGATACGGTTACTACTCGTCGCTGCGGTGATCCTGGCTGCTGCAGAATGTGCACCGTTCTTCGATGCGATATACGATGCTATCAACGGAAACGCTAGAAGATCGTATGGATATAGCGGTTACGGAAACTCTGGATACGGAGGCTATGGCAACCCGTACGGTAATGGATATGACACTGGTTATGGTTACGGCAACGCAGGTTACAACGGCTATGCGTACAAGCCAAGGCCTGAGAGACAGCCCCCGCGACAGGAAAAAACTTTCAAGGACATCTGTAGAGTCCATTTCCCAGCATCAGAGGCTTTCCCTGGGAAGAACGGAATAGTATGTCCCTACTGAGGGTCAGATCGCGTGTTCTACGCAATGGAGCGGTTGCTCCGACGTCGTAACATCATGAGGATGGGTTGATCGTTAACCAAAGAACGTTTAAGTTGATCTCAATCCCGATATCAACACAAATTTTGGTATTTTCCTTGAATTCTGAGCTGAAGATGTGCATGTTTTTGTGTGTTATTGTGATACGAACCTTACTAGGTAGTTTCAAAACACTGTTGTTTCCAGTGATTAATTTTTCAATAGCTGTAATCAGTTTCGAAATGACGAAGTGCAAGTGTCAAATGTGTTAATGAAATATAAACTCTAGGTTGACCTGTCTACCAAAGTGATAAGTTACTGTTAAAATCTCACTGTAGCATAGTGTATTATGAGAAGTTTATCTCTAGTGATGATAACCTTCACTGATTAGTTATTAATTTAATAGTATCTCACATAAACTGAACGCATAGAACACGCGATTATAAATAAATTGTAAATATGGACACGTAATTGCAATTGGCTTATTTGTACTTATAAAATTGTCTTTTAGATTCAATACTATCTGTGTTCTTCCAAACAATTTCATCAAAGCCCTTCTTTGACTATTTTAAGAATAGGACAAAGTGTTAGATAATAAAAAATGTAAATATTATGTATAAGTTAGTTGTTTAATAAATATTTGAAACGTAGTCACGTGTTTAAATCTCTGAACTATCAAGAAGCGAATCAGGTCAAATGTGGTGAGAGCCCAATTCAAGAGCAGGTCTATCTGGGGCATGCTCAATCGGATAAAATAACAAAGTCACGGCCAGTGGCATTTCATTTGACACGTTATGTTTTTTTATCATGTGATCATCTAATTATGTGTGTTAATTACAAAGATATAATCGGATATGCCTTATTAGAATTAATCGGTGCAACCATGAACATCTGCTTTTAATAATTTTCGAATTAAGAATTCAAACATTATGGCATGCAACATTGCATGATTATCTTAAAATATTCTTTGTCAGTTTTTTAATGTAATCTAGTCTGTAGGTACTTACAACCACCTACTAGAAATATGAATAACCGTAAGTAAGTAATTTACTGAGTACAACAATGCACCAGTGAATTTTATCAACTAAATGTCATAAAAGTTTCTTTTCTTTCTTTCTTTTGATAATAAATATTAGCAAGCGTAACTTATATTCTCTCTAACCCCTCCAGATAAGCTAAAAATTGCTTGTGCTAGGAGTGGGTTCACGTCGGTAGTGTAATGGCCAGGATTCGAACCCGGGACTTCTTGATTCTAAGGCCGACTCCTTAACCACTTAGCTACTGACGCTTCTAGTTTCAATCATGTGTTAATAAATCCGTGGGAAGTGATGCCATTTATTGTTCCCCGCTGAGGCCACTGAATTAGTTCATTTAAGATATTAATCATTTATGAGAATCTTAATATTTTTAATTCCGTGACATTTGATAGTTTTTGAAGTTATGTCATATGAGTCGTGTATCCACATGGTATGTACTTTCTGTTGCATAAACTCGAATTTAAAAGAGTGCAGTCAATGTTTCCTCAACTAAGGAAGTATTGTTAAAATTTTGATACGTTTTACGCATTCATTTATATTGTTATTTAGTTAATCTCATTGGTTTTACAAGTAACAATTTCACGATAGTAGGTACCTAAAGGGTGGTTTCCTTTTGATCTTGAAGACAGACGAGGTATCTGGAGTGAACTATATTTTATAAGTTCATCCATTGCATCGGTGGTGCACTGGAGGAACGATAGTGGGTGCGCGTGTGACTGCTAAATAGGATAGAAGGATAGAATTAGAAACTAAAGTTACCGATATAGCCCGCAGAATGAGCAAAGCTGAAGTGACACTGGGCTGGTCACGTCTGCCGAAGAACCGATGGCCGTTGGAGCAAACGAGTCCTAGAGTGGGGACCGCGAGAAGGTAAACGGAAGGTAGGGAACCCTCTAGCCAGATGGAGTGACGACCTGAAGAAGGTGACTGAGACAGACTAGATGCGGAAGGCGCAGGCGCACATTGGGAGAGGCCAATGTACAGCAGTGGAGTGAGGCGGGCTAATTGATTCATTCATTGAAGTCTAGGATTCGATTACCAAGTTAAGTAAAAGTATCATTGGTTTTTTGTTCGTAAATAAAAACTGAAGTTAAAAATAATATACCTACAAGGTATTCCTCTACTGTAACGACTTATTTTAGCTACTATATAAAACTTTAAATATTTTATAGCGAATTAGTCACTTTTGGTAATATTACATAGTTTATTCGGGTTAGGGGGCATCTCGTCCTCATCTAAAACTGGGACCTGGGACCACTAGCGCCTTTTCGAATTTGTTAATGGGCAACTGGTCCACGATGATTCATTTGTTGGGACGATTGCAATACGGAGTATTTTCTAGGGGTTTATTGGTCCTAATAAAATTATGCTGGCTTAAACAAAGGGAAATAAAAAAATAGTGACCAATCTCGTTTAATTAAATGATGATTAATTCTTATAATCATCTATACAACAACAAAATAAATAATAATTCACACTTCTAAATAACAAAACCATTTAAAGCTAAAAAATAAGGAAATATTACTTCGTCATTTATTTATTTAAACTTGAATATAGAAAATTAAATAATTACGTAAATAAGTGTAGTAAAATATTAGTTGATTATTTTTTCTATGCAGTGGCCTATACTTATCTCATTGTCAATTAATTCTCTCAGTATTTTTTTCATTCGCTTCTGTGATCCTACATATTAAATTACTTTAGCTCAACAACAATGTTCAACCGACCGTACAATGTATAGGTATACCAAATATAGAAGATATTTTTGCATCTGTTAAGGAAATAATTTACGGAAAACTACATTTATTGAGGTATTCAGTTAAATAATTATTTATTATCATTGGGAGACAAGTTAGTTGTTTGTTTTCTAATTGTATTAAGTTAATGTTTATCTATCAAAGTAATGTTTTAGTCAATACATTTTTGGAGGGTAGTTTTGAATAAAACATGTAATTGTCAATGGGCTGCTAGTGAAATCTAATAGTATACGGTGTGCACAGTTCTATAGACTGCAAGATTGTGAAAAGTTATTGCTCCTCAAATATTAATTTCTAGTATCTATTTTGTATTATTCCCGAAGTAAACAGGTGAGGTTTATATTTGTATATTATTTGAAATATAAAAATATATTTCCTTTATCTGATGAGGAATTACATAATTTTCTATCAGTAATCAACTCACATATGTATGATTTTCATTTTGTAGTATGTCGGATGAAGATGAGTTAAATAACAAACTTTATGAAATTATAAAATCTCAAAGGGGAGGCGATTTGTTGATTCGGAATGGGTATCGATATACAATGAAGCTTTCAAAACCCAACGGGCATATTGTGTGGAGGTGTGTTAAAAGAAAATTGTATCATGCCAACTTGATTACTGCCCATTCCATAATTATAAAGGAGGGTTCTCACCAATGCCATCCTGATGTCGCAGAAAATCAAGTAAAAAAATTTTACACGTAACTTTAGAAAAGGCAGTGAATGAAACAGCTCCTATACCTTCGTTGTACTCGGAAGCCATTGAAAAACTAAATGACGCTGGATTCAATTTCTTAACCAAATTTCCAAAATATGATAATATAAAAAAAAAATATATACAAGGCCAGAAACAAATCATTAGGTGTTAAAAAGACGAGATTTTTCAAAGTTGCTGATGTCTTAGTCCCGCAGAAGTTTAAGAGTTTCCTTTTAGCCGATTATTCCCACGACGGATGTAGAATACTTCTATTCGCGAGTGTTGATGCACGAAAACTTAAAAAAAAAGCCAAGCATATGTTTGGCGACGGGACATTCAAAAGCGCTGCACCACCATTCACACAACTATATTCAATCCATGTTGATTCTGGTAGTTCTGATGAAACCAATGGTATTGTACCTGTTTTATACGGCTTACTTTCAGATAAAAAAAAATCTTATAAAATCATGCTACAGCTAATAAAGAGCCGGATTCCGGATTTCAATCCAGAGACCTTTACTACCGATTACGAGGCTAGTGCAATGCAGGTTATCTCAGAAATGTTTCCCTTGGCAAAAATACAAGGATGTTTATTCCATTTTGCTAGGGCACTGTGGAGAAATGCTCAGAAATCAGATTCGAAAAAAAAAAAATACTTAAGATCTCACGTCAAACGGATACAGCGCTCGCCCATCTTCCTCAAGATCTTGTGGAAGATGGATGGTTATATAATTTGGGAGAGAGTGAAAGAGATCCCAAAATTGATTCGTTCAATACCTATTTTCAAAAAACATGGTTGAAAAAAGATGCTTTCTTTAATGATAAGTGGTGTTTTTATGACCAGGCACATAAAACGAATAATGCGATCGAGGCGTGGAAGTCTAAATAAAATGGTAAAACCGAAGCCAAATATAGCTGTTCTGCTGAATTCATTACAAAAGGATTCAAATTATTATTTTGGTAAATTAAAAAAAGACGGTTATATTTAAAAAAAAACCTCTGAAACTATCCGATCACAGAAGCGAATGAAAAGAATACTGAGAGAATTAATTGACCATGAGATAAGTATAGGCCACTGCATAGAAAAAATAATCAACTAATATTTTACTACACTTATTTACGTAATTATTTAATTTTCTATATTTAAGTTTAAATAAATAAATGACGAAGTGATATTTCCTTATTTTTTTGCTTTAAATGGTTTTGTTATTTAGAAGTGTGAATTATTATTTATTTTGTTGTTGTATAGATGATTATAAGAATTAATCATCATTTAATTAAACGAGATTGGTCACTATTTTTTTATTTCCCTTTGTTTAAGCCAGCATAATTTTATTAGGACCACTAAACCCCTAGAAAATACTCCGTATTGCAATCGTCCCAACAAATGAATCATCGTGGACCAGTTGCCCATTAACAAATTCGAAAAGGCGCTAGTGGTCCCAGGTCCCAGTTTTAGACGAGGACGAGATGCCCCCTAACCCCGCTGAACATGTTAGAAGCTGGAGACTTAAAAAAACTGATTCAAATTTTGCAGAACACCTCCTTAATGTAAACCACTCCTTCGACTCTAAAGTCAACTTTAAAGCACTGCGACTGTGCGACAAAGGCAGAAAAATGAATGCTATGGAAACCCTCGAAATAAATAGAGTACTAAATACAAACAGAAATAATATATTAAATCAGCAATTAGATTTAAGCTCATCACCTCTATTGCAATAATGATGACATCTACATAACTATTTATTTCACTTTATTTGGTTTAATCTCTTAATTTGGTATAATTTGATATGTCAAATTATATTTGACATGGTTAATTTTCATCTGACATTATTCACATTTGACATTATTTAATTTTCAATGATATTAGTATTTCAACATTTATAAGTATTTCTTATAATTTTATATAATTTTTTAATTGACATTATAACTTAAATACATAATAGTAATAATTCATAAATTCAAAATATATTTAGGACCACATATAAATTATTTCCCTATATTTTGAGGAAAAAATTTATACTGGTATACATAATTTTACAACTACCCACATGTGTAATATGTTTGAGTGTCGCAATGTTTCTAATAGGAATGTTCTTAAATGTCATTATAACCCTTTGAGGATGCCGTAAGGCGAAACCGGTCAGATGTAATGCACAATAAAGTAATGTGGAAAAGTACAAGTGAGTTATCAATATGTGTAACAACAAATTCCACCAAGTGCCATCAATCTACAGTATGAATAACTTTATAAATTACTAATTTCTAAAAACGTTAATCAGTAACCTCTGCAGTCGATGGACCACCTGTCGAAGCCTAATCTGTCCGGACCTGAATGAAGCGACAGAAGGTGCGGTCAATGTCGCCGAATTTGGTTCTGGGCGCATTTAGCTTCTATTTTTTTTATTGTTGCCATTGATACGAGGAAGAAGAAGTAATTACATTAAGCACACTACAGGAGGTAGGACACGGTGGTATTTCCGCCCAATTGAGCAGTCCGAGTGGGGAAGTACCTCCGCCCTACAGAATACCGTGGCCATAATAACTTCGTGATGTGTTCCCAGCGGTGAGTAGGGTAGCCAGAGCTCACTGGAGAATTTGTGCTGTCAGTGGAAATACTGAAGGCTTGTCCTGCTTTGTCTTCTACACTGACGGCACAGAAATTCTGTGCTTACAGGGTCTGCAGCGCGAGTGTGGCTCCTCTGGTGTTACACATGTCCATAGGCCACGGTAACCACTTTCCATCAGGTGGGCTGTGTGCTTGTCTGCCACCTAAGTGGTATAAAAAACACGTGTCTAGAGGTACACCCCGCACTCCACTCACCGCATGAGTTTTGAAAACAAGTATTTATGATAAGTACCTAACCTATACAAAAACTTTAGTGTGCTTTGTTTCATCCGTGATCAGCATTCAAAACCTTTAAAACTAAAATTAGGTATGTTCACTGTGACAGCTTTATTATTGCAGTAAATGAGTTGTTTGTGTCAATAAATTATATCCACGATCCTTATTGTCTTGGATAAGGAAACTATAAAAACTTTATAGTAAGTAATTCATAATTTGTATTTTTTTTATACCACTTAGTTGGCAGACAAGCACACGGCCCACCTGATGGAAAGTAGTTACCGTGGCCTATGGACGTCTGCAACACCAGAGGAGTCACAGTCGCGCTGCCAACCCTGTAAGTACAGAGTTTCTGTGCCGTCAGTAGAAGACAAATCAGGACAAGACTTTAGTCTTCCCACTGACGGCACAAATTCTCCAGTGAGCTCTGGCTACCCTACTCACCGCTGGGAACACAACACGAAGTAATTATAACCGCGGTATTCTGTAGGGCGGAGGTACTTCCCCAGTCGGACTGCTCAATCGGGCGGATATACCGCCGTGTCCTACCTCCTTATTTGTAGTAATTATTATACCTACTAATGTATTTCCATATGATACTCCATTTTGTATGCCCCACTGTGTACTCAGAAAACCAGCCAGTTCCTTGCCTGCTCGCGACTAAAAATAATAATGCTAAAATACAGTTCCGTTCTGGATTGTAACATAACTACATGTGCACACAGTTAAAACAATATGTCAAAAAACAGTAAAAGCTCAAAATTGGATCCTATTAATCAAAGGGATATGTTAAGAACCTCCAAATAGCCTTCTACAGCTCTCTACTCTATTAATCAAAATTATACCTATCGTAACAATAATTTGGGAAACAGCGTGATATAAAATTATCCGTCTAATTTACTATCAAAAAGAAAACCTAAGTTTCGAATTAATTTCCATTGTACAAACATGAATTATTAATTATCTGGCTCAAATTATAGTTGTGTAAGTTATATTATTAAAACACTAATCTTAAGTTAACGATTATTCAACTGTTGCCAAGCTACAGTCGGCACTTGGTTTTCTTGTGACACTAATTTAGTGGTGACGCCCACATGTTAGCACAATATTGCGAACTGTTTATGTAATTCTTGTAACAGTAGCTCCAGCCTCAGTTAAAGTTAACTATAGAAAGTCGTGGCACTGTAAACATAGAAACTACGTGACGGTATTTATTTTTTGTTTTGCACCTACAAGTACCTGTATGGTGGTAGAACTGATTGGTATTAAATATATTATACCTTCTTCAACCTCTTCAAGCAAATTCAAACAATATACAGTCATTTTATTAATTTATTTTTCTGCAACTTTCAACCTTTATTTATGCAAACGTTCCAATTGTTCAATAAATATTAAAATAAAACTAAAAGAACTATTATACAACTTATAGCTAAAAATAATTAAAATACGTCGTGCAATTCTTCCATATCGCATGCCTCTTGTGATAGCATTGCCAGAAGACTGGCAGCATTTTTTGACCTGAAAAGAGGCCAGCTTTCTGGTCACGAGAAGCGTCGACCATACGCTTCGCAATCTCACGGAGAAGATTGCAAACCCCAAGACCCCAAGACACTTTGGGGTCTTGGGGCTTGCAATCAGCTTGCAATCAATCAGCGACACAAATTCATAATCTCCGATGAGATTGGACTATTTGCGTCGCTTGAGAGCCTCTGCAGAAGCAACATTTTTTTATTACTTACATAATTATGTATTTGTAAATTATTATACTAAAATTATTTGAATAATTAGCATACTAAATGCCTTAAAATTTCATTCAATATTCAGTAAATATTTTTTGTATGTCATCAATCAATTAACCTATTGCAATCCACTGCTGGCCTCTAAGTTCCAATATACACCATATCGCCCGATTATCCGCCTTGCGCATCCAGTCTGTTCAAGTACTTCTAGCCCAGTTAAGTACTTAGTTATAAATGTTATAATCTTTACCATTCTATAATATACTGAATTAAATTATTTACTGCTACTACGTATTTGAGAAATGTTGCTGATTTATCTAGTGATTCAATAACTGTTAGAACGGAGTGAGAATTCACCGAGTGCCTTTGCGCATTGCTTATGATACCTACTTGTTAGATTTCAAAACTCACGCGTCTCGTTGTAAATCGATTCTGTGTGAGACCATAAGTCTCAAATTATCACAGAATCGATATGGTATTTCAAAACCGTAAATATGCTCATATGGTATGGTACACCATATATAGTATAGTCGAAGGGGATCTATTGAAATATTGCGCTAAAATTTCACACAAATAAAAAAAGGTGTTTTTTAGCTTTTGATATTTTGATTTTGACTTCAATTTAATTGGTGGTGTGTGGTTAACAAAAGTTTGTTTTTTATAAACAACACTGTGTGGTTTACCCACCTCATCCCTATACAAGCCTCGTGAGGGACTAAAAAGTGACATTGAGCGATTCTGCTAAAACAAGTAGCAAGTTCTAGTTTCGTGTGAATGCGATTCAAATAAAGTGGCATTTTAAGATCTGCTGCTGGTCTGAAACTGCCGCAGTGGAGATAATTGCACCGTTTCTTCTCCACTAGCGCCTAGGAAGCGGTAGTAAACTTAGTTTTAAGCAGTATTAATTAGACGTCAAAACGATGTTATATTTTGCACTATTTTGAGAATTGGAGAATTTGAAATTTAACTGTCACAATCGCGTTGTCACTGAAGCCAGTAATTACAGATGGAACATATAACATCCATAATTATGTCATTGTTTAGCAGTAAATTAAGTTAGATTAATTTCAAATAAATAATAATAATAAATAAATAATCCACGACAGTCTACACAACGCTATCTAGACCCATGGTAAACATAGCTTAACTAGCTTGTATTATGGGATCTAGAATGCGGATAAACATACTTAGATACTTTTTTTTTGTAAATACATACATATTATACATAGAAACACCCAGACCAATGCAAATATACATGTCATATTCATGCATACAAATATTTGCACTGAGCGGGCATCGAACCTGCGCCCCCTGCATAGCAGTCGAATGCTCAACCGCTACGCCACGGAGGTCGTCAATGACCATAGTTAACCTATAAGCCATATGTAGGCATATTTCCTATTGCAGTAACTAAAAAGTGAGAACAATAAAAAAAATTTCTGTGTAGCTTTGGGAATTAAAGATGAATAGGTAATATATATATCCATTGTGTTGACAACAATAGCCTATTACAATTTATGAAGAGGATGTACCAGTTTAGAATTAATGATGAAATTTTGATAAATATTTTTTTATATTTATAAAAACCGCGGTAGCCTAGTGGTATGGGTAATGGACTGTTGGGATGAGGTCTCGGGTTCGATCCCAGGTTTTACCATGGCACACACCAATGACTTTTCGATGCTTTTCGAAGTTACGTGTGTATTTATCGCAGGTTTATACGTGCCCGGCAAATGGCAATAGTCTCGCATTGGGACCTAAACATAAACTGGCGAAATGTGGGTACTAGCATCTCTGCCTACCCCTTCGAGGATATAGGCGTAAGTTTATGTTATGTTATATTTTAAACTTCATACACAAGTATATAGACAGACATAATGCCACAGGCATTCTCTACCAGTCAACCAAAGGTGGTGCAGAGAAAGACTCAGTAGGTGCATTATTGAGTGTTATATTATAGAGAGAATGTACCGTATACAGGAACAAGAATATCAATGAGCAAAATATTTATTTGTGGCATGGAATGATAGCTATTATCATCATTGATATATATTATTACTAAAGTTACCTATATTATACTTCCCAACAACTATTTTATACTACCTATACCACTAGTTGTTCCCCGCTACTTTAAAATAAGAAATAAGTATGGATTCGTCGGCGGCGGCGCGCCTTGTGTTCCTCCCTTTCCGGGGACAAGTTGGGGACTCTGTAGTCCCCACACCCGAGAAGAGGGCCAGATCGTAAGAGATGGCCGTGGGTCGACCGGGGTGCGAGCGATATGCCTGTCAACCTCACCTTCGGCAATCAAAAACGACCCACAGGCGGCGTGCGTTTTGGTCGGTTCGAGTCCGACATAACCTCTTCCACCGGCTCCGGTGGGGGGGTATCCGTGGGGATTTTGCGCACGTAAAAGAAAAAAAAAGTATGGATTCGTAATTTGATTTGATTTTGAAAAGAGCGGTATGAATTTTATTGCCTGGCAACTTTATATAGTGCACTACACATATTCCATAATTTGGAATACCTGGTTTGCAATATATGGTTGTGATGCAATACATATAAGTGTCAAAATGTGACTTAAATGATAAAAGTAATTAAGTTTACAACTTTTCCTTAGAATACGGCTATACTTGATATTTTCTTGTTTAATACTTTTTATTGCGTGATTTTTCAGTACCTAGTCGGTGTTAGTTTTAATTTCTTTTTTTATTTATATTATTTTGGGGCAAGCAATTGGTATAATTTATACATATTTGAAATGTGCTAATTAACCCCTTTCAGTTGATATGCAACACGACATATTTATCTCAAATTTATTTTAACAGTATTTTTTTTTAGACTTTAGACTAGAGGGCGCCACCGGCGGACGACTAAGACGCTTCTAACGATACCTCATATGTTCAGATCTAATAAGTGGTTGAGGAGCTATTAGGGAACAGATAAACCTACATATATACATACATAACCTATCAAAATCATAACTCTCCTTTTGTTTCACCGTAGTTGGATGATAATTTATTCATACTTACGTCTACCTTCTGCTTATTTCCCCGAGTGTATGACTATATAATGCATAAACAGTGAGAATTTACATACAATATCATAACTACAGTAATCTTGCGTTTTATTAAACAGGAATTATGTCAGTACAAGTAAGAATTATATTATATTATCTGTGGTACAAGTAATAATGCAGGTAATTTACAGATTATCTGCCTATAAGGAAATAATCAACAATGACACACATATGTGTAAATATATTAAACTAGTTGATGAATAAAACGCAGTTGAAGCGTTTTATTCATCAACCAGTTTGATATATTTTTTATAACATGATGTAATAAGTGTAACAATATGACATACTTCACATTCAAATTACTATTAAGCAGGAACTTAGGCCTTGAAATCATACAAATTGTATCCTTTGTTCTTAATAATATACCTAATACCCAAGTACTTTAAAAGACTTATTAATATTGATCTAATGCGGTGCAAGACTGCTTCGGCATATATTATATTGCCAAGTGGTTCCCAGCAGAGTAGAATTTCGAAGGAGGTAGGACACGACTATATTTCCGTCCAATTGAGCAGTCCAACTGGGGAAGTACCTCCTCCCTACAGAACACCGCGGCCATAATAACCTCGTGTTGTGTTCTCGGCGGTGAGTAGGGTAGCCAGAGCTCACTGAGAGTGTTTGTATTGTCAGTGGGAAGACCAGAAGCTTGTCTTTTACACTGACAGCAGAGAAACTCTTATCCTTACAGGGTTGAGTGTGATTCCCTTAGTGTTGCACACGTTCCTAGGCTACGGTAACCACTTTCCATCAGGTGGGCCGTGTGCTTGCCCACCAGTGGTATAAATAAAATTTAGACCACCCCATCTCTTCCCATTCGGTGTCGTACAAGGCGACTTAGGGATAGGGCTGTTTAACATCAGACAGATATATACAGCTCAGACTCAGCCTCAGATGCATGCATCTGAGGCTAAGCCATGGCTTGAGTCAACAATAGTGCCCGGAAGACGGCAATAGGATCACTCCCTATTACATGGGACCGAATTCAATGATTGGTGAAATGTAGGGGTTAATTTATCTCTGCCTAACCCTGCGAGGATAAATGCGTGATTATATTATGTACGTATGTATTGAATAAGTTAAGCCCGTGTGGGTCTATCCATTTATTTTAGTTTGACATTTCCATGAAAATGTCCAACTAAGTAATCAAGCACAGGTTGCATGCATGTTGATCTTTAAAACTAATCAGACAGTACATTCAATACAGTGAAGTGGAAATTGTGTGGCCTTCACGAGGAAGGCATTGACCTTTCATAGGTAAAACAAATATTTTAGTTACCGCCTTACCGGTATACCTATATCTTGAGCTCAAGTCACGAAAGAAATAATGGAAGTCCTGTGATTTTTTTTTATTTTCTTATACTACTTAGGTGGCAGACAAGCACACGGCCCACCTGATGGAAAGTGGTTACCATGACCTATGAACGTGTGTAACACCAGTGGAGTCACATCCGTACTGCTGACCCTGTAAGAACAGAGATTTTGTGCCGTCAGTGTACAGGACAAAGCAGGCCTTTGGCCGTCCCACTGACAGCACAAAAACTCTCCAGTGAGCTCTGGCTACCCTACTCACCGCCGGGAACACAACACGAAGTTATTATGACCGCGGTATTCTGTAGGGCGGAGGTATTTCCCCAGTTGAACTGCTCATTCGTGAATTTCAGCTCCTCCTGTCCTCACAGACACTCAAAAAACGCGTACTGCGCGCGTAAATACACAATATTGATGGAAAACTGTATAGGCATAATGTGTTTTCATTTATTCCAACTTTTTCCAAAATGTTGACCAAAGACATACGCAGCTTTAATATCCAACCTTGCCAGAGTGTAGTAAAATCAGACGCGTCACATCACTGTCCAATAGGCTATTTGACAATGTCGTCCGACTCCTCCCAATACCAAGTAATATCTTAGTTTATGCTGGAAAAATTTGCCTTGTAAAATAAGATATTACCTAACCGAACTGATACTATGACTTCATTATTTATAATTCTCAAAATATGTCTAAATATAAACAATCAAATTCAGTCCTAATATTAACTTTTTAGATTCCTTATTACATTTCGTATTACTTATATTATGAACTATACTATACTATACCTATACTATACTATACTACTATAACTATACTATATATATAAACGCAACGTGGACCGAGATAAATGCGATATTCTATTGCAGTCCATACATTTGCACTACGCGCAACTGGTGCTTGACGTCACTCACAGGTACGATTTTGTATGAAGCGTTTTTGGCCGGCTTGAGAAATTGAATTTTCAAAATCAAATACCTTAAAAACTAATTGTCATAAGAAAATTTCTCTTTAGCAGTTCATACCAAAATGATAATTTTTCGACAATAAAAAAATTTATTCAAAAAGCCTATTATCCTAATGGGATTATTGTACCTATTGACGGATGACGCTGTATCATGCAGCATCTGATACTGTAATCAACCTCTGTCTTCATTCTAAATTGTGTATATATAATATGTATTGTGCGTTGTGTTTTGCAATAAATGTATTTTCTTTCTTTCTTTCTTTCTTTTCTTTCTTCTTTCAACCCATAAGCTGTGTTAATTTTATAAAGAACTAGCTGTACCCTGCCACGCTTCGCTGTGGCACATTGTGATTGAATGGTTGCGAAATGAGAAACAAAAGAAAGAAATATAAGTTTAATTTTGAAAACTGTTTTTTCGCGGTCGCGGATATGTGACTGATGAAAAAAAAATAGATAAAAACAATCCTTGATGCGGATCGGTGCAGAACTTTTTGAGTTTTTGAAGGCGTACACAAACCAACAAAACATTTATATGTATATTTAAGATAGATAGATAAAGTTTATATTCAACGTTGAGTGAATCAACGGCTTTTAAATGAAATAAAACCGTGTATTCAATTCAGTACGCCTGGCCCGCCACGTCACATGGCGATCGTGTCATGCGAATTTGACACCATAGCACTGTAATTAAAATAATAAAGGTTGATAAGTATACGTTACTGTCTATGTTGCGGAGTAGGGTCATTATTACCTACGGAATTTCAACAAATGGGAAAATCCCAGTCGCAGTAAAATAGTGTTATTGCATGTGTTTGCACCGTGTTTGGCACCCAAATATTGGTAAATAGACAATAACTTCATTATAGGGTTGTGTCCTATTTTTTAATTATCGTAAACTGTACATTTTACTATAATATAATGAACTGACAAAGTGAAACTTTCTTATGACAAATAGTTTTAAAGATATTTACTTTTTAAAAATTCAATTTTTCGAGTCGTCCGAAAACTCTCCATACAAAATCGTGACACGCGGTGACGTCACAGCGGGCTGACGCGTAGTGAAAATGTATGGAGTGCAAAAGAATATCGCATTTATCTCAGTCTACGTTGCGGTTACACGTATACAGTGCATAATACGATTGATTTAAAATTTAATAAAGAATCTAAAAAGTTGTAAATTTTGCTTTATTTCGATTGTTTATATTTTGACCTAGTTTGGAAATTACCATAAACATAACATAAACTCACGCCTATATCCCCGAAGGGGTAGGCAGAGGTGCTAGCACCCACATTTCGCCAGTTTATATTTAGGTCCCAATGTAAGAGGTGGCGAGCATATTGCCATTAACTTGACACTTATAAACCAGCTATAACTGGGAATTAAAAATGTTGAAAAGTCATAGTTTTAGTTTAGTTCGGCAATATCTTAGTTTACTATGCATATTTTTAGATAAAATACTTAGACATTAAGAAGTATTGATAAGAATTCGATGACTCAGGACACTACCCTATTAGGTACTGCCATCCCCGGTAACTCGTACACCCCAATTTGAATTCCAATATAAGATTTATTGAAAACTGTTAAAATCGATTATCCGGATACGATTTGCATATTTGCTCCATTTATCTCAATATCGACCGATGCATCAGCAGCATGAAATTCGACTTCGACTTTTTGATTGTTGACATATCCATAAATTATATCAAGCGATTGAAAGGAGTTCTATAACGAAACTGTGTACAACGCCTTGTATGACTTCCGAATCCTAAAAAGTTAGAATGTAATGTAAGTATGTTATAAGATATGGAGTTATAGACGCGGAAGAATTTAACCCTTTTAAGTCGTAAAATAAAGTTGTCTAATAAAACGGTTGCATTTAGTTTTGATAGATCGTTCGCGAGCGCAGGTGGGCGCAGGTGTTAGCAATGTCCTAACAGTCGGGGGCAGAAATATATTACATTTTCTCTTAGTTATTGATATCCTATTAAACGAACAACTTTTGTAAGTTTTATACATACTGTATAAGTAGGTATAAAATTACTTACATACATATAATCACGCCTTTATCCCCGGAGGGTTAGGCAGAGGTGAATTAACACCCACATTTCACCAATCATTGAACTCCCACATAACAGAGGGTGAGCCTATTGCCGTCTTCCGGGCACTATTGTTGACTCAAGCCATGCATCTGAGGCTAAGTCTGGGCTGTTTATATCTGTCTGATGTTAAACAGCACTATCCCTTAGTCGCCTTGTATGACACCGCGCGGGAAGAGATGGGGTGGTCCAAATTCTACTCTGCCAGGAACCACGCGGCTAGATAGAGTGGTCCAAATTCTACCCTGCCGACAAACTACTACAAAATTACTTAGCTTAAGAGTGTTCGGTATATGTAAGTACATGTACCTACCGAATACTTTAACAACTTTTTTTTTTTTACGTGCGCAAAATCCCCACGGATACCTCCCCACCGGAGCCGGTGAAGGAGGTTATGTCGGACTCGAACCGACTAAAACGCACGCCGCCTGTGGGTCGCTCTGGTTGCCGAAGGTGAGGCATATCCCTCGCATCCCGGCCGACCCAGGGCCATCTCTCACGATCTGGCCCTCTTCTCGGGTGTGGGGACTACAGAGTCCCCAACTCGTCCCCGGAAACGGGGAGGCGCGCCACGCGCGCCACGGCCGCGGCCTGCTTCTGCCAGGGTGACAGGCGGCTCCACCTGTCACCCCCAGGCCGGCGCTCATGGGGGGCGGAGGTCGTTCATCGACCTCCGACGCCCGAGTTGCCTTCGTACGCGGGCAGCTTGTCTTGCGATCCTTCGTTGCTCCCGCTGCCGCTCCCGCCCCGCCTCCTCCTTTACGAGCATTACTTGCTCGCAGAAGGAGGTGCCGGCCGCCCACGCATCCGCGCAGCGAACCATCGCCGCGAGCAAGGTGGAGAGCGTGACAACCCTCACTCCCAGGGCCGCCACAAGCTCCCGCCTCGGCGTCTCCCACGCCGGACACTCGGTGAGCGTGTGTGGACCTGAGTCCTCGCTCGCGTCGCAGTGATGGCACTCGGACGTTGGCTCTTTCTGCATCCGACGCAGATACTTTCCGAAGCATCCGTGCTCGGTGATTATCTGCGTCAGACGGTACGAGAGGCTGCCGTGTGGCCTCTCTAGCCACTCCCCCATGATGGATCTTACCGCCGCTACTACGGCGTGACCTGCGCCTGGTCGCCCAAGTCGTATCTCCCAATCCGCCGCCATTTCCCTGTGGAGAATACTTTAACAACTTCGTTAAAATTTATTGCATGAGGTTTTTGTGAACAACCAATTTATTCAGTATGTACAGTCAGCATCAGATTGATCTTGACTAGCAAAGTACTCAATAATATCTTAATACCATGGTATTTTGCTACCTAGTACTATGCTTGTCGCACAGTTTTCTCTCGAAGTTATTAATATCAACTAATTTTATTGTATGCTTACACACACACACACACACACACACACACACACACACACACACACACACACACACACACACACACACACACACACACACACACACACACACACACACACACACACACACACACACACACACACACACACAGAGACGCGTTAAACTTATAACACCCCGTCGTTTTTGCGTCGGGGGGTTAAAAGTTATTTGAAGATTTCAATAACCTACTATCTTTTAGGATATTCAGTGTCGTATCAATGAGAATCAGCAGGACTTGACAGCCAGCATTTAAACTTTCTTCGCGCTAAATAAATATTTCTTACGGACAAGAAGTAACAAACAGTTTACAGACTGTGGTAAAATTTTATTCAGTATTTGTGTGATGTTTTCTGATTCATATTGTTGACTATCAGTGAACAAACGCGTTTCACGTGTGACTTCTAATTTGAAAACACTTTCAGCGGTCACACTCTTCAATAATTCATATTTAAAAGAAATGTTTACATTAACATTTAATAACCTTCCTCAAAATACGACTAACCTACGCATGACATTATTTAAAAAACAATTATTTGACATATTATTAAATTCAATGTACTACAATATTGATAATTCTTGTACGATACAATAACAGATTTTTTTGAAACCACTTAGGTGGCAGGGGTACGCACGCGGCCCGCCTGGTGGAAAGTGGTTACCGTGGCCTATGGACGTATCCAAAACCAAGGGAGTCACACTAGCGCTGCCAACCCTATAAGCACTGAGAGTTTCTGTGCCATCAGTGTAAAAGCAAAGCAGGACAAGTCTTTGGTCTTCCCACTGACAGCACAAAAGCTCTGGCTTCCCGCCGGGAACAAAACACGAGGTTATTATGGCCGCGGTATTCTATAGGGCGGAGGTACTTCCCCAGTCGGACTGCTCAATTGGGCGGAAATACCACCGTGTCCTACCTTCTGATTATAACGCGAAACTGTAAATTTACACGCCGTTTGTGGCAAAATATGAAGAACCAAAGTACTGTAACGTTTATTGTAAATATTTGTATGCATGAATATGGGTATTTGCATTGGTCTGGGTGTTTCTATGTATAATATGTATGTATTTACAAAAAAAAAAGTATTTAAGTATGTTTATCCGTATTCTAGATTCCATAACACAAGCTAGATAAACTATGCTTACCGTGGATCTAGATAGCGTTGTGTAGAATGTTGTAGAATATTTATTATATTTATTTATTTATATTCTGGCAAAAAAATATTTGATTTGATTTGAATATGTACCTAAAGGAAAACGACGGCGACGCGCGAGTATTAGTGGCGAGATGTATCTACTACGAGTAAGTATACGTTATGTTAATTATTTTGATTACGCTACACGTTCATAATCGACAAGTAAGCGGATGTCACGTTCAGGTGAAACAAAATTGCAGTACATTAACCATTATTAGTTTTTTTTTTTTATACGACTTAGGTGGCAGATAACACGCCCACCTGATGGAAAATGGTTACCGTGGCCTATGGACGTGTGTAACACCAGAGAGAGGAGCCACACTAGCGCTGCCGACCCTGTAAGCACAGAGTTTCTGTGCCGTCAGTATAGAAGACAAAGCAGGGCAAGCTTTTAGTCTTCCCACTGACAGCACGAATTCTTCAGCGAGCTCTGGCTACCCTACTTACCGCTATTTGGCTTTTCGTTAAGCATTTGTTAAGTTTACCATTTACAGTGTTTCTTCTGATAGATGTATGACGTACAGTTGTAAGAGGCGGAGAATAAACGGGTTAGGGGGCATCTCGTCCTCGTCTAAAACTGGGACCTGGGACCACTAGCGCCTTTTCGAATTTGTTAATGGGCAACTGGTCCACGATGATTCATTTGTTGGGACGATTGCAATACGGAGTATTTTCTAGGGGTTTAGTGGTCCTAATAAAATTATGCTGGCTTAAACAAAGGGAAATAAAAAAATAGTGACCAATCTCGTTTAATTAAATGATGATTAATTCTTATAATCATCTATACAACAACAAAATAAATAATAATTCACACTTCTAAATAACAAAACCATTTAAAGCAAAAAAATAAGGAAATATCACTTCGTCATTTATTTATTTAAACTTAAATATAGAAAATTAAATAATTACGTAAATAAGTGTAGTAAAATATTAGTTGATTATTTTTTCTATGCAGTGGCCTATACTTATCTCATGGTCAATTAATTCTCTCAGTATTCTTTTCATTCGCTTCTGTGATCGGATAGTTTCAGAGGTTTTTTTTTAAATATAACCGTCTTTTTTTAATTTACCAAAATAATAATTTGAATCCTTTTGTAATGAATTCAGCAGAACAGCTATATTTGGCTTCGGTTTTACCATTTTATTTAGACGTGAGTTCCACGCCTCGATCGCATTATTCGTTTTATGTGCCTGGTCATAAAAACACCACTTATCATTAAAGAAAGCATCTTTTTTCAACCATGTTTTTTGAAAATAGGTATTGAACGAATCAATTTTGGGATCTCTTTCACTCTCTCCCAAATTATATAACCATCCATCTTCCACAAGATCTTGAGGAAGATGGGCGAGCGCTGTATCCGTTTGACGTGAGATCTTAAGTATTTTTTTTTTTTCGAATCTGATTTCTGAGCATTTCTCCACAGTGCCCTAGCAAAATGGAATAAACATCCTTGTATTTTTGCCAAGGGAAACATTTCTGAGATAACCTGCATTGCACTAGCCTCGTAATCGGTAGTAAAGGTCTCTGGATTGAAATCCGGAATCCGGCTCTTTATTAGCTGTAGCATGATTTTATAAGATTTTTTTTTATCTGAAAGTAAGCCGTATAAAACAGGTACAATACCATTGGTTTCATCAGAACTACCAGAATCAACATGGATTGAATATAGTTGTGTGAATGGTGGTGCAGCGCTTTTGAATGTCCCGTCGCCAAACATATGCTTGGCTTTTTTTTTAAGTTTTCGTGCATCAACACTCGCGAATAGAAGTATTCTACATCCGTCGTGGGAATAATCGGCTAAAAGGAAACTCTTAAACTTCTGCGGGACTAAGACATCAGCAACTTTGAAAAATCTCGTCTTTTTAACACCTAATGATTTGTTTCTGGCCTTGTATATATTTTTTTTTTATATTATCATATTTTGGAAATTTGGTTAAGAAATTGAATCCAGCGTCATTTAGTTTTTCAATGGCTTCCGAGTACAACGAAGGTATAGGAGCTGTTTCATTCACTGCCTTTTCTAAAGTTACGTGTAAAATTTTTTTACTTGATTTTCTGCGACATCAGGATGGCATTGGTGAGAACCCTCCTTTATAATTATGGAATGGGCAGTAATCAAGTTGGCATGATACAATTTTCTTTTAACACACCTCCACACAATATGCCCGTTGGGTTTTGAAAGCTTCATTGTATATCGATACCCATTCCGAATCAACAAATCGCCTCCCCTTTGAGATTTTATAATTTCATAAAGTTTGTTATTTAACTCATCTTCATCCGACATACTACAAAATGAAAATCATACATATGTGAGTTGATTACTGATAGAAAATTATGTAATTCCTCATCAGATAAAGGAAATATATTTTTATATTTCAAATAATATACAAATATAAACCTCACCTGTTTACTTCGGGAATAATACAAAATAGATACTAGAAATTAATATTTGAGGAGCAATAACTTTTCACAATCTTGCAGTCTATAGAACTGTGCACACCGTATACTATTAGATTTCACTAGCAGCCCATTGACAATTACATGTTTTATTCAAAACTACCCTCCAAAAATGTATTGACTAAAACATTACTTTGATAGATAAACATTAACTTAATACAATTAGAAAACAAACAACTAACTTGTCTCCCAATGATAATAAATAATTATTTAACTGAATACCTCAATAAATGTAGTTTTCCGTAAATTATTTCCTTAACAGATGCAAAAATATCTTCTATATTTGGTATACCTATACATTGTACGGTCGGTTGAACATTGTTGTTGAGCTAAAGTAATTTAATATGTAGGATCACAGAAGCGAATGAAAAAAATACTGAGAGAATTAATTGACAATGAGATAAGTATAGGCCACTGCATAGAAAAAATAATCAACTAATATTTTACTACACTTATTTACGTAATTATTTAATTTTCTATATTCAAGTTTAAATAAATAAATGACGAAGTAATATTTCCTTATTTTTTAGCTTTAAATGGTTTTGTTATTTAGAAGTGTGAATTATTATTTATTTTGTTGTTGTATAGATGATTATAAGAATTAATCATCATTTAATTAAACGAGATTGGTCACTATTTTTTTATTTCCCTTTGTTTAAGCCAGCATAATTTTATTAGGACCAATAAACCCCTAGAAAATACTCCGTATTGCAATCGTCCCAACAAATGAATCATCGTGGACCAGTTGCCCATTAACAAATTCGAAAAGGCGCTAGTGGTCCCAGGTCCCAGTTTTAGATGAGGACGAGATGCCCCCTAACCCGTTCAGCGACCCTAGTTGCAAAAGATCGTCCCGTTTGGCCAATATATTTTTTATTACAGGTGGAACATGTTAATTCATATATACCACTTTTTTGGTCAATGGGAGTGACATCTTTATTATTACATATTAACTTTTGTATGTTGTGTGTGGTATAAAAAGCAGCTTTGCTTTCGGATAAGAGTCTAGCGCATTTCTAAGAAATATGACCGATGAACGGTATTCGAGCCCATCTCTTCTTGTGTGTCTCCGGGGTCATAGATATACTGCCTTTGTATGCAAGGTTTATGACTGCCTTGGATCTTTTGCGTGCCATTATACCGTCTATCAATTGGGATGGAAATCCGTTATTAGTGGCTATTAATTTGATTACTGATAGTTCCTCCTCAAAGTCCGACTGCGACATTGGAATCGACAATAAACGGTGCACCATTGAAGTGGAAGGCCGCGTGTTTGTGACTCAATGGGTGTCTAGAGCTTATGTGTATTACATTGTCAGAAAATGTAGGTTTCCTATATATTTTGAATGTATGTCTGTGGTTGATTAATTTAATAGTTATGTCAAGGAAATTAATTTCTTCATGTCCTATTTCTATTGTAAATTGAATTTTAGAATTAGTTTTATTTATAAATGTCAAAAAATTATTTAAATCATCTATATTTCGATCAATAAACAAATAATGTCATCTACATATCTATACCAATAGGTGATAAATGGTTTATACATACTGTTGCTTAGAATTTGCAATAATACAATCCATAAAAATGTCCGCACAGAGTGGTGAGAGGGGACTACCCATAGCGAGGCCATTAATCTGTTTATAAAATTTATCAGAGAACTTAAAATAATTTTGGCCTAGGCACACTGATATTGTATGTTCTAAACCTATTGCGATTTGTGGGTCAACTACAGATTGTATTAAAATATCATTAATTGCACTCTTACACTCATTTACCGGGATACTTGGGAACAAATTTTTTACGTCAAAGGAAACCAAGATGGCTTCATCTGGTACATGAACGTTTTAAAGAAAGAAAGAAACATTTATTTAGTGCTAACTGGTCTTACACAATAACATTATAATACCATTTGAAGTACTGGAAGCATGTTCACACATTAATAATAATAAACATGCTTTCAAACTCCAAACGCAACAAGTTTTCAAGTTTTTTTACTAAATCAAGACTATTTTTTAATTTTTAATTTTTTAATTAAGGTGAAACCGGTCAGGTGTAATAAGTAATAAAGTAATGTGGAAAAGTACAAGTGAGTTATCAATATGTGTTATAAAGTTATATTTTTGGTATATTATAAAAAAAATTGTGTTAACTGTAAACAAAGAATTTGGAATTTATTTTTTGTTTATTAAATTAACAATTAATAATCCACTCGCTTCAACTAATATCTACTTAAGTTTTTTTATGCAAGCAGGGATTTCCTTCTGTTCCGGGTCAGATTCTGAACAAAGAAGTCTTCCAGCTTTGTAATACCTACCTACGTTACCTAAGTATACTTAACTACGTTCATGTATGATTTGTGGTAGGTACTGGGTGTCAATAGTGTATAACTTTTGAACTAGCTGACCTATTGAGGTCATATTTACTCGATAGTATATAATTCTGGTGTCAGGAAGATGGCGTCTTGTTGCATAATAACAAGTTATGATATATAGAAGCTTACCAAAGGTGAAATCGTGATCTAGGCTTTATTGCATATCATTCAAGAAAATAAATCTCCTTAAGTTGGGTAACACATGAAACAGGAATATAGTATAACATAAACATTAACTCACCACTATAATCCCCGAAGGGGTAGGCAGAGGTGCTAGCACCCACATTTCGCCAGTTTATGTTTAGGTCCCAATAGGTGGCGAGCCTATTGCCATTAACCGGGCACTTATAAACCTGCGATAAATACACACATAACTTCTAAAAGCATCGAAAACATTGGCGTGTGCCATGGTAAAACCTGGGATCGAACCCGACACCTCGTCTCAGCAGTCCATTACCTTTACCACTAGGCTACCGCGGCTATAAATATCGGAATATAGCGTAGTTGTAAAATGTATGACATCTTTTTGCATTGAGTTTGAAAATAAAACAGATTCATGTATAAACCACTCTATATCATTCTACGTTGTTTGAACCGCGCAAGTATTGCAAACAACAAAGGGGTGAAGATTTACGTCCCAACTGCGAATCGAGCCCGTCCATCGACTGTCAAACATGTAGTTATCGTTCAATCTGTTCGTTCCAAATATAGAACGAACTTCACTAACTAAGCTATCCCTCCACTGTTTAGGTAGGGACTATTTTGGCTTTTATAAACAAACTAGCTTTTGCCCGCGGCTCCGCCCGCGTGGATGTCGGTTCCCAGGGTCAGGGTCAGGGACAACCCTTATCACTAAGGGCTATGAAAAATAGATGTTGGTCGATTCTCAGACCTACTCAATATGCTCACAAAATTTCATGAAAATTGGTCAAGCCGTTTCGGAGGAGTACGGGAACGAACATTGTGACACACAGTGAGAATCTATATCTATATCTATCTATTCTATTCTATCTTCTATCTATTTATATAAAAATGAAACCCGTTTTCTGTTGTCACGACATAGCATGAAAACTGCTTGACCGATTTGGATGATTCTTTTTTTGTAGTTTTCTAATACTCTGTACAGGGTTCTTACGGAAAAAAATATTAAGAAAATCTCTCAGAAAATAAAGTAGTGCATCAAATTTACGCTAAGGCGGTACGAAGTTCGCCGGGTCAGCTAGTTTTATATAAAATATTTTATTTAATTTATTTTAATATTCCACGACATTCTACACAACGCTATCTAGACCCATGGTAAGCATAGCTTAACTAGCTTGTGTTATGGGATCTAGAATGCGGATAAACATACTTAGATACTTTTTTTTGTAAATACATACATATTATAAATAGAAATACCCAGACCAATACAAATATACATATTCATGCATACAAATATTTGCACTGAGCGGGAATCGAACCGTATATAAGATGTGTTACATTTGTTTTGTCCGGAGAAAATTGTGTTGACTGATTAAAAATATAGACTAGGAAACAAATAAGAGCCTTGGATTTATCTACTGCCTAGTACGAGTACTATAAAATTTCACGTTACCAAGTTAAACATGTTCCTGTGAAAAAAAAGATTCGAAATATATAACAAAAAAAAAAGCTGTGCTTTTTACAATTTCACTCATGTTGAAGTAAACTGTGAAATATGAGTGCAACATTGTTTTATACACAGACATTGATGTGATGTTCATCTTTTTTTTAATTTCCCTATTGCAAATATTTACTTATTTTCGCTAAACAAAATGTTTACTGTTATTATTATTACGACTAAAGAAATTTTACAAGTACAAGGCGACTAAGGGATAGGGCTGTTTAACATCAGACAGATATATACAGCCCAAACTCAGCTTCAGATGCATGGCTTGCGTCAACAATAGTGCCCGAAAGACGGCAATAGGCTTACCACCTATTACGTGAGACCGAATTCAATGATTGGTAAAAATGTGGGTGATAGTTTATCTCTGTCTAACCCTCCGGGGATAAAGGAATGATTTTATATTATGTGTGTAAGAATTCTTATACGAAATGGTAGTATCAGCTCTATACGACATAAACTTGACAACAAAGTTACATATCGCATCGATTTGCACAGGAGGGCTTTATCAATCAATCAGCCAGGGCTTTATATCTGAAGGGTACAGTTGTCTCGCTTATCAACTTTACACTTTGAAATATAGCATTTGCAGTACTTTGGAATTCCATCTTTTTTTGGGCATTGTTTTAACGGAAAGTCTGAGAGCCTATTGCCGTTAAAAGGGCCGATAATAATGACTCGAGGCTTATAACTTCATTCAGGTATGCTGTGAATACTCCCCAGTCGCAGTGTTACAATTTCAAGAGGAACTCCAGTTGCCGAATCTACGTCCTCCTAGCTAGTCAAAATTAGTTCGTTGATCAGCGTATTGTAGAACAGAAATATCAATTTCCATATACTTGCCATTCTATTCTATAATACGCGGTCAACTTTTCTAGAGGGAAAGGGCGCAGTACCATATAATATATTCTTATTCCCAAATTTCCCACGATGTTGTTCCCACCAGTTACACATCAACAAGGAAGAATTCTGTGTTTCCAAAATAGGCAGAAATAAAATGGAGGCTGCAAAAATACAAATATGAAGTTACCTTTACGTATTATGTGAACAACATAATAACTTATTATAAAAAAAATTCTATATGATTAAAATTATGAGAATAACTGTTACAGAAAACTAGTGTATCATATTTTTTTTTATACAACTTAGGTGGCAGACAAGCACACGGCCCACCTGATGGAAAGTGGTTACCATGACCTATGAACGTGTGTAACACCAGTGGAGTCACATCCGTGCTGCCGACCCTGTAAGAACAGAGATTTTGTGCCGTCAGTGTAGAGGACAAAGCAGGACAAACCTGTGGTCATCCCACTGACAGCACAAAAACTCTCCAGTGAGCTCTGGCTACCCTACTCACCGCCGGGAATACAACACAAAGTTATTATAACCGCCGTATTCTGTAGGGTGGAGGTACTTCCCCAGTCGGACTGCTCAATTGGGCGGCAATACCACCGTGTCCTACCTCCTCACCCTCAGATAAATAAATCTACCGAATCTTTTGTGAAAAATAAATTCCTAATAAAAATTTAGACTATTTCTATATTATTATTAAAATGATATCAAGGACTACAGGAAACTAGTGTACTGATATTACTTTAAGTAAACAACTCTAATGAGTCTTTTGTGAAAAATTAATGTATGAAATAAATTATTTAAACCTTAGCCTATTTTGAGGTTAGATAAACCCTCATGGTGGTTTGGCGGTGCGGACCTCGTGGATAAAGTGTGTAATGAAGTGTGTAAATCTAACCTGAAACCATACGGTGTCATCCGTAGTGATCTATGGCTGTAGGGCTGTGGGAAGGTGCGGGATACTTGTACCTGCAGCGAGTATAGGATTGCTTTTTAATGTCATGATGCTGAGGTGTATAACATGTACATTTTAGTAGTGGTATTTTTTATATTGAAGTTGGTTAAATAACAGGTCTATACAAAAATCATATTCATTTAATATTTACATAATGTACACGGAAGTTTTCTAAATGAAAATAAATAAAAAAACCAGAATATATATCTAAACAATCCTACAGGTTCAGGCGTCAATGAATTCCTCCCCATCGATGTCAACCGGGAGGGTGGCCAGAAGGCTGGCGGTATTCCCACGTTGAATGGCATTACCAATCCTTTGCGCAAGGAATAATCCAGCCCTCTGGTCACGGGTAGCGTCAATTAAACGTTTAGAAATTTCTCTAAACAAAAGACGGGAACTTGGACCACATGATGCCAGCGTCTCGACCCCAAACAACTCAAATATGTAATTACCACTTAAATTACTATACTTGCGCCGTATGAGGGTCTCTGCCGACGCAGCAGCAACGCAGGATTTTTGTCTATACATAAAATCAAATTAAAAATAAATGATTGAGTTGAGTGAGAGAAATTGTATGAGATTCCTGGGAATGTTTCTGATATCTACCGTCTGAGTCGTTTCACTTTTTCTTATCTTAATCAATAGCTAACATACTATTGTTATCTGTCTACAGATTAAACAAAAATTATGTAGACTTAGTAAATAAGGGGTGTTACACTCGCGCTGCCGACCATGAAGAAACCTTCTGATGCCCCTCTTGAAGAACCCCATATTGTAGGTGCTTAGGAAAACCGCAGCATGGAGGTCGAGAGGTGCGATGATAGAATGTAGCTGTTTTCGGTTCCGTCCACTATGCAAGGTGTGAATTGCGGTTAGAAGGTGAGTGATATTTTTAGCATTGCTAAGTTGTTATTTGCCATTCGGTCATTTTTCTGCTTATGTACCTATATGCCTTTTGTGGTTTCCTTTTTTGCACATTATAGCTTTGCACCCTGAGAAGAATTACAAAAATCATAGTTGCAACAAAGTAGTATAAAAATCTAGGTACTCAGATACACTGACAAGTTGTACCTATAAAAGGTTTAGTCTGAATCCAGTATTCTATTACTTAAGTCGATATTAACTTAGAAGTGTTATTTCTTCGATTAAGGCATGGGTGGTTCTGTATCCCACATCAATACCACGCTCTATGAATCGTAGGCCATATTTTTAGAATGATGAGTAACTAAGTAAGGGAAAAACAAGGGTTAACGAGAATATAAGTGATGTGTTTTTGTTATTTTTTGTTGTAATATAAGTAAATATTCAGCTATAATAAACATTGTAATTATCATTGTTCACAAATGTGTTTTTGTTTTGTTTTTTCCTTCATCTGTGAACATGATCCGTACTTTATTTTGTTGTTTCGTTACATAGATTTTCTTTATTGTCAGGCTGTGGTCGTTTATAAACCAAACAATTAAATGTCAGAGACACGCAAGCGTATAAATAATAGAATCGCAATCGGATGTTACGTGGTTCAAAGTTCATTAAAATACACACTACCAATTAAGCTGTAAATTGTATCGAACAGTAAGTAATTAATTACGTAGAGGTTTCCGATTGCGTTATATTGTTTGTTAAAAGTTTTTTTTTAATTGGTTATTCAGCACCGTATTCTTAATAATGCAAAATACTGGAAGAGAGTCTTGAACATAAGAAACGGATCCAATGTTGGTATATGTTTATACCCCATTCGGTTTGGTTCGTACCTACTGAACTTAAGGTAAACAATCTTGAAGTCTTTTTATAAAAACTCATACAAAACCAATAAACTGGGCTAACTAACTAGTGGTTCAATTTCGGTTTTAGTCTTTAAAATGAATTTCTATACAGAAAAATATAAATGAACTGAGTTTTGACATAAAACATATTAAAAAGACACATCAAGACCGAATGGAGTATAGTCTTAAAAATTCTATGAATAACAATAGATAGCGTTTATTTTGAGTACCGTCTGACCTCCCATGAAATAAACACCTATGCTACAACCTGGTTCATTAATGAAATGGTGTACCAGCTAGCAGGTAAGTTAGTCTTAGGTAAACACTAATAAATAGTCAAAAACCCAACTTCTATCCTTGTTAATTGAAGTCGGCAGCGCGAGTAACACCACTGGTGTTGCATACGTGCATAGGCCACTGAAACCACTTCTTATCAGGTGGGCCGTGTGCTTGCCACCTAAGTGGTATAAAAAAATCTCCTAATAAACATTTTGGTGATGTTGGTCAGGTAATTTATCATACAAAAGCATGAATATAAAGCGTGCAGTTCGTATATTTTCTGTAAAACTTCGTACCTATTATTACTCGTTAACATACAGTGTGATAAACAACCGGCCGTTGCTGTGAGAGATAACAGGTAATGAATAGCGCACAAACAGAAACGAAATGTTCGTGCTTTTATAGGACAATTAATCGCTTTTCATATACAGCACGATAAGATATATTGAAAGTTATGACACTCCAGTGAGTATTGGCAAATAACTAATTATAGTCCAGTGACTATTTGCCATACACAGTATATATATGTACAACTAGCGACCCGCCCCGGCTTCGCACGGGTGCAATGCTGATCGTAAATACACTACATTTTTAAAGCTGCTAACAGGCTGGGAGTAATATAAATTAATAATATTAATAATATAAGTAATATAATAATTAATATTGAGCACACTGCCCCATATCGTTCGAGCTGGCCTCACTTTGTGGGACAGCGTCCTCAATATTGCACAATTTTCATGTCAGATGAATCGAAACGCTATTGCATTGAACCATTCATTCCAATTAACACATTTATGAGTTTCCGTTCAACGATCTACGCTTCCCGTTCAACGATTTTCGTTACAAACGCGAAACGGACTCATTATGAAAGTAAAAACAAAGATAGGTGTTATAAACCATTCATTCCGTTTAATATGTTTATGAGTTTCCGTTCAACGATCTGTGATTTCCGTTTAACGCTTTTCGTTACAAACGCAAAACGGACTCAAAAAGTAAAAACAAGTGATTTATGAACCATTAATTCCGTTTAACTCATCTTTATGAACACATCTTAGATATTCACTACTATAGTATTTATTATTGCTTTAAAATTTAATTAAAACAATCTGAAATTAATTTTATAAAGCTGAAGAGTTTGTTTGTTTGAACGCGATAATCTCAGAAACTTCTTGTTCGAATTGAAAAATTATTTTGGTATTGAATAGTCTGTTTATTGGCGAAAGTTTTAGGCTCTATAGTATCGTCACGCTTCTACTTAAGGGAGCGGAGCAGTGATTAATCATAAATGTCAACAAATCTGGCCCATTTCCGTAAATTATTTCGAAGACTAAAAATTACGGACTTAAAGCGGTAATACATGGTTTCAAAAAAGCCACAGGCGAGGCCGGGGCTGGTCAGCTAGTTGTAAATTGTAATATATATTTCTACAGGTATATAAAGGTAATTTGTTGGCACGAATTGACATCCATTCAATAAAATATAACCCTCTATTTACTCCATTGAATAACTCAAAGAGTGGTTACATTTTATCACGAACTCTGACTGGAGGAAACGTGAGTTCGTTTAGAATTCCAACCCTTGTTCCGTGTGTAATTTGACAACTGCGAGGTACGAGGAACTCTGTGAAGGTGTCTTTGTATTAGTTTGTTGTAACAAATTTATTAGAAACTAACATTTTAGAACTACATACGGCATTTAAATGTACAGTCAGCGTCAAAACGATCTCGACTCCAAAGTCTCAAAATGAGAAAAATAAAACTTTTGTTTTGTTTGCTCATTTTTTTTATTGTACTGTATTATTATCCGTACTAAAAGTGTGTATCAACCAAATAACAGAACAATCAATAATAATATAATAATAAAAATGTTTACTTGACTCCTATGTTTTTTTTATACCACTTATGTGGCAGACAAACACCAACGGAGTCACACTCACGCTGCCAACCCTGTTAGCACACAGAGTTTCTGTGCAGTCAGTGTAAAAGACGAAGCAAGACAAGCTTTGGGTCTTCCCACTGACAGCTCAAAAACTCTCTAGTGAGTTCTGGCTACCTTACTCACTGCCGGGAAAACCACACAAAGTTATTATGGCCGCGGTATTCTATAGGGCGGAGGTACCCCAGTCGGACTGCTCAATTGGACGGAAATACCGTCGTGTCCTACCTCCTCGACGAATATTAACAGTATTTACAATATTCTTACAAATAATACTGTGCTAATATATTTTTAAAATTTATGTCGATACTGGTACCCAAACTAGGCAAAACCAGAATTTTGGGAAACAGTGCTTTATTAACTATTTGTGACATTATAGGACAGTCATTCTTAATTACATAAGTTATTATAAAACGAATATCAGTCAATAGGTAAGGGGGAAAACCATGGCATTAGATCATTTTGAGTAAGTACTTTGCTCGTCACGATCGATTTGAGGCTTACTGTATAGTCTAGTATTTCAACAACTCTGTTTAAAAATAATTAAATTTTGTAAGAATTAATAAGTTAAATTAAAGAATCAATTTCATTTATTCAGTTTAGGCACAAAAAGAGCACATATGAACGTCAAAATTTTACAATTAGGTATGTCAAGAAATAATATAAAAATATTAAAAAATGCAAAAATAAAAATAAACCAGTTATTGTATAACCAATAATACCAGCAAGAAACTCAGCGAACTATATTAGAACTAGATTATTTTTCTTTTAGAAATTGGCTTTAGTTTACATACAATTTATTTTGTGCGAGCAGGCAAGAGACTTATGTTGACCACGCATTAACATCATTAAGATACTCATCCACTTACTCGTTAAAGTTTTTTTCACTTCTCTTTTAAATTTATTAATTGGCATATTAATCAAACCTGAGGAATCTTGTTAAATATTTTTATATGGCTGCCTACAAATCAATCATCGACCTTGTGAAGCCTAAAATAGAAATTATAAAGTAAAGTTAAATAAAGTTTATTTATTTCACAAAATAGATTTACAAATACTATACAAGAAACATAGTTCTTGACACAAGTGAAAAAAATTTAAAACATTATATTAATGAAATGGTACAAGAAATTATAAACCCTGCTACAGAATTATATTATATTATCTGTGCTGTTACCTAAACTAGCCTTAGGGATATAACTTAGGCAACAGTGGTAATTGTGGTCACATCACATTTACTTAGCACCATCTCGCGAAGGCTAGATGAACTACGTCAGAATTATTTATTCCATATAATAATTGATATTCGATTAGGTATTATAATCGATAAACTGTCTGTACGTTCGAGCACTTACCTACTTAAAATATGTTTGGATCTAATCTATTTATTTTTATTATTATCTGAATTAACTACCCAATTAAAAATATAGAGATAAAATATTTAGATAGGTTTTATGTATATGGGCCAAAGTGCAAATGAAATATTTACAGGAGGCTTCCAAAGTTTCATTTTGTTATAAATTTTGATTGATAAACCCAAGATTACGAAATTTAGCTTGTTTGCTAAGACATCTATTCTCCTTATTTATATTACAGTGTTTTATATATACATGTATCAGAATCTTTTTTACTGCACATTGGCCCTTTTAAGTCAAATTTTGATAAAAATATGTTTTCTTCAAAGCCCTAAAAGGGTAAATGTGAGGACTAGGACCATCGATATGCAATTAGTTATAAAATATGCTAACTTAACTTATATACAAAACTATGCTAACTATAGGTACAATATATACAAAAACGAAATAAAAAACTATGTAAGTAAATTATTGTGAATCATAGAATCGAATCCAATACCTCGGGCACATTAGTCACTCTTGCTGTTTGGTGACAGGTACATAATTATTGCTTACCTAAGCCACAGTTAACATCCTAAGCATATGCTTAGCATTTTCTTCACACATATCACAGATAACATACTTAATATTAAAGTCACATACATACATATCTTCACGCTTGTAAATATAATTTAAACTGGATATCTTCATGCGTAACTTTCAAAACAATATCTACTTGTTTCCTACCACTAACCGAGGTTTCCATTTTAAAGGCAATTTACTTTAAAAAATACGACACAAAAATAGACTGCGTTCTGTGATTTATCATCATACTGCTATAAAGTTGAGAAACCGTTGGTTTGTTTGTGATTTTATACTCTTAAGCGCCTTATATTTATTACACCGCAAATGTTTTACATGATGCAAACTATTTTATTTATCGCAGTTGAGTTTTATTATCTTGTTTACTTCTCTAAAGTAGTTAGTTCCTAGCAGAATAGCTTTCAGTACAAATATTCTTTGCTACCACTTTTTTGTTATTTATCTTAACAAGATTGTCCTGAAGGTTCTGAATATTCTTAGTACAAATTTGTTCAAAATTAATTTTCGGTATAATATCAATTTCCCAAATGTGAAAAATGATATTTTTATTTATTTATTTATTTATTAAATTGTGGAACATAGGTTTTACAAAGATCTTAAAATAATAAATATAGGTGCACTATGTCCTGCCACTTACATGGCGTACAAAATAAAATTAAATGTCATCATGATTAGTATTGGTACTTACAGTCTTGGTTAGTAGATATCGATTACAAGATTATACCGAAAATTAATTTTGAACAAATTTGTACTAAGAATATTCAGAACCTTCAGGACAATCTTGTTAGGATAAATAACAAAAAAGTGGTAGCAAAGAATATTTGTACTGAAAGTTATTCTGCTAGGAACAAACTACTATAATATTTGCATGCCTAAAGGTAAAATATGGCTGAACCTCTTGTTTTATGAACCAACATGTTGTATTGTACCCATATTTGCAAAATAAATATCTTATCTTATCTTATCTTATCTACTTTATAGAAGGAAAGAAGATATATTCTCATAACACAATTAACAAGAATGAATTTTGATATCTCTATCATTTTTTACATTTAAGAGATTGAGATTAGGTCGATACCGAATTTTGAAAAGGATTTTGAGCATTGATATCGGCACTTATGCATCGAGAGAGCTGCCTGCTTTCTCACGCAAGTGCTTGAACTTGCCCGCTTTTCTAAGGAGCTCTGGCCACCAATCTCAATCAGATAAAACACAAAATCAAGAACAGCGATTTTGTAGCACGTGGTAAAATCCATAATTTCATGTGATCTTGGTCTAAAAAAGAAACTCCCCTTGAATGCGGAGATCAGAGAAAACAATCAATGCTGTAATTAAAATAAATGATTTAACTGAGCTCATTAAATTCAGAATTGTAAAAGAGCAGTAAAAGTTGTGTCAGTTCTTATTGTATCGTTTTTATTTATTTATAATCATCCACTGAACCTACAATAGAAAATGATTTGACTATTAAATACTATGACGTCACAATAAATTATTTTATAGAAGTTGCCTTTTAACTTACCATTTTGACGCTTAGTAAAAGGTAACTAATTTGACTAGTCAGTCAAACCTGATGACTTGCCAGTCAAATACATTTGTTTTAACACTTAATTCAATGAAAGTCATTAAGATTAATTTTAATTGATTCTTCTCGTTCGTGAAATCAGTAGGTACCAAGTGAAATAACGTGTAGTATTTGTTTCAGGTGAACCCAGGAGTAGAGGCTAGTATAAAATTTCAAGTCCAAAATCAATATTATAAAGGATGATATAGCGGCAAGTTGCAGCGAAGACAATTTTCCACTACGTTCATCAAAATATACTCCATATTTTCTTTTGAACAAGTTTTCAATAAGATACTCTTATAGAAAATCTGATGAGGAAATACTTCAAAATATAAACTTAATAACTTGAAGTTATTAAAATCTATTTATTTTTAGGGTTCCGTACCTCAAAATGAAAAAGAAGAACCTTTATAGGATCTCGCTTCGTAGTACGTCTATCGTCCGGAGACGTGTTTCGGACTCTGTGGCCCCCACACCCGAGGAGAGGGCCAGATCGAGAGAGATGGCCCTAGGTTGGCCGTGGTGCGAGGGATATGCCTGTGAACCTCACCTTCGGCAATCAAAAATCGACCCATAGGCGTCGTGCGTTTTAATCGCTTCGAGTTTGGCGTAGCCTCTCCCACCGTGGTGGATCCGTGGGGATTTTTCGCACATAAAAAAAGGTCCAAAACGTCTTGAAACTGCAAAAAATAATTTTCAAAGTCAACGCGTTCATTACGGTTTATGTAGCTTATGTTAATGAACCCTCAGTGCACGAGTCCGACTCGCACTTGATGGCCTTTTTACTAACCAGCGTACTTTATTTATAGGTAGTAAGCTCAAAGTAAACGTTCATACTTTTTTATGACGCTTTTCTTAATTTGTTTATCTTTAACAAAAATGTTTTTAAATTTTTTGGAGACCAGGACCCACTGCCCTACTCCTCCTGATTACTTTGTCTTGACTCTTACAGGAGCGACAACTAGACTCCTAACTCCTAGAGGAAAGCTTGCACCAGATCCTCGTTCTTGAATCAGCAGGTGTACCGGCTTTGTCGAGGTTGGCTTGGGCCCCAGATGTCTTGTTTAGACACACATTTACAAACAAGTAGAGAAGGTTGAATATTTTAAAAAGGGAAGTCGATAAAACCCTTCTACTGTTCATCAAGCTGTCTCCTACAGTCAATTGTTACATTTGTATTGATCAAGTATTAAAAGGGTAGCCGCGCGGAATCGAGTTATATGAGCCCTTCGGTTCTGATACATAATTTATATTAATCTGTAGGGTCTATACTGTCAACTCATAAATATTCGTAGTGGTCGTTGAACATCAAATTACGTGGTTGAGTAGTAAAATAGTATGGTGATGGTAGGTATCACAGATTACCTAATTGTTGGTAATGGACCTCTAGGAGTAAGGACACGATGGTATTTCCGTCCAATTGAGCAGTCCGAGTGGGGAAGTACCTCCACCCTGCAGAATATTGCGGCCATAATAACCTCGTGTTGTGTTCCCGGCGGTGAGTAGGGTAGCCAGAGCTCACTGGAGAGTTTTTGTGCTGTCAGCGGGATGACCAAAAGCTTGTCCTGCTTTGACTTTTACACTGACGGCACTGAAACTTTCTGTGCTTACAGGGCTTACAGAATAAACTTACAATATATGGATTCTACGAGAAACTTTTTAAATAGAGAAATTAGCTATGACGATCATCTGGCAATTCTGGTAATTATTTATTCTGTTTCTGAAAAAAAAAACATATTCAAATAAACAAATACATAATAGTTATATATGATACAAGTATGGTATGAATAAACTGCACGTGTGTCATACGGCGTTTTTCAACACACTTACCGTGAAAAAATCAAATTTTATATGCTGAAAATTTATCATATTCCCTTGAATATGATTAATTTTAACACTATTTATATATAGTATTTATATATATATATATATAAATTTTTACACTATTTTCGTAAAAAAAGTAGTGTACCACCTTTGGTACACTTTCTTTTTTACTAATATAGTGTTATTTTAGTCTTATGTTGTAACGAATCTAAGTCAAAACTTTTTCCGAGATTTAAAAATAAAATTAAAACTATAACCCACTTAAGAGCAAATACAATGCATAAATAATATCTTTCGGCTAGGTTCAAACTTAATTTGATGGAAATAAAATAAAACACTAGTGCGATCAAAGAAAAAAAGCACAAGTTTTTAATACAACGGTTTATGAGTGTAAAAGCCATGTGATAAAAAACAGATAATATTTTCGCGTTTAGTAAAAATACTGATTGTGTTCAGAATGAACACCACACCACCCATCCCGAAATGGATAGGTTAGGTTAGAAGACTAAGGCGGGAGCTCCGCTTCGCTTCGCTCCCGCCTTATGTCTTTGTGGTAATTTTTTTTATAAATGGTTGGTTGGTTGGTTGCTAACTAACTACTTACTTGCAGTAGTTTGTTGGTGCTCAATCAGTATTTTTGATGTGAATTTGGATTATTTTGTCGTACAAAATGTACTCTTTTTGATATACGTTTAAATACCATCCATAAAAAACTATTTATAAACAATTTTGTATAAAATTGTGTATAAAAAACATAATAAAATGTGATCAACGATTGTCGACTTGTAGGTACCAAATCGTGGTCCCAAGACCTGTCAACTTATGTATGCTGATTGTTGAGCAATGTGTACACATCACTCACAAATAAAGGGGCGAACACAATTTGTGCCGTTTTTGCCAACATAAAACAAAGTGTTTGCTTAGGGACTGCCTGATAATCCTGACGACCTGCTTCCCTAGTTTGTATTTACATCGTCGCAAGCATGAATAAGTAGCAAATCAGTCGTAAAGTTTCAAGGGAAAGGATAAAAAAGATCTAATTTTGAATTTATCGATCGAATTTTAACATGAATCTTGAAACTTATATTTGAAAAAATTTTTTTTTTACAAAACAGATAATACTTGATTATTATTACAGTCCATCAAATCTAAGAGGTACCGTTTGACGTTTCATATTTTTCAAACCGAAACAACTTTGTTCATACGTACATTATTCAGTTTCGATAACCTTTTTCATAAAACCATGAATTTAGAAAGATTTCATTATTGTATCTAAAAATGTACAATTCTTAATATCTAAATGTAATTGAAAACTTTCAAACAAAGCAAAATAACACATATTTACACAGTAAATAATTTCTAATAGTTATATTCTTGACCGCATTACAAAGTTACGTAGTTAGGTCACTGCACGTAGTGTTGCGACTCTTCGGATACACTTGTATGCAAAAAAATCGTTTACATATACGAAAAATCGAATGTATTATTTACAAATTACACTTGACAACCAAACAAATATTTTTTCATGTGAATGGGATTTATCTCACATATTACGATTACATAACTAAATAGTTATGTAATCGTAAAATATGAGATAAAACCCATTCACCAAAAATACGTATTTATAAATCAAATATATTTGCTTCTTTAAAAAGTTGTCGAAAGCGATTTGTCGATTTTTGATTTTCGCGCCCAAATAAGTCGGGGTTTCTCGCGCTAACGCTGTCGAAATAGTAAATGGAGTCAGGGATAGTGTTTTTTACATTTATTTTTGTGTATGATAGTATGGGTTTGCATATTACAGAGAAATAAACAAATTTTTAACAAGCACATCCATTGATTTTACAATTACAATTTTTTCTTCTAAGTCTTATTTCTACGTCTAAAACTAATAAAAATAAGGTATGTAGAACCCATTCACAAAAATGTTGTTGCCTGATGTTATAAATTAACGACGTTACTGCGCGACCGCATAATGCACTGAATACACAGATACCCTAAAATAAATTAATTTAATTATTTTTAGGTCAATAGGCAAAATCGCAGGTGTCCAAGTCTCTACAATTTTTTTTTCTGGCAACACTGCCAACTACAAGCGCACGCGGTCCGCTCGGTCGTGTCATGAAGAAATGGACGCAGTAAGGTTCCGAGAGTGGTTCTTAAATTTATTACAGAATATCCCTCCTAACAGCACAATTATAATGGATAATACCCCATACCACTCTGTGCAAATTGATAAAGCACCTACGTCAGCCAATAAGAAAGCAGATTTGGTGGCATGGCTGCAAAGAAAAGGAGTGGATGCCGACATGTCACTATTAAAAGCTGAATTATTACAGTTAGTGAAATTGCATAAACCACCAAAACCGACATATGTAATTGACCAATTGGCCGAAGAGCACGGGCACAAAGTCATACGACTTCCTCCGTACCATTGCCAATATAATGCCATTGAACTGATTTGGGCCCAAGTTAAAGGTAATATTTTATAATATTATAATAATAACACGAGTACTTCTAACATTTATAATTTAAACAATGGTTTTCGTCTGCTATCAAATAGTTACATTACTGTTTTACAGGTTATGCAGCAAGACACAACACAAAACCACCCTTCAGTGTCAAGAAAATGGAAGGTTTATTAAAGGAAGCATGTGCCCAAGTTACACAGGAAGATTGGAGTAAAGTAGTACAAAAAACAAAGAAAATAATAATGGACGACTTCGAAAGAGACGTACACTTTGATAATGTAATGGACAATCAACTGGTCATTAATTTAAATGACGATGATGACGAAGACGACGATACTAGTACTAGTAGTGAATAAAAAAATATCCTAAACATTTCTTTTATTTAATTATAACAATTGATTTCTTAAAATTCGGATATTATAGTAATCGATCTCTTAAAGTTCGGATATTATAGTAATCGATTTTTTCATCCCATCCCTATCATTCAATTGTCAGAACTGTCAAACGGTACTTCTTAGATTTGACGGACTGTAAGTAACAGCTGTTTTGAAAAAAAAAGTTAGGTACATCATTAAAATGTAGGTCTGTCTAGTGATTATTAACTGAACATTTCAAAGATAGTGATTGGTTTAGATGGGCACTGAGCTAACTGCCACTGTATTGAGTGTTGTGAGTTCAATCCCATCATGAGATAATTAATATAGGGCACACTGTAAGTTTGTACAATATGAACTAAGAAGTCAATTTTTGATTAAAATGTTTTAACCATACAATTATGAACTTCTTTCTCCTTTGTTGTAATGAAATAACGTGAAAATGTTTTTTTTTTTCATATAAGACACATCAGTTAGACTTTGCCTTGCCTGATGGTAAACTGAAGGCAAAGTCTCAGAAAAGAGGGTCACTATTACTTACATATACCATGTGAAAAAGTGTTACCATGTGTTAAAGTTCAAAATTATGAGGCTTTTTGCAAAATGAATGAAAAGGTGTAGTGTAATTCTATGTATTTAATTTTGAACTTTAAGAGTATTTGAATAAACTCTAAAATTTTTTGAAGTGTGCGGTTTTGCTAGTAGAGTCGAGGGCCAGTTATTGTGGGCTATAGTTGATAGCACATTGGGTGCCTCTTTCCTTTACCGAACCATAAAGTTACGAAATTCTTTACCACACTTGTTTCTGAGTAGTGAAAAATCATCTAATGAGCCCGTCAAACTGCGGGCCATCATTGATGGTGTCTGTAATAGTGACCCTCTTTCCTGAGACTTCACATACAGCTTACCATCAGGGAAGATAAAAGCATATTGACGTGTCCTAAATATATATATTCCTTTGTAAATGCTTTTTAATAGCCGTTTTAATTAACGTTAGAAGTTTTTAACCCTTCGGTACCGCAACATTCTAACTACGACGTAACGTGACCAAATATTCGTGGACCTAAATAAATTAAGTAAAGTTACTGTCCTCTTTTAATACTACAATTTCTAGAGCTATTTATTTCCCTGAACCTTATGCTTAACAACGTATACATACAACGTATACACTGAAAGTTCGAAAGTAGGTTAACAAAATATCAAGCATTACTATTTTTAGCATTTACTTATTAATAAATGATATTTATTTTATGTTTTTCTCGTCAATTTGAGATCGGCTTCCTAGTCTAAGCTGTGGTTCAACTTTGATATTTTCCATGGAGGTCAGATGGCAGTCTATCTGACCTCCACAACCAATTGGCGATATCGAAGACTGTACCTGATCTTGTATTTATTTAATGATATAAATATGCACTCATAATCGGAATACACTATTTTATAGTCCGTGTTTGTACTTTGACGGCCAACCTTGAAATAAGTAACTATTTTGAAAACGTTCTATGAACATTAAGGCCTGGAATTCATTACCAGCTCACGTGTTTCCTTCTTCCTACAGTCCCGGGTCCTTTTTTTTTTTTTTTACGTGCGCAAAATCCCCACGCATACCTCCCCACCGGAGCCGGAGGAGGAGGTTATGTCGGACTCGAACCGACTAAAACGCACGCCGCCTGTGGGTCGTTTTGGTTGAGGAAGGTGAGGTTGACAGGCATATCCCTCGCACCAGTCCCGGGTCCTGTAAGCGGAGCGTGAAAAAGCATATGATGAGGCTATCAAGCTGAGTGTCACCATTGTCACATGGTATATGTAAGTAATAGTGACCCTCTTTTCTGAGACTTTGCCTTCAGTTTACCATCAGGCAAGGCAAAGTCTAACTGATGTGTCTTATATGAAAAAAAAAAACATTTTCACGTTATTTCATTACAACAAAGGAGAAAGAAGTTCATAATTGTATGGTTAAAACATTTTAATCAAAAATTGACTTCTTAGTTCATATTGTACAAACTTACAGTGTGCCCTATATTAATTATCTCATGATGGGATTGAACTCACAACACTCAATACAGTGGCAGTTAGCTCAGTGCCCATCTAAACCAATCACTATCTTTGAAATGTTCAGTTAATAATCACTAGACAGACCTACATTTTAATGATGTACCTAACTTTTTTTTTCAAAACAGCTGTTACTTACAGTCCGTCAAATCTAAGAAGTACCGTTTGACAGTTCTGACAATTGAATGATAGGGATGGGATGAAAAAATCGATTACTATAATATCCGAACTTTAAGAGATCGATTACTATAATATCCGAATTTTAAGAAATCAATTGTTATAATTAAATAAAAGAAATGTTTAGGATATTTTTTTATTCACTACTAGTACTAGTATCGTCGTCTTCGTCATCATCGTCATTTAAATTAATGACCAGTTGATTGTCCATTACATTATCAAAGTGTACGTCTCTTTCGAAGTCGTCCATTATTATTTTCTTTGTTTTTTGTACTACTTTACTCCAATCTTCCTGTGTAACTTGGGCACATGCTTCCTTTAATAAACCTTCCATTTTCTTGACACTGAAGGGTGGTTTTGTGTTGTGTCTTGCTGCATAACCTGTAAAACAGTAATGTAACTATTTGATAGCAGACGAAAACCATTGTTTAAATTATAAATGTTAGAAGTACTCGTGTTATTATTATAATATTATAAAATATTACCTTTAACTTGGGCCCAAATCAGTTCAATGGCATTATATTGGCAATGGTACGGAGGAAGTCGTATGACTTTGTGCCCGTGCTCTTCGGCCAATTGGTCAATTACATATGTCGGTTTTGGTGGTTTATGCAATTTCACTAACTGTAATAATTCAGCTTTTAATAGTGACATGTCGGCATCCACTCCTTTTCTTTGCAGCCATGCCACCAAATCTGCTTTCTTATTGGCTGACGTAGGTGCTTTATCAATTTGCACAGAGTGGTATGGGGCATTATCCATTATAATTGTGCTGTTAGGAGGGATATTCTGTAATAAATTTAAGAACCACTCTCGGAACCTTACTGCGTCCATTTCTTCATGACACGACCGAGCGGACCGCGTGCGCTTGTAGTTGGCAGTGTTGCCAGAAAAAAAAATTGTAGAGACTTGGACACCTGCGATTTTGCCTATTGACCTAAAAATAATTAAATTAATTTATTTTAGGGTATCTGTGTATTCAGTGCATTATGCGGTCGCGCAGTAACGTCGTTAATTTATAACATCAGGCAACAACATTTTTGTGAATGGGTTCTACATACCTTATTTTTATTAGTTTTAGACGTAGAAATAAGACTTAGAAGAAAAAATTGTAATTGTAAAATCAATGGATGTGCTTGTTAAAAATTTGTTTATTTCTCTGTAATATGCAAACCCATACTATCATACACAAAAATAAATGTAAAAAACACTATCCCTGACTCCATTTACTATTTCGACAGCGTTAGCGCGAGAAACCCCGACTTATTTGGGCGCGAAAATCAAAAATCGACAAATCGCTTTCGACAACTTTTTAAAGAAGCAAATATATTTGATTTATAAATACGTATTTTTGGTGAATGGGTTTTATCTCATATTTTACGATTACATAACTATTTAGTTATGTAATCGTAATATGTGAGATAAATCCCATTCACATGAAAAAATATTTGTTTGGTTGTCAAGTGTAATTTGTAAATAATACATTCGATTTTTCGTATATGTAAACGATTTTTTTGCATACAAGTGTATCCGAAGAGTCGCAACACTACGTGCAGTGACCTAACTACGTAACTTTGTAATGCGGTCAAGAATATAACTATTAGAAATTATTTACTGTGTAAATATGTGTTATTTTGCTTTGTTTGAAAGTTTTCAATTACATTTAGATATTAAGAATTGTACATTTTTAGATACAATAATGAAATCTTTCTAAATTCATGGTTTTATGAAAAAGGTTATCGAAACTGAATAATGTACGTATGAACAAAGTTGTTTCGGTTTGAAAAATATGAAACGTCAAACGGTACCTCTTAGATTTGATGGACTGTAATAATAATCAAGTATTATCTGTTTTGTAAAAAAAAAATTTTTTCAAATATAAGTTTCAAGATTCATGTTAAAATTCGATCGATAAATTCAAAATTAGATCTTTTTTATCCTTTCCCTTGAAACTTTACGACTGATTTGCTACTTATTCATGCTTGCGACGATGTAAATACAAACTAGGGAAGCAGGTCGTCAGGATTATCAGGCAGTCCCTGAGCAAACACTTTGTTTTATGTTGGCAAAAACGGCACAAATTGTGTTCGCCCCTTTATTTGTGAGTGATGTGTACACATTGCTCAACAATCAGCATACATAAGTTGACAGGTCTTGGGACCACGATTTGGTACCTACAAGTCGACAATCGTTGATCACATTTTATTATGTTTTTTATACACAATTTTATACAAAATTGTTTATAAATAGTTTTTTATGGATGGTATTTAAACGTATATCAAAAAGAGTACATTTTGTACGACAAAATAATCCAAATTCACATCAAAAATACTGATTGAGCACCAACAAACTACTGCAAGTAAGTAGTTAGTTAGCAACCAACCAACCAACCATTTATAAAAAAAATTACCACAAAGACATAAGGCGGGAGCTCCGCTTCGCTTCGCTCCCGCCTTAGTCTTCTAACCTAACCTATCCATTTCGGGATGGGTGGTGTGGTGTTCATTCTGAACACAATCAGTATTTTTACTAAACGCGAAAATATTATCTGTTTTTTATCACATGGCTTTTACACTCATAAACCGTTGTATTAAAAACTTGTGCTTTTTTTCTTTGATCGCACTAGTACTTTGTCAGACTTATTGTATATGACTTATGAAACCGATTAAAACCGCACGTTGTCTTGGGTTTTCATATACTTACCGGAATGTAAGGCTGTCAAAATTCACAAACATATTCGTCTAGTTTAAGTATCCCGGTCGAAATTTGAAATTCAACATTCATTCCCGCCTCACCCAAGATTCAAGAACCGTGGCATTATTTTAACAGCTTATTAAGTAGTACATAAAAGATTTTATATTCAGAGTAAAAAATAAATGTTCCTGTGTAAAATCTCTGTTGTATGTATGTGTGTTTAGTAAAAAATGTGAAAGGGATAGCATACTAAATGCTTCAAAATTTCATTAAATAATCTCTTCCTTTTTTTATGTCTAAATAAATCACCTTGTATAACAAAACCATCAAAAGCTGTTCCCATCAAGAGGCCTAAAAGTACATAAAATATCCAATCGCGATAAAATCCAGTTTAGCGTCGTACGTCCACCCACTATATGCATATAAAGCAATTTTCAATTTACAGTCACATCGGTCCCGTGTGACACAAACGGTGCAATCGTCCCATACTGCGGCCAGTCCGCGTTCGTAACTACGTGCCGGAAAATTGACCCACGAGAGTGACGAACGATTGAGTTTAACCATCGAGGAGGTAACGAGCTAAATAAGTTTTATTATTAAATATGTTTATAGCTGCGTTTTAAACGCTTTCTTCGAAGATGTTTTCAGAAATTGACTGTAAATTCATATCTTGAAGCATTCTCACAAATACTTTTTCTTTGTAACTTCAATATTTTGATTTTTTTATATTGAACACGATAGCTTAATAATATAATTACCTTCTCAAATATTCATAAATTAGATACAATGAAATTAAAATAACTATAATACAATTTATTTCGCTTTTGTGGTAACGTTCCCAGAAGACTGGCAGCATTTCCACGTTGTAAGTATGGCAATGCTTATTCTCTGACCTAAAAAGAGGACAGCCTTCTGGTCACGAGAAGTTTCTTTAATTTTTTACCTACTGACAGTAGGCAATAGGTAATAAGTTAATAAAACTCCACAGTGGATTTTTTTAATAACATACATTTTAGGCGCCAAAAAGCTAGCATTCAAATTTTATGAGTAAAATTCGTATATTATGGATTTGATAATCATCTCACACCCAAATTATATATTCAGTGACTTGACAATGTCCTATTCACCTATCTAAACACAGTAGACCACGAAGTCACTCAGAATCCAGTTATTGCATGCGGCTGATTGCTTTTTGAACGGATACAAACAATTTTCCAAAAATTGACGGAAATTTAGGAACGAACACAACATAATCAGTAATAAATACTATAGGTACATTTTACAGTTTACTAAACGAGTATAGGTACGTATTTGACAAATTTCGGAAACCAATCTTAAAAGATGTAGATAAATAGATAGATAAATTTTTAGCTATCACGATTCATGAGATACAGCCTGGTGACTGTGGTGTGGTATAGATGAGTTGACTGATTTTAATTTTTTAGAAAAGAAGCATAATTATTGTGGACTCTCAAATACTGTTTTATTGTAGAACACCTTGTGGGTATAAACCACTACCAGCTCATATCTATGTCACGATGAAAACAGCCTAAGTCCATATTTCATCCTGATCCATTCTGCTCTTTTTGCGTGAAAGAGTAAAAAACCCTCACTCAGGTTTCACAAAGTTGTAGGCAGCTGTATAAAAATATTTAATAAAATTCCTCAGGATTAGATTGCATTGCAACTAAATAAATTTAAAATAGATGTGAAAATTCTTTAATAAATAAATGTTATTATAAAGTAGATGAGTACCTTGATGATGTAAATGCGTGGTCAACCTAAGTCTCTTACTTGCTCGCACAAGATATAGATTATTGTAAATAAAACCATATTTAAAAAAAAGGATAATCTAGTTCTAATATACTTAGTTCTCTCGGGTTTTCTCCTGGTCTATCTTCTCAATAGAATTAACCTACCGAACCAGCGAAAGAATCATTTTCCAACGGTTTATTTGTATTAATTAATATTTTTCTAAAATTTCTTGACATAATTGGGACCTAAACATAAACTGGCGAAATGTGGGTGCTAGCACCTCTGCCTACCCCTTCGGGGATATAGGCGTGAGTTTATGTTATATTATGACATAATTGTAAAATTTTGACGTTCATATGTGCCCTTTATGGGTCTAAACTGAATAAATGAAATTGATTCTTTGATTTGAACATCTATACATTCTCAGGATTGGCCAGATTTGGGCACTCCTCAAAGAAATTACTGTCTTCGTCTAAGAGGCCTGTATTTCTAATAATCATAACAAATAAAATGCTAAATTACTCAACCATCGACCGTATTCACTCTCCACGTAATTGCCTCTCTGTTCGACGCCACGCGCCGCCGTAAATAAACCTATGCATTTGTGATATACCACTTTTTGTCATGCTAATAGATAAATTTTAAATTCCGTCTATTGTACTAAACTTGTTCGGAAATGGAACACGAGGAATTAAATTATGAATATATTTATGTGAATGGTGTGTGGATCCCGGCAGAGTAGAATTTGGACCACCCCATCTCTTCCCATGCGGTGTCGTACAAAGCGACTAAGGGATAGGGCTGTTTAACATCAGACATATTTATACAGCCCAGACTCAGCCTCAGATGCATGGTTTGATTCAAAAATAGTGCCTGGAAGACGGCAATAGGCTAACCCCCTATTACGTAAGAGCAAATTCAGTGATTGGTGAAATGTAGGTGTTAATTCACCTCTGCCTAACCCTCCGGGGATAAAGGCGTAATTATTTGTATGTATGTATGCTATACAGGAGGCGTGGGTTCGATTCCTGCTCAGTGCAAATATTAATATGCATGAATATGTATATTTGGTCTGGGTGTTTCTATGTATAATATGTATGTATTTACAAAAAAAAAGTATCTAAGTATGTTTATCCGCATTCTAGATTCCATAACACAATCTAGTTAAACTATGCTTACCATGAGTCTAGATAGCGTTATGTAGAATGTGTAGAATATTTATTTATGTAATAAAGTCCAAAAATTTTTGCAGTGTCTATGGTATGATAGTACATACATATAATCACGCCTTTAGTCCCGGAGGATTAGGCAGTGGTGAATTAACACCCACATTTCACCAATCATTGAATTCAGTCCCACGTAATAGGGAGTGAGCCCATTGCCGCCTTCCGGGCACTATTGTTGACTCAAGCCATGCATGTGAAGCTGAGTCTGGGCTCTATACAGGGTGTATTTTTGAAACGGGGCAGTAAGGGCAAGTACCTTATGTTATGTTGCAGTTACAGCAAAACGTTCTTAAAAGACCTTCCCTAACTTTTTGGGACATTTTGAACTGCATTCACAGATTTTGTAAAAAACTTACAGTTAGCAAAAAAAATGCAAAAAGTACATTATTTTTTATGCCAATCGATTCTATTTCATGTGGGGATAAAAAAACTCTATGGGACCATTTTAGCTTTCAGTACTAGAAAAGACAGAAATCGCCAAAAACGTTTCCCATACATTTCGTACGGAAATATGATAAATCAACTCGAAACTCATAGGTCAGGTAAAATTTTGAACTTTTTTAAATAAAAAAATCATTTAAACATTTAAGAAATTGGTTTATGTAATAAATTGCTCAAAATGATTTCCATTTTCACGAATACATAAGTCTATCCTTTTTTGCACTGAACGAATGGCGGCTAATAATGTTCTGGGATGAATATTACGTAAAATGGTCATTAATGCATCCTTGAGCTCTTGAACACTGGCGTACGTCGTCTTATACACCTCGTTTTTCACGAAGCCCCATAAAAAAAAAATCAAGTGGTGTTAGATCGGGGCTACGAGGTGGCCACTGTGTTGGACCATGTGTACCTATCCACTGTGTACCGAATAGGCGGCTCAAATTGGAACGTGAAAGGTGACTGTTATGTAGCGGAGCACCATCTTGTAGAAAATGAACTTTTCGCAATTCCGACAGGGGCCATTCGTCCATCTCGTTTTCAAGATGGTGTAAAATGACTTCATTATACAAGGCAGAATTCAGTTTCCCTCCATAAAATTCCACCATTATGACTCGATTGGACATTATACTACACCAACAGTTGAATGAGAAGCGAACCTGATTATGACTTGCCGTAACTCTTAGTGGATTTTCTTTGGACCAATAGTGGTGATTTTTTCTGTTGTACATACCGTTATTGGAAAAATTCGTTTCGTCTGACCACAGTATGTAATTTAAAAATTCATGATCTCTGCTTATTTTTCCTCTTACCCATCTGCAAAAAGTAAGCCTTAAAAAAATCAAAATCAAAATCAAAATTCATTTATTTGCAGAAATGTGGTCATACATGGTGTTAAGTAAGATTAGATACAGTTCAGCACATCTACCATTCAATGGCATGCAAATATTCACTTAGGCTCTATTTAATTCTTCTTTTATTAAATTACATTTGCATGCTTGGGTATTCAAAACAGAATTGGAATACAATCAGAACTAAGATTATGAGAATTAGATTAACATATAATAACATAGAATAATAATAGTCAGAATAATAATAATATAGTCATAATGTCCAAGATAATTCAGTGTCCAAAACAAATTCATCAATAATGTCTACAATAGGTATTTACATTTTTATTTCAATCAATTAATTTCAATTTTAAAGTAGTCGTCTAATGAGTAAAACGATTTTTCTAAAAGCCATAATTTAAATTTTCTACAAAACCTATTTGTGGGTAAATGTTTAAATTCGCTTGGTACTGCGTTATAAACACGGCCACACATTGCTGTACAATTTTTGAGATACATTGTGGTTCTTGGTATCTTTGTCAATACGATTCTGTCTGGATGTCTAGTATTTCTGGGATACAGATCTTTGGCCTTTTTGAACAGGTGTGGGTGTAGTTTTACAAATTTAGCAGCTTCTAATATGTACATACAGGCTAAGGTAAGTATACGGTACTCTTTGAAAAATGGTTTGCATGATTCCCAAGGTGGTATACCAGCAATAGCTCTTACACACTTTTTTTGAGCTACATATAAATGCCCTTTGTACTTCTGTGGAATTCCCCCATAAGATTAGGCCGTAGTTTAAGACAGATGATATGTAACCGTGGTACGCTGCTAACACTGTTTTTTGGTTAGAAGTCTTGCGCAGTGTGTAAAGGACATATACAAATCTATTTATTTTGCTACACACTTTGTTTACATGGTGTTTCCAATTTAGATGTCCATTTAGAGTTATACCTAAAAATGAAGTTTCTGTTACTTCCTTTAATTCATATTCTTTATAATTTATTTTTAGATTTTTGTGTAATATCGGACTTGTGTTAAATTGGATGATCTTAAAGTCTAAATTTAAATTAATTTTTTAACAGTGTCCGTGGTATGACAGTGGTATTGCCGGCAGTGTAGAATTTGGACCACCCCATCTCTTCCCATGCGGTGTCGTACAAGGCGACTAAGGAATAGGGCTGTTTGACATCAGACAGATATACAGGGTGTATTTTTGAAATGGGGCAGTAAGGGCAAGTACCTTAACCGTTGCAGTTACAGTAAAACGTTCTTAGAAGACCTTCCCTAACTTTTTGACATATTTTGAACTGCATTCACAGATTTTGTAAAAGACTTACAGTTGGCAAAAAAAATGCAAAAAGTCCAAAAAATTTTTTTTTATGCCAATCGATTCAATTTCATGTGGGGATCAAAAAACTCTATGAGACCATTTTAGCTTTCAGTACTAGGAAAGACAGAAATCGCCAGAAACGTTTCCCATACATTTTGGTAACAGAAACAAATTTCTACGATGGTCGAACTTGCCCTGGAGGCGGAACATGGAAGAGCATATTATTTAATGTTACACCTTTGTACCACCTGTGTTAAACGAAATAAAATTATGATTATGATTATTATGATTATTATTTGTTATGGCCAGGAAGTGGGTAGAATTGACTGTAAAGTAAATAAAAAGAATTTTTACCCTCAAATTTCGAATTTGATTCAAAAATCTGTGTGTTATACTTAGTTTCAGCTGAGAAACTTCGTATGAGTTATTAATTGAGGATTTTCGCTAAAATGTCTTCTAATCGTGAAAAAATTGACTTATTAGAAGCGTATTTTGTCAATAATCGAAATGCGGGAGCTGCATTAGTGTGGTACCGCAATAAGTATCCGTTGCGGCATGTGCCAATAAGAAAGGTTATTACAAATCTTTTGAATAACTTGGAATTGCAGGGTTCTTTCAAAAGAAAGCGGCAGCCTCGTGTGGACATGGACACGGAGATTGCGGTTCTGACTTATGTCGAAGCATATCCAGAGGTATCGTCCAGGCAAGTCGCCCTTGTAGTAGGTGTATCCCACTCCCTTGTGATAAAGATATGGAAGAAATACGGCTACAAGTGCTATCCGGGTTCGAAGCTGACGACATTTCTTTAATTATGACTTGTGATAAACATGCGGACATTGAAAAATTCTCAAATGACATAAATAAGACAATAAATAATATAATTAAATGGCTCAATGATAACAATTTACAGGTAAATCTGAATAAAACCAATTTCATCCAATTTAACACAAGTCCGATATTACACAAAAATCTAAAAATAAATTATAAAGAATATGAATTAAAGGAAGTAACAGAAACTTCATTTTTAGGTATAACTCTAAATGGACATCTAAATTGGAAACACCATGTAAACAAAGTGTGTAGCAAAATAAATAGATTTGTATATGTCCTTTACACACTGCGCAAGACTTCTAACCAAAAAACAGTGTTAGCAGCGTACCACGGTTACATATCATCTGTCTTAAACTACGGCCTAATCTTATGGGGGAATTCCACAGAAGTACAAAGGGCATTTATATGTAGCTCAAAAAAAGTGTGTAAGAGCTATTGCTGGTATACCACCTTGGGAATCATGCAAACCATTTTTCAAAGAGTACCGTATACTTACCTTAGCCTGTATGTACATATTAGAAGCTGCTAAATTTGTAAAACTACACCCACACCTGTTCAAAAAGGCCAAAGATCTGTATCCCAGAAATACTAGACATCCAGACAGAATCGTATTGACAAAGATACCAAGAACCACAATGTATCTCAAAAATTGTACAGCAATGTGTGGCCGTGTTTATAACGCAGTACCAAGCGAATTTAAACATTTACCCACAAATAGGTTTTGTAGAAAATTTAAATTATGGCTTTTAGAAAAATCGTTTTACTCATTAGACGACTACTTTAAAATTGAAATTAATTGATTGAAATAAAAATGTAAATACCTATTGTAGACATTATTGATGAATTTGTTTTGGACACTGAATTATCTTGGACATTATGACTATATTATTATTATTCTGACTATTATTATTCTATGTTATTATATGTTAATCTAATTCTCATAATCTTAGTTCTGATTGTATTCCAATTCTGTTTTGAATACCCAAGCATGCAAATGTAATTTAATAAAAGAAGAATTAAATAGAGCCTAAGTGAATATTTGCATGCCATTGAATGGTAGATGTGCTGAACTGTATCTAATCTTACTTAACACCATGTATGACCACATTTCTGCAAATAAATGAATTTTGATTTTGATTTTGATTTTTTTAAGGCTTACTTTTTGCAGATGGGTAAGAGGAAAAATAAGCAGAGATCATGAATTTTTAAATTACATACTGTGGTCAGACGAAACGAATTTTTCCAATAACGGTATGTACAACAGAAAAAATCACCACTATTGGTCCAAAGAAAATCCACTAAGAGTTACGGCAAGTCATAATCAGGTTCGCTTCTCATTCAACTGTTGGTGTAGTATAATGTCCAATCGAGTCATAATGGTGGAATTTTATGGAGGGAAACTGAATTCTGCCTTGTATAATGAAGTCATTTTACACCATCTTGAAAACGAGATGGACGAATGGCCCCTGTCGGAATTGCGAAAAGTTCATTTTCTACAAGATGGTGCTCCGCTACATAACAGTCACCTTTCACGTTCCAATTTGAGCCGCCTATTCGGTACACAGTGGATAGGTACACATGGTCCAACACAGTGGCCACCTCGTAGCCCCGATCTAACACCACTTGATTTTTTTTTTATGGGGCTTCGTGAAAAACGAGGTGTATAAGACGACGTACGCCAGTGTTCAAGAGCTCAAGGATGCATTAATGACCATTTTACGTAATATTCATCCCAGAACATTATTAGCCGCCATTCGTTCAGTGCAAAAAAGGATAGACTTATGTATTCGTGAAAATGGAAATCATTTTGAGCAATTTATTTCATAAACCAATTTCTTAAATGTTTAAATGATTTTTTTATTTAAAAAAGTTCAAAATTTTACCTGACCTATGAGTTTCGAGTTGATTTATCATATTTCCGTACGAAATGTATGGGAAACGTTTTTGGCGATTTCTGTCTTTTCTAGTACTGAAAGCTAAAATGGTCCCATAGAGTTTTTTTATCCCCACATGAAATAGAATCGATTGGCATAAAAAAAAATGTACTTTTTGCATTTTTTTTGCTAACTGTAAGTTTTTTACAAAATCTGTGAATGCAGTTCAAAATGTCCCAAAAAGTTAGGGAAGGTCTTTTAAGAACGTTTTGCTGTAACTGCAACGGTTAAGGTACTTGCCCTTACTGCCCCGTTTCAAAAATACACCCTGTATAGAGCCCAGACTCAGCTTCACATGCATGGCTTGAGTCAACAATAGTGCCCGGAAGGCGGCAATGGGCTCACTCCCTATTACGTGGGACTGAATTCAATGATTGGTGAAATGTGGGTGTTAATTCACCACTGCCTAATCCTCCGGGACTAAAGGCGTGATTATATGTATGTACTATCATACCATAGACACTGCAAAAATTTTTGGACTTTATTACATAAATAAATATTCTACACATTCTACATAACGCTATCTAGACTCATGGTAAGCATAGTTTAACTAGATTGTGTTATGGAATCTAGAATGCGGATAAACATACTTAGATACTTTTTTTTTGTAAATACATACATATTATACATAGAAACACCCAGACCAAATATACATATTCATGCATATTAATATTTGCACTGAGCAGGAATCGAACCCACGCCTCCTGTATAGCATACATACATACAAATAATTACGCCTTTATCCCCGGAGGGTTAGGCAGAGGTGAATTAACACCTACATTTCACCAATCATTGAATTTGCTCTTACGTAATAGGGGGTTAGCCTATTGCCGTCTTCCAGGCACTATTTTTGAATCAAACCATGCATCTGAGGCTGAGTCTGGGCTGTATAAATATGTCTGATGTTAAACAGCCCTATCCCTTAGTCGCTTTAAAATTTAAAATTTATCTATTAGCATGACAAAAAGTGGTATATCACAAATGCATAGGTTTATTTACGGCGGCGCGTGGCGTCGAACAGAGAGGCAATTACGTGGAGAGTGAATACGGTCGATGGTTGAGTAATTTAGCATTTTATTTGTTATGATTATTAGAAATACAGGCCTCTTAGACGAAGAAAGTAATTTCTTTGAGGAGTGCCCAAATCTGGCAAATCCTGAGAATGTATAGATGTTCAAATCAAAGAATCAATTTCATTTATTCAGTTTAGACCCATAAAGGGCACATATGAACGTCAAAATTTTACAATTATGTCATAATATAACATAAACTCACGCCTATATCCCCGAAGGGGTAGGCAGAGGTGCTAGCACCCACATTTCGCCAGTTTATGTTTAGGTCCCAATTATGTCAAGAAATTTTAGAAAAATATTAATTAATACAAATAAACCGTTGGAAAATGATTCTTTCGCTGGTTCGGTAGGTTAATTCTATTGAGAAGATAGACCAGGAGAAAACCCGAGAGAACTAAGTATATTAGAACTAGATTATCCTTTTTTTAAAATATGGTTTTATTTACAATAATCTATATCTTGTGCGAGCAAGTAAGAGACTTAGGTTGACCACGCATTTACATCATCAAGGTACTCATCTACTTTATAATAACATTTATTTATTAAAGAATTTTCACATCTATTTTAAATTTATTTAGTTGCAATGCAATCTAATCCTGAGGAATTTTATTAAATATTTTTATACAGCTGCCTACAACTTTGTGAAACCTGAGTGAGGGTTTTTTACTCTTTCACGCAAAAAGAGCAGAATGGATCAGGATGAAATATGGACTTAGGCTGTTTTCATCGTGACATAGATATGAGCTGGTAGTGGTTTATACCCACAAGGTGTTCTACAATAAAACAGTATTTGAGAGTCCACAATAATTATGCTTCTTTTCTAAAAAATTAAAATCAGTCAACTCATCTATACCACACCACAGTCACCAGGCTGTATCTCATGAATCGTGATAGCTAAAAATTTATCTATCTATTTATCTACATCTTTTAAGATTGGTTTCCGAAATTTGTCAAATACGTACCTATACTCGTTTAGTAAACTGTAAAATGTACCTATAGTATTTATTACTGATTATGTTGTGTTCGTTCCTAAATTTCCGTCAATTTTTGGAAAATTGTTTGTATCCGTTCAAAAAGCAATCAGCCGCATGCAATAACTGGATTCTGAGTGACTTCGTGGTCTACTGTGTTTAGATAGGTGAATAGGACATTGTCAAGTCACTGAATATATAATTTGGGTGTGAGATGATTATCAAATCCATAATATACGAATTTTACTCATAAAATTTGAATGCTAGCTTTTTGGCGCCCAAAATGTATGTTATTAAAAAAATCCACTGTGGAGTTTTATTAACTTATTACCTATTGCCTACTGTCAGTAGGTAAAAAATTAAAGAAACTTCTCGTGACCAGAAGGCTGTCCTCTTTTTAGGTCAGAGAATAAGCATTGCCATACTTACAACGTGGAAATGCTGCCAGTCTTCTGGGAACGTTACCACAAAAGCGAGATAAATTGTATTATAGTTATTTTAATTTCATTGTATCTAATTTATGAATATTTGAGAAGGTAATTATATTATTAAGCTATCGTGTTCAATATAAAAAAATCAAAATATTGAAGTTACAAAGAAAAGTATTTGTGAGAATGCTTCAAGATATGAATTTACAGTCAATTTCTGAAAACATCTTCGAAGAAAGCGTTTAAAACGCAGCTATAAACATATTTAATAATAAAACTTATTTAGCTCGTTACCTCCTCGATGGTTAAACTCAATCGTTCGTCACTCTCGTGGGTCAATTTTCCGGCACGTAGTTACGAACGCGGACTGGCCGCAGTATGGGACGATTGCACCGTTTGTGTCACACGGGACCGATGTGACTGTAAATTGAAAATTGCTTTATATGCATATAGTGGGTGGACGTACGACGCTAAACTGGATTTTATCGCGATTGGATATTTTATGTACTTTTAGGTCTCTTGATGGGAACAGCTTTTGATGGTTTTGTTATACAAGGTGATTTATTTAGACATAAAAAAAGGAAGAGATTATTTAATGAAATTTTGAAGCATTTAGTATGCTATCCCTTTCACATTTTTTACTAAACACACATACATACAACAGAGATTTTACACAGGAACATTTATTTTTTACTCTGAATATAAAATCTTTTATGTACTACTTAATAAGCTGTTAAAATAATGCCACGGTTCTTGAATCTTGGGTGAGGCGGGAATGAATGTTGAATTTCAAATTTCGACCGGGATACTTAAACTAGACGAATATGTTTGTGAATTTTGACAGCCTTACATTCCGGTAAGTATATGAAAACCCAAGACAACGTGCGGTTTTAATCGGTTTCATAAGTCATATACAATAAGTCTGACATATATATAATACAAGGGGATTTCCGCACAAAAAAAGAAGGTAGAGTGTGACTTTTCTGTATAACCATAATAGAAAGTTAATGGCACGGAGTGGTCAGATTTTAGTCTTTCGCGGTCCCAAAATTATTATATATAATTTATAGTTGCGGCACACCATGATGGCCGTTTTGTCACGACTAGTTTTGCTCGTTTCCTCTTTTTTGGTGCATTTAATATTGGACAACGAACTGTTATACAAATGACTAAAGAAAAATATGGCGAGACTGGCATAGAAGGAAATAAACTTCATACACCAAAAAAGAGAAAACAAGCAAAACCCGTCGTGTCAAAACGTACACCATAGCGTGCCGCAACTATAATTAATAATATCTTTTACGCCAACACACTGTATTCCTACATCGTTACAGTGGCTTCGTGGTAAATAAATCAACTCTTTTGAATAACATGAAATAGTAGCTGGTCCAATCAAGCTCCCGTTGAATAAAATTTCCGATGAAAAGCCTATTTGGTAGTGACTACCTTCTTTTGTTTGTATTTATTTTCAATCAACCGGGCGTAATGGTCTCGTTGGATAGATACAGAACTACTGTGTACCTTAATTGTTCTTTATTTTTTCGCCATTTTTCGTATAATTACTTTTAGGCTAAAATTGGGATAGATGGACCCGACTTTTTTTTCTAAATAACCTTATAATTAAACGTTTTTTATGCTTAGGTTGGCTTGGTTGCTTTTTGTTTAAATCTTTAGTATCTAATTGTTTTTTTTTTACAATTAAATGTGTTATTAAATTGATTCAATCGTATTATGAGTTTAAAATTTAAACCAAAATGATATTGAATGTGATTGTCATTTGAACATGATTAAATTGAAATCATGCATTGAATTTTAAGGTTAAATCTAATACTTCTTATTGTTACACTGTAATTTAACATTGTTAATATGATTGTAATTTATAGTTAGTTTTATAGGTTACTTAAAACTAAATAAATGAAAAATTGATAATATTGATTTGTATTTAATTTGTTCTAACTTACTGAAATGTGTATGTATACAAAAATGTACTTTAAGATTATGAATAAATTATTATTATTATTACTAAAATTAGACTAGAATGACAAATGTATGGGATTTGACATGTATGACAGTCGTCAGCATATGTCATAATCGTCAAATCTCATACATTCCTAATGTATATACATACTGTTTATACTGAAAAACACACACACACACACAAATCTTATGGGTATTATTTTGCTCATGGAATTTTGTTTTCTTGCTTTGGCTGAAAATCTTGTAAAAGTATATAAGAACGTAATAATAAGTATTTTCTCTGTTCTCAGGAATAACTCCAGATGTGTTTATGCATGCGCTGTGAACCAAAAATATTAAAAACAGTGGGAATTACGACATATTATTTTGGATGAGTTTATGCGACATGGTAGTGGTTCATTCTCATTATTTATGAAAGTGTTTAGCTATTAGGAATGAAAGAAATTATTCTTTCAAGTATACCAATGGTTTTCAGCAGTGATAAGAACGGTGATCAAGACTGGAATTCATTACTAGCTCACGTGTTCCCTTCTTCCTACAGTCGCGGGTCCTTTAGCGGGGCGTGAAAAATCAACTGATGAGGCCACCAAGCTGAGTGCCACCATTGTAACATTACTTAGTGTCTGAAATGGTCCTTTAGCTTACCATTGGGCGAGGTGAAGTCAAATTGGCGTGTCCTAGATAAAAAAAGAACGTGGGTCCTTTTTTTTATCTTTGCTGAGTGACTGAGTAGTCACTCAACCACTCATCTGAATTTAAAAAAGTTCAATTCATAAAGTTGCAAAATGCATTACTTAATACGAATAGCCAAATCCTGTATTTATATAAAAAAAGCTTCTGTGAGGTTAGTGCCACTCATGAGCTTGTGGTATATGTTTGGGATGAGATCAAGATAAACCACGGTTAAAGATTATAAGGATGGTATATTTCAGTAATACAATTAGGATAACGATTAAAACTAATGAGGTGAATGGGATAAGATTGAGTCGCGCCCGATATGCTATCCGAAAGCGTACTGACTGTTTTTACTTAGGTAATACATAAAATGTTCAATGCATATCGCGCAGTGTCGCAATTTCGCTGACATGATTATTTGTTCGGTGAATGACTCGAACAGTATAAAAAATAAAAAAGAATAGATATTTATAAGCCCTAAAGCCTAAAGCACTATGTTTTCTTTTTGATTCATACCCACGATTATTTAAACTAGTTTCTGAATCCCACCGCTTTTGTCTTTCTTACCATCATAATGGCTGCTTGTTGCCGCCGTTTATCACAAATCTAAGACATAAATTGGTATTTCTTTGTACAATACTATTGTACAAGTGTTATTTTTATATTTAGTACCTACTCACACCTGTACTTAAGGTAAAATGTTTTTTTAAATATTTGTCACCTCTTTCATTTTTTTGGTCCCGAATTCATTTGTCTCCATCGTAACTGTGACGCAGAGGCTGACAGAGGTAGATACGTGCATTGTATTTAGTGCATATTCGCAAAGGCTTGACGGCTTTGCGGAGTTATGTCAGGTTCTTTCCATAATTATAGCACTTGTCGAAGATAATACCATCTTCCCATCTGATGGATGAAGACTTGCGACTTTCATCAATCAATCAATATCACAGTCCACTGCTGGACTCTCTCAATGTGCGCGATTGCTCCCGATCCTTCGCTTATCACATCTAGTCTACATACGTAACGTATGTCATATAATTATATATCTAATGGTTACCACTGATTTTTCATAGTCATATAAAATATGTATGTTTTTTTTGTTTAATTACAAAAGATTTACATTTTTTATGCATAAGTAGAAGTGTAACAAAAATCAAAAAGGCCCGAACATGGTAACACATTACGTAAATATTTGTTACGTTAATAAGTCTGTAAACCTAGATATTCCACAAGCCATAACTCAAGATAGCTAAAAGTCCATTACATATATTTTTAGCCGTCTTTATAGTACAACTACAGCTAATGAACTTCCCTTGGGTGGAATAAAACCAGCGAACAGCCATTAGCCAGATTTAAAGACGTAGGCACCTTTTAGGATACATTATATTTTTTAAGAGAATATTCTTGCTTGAATGCACTTAGGATCAGATCGGTTATCACCTTCAGTTAGCGGCCATGTGAGAGACTTGGTAATTTCAATTAAAGATAACTTTTCTTTTCTTTTCACTGGAGAATTTGTGCTGTCAGTGGGAAGACTAAAGGCTTGACCTACTTTGTCTTCTACACTGATGGCACAGGAACTCTGTACTTACAAGGTTGGCAGCGCAACTGTGACTCCGCTTGTGTTACAAACGTCCAAAGGCCACGGTAACCACTTTCCATCAGGTGGGCCGTGTGCTTGTCTGCAACCTAATAGGTATAAAAAAATAACCAAAAAAAATGCTTTACGCTATTCTACAATAGTTACGGCAGCGTGGGAATCTACAACATGTTTAAATAAACAAAAAACGTTACAAACATACAAATGTTTTAGACAATAACACAAACTCACAAACGTATTTTGCTGTCTCTACGATTGTCATAAGACAGGCCGATTATATAACATAGCGTTAAAATAAATTTATATTGCAAATTGGCATAAAGTCTTGCACAAACATTAAAAAGACGCGCTGATGATATTACAAAACTGTGGACGTAAAAGGATCTACGATTAAACCATCCAAAAACACTGAAAAATTATGTTTTAAAACTAAATATTAAAGCCTTATTCACGTTTTGTAATACTATCAACACGTCTTTCTCTTTTTATTTGTTCCCTGTTTTGTGTACAAAATAAACTGCTTTATTTTTTGTATAGGGGACAAAATGAAAGCTGTTAATATTAAACATAAAGTGTGACATACATTGCCCTGTATATTACGTTTTATTACAGACTGCATACAATATTTCTTGACAAATTGTGAAAACATAAAGAAACAGAGCCATGGCGGCAGCCGGAGAGTTATTCATTCAATTTTACGACCCCTTGGCGAAGATCGATGATGATAGCCTCACTGGATGAGGTATTTTTTGTTCGTATTTTCAACTGTTTACTACGAAATGTATGTAACTTTAAACTGAACAGTTGTAACACAATAGCTATAAGTGGTATAGGTAATGGACTGCTGAGATGAGGTCTCGGTTTCGATCCCAGGTATTACCATGGCACACACTAATGACTTTTCGATGCTTTAGTTATTATGCGAGTATTTATCGTAAGTTGATAAGTGCCCGGTTAATGGCAATAGGCTCGGCACGTATAACATTCGCGCGCAAAGGGACTGCAGTCCCTTTCTTTAATCCGAGTGCTGCGCGCCTCCGGGACCGCGGTCCCTATTCATGGCGCGACGCGACACACTCGTATAAATAAATCGATTTCTTTTTAATACTCGAAATAATATGGATATTCGTCTTTCTACTCGACTAAATATACATCCTGCTTACTCAAAAATATGATTTGCAGGCCGACATTTCGATTAAAAAAATAATGTGTGTCTGTGGTAGACGTAACGCATTGTAAGATCTCATCAACAACTGTTTAGGTGAATTGCGAGATTTATTTTACAATCGCTGTTGTAAAATATACAGAACAATGTACAACAATTGTGATATATCATTGGAATGAGCGTTTCTTGTAGAAAATAGGTACATATGATTTATTTCCTATACTCAAACTTTACTGAACAAATAAAAACAATTAAGTCACATGTGTTGTTACGAAAGTAATAAAGTAAGTAAATACCTACATTGAATCTAATAGTTTTAAATATATATATTTTTAATATATTTTTAAAACGTATATAAATAATGTTGAAACTATCTGTTACAATATAAATAAAGCTTTCAGGTGGTATAAATAATTTTAGGTTACGTAAGACGATAAAATCAAGATATATTATTTAATTTTGCCGAAAAAATGTTCGCCGCCAGCAAATTTTTCGTCCTAGTCATAGGCCTGTAAAACAATGTTTTTTTATTATTACATATGATTTTTTGATATACTCGTATGTAGTTAGAACCTGTAGACCATTTAAAATTGTAAAATACATAGGTTATCGATTTACTTTTTAAAATAAATACACCTAAAGTAGACATAGTAACATTTTCAATGATCCTCAATGTTTACAGTCACATATAATAAATCAAACAATAAGTATCAACAATATTCTTATAAGAATTTAAAGAATGACTCATAACCATTACAAAAAATCAAACTTCAGCGTCTTCGCCACTTACAAAGCGATAAAATTTTTTGTTTATCTGAACTCGACCCGGCCGGCGCCGAATGACGTCACACGCCGCCGCGCCGGCGCGCAGTATACTTCATTAGGTGCGAGATTCGCGCAATAACGGGTATGCCTCACCCACATGCCTATTCCATCCTATCACTACCTTACTTTTCCTTGGTCCCCCTCGCCTCTGATTCCTCCTCGCGGACTCACTTAGGGCGCACACAATGTCGTCATACAATTTATCAATTATAGTATGATGATGGCAATAGGCTTCGCCACCTATTACATTGGCACCTACACACAAACTGACAAAATGTGGGTGCTAGCACCTCTGTCTACCCCTTCGGGGACATAGGCGTGAGTTTTTTGTTATGTTATGTTTATAACCCAAATACCTAATTGTACGAATAAATAATTTTGAAGTATTGCACAGTAGTACATTGGAACTACTTGATGAAACCTGAAACTACTTATCCGTGTGTGTGACGGAGAAAGAATATAAGTATCGCCACCCCATCTCATCTGAAGGGTGTTGTAAGAGCTGACTGACGGAAACGCAGACGATATCACTGCGAGAGAAGGATATCTCGAAATAAAACCCTGTACTAACCCGTCTAGCCAGCGTGGAAAAAGTAGGTCAAAGCCTCCCTACATTAGGAGAGCCTTAGGTCCAGCAGAAGACTGTGATAGGCAACTTGAAATTGATTGATAAAACTTGAGCCCGTGATAGATTCACACTGTGAACATCTGTGTGTTTACAGATATGTCCATAGAACAAAGTGTGGCCACTGGGCGTACTGCCTCTAATAGATTTGATAACAGCCTCGCAGTACCATCTGTGAGGAGATTTCCGGACGTTTCTAAATTAAAAGGATGCCATTGATAAGGATATTTTTTTTTGTATCACTTAGGTGGCATACAAGGACACGGCCCATCTGATCGAAAGTGGTTACCGTGGCCTATGGACGTGTGCAAAACCAAGGGAGTGCCAACGCGCTGCCAACCCTGTAAGCACAAAGAGTTTCTGTGCCGTCAGTGTAAAAGACGAAGCAGCACAAGCTTTTGGTCTTCCCACTATCAGCATAAAAATCCCCACGGATACCCTCCCACCGGAACCGGTGGAAGAGGTTATGTCGGACTCGAACCGACCAAAACGCACGCCGCCTTTGGGTCGTTTTAGTTGCCGAAGGTGAGGTTGACAGGCATATCCCTCGCACCCCGGCCCACACAGAGCCATCTCTCACGAACTGGCCCTCTCCTCGGGTGTGGGGACTACAGAGTCCCCAACTCGTCCCCGGAAACGGGGAGGCACGCGAGGCGTGCCACCGCCGCGGCCTGCTTCTGTCGGGGTGACAGGCGGCTCCACCAGTCACCCCCAGGCCTGCGCTCATGGGGGGCGGAGGTCGTTCATCAACCTCCAACACCCGAGTTGCCTTCGTACGCGGGCAGCATGGCTTGCGATCCTTCTTGGCTCCCGCTGCCGCTCCCGCCCCGCCGCTTCCTTCACGAGCATTACTTGCTCGCAGAAGGAGGCGCCGTCTAATGATACCCTTATTTGTTCATTTCAGTTATGGTGGAACCAGTTAACATTATAATTATTTTAGTGCTATCGTCTAAAAGTAAAATAAAAGCGTTTCTAGTATGCATCACCTTTATATCTTCGCAAGCAATCTGTTAGAGCAACATGTTGTAAGTTTTGTTTGCTTTGCACTGGCATCGAACCGCGATCAAGTGTGATGAACGTATGGAAATATGGCTCATAGTCTGTTAGTATGGACGTTATTGGTGCTCGTGATTATGTTAGCCTATTTGGATGATTGACGGAAATTTTGTTGGGGATGGTTTGTGAGAATTATGAGATTTGTTCGGAGAGTGTGGTATGATTTTTACAACACTGGTGAATTTGGGAACTTAGCTGCGGTATTACATTTTAGTTAATTTAATTTCTTAGCTTGGTTAAAACTTAATTTAAAATTAACATTATTACAGACCTTTAGTTCGGACAATACTACTTAAATCAATAAAACAGTTTGATTTGCTTTTAATACCTTTTATTAAGATCATTTTGAGGCTCTGTACTCACGATCATTCTGACGCTGACTATACCTACATACACTTCGAATTACTTGGGCACAGGCGCCGCGCCGGCGGGACGCCATGCCCCCGCACCACCGCGCGCCGCCGCCGCGCCAGTATTCGCAGGCCGGCGTGAGTCTCGGCAACACGCTGTAGATTCCCACCGTATATTATTTTCAACAATATTTTGTTATTTCACTACCAAACTATGACTGAAATCTCAAAAACAAGTTTGTGCAGTGTGTCTATTAAAACATTTTACAATGCTAAATCGAGAAACAGCTTTTGTTGGAGATATTTTGGACACTTGATCATCACTGAGGGAAATAAGAGGAAAATTTATAATTCTGACTATGTTTATTGTTCAGCATGCCTGAATACTGTGAAAGGGGAAAGTGAAGATATTACATTCGGATCGTGAGTAACTATTTGAATTTTATTTTTAAGAACATAGGTAAACCTACAAATTGTGAAACGCTGCGACTCGCATGAAATTTGAGTTGACTGTGTTTGTATTCTGTATTACGCACTAGTTCATACCTGTGGCTTCGCCCGCGCGTAATTCTGTGCCCGTTTCTGTAAACGCGATAATAACGTTCCCATGGGGCGTTTTTTATGAAAACATTCCCTATTTCTTAAGAAACATTCGAAGAAAGTAGCTTGTGTTAGGAGTGGGTTTACGTCGGTAGTGTAATAGCCAGGATTCGAATCCAGGACGGTTCGATTATATGTCCGACTCTTTAAGCACTCGCTACAGACGCTTCAAGCTCTCAGTATTCATCACACACGAGACGTAACGGAGGCCTTTAGTGTGGTGATCTTTTCATATTTTTGTAAACTTTTTTCAGTTACGTTCAGTGTACATACAATAGCGATTCTTTGCAGATCTTGTAGTGAAAGATGTTTTCTTTTTCAGAATAAAAGTAAAGAAATATAATAAAACAGTAAGCACTGGTAATTTAACCCGACACTTGCGTGATGATCACTTAATTCTAGATGATCCGCAAGTACGTGATGAATACCAGAATCGAGTTGCACATGCATCTGCTGTCAAATATAATATTAAAGACGTTTTGGCTAAATCACGGCCTGCAAAATACAGTGTCTTAAGCTCAATAGCAGTTACATCAACAAAAAACAAATTACTTCTAGCCAGAGACTTGGCATTATGGTATTGCAAGTCCTTACTACCATTCGATTCTGTTGCTGATGAGGGCATGGTAGACTTTTTGAAGGTAATGTTCATTTTATGACTTTCTTCCTAATTATTCTCTTTGTATATTATTCACAATTTCATAATTATACAAGGTATCGGGACTTCTCGCGAATTAAATCCTGGAACTTACTATTTCTGCCGACGTTTTGGATGCGTTGCAGCACCCGTGGTCACGGCTTGTCAGTCAGTCAAATCATGACCACGGGTGCTGCAACGCATGCGAAACGTATGCAGAAATAGTAAGTTCAATGATTTAATTCAAGAGAAGTCCCGATACCTTGTATAATAGCATATTCATACCACGATTGTTTAAAAATAATATTCACAATTTGTGTGTAAATTACTATTTCAGAAATATAATATCGTATTAAATAATGAGGATGTTCCTTCGAATCACTCTATAAGTGGTTCGGCTTTAAAAGACGTGTACGAATCTATGTTGACAAAAGTCAAAGAAACCATATCAACTGATGCTGCTCAGCACTTTGCAATGACTTTCGACTTATGGTCGGATCAGTACCGACGACTAAATTATATTACGTTTACACTGCACTATTTAACTCCAGGTTAGTTGACTATGAGTTGGTTCACATTCGCTTTATAGTTCTTGTATTTACAATTACCCTATTCTGTACAGAAGACGTGATTTTTCTGGCATGTCGATATTATATCTGAATAAACTATACTTTTGTTCCACAGTTAAATTTTAAATAATTGTGTAAGATATTTTATTGATCAAGCCTTCAGTACAGCTATTCAATCACCCTTTTTGCTGTATCAACGAGTATCAATCTTGGAAATATTTGTATCTTTATCTCAAATTTCTACCAATAATAATTATATTTGCAGATTTTGTCTTAAAAACTTGGACTTTGAGCACGAAATTGATTACTGGCAAAATAACTGGCGAAAAAATAAATGATGCTATCGAAGATATAAGGAAAAGCTTTGCATTGGATGGCAAAAATATTGTAGCAATTACAGACACTGGAAGTAATGTGAACCGGGCATTTGCCACTCACCATCAATGTATTGGTCATGGCCTGCATAATCTCATCGCGGTCGATGGCATTAATGCAGTACCAGAAATTACAGCAGTAGTTCAGAAATGCAAAAATATTATAAGAAATGTAAGATATCATCTCCCAGAATTGCAGGATGAAGCAGAAAAGGTACAGGAGCAATTCGATTTTTTAGATAGAGTAGATGAAGTAGCTGAAATGCTAGAGATAGATGAAATTGAACCTATTCTTCAATTTGATTTACCTTTCGATGAATATGAGCAGGTCGAAACATTACCAACAATCAATACAGCAACTCCAACTCGCTGGCACATTATTCTTGAAATGGTGGAAACTATGGTCAAAACGTGTAATCGCGTAACTATAAATAATATTTTGGAAAAGATTGGACAAGAAGAACTTAGACTAACTAAGAATGAGTGGAGTCTTTTAGATGAGCTAGTTAAATTTTTAGAATGCTTTCGAGAAGCTGTTGAAATCTTGACAGCACAGAAAACGTGTACTTTAAATGTTGTTCTAGTATTTCGTTCTGAGATAATTGACTTATTGAATTCATATCAAGATGATGAATCATTTAATATGGTAACTTTAAAACACAACATGTTGGCGAACATAAATAAAAGATTTCCAGTAACAAAACCGATTGTAGCAGCAGCGCTTTTAGACAACCGTTTTTTGAGCTTGAAAGAAATAGACGTATTTTTAGAAAGTAACAATATAACAAGAACTACGTTTCTTTCCACATATATCAAAGAAAAAGAGATAATAATCGACAATGAAATGCCAGAAACTTTAGACGGCAATACAGGCTCTACAGTTATTAACAGTAACAAAACTGATTCATTACTACAAAAACTTTCAAAAAAGCACAGTATTAGTGCAAACCAAGCTATTCAAGAAGATCCAATAGAGCAAGAATGTTGGCGTTACATAGCTGCAGCTGACCCGTCAGAACCAAAGGATGGGAATCTTTTGTCTTTCTGGAACAGTAAGAAAGAGGTCTTTCCTTATCTTACTGCTCTCGCTAAGACCTTGCTCTGTGTACCTGCTACAATCATACCCAGTGAGCGAGTGTTCTCGACAGCTGGGTTATCCAGTGCAGCAAAAAGATCTCGTTTGAGCCCAATTAGGGTGGACAAAGTTTTGTTTATCCATGAAAATTATAAAATGTGCAGTACTTTTTTTAGATCTTTAGATTAGAACCTATGATTACATTTATATTTTTTAAATATAAGCATTAAAGAATTCCATCTTTTATTCGGTTTATATGGCAAGGACTGCTGTCTGATCATGAGACTGCGTAACTAGAGTCCTAGCAATAACTTATTAGTTATTGCTAGGACTCTTATTGCTAGGTTACAAGATCTTTATTGATATGTTATTAGTAAAAAAATATTTTGTACACAATGTGTCGTAGAAAATAACAATGCTATATTATTTTACTTCCAAAATATAAGACTGATTGTAGACTGGTATTGTAGAGAACCTCTCAATAAACCCTTGATTGGTACAGCTAAAGTTAACATTGGTCTCATCGAAGAAATAACTCGAAAGAGCTGAAATATAACTGTTTTAAGTGTTTAACAAGAACACCTGAGAATAATTAAATTATTCCAAAGGTTACTGAAGTTTTGAATTGAGGGTGAAATAAGATCAATTTGTTTGATAAATTGATAAATTTACCTCTATTTTATTGTGGCGGAAGACTTTATCAACACAAAGTGAGGATATTCCTTGCTATCTACTCAATGGGATGCTCTGGCAAAATAAAACATGCTGCTAACGTCAATAATTTAAAAAAAGTTGTTTCGGCTCTAAGAACTTATTTTCATCTCTCTCTCTCTCTGTCAATTCGGAATCAAAGAGAATACAATACTACGTAAGATTCGGAATCTCCTAAGCTTATCTCCGAAACATTCAGAAGATATGGATTACGGTCCTGTGGTCAATATTTGATCACTGAGAAGTAGGTGATATGCAAAGGAATATGTCTATATCTGTGCAACGGAAGAAGGAAATGGAAAGCGATGTTAGAAGGGGCATGACGGCATAAGAGAGCGTCATGTCATTTGCTGTCACGACCTACCTACGACCGCAAAAAAATATGTGTCACTTTGATCCTCATAAGATCTTCTTCTGTGGATTCGACGGTAAGGATATCGTATCATATTTTGTTTGCCCAGTGTGCAGCTAATCTGATAGCGTTCTTCTTCCGGTGTACATGTACTTGGGCAGTCAGCACACGTTCGCAGATAAGTTATAGTCTGCAGCGTAGTTACGGAAATCATCGTGGGTCCACCTAATCTAAGAAGCCCAACTTAATCCGGTTTTCATTACCAGGACCGATTTGCTCCTGCTTCCATTTGTCTCGCTATCGGAGAATCTTCGCCCTGGACGGGATCTTGCCTTTGTGGCCTTTGTGCTCCCCATAGATCTACTATCAAATTAAATCATATAATCTAAATTACTTTAACCGGACCGCTCCATCTCTTTCCATGAGGTATCGTACAAGGCGACTAAGGGATAAGGCTGTTTAACATCAGACAGATATATACAGCCCAGAATCAGCCTCAGATACATGCTTGAGTCAACAATATTGCCCGGAAGACTGTAATAGGCTCACCACCTATTGCGTGGGACTGAAATTCATAAATGGTGAAATGTGAGTGTGAATTCACCTACGGGGATACAGGCGTGATAATATGTATGTATGTATAATCTAAATTACCCCACTAATAGGACGAGCACCTATAAAAATTTTGGACTTTGTCGCGTACAAGCGCAGAAGAGAGCAGCTATTACGTTTATCTGATGGTACTGCGCCGGACGCAACGTTTGTAATGTTTAGGGAGCATAAAACTGCTGATATTACTTGCCTAAGTGTTGTTTTGAATGTATTTTAAAATGACCACTTACAATGTAATGAAATTTAGTGCAAATAGTTTTGAGAGGATTTACGAAATTGGTACAGGTTGTTGCATATTTACTTTGTAGATTTTCCACGAGAACGAGAAATATCATCATTGAAATGTGGTCGGGTTAAGCAGAACTACCATTTTTAAGACTAACCAATTTGGTCGGTGTAAGTTCGCCTGTGAGTATTTAAGGGTAGACCCCGATTAGTATGTCCATTTACATTTGCTCATATGCATCAACACTACCAAAACTAATATTTAGATACAAGGTTATCATAAATAATTAAAAAGGTAAGGAGACTTACATAAATTACGTTCGCAAACAAAGGGGGATGATCACTTAACACAATGTAAATATACTTATACGTATTCGCTTCACCAAAAGTAGGTATATTGGCACTTACCCCGGGTTACTCTTGGTTTGGATTAATCTTATTTTGCAAGGGGCACTTTCACTTGTTCCATGTATTAACAATCAATATTTTCGTTTAAACTTGAAACTCAATTTAACTTAGTTACATAACACATCCTATAAATAAGAGTAAAAGTTTATTTGAGTTCAAGTTAATGTGGCATTTTTCGTTAACTTTCAAACAAAATATATTATGTAAAGACTCTTGATAGTAAAAAATATATTGAGTAGAATTGATAAACTTTCGATTAAGATACTAAGAATTGAATCGGTTCCGGCGGGAATTAAACCAACGATCTTTCACTTTCAGGGGGAATTCTCTGAATACTGAGCTACCGAACCACGCCTGAAGTAATCCACATTTTTCTATATATCCGTGTTCGGGCGACGCGACAGTGGGAGCCATCAACCGACATTCGTACGAACTAGGCGACAGGCATGACTCGGTAGCTCAGTAGACAGAACATTCCCCCTATAAGATACAGGTCGCGGGTTTTAGTCTAGTCTGAACTGATTTGCTTTTTCTATCTTGATCGGCTTAAATATTTACTTTATATTCTCTATGTACGCCTAACTGCCCTGTAAGGGACATCAGAAGGTTTCTTCATGGTCGGCAGCGCGAGTGTAACACCCCTGGTGTTGCATACGTCCATAGGCGACGGCAACCACTTCCCATCAGGTGGGCCGTGTGCTTGTCTGCCACCTAAGTGGTATAAAAAAAACCCTCCCTCCTATTTTTGCCTATAAGAAATTACCGCACAGCGATAAGGCCGCCATCTGTATATACCACAAAACTTCTATCTCTCATATTGTAAAGTGTACAATATAGGCGTATATTATTATTATTAAATACTATAAACAATAACTTAAAAAGTAGTAAAATTGTAAAATCACAATAAGTTTCAACTAGGCTAGACAAGCACAAGCGGAACTTCAAACGTTATTTTAACGATATTCTGTTTAGATTGACCATTTTGATGACTAGATTCGTTATTTGTATCAGATACTCTCACTATTATTGTTGCTATTATAGTGAGTTTTCTTCATATATGGGAAATACTACCCACACAGATTAAACGTGCTTAAACACTGATTACTTTGAATATACCGTCCGATATAATTCTTTTGTTTTATTTACAATACGCAACCATAGATAAGTAATTATGGCGGGTATGAGGTCTTTGAGTATTATGTTTTTTGTGTTTTTATTTCTATTTTATTTTTTAATTCTGTTTTTATTCTAAATTGTGTACATATATGTAATTAGCATTGTGTTTTGCAATAAATATATTTTCTTTCTTTCTTTCTTTCGTTTTTTCTTTCTTTCTTTCGTTTTTTCTTTCTTTCTTTCTTTCTTTCTTTCTTTCTTTCTTTCTTTCTTTCTTTCTTTCTTACAAGTCCTTTTGCCTGGAAGAAATCGCTTCCAGCGATAAGGCCGCCTATTTTACATTAAACTGTATGCATGCTACCTACAAATTCTACTGTAATCTATTGGTGTACAATAAAGAATTATCTATCTATCTCTCTACCCATCATATATGTACCAACATATACTATAACATTACATATATTTTTCAATACTGCATAATTGAGATACTCACACCTACCTAACTAGTTTAAAAATATAGAATATACAATAGTCAAATTGATGACGCATGGAATAAGGATAGGTCAAAGCAAACAGATTTGTATGAAAGAATATTTTACTCTGTGGTGATTATAGGAGGTGGGACACGGCGGTATTTCCGCCCGATTGAGCAGTCCGACTGGGGAAGTACCTCCGCCCTACAGAATACCGCGGTTATAATAATTTCGTGTTGTGTTCCCAGCGGTGAATAGGGTAGCCAGAGCTCACTGGAGATTTGATGATGATTTGATTTGATGAGATTTGTGCTGTCAGTGGGTTGACTAAAGGCTCGTCCTGTTTTGTCCTCTACAATGACGGCACAGAAACTCTGTGCTTACAGGGTTGGCAGCGCGAGTGTGGCTTCTCTGGTGTTACACACGTCCATAGGCCATGGTAACCACTTTCCATCAGGTGGGCCGTGTGCTTGTCTGCCACCTAAGTGGTATAAAAAATGAGAGTAGAAAAAGTTTGTAAAGTATTTAAAGACAGACACAGATGGCGTGCTGTTTTTTCTGCTTACCCCTTGGAGAAAAATATAACCCTTCTTGGCAGTCGGGTAAAAAAGGGTAAAAGCCAAAAGCAAACGGACTTCCACGAAAGGTTATTCATTTTACTCACAATTTTGTTTAATGATAGTATGTAGACCAAGTTCATTAAATATTAGGATAGAAACAGATAGTGGGCTATTGCTTCTGCTTACCCCCAGAGGAAAAACTACACGTGTATAAGCAACATGTATATGTAAATTTAGTGGAAAGCGTTGTATATTCATATTCATTTATTAATTCACAGAATGCAGGTACAACAAGTGTGGTCTTATAATTAAAATAATGTTTCCTTGTACATTCTACCACTTGTACCTAGTTGATAAAATATGTATAGAATCGCTCGAATTCAAAATAGAATTCTACTCATCAGGTTATTGATTTTGATGTTCCATTTTGATTAGGTGACTCGTAACTGTGTATACCAGATAACAATGGTCTGTAGACTGACGATCATGTTACTCTTAGCAGGGCTTCGGGCTGTATCAGTTGTTTTAGGATTAACTGCGAACTCGATCGAAAGCAACAGGTTTGGTGCAATCTGTGCAAAGCAATGTGATATACTTACTTATTTCATCTCTCTGTCAGGAAACATCCACGCCTTCGAGAGGGTTGATGTCAATAGTCGCTTTAATCAAAGAGGTCCAACAAACTGGACATAAAGAGATGTGAATGCGTGTAAAAATATATAATAAAATACTACAGACGTTGCGCGAACTACCACAACGTTCGTTCATTAGGAATTTGAAGAAATGGCTTATTGGATAAGCCATTTCTTTAACTTCCTAATGAACGAAAGGTGTTTCTATAGCATTGAAGAGTTTTTCAACTATAGGGACCGCCGTTAATTATAATTATATAAATAAGTAGATACTTAATACTTGTATTATATATAAGTATAATTTTTGTATTATATAAAATTTGCATGCCACATATTGCGGCTAAACATGTTGTGCTGTTACATAATTTTAAGATCTGTATTCTACCATGTTTATGAGCAAATAAATTCTTTCTTTCTTTATTTCTTTCTTTCTTTACCGATGTGAACATCGGTAGTGTAATGGCCAGGATTCGAACACGGGACCTCTCGATCCTTAACCACTAAGCTATCGACGCTAACTTGGAGGGGAGAGAGTAAAGGGAACCTGGACTCCGTTGAAAGCCTCCGATGCAAGCTGGAAAATCACTGCGATAAAGATAACTTTATGATCTATATTCAAAAACCAACTTTTAAACTTTCGCGTTCCATGATATACAATAAAAATGTTTATGGGAATTAACGAGATCATTTTTTTTAATACCACTTAGGTGGCAGACTAGCGCACGGCCCACCTGATGGAAAGTAGTTACTTTGGCCTATGGACGTGTGTAACACCAGAGAAGCCACACTCGCACTGCCGACACTGTAAGCACAGAGTTTCTGTGCCGTCAGTGTAGAGGACAAGCCTTTAGTCATCCCACTGACAGCACAAATTCTCTAGTGAGCTCTTGCTACCCTACTCACCGCTGGGAACACAACATGAAGTTATTATAACCGCGTTATTCTGTAGGGCGGAGGTACTTTCCTAGTCGGACTGCTCAATTGGGCGGAAATATCGCCGTGTCCTACCTCCTGGCCAATCATGGTATAGGTACATACATACCTTTGATTTGCCTGACGTTTCGACCAAGGTTACAATGGCCGGTGTTAACCTGGTCGAAACGTCAATATTTTCAAAAACCGCCAGTTTCTTCATAATACATATTCAGTGGCCATGATTTGGTGCCAATAAAATTTCACTTTGAATTTTCCATTTCGAATATCTTCTATTTTGAAAGATTTCCTTTGAACTGCCAAACACTCTTTTGCCTTTGAACGATTGAATTGTTACATTTTTATGCCACGTTGCATTCAATGTCCGAAGTAGTAAATATATTAGCTGAACAAAAGAAAATGGAAATACTGGCTGCATGCGAAATGCTGAGGATTGGGAGTAATGGCGGATATTAGGAGTGGCATATGTCCAGTCACTGCTGGAAATAGCTCTCTCCTCCACTGAGTGCGGTAGTCTAATTGACCTTATTTGGTGAACATAATATAAACTCATGCCTATATCCCCGAAGGGGTAGGCAGAGGTACTAGCACCCACATTTCGCCAGTTTATGTTTAGGTCTCAATGTAATAGGTGGCGAGCCTATTGCCATTAACCGGGCACTTATAAACTTGCGATAAATACACACATAACTTCGATAAGCATCGAAAAGTCATTTGTGTGTGCCATGGTAAAACCTGGGATCGAACCCGGGACCTCGTCTAAGTAGTCCATTACCCATACCACTAGGCTACCGCGGTCTGTATGGTGAATTAAGAATAATTCATGAAATAATCAAATTTAATTATTCCAAGAATATAAATAAACTGAGATTAAGATATTGCATCTTTTATTCAATATAATGGCAATCAATCATAATAATTTATTTTATTACAAATTACATGCTATTAAATTTCATTTTATTTGCTCACATGACGTTCATCGTAAACAAGATGGATTCTTTATTCAACTCACTATCTGTACTCCATTTGGTCCACAAACAACCTTGATGTGTCTTTTAATATTTTTGTATAAATATAAAAATCTTAGTATATTAATTTTTTTTGTTTAAAAACTATGTTTAAAATAAAACGCGACTACAAAATAAAATCAAACCACTAGTCGATGTTGAAAATGTTTGTGTAAAAAGACACCTCAAATTTTTTTACCTTTAGTTAGGTAGGTACAACCAAACGTAGTATAGGTAACCATTTAACAGACAGTTAACGTTTTCACATAAAACCAATTAATTATAACTTTTTAATTTCCTCTTAGCTCAAAGGGGAAAATATAAAGAAAAGTTTAGATTAAAAGATCAGATACTTTGGGAGAAAAAAGTTTTGTGGGGCGGAGTTTAATCGCGCATGCGCTGTTGTAGCGCTGAAGAAATGCTTGGACGTCGTCAACGACGACTCTCGGCCAGCGAAGCAGTTGCCGCGGTACCTCTGTGCTATGCGGACGCGACCGAATGCATATATGCACAACTTGTCATAATATATCGCAGTGACATTTGAGAAAAGTACTTTAAATCATTATAAAGACTATTGAAATATTTTACTGTAAGATTTTTAAAACTTTAAAAGTTGGTAAAAGTTTCGCGAAGTATAAAAAGTTGTTTGTCGAATGAGAATTCATCTGAAAAAGTGTAGGTAATTTTATAAAATAAGTTTTATTAACTTTATTGCAGTAAAAAATAAAATAAAAATGAGACAGAATTTTTTTTATAGAAATTTTATTGCTACTTAAAATATTTATCGATTAAATTACATAAACATAATAAATAAATAAAACTTATTTCAACAATATAACAACACACCTGTACTGTAAGTACTAATCAATATTTATATACACCTTAAATGGAATTATTATTGTGTAATAATTGTTACTAAAATAATACATAAAATAATTATATGGGTACGCATAGTAAATAAATAATTAAATATTACAACTATTAAAGAATTACATAACAATATTTGTTTTTTAAACGTACATACTTAATGATAATTAAATTTAATAATTTTGTACAATAAAGTATTAACAGTAGATATCGTTTCCCCCGCATTACACTTCCAATATAATTATTTTACAGATTCAAAATTAACATATCCACTCCTGTGATTATATTACTATTACAAAGGTAATTAAATCGCTTAAGGTACAAAACAACCCAGTACAAGCAGTGATTCAAAACTCATTAACCCTAAAAACAGCTTAGTAAGTGAACCCCTTCGATGCTGTTTTGCACCGAATCCCGTCGGAACCCCAATATTGTCGCCTAAACGGTTACCTACGCCGAAAATAGGCCATAATTAAGTTTAGTCAAAGCAGCATTGACGTCAGCTATCTAAAAATAAATTAACTTCAATGATGATGTCAGCTTCGTTAAAATATATGTATATTTTTTAATAATTTTAATTTAATAAAATAATAATTAGTAGAATTATCTTATTGCTTTAGTTTTCCCGCTTCCTGTTGACTAATTGTTCTGAAACACACCTTAAGTTCGGACAAAATAATACAATTTAAATTAATAAAACAGTTTAAGTTGCTAGTATTAACATAATTTTGAGACTTTATAGTCAAAATCTTTCTGACGCTGACTGTACATTCTAATTTTAAATCAGGTTCTCATACGACAGAATTTAGGATTACACAATGTAAGAACTCAAAGTAAGTACTTTAAAAAAATAATTAGTAAACTTCAGTTAAACTAAGTAAATTATTGTTTTAGAAATGTGTTCACGTTGAAATATAATGACTAGGATTTGAATCACGGACCTCTCGATTATAAGTTTGACTCCAAAACCAATACCAAACCACAAATTTAGTTAGCAATAAAATAATATTAATTGCAAAATTAACCAACTTATTTATTAAATTTATTTTGTAGCTAATAGGTAAATAGATATAATATTCCTATGGTTTTTGTCTACATAAAGAAGAAAGTGCTTTTAACTGAATCCTGGACACACACAGTGCACATTACATTTATTTTATGGGCTCCATACCTCAAGAGAAAAGAAACGGAACCCTTATAGAATCACTTCGTTGTGCGTCTCTCTGTCTATCAAGACATTTTTCTCAGTATTGCGTGGATATATCAAGTTGAACTTCTTAAAACTGTGCAAAAATCAAACTTCTCAGTAAACGCAATAAAAATATATTGTGGTTTATGTAGTGAGTCCAACTCTAACTTGACCGACTTTTTCCATTACTGCAGTTGTAAAAAGTTCTATAAAGTATGTACGATAGGTAATGCAATCGTTCTTAGAGATATCGCAAGTCACAACTTAACAGTATTTAAGTCACCTTAACTGCTCTACTTACTCACATAACGAATAGAAGAAAGTGGGTTCTTCCACAGTTTACGTCGAAGTTAGTTAAATTATTGAAGCTAAGTACATGGGAGGAAATAGGAAACTAAACTTTAATACTTAAAACATAGTGCCTTTACTCTGATGCAGAACATTCTCAATTATCAGTTAAAACGCATCCGAAACGTCAGTCGAAAGAAATAGTAAGTTCCATATTTTAGTCGCGAAAAGTCCCGAACCCTTGTATAATTATTATTATTAGAATTTGGACCAAACCATCTCTCTCCGTGTGGTGTCTTACAAGGCAACTAAGGGTTAGGGCTGTTTAACATCACACAGATATATACAACCCAGACTCAGCCTCAGATGCATGGCTAGAGCCAAAAATAGTGCCCGGAAGACGGCAATAGGCTCACCCCCTATTACACGGAATCGAATTTAATGATTAATGAAATGTGGGTGATAATTCACCTCTGCCTAATCCTCCGGGGATAAAGACTTTATAAGCTGGATGTATGTATGTATGTTAAAAAATAAAATATGGACTTCTACGGAAGATATTTTATTCTCAAAACTGTATATGATTTTCTTAAAATTTACGACCTTTGTCGCCTGGCGATAGAGCGGCCGACTGCTACGAGGTAGTTCGTCAGTTTGATTCCAACTCAGTGCGAATATCTGTATGCATGAAGTCTTACTATTTTACAGGTTTATAGATTTAAAACCTGTAAAATAGTAAGCAGTAAAGTTCACTACTTTACTGCTACTACTTTTACTGAATTCTAACTTTTATATCTGATTCTAATTACTTCAAATAATATATGTAAGACCCGCTAAGCGGCTCTCATTTCTAAAAAAACTCTGCGTAGACTGCAAGACTTGTCGTCTTTGGTACAAAAGAAATGAAGACTATCACAGTGACTGTTTTTGCTTCCGGGGCATCATCTTGTGCTTAAAATTTGTATGCGATCGTGAGGGGGTTAAATTTCCAGATTAGGTAAACCGTTATTATATACGCCAATCGATTTACAGTAGGACAAGTAGGTAGCATGTATACAGTTCAATGTACAATGATCGGCCTTATCGCTGAAGCGATTTCTTCCAGGCAGCCTTAGGATGGACAGTAATGTTATAAAAACAAAAGATATGGTGTAGCTAAGCTAAATATAAAGTGTATTAAAAACAAAATAAAGAGAGAGAGAGAGAGAGAGAGAGAGAGAGAGAGAGAGAGAGAGAGAGAGAGAGAGAGAGAGAGAGAGATGGAAAATAGTAGAGTGTCCATAACGTGAACTTGTGATGGCACTCCTATCTTCCTATTATTTTAGGGAGGGGGAATTAGGAACTCTTTTATTAGTATCAAAGTGTAACTCTATGCTTGGGACCATTTCTATGCAACATAGTGTGTCTTTATATAATTTAAATTAATTTGCAATCTTGACTTTTGTGCGAGCGATGCTGTTTGATGCGAGGTCCTTGATGCGGATTGTGTAGAACAACCAAATATTACAATACAATACAACACTACAATTACACGTTCAAACAAAATCATTTTAAATTTTTTATAGCGAATTTTTTATAAAGAATATTTTAAATAATAAACGCTATTCTTGACCTTTCACATACCTAACACAAATTAGTATAGAAAGAAGGTACACACAAGGTCATTAAATCGCAATCTCCTATAGGCGGAGGCGCTCCATCGACTGGTGTCAGATCCAAGTTTGAGCCGGACGCCCCGGCACCGTACCCTCTCAATAAAACTGCTATGCAGCTGTAAAACTAGTTCCCATCATCGAACAACCTGTCTACTTTTATATCTACAATATCCTGAGCTTTGACTGCTAAAAAGCGCTGAACAAATTTTATGAAAACGCATTAAACTCTCACTCGCAGGCTCGGGTAAATAGGTTTGTCGTAAAATGCTAAGTACAGTCGTATAAATAATATTATGTTAGTAGGTTTGATAGAGGTTTTATGAATTTGTGTGGTGAGATACCAAGGCAAACACAGAGGCGGCTTAATTGTGCATTTTTTTAACGTGCGGATTTATCCAAGGACCCTGGCCGGAGCCATTGGGTGTGGTTATGTCGAACGCGAACCGACTAAAACTGCACGGCCGTCTCGGGTTATCAGTTAACGAGGGTAGGTAGCCACTGGCATATCCTTCGCATACCTGGCTGACTTCTAATATATTATGTAAATTCAATAATTTTCCTCTTAATTTATTAAGTTATTTTATACTTTTTAATTTTGGAAGTGGTTATTTTAAAACGTAGCATTTTTACTTTTTAGTGCTTTTAATAAGTTGTTTATTCAATGTTATTAATTTATTTCCCCTTTTTGTAAGTGGTCTAATCCAGTCCAGTTTTCGATAGGACCACCCAAGCTACGATATGTCGGGAATTATATCATTTATATACAATGGATCATCGCCTGTTTTGCCCCCTTAGTAGCGAAATTTTGAAAAATTCTGATACACCTATAAGTTTTATAATAAAATATAAGCAGGTTTTTAAGTGCCCGGTTAATGGCAATAGGCTCGCCCACCTATTACATTGGGACCTAAACATAAACTGGCGAAATTTGGATGCTAGCACCTCTGCCTACCCCTTCGGGGATGTAGGCGTGAGTTTATAAAATAACCTATAAGTTTATTTAAATATAAAAAAACGCAGGGGTTTGCAATTTCGGTCTGCTAGATTTAAAAATTGAGGTACTCCCATACACGTCTCACCTCTTAATAGTATCGTTAGCTTAGATTTCTATCAACAGCTGAACATCATAAAGATGATACCCAGACAAATACTCAAATTAGATTTTATAAAATCACTAGAAACAGTATTTCTTGTCTGTATTTCGAGAGCTTTCCTCTATTTCCCCAGGATCCCAGCATCAGATATTCACTTCCTGGATATGGGACCACACGGGAAGCACCAGTTTTCATCATTTCACCTGTGTTAGCATTTATTTGCTTTTTTAAGAAATCATAAGCTGAATATCACTAGCCTTAATGGTGGTTTTGACATTTTGTGAGAAATCTGCATGCTTGAGAGTTTTACAAGAGGGACTTAAGGGTTCGTAACGTCTGCCAATCTGCACAAAACGAGTCAGTTGAGTTGTGCCCACTTATGCTGAGAAGGGCATGGCAAACTGAGGCACGATTTATAGTATTGTAACTAGTGGAAGATGTTTTAGCATTTCTATTCTTAACGGGAGGGAATGTTTATCGTATTAGACATTGTAAATTGGTTATAAGCGACCATTTTGAATAATTCTTTTTACCAATATATGTGGCATTTTGTAATTGTCAAAATTTGGTCTGTACTTATATCCTACAAGAGTTAAATATAGGGGTTTTAATAGTCAGATTCACTAACTATATTTTTCGGTTCTAGGTTACCATTGGGTCAACTGTATATGGTCCATATGAATTTTTGATGACTAGACTTTTACGTAGTAATTGTAGTATAACTATCTCACCATTCAGTAAAAAAATGCTCGACAGGGGACATGAAACCGCGAACAGTCCCTCACAGCCTTGTCTGGAGCAATTTTTGAGATTGAGATTTGAATATATTTTTTTATTGTGCGAAAAATCTGCGCTGGTAGAGGAGGTTATGACGGACTTGAACCGACTGAAACGCACGCCGTCTGACGGTCGTAGTTGCCAGAGAATATTCAGTTTTACTGATCTATTAGAAGTCAGTGCCTAGCCCAAGAGACCAGATATCAATTTAATAGCAACATTTTTTATTGTTCGATTCTGTACATAATTTCGTTCTGTCGATGCGTGCAATTAAAGTAATTAATTGCTAATACAATAGTGCAGATAGCGTATTGCGGTATTACTTCCTTTCGCTAGAGAGCACTGATTTTCAGAGCGTCATCGCTTTTTATGCGTAAAATTTGTAAAAAAGGGTCGACTGACCACTAATGAAGCGTGACACCTCTCTTCTCTTTCATTCTCTCTTCACAATAATCCCAAAATGAACGAGGGATTGATCATTATGAACAACGTGTTATGTTGTTTGATTCTCATTATAAATGTAAAATCTCAGCAGGAATTGTTAACATAATATTTTATTAGCGTTCAGCGAAAAAATAGGAATGTAAGCGTTTTTCAAACAGCAATACTGTTTGAAAAAACCGTATAATCAGCTAATAATTTATTTCTAATTCTCACTTCTAATCAAACGTTGAATATTCAGTTCATTATTAGTGAAGTGTTTACAATTTACAACACTGTTGCATACAAAATATATTGGTCAACAGTTTTGTAATTAGCCCCCAGTTAGGTACGAGCTTGATATAATAATAGTGTAGTACGATGAACAAATAAGTTGTAATTATCACTAGAATTTTGTAAATATATTATTGAAATGAAACCACTTTTAGATAGATAGATAGACAGATCATTCTTTATTGTACACCAATAGATTACAGTAAAACTTGTAGTTAGTACAATGTAAATGTACAATGGGCGGCCTTATCGCTGGAAGCGATTTCTTCCAGGCAACCTTGGGATGGACAGTAATGTAATAAAGCAAAAGATTTGGTGTAGTTAGCAAATAAATTAGAAACAAGGTGTATTAAAAAAACAATAAAATATGATATGAGAGGAGTTCAAATAAAGTTAAATAAATATACAACTTTAGCACATAAATAGATATACGAAGTAAATAGTACATACTAATAAGAAGGGAAAATAGTAAGCATGTTATTTGTGAGCTGTCACAGTGTTCAAAATGATCGGTAGTAGTCCTTTACCATTGCTTTAAACGCACTTTTAACGCATTTTATTGCGATTTATTTAGTATTATTTACATTTAACCCGATAAATTGGCTACTTTCCAGTAGCCATGGTCGCAGTGTGACTAAAATGATAGTTTACTATACACAGTTATCATCTTGGCTGCTGAAAAGTAGTGATATTTGCGTAAACTTCAGACAGTATCAGATACATAAGCAGGAGGTAGGACACGGCGGTATTTCCGCCCAATTGAGCAGTCCGACTGGGGAAGTACCTCCGCCCTACAGAATACCGCGGTTATAATAACTTCGTGTTGTGTTCCCGGCGGTGAGTAGGGTAGCCAGAGCTCACTGGAGAGTTTTTGTGCTGTCAGTGGGAAGACTAAAGGCTTGTCCTGATTTGTCTTCTACTGACGGCACAGAAACTCTGTACTTATAGGGTTGGCAGTGCGACTGTGACTCCTCTGGTGTTACAGACGTCCATAGGCCACGGTAACCACTTTCCATCAGGTGGGCCGTGTGCTGGTCTGCCACATAAGTTGTATATAAAAAAAGATACAAACATACTTATAAATGTAAGTATCATTGTAATACGAATAAATTATTGTAAACTTACCTACCTACCCTACCTGCAGTTGTCCCTTACCGGGAATCAGCCCACACCACAAATGCTGAAATATGGGACCGTTCCGAATCGTACATGTGCTGTAAAAAAGGGTCGCTTTCTTTTTTTGTATTTTGATTTACGTCACGTATTCTTATACAATTGTAATATGTTTTAAGACTAGTCGTGACGTACATAGGTGATATTATACTAATATTGGAGTTAACCTAACTAAAGTTCGATTTTGAGTCGCGCTAGACTAGATTTAAATCTGAAACATTCTCTTTCTAGAGAGGATTATAACGAGCTACCTGAATCTGTCCTGGATTGTGTGAAGTTCTTATCCAATACGTATACTGGATATTTAATATACCTAATATTAATTCATTTGCTATTCTCATTCTTTTAGTGAAGCATTAAGCGGTAGATTGGCAATGAAGGGGTTGTCCAAATTCAAAATCTCTTCAACATTTAAGCCAGGGTAACCACTTACCACGAGACGAGCTGGTTTACTATTTTAATGACATAAAACGAACAACCATTATTTAAAATACATCACGTGGACATTGAAATCACAATACTCTACGCAGTAACAATGGTTGATGTCACCTTTGATAACGCTGCGCCATTCGTGAAGTCTATTGACAAACCAATCTTAATAAATGCCTATCAGCATATAATATTCATTGCGCCTCGGTTTGGAATACTAGCCCACTTTTCCCTGGATGGTCGTACGAGGCGCCGACGAGGGGCGAACCATGGAACGTGCATACCGTTTCTCTGTATCTTTATTTTATGAATTCTCTCGCCGAGTGCTGCGTACAGCTATTATTTTTTGATCTTACTTCAACTGGAAGGCACTATTTAAATATTTTCTTCATTTTTGTTTAATTTGCTTTTAAGTTATTTTTGTCTTTACTGTGTAGACCTTTGTCAACTTAATACAATACTTTTCACATAGATAGTAGATTCCGTGTAGTAATTTTCACCTTTGTTATATTAAGTGTACGATTGTGAGACGACAATTTTAAGGAAATCGATTCCGGGGATGAGCAAATTGCTGTGTGTAATTTAAAAAAAAATTCTCAGTAGATACCTAAAGAACTAGTTATCGGTCGATTGTGGTTGTGTCTAGAGTAAGTTGATTGAAACATTGGACAATGAATATATATTTACATCAAGTAGACATGATTAAAACTAACTCTTTATCAATCTTTTAATACGAAATTTCAGCAGCACAGCTAATATTAGAACAACACTCAAGGACAAATTTTCAGCTCCACTAGTTTCTGATTAATATTTCAATTGTCTACAGAAAACATACTTGTATTATTATCAGGGGATGGAAGTTCGACTTTGTGTATAATATTTACAGTAACTTCGTTAGTGCGATGCACGCTTGATTAGTTCGCGCGATGGCCGCAGGGCCAAGAATGTCAAGATACGCTAGAATTATATTGCAGAGGCTTATAGCTAGTTTAATATCAGCATTAGAGCGAAAATGTATATTTTATATAATTATTTGAATACTTAAAACTATATGAGCAGATTAGGGGGAACAGGGATTACAGGGAATTAAAAGAGTTAAAGGCACCTATAGGTAGAACAGTAAAAAAATAATTTAAGCATTTATGATATGCCAAGTTCGTTTCAATCACTTTGGAGAGTCAAACTTTTTCCCACTTTGTTGAAATTCACAACTAAACAACATTACTCGCTCAGTGTTGTGTTTGTTGGGTAGATGGGTTCAATATGCAATAGCATGCGTAATTTCATGCATTTTTAAACACCTGTAGGTAACCGCTTGATATATGTAGTAACGGTGCTGAAATGAGTACTTTGTTGAGAGAATATCGACGAAACGATCTTTGACAATTATTATGTACATTTATATGGTTTATCTGGCATAAAAAGTTTTATCTTCAGTCCGGTGCTGACGCCAAAATTCACCTGATGTAGGTACAATGTAATATTTTTATGTTTAGAGGAGATTCAATAGCTTGCAATATGTTTACGTGTACTTATTAGAAACTGCTATAGATGTGACTTTGTAATGGTAGTTTAGTTTTTATAGTGGACTATTAGATGAACATTATCGTATGATTAGCATTAGCTTTACGGTAAACTAAAAAATAATTTGAACTAAGTAACCTAAATTCAATAAAACTTCATAAAGTTTTAGGTTTTAGAATATACTTACTAGTGGTTACAAGCTAAATATATTCGTTTCGTAGTTATGTTGGAGGAGGTAGGACATGACGGTATTTCCGTCCAATTGAGTAGTCCGACTGGGAAAGTACCTCCGCCACAGAATACCGCGGCCATAATAACCTCGTGTTGTGTTCCCGGCGGTGAGTAAGGTAACCAGAGCTCACTGGAGAGTTTTTGTGCTGTCAGTGGGAAGACCAAAAGCTTGTCCTGATTTGTCTTTTACACTGACGGCACAGAAACTCTGTGCTTACGGGTTGGCAGCGCGAGTGCGACTCCATTGGTGTTGCACACGTCCATAGGCCACGGTAACCACATTCCATCATTTTATTGTACACCAATACATTTACAGCAGAGACAAGTAGGTAGCATGTATATACAGTTTAATGTACAATGGTCGGCCTTTCGATGAAAGCGATTTCTTCCAGGCAACACTACTTTAATTATATCTTACTTTACTAAAACTTTAATAATATCTTTAAGTAAAGGTTCAGCAATGAAAACGTTTCTTTTCCTTAAATGCGCATGTATAAAAGTCTACAACACGTTTCAATCCCAAAGATCCTGCGGTCGTTTGTTATCCTCTCCGTGAGATCCGGGTTAACTCCGCACCGGCACACGTGTGTCTAAAATATGCCCTTATATTTGTTTATTTTGATGACGTCTTTATTCTCGACGTCAACATTCAAGAACACTGCAAACTATTATTTTTATTTATGACAGTGGGAAACTTTTGACGGTTCATAACAAAAGTGGACCATCAATATTAGTTTTAGCGTGTCCAAATGTACTGTGGTAGTTATTACGTCAATAGATTATGTTTGACAGGTTATTAAGAACTTTGTAAATTGTATCCGAGACATATTAATGGACTAGGACTACTTAATAAATGACTTTCCATATGTTATTTATGAATATATTCTGAAGTTATGTTTACAGAAGCTTGTTATAATAAAATGACAATAATAAATCGTTTATTTTGTACCAGGATCCATAGCGAGTCAGTAACAATATCTTAATACTAGTGTTAGTAACAATAAAATAAGTACACTTATAATTCCGGTAGGTATGATTTGATAGTTTGAGACCGCCATAATACTTGTTATACAATGTTATGTTTGATAAATAAATGCGTCAGTGTTGAATACCATCTAGTAGTTTCATATATTATTTCTTAGTTACAGGAATCAAGAAAAAAAACCTTTGTTAGGTGATAACATTTTTATGGGATATAATATAGGTTATCATCTGTCTGTGTATCAAATTTTAAACAAATTCATTTTGTGTCATTGAGCAAATAATATCATAACTGCAAAACTAGTAGATTTCATTTCTGTCTGAATGCTTTCTATTGTCTTCTATGTTGATACAATGACTACAAATAGGTCACTTGGTAGAACAGCTTATAGGCATTCCAAAGTAGGTCAGTGATTCAAGATTCAAACGTCATTTTTCTAAACTCAAACGCACTTTCATACTTTTCCATTCAGAATACAATGAAAAACTTTCAAAATATTTCGCACATAGCACCTAAAGCATTAGTTGTTCTAGTCCATTAGTGAGTCTCAGATCTAATCTGACGAGATAAGCCCACGAGATCGTCTGTACACCTAAGGTGGAATTTTACGGCATTTTTTGTGAAAGCAAACCACGTTTCTACGTGATAAGATATTCATGTGTCTTGCATTTTATAACGCAACTACATACTAAATACACTCGAGAGCAATGAATCCGGGTCACTTAAAGAATCCTAAAAATCTCGGAAACTAAAAATGCTAGGTTAATGCAATAAATTGTATTTAATAGACAATGTAATACTCCTTAAATGAAGGTATTAAAACTTCTTAGTTATTGTAAAGTTATATCATAAAAAAATCAAATTTGAAAAAGGGCCACTTTCGAAGATGGAACTACGAAATTACAGCATTTGGTGTTCCTTTTGTTTGTAATCTGTCATTTATGTGGGTACATAAACCATGTTGATAGTGCTCTATATTCATTAATCAAGCTGAAATTATGTCGCTTACGCCTGAAGAATGCACCAGAATACTTACAATGCTGGAAACCGGCCGGAGTCAGCGCGATACAGCCAGGACTGTCGGTGTGTCGCTGTCAACAGTACAAAGAGTTCTCCGACGTTACGAAGAAACTGGTTCTAACCTACGCAGACCAGGAACGGGCAGAACCAGGTGTACCACAGCACGAGAAGACCGATACTTGGTGAACACCATGCTTCGAAATCGCTTTCTCACAGGAACTGAACTCACCAATCAGTTTCGACGCCTCGGAGGAAGTAACCCAAGTGCATGGACAGTAAGACGTCGGCTTGCTGAATCTAACTTAAAACCCCTTAGACCTGCAAACGGCCCTAAACTGGAGCGTGGGCATCGTATTTCGAGACTAAGTTATGCCCAGAGCCACGTAAATTGGAGTATTGAAGATTGGTCAAAAGTTATGTTCTCCGACGAATCAAAATTTATGCTCTACAAGCACGATGGAAGACACAGAGTGTATCGAAGACCAGGGGAAAGATTCAAGCAAGCATGCATCGAAGAAAAAGTAGCCTACGGTGGTGGGTCTGTACTTGTGTGGGCCGGAATTTCTTCTGAAAGTCGCACAGAGCTGGTGATCATAGAAAACGGCTCTTTAACTAGCGTAAGATATGTGGAAGAAATCCTCAATGATCACGTTGGTCCATTTATGGTCAATTTAGGTGAGGATGCTATATTTATGCATGACAATGCCAGACCTCATACAGGTAGGATTGTGAATGACTACCTTCAAGAGATGAACATTACTCGTATGGAGTGGCCAGCGCGCAGCCCGGATATCAACCCGATCGAGCATGCTTGGGACGAGCTAGGCAGATGCGTAAAACAACGAAACCCTCCCCCAATCACGCTTCGTGAGCTCAAAATTGCTCTCACAGAGGAATGGGAGAATATTCCCCAAAATCGTATAAGGAACTTGGTGTACAGCATGCCAAACCGCGTAAACGCAGTAATGGAAGCACGAGGAGGCAATACGAAGTATTAAAATTCAAGAAAATCGTAATAAAGTTCAAAAATTTCATGTTTCCTATTTTTGTTTTAAGGAGAGATCAGCAGTTTTTTTCTTTATGTAATTTTGTGTTAATAAAATGTATGGTGACTCATATTTTTTTTACTTTCATTTAAGGAGTATTACATTGTCTATTAAATACAATTTATTGCATTAACCTATCATTTTTAGTTTCCGAGATTTTTAACATTCTTTAAGTGACCCGGATTTATTGCTCTCGAGTGTATTTATGTTAGTACTTTGGTTATTATAACTGTGGGTAATATTTGTTTGAAGATCTCATATAAGTAGGTAGTAAAACAGACAAAGTCTACGTGTCTTAGACTTTAAGAAGGTTTTAAATGCGATTACTTTCATCATTTAAGATTTTTTAGTACACCGATACTTTTCTTTCTCATTAACTATTTGAAGTAATTTATAAAAATTTAAGTTACTTTAGTCTTGTAACTATTATCTTTCTAAAAATAGAAAATAGCATATTACCTGCTGCTTATATTGTATATTTTCTTCATAGCACAGATTTGAACTGGTTTCGCGTCGCTAAACTCATTACTCTTCCTCACTACCGAGTGGTAGTAACCCTAATTAAAACGAGACTTTATACATATTTTAAAATTATTTTTATATCGTAAGTAATATATTTCAAGTAATATTACAAAAATATTCTCTTTACTTATAGGTTAACCTACTCACCCTTTACGAATTTGTCTTTTATGAGTTCACTGAGGTGAAAACTTTGGCTTCAGGCCACTGAAACGATGATTTTTATAGACAAAAAGCCAAAGAATTCCACTAATAATAACAGCTTTGTGTAAACACACAATAACGAAAACACTAAATTCCAATCAATACAGAAAGTAGATAAGTGTGATTTGATGAAAGTTGTTCGAGATAAAGGCAACTTTACCAGCGTGGCCTGCTCCCTTTGACGCAACTTTTTGAAGACGGCCTATTATGACGAACCTCTTTGTTTTGCGCGAAACACTTCCTTTTAAAAATATTGCTACAATATTTTTTTTTTCACAATTTCCTTTCGTAAAGGTTTAAAGATGTAGTTGAGGAAATGTGTTCATTTCGTTCTGCACTGGTTTTGAAATAACTTAATATTTTTTCGATTATTGTGATCATCCCGAAGTCAATGTTTCCATCTTCAAGAACGAGAATAGACAATTTGATTCGTATTCAATTTAAAGGTAAACATTAAATTTTCAAATAATACGAAGCTTTGTGAACAAAGATTCGCTGTTGAAAATGGAATACTTACTAAATAAGGTTGCAGAATACTACTAAGTGAGCCAAGTGTTAAGTGCAAGTTTGTGCGAAGGGAGACGGCGACGGGGCTCGCTGACTTGTTGATTCACAAGTTCTGCAACCCACCCGGTAACGAAGTTTAACATTAAAATATCGTAACACTCCTTTACATCGCTTTACGATGCTCCCACGTTTCTTGAAACTTTGTTTAATTTAGTACGGTTTGTTTCAGTATACGAGTTCATATAAAATGAGAACATTATAGCTTCACACTTTAGCGGATTTTATGTTTGAAGTGCTTGTACTCTTGTGTCGATAAATGTCGCATAAGACTGTTTATTGTTCAAATGTCTGATTTCAATGAAACGATATATTCCCTTGAATTTTATTAAGACTTAATAGTTCATCTAGAAATATTCATTGTTTCAAAGAAAGCTTCCTTACAAACAATAAATAATAAAGTAAAACAGTACAGCGTGTAAGTTGCCTTGGGCGAACTCGCTCCGGATCTCAGTGACAGTATCTCCGTGCTGGCACGGTGTGACGTCATTGTTTAGCACGTCGCGGCGGCCCGGTTTGAATGCCGCGGCGTACAAGCGCTTATTTAGGAAAGTTACCAGTAAATACATGAAATTTATGATAGCTTTTAATTATAGGTACAAAAGGATTGTCATACACAGTTGTAGCTCTGTAATTGTGTATACGGGTTAAACTGTCAGTATTTTATTATGGTGTCGTTTAGGTAAACATTTATATTATATGTAGGTCGTATGAATTATTGTAGCAAGCAAGAATCAATAGTTTGAGCGGATTCATCAAAAATGTTTTAAAATGGTTACAACATCATTCATTGGTTCCCATAATTCGTACGAATGTCGGTAATGTTGGCACTTAACCGTTGCCGTAAGACGGATATATACATAAAATAATTTGGATGGTTTCAGGTGAAGGTTCTGTGGCTTAGTGGTCAGAGCTTTCCCCCTGTCAGTGAAAGATCGCGGGTTCGAATCTCCATTTGAACCGATCTAATTCTTTCTATATCTTAATCGATTGTAGCAAGAAGTTCAGTTTGACGGCTAATAATACATTCGTTGACTTTTGTTTTATATAAGTGCGAAGAATTCATATTCTTGCTTTTAATAAAAATGGCATCCCTATTATTATAACTACACCTATCCAATATCACCCAGTCAGTCAGTCAGTTGTTAGATGTTCACTGTAAAATGAAGAATAAAAACTACATAGAAAGCGTCACCAAAATAGTCCAACAACAGTTTGTTTTGAACCAGTTGAGACGATTTTTTGTGTTTAACAAAGGTTCATTTGTGTCGAATAGTGTTCTCATCTACCCTCATTGAATGCAGAGGTTAGGGGAGAGAGGCCCATGCCCAGTAGAAGATTGCAATAGGTTGATTAATTAATTGGTGGAAAATGTCACCCAATTCATTCAACCACTTCAAACATACTGATTACATTTTCATGCAACATTTTAACGTACACACACATTTTTATATTTTCTTTCCATTTTTAAAATTATTATTTAAATAAAAACTAAATTTTTAACTTTGAAATTACCAACGCACACAATTCTAAATATGGATTCTCATTCACAACAATTAGTAGAACAGCAATGTGACACCTAGTCCGTGACAGAAATGGACTATCAAATATACGGATACGGTTAACTATTAAACCAAGTAGAAGAAAAGATTAGCTTGTAAAATGATGTCCCAACACCTCTCGAGTATGTTCGAGCAACTCGGGAACTTTACCAAGAACAACTTATCGCATAATAGCAAACTAGTGAAAGAGAAAGAAAATAAGACAAATGCTAATCATGTGGGTGTAGGAGGGACGGGGGGAGGTGGAAACCAGCAAGCATCACCTAAAAATCAACATGGTCAACCACCAGCACCGTTGAAAAAGCCGTGCAAGCTGAGAAACGTCACTTCGAAAGCTGAATCCTACGACTCCTTGTATGGGAACAGTATCTTGGTAAGTCTTAGCCATGTAATTAAATATAATTCCGACCAGATTTACGACAAAAGGTTGTTTGGCGTTCCTTTTATATCTTGCGATCAAAGAAAGTGTAATGTAATCTTACATTATTACACCGCGAAGTATTTTTTCTGTGTAAAGATTATGTTTTTAGGTTCTTTAGAGAGCTTGTAAAATGACAAACGGTTATGAACTTACACAGAAAATATGTTTGCGTTTAAATGTGCAAAATGTTTTATTGTACAAAAATTGTACGCTACATTATAACGTTCAAAATTTAAAATTTTGTTACATTATAACACTATTTACAAAAAAGGGTTTTGTTCTTTTATTACCGATTGAAATTAATTGAGAATTTTTTTAACTTTTTCTTATGGTAATGTAAACTAAGGTATTTTGAATTAGTCATTTAGCTAGGAACTTCAAAATCGTTTCGCAATGCTACAAACCACAAACGGCACTGACGAGAAAACCGACACAGTGGTCAAAACATTACAGGAAGTATCTCGAAAGTTCTTTCCCGGGAAACGCAAACAGTGAGAGTCCAAGCTCTCTCCTGAGAGTTTTTTTTTGGGAGAGGCCTATGTCCAGCAGTGGACTGCGGTGGGCTGATTGATTGATTGATTGATTGATTGATTGATTGATTGATTGATTGATTGATCATTTAGCTATACATTCACAGTATTACGCCTACTCATTCAAGTTCAACCATAATAATAACGTTATCTACCGTAATCGTATCATTTGTGTATTTTTCGATATACTACTAATTGACACCAGACCTTGTGTGCGCTTCGATGATTTTGTTAAGCACAGTTTGTTTTAGATAACACAGTACACTGTTCTGATTTATAGCACTCATGGTAATCATATCAGTTTCATAAAGTTCTGTAAATTAAGTGGCTCATTAAAATGCAACATTTTCCTGTAGACAATTCAGGACACAGAAGAATGCAAGATTATTAGAATAATTTTTATTTCAATAATTTTTCATACTGATTTCATTCATCAGTTATTGATCGATTTCATTTGCTTGGCGTATATCCGGCATAAAAATATTAAATTGTGTAAAATTTTAGTAGCTGATTATCATATTGTAAAGTTTTAAAATAACAAAAAGTGATAAAATATCGGAGTATTTTAAAAGTTGAAACGGACAGGCAAGAAAAGTGCCTCAATACTCATTTTAGTATCTTTATTTGAGAATGTTTCTCATTATCCTAATCAACATTAAAATAAAAGATACGAAGTTTCTCAGAACTTGGCAAGTTAATTAAGAATGATCAGCTTACAGGCCTTATTAAAACTTATACGTTTACATATTAATGTCTCATTTCATTTATAATTTCCTTTGCGGTGAGAAATACATATTAAGGACGGTAAAAGATTTTTGCGGTAAAAAGCAGTATTTACACTAATAGTGTATATATTACTTTTTCTTATATAGATTACGTCTTGTACGAAGATTTTTGAAAGAATAGAAGTACCGCAAAAAATATCCCGATACATTTTTTGACAGTGAGCATTTTTGTGTTTTTTGTTTTGATATTACCATGATTAGTTATTGCTTTGTCAACGCGGTGAAAATTATGTTGAAGCTTTCATTCCACAGATAGACGTAGATAAACTGAGGTTAAACTAAAATAAAACGTGTAAACATAGCAGAAAAAATGTTGTTTTATGGACATTGACAGCCTTGCTAAAGTCATTTTTGTTCTCTGTTCATAATACGATGTATTCCAGATCAATCCGCACACAAACTAGAAAATAAGGTTTATATTGTTCGAGGAAAATAACGCTATAGTTTTCCCAAAATTCGGAGTCACGTCACAACATAGGCTAGTGCGATTTGGACGTGCGGCTGTAAAACCCAATAGATTGGAAGGCACTTCCACAGTTTCATTTCTTGAATACTACTATTGCAAGTATTTTGAATAAAGAAGTGTCTACGAGGGTAAATGTGTAGCGTAGTATGGATTGGAGATTTATTGGAGTTGTTGAAGAGAGGTGAGAAAGGAAATAAATGAAGGATTTTCTTCGTAAGAATACAAGAAAAAAAAAATACCATTGTTAAGTTGTGTGGCATATTATAGGTATATAATTTTATCGACCGTCAACAATCCCGGTCTCCGAATGTAATTATCGTATTACTAAGATAGTGCGTGTAATTATTAGATTCTGAGGTTTGATTTCCGAGTCGGTAATAGTGGCTACAACCTACATTAGCTTTGATGTTTTACCGATTTCTTTTTAAGTTCTTTTCTCCATCTGGACACTAATCTCATTTGCATCCAAAAGCTTACATATTGGCCTGAAGTTCGCTCTTCAACTTCCTCATAATTACTTTATTTAAACTTTTACGGGTACCACTGTCGCCTATCTCCACATAGTATTTTTTATATACAACACGTCAATTAGACAGAAACGATGTTTTATCGTATCATAGTTTCGTTTTTAAAACATAAGTACCAGAGCTAGAATGTGATTTATAAACAAAATAATGCATTGTGAGGAAAGCACAAAGAGAAGCGCAATGTCACATTAACATAATGATAGCAAATAGTTAAACTTGTTAGTACCATAAATAGTTTCGTTTGTGGTTCTTTACTAGATAGTGTTAGTTTCAATGAATATGCTTAGACAGTTAGTTGCATTATGCGATTCGCCTGTTTTGTGAAAATAATTTCGTGCGAAAAATACATACGTTGAGGCTGTCCATTAATCCCTTTTAACCCCCCTCTCTCATGGCGATACGTGGTGAGGTTTCAGTCTACCCCCCCCTCCCACCAAAACCACGTTTATTTTTGGCACAAGTTATTTAAAAAATACAGGATATTCACATTTTTCACGCGTAATTTAGAAAAATACATACACGTGATATCTCGCTATACCCCTATCTCCCACCTGGCAAATTACGTGATATTTTTCGGACTACCTCCCCCCCCCCGCTGTTGAGCGAGCCTCACATGATAACGGAATTGGTGAATTTCATATGTCCAAATTGGTCCAAATTTATAATATGTAGTTATAAGAATACATAGGTGTAGTTTGAATACATGACTCCTTTTTTGTGCTATCAAATATTCATACATACAAACTCTTACATTTATCATAGTATGATTACTAATATTTCTTTCATGTACTTTGTGAGCTCTAATGACTATTCTAATGTTTTTACCACCTATTCCTTTAAAAGACATAAAATATATCCGAAGTCTTTTGTTGTAGACTTTCTTGTGAACAGAGGACCACAGTTTGTCCGGGTAATGAAGCCAGTGCTACACAGTCGGATGACACAATAAGCTTAGTAAAACGCTCGCCAATTAAGTCTATTACACACGATACAAGACATTGTAAGAAAGACAATGCAGTGTTTTGAGATTATTTTTTGCAACGCGTTCAAATACTTTATTAAGTAGCGATTTCTCAGTTCCGTCCGAAGTTTGCATTTAGGAGTCCGACATTTGCTTATTTTTTAAGGTTTAGTTCCTCAAAAAGAAAAAAGTCTAAACTTTTTTATCAGGATAGCGTAGACGTATCAATTTTAAATTCATACCACATACTCAAGTCTATAACGTCTTGAAGCTGTGAAATATCATATTTCTAGGTCAACACAATAAAAAGATATTGTTGTTTATGTAGCATAAGTTCGTCCCTCAATTAAGTTTTGCACGGAACTCTCAGTGCGTGATTCCGACTCGCACTTGGTTGGTTTTTATTTTATTAATATGTTGGTTTTTCTGGCAGCAACTACCGCCAAACTTCCCTTTCAGGGTAGGGATACCCTGAAAGGAAAGTCTGCGTCTGGTCACCGTAGCCTATGGACGTGTGCAAAACCAAGGGAGTCACACTTCAACCCTGCAAGCATTGAGAGTTTCTGTGCCGTCAGTGTAAAAGACAAAGCAGGACAAGCATCTGGTTGATGAGCTTGGCTAGGTTGACTTGAGCTCCAATGACGGACCTCGGACCGGATAATGTGAAAAGGGCCTAAACCCTACAAAAAAAAAGTTAGAAACAACTTAGTGGTTATGTAAATACTATGTATATAGTTCGTACTTCGTAAGGAAGGCAAAACAGCAAGCAAGATGAACGCAGCAAATGTTTATGAAAGCAATTAATGCGTACATTATACATATGTATATTACTATCGTATATACTAGCGATATATATATGTATATACTAGCGTATACATATGTATATACTAGCGACCGCACGCAAACTCGTACGCGTGGATCCGTTTTACCCCCGCAGAGTTTCATCAAATCGAACCTAACAGCTAAAGTCCAATTACAGTAAAAAGTAAACAGCGTTTACTGTAAGCTTGCTGATTGCTGATATGGTGTGCGGCCTGCTTTAAGTAAGTAGAGTAGTAGAGTAATACAGAGCAAGGTTCGACTATCAAGTATCACATTAGATCCTGCAGAAATTTCTGTTGATGAGTCAGTAAACTTAGAGGGTCTGTATAGTACGAGACTTAACGATATAGTTCAACCTTTACTGTCGTACTCTCGGGTTTTATAGGCGACGGTGATAAGTACCTATTGGCAATATATCAGTCAGTGACCCTTATATACTAGGATCACGAGAACATTGTTACCAGATCATGTTGTGCTGAAAAGAATTGATCGATGTCAAAAGGAGGTAAGCGGTCGTAATTAGAATCGTTTATTCTTGTCTCTACCTCTGTTTACCTTTTGGAATCGCGTATCATGTATAAAAACAAAGACTGTATCTTTGTTTGTTATTGGTTCCAAAATCAACTACTTGAACAGTATCTTAACATGAAACAACATACATCCTGTACATATTTTATCAACCGTACCTGCATGTTTTACACTTTACTGTGTTATAATGCCATATCAGCATATCAGTGTTTCTCGTATCCGCAACCGTGCATAGGTATCTAACAACCCAGAAAGAACAATAGCAAAAACAAAACATTGTCTTATGAATTTTACGATTTTAAAACAATGTAATGAGAGTAGCGTAGCGTAGTAGAGAAGCGTAGAGAAGCGTAGCGTAGAGTAGTAGAGAAGCGAGAGTAGTATTTCAGGATCGTAACAAATGGAGATCCGCGATCTCTACCTACCGCTATGGGAAATAGGCGTGATTTTATGTATGTAAGTATGTATGTAATACAATATTTATCAAATTACAAAACAAAAACGTACTGTGTTTAATAAGAAATGTTTAGTTAATATATCGTGAAAATGGTTTCAAAACTTGCACCAATATGCATTGCACGTTTTCTTCGTAGACAGGGAGGTTTCCATACGAAATAATATTATTCTATGCCTCCAGTCAACTGGGGCGGTTTCCTTGCTCTATATTTTTCTAGTATCTCAATATCTTGAAAAATGCTCTCTCATGTGCATGACTGATTGAAGATACGTTCCTTTATTTGTTTATTGCTTGCACAGCCCATGGCTTCTATATAACAAGTTATGGTAAAATTGCTATTTATTAAATAAAAGTATCCTCGTGTAGTGTTCCCGGCAGTGAGTAGGGTAGCCAGAGCTTACTGGAGGGTTTTTGTGCTGTCAGTGGTAAGACCAAAAGCTTGTCCTGCTTTGTCTTTTATACTGACGGCACAGAAACTCTCAATGCTTTCATGGTTGGTAGCGCGAGTGCGACTCTCTTGGATTTGGCCACGGTATTCACTTTCCATCAGGTGGGCCGTGTGCTTGTCTGCCACCTAAGTGGTATAAAAAAAATCCTCTGTTTTTCTGCAGGTTACAAGTCTATAAACACAAAATAAGACGTCTAACGAGCAGGCAGACAGACAAACAAAGTTGCTTTCGCATTTATAAATAGTATGGCTTTGAAAACTTTTGTTATCACATTGCGAGTAAACAATTAAAAAGTTTGTTTGAAAACTAAATTTTCATCAAAAATGAGTGCTGTATACATTACAGGAACAAGTGTCTTGAAAACTGACCAGACGGTGCAATGTAAGTGACTGTCAAGTATATATTCCTCGTGTCTAAACTTCAACTTAAGTAGGTACAACTAACAACTTGTCCATGGGCCGCCGTATTTCATCTGCTTAATTCAAATTTTACTTAGAACATAATTCTTATAGAGTACTGTAAATAAATAGATATTCTGTAAGTTTTATTTTAATTATTAGAATGTAGGATGTCGGGACGTAGACCTTTAAAATATTGGTACTGTCCCGAAAACATTCATCACTTGAGTCTGGTGAATACGAGACCCAGGTCCACATGAGATTGAATATATGATGGCTTTTTTTATACCATTTAGGTGGCAGACAAGCACACGGCCTACCTGATGAAAAGTGGTTACCATGGATTATGGACGTGTGTAACACCAAAGAAGCCACAATCGCGCTGCCTACCCTGTAAGCGCAGAGCCTCTGTGCCGTCAGTGTAGAGGACAAAGCAGGACAAGCCTTTACTCATCCCACTGACAGCACAAATTCTCCAGTGAGCTCTGGCTACCCTACTCACCGCTGGAAACACAACACGAAGTTATTATAACCGCGGTATTCCCCAGTCGGACTGCTCAATTGGGTGGAAATACCGCCGTGACCTAACTCCTTAAGCAAACTGGCCTCGACATTACAAGCACATGCAATCAAACTGAAGTTTTATGCAGCATAAGTCGTTGACTAAGCGTAAAGTACTGTCTTGCCCTATTCAGAACGCCCACAGATTTCCTCGAGAAAATAGCCTTGTCTTCAAAGTGAGAGTTAATAGTTGTTTATGAGCTTCCTATAACACAAAGTGGGTCTTACGTAGGAACATGTTGATTCTGACAGCAATAAATATACTGAAGTAGAATTGTAATTCATGGGCGATTAACTACAAGTATTTATAGCTATCAAATCTGTTGTATCAAATTTTGTATGCGGATAATCTGTGTTTTTTTTTAAATAGGACACGTCATACTCTCAGGAAATGAACAATTGTGGCCCTCAGTTTGACGGCCTCATCAAATGCTTTTTCACGGCTCGAATGTAGGAAGAGTTCAGTCATCTTTCCCTATACGGGCTATGCTCCTTTGCATACACTAAGCAGGCCTGTGTTCAAGGCGAAAGTTCGCCAATTACTTCTCGACAAACTGGCAGAATCATCGAGGCAATGATCTCAAATAATTTAAAGTTATCTAATTTATATTTAGGTATATGTAGGTTTATCTTTATACATGTAGGGATAATTATTTATTTGTAATCATATATATCTATGTTGTATTGTATATATTGTAGTATGGGTATGTATTCTCCATATGGTTATGTACAGTGTTTGTCTAATCAATGTAACTTTTAATAATCCACCTATTAATTTATCTCTGCACCCACCTTTGGTTGACTGGTAGAGAATGCATTAAGTCCGCCTATGTAACTGCGCATAAAGTTCAATAAAAAAAGAGTTCTGCAAACCGTATATATGCAATATACTATTATAAACATTTTTAGAATTGACCATATTTCAAAAATTAAATAACTTTATATCCACTGCAGTTATGTATCTACATAACACCACCCCAAAAGTGAACAATATGCTGCAAGATAGATAGAATTATTTTAACATTTTTTTCTGGTGCAAAGCCGAGATGGACCCACAGTTACTCGTTAACTTAATCAACTCTAAACGAAAACTACTAAGTTAATATTTGAATATTAACCATAACAATGACGTCATACTGGGAATAGTTTTCAAACTATAACACCAACTATGTTTTGATACTGCATTACTAACTAAACTGGTTTGTTTAATGTCTGGTATTTTGATTGCTTACTGAGTTTGTACACATTGGCATTAGTTATTAGATGGACTTTAGAGGAACCGACGTGATTCAGCGACAAACGTGACGTAGTTCCACATTATATTCAACTTCTATTTCAAATTCCTTTATGGTCAAGAATAGTTAGTTAAGTATTCAATGATTTTGTGAAATTTCTAATGTCTATCGTTTAGTTCCGTCGTACTTAGGTAGGGATAAGGTAACTAAGGTCATTCGAAGTAAGCTCGTTTATATTTGAAGTGTTTTGACAAAGTTTGATGTTGCACTTCACTGCCCAAACAAACCTTACCTGATATCTGGTGTCATTGGTGATTAATTAACGAAGTGCTGATGCAGACTTTCCTCTCGTGGTAAAATAGTCAACCGGCAGTCGCTCCTACAAAAGCCATAAGAATAAAGTTAAATGACAGCTTACCATCTCCAAAATACAAGCTCTGTATGCAACTGGGAATAATGTTGTGACTGTCTCGATCAGACACATATTTGATGATTATATTGTAAACCCACGTGGTTCCCAGCAGAGTAGAATTTGGGCCACTCCATCTCTTCCCATGCGGTGTCGTACAAGGCGACTTAGGGATAGGGCTGTTTAAGATCAGACATATATATACAGCTCAGACTCAGGCATAGATTATATGGCTCGAGTCAACAATAGTGCCCGGAAAATGGGAATAGGCTCACCCCTTATTACGTGGGACCGAAAACAATTATTGATAAAATGAGGGTATTAATTCACCTCTGCCTAAACCTTCGGCGATTTTTTTTTTTTAATTGTTTATTTTTTTTTTTCTTCACACCACCACCTTTACAGGTACAAGAGTTACCCAACGCAATGGTAGTGGACCACAATAATTAAATTTATACAATTACAATTCATGTATATTATATGGGTATAAGGTATTACAATAAATAATTAGGTCACATACTCAAAATTAAAATAAGATAATCAGTCATCAAAACCACACAATGTCAAATTCCTATAAAGATTTCTAATGTCAAAGTTGCAATAATTTAAGTAAAAATATATATTTATGTAGGTATGTATATCGTAAGTGTTTCTAACTTATGTCTTCGTGTATCTTTTGTCTTACTTTAGCTATTTCTTAATTACTTAAATGCAACTATGACTCAAATCAGCCAAAGAGAAATCCAATTAGTAAATGAACTCTCCGGAATACTTTCAAGCACTAAGAGCTTTAGTAGTCCCCTCAACACATTGAGTTATTGCAATTGCTTGCAAACTTATCGCAATATCTCGAACTTGTCTTTATGTGGTCTCATAAAAAGATTTAGCTGATGAGCTTGGAGTCTCCGAACTTCAAGCTTAAACAACATTGATCAGCTTTGAGAAACAGACACAGCCCGAACAATAGCTCGAGAAGAAACTGATTAAAGAAATTGATGAGTCTTTGAAATAAGTTCTCTATAAGTTATCTCTTGCTTGTGGAGTTTGCGTTTATATGGCTAGATGTTTGCTTTATATGCGTCGATTATACAGAACAGCCTTATAGTCATCGTAAAAAACAATATACTGTCTCCTTACCTCTTCTATATAATTTTAATAGTGCCGCGTGGTTTCCGGCAGAGTAGAATTAGGGCCACCCCATCTCTTGCCATGCGGTGTCGTACAAGGCGACTAAGGGATAAGGGCCTTCTAACATCAGACATATATACAGCCCAGAATCAGCCTCAGATGCATGGCTCGAGTCAACAATAGTGTCTGGCAGACGGCAATAGGCTCACCCCCTATTACGTGGAACCGAATACAATTACTGGTGAAATGTGGGTGTTAATTCGCCTCTGCCTAACCCTCCAATGATAAAGGAGTGATTAGATGTGTGTATGTATGTTATCGTTTTTGTATACTTCTTAAACGGCATACAAACGATATAGTACGAAGAATTCGTAGACCGGCTTACCAATTTAAATAATTTTAAATACGTAACTAATTTTCATGCTGTATATAATATACTACCTGATGCCCATGGCTTTGCCCGAATTGAATTCTGACCTTATTACTGCAACCCATGGGAATCTTCTTCTTAATCCAATCCCAGTTGCATCCGAAGCTTTCACCTCCGAGTCTAGTGCGTTACCAGTTTACCTGCGGATTTCAATATTTTCCGTGAATCGACTGCCATGTGACCTCCAGAACCCAGAGACGATATCGAAGCATTGTAGTTAGACCAGTTGTTGGGATTTTTTAGGTCTGAACTACCCATAACAACTGACATATAAGGTTAACGTGCTCTCCGAGGCACTACGCTATGGGAATTTACATACATACATACAATCACGCCTTTATCCCTGGAGGGTTAGGCAGAGGTGAATTAACACCCACATTTCACCAATAATTGTATTCGGTCCCACGTAATAGGGGGTGAGCGTATTGCCGTATTCCGGGCACTATTGTTGACTCGAGCCATGCATCTGAGGCTGAGTCTGGGCTGAATATATCTGTCTGATGTTAAACAGCCCTATCCCTTAGTCGCCTTGTACGACACCGTATGGGAAGAGATGGGGTGGCCCTAATTCTACTCTGCCTGAAACCAAGCGGCTTCAATGGGAATTTATTCTAGGATTAAAAAGTAACTACCTATGTGTATTTTAGATTATCATCTACCTCTGTCAGTTTAATTTTAGCCCGAATCGTTCAGCCGTTTCAGCGTGCTAGAGTAACAAACATACTAATATCTGTACAAACTTTCACATTTATAATATTAAGTAGAAAGTTTTTTTTTTAATAAAGGACACGCCATCTTGACTTCACCTCGCCTGATGGTAAGCTAAAGGCAAAGTCTCAGGAAAGTACAATAACAAAACAATTTTATATATTCACGTTGTTTCAATAGAGTTTAAAATTATTTCTGAATGGAAACTGACAATCAAAGGGCCCCTTGAAGTAGGTACTCTGATGACTAACGCATTGTATAAATTACAAGTTGTCATTGAACCGATCCATTTGCGACTCCTTGACTATTAATCAGGCATCACGTCATCACAATTTAAAATGTCCCTTGTTACAGCTTCGATACCCAACTCATTTTAATAAAGAACCACTCAGAGCTCATGTACCTACAGTCCTCGGATTATATATTGGCTCCTCGGCGAAGAAGAGTGACACTCCGACTTTTATCAACTCGCTTCAGTTTTAAAGTGTGATGTGCGTTCTGAGTTCTAATCCTTTAATAGAGTAATTAAAAGTATTTGTATTTAACTATAAAGTAATAGCTGACCCGCGACTCCTCCAGTTTGATATTATGATCTCATTTCCGTGATCCGTGGGAAGACAGACGCCTTGTTAACTTACATTCATATTGCATGAATTAAAAAGGTAGACGTTAGGAGTGCTCAATACTTATTAATTACTTTTTATTTATTTAATACAATAGGTACAGAAACAGATATCAGATTACAAAGACTTTGTAATTCTACAAGCTATACAACATTTTCAATCTGAAGTCTACTTATATCTGTACATAGCATTTCATTTGACTTCAGTGCCAATTTACTAAGTAACTATTTCCTATCCATATAAGACACAATGAATGATGAATGCATTCCATAAAATAACAAAACACAAAATAAAACGAGAGACGTTATTCCAGCTGCAAATCATCACTTCGCAAAATCCTTTTAAATTCTAATGAACCAATGTGAAAAATATCAACATGAGAGCACAGAGAATTGTAATACCTGCACATTCTAGCGAGCGGTCCATTCTGGGATACATTGTTGCTACTTGCTGAAATTGTGAAAAGTTGTGGGACACGCACAGAACGCGTCGGTACCTTGATATTCAATTTGTTTAACAGATAACTGTCAATTGAACCATTTGCTATTCTGTGCACTGTGTACTGTAACGAGTATACCTCGGAATACGTATCTTGGACCTAATAAGTCGCGAGACAAAGAGATCCTAGCTTGTGCAGAATATGGGTTTGTTATAAACCAAGCTTGAGATCCAAGCGTGAGTTTGAACTCGTCCACATGTCACTCAAAAGACAATCAAGAAACGTATATGGGGCATATAGAGCTCATTTTGAGCACATTTTAGGTCCAAATATAAGTCCCGAGCAATAGTAGTATTTGGGACTATAGACAAAGTGGATGAAATACACTTTGTAATATAGTCATAGTGCAACTAGTAATGCCATAGGAGCCTGCCGTTTTGCCGAAAATATTTCGCCAATATTTCATACCCAAACAAATCTTGGACATATTTTTTTATACCAATGCAATGTTTGGAATAATTTTAACTGTACTAAAATTATTCCAAACATTGCATTGATATGGAAAAATGTGTTTTTCATTTCGTCAAATTTTGTATTTGGCAGAATATTACCAAAGATAATATCATTATGGCATTTGATCTTTAATCTAATGGTTTCACTGCCCAAACAATTTGTGTTTGTGTTACAATTATTTATGAAAATATTTTATGCTAATTAATAATTTGACATATGAAATTATGCGGCACATTTTTTGGGAAGTGATAATTTGGCAATTTCTTTTCGGTCAAACTTAGGTAACCCAATGCCACTTTTAACGACTATTTATGCAGTGATTTTAATAGGCATTATAAAATTGTAAGGTTGGGATTAAGACGGAATGAAACGCTCTGACTGCTGAATAAGTACTAATCATTTATTGGATAAACATCGGTATTTATATTCATACACTACACCTTCCCCGAAAGGAAAAATAAAATAATTAATATAATATTATTTTATTTATACAACCACTAAATAAGCAGTATCAATATGTACTTGCTTAGATAACATAGGTATGGTACTTTATTAGCATCTACACATGTAATAGGTACATTGTATTGATACAATAAAACATAGTTGATCAAACAACATTTTTTAAACAATTTTTAAAATAATTACAATAAAAAATTGTTTTAGAAATACAAGTGTGTATATAATGAAAGTATACAAGAATAAAATAATATATTGTATAAGTGTAAAATAACAAATTTATAAGTAACAACAATAAGTGTCAATAGACTTTAACACATTACACTTACATTGCATGTTGTACGATACAATTTTTGATGATACATTATGTATAATATGTATATTGGTTAACATCATTGTTTATGAGTAATACAACTTCGTTCTATTCTTATGAACTAAATCAGTCTTTCCGTTATCCTTTAATTTTTCAACATTTGGTGCAACATCTTTAATAACCAAATATGGACCATTATAGATACTTTGGAATTTATTACCCGTTTCATTTTTCACTAAAATCAAGTCATTTTTCTTATACGTAATGGGATTACAGTTAAGGTCAAGTTTCTCTTTTCGCTGTAATTTACTTTGTAATAGGTTTTCATAAGCTTCTTTTTGGGATGTTTGTAATCTATACTTTAACTCAAGACGAGCAAACAAGACATTCTTCTGTATAGTTAGTTTTTATATAATGAACTGATTCATATCTAGGTGGTAATATAAAACAACGAGAATTAGTTCCTTCTTCAAGTTTAGATTTAAGAGGCAAAATAATATGTTTATTCAAGTTATTTTTAGTCAATGTTAAATACAAAGACTTCAGATCCAACACAGCATTAAATGTTGTAAGAAAATCTTGCCCTAATATACCATGTGCCTTACATGGTAAGGAATTAAAAACATAAAACTTCTGCTTAAATGATTGTCCGGTCAAGTCCAAACAATGTCGCAGTGTAACATAAACATATCCGATTGCTTCTATTGCACCGCCGATTCCGCTTATCGTGATGCTCTCTTTATGGATGGGTATATTTAATTCAATAACATGTTTATATTTTATAGCACAAATGGAAGCGCCAGTGTCAATTAAAAATGTATAGTTATAATTTTCTACGTATAAATCAATGCAACAAGTACTATTACTTGCGCATATAAACCCTTTATTCACGAAAAAAATTACTTTGCTCACTAAATTCATTAGAATTAGTGACGTCATCATTTGCAACATTTATGTTTGCATTATTTCGACGCGTGTTTTGTTGACCTCGACCACCGTCGTATTTTGACCTGCTATAAAAAGTAGTAGACCTACCTCGGTTCTGTGATGACTGTCCTCGGCTCTGGTCGGGACGACCACGAACTCCACGGTAGAACGTAGTTCCACGGTGATTGTTTGACCTGCTATAATTGTTAAATTGACGGGGGGCACCCCGATTATAATTATAACGTCCTCGATTAGGTGAACCTCGAAAAGATTTATTTCCCCTTTTATGGAATGCCAAAATATTACCTGATTGAGACGGAATAGCCATCGTCTCTTCGTCAACTGCTGACTGTACAGCGTCTTGTAAAGTATCAAATTTTTGAGCCGCTATGATGGTACTTAGACGCCTATTGCGTAACCCGTCGGCAAAACGTTTTATTGCTTGTTTTTCATTCAACGGTTGCAGAATTGCCAAATTTGCCTTGTTGCCGTCGGCTTGCGCGATAGATAAATCCATAAAAATTTCAGCTAATTGCTTGCCATAGTCGTCAATTGACAGTTGATCCTGTCGCAAAGTAAGCAGCTTGTTTTGCAAAGCTACAGAACTCTTTTTTGGTAATAAGATCATACGCATATCATATAATAATGTATCTACGGAATTATAGGTAGATTTGAGTTTTAGCTTGGCTGTTTGGGATAGTCGACGCTTTAGGACAAAGTTAATAAGACTAGCTTTAGATTGATCGTTATTCAAAGTAGAGCTATAATAATCAATGCCATCGATTAATTGTCTGGTCATCGATTCTTCGTTATTCATAATTGGTAATAAACTTAGGGCGGTTTTTAAGTTGAACTCCATTTTGGATTCAGTAATGTTTTTCGATGTTGAACCAAATGATTCACAAGTACGCGTCTCAGATGGACGCACATGCGACTTATTACAAAATTCCTTAATGTCGGAATAAAGTTTAGTAATTTGGTCACTACAAGATTGTATTAATAACAAACTTTCTCCACTAATTTCTTCGGCATAAATTTGTTTCGTAATATTAGGACTCAATGCTGTGTAACCAGTAAACAAATCAGTTGCTTCCTGTAATTTCTGTTTTAAACGTTCTGGCGTTCTCCTCTCATAAGTGAGTTTAATTAAATTTTCTTTAATAAGTTTTAATTGTTCACAAATAGTCTGAAGCTCATGAGCCATAATATTACAGCATAATTAAGTTTAACATAATTCTTAAAATACGCGAGCGTAATAGGTAGATATATCATTACCTCATAGTATATAAAATAACGTCGGGTTACCTTTCACGACACTTGCACGAATTTTATTTTTATATTTTTAACACGAACACTGGGTTTTTTGTTTTTGAACACTAGTTTTTGGTTTTAATGTTTGTCAAAATTCGAAGTACTTGGCTGTCCAGCTGTGCACGCGGAATATCTCACATCACCCACAGAGCTACGGTCTCTCTGCGCCTGGAAAATGACCTTCTCAAATTGTCACGTAGTAGTTGGTTATTTATCCATCCGTGGTGACATTTCTTATAACACCTCCACAAGAAGTACGCTCCGACCAACATACTCAGTCCAAGGAGTATCACCATCACAGTGCTGATTGTTGATATATGGAACTGCAGCTGCTCTGTGCTAGCTCCAATAGAAGATCCAATACCATTTTGGTTAATCACGACCTCTTCAGGTTTTTGCGAGTTTGAGTTACACATTGCAATATTATTGAAATACTCGGACCACACACGATCGATAGGCAATGGGCAAACGCTTAAAGAGTTATATCGTATCACACCGAAACCGACTGTCACCCGAAACGCCATACCAAACCTGGCGCCTGGCAGGGTCGCCATGTAAGGTTGGGATTAAGACGGAATGAAACGCTCTGACTGCTGAATAAGTACTAATCATTTATTGGATAAACATCGGTATTTATATTCATACACTACAAAATAAACAAACTTACTCTCATGACAATGCTACTGCTTAGCTGAGAAAATTTCAATTTCCTGTACTCAGAAGTTTAAGAGTAACATCATTGTTACCGACTTTAGTTCTTGTAATTCCATTTATGTTGCCGTCTTTCGTCTGCCTTTGTAATAAAGAAAACCTCGTAAAAGTTTACAGAATGTAATTAATGTCGTAATCAGATAATTAACTATTATAATTAAAAACATGTCACTACAAGCCACATTTTCAGAGTAGATTGAAGGTCAATAAATATTTTTGAGAAAATTAATCTCTGTGACATTAGTTATATCTACATAATAGACATACGATCAATGGTTTAAGCATATATCTTAAACAGTACATAATTATGTCACTCACATGTGGCTACTTGGAAAGGGGAAGGTAGATGGAAAAGAGAAACAAGGGAAAACAGAAAAGAAGGGACTATTTACCTTCTTTTCAGTTTTCCCTTGCTTCTCTTTGGTATTTGAAATTAGAAGCGTAGCGTATACAACCAGTAACTTCTGATGACTATGTGATCTGACTGACTCAGTACTGATTACTAAAAAAATCAAAAGCAAAGGATCTGTATAAATAAATGAATAAGTAATTTATGTATTTTTATAGCTAAGGTAATTGGAATGTAAACACCTCAACAAAGTCTAGGGAACAAGATGACCCCAATTATTTTTTTTCGTGTAAATCTTGTTTTGCAAATAACTGGCAGCAAATAAATAAAAATATAATAAATTAGATTACAGAGTTGTTCGAAATTTAAAAATAAATTTAAATAAGTAATGATTTTCGAATATGGAGGGAAAACTTTTAAAAGTGTTTGATTGTGCAGTTTCTCTGAGGCAAAATAAAAATTATTTTTTTTGATTGTAAATAAAGTTTATTATCAATAATACGTCTTTTACGTATGGTTTGTGCATTTTTGTGACTGTAGTCATCATGTCGCGTCGTCATTTAAGTCGCGAAGAGATGTTAAGGGCTGTTGGTATGCTGCAAGCTGGACGAACTCAACGCGACGTAGCGGATGCTGTCAACACCCAACCAAGTGTAATTTGCAGATTATGGGCACGCTACAGGTCTACAGGGGATGTTGCCGAACGTCACAGGGGACGAAATAGGGTTACTACCCCGCGACAAGATCGTTTCTTGCAAAATTCCGCAAGGCGGCAACCCACGATTACTGCTCGTCAGTTGGTCGCAGGCCTCCAGTCTCAGCATCAAGTGGTTATTAGCGATCAAACTGTCAGAACAAGACTACACGAAGCCAATCTTTATGCTCGCAGACCGCTTAGGGTTCCAGCTCTTCGACGTGGAAATCGAGGTCGTCGCTTATTGTGGGCTAACGCACATTTACAGTGGACCGACCATCAATGGGTACGGGTTCTCTTTTCCGACGAATCTTGCTTCGGTTTTCATCCTGATTCGAGAAGAGTGCGTATATGGCGAGTTCCTGGACGTCGGAGTCGTCTCCAGAATCCGCAAGAAGTTCATCCTTACCAAGGTGGAACAATCATGGTATGGGCTGGAATTCGCCTTGGTGGAAGGACCGACCTCGTTTGGATACGGGGCAATTTGAATGCAAACCAATACATTCAGGAGGTTATACACCCCATGGTAATCCCTCATCGACAGCAGTTCGGTCAAGATTTTATGTTCATGCAAGATAATGCACGGTCACACACCGCGAGGGTAGTGGTCAATGCGTTAAGCGAGCACAATATGACGACGTTGGAATGGTCTGCTCAGTCTGCCGACCTCAATCCCATAGAGCATGCCTGGGATTTGCTTGGGAGAAGAGCTTTCAGTGATTCTTTGGAAAATCTGAACACTGAAGAACAACTTTTTTTACACCTTCGCAGTGTATGGAGCCATATTCCACAGACGATGATTGACAATCTCATACTAAGTATGCCATGCCGTTGTCGAGCTGTTGCTAATGCTTTAGGAGGTCCTACAGATTATTAAAAACGTTTAAAGTACGGTTAATTACTGTATTTCTTACTACCTCGTTATTTTTGTGCCTAATCATAGAAGGTTGTAATACTCAATATAGGCACTATTCAATTCTTTCTTAAAAAAAAAAAAAATTTGGTATGAAAATGTTTTTATTAAAATTAAAATTAGAAACGGTATAAAAATACCCTTCTATTGATATAAAACACTCACTATTACAAGAAAGGGTTTTTAAATAAAAACTAGAAATGTCCTTGTTCCCTAGACTTTGTTGATGTGTGTATTATGTTAGCTAATACTGATGACGTCTGTACTATCAAAATGTTATCGTAGACTAGAGCTGTAAAAAAAAAAAAGTAACAAAGCTGAATAGTATACTTATTATACACATGAAGTCAGAAGGAGACGTAGTACCGAAATTTTTAAATATTATATTTCGTCTCTTTAGTGGAGCTGCATTACGACAATAGGTAATAATGTATAAATCGAGGTTAGACAGGAGGTTTTTGTTGAGTTGATGAGAACCGTGACTTTGTAGAAAATATTTTCATATGAATTAATAATGTGTTTTATGCGCGTCATTGGGGATATGGGGGTTGTAATACCCTACTTTAGTGAGTTAGTTGGATGTGAATTGCCTTTATTGAGTTGCACTTGTTTTTGTATACTAGCATTTGAATGTGGACTTCATATGTTTTTAAAATTGTTAGGTATCTTAGATTTTGTCGTCGTAACTCATTAAGGATAACACCCTGTTTTCATTATCATAGATGAACAAGAAAGACGAAGTGGTAAATCTTTTAACTTCAAAATTAACTTGCCTGTTATTTATACTGTTGATTGACGGCACTTGGTGGAATTTGTTGTTACACATATTGAGAAACTCACTTATACTTTTCCATATTATTTTTAATATATATTAGACCCGACCGGTTTTGCATTACGGCATCGTCAAAAGTTTACCTAAACCTTTGAGGATTTGATTACTCCTTATTACATTAGCTACCTGCCAATAAAAGACCCATCAAAATCGGTCCAGCCGTTTCAGAGATTAGCCGGATCTAACGGACAGACAGACAGACATTATTGGCGGGTAGTTGATGTAATAAGGAGTAACGTAGGCTACTTTTATTTTAGAATTTTTTTATGCTCAATAGCGTTGACTCAACACTTAGCGATAACCGACATCCACACACACACACATAAAATTGGATAGAATTGTAGTGACAAGTAAAAAGAATGACAAAAAAAATGAAATTGCTGCCACCCAAACTAGATTCTTACGTATATTTTGGATGTCAGTGTGCTCTTGGAGGTACATCAATAATATAGGCACATAGTCTTTCTAGTACAAACCATAGGGTGATCGATTGTTATAACCTTTTTTGCATTAGGTTAAGAGAGGGCATAAAGTCATTACAATCGTAGCATTCACGAGTGCATTGACAGGACGTGCCACTTCTCAATCAAAATTGGAAATATCGTTTTTAATTTTGCTTGAGCTAGAAAGCTGGAAAACGGTTTTTATATTCTCTGTTTGTATCCATTACGAAAACTGAATGTTTTAAAATATCGCAAAGCAAGTTTGTCCCCGATGAAAGTGCATTCAAATGTATCCGAAAGCTTTTAATCCCGGGGAGAATCCTGTATATTTGTAAAAGCTGCCTCCATTGATTTTCAAATGGAGTAGTTTGCTTACGCCACTCTTTGAAAAGTTAATTGAAAACTAATAGAAGTACAGTCAGGTAAAAGTAAGTAAACATTCATTGGGAATAAAGTTCACAAGATACGATGTATAATACCTATATAGAGTTGTACGTATCTACAAAAAAAAAAGTTTATAAATATGTTTATGCATATTCTAATCCATATTGTGAATTCTGCTTAGTTTGGGTGGTTTGGGCGCACTTACACTGCGTTGGGTATTATGCCCTAGTGGAATGTTGTGAGTGGAAAGGGCCACCCCATCTCAACCTGTGGGTATCGTAGAAAGTGGCTACTGGATAGAGCTGTTCTCCTTTAGACAGTAAACAAAAGCCTAAGACAAATTGCCCGGTTGATGTTAAAATCGAACCGAAAATCATAGCTGGCGATATGTGGGTGTTTTACATACCTCTACGTACCCTTTCAGGAATTTACAGGAATCATAAGTTTGTATGTAGATCGATCTAATATGAAGCAATGTATCGACGTACAATCATTATTTATTATTTCTATTGCAGCTACTTTTGTACCGTTGAACCGTGCCTCTTTTTATTCCAAAGGAATCAATGATCAGCAAAATCAAATGGACTCAACATATCAAAGGAAAACGCTGATCGTACCGGCGGCGATGCGTGACCAGGCCCTTTAACGAAAGTAATCGTGTCGTTTCATTTATTTAAAGTTTCAGGTATTCTTCCGTATCTATGGGTAATGGAGCATTTTGAGTTTCTTGAAATCTAAGTTCTTAATGCATATATTCACGTTTTTTCCCTCTAAGGACGGTAGAGGCAACTGCCCGGTATTTGCTTATATCCTTACATGATACATACATAGTTAATAAGTTTCCTATCCTTTTAAATTTCTTCCATGAGTGGAATAATTAACACTGTGTTTGTTTAAAACTCTAAAAAGGCGGAAGAACAGCTGTTATTCTTCCTTTATGTAGGTTTTTGAAAAAATCTATTTTTTATATTAAAACATATCATAAACTCACGCCTATATTTCCGAAGGGGTAGGCAGAGTTGCTAGCACCCACATTTCGCCAGTTTATGTTTAGGTCCCAATGTAATAGGTGGCGAGCCTATTGCCATTAACCGGGCACTTATAAACCTGCGATAAATACACACATAACTTCGAAAAGCATCGAAAAGTCATTGGTGTGTGCCATGGTAAACCTGGGATCGAACCCGAGACCTCTTCTCAGCAGTCCATTACATCACCCATACCACTAGGCTATCGCGGTATAATCTTCTTCTTCGTTCTTCGTGCTTCTTCATTTCGTTCTTCGTTCTTCATGCATACACTCATCATTCATGGTCGGCAGCGCGAGTGTGACACCCCTGGTGTTGCATACGTCCATAGGCCACGGTAACCGCTTCCCATCAGGTGGGCCGTGTGCTTGTCTGCCAACTTAGTGGTATAAAAAAAAAAAAATACACTCCCGTTTTTTTCCTCTAAGGTAGGTAGAGGCAACTGTCCGACATGATACATACTTACTTTATAAGTTTCCTGTCCTTTACACACGTCTTTTATTTTCATCTGCCATTAAATTTCTTTCAAGAGTGGAATAATCAACACTGGTTTGTTTAAAACTCTAAAAAGACGGAAGAACAGCTGTTATTCTTCCTTTTCGTCGGTTTTTGAAAACATCTATTTTTATATTATCGTCAGATAATTATGTTATATAGCTAAGAACATAAAAAGTAAAAAAAAAGTCAGAAAAATTGCTTTTTTGTAATAGGCTTATGAAAGTCTGTAGAAAGACGCACTGCAAGGACGTTCGTTGAAGATGCTTTACTGAAAGGCTCGTTTTCCACAGAAGTGTGGTGAAGAGGAGATATACGCGATATTTTATTATACTGATACGGGTATTTATTTTTCAACTCTGTGATTAAAATCCAGAATGAGGAAATAACAGAGCTGGATTCGACCATAGGGAAACATTACTGAAAAGATGGTTTCAATTTTTATTTGATAAAATCACATTACAGTGCAACAAAAGTAATCCAAAGTTTTGCAATATCCATAATTTTCGAATGAATGATAGCATAAATTTTTGAGTGCTAAGTATCCCCTGCTGCGTTATAAAAACGATGTTACGTGTGTGAGTATAATAATTTTTCTGTTTTTATGTCTACCTACGTTTTTAAACTAGCCGTATAAGCATATCCTGCAGCTACTATTTACTATTTATTAAAAAGTTAGTAGTTAAAAACGTAGGTATACTTAAAGAAGTTCCTAGTCGTCCGCAGTACCAAGCTCTCGCAGTGACGAACACCGACTAAAGTATAGGGATATAACACGAAGTGCAGCAGCCCTAAAAGCAAGTGCTGACAGCGAGCCGCAGCCCTGCTCATCAGCAGCCACGCTGACAAGAGGGACCGAATAAGGAAGGTATTTTTAAAGATAAAAGTATTTTACCTTAACCAAATTAACAAAGAAGCACACGAAAAACAAACTTAATGTTTAAGATTTATGACAATACAAAATTTGCTCACGACAGTGTTGGAATTTTTAATGGACAGCTGAGATGAGGTCTCGGGTTCGATCCCAGGTTTTACCATGGCACACACCAATGACTTTTCGATGCTTTTCGAAGTTATGTGTGCATTTATCGCAGGATTATAAGTGCCCGGTTAATGGCAATAGGCTCGCCACCTATTACATTGGGACCTACACATAAACTGGCGAAATGAGGGTGCTAGCACCTCTGCCTACCCCTTCGGGGATATAGGCGTGAGTTTATGTATGTATATATGTTATTTTCGGAAGTGTTCACTCTTGGTGCTTTACCCTACGTAGAAATAAAATAACATACAAAACTAAAGACTGCAATGAACGTCAGACTTGGTAGATTCTATCTGTGGTTGTTGAATAGAAAAGTCTTCAAATAGAAACGAACTTCTTTCCCATTGAACTCGGATGGGTGGGACTCAAGCGACTATAAAATAGATATTTTCTACTAAGCCGGCGATGTCAATCGGATGGCTGGCGATCGGGGCCTCGCTGCAATTTTACGCATTGATTGGTTTAGATCTTGTAGCGTTTATAAAGTTACATCTTTTCATATTTTATGTGAAAACTTTCTATACTTTTTAAACGCATGCACAAGGAAGTGCATTTAGGTACTTTTGATGAATACATGTTTTTTGTTTCTTGATAAATATTTGATTGATGAGCTATTAAAAAAGCGTACGTAGCTTAGTCGGCCCTCAGTCGGAGAGGTCCCGGGTTCGAGTCCTGGCCATAACACTACCGACGTGAACTCACTCCTAACACAAGCAATTTAGCTTAGCAGGAAGGGTTAGAGGGAATATTAGTAATTTAGATTCTAATAACCTCTTTATAAAAAAAAACTATTAAAAAAATGTTGTCGTGTGTTATTTTTTTTTCATACTGTACTTGTAGTTTTTTTTTTATAAATAGGACACGCCAACTTGACCTCACCTCGCCTGATGGTAAGCTAAAGGCAAAGTCTCAGGAAAGAGGGTAACCATTACAGACACTAAGTGTTACAATGGTGGCACTCAGCTTGGCGGCCTCATCAGATGCTTTTTCACGCCCCGCTTAAAGGCTAGTTATAGGGATTACAGATTTAATAAGTACTTCACTGTGCACTCAAAGATATAAAGGGTGGGTCACGATCAAAGAATTTATAAATTATGATAGGCATTTTAGGCTGGTTCAAAGATGTGACACTTGACCCAAAAACCGTCTGTATTCTGGGTATAATAGTTGGAGTTATGTAGATGATAGAAGCATGGTTTTCCTAGCATGAAAGATATTTTCTTTATACCATTTGGTTAGCAGACAAGCACACGGCCCACCTGATGGAAAGCGGTTACCGTGGCCTATGGACGTGTGTACGCCAAGGAAGTCACACTCGCGCTCCCAACCTTGTAAACAAGAGTTTCTGTCACTCCGGCCACTTGGATCCCATGTCTATAATCCCATGGGATCTTAGTATAATCTTTTTTTGCCTTTGATCCCATATTCATAGGATTGAAATATACTAACGATTTTGTAGTGTTTATGGCAACTTCGCTCCTGTAGATATATTGGAGGATCGTTAAGGCCAAAAAATATACTCGGATCCTATAAGACGTCGTTCCCATAGGATCCACAGATAACTTTTACGCCTTTTTACTCCTGCATTAACGGATTGGAAAACAAGACTCCCAATATGTCGTTCCCATGGGATCCACAGAAACTTGTATCGCTTCTTGGCTCCTATGTTATAGAATTAAATTTGCTGTTGGTCCTCCGACTAAATAAGTAATAAAAAAAATTGTCTTACGTCTTGTGACCCATGGCCACAGTATATATATAGTGCCATGGCCGTTACAGAGGATCCGGAGGGAGTTATGTTTTTCCTAAGTATATAAAATGAAAACACAATAAAGAAAAGTAATAATTGTAATATATGGTAAACTTAAAATCTTTACTTAAAACTTAAAAAACTAAAATAAATTCCATTAGGCTACCGCCGCGCGCCGCTTCTATTCGCCATTGCCACTTTACGTGAAATATAAAAGAATCAGAACGAAAAAAGTATAATATTAAGTAGGTACTATTTTACTTGTTCTAAAAAGTGTCCAATTGTTATTTCCCCGTTTATTAATTCCATTTGTGATTCCAAAAGAATTCATCATTTTCTATTTGCCTTTTCTTTCTAATATTCGCGACGCGGTTTTTTATACGTCTATTGTTATATTTTGCATCCGCTTTTATTATTTGTAGAAAATTTAAAATATTTCTGTTTTTCTTGCCTAATTTTTTATTCAACCTCGTATGCCACCCCTCCAAACAAAGGAACTAATAAGGTACTAATAAGGAAAATATAAAATGACTTAGCAGGTCACATTGTGATTTATAGGAACAAAGAGGATTGAAAAATTATTACAGGATCCCATGGGAGCCAAGAGGAACACAACATTATCTGAGGATCCCATGGGAGCCAAGAGGAATACAACATTATCTGAGGATCCCATGGGAGCCAAGAGGAATACAAAATTATCTGAGGAGCCCATGGGAGTAAAAAGGCGTAAAAGTTATCTGTGGGTCCCATGGGATTATATACATGGGATCCAAGTGGCCGGAGGCGTTTTCCTGTGCCGTCACTGTAAAAGATAAAGTAGGATAAGCTTTTGGTCTTCCCACTGACAGCACAAAATCTCTCCAGTGAGCTCTGGTTACCCTACTCACAGCCGGAAACATAGCACGACGTTGTTATAGCCGCGGTAATCTGTAGGGCGGAGGTACTTTCCCAGCCGGACTGCTCAATTGGACGGAAATATGCATGACTATGAAAATTATTTGTCTCATTTAATATCGACATAAAGTAGAAATATTCCAAGCTGTTCCCCGCGAGTTTACTCGCGTGGTATTTTGACCCCTAAGAATAAAGGAAACAGGATAAAAAGTATCGAATGTCATTTGTTTAATAAATATACATATGTGTATGTGTTATTAAACACATATACTATAATCTGGAGACACTGCAAAAATATGAATTGCTTGTTTGGTTATTTTTTACATAACCACATGTTATATTTTTACATAACAACATATTTTAAATGACAGAGGTTATATAGTCTATCAAGAAATTTCCGATACCCCTGTGCACCATAAATACTGATAAAATTAAAATGTAAAAATATTTAAAACATTTACAGAAAATAGTAATGACAATGAATGATTGATGAAAGCACCTGCCTATTTGGCACGTATATGTAATATATCTAAAAAGTGAGGTCTAGGTATTAGTATTTAATTTTTAAAATATACTCTCTGTTCTCTTGGTACAACAATTCTTTTTGTTGAATAGTCAGGTACTGGCACTACAAATTGTTAGCAGGTACACTGAGACAGTAACGAGCTTCCGGGGGCGTGTCTGAAGCGAAGGAAACTGCTCGTACGCCGTATGCCATGCTGCAACTTGTTGACACTAATATAATAAAAATGCTTTTTTTAAATATAATTACTATTTTACCGTATCATCTATAGCTTCTGTTTTTAAAAACATAAATGCCGCTTCAGTCTGTCTTCCAAATTTAAAATTCTAAATAAAAGAAAAAGTCCTTGTCCCAAAGTATTTTCGCGATGATCTCGGTTGTAACTGAGGCTCTCACTTCAAAGACTGTGGAGTCGAATCTTCAGAGAGAGGAAAGATTGATGTATTATGGGAGCGTCTACCGCCTGACCATCAAACCAGAGAAGAAAGTCAGCGTCCGAATCACGTCGGTCAATCAGCAACGACCTAGAATACTTTTAAGCATGATTTTTACTGAACCTGCTCTCTTCCGGGATGCCTGGCATTTAATACACTATACCCAAAGACTTATATATATGGTGAATAAGCTGGTTAGAAATTAAATGGTGGATCAGTCTCGCAAAACATTTTAGCATGAATTTGAATATCTGGGTATAGGTATGTATAGCTTTCGTAAATAACTCTCCTTGTATAGTCAACGAAGAAGCAGTTTAACAAATTCTAATTTATAGACCAGTTATAATCACTGTGACCCCAATAACTTAACATATGATAATATTAACCTTGTCTTCTAGATATCATAAAACTCCTTATACCTACACAAGTTATTGATTAATGTATTCCATGTTTAAATATTTTAGTGTTAATCAACTTATGTCGTTGAGTGTACGTGATCGGCAGTTAACGTGTCACCGGTGACATCATAAATTAATTCTCGTATAAATTGCACTCCATACTACACCATCTGTAGTAACCAAACATAGTATCTCCTCAAATATTTTGGCTAAAATCTGCTACACATTTTGGTTCACAAGGTTAACCTTGTCTTCTAGATATCATAAAACTCCTTATACCTACACAAGTTATTGATAAATGTATTCTATGTTTAAATATTTTAGTGTTAATCAACTTATGTCGTTGAGTGTACGTGATCGGCAGTTAACGTGTCACCGGTTACATCATAAATTAATTCTCGTATAAATTGCACTACATACTGCACCATCTGTAGTAACCAAATATAGTATCTCTTCGAATATTTTGGCTAAAATCTGCTACACATTTTGGTTCACATCTGGCTCGTTCACATCAACCGAGAACTGAGCGTTAAACTCGTCAACTGGTAATACTCTCTTAGTTAATATAAAATTATATACTTTAGAACTAGTTTATGCTTCTTATATTCTATTTTTCTATATATCAACATAAAATAATTTTGTAATTTAATGCCGTTGAATTTTGTGAAATGGTTAAAATATCGGATGGCGTGTTTCTTTTTATATTTAGATCCTATCTACTTTACCACTACTGACCACCAATCATGTGCAACTTTTTGAAACTATTATGATATTACTATTACCTTTTTTTCGTGCGGATATCTTCCCGCCAGCCAACGGCGGGGAAGTTATGTTGGACTGGAACCGACTAAAACCACACGTTGTCACTTACTCTCTTGGTGGTGCACACGTCACAAAGGCCACGGTAACCACTTTCCATCAGGTGGGACGTGTGACTTGTCTGCAACCTAAGTGGTATAAAAAAACTATTTAGTACTACGTTTCTTTTCATACAGTTTGTAATATGATAGAAAGCATACTTCTCTCCTTTTATTTTATTTTCAATTTCCCCTGTCTTTCCACCTCTGCAGATGCAAACGCGTGAGTGACACCTCTAGTCAAAGCCCTTCCCTATCAGCAGCAGATCACGTCTGCGTTACACGAGATGAAAACCGTATTTACTAAATGATAGCTATGACAGGCATACCATGTGAATCCTTACTCAAATATTTGAGTTATAAAAATGTATGGGTAGCAAAAAAAGTAGATGAACATATCACGATTATTAGAGGCTGAAACCCATTGAAACAATTCATCGTATACTAACTATAAACAGAATATGAAATGTAGTTTGTCTAGCAGGATTTAAAGAATTGTGGGAATATTATAAACACAAACATCTGAATATGCCCGCGGTTACATCTGAATAGAGTTCTGATCCTGTTCCCTCATCATTCACACCACTCAACTCATAAGAACTTACTCTAGTTCTAATAAGCTAATGTGTTATTGCAGACAACAAACTATTCCTATAAATAAATGCAGACCAATCCGTACAGCTGTTTGAATGTTATTTTTAAACTATCGCGGTGTGAATTCATAATTACACAAGGTATCGGGACTTCTAGAGAATTAAATCATGGAACTTACTATTTCTGCCGACGTTTCGGATGCGTTGCAGCACCCGTGGTCACGACACGTCGGCAGAAGTAGTAAGTTCCATGATTTAATTCGCGAAAAGTCCCGATGCCTTATATAATTATGAGCTGTTTGAATGTTAATGAGTAACAAAGATTCAAATATTTTCACAAGCTTTCACATTTATAATGTGGCAAGGACGTAGGACTCGACGGTATTTCCGTCCAATTGAACAGTGCAACTGGGGAAGCCATAATAACCTTGTGTTGCGTTCCCGGCGGTGAGTAAAGTAGCCAGAGCTCACTGGAGAGTTTTTGTGCTATCAGCGGGAAGATCAAAAGCTTGTCTTGCTTTGTATTTTACACTGACGGCACAGAAATTCTCTCTTACAGGGTTGGCAGCGCGAGTGTTACTCCCTTGGTTTTGCACACGTCCATCTGCCACGGTAACCACTTTCCGTTAGGTGGGACGTGTGCTTGTCAGCCACCTAAGTGGTATAAAAAAAGGAAAATAGGTGTGAAGAAAGGAAAAAAGGTTAACCAAGTCAGTTATACAGCGTGCTTAAGGTATCACACTTCTACTTAAGGTCGATATTTTAAATTTTAGAACACTAATAACCGTAATTGCCTACGTTAGGAGGTGATGCTGTCGGTAAGTAGTGTAATGGAATCCAATAGATTAATTGCCCTGCCTCACTAGGACACCATGGTGAAGTCGCCGGCTACGTATCCAAGCAGTTAGTATTGAAATGTACCTAACTTACTCGGAGACGGCTTTACGTGGCTACTGGATACTTTGGCAGCCTGGCGACGTTGCCAGACTTACCACTATAATAAACATGTATAAACTGCACCTCGCTAATTCAGTCGCCAGTTAACTGGCATTTGTCAACAAAGAAGTACGAACATGTCGTAAACGAACTGACTGTCGCGACACCATAGCCACTCGATTTGGCGACCAATGGATACCAGAAGTAGCCAGGCGTGCGCCGCTGGGTGACGTCACCTTGGCGTTCTGGTGAAGGAGAGCTCATATTGCTTAATACAGTCATTTATTAAAAAATCAGGAAATTTGTCAGTTCAGCAACTTTGCTGCCGATTGTATATTCTGCGTCAAAATGTGAGATAAACTAGTTAAATACATGTGTATCACACATTGTTCTAAATAAATAGAAATGTCAACAGTGTCTAATCAGGTGACTGAATGTGTATCAATAAGACGGTCGTGGGCTTACTCAATGGAAACAAAGGTTTTTTTTTGAGATAAATGTCCATGTCATATTTGCTGACGTTTACGCATATGGTACACATTACAATGACGTAACTGGTACTATCGGATAAAGACAAAATGATATTTGTCCATATCATACGTTGCTGACGTTTACGCATACAGTACCTGCATATTGTAATGACGAAATTACCACTATCAGATAAGATGTAAAAAATGGTGCGTAAGTTATCTTGTTTTGTTTTCATAATCATTAATCATTGCAACTTTTGTTGCTACGCGCATTTTCTTATTTAACAATAACACAATATATTTCCTTCACGTTGATTACATTAATTTGGTTGCTATGTTAATATGAATGTCTGAAATGCAGTGTATGTTAGTTAAGATACACTGGCGCCAAGATTGTTGGTGTATGAGCGTTATGTATTCTTTTCATGACCATTTCGGTCATTCACCGGTGACTGTTATCATAGACTACGAAGACGTCTTCGTAGTCTATGATAACAGTCAGTCGCTTAGAACTGTCACTAACATTGACCACGTGGTCAATGTTAGTGACAGTTCTAAGCGAGACCTCCACCGTATTGATCGCTTTGTTAATGCCATTCGCATAGTCCCTCGGGGATTATTAGCAGCAAAGGTCTTTTTACGAAGTTGCCACTTCGTAAAAAGACCTCAGTGCCAGACCCGATCGAGGGCCTTCGCTATACCGAGTCTGAACACTAGTACTTCACCCCGACACTCGATGGCTTACGCCCATCGGTTTGTGAGATACACAAGAAGGTCAACAGTAAAGCGCCGGTGGCAAAGCCGTACTTGTTTCCCTCAAGGTATCACAGGAGTTTAATACACCGCTCCATCGCCTTCGATATCTACATTATTACCTCGTTGTATATCAACATTCACCGGTGTAGGTATGTGCGAATTAAGTGTGAAGTTTTGGAGTTCATCATCATCATGTCAGCCACACACAGTCCACTGCTCATAGGCCACTCCCATAGACTTCCAGAATGACCGATCTAAGTCAGCCCGCATCCAGCGCTTCCCGGCGACCTTACGGTCGTTCTTCCGTTTACCCGTACGCGGTCACCATTCCAGAACTTCTTGATCCATCGACTATCTGTTCAGCGCGCTGTCTCCCGCCCACTGCCACTTCAACGAGCTAATCCGTTGGGCTACGTCGGTTACTTTTGTTCTCCTACGGATATAATCATAGCTCGTTGAAATTTTGTAGTTACATCATCAGTATGAACATTAATAATAATTTTGGATATTCACAGTAACAGATATACTGACAACATGGACCACATTGATCTAGTGTAACATTTAATGTGTTAAGTTTTATAGCAGTTGGTAGATAATATTTCTTACTATCTTTACTCTATATTGTTTTCGATAGGATAATAATTACTCAACTGCCAAGAAGGGTTATGTTTTTTGCGCGTATCTTGATGTATGTTTCCCCAGAACGAAGGTTAGGTGATGTCACTGGGACTCAAAGTTCCGGATATGACGGTGATGTTTCTAAATAGTAAATAGAAAGAGTTAACGAGTACAATATTTGTAGAAGTTATCGTAAAATATTTGTAGAGGTGTAATTATTCTTTTCTTAGAAGCCTGACAGCTGGCTCCAGTTAGTGCAAATTGTAACTTTGTGTTATTAGCCTCTAACTACGTGCACTCAATAATTTCGTTTACACAACTGACAGGATAAACAAATAGCTAGACGAAGCTTAGTAAATAACTTCCAGTTCGCTTGAGCACTAGAGGAAGTTACATTCGACTGGCACTTTTACATCTTTATATGACCTATATGGCGTAGCATGTGAATGCTTTGTTGGATGTCACCGATCTGATTCCCACTCAAAGTAAACAGTATAACACACGGTGGCAACAGTATAACAAGTAATCAGTTTACCGCCTTTTTAGGTTCTTTGTTCGTGGAAATGCTACCTCCGTCTAGAAATTGTCGATTTTTTCAGGGTTCATTAGTACATTAGTAGGTAGGTATTAGTCAGGTACATTAGTATTTATTTTTAATTTAATTTTGTGATCAGCAACACGGAAAACCTTGCACACGATACCTATATCGAATGTTTTGTTCAGTGCCTTGGTTTTGTTAAACATTAAAGTAAAACTTTAATAATAGGTATACATTTTAGATGTAGGTACATATAAATATGTAATAAATAAATAAATAATTATGTTTATAATACTTAACGTTTATGTTATGTTATGTATATGTATTTTTTATTTTATTTTCCTTTATCTGTGCTTTTCTCTGTCTTTCTTTTTGTTTTAGTACACCTTTTATTTAGTTTTATATGATAACTACACCATATATCTTTTGTCTTGTCACATTACTGTCCATCCCAAGGTTGCCTAGAAGAAGTCGCTTCAGCGATAAGGCCGCCCATTGTACATTAAACTGTATATGCATGTTACCTACTTGTCTCAGCTGTAAATGTATTGGTGTACAATAAAGTATTATCTATCTATCTATAAGCGTTTATTGCTGTTAATATTACAGTTCAGTTCAAAAGTGACTAAGTAAGTTAACAATCAGTTTGGTTTTCCTTTTTTAAATCATCAGCTTATCTTTCGACAAAGTAATTAAACTATATATATAAATTAAGTGTTAGAATGTGTACTTTAAATACAATTATATACTTACAATATTAGCACTGAGCGGATATCGAACCCGCGCCTCCTGCGAAGCGGCCTCGTTCATTATCGCCATGCCACTGAGACTGTCCCTACTTACCCCGAATTACTACCACTATCAAAATTAGTACAACCTTAGTTCTAAATAAAATATTTATACAGTGCAAAAATATAGCCTCGTTAACTCGTAAAAGCTACAAAGCTAAATGAAAGTACAGAGCAAATTAACAGAATGACTTAATAACTCAAGCTTAACGGATTAAACACTTTTGATGATCATTTCCAAAATTAGTAGCAGACAGTTCACTACACAATACTAATTTCTGACAGCAATATTGACTTAATCAACAGTTTTTAGGGTTGTCATTACAAATAATACTAAAATATTAATTTGCATATGCGGGTTACCCAACAATCCTACTTCCAACGAATTTTATAAATATGAAAATTTACTAAGCTCAACAATTACGCTCTAACGGTTGAATGGATCTGGCTGAAATTTTTATAGGGATAGATCATAGTGTGAAACGACATATACGGTACTTTTATCTCGAGAACCCTAATGCATTGTGGGAACGAGACCACAATTACACGCGGGAGGCGCCGCGGGCAACTACTCGGCTCCAGTGAGATGAAGCCCGAGAAAATTTCCGCACGTAAAAAGGCATTATATATCTGTATTGAGACAGTTAATTGCACATCTTTGACGTGGGTTCGTGTACATCCGACATTCGCGAGCTGTTACAAATTAAATTTCGCCAACCCTATGCCAAGTGTTCCATGTTGGGTCGGAAACTGGTCAATCAATTTATTTTATAAGGATTCGCCCCGGGAGAGGGAGTGATTATTTAAATTTGTTTTTAATTAATTTAAGGTAGTCTATGAAGGCTTGCTTGCATGTCCTGGTGACTTTATATACCAGCTGATACATTATGTGTCTTTTCTAGATTTAAATTTGAGATCAAAATCTCACGATTTTTTGTCACTCTTATTACCTTAGTGATATTTGTATTTTTTGTGTGAATAAACATTTTTTATACTTGTGTTTTAGTGCTCGACTAAGCTTCTTGAGGCCTTCATCCCGGTAATTGAGACTCTGGTGGGCTTAGTCGATCCGAGTCCGACATAACCATGTCTGTTGGCTGGCAGGGGTGGTAGGTATCCGTGGGAATATTTCACAAAAAAAAACGAATATAACATTCAGTACTTTGTGTACATATGCATAAGATAGAATTTCCAGAAAACAATTGAATCTAGTGCCTTAGTTTTTTATTTGAATTTATTATATCGAAAGAACTTTTGAAATTAAGATTTTCTTTTTAAAACTAGTGCTCATTTTAATATCTAATTTACTTTTAATATGTTCTGTGACTGGCTGGAAACAATTCTTGGAAAAGAAGTGCTCTGATTAATTGTCTATCGAAGTTGGATAGGGAGTGGATGTGAGACATTACCCTCATTCCTGCTACCGTAGAACTGGCCCCATATTTAGGTAACGAGTTTGGCAAACAGTGCGAGAATAATGATTACGTCAGGTATTTTAGTATGTCAATATGTAGGTGGGAAAATAAATAGTCGGGGTTTGAGGGAACACCTTATTGGGGCACCTTACGCCTAGGCTTTGAGACCTGAGACGGTCTATGGTTTTAGTCACCCAATTCAAGAAATAATTTTGGGATATTATCTATTGTTTTTCTTATCTTAGTTATTAATACTTACCTCTGTATGCACGTTGAAAATTATCCAGAATGTATTTTTAGCAAGGGCCTAAAGTTATGTGCTCGATATAATCGAGTTAAGGTTTAAATTTAGAACTCCGTGTTCCAAAATAGAACTGCGAAAAACTTCGAACCACAGAGAAAATATGATTAATATTATGTCATATCTTATACCACAGATTCATAAATATCTTGTTATTTGATATTGTCGGAAGTGTTGGACACCGTTACCAAGGCTGTTGAAAAGCTTTACATTTTTAATTTAATGCTGTATAGACTGTAAGTAATTGAAACTCTTCAAGATTCAATTTTAGGTTCAAGATCATTTCTTTACAAACTTTTGTAAAATATTTACAATTCAGAATATTTCTAAAGGTACTTTGAATAATTTAACAATTTTCTTCAGATATTATTAGTTTACCATATACTATTACTTTGAAAGACTTGTTTAAACTTAAAATGTTTAGTTCATAGAACTTTTAAAGTATATTAAGTATTGTTCGTAGTTTTGTGTTGGCACATTGAATTAATATAACAACTTATAAAATACATTTATTGGTTCATTTTTTATAAGTTTGAGCATATTTTTGCCTCTGATAGTGGTCTTATTGGCTCGATACCCGGATTAGACATCATTAGAGAATTAATTAGACATCATAAGGAAATTGGAGCGAAAGGTGTTCTGAAAACAAATATATAAAATGTATACAACATTGATAAAATAAACATTTTTACAATCTTTTGGGGATAAATTGAATAAGTAAATATTTATAATTAAAAAGGAAGAGTTTTGTAATGTGATATTAATTAAATTTATAATAAAATTAAAAAAAATTGCCCGGTTAATGGCAATAGGCTCGCCAGCTATTACATTGGGACCTAAACATAAACTGGCGAAATGTGGGTGCTAGCACCTCTGCCTACCCCTTCGGGGATATAGGCGTGAGTTTATGTTATGTTATGTACAATAAAATTGGGTCAAATAAATTGAAATTACCCATATTTTTCGAATTCTCACGTCCGATAAGTTCTATTCTCTTTCTAAATTGATGCATTCCACATCAATTAGAAAAAGGACAAAGCACTCCTAAATACAATTTGCATAAAATTAATTAATGTTACCCAAGTATGTCAAGCGAGAAAGTACTTTGCAGCTGCCAAACGAAGTTTGTACTTTATTGAATTTGTTAATTATGTATGTATGTGTGTGACTTGGATTCAGATTGACCTAAAAAAAGTATGGACAATAGACAAAAGCCTGCCTAACCAACTTCAGCAAAGTGAGCGAGCGTAATGCCTCGTTCTTTGTTCAGCAGGTAAGCAGGTATACTTTTTTTTTTACGTGCGCAAAATCCCCACGGATACCTCCCCACCGGAGCCGGTGGAGGAGGTTATGTCGGACTCGAACCGACTAAAACGCACGCCGCCTGTGGGTCGCTTTGGTTGCCGAAGGTGAGGTTGACAGGCATATCCCTCGCACCCCGGCTGACGCAGGGCCATCTCTCACGATCTGGCCCTCTTCTCGGGTGTGGGGACTACAGAGTCCCCAACTCGGTCCCGGAAACGGGGAGGCACGCCACGCGCGCCACCGCGGTAAGCAGGTATACTGACTAGTTTGAGGTAGACTGGGGCCCTGAGAGTGTTTATAGAAATCTGTGCCAAAAAAAACTTTTGTCCGTATGTCTGTTTCGAACCCACGACTTACGACTTACGTTGAACGTTTTACCACTACTCCACAGAGGTCGTCAAAATGTCGTAACATCAGTACAAATATTAAATAATATAAACTCATGCTTATATCCCCGAAGGGGTAGGCAGAGGTGCTAGCACCTACATTTTGCCAGTTTATGTTTAGGACCCAATGTAATAGATGGCGAGCCTATTGCCATTAACCGGGCTTGATAATATGTATGTATGTATTGATTGAAAAGTCAATTATTCTAAACTTTTTGCACAACGTATTTTATGCAATAGTTGTTAAATATTAATATGCAATTATTCCTCTTTCAATTTCCATATTTATTGAACCAGATTACAACATAATATAACATAAACTCACGCCTATATCCCCGAAGGGGTAGGCAGAGGTGCTAGCACCCACATTTCGTCAGTTGTTTAGGTCCCAATGTAATAGGTGGCGAGCCTATTGCCATTAACCGGGCACTTATAAACCTGCGATAAATACACACGTAACTTCGAAAAGCATCAAAAAGTCATTGGTGTGCGCCATGGTAAAACCTGGGATCGAACCCGAGACCTCGTCTCAGCAGTCCATTACCCATACCACTAGGCTACCGCGGTTTTTTTATATATTATATAACTCAGTCATCTAAAATAATCAATTTCACGGTGCACTATATACCGCATGATATACATTTCCTGAGCGGTATAGATAGTGATTTCGCTTATACGGGTATCTCGCCAATGGATACGTCGAAAGGGATGATTACAGGACGACCGTGGGGCGGAGTGGCGTTATTATGGGACAAAAAGGTATTTCAAAACGTGACTGTAGTGGAGTGTAATAATACGCGTGTGTGCGGCATAAAAGTTGTACTAGGTCAAAGGTCATTATTAGTGTTCAGTGTGTACATGCCTACTGACAACAGTGTTAATCTGGCAGAGTTCACGGACTGTCTGAGTACTTTAAACGCCATAGTGGACAGTGAAGACATTGAGAGTGTTTACATGCTCGGTGACTTTAATGCGCACCCAGGTGAGCCATTTTATAAGGAACTTTTAAATTTTTGTAACGACTCTAATTGGTTATGTGCGGATGTTCTTAAATTGGGCGTAACTTCCGACACTTACAGTTTCATTAGTGACGTAAATGGGTCGCTAAGTTGGTTAGACCACTGCATTGTGACTGGGACAGCTTTTCACACTATACATAAGACATACATTAAATATGATCCCGTGTGGTCCGACCATCTTCCTCTCATTATTCAGTGTAACCTAGACAATGTGCCATTGAAAATTAGCAATAGTAAACATATGTGTAATAAGGTAAAATGGGGTGAAAGAGACCAAGACCAGATAGAAAGATATAGTACATTATGTAATAATCGTTTGAAATTAATTGACTTCCCATCTGAACTTCGACAATGCTGTAATAAATATTGTAGTGAGCTAGACCATAGGTATGTGATTGATAAATTGTATGATGAAATTATTGATGCCCTTAGTATGTCTGCCTCTGAAAGTCATACTGTTGTTGAGCATAGGAGGAAGCAACCTGTAGTCGGGTGGAACAGACATGTGCGTGAGGCTCACGGGGTGGCTCGGTCTAAGTTTTTGGAATGGGTACAGGGGGGTAAACCGGGACGGGGTCGTGTTTGGGACGAGATGCGTGAGAGTCGTAAAATTTTTAAATCGCGCCTGAAGTGGTGTCAGGAGAATAGGGAGCAGATAAAGATGGACATGCTCGCTTCTCATCATTCCAATCATGACTTTCGGAGCTTTTGGAAAACCACAAGCAAATTAAACAACAGGCCGGGCTTGCCCGTGAGTATCAACGGTGTTTGTGATCCGAAGCTCATTGCGGACAGTTTTAGGGACCACTTTGCTGTAAGATCTCCATTGGGGCCATCCCGGTCTTCAAGTGTGGAGGAGCGTCATGATCGGGAGCTTGGCACTAGATTTGATGCGAAGGAAGTGAGGAGAGCAGTCCAGTCAATGTCGGGAGGTAAGTCTCCTGGTCATGACAGTTTGAGTATTGAGCACCTCAAGTATGCTGGCGTACACCTGCCTAGAGCCCTTGCAATGCTGTATACATTCTGCATTGGGCATTCGTATCTACCCACAAAGATGATGGAGACCGTGGTGGTGCCAATAGTTAAGAGTAAAACCGGGGACTTAAATGATAAGAACAATTATAGGCCAATCTCCCTAGCGACGGTATTTGCGAAGGTGCTTGACAGTTTGCTAAATACACAGCTTGACCAGTACATAACTTGCCATGACAATCAATTTGGTTTTAAACCAGGACTGTCTACTGAGTCAGCTATTTTATGTTTGAAGCAAACTGTCAAGTACTACGCCGATAGAAGTACATCTGTATATGCCTGTTTCCTCGACCTTTCGAAGGCGTTTGACCTGGTTAATTATGACATCCTGTGGCAAAAACTTGCTGATATTTCTATGCCTAGAGAACTAATACATATTGTAAGGTATTGGTATCTGAACCAGGTCAACGTCGTTAGATGGTCGAGCGCGTTGTCGGAGCCGTATAGACTGGAGTGCGGGGTGAGGCAGGGAGGACTGACCTCGCCGAAACTCTTCAACCTTTACGTAAACGCGCTCATCGAGGAGCTCAGTAGCACTCGTGTCGGTTGCCATATTGATGGAGTTGCTATCAATAACATTAGTTATGCTGACGACATGGTCCTGCTGAGCGCCTCGGTGTGTGGCTTGTCTAGGCTATTGAGAGTCTGCGAACGTTATGCGCTGAGTCACGGTCTGGTGTATAATGGATCGAAAAGTGAGTGCATGGTCTTTCGGGCCATGGGTCGGAAATGTCCCCGCAGGTTTGCGCGTTGCTCGGGGAGTGCCAAGGTGACTCTTTTCAAAGCATTTTGTACGTCCCTGTACACGTCCAGCTTGTGGGTGTCGTATACGCAGAAGCAGTACAGCGCCCTTCGTGTACAATATAATAATGCGTTTCGGGTGCTCTTGGGGCTGCCACGGAACTGTAGCGCGTCGGGGATGTTCGCCGACGCTCGCATCGACTGTTTCTATACGACGATGCGAAAGCGGTGCACATCCCTGGGGCGCAGGATCCGGGGCAGCGGTAACACTATCCTGAATGTATTTGCAAGTAGGTTTGATTGTCGGTACATCAACCATGCGTGCATGGTGCATGTGCTGACAAACATACAAATGACTCAGAGGCAGAGCATGTTTTATTAAAATGTAAATTTAATTGTAATTTTGATATTTGATTCGGAATAAATTTAATTGAAATTGATTTTATTGTAATTTTCTTTGACATTTTAATCTGTAATTGAATTAATTAAATTGTAATTTTTCGTTGACATTTTCTATTATATTGCAATTTTTATTTTAATTTTAATTGAATTAATTCCAGAATTTTCTTAAATTATTATACATACCAACATAGATTTATATAAGTCAATTGTTACTAACACATTGAGTCTTGTTGCTCGAAATAAAGAAATTTATTATTTATTATTATTATTACTATTACTTTTCTAGCGAAAGATTCTTTGGCAACCGCTCCACAACATCTCTTTAATAACTGTTACTTGCGTTCGCATTACTGTACTTTGTTTACAAATATATCTGATTTTATTGTGTATTGAAAAGGGTTGGCAGTAAACTTCAGACGTGATGTATGGACGCTGCTTCTTCGTGTGAAAGTTTCGAGGATAGTCCACGTTTCGGGTTATTACGCTATCGTGGGTTTTTTTGCTATGTTTTCCTGGTTGGCCCATTACAGGCTGTACATGTAAAGGAAAATGTGCGAAAAATATGTGTAGTAGTTAAACCCGTAAATTTTGTCTTTAGACGTGGTACTTAGATCAGTTAGAGCTCGAAATACGTCTTTGTGTAAACTAATATTATAGTTGTCTAAAAAAAAACACAATGTTATTTTTAAACTATCTATTTTAACTGTCTTTTTTAACTATCAATTAAAACCAAAAAACACAGAGGCGTTAAAAACTGACATAGTGAGTGTGGTGTGTCGCAAGCCTTTTTTTTATTTTTTACGTGCGCAATATCCCCACGGATACCCCCCACTTTCGCTTTGCTTTGGTTGCCGAAGGTGAGGTTGATAGGCATATCCTTCGCACCACGGCCGACTCAGGGCCATCTCTTACGATCTGGCCCTCTTCTGCGGTGTGGGAACTACAGAGTCCCCAACTTGTCCCCGGAAACGGGGCGATAGGCGGCTCCACCTGTCACCCCCAGGCCTGCGCTCATGGGGGTGCGGAGGTCGTTCACCGACCTCCGAAGCTCGAGTTGCCTTCGTACGCGGGCAGCTTGGCTTGCGATCCTTCGTCGCTCCCGCTGGGTGTGTCGCCAGCCTAACCGTTCATAATATGTGTAATGGTGGGTAGGCGCCCAAAAAATGTTCTCCGCATACCTCTCGACGCTCGAAGTCTAGTCAAGTCATGACCACGGGTGCTGCAACGCATCCGAAACGTCGGCAGAAATAGTAAGTTCCATGATTTAATTCGCGAGAAGTACCGATTCCTTGTATAATTAAGAAACACAATATTTGGCTGTCTCAAGTTGATAATACTTCACTATCATTGAGTATCGTGGGTTTGGTCTTGATTTAGAATAGTTTAAACGTGTGATTTGCTGAATGTTCTTTTTTTTTAAAAATCTTTATTTACTTTCAAAAGTTTTAAACGTGATTGATCAATTCTGTATATAAAACGATTATAGTTGCGGCACGGTATGATGGCCGTTTTGACCCGACTGGTTTTGCTTGTCTTCTCATTTTTGGTGTACGAAATTTCTTTTCTTCTGTGCCAGTCTCACCACATTTTTCTAGTTATCTAAAATTAAGCGAACCACAACTATAGTTAATAAGTATTCAAAAAATATTTGAAAATCTAAATTTATCTTATACATCATCATCCTAGTGATAATATGGGTAGCTTGTATTTTGGAACCTGGGGTACGTTTCCCTACGTTTAACCTTCTAATGTGAGTTGGCCCCAATAGTCCTTGGCCTATAAATTGAAATTTATAAAACTACTTTATCATTTAAAAAATAAATTTTGAAACCCTATTGAAACCCGTATTTCTTTAGTTTCCAACGTTACCCTACGTTTTCACCTTCTAATGTGAGTTTGCTCCTATAGATCTTGGTCCATAAATATAAATTTATTTAACTACTTTTATCATATGAAAAATAAAGTTTGAAACCTATTATTTGAGCCCGTATTTCTTTAGTTTTCAAACAATGTATGGGAATCTGCTCGAATTGTTGACATTTATGATCACTGCTCGCTCCCTTAAGTAGTAGCGTGATGATATATAACCTAAAACCTTCGTTATCGACCAAGTTTTTAGGCTATATGTACACACTATTCAAAACAAAAAAATTATAATTGGTACCAGTAGTTCCTGAGATTAGCGCGATCAAAGAAACAAACAAACTCATCAGCTTTATAATATTAGTATAGATATTAACTCAACCACCAACGTTGACCAAAGGGCTGGCCTCTTTTTCGCTCAACGGATTGGCATTGCCATCCAACGGGGCAATGCCGCCAGCCTTTTGGGCACATTACCAGTCGACATCGATGGGGAGGAATTCTTCGATGCTTAATTTGATCCTTTTGTATCCTATTTTATATTCTTGTAAATATTAGTTTATATTTTATTAAATTAGTTTACACTTGCTATTTAGATTTCTAATGTCAAAGTTACAATAATTTAAGGTCAAATTAATTAAATTACAACCACAAACTAAGATTATACTATAGGCACATGGATCACTAAAATTGCAATTTGCTTAAATTGCACTATGCATAACTATATAACTTTTTTAAATTGTACTATGCATAACTATATAACTTTTTTACCGTTCTCATTCGGTTACAAAGAAGTTGAAGTTAAAATGGATTCCATTATGTAATTGTAGGGATTTAATGCCTTTGTTGCGTTCTAACTTCATATTTTGTATTACGACTCAAATAGTTTTAATGATAATTTTGTTTTTTAGATTCTGCAATTATTTCTAATGCCTTTAGTTAAGTAAGTTAAAATCAGTTTTATAGCTTTTTGCTGATAACAATATTTTATAAAACTCTATATTAAGTTTATGACAGTTCAGCAATTTCTTTGCATAAATTCTGTTAAGGTTTCCAATGTGTGATTATATCACAAGCTTCTAGCATTTTGGCGTACGGAACCCTATGGTAGAAAAAGTGCTCATGATACGGAGTCTTTCCCCGTGGCGTGGTGGAAGTAGGTAGCCGCTACACAGGATACGCGGGTTTAATCCCCGATCAGTGTAAATATTTGTATGTATGAATATAGGTATTCGCATTGGTCTGGTAGTACCACGTTAAGCCGTCGCCATACCAACATCTATGGCATTCGTGGTGGTTGTGGAGGTCAGATGGCAGTCGCTTTACGGAAAATATCGAAGTATAGAAAAAATCCGCAGTTAGCGTTAGGGTAAAGCGGACCCCAGACTCCAAGATCAAAACTCTGTATGCGACTGGGATTAACGTTTAAGTGGAAGAAGACGATACGGAGTCCCATTCGAACTGAATCTGCACCTTTTTTATTGATGTGCGCAAATCCTCACTGATACCCCCACCACCGAGGGCCGTGGGAGAGGTTATGTCGAACTTGAACCGACTAAAACGCACGCCGACTTTATGGGCCGCAGGTTCCAGGAGGTGAGTTTATTTGCGACATAATATCCATCGTACCCCGGCCGAACCTGTACCTCGTGGTCTCTCCACACAGTATTTATAGAACAAAGGAAAGTAATTGTTTCAAAACCTCCTTTGGTTCGAGTTAAGACTCAGTACGCGCCAAAATTGTATACCACAAATACGCACTAATCTTATTCAAGGAACTGTGTCTATGTCATAACTTCCTGGTATACAAACATGACCCTAATAGGTCTCATAAAGGGGTGCAAGGCGATGATACAATTACGCAGTATTAACGCAGTCAATTAGAAAGCTTTTGTTGGCTAAACGTAACTGACACCTACAGAGATGCAAGCGATTATCACCATTAACGACTGCCAACTACCTCCATATTTATATAAAATAAATTTAAATGTTTTATATCCATGGAGAGATGGAGGTATGACACGACGGTATTTCCGTCCAATTGAGCAGTTCGACCGGGGAAGTACCTCCGCCCTACAGAATACCGCGGCCGTAATAACCTCGTGTTGTGTTCCCGGCGGTGAGTAGGGTAGTCAGAACTCACTGGAGAGTTTTGGTGCTGTGAATGGGTAGACCAAAATATTGTCCTGCTTTGTCTTCTATACTGATGGCATAGAAACTCTCTGTACTAACGGGTTGGCCGCGCGAGTGTGACTGCTGTTTCACACGTCAATAGACCACGGTAACTACTTTCCATCAGGTGGGCCGTGTGTGTGTCTGCCACCTATGTGGTATATAAAAAAGTTCTTACCTACTTTTGCAATAAAATTAGCTGTTTACGAGTAAAATGCGAGAGTACAATATATTTATTTGATCTTGAATAAAAAATATTACACAAGTTTAATCGATGGGTACTTTTGATATTTCTTTTATTATGATTTCTTTTATTATTTATTCAAGACCCCACCAATTTTCAGCTCTATATGCAAAATCATGCAAGCTTGCCATTTAATTTGACTGCATTAATAACCAGATTTTCAACTTGGTATTACTAACTCTACTGGAATTTATTTCACGCAGATTCAATTACTATGACTAAATATGACTTAATCACTCAAAGGTTGACTGCCACGAAATGCCAATGACTAAGATTCAATAAATATATACTATACAACTAAAGCATTCAGACATGTACCTATAATTACCTTATAAATTACCTCACGCATTCAAGGTTAATGGGTTTCCCAAGTAGGTACGGGCCAGCTACCTAATTACGTTCGATTTTGCATATGAACCTTCGTCATTTCGAAATAACCCTTTTTATGTCACCTAACGATTCGGCAAAAGTCCAATACCAATCTTTAAAGGTTAAGATGTTGGTCTTTACTGAATTATTTGTCGATCAAAATGTTTTTCTCGTATTTATTAATTGCTTTTACGACCATATTTCCGTTTAACGGATTCGATTTGTTTGTAACAGCGTTTCTCAAAGTGGGATACGCGTACTATTTGGATTACTCTAGGTGATCATAAACGTTATACAGGTGGTTTTTAATAAATAATAAATAAATATTCTACAACATTCTACACAACGCTATCGAGATCCATGGTAAGCATAGTTTAACTAGCTTATGTTATTGAATCTAGAATGCAGAGACTTTTTTTTGTAAATACGTACATATTATACATAGGAATACCCAGACCAATGCAAATAGACATGCATGCAAATATTTGCATTGAGCAGGAATCAAATCTGCGCCCCCTGCGTAGCAGTCGAATGTTCTTCCACTACGCCACAGAGGCCGTCGGTCTAAATTTCCCTGCATAAATTTAGCCAGCATTACATAATTATGGAAGATATTAGTAGCATTTAGGTTAAATGAAGTTACTTTGAATTGCCACTTTCGGACCTAATTGCGTCATAAATGCGTGTTATGGTGTCAATTACCAGAAACTTCATCGTCATTTCATTATTTTTTAACCAAGTCTTTGTAACATAGCATTTGGTCGTTGTCCTGAAAATCTGATAGGGGTCTAATATTATGGATTTCTAAGTTTGAAAAACCTTGCTTCGTACGGTTAAAGTGTCAAAAAACCTATTACGAACTAGATTGTGGAAAAATTGCTGTTCAACGCTCAACAAATTTAAAAATAAAAGGCTTCAGTACTCGCTCTATCTAATGATCCTTTAAAAGTGCTCTTATCTGTGGAGTTGATTAATGATTCACTAGAAGAATAATCCCATTTGTAAGATGTAGCAACATCAGTCCTATCTTTCCGAGTATTTCCTTCACAATCTTACCAGACGTACTAACGTTTCTTACAAGCTGTATTACACAATGATACTAAGATATATTATAACTCATTAGGTTTAAATCATTGCTGCCCGTAATGGTACCCGCGGTTCCTTATTGTGGGGTTATCAGCTAAAAGATCTACATACCTGCACCACAAGTGCGTCAAGGTTCCTAGCATAAATTGTACGTCCTCTTAAATTAAGTAGATTAACAACCGTGCAACAACAGCGGCGGTGGCGCGCCCAGCGCGCCTCCCCGTTTCCGGGGTTGAGTTGGGGACTCCTTAGTCCCCACACCCGAGACGAGGGCCAGATTGTGAGAGATGGCCCTGGGTCGGCCGGGGTGCGAGGGATATGCCTGTCAACCTCACCTTCGGCAACCAAAACAACCCACAGGCGGCGTGCGTTTTAGTCGGTTCGAATCCGACATAACCTCCTCCACCGGCTCCGGTGGGGAGGTATCCGTGGGGATTTTGCGCACGTAAAAAAATAAATAAAAAAGTACATTAACAACATTGTGTTGTATAAAACAGATTCTTCAAGAGGGGCATCAGAAGGTTTATTCATGGTCGGCAGCGCGAATGTGAAACCCCTGGTGTTGCATACGTCCATAGGCCACGGTAACCGCTTCCCATCAGGTGGGCCATGTGCTTGTCTGCCAACTAAGTGGTATAAAAAAAAACAGATTATTAAAAAAAATATATCGACTGAGCCTCAAACTCAGTCTGTACCACACTGTCATAATTTATGAGGAGATATTTTCTTATAACCTGACCTACTTAAGCATTTTTTATTTAGTTCAAAAAAATCAAGGCAGAAAAGGTCATGAAATTTTTCTATTATTTGTATTTTCAGTTGATTTGATTTGCTTTCGTAATATTTTGTATCCAGTACTTGGTTGTAATAAACGAATTTTTGCGATTCCTTGACGATTGACGGCCGTGAGAAATAACAAGATTATTCATCTGTCCTCGAAAGCTCGCAATTCTACGGTTGCAGATAATATTTACTGAAACATTCTTGTTTTATTGGGAGTATCATTCCAAAGAAAATGTTCATCAAAGCCTGGGATAAATCAACAAATAGAATGTTATTAGAGTAGTCTAACTTACGTCAAATGTATTTTTTTAGTTTAGTAATTTTCACGCAGGTGGAGCTGTGGCCATCAGCAAGTTTGGAATCATTTCAAAAAATTGTAAAGTAGCTAATTGTATTGCTTGCGGTTTCACCTCTGTGGAATTCAGCTACCGTTCCCGCGAGCTACAGGAATGTATTCCAGGGTAGCAAAGTTTAGTCTGAGATAACTTCAATAAATAAAATGTAATTTTTTATATGTACTAAGATATTCATAAATTAGTTACTAAATTAGATACATTAAAACTAAAATAACTATTAATATATATTATAGTTAAAAATGATTAAAATGCGTAATCATAATCATTAATGTTATTGGAGTAGTCTAATTTACGTCAAATGTATTTCGTTTTATCATATAATTATAAAAGCCGCGGTAGCCTAGTGGTATGGGTAATGGACTGGGCTAGGGTTCGATCCCTGGTTTTACCATGACTTGACACCGATGACTTTAGATTCTTTTCAAAGTTATGTGTGTATTTATCGCAGGTTTATATTGGGACCCTAACCTATTACATTGGGACCTAAACATAAACTGGCGAAATGTGGGTGCTAGCACCTCTGCCTATCCCTTCGGGGATATAGGCGCGAGTTTATGTTATGTTATGTTATGTTATATAATTATAGACACCACCTGCATTTAGTTTATCCACACGTAAAATATCTGGCTTGAAAACTACTTCGTGAAGATTTCTTCAAAACCAATTTGTGTCAGTCAAAACTACGTGACATGTGTGAGTAAGATGTGTAGATACACCGTAGTAAATTGTGTCCCTTTAAGACTAGTGATTAGGGTTTAGTACAGTTGGCAAAATTTTATGAATTCACGAAAATAAAGTAGAAAATACAAGTCTGATAAAAGTATGGTTGATAGTTAACATACATGAACCAAGTTGAAGTTCTTTAAAATAACTACAACAATGAAAGAGCATGAAATGGACTAAGTCGCTATCAAATCGTGTACCAGGTAAAGGCAACGTAGCGTTCCTCGAAGAATTTACCAAAACATCACGCCACGCGTTCTGATATACGGGGTTTAAATATTCACTTTTTAAAAAAAAGAGGAAAACACTTGATCTGAAAAATACTTTTACTAAGAAAATACACGGGATCGATCTTCAGGCAACCACGCGGACAGGAGGATGGAGACAGACTGATGAGCCCCTACGTCGCTGGTCAGAGCCAGTGATTGATAGATGCAAGTCAGCAAGAAATACCGCAAGACAGCATTATCGCTATCATAGAATGAATCTGGCCAAAACAGTGGATGACTGAAGACTAGTGAATTGCTTTATAAAGATCCTGATAATACCAATCCAACCAACCATATCAACACCAATAACAATTTTATACCAGCAGCACGTAATCGGAATTCATTCCAATAAAAACTCCACAACTCCATAGTACCATTCGTTTTTTCATCTCACTAAAGAAACCACAGCAATAATTCACTTTTTAATTTTGTTAATTCCGTTGATCTACGGTGGAAGATACTTTCTATCCTTGTTTAAACCTAATTCATATTCATTGCTGATAATGAGCTAGTCACGTTAATAAATCCGGACAATAGCCGTGCTTGAGAGCAGCCACTTGGTTTGCGTTAGGGCTGCCACGCAAACCATAGTCCTATTATCCTATTATTATTATAAATGCGAAAGTTTTGGAAGATATTTGACTGTCATGTTTGGATAGGTTTCCTTGGTTGGCGGGCATGGGATCAAATTTCCACGCTGGTGGAGCCGCGGGCATCCGCTCGTGGGGAATAATTTCAAAAATATTGTAAAGTTGCTATTCCCCTGCGGTTCAAACAGTGTGGAATTCTGCTCCCAGTTAAGCGAGCTACAGGAATCTATTCCAGGGATAATAAAGTTTAGAATGATTTTTAGGGATATCATTTGGAATGGTGGTCACTACTTTTTGAGCTTTACAGCTCACTATCAGGCGAGGTGCATTCAAATTGCCGCAAAACATGGCAGCACTAACAAATGCTCCTGCATTTTATATTTTATGCGGGAATTTTTCACACATTCTTCAGACGTAACCACACATCAGACGCTGCATTTTCTTCTACGTGGTACGCAGTTCCTGCTTGTGTCACAGGTTTAATGATGGTTTTATAGACCGTTTCAACCTGACCGGCATCTTGTGGTCACTAATGACAAGCCACTTGACCACTATACTTGACTACAAATGTAATGTTTTCTGAAATCTTTAGGAAAAGTTATGCATTTATATGGCAACCCTGTTCTTAAGATATTTATGGAAACTTATCCGTGCACAGGAATATAATGGATGATGTTGACATAACAGGTGTGTTGCAAGGTTGTACAGAGTTACAGTTCTTGAGTCATATGTTATATTATGGGAAAGAAGAAAGAAGATGTGACAAGAATGGATACGATTAGGAATATTATATTAAAGGAAATGAATGGAAAGGTAGTAAATGTTGAGATGATTGCAACCGGAGATGAATGGAAAAGTACACTTTTTTTCCCAAATTAACTTGGGATAAATGCAAGAGGATGATGGTTACGGGTAACAGTCTACGTGAACAAAATTAGGAGTACTAGGTACTAGTATTATTATTCTTAAAAAAAAAGTACCTACGGACTTTTATTGAGATAGTAAACTTTGCAATAAAATTTAAATGTACGCATGTCGCAGTGGTTTAAGTATTTCAACGTCGCGTGTTATATTTCTTTTTTATATCATGTATTTTTTTATATGTAGAAATATATTTTTTAGTTGGATGACTCGTTTGCCTCTTATATGATCACTCATTATGACGTGAGCAGTGTTACTAAACGTGAAAAAGAATATCATTTGTGTGTCAACTTTTTGCGTTTTTGCATATATTTACACATAATATAGGACATCAATTAGACTTCGCTTCCTGATGGTAAGCTGAAGGCAATGTCTCAGAAAAGAGGGTCATCATTACTTTTGTGATAATGGTGACACTCAGCTTGACGGCCTCATCATATGCTTTTTCACGACCCGCTTAAAGGACCCGGGACTGTAGGAAGAAGGAAACACGTGAGTTAGTAATGAATTCCAGGTCTTAATGGTGCGACAGAGGAAAGTACTCACCGAACCGCTTGGTTTTTGCTCATATATTCTGCACCGTGTGCGGGTGACATCTAAGCCCTGCACTTGTAGTCCTGTGTAGTAAAGAGGAGGTTGGGACTAATTGGAAGAGCTTATCAGGACATTCACCATGATACAGACGGTAAAAACTGCCAAGGACGCAACTTCTCGCAAAGGTTTTAGGGTGTTTGTAACCTTGGGATTCCCAATAATGGGGACCGCATGTTGCTGCAACCTGTCGAGAGCATCTAGTAAGTACTTGCTGAGCCATCCCAGAGATGCGAGCAGTATTCCTCGCCGGAGCGAATTTGTGTCTTGTATAGTAGCCACCGCTACTCCGGCGTGAAAAAACGTTTCACTTTGTTCAGGACTCCGAGTTTACGCGAGACTGTTTTGATGATACTCTCGATGAAGGTTTTGTTATTCAGGTTGCAGCGAACATACATACCTAGAATAATGAGATTGTCCTGCAGTGGCAGTGGCGTGCTCTGAAGATTGGGGAGGGAAAGGAAAGAAAACACTTTTGCTGTAAACGCACATGCCTGCTCTCATACTATATACAAACCATATACCTAGACGCAACAATTGACATTTCAATGCCGCGTAAAAATGCCTACTACTTTGTTATAAGTTAATATACATCATAAGTTAATGTACATCCCATGATATGCACACATTGACAGTTTAAAAAAGCAATATCTACATTAGCTTACACAAAATGGTTTTTTCACGTCGTTTTTTGCAATGCATTTTGTTAGCTGTCTTTACAGTATATGGTATAAGATCTAGCTCTTGTTAATATGTTTGCCAACAAAAAGCACGGGACCTTTGTTGGGAAACACATTAACCGAGGGAAATGTGATGTTATGGTGTTGCTTCCTACAATTAGAATTTGTTTATCACTACAAATCTGTAATTGGGTTACTAATTATAAAAGTGTAGAAAGTGTAGCGGAAAAAAAACCATATTTTTTTATACCACTTTAGTGACAGACAAGCACACGGCTCACCTGATGAAAAGTGGTTGCCGTGGCCTCTGAACGTGTGTAACACCAGAGGAGTCGCACTTGCGCTGCTGACAATGTAAGCACAGAGTTTTTGTGCTGTCAGTGTAGAAGACAAAGCAGGACAAGCCTTTAATCTTCCCACTGACAGCAAAAATTCTCCAGTGAGCTCTGGCTACCCTACTCACCGCTGGGAACACAACATGAAGTTATTATGGCCGCGGTATTCTGTAGGGTGGAGGTACTTCCCCAGTCGGACTGTTCAATTGGGCGGAAATACCGCCATGTCCTACCTCCTGCTGAACATGTAAACAATAATGTGAATAAAAACTGTAACGTGAAGGTTTTGACAAGGGCAATGGAGTATGCTAATACGTGTATTATACCAATGATATTTGCAAGGCAATAGATAAACTTGTAATAAAGAAATATAGAAAAAAATCCATATCAAGTTTTTTGTTTGATGCTAGTAATTGCAATGTTATTGCTATTTATTGGTTTTCTGTACAAATTTATAAAAAATCTTAAAATGTCATATTCGACCTCTTGTACACTTGGCTCTGTTTTCTGCCTTTCCATCTCAAATCATCATCTCAAACCTTATCCTCTAAGGTTTGTTAGAAGAAAACTGAACATCCTTTGTGCATAAATATCCTTTTATATGTGTCAAAAAAATTATGTATTCAATAAAGAATATGAGTTCAATATTTAATTTCTTTCATCTTCTTCTGCCCTTACATACTTCACGAGCTTCTCTTTTATTCATGCCCGCCAGATTTTAGTAGTTAAAATAATTTTAGGTATTAATGGACCAACACTAATTAGGTATAACCAATGCTGACTATACTGTTGATTGTTGGCACTTGATGGAATTTGTTGTTACACATATTGAACTTGTGCTTTTACCATAATATAACATGGAAAAAGTACAAACGTGTTTTCAATATGCATAATCAATACTGGTTTGTAATTAGGTTAATAATTATGCACGTGTAGAAACAAAATTATGCAAACAATAATGTAAACAGAAAATGCATGACTCTTAAATATGTGACAAGATACGAGATGAATCCTTTAAATAAACCTTCAATTAAGATAAGATACGTTACAATAATAACGACAGTTATATCTAATCAGGAAATGCTTCGTACAACGAACCCAAGGTGAAAGCCTGAGATGCGGCTGGGATTAACGTATGGCTGATGATGATTAAAACATTGTAATCTCGTTAAAATCTTTCAATTCAATTCAACTGAATGTTCTCTGCTTTGTCACTTCATGAGTGAACTAATTATGTTTTTATTCATACTAATCTTCTAAGGTTGCCTGGAAGAAATCACTTCCAGCGATAAGGCCGCCCATTGTACATTAAACTGTATGCATGCTAACTACAAGTTTTGCTTTAATCTATTGGTGTACAATAAAGAATTATCTATCTATCTATCTATATAATACTATGAATGGGAAAGTAACTCTATCCGGCTGTATGTTATGCTTTCACGCCTAAACCGATGAACCGATTTTCATGAAATTTGGTATAACGGCAAACTAGACTTTGAGAAAGGACATAGGCTATATATTATAACGGTAAACGACATCCACGGGGGCGGAGCCACGGGCAAAAGCCAGTATGTCATATATCCCCGAAGGGGTAGGCAGAGATGCTAGCACCCACATTTGGCCAGTTTGTGTTTAGGTACCAATGTAATAGGTATCGAGCCTATTGCCATTAACCGGGCACTTATAAACCTGCGATAAATACACGCATAACTTCGGAAAAGCATCGATAAGTCATTGGTGTGTGCCATGGTAAAACCTGGGATCGAACCCGAGACTTTGTCTCAGCAGTCCATTACCCATACCACTAGGCTACCGCGGTATTTTTTTTTGGTTAACTTAAGGTATCATTTATGGTTTTTCATTGTAGTTTTGTAAATAAAGAGTATTATTTTAGTTGCTTTATCCTAAAACAACATTTTTATTATGTTCCCTACTAATTAAACGACAAGCCATACAGAAGTTGTGTAGTTAGCTCGTGTAAATAAGTTCCAGTACACAATGTTCGGCAGCTCGCGCATTAGTTCCCGCTACTGTTTAACTTCAAATTGGTTAATTTCCAAACTCAAACATTCAAGCCTTCGTTTTGTTTGAAATTAATGTCATGTTATTTTCATTCTGACTAAAATAACGTGAAACCGAGGGGTTTGCTTTGTTTGTGGTCATAATTTATTTAATACATACACTTATAAATGAAATCTCTTCTCCATCTGAATACCAGTTTCTGTTGCATCCAAAATTTGGACTTAGAGAGTGCGTGGTATATTTTCTTTTTTCAAATCAAAATCAATATCAAATCAAACTTTATTTCACAGTCACAATATTAGGTTTTATAATATTTATAACTACAGTACATTTTATTATGTGGCGTTGACAAACTAATGACACTGTTATTGGGATTCCAGCCAGTCATAATAGAACAAAATATAAAATGTCACAATAATAATAATAAAAATAATTAATTAGTGATTCGTTTCATTTTTTATGCGAACGACTATTTGTCCAGTAATCAACAAGCGAACTTGCTTTTTTATCAATAAATTAGCTTGTAGCAGGCCACAATTGGACATAGGCCCCTTCCAATGTGAGCCATTACTCCCAATTCTCCAACTTCAACATCCAGTCTTTTATGGCTGAAGGCAGAATCTCAAGCAAGATGGTCACGATAACAGGTGAAGTTAACTTGGGCCCTTAAGTATCAGTAGGGCCCACATAAACCCTATTTATGTCAATATTTTATAGTTTACAGTTTCTTGGTAAAAAACGCAAGATATAAAGATTGTCCTTATATCTTGCATTTTCTAGCAAACACCCAAGAAACTGTAAACTCGAGAATATGAGTTTTAAAATGTATGTAAATTCGTATGAACATTGTCATAGCAAATCCAATAAAAGTTAAATTGTAATATAGCGTCGGGACGGTGGCGTTCGCGTCGGCCCGCAAGCCGCCCACAATAACACAGGCATTACCGATGGTAATACATGCAGCGAGCCGATGCTCGAGAAACGAAGTTGTAAGTCTCTGTGGTATGCCGAGTGAGAATAACTACATATACATATGCATTACATACTTTAGCTTTATTTTTCTGTTACGAGGGTGTTGTTGTCTGAAGGTGACGGCGGAGCGGGAGCGAAGGAGACTCGCAAACCACGGGGCCCGCGATTGGAGGCAGTTCGGGTGTCGGAGGTCGCAAAATGACCTCAGTCCCTCATGAGCGAGGGCTTTGGGGTAACGGGTGATCTGTTACCCTAGCAGAAGCAGGCCGCGACGGCCTCTGTGGTCCCCACACCCGAAGAACGCCGTCTCATAAGAGACGGCCCTAGGCCGGCCGGCGTGCGAGGGCCCACACAGTCGGCGTGCATTTTAGTCGGTTCAAGTCCGATATAACCTTCGACCCGGTGGTCCGTGGGGATATTGCGCATATAAAAGAAAAGGGTGTTGTTGTCAGCCAGGAGAAATGAATACGGAACATTAAAAGGGAGATAATCCACACAAATTATTACTTTTCTTTTCGTTTTTTTTACTTATATTATTTAAGTCAAATCATGTGTGAAGGAACACTGAAATTGATGCTGATATAAAAATGAGAAATATTAGTCTATCTATTTCATCTCGGTCACTTCCAAGATTTGCCTTCGTTCCTTTTAGCCTTCGCCATTTTTGTTTCGTAAAAATACACCTAAAGCTTGGTACCTTCTCTTGTAAAACATGTAATTATGTTGAATCATAATTCAAAGAGATGATATTGTATGTATCTATGTATATAATGTATATACCTTTACTTGCTACTTAAAAACCAAAGTAAAGTTTTATCAGTTATAGCAGTTCGTGTGATTATACAAATGGATTCTACGCTTACTACGCCGTAGCAGCAACGATTCTCGTAGCGGACTGCTACGAGGTGTAATATCTGTCTGGAAAACGTTACCTGCATTCGGTTTAAATATTTTTCTTTCAGTTATTCAAATTTTATTTAGAATATATACCGTCTTTACTATCTTAAATTGTATAATACGAAGATAGGATGGTCAATAAGCAGTAAACACGTTGATATTACGAAAATAATTTGATGTACTTGCCAAAAGTAGTCAATAAGTAAAAAGTGAATGTAAATACAGTTGCATATTTTTATATTCCATTAATTAAATGTAGCAGTCAAAACTGTAACCTTTCTACCACCGATGTGTATTGTTTATACTCAAAATAAACGCACGAAACCAATAAAATGAATAATAAACCAAGAATAAGCAAACAAAACAATAAACTTGTATTTAATGTACGCAAGAGACCCGGGTTAAGCCATCGACAGGGTTAATTCACCGTGTAGTACGAATATCAAAGGTTTAACAGCGCGATTTGGGACCAAAAGTGGAATTTTATTTGTGAAGTGATAACTTTCTAGGCGAATATCCGGATGAGTTCAGAGTTTAAAGTTAACGGCGTAAAATATATGGAATATTAAATAAAAATATTTAAAGTTAGTGTCTTAGTACGGAAAGTTTTATATTAAAATAAAATGTTTTCTCCATCACTCTAGATATTTAATTAGAAATACATATTACTTGAAGAGAAAAATAAAAAGACCGATTTCGATTATTACAATGAAATAAATCTATTGCATATCGAAGTCAGTCATTTACGAAGCAGATTTAGAGTTTCCACCAAACTCTAAATGACTCGCCCGCTTATATGAAATATTATCTTTACGCTAACAACGCCTTACATATAAGTAAATAAATGATAGCATATAGTACAGAAAGAAAATTAATGGGCACTGCTTATTATCAAAATATATTTTATATTATACTTTTTATTTACGATGTGACATATTTATATTATTATAATCTCCTTCATTTGAATTCCTACTCTATAAATTTGAAAGAAAAAATAATTGTTGACCACACTCATTTTGGCACCAAAAATCCTCCACATACATTTACATTTTATGTATCCTTTCTTTTTTTTTTACGTGCGTAAAATCCCCGCGGATACCCCCCCCACCGGAGCCGGTTGAAGAGGTTATGTCGGACTCGAACCGACTAAAACGCACGCCGCCTGTGGGTCGCTTTGGTTGCCGAAGGTGAGGTTGACAGGCATATCCCTCGCACCCTGGCCGACCCAGGGCCATCTCTTACGATCTGGCCCTTTTCTCGGGTGTACAACTCGTCCCCGGAAACGGGGAATCGCACAAGACGCGCCGCCGCCGTGGCTACATTTTATGTATCCTATCACTTTCGGGAGATTAATACCTTTCATTTGAAACCCCATCATCGTATTCTGTCCAGCGGTTAGGCTTGTAGAGGAGAACAACGAAAACTATAAACATACGCGCGTAACACTCTTACCCTCCAATTACCCTCGCTGACGCAGTAGGGTAAAAAGGATAGTTCATGCATGTTTTTGTTGTTTTGTTTTGTTTTCTGGCTTTTGTTGTTCTTTTAACTAAACCCGTACTTGGATGCTGATAACATGAACATCAAATTAGAGATTATGTATTTTTAACCACAGTAGAGTGTTGCTTCTAAACTTGAATTTTAGTAATCAATTGTTTCCTGTAACTCAGTAATCTATTTTAATAGTCATTATTAACAGTTACCCAACGAAGTATTTGCACTTACATTAAATTTAACATTATTAAACAATACGCTACAGATAAAGCGATGTGACTCCATAAAATTGTTAATTACATACATAATTACTTTTGGAATGAATTCATGTAGTACTTGATGACATAATCAAACATTGAATTACCGAATACAAGTAAATACGACGAACACAAATTGAGATTTCACATTAAAACACATACACTTCACGATACACAAGCAGAACATTCCCGTAATTGCTCACAAATTTAGTTAAGAACAACATCGTATAAAAACATTTAGAATGAGCGCCATTGTACTCAAAAATCACCAATGTTTGTACAAACACTGGGCCACACAGGTGCACAAACATAGGCCGGAATCATAAACACAGGGTGTGTATTTACGCGACGGATTCCTCTCGTGAAGTTTGTTTAGGACTGGTGCAAGTCTGTGCGATTATTGTCAAGTAGTTAATTAATTATAGCTGAAGTAACCAGTGTATGCAGCTGCAGGATTAATAAGCTTAACCTGTAAAGTGCAGGGTGTTCTTGTTTAGATCTAAGAAATTATAATTTCCAGTTCTGTTTTGCGACAGTAATTAAGCGTTCTATTCGCGTAAAAGGTTTGTAATGTTTTGTTAACTCGATGTTCATAACTTTAAATATTTAACCTCAGTTCTCAAATTAAACTTTACTGTGACTTTGCGTTCTAGCTTTTACATATAGTTTATTTTTTTGTTAGAGGTAATATATTTGTTCCTTTTATTTCTCACTGTTTAATTAGCCTTTGGTAACAGCTAACAATAAGCAATGATAGAGAGACAGCTATATATTACTTATGTATATATAAGTGCATAACTTGTCAGTTATGCCTTGGTCTTTTGTAGCATATTTTGGTACTGGAAATCGCGATATTTAGTATGTGTATGTTCTCCTGATTTTTTCTTGAACTGGCTTTTACGTGAAAAAAGCCTACACCTCATGCGTTAGTCAGTAGATGTACCAGCTAGCAGGTGAGTTTGGCTTTAGTCCCAGAGATATTTTTTAAAGAAATTTTACTTAAAATTCCAGCTAAGTTAAATTGATTGTTTTAGGAGTGGGTTCACGTTAGTAGTGTAATGACTAGCATTCGAATCCGGGACCTTTCGCTCGTTGAATCCTACAGGTGAGGTTCCATTAACCTTTCTCTTCTTCTTAGCCTTAATCCCAGTCGCATCCGAAGCTTTCACCTCAGAGTCTGGGGTCCTCTGTAAAGCTACTAGTACCAGTCTTACTGCGGAATTAGGCAAACTTCGATATTTTCCGTGAAGCGACTGCCATCTGACTTTTTTTTTACGTGCGCAAAATCCTCACGGATACCTCCCCACCGGAGTCGGTGGAGGAGGTTATGTCGGACTCGAACCGACTAAAACGCACGCCGCCTGTGGGTCGTTTTGGTTGCCGAAGGTGAGGTTGACAGGCATATCCCTCGCACCCCGGCCGACCCAGGGCCATCTCTCACGATCTGGCCCTCGTCTCGGGTGTGAGGACTACAGAGTCCCCAACTCGACCCCGGAAACGGGGAGGCGCGCCAGAGACTGCCATCTGACTTCCACAACCCAAAGACGATATCGAAGCATTGCAGCTAGATCAATTATTGGACTTTTTTTGGAGCAACTACCCGTAACGACTGCCACAGATGGTGTGCCAACTGGGACCGACGGCTTGAAATGTTCTCCGAGGCACGACCAGACCAATGCAAATACCTATATCATGCATACAAATATTTGTACTGAGCGTGGATCGAATCAGCGCCTCCTGCCTAGCGGCCTCGTTCACTACTGCCAGGCCAAGGAGGCTGCACGCCATTTACCTTTGTTCAAGTTAAGAAGTTATTACGTAAGTAGAGAAGTAAGTACGGGAATTAACGAACAAGGTATAAGTACATTGTTCACGCGCGAGGCACGTGTGCAACCAGCTACGCGGCAAACGACGCGGCAAGGGGCGCAGGGGGCAAGGATCGGAGCCTCGTTACTTGATCACCGAGCGGCGCGCACGACACTCGCAGTACATCCATACGTTGACGTGTTTTTGTTACTTACAAACAAATATAAAATATTGCAGTCCACTATTCATTATTCTCACCATAATTACGTCATCACCCAAAGCCCCAACAACATACATACAGTTGATTTGCCTGATGTTTCGATCAGCTTACACCAGCCGTGGTCACAGGTTGACTGGCGCAAACATTATTGTGTATCATGGAACGCGAAAGTTTAAATAAAAAAGTAATGCTAAACAAACAACAGCTATCTTTTTAACCCTTCTTGCTCTCGCTTTCAGAGCTAACGATTGCAATAATCTAGTAAGTACACCCCAACACCTTAACTCTTAGTACCAACAATTAAATCGTATCACGACAAAAATATGCGCAGTAATTCACAAGTTCATCCAAGCAGGCGGAAGGGACTAATGTTTGCTGTAACGTGCTCACCTGCCATCCGCAAAAAAGAAAATAAAAACACAAAATGTATTTTTAAACAAGTACGAATACCATTGTAATTCTTTCGGACACGAATTTTATTTAAATTTGTGAATGAGTTGAATTATAATGAAAGTGTGTAGCATTGTTTCTGAACGGTCGTTTTGTTTTTTAGGGTTCAGTATGTTATATATTATAAGTGATTCCTATTGCTGGCTGCACGATATGGGGGGTATGTTATGCGAGATAATTTTCTCCCACTGGAGTATTGAGACTAATTTCATCGATATCTATTGACCTTAGTTAATTCTCTACACTAGAATTAAAAACAGTGATCCACTCAATTACCAAGCAGAACACTTATCGAGTACCAGAAATAGTAAAATTTTTGAATACTTTATTTTAATAATGAATAAGTACATATAACATATAGGTCACTAGCTATTACCCGTGGCTCCAACCGCGTGGTTACCGGTTATCGCGACAAAATATAGCCTACGTCCTCTCTCACGGTCTAATGCACCCCTAAACTAAATTTCATCAAAATCGATTCAGCGGTTTAGGCGTGAAAGCGTAACATACAAACAGACAGACAGTGTTACTTTCGCAATTATAATATTAGTAAAGATAAAAACATAATTAGTTCACTCATGTGCTTAGGTAAGGGTAACGAAAGAGACAAAGCAGAGAACATTCATTGAATGAATTGAAAACTTTCGATTAGGCAAAGAACTTCTTACATATATCTACACGAGCTTTTCTCTGCTTCTGTCCTTGTTTCACGAGCTATCTCTACCGCCATTTAAATTTTCATACCTTTAATCCGCTCAGCCATTATGGCATAATTGAGTAGCAAGTTTGTAACAATTTGTAATGCAAAGATTGTGAGGTCAAAACTGTAAATTTTTGCTATACTTTTGCGTGCGGAAACCCCCACAGGTTTCACCACACTGGAGTTAATAAGTACTTAGCTTAAGTAGAAATATAATTGACGTCAAAAGGAAAATAAATGACTTTGATTTTGATTTTGACTTTGACTTTAATTTTTATACCACTTAGGTGGCAGACAAGCACACGGCCCACCTGAAGGGAAGTGGTTACCGAGGCCTATGGACGTGTGAAACACCAGTGGGGTCACACTGGCGCTGCCGACCCTGAAGAAACCTTCTAATGCCCCTTTTGAAGAACCCCATATTGTAGGCACACCTTGAGTGTGCGTGGGATGAACTTTCTTTCATAACGCACAGTGGACACGACATTAGGTGGCAATGTGTGGGGGTGAATTCCCTGCCTTAGGCGAGCGGTGCGTTGATAGAAAGTTGCTGTAGGCATTATGTCAAACAATTTATCTGAGCAAAAACTGTGGTATAGGACTTTAATGATTTGGTCGGTTTGAGTACGGCATATGCCGGACTCAAACCGACTAAAACCATACACTGTGGCGACATATCGTTCTATGTGCCCGAGTAATTTGCCCTATATTAATTTGTCTAGGGCACATGTGATGATTCAAGTGTTAACCTACCTTTTTGGGACGAAATTACAGCCTGTGCAGTCTCGTTTAGGACATAGTTGGTAAACATATTATGCAGATTAATATGGCTGTCACTTCCGAGGCCGAGTTGCGGTTGTGTCTGTATACGAGGCGATTTCAACTTCTACATGTATGTATACTTACACAAGATACATTCCGTGTGCTTGTCTACCACCTAAGAGGTATAAAACCATTAATAAAATAGACTATTTATACTGTTGATTGATGGTCCTTGGTGGAATTTGTTGTTACACATATTGAGAACTCACTTGTACTTTTCCACATTATTTTTAATATTTATTAGACCAGACCGATTTCGCCTTACGGCATCCTCAATGATGGTACGGTTTACAATGATATTTGAGGATACCGTAAGGCGAAACCGGTCAGGTCTAATAAATATTAAAAATTAATGAAAAATAATAATTAGATTTTTTTTTACAAAATATCCCAAGGTTCATATCAAATATTCATTAATTCTCATTCTAAGTGCTTGTCATGTTATGCTTTTCTCATCACGAATAAGCTGTCACAGCCGAAGAGATACTACCCTCTCATTTAACATTGACACCATACATTACATTAAGCTCACATTTCTAAATTGCCTTAATGCTCCTGTTAAATTTATTTTCTGTTTCGCCTCACATCGCTAAAGTTACAATTAAATATTATGTAGCAGTAATGATTACGTTTAATTTTTTTTTTAATACTTAGACCTACATATACTTATGAACATGTAATATTATTGCCTACCCCACTGGGAAATAGGCGTGACTATACTCGTACAGTCAATAATTTCTTGCATATATGTACGTATGTATTACCTACATACGTATGTATTACATACATAAGTATATTATGTATATACTTATGTATTACATATATAATACTATATGCAATAATTATAGTGGAGGTCAGATGACAGTCGCTTCATGGAACAACACGCTCCCTAATAAAATTAAGGTTAAAATTTACCTGTGAATAAATTTAAAAATTTAGTTAATACTCAATTGTGTCAGAAAGGTTATTATAAAATCCAAGAATACTTAAATGATAAACAAGCTTCGAAATGAGCTGTTCGCTCAACTATGCTACTCAAGTAAATTATTATATTTATAGTAAGTAAACATAGTAAATGTTTGTAAGTAGACAAAAAACCACCTGCTGAGTTTCTTGCCGGAGTCTTCTCAGGTCTGGGCCGCGTTTCGAACCGGTGGTCCATTTGCTAAATTAGTCTTTGATTTTTATTTTTATATTGACGTTTTATAAGTACCGATTTAATGGTCTATGCAGAATAAATAATTTTTGACTTTGACTTTGACTTAGAAATATTGAAGTTCAGCCGCATCTTAGATTAGAATATCAGAAAGTCGACCCCAACTGAGTTGGGAAAAAGCTCAGAGAATAATGGTGATGATGATGTAATTTATTGCAAAAAGTTAAGTTAAGTTGTAGGAGACCTTGAGTTACAAAGTACAAGTCTTAGACGTAACTTGGATAGCCTTCGAGCACCTGTATAGATCTCTGCATCACCCTAAGGTTGACTGGCAGATAATACATACATACATATAATCATGCCTTTATCCCTGGAGGGTTAGGCAGAGGTGAATTAACAACCACATTTCATCAATAATTGTATTAGGTCCCACGTAATAGGGGGTGAGCCTATTGCCGTATTTGGGCACTATTGTTGACTCGAGCAATGCATCTGAGGCTGAGTCTGGGCTGTATATATTTGTCTGATGTTACAGATAATGCCCATCGCAATAAATCCGCCTCTGTGCAGTTATTTTATATTTGTGCAAAAAGATTACATAAATAGCTAAGAAGAAAATATTGTATTACCTTATAGATTACAATATTAAATCACTCACATATTACGTAAAGGAAAATTAAGTTTGCCTGCGTCTATTTCAACAAAATTTGTTGACAACTCTAAACCTATCACGAGATGCGATTAAACCGGCTTACCAAAGTTAACAATCTACGGATTAATTTCAATTAATTTCATTATTCACACCAATTAATTTCCACGTCTCAGATTATGTTTTGATTAAGTAATTAAATTCGTCAAGTTTTAACTATTCGGAGTGTGACGAACTGACGAAACATTGTTTGTTGGATCGTTTCGTTATTATAGCCTGTAAATTTGATTTTGTTGTGTCTTAAAGCAGAAATTAGTTTGACAATTTGAGTTTGATTGAATTATAAATGTATTGTTTATAAGTTTTGTTTTGAGACTTTCTTGGTTAAGAAGATAAAAAGACAATTTTGACCGTCATAATTATCAAATTATGGTACTCAAGATTGACTTTTATTTTGCATTTATATGCAGAAACGTCAAGATATATTTCATCCCCAGTTGGACATGCTTAGTTAACATGTTATAGTTTTCCTTCCGATTATATCAAAAAAGTTTTATAAATATTAAAAGAAAACCATTTTAAGTGAACGCAATTAGCACAGGTCTGAAGCACAGTTTAATTTACACGAAAACCGCAGTTGAATATATTTTAATTAAACGTATTTCAACACATACAATTAGGAAGTGGACGCAAGGGCACTTCACACTAGGCTCACTTAATACTTGACGAAAATATAAGTATATAAATGAATCATCATAACATGGGATGGAGATTGACACAAGCGGAACTTAGTCCATGATCAATCTCATCTTGCGTGGTAGCGATGACTTCAAAGAGTTGGTATTTACTATTCTGAATATCACAGAAGTTGGAATTTCTACCGTAGAATGCCAAGTAACAAGAGTAAGTGTTAATTATGTTATATTTTGTGTAGTTCTAAGTAATGGGTTGTGGGCTTTGGAGAATATGTAATGCGACTATGATAGACGCAGAAATTAGACATCGGAGCCTATTGAATTAATTATATCGCGGTTAGATATTGTTGAATATGTAATAAAGATTACGCAAAGGCTTGGGCTAACATATTCTTGGAAATAAGCCCCTGAAACTTTACTCTGTGGCTTTAGTCAGTCCAAGTCTAACAACAATACTTCCTTCTTAATAAATTGTTAGTGTTGTTACCCATATGAGTAAGACACAATAAGATATTCATAGATATTTTATTTTATACCACTTAGGTGGCAAACAAGCACACGGCCCACCTGATGGAAAGTAGTTACCGTGGCCTATAGACGTGTGTAACACCAGAGGAGCTACACTCGCGCTGCCGCCCTGTAACCACAGAGTGTCTGTGCCGTCAGTGTAGAAGGCAAAGCATGTCCTGCCTTTAGTCTTCCCACTGACAGCACACATTTTTCTGTGAGCTCTGGCTACCCTACTCACCGCTGGGAACACAACAAGAAGTTATTATGGTCGCGGTAAGAACGGCGGAGGTACTTCCTCAGTCGGACTGCTCAATTAGGCGGAAACACCGCCGTGTCCTATCGCCTAATATCTATTAATAATGATAAAGAATATCTCGTTATGATTGTGTCTGTCTATCTCGTTATTGAGTAATTAAAACATAAAAAGAGCCACACTGGTGTCGCATGGGCCAACGTGTGCGAGTGGACTGTATTGCGGGGAAGCAGATAACTGTTCTATTGACACTTTACACACAAAACAAGACAGGTGGCCGGGCTGCCGCGGATTCGATCCAGGCAGTGAATGCAGCCCGAGAAATTAGGAGAGGATGCACTAACCTTCACGACCCACGTGTTTTTCATCGCAGCCGGTACACGGATCTTCTCTTCCTTGCTCAGGAGCTGCCGTCAGCGTCACTAGATCCCTTGAGGAACACACGAGAGGCACCATCCGATCGGTAAAGGTCTATGAGGCGGTTAAAATACAACAAATATTATTCATTTCTGAGAGACGCGCGCGCGAGATCGCCTTTACGCTGGCTAGTTCAAAGCGAGACTGAGTGTCTATATTTCACAAATGGCGGACGGAAGCCATATCTATGATTAGTGCGGGAGAGGAGACGGGTATAAAAGGAGTGGGTTTCCGTGTCAAAAATACAGTTTCCACTTCGGCGCAACCATTCCCCCCGGCTTGAAGGGTTACCTTCGAAACGACAAATGCGAAACAAATCTAAAGTCTAATCTAAATCTAGGTTTGGGAAATAACAACTAAAATATAAACCTAGATTGGAGCTCGTGCCTACTGCTGGCTAGGCAGCGGGCAGAGGCGAACAAACAACACAACGCAACAGTCTCGACCAAGACGAGACGCGATTAGCCAACAACAAAATAAGGGTCTCTTCACGTGGGACCGATACAACAAGCGAGTGCTTCTTCTCCTCGGGTGGTTCGGAAACCGTAGTGGGATTGAATTGACTAACTGGCCACCCATCTAACGCGGCATGAATCCAGGACGGTCCACCAAACCACAACGGGTGATCCAAAATTTGCGAAGGAAGCAATCCACGAGAGAGACAATCGGCTGGGTTGTCGGTGCCAGCAACGTGAAAGAGATTATGTGGCGCCAATTCAGATTGAATTTTGCCACTCTATTAGCGACGAATGTGTCCCAACGATGGGGCGAAGAGTGGGCCCAACACAAAGCGACTGTTGAGTCCTAAAAGCTAAAATTCTACTAATATTAATGCGAAAATTTACAATTATGTCAAATAAATTACCTTAAAGATTCCGACCACAATACAAAATGTCATTAAGCGACACGGAAGTGCTAGTCTTAGCACTGCCATCCAAAACTACGCGGAGTTTTAGTAGTAAGCTTATCTTCTCTAATAACTCCGCGGTGCGGGATAATGTACGAAGGCCGGGTCCCGCCAGTGTCCGTAGGCGCAGGTGAGATGTAACCTTTATCTAAATATTCATTAACAACCTCATCATAGGCCCGCTTCGACTTTGGGGACGCCTGCATCTTTCGTTCCAAACAAAGACGTTTTTCAGCGGATACACGGGAGCCACCGAGCGAAAACTTGCGGATGGTAGACTCCAGTGGCGGCTCGACGGTGCAACAGAACGAAGCAGTCGAGTGACTAAAACTATCCATAGAAGCGGGTGCGGAACCAATTATAACAAAACCAAGAACTGTTTCCAGTGCGTGCGGAGCGGGGTACGTCGGTCCCCCTTGAACCTTACGTGATAACTGGAGGTGCGGGAGAATCGAAGCGCCGATCAATATATCGACGACTCCAGGAACAGCGTAAGTCTCATCTGCTAAAGGCAAGTCTTTAAATTTCGTTAATAAAGACGTGTCAACCGGGACGGTAGGCAACTGTTCAGCTATTCTATCTATAACGAGCGAATCCATGTCAAACCAAATATTATTATTAAAACGAGATCTAAACCTTGTTTTAACGGTGCCACGAACAGCTGACTGTAAGCTTCCAAAACCCTTCACCACTGAGCGGGTTGAACGCTTATCAACATTGAAACCAAGACGCCGACAACAATCTTGAGTAATAAAATTACTTTGCGAAGCGCCATCTAACAGCGCTCGAACAATGCGCGGCTTACCTAATGCATCAACAATAACAACGCGAGCGGTCGCAAGACACACAGTAGTGAGTGCAGCACTAGCGGAGAACGAACACAAGGTGACGTCATCCGCGGCGGTCACCGGGCGGGCTGGAGCGCGCGCGAGCGCGGGCTGCGGCTGCGGCGCAGGCTGCCGTGTGTCACCGCTCGACGAGCCAACCGTGCTCACATTGGATGCGGCATTACTATTCTCAAAATGAAGCAAAGTGTGGTGTCTCGCTTGACATTTGCGACAACTATTTCTACTATTACATAAAACAACGCGGTGTTTAGTACCGAGACAATTAAAACAAAAATTATTAGCGCGAACAAATTTATAACGATCACTAGGCGACAATTTTAGAAAACCAGGACACCTGTACAGTTGCGAATGATGAGTGCTACACAAAGAGCAAACAGGTGACTGTACACGTGCTGGTGCGGTACTAACATAAGTATGAGTTGACCTCAGTGACTTCGATGACGCATCTACTTTGCGTGCAGAATCAACAACTGTCTTCGCGCCTTCATGTTTCGATGAAGAGCGTTGCAATACCTTTATATGCTCGCGAACAAAACTTTCTAAGTCTTCGAACTTAGGAATCCTATTGCCGCGATGATCCGACTCAAACAAACGAATGGTTTCGGAATCTAATTTCCTTAAACCCATATACAAAAATACGAAGTCGCAGAGGTCATCGACCTTTAGGTTCTTTACGGCGCGAACAGCTGACGCGAAAGTATCTAGAAATTTCTCTAAGTTTTGATCGTTACATGCCGTAATAGATTTCAAATCAAACATCTGATCTAAATAGGCGTTAGCTACCGATCTTTTATCCTCATACCTAGCTTTCAAAGTATTTAAAATTAAATTATAATTCTCGGCACTAAACGTAATTCCAGCGCAAACGGTTATAGCTTTACCAGTCAATTTTTCAACGAGATAATGCAATTTTTCGTGATCTGTCAACGAATCGTTCTTATCTATTGTATTCTCAAAACTATCTATAAATAGACACCAATTGCGAATGTTACCATCAAATTCGGGTATTTGAATTGGTGGCAACTTAGGTCGGTCGCGAGTGGGGTTGGGTAGGTCAGCCGGTTTCTCCAAACTCCTAGCGACGCGTTTGATACGACAATACAAATCGTCAAACGACGACAAGGCCTGATAACTCACTGAGTAATCGGGATTCAAATTCAACTCTAAAACGTTGATGTCATGTACTAAGGTTTCGAAATCCGCGCGTAGACTATCTAAGTTTTCTATAGAACACAAGAACGAATCTCTGATGACCAAATCAGAGGTTTTAAGTGCATTATCATAAATCGATTGTACGCGAGAGTAAATCATTTCTTTTTTAGCGTTTAAAAGTTTCAATTGAACCTTACCGGTCCTATCAACCTTTGGGGACATGTTTACAATTAAATCTCAAACTAAAGTGAGGTAAACAACAAATATGAAATGACTTAATCTTAGCGGCACAGAGCAGCGAGGCGGCGCGAGCGACACTCGGCAGATAGGTAGGTACCTACGCGATGGTCGCTGTCTAGATTCAACTATTATTTCCGAGATTAAGTATTGCGTAATATCTATTCAAATTAAAATACTTTCGTATGAATTGGGATGAGATGCGAGCGAGGTAGGTACAGCCACGTGTCTACCCACGCAGGTACTAGGCAAATACGACGTGAGCCGAGAACAACGTAATTGAAAAAAAACAAAACAAAGCCAAATGCGTTAGGTATTACACTGTGCCTATGCACTAGGGTGTCTGAGTATACCTAAGATCTAAGCCTAAATGTCTGGATGCGGGGTTTTCTACTAAAATAACCAGGCACTTAGGTGCGATGCGAAAATTTCGAACTACGATTAAGTGTTGATATGATACCTAACCTATTTATGTATTAGGTAGGTACAATGCGAGCCAGCGGCGAACGGACAACAAATTCTAAGCCTAAGTGTCTGGATGCGGGGTTTTCTACTAAAATAACCAGGCACTTAGGTGCGGTGCGCTCATTCCCATTAGAATAATAACAAAATACGAACTACGGCTAAGAATCCGGCTCGAAGGACCAAAAAATGATCCACGTGAAGAGACCCTTATTTTGTTGTTGGCTAATCGCGTCTCGTCTTGGTCGAGACTGTTGCGTTGTGTTGTTTGTTCGCCTCTGCCCGCTGCCTAGCCAGCAGTAGGCACGAGCTCCAAGATTACATAGCCGATGGTAAAGGCTATAGAATACACAAGTCGAAAACGGTCTTCGTTGGAGTAGACCGACCAATTAGTGAGTCAATTCAAATGGCAAAAACGGCTCCCACCGATCCTGGTTATGGAGTCACACCAGCTCCCGCACGACCAATCCAAAGAAATCGTGGACCACCACGAAAAGTGTCCACTACTCAAGTCCCACCGCTGTCATCGACGTACGACGATGCCTACAACTATCGTACTAAATCTAACCCCTTCTCTGTATCAGCAACAGCGACACCACTTGGTATTAGTCAAATGTTTGTGTACCGGGCTATTAATAGGTACAATGAGACCTCCTCTGTTTGTGACAAAAGATCTAAGCCTAAATGTCTGGATGCGGGGTTTTCTACTAAAATAACCAGGCACTTAGGTGCGATGCGAAAATTTCGAACTACGATTAAGTGTTGATATGATACCTAACCTATTTATGTATTAGGTAGGTACAATGCGAGCCAGCGGCGAACGGACAACAAATTCTAAGCCTAAGTGTCTGGATGCGGGGTTTTCTACTAAAATAACCAGGCACTTAGGTGCGGTGCGCTCATTCCCATTAGAATAATAACAAAATACGAACTACGGCTAAGAATCCGGCTCGAAGGACCAAAAAAATGGTGTCGCATGGGCCAACGTGTGCGAGTGGACTGTATTGCGGGGAAGCAGATAACTGTTCTATTGACACTTTACACACAAAACAAGACAGGTGGCCGGGCTGCCGCGGATTCGATCCAGGCAGTGAATGCAGCCCGAGAAATTAGGAGAGGATGCACTAACCTTCACGACCCACGTGTTTTTCATCGCAGCCGGTACACGGATCTTCTCTTCCTTGCTCAGGAGCTGCCGTCAGCGTCACTAGATCCCTTGAGGAACACACGAGAGGCACCATCCGATCGGTAAAGGTCTATGAGGCGGTTAAAATACAACAAATATTATTCATTTCTGAGAGACGCGCGCGCGAGATCGCCTTTACGCTGGCTAGTTCAAAGCGAGACTGAGTGTCTATATTTCACAAATGGCGGACGGAAGCCATATCTATGATTAGTGCGGGAGAGGAGACGGGTATAAAAGGAGTGGGTTTCCGTGTCAAAAATACAGTTTCCACTTCGGCGCAACCACACACATTTAAAAAAGTATTTTTAATTTTGAAATAATTTGAACAAGGTCGGTCGATCTAATGCTGACTGTAAGATAGAAAAGTAATACTAATTTACGATAATGCTTGATTATTTGCATTAAACAGTATTAAAATAGGCTCATTCTTTAAGAGCTACGTTCAAATCGATTAAGATATAGAAAAAAATGAATCGGTTCGAGCGGGATTCGAACCCGCGATATTCCCCTTATAGGGGAACGCTCTAACCACTAAGCCACAGAACCTTCACCTGAAACCATACTAGTATTCTATATCTTAACAAAATAAATTGATTTGAATAGTTCGCTTACTAAATGCTTCAAAATATCATTCAAGAGCTACGTTGTCAGTGTCACAACTGTATAATATACTTTTTTTCGTCGGTTGTTCAAAAAGTGATTATGTTAATGAAATAGCGTCAATAACCTATCAAAACTAATTTGTGGCATTTATTTAATAGCAAAGGCATTTTGGTGAACAAACAACCAGGAAGACCTCCCTTCAATTTCCTTAATGGATCAGACGCATTATTCCTTTATTATGTTCATGAAAATATGTATTCTTCCGACTCCCTACAGTGACAAGTTATTTGATGAAATTATGTAATAGGTAACAGGCACACCTGGCGGTGGAAAGGTAACAAAATGGCCAAAGGTTCAAGATTTATTTGTGTAGTTATTCTCTAAATAAGTAGTGTCCAAGATTTATAGCGACCACAAGACAACATCACGACTGTTGAAAATGTTAGTGTAACGTTCGAGTGTAACGTTCGACTGTAACGTTCGAGTGTAACGTTCGAGTGTAACGTTCGAGTGAAACGTTCGAGTGTAACGTTCGAGTGTAACGTTCGAGTGTATTACCACCTTGATTGGAGAGAATATTGGTGGGTATATACTTTCGCTTGCCTGTTTCTAAAAAGAAAGGTGAAGGCGTAATAAGACCACGTTATGTGAACCACATAATTTGAGTACCAAAAAAATCGACATATTTTCATAAGTTTTAATAAAGATTTGCCCTTTTTAGTTTTTACCGGAGCCGGTGGAGGAGGTTATGTCGGACTCGAACCGACTAAAACGCACGCCGCCTGTGGGTCGCTTTGGTTGCCGAAGGTGAGGTTGATAGGCATATGCCTCGCACCCCGGCCGACCCAGGGCCATCTCTCACGATCTGGCCCTCTCCTCGGGTGTGTGGGGACTACAGAGTCCCCAACTCGTTCCCGGAATCGGCGGCCTGCTTCTGCCAGGGTGACAGGCGGCTCCACCTGTCAACCTGTCACCTGTCAGCCCCAGGCCGGCGCTCATGGGGGGCGGTGGTCGTTCATGGACCTCCGACACCCGAGTTGCCTTCTTCGTACGCGGGCAGCTTGACTTGCGATCCTTCGTCCATCCGCTGCCGCTCCCGCCCCGCCTCCTCCTTCACTAGAATTACTTGCTCGCAGAAGGAGGCGCCGGCCACCCACGCATCCGCGCAGCGGACCATCGCCGCGAGCAAGTTGAAGAGCGTGCGAACTCTCACTCCCAGGGCCGCCACAAGCTCCCGTCTTGGCGTCTCCCACGCCGGACACTCGGTGAGCGTGTGCGGCCCTGAGTCCTCGCTCGCGTCGCAGTGATGTCACTCGGACGTTGGCTCTTTCTTCATCCGACGCAGATACTTCCCGAAGCACCCGTGCTCGGTAATCATCTGCGTCAGACGGTACGAGAGGCTGCCGTGTGGCCTCTCTAGCCACTCCCCCATGATGGGTCTTACCGCCGCTACTACGGCACGCCCTGCGCCTGGTCGCCCAAGTCGTAGCTCCCATTCCGCCACCATTTTCCTGTGGAATAAAGATTTGCCCTATGCAACAAGTATGTTTTTTTCTAAAAGCTATACTTATTAATTATTGGTTTGAGAAACGGGAATAAATCATTACTTTAGAAGTAATTACAGGGTAACTAGTAAGACGATGGTATATTGTATACGGTTCTCTTCTAAAGTATGAAAGACATGATTTATTAAAAAGGTGAGGAGACGGTACGATAAGCTTTTTATACATTTATTCTGTCAATTGATTGCAAACCGCTAGATGGTAAAATGCTGAGGTGCAGTGCAGCAGATACGAAAATCATTTCAGATGCTTTTAACCTTAAACTAGTGGTCACTAACTTTTGTTTTTGTGTCATATACATGTCTTTTTGTTTCTGTATAACACTGTAAATATATAGCTACTTTTTTTGACGTGCGCAAAATCCTCACGATACATCCCCTCCCCTCCTATCCCGCCGAAGCTGGTGGAGAAGGTGAGGGGATGTATCAGAACCGATGTGACAAGAACCGACTGAAACGCATGCTGTCTGTGGGTAGTTGTTGGTTGCCGGAGATGAGGTTGGCAGGCATATCCCTCGTACCCCACCCGACCAAATACATAGATACTGAGTACAGTAGTACTAATCTCGATAAAGTGTTATCTAGATTAGAACTGTAATGCAAGAAAATTAACCTTCTCCTAAAGTCACGAGGATTCTATTATTATCCAGGAGTCCACAATTATGTAACTACTTTTAGAACAATCAATCAATCTAGATACAAGATTGTGCCCTTCAATTTGTTGAATAAACTATTTTAATGATGAACTCTGGGTAGTTTGTGACCAGATGATAGTTTTGACAGATGACGCAGATCACAGTCAGCCTAACAGACCCCTGAGATATTGGACTTGTAAACTGATAAGCGTTAAACTACTAAATTAATATCTGTAGAACGTTTGCACAGATTATTTTGGGAACAGATTTAAGATTTAGTGTAAGTCTTATAGACTAAGATAGTAATTTGCGTGAAAATCACAATAGTGGTCAATTAATTAACAATTAACCTATCGCAGTTGCTATCGAACCTGCTAGTGCTCGCCATATAGGCATATGACGCACATTGGGATAGACATGCCAATGTGCGTCATAGCACCCGATCCTTCACCTTCGGCAACTAGTCTGTGGCAGCCGCTTATCGTTTGATTTTTTTTAATGATAAAGTCTTCCTCGAGTCTTCGATAAAGTCTTCTTCTTTGTAGAGGCAAAGCATAGCTGTCCTACCTATCTACGACTTCCATACTAATAAATGTGAGAGTAATTCTGTTGGTTACGCTTTTATGCCTAAACCCCTGGACCAATTTTGATTAAATTTGATATATACGAGTGAGATTTAGACTTGATAGGTTATAGGCTATGTTTGGTCGTGATAATCGACATTGCACACGTCCATAGGCAGGCAAAATAAACAGGCAAGCGGAGCCATGGCCAACAAGTAGAAATCTATAATTTACCTGATTAGCTGGTAATTGGTATAAGGTGTTCATTCTTTAAGGCGGTTTTGCAAAGTTAATTTTCTAAAATAAAAGTTTGCAGTTCCCAATACTCGTGAGAGTCCGTTTATTAATTCATTATTTTGAGACCAGTTAACTTTTATTACTCGAAGCAGAATATTTCATAAGCACTCTTTGTGGTTGTTAGCTAAGTTTAAATTGTTTAAGGATATTTGTTCTGAGTTATGAATTTCTCGTGTATTTTGGCCACCGATGTTACGGTATAGTGAGAACTAATGGAGCTGTGTCTTTTAAACTTTAATTTATTATTTAAAATTTGAAGTGTCTGATTTTTTAATTAATCAAAGGGAATAATTGGAATCAACTAAATTATGGAAATATGGAAGTTACGATACAAAAAGATTATACATGTGAGAATTACTTGCTTTATAAATTTAAGATACTTAATAATACTTAATAAACTCACGCCTATATGCCGAAAGGGTAGGCAGAGGTGCTAGCACCCACATTTCGCCAGTTTATGTTTAGGTCCCAATGTAATATAGGTGGCGAGCCTATTGGGATTAACCGGGCACTTATAAACCTGCGATAAATATACACATAACTTCGAAAAACATCGAAAGGTCATTGGTGTGTGCCATGGTAAAACCTGGGATCGAACCCGAGACCTCGTCTCAGTAGTCCATTACCCATACCACTCGGCTACCGCGGTGGTTATAAATTTCGTTTTCATATTACGCTCATCCCCTATTACATGGGACCGAATATAATTATTAGTGAAATGTGGGTGTTAATTCACCTCTATCTAACCCTCCAGGGACAAAGGCGTGATTATAAGTATGTATGTATTTATTACGCGAAAACGTGTTTTATGTTAATAATAATATAATATAAATATCAGAATAAACGGGATATTTACCTATAATATAATATAAAATTTCTGACATGTTGGTGATATACTTTGACATAACTATGTGTTATTAGGTTGTAGACAGATGCGATTTCTACGTATAAATTCTAGTTTAATCTAAGGCTTAACGCTAGGCACCTTTATTTTGATATTTACGTAGTCCCGCTTTAACCAATCAAGAGTATAGTAGCATTTTGTATATAATTTATTGTCCCTTAGTGTACAATAAACTTATATTCAAAATGTAAAATTGATACCTTTCATGTAAACAATTGCAACATAGACTGCTGTCAGAATAGAAAGCCAGTAGACATGCTGATTGAAGGAGGTTTGCATTAGGCCTCTAAGGTCTCCGTAAAGCTATATCCTCAATAATATAGGTTACACATCGGTATTAATATCAAGCTATAACAAGCAATAAAAGAAGCCTCGTGGTTTCTGGCAGAGTAGAACTTGGACCACTCCATCTCTTCTCTTGCGGTGTCGTACAAGGCGACTAAGGGATAGGGCTGTTTAACATCAGATAGTATACAGCCCAGACTCAGTTCAGATCCATGACTCGAGTCAACAATAGTGCCCGGAATACAGCTATAGGCTCACCCCCTATTACTTGGGACCGAATACAATGATTGGTGAAATGTTGTGTTAATTCACCTCTGCCTAACCCTCCGGGGATAAAGGCGTGATTTTATGTGTGTATTAATATCAAGCAATCAATAAATTAGCCCACCCTTAGTTTATTGCTAGGCAAAGGCCTCGCCCAATGTGACGCATATCGTACGCTCCTCCGCCTTCCGCATCCAGTCTGTTCCAGCCATCTTTTTCAGGTCGTGAGTCCTTTTGGCCAGGTGTCTTACCTTCCGTTTCTCTTCTCGCAGTCGCCATTCTAGAACTCTTTGTTCCAACGGCCATCGGTTCTTCGACACAAGTGGTCAGCACACTGCCCCTTCAGCTTGCATATTCTGCGAGCTATTAATAACAATTAATATATTAAATAGTATTAATTTGGAATTACAATTGAAACTAGCAAAATTTAAAGTTACAAAACATATGCGTGCTTATTGTTCAATAAAAGCACTTGAGATAACATAATATCTAGCATCTGGTGCACTGTAATGTTGTTTCCTTGTTAACGGAAGCTAAAATTAAAGGGTATTGACAGTTGGGGTGAAGTGACGTCACACGTTGCGTGGAAGAGACATGTGTGACGTATTATCATGCGGGGAAGGTGTATTGATTTCTTTATATACATTAGTTTACTCCTTGTCAAATTGTTAAACTCAGTGGCAGAATTAGTTTATTGAGTTGGTATTGAGTGTGATTTATATATAGCTTAATGAATAAAAAAAATATTTTGGGGGGTTTGTTTTTCTATGGTTTGTTAAGGGAGTAGCTTCTGGTTCTGACACACTAACTCGAAAACTTGCACCAATGCCTCGTCAATCAAGTTGTTGGTACATTGACTTGCAGGTGAGTATAGCTTGAGTCTGACAAATCTTGGTGGTGTCCCATTGGATAGATAGGATAAGATAGGATAAGTTTTATTGACAAATAAAAGAAAACAATTTAACATTTATCCATCAAGTAACACTTAGAACACTTCAAGCTTAACATGTCTAGCCGCAACAGCCATCAAGACTAGCCCCTCCTGTCCCCGTGCTAGTAAAATAACTGTGTTACAGGTAGGTTAAGGATAATTGTAACCATCGCATGGTTACTTGATATGGATATAGATTTTCTGAATCCCAATCCATAGGCACAGCAACTCTGTTCTTACAGGGTCGGCAGCACGTGTGTGACTCTCTTGGTGCTGCACACGTCCTTAGGCAAAGTGGTTACCACTTTTAATCAGGTGGGCCGTGTGCTTGTTGTGTGTAAAAAAGACATGGGAGTATGCTAGCCACAGTTCAAGCAAAAGATTCGAACCTTATTTTTACACCTCTCATGTTTATCATGAAAATATATTCGTTGTCTCAGGCTCTCCAGGACGTATGAGCATCTTACTTTAAATTATCATTTATTCATTGTATTTCTTTTATCTGTTTCGTAGATACGAACACAAATATGTAAGATACTTTTTTGAATAATTTTACTGGGGTTGCATTAACATATCTTTGTTCTTTTAAACGTATTTATTGGGTATCGTTACTTTTCAAATTTGAAAAGTAGCAATACCCAGAGATAAAAATGTCGGTAGCCTCGTTCTAACTTTTTTGTGAACCCTCTCGCCTTTTTTGTGAACCCATCGCTTCACCTTACCGGTATAAAAAGGTAACGATGAGATAGCTATGCTGGACACGAATCGCCTAAAATCACGCACTATTTCCTTGCATCTGAGACTGGGTCTTATCCCAATAGGTGGTGCATTATGGCTGGTATTGTATTGCTATCAAATTTCATACAAATTGTTAGTAAATAAAGGAAAAAGTCTTCTGTAGAATAAACCATGACGCTGTGTAGTGCAGCAGTGTAGTCAGTATAAAAACCTCGTGATGTGTTCCCGGCGGTGAGTAGGGTAGCCAGAGCTCACTGGAGAGTTTCCGTGCTGTCAGTGGGAAGACTAAAGGCTGGTCCTGATTGTGTCTTCTGCACTGACGGAACAGAAACTCTCTGTTCTTGCAGTTCTAACAGGGTCGGTAGCACCGGTGTGACTCCCCTGGTGTTGCACACGTTCTTGGTCACGGTATCAACTTTCCATCAGGTGGGCCGTGTGCTTATCTGCCACCTAAGTTGTATAAAAAAAGAAAGTTCCTTATCGTTTCACTACCGATAAGAAAAGACGGATGCTATGGATTAAAGCCCTGCGCATCAAAAATTGGATACCAAATTCATCTGCTAGAATATGTAGGGAAGAATTTACATCTCTTCTTTTAAATTCGCCACTGTCATGTAGGAGCACATTTTTATCAATAACTTCACAAACAAATTTATACACTTACAGTGTAAATGTCAATGTCAAGATTGACATGCACCTCTGACGTAAGAATTATAGGATTATAGACTCTAAGACAAGAACCAGCGGAAGTGACGCCATCTGTGATTAGTTTTGCCTGTGCTTCCCCACTGTTGCGGAGAGGCGTGCATAGAATCACGGCATATGCTAGTCCTGCTTTAAGATACAGCCTAACCTGCATTTGAAATGAAAAGGTATTGTGTAGTTTAGCTTGACTTGGGCTCCGAAGATCTTCCTTATAAATCAATTACCAATAAATAAATTCTGTATTAAATTGTATGTAGTAAACCTTTGGCATTTGACGCTACTAGTTCAATTTCGATATCGAGTCACGTGCCACTGATACTACGAAGTTTATGTGTGTGTTAGAAATTAATTAACGCTTGTTTTAACGCTGAAAGTAAATATATATGGGAAAGCCACCTCAGAGTTATTTAGAATGATTTAGATAGTTTGTAGAAAGATTCATAAACTATACCATACAATCCAGAATTATGACATCCTTACTTCTTTAACTTAGAAATTTTATCTAAGTTCAAAAGTAGAATAAAGATAACATAGGAAAATGTAAAATGTGTCCTCAGTAGATTACAAAAATAGAATACAATAATAGTAGAAAATAGTTTGACAGGAGGTAGGACACGACGGTATTTTCGTCCAATTGAGCATTCCTACTAGCGGTGAGTAGGGTAGCCAGAGCTCACTGGAGAGTTTTTGTGCTGTCAGTGGAAATACCAAAAGCTTGTCCTGCTTTGTTTTTTACACTGAAGACACAGAAACTCTGTGCTTAGGTACAGGGTTGGCAACGCGAGTATGATTCCCTTGGTTTTGCACACGTCCATAGGACACGTTCACTACTTTCCATCAGGTGGACCGTGTCTTCGTCTGCTAACTAAGTGGTATGAAAAAAGAATAATTCAATAACTTAAATTTTGCAAACGTTTGCTGATCAGACTGAGGCTTTGATTGGTGCTTAACAAATGAGTACCTATTTACATACCTAAAACGTAAATAAAACCGGTGATCGCAAGCGTATCGGCTCTATTCCCGGAGGGTTAGGCAGAGGTGAATTAACACCCACATTTCACCATTGAATATCCTACATAATGGGGGTGAGATTATTGGCGTCTTCCGGGCACTATTGTTGACTCATGCCATGCATCTGAGACCAAGTCTGGCCTGTACATATTTGTCTGATGTTAAGCCCTATGCCTTAGCCGCCTTGTACAACACCGAATGGGAAGAGATGGGGTAGTCCAAATTCTACTCTGCTGGAAACCACGCGGCTTGAGCGTAACCGGTCTTAATTTCTCTTCAGCAGTACTCAAGGCCATATTCACTGTTGGTACACAAGACAAAAACGATAGCCTGTCTAGTGATATAAGTATTATACAGATCGTTATATTGATTTTGGCAAGCAGAAAAAGTCACCAGTATGTTCTACATAAATGTGTGTGTAACAAAACTCGTTTCCTCACTCACACACACTTATACACTCGCAAATTACAATTGATTCAAAACCATTCGTATTTATTTATTATCAGTTACACTTTCTTTAGTAATAACAATAACTCATCAATACTTACTACTGGTATATGAACGTAGTTTTTGTTAAATTCTTGTAAGTCTCCGTGACCCCAGGGTTTACAGCTTCGCTTTTTAAGTGTTAAAATCGTGCAAAGTTTTGAGTTCGAATCCCAGACAAATTTTACTTTTTGAACTTTTAAATATTTGTATATCTTCATGTTAATTACTTACCTATTAAGGGAATGTTGAGGTAATATCACAAAAGTATCTTGATATTTTAGTTATTTATTTATAGCAACTTAAATCAGTAGTATTTTTATTATTACTGAGCGAGTATTGTTGCACACACATTGCATTAATGTTTCTCGTATTGGAATTTATGCTACCCTCATTCTCATGTATAAATAACATGATAATTTTATTTTTAACTGTCAACAATTGGATGCATTGTGCTTTCCACACGGTTAATTAACAACTTAAACGTTCTTTAATATCACAAACAAAATAAAGAACAAAAACAAAACTATTTATTAACGTAAAACGACTACATCAATATAGTAGCGGTTCGAACTCGCTACCTTCGAAATGTCTTTACGCCTGTAATACCACTCAACTACGTGAGCCTGTGCTAAAATGGTGAAATTTACTTTCTCATTCGATGGCAGGCAAATCAGTCACACATATTCAAACGTTCACGATTCACGAATATTCACGATCATGCGCACTGGCACACATAAACGTATTACACTAATACGCCTTTAACGATGACGCACACATGTGACTTCAAAGCAATGAGTTATTGTTGTGTGAACACATATATGTAAAACATACGGGTGCTTCCACTTGACCCAGATCATAAATACATTTTATTAGATAGATAGGCTATCTTTTTTGTCTTGTGTACCTGCATTAAATTCACCAAAAGTGCGTTTACAAGGAGCATAAACTAGTGTGAACTACTGATTGACTTTGAACCTCAGCGCAGTGAATATAAAATTGAAATTTCAATGATGATTAACGTTGTTATAAAAATATTGATGTGACATAATTCTTATTGAATTTTAAATTTTAATTCAATGAACAAATGTCTATTTCCATTCGTCGCATAAAATCCTTTGCCATACCAATACACCAGTCAGCATCTTTGAGTGTATATGTTACGCTATTGCATTTACTACTCTTCTGAAACGTGCTTATAGCACACTCCTAAAGCTTTTGTTCTAGCTAGTCCAGGTTTACAAATAAATTCAAAACAATTTTGAACCTTTGAGAATGCCGTAAAGCGGACCCGATCAAGTTCAAAACGAATATTGTGGAAGAAATATACGTAGTTTATCAGTATGTGCATAATAACGTCTTATAATTCTTTACCAGTATACGTGTTTCCTTATTCCTACAGTTCCTTTAAGTGGGGTGTAAAAAGCATCTGATGAGGTCGTTAAACTTAGAGCCACCAATGCCACCATTGTTTTTTTTTTTTTTTTTTTTTTATATAGGACACGTCAATTGGACTTCGCCTTGCCTGATGGTAAGCTGAAGGCAAAGTCCCAGAAAAGAGGGTCACCATTACTTACACATACCGTGTGACAATGGTGACACTCAGCTTGACGGCCTCATCATATGCTTTTTCACGCCCCGCTTAAAGGACCCGGGACTGTAGGAAGAAGGAAACACGTGAGCTGGTAATGAATTCCAGGCCTTAATGGTGCGACAGAGGAAAGAGTCTCCGAACCGCTTGGTTCTTGATCGGATGTTTTGCACCGTGTGCGGATGACATCTAAGACCTGCACGCGTTGTCCTGTGTAGGAAAGGGGAGGGTTAGTATTATATTAGTAGTAGGTTGTTAGTATTTATAGTGGTGACCTTCTTTCCTTAGACGTTTCTTTCAGTTACCATCAGGCGAGGTGAAGAGGTGTATCCTAGATAAAAATATAAAAGAACACATTCATAAAGTAACAGAGATTTGTGATTTTCATACGGCTTTCCAATTACACTGGACTTAAGTTAGAAAATTCCTGCATACCGTGAGCAGGACTAATTTTTATTATTCATGACAGTAGATTTCTACAGAGATTCCGAAGTCGGTTCCCTAATCCTGGATACCGCAAGGAATACGTGAAGAATAAATTTGAATCGTTGTTGAAAGAATTACTTATTTATAAATTCTTATCTTTAGGAATAATATTATCTTTAGCCTAGTTAAAAAGACTGTAAAATGAACCTCATTCTCATATAACATAAACTCACACCTATATCCCCGAAGGGGGTAGGCAGAGGTGCTAGCACCCACATTTCGCCAGTTTATGTTTAGATCCCAATGTAATAGGTGGCGAGCCTATTGCTATTAACTGGGCACTTATAAACCTGCGATAAATACACATAACTTCGAAAAGCATCGAAAAGTCATTGGTGTGTGCCATGGTAAAACCTGGGATCGAACCCGAGACCTCGTCTCAGCAGTCTATTACCCGTACCACTAGGCTACCGCGGTATCTTTAGCCTAGCTAAAAATGCTGTAAAATGAACCTCATACCACTTTAACATTTTCTAAAATGCTAGCTTTAAAAAAAAATCTGATAACTTAATAATAAAGTAGTAAATGATGGGTTTCATTTCCAGTATAAAATAAATCATCATTAAATTAGCGATGATCCAGCTTCCGAGGCTTTGACCTTGGAGGTCGTACACATTTTTGTTCCATCTATTTTTATTTAGCATATTTCGATTATGACGGGAGCGAGTATCGTCTGACCATTCAACCTTAAGAAGAAAATCAGCGTCAGAATCTCGTCTGTTGATCAGCATGTGTACTAGCTGGTAGAGCTTTGGGCCCGGAGATTATGCTGTTGTTAGTCAACTTTTACTTATTTAATTTATTAGATTAACCAACAGTTATGTGCAATAATAGATACAATTCGTATAAATTTCACATGTTTGATGCTTATAACTAATTGCATAACCAATAAAGCAGGTGAATACAGCATGCATCACTAATTAAGTAATGTTGTTATAAGAAAATTAAACACACTAAACAATTTTAACAATTTTGTAAATTATGATTGATTTATTGAGTTTAATTTTAAACGATTATATGTCAATTAATAGAGGAATCAAATGGCTATAGTAACAATAATAATATGCACATAAATAACAGTTGTAGTTTGTAAAGTTTTATAATACATGTAAATGAAAATATAAAAATATAAACGATTAATTTAAACAATGTGTTCAGGCGTAACTAACGAAAATTAAGAAAGGGACTATATCAGTCAGGCAAGTTATCGAGAACGAGTTTACGAAATTCGTGTGGTTTCGTGTTAAATATATCTAACGAGCCCGCACAGTATTTGTTGACGGCCCTACACAGTCTGGGAATCGGCGAATTATAACCTAATACGGTGCTTCTAATCGGGGAGACCAAAAGTGCCAACTTTTAGAATTCATAACAGATTCCAAGCGTTATTCTTAGACCACATACAAACTATATAGACGCAGTGTCACTCCAACTCGGCGTACAAAGGCATAGGTACATAACATGCACAAGTTGACAGTTTATAGAACAATATTGGCGTTAAGTTACTCAAATATAACTTAGTGCACACCGCAAACTACCCTGATTAATGGCAGGATAGTCCATACACTGGTTGTCTGGAAGAGATCGCAGATCGCGATAAGACCGCCCATTGTACAACAATTTAACATGTATGTATCCTATGTTTGGTGTGCAATAAAGAGTATTTATTCATCTTATGTAACGAGTTTTACATTTTGTTAGCAAAACTGTAAAGGTAAATTAATACTAGTTATATTCAAAGTTTGATTTATATGGATTTATTTACTCAGTGTAAAGGTCTTCCAGTATATTACGACACATGCTCTACTGCAAATCGGTTTGCGTCAACACTTCAAGAGCCTAAATCCTGAGTAATGCTCGGATTTGTCTCGAATGAGTCTCCCCGCTGTACTTAGGCGTAGACAGCTATTACGTATTTTGTACAAGAAATAGGTACCGTAAATGTTAAGCCGCTGCTACTATCTGATGTTCCTAAATGGCGTAAATTATGTCGCTACTAGATATATAGGTGGGTTGAAATTTAGGTAGCTGCCTTTAATAACGTAATATTTTTTTTTATATACCACTTAGGTGGCAGACAAGTACACGGCCCACCTGATGGAAAGTGGTTACTGTGGCCTATGGACGTGTGTAACAGAGAAGAGAAGCCACACTCGCGCTGCCAACCCTTTAAGCACAGAGTCTCTGTGCTGTCAGTGTAGAGCACAAAGCAGGACAAGCCTTTAGTCATCCCACTGACAGCACAAATTCTCCAGTGAGCTCTGGCTACCCTACTCACCGCTGGGAACACAATACGAAGTTATTATAACCGCGGTATTCTGTAGGGCGGATGTACTTCCCTAGCCGGACTGCTCATTTGGGCGGAAATACCGCCGTGTCCTACCTTGTAGTATCAAGCTATAAGAGTTTCTTAACAGTTACTTACATACATACGTATAATCACGCCTTTATCCCCGGAAGGTTAAACAGAGGTGAATTAACACCCACATTTCACCATCATGGTATTCGGTTCCACGTAATAGGGGGTGAGCCTATTGCCGTTTTCCGGGCATTATTATTGACTCGAGCCATGCATCTGAGGCTGAGTCTGGGCTGTTTATATGTATGTCTGATGTTAAATAGCCCTAACCCTTAGTCGCCTTGTACGACACTGCATGGGAAGTGATGGGGTGGTCCAAATTTTACTCTGCCGGAAACCACGCCTTTATAAACTTATAAGCCTATCTTTCATTAATGAATTGATATCATTTTGCTCAAAAAAACTAACTACCTAGTCACCCCGACTACAGTGGGTATTGTACCCGGAGTCCAACAAAAATCATATCGGTACGTGATATATCAGAAGGCCATGACTACAAAACAATTATGAAATGAAAGCAGAAGAAGTCTTTCAATTCTGTCTGGATGTTTAATCATAGCCGATGGACAGATATGTCTCCGAGTAAAACAAGTAACTGTATTGTACTGTTCCAATAGACGTCTCAATAGCTCAAATTCGTCCCTACAGGTGAAATCTATACATACACTTTAGTACCTATGTATATATGTTTATATATGTACGCTTCGACATCGTTATGGGTGTTTGGAGTTAACTCGATAAGCAAGTTCAATTAGGGGCGACGGCATTCACGTGGCTGACTGACTCCTGCGGCCATTTACGTAATACATCGGAACGTATAATTATTTAACTTTTTATTTGCATAAATATACTTTTCAAGAAGACGTTCTAATTACATAGAGCAGAGAGAAATTTTGGAAGATATTATACAGCGTTATCTAGACCCAGATGAAGCATAGCCCGTACTAAAGGTTCTAGAATCCGAATATTCATAGATTTTTCCTTCTAAAATGCTACATTTATAGCAACCCTGCTAGAGACTACTACTAAATAGGCTATAGGCTTCACTACTTACAATTCATTGTGTGATAGTTTGGTCCATCCACGGATATCATCGAATATCTGTGTGTCCATCCTAATTTTGCCTGGAAGAAGTCGTATATTGTTCTACAAACATTTTGTATGTATATCAATGACTTGAATAACATTTTTAGTGTGCAATAAAGAGTATCTCTTTATCTAGCTACCCCTTAGATCAATTAAAACAAATATATTCATACATGTCAATATTTAAACGGAGCGCAATCGCGCGTCCCAAATGTAGCAATCGAATGCTCGACCAACATACCAAACAAGTGGTAGTGTTCAATTAATTTTAATTAATCTGAAACAATACCTTAAAGCGAAAGATATACTGTGCCTTATTACGGTTCACCTGAATAATTATGTTTGCGAAGTGGGCTGCCCCATAGCTAGGGGGCACGCGCCGAAACGATGGCTATTGAAGAGGGCGTCGTGACCGGCACAATTTCGAATCTCGTTCTAACGATAACGTCTCTTTAATATATTTTGAATTTATATTATTTAATGTGACTGAGAGCCCAGCGAAATTAAACGGTTCGTTAGAGTTCAATTTTGCTGGGCTCTCCCGTAAATCTGTTTGGCAGCAATAGAATAAACATACAGTTAGTTGGTATATCTTTTTGGGGCCAAAGATTTATTTGTTATTCTCCATTTTTTATTAAGTACCAAAGGTAACCTTTTAAATATACAGACTTGAAAATTACTTTACAAATCTTATATTATCGAAAGTTTATTCAATTTTGTTAGTATTAGTAGGTACGCAGAATGTAGCAGCTGATTTTGCTGTCGACTTTGCAGTTGCTTTTCAACTGCGTTGTCGAGATTTTAGGCATAAAAATAAGGCAAAATAAACTGCGATAGCGTCTGTTCATATTATTTTCATTTAAATTTTTCTATGCTTCACGTCAGTATCTTAGCTTTTACGATACTGACGTGAAGCATAGAAAACGGGAGACCCAGGGATCGAATCCTGGATATTACACTACCAGTGTTAACCCACTCCCAATACAAGCAATTTAGCTTAGCTGAAGGAGCTAAAGGGGGTAGATAGTGTAATTTCAGTTATTTGCATTCTTTGAAAAAAATTGCAAATGCTTTTCAATTTAAGAGAATGTATTTTTTATTTATAAAACGATGTCTAGTCAATAACTACATCATTACTACATAGATGCATTGATTTGCTTGTAAATGTTATTTTATTTTTTAGTAATATCCTCAAGAGATGCTTATACTTAGTAGTTGACGTCCCATAACTTTAGCGCTTTAGATAATGGCGCTGTAGAAAGAAAATCTTAACTTTCGTGAAAGAGCCTGCAGTACCAAGCAGCAAAAGAAACAAAAATATTAAATTCTTAGGTTCAAGGGTTACGTTTTGCAGGTTAATGAAAAAACTACAGGTTAAAGACAACTTGATTACCGGCAATAAAAATGGTTTAGTATCATGAGAGTTGAATGTTCTTAAACTTCCGTTTTTAGTCTCTTATAATCCATTTTGAAAGAGGACTCATGTACGAAAGTAAAGTCAGCGCTAGAGCCTTGTTCATTTATCAGGACCTGACTCTACTAATTTTATGTCATAATAAAACCATTGTCATACCACAGACACTGCAAACAATGCCATTTCATATTAGACTACTTATATACTGTTAGAGTCTAAAATAAAATGGCATCTTGTAGAGTGAATGAAAAGATGTACATACATACATACATATAATCACGCCTTTATCCCTGAAGGGTTAGGCAGAGGTGAATTAACACCCACATTTCACCAATAATTGTATTCATTGTAATATACGGCAATAGGGGGTGAGCCTATTGCCGTATTCTGGGCACTATTGTTGACTCGAGCCATGCATCTGAGGCTGAGTCTGGGCTGTATATATCTGTCTGATGTTAAACAGCCCCATCCCTTAGTCGCCTTGTACGACACCGCATGGGGAAAGATGGGGTGGCCCTAATTCTACTCTGCCGGAAACCACGCGGCAAACTGTATGCGGCAAAGATGTATTGAACTCTTATTTTTATTTTGAACTTTAAGTTCATATCAATAAAGTCTGAAATAATATGGCATTTTTTGCAGTGTTAGTGGTATAACAGTGGTATTAATATGACATAAAATTAACAGAATCAGGGGTCAGTTGGTTTACCAGACCCTCGATTCTACTAAAGCAAGACTACTGTCATAGATAGATAGATAGATAGATAATTCTTTATTGTACACAAACAGATTTACAGTAGGACAAGTAGGTAGCATGTATACAGTTCAATGTACAATGTGCGGCCTTATCACTTAAGTGATGTCTTCCAGGCAACCAAATCATACCACAGACACTGCTAAAATGGCATATAATTTTAAACTTTATCTCTATTCACATAAAGTACAGAATGAAATGAAACGAGTTTCATTAAACTTTTTCATTCACTCTGCAAAAAAACCCTTTTAATTTTCGACGTTTTCTTTATACTACTCAGTTGGCAGACCTGATGGGAAGCGGTTACTGTGGCCTATGGACGTATGCAATACCAGGGGTGTCACACTCGTGCTGATGAAGAAACCTTCTGATGCCCCTCTTGAAGAACCTTGAAGACTTACGTTGTAATCTCAATATATTCACAGGATAATCCAAGGAGAAAAAACTTTTTACGCTTTTACTTCATAAAATGTGTCAAACGTTCAAAATTTAAGTGTGAAAAATGTAGTCACATTCATATTAGTACATATACAAAGTACTTTCCATTCTTGATTTGTAATTCCTGAAATTCTATATAGTAGGTACTTCCTTGCAGTATTTTAATCTTATACTTTAAATATATTAACAACCTCGCATAAACTCGGTGTCCTGAATAGTCAAACGTTTTTTTACGACGGAGCAGCGGTGTCTTCTGTACATGACACAAATTCGCTTCTGCGTGGAATACTACTTGCATTTCTGGGGTGGTTCAGCAAAGTACTTACTAGATGCTTTCCACAGGTTGCAGCGAGGAACACCCTAGAGATTTGTTGCGTCCTTGGCAGTATTTCATCGTCTGTTCCATAGTGAATGTTCTGATGAGCTCTTCCTATTACTCCCACCCTCCCCTTTCTTATACAGGACAGCACGTCCAGTGCTTAGATGTCGCCCGCACATGGTGTAGAATATCCGATCAAGAACCAAGCGGTTCGACGACTCTTTCCTTTGTTGCACTATTAAGGCCTAGAATTCGTTACCAGTACACGTATTTCCTTCTTCCTATAGTCCTGGTTCTTTAAGCGGGGCGTGAAAAAGCATATGATGAGGCCGTCAAACTGATTGTCACCATTGTCTCGTTGGTATATGCGAGTAATGGTAACCTTTTTTCCTGAGAATTTTCCTTCAGCTTATCATCAGGCAAGGCCAAGTCTAGTTGACGTGTCCTATATAAAAAATCTTACGAAATTCACAACCGTTTAAAATATAAACAGGTTTAGAGGCAATCAGTGATTAGAATCGTTGTCATTTTGTACCATTTTCGCAAAAAAACCCTTTTAATTTTCGACGTTTTCTTTATACCACTCAGTTGGCAGACCTGATGGGAAGCGGTTACTGTGGCTTATGGACGTATGCAATACCAGGGGTGTCACACTCGTACTGATGAAGAAACCTTCTGATGCCCCTCTTGAAGAACCCCATATTGTAGGCGCTTGGGGAAACCTCAGCAGGGAGGTTATTCCACAGCTTGAGTGTGCGTGGGATGAAGTTTCTTTCTTACTGTACAGTGCGCACTGTCTCAGGTCGCACTTTAACCTCATTGCATTAAAATCTAAAATTAAATGGATGCCGGTGCTGCTGCTGCATCTGCGGAAAACCTCAATGTGATTATGTTTTTGAGCCGTTTGGGGTTGAAACGTTAGGGACGTGGGGTCCAAGTGCTCGGTCTCTATATAAAGACTGTGCAAAGCAGCTGATCGACGCTACGCGTGACCAGAAGGCTGGTTATTATCTTGCACAGAGGATAAGCGTTGCCATTCAACGTGGCAATGCTTCCAGCCTTCTGGGTACGTTACCGGTCAGTGATGATGCGGAGGAATTTCATGACGCATTATGTATGTAATTTTTATGTTTATTTTATTTTAGTGTATTTTAGTAGCTATCTAATAATAGTTTTAGTTTTAATTTTCAATTGAATTGTATTGATTTGTATATGTATATATTAAATATTAATAATTTAAAAAAAAAGGATTTATTTAGCAGTATCTGTGATATGACTGTGGTTTTGCTTTAGCAGAATTGAGGCCATGCTTGTAGTTGAGGTAGGTTTGGACATTGAAGATTTTGATGCGACACATACACTAGATGTAAGTACTATTTAGATCAATTCTACATTTTCACATTATTAATGACTTTGTGTTCTGACTTTGTTTATAACTTTATTAATTTAAATTAAATTTAACCAGATTTATCTATAAGTACTGTTATATTATGTAACAGTAGTAAAGAGGTCGCGTACAGATTGGAAACATTAAAAAAGCTTAGGTTATTTTATAATATTAATGATACTAAAGTTCTTGTTGATGGTCGTAAAACTACTGAACGAATTTTGATGAGATTTTTTAAGGTCTTGGTCAAAATTAAAAGCTTATATTTATTTGATCGTAATCTGTTGAGTAGAACTGGAGATATGAACAAAAGTTGCGTTAACCGATATCCTTGTGAGCGGAGCCGTGGGCAGAAAGCAAGTATCTGATATAATTTTATCATTTGTATAATGATGTCTTCCAACACTCTTAAGTCAGGCAGTAGTCTACACACTAGTTTTTTTTATACCTCTTAGTTGACAGACAAGCACACGGCCCACCTGATGGAAAACGGTTACCGTGGCCTATGGACGTATGCAACACCATTGTCGTCACACTCGCGCTGCCGACCATGAAGAAACCTTCTGATGCCCCTCTTGAAGAACCCCATATTGTAGGCGCTTAGGAAAACCGCAGCAGGGATGTCATTCCACAGCTTGAGTGTGCGTGGGATGAAGTTTCTTTCATACCGCACAGTGCGCACTGTCTCAGATGGCAATGTGTGAGGGTGAATTCCCTGCCTATGGCGAGAGAGAGAGAGAGAGAGTTTCTGTAATATTTTATTGGTTCTACATCTTGTTTAATCTAGTAACTGATAATTCAGTTCCTAAAGTAACATTTGGTAGCTTAAATATACATTTAGTTTCCTTAGATAGTATTTTAGGCTTTGATATCAAACTTAAACTCGCACGTTCTGAATAAATTTGAATAAACTTCTCGCTCGTTTAATTTTCGACGCAATACGCACTGTCGACTAGTCGCCGGCGACTCGGTCTCGCGGCGACTTTAAGACAACAATTAAATATAAACTTTAACGACCTTGATATACGGTCGAAAGTACAGTCGCCCGCATGCGCCGCGTGCGAATTCATTCTTGATATACAGTTTTTGACTGTATATCAAGGTAGTTTTTGTAATAAATTGTTGTCTTAAAATAATCTTCGCCGCTCTTCACGTGGTTTGCGGTGGCAAGCTGCCCGCGTACGAAAGCAACTCGGGCGTTGGAGGTCGATGAACGACCTCCGCCCCCCATGAGCGCTGGCCTGTGGGTGACAGGTGGAGCCGTCTATCACCCTGGCAGAACCAGGCCGCGGTGGTGGCGCGCCTGGCGCGCCTCCTCGTTTCCGGGGACGAGTTGGGGACTCTGTAGTCCCCACCCCCCGAGAAGAGGGCCAGATAGTGAGAGATGGCCCTGGGTCGGCCGGGGTGCGAGGGATATGCCTGTCAACCGCACCTTCGGCAACCAAAACAACCCACAGGCGGCGTGCGTTTTAGTCGGTTCGAGTCCGACATAACCTCTTCCACCAGCTCCGGTGAGGAGGTATCCGTGGGGAATTTGTGCACGTAAAAAAAAAAAAAAAGTAATATGGGTAATGGACTGCTGAGACGAGGTCTCGGGTTCGATCCCAGGTTTTACCATGGCACACACAAATGACTTTTCGATGCTTTTCGAAGTTATGTGCGTATTTATAGCAGGCTTATAAGTGCCCGGTTAATGGCAATAGGCTCGCCACCTATTACATTGGGACCTAAACATAATCTGGCGAAATGTGGGTGCTAGCACCTCTGCCTACCCCTTTGGGGATAAAGGCGTGAGTTTATGTTATGTTATGAAAGTAACAGTCACTGTAGACCGAGTCACCAGCGTCTTATCGACATTGTGTAACGGGGCTTAACGGTATACGTCGTAAAAGTGTGGTTAATTTTATTATAAAATTACAAAAGAATGCACATTTATAAAAAGAGAGGAAAATCTTCAGAAAAATTTAAATGAATTAATCAAACTTTTTTTTATACCACTTAGGTGGCAGACAAGCACACGGTCCACCTGATGGAAAGTGGTTACTGTGGCCTATGGACGTGTGCAACACCAAGGGAGTCACACTCGCGCTGCCAACCCTGTAAGCACAAACTCTTGTAAGGCAAATCTTCGGGTAGTCAGGAATATTTAAATTGTACCAATTGGATAACTGTAGAAGTTAGTTTGTTTACTTGCCAAAATTGCAGGTTGGGTGAATTTTGCAACAAAAAGCTTGTAGCTTTCTCGCAAATTACGATATATCATGCTTTTACGTAGAGGCGGTATTTTGCTGGTAGTTACTTTTCTATTCGAGTTAGCTCAAAGCTACACGTTCAAAATTGTTATTCTCTTCTATCAATACTTAAATAAAAGTTATACTGAAAATGAATCAAGTTCCGTAACAGATGTTATTAATACGATGTCACGTGTTCGCTTCATCACAAACAAATAATAAAATTTTTGATTTCTTGCCAATCTGTATGATAAAGGCAAAGTTAATGAAGAAAATGTAATTTCCCCTTCACAAAATTGAAAATATTGACGCAAAGATAGACATTTTCTAAATGAAACCCTATTATCAAATGCCTTTAGAAGTTAATTGTTTTGTAAATATTTGAAGTATTAGTAGAAGAGGTTTAACAGATTGATGATATGTGGGTGTTAATTCACCTCTGCTTAACCCTTCAGGGATAAAAGACACGCCAATTTGACTTCACCTCGCCTGATGGTAAGCTAAAGGGGGAGGTTTCTTCAGGGTCGGCAGCGTGAGTGTGATGCCTCTGGTATTGCACAAATCCATAGGCCACGGTAAACGTTTGCTTGTCTGCCACCTAAGTAGTATAAAAAAACGCCATTATAGACACTAAGTAATAGCACTCAGCTTTGCGGCCTCATCAGGAAACCCGCTTAAAAGTCTCGGGACTGTAGGAAGAAGGAAACACGTGAGATGTTAAAGTTGGTAATGAATTCCAGGACTTGTTGGTGCTGCAAAGAAAAGAGTATCCGAACCGCTTGGTTCTTGCTCGTATATTCTGCAAAGTGTGAGGGTGACATCTATTTATCACAGAGGACGAGAATACGGCGCTCTCGCAGAAAGCTAGCAACTGAGTTGCACAGTCTAGGAGGCAGATCAAAGGTTGGTAGCTTGGAAAGAAGCGATCTGTTCCAGCCTCTATAGAAAGCTTTGGCGATATCAAGACTAATTGCCAGTGACTCGAGCCTTACCCCAAGGGTGGATAACGTATGCTAGAAGGTCACCCGTTGACCGTTTCAGCCAGCAGCAATATGTGCCGGTCATTGATTGAGGAGTGATCTTTTAGATGACGGATGAGCTGTTTGTTAATGATGTGCTCGAAGACCTTACCCAGTACTGAGGTGACGGCTATGGGTCGATAGATGCCGGGGTCTGAGCGATTCGCCTCTTTCCAAGCCGATGGCAATGTACCCGAGCTATAGGACAGTCGGTACAGCCGCACATGCATTGGTGACAACGCCGCTGCACATTTTTGTAGAACTACCGCTGGAATACCATCCAGACCACTGGCTTTACATGTATTTCATGGATTAGACCAGTGGGCAGTGTCAGCGACTGCATACAACAAATTATTGACTCGAGAGTTGGCAGCAAAGAGATTTACTAGCATATTTGCTTTCTCTTGCGGTTCATATTTTAGTTTTAATCCGGTCAAGTTTTAGTTATAATTTTCTGCTACCAACTTTCTTATTTCCTTATGTTATGAACAACTCCATATATTCTATTAGGTGTAGTTGCTTACACAAACAGACACTACAAGCTCCTTTATCTTATTTGTCTATGCAATAACATTTCTGCGGACAGACTTGTCAGGTAAGAGAACTGCGATAGATTGACTTATGGGTGTAATCTCAATATATTCACAGGAAAATCGATGGAGAAAAATCTTTTTACGCTTTTACTTCATAAAATGTGTCAAACGTTCAAAATTTAAGTGTGATAAATGTAGTCACATTCAAATTAGAACATATACATAGTACTTTCCATTCTTGATTTGTAATTCCTGAAATTCTATATAGTAGGTACTTCCTTGCAGAAATATTTTAATCTTATACTTTATAAAATAAATAAAATAAAAATAACCTTTATTTACTTACTACTTTTACCAATATTTGACACCATATTTTTTTTCTCATGTATATTTCATCTCTATTCTATTTTCAGTTCTTAATCTTTATACAAAACTTCAATATTAACTTTATGTGTACGAGTATAATATATAGAGCTATCCATCCAGCTGAATGTAGTTTATATAATAACCATAACTTTATCTATATTTATCCACAAAATATACATGTCTCTACGAACGAATATTAATATTTATATTGCTCTGTTCATATGTGTGTGCCAATTTAAATAATTATTATAAATTAGTAGTAGTCGCCTCTGCGGCGTAGGCCTCTCCTAAACCTTTCCATGAAACTCGCTATAAAAGTATGCATGCAGGTTGAGTGACCTTTTCCTTTTATTTATTATTATGCTTTTATTTATTATTCTTATTATCTTGCTTCTGTTTGAGATTTAGGAGGTGGTGGTCAGACTCTTCCACGGTGACCAGCCGGCTTGTAAGAGGTCTTATACTTTATTATACTTTAAATAATTTAACAGCCTCGCGTAAACTTGGAGTCCTGAACAGAGTCAAACGTTTTTTCACGCCGGAGCAGCGGTGTCTTCTGTACAAGACAGAAATTCACTTATGCGTGGAATACTGCTCGCATCTCGGGGGTGGCTCAGCAAAGTACTTACTAGATGCTCTCGACAGGTTGCAGCGACGAACACCCTACAGCCTTGTTGCGTCCTTGGCAGTATTTTAGGGTCTGTTCCATAGTGAATGTTCTGATGAGCTGTTCCAATTAATCCCACCCTCCCCTTACCTAAACAGGACAACACGTGCAGGGGTTAGTAGTCACCCGCACACGATGCAGAATATCCGATCAAGAACCAAGCGGTTCGGTGACTCTTTTCTTTGTTGCACTATTAAGGCCTGGAATTCATTACCAGTTCACGTATTTCCTTTTTCCTACAGTCCTGGGTTCTTTAAGCGGGGCGTGATACAGTATATGATGAGGCCGTCAAACTGATTGTCACCATTGTCACGTTGGTATATGTGAGTAATAGTAACCTTTTTTTCTGAGAATTTTCCTTAAGCTTATCATCAGGCAAGGCGAAGTCTAATTGACGTGTCCTATATAAAAAAAAATTACGAAATTCACAACCGTTTAAAATATAAACAGGTTTAGAGGCAATCAGTGATTAGAATCGCTGTCATTTTGTACCATTTTCGTCGGTTTCATTTTATTTTTGTTTGGGTCTCCGAATATTTTGGTCGCACCTTTTCGTTTAATTTAGAGTAAATGATATCATTTAGGTAAGTGGAGTGTTCTTTGTAGGTAATTTTTACATTTAAATTAATATTATTGAAATTTACAGCAGGTATTTTAATATTTTGTTTCATTTCAACCCTTTTTCAAATATGGAAAGCCTTCGATGTTCATTTGTCATCTTAAATTAAAATGTATTGTTGTGTTAAACCTCATTTTCGTTCCAACTGTTCAATTTGCAAAGCGCAGAAACTTGAAAATCTTTACAAGAGCTTCTAAAGAAACTTCTTAACATAAATGAGTGACCCGAAGATACATTGAATAACTTTTAACTTAGTGGACCTGGCGTCTACCTAATTAAAAGGAAAACTTTTGAAGAAATTTCGTTACTTTAATTTTATTCCGTCGTCACATATAAATATAGTTAAATATAATAAATGTACATCAAAATATTTCAAAGTCACTCTAGAATTAACTAACACAACAATAAACTTTTTGGAGCGCTATCAAGATTTTCAGAACCCACGTCAGACTCACCTGCAAGTTGGTACACCTATTGATTGACGGAGGAGGCTCTGGCGCAGGCAGACAGGTCGGCTTGATATGGAGCATGGCACTAGTCGCTCACGGCAAATCTAAGATATTGTTCAGAACATATATCTTCAACCCAAAAATATGACTTTTGGGGATAACACGGGGTGCTATGGCTGTGGATGAGCTTGTCCTGCTTTATCTTTTACACTGACGGCACAGAAACTCTCTGTGCTTACAGGGGTGGCAGCGCAAGTGTGACTCCCTTGGTTTTGCACACGTCCATAGGCCATGGTAACCACTTTCCATCAGGTGGGCCGTGTGTTTTTCTGCCACCTAAGTGGTATAAAAAAAAATCACCAAGCATAGAATATTACAAAACTCGCGTAGTCTCGCGATTTAGGTCCAAGATACATATTCCACGGTAAAAAGAAGAGTGGCTTCAAATTGTGCAAATTTGGAATGCAACCGGTATTGACGCTTCGACGATAACTTTTTTAAGGTCAATTTAGAAGATGGTGTTTTGATGTCCTTCACTATTTTTAAGACAGATGGAACCCGACTTGGGGCAAAGCCACTGTTTTATGCAAGGGTCTTGCGTAGATTGTAGCTTAGGTTATAATGCGAACCTCTTGGCCCTCTTTATTATTCATGAATATTAAGCCAGAGCATAACGGCCCTCGACTTCCTTAAACGGTGCTTTAAACTTTTTACTGATTCAAAAAAGTTACCAAAAGGTTGAACAGTTTAAAAAAAATGGTTTGTATGAAAATGCATACGGAAGTTAAGGGCCTTCTTATCTTCAAGGAATATAGAAAAGTTTTCAGATTTCCGAGATAAATCTGACAGTATTATGTAAATTGGTTCTGTACATATATTTCTTATTTCATAGGTTAAATGAATTTATTTGTAAGGAATGCTCGAGATGTATAATAACAGACTGATGATAGGTACTTAATTTCTTTGAGATTATCTCTCGTTCATCATCATCACCTTGGTGTTATTCCCGGCTGCATCCGAGGTTCTCATTGTGGAGCCAGAAGTCAGCGCATTACTTATAATAATAAAAATAATAATAAGAGATTTTTATTGTACACCAATAACATATAACATTACAATAAGAAGACATAAAGTTATGTGGTACGTACAGATGGCGGCCTTATCGCTCTGCGGCAATTTCTTAGAGGCAATCATAGGACTAACTGTCTTTTGTTTTTTTTTCTACCACTTAGGTGGCAGACAAGCACACGGCCCACCTGATGGAAAGTGGTAACCGTGGCCTATGGACGTCTGCCACCTAAGTGGTATAAAAAATATATATATTACAAAACAATAGGCTATATGACATTTTTTTTACTTTCGAAAAATGACCGCTTTGTAATAATATAATGAGCTATTAACGTGAAGTATTCTTACGACAAATAGTTTTAAAGATATTTATTTGGTTTTAAAAAATTCAATTTCTCGCGACGCGTCGTCGCCCGAAAACGCTCCATACAAAATCCGCCCGTCCTTGTGACGTCACACAACGGTTGCGTGTAATGCAAATGTATGGGGTACATTTTTTTTTTTTTTTTTTTTTACGTGCGCAAAATCCCCACGGATACCTCCCCACCGGAGCCGGTGGAGGAGGTTATGTCGGACTCGAACCGACTAAAACGCACGCCGCCTGTGGGTCGTTTTGGTTGCCGAAGGTGAGGTTGACAGGCATATCCCTCGCACCCCGGCCGACCCAGGGCCATCTCTCACGATCTGGCCCTCGTCTCGGGTGTGGGGACTACAGAGTCCCCAACTCGACCCCGGAAACGGGGAGGCGCGCTAGGCGCGCCACCGCCGCGGCCTGCTTCTGCCAGGGTAACAGGCGGCTTCCACCTGTCACCCCCAGGCCGGCGCTCATGGGGGGCGGAGGTCGTTCATCGACCTCCGACGCCCGAGTTGCCTTCGTACGCGGGCAGCTTGGCTTGCGATCCTTCGTCGCTCCCGCTGCCGCTCCCGCCCCGCCTCCTCCTTCACGAGCATTACTTGCTCGCAGAAGGAGGCGCCGGCCGCCCACGCATCCGCGCCAGCGGACCATCGCCGCGAGCAAGGTGGAGAGCGTGAGAACTCTCACTCCCAGGGCCGCCACAAGCTCCCGCCTCGGCGTCTCCACGCCGGACACTCGGTGAGCGTGTGCGGACCTGAGTCCTCGCTCGCGTCGCAGTGATGGCACTCGGACGTTGGCTCTTTCTCCATCCGACGCAGATACTTGCCGAAGCATCCGTGCTCGGTGATCATCTGCGTCAGACGGTACGAGAGGCTGCCGTGTGGCCTCTCTAGCCACTCCCCCATGATGGGTCTTACCGCCGCTACTACGGCGCGCCCTGCGCCTGGTCGCCCAAGTCGTAGCTCCCATTCCGCCACCATTTCCCTGTGGAGCCGGGATCTCACGGCCCGAATTTCTTCGGGCTCGGGATCGTGACCCCGCTCCCGCGCCCGCCTTTCGGAACCGGTATAGCGCCGAAAGGGATCTCGCTTCCAGGATCCATGGTGGCGATCCGGCGAGGAGACTCGCCGCGTGAAGGATATCGTGCGGTACCCCCCTTATGATGCGGCACGCCAACTTCTGCTGCGGACGCTGCAGCAGGGGCATGCGCCGATCATTCAGGGTGTCCGCCCACACGGGAACACCCGTACAGGGCCATGGACCGCACGACACCCGCGTAGAGTCTCCTGCAGGAGTCCTCTGGGCCCCTCAGGTTAGGCAGTAGCCGCGCCAGAGCGTTGGCTGTGCCCACCAATTTGGGGCCCAGACTTCGGAAGTGCTTCTCGAAGTCCCACCGGCCGTCGAGCACGAGCCCCAGATATTTCATCTGGGGCTTGATGCCGATGAGAGTGCCTCCCACTGTGAGACTGGAACCAGGTGGTGGCGTGCGCCGAGGTCCATGAAAGAACATGGCCTCGGATTTATGCAGAGCCACCTCAAGGCCCAGCCGCCGGATCCGTTCCACGACTTGAGCAACCGCGGTCGTGGCCCTCAGGGTCGCTTCGCGGTATGTAGCCCCGCTCGCCGTCACTAGCGTGTCGTCCGCATAGCACGTGACGTCGGCGCCGTCCGCGAGCTCACCGCGAAGCACCCAGTCGTATCCGATGTTCCACAGGAGCGGCCCAAGAACCGATCCCTGTGGAACACCGCACGACATCTCACGCCGACCGACGCCGGTCGCACTTGGGTAGATGACGGCTCTCTCCGTCAGGTACGCCCCGACTATGCGGCGGAGGTAGAGAGGCACACCGTGGTACACGAGTGCCTCCCTGATGCAACTCCAGGGCAAGGTGTTGAACGCGTTGGAGATGTCCAAGGACACCGCCAACGTCACCTCGCCCCGGGCGACTGCCTCCTCCGCCAAAGTCCTCACGCGCATGATGGCATCCACGGTGGACCGCCACCGGCGGAAGCCATATTGGGCATCCGCCAGGTCCGGCCCCCTACCAGAGAGGTGCTCGACGAGGCGCTTCGCAATAACTCTTTCAAAGAGCTTGCCCACCTCGTCGAGCAACACAATGGGCCGGTAGCCGGACGGTTCGTCCGCCGGGCGACCCTCCTTTCGGATGAGGACCAGTTTCCTCGTCTTCCACATCTTCGGAAACTGGCCCCGCTCCAAGCATGCGCTGAGGAACCCTCTCAGTCGGGGTTCGAGACCGTCTTCTCCCAGAGCTAGGACCCACGCGCGGCCTGGAATGCCGTCGGGTCCCGGGGCGGTGCTCTTCTTGGCTCTAAGCCTTCGCACCGCCAGCTCCAGTTCTACCCAAGTAACCTCGGGGACTTCGTCGTCAACTACCACACTGGGCGCCATAGGCGACCGAGGTGGCGGAGTCATCTGCGGCGGAACGTGTTCCGCTCGCGCCGGGAACAGGGACTCGACCACTCCACCGAGCAGAGCTGGCTGGAGAACCCGGGTCAACGGCGGGGCCCGGGGGCGCAGCTTTCCTCTTACCATAAGGTAAGGCCGCCCCCATGGGTCCCGCTCCAGCGTCTCCATGAGCTCCTTATAAGCCGCGGCTTTCGCCCGCTTAATCTCCGCTCGGAGGGCATCTCTGGCCTCCCTGTATCCCACATGAAGCTCCGTCACTCGGGGCTCCGTATCTGCGGTTCGGCTACGCCTCCTACGGAGTCTGGTCCACCGGCGGTGCGCGATCACGCAGGCTTGCCGTAGCCTCACGATCTCCGCAGACCACCAGTAGACCCGACGCCTCGGACTATAGGGTGGAGCCCTAGGCATACCCGCATCGCAGACACGAGTCATGGCCTCCCGGAACCACACCGCCTCATCGTCAATATCGACAGGCCCGTCCGGCGCAATGGCCCAGGCCTGTACGATGGCGGCCTCCAGGAGGACCTCCCGATTCAATCTCCCAAGCACCCAGCGTGGCTCGCGTGGGGCCGGTATGACCGGCGCATCACCCGCGGGAGGGGAGACATCAAACCGAACGTATCGGTGATCCGCCAGTGTCTCCACCCCCACAACAACACGCCAGTCCCGCACACGGTGCGACAGCGAAGCGCCTGCGAACGAAAGGTCAATAATCGAACTGCGCTCCGCGGCCACAAACGTGGCTTCGGCCCCGCGATTCTGGAGAACTAGACCGTGATTAGCGGCCCAGCTCTCCAGAGCCCTACCTCGTGGGTTCGTGTGCCGGGACCCCCAGGTCACTGACCAGGCGTTGAAGTCCCCGAGCACAAGAACCGGATGAGGGTGACAGGCGTTGACGACGTCGGTCAGTCGCTCCAGCGACCGCCGGTACTCCCCTATGCGTCGGTGTAAGCTCGGCGTGAAGTAGACAGCCACGACCGCAATCTCTCCCACACGCGCCGCTACGATGCCATGCTCCCTTGCCACGACAACAGGGGGGGGGGCACCCATAGCGGCGTTGTACACCAGTGCCGCCGACCCGTCCAGGTCGACCACCCAGGCAGGCCCAAGGGGCCGGTGAGTGTACGGATCGGCGACAGCGGCGACGTGTATGGACCACTGTGCCATGCTCTGGAGCAGAAGACCCTGAGCATCGGCACCGTGGCCCACGTTCGCCTGCAGGATGCGGAGCTGAGGATCCATTATGGAACCATCTCCGCATCCCGCCGCGAACTTTGGGTGGAGCTCCCGCCTTGCGGCTTCGGCTCCCCCCCGGTGCAGGCCTTGCTGCCAACCCTATGGTCGGCCGGTTTGCCCCCCGCTGCACACCTGAAACAGTGCAGCGGAGCTTCGCATCCACCGGCCGTATGGCCGGGTTGGCCACAGCGGAAGCAGCGGTCACCGACCGTCACCGCCGCCGTGCACTGCACCCCCACGTGGCCGACCGACAGGCACCTAAAGCACCTGGTCGGTCGAGCCTGCAGGAGCCGGACCTGCACCCGCACCACGCCTCCAACGGCGAGGAACCCCCGGTCGGCAGCCTTTTTGGCTGCTGCGATGGGGCAGCCGACAACTGCCGCCCCCAGTCCACGGCGGCCGAAGCGGATTGCTCCGACCTTCACCGCCTCTAGGGGGCAGCCCCCGGCCTCCGCCACGGTGAGGCGGATTTGCTCCGCCGTGATGGAGTCGTCCAGGTCCGAAATGCGCATTTCTGCGCATTTGTTGGGCCTGGACACCCGGACGTCGGCTGCGTCTAGCGTGTCCCGAAGCCTAGCCGCTAGGGCATCGGCCTGGGGACCGCTTGAAGCGCCGGGGATCTCCAGTAGCCGAGCACCCGTCCGAGTGGGTTTCACCCGGATGGGGCCCGACATGTCGAGAGCCCTCATGTCAACGCAGGCTCTCGCCTGCGTGACAATCTGGGCGTACTGCACGCCCCTCTCCGCTGCTTCCGCCGTCATCGTTAGCACGACGGCGGTTGAGCGGGGGACGCGCAGCCTCCCCGGCACTCCCCTCGCAGCAGCCTCAGCCTTCTTGGCATTTTTGGCTGCCTTCCTCTTGGCCTTGCGCCGCTTCTTGGAGGCTCCGGCCACCTCCCAGCCTCCCTCCGGCGGGGAACTTGTGGAGGCAATCCCCACCGGGGTCCGGGCCGGCGCTGGGGCTGAGGCTAGGGCCGGGGACTTCTTCCCCTTGCCTTTCCCCTTCCCCTTGCCCTTGGCCCGGGCACCCTGGGAGCTCCCAGCTCCCACGTCGAGAGCGACAGTGGCTCGAGTGACCGGAGTGGCAGGAGCGGCAGGCGCAGCGGACGGGCTGCGGGCCGACTCCTGCAGGGCCCCTGCGACCGCCGGACTGGTGGGACCTCTTCTAACCGCTCCGGCATACCCCATCAGCGGCGCCAAGGGCGGGCGGCGGCTGGAGTCCATGACCGCCTCCATGAACCTCCGGGTGCGCTCCTCCTGCGTCACCTGCCACCTCCGCTGCTCAGCCAGCGCCGCCTCCTGCCGCTTTTCCATGGCGGCCATTGCCGCCATGCATGCCGCCAGTGGATCCGCGGGCCTAGCCGGCTGCAGCACCGGCGACTCCAGCCGAGCGGGTTGCGCCAGTGACACCGGCCGCACCGGTGTCTCCGGCCGCACCGGTGTCTCCGGCCGCACCGGTCGCACCGGCGGCCTTGACCGCACCGGTGTCTCCGGCCGTACCGGTGCCTCCGACCGCACCGGTGACCTCGACCGCACCGGTGACAGCTGCGGCGCCGACGGCACCGGCCGCTCCGGCTGCACCGCTAGTCGCTGCCGCGCCGACCGCGTCACGCGCTCCGCGGGCAGCCCGGCGACGACCTGACGGAGGTTCGCCACTTCGGCCGCCATCCTGTCCATCTTCTTGCGGTGCTCAGCCGCTGTACGCTCCACGCTGTTGAGGAGCTCAACTTGCCTCCTGCCAAGTTGAGCTCGCTCGTTCCGGGACTCGGCCAGCTCCGCCTTGAGCAGCTCAAACTGCTCAACGAGGCGCGTCGCAGCCAGCCGGACCCGGTCCTCCTCCGGCGTTAGAGGTCCAGAGCGAGCCCCAGCCAGTCTCTCCAGGGCCTCCATCACGTCCCTGGACGTGGAGCCGTCGGTACGAAGCGCCTGCGCCGCCGAGACGGAGGGACTCGGCGGCGCCCTCACATCTTCCCCGGCTGAGGCCCGTGAGGGGGCGACTTTAGTGCTCCCGCCCTGCAGTTTTCGGCGGCTCACCGCAAACTGTTTGGGTGGGGGGGGGGCGCATCGTCTCGTCTCCATCATGACTGCTCGCCGACGACGAGTCAGTCAGGGTGAGCTCGAGATCCGAGTCAGTTTTTGGTGCCGGAATCATCTTCTTCTTCCGGTTTCGTTTTCGCCGTGGTGCAGATTTCCGGGTCTGCAGACCCACCGGGCTGTTCGCCCTGCTCCTCTCAGTGGCAGTGTCGAAGTCCTCCGACACCGTCCCTGCTTGGGACGCGACCTCCGCGTCGTGGTGCTGCGCGACCTCCGCGCAGACTGTTTCGCTTGGTGTTGGTTGTTTTGGTTTTAAAGTTTCAGTATCCATATCCATATCCCACGAGTAGAGACGATCTAAGATACACTTCCCGGGTGACGCTCATTCCGAGAAGCGGGGTAAATACTGTGGATTTCCCCAGGTGTCCACAGGTTTTAATCGACTTCGCTGTCGGGTTTTTCAGACTTTTCCTTGTCGCGGGCCGGCCAGTTAAGGCAAGCCCCGCGGCCTTCAGAATATCGGCTTCCCAAGTGTGGCTAGCACTCAGGTCGTTGTCGATATCCTGGAGGTTACGCGACGCGGGAGAGCAGCCAACTCTCCCAACACCGACGGTGGCACGAATGCCTGCCAGCCTCTGCGCGAGCAGTAGGCCGGCCCGTCCCTGGATCCCATGGATCCTTATTTCGCCCCCATGTCCCCTCTGAAAGCAGAGGGATACCGGGAGCGACAGGCTAGCCCTAAAAAGGGCTGTTTGGGATGGAAGGGATTCTACGAATCCCTTCCCGCGAGCCTTGCAGGTCCGCCATACCACGACCCCCTCAGGGTCAGCTAGCCCTAGAAAGGGCTTGTCGGGTTATTTGTCGACAGCTAGCAGAGCTCCTTCTCCTTGGAGTCAGAGTCTACTAACCGTCGTCCAGGGTGCACCAGCCTCCCCGCTTCCGTTCCCCAGGACCGCGGTCCAGAGGGAAAAGAAACAGGTAAGCCAACGTGGAGGTTACCCAACCCGCACCCCTGTATGGGGTACATGTTGCGTTTACACGTATAGAAGTAATTTTAATGAGGGGTCTAAAAGTTATAAATTTGACCTGAATTAGATTGTTTATATTTAGAATTATTTAGGGAATTAAAATAATGAATAGTCATAGTGTCAGTTTTGTTAAGCAATATTTTAATTTGCAAGGCATAATTTTTATAGCTAAATATTAAGCAGTATTGGGAAGAATCGATGACCTTGTCAAATGGCGTATTAGGACACGCCTAAATTATAAATTTCCGAAAAGTAACTTTTTAAGTTCCAATAATAAAGTGAACTTTTCAATTCTTTCCATAAAAATCCAGCAAAGCATTATGTACCTTAATTATAAAATTGCCCACATTTACGTAGCAATATTAATTATGACCAAACAATGTGATAATTAATTAACTTTAAATAAGTATTAATTACTTTGCCTGATTTGGCTTGTCATTATTTATATTGTTCGAGCATGATAAACTGTGCTCAGATTAATAATTTGGCCTGTAACATAATATATCTATAGCAATCTTTTGAAAATATAGTGAATACATTCCTCTACCCAAAACTATTATTACAAAGAGGTAAAGTTTGTGAACATTTGACGTTTTAGGGGTCTCTGCATCTACAGAACGATTTTAAACATTATTTTACTTATAGAAAAACAACACTGACAAACAATGAACGAAACCATGACTGCCATAGGATATATATCATCACAATATCGGGGAAGGTCAGCAGCAGGAACGAGATCAAAAGTCCATGTCCTACACAGGACAACACTTGCAAGGATTAGCGCACACGGTGCAGAATATTCCATCAAGTACCCAGCTTGGTTCGGAGACTCTTTCCATTGTCGCACTATTTTAAGATCTGGAATTTCTTACCAGCTCGCGTGTTTCCTTCTTGCTACAGTCCCGGGTCCTTTAAACAAACGTCAAACTGAGCGCCACCATTTGTAACATGCTACGTGTCTGTAATGGTGACTCTCTTTCCGGAGACTTTGCCTCTAGCTTATCATCAGGCAAGGTGAAGTCAAATTTGCATGTCCTATATAAACAAAGTGAGTAAAGCCGTGGGTAACAGCTATTACTTATATTCCAGTACCGTACCAAGGTATATGATACATAGTTCCCACACACCCGAGGAGAGGGCCAGATCGTGAGAGATGGCCCTGGGTCGGCAGGGGTGCGAGGGATATGCCTGTCAACCCCACCTTCGGCAACCAAAACGACCCACAGGCGGCGTGCGTTTTAGTCGGTTCGAGTCCGACATAACCTCTTCCACCGGCTCCGATGGGGAGGATTCCGTGGGGATTTTGCGCACGTAAAAATAAAGGTATATGATACATATTGAGGCCGTAAAATATTGAAAAATAGTATATTAAAACACATTTACATTACACATACATCATTACAAGAGTATGCTTTGTGGTACCTATGTAAGTACTATTGTGTGAAATATTTTTAAGAGAAAATAATAAGAGTGTAATATTTAATGTATTCAATAATGTTTTACGTGACTAGCTTATAAATTTATCTATAACACTGTAGAAGTAATTGTTCAGTAGTAGTGTAGTACCCACCTTGTGTTTGTGTAGTGATACAGTGGTAATTACCACTGTATCGGTACTTTTTTTGTGCGCAAAATTTCAATGCTCGAGCGTCGGAGGTCATTCTACGACCGAGTCTTACGCTCGAGTTGCCTTAGTTCACGTGTAGCGCTTTTTGCGATTCTACTTCTCTCTCGTTACGAGCATTACTTGTTTGCAGAAGGAGGCGCCGGCCGTTCATGTATCAATATCGTAGTACTTCACCAGTCGAACACCTCTATTAGTGCTGGTTGTGATTTTCCCTCACTGTTTTCGGCAACTCCTTTCTTTGCAGCACCATAAAGACAACTTTTTTTTACCCGTACACGTGTTTTCACTTATAATCCGTCCTTTAAAAAATGTGCATAAAAGCATCTGATGAGGTCATCAAGCTATAGGCTGCCATATATTAGAGATATAGTTCCCGGCAGAGTAGAATTTGGAGCACGTCATTTCTGCCCATGCGGTATCGTACAAGGCGACTAAGGGATAGGGCTGTTTAATATCGGACAGATGTATACAGCCCAGACTCAGCCTGAGTTGAAGGAAGACAGCAATAGGCTCACCCCTTAATAGAGTTCAATGCAAAGAAGACGCAGGCATGTGTGTTAACAGCAAAAGTATCTTCTTCTCCCTTCCTACTCTTCAGAGCACGCCACTGCCACTGCAGGACAATCTCAATATCCTAGGTAGGTATATATGTTCGCTGTAACCTGAATAACAAAAACTACATCGAGAGCATCATCAAAACAGCCTCGCAGGAACTCCTGAACAAAGTGACATGATTTTTCACGTCGGCGGTGTCTTCTCTATAAGACACAAATTCGCTCCTGAGTGGAATACTGATCGCAATTCTGGGATGGCTCCACGAAATACCTGCTAGATTGGGAATCCTGAGGTCTCGAACTCCTTCGAGCCTTTGCAGATGCATAGATATGTTGCTTCCGTATTTGTATTTTACCATCTCTACCATGGTGAGTGTTCTGATGAGCTCTTCCAACTAATCCCACCCTCTCCTTTCCTACATAGGACAATACGTGCAGGGCTTAGATGTCATCCTCACACTGTGCAGATTATTACATCAAGTACTAAGCGGTTCGGAGACTCTTTTCTTTGCCACATCACCAAGACCTAGAATTCAATACCAGCACACGTGTTTCCTTCTTCTTACAGTCCCGGATCCTTCAAATGGGGCGTGAAAAAGCATATGATGAGGCCGTCAAGCTGAGTGTCACTATTGTCCATTGTAGTAATGGTGACCCTCTTTCCTGAGACTTTTCCTTAAGCTTACCATCGTTTACCAAGCTTACCAAGTTGAAGTCTAATTGTCGTGTTCTATATATAAAAAAGTGGACCGAATTCAATGATTGGTGAAATGTGGGTTCACCTCTGCCTAACTCTTTAGATTAACCTTTAAAGTATTTCCTCTCCAGTTTGGTCGAAATTTTTCACCTTATTTAACCTGAGAATCAGCAGGTGAATACACTATCAAGTTTCATAATACAATATTAACCCCAAAATGTTATTGTATACATGTCATGTTATTCTTGTGCCGATACAAAGTTATAGGTAATTCCAGAATTAGTTGGAGCCCTTTGTTAAACTGAACAATAACAATGTATGAGGTACCATTCGCACGGTTAATAAAAGTATTTCTGTTTAATGGATTGGGATTTTATTCAAAAGGTACTATTTAGGTTACGTGTATATACCTGTAATGATTATAATGTTTATGTTATGGTATTTTTTGTGAAAAATGTGTGACGTCATTCGATGTATTACAACCATCCAAACCGTAGTAATAGTTTTTACTTCGGCTCGTATAGATAGTACCAAAAGTAGATGATCATTTTCAGATTTAAAATACTAATTTATGAGCTACCTAATTTATATTTTAAATAAAAATCCTGTTTAACTGTTTAGTGGTTTCTATTGTAATATTTTTAAAAGATATTTAAACTATCATGGTCACTCACATCAGTATCAAAATAAACGGGATATTTACCATGTTTCATTGTTTTGAGTTTTCGATATTTCGGCGCTGTTGCAAGCACCATGATCACGGAGGAACTGGAGTAGTGGCGGTGAACCGAGAAAAAGTTTATTCCTAGGAGTAATCATATCGATTTACCCTCTTTCGAGTTCTTTTACTACGCGTATCTGCAATACTATTGGTTTCACTCTCACTACAAACTCGAACCCGATCTCGGTCACGTTCACGACACACGATGCTTACTGTATCCACTCGCGATTTTGTTTTGGCTTGTTCCCGGTTGTTTTTGCAAAGACGGACCAACTGGATGCCAGACGTTCGGCAGTTGAAACCCATCCTCACGATTGAACTTTTTATACTTTTTTATTTCAATTGCTTCCCTAACCAGTCTTGGTATATAATGGCGTTCTGTCGAGAGCATCTGAGGGTTATGTAGCTCGATCCAGTGGTTCGTACCGGACTCCAATAAATGTTGAGCGATTGCAGATTTATGCGGTTCATTGTTTTTGACTGCCCTGATGTGTTCCTTGATTCGGCATGTAACCGTTCTTTTTGTTTGTCCTATATAAGAACTGCCACAGCTACAGTCAATCTTGTACACTCCCGGTCTGTCCAGTAGGGAGCCATCTTTGGGTGAGCGCAGGCATTGCGACAGCTTTTAAAAGGAGTGAAAATAGTTTTGACTCATACTTTCTTCAGGATGTTAGCGATATTATCTGTCACTCCTTTGATGTAGGGTAAAAAGGCTGGCTGTCTTTCCACCTTACAGTTCCGGGGTTTATTTGTAGTGAGACTGGGTAGTCTTATCCGTCCTTTATATCCATTCTTTTGTAGAACGCGCTTATGTGCTTCAATTCTTCTTGTAAATGTTCCTCGTCACATAAACTATATGCGCGGTCAGTAGGTAAGTGACGTCACTACCGAATTAAGATGGCGCGGATGATGATGTGAGTCGGCATGCAGGTAGCGGTCAGTGTGAGTGGGTTTCCTGTACACGGAGTGACTACACGACCCATCCCCACGAACATCGATCCTCACGTCAAGGTAGGCAAGGGTTGTTTCCTTTTCCATTTCGTATGTAAAGCTCATTTTTCCATGGATGTTGTTAAACTGGGCCACGTATTATATATATCGAAAACTCAAAACAATTAAACATGGTAAATAACCCGTTTATTTTGATACTGATTTTTAAAAGGCATTGGTATATATGTGCAAACATCATCTATGTTTGCCGCTGACTGTTCCTATAGACTTAACGAAATATTCTACGACACATTACACAGTGCCATCTAGGTATAAACCAAGTATAAACCAAAGGCCGTTTTCTCATTATGCGGTCCGATATCGGTGTTGGACGACGATAGTGTTGTTTTTACATATATCCGATAAAATCGGTCCAATACGTCAAGGATAGATCCATTTGCTCGATAGCACAGACTCAAAAAAAATAACAATAAGCTCAACCATAAACTTGTTAGAAATCTCTATAATTTAATATGACATGTCATTTTTTTTTTTCACACTGCACGGCCCACCTGATGGAAAGTGGTTACCGTGGCTGCCGACCCTGTAAGCACAGAGTTTTTGTGCCGGCAGTGTAGAGGACAAAGCAGGACAAGCCTTTAGTCATCCCACTGACAGCACAAATTCTCCAGTGAACTCTGGCTATCCTACTCACCGCTGGGAACACAACACGAAGTTATTATAACCGCGGTATTCTGTAGGGCGGAGGTACTTCCTCAGTAGGACTACTCAATTGGGCGGAAATACCGCCGTGTCTTACCTCCTGCTGTTGTGGTGATTGATTGACATTGATATTCGATATGGGGTGAATACAGCGATGTCAGCTCCGATATTCGATATCAGGACAATGGACAATGTGAATGACAGATACTTTTTCGTACATTTCACTTCCTATCGGCTATCGAAAGCCAGATAACGGAACCAACACCAATACCGGATCGGATAATAGGAAAACGTTTTCAGGCGTATGATGACAGACGTTGTTAACTCAATTAACCTACAATTTAGTTTCATAACATAGTAAGTACTCAACAGTGCTAGAATTATTTTACAATAACATAACGTTAGTAAGACTTTAACTCATTGACTTAATTCATTTTGATAGAAAACTATAATGATAATTAAAGTCTTCTATCAAAATGAAATAGGTATAAGTTATTTGAATCAGTTTGAATTTACAAGCTCTATTTTATTGATTTATAATCGGAAGAATAAATCACCTTATTTGATATTACGAAACTCTGGACATTATCAAAACGTCAAAGTGTAAAAATGAAATTGTATCTGTAATATTTCACGAGATTCATTTTGTACAAAATTCCGTGCTCGAATAATAGAAGGGGATTTACACAGGGCTCGCTTTGTGTTACGATGTGCCATGTTTTCGCTTTAGTCACCGTAATTATCTTTACATTTTGCATTGTATATTTTGGTTATTTAGTCATTCTCTAAGGTTTGAAGTTACCGTAGAATTATGTCATCTTATCTTATGAATTGTCTACCTAATACTTTTGCTTTGAAAGTAGTACACGTCAAAAGGGAACATGAACCAGTGATAGCAATATCTTAGAATCCTTTGACGGTTGAAGTACTTATGATCCGATAGTAGTATATTGAAATATTCGCAGACGTCTGGCGTATCTAGAAACCAAATAAATATCAATCCAATTGATTCAAGATCGATTTAGTGTCTAATACTTTACCCCCATAATAAAAGGGTTTAACTGGGCCGCGTTTAGAAGATAAGTAATAAAAATATTGTGCTAACTTTTAGAATTTCGATGTATTATACAATAATTTATTGTATATAATAAAATACAAAAATAAATATATTTTAATTGCTTTTATTTCTTAATTAACTTAACTGCAGCATGACAACTATTGATGTCAATTACAACATAATAATCAAACGATGCTAAAATTGCCAACTGTTCCCCATTCACACTTTCAAATAACATTTTTACACATTAGTCATTATCCTGTCCTAATATATTCGTCCTTTCACATAATTTTGTATTATTTATTAAACCCTTCCAATTACAAAGAAACAGAATACACAGAGAGATATTAAAATTAATTACTAGTGATATCAACAAATAGTTAATTAAATGTCAAAAATAGGCTTGCACTCTGCTGCTACACCATCTCTCAAAATTGCGCGCCATGGCACTCAACTCTTTGCCCAAATAAGTTAGTGATTCAGGCAAATATTTTCATAATTAAAATGCTTTCGTACAAGTGCTAATTTTATAGACAAAGTAAATACACTAGTACGCATCATTAACAGGTTGCACTTAAGACAATTATCACAATTCTAGCAACCACTCAAAGACAAAACAAGAAGTAAAAATACTGATTTTACGAATAGTCAATTATCGCATTGTTAGTTATTGGAATCTGTGAATGCTTTATTGTTTATTCATGAGTATACCAGGTCACGGCATAATATAAAGGCACGGTAATAATATATCTTTTTGCCATTACAAAAGTTTTACCACGAACATAATAGTATTAATATATATACTTATGCTAATATATCTGTAGGATTTGAGAAGTTACCCGTGTTGTTAGGGTAGCAATTAACTTGAAGTGTTAAGAATTTTCACATTTTTAGGGTTCCGTTGTCAACACATAAAAAAGGATTAAAGTGTAAAATAATTTCGTTGAAATATAGATATTACAGCGCATTACTCTGTGGTGGAAGTCAAGTGTTTTTCGTTCCCGTTTTCACTTGTAAATACGACTAACGAAAGTCAAACATTCGTTTGAGGTCTTTCTCAGAAATGGATTGAATTAACCCTTTTTTGCAGTTATACTACTTTACAACGACCTTACGATGCACAGTGTTATTTTTTTTTAGATTTTTTGAGTGTAGTGAATGCATGTAGGTACCTACACTTTTCAAAGATTACAAACACGTAGCAAAAGAAGTGATTGCCATTGTGTAAGACATGATGCTAGCGCAAATTTGTCTCTGGGGATTTTGAGATAAACGGTAACTAATACCAGAGCCATTTTCAACAATATAGAATATAATTTTGCACTGAGCGGAAATTGACCCTGCAACCTCAAACATAATAGTCGTGCGCTCCACGAGGGACACATAATATTACAATTACGATCACCATTTATTTAACATCTTAAAGACTGTACAATTATTTTCCACTACAGTAGTGAACTTAGAACATCCCTTGAGAATGTGTCAGTTAATTCGGATACAGTAAAACTAGTGGTTCCCCAAATAAAGTTGCTTTACAAAGCTGTACGACAATGCAATCAAAGTTTGTATACCTCAAATTAGTCAATGTTCTAGCCCGGGATTAGTACTAATTGAGGCGAGCCGTATAAATAATGAATTTGAATACCAAAACCCATTTAGAACCTTAAAAACACTGGCAAAATGTTAAATATCGTGTGCGATACTTTTTATCAAGAAATACTTTCATTGGGTTGTGAATTATTTACAAAAAGCTCTGATGTTTTGTGATACCAATCTTTTTCTTAATAATGCTTGACATTGAATGAAAGAAAAAATATGTGAATCTGTGACAGATATTGAAAGCGAAAGGATCAACTTCCGATGAGGAATGTTGCTTTAACTTTTGCGCTTTGAAAATACCATGATCAAGGCCGTCTTTAATTTATTGGTAGCCCCGAGCATTTAAGAATAATGGGACATCTATGAATATTAAATAGGAAAAGACTATTTGATAAGTGAATATCATAATATAATAATTTAACACGATACAAAAAACATGCAAGAATATTTGACACGTAAACTTTTATAAATTCAGATTATGTCTTTCGTAGTGTAACCAAAACCGCCAATAAATTTCTGGGTTCGTGCTTCTGTCGGTGTTACTACGGAAATCGTCAGAAATTGGGTTCGCTCGGAACATCGGCGCTGACCGTAATACATATGAGTCGTTTTATCCAATCTCTGCAGTCCCATATCCGGATTGATGCAATTTCAATCAGTACCCACTATTTTAGAACGTAAAAGGTTTTTCTAGGAAGTTTTATGAAATAGTTAGATAATTTTTTTCATTGCCTGGAAGAAATTGTTTAAAGCGATAAGGCCGCCCTTTGTACTGCTCTTGTTTTCTCAATTTCTGTAACATGAATATTGTAATTACCTACAATGAAGAATATAATAAATAAATAAATAAAGTGTTTTTTGAGTAGGGAAATTTGAAAAGGAAACCCTTCATTCCAATGTGTAAGCCTCGGATGCTACAGTGTTTTAACACCAAGATGACTATGATAATTTCATAGTCTGAAATTATCGTTTGTTATCTATATATTTGGCATACTAAGCTAAAGAAAGCGTGTTCAAAAGTAACGGACTCATAGTTAGCAAAGTTAACTTGATCTTTGTTCTTGCATGTCTATTAGAATTTGATGATGATTTGCTGGCTGTTCTCCATCTAAAAGGAATAAGTTACTTTTTTTATTATTATTACAGCGATGCTTACTGTCATAATTTTATTCATACATAGATACATACATATAATCACGCCTTTATCCCTGGAGGGTTAGGCAGAGGTGAATTAACACCCAAATTTCACCATTAATTGTATTCGGTCCCACGTAATAGGAGGTAAGCATATTGCCGTATTCCGGCCACTATTGTTGACTCGAGCCATGCATCTGAGGCTGAGTCTGGGCTGTATATATCTGTCTGATGTTAAATAGCCCTATCCCTTAGTTGCCTTGTACGACACCGCATGGGAAGAGATGGGGTGGCCCTATTTCTACTCTGCCGGAAACCACGCGGTTTCATGCATACATATTCATGCATACAAATATTGGCACTGAGCGGGAATCGCATTTTTTATAATTATTTCAATTTCCACGTGAATAAGTCGTGGAATCGTGAATGACACGAAAGAACAAGAAGAACACCAGCTGTCCGCTGGTATTCTTCTTGTTCTCTCGTATCAATAATTAACTTTTGCATAAATTATATTCAAGAATAAGATTCTTCCATCTCAACCGCGTTCTCAGCTAGTATGCAGTGAATTGTAAGAAGTTTAAACAAGAATAAAAATAAACTGATTCATTTTCATAAAGCTACATGAAGCTATCTCTCAATCTGAGTCTATGGAGCCGTGTAGAGTTTACTGTGAATGCAAACTGCGGTTGGATTACACTTCCGTTCTAATGGTTCACAAATGGAGACTCAAGATAACGCCCTGTGTCATTACACAAAGCCGTTTGTGAGAAAGAGCTTTGAATCATTCGGTAAAATCAATTATCTACATACAAATATTTTTAACTTTACCGACATTTATAAAATACTAGATGCTTTAATACTTTTTATGATTCAAAAATTTATTATAATAGGGTAACCAGATCGAATCGACAGGCAAATCAAAGGTATAAACGTACTTATTCCATGATCACTAATTCTCGTTAACATTATTATTTTATACTAAACTTGCTGACCCGCGTTTGTCTTAAGGCGAAACCGGTTAGGTATAATAAAAATACTGAAGAAAAAGTACAAGTGTTCTCAATCTGTATAAAACAATGTTTCAATTCAAACCAGTAGTTCCTGAGATTAGCGCGTACAAACAAACAAACTCTTCAGATTTATAACAATTAGTATAGATGTCTACGGTTCAACCCGCGTACTAAATATCTTACAGGAATAAGAAAGCGCCTATGTATAATTCTAGACTAGGTGTAGCAGATATCAGCCAGAAAATTTCGCATTTATAATATTAGCAGGATATCATCAATTAGGATTATCAAATCAAAATTCATACTTATATTATAAATGCGAAAATAACTCTATCTGTACGTAACGCTTTCACGCCTAAACCACTGAATCGATTACGATAAATTTTGACACAGGGGTAGATTAGACCTTGGGAAAAGACATGGGCTATGTTTGGTCGCGATCACCGACATCCACGCGAAGGAGTCGCTAGTAACTAGCAGATACCATTTATTTTATGAATATAACAATATAGTAGTAAATAAGTAAATTGGTAGGTATTGGTCTAACATCAAAAAGCCTTTATTAATTTTTATTACTCTTTGATCTATGTATAATGATATCATTTTATTACATAAACATAACATAACATAAACTCACGCCTATATCCCCGAAGGGGAAGGCAGAGGTGCTGGCACCCATATTTCGCCAGTTTATGTTTAGGTCCCAATGTAATAGGTGGCGAGCCTATTGCCATTAACCGGGCACCGATAAACCTGCGATAAATACACACATAACTTCGAAAAGTCATTGGTATGTGCCATGGTAAAACCTGGGATCGAACCCGAGACCTCGTCTCAGCAGTCCATTACCCATACCATTAGGTTTATAAAAAGGCTAACAAAAGTATAGATTTGCTTTGAATCAATTAAATTTAAAAAAATACAGAGTTTAAGAGAGTTGACTTTGTCAGCAATAAAAAAAATCTGGGCCATCTACTGAAATCTCCATTCACCGTGGATTCAGCTGTCGAGTTCGTTTGATCGTTTGAAATATTGTTACAACATGTGCCTGCAGGTGCCATGTTAATTTGCACGAGTTGTAGGTACCTATCTCTCGGAGTCGTGGCCACCGCAGTGGGTGGATGATTGAGAATTCACAAATAAACCTTGGCAATTTATCTCAATGAATTCTTAATCAATATTAATTCAGAACTAAAATACATTATTCTTCTAGTCTGAGCTAACTACATGGTAATTAGGTTTCGTTAGAACTCAATCAATCGAAGCCAAGCTGCCCGCGTAGGAAGCAACTCGGGCGTCAGAGGTCGATGAACGACCTCCGGCCCCCATGAGCGCAGGCCTGGGGGTGACTGGTGGAGCCGCCGTTTTTCGGGGACGAGTTGGGGACTCTGTAGTCCCCACACACCCGAGGAGAGGGCCAGACGGTGAGAAATGGCCTTGGATCGGCCGGGGTGCGAGGGATAATGCCTGTCAACCTTACCTTCGGCAACCAAAATTACCCACAGGCGGCGTGCGTTTTAGTCGGTTCGAGTCCGACATAACCTCTCACACCGGCTCCGGTGGGGAGGTATCTGTGGGAATTTTGGGCACGTAAAAAAATAAGAACTCAATCGATTAATGAGTCTATCAGAATCCACTGCTGGACATTGAACATACCTTCTTCATGTACGCTCTCAATCCTTCGCTTTCCGTATTCAGTCTGTCCCAGCTACCTTTTCCAGGTCTTCACTCTATCTGTCCTGTTGAAACTGATGTCATCTTTCGAGAAATCTACTGAGTGAAACCCTTCGTGAAGCTACGCACCTGAAATTTTATTTTAAAGGCAGTGAGATCAGAGATCATATATCCTGATAGCTTATGAATTTTATATGGCCACTATCGTTTGGAAACCAATATCAGGTAAGTGAAAGGCCGAGCTCCCTCACGTTACAATGTTGAGCTAGAACGTATCAAAGAATTTCAATGTAATATATTTTTTGTAAATAATCGATAACGGTTTGGGCAAACAAGTGTAATAATATAGCTTTTATTTTATTTGTGAAGATTAAAACATAATCATCATCAAGTGTGAACTTTGGAGTCAGAGTCTAGCTTATTGCTTTTACCCGACTTCCTAAACGGAGGAGGTTCTCAATTCGATTGGTATTTTTTTAATGTAAGTACACCGTTTACTCTGATATTTATGATCCGACTCATGATTTTTTTTTTTATTTAATTTAATCAGTTTATTATTGTGTTATCAAAAAAAGATTTGCAAATTGATCGTGTAGGGTATCAATGTGAAGGGAATTTGAAGGAGATTACAAAAAAAACCGCTGTAGCCTAGTGGTATGGGTAATGGACTGCTAAGACGAGGTCTCGGGTTCGATTCCAAGTTTACCATAGCACGGTTTTCGAAGTTAAGTGTGTATTTATCGCAGGTTTATAAGTGCCCGGTTAATGGCAATAGGCACTAGCCACCTATTACATTGGGACCTAAACATAAACTGGCGAAATGTGGGTGCTAGCACCTCTGCCTACCCCTTCGGATATATAGGCGCGAATTTATGTTATGTTATGTTTTAAAAAAATGTATACATGTCGTATCAAAAAAGTAAAAGGCGGTAACTATTAATTTTGTTTTGGTTTATGATTGGTAAATGGGTACCGCCCCCTATCAAACTTGTTTCGTTCTTTTAAACAGCAGTTGGGATTTTTTATCCAAGTCATAAGAAAGGCCCAACAATCATATGAACAATTTATTTATTCAAAGATTAAATGAATACAACTCAAATTTGTTTTAGCTATTGTTGTAAATAAGTACCTTTTTGCCAGATGAAGTTATGATAAGTGGAGGACATTTATTTATTTATTTATTAAATAAGTACAACCACATTACATGTATTACACAATTCACACAAATTTCAATCATTGGTAAAGTCTCCGATACATATAACAATTACGGTGTACATAACATTCACAAAAATATCAGAACAGTGCTAGTGTCAGTAGCAAAAACAAATTGTAATGGCGACTACAAATAAAGTACAAACATGAAACCAAAATTTTCAAGCAACACAACTAGGTAGTAACTTTGATTTCAAGTCGGTTAAGCGGATGTTGAAAATGTCGAGATCATCGCTTTCGCTGACCCTGTCATTACAGTTGCAGCAAATTCGAATCAAAGGCGATTGCATACCAAGGTTGGTTCTACATAATGGTGTGTAAAAAAGTTTAACTATCGGTTGCCTGGGATAGCCATGAGGGACGGAGAATATGATCTTACCGAGAAGTTCGTTACATTTAAACTGACCGTTTACCACCCTATGCAGAAAGCAGATATCCAGCATCTGTCTTCGGTCATGTAGTCTATTCATTTGAAACCTACTAAGACGACGGTCTTAGGAGTTCCTATGTGAGAAGCCCGTGGCCCGAAAAGCAAGGTGTTTTGTGAATGCCCTCTGAATGCTTTCTATGCGCAGTGAGTGAGTGTCATAAAAAGGACTCCACACAACCGAGGCAAACTCGAGTCGGCTACGTACCAGGGCGTTGTAAAGAGTTACCTTAGTTTGGTACTGAGTAAATTCCTTAGTGTTTCTTTTGATAAACCCAAGCAACTGTGCTGCCCTTTTAATAATTGCGTCAATATGCGTGTGAAATCTAAGCTGACTGTCGAGTACCACACCAAGATCACGGATTTCATGTACCTCTGTTAATTGTACGCCATCTATCTCATAGCTAGTAGCAAGCGGTTTTATTTTCCTGCAATATTTTATAAAGAAACACTTCTTCGCATTAAGAGTCATACGGTTGCTACTACACCACGACATAATACTGTTCAAATCTCTTTGAATTAAGGCGACATCCCCGTCATTGGTTACGACATTATAGATTTTCAAATCATCTGCATATAGAAAATACTTTGAATGCTTGATATGATCAGTAATGTCGTTAACAAATATTAGAAAGAGAATTGGGCCTAAATGAGATCCCTGTGGGACACCGGATTTGGCCAGGTAAGTATCTGATGCATATCCACATACCTCAACGGCCTGCGGTCTATTATTGAGATATGATTCGAACCACTTTAACAAGATGCCGCCCACCCCGAAATTATTTAGCTTTTGCAGAAGTATCTCATGATCTACCTTATCGAACGCACTGCTAAAATCAGTATAAATAGCATCCACTTGCAGGCCTCTGTCTACCTGCTGGCACAGATCCGAGACAAACAGAACAAGATTCGACTCGATTGAACGACCGACTCGAAAACCGTGCTGATGATCCGAGAGATATGGTTCCGCCAAATTAGACAACAGAGGGTATAAAAGAACCTCAAACAGCTTCGAGAAACAAGAAAGGATAGAAATTGGTCGGTAATTCTGTATATCAGCCTCATTACCCTTCTTGAAAATTGGTAGGATACGTGCTTTTTTCCAGATTTCGGGAAAATTTCCTTCTATAAGTGAGCGATTTTATAGAAGAGATAGAGGTAAGGACAACGCCGATCCACATCGTTTCACGAATAATGGTGGTATAGAATCAGGGCCTGCTCCCTTAGTGCCATCCAGTTTCTTGATGGCTCGGAGAACCCCCTGTTCAGTGAGATGTATACTAGTTAAGAATGTACTACTCGTATCTATTTTATTAGCTATGGTGCTACTATGAGGCGGTGTTTGAGAGTTGTACACGGATGAGAAATGAGCAGCGAACAAATTAACAATATCTATCCCAGTCTCCGCTGTAGAATTATTAAGATATATTTTGGCTGGCATAGCAGGATGACCACCTCTTTTACTTTTAATGTTAGACTCAATTGTCTGCTTGTAATTTTTGTAACATTTATCATATAGTTTATGACATCTAGACCGGAGAAGTTTAAATTCAATTTCATCGCGAGGGTTTTGGTATTTGCGCAGCCTAATGTGAGCTTTATTTTTTTCGGTCAATAGTTTTATTAGAGCGGGGCTGAACCATGAGGGATATTTAGACTTGAACAACCTACGCTTTGGCACGAATCTACTGATTATATCATGTAAAATATTATAGAATTTACAGACCATCTCGTTCACATTTTCCAATCCACATAGCTCACTCTGCCAGGCAATGTTTGTTAGCTCAGATATAATGCTTTTGTATTCTGCTTTGTAAAAATTATAGACAGTATGAGTTGAAGGTTTTAAGTATTTAACATCAAGGTAAGAAAAAGAAGCCAACAAAGGGGGGTGATTAGAGTAGCACTTACTCAGAGTATCACTGGCTTTAGTCACTTCAGTACGTTGGAGGTTCGTTATGATTAGGTCTAAATACCGATTGTCACTATTGCCAATTGGATTAAATTGATGTAACTGGTGTGTGGTCATAAAATCAGTCAACAAATTACCTAGAGAATTATTATAGTTCGATGGTATAAGATAATTAAGATTATCTTGAACATTCCATTTTATGAAAGGTAAGTTAAAGTCCCCCACCAGTATAAAGTCGTCAGTATGGGGTAGTGCTAATTCTATGCTTGATATTAAAAGTGACAAAGACTGTAACCTTACCGGAGGAGGCAGATAAGCCACACAAATGGTAACTTTCCTGATGGAATGCCCAATATTCAGATGCAATGAGACCCATAAACTTTCTACATCCGTTTCAAAAGTAGTAATCCTGAATGAGGGAATTTCCCGGGTGACTGCTATCATCAGCCCTCCACCATCCAGTTTCGTACTCCCTGAGCATACTCGATCTCGCCGATGAACGATATACCCATCACCGATCACCTCATTATTAGAGATATTAGAGTTTAACCAGGTTTCCGTAAAAGCAATGACGCTGTAATTAGCATTTAAGGTATTTTTTAGTACATCATTTGTCTTTGTTCTTAGTCCTTGAACGTTTTGATAGTAAATATCAAGCATCTAAAATACATTAAAATCCAAGTAACTATATGATATCAATATATGACAAAGAAACAAAAACAGTTAATGCATGAAGTTTAAGCTCTCCATGGTTTTTATCAGCAAAGCTTGACTTTCTTCATCTTTACGCACGTAGACACGGCCATATCGCGACCAGACAAATCTGTAGTTGAGCTCCTTAGCTTTTACCCTTGCCGCGGCATGTAATTTCTTGGCTGTCGGCGTTAGATGCTCTGCTACAAATACCGGAACTCGGGATCCACCTATTCCAAGATGTTGAGATGACAATTTGTCATCACTGTGAGCTTTATTGAACTTGGAAACTGCAGCTAAGATTGTGTCGCGAAGACGAGGAGTGCGTAGTTTAGCTACTATAGATCGAGGCCTATCGCTATTTGGTGACAGCTTGGCTACCCTTGTCACACATTGAATATCTTCACATGTCAAAGGGCTTTCAATCACCTTCGACAATTGCATCATTGTGTTCGTTAATATTTCCGACCTATGCTCAGGTACTCCATTGATTTCTATATTACATTCTCTAATATGCAATTCGATGATATTTATTCGCGCTGAGAGGTCGTGGACTGATGACTTCAGTTGTTGATTTTGGGCAGTAAGCTCAGTGATAATGTTACTCTTGTCGTCAACTGCTTTCCTTATCGACTCGAACTGTACATTGAAAAAAGCCATAGACTCACGGAAGGAGGTCATTTCATCAATTATATTTTTTAATTGATTAGAGACTAGGGTATTAATAGTTGAAGTCAGTGCAGTAGACAGTTCTTCCTTAATAATATCCCGAAGTCTCTGCTCCGATGTCCATACGCCCTCTTTGGTGTTAATAGGCCCTTGTATTGAAACAATGGTAGGTGATTTGCTCATCTGTTTTCCGCCGAAACTTTGGGTCTCTGTCTGGACAGCTGCTCCAGTAATAGAGGGACGTACCGGTGTATTAGCATTTCCAGACTTAGGTTGCTTACAACAACACTCTGGGCACTGCCAGTTACTCTTAAGTTGTGTATCCATTGCCATAAAACTCTTTGAGTCCATACCAGCACAGTCCAAGTCATACTTCAATTTGCACAGCAAACAAGACAGGAATTCATGTCTCTTTATAAAAGGATTTCGACAACCCGCACACACATTTTTAGTAGGTGCCATTGTAACGAAGGTATGTATGATAAAAGTTATTCAAAGTAAACGCACGTATCAACAAACAAATGCAGAAAATAGTTCGCGGCCAAAAGGGCTCAAGCGCCGTGCGCAGCGCGGCGCTTACGCGTGACTCACTGTCGCGACAGTCGGATCGGCTATGTAGTATGGCTAAGTAGTCTGCGTATCATTATATTTTGGGCTGGTAAATTTTACCACCTTTTTATGAACAAGACCTCAGTATAAAGACACATTCATTTATATAATAGACAGTTCCTTTTTTTGTCTCTCCTGTATACGGCAAGATATAATCAACGTAGATCTAGATGTACATTTTCAAACCTAAAGTAACCTAAATATGTAGAAGTGCTATAGCTTATGTGGGTGCTAGCACCTCTGCCTACCCCTTCGGAGATATTGGCGTAAGTTTATGTTATGTTATGCTATACACTTAAGTATAAGCTTGATTTTTCAAACTGTTGATGATGTTCCTGGTGATCTTGTTCCTGTGACCTTCAGAAATCTATTCCTGGAATGAACAGCAACCTATGATATAACTTCGTTACCGGTGAGAATAGAAAATATTTTCTTATCTAGGTCATGGTCTATATATAATGTTAAATCCATGCAGCTGTTTGGTGTTAGTGAGTACCAAACAAACGCATCAATCTAACTCTGCCTACAAGCGATACAGGCATAACTTTGAAGACGACTCTCGCCACAAGTACCTACACAATACACGTATCTTAAACTAATTAGGTATTCCCCAGTCGATACTTCCAATTCCTAAATTCCCAATATCTCAGCACATTTCTACCTCATCTGTAGTTTACTCATCAGCTTGGGTAGCTACCCATCTCTCTAGACAGAATATTCCATCACATTAATCACGTCTCCTCATTACATCGATCACTACCAACTAAAATGAAAGGCGCAACACCTAATTACTACACATTTTCAAACTCGACACGTAGATAAAGTCATACGCTGACTGGATCCGCATCAGCTTTAACGAGCACGAAATAATTACGACATTTTGACACTAGTCAGCTTTACTTCGCGAGCTCAGAATTACCCCACGATGGGCCCATTGAGTTTGTTATTACTGGAACAGACACCTATAATAAATGAATTTGTCGATAAAATCTCTGCTACCGCTCTATCCAAACTATTACTATATAATGCAAAAGTCAGGATGATTATTATTTCATTTTATTAGGCAATGAAATACGCAAAATCACCTGGATGAATTAGACTAGATATGGACATTGAGGTAAATAAAACTTTTACTTATTCTAGTGCGAATTATTTAACATTTTATTTATTTTAACATCAAATAAATCACGGTACAATCAGTTAATAAAAAACTACAACCCGACTACTAAATTACTTTCTAAAAAGTATTAAACCAGAAAATTAGCCGTGGTCGTATGCCACTTTTCCCAAGAATGTATTGTTTTGTTGGAGTAAGTGGCATACGACCACGGCTGTCCTTGATATTTTCTTGTTTGATACTTTTTAGAAAATGATTTTTCAGTAGTCGGGTTTAGTATTAATATTCCACAACATTCTACACAATGCTATCTAGACCCATGGTAATCATAACTTAACTAGCTTGTGTTATGGAATCTAGAATGGGGATAAACATACTTAGAGCTTCAAAACAAAAATAAAAAAAAACCTTGTAAAACATACATAGAAACACCCAGAGCAATACAAATATACAGATTTGTGCTTACAAATTTATTTGCACTGAGCAGGAATGGAACTCGCGCCTCTGAGTAGCAGTCGATCGTTGTACCGCTGCGTCACAGGCACCTTTTTTTTAAATAGCGTTTTAACCATCTTATTCAGAATATTGGCGAGGTGGCAGTGAATGCGACTGCTACACAGGGGGCGTGAGTACGATTCCCGCTCAGTGCAAATATTTGTATGCATGAATATGTATGCATGAAACCGAGTGGTTTGCGGCAGGGTAGAATTAGGGCCTTTCCATGCGGTGTCGTACAAGGTGACTAAGCGATAGGGCTGTTTAACATCACACAGATATATACAGCCCAGACTCAGTCTCAGATGCATGGCTCGTGTCAACAATAGTGCCCGGAATACGGCAATAGGCTCACCTCCTATTACGTGGGACCGAATACAATTATTGGTGAAATGTAGGTGTTAATTCACCTCTGCCTAACCCTCCAGGGATAAAAGTGTGATTATATGTATTTATGTATGAATATGTATATTTGCCATGGTCTGGTCGTGCCTCGAAGGGCACGTTAAGTCATCAGCCCCAGTTATATTGATAGTATCGATACCAATTGGTTGTGGAGGTTAGATGGCAGTCGCTTCAAGAAAAAAATCGAAGATCAGCCAAACCTGTAGTTAGACTGGATAAAGCGAATCTCAGACTCCGAGGTGAAATCTTCGGATTTGACAGGGATTAATACTATCTCCTGCTTCGCTCCTTTCTTCATTCCATTCAAATTAATAGATTTTCTCGTCCCCGGCTCCGCCATGACTATTTCTATTTAAGCGGAACCGAAATCAAATACAAACATCAAATTTGAAGAAAACATTAGCAGAATTGAGGCTCAGAATATGTGGTAATATTTTTTTATACCACTTAGGTGACAGACAAGTACACGGCCCACCTGATGGAAAGTGGTTACCGTGGCCTATGGACGTTTGTAACACCAGAGGAGTCACAGTCGCGCTTCTAACCCTGTTAGTACAGAGTTTCTGTGCCTTCAGTGTGGAAGACAAAGCAGGACAAGCCTTTAGTCTTTCCACTGACAGCACAAATTCTCCAGTGAGCTCTGGCTACCCTACTCACCACTGGGAACACAACACAATTTCAATTAAATACCTCCATGCGTTTTCTGAGAAAATGGTCTTGACAGACAGACCGACAGACGGACAGACAGAATGAACAAACAAGAATATGCAAATTATTTACATTTATGTAATGCAATATATCATGGCATACAATAATATATTATCAAATATTATTGTATGCCATTATTAACATACAATAATATTCATCATTATCACATGACATAAAGCAAATAGTTATCTTATATATGAAGACTCCTCTCGAATAACAATATATTCTAATATAATAACAATACAAACATTCATATAATAATACAAAATTGTATTAATAAGTATGTGTTTGTTTTGATTATGTATAAATCTGGGGCATATAATAAATATAGGCGCTTTCTGCTAGCATCGGGATCGTGGGAATGGCTCCATACTATACCAAGACTGTTGAATGCCAGGCCTGGGGGTGACGGGTGGAGCCGCCTGTCACCCTGGCAGAGGCTGGCCGTGGCGGCGGCGGAGCGCCATGCGTGCCTCCTCGTTTCCAGAACGAGTTGGGGACTATGTAGTCCCCACACCCGAGGAGAGGGCCAGATCGAGAGAGATGGCCCTGTGTCGTCCGGGGTGCGAGGGATATGCCTGTTAACCTCACCTACGGCAACCAAACCGACCCATAGGCGTCGTGCGTTTTAGTCGGTTCGAGTCCGACATAACCTCTCCCACTGGCTCCGTTGGTAGGGCTATCCGTGAGGATTTTCCGCACGTAAAATAAAGACTGTTGAACGAATAAACAAGAAATGTTATGTTGGAAGGTTTAAACCCTAAAGCTCCATTTTACGGTTAAACCATCCAAAGGTTTATAGTGACGGCCGGAGTGCGGGTGGCATGTTTCTGCCAATCTCACCTCCAGGGACTTACGACCTAGAGACGCTGTGCGTTTTAGTTCGTTTGAATCCGCACTAACCATCCCGGGTAGAGTAGTGAACCCGGATGGGTTCAATAATGGACCCAAGCCCTAAAATTATTCAGGGATATTATTGTATTTGGTTCCTTGACAGCCTCTGTGGCGTGGTGGTAGTGAACGCGACTGCGACGCAGGAGGCGCGGGTTCGATCCCCGCTCAGTGCAAATATTTGTATACATGAATATGGGTATTTGCATTGGTCTGGGTGTTTCTATGTATAATATGTATGTATTTACAAAAAAAAAAGTATTTAAGTATGTTTATCCGTATTCTAGATTCCATAACACAAGCTAGTTAAGCTATGCTTATCATGGGTCTAGATAGCGTTGTGTAGAATGTTGTACAATATTATTATTATATTATTATTATTATTCGTTACAAATAGGCCTCCCAACATTGAGAGAGGCCTATGTGTGACTACGATAGGCTGATAGATTGATTAATAGTAATCGTTATTAAAGATAAAATATATTATTTAAGATATAATATAAACACATATATTTATTCTGCTATTATTTCTTCAATACTTTACAGAAGATATTCTTATTGTGTTTTAGAATAAAACTGCATAATTGATACAACATGTGCAAAAAAATATTACCCGAAAAAAAAGAATAAAATTCCATAACATTTTTAATTGAATTCTTATCCGCTTAAAGTCCAAAATTGAATAGAGTTTCATTACACTTTTATATTGATTTTTGTATAAAGCCTTCTAATTTTGGACTTTAAAGGCATAAATATAAAGTCTAAAATAAATGGATTTTTAGCAATGTCCATGGTATAACAGTGGTTTTGCTTTAGCAGAATCTAGCTTTGATTTATTTCTCACTGACCGCTGGGTATTTCTGGTTCCATTTCCTGCAACCCATGGGAACCTGTTCCAGGGAAGCAGTAGCCTATGTGTTATTACCAACATTCTCAGCCAGATCCATACAGCCTTTAGAGTTTAGAGAGTAATTGAATAACAAACATCTCAATATAATAGGCTTGTCCTGCTTTGGCTTTTGCACTGACGGCACCAAAACTCTCCGTGGGAGCAAGTCCCTGATGTTGCACACATCCATAGGCCATGGTAACCACTTTCCATCAGGTGCGCCGTGTCCTTATCTGCCACGTAAGTGGTATGAAATAATATTTTCGCAAGTTCTCAATTTTATAATGTTACTGAATTAATTAATAATAGAAAGTAGGATATGTAGGTTGAAAAACTATATAATTGTTATTCTTTAGTTTATCTAACGCCCCAACTGCGGTACTCCAACTGGGATAGAGTGAAAATGAATACTTACTACGGTGAAAAGATCTTTCATCAAATAAAAGGGTGTGATAAACGACCGACCCTAGAGTCACAAACTTCTTTATGTCCTACAACTTGTTCTTTAATAGACGAACGCAGATGGTCTAACAATAAGTAAGTATCACTTATGTGTGCGCTCTAAGTAAATGCGCAATAAACTGTTTGTAAAAGATCATAAAATATATTTTATTTGTAAAATTATAGACGGCTTATACCGAAATTTGTCTCTTTAAAAATATGCTTTTAGTTTCCGCAAGCTCATAAAAGCTAAAAGCATAGAACTAATAGAAAATATTAGACATTGGATTAAATGGAAATACTTCGATTACTTACATAATATAACATAACATAAACTCACGCCTATATCCCCGAAGGAGTAGGCAGAGGTGCTATCACCCACATTTCGCCAGTTTATGTTTAAGTCCCAATGTAATAGGTGGCGAGCCTATTGCCATTAACCGTGCACAAATAAACCTGCGATAAATATACTCATAACTTCGAAAAACATTGGTGTGTGCCATGGTAAAACCTGGGATCGAACCCGAGATCTCGTCTCAGCAGTCCATTACCCATACCACTAGGCTACCGCGGTTTCATTAATTCCGATGTTTAATATTTTCTTTAAACTTGGGCTAGTATATCCTTGCATTCATTGCATTGTTAAAGTAAGTACCTGTGAGTCTAAAAAAGGTCACATTGAGTGAATCTGCTTAAGACTAGTAATTTTATGAATTTTCAGTAGATTTAATAGATTCCTATAAAATTCGTTAAATGGTCACTCATATGAGCTGAATCACGTTGATTCTTTTACTACGCAGATTCTAATTAGTGTAAATATCGAAGCAAGACAAAATATTATTCTAATACGATTCCAATACAGTGATCTTTTAGACCTATTGTTCTGTGGTAATGTTTAATATTCGGTTTTAACTTTAACAAGTCCTTAAGCAGGTAACTAAATATTGTTCTAGTATATAAGCGTGTTGTACACGTCACAAAATGTATCCCGAAATGAAACACCACACTCAGAATGGAATCTCCTAATTTATTTAACCTCTGACTATCTAAATACATGTTCGAAAATCTTAATAGCGCGATTTAGACACAAGTGTCAAACGCCATCTATTGACAAGTTGAGAAACTAAAGTTCCAAATATAATATTAAAACAACATACTTAGACACGTGCCAACACATAACAATACATGTTGTCTAATCGCTGATAAAACAGAGAAACTAATTCACACAATGGAAGAACAATATTTATAATTCTACCGTTATGCTCTAGACAATAGCTTCATATATCTTACCTATATGAATATCTCGTTGAGGGTTGAGAGTTTGTAACACCTCTTTAATCTGTATGATCAGTATTCTGTGATTTTTGTGTTAAGACGCCGCACGTGACTTATCTTCGATCTGAAGTTACCCCGAATTACTTATTAATAGCAAGATCTAGATTACTTCGCAACTAGGGGCCAGAATTATTAATCTTATATTAGTTTGGATATCTTACTTGTGGGTAAATGACAGTGTTGGATGTTTGTGGAAGAACTTCTTTTATTTTTAAGGTTACCTCATTGGAACTTAGGTCAGGTAATATTAGCTTAATGTTTGTAATCTAGTCTAATATGTATCAAATAATTTAGAAACGAATGAAAAATAAATATATTAAGGTATCTAAGGGTACGATCTCAAACTCTGAGCAGTGTTGCACCGCTGTGCCGCACTGCTATACTGGTCCATATTATCTCTATTATATAAGCTTACATGATATTACAAACTACGCAGTAATGTCGCTGCAGCACTGCTGAGTAGAATTGCTGTCCAGCAGTGTTGCACACCACCGCTGCATACAAATGAATGAATAAACAACAACACATAATCATGAACAGCGCAATACTGCTGTACAGTACTACTTGAGTTCGGAATCGGGAATAAAAACTTTAACTTTAAAACAAAAACCAAAAATCACGCTCTAAAAAGTATTTCTACAAATCTAGGATAGCCGTAGTCGTATGCTACTTTTCCCTAGAATATAGTTAGACAAAGTGGCATACGACCACGGCTATCCTAGATTTTTTATTGTTTAATACTTTTTAGAGCGTGATTTTTCTGTAGACGGGTTTTAGTTTTAATCTTAATTTTTTTTTATATATTATTTTGGGGAAAGCAATAGCTATAATTTATACATATTTGAAATGTGCTAAAAGTCCTTTCAATTGATACCAAACACGACATGTTTATTTCAAATTTATTTTTTGACACAGTACTTCATGACCGCTGGAGGGCGCCACATTAGATTCAGTGACACATTATATAGTGTATAACCAGCGGACGACTAAGATGCTTCTAATGATACCTCATTTGTCCATTTTTAATAAGTGGTTGAGGAGCAATGAGGGATCAGACGAACCTACCTACATACATAGACTGTCAAAATCATAACCCCCTTTTGCTTCTTCGTAGTCGGGTAAAAATAAAGAAAAATAAAGTGTCTTAGTGGTTATGGAGTCGGCCTTATGAGAGAGAGGTACCGGGTTTGAATTCTAGCTATTACGCTACTGAACGTTACATTGTCACAATTAGCTTACCCGCCCCAAGCCTAAAACTTTTTAAAAAAGGACAACAGGGTTTTTGTACTACATATTTACAGTTGTTACTCTTAAATAGTCGGTATCTCCTTGAAATATATATGTGTGTGTGTGTGTGTGTGGGTCGAAGTAATATCATTCGTCCAATTTGCATCGGTAAAATTTTGTTTTGACTTAGTTCAAAGTTATGCCACTGCATTTTCAGTGGCGCACAATCAGGGGCGGTCTTAGCTAAACTTTTCGGTGGTGCGAGATCTTGCACTGAACTGGCAACCCACTTTACATAGACACGAAAAAAATAACATACATAATTAATGTTTTTTTTTTGCACAATGTATTTTTTTAAATTGAAGTAAGTATTTAAAATAGGTACTAATAATATGTTATACTGCCGTAATACTCACATGTAATAATATATGTATCGATCAAGTATTACTGTAAATACTAAGCAAGGAAGATATACTTATGCGCCTTACTTCAATATTGCATTGTCATTAGTAGACAAGTGAACAAAAGCAAATACATTACTATCAACTAAATGATAAATATTTACTTTCATTATGCAGGGTATGCTAATATTAATTTAACTCAGTTGAGGTCGGCTTTCACTCGAATGCCAAAAATGCTGAACTTCTATATTTTTCATGACATCTGACCATCATAACCAATCTTGATATTAATAATAATAATTTAGTTTCCATCGCGGCCACAGCACGGCACAGCAATAGTCTCTGCACCTGGCGGAGACCATCTCCCGGTGTATGATATTGTGCTCTAGGGGATGATACCCGGTATGTGTGTGTATTCCTAGCATATTAAATTCTCATAAAAAGGCCTCTACGTCTTGGCTTCGGCCGACGCACGCCTTCCAAAGGCCCGGGAGTCCATAGTCCCGAGAGTCATGATACTGAGAAATAATATAGGTATTTAACTGTCATGGTCACTCACAGTTGATACTGATGTGAGAAACAATAATAATAATAATAGCCTTTATTCAACAATCTTAAATGCTATACAACTTTTCGTGTAAATTAATCTATTCGAGACACCGGTTTCGTTAAGATTATCTTGCTTCCAAGCATAGGTAGCCATAACTCTATCTCTCAACCTTATATTGAGCGTACTGCGTTCCATGCTGTGTTGGCAGGTCTCGAGCATGCGTATATTGTGCTGTGTCAAGCTCCATGTTTGACATTCTCCCTATAATGACGTACGGATGTCAAACATTTTGATATTACCAGAGGGTAATTGAGGGGAGACACCAGTCGCTTCACGAAAATATCGACGTCCGACCCTTTCACGATAGCCGATCCCAACTTAGTTCAGAGGATGGGTTGGATGTACAAGGTACGCCGCAGGTAAGTTTTTGATATACCTCGCTAAGCTAAAAAAGTCTCAGTAAAAATGGTTACCATTACAGATTAGTAGCATGTTACAATGGTGGCACTCTGTTTGAAGGCCTTATCAGATACTTTTTCACGCCCCGCAGAATCCCGCGTAAAGGAAACATATATTATACATGTCTTATTTTTATTGCACCTATCTGTGTCGTGCAGAATACAAGAAGAAATAAAATGCCTAAGGTGAAGACGTGGGCATTTAAAAGCACTAGCTTTATAGCTGTTTTAGAGTGAACTATTAATGTAAAGTCAGTAAATAAAATCCAGCATACCACGGCTTTCAACGTTGGTCTTAAGTGAACGTATTTATTGCACATATTTTTGCTCCTTTAGTTTCATTGTGCTATAATAACAAATTCTAGTAGTTAAGTTTGAGTTCCAAAAAGATATTTGAGACTTAAATATACATAATTACCTGCAGGCTAGTATATTAGTATCTGTAATGTAGACCCTCTTTCATGAGACTTTGCCTTTAGCTTACCTTCAGGCGGGGTGATGTCAAGTTGACGTGTCCTAGATAAAAAAAAAACCAATCATTGTTTTCGGCCCCACGTAATAGGGGGTGAGCCTATTGCCCTCTTCCGGGTATTATTGTTGACTCGAGCCTTGTATCTGTGCCTGAGTCTGAGCTAAACAGCCCTATCCATTAGTAGCCTTGTACGACACCGCATGGGAAGAGATGGGGTGGCCCAAATTCTACTCTGCCGTAATAATAGTAATAATAAGATTGCCTTCAGAATCATATCTTCAGGGGCGCTGATAGATATTTCACATGAAAAATAAGTTTACCGAGTGCACTTATATGTACAAATACGATTATATCACTGATAGATTATTAATTTCTCACACATAGTGAGTGTGATTCAGAGTTGCGTAACAAACTGTTTGTACACAAGGTACGCATGTGACTGAATACCTTAATAAAAATTACACATCAACATTTGTTTGTACATGAGCAGTTGTTGTGGCTAGATTGCGGAACCACTGCTGTACACAAAGCATGCATGTGACTTGACAGATAAGGAAAACAAGAAATACACATGGCCTACACCTGCTCCTCATGTACCGGTATCCGTGTATCAATCCTTAGGTAGACAATCCTGATACAATGTTTTCGATCTCCGAAAAATTTCGAGAGTTTTTGGATTGTTTAAAAATACTAAGTAGCAATAAGTCAGCCGAAATGGTTCAAATGAAATATTTCGTAAGGCATCAGGGTTATGATAAAGACACAAACTTTATACATACTCGCGCCTATTCCCCTTTTGTGTAGGCAGTGTTCCTCTGCTGTCACCTACTTATATGCGAACCAGTCATATCGAGTGCTTTGGACTTGTCCTTTTGGATATATCATAAAAAGATGTATGTGTTAAGCCTCAGTGGCGTAGCGGTAGTGAAAGAGGCTGCTACGCAGGAGGCACGGTTTCGATCCCCGCTCAATGCAAATATGCATGAATATGGGTATTTGCATTGGTCTGGTCTTGCCTCGGAGAGCACGTATAATATTTTTTATTATCGGAAATTCGAATTAGTTTTTTATTTATTTCTGTTGATTATGAAGCAATCACTTGATTGTTCGTGCAACGTTAATAGACGGGTTGAACATTATTTATCTATATTCTATTCCGACTCGGCTGGGCAGCGTCTACGAGATGTCTTCTCGTCCGACATACCTCAATGCCTGAAGACGAAAGTCTTTAACCAATGTGTGTTACCAGTGATGACTTACGGATCTGAAACGTGATCCCTCACTATAGGTCTCCTGAAAAGCTCAAAGTCGCTCAACGAGCTATGGAGAGGGTTATGCTCGGTATTTCCTTACGTGATCGCGTCAGAAATCATGATATCCGTAGGAGAACAAAAGTAACCGACGTGGCCCAGCGGATTAGCTCGTTGAAGTGGCAATGGGCGGGACACATAGCGCGCAGAACAGATGGCCGATGGAGCAAAAAAGTTCTGGAATGGCGACCGCGTACGGGCAAACGTAGCGTAGGACGCCCAATGGCCAGGTGGAAGGACGACCTCATAAAGGTCGCCGGGAACGGGTCATTCTGGAAGTCTGTGGGAGAGGCCTATGTTCAGCAGTGGACTATGTGTGGCTGACATGATGATGATGATGATGATGTATAAAATTATCTTGTCACATTGTTTGTTATTAAACTCCTCTTAAATGGCTTGACCGATTTTAATTATATTTAGTGTATATTTGGTAGGTCTGAGAATAGGCTATAGTTTATTTTTGGTTGCCATAAATGATGTCCACGCAGTAAAAGCCGTGGTCATCAGCTAGTATTAGTGTATAAATTGATAACATTAATCAACTCGTGTACCACAAGAGTGCAATAAACAGGGTAACCTACAATTGAGACAATAGCTTAAGTCATCACCAAACAGAAATTACTAACAGATTACATTAATTAAAATTTCATGAGGTTTTATTATGGTACAAGTAATTTCCGACAAACTTAAGAAAACGTTTATGTGTAAATGGTATTTTAAAGATATTGTGCCATTTTTTTATCATGCTCAAAATTCCTATGGATTTCTCCACTACCGGAGCCGGTGGGGGAGATTATGCCGGACTTGAACCGACTAAAACGCACGCCGACTGTGTGGGCCTCAGGTTGCCAGAGGTGAGATGACATATCCCTTGCACCCCGGCAAGATAATTATACCCTTAAGTTTTGATATTTTTTGGTCTATGTGATATTATCTATGTGAGAGACTGGTATATGTACTAGGATTCACTGTATGATAGATTACTAGCCTCTCCAGTTTCTGTACATGTGGTATCAGGAAAGTACCTTTTAATATATAATTAACCCACAATTTAGTTTCACCCTGGCAACAGATGATTTTTGATAATTCAATTGATGGTAAAGATATAGGTATCATTATTCACATGATCCTCCATTTTATCTTTTCGTTACTTTTGCAGCTGGATAGCTTTGAGTTAAGCGGCATTTCCATCATTGTATTATACTATTCCAGCGATCTTACGGTCTTTTCAATGCTAATACATCCAAAAATACGTTTCCATATTTAATTATTAACAGCATCGATGTATTCCAACCATTAGCTTGTAACTATGAGACACTATTGCGTACGTTAAGTGTAACGCAAATATGAGTGATAAAAACAAACAAGTAAACAATTCCAAACAAGGAGCACATCCAAACATGGGCCGTGTGAAATTATCAAAATAAACATTAAGATTATATTTACGTTATCAGGTGTTATCACCTGATACGACTTGTTTCTTTGTCATTTGTAAACAGAGTGTAAGGTTTATTTACTTTATTATTACTGTATTTATAAGGTACATAAATGTTTGTGAAAAGATTTGTATGATTTATATTGAATATTGCTTTATTTGGGACCTGGTGTGGTGATTCTGGTGGCTTACGAAAACTCTTTTGTTAATCAAAGGCGTTTGTGTTGTAAAAGAGTACAACCAAAACATTTTTCGAATGTACAGTCGCCCTCGGAAGGTGTTGAACATTAAACAATTTTCACTTTGAAATTAATCAGTAAATAATTGATTTTTGTTGATATATTTTGTAATATTCAAACGTCAGTTTCATATTTCTCGATATTTGTCTATTATTAACCGACTTTCAAAAAGGAGGAGGTTCTCAATACGATTGATATTTTTTTAATGTTTAGTTTAACAGCTAAGGCTAACAAGCTAACAGCTAAATTTAAAATCTGATATGCTACTACCGATAGCGACTATGCTGATTTTGTTATTTTTAAAATATCGCGGTGTGAATTCACGTTCGGTTTGGGAATTTTCACGTTTAAATCATAGAACATAACATTTTTGCCGACATTTTGGATGTATTGCAGCCCCCGTGGTCACGACTTAATTGGCTTGTAAGCGTCGAGAAGTATGTGGGAAATATTTTTTGTGCACCTACCCTACTTTATAATTAATGGTAAGGCCGGCGACACACCACACTCACTATGTTAGATTTTCGGCACTGCGTTTTTTGTTTCCAGTAACTTAAGCCGGCTTTTGACGGATGTAATATATATCACATCTTGAGCTATATATTACATCCCGCGATAGCTGTTATACACTCTGGGGGTGACAGGTGGAGCTGCCTGTCACCCTGGCAGAAGCAGGACGCGGCGGTGTCGCGCCTGGCGCGCCTCCCCGTTTCCGGGGACGAGTTGGGGACTCTGTAGTCCCCACACCCGAGAAGAGGGCCAGATCGTGAGAGATGGCCCTGAGTCGGCCGGGGTGCGAGGGATATGCCTGTCAACCTCACCTTCGGCAACCAAAGCGACCCACAGGCGGCGTGCGTTTTAGTCGGCTCGAGTCCGACATAACCTCCTTCGCCAGCTCCGGTGGGGAGGTATCCGTGGGGATTTTGCGCACGTAAATGCTGTTATACACTGTAAGATATATGTTTTGAAACAATTCAGTTTCGGTCACCATTGTGTTATTACGTTCTTTATGGTCGTTTGAACAGTTGAATTGATAGCCTCTGTGGCGTAGCGGTAGTGAACGCGTCCGCTACGCAGGAGGCTCAGGTTCGATCCCCGCTCCGTGCAAATATTTGTATGCATGAATTATATATATAATAGTATTTGAGTTGATCTGGGTGTTTCTATGCATAATATGTATGTATTTAAGTATGTTTATCATCGTTCTAAATTCCATAACACAAACTAGTTAAGCTATGCTTACTATGGGTCTAGATAGCGTTGTGTGGAATGTTGTAGAATATTTAAAAAATTCTAAAATGGATAATATGGAGATTGTTTTGCTTGTCTGTTGACTTGATCTCAAGATGTAATATATATTATATCCTATGTATATCTTGATCAATGCGTAAATGGTTATTAATTACGAATCTTCAATCACATAATCTATCTTACTATTCTATTTTTACTTACAGTTTGTTTAAGATCGGAACGTTCGCCTACTGTACAGGCGAACGTTATCACTTTTGTATTTATTATACTTAAGAGCTTTGGTAAACATCATAATCCAAGTTAATTACGAGTACTAAATGTCTCCTAGCCTACAGTAGGTACTGTGACGCAATCTTAGACAGGCAGGTTCACACTTATATCGATATAAGAAATACAATTAGAAAAATATAAAAAGCCTCAAAACAAGTAACGTACAGGAGAATTTTGAATGTTCAAATTGTGTCAAATTCCCCCTAAAAACTACTACTACTAAACTACCGTCCTGGATGTTGTCTTTTCATATTTAACTTATAGGAACATTATCATACTAATTGCTTCAAAAATGTTATTGATTATATAGTTGTTTTTCGAATATAATAAACATAACATAACATAAACTCACGCCTATATCCCCGAAAGGGATGGGCAGAGGTGCTAGCACCCACATTTCGCACGTTTATGTTTAGGTCCCAATGTAATAGGTGGCGAACCTATTGCCATTAGCCGGGCACTTTTAAACCTGCGATAAATACACACATAACTTCGAAAAGCATCGAAAAGTCATTGGTGTGTGCCATGGTAAACCTGGGATCGAACCCGTGACCTCATTACCCATACCACTAGGTTACCGCGGCTATAATATTAAAGTAAATACACAAATGTAATAATTACCGTTTTTTTATCGTGCTTAAAATCCCCATGGATAAAACACGTTTCTCAATATATTTATGATAATATCTTATATGTACGAAAAAACCTAAATATTTTCGAAAAACTATCTGATGTACACCATTTTAATACGAGAAACAAAAATAAACTAGTTGTACCAAAACTTAGGCTTCACAAGGTTGGTGATTCATTTGTAGGCAGCTGCATAAAAATATTTAATAAAATTCCTCAGGATTTGATTAATATGCCAATAAATAAATTTAAAATAGAAGTGAAAAAACTTTAATGAGTAAAGGTTACTATAAAGTGGATGAGTATCATAATGATGTTAATGCGTGGTCGACATAAGTCTCTTGCTTGCTCGCACAAAATAAATTGTAAACTAAGCAAATTTAAAAAAGAAAAATAATCTAGTTCTAATATAGTTCGCTGAGTTTCTTGCTGGTATCTTCTCAGTAGAACTAACCTACCGAACCAGCGAAAGAATCATTTTCCAATGATTTATTTTAAAATTATTTAATGTTTTTATATTATTTCTTGACATATCCAATTGTAAAATGTTGACGTTCATATGTGCTCTTTGTGTGCCTAAACTGAATAAATGAAATTGATTCTTTGATTCTTTGACACCGAAGCCAGTGAGGGAGGCTAAATTGAACTTGCACCGACTGAAACGTACGCCGTCTGAGGGTCGTAGATTGCCGGAGGTGAAGTTACCGGGAGGCATATCCCTCGCATCCCGGCCGACTCAAGTCACATGTTTAAACTGCACCCTTTAAACTGGAGTGACCAATATAACTTACTTATTGATTAGTATAGGTTTCTGGTTTTTAATGGCCGCATATCACTCACGGTATACGTTGTATGTTATTATTGTTTAGTATTGTTATTCAAATACTAGAAGAAGGTTTTCAGGTCAACGACCCCTACATGCTATTTTTACCAATTTAAGTCATGAACCAATGAATATAGCATCAAAATAATTACAAGAAACTATTAAAGAGAAACGATTGAATTTATAAATCAGTTTTGATCTTAAAAATTTAACTTTAGAAATTGGCTAATCAAACACGTTTAAGACGTGACCAGTTGCAAGATAATAAGACGAGGGAAATTATCTTCATTGCAATTATTATAACCCTCAGATGCTCTGCTCAACAGCGTGAATATAACTAAATAAATACACAAGTATAGAAGATAAAGTGATTAACATTATCAGCTTAAACACGCCCTAAAAAGTATTTGTTTCTCTAGAAAGTACTATTTGTTAGACTAAGTAGTACGACCACGGCTATCCTTGATATTTACTTGTTTCTCAGTAGTCGGGTTTTTGTTTTTAAACTAATTTTTTTATTTATGTTATTTTGGGGCAGGCAACAGCTATAATTCATACATTTTTTTTTTCGTGGAATCCTGGTGACCAGTAATACAGGTAATCAATTACTTACGACAGGCACCAGCGATCCACAACCAAATTCTGTGTACCCTAAACTGTGAATGTCTAAATATTGTAATATCTTGGTTGTTGGTGAGAAATAAATCATTATTATTATTACTAATATTTGAAATGTGCTAACTAAGCCCTTTCAGTTGATAAGATACCAAACACATCATATTTATTTCAAATTTCTTTTTAACATAATACTTTATGACCGCTATAGGGCGCTACATGACATTCAGTGACACCTCGTAGCCTATAACGAATGGACAACTACGACGCTTCTAATGATACCTCATTTTCCCAGTGTATGTAGAAGTATCATCAAAACAGCCTCACGAAAACTCGGAGTCCTGAACAGAGTGAGACGATTTTTCACGCCGGAGCAGCGGTGTCTTCTATACAAGACACAAATTCGCTACCTACTGTGTGGAATACTGCTCGCATCTCTGGGGTGGTTCAGCAAAGTACTTACTAGATGCTCTCGACAGGTTGCAGCGACGCGCGGTCCGCATCATTGGGAATACCGAGATCACGAACACCCTAGAACCTTTACAGCTGCGTAGAGATGTTGCGTACATGGATGTATTTTACCGTCTGTACCATGGGGAGTGTTCTTATGAGCTATTCCAATTAGTCCCACCCTCCCCTTTCCTACACAGGACAACACGTGCAGGTCTTAGATGTCATCCGCACACGGTGCAAAACATCCGATCAAGAACCAGATTCGGAGACTCTTTCCTCTGTCGCACCATTAAGGACTGGAACTCATTACCAGCTCACGTGTTTCCTTCTTCCTACAGTCCCGGGTCCATTAAGCGGGGCGTGAAAAAGTATATGATGAGGCTGTCAAGCTGAGTGTCACCATTGTCACACGGTATGTGTGAGTAATGGTGACCCTCTTTTCTGGGACTTTGCCTTCAGCTTACCATCAGGCAAGGCGAAGTCCAATTGACGTGTCCTATATAAAAAAAAAAGTGTTAATAAGTAGTTGAGAATATATAGGTACATACATACATTGCCTGTCAAAATCATAATCCTCCTTTAACTTTGCCGTAGTCCAGTAAAAGGAACGATAAACATTGCAGCTCAATTTAACTTCTAATTTCAAATCGGGTAATAACCAGAACTCCAAAATCAAAACCTGAAGGTCTATTGACACATAGCAAACATCCTTTAAAAACCTTTTGAGCATCACTTTGACACTTAAAGCATATGTAGATTGTAGGTACAATTTGAGGTGTAATGCAGGCGAGCGTGTCTGACCACACGGCGCGTTGCCTTTGCACGCACGATTAACTTTTTATTAATACCCATCGGCCATGGAGCTAAAGCTTTGACGTGATATCTCGTACAGGGAGATGAACGTGGTTAATCCACTTTTGCAACTCGATATTATTACTATATTAGGTCAATATTTTCCTCTTCCAACTTTGCAGTAAGTTTTTTTTGTACCACTTGGTAGAAAAGCTATGTTTAATTGGAATTAGCGGGGTTATGTCTTAGTCTATATTATAGATTGCTATCGCTGAAGATTTAAAAGTAAATGTGTGCTATATTGGGCACCATAAATTATAATGAGTGTATAATACCACATATCATATCTATCCCATATTATTGTAACTTTGTGAAAGCATCGAATGGAATGATATGCAATTCAAAATAAAGTTCGTTTAAAAAAAAAAAGCCGGTTAAGTCCGAGTCGGACTCGCGCACCGAGGTTCCGTACAAATTTCATTTAGTGACGAACTTATGCTACATAAACTGCAATATATATTGCAAGCGTTGACTTAGATGTTTGCTTTTTAATTAGTTTCAAGACGTTATTGAACTAGGTATGAGGTATGAATTTCGTCTTGATACCTCCACGTATTTTAGAAAAAAAAAGTCAACAGACAACGAAGTGATCCTATAAGGGTGCCGTTTTTATTTCATTTAAGGTACGGATCCCTAAAAATACAAGTAAAACTAGCGCACAGCTTGTAAAGCATCACAATCCTCTAAGCTGAAAGCAAGTAGAAACAATTTTGACTAATGAATAATAAGGTTTATGATGAGTATAAGCCCTTTAATTTACTCACAAAATAATGTCATGTTGTATTAAAACTATTCTATATACACATAAGAATATATAAAATTATATACACACATAAGAAACAAAACAAAAAAGCTAAAAAGTCCACTGAAATATAATCCAAATACATTGGACTATTAAATTTGAAAGTCCAATGCATTGACCATTTTTTTTGTGTTTGGCGCGTACAAACCTCGATTAGTCCTTCACAGTTCACTGCTGGACATAGACCTCCCGATTTTCCACCATCCGCACCCAGTTCCAGTCCAACCCAACCATCTTTTTCAGGTTGTCAGTGGACTTCGTCAGTGGCAGTGGAGTGTCTCACGTTCCGTTTGCCTTCTTGCGGTCTCTGTTGAAGGACTCGTTTTTTCCAACGGCTTTCGGTTCTCCGAAAGATGTGGCCAGCCCACTGCCATAAACCTATGGATGTTTAATTTATAGACTACTTTGTCATCTTAGCGTTAAACCCAGTAGCATCTGAAGTATTACAGTTAGATCAGTAGTTGGACTTTTTAGTGCTCAATGTCCCCGCAACGAGTGCCATATATGTTTCGATGACTGCATGCATTCTTCGAGTTATGACTAGACCAATGCCAAATAGCCATAGTCATGCATAATAATATTTGCACTGAGCGGGAATCAAAACCGCACCCCCTGCGAAACAGTCGCGTTCACTACCGCCACGCCACTGAAACTAATACAAAACATTGTAAACAAAGTATTAAAAAGTTTTGCAATCCAGCTTTTACGTCCAGTAAGTGGTTTTTCAGATAATTTGAAACAAATTGTTGCAAATCCCTTCCTTGCAATATTATTAGAGACAATATTAACATAATTCTGGATCGTAAAAACTTTGCTTTGGAGCTTAGCAATTTGGTTGTGGTTGTAAAGACATGAATAATCCAATAATAAAACGTATAATAATCTTGTTAGTTGAGGTAGGACATGATCAGATCTGGTGGAACTTGGAAAAGTATCGGAGCTTGGTTTGAATATCAATTGGTTTGATATAACTTTCGCATGTTAGTAATATTTCTTGGAAATAATATAATTGTGTAGTAGTATTTTTTTTATACCACTTAGGTGGCAGACAAGCGCACGGCCCACCTGATGGAAATTGGTTACCGTGGCCTATGGACGTGTGTAACACGAGAGAAGCCACACTCGTGCTGCCGACCCTGTAAGCACAGAGTTTCTGTGCTGTCAGTATAGAGGACAAAGCAGGACAAACCTTTAGTCATCCCACTGACAGCACAAATTCTCCAGTGAGCTCTGGGTACCCTACTCACCGCTGGGAACACAACACAAAGTTATTACAACTGGGCGGAGGTACTTCCCCAGTCGGGCTGCTCAATTGGGCGGAGTAGTTTATTATATAATCACGTTTACTGCTCATGGCTTAGATAGATAATTCTTTATTGTAAGTACACCAATAGATTGCAGTAGAACTTGTAGGTAGCGCATACAGTTTAATGTACAATGGGCGGCCTTATCGCTGGAAGTGATTTCTTCCAGGTTTAATCTAATTTTCAACCTTTAATAATAGTCGCGTCTATCCGTCATCCGTGTCTGCCTTAAAAACGAACCTTTACTTTTATTAATTGAATTAAATGTCTCAGACATTTTTCAAAGTTTAAAAAAAAAATATATAAGATTCGTTTAGTCGGAGTAAAATAAACTCTTATTCAATTAATTAGGCATAGATAGCGTATTTATCTGTAGAGCGAAAATACTAGTGATAATCGAACCACGTTACTATCAATATTTAAAATAGTTAATTTAAACCGCTTAAGTTCAAACTGAATTTTATTAAATCCAGATTGTACAAGCGCGACAACTTAGTACTAAGCTTATAATATACAGAGTTTATAAACGGACGGAAACAGGAACAGTTTTGCAGCAAAAAAAATCATTAATAACATACCAACATTTAGTTATATTCATGTTTGAAATGAGCCATAAAAACAATACATTATAATATTCATCCCTACGTTATGAACAATTTATACCGTTGAGTCTTAATTCAGCCTTTTTTGCTGTCGTTCCGTAAAACAGCGGGCGGCGAAGTGGTAAATGAGTTCATTGTTTGTCCCGACACTATTTTTTGCTAACTGTACACCGAAAACAAGGACTAGCGTAGTTGCTGCTCATAAATAGTGAGTAACGAAACATTAATTTTAGTTGTTTCTCTAGATAGCATTTTCTCAGTTATTTATATGTTTCTTTGGGTTTGTTCAGGTGTTAGAGATAATTTAAAAACTTTTTCATTATTGCTCTAAAAATATTCCAATGTTTTCAATTTATGTTATGTTAGTTTCTTTATTCTAAGTTAGTTTATAAAAACTTAAACAGTTTTTACATGTATTAGGGAATTGTTGCAATTCTTATTTACAGAATCTCGAGGGTCATTGGTAACTTTTTTGAAGAATATGTTGCATTTTTGGTATCTATCTATTATATTTCTTACCCACAAGCTTGTTATATATTTAAAACATAACCACAGTCAAAAACAAACCGACAAATTAACACAAATCTGTCGCGATTCTGTCGCGATTTGTGTTTTTATATTGTTATAACACTGATATTATTAATCAATCAGTTCAAAGTTTTATTCCCGTTAAAGTTCATCAAAAAAATCTTAACAGATTTTCAAATTAATTTTATTAAAAGTAGGATAGGAGGAGTAGTCGGTATTCTTTTTTTTCTGTAGAGGTTTATGAAGACAGAGTTAACATTCGACAGTAATGAACAGAAAAATACGCAGTAAGTGTTAGTTTAATTTGCGTAGAGCCACGAGTGGAAAAAGGGAATCATTCTTATCAGCGTTCACATGAATATTTTTTTTTTTTTTTATATAGGACACGTCAATTGGACTTCGCCTTGTCTGATGGTAAGCTGAAGGCAAAATCCCAGAAAAGAGGGTCACCATTACTTACACATACCGTGTGACAATGGTGACACTCAGCTTGACGGCCTTATCATATGCTTTTTCACGCCCCGCTTAAAGGACCCGGGACTGTAGGAAGAAGGAAACACGTAAGCTGGTAATGAATTCCAGGCCTTAATGGTGCGACAGAGGAAAGAGTCTCCGAACCGCTTGGTTCTTGATCGGATGTTTTGCACCATGTGCGGATGACATCTAAGACCTGCACGCGTTGTCCTGTGTAGGAAAGGGGAGGGTTAATGTTATTATATAGTTTTTGAACTCAGGAGCAGGTGCCATTCCACGTGTCTTCAATAAAAATAACATACATACATATAAACACGCCTTTAGTCCTGTATGGTTAGGCAGAGGTGAATTAACACCCACATTTCACCAATAACTGTATTCGGTCCCACGTAATAGGGTGTTCTCACACCCTATTACGTGGGGCCGAATACAGTTATTCCTCCTACCACCATATTCTGTCTCCTATTACCATATTCTGGGCACTATTGTTAACTAGAGCCATGCATCTGAGGCCGAGTCTGGACTATATATATATATGTCTGATGATAAACAGCCCTATCCCTTAGTCGCCTTGTACGACACCTCTTGGGAAGAGATGGGGTGGCTCTAATACCACTCTGCCGGAAACCACGCAGAGGTGGCACAGTAGAAATAAATGCCATGTTAATTGCTAAAGATATTAATATATACTAAATGAGTTCTGGTACAAAAATAAATTATCAAGAGTGCACCCAGGTAAAAGATTTGGGCAGATTATTTCTCAGAACATTGAATAAGATTACCACAGTATGGAACGAATTCACGTAAAACTCATATGAAGTTCATTAGACTGTGGCATCGACCCTTTTGTTTTTTAAGTTGCATTAAAACCCACATTTCACCAATCATTAAATTTGGTCCCACGTAATATGGGGTGAGCCTATTGCCGTCTTCCGGACACTATTATTGACTCAAGCTGTGCATCTGAAGCTGAGTTTGGGCTGTAAATATCTGTCTGATGTTAAACATCCCTATCCCTTGGTCGCCATGTACGACATCGAATGGGAAGCGATGGGGTGACCCTTTTAAAATAGTGTTATAGTGTTCAGAACACAAAAACGGAATTGTGTAATTATCTTTAATTAGACATTAATGATATCGTGTTCGTCAACTTATGAGAACAACTTAAATCTTAATACTTTCTAGAGGTTGTTCAACTGTAGTGCATGTAAAGAGATTATTTTTGGCCATATCTCTACTACTCACAGAATAAATAAATCAGAAATGAACAGACGCTATATGCGTCAGATTTGTAAACATACAATAATTCGTTGTGGAGATAGATGAGAGAATTTGGACTTGGGTTTATGCTGCACGTATAGGCATAATATTTACGCAGCCTAAAAATAATGGATTAGTATTATTTATGAATGATAATTCTAATCTCTACACACATCAGAGTAATAACTAAGTTTATTTTTTAGCCAATAAATTTAACTGAAATTTTGTATGTTGCGTTGCTAGCAATAGTCAAATCGGTGGGTGACAATCGTCCAGTTGATCTATGCAATTAGTTGAACTATAGGCCTGACCCAACTCTTCTTTTTTTTTTCATTTATCCATTTCAGAAGTTCGAATATCACTTATTTTCACAATACTATGGTGCAATTTACTAAAAACCAAATTCAATGATACCATGTTTTAATGCATTTGTAATATAATGTTTAGTACATTACTGTATATGTTCACTTTATAATATTTTCTCTGATCTGTATTATGACAATGTGTTTTTATACCACTTAGGTCGCTGACAAGCACACGCCCACCTGATGGAAAGTGGTCACCGTGGCCTATGGACGCGTGGAAATCCAAGAGAGTCACACTCACGCTGCCAACCCTGCAAGCATTGAGATTTCTGTGCCTTTCTGTTAATAAAACAGGATAAGCTTTTGGTCTTTCCACTGACAGCACAAAAACCCGCCAGTGAGCTCTGGCTACCCTACTCACCGCCGGGGACACAACGCGTGGTTATTATGGCCGCGGTATTCTGTAGGGGGGAGGTACTTCCCCAGCGGGACTGCTCAATTGAACGGAAACACCGTCGTGTCCTACCTCCTAGTATAACGCTACGCTGTATGTCATCTATTGTTTAAATTAATCATTCAATTATCCCTACGATAAAGACAGACGAAACTTACCTTAATCGTGATCAAGTTTAAGCCATAACTGTTATACTATAAACGGTTATAACCGCATTGTGCAACTTGGTTCATGCCACGACGGTTTGAGCTCGATCATATCTGACTTTTCAAAGTTTACATGCGTGATACATACCAGCTAGACCAAACCCTGCTTCACTGTGGCTTTGTCTGATATTAATTAAATATTTCCCGGTACCGTAAGATCTATAGGGAACATAATATGTGTGTACGCTTTTGAGCTGTGCCCTGTACTAACACGTCTTTTCGCACTCTTATACTCCGCTAGGTGGGTTCCAACCTCGTGGAAGACCGCATTCGTGCACCCTGTACCTAACAAAGGTGACAGGACAGATCCGACCAACTACAGGCCTATCGCTATCACCTCCCTTCTCTCGAAGGTAATGGAGCGTATTATTAATACACAGCTCCTGAGATACCTTGAGGGAAACGATCTACTGAGCGATCGACAGTACGGCTTTCGCCACCGTCGCTCTACCGGTGACCTTCTTGTGTATCTCACAAACCGGTGGGCGCAGGCCGTCGAGAGTCGGGGTGAGGCACTAGCGGTCAGCCTCGAAATAGCTAAGGCCTTCGATCGGGTCTGGCACAAAGGTCTTCTTGCGAAGTTACCATATTATGAACTCCCCGAGGGACTGTGCGAATGGATCTCCAGCTTTTTGTCCAACAGGAGCATCCAAGCCGTCGTCGACGGCAGCTGCTCGAACCGCATGAACATCAACGCTGGTGTCCCACAAGGCTCCGTGTTGTCTCCGACCCTGTTTCTGCTGCATATCAATGACATGCTGTAATATCCCTCAGTCCGAGGTGGAGAAGAGTCGCGAACAGCTTGTGTCTGAAATCGAGACTACTCTCTCTGGAGTATCCGATTGGGGACGACTAAACCTAGTCCAATTCAACCCCACTAAGACACAAGTATGTGTATTCACCGCTAAGAAAACCCCATTCATTGTAGCGCCGCAATTCCTGGGCACACCGCTTACCATCTCCTCGAGTATCGGGATCCTTGGTGTCGATATCTCCAGCGACGTCCAATACCGAAGTTATTTGCAGGACAAGGTTAAGTTGGCATCAAGAAAACTCGGAGTGCTCAACAGGGCGAAGCAGTACTTCACTGCGGGGCAGCAACTCCTTCTTTATAAAGCACAGGTCCGGCCTCACATGGAGTACTGCTGTCACCTTTTTGTTGGAGCACCTGCATACCAGCTTGACCCCTTCGACTCAGTGCAAAGACGGGCATTGAGGCTGGTTGACAATCCCATACTCACAGGTAGTGCGGAACCTCTTAGCCTTAGGAGGGATTTTGCCTCACTTTGTGTGCTCTACCGCCTATACAATGATTTGTGTTCAGATGAATTGTTTGACATGATGCCCGTAGCTACATTCTATCATCGCACCTCTCGCCATAGGCAGGGAATTCATCCTCACACATTGCGTCCTGAGACAGTGCGCACTGTGCGGTATAAAAGAAACTTCATCCCACGCACACTCAAGCTGTGGAATGACCTCCCTGCTGCGATTTTCCCAAGCGCCTACAATATAGGGTTTTTTAATAGGGGCCTCAGAAGGTTTCTTAATTTTCGGCAGCGCGAGTGTGACTCCCCTGGTGTTGCATACGTACATAGGCCACGGTAACCGCTTCCATCAGGTGGGCCGTGTGCTTGTCTGCCAACTAAGTGTTATAAAAAAAAACGCTGTAGGGTAAAAATGCAACTGTAATAAGTTAATCTACTGGTTATTTTTCGAGTTTTACGATCACAATCATACAAAGAAAATTCTAATAATTACATTTAAATAGAAAATAGATCCTACCATGCCTTGAATAACATACACATACATATAAACATATAATCTTGCACATAAATAATTCTTTACCTTTTATTTCATTTTTTAAAGAGAGAGAAAAGATGTAACTAAACAGATATCAGCAAATTGTTTCGAAATTTGTGAGACCTTTACTAACCAGTCATTGAACAACCTTTGGAGTTTAAGAGGATCGTGTAAAAAGTTTGGGATAAAACCGAAATTACCTTAAAATACCCAAATGACCTGAAAATAAATCTTTTGGATTTAATCTAAATGAACTATGAATGAAGATTGGTTTCTTTTACGGTATCTTTATGTTTGAACATCCCCATATATGATATATCCTTTGGGGATGTTCACCTAATCGAACCAACTTAATTTTTTATTTTTACTTATTTACCAACTTATTTAATACGAGTATAGTACTGGTACAGTAGTATTAATAAATGACTAAGGTCTATACTAAAAACAAGGGATATTTGATCGATATCTCACATAAATAAACTGAAACTATTCCGTTTCGGATACCCATCACAAGGGACCCTGGAATTCCTTAGGAAGTTAGGAACATGCACAGTTAGAGAGTTCAATAGTATGAAAAACTTCACTTTCGATAATCAGGTACCTAAACATACCAATATAATATTTTACAAATCATTTTTTTATACGACTTAGGTGGCAGACAAGCGCATGGCCCACCTGATGGAAAGTGGTTACCGTGGCCTATGGACGTGTGTAACACCAGAGAAGCCACACTCACACTGCCGACCCTGTAAGCACATAGTTTCTGTGCAGTCAGTGTAGAGGACAAAGCAGGACTGCTCAATTCCTACCTCCTATTATAACGCTACATACATACATACATACATAAAATTACACCTGTCTCCCATAGGGGTAGGCAGAGATCACGGATCTCCATTTGCTACGATCCTGACATACTACTCTCGCTTCATTCACTCTCATTACATTCTTCATGCATGCTCGTCGGTTTAGAGTACTCCTGACCTGCCCCTTTTCTAAAACTTCCCCGATTTGGTCCAGGTATGTGCGCCTAGGTCTTCCCCTTCCGACGGTACTATCCACACTCGCCTCATACACCTGTTTCGTTAGTCTTCTTTCATTCATTCTCTCAACATGACCAAACCATCTCAACATTCCTCTCTCAATTCTCATTATAACACTACGCTGTATTAAATATGATATGATGTATGTAAAATTAAATATAACGCGATTAAATAAGTAAAAACAACTACACTAAAACACATTTAGAATGTGCGCATCTATTTATTGTATTCCTCGTAACGCTAATAAAATTTATACAACAAACTAACCACAGTAAAATAAAGTACTCGCAACCAATCACAGAGTTTATTAAAAATACTTCTCATAGAAAGCTGTATAAATCGATTGACCTTAGAATAAGATCGAACTATTGTTGGTGTGTGGCCCGAATATCGGACAAGGGTGAAATTGGTCGTAACTTCTTGTATCCCATCTAACCCATCTAAATCTAAATAAAATTGTCTACAAAATAAATCGGGTTACAATAGTTCTACAAAGTGAATAATTTATTAAGGGTTTTTATAAAATTTCAAAAGATAACTTAATGTTGTGTAGAAATATCAGTTCAATACTGTCATCATCGTTATTATAGGGTTATTAGTTCAGGAAACCTCGTGATGCTCAGTTAGGAGCTGTGGAACTCCTCAAAAGATAACTTAATGTTGTATAGAAATATCAGTTCAATACTGTCATCATCGTTATTATAGGGTTATTAGTTCAGGAAACCACGTGATGCTCAGTTAGGAGCTGTGGAACTCCTCAAAAGATAACTTAATGTTGTATAGAAATATCAGTTCAATACTGTCATCATCGTTATTATAGGGTTATTAGTTCAGGAAACCTCGTGATGCTCAGTTAGGAGTTGTGGAACTCCTCAAAAGATAACTCAATGTTGTATAGAAATATCAGTTCAATACTGCCATCATCGTTATTATGGGGTTATTAGTTTATGATACCTCATGATGCTCAGTTGGGAGCTGTAGAATTATCATTTGGTAATTATAATTGTGATGTAGAAAATATTCGTATAGATATATAAAATAAATAAATAAAAATATTTTGCATACATTGACTCAGAAGTTTGCTTTTTGCACAGTTTCAAGACGTCATAGACCTGACTATGTGGTATGAAGAGTACAGAGCAGAGAGAGGTAAGACACGACGGTATTTCTGTCCAATTGAGCAGTCCGACAGAATACCGCGGCCATAATAACTTCGTGTTGGGTTCCTAGCGGTGAATAGGGTGGTCAGAGCTCACTGGAGAGTTTGTGCTGTCAGTGTTAAGACTAAAGGCTTGTCCTGCTTTCTCTTCTACACTGACGGTACAGAAACTCTCTATGCTTACAGGGTCGGCAGCGCGAGTGTGACTCTTCTGGTGTTACACACGTCCATAGGCCACGGTAACCACTTTCCACAAGGTGGGCCGTGTGCTTGTCTGACACTTAAGTGGAAGAAAAAAACAGAGGTCATAGCTGCAGTTGTAATACAAATAATAAATGCGTATAGTGCTGCACGTATAGTGAGGAGTGAGGAATTTCCTCTCCCTGGAGCCCTAACCACTGGTAGCTTAGTCCCTATACCCGATGCCGGTGGGGAACTGTTTTTTATATTTGTAAAAATATTTAGTTTTTTTAGATGTACTTAAAAATATAATTTATATGGTGTTTAATTAATAAAAAGATTGGTTATTAGTTCATTATTCTGCCTGCATCTACTTCAATACATCTCTGCATCACATCAGATAATGCCTTTGGCATTAAGTCTGCCTTTGTACAATAGGCTGTGCATAAAGTTTAAATAATAATTAAAAAAAAATCTCTTTATGTAACAACATGCATACAAGAGCAATTTACATATATATTTCCACTTCCGGTTTATATTTGAGTACATATATTGTCAAGTGTAAGCCGTTTTGGAGTGGCGCTATTCATCATAGCCTACTAGGCTGCTAAGTCAGCACAAAACAAATGTACTTATCTCATAAACATTTTGTCACCAACATGTAGAATGTTAGCGATACTGGAAATGGTTTACTACATACAGCGCGATTCTCTATGGTAAGAATACACTCTATGGGATTGGGATTTCACTGAACTTTTTATATGTCCTATACTCTTGTGTGGTAATGATAAACTGTTGAGTAGATAGCTTAAACGATAGTTAGTTAAATATTCCTTAAGAAATCTTTTATGCACATGAACTAATATGGTATAGAAGAATTTGGATGCTTCGGGCTAAGGTTCTGTGGCTTAGTGGTCATTCCCTCTGTAATGAAAAGATCGCGGGTTCAAATCCCACCTGATCCGATACACTTTTTTCTATATCTTAATCGATTTAATATGGTTAAAATTTACCTGAACAGTGCACTACTCCCTTCAATTTCCTTAGTCTAAATAAAAAAATCTTCTACCAACACGACTAGAGAAACAAATTCAATGATAGTCACTGTAACAAACTCGTAAATCGTAACTCACAATGCTGAAAATTTCAACATCATTACGCGGTTAACAAAACATAACCCGAAATAGCAGAACAGTATAATGACTTATTATACTATTATCATTGATCATTTACTTAGGAAATGATTCGTTTTAAATAAAAACCTTACACGACGCTGTTCAAATATTAGTTGGCACATGACTTGTTGCAGCACATGATTTATGTTTGACTATCCGATATAATTGTTTGATTTGTAATTAGGTTTTATTTGTTTATAATTTTTCTTTCAAGGTTTTTGTTTTTCTAACAATTACGATTAAACCATTATGTAAATATTCATTATGGTGATGAGTGATATTTGTTAAATCCAAAAATCAGATTAATGGAGTCAGGTCGCAATTTTTTTTATTTTTTTTTATACCACTTAGTTGGCAGACAAGCACACGGCCCACCTGATGGAAAGTGGTTACCGTGCCCTATGGACGTCTGTAACACCAGAGAAGTTTAAATACGAGGATGTACGTGTAGACGCTGTACATTGCAAATCTCGTGTCCAGTATGTGTATGATATTGATACATATTAGATGACTTCGTTAAGAGTTCAGGACATGACAACCAGCATTTTTTAAATAAACGAAGAAGTTGATTGCGGAAATTGGCCGCTGTATCCACGACCAAGGCGGTGATTCCCGATCCGGCTCATTCCCGGGACAAAGGTTGGCTCTTGCAATTCAGCGAGGCAACGTGGCCAGCATCATTGGCACCTTTGCGCCGGGAACGATGCGCAGTGGGTTGTTCGACGCGATATAATAGCGAGTTTGTTTTGTGTATTTATGTTTTAATGTAATAAATAAATAATAAATTAAAGATTGAAAAGTAGTATACTATGTGTGATTCTGAAGGTTTATATACCTTACAAAAACATAGTAAGATTTTATTTTGATAGATCAACTGAATACCGATATGTTTTCATCTCATCTTTGGAATCGAATCGAAATTCCTTGTTATGAAAATGTGGCGCTATCGAATCTGACCCCTGGTAACAATATTTTGTCAATAAAAAGTCACTGCTAGGGGCTATTTTCACTATTTCCTATCGACTCTACTAGGAGCTACTGGGAATTCATTTGAGAAAAGAGAATTTCATTTTTAAAGTTACCATTTTCTCTCACTCCACGGAAGTGTAGCCTGCAGACTTCACGTGACTAACGAGATAGCTACGTCATCAGTAAGCTGCAGCCCACTCCGATGAATCAAATTATTTTTTAACGTAAATAGATCAAAGCGCGTGATTAAAAGTATTATGAGTCATTTCGTACGTCATTGTAGTATCAGATGGTGCTATTATCTATGTCCGGATTGAAACCTTCTTTTTTTTATACAACTTAGGTGGCAGACAAGCACACGGCATACTTGATGGAAAGTGGTTACCGTGACCTATGAACGTGTGTAACAACAGTGGAGTCACATCCGTGCTGCCGACCCTGTAAGAACAGAGATTTTATGTGCCCTCAGTGCAGAACACAAAATCAGCACAAGCCTTTGGTCTTCCCACTAACAGCACAAAAACTTTCCAGTGAGTTCTCGCTACCCTACTCACCACCGGGAACACAACACGAGGTTATAATAGTCGTGGTATTCTGTAGGGTGGAGGTACTTCCCCAGTCGGACTGCTCAATTCGGATGGGAATACCGTCGTGTCCTACCTCCTCCTCTTCTAGATCTATTATAGGTAATAGATCTGAAAAGAAGGTTTCAATCCTGATACTGCCTACGTTGGTAGCTTAGTGGTTAAGGAGTTGGTCGTACGATCGAGAGGCCCCAGGTTCGAATCCAGGTTTTAACCCACTATTAACACATTCAATTTAGCTTATCTAGAGGGGTTAACAATAAATACTAGTCATTTCGGTTAATAGTACTCTTTAAAAAATAAATGTATGGTAGTTTGATAATAGAGAAAGCTCGTGAAGTATGTTTTTTTTATATAGGACACGTCATATTTAGTGCCTCGCCTTATGGTAAGCTATATACCATGTTACAATGGTGACACTCAGCTTGATGGTCTCATCATATGGTTTTTCACGCCCGCGCCCCTCTTAAAGGACCTGGAACTGTAGGAAGAAGGAAACACGTGAGCTGGTAATGAATTCCAGACCTTAATGGTGCGAAGAAAGAAAGTCTCCAAACCGCTTAGTTCTTGATCGGATATTCTAAACCATATGCGGGTGGGTGACATCTAAGCCCTGCACGTGTGGTCCTATGTAAGAAAGGAGTGAGTGGGACTAATTGGTAGAGATCATCAATCAGATCATTCACCAAGGTAGAGACGGTAAAATACTACCTAAGACGCAAAATCTCTACGCATCTGAGAGAACAGGCTATCTCTGCTTACCCCAGTGAGCAATAGGCGTGCACGTGATATTTATGTTAGGTTCCTCATATATGTGTATTGTAAAATAATGTATATCGAATCTGAATTTGAAGACATGCTATTTTCATAACTTAGTGCTTGACTTTCACCCAAGTGAAGTGCCACCGTAAAAGGAACTTTTCAACGCACATATATTTCCACAGATTACTGCGTGTAATCAAACAAACTCTTTCTATATTATAAGTATAGGAAATCAAAATTAATTTATTTAGCTAACTTTTCAGAAGTAAATTAAAAGTGGGAAAGTCAATACTTGAACTCGCGACAATCACACACCGCATGATTACTCTGCTCAAATGACTTGAGCCGAACCTGCCTGATTTGTTGAATTTTCGACGTTTCTTTGCTCTCTTCCTGATCTCGATTCAATTACTTAGATGTCAGATGTCAAAGTCAATTTATTTAAACCTGATATGAAGTTTTAATTTAATATAATTATTTTATTAAATTAAAACTTCATACGTTTTAAATATCTATGGAATAGAATAGGGCCACTCCATAATATCTTTTGATCTGATAATTCTCTCGCATGACATTGTAAAGGAATTAATATTTATATGAATGTTACTGTAACTTTAATTTGTACACCATTTTCCATGGTAGGACATAGCGCACTTTAATGTAACCTAGAATAAGAACTGTATACACACCTATGATCCACAAATAAATAAATTGGATTGGATTGAATTGAATTGAATTGAATCATAAAAAGAGATTGTTGTCGTTATGAATAATATTTTTTTTACATAAAAGTGATTGTGGGTTTTATAAACTATTTAAAATTAGCGTGTCCCCGACTCTGAAACTAGGAAAACCATAAATTAGAGCAAAATGGAATTATCATAGTCATAGAGTCGTAATTGTAATGACTGGAGTTAGAGGAGGGCAAGTTCGATAGTGTTGACGTTGATTTTTTTTATTTTTTATTACTAATTTAGTTTTATATTATTGAGTTGAAACATATTGTAATGAACCGTTTTTTATGTGCTGCAGTTATGAAAAAATAAATATTTTTATTTTCTTTTTAAACAAATAGTCCATTATAAAATGCTCGCTTCACGGCAAATGGTTCGACCCCTATTACGTGGGACCGAAGATCGTAGTTGACAAAATGTGGGTATTAATACACCTCTGCCTACCACATCGGGGGTTTATAGACGTGAATATAATATGTATGTTCTGATAAATGAATATAGTGGCATTTCTGTTAATCCCTCCAATTAAACCATCAGAAATTTAGGTACATAAAATATTCTATTATAATATACAATTACTTACAAATTAATATAAAACTATGCTAACTATACAATATATACAAAAATGGAATAGAGAAAAAGAGGGAGACTGTAATTTTAGGCATCGAAAAATTCCTCCCCATCGATCTCTACTGGTACCGTGCCAGAGGCTGGCGGCATTACCACGCTGAATGGCGATGCCAATTCTTTGAGCGAGGTAAAGGCCAGCCTTATGGTCACGGGAAGCGTCGATTAGTCGCTTCAAATTAAACTAATTTACTTGTGTTAGGAATGATTTCATAGTCAAAGAGTGTCATAACCAGGATTAGTACCCGTGATTTCTAAATAGTCGCTATTTAACCACTAAGTCACTGACGCTTAAAAATAAATGAATGAAGTAACATAATCAAAATATTTGTTTAGTAAAACGTAGGAAATAACGAGAAATACGGATTAAAATATTCTAAACACTCGCTTATTGTTTAAAGAGTTCAAAGCGAATAATCCTTGCTTCCCGTGGGAGCTAGTATTTTCCCCAGCATATATAATTCGCATTACCATTCAATGAGAACTTGCTAGCGTCTCTGTACGCTGCTATTCGACTTCGTTGGGGAATTATTTTTCGCAACTGCAGTTTTTTATAGATTTGAATATCTTTATCTTTACATATAAAATGAAGTCACTCCCGCTCTCTGTTCGTATAGAACTTTTAACCTACTCAACTGATTTTAGTACAGTTTTAACCACAGATACGTGATTTAAGAGGAAGTTTTCCCCGCATGGTTTCCGGCAGAGTAGAATTAGGGCCACCCCATCTCTTCCCATGTGGTGTCGATAAAGGCGACTAATGGATAGGGCTGTTTAACATCCCATACTCAGCCTAAGAGGCATGGCTCGTGTCAACGATAGTGGCCGGAATAAGGCAATAGGCTCACCTCCTGTTACGTGGGACCGAATTGAAATATTGGTGAAACGTGGGTGTTAATTCACCTCTGCCTAACCCTCCAGAGATAAAGGCGTGATTATATGTATGTATGTATGTTTTAAATATATTACGACATATGTGGGATCGAAATTTCACGCCGACGCGCAACGGAGCCGTGCACATCAGCTCACATAAATAGTTTTTATTGCTTGCTGTATACCCTTTTCATAATTTTTATTAGTTATAATAATTTCGTGTTGTGTTCCCAGCGGTGAGTAGGGTAGCCAGAGCTCACTGGAGGATTTGTGCTATCAATGGGATGACTGAAGGCTTGTCCTGCTTTGTCCTCTACACTGACGGCACAGAAACTCTGTGCTTACAGGGTCGGCAGCGCGAGTGTGGCTTTTCTGGTGTTACACACGTCCATAGGCCACGGTAACCACTTTCCATCAGGTGGGCCGTGCGCTTGTCTGCCACCTAAGTGGAATAAATAAAAAAAAAATTAAGTTGCTTATTTTTTAATGTAAAACGCTTGTCCAAAGCATGCACTGTGGACATTTTGGTTTTGTTGACTGTTACTGCAGCGACTGCTGTCTTAGTTAGACGGTAACCAACCCCGACAGAAAAGCCTGCAGTCGAGACTCGTCTGTTAATTGGAATGTATACGAGTTCAGAAAGGAGTTTGGCTTGTGCCCCATAAGATAAAGCAATAACTTATTTGTTGTATTTAAAAATTACGAAAAATATAGGCCAGAGTAGAAAAAGTCAGCGTCCGAATTTGGATGCAACTGGAAGCAAAGCTGAGAAGATGGTGATGACCTTCAGAGATATACCTATCTACAGGCTTGACTACACACTCATGACAACATACTACATATATATACTCATGACGTCATAGATTATATACGTTAACTATAACGTCATCACTGGAAGTTAATTATAATTTCTGTTACAACTGGTACCTAAATGATGAATGATATCAGAGTACCTATTTCTACCTAGTAGAAAAACAAATGAAATTAATTTTTTTTTAAATTGAATCTAGATTTACCTAATTTAATAATTTAATAGCTTGTTTATAAGAATATTTTCTAAGTAAGATCAGAATTCTTTACAAGCACATGTTATAGCTACAGCCCCGGGTCCTTTAAGCGACGCGTGAAAAAAGCATCCGATGAGGCTGTCAAGCTGAGGGTTACCATTTTTGGTGTTTGTAATTCCGGTGACCCTCTTTCCAGAGATTTTACCTTCAGTCGTCAGGCGAGGTGGAATCATATTGACGTGACCTATATCTAAAAAAGAATGCTAGCACGACATGTTGCAGATTTCGACAGAATGACCTGAATATGGTCACGTAGGTACGGCTTTTTATTCCGCATGTTAATCACCATAGTCATAGGAAGCGGGATGTTACCAGGCCACAAGATGCAGTTAGTCATAAAATATTGGTAACATATTTAATGTTAATTTGTATGAGGATGTTCTTTGAGGAAATATTATAAATAATATACACATACATCATAACATAGTAGTAAATCGATTGTAGTAAAAGATAAATACGATGTTCAGTGTCATACTGACACCCTTCATGTTTTTACGTGTGAAAAATCCCCACGAATATCCCTCTCGCCGGAGCCGGTGGGAGAAGTTATGTCGGACTTGAACCGACTAAAACGCACGGCGTCTATGGGTCGTTGTTGGTTGCCGTAGGTGAGGTTGACAAGAATATCCTTCGCACCCCGGCCAATCCAGGGCCATCTGTCTCAATCTGGCCCTCTTCGGATGTGCGGATCCCCAACTCGTCCCCTTTAAACGGGAAGGCGTGCAATGCCACCTGCTTCTGCCAGAGTGACATGCGGCTCCACCCGTTGACCCCAGAACTATACCGGGAACCTTGAGTTTCCAGCCAACTTCACCTGCTATAGTTAGCACACCTTGTTTTGCCACCATCCTTACAAAGCACATCTTGTAGTGATGTCCCTTTCCAAGTACTTTGTCGATATTTACAGTTTACGATAACGCAGTTCTGTGAACAGTAGACCTCCTGAGCATTGTTTTTTCACATTTTTTTGGTACCCTTAATCAATCTGGTATCCTTAAAAAAGTTTAAAAAAAAATTATACCTACGTATCTTCAAAACACTACAACAAACTTGCCCCCTTTAATCATCCATTTTTCCTTATATCAAAGATAGTTCTCCACAAAAGTTGAGTTTTAAATCACATGTGTGCCAAGTTTGGTGAAAATCGGTTAAGAAATGCGCCCTCTAGACCGGAACTGGCAAACTAACATTGATACGGACAAAAGCAAAATCAGCCACCTTGTCAAAACGATGACTCTCACTCGGTCAATTAGTATTATTTAGTACCATATTTGGTTGCCAATATTGAAAACAAATAACACTAAATATCTATAGATTTAATTAATCGTTTTCGGAGCAGTTACTATTCTCTTTGTTCAAGCTAGTTATTCAAGTCAATGTACAGAGTGCAACGTAAATAAACTAAGCCGGTAGACGACACGGTAAGTATTTAAACGTCGTTCACAAAGATAAAACTGTTATAAATACGTTGGGCACTCATAAGATCAATTAGTGCTGTCGCGGTTTCGCGAGCGCCTCTTTTCTTTCCAACTTATCTTAAGAAAAGTTCTTCAATATGGCACCTGGTGTCGTACAGAACACAGAGGCTGTACTTAGCGATACACTTACTATCGCAAATGGAAATACAACTCTTGATGATGTAGTTGAAATTAAAACGTGTCCGATTACCTTCAGTGTGATTTCTAATAAATTTGAAAAGCTAGATAAAAAGCCGATTCGGAAAGTCATTAGGCCGAAAGTCTTGAAGAATTTAGAGAGTCATGACTATTTGTACGATCGGCTTTATGATGAGCCCTGTCCTAGAGTGGTAAGTACTTTTTTTATAAAGTGAATTATAGTTTAAAAAGCGGGTTTCGGTCTCCAAGATCCTAGCAGGATGATGAACTTAAAAATAAAAGAATTTGTCAACTCGGTCCACAAATAACGGCGCTATACGTGTACAAATATGAAAAAATAAAATAAACAACTGAATTGAGAACCTCCTCCTTTCTAGAACTCGGTTAAAAAATGTAATTTAAAGTGAAATTTTTAAACCTGGAATAGTTTGCAATTTGATAGTTTAACAGTATTTTTTTGTATTTATAACATAACAATAACATAATTTTCATTTAGCTATATTTTTTTTTAATTTTAATTAATTGTAGATTGCTAGAAACTTTCGTCATCACCTGAGAAATCTTACGAAAATTTCCAATTTCTAATACAATTATATAATAGTTTTCTATCATTATTTTTACAATATTTTGCCATAACTTACTAGTTAGGTGCTAATCACAAAACCATACAATGTTAGAATTTAGTATTTTATGTGACGTTATCGGTTTTCAAAGAACGGCGTACTATTTTTTACATATTCTCACGTTTTTTTTACATTACGTCATGTAAAAATTATATTTTTACTACAGCGACATATTGGAAGCACCGTCAATGACGACCCATTATGGTTAATACATATTACAATCACAGCAATTACTCATTTTCATATTTACTGAACAGCTTAGCACGTGCCCGCCTATGTCAATAATTATCTTTCATAGTACTGAGATTATTTGGTGCTGGATAGGAACTTGCACGGGTACTTTATTTTGCTTGGATGCTTCGTTAATGGCATAGTTCTGTTGGTGGCATAAGATTGCTCTTAGGCCGCCCACTTACTTAGTGTGCACGCATGCAAATAATATAACGCCGATTTCGTCTAAATTTACCAACGATTTCCAAGAAACGGGGTTCAAGCTTACGTGCAAAGGTATGAGGTTACTGACGCTGTTATATTTATATGCAATCATCAGGTAAAGTGTCATTAGGTTCTCAGTAACACTACAGAATTTATAAAGAGACGTAGCTGGTAAATAGGAATAGGTATACCCCCTATTATGTGAGATCAAAAATAACAAAACCGGTAAAATGTATTTGTGTTAATTGACTATTATTTACTACGTTCACTTGTTATTATTTCTCATAAATGGCAGTGGCAAACAGTAATAATATTTATCTTTCAAATACATATAAGTATCAAATAGCTCCAGTCTAAAATAAAAGTATAGTAAAAGTATAGTATTCATAATTTAACCATGACGCATCAGACGGAGGTGTGACGTTTCCTATCCAGTTACTTATATTATCTTTGTCAGATATGTCAACACTGATATTACTTGGCGTGACGGGGTTTTTGATTTTACTGCCCAGCGATTTAGTACGTTCCAAACATAAAGTAATGTGTATTCTGACACTACGAAACTAAACACTATTGTTGGTGTACTGACAAGAAACAAACGTCGTAATAGAAATCAATAATCAAAACAAACAATATAAAAGTAACTTTCCACGGTGTTTTAGCTTTGTTTGTTTTAAAACAATAAAATTCTCGTTTACGTTTTATGTCCCCTGACGTACCTACTCAAAGTACGTATTTCCAGATGAAGTTCAAAAAGGAAAAAGTGTTCAATTCGTCACACTTAAAAATAAAGAATTTAGCGGTTTAATTCTTAAATAAGAATATCCAATGGGATTTCTAGGATCAGCTCAAAATGTGCACAAAAATATAATAAGTAAGTGAAATCTTTCGGATTATAGATCTGAGTGAACTCTTGGATATTAAAAGTAGGTAAATCAGTATCTTTATAATAACTTTTAAACATTACAATACTTAGTTTTATTTTACCACTTATATGGTAGACAAGCACACGGCCCGCCTGATGGGAAGTTGATACCGTGAACTAAGGACGTATCCAACACCAGGGGTTGACCTTGAAAGAACCTGTTAATGTCCCTCTTGAAGAACCACACATTATAGGCGGTTGGGAAAACCGCTGCAGGGAGTACGTTCCACAGCGAGGGTTGGAGTTTCTTTCATACCTCACAGTGCACACCGTCTCAGGTCACAATATGTGAGGATGAATTCCCTGCCCATGGTTCCACATAAAAAAAACTCGGACAATTAAGCAACCGTCTCTGTGAGCTTTTTGTGAGGATTTAAAACTTTGTTTCAACAAACTCTCAACAATACCGCGTTCATATTTTTAAGGCAAAAAGCTTAGCACTGAAGCGTACTTAACAATGGAAAACTCACTACGTACCAGTATTGCAAGTTTAAAATTTTAACCGTCTCATGCATTCGGAAAAATGATATAATATTTATTTCTTGTTTCCTTGGAGTGCGCTGAAAGTTGGCGTGTGGTGAAACAGCCGGGGGGCGCAGTTCCGAAGTTACGGTGCGGAACTTTGTTTCACATGTAGGGTGCTGGCCCAAGATAACGTATAATGTATGTTGTTTTAAAATAGAATGCTTCTTTACGCGACAAATATACATTTCAACGTTCAAGATGTGAAGACCTAACTGTGAATTATATCTTAGTTTTCAAATTACAGGTAGCCTAGTGGTATGGGTAAAGTCCGATCCCAGGTTTAACCATGGCACATACAAATGACTTTTCGATGCTTTTCGAAGTTATGTGGGTATTTATCGTAGATTTATAAGTGCCCGGTTAATGGCAATAGGCTCGCCACCTATTACATTGGGACCTAAACATAAACTGACGAAATGTGGGTGCTAGCACCTCTGCCTACCCCTTCGGGGATATAGGCGTAAGTTTATGTTATATTATGTTCTAATCTGGTTCAATAAATATGGAAATTGAAATAGGAATAATTGTATATTAATATTTAACAACTATTGCATAAAATACGTTGTTCAAAAAGTTTAGAATAATAGACTTTTCAATCAATACATACATACATATAATCAGGCCTTTATCCCTGGAAGGTTAGGTAGAGGTGAATCACCAATAATCATTACCAATAATTGTATTCGGTCTCACGTAATAGGGGGTGAGCCTATTGCCGGGCACTATTGTTGACTCGAGCGATGCATCTGAGGCTGAGTCTGGGCTGTATATATCTGTCTGATATTAAACAGCCTTATCCCTTAGTCGCCTTGTACGAATGGAAAAAGCATGGGAAGAGATGGGGTGGCCCTAATTCTACTCTGCCAGAAACCACGCGGCAATCAATATGATCTAAATAAAACTATAGTTCATTGAAATGCTACGTATATGTTAGGTAATTTTAATTCGAAGGTAACTAGCAAAATATTCTTACCTACTTACTAAAGTGTACTTTCAAAATCAACCTATATACGGACACTTAGACCAATGAGTTCATATTATCAATTTCAGTATATAGAGTGTAGTTATACACTACATATTTACACATACATTTCAAAAATTGTAAGATACTATGAATGTTAATAATTAGGTATAATAAAATTATTTTACTCTTATAATTTGCACGAATTGAAAACTGTAAATATCTGTTTTCAATGCTTATTTATTGAAATGTAGGATATTATAGAATCTGTTAATATGTTGAATAGCGCTTGGGCTTTATAATGATAATTTTAAATTGTGGCAATTTCCTATTTGTTGACATCGGCATTTCTTTCACAATTGCAATCAACAATATCAATTCAATCTTAAATATGTCTAGTAAGTAACTTTTTCATGAATATATTTATCATTTAGTATTATTTTGTGAGTGGTTTAATGATGATCATATAATTTATCTAAAATATTCGTATGCCTAATGAAGGCGAGATATGCTGTATCTAAAACTAAAAAAGTAACATCTTCACCGTCTCCTACGAATAAATTTCATATCATTTCAAAAAAGTCACTTTCTAAAACGATAATTTCTAAATTCAAAAGTTCACACCGACAATGGGTAACTACGGAACTTTTTAAACGATACTTGGCACAAAGTAACCTTTATCGGTCTAATGAAGTGTGTGAATGATTGCGTGCATTAAAAAACTTCAGTCATTTAGCATTATATCCTCGGTTCAGTCTATTATGTTCCGTCACGTGTATGCTGGTCGGACGTCTGAAGGCATAATGAGAAAATAATTAGATTTCCAGGAAAATTGTGTAAACAATCACGCTTGGATATTTCCCTAAAAAGCCCAACAGAGATATATTCATATTGTACGTTTCAACAAATCTGTGGTGCAAACATATTTAAGGATCCTTTTGCCGTCTAGTATGTTTTTAAATTCCATTATGATCTTGAGTTAGTCTTGTCTTGAGTCTTGAGAGTGTGGCCAGCGTGGGAACAGTAGGTCAAAGCCTCCTAATATTGGGAGAGGCTTAGTCCAGCAGTGGACTGCGATGGGTTAGTTGTTGTTGTATGCTCTTGAGTGTTTCCCAACAAAAATTAAAAACCTAGTAACGAAGGGTTCGTTACTAGGTTTATGATTTTTAATCACAAGCGCTAATTTATTTATACTATATTTGTGTTATGCTATTATTTATATCTATTTATGAGTCATCACGCTATTGCTAATATAAATATATTTATATCCTAAAATAGAGTGACCAAAGGCGTATTTAACCCTCACAACAATCTATTTCTCTCTCTCTCTCTCTATACCATATAAACCGTTCAGCTGATATGGTGTGGTTGAGTAACAAACTGACTGTACCTAAGTCATTCAACCATTGTGAAGGAAGTTTGGAATGTTGATTGAAAAATTATATATCTCAACTATTTCAGAAAAAATTTCGAGTAGTTAGATTTTTTATATTAAACTAAATAATATACCAACCTACTTATTTCAATTTTTGTGCTACAAGAGAGATCAGGTTGGTGAGCTTTTAATCCATAGTTACTGGTTCAAACTAACTAACTATGATACTTTATCATAGTTAGTTAAATAAATACGATAGTATATTGAATCCTATAAAACTGAATGATATTAGACATGTTATTACATCACATTTCCAAGATTTAACGCCTCAATATCACCTGATAAGTACGCCATAGAACACCATAGGAATTTGTATCGCAAAATGATTGAATCGCTATAAAAATAACATCATGTTTTATAGTCTTTATCCTTTATGGTGTCGCAGTGCGAAAATATTACTGTTAGATATAAAATATGTGAGTTAAAAAGATTTGATATTCAGTTAGGCACTCCATAAAATAAAAAAGAAATAGCTGTGAAGTTGTTTGAAGTTAAGTGTACTATAATATTATCAGTGAAGTCTTTTATCTGCCTTAGTTGAATGTTATTTATGTACATCTATTATATATATATATATGCTCAACTTGTCAAACATTGTTCTAATATACGTATTAATTGGGTATTTTCCAGTAGTTAAAAAGAGCGGTACCTACAAGTTGCGTCTATTTAAATTTTATTGTTTTTACTTATTTTTAATTATCCACCCAACCTATTGTAGTAAAATATATGACTATTGAATATTATGACGTCACAATAATTTATTTCGTACAAGTTTTTTTTTATAAAAAGTTTGACGTTTAATAAAAAGCAAAGCAACTAATTTGACCGGTCAAATACTCAATTGTCAAAGATATAGAACGTAGCTACGAAATGTCAAATTGATGTGTCAAAATGACTTCACGTCAATCTTTGATTAACAATGTCAATATTGATATTGTTGATCGAAGACGTCAATGACCAACGGTAAAATTAAATTATTTAGCTATAAAGTAAATTGCGATTAAAAAGGGGGAAAGTAGTCCCAACGATGTCAGCCATTCAAGTATACTTGGGAAATCCGATTATTATACGAAGTCAACCGAAGGAACCTTGCCAAGTAGCGACTTTAATAATAATAACTACTTGGCAAAGATTACTTGGCACCATTGTATACTTATATTTTCTTGTTTACTTATTGCAATTATTTTAAGGAAAATACTTTTTTTTGTATAGATTACTCCGGGTACCATCTATCTTTTTTGATAGGAGGCAGGACACGGCGGTATTTCCGCCCAATTGAGCAGTTCGACTGGGGAAGTACCTCCGCCCTACAGAATACCGCGGTTATAATAACTTCGTGTTGTGTTCCCAGCGGTGAGTGGGGTAGCCAGAGCTCACTGAAGAATTTGTGCTGTCAGTGGGATGACTAAAGGCTTGTCCTGCTTTGACCTCTACACTGATGATTTATGATTATCTTTTTAACTTTTATTTTTAAATAAAAAGTTACGAATATCAATAACCGAAATTATTAATATTCCCTCTAACTTAAAGCTAAGCTTAATTGCTTGTGCTAGAAGTGGGTTTATCAAAGGAAATATGAAATTCGATTATAACTGAACTGATTATAAAAATTGTATAATAAAGTTGTAAGTATAGAACCTGTATTTTGTACTACTGCGCAGTTTTAAGCCAACGACGAAGTTACCATATCACTCAATGTATGCGAGTCACGAAGAAACATTGTGTACAATACTAGAATAATGTAATGTGTGGTCCTTGCTCTTTATGTAATTGAGGCCAAAGTTACTGAGTCTTTTTGAGAGTAAAAAAATGCTTTGGTTAATATTTGTACAATGATTGATATGTAATAATAAAACCTAGCTTTTTGTTTTACCTACTAGCGATTTTCTCACAGATCATTTTCATTTTTTACAATATGTCAAGAAATAATATAAAAATATTAAATAATGCAAAAATAAATCATTGGAAAATGATTCTTTCGCTGGTTCGGTAGGTTATTTTTTTTTTTTTTTTTTTTATATAGGACACGTCAATTGGACTTCGCCTTGCCTGATGGTAAGCTGAAGGCAATGTCCCAGAAAAGAGGGTCACCATTACTTACACATACCGTGTGACAATGGTGACACTCAGCTTGACGGCCTCATCATATGCTTTTTCACGCCCCGCTTAAAGGACCCGGGACTGTAGGAAGAAGGAAACACGTGAGCTGGTAATGAATTCCAGGCCTTAATGGTGCGACAGAGGAAAGAGTCTCCGAACCGCTTGGTTCTTGATCGGATGTTTTGCACCGTGTGCGGATGACATCTAAGACCTGCACGCGTTGTCCTGTGTAGGAAAGGGGAGGGTGGGACTAATTGGAAGAGCTCATCAGAACACTCCCCATGGTACAAACGGTAAAATACAGCCATGGACGCAACATCTCTACGCAGCTGTAAAGGTTCTAGGGTGTTCGTGATCTCGGGATTCCCAATGATGCGGACCGCACGTCGCTGCAACCTGTCGAGAGCATCTAGTAAGTACTTTGCTGAACCATCCCAGAGATGCGAGCAGTACTCCACACAGGAGCGAATTTGTGTCTTGTATAGAAGACACCGCTGCTCCGGCGTGAAAAACCGTCTCACTCTGTTCAGGACTCCGAGTTTTCGTGAGGCTGTTTTGATGATACTTTCGATGTAGTTTTTGTTATTCAGGTTGCAGCGAACATCCATACCTAGGATATTGAGATTGTCCTGCAGTGGCAGTGGCGTGCTCTGAAGAGTGGGGAGGGGAAGGAAAGAAGATACTTTTGCTGTAAACGCACATGCCTGCGTCTTCTTGGCATTGAACTCAACCAGGTTCTCAGAGCCCCATTGAGAAATGTGATTCAGGATCCCGTCAAGCTCAGTGACAAGAAGCTGCCTTTTCTCCGCGATATCCGACTGCTTGGCCGCAGGATGTCCATGATAACTTCCATGCAAAGTGCTATCGTCTGCATAACAATGAACATTGCCGGTAGACAGCATGTCGTTGATATGCAGAAGAAAGAGAGTGGGTGATAAGACGGACCCCTGGGGCACGCCAGCATTAACCTGCAGAAACTCCGAAGCTCGTCCGTCACAAAGGACGCGAATACGGCGCCACTGCAGGAAGCTAGCAACCCAGTTGCACAGCCTAGAAGGCAGACCAAAGGCAGGTAGCTTGGAAAGAAGCGATTTGTGCCAGACTCTATCGAAAGCTTTGGCGATGTCAAGACTAATTGCCAGTGATTCGCCGTGCTTGTCCATAGCCTCACCCCAAAGATGGGTAACGTATGCTAGAAGATCACCTGTTGACCGTTTCGGTCTGAAGCCATATTGCCGGTCATTAATTAAGGAGTGATCCTCTAGGTGCCGCATGAGCGGTTAGTTCTACTGAGAAGATACCAGCAAGAAACTCAGCAAGAAATTAAAGTAGTTAAATAAATATTAATGAGGGAGAGTTGAGCTATGTTTTCTTTTTTTTTTTTTTTCTGCAAGTGTTGTCCTGTGTAGGAAAGGGGAGGGTGGGACTAATTGGAAGAGCTCATCAGAACACTCCCCATGGTACAGACGGTAAAATACAGCCATGGACGCAACATCTCTACGTATCTGTAAAGGTTCAAGGTTCTATTTTCAAACCTAACTTATCCATCCCGTTTTACAATATACATTACAATTTTTTTATAACCATCACTCTATTTTGATAAATAGAAAAAGAACTTTAATACAATTACATAACATAGATAACATAGACTCACGCCTTTATCCCCGAAGGGTAGGCAGAGGTGCTAGTACCCACATTTCGCCAGTTTATGTTTACGTCCCAATGTAATAGGTGGCGAGGTTATTGCCATTAACCGGGCACTTATAAATATGCGATAAATACACACATAACTTCGAAAAGTCATTGGTGTGTGCCATGGTAAAACCTGAGATAGAACGCGAGAACTCGTCTCAGCAGTCCATTACCCATACCACTAGGCTACCGCGGTCTTAATACAATATACAAAATATCTGCCTACATCTAGTATCAGATCTGTGAATTGTATAAGTTGCTTTCTCACTAGAGAGATCTTAATAATAGAGAGAACAAAGTGATAGTCGGAAAGGCATCTACTTAAACAGCTACGTTGAGAACGGTACTTGCCAAACACACATGTTTTTTTACTGAAGCACGTGAACGATTGGATCTCGTCCGTATATATAAATTAATCTACCGTAAGGTCGTGTTCACACTATCCGGTCCGATATCGGTGTCGGACGATAGATTAGTCGATATCCGACAGCCGACACCATGTGCTGTTTTCACATATATAAAATATAATCGGTCCGATACGTCAAAGATATGTCCGTTTGTTCGATGGCATAGAATGAAAAGAAACTTAAACATGAACTCAACCACAGACCCCTCGTTTTCTCCAAAAAATTGTAGACTTGATGAAGACACAACTTGTCAAATGTTTTATTTTGCTGTTGTAGTGACTTATTTACAATGATATCCGATATCGGGCGAACACAGTGGTGTCAGTTCCGATATTCAATATCGGGCCGGACAATGTGAAAGATAGATATACATTTTACTATATGTAGTTATGGAATGTCGAATATCGGCGCTGACACCAATATCGGATCGAATAATGGGGAACGTTCTAAACGTCACGCGTCAGCTGGATTACATTCGGTTCTATCTTTACATCCTTTTCTGTAAATCATGGTTATATATTACTAGTTGCTGCCCGAGGTTGTGCCTGTGTGGAATTCTGAACCCATTCCCGCATCCCATGAGAACCTATTAATATTGAGATACAAGGATGAAAGTATAATCTACCCCTGTACCTTCCCTGTACTAATTTTCAACCAGATTCGCTCAGCCGTTAAACATCCAAAAACTTTCACATTTCGTTTCCATACTAATATTATAAATGCGAACGTAACTCTGTCTGTCTGTCTGTCTGTATGTTAAGCTTTTAGGCCTAAACCGCTGAACCGATTTTGACGAAATTTGGTATAGGGGTTGATCAGACCTTGAGAAAGGATATAGGCTAGGTTTTGTTGCGATAACCGATATGCGATAACCGAAGTACGATCGGAGAATATAGTTTTAAGAATGATCATAGGTACACAAAATGCCTTGAATATTGGATCTAAAACCAAGTCATCAACCAATCATAAATTTACTGCCACAAACTATGAAATCAATATCTTTTTTTAAATTTGAAAACATGTTTTTACTTCTACTTCCCTGTATAGCAGTTGCATAATAAATAATTATAATTTCCGTTGCCATATTTTATTTGTAGACCAAGAATTGAATATTCTGCAGGAGATAGAAAATCTGTTTATCCCGGTAATAAGATTCAGACCTAGATTGGATATAATATAATCCTGTACTTGCAATAGAATACTAATGCACTTCTTATTGTGATCTTCTTTCCCTAACATTATTATGTTTTTGTTATTCAAAAACAAAACAATACGATATTATGTGCAGATTGTAAATAAATAGTGATATATATTATTTTCTTATTCATTACATCAGTATTTTTTAAATTTAAAATGTCACCAACGTTATTAAATAAATTTACTCTCTTTGTCAACAGCCATCACTATGCAACGAGAAAGCGTGTCTGGGGAGCGTCATGGCCATCCCTGGCCGTGGGGACGTGCCCCGAGAATCCGAAGAAGTGCTAAAGGATGCCAAAGATTTCTTGGGACAGTACTTCGCTTCGATACGCAGGTGGGTAAAAAACTATAAGTCCTATCTTCGCCAAAGTATCCCTCCTCTAAGAAACAAACTTTCTGCGACGAAAGCCCGCGTCAGAACCTCAATCATTTTTAGCAGGTGCACCCAACTTGCAGGAGTTGCTAATTGTATTTATCAATCCGCCCATTACTGGATATGAACCTACTCTGTACGTTGTAGTATCGGTTATAACATGTTATACCCACTCAAAGATTAATTCCTACTAAATATCATATTCCCGACAAAAACATCGTCAGAGAATGGTAGAAAATACTTTTGTTCAATGATACTATTATGCTATTGAGAGAGGCAAGCTATTCATGGAAGCACCTCTCTTGACACCTGCAGAACCATTATAATTCTCAGGATAGCAAATAAAATATCACCATTTTTCAAATGCCGACTTGTCTTATTGAAAAATATGATTATAGTCAGTGACATTAGTTGAAAATTTATTGCCATTATGGCTCGGAACTAAAATATACTTTGAAATGGTTTTATATTTTCACTTCACCATAATAATATTTAAAAAATAAATTTAGTAGGTTATCTGTATAAAATTATTCGGAAAATGCTTTTTATTCGTGTAACATTTAACACACATAATTATCATATCATTATCATACTTTAAAAACCTTCCTTTTGCTTCGCCGTAGTTGGATAAAAAAGATTGAGCTTATAACGATGAACATTGAGTAACTTGTCGCATTCCTATAAAAGAGTCTAAGAATTAGTATTATTACTTATCGCTCTATTAGTTAAATATCGCTCTCAATACCGGTGTAATTTATTGCTGGATAAATTCACTCGTAATAAAAAAGATTCCGAGAGATTATGAAGCGTATGCTCGATACAGTAGGTCAGAAAATAAGCATTACCATACAACGTGGCTATGCTGCGAAGGAATTCCACGACGAATTTTAATTATTTTTTAGCTATACGTTGTATAACAGTTCTTTTAGTTTTTAACCGATTTCCAAAAAGGAATTCTCAATTCGATTGGTATTTTTTGATTCTAATTGTTTATAATCAATCAATCAACTAGCCCATCGCAGTCCACTGCTGGACTAGGCCTTTCCCAATGTTGGGAGGCTTTTGGCCTATTGTTTATAATATAATTAAATATATAATGGATAAGCATTCAACAAATTTTGTAGAATATAGTGATGGCTGTGAAAGCTAATCCTTAGACTCAAACAATAATGAAAAAGTAAATTCCCAAATATAAAGTAGACTTGTCCTTTAGATTGTTATTAGGTAGGTATTCTCGTAAACAGCTTTAAAGGATTGGTGAGCATTACTTTGGACTTTATTCGCCTCATAAAATTAGGCAAGGGTTAGAAGAGATTACATAAGATATTAGGCCCAAAAAGTAATATCCTGTGTTGAAAACAGTTTGAAGTTCATGTTTATTTACATAGATCCTTCCATATTCTTGAGGTGGTCAATTGATCATTCTTTTATATAAGTATACTATTGGTAATCATATATACATACATACATACAATCACGCCTTTATCCCCGGAGGGTTAGGTAGAGGTGAATTATCACCCACCACTAAAAACAACCAATAATTGTATTCGGCCCCACGTAATAGGGGGTGAGCCTATTGCTGTATTTCGGGCACTATTGTTAACTCGAGCTATGCATCTGAGGCTGAGTTTGGGCTGTTTATATCTGTCCGATGTTTCTGTCTGTCTTGTACGACACCACATGGGAAGAGATGGGGTGGTCCAAATTCTACTCTGCCGGGAACCATGCGGTAAATCATATTCCAGTTTTAATTTGGAAACTTTAACCCTGCAGATAACAGGCATAACATTTTTCTTCTCAATTAGCGGTATGCTTATAGTAATAGGTAATAAGTACAATACATGTTAAACAAGAAAATGGTAGTGAAATGGTTTGATATTATCATTTATCCATTACAATCACCGTCCGTCTTTTTGATTCAGTACATAAATTCCTCATTCCGGAAACGACCACAGCATCTTAAAAGAACTTATGCTTGAAATGACTTATTCTCAAAGTGATCATTCCCGCAAAAGATTTACTATGAAATGGTCTTATCCCTATAATGACTTCTTGAATAAATCTACATTATCACTTTGAAGTTATAGACATTGTGAAGAAGAGAATACGTAAGAGAAATTACATTATAATAATATCTTTGTTACAGAGCCAACACACCAGCACATGAGGCCCGTTGGATGGCTGTACAAGAAGAAGTCTCCAGGACTGGCACTTACCAACTGACGACCACTGAGTTGGTGTTTGGAGCAAAGCTAGCCTGGAGAAACGCTAGCCGATGCATTGGCAGGATACAGTGGTCCAAATTACAGGTATGCTAGTTGTTTTCTTAATGGATAAATTATGAAATACAGTTCCGTTGTTACAATGTTTTCAATAATATGTAGATATAAAGATCTCAGAATCAGTTTTTCTAGGTTATTGGACATAACAGCGGTTTAAGTAAAAAAAAATCTTTCTAAGTGTGTTTATACACAAGCTATAATTCTAATTCAAGCAAGCAATGGTTATTTTGGGTCTAGATGACATGTGTGTATAGATATTAATAACTATTCCAGATTATTATCTTAACTTATCTTGTAAAATGACAAACAATGACGCAAAGATTATTTCTAAAACGAATTCCAAAAATTCGTAAAACAAACAAGTCTCTAAAAATCATTTTCATGTTTCATAGAATAGTGTACACAAATAAAAGGTGGGACTCCACGCAGTTTTTATTTTCACTATAATTCTCCATCACTTTGACATGTTGCAGTAGAATTATGAAACATTCCCGTGAGAATATTAACTATGATAAAGTTTCTTATTCAGACAGCATACATAGACATATACATATAATCACGTCTTTATCCCTGGAGGATTAGGCAGAGGTGAATTAACATCCACATTTCGCCAATAATTGTATTCGGTCCCACGTAACATGGGTGGCTCACCGTGCCGTATTCCGGGCACTATTGTTGACTCGAGCCATGCATCTGAGGCTGAGTCTGGGCTGTATAAATCTGTCTAATGTTAAACAGCCCTATCCCTTGGTCGCCATGTACGACACCGCATGTGAGGAGATGGGGTGGCCCTAACTCTACTCTGCCGGAAACCACACGGCAAAAAAAGCATACCTGTGTATAATACTTGTTGCTTTAAATGAAATTTACAGCTTATAATCCCAGGGTGTGCCTACCGAACTTCAATCTCACCAATGGATTGTATAGTACAGATTATGGTAGTGGCGTCACGGAATATATTAAAGTTAAGCCGTTTCATAGAGTACAGTCTAGCGAACACTCCGTTCTACTTTGGTTATACTGTAGGCAAACACCAACTTTGTTGGCCTCTGTGGTGTAGTGGCAGAACATTCGACTGCTACGCAGGGGGCGCGGTTTCGATTCCCGCTCAGTGTATGTATGAATAAGTATATTTGCATTGGTTTGGGTGTTTCTATGTTTAATATGTATGTATTTACAAAAGAAAAGCATCTAAGTATGTTTATCCACATTTTAGATTCTACAACACAAGCTAGTTAAGCTATGCTTACCGTGGGTAGAGCTAGATAGCGTTGTGTAGAATGTTGTAGATAAAAAGGCTCGAAGGACACTCATGGACAGAGGTAAATGAAACAAAATTTAGTTGATAACATCTAACGAGTAAAAAAACTCTAACAAGCCACAAGCACATTTTATGACATGGCAAGCAATTTATTTGGGACTTAATTTTTTTGCTCTATTATAATCTCAGTGTGAAAATAATTTCAGGCCATTTTCAGAACCCAAAGTGTGGATTGCCCCTATTGTAGGAACTGGAAAGAAACTAAACAGCGAGTTATCACGTTAAGCGGTCCGACGGTTGAAATTGGGATGTTGTTATGCTATACGGCACATGTACTTCATTTGCTTGATACAGGATCGATATTTCTGTAGCACTTCACCTTACTATCGCTAGACGGTTCTCGTTGTAAATATGTGGTATTGCCACAATACGGTCATGGTACAATTTGACCATTTTGTGTTCAAATTGTACTGTGCGTTGACAAACTTAATTTCCAGTTTGGCAAATGCCATGTCAAAAAGACTGTCCACAGATGGTAATTATTTGTCAAATATACAAGTACAAATAGCCAAATGAAGTGCCACAATTATATAAAAAATAAACATATAAGATATATATACAGGGTGAAACAATAAGTCGGGTTTTAAAGTGAATTTATATCGTGAAAAGTATGCCTAATAGATTCAAGGCGATTCTGAAGTGTGGCGCATCAAATCAAGTTCTTGGCCCGAAGAATCTTTAATAGACTACGAACAAAATGACGAAGTAAATGAATTTATCGTCTCTAATGAGAAAACTCCCATTTCGCAAGGAAAAAATCTTGGCAATTAACCGTTAGTTTCTACGTCCGTTCTGCCAACTTTTCCTGAGACTGTCTAGCATTGAATTGCAATTGTTTTTAGAATAATATTAAAAAAGCAGGAAATAACCAGTAAAATTCAAATTCATGGCTAATAATTTTAATTACTTATCAAGCTATTCGAATATAATTAAATTTGAATATTTATAACTGTGAGATTATTGCAAGGAAGTTATTTTTTTTTTACTAAAGGTTCTTGCTAATTCAATAAAGAGTTGTTCTTTTAATTAATTAATTATATGTGTTATATAATGATTTTACAAATTTAAATACGATCATTTTATTGCGATATATGGGTACACGCACAGTTGTTATAATTTATGCATTAGAATCACCATATTTCAGTCAAATTGACATGTAATAATCTCATATTAAAGAACATAACATATATATTTCTTTAGACAGCTTATCCGTTCAGATGTAATTTTATATTAACAAATATATAGAACAAAGTAAATTAGATACTACACTACAAATATTACGAACTATACTATATTTTAAAATCTAAGCCTGGATGACAGGTTCAATTTTAAAATTGCCTTAAAACCTTATCTTATTTAGCCGCAAAAATCTTACAATCTTCTAACTTTAGAATCGCAATACTCTCGTAATTAGAACGTTTGCAGGCAATTTCGAAACGAGTTTTATTCATTCGTTCATTTCCATTCACTTGGTCTCGGTTAGCGAAGGATGAGGGTGACTTAAATCGGCATTACCGGACCTGACTGCTAAATCCTTGTGATGTTAGCAAGTACGTTTTGTAATTACGCAGCTTAAATAGATTGCTTCGGTTAATCGGGACGAACGATTTGATTACAGGCTCGTGGTTCGAGTTGCTCAATCTAGAAAGCGGTTTCTTTTCAAAGTCTAAGGGCAAAGTAAATTTGTGTTACTTCGAGTTTTCCGCTTACAAACATATAGGTAATTTTGTTGAGACCGATATCTGCTTTTTAAATAACGTTTTGGGTGAAGGTTTTCATTCGTTTTTTATAAAAACCAATTCGGTGGTTCAGTTCGCTACCGAATTCGACTGCTATGCGAGAGATCTATTGCTATGCAGAAGTTCAACTACTATGCAAGAGGAGTTCGATGTTTGGGCCGATTATCGATTATGGTCCCACCATTTTTGCGTTAATTATTATAAACATACAAACTTAGGCTTCACAAGGTTGGTGATTCATTTGTAGGCAGCTGCATAAAAATATTTAATAAAATTCCTCAGGACTTGATTAATATGCCAATAAATAAATTTAAAATAGAAGTGAAAAAGAGTTTAATGAGTAAAGGTTACTATAAAGTGGATGAGTACCTTAATGATGTTAATGCGTGGTCAACATAAGTCTCTTGCATGTCTCGCACAAAATAAATTGTAAACCAAAACAAATTTAAAAAAGAAAAATAATCTAGTTCTAATGTAGTTCGCTGAGTTTCTTGCTGGTATCTTCTCAGTAGAACTAATCTACCGAACCAGCGAAAGAATCATTTTCCAATGGTTTATTTTTACATTATTTAATATTTTTATATTATTTCTTGACATACATAATTGTAAAATTTTGACGTTCATATGTGCTCTTTATGTGCCTAAACTGAATAAATGAAATTGATTCTTTGATTGATTCTTTGAAACAAATTCTTGAATGACATTTTAAAGTAGGTATTTAGTAAGCTGACTATTCATTTGGAATAAAATAGGCAAAATTTAAAATCAGTTCAGGCGGGATAAGTCACCTTAAGATGGATATTCATAGGCTCATAAGATGGATGGCTTCAGGCGAGGATCGGTGGCTCAGTGGTCAGAGCGTTCCCACGGCAAGGGAAAGATCGCGGGTTCTTAACTCACCTGACCTGAACTTCAACATTTATATTGATGTCAGAAAGATGTTTATATATTCCTAAGGGGTAGGCCGCTACAATGATATACCCATATTTCACCAGATCAGTTTTAGTCTCACGAAATTGCTCACAAAGTTGGCAGCGTAAACAAATAAAAATGTAAATAACAGATGTCTATTTATAGATAAATGTTTGTAAACTTACGCATCCAGTGATGCGCTGAATCTATTCTTAATGTCCGGTACATTTTGCTGAATGACAATTCATTTTTAATCTAAGAGTATATTTAGAAATGATAAGAATGGTATACATAAATAAATGCTCTACAACATTCTACACAACTCTATCTAGACCGATGGTAAGCATAGCTTAACAAACTTGTGTTATGGAATCTGGAATGCTGAAAACATACTTAAATAATTATTTTTTTGTAAATACATACATATTATACACTGAGCGGGGATAGAACCCGGTATTTTTACGAAACTTGTACCTTATTGTTACAACTTAGTAGGGATGTAAAGTTTAAGGTTGTTCATATATATACCTACTCACGCCTGTAAATCCCTAAAGGGGTAGGTAGAAGTGTATTAACACCCACAATTCGCCAATTATGATTTTTGATTTTAGGGTGGTATAGTTACCGATCTATCTTGACCCCAGCAACAACAAAAAATGTACTCAAAATGTGCAGTACGCGTTTGTTGGTGTCTTTTGAGGATGTGCTAGGGCGCGGAGGAACTCTACCAATATACATACATACATATTATCACGCCTATATCCCCGGCGGGTTACTAAGAGGTGAATTAACACCCATATTCACCAAAAATTGTATTCGGTCACATGTAATGGGGGGGAGCTTATTGCTGTATTTCGAACTATCCATCTGAGGCGGAGTCTGAGCTGTTTATATCTGTCTGATGTTAAACAGCCCTATCTCTTAGTCACCTTGTACGACACCACATGGGAGGAGATGGGGTGGCCCAAATTCTACTCTCACCAATATACCACAACAATAAGAGAGGCATAATGTAGTAGGATACGTACAGATGACGGCCTTGTCACTCTGCGGCAATCTCTTACAGGCAATCATAATAAATACACCAATTATAGATTAAACCAATTCGCTGCTTCTCGCGGTTCACGTAAAACCAAATGGAGGCTAGAAGACAATAGTTCGTACGAATATCGGTAGATGGTTCTCACAGTCGCCGTAAGACGGATATATGAATAAAAGAATTTGGATGGTTTTGGGCGAAGGTTCTGTGGCTTAGTGGTCAGAGCGTTTCCCCTGTAAGGGAAAGATCGTGGGTTCTACCGAATATACAATGGTTTGTGCTCAGATGAATTATTTGACATGATGCCCGTAGCTACATTCTATCATTGCACCCTCGCCATAGGCAAGGAATTCATCCCCACACATTGCGACCTGAGACGGTGCGCACTGTGCGGTATGAAAGAAACTTCATCCCACGCACACTCAAGCTGTGGAATGACCTCCCTGCTGCGGTTTTCCCAAGCGCCTACAATATGGGGTTCTTCAAGAGGGGCATCAGAAGGTTTCTTCATGGTCGGCAGCGCGAGTGTGACACCCCTGGTGTTGCATATAGGCCACGGTAACCACTTCCCATCAGGTGGGCCGTGTGCTTGTCTGCCAACTAAGTGGTATAAAAAAAAAAAAAGTATCCCGTCTGAACCGACCCAATTTTTTCTATTTCTTAATCGATGTGAATATTTAGCATACAAAATGTTTTAAAATTTCATTCAACAAATAAACGCTGTTAGTTTAGAAGGCTACTACATAAAATACAGGGATTTCCACTACTCGTGCAACCAAGTAAAGCCTCACACAGATAGATTTGTATTTACAGATATATACTTTTAAAACTGTATTAGATTAGGAAATAAAAAATTTAGCTGCTATTCGATTTGATTGGAAAAATACAATCTCGCAATACGATATTGCTGGAACCAATCAAAAGTTCCAACAATTCTTCCTTTGTATTCGCTCTAGGAGAGGCAAATACTATAAATATATCTGTTGAAACAGTATTAGAGTATGCGATAAAAAAAATATCACAATATTATATCGCTGGAACCAATACAAAATTCCAGCAATTTTTTCCTTTGTATTCTCTCTATGAGAGGTATATTCAATTTATTTGTATGCAACAGGTTTTCGATTGTCGGCAAGTGACAACTACGAGCGGTATGTTTGAAGCTCTCTGCAATCATATCAAGTACAGCACCAATAAAGGAAATATTAGGTGAGTCTGCTTTTATATTTCATACAGTTACATAAACTTCTAGAAAAGTTACCGGTGTTCAGTTCTTATGCTTGAAACTATCTTAGTGAGTTTTCTCTCTACATACAGTTAGTGTCTAAAATAGCTAAGCTATAAATTATTGCTGAGATTTCAAAATAAAACTTCTGAATAAAAAATATTAATTATGTTTTAATGAAAATAAAATGCCGGCCTGGGGGTGACAGGTGGAGCCGCCTGTCACCCTGGCAGAAGCAGGCCGCAGCGGTGGCGCGCCTGGCGCGCCTCCCCGTTTCCGGAGACGAGTTGGGGACTCTGTAGTCCCCACACCCGAGAAGAGGGCCAGATCGTGAGAGATGGCCCTGAGTCGGCCGGGGTGCGAGGGATATGCCTGTCAACCTCACCTTCGGCAACCAAAGCGACCCACAGGCGGCGTGCGTTTTAGTCGGTTCGAATCCTCCCACCGGCTCCGGTGGGGAGGTATCCGTGGGGATTTTGCTCACGTAAATAAAAAAATAAAAAAAAAATGAAAAGAAAATATTTAATTAGGGCCAAATAGTAGATAGTTTATAAGCATTATCATTAAGAAATACAACCAACTTATTTTGATCATCTATTTATGACGCTGGCTGTGTACCTTTCATTTGTTTTCTGATTGACTTTCTCAATTAAGTTAATTGGAAATATAAAATTTCTAACATGTCCAATTCATTTCTGATTAATTTCGATGTGTGTTTCTAGAGACAGTTCAGGGGATTTCTTAATTTTAAGAAAAATTTCATCCAACAGGTCAGCAATAACAGTATTCCCTCAACGCACAGACGGCAAACATGACTATAGAATATGGAACAGCCAGCTCATCAGCTACGCTGGCTACAGGCAGCCAGACGGCACCGTGCTCGGCGACCCCATGCACTGCGAATTCACCGAGGTAACTACACAATTAAATCAATTAAATACAACCATGACCTCAGCTTTGTGGGGTTGTCGCGATTCCCCTCCAGAGATTGTGCCTTATAATATGCATGATAAAACGTTATTTAAAACTAAAAACTTTTCGCGGTATATCGCGAATAAGCCAATTTTGCTACATCTAAACAATAAACATAACTACATAGAATATGTATTTTTGTTATCTTGCAATCTAGTCTTATATAAATAGTTACTACAAAAATAACCTGATAATTTCCTGAATGAAACCTGCAGGTTCCATGTCAGAAAAAGAGGTGATTTCCGTATAATTTTCGAGAAAATCCTTCCTACAAATAATATTATTTATATCTATCTACAACACAATATTATGTGCTCTGTATATTTCAATAATATTCAGTTTACGTTCTTCAATTATTATTTTCATCAGAAAGAAAGTTACCATTACCCATTTCATATAAATCTAGTCAAGATTAAATAAAAATATAGGGGTCCTAATAAATCATTAAGTTCTTAAATAAAAACAAAAAGATCTGTATTTAAAATGCATTAAAAGTATTATGTAAATTATAAGTAACAATAATTAATAAAAAATGCAAAAGCTTTTAACTGTTACTGCCACAGTATAATATTATTCTTTAGATAAACGGCGACATGAAGACTAAAAGAGTAAACCCAGGAATAAACATTTTTGATTCATTTTAAAAGCAAACAATCCTTCGAGGATCGCAATAGACAGTAACGAATACAAAACGACATTATTTTCAAGAGCATTTTCAACTAATTCAGAAGAGAGTGTTATTTCTACTAATTTCAACATATTATATAAAAAAATCTTTTGTTATTATTATTATTTTGATACACAGGAAGCACATCATATAGTTTTCATGTGTGTGACGGTATGAATTGTGTGAAACCATGTATCAATGACCCGCCTCATTTTTACACGAATAAAATTTGATTTAACATTTATCATTAAGTTTGTTTAAATATAAGTTTATAATACAAAATTACTATTCGTAAAAATATGTACGATAATGACAATGCAAACTTCTATTTATCAAAATCCGTTGTTAAAAAATGAAAATTACCTTATTTAATACTATGTAGATAATTCTCTTCAATTTACTAAGGTACAATTTCTTAACAGTGTTTACATAGTGTAAATTACTCTTCACAAAATTAACATACATATTTTCCATTCATTGCAACACTCCATTGTTTCAAGCGGGAAATTTACATTGAAAAATATTGCCAATAAAACTTTACAGAAAGAGGATTGATGACCCTTGAAAAATATTTAGTTATTGCGTTCACTATAAATAAATCATTCTTCTACTGACGTATCTCGCTGTCCATGCACCTGTTTTATGCAAACAGTAATAAAACGCTATTGTGTCACAAATTGTTTGCATGTGGTATGTTATAAGTGAAACTACCTGATAATCTGAGTCTCTATGAGGTTCATTGTTTTTGAATTTTTTATAATATTATACCGATAGCGGCGGACCAGATCCTGCCTACGACCAGGAATACATTCATAAAAATTCTTTAACCCGATTTTCTTTAACCCGATTGCATCATTCATAAAAATTCTTTAACCCGATTGCATCAGTCCTACTGCAACAAATTACATTATTTACAACTAATTTTAACTTAAGTACAACTATTTTACCAACTATTTCTACACATCTCATAAACACATTTCGCAGCATCAGAATGAGGTGCATATAACTGTGTAATTAAACTATATTTTCTATTGTTACATTAACATCTAAAACTAGTTGTTGCCTAGCACTATATAATTGTTTGTATTCTAACTTACTTTTTAATATTTGACATAAATTTGACATAATGTTTGTAAATGATTAAGTGAATATACTATTGATAATTACCGAGAAAAAAAAGGTTGTGTGAAATATAAATATATCTCTCGCACGTAGAACAAGCACACGTCCTCTTTTTCATAGTTTATTATTTATAAGCAGTTAATAGTCCCTATAAATACTTGCACACCAGAGGAAGTGTTGTTTGTTGTCGTGGTTTTGGCTTCTGTTCATTATACCTTGCATTTCTTTTACGTTCTACTCAACTTAAACTTCGGCAACAGACAGGACCTAAGCCACATATGGCCATAAACGTTGAGAATACTCTACTTTACTGAACCCTCTGCCAGGCCAGAGACACAAGAAAAGTACTGTGGCTCAAAATGGGGACCACTTTTGGCAATATATTAGTTAGAAGCAGCAACGCCTCCATCAAAGAATAGAGGAGTGCCAACAAGTCCGGTGCCTCTAATTTCTTCCCAATTGTAACTTTTACTTATTGCTCTAGTGCAAAAAAGGTTAAGGTGAAAAATTTTTTCGGATAAAGTTTTAGGACATAAATCACCAAAAAACGATATCCCCTTAATCTTTTTGTTTTCAATCTCACAAACTTAGAACAAAACTTACAGCAATAAATTGTTTCAGCTCTGCCTGAAGCTAGGCTGGAAGCCCCCGCGGACCAGCTGGGACATCCTGCCCCTCGTGCTGTCGGCTAATGGAAAAGATCCGGACTACTTCGAAATCCCACGGGAACTTATCATGGAAATAAACATGACCCATCCCACGTAAGTTGAAAATTAGTAGCAATTTTTGCTATCGTTTTTTAGTATATAACACATAACACTTAATGTCAATCAATCAATCAATTAGCCCACCGCAGTCCACTGCTGGTCATAGGCCTCTTGTACGGGCGATTTGCTACTCATACACTTAATACGATGATAGGAAATGATAACACTCTTTAGATAAATGAAACTGATATATTATGTAACAAAGGGACTAAATTATGAATGATAGATGAGAACGCGCGGAATGCTTGATGACCGAATGCGAACTGAATTCATTGCTAAATAATTATAACGTTGAAGGAAACAAAAATGATGATGCGTGCATTTACATGATTTCGTAACTATGTCGAACGTAGCTCGTACACCTCTCCCAACAGTAATGTAGCTTCACATAAAATTTAATTATCTATATAGTATAGTCAGCGACAGAACGATCTGGACTAAAAAGTCTCAAAATGATCTCAATACCAAGGTATTAAGAATAAATCAAACTGTTTTATTAATTTAAATTGTATCATTGTCTGAACTTATGCTGTATACCAAACATCAGAACTCTTTGTACTTACAAGGTCGGCAGCACGAATGTGACTCCCCAGGTGTTGTACATGTCCACAGGTCATGGTAAACACTTTTCATCATGTGGGCCGTGTGCTTTTCTGACACCTTAGTGGTATAAAAAGGGAGGAAAGCCAAGGCATTAAGAATATTTTGAGTGCGTTGCTTTTCAAGATCAATCTGATACTGGCTGTACCTACATATTTAAAATGTAAGTCAGCTTATTTAATCAGGGATTTGATATGACCACATAGTCCATTTCAAAATTTATTCCATTCTTTTTGTCCCACCATTTTTTGAACCAACAATTTTAAGAAAATTTGCGTTACAAATTCGGAGACAAATTGTATAAAGAGAAATTTAGCCCTCTCTAGTTTGTGGTTTAGATTTGTACGTTCAGTGAGTGCAAACACGCTTAACAAATCCATGTATAAAATATTCATTTTGAGTAGTTACATTACAGTATTTGACAAAACCATGTTTCTCCCTACGTGTAAATACTTTTGGGTAACAATAGTTGTACCTACTGACATGTACATGCAGAATTTAGCCTAAGGACTTGTTTATTAAACTTAAATGAGATCAGGAAAATACGCCGTACGTATTCCTCATTTCTCCGCTTACCTAGTAAATTTTTCACTGGCGATTCCGTGATACAAATATCCATCCCGCTGTATTTTGGTGTTATAACTATAGTTCCTAATGATAACTATTGATAGGTACGATTATTGTGGCTGGCTATCCGTATCTCTGAACTAGGATTTTAAGATTGCAATCTAAGAAATAATCACCCAGAAATGTCTCTCTCGAGGTCAGTTTAAAGATATTTATATACCGTAAAAAGCTTGAAAACTTTTGTAAGTATCTAATGATTAATTCTTTTAGAACTGCAAGTTAAGCTGTATCATTTCCATTTACAGCCAGAACTGTACAACCATTTCAACATGAATGAATAGAATATATATTTATAGGATCGCGTTTATTATATATGTGAAAATTCAATCTATGACTTATGATTGAATTGAAATCATAAAGCCTTCAATATTGTTTGATCTTTAACCTAAACGTATTGGAATATAAAAATATTACAAATAAACCTGTCTAAATACGAAACTTATTATCTTTAAGGCAAATAGTTAAATACAGTGTCTAATACAATTTTATTAATTCTGAACAACCTATTTTCTACAAAATAACTTGTGGAAGAAACCAACAAACTTCTGAACTATAAATCTGAAGATTTTTCTTACGAAAAACTTACATTGATATACAAACAATATACAAAAAGGTTCAGATTTACGGCACAGAACCATATATCACGTAGCAACACCAATCTTTGTAAAGATAGCTTTCCACGGTGTGTGATTCTGCTGACGCAAGCGGATCATATCGTTCCGACTCTCCGTAGGAAGAGCGTTGTTTGTAGAAGCATAAAAGCTATAAGAGAAAGTTGGATCCGCAACTATACAACAGATCAATACAAGACAAGTGGCGATTCAGTTGCTGCCGTTTTCTAGAATATAATGATGAATTTATGACACGTATTTTAATGTTTATATAGACGCCAACGTATGTCAATCCAATACATAGATCTATCTATGTATATGTTTATGTACCTATGAATCAATTATATTCTACAAACGTGCCGTAACGTAGACACTTGTTATTTTTAAACTATCGCGGTGTGAATTCATAATTATACAACGGTTCGGAACTTTTCGCGATTAAATCATGGAACTTACTATTTCTGCTGACGTTTCGGACACGTTGCAGCACCCGTGGTCACGACTAGACTACGCTCGCAAGCTAGTCAAGTCGTGACCACGGGTGCTGTATAGCCACTGGTCTAGAGGAGCTGGACTGTCCGTAGTTATACATATATAGATGAAATCTGTAAGTCCACACACCGTGGAAAGAGACCTTAATTTTCCATCATAAATTTATGCCGGTATAAAAGCTTTGAGAATGCATACAATGTCAAAGGACACGTGCAAATATAAGACCGACGGCGTCCCTTCAACAGATTGCTTATCATAAAAGTGTGGTCCAGTGATCTCCAATCTACGTTTATTAGTCATAAATCTAGATCTATTCAATAATTTATCGGTATTGATAATATGAACAGACGATAATGCTTAATAAACAAGTGAGATATATTGTGATTAGGTAATCCTCTCCTAATGGCGGCAGTTGACACCATCGTCCTTTTATTCAGTTTTATCCTATAACAATTTTTTGAGCTTGTGAATGTAATCTTTATAGACAAAATAAGTTGTGTTAGTTTACACTATTAATAACTAAAGAACGGCTGTACCAATTTGGCTGAAAATTTGTAAGGATGTAGCTTAAAACCAGGAGACGGAGATAAGATACTTTTAATCCCATGCAACTTTCAATACGTTGGACCGTGTCCCCTTGTGACGTGACATAAAACTTCAAAAATAATATAAGTCACTATACGAGTAAAATGTGGTATAACAAAACCGCATCTGACTTGAAATAACAAAACTTAAATGAGAGCGAAACGCAATTTTCTCTATGGTTAAGTATGGTTGAAAATTGAATAGTTATGAATGTTGACCGAAATCAATAATAAGTAATAATCAGTATTAGTCACTCACTTAAAAAAGGTTTCTTCACAATACGAATATATGAAAATAGGTAGGTATAATATATAGGTTCGAGTTACAGAAGTTAACATACTCTTATTTTAATATATTTGGAACGTAAAGCAGACAATTTCACGCGCAAAAACTAGTTTAAAATAAAGTTATTCTTAGATGTCGGAGGTGTTTAATTAGTTTAGGACTCATGTTTAAAATAATTTACATAAGAGGTAATTGAATAGAAATCCGTTGAGTAATAAAGAAAAAAATTGTAGTTTTACACGAATAATAAGATTAATCCAATCACAAAACTGTCGTTAGTCTATTTCTGCAAATACTGCTTTAACCTTGTTTCACTGACGAGTGAAGTACTCAGCGAATTCGATAATATAAAAATATACCAACGATAAGTGGGTATATCGTCACAAGCAATGGAGTGGTCTCTAATGAAATAAATCTGTCGGAAAGATGCATATAATAATATGTTAATGTTATTTTTAAACTATCGCGGTGTGAATTCATAATTATACAAAGTTTCGGGACTTCTCGCGAATTAAATCATGGAACTTACTATTTCTGCCGACGTTTCGTATGCGTTGCATCATCCGTGATCACGACTTGACTGCAGAAATAGTAAGTTCCATGATTTAATTCGCGAGAAGTCTCAATACCTTGTAAAATTAATAATATATTCACTAGCAACTAAGTAGTTAAATTATTTTAAAACAATAAAACATACATACGCTCCTATTCCAACTTCTCTCTTTCTTCAGGGAAGGCGTAGCCGTAGCCTATAGTCAACCTTTGTACTTACATGCTTAAAGAACATCCACTGCAATTATTTAACCTTAATTTTTTTTATTTTCTAGGGCTTTGGCACAGAACAAATAATAGTGCCTACTGATGTAGCTTTGGATAAGTGGTTACCTAGTAGTTGCACGTTATGTAAATATGTAATAGTTTCATAAATGATGAGGTACCTTTATGTATATTTTGTTCTTAGGCATGATTGGTTTGAAGAGTTAAACCTCCGCTGGTACGCGCTGCCAGCGGTGTCAGGCATGCGTTTTGACTGCGGCGGCATCGAATTCACCGCCAATGCTTTCAATGGTTGGTATATGAGCACAGAGATTGGCTGCCGAAATTTCTGTGACACAAACCGACTTAATATGTTAGAGGTAAGTGTGTTTTTTTATTTATATTATATAAAGTTATTAGTTTTAAGTAAAAAATGTGATAAACGTGGAGACTATGGTCAGTTGCGGGTCGGAGGCGAAGGGCTTAATCGCTGAGATTGGTCACCGTATCCACGACCAGTGCGGTGACTCCCGCTCCGGCTCGTTTCTGGGGCAGAGGATGGCCATCGATTGATTTGACATAACATGACAAAATCTATGATTGCAGATAATGTTGTGACATTTGTATTGTAATTAATTAATAATAAAATTACTGTAGTAAAAAATACGCCAATTTTAAAATTGACATAGATGAAAATTGTAAGTGTTTTTCGAAAGACAGAATGCGACACATTTGTTTTTTTGTTATCAACGCACGTGCTTAGAAATACCAATGTTATCATAAATGTGATATACATATTCCATTGAAATAGACCTTCCAAGGATAGGCAGATGTTTTCATACCTGCATTTCACCAACTACGTCATTATTTTATTCAAGATCGTACATAATACATTTAATTGCTTTGCCGAATAATGATCTCACCATTAGTTACAATTGTTCTTTAGATTATCATATAAATAAATAAAGTTACTTTACTTTTTCAAGGACTGTTTGAACAAGCATTCGTCCAAAGTTATCAAGTTCATCGTAACGGGAATATTATAATTCTGATCTGATATAAAAAATATAATAAACAGCTTTTAGATTTTATTTTAAATGAAATATCGACTATAACCCCATTTTTTCTATTATATATATAATACTATTTAATTATTGCTCATTAACTCTAATTACAATGTAAATCAATATTTTCCTCGTTTGATTCAATCGAACGGAACAATTACTGCATTTATGAGAAATTATGAGTTCATATATGACGTACAGTGCTTGCATATGTTCATATTTGAGCACATCCGTGTTTATGTTTTAACATCCAATCGCGTAATATGCGGTTAATAATTTGAACGCGTGATTGAGGACTAATTATAGCTTTTGTTGATTTCGTAATTGGCCGGCTCGGTATGCGGTTTTGGAATTGGACAAATTTCATTGGCATAGCTTATGAATGGACATCCATTCATAAGCTATGCCAATGAAATTTTGTTTATATCACAGATTAAATAATAAGCTCCTTTGTAACAGTTTTAATAACATTGGGATAATAGCAAATTTACTGAATGATCCCTCTTTTCTGAGACTTTGCCTTCAGCTTACCTTTAGGCATGGCGAAGTTTAATTGACGTATCAAATATAAATAAAAAAAGATCTTTTGAATGTCTGATATTTCAGCACTGTTGAACGCTATGATTTTATGCACCATGATAGTTTAAATTACATAGTTTTGAAAACATTTATAGATACACGAAAGCTTAATCATAATTATAATCAATCTTTATTTGCGAGTACAGGTATATATTATGGTATTACATTTGTTTAAAGTTTCCTCATTCCGTATTCTACAAAACGGCCCTTTTATTCTACAGAAGACTCACAGTACAGGGTGTACATTAGCAGAAAAGTTTTCCTGCATTTCTTATTACTTACTTTGTTAAACCGGTGCAACAAAGTTTAGACTTAAGGCAAAGGGTTATACACTAGCTCGTTTTATCTTCTAAATATTATAACAATTTGAATTAGTTGTATGGTAGGTTTGAAACATATTAACATATTGGTATTTTAACAGTTCCATCAATGTTTATAATTAAGGTAGCTACTTACATTTGTGAAAAAACAACCCTCATTTATTTATCGCCAATCCACCTGGTATTAGGCGTGAAGGTAACTTAAAAATCGTGCCATGTAAAACCTATTTATTATGTCGTAGTGTATCTTGTATGGCAACCTCTATTTACAACAAGATTCCTGCGAAAATCCGATTGGAAAATATTCCTTATTTAGGTTATACTAATAAAAATTTTAGCAGATAAGGCTTACTATACCATTGACGAATTCCTCAATGATAATTGTTTCACATGACATTGAAAAGTATTTGTTATTTATTTGATTTTTATGTAAATTTAATTTGTACATAGCGCACTTAATGTACTTAACCTAAAATAAGAACTGTACACAAACCTCTGATTCACAAATAAAAAAAATGGTTTTTTTTTTATTTAATGATTATATTTATTTATTTGAACAGAAAATAGCACAGAAAATGGGTCTAGACACTAGAACTTCAATAACCCTTTGGAAGGATAAAGCTCTGGTGGAATGCAACGTTGCCGTACTGCATAGTTTTCAACAGCACAATGCTACTATAGTGGACCATCACACCGCTTCTGAGAGTTTCATCAAGCATCTTGACAATGAGAATAGACTTAGGTAAGTGATTTTGGACTTTAATATTTTAGTTTAAAATTGAATTTCATATAATAAAATACTTAGTTTAAATTAAGCTAACAAATTATATTCATAGAGATACAGAACCGAATATTCAATAAGCATCGTGCTATAATAATACAATCAGGAGTTTATGACATAATATTCCTATTTCTATAGATCATTATTCTGTCAATTTGAGTTATTAGTTATTACCTTATACATATGTTTTTGGAGTGTTACAATCATTATAATGCTAAATAGTTGCACAATTCCATAATCAAATTTCTATTTTTTAATGGATTTTTTAGTAGAATGGAGTATATTATATAATACATTTTGTTATGTATATCAACAGATTTATTACACTCACAAAGCGGACTTTTAAATGTTATGTGCCCCTATTGGTTTCCTTAACCGGTTTTCGTGGTCGGCTCTGTCTTCTTAACCTAATAAACAGCAGTAGAATAAACACAGATTTATCAGATTAATGTCCCTGTGTCAACGCATCCGGATCCGGCGGCACATTAAAAACGTAAATGAGCAATAATCCAACGGTTTTATTTGCAAACATTAGTAGCCTCTTTTGGTAAACAATTACGCTTTATCAAATTAATTTGTTGATGTAATGATGATTAATGGATGAACTTAAGAACTGCGATTAGTAGTAATACAGAGGAACCCTAATTACACACGTGGACATAATTAATGCGTGTATGTCTTTGGCAAAATGAAGCTGTGTCCACCACTGATTATAGAACTGTCCACATGAAACCTTGCCACAACACACTGCAGGAGGCTGTTGGGGCTGCCCCGCACACGATTGATTAGGTATGAAATGCAGTTTCTTAGAATGGCTGTAATGCTATCAACACAACCCTCTGCGAACACCCTGAAGCGCTACAATAACGGTGCAGCCCCATCAGCAATTCAGAACATATTATTATATTGAGTGCGCAGGGCTCTGTACGCCCCCTGGGTGCAACTTGTGGATAAGCTACATCCACGTGCGTTTGCAGTGAATTACAGTAGGCTTTAAAAAGTGTAAATTTAACCTGTGTACTACATCGTGCAAATCTGCGAGCAAGCATGTTGGTTCTAACGCACAGGGTCCTCCGCTCCGTACTAAGTCCTTATCATCCCTGAGCGACTCTGTCACCCAGTGTCCCAAGTAATTAATTTTTTTTAACCTGCTTCAACGGAGTGCCATTGAGCCTAACTGGGGGAACCATATAAGACCTGTTTTTACTTTTAAAAGCAAGCAAATATGTCTTGGAAGTCAAGAGATATGAATAAATAAAACTTGTTTATTTCTTACCACAGAATAATTTACATAGAGTTGACTTAATTTTATATACCAGATTATATGAGGGGAGATTACAAGGTAGGGTCCTGTACTTCAGGCTGCCAGTGCAACCCTCATCAACTATATATGAAATTTTTAGTGTCTGCATCTTCATTTAAACCTTCATCCAGTCTCGTTACTTGTTTAGTTTAGTTTATCCTGGGTCTGTGTTCCCTTAAGGTTATTTCCTAGTGGTATTCATGTTTCGAGTGAATTGGTTCCTTCTAGGCTCTTAGACCGTGCGATTTTAGATGTGCTCTCTTTACTTACTATCAGGTATAGTCGAGGTCAAACGTAAGTCTATAACTTACTTTCGTTCACAAACAGAATTTTATTTTAAATAACTTTACATAACATTTATTTTATGCATTACATTATACTGGCGCTTAAACGAATACAGGTGGGTTCTTACCAGCCCCTAGACAAGTGTCATTGGCCGATGTATTGTAAAATGGAATGATGTATGTATGGGATAGACTTTGACGTGTGTGATAGACATCAACATAATATGTCATTAATGTAAGTGGAAACCAACAATCCATGATCTAAGATAACTACAACTACCGTCAGTACGACCTAATTAAAAAAGACACTTTCCTTATCATGTCAGTAGATCAAAAGACCTTAAAACTAACACAATAAGTAGATAATCCGGTTGCGAATGAGAAGTATACCAGACTTAATCGATCATTAAACTGTCAACACCTTTGCCTTGCATACAAAACAACTTAGCACATGTGGTCAAAAGAAGGACACAATAATAAACAACTCATTACATTATTTTTAACAATCGTGTGATTGTTTTGGTTTCCCACTTTACCACGCGACTGTGCACGTACACCGATTACGTCATATCATACTTTGGACAATCATCATATAAGTTACTGTTACACTTTTTGTACGAGACATCTAAGATATTGACGAAAGCAATAGGTTTTTACGTTTGTGAATAAAGTCCGGATGTGGTTTAAGGGTGACCTCACATCTATGAGGTGATCCTCAAGGGGGATTCCATTCTTAAAAAGAGAGAAAGGGTGATCACATTTTTAGAACCAATTCATATTTATTTCGATGATCCACGTAGGCAGATATCTATCGCATGTTTATGGCCACTATAGGTGTTACAGATTGCAGCTGTATAAAAATATTTAATGACATTCCTCAGTATTTGATTAACATACCACTAAATAAATTAAAAATAGAAGTGAAAAAAACTTTTATATGTAAAGGTTACTATAAAGTAGATGAGTATCTTGATGACGTAAATGTATGCTCGCACAAAATAAATTGTAAACTAAAGCAAATTAAAAAAAAAAAGATAATCTAGTTTTAATTTAGTTCTCTGAGTTTCTTGCTGGTATCTTCTCAGTAGAACTAACCTACCGAACGAGCGAAATAATCATTTTCCAATGGTTTATTTCAACAAATGTGAAATTATGATGTTCCTATGTGTTCTTTGTGTGCCTGGACTAAATAAATGAAATTGATTCTTGATTCTTTGTAACTGAAGAGTATATTTTTGTAACATAACATAACATAAACTCACGCCTATATCCCCGAAGGGGTAGGCAGAGGTGCTAGCACCCACATTTCGCCAGTTTATGTTTAGGTCCCAATGTAATAGGTGGCGAGCCTATATATTTTTGTTACATTAAGTTATGTACAATTTCCCAACCCCAATAGGAAATTTGTTACAATCAAACAGAAAACAAAATTAAAAGCCGATCCTTTACTGAAAGGTAAAAGCCTTAGGCGTAACCGGGATCACCGCTAAGATGACTATGGAATATTTTCAAGCCTTGATTTGTTTATTTTTACTAGACTATAAAGCAATGAATCATTTTCATTGTTTATACTCGGTTTACGTTTAGTGCACGTCACTTTTTATGACCAAATTAAACTTATACTGCGTAACTTGGATTCAGTTTCATAACAATAGGATGTGGTGAAAATGACCCGAATAATTTCGTGCGCTAATCGAGTCAAATTTGTTTCAATTATGCGCCCTCCGTAGGTCCATGATTACATTCATGTTACGCCCTCTAAAATTACACGAGAAATACAAGGACCTCTTCGGTGCAACCACATGATTTAAGCTTGTAGTTGAATTTTTTATACGAGTGTATTTATAAAGACAACACGGCTTCACACATTGCTATGATAATGACAAAGATGTATAGTTTTTAAATGGATTCATTAACCTTTGTTATTTTAGTATTTATATAATCTTTCCACTGAATATAATAATAAAACGAGTTAGTAGTTAATAATACGAATTGGCTAGTGGATCTAAATACTAATAGTATTTGGTTCCAATGGTAACCAATTTATATGACTAAAGTTAAACAAACGGCCGATAAAGAATCACACTGATACACTGAAGAGATTAAAACAAGCGATTTAAAAAAATAATACTGATTTATACGTATGTGACTAGACACATTTAAACGTTGATCCTGCATATATGAATATAAATTCATTCGATTATTTCGAGAAAGATAAAGATTGATCGGAAATTTCTGACCAAAAAACAGAATAATAAAATAATACATCAGTTAATAAAATAATAATACAGAATCGCCCAAAGAAATCACGTCTTGTAACGCTTGACCTGTGTTGATTGGGACTCTACCTCTGTCATTGTTATCGAATTTCCGTGAATTGTTTTTAAAGATTTGTTATGTAACTCTCAATGATATTACATAAAAAAGAGGGTAACTCTTTACTAGTTCACCTAATTCTAAAATTCGGATTTCTACTAAATTAAGTTACAATGGCATTGCATTCATTAATTATTCACGAAACTGCAAATGAAATGCACGAAAGAAGACATAACAGGTAGTTCAGAAAATTATGTCCGACTCCTGTCACCGTAGGGCATATTGCACCGATTTCAAATAATAGGGACAAGAGCTGGCAGATTATTTTTCTTCTCCTGTCTAATTGACAGGACTTCTACTCTCAAATTCTGTTTTCCCAGTGTACTGATGAATTAATTGCATTCATCATTTAATATTTGTATCATATCAATAGGTCCGGATGCCCAGCTGATTGGATTTGGATTGTACCACCAATGTCATCATCGATTACTCCAGTTTTCCATCAAGAAATGGCACTTTATTACCTACGACCATCTTATGAATATCAAGTTTGTATAATATATTAATTTTGTAGTCGTCGTAATTATAGTTTTAACTTGGTTTTATTTGGATTAAACTATGTTTAATGTAACCAGGAACCCGCTTGGAAGACTCATCAGTGGCAGAAATTAAAACCGATAACTGGCAAAAGGCCTATCAATAGGAAGTTCCATTTCAAGCAAATAGCACGCGCTGTTAAATTTACCTCCAAGTTGTTCGGACGTGCCCTTTCAAAGAGAATAAAAGCGACCGTCTTGTATGCAACTGAGACTGGCAAATCTGAGCAATACGCTAAGGAGTTAGGAGTTATTTTTGGACACGCATTCAACGCACAAGTATGTGAACATAATTCTCATATTTCTTAGATATTTATAAAATCTCAGTTTAAGATATCATGTGATAGTATACACCACGTTCTAGCAAATAAATACATTTGAATTTGAATTGAAAATGAGTGAGTTTTCGTGTTTTCCAATAATTTTGTATTTTAGGTTCATTGTATGGCTGACTATGATATAACTTGTATTGAACACGAAGCCCTACTTCTGGTAGTAACTTCAACATTTGGAAATGGTGATCCACCAGAAAATGGTGTCGTAAGTACTACTATCAACTGATTTGTCGTTATAAAGCTACTATTTTGTATTTCTGCTTACGATCATATATTTTCAGGCATTTGGGGAACATTTGTGTGAATTACTATATGCCGATCAAGTAGAAGAAAATGCTGGGTAAGATAATAAATACTCATGGTCTTAGTTTCAAGGAATATATTTAATTAATAAAAAATAAATAATAATTGTTACCAGGAATCAAAATCTGACACCGAAGTCTTTTATCAAAGCAAACCAAATGGAATTACAAAGATATGCTTCTAGTAATACAAGAAAACTTAATAGATTGGAATCACTAAAAGGTAATAATATATTCAAATAAACATAAAAGAAACACTTCACTACTTCAAAGTTATTTATAAAATTCTGACATTCTAGGCAGTACAACAGATGCCACATCTATCGATAGCTTTGGTCCTCTGAGCAATGTACGTTTTGCGGTGTTTGCCCTCGGCTCAAGCGCGTATCCAAATTTCTGTAACTTCGGAAAGTACGTGGATAAGTTGCTTGTTGACCTCGGAGGGGAACGAATTCATGACCTTGCGACCGGTGACGAGATGTGCGGACAAGATCAGGCCTTCCGGAAGTGGGCCTCTAGCGTGTTTAACGTAAGTACTTAGAAATGACGGTGTCTAATTTGTAATTTTTATTACTGCCTGCTTGTTCTGAGCTATTTTAAGAGCTTTAAAAAGTATGCAATCAGTTAATTTTTTGTCATCTAATTTTATTTCAAGAAGAATGTTATTTTATTGTACATGAAGTACCACTTAATAAATGATTATGTATAATACTAAGAAACATTATGTTACGATATATAATAATGTTTACGGGAATTAACGTGATCATGGTATAGGTACATACATACCTTCCCGTAAAAAATATTCTATATCATAGAACGTGACAGTTTAAAAGTTACATTATATTAGGTACGATGTTTTTAAAATAATCTACATAGAAATGTATTACATTTCAAAATGGTTCTCAAATATGGTAGGTTACAAAGCCATATTTAATTACCATGCCTAATTAGGATTAATTTGCTGTGAAAAATTTTGGTCCATCCATATAATACACCAAAAAAATTCTGCGAATATCGTATACAGCCTAAACTTTAGTACCATTTAGATAGTTTTACTAGTTAACATAATTGCAAGCCTAATCGTTATTTACAAAATAAATATTACTATTTTAAATAATTAACGGAGAACACATCTTTCTTATTTATAGGTTTCATGCGAAACTTTCTGTTTGGATGACGATGAAACTTTACAAGAGGCTAAAAGAGCTTTAGGCACAGTAGCGCTTAGCGAGGAAACAGTACGTTTCGGAAGTCCAGAGTGTCGCCCTCCAACATTGCATGGCGCCTTACAGTCAGCTCTCAACAAGAAACTTGTACATTGTACTGTAAAGGCTAATAAAGATTTAGGAGACGATTCTGCTGAAAGGTCTACAATATTTATTGATTTGGAACCAAAGGTAAAAATAATAACTTTCTCCGAACCAAAATATACATATTCTATAAAATTATTAAATAATACAAAAATTATAATTCCACAGGAGGAGATCAAATATGATCCTGGAGATCATGTAGGAATAATTGCTTGCAATCGTAAAGAGTTAGTTGACAGCATATTATCCCGTGTAAAGGACATTGAAGATTATGATGAATCTGTACAAATACAAATAATGAAAGAAACACACACATCAAGTGGTGAGAAACAGTTTTTGATTATGTCAATCATTTTGACAAGAATGATTTCATAATAACTTTTAATAATTATTCAGGTCCTGTAAAATCTTGGGAACCTCATGAAAGACTTCCAGTAGTAAGCGTCCGAGATTTATTCACAAGATTTTTGGATATTACAACTCCACCATCCACTATTATGCTTCAGTATTTAGCTAAGACTTGTGAAAATGATGAAGAGGCCAAACAACTAAACATACTTGCAACCGTTAGTATTAAAAAATACATTAGTATTTAAATATATTATATTATATTTAACTGTTGCCAATAAACTGTTATACAAATGCTCATTAACTTTATACGTAATGCAGGATCCTGGAGCATACGAAGATTGGCGTCACTATAATTTCCCTACGGTGGCTGAAGTATTGGAAAAATTCCCTTCCGCACGTCCAAGTGCATCATTGCTCGCTGCACTTCTCTCACCACTACAACCTAGATTTTATTCAATTTCATCATCACCTATAGCTCATCCAAAACGACTTCACTTAACTGTTGCTGTAGTCACCTACAGAACACAAGGTTCGTACCAATATTTAGTAATAACTATAAAAAGAAATTATGTGGAAGACAATGTTTCATAGTCTATTATGGCCGATTCCCACACATATTTTAATATAAAAACCACTGATTTCATTTACATCCATTTTACAGTCTGTTCTAATTTTGACGACGTCCGTTCTAAACAATCTGATAGATGAGTCGACTAACATTAGCGACAATATTATACGGAAGGTTAATCACTTTACTATATTTATGATGTGGTTTGATGAAGTAAATCAGTGATGTCATTTTTGAACAGATGGCGAAGGACCTGTCCACTATGGAGTATGCTCAAACTATCTTATGGACCGAAAGCCTGGTGATGAGGTGTATCTTTTTATCAGAAGGTATTTTGTTACTTTATTTAAATGGGGTACAATTATTCTTTTTAATCAACTTCATATCTAATCTAAGTTGTAATTTTTCAGTGCTCCAAATTTCCATCTGCCTCAGGACTTGTCAGTCCCTCTCATATTAATAGGACCTGGAACTGGTATTGCTCCGTTCCGTGGATTTTGGCATCACCGTCGATCTCAACTTAGTTCTCGCACCCGTTCCAATGCTGGTCCAGTTTGGCTATTCTTTGGGTGTCGGACAAAGAATATGGATTTGTATCATGAAGAAAAAGAACAGGCACTTAAAGATGGAGTTCTCTCTAAAGTTTTCCTTGCTTTATCGCGAGAGAAAAATATTCCCAAAGTAAGTAAAATATAATACTAACGTCAAGAAGGAATAGTAATAAATTGAAAATGATATTATATCCTTTTTTTTTTTTTTAAGATGTACGTCCAAGAATTAGCTGAGAAAGTAGGACATGAAATACATGACTTATTAGTAAACCGAGGAGCTCATTTCTATGTGTGTGGTGATTGTAAGATGGCTGAAGACGTTCATCAGAAGTTGAAGGGTATTATGAAAAAACATGGCAACCTGAATGACGAGCAAGTGCAGAACTTTATGTATATGCTAAAGGTTTGTTATTATTTTCCACTCAAGTGTTACTTTTTGAATTTCATATAAAAGTGTTTATTTATAGTCTGTGAAATCCGTATGTTCATATTTTAATAGATGTTCATTTTAAAACTGCTTTTTAACAAATTTAATTACACTTCCCTTTTTTACCTTTTACAATGAAACTATAAATAAATATAATATATTTATCTAGGAGGAAAATAGATACCACGAGGATATCTTCGGCATCACGCTGCGTACTGCCGAGGTCCACTCTGCTTCCCGGGAATCTGCTCGCAGAAACCGTGTAGCTTTGCAACCATGACGCCGGTCTTCACGCTTTCAGACAAATGCGCTTACCTAGCCCGACTAGTAATTTTCCATGTGATTTACTTATTACATCAATTGACTTGACTCTATTTAACAATACAGGTACCTATATCGGCTTTTTTATCTTCCATAATCGACAAATTTAAACTCGCTAGCTTATTACAAAGATTTTATATATTTAGTGCTTTCATTTATGTTATCGCTTCAAAAGAGTCAATTATATCTGTTTTTGACTTGGTCAAGTATTATTTGGGCATCGTAAGTCGCACAAAGGTTGTGCTTTATAACCGATCTTGAATTGATTGTACATAGTCATCAGTTAAATACAACAGAGTTACATTCCATTTCAGTATTATTATTTTTGGATGTTCTTTGCTCATAGCCAGAGGCTGCTGAAATGCTTATAATAGTTTGTAAAATTGTTTTAAAAGAATTCCATGCAGGGTGATCTTACATTTAATAACGCACAAAACGCATTACCACTTTATAAGTTCTTTTTTAAAAGCTTAACAGTTAGTTGCTTATGGATATCGAGCTACGAATATATCAGATACATTTAAAAATTTAAGAACATTTACATTTACTTAATATTTAGATGTAATTTTATTCCATTTAATAATAATATTAAAAATAACGACTTTCATTGACGTCATAAACTAAAATATTGTCCACTTATTACCTACTAACAATATTTAGAAATATATTTTGTTAATAGATAATCAAATAAATTTAAACTAGCCTAGATAGTCGCTAAATATTTTCCAAATTATTATTAGAATTCGTTGTAATGTCGCGTTGTAACAACGATAATTTCTTGTAATGCTTACATTGCCAAATGTTGTACAGAATGTGGTACTTATAGTTATTTTATGCTATCGATGTAAATAAAAATATGTTAAATTTATTGTAATCATTGTACTCTATTGTTTTAGAAATAAAACTTAATCCTAATTTGACATTATTCAAAAATGTATCTGTATTATTTGATTAAGATTTTCTATCAATATTGTCTACAAAACGACCATATATTACGCCTATAGGATATACATATAAAATATTATGATCATGTGCAGCTATATTGTAATGTTTATTCAAATGTAATTTTATTCATATGTCCTTTATATTTCAGTATAAGTGTGAGTGTTAAATTTATGAACCTTTAACTAGTCATAAGAAATGTATTCATATTTTCTATTATTCATATTATGAGAATTTAATATACAAATAAAAAAATCTTTTCTGATGTTACTTAATATTTCTATATTAAAATATCATTATAATAACTGTCTTTACCGGATATTTACAAATTACGAATTTCATATCATCTAAATTTAATCGAGTGCACATTTGAAACTAATAACAATATTGTTATCATGTTCATATCACACAATATTATCGTCACGCACTATTTCTTATAATAAAGAAAAAAAACTGTACGAAATATAAAAAAAAAAGATATTTATGATTGAATTGCAAAAATATTTATCTGTTATTGGTCAAATAAAGTTCCTTCGTATGCGAAAATGTACTATGAATGTTATTACTTACTACCCTACCTACCAGGAACGGACCTCGGACTCCAAATTGCAACTTTTGGATGGAACTGAGATTGGGCCTCATTTGAAGAAGTGAGGAATTATAGTGGACTACACTGACTGTGGAGACATGTTAATAAAAGTAGAAATCAGTTCAAATTTTTCCCACAATCTTTGTCTCTTTTATGATCATTGTACGAGTATTAGTTGTGACTCCCTGTTAGACGATTCAATTTGTTAAAACTCATGTCATTGTACATAGGTACTAAAGAGTCGTAAGTTCATTGACAGATTCTTTCTCACAAGCTTTAGATATTTTGACTGTAAATGTAAATTTAGAACTTATTTTGTCGTTCATAAATATCACTTTGTAACCTGAACGAACAAAGATATTTGGTTTAGATTGATTTTGGAGAGCTTTCGGTTGAAAATCAACTACTTAAAAATCTGCCTATACCACCGTATCGTCTATCTTGACAACACGATAAAAGATGATAAAAGGTGCAAATACTCCAATACAAATACCACTGCATACTTTACATATAATCTGATTCCACTAAGAGTCATATATCAATAGGTTGTTTTTTCTTATATCAATTGGAGTGGTATTATGGACATATGAAACCTCTTTGAAAGATAAAGCGAGCATTACTTAACTTTTATTATTACACCTGCTTTGTTGGGGTGTTGCCACTTGCATGAAAGTGCGCTCTGACTGAGACACCCGTTAGTTTTTATATACTCACTCAGGGATTCTAAGTGGTGGTTCTTCTTAACACACTCCTTTAAGCCCCTAGTTTAGTAGTGTAAAATTTTATAAAAAAAAATGAAAAATTACTGATCTAACCGTCGATCCCGGTATACGAAGTTTACTTTTTGGATCCACTGCCCTAGTTCCCGTCCCATAATTTGATTCATGTTTATTTTTTCAAATTGTACACAAATTTATAAAAACTGACTAGCAGCGCTTCTGGCTTCGCCCGGTACAATTACAGCACATACAAAAATCTAGGCTACTTATGAATATCAAGTAATAAAAAAGTTCATTTTGGTGTTAAACAGTTATTCGGGAGTTATGCGCGTACGTATATATATTTCAATGATTAATTGTTAAACAATAGAGAAGAAGAGGTTGTTATCATCTTTGGATTTAGGAGAATAGATGGCAGTTGCTTCACGGAAAATATAGAAGTTCAGCCAAATCCGTAATTAGACTAGTAAAAGCGGGCCCCAGACTCCGAGGTCGAGGTAAAAGCTGCGAATGCGACTCGGATTAACGCTAAGATAAAAAAGAAGAGATGTTACATAAACTCGGTTAACAATAGCAGTCATTAGGTTCGAATGACTGATGTCTATTTATCTCAATTATGAAGACAAAATATAAAATAATACTGTAGTAAATAATACAATATAGAAACACTAATTACCTTATAATTTAACAACAAAACATGAATTTATAACAATGTATAATAAACTGCAGAAAATGCGACTTACGACTATATAAGATTTTTATTGTTATCTTTGCTTAGTCAATGGATTTCCAATGTCGAACACTCTGTGCTTTTATACTAACGTCAGCAACAAATGCAGTTATTGGAATCTTGGTTCAATGACGCCAGTTTTATGTCAACTCTCGAGTCTTTGCAGATGCGTAGAGATATTGCTTCCTTGGCTGTATTTTACCGTCTCTAACATGGTGAGTGTTCTGTTTTTTTTTTTTTTATACCACTTAGTTGGCAGACAAGCACACGGCCCACCTGATGGAAAGTAGTTACCGTGGCCTATGGACGTCTGTAACACCAGAGGAGTCACAGTCGCGCTGCCAACCCTGTAAGTTCTTTCAACTAATCCCACCATCTCCTTTCCTACATAGGACAACACGTGCAGGTCTTAGATGTCACCCTCACACTGTGCAGAATATACGAGCAAGAACCAAGCGGTTCGGAGACTCTTTTCTTTGCCGCACCACCAAGACCTGGAATTCATTACCAGCACACGTGTTTCCGTCTTCCTACAGTCCCGGGGCCTTTAAGCGGGGCGTGAAAAAGCATCTGATGAGGCCGCCAAGCTGAGTGTCACCATTGTAACACTTAGTGTCTGTAATGGTGACCGTCTTTCCTGAGACTTTGCCTTTAGCTTACCATCAGGCGAGGTGAAGTTGGCGTGTCCTATATAATAAAAACTGAAATGTTTATATATCTCTATACAGTGTAGCCTGTAACAAGTTAAAACCCGGCTTCTAAGAAGTGTATAATAAGGTGATTATACACGCTGGCATCCTTATTATCCTTATATCAATTAAGGAATTACATCGCCTTTGCAAAATTGATCTTCTATTAACATGATATCTGCAATCTATAAACTAATCACTTTTAAAACTTATACATAACTCTTCAACTCAATGAATATTATTAATTGAATTTTGATTATTGTTAGGTTGAAAATATTTTCATTGATATTATCCTAGTGGTATGGGTAATGGACTGCTGAGACGAGGTCTCAGGTTCGATCCCAGGTTTTACCATGGCACACACCAATGACTTTTCGATGCCTTTCGAAGTTATGTGTGTATTTATCGCAGGTTTATAAGTGCCCGGTTAATGACAATAGGCTCGCTGCCTATTACATTGGGACCTAAACATAAACTGGCGAAATGTGGGTGCTAGCACCTCTGCCTTCGGGGATATAGGCGTGAGTTTATGTTATGTTATCTTAGTGAGATTGATTCGAGTGAATTTTTGCTTGAATTTGATTTTATATGATATTTTATTATCACACCTCTGCCTTTTCTTTCAATTACATGCAGTATCCATTCTGTAGTTGTCTGTAATAAATTACTTTAGGCGATTCAACTACCATTTTTCCTGTTGTCGTTTTATTTCATTGATGTCCAGTAAAGAGTATGACAAGCTATGTTGTGTTATTAAAGTGTATGTGCTTATTTGGTATAAATTTGTCTTACTGTTGATATGACATGACTTGAGGTCAAAAACATTTGGTCCTTGAGTAAATTCTTAATTGCGGCGCTGAGGTTGGATACGTGCTCGTTAGATATACCAATAGACAAGCTCATAAGGAACTACGTGGGTGGTAGCTGGTGAAATTTTGTTACGTTTCGCATATTAACTTACTGTCATATAGATGGGTATATTATCTATACTGATAATAAAGCTGAAGAATTTGTTTATTAATTTATGTATAATTTTTTAAACCGCCGCGTGGTTTCCGGGCAGAGTAGAATTTGGACCACCCCATCTCTTCCCATGCGGTGTCGTACAAGGCGACTTAGGGATAGGGCTGTTTAACATCAGACAGATATATACAGCCCAGACACAGCCTCAGATGCATGACTTGAGTCAACAATAGTGCCCGGAAGACGGCAATAGGCTCACCCCCTATTACGTGGGACCGAATTCAATGATTGGTGAAATGTGGGTGTTAATTCACCTCTGCCTAACCCTCCGGGGATAAAGGCGTGATTATATGTATGTATTGTATGTATGTATCTATTTTTTAAAGCACATGCCTTTGTGATTAAAAAAATAACGTACCTATATTTATTTTGATAACCCAAATTGTGGAATAGGTTCTAAGCTGTTTAACATCATGGTACGTTCGTTTGAAGTCGAGCAGTAGGCGAGTGAAAGCGAGGCATAAGCTAGTATGTATACAGCTAAGATAGTTAAGTGTTTGAATGATGTTTGACGTGGATATTGACCTTTAAATACCGGAAGAGTTAGAGAGTTACTTACCTATGACTAAAGTGATATTTACAAGAGTTGTTCTTAGTATTTAACAAGGAAATTATTGTCTCGAGACATAAAACACTTCTATTATGGGACAGGATTCCGGTATCGGACGTCAAAGTGATCGGCAGTAGGTACTTTTGTTTTTGATTTACAGAATCTGATTATATCACATTTACCTACGTAACTACGCTGTATATGCTGTATTGTCGTAAATGATAAAATTTGCTACTAATGCAAAGAGAAACAGTGGATAATGAAAGAAATGCAAATAGTGAGTAATATAATACATGCGAATGAGAAATAAGATACTTAGAAGTTGGTTAATTTTAAATGACCATGTCTGTCTCAAATCTCGACCCTTTTTTTGTTCAAAGATCCTAAGGTTAATAAAAAAGTCATTATCATAAAATGTAGGACTTTTCTACTAAACGCCATTAAAGGTTAAATTGCATATCTATGTGATAATCTCTTAATCATTGCTTGATAACGCTAACACGTAAACCATTAAGATAAGGCTTTGAGATAATAACTATATGGTTAGTAGGCATTTAAATCTTTTATAACTAGATAAGCTAATAGTATTTTAGATATATAATCTTTAGTTTATTATGAACTATATAAATACTGATTGATTAATATTGTGGCTTTGATTGATAACTAAGTAGTTAAACTTGAAAAAAGGTAGCTGTGTCATATCCAACTGATACTAACCCGATGTAAAGCTAACCTTAGTGCAATATCACTGTACAAATAAAAATTGTACAGTTTTACAGAAACAATCCTACAACTAACTTATAAAACTTTCGCGTTCCATGATACATAATAATGTTTACAGGAATTAGTGCGATCATGTTATAGGTACATACATACTTTTGATTTGCCTGACGAAAGCCCGTGACCACAGCCGGTGTAACCTGGTCGAAACATCAGACAAATCAAAGGTAAACCTATATATACAACCCATGATCGCGTTAATTCTCGTGAACATTATTGAAAATCGTACGATTTTAAAATTCGTGGGGATTTTTTGCATGTAAAAAAAGGCGTAATAGAAGTATTTATTGACATCAATAGCACGCATACACATAAACTGCTCGGCAAACATGCAATTGCTATTGAAATGTTTCAGATCTATAGCTGATCTGTTTACAGTCAGATATGATGATATTTGACTGTAAACAGATGCTGAAATTGAGCATTACCATAAGCTTAACTCACCGTAATAGGTACCATACCCTAGACAAAACCAAACAACGAGTCCAGTATTATGTACCTAGTATATTCGCATTGAACTGAGAAAATTTAAATAGAGATCATACAAAATAACAACGTAAAGCTCTGAGAAGGTATTTTGATACAACCATAATCATGTGTAGTAAATATACATACTCGTATGACATTACACAGGACTTGGCCGATCTATTGTTATAAAATATTCTAAAGGAAAGAAAGGTTACTCCTAAAGGTCGGCCGACTAGAGAAGTCCCTTTCAGTCTTCAGAAAATTACGATCTAACAACACTAATTGATCATTAATTTTGTATTCCTTTAGAAATGACAAATGGTTCAATATACCTATTAATCTATTTAAATATACAGAAAGAAACTAGATCAAAAGCATAGTGTAGTTTTTTTTTTGCGCCTGGTCGCCCAAGTCGAAGCTTTCATTCCGCCACCATTTCCCTGTGGAGCCGGGATCTCACGGCCCGTATTTCTTGGGGCTCGGGATCGTGACCCCGCTCCCGCGCCGCCTTTTGGAACCGGTATAGCGCCGAAAGGGATCTCGCTTCCAGGATCCACAGTGGCGATCCGGCGAGGAGACTCGCCGCGTTGAACGATATCGTGCGGTACCCCCGTCTGCTGCGGACGCTGCAGCAGGGGCATATGTCAATCACTCAGAGTGTCCGCCCACACGGGACACCCGTACAGGGCCATGGACCGCACGACACCCGCGTAGAGTCTCCTGCAGGAGTCCTCCGGGCCCCTCAGGTTGGGCAGTAGCCGCGCCAGAGCGTTGACTGTGCCCACCAATTTGGGGCCCAGACTTCGGAAGTGCTTCCCGAAGTCCCACCAGCCGTCGAGCACGAGCCCCAGTTATTTCATCTGGGGCTTGATGCAGATGAGAGTGCCTCCCACTGTGAGACTGAGCATAGTGTAGTTAGGCTATTATCAAATAGGAACTGAGGAATTACCAGGCTACTGTAGGTAGATATAATTGGAAAATGGGAATTTTGTTTAAATTATGTTAAAGTGGTAAAATCATGGAGAAGATGGAGAAGAAAAGACGACGAAATGAAGGAAAAATTATGGAGTCAGATGGACTTATGGCCGTTAAAAATATGTCTCAAGCAAGCACGAATACGAAATAATAATTTAGGGGAAGCTGCCATATGTAAACAAAATATAATATGCCAAAATTTTATGCAATATACTGCCCGAAATTTTAAATAGTTTACCAGAACAAATGGTGAAAAAAATATGTAACAAAGCCTCCCTATACAAAAAGTTTACAATTATATTTTCTGAACCATTTAGATAATTGTATTCATTAAATTCAAGTTGTACTTGCAACTTTCAATAGACAAACTGTCGCTCGCATAAAAGTCATAGTGGTTTAAGCGGGTCGTTTAAACTAAGTACTACATGTTACACGTACATGTGAATGTTGAACAATAAAAAAAGCAAATTTCAGATAATTTATTGCAATTAATAATGGCAATCCTTACGATGCGAAATGAGTTTTTTTAAGGTAATAATATGCATATTTACGAATCTGCATTTCAAAAGAGATAGACACAGGTCCTTTACACTCACATATTGTTAGCCATATTATATTCCAACATTATGCCTGAAAGAAATTGTGTAAAGCGATAAGGTTGCTTTGTACTGCTTTTTTTTATACCACTTAGATGGCAGACAAGCGCACGGCCCACCTGATGGAAAGTGGTTACCGTGGAATATGGACGTGTGTAACACAAGAGAAGCCACACTCGCGCTGCCGACCCTGTAAGCACAGAGTTTCTGTGCCGTCAGTGTAGAAGTACAAAGCAGGACAAGCCTTTAGTCATCCCACTGACAGCACAAACTCTCCAGTGAGCTCTGGCTACCCTATTCACCGCTGGGAACACAACACGAAGTTATTATAACCGCGGTATTCTGCAGGGCGGAGGTACTTCCCCAGTCGGACGGCTTAACTGCTAATTACCCAGCTTACCCTACCCTACCTGCGAATGCTGGTAAAGAATTATAAGACGTTTTTATGTACATACTGATAAATTACGTATATCTTTTCCACAATGTTCGCCTTACGGCATTTTCAAAGGTTCAAAATTGTTTTGATTGTATTTGTAGACCTGGACTAGCTAGAACAAAAGCTTTAGGAGTGTGCTATAAGCACGTTTCACTCAATTGGGCGGAAATATCGCCGTGTCCTACCTCCTATAATTATATATATATAAAAATATAACTGCTTTGTTTTCTCAATTTCTGTAACATGAATATTGTAATTGACGTACAATAAAGAATATAATAAATAAATAAATATAAGGATTTGTACGTATTTACCAATTATGGTTTCATTGCAAAAATGGCTGAACGAGTGTGAATGAAATTGCCCGGGGGTCACGCGAACGGTATCAGTAAGTAGAGTCGTGGGCAACAACTGGTTAACAGTAGTTAAGTTAGCTATTAGAACAACCGTATCATGAGTGAAGATCACATTTATTCTCCGGATATGTTCATCGTTGGATGGTTCGAGCGTACATTCCACTTTCTTAACAAGGCCTCCAGACAAGACAATAGGTGCATTTATCATGAATCAGGTTAATATGAATTGACCTTTAGACGAAGTCACATAAATCGTTATGAACGTGTTGCAGAATCTCGACTGTTAGTAATGGACCGTTATTATCATTATATGTGATGAAAATTGTTTTGAAAATATATTTTTCAACACTTTTTAGCATAGTGGTTCTAATTTTACTGCAATCAGGCACATAATGACAGAGTTATAGATTATTAAAATTATATTGGTTGAGTTGCTTTGTTCTTAAAAAAGTTTCGATACAAAAAAACATGTTTAAAATAGTACATACTAATTAATAGCTCATTTTGTGCAATTTAGTATTTAAATACGAGTAGATACCTAATTTGAACTTGTTTGTTTATCAAATAAGTTTAATAAACAAAACTTTCACTCAAATATAACTTATGTTTTCTCAGTAAAAACTTTAAATTCTCCATTTTCTACATTCCGAAAAAAGAAACATCATTCTTTTTTACTGGTGGTAGAAACTTGGTGGCACAAATTTGTCTCAAGTTTCGACCGGGTAGGTACCACCGTGCACTATTGCGAAAAACCCTCCATAGCAATTCAATCTCGGTTGTATTGTGTTCAGGGGTCAGCATGTGCATAGCCGGGCGGAGGTGGTGGTTGTCGCAGCACTAGTGGGACCAGTGGGTCTTGGCGTAGTCTAGTGGGGATGGCGCGGGGCGATGCGCCGAACAGGGAGACCTGTAGAAACGGTGGTGCCGCTGGCCGCCCGCGGTATAGTACAGGGGCCCAACTGGGGTTAACCACCTTGGGAGGCTGCCTCACCAGGCCGCGCATAATCCCGATATGGTTCGTCGTGCCGGTTGGTGACCGGATTTGGGAGCCCGGCGACCATACTCGGGGGGGTACGGGGGCCCTTCCGTTCGGCGCATCGGCTCTCGCCATGCCTCACATTCATAGATAAAACCAATATCCCGCGCTTTGTCACACGGTGCTGCGGCGGCAATCACTTCTTTTTTCACGCCTTCTCCCACCCAAACTCATGGCAGCGCAATTTACAGAAAAAGGCAACACAGCGGCTCGTCACACTCCCAAAAGCTTGCTATTTGAGGTGGAGTCCACTAACATCTGTGGGCTCCATGCAAACCTCAACGCCGTCCACCAACACCTAGAGACGGCGAAACCTGCCATGTTTTTTCTAACGGAGACGCAAATACACCGCCCTGACGACACGACCTACTTGCTCTACCCTGGCTATATTCTTGAGGAAAGTTTTCGTGCAAAAGCCGGGGTGTGCGTGTTTGTTAGGGCGGATGTTTGCTGTCGCCGTTTGCGCTGCCTAGAGGACCCATCCTTCTCCGTCCTTTGGGTACACGTAGACCATGGCCCTACGAGTCAGATCTATGTGTGCCTCTACCGTTCCCATACAGGAGATGCTGAGACAACTCGACTCTTTGAATATCTGAGTCAGGCGGCAGATGATGCGCAGGAGCGATTTCCGAATGCCGAAATGGTATTTTTGGGGGATTTTAACGCCCACCACGAGATCTGGTTGGGCTCCTCCAAAACAGACCATGCGGGAAGAGCCGCCCACGCATTTGCTCTGGCGCACGGCCTGACCCAATTGGTGCACGAGGTCACTAGGATACCAAGAAGGTCAGGCCAAGCACCTTCTCTGCTAGACCTTCTGCTGACGAGTGATCCGGACCGGTACAGTGTATCGGTGCGAGCCGCGTTAGGCAACTCTGACCACTGCCTGGTCTGTTCCACGGTGCCTATTATGGCGCCTCCACGACCAGTGCGGGGGAAGCGGCGTCTCTGGCACTACTCGTCAGCGGACTGGGATGGACTTCGTGACTATTTTGCGTCCATCCCGTGGGTTGAGCGCTGCTTTGAAGGTAAGAACCCATCGGATTGTGCTACTGCTGTCGCCGGTGAGATCGGTCTGGGTATGGAATACTATATCTCATACACCGATGTCACCGGTGACCGCGGGGTGCGCCCTTGGTTCGGGCGCGAGTGCGCAGAAGCTGTTGAACAAAAACAGTCTGCGTACCGCGCTTGGGTAAGGGCGCGCGCCACGCGCCATCCCAATATGGGCCACTTCAAGGCGGCGTACAACAGAGCCACAAAGGTCTGTAGAAGGGCCTATGTCAGAGCGGATGCCCTGCGCATAGCGCGGCTTGGTCAAGAGCTAGTGATGCATCCCACGGGAAGCCGTGGCTACTGGCGACTGGCTAAAGCCGTGCAAGCCAACTTCTGTCAGCCTTCGCTGCCTCCGCTGCGTAACCCTGATGGATCCCTGGCCCATGAGCCGCAAGAGAAGGCAAATCTGCTGGCTAATCTCTTTGCGGCCAACTCCCGAATCGATGATTGTGGTACGCAGCCACCAACACTACCCGACAGTGACCACGCGATGCCTGATATCCATATCAGGCAACGCGATGTCCGTGCAGTGCTGCAATCACTCGATGTCCGGAAAGCCAGTGGTCCGGATGGTATTCCAGCGGTAGTTTTGAAAAAATGTGCAGCGGAGTTGTCTCCAATGCTTACGCGCCTGTACCGGCTATCCTACAGTTCGGGTACAGTGCCTTTGCCTTGGAAAGAGGCGAATGTTCAGCCGATTCCCAAGAAGGGGGATCGCTCGGAGCCAGCCAACTATCGACCCATAGCCGTCACCTCAGTGCTGTGCAAAGTGTTCGAGCACATAATTAACAAACAGCTCATGCGGCACCTAGAGGATCACTCCTTAATTAATGACCGGCAATATGGCTTCAGACCGAAACGGTCAACGGGTGATCTTCTAGCATACGTTACCCATCTTTGGGGTGAGGCTATGGACAAGCACGGCGAGTCACTGGCAATTAGTCTTGACATCGCCAAAGCTTTCGATAGAGTCTGGCACAAATCGCTTCTTTCTAAGCTACCTGCCTTTGGTCTGCCTTCTAGGCTGTGCAACTGGGTTGCTAGCTTCCTGCAGGGGCGCCGTATTCGCGTCCTTTGTGACGGACGAGCTTCGGAGTTTCTGCAGGTAAATGCTGGCGTGCCCCAGGGGTCCGTCTTATCACCCACTCTCTTTCTTCTGCATATCAACGACATGCTGTCTACCGGCAATGTTCATTGTTATGCAGACGATAGCACTTTACATGGGAGTTATCATGGACATCCAGCGGCCAAGCAGTCAGATATCGCAGAGAAAAGGCAGCTTCTTGTCAATGAGCTTGACGGGGTCCTGAGTCACATTTCTCAATGGGGCTCTGAGAACCTGGTTGAGTTCAATGCCAAGAAGACGCAGGCATGTGCGTTTACAGCAAAAGTATCTTCTTTCCTTCCCCTCCCCACTCTTCAGAGCACGCCACTGCCGCTGCAGGACAGTCTCAATATCCTAGGTATGGATGTTCGCTGCAACCTGAATAACAAAAACTACATCGAAAGCATCATCAAAACAGCCTCACGAAAACTCGGAGTCCTGAACAGAGTGAGACGATTTTTCACGCCGGAGCAGCGGTGTCTTCTATACAAGACACAAATTCGCTCCTGTGTGGAGTACTGCTCGCATCTCTGGGATGGTTCAGCAAAGTACTTACTAGATGCTCTCGACAGGTTGCAGCGACGTGCGGTCCGCATCATTGGGAATCCCGAGATCACGAACACCCTAGAACCTTTACAGCTGCGTAGAGATGTTGCGTCCATGGCTGTATTTTACCGTCTGTACCATGGTGAGTGTTCTGATGAGCTCTTCCAATTAGTCCCACCCTCCCCTTTCCTACACAGGACAACGCGTGCAGGTCTTAAATGTCATTCGCACACGGTGCAAAACATCCGATCAAGAACCAAGCGGTTCGGAGACTCTTTCCTCTGTCGCACCATTAAGGCCTGGAATTCATTACCAGCTCACGTGTTTCCTTCTTCCTACAGTCCCGGGTCCTTTAAGCGGGGCGTGAAAAAGCACATGATAAGGCCGTCAAGCTGAGTGTCACCATTGTCACACGGTATGTGTAAGTAATGGTGACCCTCTTTTCTGGGATTTTGCCTTCAGCTTACCATCAGGCAAGGCGAAGTCCAATTGACGTGTCCTATATTTCAAAAAAAAAAAAAAAAAAAAAAAACCTATGGTCGCAAGTCAGGGCTCACATGGAGTATTTCTGGTACACCGGATTATCAGCTTGAACCCTTCCACTCGGTGCAAAGGCGGGTGCAGACGATTGTCCACAATACCCTATGCACTAGCGGTGTGGAATCGCTCAGCCTCAGAAATGTGTGTTCAGACAAATTCTTCCACATGATGCCCACGGCTACATTCTCTCATCGTACCTCTCCCCACAGCCAGGGAATCCACCCCCACACATTGAAACAGTGCACACAGTTAGTGATATATTAGGAACTTCATCCCCCGCACGTTTAAGCAGTGGAATGAACTCCCTGCCGTGGTTTTCCCAAGCGACTACAATAGTGCAAGTGTGATGCCCCTGGTGTTATAAGGCCACGGTAACCACTTTACATCAGTTAGGCTGTGTACTTGTCTGTCACCTAAGTGATGTAAAAAATTCGTAGATATAAAATAGTAAATTTTCATGACTTCGTGAAAAGTAATGACTTTATCTTGACTTCATGAACTGTCATGACTTTATCATGACTACACTTCATGAAAATAGTTAGTATATGGTAGTTACGGTACTGCAATCGCGTCATTTATAGGTTTTTGTAAAAATTCCCGTGTGGAGGGCGCGTATTTGCGTGTCGGTATTTTATAAAAAGTAAAAATATTGTTAGGAATATACTTTTACTCGATAGCAGTGTAGTATATCCTCATTCACATTATGATATTCCAAAAAAATCATATGGCGTAAAATAGTATAACTCCCGCAAATAACGGAAGCGGTATTTTGTAGAGCGAAGGTGACATAATTGAGCAGTCCGACGGGGGAAGTCCCAGTCGGACTGCTCAATTACGACGGTAATAGCGTCGTGTCCTACCTCCTTTATGTCATTGTTGACCAATAAAAAAAAACTTTCAATAAAATACTTAAACACCTTGTATTACTAACTAACTAATGCAATACCCCTTTTTAAGAATGCGATCGATTACATGCAGAGATGTGGTGATAGATACCTATTTATAAAATTTCTTTGAAAAAATTCTAGTGTCAGTTTTAGTAATAAGTTACTTTATTCCAATCGTTTTTCTTTGAAGCTATAGTTATTTCTGTTTTTCAAACTATGATTAATATGGTTGACGATATGCCGTGGGTGCTAAATAGTTAAAGACCCACGCAATATTATCTAAACAAAAACAATTGTATCTAATATAGGTAGGTAGGTAGCCTAGTGGTATGGGTAATGGACTGCTGAGACGAGGTCTCGGGTTCGATCCCAGGTTTACCATGGCACACAACAATGACTTTTAGATGTTTTTCGTAGTTATGTGTGTATTTATCGTAGGTTTAATGTTAATGGCAATAGGCTCACCACCTATTACATTGGGACCTAAACATAAACTGACGAAATGTGGGTGCTAGCCTCCTAGCTACCTCTGTCTACCCCTTCGGGGATATGAGTTTCTGTTATGTCATGATAATCATCATTTTTATATTCTCTTTTAAACGGGAGACTATGCAGATAGCGTGTTTAAATTAATGATACATCTGATGTAAACCAGTTACCCTTGTAGTAAGTTCGCCTATAAATAATAAAAGCGATTAGGTTAAGTCATAATTTATTTAATATATACCTACTTATGCACTTAAAATGTTGATAAAACTTGTTAGCAAAGGTCAGGATTAAATAATAATTCAAGTTTCGCAAAAAAATTAGCTTCGTAATAAAAATAATATTTATTTATTTCCAACATAACATCATTTTATAAAAGAAACAGTACAATACACATACATATTATTATTAATGATAACTTAAAACCATAATAAATATGAAAATGTTTTCTTAATAATAAATCAATCATTAACACATCCGTGTTCTCAGGAGTTCACCAAGACAAACTACACACAATGATGCAATGCAAACCTATCAGAAATTATGATCACATCACCAAAATGCATTGTCATTAATAAGTTTAAATCACTTTGATCAATTACAATCGCGGTATCCGGATTAAAGTACCGGCTATAGTTTGTATACCTGATAATACCTGTTACGACGTAATTACAACCTTGATCTAAGCTGATAATATCCGTCATTCCGTCAGTGAGTCGGCGTAGAGACTGTAGACTGTATTGTGAAGACGGCGGCGCGGGCGCGCGGTCCCTCTCATAATTATTGTTGTTTTTTGACAGAGCAGAATGCCCACTGCTCGGTTGCCGCAGCATCAAGCAACCAATTTCAGTTCAGTTCTCCTCCGGATCTACTCCGGTGTGCATATATATTATGCTGGAGATTACGTCCCCGCCAGTTTGACCGTTACATACGAAGCAGCAGTGATCGAGAGTGATCGATTTCGCGGCTAATTTCAAATTTTGTTCTAAAAAAGTAGTTTAACGGGCCGGTTATAGTTTACCCGGCGAAAATGGAGCAAGTTAGTAATGGAGGGACTTGTCCGTTTAATGAAAGTGAACAATTAAATGGCGATAAAAATGATAACAGTTTTGTGAAGCCTAAGTTACGCATAAAAGTTCCTCAGGCGCTTTCTCTGAAGAATCATATTGTTGATTATGAAGCTGTGGATAGTTTACATTCGAAGCTTGATGAAGAATCCACTTTTATTGTAAGTACATTTAATATCATTTATTAGCATAAATACAACGAAGTTAATTAAAATTAATTAAAGTAATTAATAGTGATAATAAATAAACAAATAAGTAAAGTAAACGTGCTGTGTAAATAGTCGCATTAAAAAGGAAATAGGTATTTAATAGTTGTATATAACAATGATAGTGTTTGAAGGTTAAACAAAACAACAAACACCGATTTTATTCTTCAATCAATCATTTGATTGATTGGCCTATAAATTGGTATTTTAGTTCGGAGTTATTATGTATTTCGATCAACAAACATGTTAGATTTATTGATTACGTAACTTTAAAACTTGAAGTTATTAAAAAACCACATCATCGATTTAGATAAGACAAAGCAAATCAGCTCAGGCAGGACTCGAACCCGCGATCTTTCTGTTACAGGGGAATGCTCTGACCACTGAGCTATCGAACCATACCTGAAGCTTAAGGAAAGATCGCGGGTTGCATACTGAATGCTTAAAAAAATTCATTCAAACGAAATCATTCCAATGAAACTAAGTAATTCCAGTACATCTTGATTAGATTGTACGAAAAAACTCGATAGTGTTCTGAATACCTTTCCGGAACACTATCCGTCTATATTGCAATTCAGATCCAGTATTGAGATCCAGTAATTGCAAAATTCAGAAGTAAATTCATTACTTCAGAGTTCTTAAATTATGAGAGTAGTTGGATGATTATGAGTAAATACATACTAATTTCCCTAATCAGCAACGCGGGATATCAGAGAACAGGCTAAGATAACTGTGTACAAAAGATGAAAAAATGTACCACGAACTTAACATGTACGAGTGTTATCCATCTTATAGGTATATGTTATAATATTTCATTCCAATAATATATACATATTAATAAAAGGTGGAATTGCCAAAAATATGTTCGTGTAAATTCGTTTTAGGAAGTAATTTTCTACAAATAAAAGGATTTTCTATGTTATAAGCATCCAAATAAAATATCCAACAATCATTGTTGGATATTTTATGTGGATGCCTTCTGAAATTGAATCTACTATTTGACCTCTGATACAGGTTAAGCATAAAAATCTAAATGGAAATGTAAAAATAATATCATTTTTTTTTACGTGCGCAAAATCCCCACGGATACCTCCCCACCGGAGCCGGTGGAAGAGGTTATGTCGGACTCGAACCGACTAAAACGCACGCCGCCTGTGGGACGTTTTGGTTGCCGAAGGTGAGGTTGACAGGCATATCCCTTGCACCCCGGCCGACCCAGGGCCATCTCTCACGATCTGGCCCTCTCCTCGGGTGTGTGGGGACTACAGAGTCCCCAACTCGTTCCCGGAAAACGGGGAGGCGCGCCAGGCGCGCCGCCGCCGCGGCCTGCTTCTGCCAGGGTGACAGGCGGCTCCACCAGTCACTCCCAGGCCTAAAATAATATCATTAGGGGTCACTATCGTAAATATGGACAAAGTAAACTCGATTTTTCGTAAAAAAAGTCTCCTTGACTTTTTAGCTGGTTCTTAATAATACGTCGCGATTTAATCTGTTTACCGAAATACAATGTGACGGCATTATCACGATCGTCTTATAATCTTATCTTAAAACATCTGTCCTATGTTGTAGCAGTGATATATTTAAACTTGGTTCTGGGTTTTTTGACAACTTTTTTGTTGATATACTTGTTGTTCATGAGCTAGTTGATCACGAAGTATCTATATATAAATATATAAACACAAAAATGTTCGGAAGGGTTTTTATGCCTTTATATTTCAATCGTATTTTATTTTGTTACTAGCTAATAAGCATTTTTCCGGGGACTCTGTAGTCCCCACACACCCGAGGAGAGGGCCAGATCGTGAGAGATGGCCCTGGGTCGGCCGGAGTGCGAGGGATATGCCTGTCAACCTCACCTTCGGCAACCAAAACGACCCACAGGCGGCGTGCGTTTTAGTCGGTTCGAGTCCGACATAACGTCTTCCACCGGCTCCTGTGAGGAGGTATCCGTGGCGATTTTGCGCACGTAAGAAAAGCTAATAAGCATTTGTGTTATTACCTAATAATTGCATTTATTTTATAAACAGCTTCATTTTTCATCAATAAACCACATTCCTATACAAAAATAAACTTGACGATTATATACGACTTGAAGTTTGAATATGATATTATTTTATCAATTAACTTTAGATTTGGAATGGAATACTTCCATTCCATTCCAAACTTGACATCTTTAAGGTACAAGTTATTATATATTAAAGATTATTAATTTCACCCAGCACGCAACCAATTAAAATATAATTCCTAAACCAGTTCTTCATATTTAATTGTATGATCCACCATCGAAATTTTTATTTTACGTCGCAATACGTATAATTATTTCTAAGTTATTTATTTATACTATTATTTATTGTTAATGGCATTTATAAATTGAGACCTTTATTTGGTTTTTTATGTAAGTAGAAATCACTGTAACTAGTTACTGTGAAGTTAAGACGTATTTTTATTATTTATTATTATTATTTGTAAAAATATAGATAAGTAGGTACTTTGCAGTATTGACATTAAACTTGAATAATTTTATTTAAAATGCCAATAAATCTATTAATAAATGCCAAAATGTAATAAAATAATAAATATTTTGAATTAATGAATGCCAAAGATGCAAAAAAATAGCAAAATATATATCTAAAGCTACTAAAACCTTGTTGTAATATATTAATTTCCGATTTATATGAATATGAATCCCGTTTATGACTTATGTTAAAACAAGTTAATATTTAACTAATTCCGCAATAAAATATTAATGTTGAATTAGTATATGAATAATAACTACCATGAGGAACTTCTAAATTTAAATCTTTTTCCCTCCGGGGTTCAAATATCTTTCTTGAGGAATTCTTTTCTTAGGATATTCCTGTAATAGACACCCACATTGAAATATATATATGTTACACTCAAAGATCGAAAACGCTCAGTGAGCGGAAAAATACCTCACAACGCGTTGTGGTCACAGTAAAAAATCCACATGGCGAAATTCGTGTGATGGCTCTAATGAAAACGCGCACGACGCATTGTGGCAATCACACAAAGACCAAATAGCGAAATTTGTGTCGTGGCTAACATGCTATTCGATCTCAACGCGTTGTGGCAATGAAGAAAAGCCACGACACGTATGGAATATTATTTGATAACGACGCACACTACTTGCCGATACGAATCCTCCTAGGCCTGGGCTGGAAACGTAATATAACGGAACACCGTGTGGTTCTAGTCAGTTCCAAGCCAACATGCAGTGTTGTATTGAGGAGTCGAGAAGAAGGGCATAGGGCTTGGGTAAATATAACAACACACTGTAACAAAATATATCCTATAGTTGCGGGGAACGCGGTCAACATATTTCAGCTCAGCTCAGCTCAGCTCAGCGTTAGACGGCACAGAGAACAAAGTTGTTGACGTTACATTCCAGTGAAAATAGAAGAAATAAAATGGTAAGCTTGCATAACTTCGCATAGAACTGATAATTGGTAGGAGTCTTATATACACAATAATACAAGAAATATCAAAAGTCCTCATAGATTTACACTTGTGCATTTTTTTTATTCAAGGTCAAAAGTCAAAATTATTGTATTCTCGCATTTTTCTCGTAAACAACAAGTGCTATCGCAAAAGTATGTTGGACAAAGTTGTAAATCATGTACACAAAATTGGCCTCAAACTTTTTTTGTACGATTCACCATTTCGAAGATATCGCGATTTAAAAAAAATTATATCCATTTATACAAAGTTACATATTCCCTTAGTATGATTCATCAACGCTGAGCCTGAACAGCTGGTCCTATAAACTTAAAATTTTGGCAATAGATACTTTTCATGTTCCATTAAAAATAGAATTTTGGAAATTGTTATGTTATGTTATGTTGTTAAGGAGGTAAAATAAAGGATGAAAGTTAAAAAAAAAACACTTACTGTTTACGAGAAAAATGCGAGAATACAATAATTTTGACCTTTGACCTTGAATAAAAAAAATGCACAAGTCTAATTGATGGGAACTTTGGATATTTCTTGTATTATGTTGTTTTAGTACCCTCAACAATTTTCAGCTCTTTATGATTTATGCATACTCAAATCTTTATTTTGTCTGGATTATTAAGCATAAAGTTGAGGTCAGTTGCACAACGCATATTAACGATTGCATGTAGGTGTAGGTATCTATGTAAATAAACTAAGGTTCTTAACGATGGACAAAGTGTACAGTGCATTTAGCGTGACCGTATTGATTGAACAGTAAAATTGTTTATACATAAATCACTTTGACTTAGTATAAATATGCAATTACTGAGATTACAATGTATGTAATACCTGCTAAGACATAATTCAATCTAGAAATAGATAAGTAAGAAAGCCATGGGCTCTGAGGTTAGAGCTTCAATAAAGTTGATGTGAATGATGAAGTCATTAGATACCTACTTGAAAACCAAATCAAAATACTTTCTTATATGTTTTAATCGACTTCTAAAAAGGAGAAGTATCTCAATTCGATTAGTATTTTTATTATTATTTCTTTTCATTAAAATATACATCCACCAGTATCGGGTACAGGGACCAAGCTACCGGTGGTTAGGGCTCCAGAGATTATAATTATTATTTATGTACAAGAGAATCAGACAGAACAGATCAATAAATCTGCGAATTCAGTAAATTTTCTCTTATATTATTTTATAGTTATTAGTTATTGAAGTCGAGTTTAAAACGTAGTTTTTTCTTTACTCAGCTAAGTCAAACTGTTATTATATTATTTGTTAGAAAAAATCTAAATTGTAGTGCAAAAATGAATCAATATTACATCGATCATTATTAAGGGTTATGCCTGTGAACCGATTTTAATGAAAGTTGACAGTTCAGTAACCTGAAAAAGAACATAAAAATGAAATCCAACTGTTCGTCTGCGACAACCGGTATGGATTGAGACTAAACCGCAGGAAAAGTTCGCCATCTATAAAAATGCATTTGAGTTTACGTTGCTGTTGGGATTTATTTTTTAATATGGCTTATGTAATTTCGTTCTCTTACTTATCTGAAATTACATTTTCATTTCCAAGGAAAATATGGAAAAACTTTATAGCCGTATTGATAAATTGTTTTCATGTGACTTTTTAGATTAATATATATTAATACATATTATTATTAATTGAGTTAATGCACTTGTACATAGATAAATGCTAGAATTGCGACAAAGGTAAACTGAGCTCAGTTTGGTGAGAACCCAGTTTTGTTGGAATTTATTTTCAATACTGAAATCCAACTTAAATGTTGTCTTCTGCAGCCGAGCGCCTCCTACTCCAATTTTCCATAAATTGTATTGCGGGGATGAATATCAACTGACCTCTAACTTTGAGAAGAAAACCTGCACCCGAGTCTTGTCCGTTAATTTACAAGTGTTATCGGGTTGCTGGTGAAGTTGACTTGTGTTTCAAACATCTTGGTGTTGGCCCATGTCCACTCCAGTCTAAATTATAACACACACATACTCAGATTCGAGACAATTGCCTGTGAATCATGAAATTAATTGTCCGATGTCTAGATCAAAGTGAACCAAAAAATCTGATCTAAGAGTAATCGTACTGTCAATTATTTCGACAACACCGAACGTTGATAGTTTTTTTTTTTACGTGCGCAAAATCCCCACGGATACCTCCCCACCGGAGCCGGTGGAGGAGGTTATGTCGGACTCGAACCGACTAAAACGCACGCTGCCTGTGGGTCGCTTTGGTTGCCGAAGGTGAGTTTGACAGGCCCTCTTCTCGGGTGTGGGGACTTCAGAGTCCCCAACTCGTCCCCGGAAATGGGGAGGCGCGCCAGGCGCACCACCGCCGCGGCCTGCTTCTGCCAGGGTGACAGGCGGCTCCACCTGTCACCCCCAGGCCGGCGCTCATGGGGGGCGGAGGTCGTTCATCGACCTCTGACGCCCGAGTTGCTTTCGTACGCGGGCAGCTTGCCTTGCGATCCTTCGTCGACCGAACGTTGATAGTAGCCGATAATGTAGATGATATTATCACTCGTTTGTTTTTTTTCTTACAATTGTTTATTTCTTATGCTTTTATCTGCACTATGCTATGCTAGGTTTTCTAATTATGTAATGCAAAGCTATGCTATTTAACCACATAAATGACCAACATGAAAAAATTTCATACCCTTATTCAGGATTTTGTGAAAAGGACGTAAGGTAATCGTCCTCCAGGAATGGAGACGACCGCTACGCTTAGACCCCTAGACCCTTGCCTTACCCTTAGACCGCCTTAGACCGCAACCCTCAGACCAACGAAACCGCGAAAAATAAACTAATAACAAAAATAGTCGAACATAAATCATAACAAAAGACAGTATTTAATCTGTTACGCTATTTTGTGCACTCAAAAACTGTGAAAATTGAATCTCATCCAATGTGTCGATGAGAGGCTTAAGTAAACATGGCATGAATTATTATTTAATTTATTCCATATTTTACACACGGTAAACCGCATATATTGGGCACTGTTCCGTGGTTGAATATAATCAAGTTGCGTAACACAATATAATTGCTTTTGAACTGGAAATGACTTATTTCTGTTATTGAGTTTATTTTATTGGAATCTACTTGTGTATTGTTTGTGAGACCGTAGTATTTGGGAGGTGACAATGGATGATATAGTACCAAATATTTATATACGAGATCCTAGATTAGTTGGGTACAGTTAATGACAAAAGTAGTTTAAAATCTTCTAATATATGAATCACCGTAGCTAAAGAGCTAATCTTTCATAAAAAATATAACATGTTTAACTTAGCCAATTGGATTGTATTTAGATAGAAACGATAAAATTTGCTTATCTTTTTTCATTCTTCCACCGTTCATCAACATCATAGTTAATTAACTTTATATGAAGTGTGTCGATATTTTTTTCTAAAAGCGGCTAAAATACAATTGCAAGTTGTCTAGATATGCTTTACAATCATTATATCAGGACACGAGCATGTGCACAATGTGAAGCCAATATCCGTATATATAATTGTCAATATTGATATTAAATTTGCATAAAACGTCTTTGATAAATATTTTATACGAAGAGTAAACAAAACAATCATCTGATGAATGCTAAATACATATTCTCACAACGCTTATCCTAAATTATCATTATCAAATAAAACAGTAAGTAGGAATTCCTCTCGAGGTTGGGCGGTCAGACAAAATTCGTTCTCGTAAACGAAGGAAAGACGAAAGTTGAATTAGGATTCTAAAAATTTTTGCAAAAAATGCTTTTCTTTTGTTTAGAGACATTTCTAAACGTTTAATTGACGCTACCCGTGACCAGAGGGCTGAATTATTCCTTGCGCAAAAGATTGGTATTGCCATTCAACGTGGCAAAGCCACCAGCCTTCTGGCCACCCTACCGGTTGACATCGATTAGGAGGAATTCTTTGATGCCTGTATCTGCAGAATTGTTTAGGTATATTCTGTATTGTTTTTATATTTCAGTTCAAAGTCAAAGTTCAAACAAATAAAAAAAAATTGTAATAATGCTTGTTTTCCGTCAATAAATTTTATTTCATTTCATTTTCATTTCATCTCACATCTTCGGTTCGCCGACGACATCGTCATAGTAGCGGAATCGTTGAAACAACTGGGCGAAATGCTGCATAGCCTAGATGGAGCTTCTCGTCGCGTCGGCCTCGGTGGAAACTTGGATAAAACCAAAATTATGTTCAACGAACATGTTGCACCGAGACCGATAGCCATCGAAGGGGCGACACGCGAAGTTGTTCAAAAATATATCTACCTGGGGCAGGTTATCCAGTTCGGTAAAAACCACTTCGAGAAAGAACTAGCCAGAAAGATCCAACTGGGTTGGGCAGCATTTCGCAAACTACGTCGAGTTTTCTCTTCACCCGTACCGCAATGCCTCAAAACAAAGGTCTTCGAACAGTGCGTCCTACCTGTTCTGACTTACGGTGCCGAAACGTGGACACTTACAGTGGAGCTGGTCCATAGCTTAAAAGTCGCGCAGCGGGCTTTGGAGCGAGCTATGCTTGGAGTTTCTCTGAAGGATAGAATTTGGAACGAGGTTATCCCACAGAGAACTAAAGTTACCGACATAGGCCACAGAATAAGCAAGTTGAAGTGGCAGTGGGCTGGCCACGTTTGCCGAAGGACCGATGGCCGTTGGAGCAAACGAGTCCTAGAGTGGAGACCGCGAGAAGGTAAACGAAAGGTAGGACGCCCCCTAGCCAGATGGACGGACGACCTGAAAAAGGTGGCGGGGACAGACTGGATGCGGAAGGCGGAGGATCGGAGAAAATGGCGCACATTGGGAGAGGCCTATGTCCAAGTAGTAAGTAAGCCTATGACCAGTGGACTACGGTGGGCTGATTGATTGATTGATTGACCTTTACTAACGTTTGTGGTTATTATTTTAAAATAATTTACTTGGCATTTACTTTATACTAACATTTCCAATACTCTTGACAGTCTTGATGATAATTCTCTGATATTAACTTAAAACATTTTATCGTCAATTAATTGTTATGAATATTGGGTTTCTAAATTGTATTTGCCATGTGGCATGTTTCAATAATGAAAATTTGCTTACCTTTGCATATTTGCGTACCTCGAAGAAGTAATAGTACCTACCTATCTACAGTGCATCTATGTAGGTATATAATGGTATATTTTCTACCTATAACTGAATTTAGTTACTACTTTATTGGCTGCTCTTGTCATGATTCGAAGATACAAAAAACATGGAGCTTTCTGGTATGTTGTTATTGAATACTATCAATTATTGTTTCGGTATAAAAGAAATCAGAATTAACAGTAGCTATGTTAAGTACATACTGTTTTATAAGATTGCATAATAATTAATAATATGCTATTGTTGCGAATTATTGTCAATCTAGATCAATTAAATAGTTATATAATTGGCACATTTATTCTCAGGACTGTCTCATCGTCATCGAAACATACTACATAATATTAAATATTTTCATAGGATATTTTCTCTTGATATCTATTTGCTCTTCGATGTAATGGTATCCCATTAAGACTACAGCCCCTTTAGACAAGTGGCAGTATATATGTATGGGATTGACATCATCATTCTGTTATACAATACGCCGGTCAACAAATTGCTAGTTGTCTGGGGGGAGGGGGGAGGGGGGCTGATCTTAGGCATATAATAATATAAGCGTCGGTAGCTTAGTGGTTAAGGATTCGGCCTTATGATCGAGGGGTCCCGGGTTCATATCCTGACTATTACACTATCCATATGAACCCACTCCTAGCACAAGCAATTTAGCTTAGTTAGAGGGGTTAGAGGAGAATCTTCGTTATTTTGGTTGCTAATATTCTTAAAAAAAAAAAATGAAAATATTATTAGTATACGTGCTGATTCACGGTTGAGACTCTGACACAGGCTTTCATCCCCGCACGCGTCGTGTTGAGAGGTCAAACGACAGTTGCTCCTCGTAAATTGTGCCGTGCCATGTAAGCCGAATCACAAAGCGCAAGGAGTAAGCCTAGGATGCAACCGGGAACAGGGCCTAGGGTAACAATCCCATTTAAAGTAGCCCATTTTACAATGTGGTTGGATTTTTTCCGGTGTGATATTTCAAATATTGCCAGAATTAATAGCAGACACAATAGTGCACATGTTTACATTAAGACATGAACTGGTATGTTGTCTTTTTATCGCAAATATGTTGAAAATCCTGTTTGACAGTTCAAGGCTAACAATAATATAATCATTAGAATTAAGAAAAATACTTGACAACGGGTTATATTTGTGAACTCCTCTTATATAATTTGACCTTCAAATATCTTGAACATTCAAAAGTCGTAGCAGGTAGGTATACAATGTTATATGTTTTATTGGTTCTTGGTATGTGTTTTATGTTTTATCTGAAATATTCTAGTGTTTTTACATTTCTAGATTCTAGGTACATCTACATAATGTAATTGGTATATCATCAAAACAGTAGGCAATCACAGTGTTGCAATTAATTTCAATTAATTTTGTGCAATGTTTTCTTCAGTTCCTTATTCCCTTATGTCTTTTCTTGCGATATTTCTACATTTATATTTGTGATTTAAATAATTCTTCTTGTATTTTCGAATTTTTCTATTTGTTGGTGTAATTTTAGTTTTAGATACACCTCTCACTTTCTATTATGTTATAAAAAGTTTCGTACTTTTGAGGTTTTATAGGTATCAGAGCTTAGTATTTTAGTATTACTACTAATCACCGTTGTAAATATTGTATACTTATTACTTATTTATGTTACTATGATAATTCTTGCTTCACTGACCGTAATCATACTTGCTAAACCATCGAATAAAAAAGTTTGAATAGGTTTTTTAAACTAAGAGCATATAAGAAACGTCTCGTCTCGTTCATTATACTGCTGGTATCATATATACATATATTATTACATACATGACTAAATAAGCTAAGGTATCTGAAACAAATTAAACACTTTTCCTTATGACAACAAACTTGTTCTAAGGACTTTTTTATACCACTTAGGTGCGCAAACAAGCACACGGCCTACCTGATAAGAAGTGGTTACCGTGGCCTATGGAGGTATGCAACAATAATGACGTTAAACTCGTGCTGCCAACCGTGAAGAAACCTTCTAATGTCCTTAATTCTAATTTCTATTCTATTTCATTCTATTAATTCTAATGGTTTAATTACTTTTAAATTAAACTTCATGTTAAAAGAACTTAACTTAAAACCATTAACTTCTTTACCAACACAATTTGAGAATTGAAATCTGTAGCGATACCATTCTGCCTTATTTTCGTCACAAACCCAAATATAAATAAATAAGTGCTCAACTATACCCCGAACGAATGGAATTCTCGTCAATTCAATTAGCTAGTGTTCTTTTTATTGAGGCGTTTTTTCGTCACGAACACACGTCTTCAAAACAGACCCACACGTACTGGGCTTGTCAGTTAAAAGAAAATGTGTTGTTAAATCTTACTCTCTTTTCGTACAATTTGGGAATCTTAAGAATAAATCTATAAAAGTTTTAACACTGCTTAATGCGCGCAAATCGATTGTACGATGATGCCCACAGTAACATTTTATCATCGCACAGCTTACAATAGACAGGGAATTTATCCTCACACATTGTAACCTGAAATGGTGTGCACTGCGCGGTATGAAAGAAACTTCATCCCACGCACACTCAAGCCGAGGAATGAACTCTTTGCTGCGGTTTTCCTATGCGCCTACAATATAGGGTTCTTCAAAAGGGTATTAGAAGGTTTCTTCAGGGTCGGCAGTGCGAGTGTGATGCCCCTGGTGTTGCACACGTCCATTGGCCACGGTAACCACTTCCCATCAGGTGGGCCATGTGCTTGTCTGCCACCTAAGTGGTATAAAAATAAGATATTTACTATTTCTAGGTTAGGCTCATGTCATCATCATCATCGTTTATCTATTGCCTTGCGAATCTCATAGCTGTAAATATAAAACAATAATCTTACTGTTCACGAGGGTTACTTTGTCATCTACAGGAAAACTATTGGATTGGAGGACTGGAGGCCCATTGGATTAATATTCAAGAGAAACATTAATGAGAGACTGGCTTATTCAATTGAGTACTGATATCTAATGTTATTTGAATACCAACATGTAATTAACTAAAACGCATTCTAAATATTGAAAATAGCTTGTGATTGCAGAGATCATAAACATTTCGTGCAAGTCAAATATGTTTTGTTAACTGCCAATTGGCTCAATATTGCTAAACAATGCAAATCTGCATGTGGCAGGAAGTATTGAATTTGCGATGAGTTGGTTTTGATATTTTAGTTTGAAATTCAAGTTTATTTATAACAACCAAAACAATATTATCAGATGAACTTCAGAACCTTTATTTTCTATATACATACATATAATCACGCCTCCATCTCCGAAAGGTTAGGCAGAATTGAATTAACACCTACATTTCACCAATCATTGTTTTCGGTCCCGCGTAAGAGGGGGTGAGCCTATAGCCGTCTGCCGGGCACTATTGTTGAAACGAGACTTGTATCTGTACCTAAGTTTGAGCTGTATATATCTGTCTGATGTTAAACAACCCTATCCCTTAGTCGCCTTGTACACCGCATGGGAAGAGATGGGGTGGGGTGGCCCAAATTCTACTCTGCCGGGAACCATGCAGCTACCTTTATTTTCTGTCTGACTTTAAAACATTAGGGACCTTTCTACCTACCTTTTACAATAATTAGTGTAGCAAATTCGTAGACCTATAGTTTGACCTTACTACAGATTCATTGAAGTAAAATGCTAAGTTAGAAGCTTAAGATTTTATCTTAGACTTAAATTAATCTTATATAATCGTCTAAAGCTTTAATTTTGTTAAGTAAAAATGTTATAAAATTCTTCACACTGATTTCCTTTACTACGAATGAGGATCTTGTTGTTCTTATTGCATAAGTCTGTGCTTGCTTACGTTAAGGTTTGCAGGACTGACACTATAAATGAACCTTCTCTTCCTTCAACTAACTGAAATAGTAGCTTATGTGTGTTAATCGAACCAGGGATACCATATGTAGCATCCACACTCTCTATCACTGCGCCCCTAGGCAGTCTTGTCGAATGGTAAAAAACAGTCCGAGAGAAACATGGCAAATTTCCAAAAAAAAAAACACATCACGTTGAAAACGCACCTCATTTCTGCGGTACGATTGTGAATTTATCACGAACGCCCCCAGGGAATGACGTGATGGTCCGTGGACCGTGAAAAGAGCCCAAACTCAAACGAACGTGTTTATTACTTACGCGTTTCACCCGCCGATGTCGTAAAACACATTGTAGGTTTTGATTTTCAAATGTTGCAGTGACGTCACTATTTTTCCTTTTTGATAGCTCCAATGAGGGATTTTACTAAACGTGTAATAATAAACGCAGCTCAAGTGACATGCGAAAGTTCAACTAGGGTGAATTGTCTGAGTTTCGTTATTTTTACTGTTTTTTTACGTGCGGGAAACCCCACATATACCCCCACCACCGGAGCTGGTGGGAGAGGTTATGTCAGACTCCAACCGACTAAAACGCACGACCCTTGTGGGTCGTTTTTGGTTGCCGAAGGTGAGGTTAATTGGTATATACCTCGCACCCCGGCCGACCCAGAGCCATCTCTTCTTCTCATCTTGCCCTCTCCTCGGGTGTGGGGACCACAGAGTCCCCAACACGTCTCCGGAAACGGGAAGGCGCATAAGCCTGCTTCTGCAAGGGTGACAGGCGGTTCCACCCGTCAACCCCAGGCCTACGCTCATGGGGGGCGGAGGTCATTCATTGACCTCGGACGCCTGTATTGCCTTCGTACGCGGGCAGTTTGGCTTGCGATCCTTCGTCGCTCCGCTGCCGCTCCCGCCCCGCCTCCTTTTTCACGAGCAATACTTGCTCGCAGAAGGAGGCGCTGGCTGCCCACGCATCGGCGCAGCGAACCATCGCCGCGAGCAGGCGTTATTTTTACTATAGTGACATTATTGTTTGAATCTAATATAGCACATTTTCGTTTGTAGGTACTGCTTGATTTATTTCAATGCGGGTTCCAGGACTCTAGGAGCTAGGTATCGGGTGGCTCACTCCTCACGTACTCAGTACGGGTGCCTACTACTTTCATATTTGTAGAATAATTATTAGATTCTAAAGAAAGTCACGAATGCAATTCTGAGAATATAGAATGTTCTGCTAAACAATAAACACAAACGACGCGGACACATGGCATACTGTACGTAGGTAATAACCTAATCAGAAAAGTAATCACTTAAAGAAGATTGATTTTTCGCTATATCTACAAATACCTAGTTAGGTGCATTGATAATTATTGTTAAATGATGATAAGTGCTCAGAAGATTAAACTGAATTGCTTATAGTACTGCGTACGATCCAAACCGATACTCCATGATCACGAGTCTGAAAATAATTGTTACCAAGTTTTACATGATGATTTTAATTTATCTGTACGATTAGTCAGACAAATACTTTAATTTTTTCACCAGTCGATATAAAATTTGATTTACCTTTGCTCTACGTTTTTTTGCATAACGCTAAGAATATCGGTATTTGATAAAAAGCATATAGCTGAGCCACGCTTGGTATTAAATCCTTCTCCGTTTTTGAAGACGGTAATTTTTTTTTACATAGCACACATCAATAGTTTTGCCCGATGGTAAGCTGAAGGCAAAGTCTCAGAAAAGAGTAACTCATCATATGCTTTTTCACGCCCCGCTTAAAGGACACGGGATTGTAGGAAGAAGGAAACACGTGAGCTGGTAATGAATTCCAGGCCTTAATGGTGCGACAAAGGAAAATTCACTGTACCGCTTAGTTCTTGATCGGATATTCTGCACCGTGTGCGGGTGACATCTAAGCCCTGCACGTGTTGCCCTGTGTAACTTCACACACAAATTCATTCGTTTTCGTTCTTGCTACTAAGTCTTAAAACTACAAATACAAATAAAATTGATTGTTTCATTAATACAAAGCTAATAAAATATCTTTAATCTTTTGAACCAATTCAATTCTCGCTAGCTAATAAGATTGTCTGCAGATAAAACCAGTCTTAGTCTTTAGGACAGCGAACGTCGTATTTTATTTATTGCCATCTGTGATATGTACTGTAGAGTCAGCATCAGATCTTTGCATCGATCTGATGTTGACTGTATTTTTTTTATACCACTTAGGTGGCAGACAAGCACACTGCATGGTGGTGCTGATGTATGTGAAAAGTACTTAAAATAATCTTATATATACTTACACACACACTTACACAGAAACTCTGTGGATACAAGGTCGGCAGCGCGAGTGTGACTCCTCTGGTGTTGCACACGTCCTTAGGCCATTTTCCATCAGGTAAGCTGTGTGCTTATCTGCTACCTAAATGGTATAAAAAAATACACCCCAGTCACGTCATAACATGTACTCTATATGTGCAGCGCACGTGTTTTTGAGTGTCTTTTTAGGATAGCATGTAATGCAATGACGGCGGAAGAGTCAAAGAGTCTAGTCAAAATTATATAGGTAGTATAAAAACAGTCCGCGCGCGCTATTATTGCAAAAACATCTATACCTAAATCATTTACACAAATCACAAATAATGAGTTATTATGTGCAAAAATAGCCGCGTGGTATCCGGCAGAGTAGAATTTGGGCCACTCCATCTGTTCCCATGCGGTGTCGTACAAGGCGACTAAGAGATAGGGCTGTTTAACATCGGACAGATATATACAGCCCAGACTCAGCCTTAGATGCATGACTCGAGTCAACAATAGTGCCCGAAATATGGCAAAGCTCACCCCCTATTACGTGGGACCGAATACAATTATTGGTGAAATGTGGGTGTTAATTCAACGTTTCATAACCCTCCAGGGCTAAAGGTGTGATTATATGTATGTATAAGTATGTAAAATTAAATAATGCACATAAAAATCGAAATAAAATTTAATATAAATATTTGTAAAGGAGATCCTCCACGAATGGTTATTAATTACATTATTCAACTCTATATATAACATTATTTAATCTTAATCTTACCACATTACATTTTAATTTATTACCTATAGCTTTGTGGGTCAGGAGTCAGCAATATGATCAAGAGGTTTCAGGTTCATGCCCTGCCTGGGGCTCAACATGAAATCTAACCCTCATTTCTGTGGTCCATGCTGTTTTGGGACATATAATTCTATAATTAATATTACCTATATACCTTATATCCTATTCATCATTCTCTGAGCTATCTCCCAATTCAGTTTCCAGTCTAAGTAAGATATGACTGAACATTGATATTTTTCGTGAAGCGACTGCCATCTGACCTCTACAACCAATTGGCGATATCGTAGTTCTGTAGTTAAATTAGTCGGATGTTCGTATGACAACCAGAACCGACAGCTTGACATACTCTCTGAGGCACGACCAAACCAATATTCATGCACACAAATATTTGCACTGAGCGGAAATCGAACCCATGCCTCCAGCATAAGCCGCGTTCACTACCGCCACGCCACAGAGGCTGCTCTATTATGTCCTATTATTAATTTAACATTCTCAAGAATGAATTTAATATAGAATACTTTATGTATAGTCAGGTTCATAATACCTTTCCTACCTTTGACAACCAGGTATAATTATTGATGTACATTAACGTAGTTCTGTACGAATTAACTTCAGCACTAGATGGGGTATGGTGTCACTTCATACAATTTTACTTTCAAACTGTCCAGGCACTTCTGCAAACCACTGTACCTGGGTGATTTACCCCAGACGAATAGCGCTGGGCAGACGAGGCTTAGATGATTATTTTATTCCACAGATGCAAAATAACCTCTTCAGTCGGTTCTATGTCATTCGTTACCGATTTGTATATTTATCTATATATTACCTTTATTTATATACCTTCTTACTATTTTAATTAGTCAATCATTCAATTAACCTATGCCAGTCCACTACTGGACATATGCTTCTCCCAATATTGGGAGGCATTGGCCTACTGTTTCTACGCTGGCCAGACGGGTTGGTACAAGTTTTCCTTCTCTCGCAGTGATATCCTCTCCGTATTCTTCTGTTAGTCACCTCTTACAACTCCCCTTGGATGAGATGGGGTGGTGATACATGTATTCTTTGTCCATCACCACAAAGAACGCAATTTGCAAATAATAATAGCTTTTGTCTTCTACTTACCTGTGGAGTCCACAATACTTATGCTGTACAATAGTTGGTACCTGTGTGGATAATATACCAGCAGTTATTCAGAATAGTATTACTCTGATATTTAGATTAAATTTAACCTTTTAAACTTTACTAAAAAATACTTAGTTTGTCCGAGGCAAACGGCTCTCTGACATTTTGATAACTGCTTAGATGATTCTTCCGTCTTTTTAGTATATATTGCATGATACGATAAAAAAAGATTTTTGCATTGATATGCAGGCTTTTAGTTAGTTTTTAGTTCATCAACAAACCGTAACCATTATAGCAGAAAGTTAAAAGCATAGTCTATAGCAGTATTTATAGCAGTATATATACAGGTTGGAAGATTTTGACATTACCTGTGAAATGGAACATAATCGTATATTTAGAATATAGATTATTTTATCATTTTAAAACTCATATTTGAAGCATAAATACACAACATGAAACCATAGTATATTTTTTATGCCTGTGGCAAGACACTTGTGTTAATTTTTTTTCTTTCTCGTAACTAAAATACGTATTATTTTAAAGAGAGGTCGGCCGGTCATAAACTATATTTTTTTGTTAGAGCGTCCACTTCAACTCTATGGGAACGATGGCTAAATCGAATTTTTGGGATATTCTATTTTTAAACACATGTATGCAAAAGACTGTTATGATGCTAATATTATTTACGTGAACGAGTGCAATATTACATATAACAATATATTGAGAATGTAATCATATTTGATATGGAATAGTATCATGATAAAGTTGGTGGATTTTGATTATAATTAAGGCGTCATGTTACGCCACACATATTTGTAGGTTCATGCGAGTTTGACTCCATGGAATGATTAATCTTCGGATTAATCTAATAATTGGCACAAAGCATTACAAAATTATATCACAATAGAATTCTATAAAAAAATAAATAAGAGCTCATCTTCACGACGAAAGCGCAAATACAGTATGTTTATACATACGTGCATGACCAGCTGGTTTACTATTGGTTTATTATTGGTTTACTATTTAGTTACTGTATATTTGATTTACTGTATTTTATATACTATTGTTTTGCATGATTGATATTCTGTAGAATATAATCATAATTGATTATATTGCATGAAGGCATGTTATATCTGAATGTAAACATGAGCTTAAAATTAACTTGCACTGAATCCCTTTGTTGACATTGTTAAATCCTATGATAAAAAAAGGACGCAAGCGTCCCCGCTCCCGCGCCGAGTTCACACTGGTATAAAAGGAAATCGGCTGATTTGCGGGGGACAGAGTTTGGTTCGATTAGTAGAAGCGCACAGACCATGCAACGGTTTCATTAAATTATTCTAGCCGTATTACGCCAGTGTAATTTGTGAGAAAGTGGCAAAAGTTCGGTGTGCGGAAACTGTGTCGGAACAACGCGCTTTCTGAATTATTTCAGAAGGTTCCTAATTATTTATATACCTATTCCAATACACACAAATACCAAACATCCTTGAGACGTAGTGTTGATAAGTTCTTGTAGGTAAAGATTGCTTTAAATTTCGGGGCTGAGACTGGCCTTCGAAAGCGTCTCAATACCTTATCCTGGTCACCTAGGTTTCCGTGGTTTCGTTGTAGGAGAGTCTAAACGAAATCACTTCCCATTACCTTAGCTAGTTCACATTGTTGATTTACACAATTCACAACACACACATACACATAACTTCTAACTCACCTATTAAGGTTGGTAAGTCTTAATAGACCTAAGGTAAACACTAGGGCTCCTAGCTAGGTCTAGTTAGTTTTTCTGTTGCTACAGACATAGATTGTAGGAATTCTATAAGAATTATAGGTGTGCACTGTACATTAAGTTTGAAGTGAATCTGTTACGTTATCTTTGTGTTGATATAATAACTGTTGGGGACACGTTATAATACACAACTTGTATAGAGATTGAGTTGGGGTTTGTTATTTCCACATTTGACTGTAGCTGGAAAGAATTTGCAGTTGAATTATTAATGCGAAAGGCTTTATTTAGTGAGATCTTATTTAACAGCATACGTGCTAAAATGAACTACATATTTATGTCCTATTAGAATTACATTAGTAATTCATATATTATACTAGATCTCATCATTTGTACTATACTGAGGCCTAAAATAGTAAAGTCATACATTTAGTTCCAACTGTTAGGATTCAAATCTGTGGCTCCTGGATCATTTTGATACAGTATTAGAGCAACTCTGATTGAAGATATCAATAAAATTCCAATCAGAGCAGTTTGTAAAGTGTAGCGGTCCATAAACCTGCCAAAACTTATTAAATTAATTATATATTCATTAGTAAATGACAGACATTACATACAGCCGTGAAGGCATAATATATTATTGTTGAAATTATATTATATCACATTCAATCATTATTCTAATTGTTTTGGCATCGTTCATGAGATTCGTGAGGCGTTAAAGGGCTACTACATTTTGTACTGGAACCAGAAGCCAAAAACTGAAGGATTACAGTATACAGTGGAGTTTAGTGGAGGTTTTACAAACTGAATTAAATTAATTGTGACGAAGTGGAGGAGAGCTTGATCTTTTGATCAACGCTATCAGTTCTTCGGAATTGATCATAATCTCGCTCTTCGGGGCTTGAGATTCATAATCTCGCTCTTCGGGGCTTGAGATTCATATTCTCGCTCTTCGGGGCTTGAGACATTTTATTGATCCGGATCACATATCACAAATCATATATGATATCTTCGACATTAAAGGCCTATATATAATATACAGCTGAAAAAGATGCCACAAAGTTCAAACTATCAAAGACCTATATTGAATCTAATTTATATCTCATTTGAATAAAATATAAATCCACAGCCTTATCATCACACTATTCCGAATAGATAAAAACTAAGTTAGAATAACGATTTAAACTGTAGTGTCAGGATTATTAAAGTAATGAATGATAGATATTGGGTCGGGGTTAAAAGATTAGGTAAATAGACGATCACAGCTATAAGTATCGTGGGTTTACCCCGGTAGTTCCCGTTACAGATTTGGCGCCGCGTGACCAGAATTCCGTTTCATGTATTAAAAATTCTTAATACACCGGAAAGAATCAGGCGATATTACTTTCAATACCTTATACATATTCAGCTATAATTCAGTCATTAAAATTTGAATTCATTACATTTTACAAAAATATACACAACGTAGATAAAATAGACAAATCTTTGAAATCCAAAACTATTAGTAAACATTAAGTTCATTCATTATTTTGAAGCCGTCACTACTGTTATGAAAATCATTTGTTTATTCACAATTTTTGGTAAAGTTAGGTAATAAAACTTGAGATTATTGTTTAGAAAGGGTCATTCATTATAGTTGCATACAAACTGCAGTCCTAAAAGTTAATTTTTTTCGCTTACGCAAGTTACGAGATAGGTACACGTGTTGAGTTAGACGATAGCTGTTAACAGAAAAAAATTGTTACGCGTTGCAAAAACTTTCTAAGTTAAACAAAAAAAGAAGGGTCAATACTTCGAATGCTAGATAACATAAACATAGAAATCTCATATCCAAAAACTTTAGTGTACCACTTCATATTACTTAAACATTTAAAATAATAACAAAGTAACCCAACACACTCAAATAGTCGTTCATTATAACACTTGAGAAATAGGTCGTTATTATCGAATTTAAAATAACCAATTGGTTGAGTAGACATTTAGGTGATAAAGATTTTGTGAATACTTGACAAATAGATTACGATAAGCATAAGTTATTTAACACTTACATATTTTGACACATTGACACACAGTACTCAGTAACATTTAAGTAGAAGGTTGTTAGTTTAGATTTATTAGCTTGTTATTTAAAGTTTTAAGATGTCTGAAAAGAATAACAAACGCCGTATGCGTAAGTCAGGTAGCAAGAATCAGGACACAGATAGCGCGAATCAAACAAATCAGTTACTTTCGGAGATTTTGAATAGGTTGACGAGATTAGAAAACGATCGCGATAGCGGTAGGAGTTCAGATTCAACGGTAACACCAATTGCTAGTGGTACAGAAATTGGGACTGTTAGTGAGATGGCGCGTCAAACGGTTGTAGTTCAGGTGAAACAGAAGTTACCTACCTTCGATGGCAATAAGACGTATAATCCAATGACTTTTCTAAGGGATTTAAAAAACTATTTAGTAGGACAGGATCTTACTGATGAAAGGGCACTTTTATTTGCAATAGAGTCTTTAACTGGGGAAGCTAAATCTCGTATGAATATTTATAGAGATTATTGGAAAACTTTCAGTGATTTTGAAATAGATTTCAAAAATGTATTTTGGAGTTCATCCGAACAAGAAGTAGTGAAAAATAGGTTCATAACTTCTCAATACAATAGACAGACTGGTAGCATGGAGAAATATTTTTGTGAACAGTTAGAAAGGGTTTATGCATTATCATTACCATTTACGGATGCGGAAAAAGTTAATACTATATTTAGACAATTGCCAGACTATGTGCAGGTGGCGTACTTTTTACAGTTTGCCGACAACAGCAGATGACAGTCAAGGAGGCGGTAGAGTTTTTACGACATTTAGAACGTAACATAAACAAAGAAAAATCCGGTAGCTTGCAATCGCAGAGTACAACTGCTAAAATACACGAAAGACCGCGGGGTACTCATGTAAATACAAAATATAGTTCAGTACGTGTAAATACCATAAGGCATAATCCAACTAGTAACAATAGAGTTTATCATACCCGAGGTCAGTTTTATAGGGGTTATAATAGGCGTGGTCGAGGTGAAACACGTGGTAGAACTTACTATAATATGCGAGGAGGCGTGAAACCTATTGAATTCAAACCTACGACCGAAACTCAGAGTACAAGTAGCGAAAATAATACTTCACAATCTACTAATAATATCAGTTCAAAAACTAAGTAGACCGAGTTGCTCTGACGTCACAAATATATGATAATGTATAGTTATCTTGAAGTTAAATAGTTAACAAAGTACGAATTAAAATTGGATAAAATCAAATTGTTAAAGTGTAATTGTTAACAGGAATTTCAATGTTTATAATTATTATCTAATGAGACAGAAAATCCAATAAGACTAGCTGGACAAGATGAGGTGACATATACTTACTAAACGACTTAATACATTCATTAATACATTAACAGAGAGTTATTCATTAGATTATGTAGAGCGTTCAAATAGATATTTGATATTGCCATTAGATAAGTTTAGGATAGGAGGCGTTAGTTAGACAGGTTTTTTTTGACACAGGGTTAATGTAAACTTTAATTTACTTTAGCTTAGTTGTAGACACATTCAAGTTGAACTATTTTAAAATACCGAGACAGGCAATGACAATCGAACAATAGAACAGCATATGGTTTCAATCTTCAAGTCATGGGGATGTTGTGAATGTTTAAGGCTATAACTAGGTTACAAATAATTATTATACTCTCGTGGAACCCAAATACAATAAAATAAAGGGTAATTATAACACTATCAATTTAGCAAGGTATTATATAAAAAGGGGTCAATGAAGATAAGTTTAATATTTAGAGTTTTACCCTATAGACAGATCTTCGAAAGAAGACTGCTTCTAAGCGAAACAGCTTATTTCAAAGTCTGAGGAGGCGACTGAAATGGAACATAATCGTATATTTAGAATATAGATTATTTTATCATTTTAAAACTCATATTTGAAGCATAAATACACAACATGAAACCATAGTATATTTTTTATGCCTGTGGCAAGACACTTGTGTTAATTTTTTTTCTTTCTCGTAACTAAAATACGTATTATTTTAAAGAGAGGTCGGCCGGTCATAAACTATATTTTTTTGTTAGAGCGTCCACTTCAACTCTATGGGAACGATGGCTAAATCGAATTTTTGGGATATTCTATTTTTAAACACATGTATGCAAAAGACTGTTATGATGCTAATATTATTTACGTGAACGAGTGCAATATTACATATAACAATATATTGAGAATGTAATCATATTTGATATGGAATAGTATCATGATAAAGTTGGTGGATTTTGATTATAATTAAGGCGTCATGTTACGCCACACATATTTGTAGGTTCATGCGAGTTTGACTCCATGGAATGATTAATCTTCGGATTAATCTAATAATTGGCACAAAGCATTACAAAATTATATCACAATAGAATTCTATAAAAAAATAAATAAGAGCTCATCTTCACGACGAAAGCGCAAATACAGTATGTTTATACATACGTGCATGACCAGCTGGTTTACTATTGGTTTATTATTGGTTTACTATTTAGTTACTGTATATTTGATTTACTGTATTTTATATACTATTGTTTTGCATGATTGATATTCTGTAGAATATAATCATAATTGATTATATTGCATGAAGGCATGTTATATCTGAATGTAAACATGAGCTTAAAATTAACTTGCACTGAATCCCTTTGTTGACATTGTTAAATCCTATGATAAAAAAAGGACGCAAGCGTCCCCGCTCCCGCGCCGAGTTCACACTGGTATAAAAGGAAATCGGCTGATTTGCGGGGGACAGAGTTTGGTTCGATTAGTAGAAGCGCACAGACCATGCAACGGTTTCATTAAATTATTCTAGCCGTATTACGCCAGTGTAATTTGTGAGAAAGTGGCAAAAGTTCGGTGTGCGGAAACTGTGTCGGAACAACGCGCTTTCTGAATTATTTCAGAAGGTTCCTAATTATTTATATACCTATTCCAATACACACAAATACCAAACATCCTTGAGACGTAGTGTTGATAAGTTCTTGTAGGTAAAGATTGCTTTAAATTTCGGGGCTGAGACTGGCCTTCGAAAGCGTCTCAATACCTTATCCTGGTCACCTAGGTTTCCGTGGTTTCGTTGTAGGAGAGTCTAAACGAAATCACTTCCCATTACCTTAGCTAGTTCACATTGTTGATTTACACAATTCACAACACACACATACACATAACTTCTAACTCACCTATTAAGGTTGGTAAGTCTTAATAGACCTAAGGTAAACACTAGGGCTCCTAGCTAGGTCTAGTTAGTTTTTCTGTTGCTACAGACATAGATTGTAGGAATTCTATAAGAATTATAGGTGTGCACTGTACATTAAGTTTGAAGTGAATCTGTTACGTTATCTTTGTGTTGATATAATAACTGTTGGGGACACGTTATAATACACAACTTGTATAGAGATTGAGTTGGGGTTTGTTATTTCCACATTTGACTGTAGCTGGAAAGAATTTGCAGTTGAATTATTAATGCGAAAGGCTTTATTTAGTGAGATCTTATTTAACAGCATACGTGCTAAAATGAACTACATATTTATGTCCTATTAGAATTACATTAGTAATTCATATATTATACTAGATCTCATCATTTGTACTATACTGAGGCCTAAAATAGTAAAGTCATACATTTAGTTCCAACTGTTAGGATTCAAATCTGTGGCTCCTGGATCATTTTGATACAGTATTAGAGCAACTCTGATTGAAGATATCAATAAAATTCCAATCAGAGCAGTTTGTAAAGTGTAGCGGTCCATAAACCTGCCAAAACTTATTAAATTAATTATATATTCATTAGTAAATGACAGACATTACATACAGCCGTGAAGGCATAATATATTATTGTTGAAATTATATTATATCACATTCAATCATTATTCTAATTGTTTTGGCATCGTTCATGAGATTCGTGAGGCGTTAAAGGGCTACTACATTTTGTACTGGAACCAGAAGCCAAAAACTGAAGGATTACAGTATACAGTGGAGTTTAGTGGAGGTTTTACAAACTGAATTAAATTAATTGTGACGAAGTGGAGGAGAGCTTGATCTTTTGATCAACGCTATCAGTTCTTCGGAATTGATCATAATCTCGCTCTTCGGGGCTTGAGATTCATAATCTCGCTCTTCGGGGCTTGAGATTCATATTCTCGCTCTTCGGGGCTTGAGACATTTTATTGATCCGGATCACATATCACAAATCATATATGATATCTTCGACATTAAAGGCCTATATATAATATACAGCTGAAAAAGATGCCACAAAGTTCAAACTATCAAAGACCTATATTGAATCTAATTTATATCTCATTTGAATAAAATATAAATCCACAGCCTTATCATCACACTATTCCGAATAGATAAAAACTAAGTTAGAATAACGATTTAAACTGTAGTGTCAGGATTATTAAAGTAATGAATGATAGATATTGGGTCGGGGTTAAAAGATTAGGTAAATAGACGATCACAGCTATAAGTATCGTGGGTTTACCCCGGTAGTTCCCGTTACACCTGGAGGCGAAGTACTCTAAATACCGGAGATAGCGAATTTCGCTCAAAGAAAACATTCCTTTATTTTTAAAAAGAAACAAAACTGCATTCAAGGATTTTCAAAAACTCGCTTGCCACGCCGTTAGAGTGAAATTCACTATATCCGGTATTTAGATTACTTTTGATAAGTTACTTTCCGTCTTGATAAGGTTAAAATCTTCCACCCTGTATAGTATGTACCCACCTAGGTCATAATGGAAATCTCTGTGGACTGTTTGGAATACTGCGAAAAAATTATATACCTCCGCGATAATCATATTTTGTAATACTAAGAAATTATTTCCGTGATCAGTAATTTAATATTGTGACAAGAGTGGCAATGTATATCGTCATCTATTTGTTAAAAGGCATAAACATTAAAAGCGATCAATTTAATTATCTACCTAATTTATCTACACCTGGTACTAGTAATTATTTTGTTTGTTTTAAGACATAAAAATATTCTCCCAATACTATGTACCTAGGAGTGAAGAATAGTTTTATTTACGTAATAGGCTTACTATATTGTTTTTGGAAAGTACTATGTTCTTCCTTAAAGGTGGTAAGAAATACCTCCATTTTGGCACATTTAGGCATATTTCTATTAAAATAATAATCGACTGAAAGACGAAATAGTGGGTAGGTTACTTTGCCTAGGGAGGCATGGCAGCTTCATTCATAAGGGAGCTTCATGGCAAAGTTGAAAATATAGTAACTAAGATTGAGAAATGAATGCTGAGATGGTTTGGACACGTGGATAAGATTGACGAAACAGATTTATGAAGCGAGGATTAAAATACAACCCAGTAAGGACCTAGGCATACGTAACTGTGTGAATCAGATCGAGAGCATTTTAAAGAGAGAACATGTCAAGAGTACCTACGTGAAACCGACGGGTATACTTGAAAAGTATTATAAAAGTAGAAGGTGTAAGATGTATGCTAAGATCGTAGATAAAAACACGTGGTCTCTGCCTACCCCATTGAAAAAAAAGGCGTGACTCATCGTAGTTCATATTTACCCTAAAGGTTATTTTAGGATTAATAACTTTTAAACTATCGCGTTCCATGATATACAATAATGTTAACGAGTATTAAGGCGATCATGGTTTAGGTACCTACATACTTTTGGTGTCATTCTGTGACCATGGCCGGTGTAACCTGGTCGCAACATCAGGCAAATCAAAGGTAATACCATGATCACGTTAATTCCCGTTAACATTATTTTATATGTTAGGATTAGTTAATTTATGTTATATTAGTTAAATTAATATCGCTCAACATCTAACAATTTTGCGTATTGGAAGTCATAAATAGTAGTAAATAGCAATTTTTCATGAAACCTAGTTTATGCGATAATTCCTGCTTTAAAAAGCACATTGTACAGTGTTTTGATATTTTTTTCTGATAACTAAAAATAGCTAATATGTTGCAAATATAATTACTGAATATTAAAAATAACTTCGTCAGTCTAACATAAATTACGTTATAACGGTTATTGTTCAACATTTTGGCTTAAATTTACTCAAACAAGAGCACAATACTTCAACATTATGTGTTTAATTACCAACAAAAAGATAAAACCTAATATCATGTTTCTTGTTAAAATAAGTATGTATTAGAATAATATCGATGTATTATGTAACTAGATATTATGTTATGGGAACAAAGGCTCTATAGGAGAGACGGTACACATAATAACCTTGTAAGCATCGTTCGTTGCCATCGTCTTGTCTTTGTCTCGCATATCACTGACAGGTATCAATATAATATTGTAATTAAAACGTTCAAAGGCGCTTCAAAGGAATGTTTTGTTAACAAACGTCAAATACGAGTAGGTTTATAGGTATTGGGTCTTTTATTCACGAATAACGTCTTAATTTAGGCGGTATTCATGATTAAAAAATATCGTCTAAATTATTTATGACTAGACTAATTTAACCCGCAACTGCGACTGCATGGGCCGCGATTTGGACTATATTTTTATTAACACACTTGCTAAAGCTAAAGTGGGTCTAATTTCACCACAATTAGGCACATAACATTATGTGCCTAATTGTGGTGAAATTTATGAATAATAACATCTGTAATCGAAATGTGACTTTTCAACACTATAATTTACTTGTAAATTATAGATTTTTTTATATTATATTGTTTGAATTGCTTTGTTCTTAAAAAAGTTTCGATACAAAAAAAGCGTGTACAAAATAGTAAAAATAAACAAGTTTAAGTGAAAGTTTTGTTTATTAAAACAAGTTTTATAAATAAAACTTTCACTCAAATATAACTTAAGTTTTGCCTATAAAAACTTTAAATTCCCATTTTCTACGTTCCGAAAAAAAGAAACCTTATTCTTTTAGTCTATGGCCATTCATCAATGCAAGATGCGCGCGCATTGGAATACTAAATAATTTTGCCCGCTATTGCGAAAAAAATACTCGACTCGTTTTCACTGTTGAAATTGTAGTTAATTATTAATTTAATTGTCTACAAGTATTAGTCATGAAGAAAATGATTTATGTTGTACACCGCCCGATATAAGAGAGCCCTTAACGTTATGGAAAGTTTACTCCCTACAACAAGGGTAAAAATCTATTTTAGTATTATTTTATTCACAAGTGTGTTGAAAAATGTCATAATATGATACACGTGTGCATTGATGATTATCGTCCTCAGTTCGCTTAAGACCTAACGGCTCGGGTCTCAGCGACACCTCAGCGGTAATCACCAACATTACACACGCGTAATATAGAACAGACTGGATGCGGAAGGCCGAGGATCGGAAAAAATAGAGCACATTGTGAGAGACCTATGTCCAGCAGTGGACTGGCCTGGGTGAGGTTATTATTAAACAAAAGAGATTACTAACTTATAGATAGTGCAGTGAAATTCTTAAATTAAGCTAAATTGAGATGAGTGAGCGGCGTTACCGGTGTTACCTAGTAATGGGGTTTGAATCCACACATTTTATAATTATATTACAGTTTTTTGAAGACATAAACACACGAGTCACCAACACCCACATAAAATACCCACACACGTTCATGTCCATGCACACACACATATTCTTTTAAATTATATAATACGCATGTCAATATGTGGGGCAAAAAATTAAAGTGTGAGTTTGGCTCATTAAAATCTTAAAAAAAACAGTTAAGTAATGATTCCAACAAGTAAAAACCACATTCAGTTACATAATATCAATAACAATGTTTTTTACTCACAGGCCTTGATTTAGACCATGTGCGCCAAATGTAGGCCAGAAGGAATCCTGTATATTTATATAAGGCATAGAGTATGGTGCACCGTGGGGTAAAGCAGTTTTTTTGGTTTTTTATTTTATTTTATATAGGATACGTCAAATAGACTTCATCTCGTCTGACGGTAAGCTGAAGGTAAAGTTTCAGAAAAGAGGGTCACCATTACATACATCTACCATTGCAACGTGGTAGCACTTAGCTTCACGACCTCATCATATTATGATTTTTCACGCTCCGCTTAAAGGACCCGAGATTTTAGGTAGAAGGAAACACGTGAGCTGGTAATGAATTCCAGGCCTTAATGGTGCGTCAAAGGAAAGAGTCTCCGAACCGCTTGGTTCTAGATCGGATATTCTGCGCCATTTGACGACCTCTGTGGCGTAGCAGTAGAACATTACTACGCAGGGGGCGCGGGTTCGATTCCCGCTCAGTGCAAAAATTTGTATGCATGAGTATGTATATTTGCATTTGTCTGGGTGTTTCTATGTATGATTTGTATGTATTTACAAAAAAAAAAAACAACTATTTACCGTATCTACTATATCATAAACTTTGGGGACTACGTAGTCCCACACCCGAGGAGAGGGCCAGATCGTGAGAGATGGCCCTGGGTCGGCCGGGGTGCGAGGGATATGCCTGTCAACCTCACCTCGGCAGCCAAAACGACCCACAGGCGACGTGCGTTTAGGTCGGTTCGAGTCCGACATAACCTCTTCCACCGGCTCCGGTGGGGAGGTATCCGTGGGGATTTTGTGCACTTAAAAAAAAAACTGTATTATAAACCAGAGCATTAACGAGTGTTGTAGTGGTGTGTGAATAAGATTAAACCTCTGACCACATATTAATTATTTTTATCAAGTCACAATAATTACCTACACTTAACAACGTTAGTTATAATAATTTATCAGATAGACTTACCCTCGGTTTCCGTTACAAAATAAAGCTCCATCTCGACGAGTAAAAAGATATATAAATAAAAAAGTGTTTCAGCCAAGTATATTGCTTATATTGCATCATTGAAACGTACACTGCACTTTGCTATGACGATAAATAAAACAATACCGATACCGCCCAGCGAGCACTCTAGTATTTTATTAAATACTGCTGCTATTACGCATGACTTTTCTGTGGGACTGCACTTTAAAATGTCCTTTTCTTCCTAGATTATAGTCCATTTGTGTGCCAAAAGGTACACAATTTCAGCTATATCCATGCAGTCGACTAACATAAATAAACTAAAAAAGCTTTTGAATTATCAATCTCCATGTGGATGTCGTCTATCGCGTCTTTTGGTCGCATCTTTTGTTCTACTCAACCAATTGTGATCAAATTCCACTCTATCTCTACCTATTCCACACCCAAGCCCAACTATGTAACTAACTAATAGCTATAAATATAAATTCCTTTGAATAGTTATTAAGTACTTAGTGTTAATTAATTCTTCTTGGTTTTTCTATTTGCACAAGTTTTTGGATTGCAATGCAGACTTTGATTGTATAATCTTAATTTCATGATAATCACAATTGTGTAGAAAAAGAAATAAAAAAAAAATTACTTAAGATTTTTAGTATGAACGAGATCATTGTAATGTAAAAAACGCATCAAAATTAATTGTAATTGAATCGCGCGACAAGAATTAAAAAAAAGATTGGGTTCAGTATCATTAATATAGTATATCGAAACCCAAGTATTTTTTACATACGTACACATATGTAATCACGCCTTTATCTCAGGAGGATTAGGCAGAGATGAATTAACACCCATTTTTCACCAATAATTTAATTCGGTCCCACGTAATAGGGGGTGAGTAGTTTTTGAAAATCCCTAATATGTAGATACAGCTAGTTTATAATATATAGATGAATTTCACAATCGAAACATATCTGAAGTCTTTAAGGCAGCCTTTTGTTATTATTTTTTGTGTTTTTATTTTTTATACAACTTAGGCAGTAGACCTGATGGAAAGTGGTTACCGTGGCCTATGGACGTGTGTAATACCAGAGGAGCCACACTCGCGCTGCCGACCCTGTGAGCACAGAGTTTCTGTGCAGTCAGTGTAGAAGACAAAGCAGGACAAGCCTTTAGTCTTCCCACTGACAGCACGAATTCTCCAGCAAGCTCTGGCTATCCTACTCACCGCTGGGAACACAACACGAAGTTATTATGGCCGCAGTATTATGCAGGGCGGCGGTACTTAAGTTATGTATAATGCAACTAATAAATGACAACGATATCGTAGTCAATAATATTTGCATCTGAACGACGCGTTACTATATAAAACTCAACCACCACGATACCAGCATGAAAAACGCTGAGATAACAGTAAAAACACTTAACAACGAGATATTAATTGATCAAGTGGCCAGAGATATGATCACGAAGTAATTATTATCATTTGAAAGTCAATCAAAAGCAATCGTCTATGTAATAATACCGTTACTTCACCGAGCATTGTTCTCAAACAATGGTGAAACAGATGAATTTAAATTCAGATTAAGTTATAATTGGTAATAAGTTTGCAGTCAGCTGCCGCATTGTATTGCTATCCTCTAGTTTGTACCTTGAATTTAAAATATCAAAGTGAGGGTTCACAATTAGGTTTACAGGAATTAACATAAACTAGGTAATTTTGTTGAGAATCTTTTACATATATGAGCCGTATCGTGTTATGTTTAACCCATTAGAAGTCACTGTACTCAGTTGAGTACAGCCATATCCTTGAATGTCAATTAACCTACATGTAGCATTACAGGTGGGTACTTTGTTATTTCGTTTAATCACAATACCATTCAAGTATATTGAAAAGTATTACGCGGGCAGTTGGATTATTTTTGCGAAAAAGTGTCAGTTGAAGTTTTATCGCCGAAATACTGTGGAGGTAAGTAAATGATTTGATATTTTTTAACGTAATATCTGCTTATAGGTTATTTTTTTTACTTCATTGGTATAAAATAAATGTTAAAGTAAAGTATTATACTTAAAAGAATCAATGATTTATTACTAAAATAAAACTGTAGTCATTTATACGTCACTGTACTCGGTTGAGTACAATGACAACATACGTAAGTGAAATAACAAGGTTTTGATTTCAGAATGGAGAAAGAGACGTATTCATCTCAAACGAGCTACAAAGGACTTTAAGAAGCCGTTGAAGCCATTTTACAGGAGAGTGATGATGAGGAGTATGACTTGGCGATTATACCTCCTGATCCAAGTGCATTGACTGATGAAGAGGAAGGTGCTGATGAAGATATGGCGACATGTTCGTTACCGCAAGATGTACCTGGTACTATTGAGGTATTTGTGAGTCGAGAAGGTAGGAATGATGAAGATAGTGAGTACGAGGAGAGTGACGACGAACCTTTGGCGGTAAAAAGAAGACGACTACATCTATCTACTCCGGATTCGACCCCAACCTGGCGGAAATGTATTCCTAATTACTCTTCAATTTCTCAGAGTACTTTCGAAGCCAGTGACAGGAAAAGTGCTGTTTGCGATGAACTAAAGGGCCTCAACCCGGCACAAATATTCGAAAAACTGTTTGATGATGATATTGTTGACATGATTATATCTAATAGCATACTATACGCTAATCAACAAAATCGACATGACTTTCAATTGAATTCATCTGATTTCAAAAAGTTTTTAGGTGTTTTGATACTATCTGGGTACCATAAGCTACCTCGAGAACCAATGTACTGGTCTCTAGATGAAGATATAGGCGTAGAATTGGTCAGCAAAGCCATATCGAGGCATAGATTTCGAGATATAAAAAGAAACCTTCATCTTGTGGATAATGACTTAGCAGCAACGTCGACCGATAAAATGTTCAAGATAAGACCATTGGCAGACAAACTTATGCAAAAATATTTACAGTGGGGAGTGTTTCATGAAAGTATCTCTGTCGACGAATCTATGGTGAAATACTACGGCCATCATCCCGCCAAACAATTCATACGTGGTAAACCAGTTCGTTTTGGATACAAAAATTGGGTTGCGGCTAGCTCGACAGGATACTGTTACTCATTCGATTTTTACTGTGGTAAATCCCAGTCACCGTCTCCCGATCCTTTGGGCTCCCGCGTAGTCAAAACTTTATTGGAGAAACAGAATTGCACTCCAACTAATCATCAAGTCTTTTTTGACAACTTTTTTACGAGCTATGATCTTTTACTGGAATTGAAAAGACTAGGCTATCGGGCTACGGGAACAGTACGAGAAAATAGGACTAAAAATGTCCACTGATTAGCACAAAGGAAATGAAGAAGAAAGAGCGAGCTATCTATGAGTACAGGTTTGACAAGAAGGGTGAACTTTTATTGGTAAGGTGGAAAGATAACAGTGTTTGTACCATGGCCACCAACTATGATACTATTGAGCCACTAGGGACTGTCAAACGGTGGTGCCCAATAAAGAAAGAGAAAATAGATGTAGCGATACCACGTTTATTCCAAACTTACAATAAAAATATGGGAGGAGTGAATGAACTGGACCAGTTTGTCTCATTATATAGAATAGCTGTTCATGGCAAAAAGTGGTGGTGGGTGCTTTTTACCTATATGTTAGATATGACCATTGCTAATTCGTGGCGTTTACATGTATTGAGTAATAATAATCCGATGGATCAGCTCATGTTCCGCCGTCATATCGCAAGATATTATTTACGCCAAGGTAAACTGAGAACATCGCGTCCGACTGCATCACTAGTTGAAGGGCTGCCTCAAGATGGAGTTGGACACTACCCCACCAAAATTGAAAAACAACTACGATGTGTTGTTTGTCATTCAAGAGTGCGTTGGCAATGTAAGAAGTGCCTAAAAACTCTATGCATAGAAAAAGCCTGTTTTGAAAATTTTCATACGTAGGCGGTCAGTGTACTCAGTTGAGTACACCCCTGAAATTCTGTGAAAAATACTTTTTTCTTTCTTTTTCTTACATTTTGTGCTTTTTTGATCTTATTTTAATGTAAAAATAAAGAAAATTTAAATAAAGCATGAGTACTTTTCATTTGACCTCTAATGGGTTAAAAGCCCTTGTAATTACCAATTATCTAGATATCATGGTGCAGGTCTAGAAAATTTGGGCAGTGTCTCTACGTACTGCTAGTAATACTGAGCTACTGCCTACTTGGTGATAAATGATTGCCCACAGACTATGAATGCCTACATAATATTGTGTTGTGTTACTGTTAATTTTATTCGCTACTAGCACTGCGCCGCGGTTTCACCCGCGTAAATCCTGACCCCATGGGAATATCGGGATAAAAAGTAGCTTATGTTACTCACGAAGAATGTAGCTTTCTAATGAAAAAAGAATTATTAAAATCGGTCCAGTAATTTTTGAGTTTATTCGTTACATACAAAAGTACAAATCTTTCCTCTTTATAATATTAGTATAGATATGTTAGAAATATTTCACAAAAAGAGTTATAAATACCTGATGTCTAAATCGGTAGGAGATATATATATTTAAAGTATTTAGTATGCTAACCATTCAAATTTTTAGATTAGAATATAGAAAAAATAAATCGGTTCAGGCGAGATTGGAACGCGCGATCTTTCCCTTACATATATGAATAGACGTATATATCTATAGAAGAATTTGGATATACATGGCTGTGTTCTTTGAAAACGTTTTTACCACCTTAGATGTACTCACTTATTACGAGGATGTAACACGTTTGATTGTATTGATATGTACATTTGGTATCGGTCTGCGTAATTCTTACTTACTCGTCAAAGCACCACGTAATTATAATTACGCATATGCCTACCTATAATGTATTATGCTAGCATCAATAACCGCTTCAAGATCAAATTACAATAAGTACAATACAAAATCTAGCTCAAATAAAGGACGCAGTGACGGCCGTGAGAACTACATGAGACGTGTTAATATAATAACAATACACCGTTCAAGGTCTCTTTTCAATAATGAACGCGTTTCCCGAACACCTTGTTAGTACAGATTGTTAAATTACTAACACTTGGAATGCTGTGAATAGTTATTTTACAAGTGTAAACAATGCATGTCGTATGCGTGCGACCGTTGTGTACTACGCTTTAAATTGGGTGACAGCTCTAAGTTTTGAATTAGATTTTTTTGATATATTGACTTTACTCATAATTGTTATTAATCAATTAGACTACTGCTGTCTACTGCTGGCCATAGTGCACTTCTCTGTAAATTTATTATTCACATGAAAATTTTATAGGCGCACTTTGCTTGTACAACTGAATCAACTATGTTTTCATAAAAAAATAAGTTCAAAATTAAAACCAGACTACTGTACAATCACGCTCTTATAAGAATTACACGAAAATATCAAGGATAGCCGTGAACGTATGCCACTTTTCCTTAAATTTTGTTAGACTAAGTGGGTTTTAGTTTTAAACTTATTTTATTTTTATTTTATTTTGGGGCAAGCAATAGGTATAATTTATATATATTTGAAATGTGCCAATTAGGCTCTTTCAGTTGATACCAAACTTGACATGTTTTTATCAAATTTATTTTTTAACACAGTATTTTATGACCGCTAGAGGACGCCACATTAGATTCAGTGACACGTTATATAACCTATAACCAGGGAACGACTAAAATGCTTCCAACGATACCTCATTTGTCTAGTTCTACTCGTAATAAGTGGTCTAGGAGTGGTCTAGGAGATATATATATAAGTATATGTATGTAGATTCTACTGCTCCTATATATATATATATATACACACATAAACTCACTCACATCTATATCCCCGTAGGGGTAGGCAGAGGTGCTAGCACCCACATTTCGCCAGTTTATGTTTAGGTCCCAATGTAATAGGTGGCGAGAGTATTGCCATTAACCGGGCACTTATAAACCTGCGATAAATACACACATAACTTCGAAAAGCATCGAAAAGTCATCAAGTCAACGTGTGTGCCATGGAAAAATCTGGGATCGAACCCGAGACCTCGTCTCAGCAGTCCATTACCCATACCACTAGGCTACCGCGGTAGCCTGTTAAAATCATAACCCTCTTTTCGTTTCGCCGAAGTCGGGTAAAAATGTTGTTTTATGCGACGGCATCCTTAGTCTTCACTCTTAACTTACACAATCTTAACGTCTTATCATGTTTTTCAATGTTTGTAAAAATTGTTTAAAAATAGAAATGCAGGTACTTTAAAATGAAGCCGATACGACGAAGTGATTTCCATAGTTATTAATATAACTTAATACCCTAGTCGTATCTACTTTAGGAGGCTTTAAGTAATGTACCGCCGCACCTGCGTGAACAATTATCCCCAATCCTTTCTCATACCATGACCCCCATCTAATTAAAACATGGAGTCTGATACGATCAAAGTTAGTAGTTCAGTATGCAAATATCTAAACTTTTGTGCTAAAGATATTAATTAGTGAATGCTATATAATCAAGGTTTAAAGGAAAATCCTTAAGAAATTCAATCTAGGACTTTCAATTAGATACCTACGATAATTTTAAGCTAGAACGTGGGATAAGCACTTATTCTAATTACTGAGACACCTACACTAGGTGCCCCAGTAATTTGTAAATAATATTTTTAACTGATTCAATGAAATAATCTAATCGATTTTTAAAGAGTATTATTATTTAAGCTAAGAAGACTCCTTAAAAATCGTAAAAAATAATTAGATACTCCTATTAAAACAGACCGCACTCGACTGCATCATACCTCCCCTAAAGTTTGGGAGAGGCGACAAGGTAGCCCCAGAGAGGTAGGCTGCAGTTGGTCGGAGCGTCAGGGCGATTTGTAGAGGAACTGCCTGGCTATTCGGCCACCGCTTTCTGCCTCTTAGCAGCCATCAACAGCTTCCCAATTCCAAAAAACTAGGATTATGATTAAGTTTAAATTCTAGTATACCTACTTCTCAAATTATTTCAAAGATATTTAAGAGGTCATGACTTTTTCTCTAAACATTAGGATGCACATTGAATTACCCTTGCATCTGGATGTACCTCCTTTGACCGGTTACGCAGGTAATGATTAGTTACTTATACATTTCAACACCATGAACGAAACAGGTTTCTTTTTGCGGCTAATACAATAAACATATGAACTGTTTCTAAAGTAGATTAAATTACCTTGCATTAAAATCAAAGAATTAAAACTCAGTTAAGTCAAGTATTTTACAGAAAGTAGAAAACAATTTGTTGATGCTTGTTTGATGATGTAGGGAAAAAATAATAATATCCATAAATGTTAATAATTACTAGTGTAAAACTCGTCGGAATGTTTACCAGGTTTATTATTTTTGCTAAGCAACCGATATTTCGGCACTGTTACAAGCGCTATGATCACGGTGTACTGGTTTACAGGTGGTGTGACAGCGCCTAAATATCGGTTGCTCAGCAAAAATAATAAACATGGTAAATATCCCAGTGAGTTTTACACTAGTAATGTCAATGACCATGTCAATCTCAAATTATATATAATGTTTACAATATTTAGAAGTTTTTGCTATCCGTATTAACATTATCAATGGAACAGTAACTCTATCTCTACGTTACGTGTACGTTCTTACTCAAGCTGTGCCCTTTTTAGTAAAGTTAAACCGTAAACTAGAGGTGACCGTTCCCAGAAATACCTTCTCCAGAAAAAAATAGGCATTTTCGCCCTTATAAAGTAGGATTGACAAATGAGATCGGTAACACATAATATCATATTACACATCAGGTGTCAAATCAATTAACATATTATAATTTCTATAGACGTGGTCAATAGATTTTTTTTCATTTTTTGACCTATTAACAGGAAAAGTCACATAAAAAACATAAACCACGACCAGTAATGTCAATAAATAAGTATACGTAATACTTATAATATTCATATAACCAGTTCCAAATATTATTACATTATGTAAAACCAGTTGAACTAAGAGATGACTTTTGTAACATAATAGGTACTAATTTTGCACGAACTACAATCGTGTTGTTGTCTGCTTAATATTGTTCTTCCTAAACATTCAAGTTTATAATGATTGGTAAAATTAATTATATATATAAGACATTTTTTCAACATAATCTTTACTCAAACAAATTGTAGCTATGTAATTATACGGATTCTATTTACATAGAAAAGATTGAAAAGAATGCACTACAGGCAACATGATGCAATTATTGAATAGTGAATATTCAAACCAGTAAAAATCGAACTAGGTGTAAGTATCTCAGTAAGGTCGAATTGAAAGATCAGATCAAGACTACCTGCCCATATTTTTCTAATCCTGCAGTCAGAACACTCAGAACCAAAAGAGAAGCGGTTGGGAATCGTATCATATAGTTACGAAAAATATCTTGTCTATATTTTTGCTCGACTAAGGCGAAGCAAAACGAGGATTATGATTTTGTTCTTCTATATATATATATATATATATATATAACCACAGTTGTAGTTCCTCAACCATTTGTCAAAACTGTACAAATGAGGCATCGTTTAAAGCATCTTAATCGTCCGCTTACAGTGTAACGTGTTACTAAATCTAAAGTGGCACCCTCTAGCGGTCATAAAGTGCTTTATTTAAAAAGAAATTTAAGATAAATATGTTGTGTTTGGTATCCACAAAAAGAGCTTAGTTAGCATACTTCAAATATGTATAAATTATATATATTGCTTGCCCTAAAATAATATAAATAAAAAAGCTAAAACCCGATTAAGGAAAATACGCTCTCGAAAGTATTAAACAAGAAAATATCAAGGATAGCCGAGGACGTATACTATAAAATAAAACCATACATTTTAGAGAAAAGTGGCATACGACCACGGCTATCCTTGATATTATCTTGTTTAATACTTTTTAGAGCGTGATTTTCGTAGTCAGTTTTAGCTAAACTTACTTTTTTATAAAATTTAATACGACATATAGGTATAGTAACATTTAGCCGTTCTTTAGAAGCAGAATATATGTTTAGTGGCAAAAAATAACCTGTTTCATAACCAGTATTAGATTGTTTACAACAGATCGTCATCTGCATAAGCACGCAATGTGCATAAATAATGGAAAACGAAGTTTAAATTGGAAGTTCTAACGTAATGGAGGATGCCCATCCCTGAATACAGCTCCAGTAGCTTTGAATTAGAATAATATTGACAACCGAATGAGACTGTCAGAACTTTATACAAATATCCCACATTGAAGTAATCATCATCATCCATCTTAAACGAATCCATCATGATTTATTTACTACACCTGCTGATTGACGCATGAGACTCTGGTTGCAGATTTTTCTCTAGGTTGGAAGATCAGACGCTGGTCGCATTTCTAAGAGCTGCAATAAAAAAAATCGTGGAACGACGAGTGGGAGGTGACCCGTGCTATTATTAAATGTACCTAAACGTGATGGACACTCGACAACGAAAATATATGAATGGTCAAAGTTCTGCTAGGCTATAGTCTCCACATTCTAGTACTAAAATAGGCCTAAAATCTCAACGCAAAAAGAATAAGTATATCGACTTTTGCTAGCTTTTGAATATTCAAATTCAACCTTGAACAACAAACATCCATCACCAACCGAGTTTTACAGGTAAAAAAAGAATAAGTATCTACAAATGACTATAGAACTCTTTTTGCACCTTGATTTGATCAAACAGGACACGGGGAATACCGGCGGGCTGAAGACCCGCCATTGAAATGAATATAATGAGTATCTGACATTGTTTGTGCGAATTCATCCTATAGCAATTGTTTAAATATCGAAGCACCACTGCCCACACACGCAACAGAATCAGTCATCATGAAGACTACTTGTGGAGGGTTATTTAAAACTTATATTCTCGCTAACTCATTAAGAGTACGACTTGGTAAAAATTCAAATAATAATTACAGTATCGAAGATTATAATATCAATTTCATTTCAATTTATCTGGAGATAGTATTCAAATTTACTTTTTATTTATATAATGCGCGCATCCAAACAGGAGTCACCTATCTCATCCTGTGGGTGTAGTACAAGGTGTCTAGATAGGGATATTCTCCACGTCTTAATAAATATACAGCTCATGATTAAATAGTTGGTGAAATGTGGGTGTTTAATATTTACCTACTCCCTCAAGGATTTACAGGCGTGATATGTAATTGATGATAAATAAAATGGTAGTGATACAGAAAAAAACGTGTTTGTTGAATACTAAAATAGTTAAATGTAGAAAAGTTTTTGTGTATTAGGTAACACTGGTAATACTGAATAATTTACTACATAATCCGTTACTAATACCTACTTGATAGTTTTATTTTAATGTAAAATATTCGCGTAAGCTTAATTCTATGAATATGAATTTGAATAAATATTTATTAATAATTTTACTAATAACTTCGCTCCTGAAATATTTTTTGTGTTTTTAGGGATCCGTAACTCAAAACGAAAAATCTAACTCTTATTGGGTCACTGCTTTGTCCGTCTGTCTGTCTGTCAAGACCTTTTTCTCAAGAATGCGAGGTTTCAAGTTGAAATTCATACCGCCTATTCAGGTCTGTAACATCTTGAAACTGTGCAGAAATCAAACTAAACTAAATTAAGCGAGCCCGACTCGCACTTGACCGATTCTTTATCACTAATTCATCATTTTTAAAATTATTTAATTTCCTTTTAAGGAAATGTCACCATGTGTAATTGTAATCAAGGTTATATACCTAGTTCAACCTCGCGTAGAAATAGATGAAGCGATAAAAAATGAGTGTGAAATTTTCGATACAAAGACAAGTAATTGATATTCTTAGAACATGCCGAGTGAATGTTATTACTGTAAAATTAGATTAAATGTTACCGACATGCTGTTTTAGTTATAGTAATTAGTTTCTAAATTGGTAGTTCAAAGACCTGAATGACGACACTAAATAATAGGTTTTACTTCCGTTTCATAATTTGAATGAAAAGTCGATACCGAACCCAAATGAGTTAAGAAAAGGCTTGGATATAAACAATTCAAAGCAATATCAAAAAAAGAAAGAGCAATGTGCGCGCCTTCACAGGGAACCTGAGATAGACTAGGCCTGTACAATTTAGATATACATACTTGCATTCCTATGTATTAAGCTATGACAACAACATAGGGCGTGAAAAAGCATCTGATAAGGTTGTCACGTATTGTCGGTCCATGTAATAGTGACTCTTTTTCCTTCAGCTTATCATCAGGCAAGGTGAAGTCTCATTGAAGTGTCCTATTTATAAAAAAGTCATTTTAACTGCAGTCACAAATATACTCTGAGCTGTAACTGCTGTTTTGGCACATCTGATATCACAGATGTATAATTGTGCGGGCCATGTGGTATATTTGCTACATTGGTAATTTGGTTGCTAGTAGAAAATCAACAACATATACTAAGAAAATCTGATTCGTAATAATGTATTTTAACCGTATATGTACTCTTACCACAGTACACAAGTATAGTATATTGGTGCACCTACTTTATAAGAGTAAATTACTTAAAAATATACATGTTGTAAAAACTACGTTTAAAAAACCCGACTTCTAAAAATAAAACCTATAAAATAACATAATAAAAGTACGAGGAAAATTACTGAATTTACAGATTTGTTGATCTGTTAGAAGACTAGCCCGAGAGGTCATATTATATCAAATGATTGCGTCATAATGGTTCAGGCACAATAAACAAAGTAGGCACCGACTTCTAGCACATCAGTAAATCTGTAATTTCAGTGATTTTTCTCTAATCTTTATCATGTTATTTTATAGTCTTTAGTTTTTGAAGTCGTTTTTTTAAACGTAGTTTTCTTATTTTTTGGTAAAAAGTTAGGTACCGATTGAATTGAGAACTGCTGCCTTTTTGCAAGTCGGTTACAAAACAAGTTATTTTTTATTTAACTAACGACTTTGAAAGTAATTATACTAATACGCTAATCTGTAAAAATAATTAAAATCGATTAATTAATCAAACAAGCACTTAAATTATGTTTATAAAAATTATTGAATGCCTTTTAAAAATTGTGTGTATATAGATTTAACTAAGAATTTTAATTTAGACTGTAATAAAATCATATAATATTACATATACAGGTTCATAATATGTGATACTGGTTCAGTATAAATCCATTTGCAAACTATTTAAATTAACAAAATAATAACATAATTATTGGTTAATTCTAAGAAGATTGCAGTAAAAATCTTTGTTATGATATTCAGTTTCAAGGTCGAGACATTAACACTGTACACGTAATAATAATATGCCCCTACAGTAAATACTAAACACTTGCTAGATTCAGAGGAACTTTGGAGTTGATTTTATCTACTCTCAAACTGGCGTCTGCGACCGTCCCGGTTATACGCGGGAATATTCCGGTTAACCCACTGGGGGAGAAATTGCCAAAATCTTTCTTAGTGGATGTTGGCAACATGAAAAACATCGTCATTACCTAGACGTTGTTTTTAGTTGCATGTGAGGCTTTCACTTAGGGGACTGAGGTCCGCTAACTACTTCTCCACCTTTTGATTTACGGCTTTTATAAGAGCAGCTTCCGTATAAACCTCAATTTTTTAGTTCATCAATTATCAGATTGACAAGCTTGAAGCTAAAGTTAACTTGACCTCGGAGGACCTTGATAGAACCCGATACACACAAAATAATAACATATCGATGGAGATAGGACATGACGGCTTTCCCGTTCAATTGAGCAGTATTGTGTAGCCAGCGGTGAGTAGGGCAGCCAGAGCTTACTGGAGAGTTTTTGTGCTGTCAGTGGGAAGACCAAAGACTTTTCCTTCTTTGTTTTATGACGGCACATAAACTCAAGGTCGTCAGCTCGAGTGTAACTCCTCTGGTGATGCCCACGGCCTCAGGACACGTAATCGCCTTTCCATCAGGTGGGCGTGTACTAATCTGCCACCTAAGTCGTATAAATAAAAAAAAGCATCGATTTTATCTAAATGTCAGGTTTACAATCAGCTGTTTAGGCTCCGCGTTGATATATCAGTCTGTTCAAGTAAATATTACTTTAATCGTAGATAATCACCACCTGATAGCAATTGTCGTGTAAACATAGCATGCGCCGTAACAAACACATCGCTGTCGGATGACAGAATGCTTTTACGACGGGCCGATCATACGATAGATAACACCATGTGTATGGAAGCAAATGACGTTACATGCCATAGTTACATATATAACTTTTTATTACATTATATTTGTAATAAGGTTATATTTATAACGCTACGTGACGTTTATGAGGCTGTTCAAAGTGGAGGACTCATATTTTTCGCTGCACATATAGGCTGACACAGTCTTATCTGATGTTACAACTATTGCAAGAATCTATTCGACACGGTAACTGCTAATTCTCAGGTGGTTTATGTTATGTATATGCTTTATATACCTATTTGCGACGTGAGTAAAGTTTTTTTAATACAACCAAAGCGGTTACTTTGGCCTTTGGACGTATGCAATACCAGGGGAGTCACACTCGTGCTGCCGTCCCTGTAAGAACCGCGTTTCTGTTCTGTCAATGCAGAAGATACAATCAGGACAAGCCTTTGATCTTCCCATAGACAGTACAAAAACTCCCCAGTGAGCTCTAGCTACCCTACTCACCGCTGGGAACAACACGAGGTTATTATAGCCACGGTATTCTGTAGAGTGGAGGTACTTGCCCAGTCGGACTGCTCAATTGAGACGTTAAAAGTTAGAAAGGGTAAGTTTTGTATCTTTTTTTTTTTTTTTTTATATAGGACACGTCAATTGGACTTCGCCTTGCCTGATGGTAAGCTGAAGGCAAAGTCCCAGAAAAGAGGGTCACCATTACTTACACATACCGTGTGACAATGGTGACACTCAGCTTGACGGCCTCATCATATGCTTTTTCACGCCCCGCTTAAAGGACCCGGGACTGTAGGAAGAAGGAAACACGTGAGATGGTAATGAATTCCAGGCCTTAATGGTGCGACAGAGGAAAGAGTCTCCGAACCGCTTGGTTCTTGATCGGATGTTTTGCACCGTGTGCGGATGACATCTAAGACCTGCACGCGTTGTCCTGTGTAGGAAAGGGGAGGGTGGGACTAATTGGAAGAGCTCATCAGAACACTCCCCATGGTACAAACGGTAAAATACAGCCATGGACGCAACATCTCTACGCAGCTGTAAAGGTTCTAGGGTGTTCGTGATCTCGGGATTCCCAATCCCAATCCCAATCTTTAAGTTAAATAATCGTTTTTGGTGTAAGCTTTTGATGTAATGATGCAACGTTTCTATGCTAGCGCCAACGGTCTGTCACGTTGAACATTCTATTATTGAACCTAACTTTAACCAACCTCAAAAAAGTAGGTTCTTAATCCAAATAAATGTCCATTTTGTACCCATGTAAGACCACAACATATGGCTATTGAAAGTAGCGAAGCTTTGCGATCCCCATTTGAACAATACATACCTACCTATTAATAGAGATAAAGTATATTAACTAGTTAAACTTTTTACGTTCCTTCTAAGTTTCAAACATGAGAGATGTTTTTATGATAATCGTTGGTCTTCACAGATACGTAGGTTTATTTGTCCACAACATAGTTATTTCCTTGTTTACTTTTTTAATAAAACGCTACGAAACGTGCTATACGGTAAAGCACTTGTTCAGTTTATTCAACAGTTAAAAAAAAAAGGTTGGTCCTTAATTCTACGAGTGTATTTTTTTGTATATACCTACACTATTAAGTCTGATTAGCATATACTTTTGCATTAATATCTACATGTTATGCTAAGGAACTCGTTGCTTCCACCAGTATGCTTAGACAACATCGCATAATTTGTTTCATTCATTGACGCATTGTACTGTCCTCAAACCATTCACACAATGTCACCGGGATCTGGTGTTTGTAATCTACTTTTAAAATGTCTTTCCTTCTTATCCACAGAAGGAAAGGCAGGTGAGTAGGGTAGCCAGAGCTCACTGGAGTTTTTTATACTGTCAGTGGGAAGACCAAAAGCTTGTCCTGCTTTGTCTTTTACACTGATGGCACAAAAAATCTTGTGCTTACAGGGTTGACAGCGTATGTAAGTGGTTGGTGTTACACACGTCCATAGGCCACGGTAAGCACTTTCCATCCGGTAGGCCGTGTGCTTGTCTGCCAACAAAGTGGTATAAAAAAATAGATACTTTTGAATAATTTTCAAATTTCAAAAATCCATCTTTTTATTTACCTACATCTTTGAAAATTTTGAATATGAATAGGTTGTCTATAAATCTTTTCTTATTTGTTAAATAATTATCACAATTAAAACATGAGCTGTACTAAGAAACACTTCCCACTTATGTCGATATCCATAATAAGACATGACACAATGTTGCTACATGTAACAACTACTTGTGACTATAAGGATCATATCAGACATAATCAACTCGGAAAGGGATCATCATCGTATCGACTTTCGACTAGGTGACGCCGCCCTTACGGGTCGCTTATCGCTGGTTTACCTAGCTGTGACGCTAAGGGATCATAATTAATTATGCTAGCCACGTGATTAGCCATCAACGCCTCACAACACTGCAGCTAATTGTGAATCCTTTGCATATCCGCACTGCATATCAAACAGAGTCGACGTAAATGCATATATACAGTTGTAGTATAGCATCACAGTAATTAGTACTCTGTTCTAGTATTCTGTTATGAATCTGGAGAGAATAATAGTACCTATAATTTAATCAATAAATCAATCTGTTGAAAACATCGAAGTTCAGCCAAATCAGCAGTTATACTGGTAAAGCGGACCCAAGCCTCCGAGGTGAAAGATTCGGATGCGACTGGGATTAACGCTAAGGTGAAGAAGAGAAGATGTTAACAGTACTTAATTATATATTTTATTATACATTTTATTATGTATGTTTAGTATTTATTTTCATGGGATTTATTTCGTATTTTGTATTTGTGTATGTGTGTGTGTGTCTTATAAACGCATTTTCTTCTTTTTTTTATTGGCTATTGAAAAAGAGTGACCTTGATTTATTGCCAGGTCACTTTCTCACAGGTTTTACCCGCTGTCTGCGAATTTGGCCCCTTATACTGAGTGACAAACCATTTCGTAACAACGAGGGTTCCTACTAGCAAACACATCTCTTCTTTCTTTCATTTCATCATGCCATTAAAAGTTATATCTTTTATATTAACCAACTGAAATCTCATAATACATATGCGTTTGAAAATGCGTTTATGGTCGGCAGCGCGAGTGTAACACCCCTGGTGTTGCATACGTCCATAGGCCACGGTAACCACTTCCCATCAGGTGAGCCGTGTGCTTATCTGCCACCTAAGTGGTATAAAAAAATGTCATTCAGAATAATGCCCCTGGTTGGAAATGCAAATTAGAAACATTTATTACTTAATGACTTATATGAATATATAATATCTTTTGTTTTTTCTTTACTAAGCAGATGTCAACTTCCTCAATAATTTTATGATTTATCAAACTATTTAAATCCTAACTCTATATACCTGTTTTTATTAACATACATGTTTAATAATCTAGCACTTTACCAGCAGGTGGCCTGTTCGCGTATTATAAATGATTACATTATACACACAAATGTATAGAAGAAAAAAACTACAATACGCTTTAATAAAAAACGAATCTAATCAAAACTCATAAATTTAATAGAAAGCGTAGATTTAAAAATCTATTAATGTGAGTTTAGTACAACTATACCTACGCCTCCAGAGACGGCAATATCGGCGTGATTAATAATTCATATCTGATACACACTGTGTTAATGAGACATGCATTTACATAATATACTTGAGTATGTAGTTTTATTTACACTTCAATTAGAATGTCGGTACATTTGGCAAAATTAGCGCTATGAAAAATAAATAGAAAAACTAGCTAGTTTACTACTCAATGTCATCATGATCAAGTACAAATTGAAGCTACGTACCTGAGTTCTTTTTTCCTTGTCACTTTGTAGTTGCATGCTAATTGTACCAAACAAAAGATTCTTAGAGGCACGCTGGGTGCTTTTTCCTAATGGTGAGACATAAACAAAAGTGTTTACCCTCTCTGTAAATTCCATGCCGCTATGCCTACACTAATATTTTTTTACTAACTGTTGCCTGTGCCTCCGCTCGCGTGGAAGTCAGTTATCGCAGCCAAACATTGTCGAGGAATCAATTTCATTTATTCAGTTTAGGCACATAAAGAGCACATATGAACGTCAAAATTTTACAATTATGTATGTCAAGAAATAATACAAAAATATTAAATAATGTAAAAATAAACCATTGGAAAATGATTCTTTCGCTGGTTCGGTAGATTAGTTCTACTGAGAAGATACCAGCAAGAAACTCAGCGCACTACATTAGAACTAGATTATTTTTCTTTTATAAATTTGTTTTGGTTTACAATTTATTTTGTGCGAGCAAGCAAGAGACTTATGTTGACCACGCATTAACATCATTAAGGTACTCATCCACTCTATAGTAACCTTTACTCATTAAAGTTTTTTTCACTTCTATTTTAAATTTATTTATTGGCATATTAATCAAGTCCTGAAGAATTTTATTAAATATTTTTATCCTTTCATTTCATTTCATTTTGTCATTGTCCTTTCTTAATGTCTAATTTAACCCTGAACCTAATTCCATCAAATGTGTTCGGTGGTTTCAAGCGTGAAAGCGTAACAGACCTCTGTCTGAAAATAACTCTTTATTTTCGCATTTATAAATATTAAATATTAATAGGTAGGTACTTATAGAGTATCTGGGGAAAGATAGGAACGCCGTAGTCCCACACCCGATAGAGCTTTCTATAGCCCTAGGTCAGTCGGGGTGCGTGAGGGATATGCCAACCTACCTTATCCCCGACAAATGATGACCTGAGGTGACCGTGCAGTTTTAGTCGGTACGAGTCCGACATAACTGCCCCCGCCAGTTCCAGCAGTATCCGAGGGGATTTTCGCACCTTAAAAAAGGTATTTATGGAGTGTATAGGCCATTCGGTAAGTGGCTACTAGTTTTTTTTTACTTTTAGTTACGTAATATCTAGTACAGATTAAATTTGAAATAGGTATGTAGGTAGGTATTGGAAGGCACGATGTTTTTCAAATTGTATCTTTTGAAAACAGTAATTGAACTTTTTTTGTAGCTTATTAAGTCTGCGGAATAAAAAATAATGATAAACGCTATTACGTGTGGCCCCATCAAGGAGATAAGGAGAACCTTACTTGTAATAAATCTGTTGATCAATGAACATCAGGATATAGCTCTGGCGCAAGCTTTCCTTCAGGGTTTGAATTAATGCCATTATGATAATGACAGAGGCGTCATATTTATGAAGATACTAAGGGCAGAATATTCAGTATTTTTAAAGAATATTCAGTCTGTGTGGTGACGGAGAAAGAATACAAGTATCACCACCCCATCTCATCCGAAGGGTGTCGTAAGAGGCGACTAACGGAAACATATGCAGACGATATAACTGCGAGAGAAGGAAAACTCGAAATAAAACCCTGTACCAACCCGCCTGGCCTAAGTGGAAACAGTAGGCCAAAGCCTCCCAACATTGGGAGAGGCCTAGTCCAGCAGTGGACTGCGATGGGCTAGTTGATTGATTGATTAAAGAATATTAGAACCAATGTTATTTTTAAACTTTCGCGGTGTGAATTCATAATTATACTAGGTATCGGGACTTCTCGCGAATATAACGCGAATTCTCGCAGAACGCCCACGCCCAGATTAGGCTATGGAAAAGGTACGTAGATAATATATTTTGTATATTCAAAGGCAACAGTGAGCAGGTGGTTCGCTTTACTGAGTATCTCAACTCATTACATGTGAAGACACAGTTTACGTATGAGATTGAGAACAAAAGAACATTGTCATTTTTAGACATAAAGTTGATGGTAAGAACTGGTGGCTCCTTGGCCCACACTGTGTATCGTAAACCCACTCACACAGATAGATACCTGCACACCTCCTCGCATCATCACCCACTTCACTTAAAATCCGTAAGTTCGACGCTCATCAAGCGAGCTAATGACCTGTGTGACCCTGAGCACCTACAGCAGGAGTTACATCATGTTCAGGAGGTTCTTGAGGTGAACGGGTATGGTAAGAGTGCTAGAAAGCCACGACGTGCACCGAGGAAGATATTGCCGGGTGTTGACCGCCAACCGGCATACATGCCGTATGTGAAAGGTGTAACGGACAAAATCGGATCTTGCTTACGGAAGTTTTCCATCAAGACGATTTTTAAACCGTTCGACAAAGTAGCGAAATACGTGCGAACATCGAAGGACGTCATACCTCTGCAAACACCGGGTGTTTATAAAGTGGATTGCAGCTGCGGTAGTTCCTACATAGGCCAGACCAAGCGAACCATTGCAGAGAGAGTCAGAGAACATATCGCAGCTGTGAAAAACCGTCAGTTCAACAAATCGGCAGTAGCAGAACATCTTGAGTCGGGTACCAATCACTGGATTGAGCTTCATCAACCCAAAGTCCTCTCCACTGATCGCCACTACTATTCACGGATTGTGCGAGAAGCCATTGAAATCAAAATATAAAAATTTCAATCGGGAAGATGGATTCAAGCTATCCGGAACGTGGAATCCAGTGATTAAGATACTAAAACCAAAAAACACAGTGCCGTTAAAAACTGACATAGTGAGTGTGGTGTGTCGCCAGCCTAACCGTTCATAATAAGTGTAATGGTGGGTAGGCGCTCAAAAAATGTTCCCCGCATACATCTCGACGCTTGAAGACTAGTCAAGCCGTGACCACGGGTGCTGCAATGCATCCGAAACGTCGGCAGAAATAGTAAGTTCCAAGATATAATTCGCGAGAAGTCCCGATACCTAGTATAATTAGAACCAATATTGCTTGTATTAGAAGTGGGTTTACGTCGGTAGTGTAAGGACGACTCCTTAACCACAAAGCTATTAAATGAAATCAATACAAACTTGTCACAAATTAATTAAATAAAACTTTGTCTAGCAGTTTTAATTATATTTTCATACTTACAATAAAAGTCTACATAATTAATAATTCAAGGTTTTAACCAGGATACGCATTGCGATATAATAAGGCTTGTTCCATACAAATACAGTTGCGTACTTTCCAATAGTAAAATAAATTGTTTAACTGGAGTCATTAAATTAAGAATGGTAAAAAGTAGTAAAACTTGCGTCTATTCTTATTTTATCGTTTTAATCTATTTTTATCATCTACGCAATCTCCCTGGCAGAAGCAGGCCGCGGCGGCCCTTTACCTTTTTCTCGCACTTAAAACAAATTTAAAAAAAACTCGATCTATACCTAATTGTGCATAAAACAAAAAAAAAATACGTCACAATTGTTTATTTCATACAAGTTTTATTGTAATTCACCGTTTTAACGTTTAGTAAAAGTAATTAAGTTGACCAGACCGTCAAATATTCAATTATTAGTTGCGATAGTAAAATAAATGCACCAATTAAAAATAAAAAGGTCATTCACCATAAACTCTATTGACAAACGATAAAGCTGGCCTCCCCATAGATGGTATTTAATTAACCATTTAACCTAATGGAGTATTTACTATCAATCTGTTATAACCGTAGATTGTCACACATAATTGTACGTTATAAGTTGAAAAATAAACACTGAAGAGAATAGCTGCACAGCATCATCTAGTCTAAAACGTTTTTTCAGTCTATTGCACTTTTTTGGTTTGATTGATTAAAGTATAATAATTATGTTTGCCAGTTTATAAAGATATTATATTTTCAAAGAATCCATATTTATACACATTTTGTAAGAGTGATTGTAAACTGGCCACAATGAAAATTTGCCACAGCTAAAAATAACACTAAAAGTAAAAAAAGGAAAAATACAAGCATATACTCGTACCATCGTAAATAAACGTAGCAATTCACCGTAGAATTAGATATTATATTTTTTTTTATCTAGAACACGCCAACTTGACTTCACCTCGCCTGATGTAAGCTAAAGGCAAAGTCTCAGGAAAGAGGGTCACCATTACAGATACTAAGTAATGTTACAATGGTGGCACTCAGCTTGGCGGCCTCATCAGATGCTTTTTCACGCCCCGCTTAAAGGACCCGGAACTGTAGGAAGAAGGGAACACGTGTGCTGGTAATGAATTCGAGGTCTTGGTAGTGCGGCAAAGAAAAGAGTCTCCGAACCGCTTGGTCCTTGCTCGTATATTCTGCACAGTGTGAGGGTGACATCTAAGCCCTGCACGTGCCAGTGCATCTTAAAATATTTCTATTACACTCGGCTCTACAAGTGTGTAACCCGCCTTATGCAGTAAGTTGCGCAGCTCACTGATTGGAAACCGCCGTGATTAATTACAGTGAACTCGAGTCACACAATGATCACTCGGTAACAAATAATTAGCAACAAACTGAATACATTGAAGTCATAATAGCGCGAATAAATTGAATACACACGAACATTTTTTTCCATACCGATGCACTTAGATCCGGGATAATATGTAGGATAAATATCTTACTATTTTCATACTAGGCAATAGTCTCTCGAAAAGGAAAGTACTATTATCTATTGTGTGCTTTGAGTAAGCCAGGAACGGAAAAAAATACAGAAAAATTTTCAAGTATCATAGAATATACTTCAGTTGCTATACAGAGTTGGATACTCTGTGCACATGCACAACATACGAGTATATACCAGATTTTTAAATTTAGTAGTATCAGCACCGTATTCGCAGTGACTCAACAGAGGAAGTTCTGCTCTTTTACTTCCGTCGTACTGAATTCGAGCAACCAAATGCTAGGCTGCTTTCTATACGGTACGTGAGAGTAGTCAAAGCCATTTTTCCTGTTTCATTCTCTTAATTTTTCTCAGTTTTATTGCTCCTCTTCATTGTCTTCTATAGGACAACAGACCATGATACCGCTCGACCAACGATTTGCCACTTGTCTGCGGGGGCTGGTCCTCAATCAGAACGAGTACCTAATTGTTTGTTCCCTTTATAGAGCAAAGGAAACATTATTCTGCGCTTATACTGACTTTTTATGTATTGTTTATCCATGAAACAACATTTTGTGTGATCTAACACCGATAAGAATTTATGGCCTATAAAAAACCGTTTGTGTTCTGAGATTAAAAAATCAATTTATGGAAGTGGTGATAACGGGGCCTACAAAATAGGGAGTAAAATTCTATAATAGTTAACAAAATTGACTGACGCCTACGATTTTTGTTGGCACTGGTAACCGCTTGACATCAATTGAGACGTGACCTTGTTTACAGACTTAGTAAAATTAGAAGAAAACTGCAGTTGACACTGTCTGCTTCGGTAGGACCGCATCTCTGAAATTAATTGTGCTCAAGTTCAACTGAACTTCAAAATCCATAGTTAAACGTGATGACGCAGATTAGTTTGACTTTGCTCCTTAGTTTCTTTTTTTATACCACTTAGGTGGCAAACAAGCACATGGCTCACCTGATGGAAAGTGGTTACCGTAGCCTATGGATGTATGTAATACCAGGGGAGTCACACTTGGGCCGCCGGACCTTTAAAGCACAGAGAGTTTCTGTGCCGTCAGCGTAAAAGAAAAAGCAGGACAAGCATTTGGTTTTCCCACTGACAGCACAAAATATCTCCAGTGACCTCAGGCTACCTTACTCACCGGCGAGAACACAACACGAGGTTATTAAGGCCGCGGTACTCTGTAGGGCGCAGGTACTTCCCCATTCAGACTGCTCAATTGGACGGAAATACCGTAGTGTCCTACCTCCTTTTCCATCGTGTCCTTCCGCCGTGAAATTCAACTTCATTGTTGTGCTCATTCCGATGCTAATAAGTAATTAATGATACAAGTGTTCGTAGGTACCGGTGGCCATTTTATCGTCAGGCCCTCTAGACAAGAGGCCAGTGGAAAAGAATGACAAATGAATATAACGTATATGACAGTCGTCAACGCATATCATAAACGTCAAATCCCAAACATTAGTAATTCTATTCTACCATACGCTGGGAAACCAATTTCCACTTGTCTAGGGAGCGCCTGACCCCCAAAACAAGTAGAAATTGGAAATCGAAATTGGCATTCGGATTGTCTAATCCCAATGCCAATATTGAAACTACTAATAATAAAAAGGCATGGCGAAGTCTAATTGACGTGTCCTAAAAAAAAATAGCAGTAGACATCAATCAATAAATTAGTCAGTCGCAGAACAAAGACCTCTCCCAATGTTGGGAGGATTTAGCCTACAGTTTCACGCTGGCCAGACAGGTTGGTACAGGGTTTTAATTCGTGTTTTCCTTCTCTTGCAGTGATATCGTCTGCGTATTTTTCCGTTAGACGCCTCTTACGACGGATGAGATGAGGTGGTGTTACTTGTATTCTTTTTCTATGATCACACGGATAGATTGCTATCTTAAAATAATCAATTACAATTACCTACCTTTTTTTTTTTACGTGCGCAAAATCCCCACGGATACCTCCCCACCGGAGCCGGTGGAGGAGGTTATGTCGGACTCGAACCGACTAAAACGCACGCCGCCTGTGGGTCGCTTTGGTTGCCGAAGGTGAGGTTGACAGGCATATCCCTCGCACAATTACCTACCTTGTTATATTCCTGAGCTGTACAATTTATTCTCATTTTTCAGTAGATGAAACAAATATTAAAAAATAAGGTATAACTAGTATCTACTCATACCAATGGTATCGTCTTATAAAATAATTTAGAGTTTATTAAGTATCCAGCCTACTGCTGATATGAGTCTATACAGTCTACACTGTATTAAAAGCATTAACCTTAAAATCATTACGAGACAGGTCCGTTGACACATAATATTAATATTGACTTGCTATGTGTAATAGACATGTAAGCAGTCACGTAGACAAGTGTCATAAATTATGCAAATAATTACCTTTATGCCTTACAATGTACATAGTGATTACAATTTAAGACCTTTTAAAAGCTAAGATTTTGCTTAATAATTTTCGTCGTAGAGTATACCTACTCGAATACCTAGATAATATCAGGTGGACGAAGGCCTCACTGCTGGTGAAGACATTCTAAACCAGTCACTGGATAGGCATTTATATAAGTGTCAAAAGGTAGCAATTTCTACTAAAACCTAAAACAAAACAAATACAGGTGCGTAACTGGATGACTCTATGAATATACAACGGTTTGGAACTTTTTGCGAATAAATCATGGACCAAAATCATCGATCAAGCCGTGACCACGGGGGCTGCAACGCGTACGAAACATCGGCAAAAGTAGTAAGTTCCATGATTTAATTGCGAAATGTCCCGAACCATTGTACATTTGTGAATTTACATCGTGATAGTTTAAAAATAACATGACTCAATGAAGTAACAATATTTTACACTTTTAACACATTTTGCCTATACTTTTACTTGTAATTTTAATATATCATAATAGTTAATCAATGAATCTGAACAATAAAATGTTCTATGTATTGGATAGATGTAGCATGCAGGTAACATGCCACATCTATCCTATTGGATAGAAGTGGCATGTCACCTGCATGCAGTTTCAACACTCTAAAATATTATTATATTTAATCATATTTTAGAGAGTACTGTTGGGACTGCCAAGCTTTTGTAGTGCCTCTAGCATATTTGCAGAATAGGGCTGTCGGCTTATATGCTGTCATTACCAAACAGCAACCGGCAGCTGCATTCCAGTTAATATATTGTCAAATGTATTTTCAGAACTACTAAAACTGGTGAACAGTTTTTATGATGTACACACAAAAACAAATATAGAAATACATAGGTTGAAATATTAGTACATAGTCTCTGTTTATTTCTATTAAAAATCTCTTCTAGAAGACCTGTGATATTAATGTTACATAATGATTTGATTTGATTTAATTTGAGAATTGTCAATATTATGGTGCGTAACACCAACGTTATTCATAAGCCTAAAACCTCACCAGACACAGCTAATGAGTTTCTTATAGGGTTTTACCTCAATACGAATAATAATTGACCACTAAAACATCATTCTACAGTAATATATGGCGATGTCTCTAACTAACTGGTTAGATGGTTACTCTTAACGTCAGTAATTGGGTATTTGACTGGTTAGTCAAATTAGTTACTTTTTACTAAACGTCAAAACAGTAAAATAGGAACCAACGCATCGCTTACCGCTCTTTTACCGTTAAACTCAGTAAAATAATTTATTTTAACTACAGGAAAATACCCAATTTACATATATTTAATTGAAGGGTTCGCCGTGAATACTTATGAAGTGAGATCTACGTTAAAGTAGTAGTGCTAAGGTATCTTACTGGTAAATCTCCTTGAGAAAACAAAACGATTTCTTGACAGCATATCATTATGGGCAATTCACTAAAATATTCCTCATAATTGCTATAGCCCGATGTTCAAAATGTTGGATAATTTTAAGACGTCAAAGCTGAGGGACCAATGCGCTCGGTTTCATTGGAGTTAAAAACATTTGGAAACATCTATTTTCAGTGAAGCTAATTATTGAAAAAAATAATGCATAATATGGTTCATGAGCTAGACTCGCCATATAGAAGTGGTAAATAGCGAGTTTAATCTCATGCTCTTGAACCATATTATGCATTCAGCCTCCGGCTTTGCAGACGATTATGACACCTTAGTCTATTATATATATACATATTTATATACATATTTTTATCTTGTAGGTCTTTGGTATTATGTTAGAGTTAGAATTTTGTTATTGAAACTAAAATGACTTCATGAACTCACAGCAATAAACTATCTGGAACTTTTCTTAATAGAATTTAATTATTATACTATTCTCTAGATTTAGTACGATATTTTATTCAATGAATTGAATCAAACTCAAATATATCTGAGTAGAATAGTCTCTCAAATTTCACGCCGTATTAAAAAATGATGTAAAGTCCTTCTAGACGTGAACACTAAATTGTAATAGATTTAACTGAATGATATTTCTTCTGTGAGCAGCATTTTTCATTTTAGACCAAAATATATGCAACACATCGATAAGTTGTCTCAGTTTTATTAACCATTGTTCCAATACAGTACTATATTTTTCACTGCTTTTCAATAATTACCCTCATTAAAAATGTATGTTTCCATGATATTTGAACTCTAATAAAACCGAGTTCAGTGGTCCCCCAGCTTTAACACTATGATAAAAAATACTAATGAAGAGACAAGTGCTAATGGAATATTGCATTTCTTTTCTTTGGCCGACACTTTCATTTTCTATACTAAATAAATGGTTGAAACGCTACGGTTAACTGTCTCGGATTTTTTACTGCATTTATTAGCAATTTTTCCAATATAGTACGATATTTTTCATTGTTTTTCAATAATTAGCTTCACTGAAAATAGATGTTTCCAAGATTTTTGAACTCTAATAAAACCGAGTGCAGAGATCCCTCAGCTTTTTATACTTTAATAAAACTGAAGGCAGTGGTCTCTCAACTTTAACGCCTTAATAAAAAATACCATGGAAGACAAGCTGCAACGGAACATTGTATTATTTTCTTTGACCGGCACATTAAATTTTGGACCTAAAATGTATGGAGCGTGAATGATGTTCTTTGAACTGGTGTCAATAACATTCATCTTGATGTTTGTATGTGTTGTCGTATTTACGTTGTCCCTCTAGACAAGTGACAATTCACTGGCCGACGCATTGTACAATAGAATGACGAATGTATGATATTTGACGTTTATGACACGTCGTCAACTGTCAAATACGTCAAATCCTATACATTTATCTTTTCATTTTTTTTTATACCACTTAGTTGGTAGACAAGCACACGGCCCACCTTATGGAAAGTGGTTACCGTGGCCTATGGACGTTTGTAACACCAGAGGAGTCACAGTCGCGCTGCCAACCCTGTAAGTAGAGTCTCTGTGCCGTCAGTTTAGAAGACAAAGCAGAGGTAAAGGCTTGCCTTTAGTCTTCCCACTGACAGCACAAATTCTCCAGTGAGCTCTGGCTACCCTACTCACCGTTGGGAACACAACACGAAATTATTATAGCCGCGGTATTCTGTAGGGCGGAGGTACTTCCCCAGTCGGACTGCTCAATTGGGCGGAAATACCGCCGTGTCCTACCTCCTAGTACCATTCCATTCTACAGCCGATTGTTTTTAGTGGTCGATGTTCTGTAATACATGTAAAACTAGATATGGTCATCAGCTTCACTCGTATTAAGTTCTGAGCCCGTTGCCGATACACACAACAATCTATTACTATGAGATTTCTAGAGAACATTTGGGTATAATATAGTGCACATTACTTAGCCTGTAATTTAAGAAGCCATTTTGGTAACCACATAAGTGTGTTTTGATTGCTCTGTATGAAATGGTAATTGTTAGCTATTAACTATAACATACTGTTTAGTTCCTTGTTATGTATACACGCATATACAAATGCGTATATATGTGTTAAGATATTTTTATGCAAGCTATTCTGCTACACATTTATCAGCAGTGTTGTGCTGTTTCACTTACGTGAAAATGGATTGTAGCGTCTTATGTGATAGAAGTGGACCATCATTACATCCAAACATAATCATTTACAACAATAGATCTAGAATAGATGTTTTTCCATACAGGTGTATATTAACCAATCAAACTGTGTATGTATACAACTGTTTGAAATAAATACACAACGGATTAAAAGTACCGCGTACGAAGTCCGGTTAATGTTTTATCACGAATTTGAGTGAAGTTATTTTGATCATCACGATTTTCAGTGAAGCTATGTTGATCGTCACGAATTCCAGTGTAAAAGGTTATATTGACGTGCTATATGCCTATAAAAATGTGGACAAAGGCTTAGTTGCTAAATTATATCTTTGTTATTGAGAGGAAATCCCCATGGATTTTTTTTCACTAGATTCTCTCTTTCTCATTCATATCTATAACTTCAACAACAGCACAATCACTTCAAAAGTGCAATGGCCTATGCAATGTACATCACATTTATACGATACAGCATTAACATGCACATTTGATTTGTTGACGTTACCAACGTGGTTATTAGAAGCGTGCAACGCGAAACTGTTAAGGCACGACTGCACTGCGTCAAACTTAGCGAAGCGATGCGACAACCTGACAGTAGTTTTGTTTGTACGAAATCCTATGAAATGGAACTATACTTGCGGCACGCTAAGATGGCCGTTTTAACACGACTGGTTCTGCTCGTTTTCTCTTTTTTGGTGTGTGAAGTTTATTTTCTTCTGTGGCAGTCTCGCCATATTTTTCTTTAGTTATTCGTCTAACGGTTCGTTGTCCAATATAATTTGTGATAATAATGAGGTAGTTAAGACGACGTGCTAAATACAGCTGAGTAAAATTATTTTTCTATTGCTAAAGTAGCGGATATGCATTTTACATTTTACCTGCAGATAAGTAACAACCGTAGTCTTATCAGCGAATAAGCAAAGACAAGGTAAAGGCAGGCGGTAAAGTCATCAAACAGAAAACATAAACTAAAAACATATCATACAGTTTTATAAATTGATTAATTAGTAATTTTGTGAAAATACCCTAATTTTAAAATCTCTTTTAGTCCCTGATACGGAAAAAAGAGGCTATTCAAATATTAAATATAATCAAAAAAGCAAACAATATATCCGTCTTATTTGGAGTTTGTCGAATGACATACAAATTATATCGCATTGCTGCCATTCAAATGTGGTGCACTTATGTTGTCATATGTCATAGCTCTACTGCAGCACAGCTCCGCTCAGTGCACTCGTACCTTTAAAATTAATAATACTTAACTGTGCAATTAAAGGGTCATGTGCTACTATCTCACAGCAATATACACTTAAAGTTCGTTAAGATTCGGCTATAAAATCGATTGCGACAATGTGTGTGATTGCGGCTTTGTTATGAAATGTCATAATCACTTAAACTTACGAACGCTGTGCATATCTATAATTGTTATGTATTATTGTTATGTACTAGATATAAGTCCGTAAAAGCTGTTATTTAAGTTTGAAATGTAATAAACATAATCTGTTGATGTGCCTAATAAAATAAAATAAAAATAAATAAATAAATAAATTCTATATCCGATTCACTTAATTTACAAATCGGAATAACACAGGTGGTAGCAAACTAGTGTGTAATAAAAATAACACAAATACACCCAAATAACTATTTGACTTGTATTCCCCCAATTATACATATCTCAATTCACAAGATATATCCCGTGTCCCCGCCTTTGTGAATAAGTGTTTTGTAAAATTAAAATTACAGTCTCCCTCTTTTTCTCTATCCCATTTTTGTATATATTGTATAGTTAGCATAGTTTTATATAAATTTGTAAGTAATTGTATATTATAATAGCATATTTTATTTAATGTAATCAATTAAATTGGAAATATAGTGTTTTGTTATTAAAGAATGATATTATTTCATAACACAGAATGGAGCGATGTTTCTGTTCAGAACATGTTCAAAGTCATTATGGCCTCTTAGCATCCTCTTGAGTTTAATCAAATGAGGTTTTTATATCAATGTCCTAAGTACCTGTCAATCAGAAGACAAAATAGTTATTATAAGCGTGAAGAAAAGGATATATGATCATCATTAATGATGATGTCATACATTTGTTATTGTAATGAGCATAATTATACTGAACTAAAAGTTAATATACTGAATGTAATTCATCCGGTGCCATGAACTTGCTTATAAGCAATCATATTCATAAACAATCGTGATACCATTAAGTTTATAGTTAAAATCTGCAGGTTAACCAAAGTGTTAACTGGCTTATCTTTTAGGAAAGTCTCATGGACAATGGAAGCATTCAGCAGACTGCAATGGACTATCGTAAAGCTGAAAAGGTATTTGATAACGTATAGCTATTATACATCTCTTCTAACTTCAGGGATTATAAAGGCGTGAATATAAAGAAAATAGTAACGCTTACAGAAGTGACTTGTTGGTATAATATTTGCTATAAAACTTTAACAGTAGACCAGAGTCATGTATATCACAATGACATACCTTGTGAAATTTTTAAAGTCCATGTGAATCTCTACACGGAGTGCCATTTTAACACAATATGGTTCCTTTGTTGATACTACAGTAGTGCTGTCAGTGGGAAGACTAAATTTTTAAATTTTAAAGGGCATTTTTTTAAAGGAGGTATACGGCGGTATTTCCGTCCAGTTGAGCAGTCCAACTGGGGAAGTACCTCCGCCCTACAGAATACCACGGCCATAATAACTTCGTGTTGTGTTCCCAGCGGTGAGTAGGGTAGTCAGAGCTCACTGGAGTGTTTGTGCTGTCAGTGGGAAGACTAAAGGCTTGTTCTAATTTTTTCTTCTGTACTGACAGCACAGAAACTCTCTGTTCTTAGAGAGTTGATAGCACGGGTGTAACTTCCCTGGTGTTGCACACGTTCAATGGTCACGGTAACCGCTTTCTATCAGGTGAGCCGTGTGCTTGTCTGCCACGTAAGTTGTATAAAAATACAGAAATAATTATTATCATAACATAAGACAATGCATAATGAAAGAATACAAAGGAAGGAACGATATACAAGAGCGTAGTTAATTCAAAATTCGAAGATCAGAAATTAAATTATTTACTGGCTGTTTAGTTCGAATTTACATTTTTATTGATCACAATGAAAATAAAAATGGTTAGTCCTATTAACTTGCAAGATTGGATTGGTAATAAATTATTCATTATAAGGATGCTTTAACAGGACATTTCCAAAAGACGATAAGAACTGATCATGATTCAGACTTTTAACTCAAACAAATCACGGTTCGGACTTCAGCTAAGAGTACAATCGACATAAACCCATTCCTAACAAAAGCGATTTAACTTACCATAAAAACTAATTAATTATTAATTAATAATATACCAAACAATAATAATGTAGGTATAACCTACATTCCAACTTCCAAGTAATGTTTAAATAAAACAACCTAAAAGATTTTAAAGCACTAAAAACTAATTAAAGTATCCTATTACATGAATACATTTTTACAGTACTGCATATACTTTTGATCCACTTTCACTAAAAATTAACCAAATATTTGAATTATAATACACGTTAAATAATTAGCTATTACCATTAATTACCGTCAGCCTTTTTCCAAAAAAAGATATCGTGTACTTGGAGATTAATGATCACAATGAGTTGAAAAATTATTCAGGTGAGTGGGTGAGATCTTTCTCATGATCATCTCGCATTTTGCACGCAGTTTATTTCTTACTAAATACTTTGTAGGTCATTAAGCAAGAAAAATAAAATGTATGTGGAAACAAGCCGTAGATGTAGGAAAAATTAATATAACTTAAACTTATTTTATAAATTTTCTGTTGAACAAAAAAATCATGTATAAACATAAAAGAGGTTTCTATATTTAAAAAAATTATTTTGTCTGTAGTCATTTAAAAAACATAGGTACATACTTTATTTTCCCTCTCAATTTTCAAATCCGTGCAATATTTTGTATTACTGACTATTAAGTGACTTACACAACATAACTTGTTAAAATAAAACTAAATATTTTTAGATCAACCAATTTTAACCCATGTTTTTTTTTTCTAAGGTCATGCAGTAAATATTTTATTTAGAAAATTAAGTTTTAATTAAACTGTTTTAAATATATTTTTGTGTTTAAGGCATTTAGAGTATGATTCTAGTTTCAATTTCGACGCAACGTCACGTGCGGTTATTTTCATTTATTTTTGATTCTTATTTTTTTTTTCCCTTGTTGCAGCCACTATCATGCTCGAACAAAGTATGTCAGTCAAGTATAATGGACATTCCGGGCAGAGGCGACACTCCTCGGTCACCAGAGGAAGTGTACAAAGAGGCAGAAATTTTTATAAGACAGTTTTATCGTTCGATGCACAGGTTAGTAAACTTAGAATAATACAAACTTTAATAAACGCAGCAAGTGTAATTTCTACGCGGCGTAAAAACAGCTTCCACTTTGGTACAAGTTCACATACGGTACAAGTTTCAAGAACAATATTGACATTAGGTTACTCACACAAAATGTGTTTTTCACGCAGTTTTTTGCTATGCATTTTTTTAGCAAAGCTGTGTCTTAAATCATAACATAACATAAACTCACGCCTATATCCCCGAAGGGGTAGGCAGAGGTGCTAGCACCCACATTTCGCCAGTTTATGTTTAGGTCCCAATGTAATAGGTGGCGAGCCTATTGCCATTAACCGGGCACTTATAAACCTGCGATAAATACACACATAACTTCGAAAAGCATCGAAAAGTCATTGGTGTGTGCCATGGTGAAACCTGGGATCGAACCCGAGACCTCGTCTCAGCAGTCCATTACCCAAACCACTTGGCTTGGCTATCGCGGGTGTCTTAAATCAGTTAATAATAATAATATAGTAACCGGCATACATCTTATATCAAGATCCCAAATAAGTCATAGAATGTGCTCTTTATGCGCAGCAAGTACTTATACGTGTTTTTGGGTATCTTTTGAGGATAGAACGGGGTGCTGCCGCGCCCGTCACGGTATCATTTCACTCCTAATTAAATGTCGGCACTTGTTGAAATTAATTGTTACACATAATGAGAACACATTTGTACTTTTTCCACAATACTTATTATTCATATTATATACACAGGAGGTAGGACACGGCGGTATTTCCGCCCAATTGAGCAGTCCGACTGGGGAAGTACCTCCGCCCTACAGAATACCGTGGTTACAATAACTTCGTGTTGTGTTCCCAGCGGTGAGTAGGGTAGCCAGAGCTCACTGGAGAATTTGTGCTGTCAGTGGGATGATTAAAGGCTTGTCCTGCTTTGTCCTCTACAGTGACGGCACAGGTCTCTGTAAGCACAGAGTCTTCTGTGCTTACAGGATCGGCAGCGCGAGTATGGCTTCTCTTGTGTTACACACGCCCATAGGCCACGGTGACCACTTTCCATCAGGTGGGCCATGTGCTTGTCTGCCACAGGTATAGAAGGTAGTAGGTATAAAAAAAAACTGTGATATCATAAATTCCGTGGAAACCGTGTTCTCAATATGTATACGTTTGTTTTAAATTAATATTTTATAATAGTGTTAATAATGACTGTTGATATTCCATACAAGACAATGCATGTGGCGATAGAGTTCTAAAACAATAAACATGAGTCGGGAGCTTAGTGGTGAAAGTATCAGCTTTAAAACTTTGTGTAAAGCCGTATATTAATTTAATTTTACTTACTTTTCTCTCTTTCTCTTGTTTTAATACACTATCTATTTAAGTTTAGTCGGTAACTACACCATTATTTTTTGTTTTTATAACATTACTGTCCATCCCAAGGTTGCCTGGCAAAAATCGTTTCAACGATAAGGCAGCCCATTGTGCATTGAACTGTATACATGCTACCTACTTGTCCGACTGTAAATCTGTTGGTGTACAATAAAGAATTACATATCTATCTATCTATCTAAAATCGAGAGGTAACGAGTTCGAGTCCTGGCGATTGCACTACCGATGTATGAACCCACTCCTGTCTGTCGAAGGGTTAATGGAAATAGTAGTCATATGTCGCACAATTTTCAATAAACTAACCTATCTACATTTGTAATATTTCACTAACTTAAACGTTCACAGTGAGAACTCGCAGCGCCATCGCACAAGGATAGCTGAAGTTAAGAAAGAGCTGGACAAAACTGGCACTTACAATCTGAAAAGTAATGAGTTAGCATTTGGAGCTAAATTGGCTTGGCGTAATGCGACCAGGTGCATTGGGCGAGCTACTTGGAAGAATTTAACTGTGAGTGCTTTTTTTACCTTAATTTTTTTTTTTTACCTGAAAAAATTTGTTGGGATAGATTGGATGCGGAAGGCATTGATTTTTTAAGTTTATTAAAGACTGCCCTGTTAGAATATATTATTGAGTGTGACTGCTAAATACGAGTATAAGGGTTTGCATGCAGTTATCAAAGCAAGAAAAAAATTCACGTGTGTATCTAGTTTTTTTATAAATATAAGACACGTCAATTAGACTTCTTCTCGTCTGATGGTAAGCTGAAGGCAAAGTCTCACAAAGAGGGTCACTATTACATACATGTCTGGAATTCATTACCAGCTCACGTGTTTCCTTCTACCTAAAGTCCCGGGTCCCTTAAGCGGGGCGTGAAAAAGCATATGATGAGGCCGTCAAGCTGAGTGTCGCCATTGTCACATGGTATGTGTAAGTAATGGTGACCCTCTTTTCTGAGACTTTGCCTTCAGCTTACCATCAGGCAAGGCGAAGTCTAATCGACGTTCTATATAAAAAAATTACCATTTTAGAATGGTGACACTCAGCTTGACAGCATCATCATATGCTTTTTCACGCCACGCTTAAAGAACCCTGGACTGTAGGAAGATGTGGTTCTAAAAAGTCAGTTACAAAAGTGGAAAAACCCGTTAGCAATGGGCTTATCCCCACATTCGTGACTTTATCATAGATTAACTTTTGTATCCGGATGTCACCTACCTACATACAAATATTCAAATCTATATAAAATTGGGTATTTTTCTGTAGTTAAAATAAATTATTTAACTGAGCTTATTAAATTAAGAAAAGAAAAAAAAGAAAAAGAAAAGAGCGGTAAACGTTGCGTCGGTTCTTATTTTATCGTTTTTATTTATTTTTAATCATCGATGTCGAATCGATAATAATAGTACATTAATTGATTATTGAATAATAGCCGCAGTAGTCTAGTGGTATGGGTTATGGACTGCTGAGACGAGGTCTCGGGTTCGATCCTAGGTTTTACCATGGCACACACCAATAACTTTTCGATGCTTTTCGAAGTTATGTGTGTTTTTATCTCAGGTTTATAAGTGCCCGGTTAATGGCAATGGGCTTGCCACCTATGACATTGGGACCTAAACATAAACTGGCGAATTGTGGGTGCCAGCACCTCTGCCTACCCCTTTGGGGATATAGGCGTGAGTTTATGTTATATATTATATATAACTTACCGTTTTGACATTTATTAAGAAGTAACTCATTTGAATAGTCAGTCAAATATCAAATTATAATTGGAAATCAGTCCAAGATTTGTTTACATATATACACTCGAGAGCAATGAATCCGGGTCACTTAAAGAATGTTAAAAATCTCGGAAACTAAAAATGATAGGTTAATGCAATAAATTGTATTTAATAGACAATGTAATACTCCTTAAATGAAAGTAAAAAAAATATGAGTCACCATACATTTTATTAACACAAAATTACATAAAGAAAAAAACTGCTGATCTCTCCTTAAAACAAAAATAGGAAACATGAAATTTTTGAACTTTATTACGATTTTCTTGAATTTTAATACTTCGTATTGCCTCCTCGTGCTTCCATTACTGCGTTTACGCGGTTTGGCATGCTGTACACCAAGTTCCTTATACGATTTTGGGGAATATTCTCCCATTCCTCTGTGAGAGCAATTTTGAGCTCACGAAGCGTGATTGGGGGAGGGTTTCGTTGTTTTACGCATCTGCCTAGCTCGTCCCAAGCATGCTCGATCGGGTTGATATCCGGGCTGCGCGCTGGCCACTCCATACGAGTAATGTTCATCTCTTGAAGGTAGTCATTCACAATCCTACCTGTATGAGGTCTGGCATTGTCATGCATAAATATAGCATCCTCACCTAAATTGACCATAAATGGACCAACGTGATCATTGAGGATTTCTTCCACATATCTTACGCTAGTTAAAGAGCCGTTTTCTATGATCACCAGCTCTGTGCGACTTTCAGAAGAAATTCCGGCCCACACAAGTACAGACCCACCACCGTAGGCTACTTTTTCTTCGATGCATGCTTGCTTGAATCTTTCCCCTGGTCTTCGATACACTCTGTGTCTTCCATCGTGCTTGTAGAGCATAAATTTTGATTCGTCGGAGAACATAACTTTTGACCAATCTTCAATACTCCAATTTACGTGGCTCTGGGCATAACTTAGTCTCGAAATACGATGCCCACGCTCCAGTTTAGGGCCGTTTGCAGGTCTAAGGGGTTTTAAGTTAGATTCAGCAAGCCGACGTCTTACTGTCCATGCACTTGGGTTACTTCCTCCGAGGCGTCGAAACTGATTGGTGAGTTCAGTTCCTGTGAGAAAGCGATTTCGAAGCATGGTGTTCACCAAGTATCGGTCTTCTCGTGCTGTGGTACACCTGGTTCTGCCCGTTCCTGGTCTGCGTAGGTTAGAACCAGTTTCTTCGTAACGTCGGAGAACTCTTTGTACTGTTGACAGCGACACACCGACAGTCCTGGCTGTATCGCGCTGACTCCGGCCGGTTTCCAGCATTGTAAGTATTCTGGTGCATTCTTCAGGCGTAAGCGACATAATTTCAGCTTGATTAATGAATATAGAGCACTATCAACATGGTTTATGTACCCACATAAATGACAGATTACAAACAAAAGCAACACCAAATGCTGTAATTTCGTAGTTCCATCTTCGAAAGTGGCCCTTTTTCAAATTTGATTTTTTTATGATATAACTTTACAATAACTAAGAAGTTTTAATACCTTCATTTAAGGAGTATTACATTGTCTATTAAATACAATTTATTGCATTAACCTATCATTTTTAGTTTCCGAGATTTTTAACATTCTTTAAGTGACCCGGATTCATTGCTCTCGAGTGTATTAATAAAAAAATCTTCACTCCATCTAAAGAAATATGTAAACGCTCATCAAATGTGCCATCAAGAGGTACACGGAGGTACAAACTTTTAATTAGGGTTGCAAAGCTTACCTTCAACTTTATAACAAGCCACAAACTAGATGGCATTACATCTATGTTCATTGTTCATTGTTTACATCCCTCAGTGACAATCAGTATTTTGTTAAATTAACTTCTAACATAAAGATTTGAGTTGAGTTTTATATAAACGACAAATACAGAATTTCAGTACACCAGTTTATTTGTTATGTCGACAGCTGAAGGAGAATATAAGTTTTACAAATAAGAGTATCACACTTTCTTTACGGGTTGTTTTTGTATTCTGTTCTTGTAATATTACAGCTGCGATCATTATAATTTGGTAATTATTCAACTGGTAGACTCATTAGAGTCATCATGTGCTACCTTTTTCTATGCATGCCCGACTATTCGAACATTTTCGGACGACGGTATTTCCGTCTGATTGAGCAGTCTGACTGGGGAAGTACCTCCGCCCTTCAGAATACATCGGCCATCATAATCTCGTGTTGTGTTCCCGGCAGTGAGTAGGGTAGCCATAGCTCACTGGAGAGTTCTTGTGCTGTCAGTGGAAAGACCAAAAGCTTGTCCTGCTTTGTTTTTTACACTGACGGCATAGAAACTCTCTGTGCTTATACGGTTGGCAGCGCGAGTGTGACTCCCTTGGTTTTGAATACGTCCATAAGCCACAGTAGTCACTTTCCATCAAGTAGGCCGTGTGCTTGTCTGCCTCCTAAGAGGTATAAAATAATGGGTGTGTAACTGTGTGTTGAGTTCTCGTTTCCCTCTTATTTTTTTTCGATTATTAAATAGGTAGTTTTATCATATTATTACAAAACAAAAATTCATCAATCAACAGGATGAGAGAAAAAACAAAGCATGAAGATCATTTTGAGTACGTGCTCATGCTGACTGTACCTAATAAAAAAAAAATACAAAATAGATAAATTAAATATTTAAACATCATCATCATCTTAGCTAAATGCATTCGAGGACTTTACCTTGGAGCGACTGCCGTTTGATCTCCCAGCTCCAAGTGGAACGCCAGCACCAAAGCCACATCCGTGTTAGTGTATCTTAGCTTTGTAAATAAAACAACATGTTTTTGCAGATTTATGACTGCCGAGAAGTGACCACTGCCACAGGAATGTTCGAAGCTTTATGCACACACATCAAGTTCAGTACAAATAAAGGAAGTATTAAGTAAGTCGCTAATAAAAAATTATTACAAGTACATTGCCGCGTGCCGCGTGGTTTCAGGCAGAGTGGAATTAGTGCCATAGCATAAGAGATGCGATGGCACCCATGCGGTTACGTACAAGGCGACTAAGGGATAGGTCTGTTTATAAACAGACATTTATATAGCCCAGATTCAGCCCCAGATGCATGGGTCAAGTCAACAATAGTGCCCGGAATACGGTAATAGGCTCACTCCCTATTACGAGTAACCGAATACAATTATTGGTGAATTCGGGTGTTAATTCACCTCTGCCTAACCCGTCAGGAATAAAGGCGTGATTATATGTATGTATGTATTTACAAGTACATAAGTTCGGATATATCACTCCCGGCGTTGTATTCTCATCATTATCACATCGTTGTTCCTCCTGATTGCCTGTAAATATTACACTTTGGATACTGGGGAACTCTTCTATTCTCTCTATTGATTTGTTTTATCTTGCCTTATACGGGAACATCTGCTGTTTGACTTTCTCTGAATCTGAGAGGGCTTAGAGTCCCACACTACATATGTACACAACATAATTAGGATTTATTCAGTTAGCCACCAACTATATGCAATAAATAATACGTTGAAATTACAGCTTCTTGGAAAATATAAATGTATTTTTTCTTTTACAGTTCTGCAATATCAATATTTCGTCAACGCACAGACGGTAAACACGACTACAGGATATGGAATCCGCAGCTCGTGTGCTATGCTGGTTACCGGCAGCCGGACGGGACTATCCTCGGTGACCCTGCACGCGTGGAATTTACTGAGGTACCTATTCAATATTTTTGGGATCGTTTTAACCTTTTGGGGATCTATTTATTAAACTTTTTCTTTCCTCAATTCGAAATGGTTTTCATTTCGAATTGAGGAAAGAAAAAGTTTAGCGTTAGAATCGACGATGGCATAGCGATAGAGCATTCGACTGCTATATCGGAGGTCGTTAGTTCGATTCCCACTCAGTATAAATATATGTATAAGTGGATTTATTTATTTGCATTGATCTTGGCGTTTCTACAAAATATGTAGCCATATATTTACAAAAGGAAATGTTTCTAAATATGTATATCCACATTCTGGAACTCAAAACCCAAGCTCGTTAAGCGATGTTTCCTTTTTTTGTCATGATATCGTTGTGTAGAAATTCCTATAATATTAAAATTTATTCATCATCCTCGCCTTCACCTCGGTGTTCGAGGATTATTTAGCTTGCTCTTTTCGGCTATGTTGAGAACAACTGCCATCTGAGCATCCAGCCTGTGTCGTGGTTAGTGGCCAATCACTGACTGTTATTCAGGTTGCCCGTATGGGCCTCTCATCTTAGACTAATGAATATTATTGACAGCTGGGACCGAATTTTATCATACTATAAGCACGGAAGTGTACAGATGAAATAGCACTAAGCGGTCACCCTTCCGAATAGCAACCGCGTCTAGGTACCTTGATCTCTCTGCTAATCACAGCTTTTGAAGTCATACAGTCTGTCTGTGTTTTTAATAATGCTGTTTTTTTTGTTCAGATATGTCAGAAATTCGGATGGAAAGGACCAGGTACTGCGTGGGATTTGTTACCACTGGTGCTTTCAGCTGATGGCAAGGATCCAGAATACTTTGAATTGCCTCGGGAAATTGTTATGGAAGTGAAAATGGAACACCCAAAGTAAGATTTACTAATATCCAGTTCATTTGACTGATTATTATGTCGTCGCGGATTCAATTCACGTTTGTTGCAAATATTTTTGAATGTCTAGTTACATTGGTCTGAGTATTTTTATGTTAAGACATGTATGTAGTTGAATGAAATTTTAAAGAATTTAGTATGCTAATTATTCTAATCGATTAAGATGTAAAAAAATTGACTTGATACAGGCAGGATGCCTGCAGAAGGGAAAGATCGCGGGTTCGAATCTAGCCTGAACCGATTTAAGTTTTTCGATATCATAAACGTATGTCATTGTTAGAGAAAATGTATTTAAATTTGTTAATTCGGTTCCAAAACATTACTGCCCTTGACTTAGTTTAATATAGGTGGAATTTTTACAAATCTTGGAATGCAGATATATTTCTTCTCAAAAATTAATGAATGAATGTGAATGGCTATCTTCAGTATTTTGAGTAGTTACTTTTCATTTAGGTAAGGGTCCAAAAATTCCACCCTGTATAGGCCCTCTCAAACTTGTAGATTTTAGTAGTGTAGTATCAACGTCATAAATTATTATTATTAGTATCCAATCTATTCCCGGAATGAGCTAACAGGCAGACATGTTTAAAATTTAAATAATTTATTTGAATTATTATGTGATATAATTTAAATTGTTAATAAGTTATTGATTAACCATAACTTCATAATTAAGTCTTTCTATCTGTCACTCATAGCCAATTACCGGAAGCGTGTTGGTTGAATTTTAATGAACCTTTTATTAATGTAAAGTTAATTTATTTACCGTATTTAAATAATTTAGCCGCGTGGTTTCCGGCAAAGTAGAATTTGGGCCACCCCATCTCTTCCCATGCGGTGTCGTGCAAGGTGACTAAGGCAACAGATATATTATTATACAGCCTAGACTCAGCTTCAGATGCATGGTTTAAGTCAACAATAGTGCCCAATGAAGACGGCAATAGGCTCACCCCCCATTACGTGGGACCGAATTCAATGATTGTTGAAATGAGGGTGTTAATTTACCTCTGCTTAACCCTTCTGGGATAAAGGCTATGGTGTGATATGTATATGTATTTAAATAACTGTAAATTGTTAATCGAATTTATTCACATTTAAATAAACTTGTAATATATTATAATAATAATAATGGATGCGGAAGGCAAAGGATCGAAAAAAATGGCGCACATTAGGAGAAGCCTATGTCCAGCAGAGAACTGCGGTGGGCTACTTGATTGATTGAATTATAATAAATAATCTTTATTGCACACCATACATTCACATACATTACATAAGATACATACGATGAATATATACATGTTAGATTATTGTACAATCGGCGGTCTTATCGCTTAAATATATTATAGTTAAAAATTTATTCAGTCCATCGATTATTGATGTTTTATGTCTACGATTACATTATAATGCTGGGAATTTTGCGCACGATAAAAAAAAGTTTCTAGCGCAGACTTTTCTCTCGGGGTCGGGAGATAAGATGCTAGTCGCTCCCAAAAAAGGCGTATAAACCAAGTCTGAAAAGGAAATGGAACAAACGGACCATGGGCTCCGAGATGAAGTGAACTGAATGCATAGGTAAATCTCAATATGATTGGTTTTAGGTACGAATGGTTCAAGGACCTAGGGCTCCAATGGTACGCCGTGCCAGCAGTCTCCGGCATGAGAATGGACTGTGGAGGCTTGGAGTTCACAGCCACCGCCTTCAACGGCTGGTATATGAGCACAGAGATTGCGTGCAGAACCTTCTGTGATATTACCAGGTTTAATATGATTGAGGTGAGTAGTGTTTAGTCTTACTTGCCACAGTCTTACTTTTGATTGGATTTTTTATATTTTATTTGGACAATATCCCCGAATCATTGCAGTCACGCTCTGCCTGTCTGTTACTGCTTTCACACCTAAACCACTGAACTGATTGTGATGAAATTTGGGAAAGAGAATGTTGGGAAAGGCTTTTGCTATGTTAAGTCATGATAACCTATATATACGCGAGTGGAGCTGCAGGATTCAGCCAGTTTTACATGTCAAAAGTCCACCTGGCTAGAGGCGTGTTTCCTTCCTTTTGCCGGTTTTTGGTCTTCTAGGTCTTCTTACTTTAAACCTCCTCCATTATTGGATACGTGCATTAATAACATAGCTCTTATGTTTATCGTATAATAGAGAGTAGCGACGGAGATGGGTTTGGACACTAACGCAAAACCACCACTATGGAAAGATAAAGCTCTTGTGGAAATGAATGTAGCCGTGGTGCACAGTTTTCTCAGAGACCGAGTGACTATTGTTGATCATCATACAGCTGCGGAAACTTTTATGACTCACTTGAAGACTGAGAACAGAGTTCGGTAAGTGTTTAGTTTTTGTAATTTGGAATGAGACATTTAACCCTAATTAATTAGTGAGCCTTAATTCATTATAAATTGGAAACAGGGTATTTTACTGAGTGTAGAACTAACAATTTATTTATAAACGTCAAGATTTGTCTTATACTCGTAGTAAGTTAACTAACACGGAAATCTTCTTTTTGCAATTAAAAATCTTTTAGTATTTTAAGCACACGTAGTACGTCTATTTTTCTGTGGACTTTAAACTCTACTGTTCGATTGTAAAAAAAATTGTAGCTTTTGTGCCACTTCTATTAGCATTCGTTTTTCACCTTAACAGTGGTCCTAGAGTGTATCTCTGTATACCTATGTGTGTATGGTCAAATATTCTCATAGACAGTTGCTTTCAGAGGAGGCTGTCCAGCTGATTGGATATGGATCGTTCCACCAATGTCCTCGTCTCTTACACCAGTATTCCATCAAGAAATGGCACTATACTTTCTCAGGCCTTCTTACGATTACCAGGTAAGAACAAACTAAATAAAACTGTGAATTTACTTTCAGGTTCAGAAATATAACTTTATAACCGCCAATACAAACCTTTGAGAATGCCGTGAGGTGAAGCTGGTCAGTGAAAAATAAAAATGTTTTGAAGGAGGTAGGACACGGCGGTATTTCCGCCCAATTGAGCAGTCCGACTGGGGAAGTACCTCCACCCTACAGAATACCGCGGCCATAATAATTTCGTGTTGTGTTCCCAGCGGTGAGTAGGGTAGCCAGAGCTCACTAGAGAATTCGTGCTGTCAGTGGGAAGACTAAAGGCTTGTCCTGCTTTGTCTTCTACACTGTCGGCACAGAAACTCTGTGCTAACACGGTCGGCAGCGCGAGTGTGACTCCTCTGGTGTCACGTCCATAGGCCACGGTAACCACTTTCTATCAGGTGGACCGTGTGCTTGTCTGCCACCTAAGTGGTATAAAAAATATAGTGAAAAAGTACACAGTGTCTCATTCAATATGTGTAGCAGGTTCGAACAAGCGCCATCAATCAACAGTATTAACTGTTATGAATTTTTGATACTTAGTATAATGACCAAGATGTTAGACCTAAAATTAGGAAGATATTCTAACCTCACTCAGTGGGTCGCTCAAATGAATCCATTTCTCATCACCGTCATCATCATCCGTGTACCAATCCCGTTACCACCCCAAACCAACCCAACCCCGAGTTCAAAACCTTCGTTCATTGATCGGCAAATGTATTGGCTTGCAGAATTTGACTTGGGCCCTAAATACATTAGTGAGGTGCCTATACATCCACTTCTAATGCAAGCAATTTAGCTAAGCTGGAAAGGTTTACGACATTGTACCTATTCTTTAAAACAAAATGTGTCCGTGTAATTTTTTTAAGTATAAGCTTCATTCAGATTGTGGCATTAATCTCGGATCATTACTCATCTTCCTCCCCGTTTCGCAATTATTCGGGGTCCGTCGAACCGGGATCATTCCTAACGTAATCTGACACTATCCATAAATTCCTCGATAAATATACAGATAATTACGTGATGAAGTGTTTGTATTGTCATCATATTGATTTTGGTTTATATTATTGTTGCTATTGGATACAAAACAATAGAATACTTTTCTCTGTATCAGTGGGATAACTTGACTTCGCTTCATGTTCCATGTTCTTTATTTTTAATATAGTATAACATTTTTATAACCGACGCGTGGTTTCCGGCAGAGTAGAATTAGGACCACCCCATCTCTTCCCATGCGGTGTCGTACAAGGCGACTAAGCGATAAGACTGTTTAACTTCAGACAGATATATACAGCCCAGGCTCTGCCAGAGATGCATGCCTCGAGGCAACAATAGTGCCCGGAAAACAGCAATAGGCTCACCACCTATTACGTGGGACCGAATACAATGATGGTGAAATGTGGTTGTTAATTCACCTTTGCCCAACCCTCCGGGGATAAAGGCGTGATTATATGTATGTATGTATGTATTTTTATAACTTATAGATGTCAATTCTTCTAAACCTAAGTTTAGCTAAGGCGCTAGTGGAGGAGACAAACAAACAAACTTCACTTCCAGACGTCAAAGTACAATAAATAATTGCATAAAAATAAATATGGATCAATGTATTTTTGTCCACTATTTGTCCATGTGTTCATTATGTGCTTATTGGTTTATGTTATATTTATACTGCAATTTACCATTTCAAAATTTCAGAAGATTTACTCCTTAAAAAATGTTAATTTGTAAAAGTTGTATCCCTGACTGAATAACAAAATTACAAATGCCCTTTTATTTCCTCAGGACCCGCCTTGGAAGTCATACGAATGGAAAAAAACAGACAGTACAAGAAAAGTTAAAAGAAAGTTCCACTTCAGGCAAATTGCTCGCGCTGTCAAGTTTACAGCCAAACTATTTTCAAGAGCTCTATCCAGACGCGTTAGAGCGACCATCTTGTACGCCAGTGAGACAGGCAAATCTGAACAGTATGCCAAAGACTTGGAAACTATTTTTGGGCACGCGTTCAATACACAGGTAAGTTTTCGGTTTTATGAAAATTACTAATGGCCCAACCTCTAATTATATTTTAGTTTTAGAGATGACGTTTTAGAAATTCATTATTTTTGTTACTTCCCTGTAGAATATTTTTAACGCACTTTATGATCTTACGCGCACCTAGGCATACACACGCAACCACTATTGAAATTGAATTGAATAGACAATTTCATAAAATGAAATCTAAAAACTCTTATAAAATCAATTGGTTTTAAATAAAGCTTTTCAAGATTTCAATTCAACTTAGAATTTTTTATTAAGAGATGCACGCTGAACCGTGACCTAAATGTTTGCCATGTTAACTCCTATAATCTTGAATGCTTTCTTAAATTTTATCGATTAATAAATCAACTATATCTTTCAACAGGTACAATGTATGTCGGAATACGATTTCTTTTCCATCGAGCACGAAACCCTACTAATCATCGTTGCATCAACTTTTGGTAATGGTGAACCACCAGGAAACGGCCTAGTAAGTTTTTAACATATTAGTTTCTTTTAGTTTTTTTAAAGCATGTTTCAATTCTGGGTTTTTAAAAAAGTCCTTACATGATTACAATTCGAAATTACTAACGTAGTTCCAATTGGCTATCACTGATTTCATCAGTGAATATTGTTAGAAGTACTAATACCCTTTTAAAAAAATAATTTATATAATTTTTAAATTTCCTATTAGCTGTCATAAATTTCTGTACAACTTTATGGACCCTAATATAATATTCAAGCGGTCGCTTCTCCAAATTATTAACAAAAGGAATAAAATTAATGCCATTTTGTTCACAGGAATTCATGGAACATCTTTTTGTAATGTTAAATAATGAAAGAGAAAGTCAAGAAGAAGAGAAAAACGATTACAGTGCTACGTAAGTTATATAACATAACAGAATTCTGATGTAACTTATGCAATGAAACTTGTCTAACAAATATTTTATTGCAGGAGCTTGAAGACACCAACAATAAAAGCACTATCTCGTACTAACAGTGTTTTGGCAGCTAGTATGGAGTACAACAGACAAACGAGTAAACATAGTATAAACAGACAACTTTCACGAATCTCTGACAAAAGTAATACTCATTATAGTTCTGTCATAAACTATTTAATAATATTCAAATATATTTTTATGCTAATAAATATAATTTGGTTTTCAGGTAGTATTCCAACAACATCATCAGATCAAATTTCAGCATTAAGTAGCGTGCGTTATGCTGTATTTGGTTTGGGCTCGAGTGCTTATCCTAAATTCTGTCATTTTGCAGTCACTGTTGATAATATCCTAGGTGAATTAGGTGGAGAACGACTTTTACCACTAGCCCGTGGAGATGAATTGTGTGGACAAGAACAAGCATTCCGTAAATGGTCCTCAGAAATATTCCAAGTATGTATATTTTTACGAGTTCCACCTGTGCACTTTATCAATTATAATTATTTGTTTAGTCTCAAATATTAGGGGAGCGGGAGGAGACAGGTCCGCAATGGCCGAAGGCAACTTGAGCATCGGAGATCGCTGATCGACCTCCGTCCTCCATGAGGGAGGACCTGGGGGTAGCAGGTGGAGCTGCCTTTTGCCCTAGCAGAAGGAAGCCTGAGACGGCGGCTCGATGTACCCCCCCCCCCCTTCCACTCCCTTATCTAGGGAAAGATGAGGATGCCGTAGTCCTACACCCGAGGGGACCTGGCCCTGGGTCAGTTGGGGTGCACGAGGGATATGCCAAAGGCTACCTCACCCCCGGCAACTGATGGCCTGAGGCGGCCGTCTGGTTTTAGTCGGTCCGAGTTCGACATAACCACCGGAGCCTGCAGGGGCGTCAGAGGGGATATCCGCACGTTTAAAAAAGTTTCAAATATTACAACGACTATAACTTTTTCAGGTTTCATGTGAAACGTTCTGCTTGGAAAATGATATGATGAATGACGCACAAAAAGCTTTTGAGACAATATCCTTGACACCAGAAACAGTTCGATTTGGCAAGCCTTGCTCGCAACTGACCTTACTCGAAGCTATGAAAAGTGTACATAAAAAGAATCTGATTCCATTAAAAGTACGAGAAGTTAAATATTTAGGTAAACACGAAGCTACAAAAAGTGCTACTATATTTGTGGATTTGGAAACAGAGGTAAGTACTCTAAAATATAGCAGATATCAATATGTACTCATTAACAGATAGAATTCTAAATCTATTTATATATTTACAGAATTTAAAGTACGAACCTGGTGATCATATTGCAATATTACCTTCAAATCCCAAAGACGTTGTAGATGTCGTACTCAGCCGTATCACTGATATAGAAGATTATGATAAACAAGTTCAGGTTGAAGTTTATGTTGAGAGATTGGTACCAACAGGTAAACTACTCACAAAAATCATATTATAACTATTATCAATGGCCAACCAACCACAAAATAACAATATTTTTTACTTAAATAAATTCGTAACATAACATAACATAAACTCACGCCTATATCCCCGAAGGGGTAGGCAGAGGTGCTAGCACCCACATTTCGCCAGGTTATGTTTAGGTCCCCATGTAATAGGTGGCGAGCCTATTGCCATTAACCGGGCACTTATAAACCTGCGATAAATACACACATAACTTCGAAAAGCATCGAAAAGTCATTGGTGTGTGCCATGGTAAAACCTGGGATCGAACCCGAGACCTCGTCTCAGCAGTCCATTACCCATACCACTATAGCCTGAATTCGTTGGTGACACTCCCATGGACCGCGCGGGTGGTGGGGGACGTAATTATCGATGACCGTTACACACGGTACTAATTACGTTACGAATATGTCTAAAGATATCCCTGTGAAATATCTTACATTGTCTAAATTGATTGATGTTGTTTTTTTATATAACTTGCTTTGACCCGCGACTTTCATCGCGTCAAGCGTTTAAAAAACTACTACTACTTGGAAAAAAAATAAAAAATTGGAGCATTGTATATTTGTAAGTAAACACCTCAACAAAGTCTAGGGAACAAGATGACCCCAATTATTTTTTTTCATGTAAATCTTGTTTTGTAAATAACTGGCAGCAAATAAATAAAAATAGAATAAAGTAGATTACAGAGTTGTTCGAAATTAAAAAATAAATTTAAATAAGTAATGATTTTCGAATATGGAGGTAAAACTTTTAAAAGTGTTTGATTGTGCAGTTTCTCTGAGGCAAAATAAAAATTAATTTTTTTGATTGTAAATAACGTTTATTATCAATAATACGTCTTTTACGTATGGTTTGTGCATTTTTGTGACTGTAGTCATCATGTCACGTCGTCATTTAAGTCGCGAAGAGATGTTAAGGGCTGTTGGTATGCTGCAAGCTGGACGAACTCAACGCGACGTAGTGGATGCTGTCAACACCCAACCAAGCGTAATTTGCAGATTATGGGCACGCTACAGGGCTACAGGGGATGTTGCCGAACGTCCCAGGGGACGAAATAGGGTTACTACCCCGCGACAAGATCGTTTCTTGCAAAATTCCGCAAGGCGGCAACCCACGATTACTGCTTGTCAGTTGGTCGCAGGCCTCCAGTCTCAGCATCAAATGGTTATTAGCGATCAAACTGTCAGAAGAAGACTACACGAAGCCAATCTTTATGCTCGCAGACCGCTTAGGGTTCCAGCTCTTCGACGTGGAAATCGAGGTCGTCGCTTATTGTGGGCTAACGCACATTTACAGTGGACCGACCATCAATGGGCACGGGTTCTGTTTTCCGACGAATCTTGCTTCGGTTTTCATCCTGATTCGAGAAGAGTGCGTATATGGCGAGTTCCTGGACGTCGGAGTCGTCTCCAGAATCCGCAAGAAGTTCATCCTTACCAAGGTGGAACAATCATGGTATGGGCTGGAATTCGCCTTGGTGGAAGGACCGACCTCGTTTGGATACGGGGCAATTTGAATGCAAACCAATACATTCAGGAGGTTATACACCCCATGGTAATCCCTCATCGACAGCAGTTCGGTCAAGATTTTATGTTCATGCAAGATAATGCATGGTCACACACCGCGAGGGTAGTGGTCAATGAGTTAAGCGAGCACAATATGACGACGTTGGAATGGCCTGCTCAGTCTGCCGACCTCAATCCCATAGAGCATGCCTGGGATTTGCTTGGGAGAAGAGCTTTCAGTGATTCTTTGGAAAATCTGAACACTGAAGAACAACTTTTTTTACACCTTCGCAGTGTATGGAGCCATATTCCACAGACGATGATTGACAATCTCATACTAAGTATGCCACGCCGTTATCGAGCTGTTGCTAATGCTTTAGGAGGTCCTACAGATTATTAAAAATGTTTAAAGTACGGTTAATTACTGTATTTCTTACTACCTCGTTATTTTTGTGCCTAATCATAGAAGGTTGTAATACTCAATATTGGCACTATTCAATTCTTTCTTAAAAAAAAAAAAAATTTGGTATGAAAATGTTTTTATTAAAATTAAAATTAAAAACGGTATAAAAATACCCTTCTATTGATATAAAACACTCACTATTACAAGAAAGGGTTTTTAAATAAAAACTAGAAATGTCCTTGTTCCCTAGACTTTGTTGATGTGTGTAGTTGAAAAAATCTGAGAAATAAAACATTTTATGGTTTGTTTTAATTTTAATACCAATCTTAAAAAAAAAAACAGAATAAACATACATCATTTAATCAGAGTCATCACAGTCCATGTCGTGTTCCGAACTATCTTCGCTGTCGTAATCCGAACTATCAGAATCATCGTTTAATGATATAATAAACCTGTCCAACTCATTGTCACATATACGATCGTCGTTGTAGTATTTGTCCTCATTTTTAATTATGTGATCATCGCATTTTTTCCATTTTTCAGCAGTGTAATTCGCAAACAAGGTTGCAAGAGCGTCTTTCTTCTGATCTAATGTAGAATTGACATAATTCCTTGCCAAGTCGCCTTTTATATCACCCCATACCATCTCGATTGGATTGAAGTCGGGATGGTATGGAGGTAAATGAAGTACTGTGTGTCCACCCTGATTTAGAATTTCATCCACTGTATATTGCTTTGGTAATGTTTGGCTGTTAATTAAAATAATTAAATCACATATAAGCAACGTTTCGTCAAATGGAACATTATGTTTTGTTAGCCAATCTTGCATGACCTTTTTTGTACAACTCTTTGTTGGTTTTTTTTCAATTTGTTTACAGTGGTACGCTGCGTTATCCATGACTATTACAGAATGACTTGGAATATTAGGCAGCAGTTGTTCTTTTAACCATTTTTCGAAATTTATGAGTTCATATCTCCGTGATAGTCACCGCTTTTGGAATGCGATTTAAATATCAACAGGCCATTTTTAACGAACCCAGTTCGTCCACCAGCATGTACAATAATTAACCTAAGTCCTTTGCCAATATTTGTCAATATTCCACGTTCATTGGTAGATTGCCAGCAGTTAGACACAGTATGTGATTGATTGACATAATATGTCTCGTCGAGATAAAATATTGCTCTACCTTCATTTCGATATTTTTTGATAGCTAAAAGATAGTGCCACCTTAAAGACGTAATGTCAGGGCGCTCGATGAGCAGTTTTCGTTTGGACTGGCATTTTTTATATGTAAAACCAAGCCTCCGCAAAGTATTTCTTAAATACTCCCGAGAACAGTCTAATATGCCATCTTCCTTTAAATCAGCGTTTATTTTTCTTAAAGTAGAGACCTCTTTCTTAACGGTGTAATATTGTGTTATTTTCCTCCGAATATAACCTTCCGTAAAGTTATCAAATATAATACGTTTCTATGCAATTTTGTTTTTCTTTGGAGATTTGAAAGTAGCAGTACCATCATTTTCACACAGCAATTTTCCTTGGCGAACAATATTCCTAACTGTAGTATTCGATAAACCTGTTACATTAGCCTAATTATTCGATAAACCTGTTATATTAGCATTATTACTAAGTTTGCCAAATTAACATCGTTTTGATATTCAAACGAAGCTGGATCATCTTTGCGATTTTTAAAATAGTTATATACATTGTAAGTAATTTGTTTAGCTTGACGTCCAATAACTTTGCCTATCGGCGGACTCATCTTCATATATTAATATCGTGTGCGTTTTGTGACGTGCGACCGTACTCAATATGTGTTGCCGTCAACAGCGACGACGCGCGACTGAATGACAGCTCTGAGAGCCAGCCTCCACCCCGCGCTCGTCTCTTACTCCCCCCGCTGTCTTTCGTCCCCCGCGCCCGCAGACCATGGGAGTGTCACGAACGAGCTTGCCAGACTATAGGCTACCGCGGTGTAAATAAATTCATTAGTAATTTAATTCGTAAAGTAACCCTAAATCAGATTTTATTGACCAAATAATGCAGCAGAAAGAAAATTATGCCTTAAAAATAACAGAATATCAATAAAACCGTATAATAGTATGTAACTACCAATAAACTAACATAGAATACTACTTGCCACGTACAAGTGCCAAATAAATGGGGAATGAAATCATCAGAATTATTTATTTTCAAGAATATAAGTACAATACATAATAACATAATTGTAAATTCAGTTGGATGATTTAAGAGTTATCAGTGATAGGTATGGTTATATAGTATCTCATAAATACGACAAGTAGTATACTGTTTAGTAAATGATAAAAATGACAGGTATAATATTGAACCGGACCAAGGTGCTAAATATGTACGAGCATAATACGAGAACTTAGTTTGCAAGTGTAAACAAATTATAATTATGTATGCACTTTATATGTGTTTTGTTGTCACGTCATTGCAATTATACTTTCAATTTAGGTGTTAGAGTAGTACCTAGCGGATCAATTGATTCCTTCCATCTCAATTCAATTACATATTTTTACAAAAATCCTTAAACGATATTTCAGAACCCTTCTTACAACTCTAATGGATCATATGTTTTAGGTATTGCAAAGTCATGGGAGAGCCACAAACCACTACCATCTGTTTCTGTTCGTGATATTTTTACTAAATTTGTGGACGTCACAACCCCACCCAAAATTCCAGTTTTGAAGTACCTAGCTAGTGCATGCACTGATGAAAGTGATGCTGAAATAATTAGAGAATTAATTGCGGTAAGAAATATTTGAAAATAATATGAATTGCATGCATTAAAATAATTTACCTACCTGATAAGTCTACGCACACTATCTTTTAACTCAACTTTTTAGCCTAGCCAGTTTTTTCGTTTATCCCAAATCAGTTTATTTGCATAAGACAGGTACACAAAAGTGGTTTCATTTACAATAATGTGCAAGTGCTCTGCTTATTACCTCGATAGGTGTGCAAATTTTATATTTGAAGATACATTGTCAAGTGCTAAAATATCTAAAGAAATGTTAATGTGATGTTACATCGAATTTAATTTGTAAGGTATCGAATAATTAATCAAAATAAAACGCAAGAATAAAAGAAGAACGAAACGATGCAAGGAGTTAAAAAAATCATTAATCAGAATACTAATAAAGTTAATTTTAAGTAATTCCTTACATTTCACAAAATAAATATTATATTTGTAGGACTCAAATAGATACGACGACTGGAGCTACTTCAATCAACCAAATATTGCTGATGTCCTGGAGCAGTTCCCATCGTGCAAGCCCAAGGGATCGATGCTGGCTACATTACTGCCACCATTACAACCAAGGCGATATTCTATATCATCTTCACCGTTAATACACCGTGATAACATACATTTAACGGTTTCAGTCGTAGTATTTAGGTCGCAAAGTAAGTATATATTCTCAAACCTTTTGCTACATTATGTTTTGTTGCTCAAGTCAGAGGATATAGACAATAACCCATTGTGGCTGTACCTAGACCCAATTTATGTTATTTAGTCGTCTAAATTATTTTGGATACAACGTTCAATACAATGCAGAATAAATTAGTAATATTGAGTACATAATAATCTACTTTTGATTTTTAGATGGTAATGGACCACTGCGGTATGGTGTTTGCTCAACGTATTTAAAAAATCTGAAATCTGGCGATGAAGTAATAGCATTTATAAGACAGTAAGTAAACTTTTTTTTTACATAAATCTACTATCCTTCTCACATCGCATTACCTACCATTGGATTCCTAAAATGATTCATTTATATTAAATTGTTATTTGTGGAGACCTGACAATTTCTATGTATCAGGACCCGAAGATATTAGCATACCTAACACAGTATTTAACTTCGCATCAAATTCAAACGATAATCATTGTTATAAAATTACAACAAATTGTTCTTTTTCTAATGTAATAGGTGTCATTTTAATCAAACATATATTCTTCACAGCGCACCTACTTTCCATATGCCTGCAACGATCTCACCGCCCATTATCATGGTCGGTCCCGGTACTGGCATAGCACCATTCAGAGGCTTTTGGCACCACAGAAGGCAGCTAATGCAAAATGCTAAGGAGAAAGCTGGTCCAGTGTGGCTATACTTCGGATGTAAATATAAAGACATGGATTTGTACAAAGATGAGAAACAAAAAGCATTGGAAGATGGTGTCCTTCACCAAGCAAGACTTGCTATGTCAAGAGAAGCTGGTGCAGAGAAAGTGAGTATTAGTTTTATGGTATTTTAAAGCAATGGCTCGTTTAAAATTTCATAACTTCATTATTTTAATGAATGAAAGAAATTCGCGCATATTTTTATATACCTTTTCATCTATGTTTGTATTGAGTTCATTTCTCTAATTTGATGTCGGAGTTGGTTAAGAGATGTAAAAAAGCAGTGGTTGCAACTAAATATAAAGAAAGTAGTTAAGACTAATTTAATAACGTATTTTCAGAAATACGTGCAAGCTTATTTAGAAGAGGACGGTAAAGATGTATGTCGAATGCTGACAGAAGAAAATGGTCATTTCTACGTATGTGGTGATATCTCAATGGCAGATGATGTCCGACAAAAACTGAAAGAAATATTCATTAAACATGCTGGTATGACGGACGAAGAAGTAGAAGGCTATCTGATTGAAATGGTGGTAAGTATTCTTAAGCTTTTGTTGTTAGAACCCATTCAGAGCGTTGCATTGTAAGGTTGTAAGGCGTAGTGAGAAAATACTTTGGAAAATTTTGAAATAAGAACTTTCGTTTGGAAGTTTAAAGACGTAATAATACTCGACAAAATGCACTTAAGCAATTGTAGACATAATAGTAATTGAATCGCAGGGAAAGTTACTGCAACACATCTAAATGTTTGTCTTTGATTATGTGAAGGCTAAAAAACCGTTTTACCAACACGGAGACCACTTCGATCGGGGAAGTAAAACCTTTTGTATAATAATTTGGAAATATGGAGAGGGACTGATATTCAAATATAAAGAACGAAAATATTAAACTACCCTTTATTGTTTTAGAATGAGAACAGATACCACCAAGACATCTACGGGGTAACGTTCCGTACAGCTGAAGTCCACAGTGCGTCTAGAGAAACTGCAAAGAGAACCAGATTGGAGTCTTTACGCTGAAAACTATCTAGTTTAAATAATAGACTTAGAATATAATAATGGTAATTTTTTCATTATTACTATAAACAAACTGATTATTTAGTTTAAAATAGATCAGAAAATCTGTTTTTGTAATAACAGTTCCGATAGAAAATAGTTCAAAAATCTTCGAAATGTCACCATCACGTTTAGCGGGATTTGGACTTTGTATAAAAAGATTGCACGCTTCTTAATTTTTATAGTAATTACTTGCAATACGAGATAATAATAATAGTATAAATAATAGTAATTACGTGACGTAGATATGTCTAGTATTAGCTTAGTGAGTTGCATAAAGGGCGATATTTTAATACCAAGTTTGATTTGGGCTATTTAAACTTAAAAAATTCTTAAGACAAAAAATATAAATAAATATAAAGAATTCATTCATTCTGCCAGGAAAGGAAACTAAAAAGTCCGTTTGATGTATCGACATTGATATAATATGTGTATCAAAGAATCTGTGAAATGACCATACCGACCAACCGTCACTGGTAAATGCATACTGTAATAATATTCTCCTAAAGGAGGAGGCGGGGCGGGAGCGGCAGCGGGAGCGACGAAGGATCGCAAGCCAAGCTGCCCGCGTACGAAGGCAACCTGGGCCGCGGAGGTCCCCATGAGCGCCGGCCTGGGGGTGACAGGTGGAGCCGCCTGTCACCCTGGCAGAAGCAGGCCGCGGCAGCGGCGCGCCTGGCGCGCCTCCCCGTTTTCCGGGAACGAGTTGGGGACTCTGTAGTCCCCACACACCCGAGAAGAGGGCCAGATCGTGAGAGATGGCCCTGGGTCGGCCGGGGTGTGAGGGATATGCCTGCCAACCTCACCTTCGGCAACCAAAGCGACCCACAGGCGGCGTGCGTTTTAGTCGGTTCGAGTCCGACATAACCTCTCCCAACGGCTCCGGTGGGGAGGTATCCGTGGGGATTTTGCGCATGTAAAAAAAAAAACTAATAATATTGCTCAAGTCACGATTAAACAACATGAAAGGCACAGTGACGTCAGTTCACAGATTTGTTGGTACGGCCATACATCTTACTAATGTTAGAGCTGTGACAAGAATTAATGTTAATTTTGTCTACCTCGATAGTTCATGTCTCAATATCTAATATATAGGTTTAAGTTTATAATAAAATAAAATTTGTATATTTTGTGTGCGTTTTCATAACTGGCGATACATTAGATTAACTGTATCAAAATGCAACAAATCACTCAGATAGCCAAATGGTGGTAAGCAGAGGAAATATTTCTCGCCCGCTGACAGAACCTCCTTCTCTCTTGCAAAAAGTCCTTTGACCAATAATCAGATGTATTTTTTCTTTGTAACTTAGAAACAGATAGGGACTTTAGAACTTTTGACTGGACAAATATAAGGTTATACCAGATGGTGAAAATTATTCCGATTGAACTCATTAGGTAATCTCCTAATAGGATTTGAAGCACAAGTATGAATTTTAGGTATTAACGACTTTTCACCAACAAAATGTCCATTTCTATCACAATAAACCAAACAAAAATCTTATTTGAAACATTTTATTCAATAGAATTACATTTAACATGATTTATCGTATACTATTCTTCTTAAATGAAAGTATGGGTCTGATTGTATAACATAGTTGTGTTCTAAATTATTATTTGAAAAAAAAAAACCCTCCAATATTGCACAATAATTATTGCCTATTTTGATTATAATGTACAAGATATTTGAATAAAATATATAGTAGGTATATCTAGTCAGTTTGAAAGACGACGTATGTGGAATGACGTAGCACAAGTTGATATTTAAAATTAATATCTACAATATTAGCTACTAGATACGTATTGATCTAATTTCATGTACTTCAGCTTCTCCTTCTGACTACATGGTCATATATTTCCACCTGCGTGTATCTAGGTGAGTATATTCTCTGTTTCGTAGTGTTCTGGCCCGGTTCTTGCTGTGGGTCAGGACATATGATTTTGTGGTCGTGTCGATTTTGGAATATCAGTCCCCTTTCTGGATCCATCACCGGCTACAGGAGGAAAAAAATAAAAATATTTAAATAATAATATTAATGAAATGAAACCTACATCAAATAATACCAGACGTAAGCATTATCCTCCAACATTGTAATAGGTAAATCAGTTAGTTCAGGAGCTACAATGCTACAGACAGGCGCACACACACACACACACACACACACACACACACACACACACACACACACACACACACACACACACACACACACACACACAAACACACACACACACACACGTCAAACAATAAGAACTGCTTGATGATAAAATAAAATATTATAAATCAGCAACTATTACATCAGTTTGATAAAATAGTTATTGGTATAGTACGCGGCAAAACTTAGAACCTTATTAAAGAAATCGGACAGGGGCTTATCGAGGCGACCAGTGACACTCGTTCCGGGTAGTTTCTAGTCCAAAGGCTGTCCATCGCCATCCAACGTCGCAATGCAGCAAGTGTTACGGGCACTTTTGCACCGGGAGCGATCAGGGGTGGGTTATTTGATTAGTACTTGGACTAAGCATTGCTTGTTGTTTTTTCATTTTGACATATTGTATTAATTTGAGGAATAATAAAATATAAACTTAGAACTAAAGCAGATAGACTATTATGTCAATGTTAAACCTTTGAGAATGAGGTGAAACTGGTTAGGTTCAAAATAAATATCGTGGAAGAGTACAAGTGTTTTATCAATACGTGTAAAGCAGATAGAAATTATCAACCATCGAAGCGGGTAATTTTGATGTACGCTTAATTATAAATAAATGTTGAATGTTTCATTTCATATTTTCTAAATTAAAAATTGACTAAACCATTTTTGAAGTGCTTAGGATTCAGCAGAAGGTTGATTTCATAAAACTGAAGTACACTTTTACTGATGTCACATAAAATTGAAGCGTACATTTCGCTCTCAATTGATCTCTAAAAGTATTATAACATTACCCTTTTGGGGATATATTAAGTTTTATTCGAATAATGAGAAATTTAATGCAACCTACAAGATTTACTTTCTTCGTACAGATGTGCGATCCATTTCAAATCATATTTACAAAGAAGATAGAAACACGCTTACAGAATGCTAATATTGGATCGGCAGTCCAGTAGAAGTAACTATAATGTGAGTGAGTTAAGTGCAAGTAGCATCTCTCTGTATGTTTTATATTTCTCCATAATAACAGCGGGCTGACATGACTTGCTGACGTCACTGAACATTTAGCTTTTAATTTAACTGTATTTGGTTGTAGAACTCACAATATTTATTTAGTAATAGTTTATTTAGAACCAAATACAGGTTTGATATATTAAATTTGGTTTTTACCTATTGGGGTTGAGTGGTGAAAATGGCAGACATTCGTGATGATGCTGTATTAGTCAAATCAGAAGGAGGAAAAGAAGTAAATGTACCCCGAGTTCCCAAAATGACGATGGTAAGGTACATTATATTAGTAGTACAAAAAATATATCGAAATCGACAGACCTACTTTGCATGCTAGTCTCCAGCAAAGCATACCTAAAAGTTTGGAAATAAAAACATTTTAATTTCTTGCGTACGCATTGGACTCATAAAAAATTCATCCTTTAGCTACTGGCCCATATTGATGATTTTTTGCATGAACAGATTCCTTGGAAACTAAAATGCTTGCGTAGAATGAAAATTTGTTTTATATTTTACCAAATTCACCTTACAAGGGGTAAAGTGACTAATGGAATGCAAATCGGTAAAAAAACTGTATTTAATTGTCAGCTTTATGATCTACAGAATTGATTTTGATTTGATGTTAAATTCATTTATCAACATTATTAACCACTGCAGTCATAAGACTAAGAATAAGTTGACAAAACCGATTTATGAGACCAAAATGAATGGGTATCCATCCAGTCCATCCAGGTAAGCATTGATCTAGGCGAATATGTTAATCAGATCTAGGTTATTTTAACGAAAACATAAATCAAAGTATTCGTAACGTAAAAAGTGGTAGTGTTTCGCCATTATATTCATTTGACAAAACTAAGGGAGAGGGTTAGTATGAACATATATATGCGCTTAATACAAAGATACCACGATTGTTATTCAACCAATTAGCATTTTTCTATCAAAATCATAATGGTAATGACTGCCACAATCTTGTTGTATTACTAGAAAGGTCCACTACATCAAATTGAGTGACTGAAATATTCTTCAAAGGCAAAATATTACTTTATCTAAAAGCTGTAATCTACATTCACAAGTCCTTTTGGTAGTGTACCTAAGATACTGCGGTGCTCATAAAAAGCGATAACCGCAGTAGTTTCGGGTATCGACACAAGTACGCTATGTTACGAAGATATATTTTAAATTCATGATATATTGATAAAACATCGTTACACAAAGCTTTATTGTTTCAGAACTTAAATATTTTATTTTAATATTTGTGAAAGTATCTACGAGTATAGCTACTTTTTGGACTTAGCTCAATGTAACGTATCGTTTAGTTCAAGTCTAAAATTCATACTAGTTATCAAACTTAATCGGGTTCAGTGGCAACTCACTTCTGGCAGTAGTGGAAAACCGTGCTGACCTCAGGTGCATCTTCATTAAAAATGAGGAATTAAACTGAACCCTCTTCTTCTTAAATATTTTTTTTGTTTTGCCAGAATTTCCAGAATTGCATTGCCAGAACTTCTAAAAAGAACCTTATCTCTTCTCGTATATATATCTGGATATTGTGGATACACGTAACACACCTTATAATTTCTGCTCATGTTACTCCTCACGGTGCCATGTCGCCAGTGATAGTACCCAAGATCATTTTCTTTTGGCCACAACATCTTATTGTTTTTGAAGAACGGGCCCCAGTTCTCAGATATCAATCGGTGAGCGTAGTCTATGTAACCAGAAATCTCGAATCCACCTTTTGTGAAATGTCGTATGAAGATGATCGACTGCGAAAGGAAGAGATTATTATGTTACGTAGTCTATGTAACCAGAAATTTCAAATCCACCTCTTGTGAAATGTCGTATGAAGATGATCGACTGCGAAAGGAAGAGATAATTATGTTACGTAGTCTATGTATGATCATTGATCGGGTCGCTTATGACATTCTTTGGGGAAACTGGTTAAGTCGGGTGTCTCTTCGTACTTGATAAACACTCTTAAATCGTGGTATGACAGTCAGACCAATCAGGTGCGATGGGCAGGTGCGATGTCGGAACCGCACCGGTTGGAGTGCGGGGTGAGGCAGGGGGGATAAGCTCACCTACGCTCTTCAACCTGTATGTGAACGAGCTTGATTTGATTGAGACACTTAGCAGGGAACGGGTGGGGGTGTCACATAGATGGCATATGTCTTAATAATATTAGTTACGCAGATGACATGGCCTTGCTGAGTGCCTCGATATGTGGCCTAAGGCGAATGATGACTATTTGTCAAAGTTATGCGGAGTCACATGGCCTAATTTATAATGTGAAAAAAAGTGAAGTCATGGTGTTTGGGGCCGGCAGAAAATGAACCGATATACCACAAGTACTGTTGAATGGAGTACCACTAAACAGAGTGTACCAATTTAAATATCCGGGACATTTACTAACTGCGGACCTCAAGGATGATGAAGACGTTGAAAGGGAGCGAAGGGCGCTGTCGGTAAGGGCAAACATGATTGCTCGAAGATTGGCAAGGTGTTCCACTGATATTAAAATAACTTTATTTGCACGTGCAATCTGTGGTCCAGTTACACCAAAAAATCATACAGTGCCCTTCGAGTCCAGTACAATAACGCGTTTCGGGTATTGATGGGGCTGCCTCGGTATTGCAGCGCATCAGGGATGTTTGCGGAGGCACGTGTCGACTGCTTTTACACGCTCATGCGGAAACGGTGTGCGTCCCTGGTGCGTCGTGTGCGAGTCAGCCCCCACAGAATACTGGCGTGTATAGCTAGACTTGACTGTACATATATCAATCACTGCTGCAGGCTCTCCACATCGGTTTTGAGCCTATACTGGTGATTGATAGAATACATAGATAGTAACTAAATCTTTTACGCTCAATTTGTACCAACATAGAATAAGAGAATTATGACTAACATAAATTAAGTCTGTGTTACTTAAATAAACATCTCACCTCATCTCATAAACTCACGCCTATATCCCCGAAGGGGTAGGCAGAGGTGCTAGCACCCACATTTCGCCAGTTTATGTTTAGGTCCCAATGTAATAGGTGGCGAGCCTATTGCCATTAACCGGGCACTTATAAACCTGCGATAAATACACACATAACTTCGAAAAGCATCGAAAAGTCATTGGTGTGTGCCATGGTGAAACCTGGGATCGAACCCGAGACCTCGTCTCAGCAGTCCATTACCCAAACCACTAGGCTACCGCGGTACCTATATATATATATATATATATATATGTAACCAGAAATTTCAAATCCACCTCTTATGAAATGTCGTATGAAGATGATCGGCTGCGAAAGGAAGAGATTATTATGTTATGTAGTCTATGTAACCAGAAATTTCTAATCCACCTTTTGTGAAATGTCGTATGGAGATGATTGTTCCATGGTTTTAAAAAAAATCCTTTAAAAGTGTAGAAAACGGAAGTTTAAAAAATACTATTCAGTGTAATTCATACTAACTTGTAAAATTCCGACTCTGTTGGCTCGCTCCCTTACAGCGAGTTCTCTGTTGAAGTTATCGTCTAGGCTTGCTCCTTCACTGACCAACACGTATGGTTTGCTCTTTGGGAACACAATGCTCTGGATGACAGCTCGACGGTTGTAAAACTCTTTCTCCCCAAGAGTGTCACCATTTGCTCTAAATTTACATTAAAACGGCTTATTTACAGTAGACTGGCCACTTATTGTGTGGTACTCTTCATCTTTAGATTATTAAAATCTTTACCTACGTTCAATAGTGGATGTTGTATGGATGACCAGATCAATCAGAGAAATTACTTTTGAATATCCTAAGTGATTTGGAAGGTATCAGAAAGTGATAGTAAGTTTTACAGGGTGTGAATTATACATATATGCTATATGTTGTTCACATCACTATTTTATTCCCGAAGGGCTAGGCAGAGGTGAATTAACAACCACATTTCACCAAGTTTATATGAGTGTACACATTCATAATGTGGCTATACCTGTATCCAAAAGCAGCGATAGTCCGAGCCGAGGTGATACTTCTCAAATTCCTAAGATCAGCGAGCTCAATAAGGGAATCCAGGTAATCTTCCCAAGTATCGAATGGTAGTAATCTCCTATCTGCTTCCACACTCGCCGGGTACTCATTTTTCTTCTCTGCCATTGCCATGATTGTGTTAAAATTTACAAAAAATGTAGCTTAAAATATCAAAAATTAAAATTACATAACAAAATACATCAAAAATTCTGATGTGTTGACATCTGCAACTTGATTGACAATGTGAGTACAAAAAGTTTATAACAATGTAGTTTATATTCATAAAAATTATTGAACAGTCTTGAGTAATTCAATAAGTTTTGAGTATTTATTCAAAGTTAAAACGGCTATGGTTTAACCATAGCCGTCAATAATATACATAGTGGAAGTGGCTTTGTAACCTTTGTAAAACGCCAGGTATATAAGAGAAATACAATGTTAACTGTATGCCTAAACCACGAATTTATTTATCACTCACGTACTGTGTAAAATCGACAAAAGAGAACCGGTCGCAAGTAAGAGTAAGTAAGAGTTGCAAGTAAAAGTGCAACCGTATCTTCTTTACTACAAGCTACAAAAACCTTTATTTTTCGGGTGTCAAATTTATTCCTTTTCTAAATTCTAAAAAAATGATTCCTTTATTGCGTTAAGTAGTCAATCAAGCAAGGCTTTAGGTATAAGTCAAATTGAAAAATATAAGCCTACGTAATTTTCAAATCGTTCGAGCCTTGTAGATTTTAAGTTAAGCGCCCAGTCTAGTACAAATTGATTCAGTCCATCAGGCACTAACATAACAAATAATAGTAAAATTTTCTTGCCACGGAAATATAGGCCCAGATTAAATATCTCATTGTAATATTTAAAGGAGCTTCTAGACATATTAATATTTTATGTGAAGTCGACATTCAATCCGTGTATCATTTACATTGTCTCTCAGGTATCCTTTCACTATTTGTTAAATATTAAATCTTTTATGTTCCGATTCAGTACTCTCTTTGTAATGGAAACGATATTTGCTTATTTATTCGTGTTTCATGCTTGAGCTTTTATTGTGTCTGTAAAAGTGTAAGTATCTGTTTATAATAACATGGGGTACTTAATTACTTCAAGAAAATTTTAAATCGACAAATCGACATGGCCTGATGGTTAACTTGTACACGGTGCAAGTTCCAAAAATGTTTTTCTTTATACCACTTGGTTGGCAGACAAGCACACGGCCCACCTTATGGCAAGAGGTTACCGTGGCCTATGGACGTGTACAACACCAAGGGAGTTACAATTGCGCTGCCAACACTATAAGCACAAGAGTATCAGGGCCGACAGTGTACGCGACAAAGCATGAATAGCGTTTGGTCTTCCCACTGACAGTACAAAAACTCTCCAGTGAGCTCTGGCTATCCTACTCACCGCCGGGAACACAACACGAGTCGTGTAAGTTGGGCGATTGCAATCGAACCTATTTAATTAATTTTCAGCTTGTTGAAAAAAATATCTAATGTTGACAACCAAGTTATATTATAGGTTTTTTTACGTGCGCAAAATCCCCACGGATATCTCCCCACCGGAGCCGGTGGAAGAGGTTATGTTGGACTCGAACCGACTAAAACGCACACCGCCAGTGGGTCGTTTTGGTTGCCGAAGGTGAGGTTGACAGGCATATCCCTCGGAAAGTTATATTATAGGTAAGCGTTCCGTAATCCCTTTTGAGGTATGGTACCTAAAAAGCAATCTTTGTAGAATATAGGCACAGTAATAAAATAAAAAGTATGCGAGTGGGTTACAGAATTACTTTTTACGTTTTTCCTATGCGAAGTAGACACGTGTCAGTTAGTCTTATTAAAAACAAGCCATAGAGATAGGGATTCATTACATTAGTTTTCGTATTTGTCAAATTGTAGTTTTGCAATAGAATCTAAAACATTTTCTCTTCCATTCAAATTCCCTGTTATTGTTTAATATACCAACTAGAAAGGATTATCAAAATGGGTATATCTAGAACTGTCACCCGTTCTGTTGACTTTCATCAGTCATGCGGTTTTATTCAACAACATTGCGTTTACATCCCTGTATGTGTCTACTTGTTGCTGATTTTAATATCCTTCAGTTGCGATGACAAGTTGCAAATTAGGCTTTAAAACGTCGTTTAGTATAATTATATTGAAATCAAACCAGTTGTTATGCTATCGCAATGTATATTATTATATTAAAACAAGCTGTGTCCGCAACTTCGTCTGCGAGATCTTAGGGGCCGCCGAACCGTGGTGATGTTATAGTACTGCTATATATTTACACGGCTATGTTATCATGACGATTCAACGAGTGGCTGAGAGCGAGCGAGATTTCGTCGTATTATTTTTTTACATGGAATCCCAATACTCTTTTTAATAATAAGAATCTAGTAATTTATTTATCACATACAAAATAATTAAAACATAAATACATGAAACGAATTCGCGATCATGTCGCGTCAAACAACCCACTCCGTATCGTTCCCGGCGCAAAGGTGCCCATGATGCTGGCCGCGTTGCCCCGCTGAATCGCAATAGCCAACCTTTGCCCCAGGAACGAGCCGGATCGGAAGTCACCGCCTTGGTCGTGGATGCGGTGGAAGAATGAATAGAAATACAAGATTCTGACGAATTGGGAACTTTCCTCCTTAAAAAAGAAGCCTTATAGGTACACATGATGATGGCCGTCAAAATTGGCCCAACCATTTCGAGGATTACCCGGAACAAACAGACAATATCAGTATTATACATCAAAGCCTAAGAACACTTACTAGTTCTGGAATTGAACCCAAAACTAGCAAGATCATAAACATAACCCTAAACTATGCATAGTATATAAATAAAACGAAAAAGCACTAGACAGTTTCTTACAGGTAGTCTTAAAAGGCACTAAGATTCATCTTAGTTAAAGTTTAAAAGTTAACTGTAGTAATTTATTGACTCCGAAGTATCCCCAGAGAAACTAAACTCAGATTAGGAAAGTGGAAAAACAAGATCGACTAAAGAGGAATTTTTGCTGAAAGTCCTTTAAACTTTAACAAAAACTAAAGTAGTTTTTTCATTCATAAAATATGCGATCAGTTTTTGCAACTAATTAGGTAACGTGATGAAATATTGTCGTATTGAATAATGTTGGAAATGCTACATATTTTTTGGAATAGAAGTATACATTTTGGTGCTTAAGTCTCTTGCTGATTATCGTGTCTTCTTCAATTTCAAGTAGCGTTATTGCATGACGATGAGAAAAATGTAGGCATTAGTTATAGCATTAGTTGTTTAGGTTAAGTAAGGGTGGCACTGAAAACCAGTACTGTGATGGCAGATACCCATCGCAGTGTATGCTGAGTGCCCATCCTTTGTGGACACAGCGTAGTAGTATGATTTGAGATTGACATGGTCATTCACATTCCGTTACTACATTACGTTACATTACGTTTCACTACATTACGTTACTTAATCATTATCATTCACAGTCACATTTACTAGTGCAAAACTCGCCGGGATATTTATCATGTTTATTATTTTTGCTGAGCAACCGATATCAAGGTGATCATGATGTGGCTGTGATTCGAACTCACGATCTCTCGATCATAAAGCCGACTCCTTAATAACCTATTATATAATATAATTAAATTAACATCGGAACTGAAATGCTGATTTTTTTAAATAGCATTGAAAATTTTGTATACGGCCAAAGTAATTACATACAGCACACGTGACGCAAAATTTCAAGAGGAATTACGTTAATAGGTTTAAAAGGACCCACTCAATGGTTCGAAGGTAATTTTTTCGAGTGCCACATAAGTAGGGTGAAGCATGTTTTAGAATATATTCTCGTGAAGGTTCTTCTATATACATGGAAATCACGAGTGATATTTTGTGATGCTATGGTAGACTGTAGCAGGACAAAATTTTTGGTACAAGCCTATTTCATCTGCAAACCGACTGTCTGCTGATTACATATTATGGTGTACGCTTTCTTCTTGGGGTTGTCAGATTTGCTCTCATAAAAGCCAGCTATACCAAATAATGGTTAGAAAAAGTAGTAGAGCGCTCCCTAGGCTCCAGTGCAAGCTTTGGATGCAACAGATGAAGAAAACCAAGTTACGAAGTTTTTGAATCACAAAATTCCGGTCAGTTTAAACCAAATTATAGAATTGCATTTTTGTCTAAGACATTTTATGATAATACTAACTATTTTGCAGAAAATCACGAAAACCCAGTTTTTGAACACCAATAAATAATTCTGTACTTTTATATTTCATTTATGAGAGCGTGTTGAACAATCCTACCAACTTTCAGCTGTGTGTAAATTATCGGCACCTCGGATTTGTATATTGACCGGAGTTTAAAATGATCGAAAATTTTCCCTACGTGGTGTAAATAAGAATACCAAAACTAAAATGAAATTAAACTATAGTTAACTATCGTCAAATTTTATGGGAAACCTCTGTACGTTCATGTGTGTGTACCTACATAAGCCTAAATAAATCAATAAACTAACATATTTTTTACAACAAATAAAAGAATTTGAATACCGTTGATTAATGGCGCTCAGCGGAATCTGCTACACATTGAATAAGACACTTTGTACTTTTTCACTATATTTTATTTTTTATCTGACCGGTTTCGCCTCATGACATTCTCAAATGCTTGTATTGGCGGTTATGTATAAGTACAAAATTGTCTTATGCAATATATTAAATAAAAGGTACCAAACCACCAACTATCTCCGCATTCATAACGATAAAGCACTACCATTCTTGTAGTTTGAAATGTTACAAGATAGTAACTGTATTAAAAGCACCCGGATTATGAAGAAAAATAGGGTAATGGCAGTGTGTGACCAAAAGTAGGCGTCATGAATGTTATATGAGGCACTACACGACGATCACATCCATTAAGTTTGTAAGACCATGATGTCACCTTAACCCTAACAATCCCTCCTGCTTAACCTTGTAAGATTTAAGTCAGCTTACTAAGAATAGAAACTATTCCGGCTCGTATCTAGTAAATATTTACTGGCTATTAACCGCGGTTTCGCCCTTGTAGAATTCTATTCCCCGAAAAGTAGCTCAATATATTGTTGTGTCAAATTTAAACCGTCATAAGTAAGAAACATCTAAACATCTTGACAAACTTTCACATATGATTTTAGCAGGAAGAAAGTAATGTCTAAATCATTGTAAAATTAAATGTATTTTGTGGTGAAAATATATTTTGAACTGATTTAGTTTGTAGGTCTATTTTGTCGCATGGTAAACCAATTTACTTTCTAATGCAAATGTCCGTTGAACGAGATCTCGTTCACTCGTAGAGCCGGTGGCATAAGGCAATGCCCACCCTTCTGGCGACAAACTCGAATTATATTGTTGAAGGGTACCGTCAGAAAATTTGATTTGCTATGAAAATTCTATAAACATGAAATATTTTTGATTTGGAAATAGATTTGCCGTGATGTTTTTTGTTTGTAATAGTCTAATTCAAAGGCTTTGTTTAGCTAGTGAAACGTAAGTTTTTACCTAGTTAAGCTCAGTGTCACAATAATATAATACCATCGAGGATAATACCAAAGAAATCACGATCGAATCCATAAAAATACATTTATTTGAATGAGTGATGTTCAGGTAAACATCTGACGGTATCAAAAGTTTTTATTTATCATTTAATAATATCAGAGAGTAGGTAAGTAGGCATATTTATGGTACACTGCTTAAAAGAACAGAAAAATAAATTTAAATTAAAAAAAAAACCCGTCACAAAAAAACAACCTGCAAAAAGTTGAAAATAAATAACTTCCCTTTAACTTTGATAAACCTATTAATATTTTATTCAAGCATTCGATCAGGAGCTATGATTTCACAGACACACACACACACACTCAAACACACACACACACACACACAGATACAGTTTGACATACACACAGATATGTCAAACTTATAATAGCCCGTCGTTTTTGCGTTGGAGTTTAAAAATGATAATTGCAATTTTATATTATGTTTTAGAAATTACCAACTTTATCTACCTAAATGAAAACATACAACTGCATATTTCATAGTAGGTTGAAACCTAAAAGTATGTAAATCTTAATAGTAGCATGCTTCAGGTATTTATAGGACACCACGAAGTCACAGATTACCTAATAGTACCAAGTTCTTGAGACTCAACTTCACATTCAAGGCGGTGTCGATTGACAAATTAGTCTCTTGAGCAGGCTTTCCTTTCAAAGTTTGGGGAGTTAAATCCAAGCAAAGAAAGGAGGAGTGCCGAAACTCATAAGTGCAAGAACCAAGTAAGTTCAAACCTTAAAGGTGATCGGGATTACAAGGTGATCGTATTTTTTATACCACCTGATGGGAAGTGGTTACCGTGGTCTATGGGTGTATGCAACACCAGGGACGTAACACCCCCGTTGCCGATCCAAAAGAAATCTTCTAATGATTTAATGAAATTGAAGAACGCAATTTTGGATGATGATTAAATGCGACTAATGGCACTGATTGTCACCACTAGATTTGACGATGTTTGAGATTCTTCAATCAATTCAATGAATATTTTTATGTGAACTGTACGAATGTCAAGTTAATGGATTATTGTAATAGCAAGGAAGTCGAGACAATAGAACAGGTGCGTCAAATTTAATTTGGCAAAGGGCTGAACATTTAAATATGGATATAAGGACAACCTCGATGTAACATTTAATGAAATACATACATAATATACAGTAATGTTATGCGATTATGGTATTATATAGGTACATACATACCTGACATTTTGACCAGCTTACACCGGCCGTATGTACCTTGATCGTGTTAATTCCCCTTAACATTATTGTATGTCATGGATCGCCATAGTTAATAAGTCATAAACATAAACATAACATAAAATCACGCCTATATCCCAGAAGGGGTAGGCAGAGGTGCTAGTACCTACCCACATTTCGCCAGTTTATGTTTAGGTCCCAATGTAATAGGTGGCGAGAATATTGCCATTAACCGGGCACTTATAAGTTATTACATACATAATAACTTTGTCAAATAATAATTTTACTATGTCGGAAAAAAAAAATATTTTCCAGGATTCAAAGCTGTGGTTTTTCCACGCGACTGCAATATGGGGTTCTTCAAGAAGAGCATTAGAAGAAGAGCATTAGGTGTAATGCATCTTTGTATTACACACGTTCATATGTCATAGTAACCACTTTTCATCAGGTCAGCCGTGTGCTTGTCTGCCATCCAAGTAGTATAAAAACGAATTTGTTCAACTTTAGAATTATTATAAATAGATAAGACGTGCCTGGAGTGTAAATTCTGGTTATAACAGCGTGCTTGAGTTGAAGTTCCCGCTATGAGAAAGCTGTAAACTTGATAGAAAATCAAGTTGACAGCATTCTGAAAGCAGTATCGACCCGTGAAACGCTTGATCCTAATGCCATGTGGCGAACTATGAACAAACAGTACGACTGCAATGGTAATACGGAAGCCGCATTAGCATTCCTCTCGCGTGCGGTTGCTGTTGGAAAATAAGCAAAGTTGTGTCAACGTTGCCGACATTATAATAATTCTGAAGAGTAACTTCTAGCATATAGTCAAAGAGCTGGTAAAACATTTTTTAAGATCAACTTAGGTGGCAGACAAGCACACGGCCCAAATAATGGAAAGTGGTTAACGTGACCTATGAACATGTGCAACACCAGAGGAGTCACAACTGTGCTACCGTCCCTGTAAGAATAGAGAGTTTCTGTGCCGTCAGTGCAGAAGTCACAATCAGGATAAGCCGGGATGGCCGATAATAATATGATAAGTAATATGAAAATCACTGATTATCATTTTTTTTATACCATTTGGTAGACAGACAAGCACACGGCCCACCTGATGGAAAGTGGTTACCGTGGCCTATGGACGTGTGCTGTACAACACCAAGGGGGTCGCACTCCCTCTGCCAACCTTATAGGCACAGAGTTTCTGTGCCGTCAGTGTAAAAGACCACTGACAGCACAAAACCTCTCCAGAGAGCTCTGCGCTACCCTGCTCACCGCCGGGAACACAACACGAGGTTATTATAGCCGTGGTTTTCTGTAGGGTGGAGGTACTTCCCCACTCAAACTGCTCAATTGGGATGGGAATACCGTCGTGCCCTACTTCCTAAAAAGTAATTCCTAATTGGAAAATATGATTTCTCCGCATCACTTATTTGTTTTCATTTTAAAATCCCGAAGTACTTACCTTTTTCACTACTTTTTTACTCATGAAGCGTCAATAAATCGCCTGGTAGGTCTTGGTCAGAACCTCACGACCCCTCTATTTTAGTCCACCAAACGGCCTTGGTGCGCTTTCCAAATCCCATGCAACTGAGAATTCTTCACCAAATTCAACTCAAATCATCATCACCGCCTAAAATATTAACATTAACTTATGCTTTGAGATCAATGCAAATTATGTATATAAAATGCATAAAAAAAGTTCTATTTTAAATGCAACTTGCATATTATTCTTTATCAATATTAATATAAACATAAGGTACACGGAAGTTATCTAAATTAAAATATAAAAACAAAACAGAATATACGTAAACAATCCTGCAGGTACAGGCGTCAAAGGATTTCTCCCCATCGACGTCAACAGGGAGGGTGGCCAGAAGGCTGGCGGCATTGCCATGTTGAATGACAATACCAATCCTTTGCGCAAGGAATAAATCAGCCCTCTGGTCTGCATATTATATTTAAATGTACATAATAATATATGATGCCGTTAGATCTTTGACTAATAGTGGTGATTGTAGAAACTAAGCTCCTCTGCTATTTGCTAGTATTACTCTACTGTACGTGTAGAATATTCTAGCATATTGAGACACGTCAAAGACATTATCTTTGACGTGACTCATTGGTTTCATGTTTAATATAATATCAGTGATATGTCTATATGTTGATTGATCACGCTGATTTATATACAATCTTGTAGGTATTTCAAGATAGTAAATTGGGAAATTCACTGACCTACTCACGTCTTGCTATTTATGATTTCAGGGATTTTATCTTACGGAATTAGAAAGATTAGGAGCGAGGGGAATGAGAATAAAATGAGAAATATATTATTTTTTTCAGGAAATATAATTATTTGTTCTCTGAATCTACCGCCAATCAAATCGGTTACTGTCCGCAAAATATTACACCGCGCTAATTATGGCAGGTTAATTCTGTGATATTGCAAGAAGAAATACTTAGTCGACATCGCGCGAGACTACATTTCGGCGGTAGAATTTTTTCTGATAATCCCTATTACTATACAAGGTATCGGGACTTCTCGCGAATTAAATCATGGAACTTACTATTTCTGCCGACGTTTCGGATGCGTTGCAGCACCCGTGGTCACAACTTGACTCAAGTTAATTATGAATTAACACCGCCATAGTTTAAAAATAACAATCCCTATTATTTTGGTACCTAATATATAAAGTAAAAATAAAATACACAGTACTGATATGAAATTTAGTTATTGTAAGATTTTAAAACGGTAATTCATATCGTAAAATTGCAGTTATAGCCCCTTAGCAGTCAATCTGTACGCTCCGAGCACGTGTAAGTTATTCTCCTGCAAAGTGTATTGAATATTGGCTCGTGTATTGAATCCCTGCATATTTTATCTATCGTTTTACACCAGCGCACATGTATCGTTGTTTATCTTGACTCGCCTGAAGTCTCAATGCATACGATTTGTGGTACAACTGTATTTTATTCCATCATTTTACATAAATCTATGAAATACGTGATATTGTCTACTTCTCTTAAAAGGAATCTAATGTCTTCTTTAGTATAATAAGTTTTGTTGTCATTGATGGGATATATTTATTAAAAAAAAAATATATTAATCAATTATTTGAAAGAAAGAAAGAAAGAAAGAAAAACCTTTTTATTTCGATACAACATCGACTAATAAATACTTAGGTACTAAACACATTAAAAAACAATAAACACAACAAATAAAACAAAATTAGTCCCGTTGCACCATAAAAGGAGCCAGTTCAGCATGGTGCCGGGCACAAGTACCTGACGCTGGTTTTCAACTGGCTATAAACTAATATATACAAGAATATAAAAGAGGATTCAAAAGTTGTAAGCGTCGAATAATTCCTCCCCATCGATGTCAAACGGTAACGTGCCCAAAAGGCTAACGGCATTGCCTCGTTGGATGGCAATGCCAATCCATTTTGCGAAATAGAGGCTAGCCCCTTGGTCACGCAACACAGAAATTTCACCTAAATCATTAAATCTTTATTTACACAGTGTCCATGTACAACGTGCCTGCCTCTTATGTTACTTGTCCCTTACAAATACAAAATTACACAGGGTATAACTGTATTGCCATTGTATAGAAATGTTAAAAATAACAGCTGTGTAATTTACAAACAACAGGACAAATACTCTTTATTACGTCAAAGCAATTAAACGAGTAACTACAGTCCGTCAAATCTAAGAAGTACCGTTTGACAGTTCTGACAATTGAATGATAGGGATGGGATGAAAAAATCGATTACTATAATATCCGAACTTTAAGAGATCGATTACTATAATATCCGAATTTTAAGAAATCAATTGTTATAATTAAATAAAAGAAATGTTTAGGATATTTTTTTATTCACTACTAGTACTAGTATCGTCGTCTTCGTCATCATCGTCATTTAAATTAATGACCAGTTGATTGTCCATTACATTATCAAAGTGTACGTCTCTTTCGAAGTCGTCCATTATTATTTTCTTTGTTTTTTGTACTACTTTACTCCAATCTTCCTGTGTAACTTGGGCACATGCTTCCTTTAATAAACCTTCCATTTTCTTGACACTGAAGGGTGGTTTTGTGTTGTGTCTTGCTGCATAACCTGTAAAACAATAATGTAACTATTTGATAGCAGACGAAAACCATTGTTTAAATTATAAATGTTAGAAGTACTCGTGTTATTATTATAATATTATAAAATATTACCTTTAACTTGGGCCCAAATCAGTTCAATGGCATTATATTGGCAATGGTACGGAGGAAGTCGTATGACTTTGTGCCCGTGCTCTTCGGCCAATTGGTCAATTACATATGTCGGTTTTGGTGGTTTATGCAATTTCACTAACTGTAATAATTCAGCTTTTAATAGTGACATGTCGGCATCCACTCCTTTTCTTTGCAGCCATGCCACCAAATCTGCTTTCTTATTGGCTGACGTAGGTGCTTTATCAATTTGCACAGAGTGGTATGGGGCATTATCCATTATAATTGTGCTGTTAGGAGGGATATTCTGTAATAAATTTAAGAACCACTCTCGGAACCTTACTGCGTCCATTTCTTCATGATACTCTTTAGTGCTTTTGGATTGGAAAGCTAATAAAGAGTTTTCCACGAAGCCTGTAGACGCTGACCCAGCATGGCATATTATGAGGCGTCCACCTTTTCCTATCGGCACCTTCGAGCACGAAGCTTCAGAATCATCAGTCCATGTTTTCGGCACAGAATGGTTGGAATTTAGCCAAGTTTCGTCCAAAAATATTACATTATCCCAGTTTATAATTTGTTTAACTTCGCGCAGGAATGTTAGTCGCTGCATAATTATGTCATGTCGCTCCATAACAATTTTTCGTTTGTCAACTTTTTTGTATCTGAAGCCAATTCCTGTTATTACCGTTCTCAACGACTCTATGCTTCCCTTATACAGCCCGGCATCTTTTAAAGTTGCACATAACTTTGCCAATGTTGGAAATTCGCCTCTTGTAAAATACCCGTATATATGGTTTCTAATAGCATGACTATCGAATTCATCGATGCCTGTCACAGGTTTATTTCTTTTTCGTTTTTTCGGTGTGTGAAGTACGTTACTGTCACTCCCCGAAGGCCCATATTTTTCACTTAATATTTTGCCAACGGTGCGGCTACCAATACCGAGAGCTTCACCGACGCGATCCCGAACTTGTGTAACTGGCAGTAGAAGTCCACCATTTTGAGATTCACGCTCAAAATACTCGTGTAATTTCACCACCAATTCACGAGCCTGGCTGTTCAAAGTACGTCCTCTTTTCGACATTATTAATAAACACTTGCTTAGTTCGGAGTCCAGTATAAATATTGCCAAGGTAAACGGATAAAGAATGATCAGTCCAGAAAAGTAATAGCCAAGTCACAAATTGTAAAACACAAACGAGAAAGCAAGTACGCGCACAGTCAGCTTCCAAGATGGCGAGAGACTGCTGACGCCGAACCGACCGAGCGGACCGCGTGCGCTTGTAGTTGGCAGTGTTGCCAGAAAAAAATAATTGTAGAGACTTGGACACCTGCGATTTTGCCTATTGACCTAAAAATAATTAAATTAATTTATTTTAGGGTATCTGTGTATTCAGTGCATTATGCGGTCGCGCAGTAACGTCGTTAATTTATAACATCAGGCAACAACATTTTTGTGAATGGGTTCTACATACCTTATTTTTATTAGTTTTAGACGTAGAAATAAGACTTAGAAGAAAAAATTTTAATTGTAAAATCAATGGATGTGCTTGTTAAAAATTTGTTTATTTCTCTGTAATATGCAAACCCATACTATCATACACAAAAATAAATGTAAAAAACACTATCCCTGACTCCATTTACTATTTCGACAGCGTTAGCGCGAGAAACCCCGACTTAATTGGGCGCGAAAATCAAAAATCGACAAATCGCTTTCGACAACTTTTTAAAGAAGCAAATATATTTGATTTATAAATACGTATTTTTGGTGAATGGGTTTTATCTCATATTTTACGATTACATAACTATTTAGTTATGTAATCGTAATATGTGAGATAAATCCCATTCACATGAAAAAATATTTGTTTGGTTGTCAAGTGTAATTTGTAAATAATACATTCGATTTTTCGTATATGTAAACGATTTTTTTGCATACAAGTGTATCCGAAGAGTCGCAACACTACGTGCAGTGACCTAACTACGTAACTTTGTAATGCGGTCAAGAATATAACTATTAGAAATTATTTACTGTGTAAATATGTGTTATTTTGCTTTGTTTGAAAGTTTTCAATTACATTTAGATATTAAGAATTGTACATTTTTAGATACAATAATGAAATCTTTCTAAATTCATGGTTTTATGAAAAAGGTTATCGAAACTGAATAATGTACGTATGAACAAAGTTGTTTCGGTTTGAAAAATATGAAACGTCAAACGGTACCTCTTAGATTTGATGGACTGTAGGGGAGTACTATTTGAGCCTATCTAGTGTGGCCTCGGTAGTATAGTGGTAAGTATCCCCGCCTGTCACGCGGGAGACCGGGGTTCGATTCCCCGCCGGGGAGGATTTTTTATATATTTTTTATTTTTAACTACTATTATTTTTTATTTTTTGGACGAATTTTTTACGCAAAATACAGAATTCTAAGATTTTTTACCTACCAATTTGGTAGCAGACAAACATCGGAGCAAGCATCAGAATTAGGATTAAGAATCGGTTACCGCTGCCTAAGGACGTGTATAAAAGGATTCAGATCGGAATACAAATATTAAAGAGTTCGTTTATCTTCCCTTTGATAAACATACAAACATCTTAAAGATAATAATCATAAGATTATGTACCGAATATCTCAAAACATGATATAATAATACATGCTTCACGTATCAAAGGTCTCTGTATCTGCTATCCCCGAGGAAAAAAGTCGTTGATATACATACATACAAATAATCACGCCTTTATCCCCGGAGGATTAGGCAGAGGTGAATTAACACCCACATTTCACCAATCATTGAATTCAGTCCCACGTAATAGGGGGTGAGCCTATTGCCGACTTCCGGGCACTATTGTTGAGCAATGTATCTAAAGCTGAGTCTGGACTGTATATATCTGTCTGGTGTTAAACAGCCCTATCCCTTCGGCGATGGTCCGCTGCGCGGATGCGTGGGCGGCCGGCGCCTCCTTCTGCAAGCAAGTAATGCTCGTGAAGGAGGAGGCGGGGTGGGAGCGGCAGCGGGAGCGACGAAGGATCGCAAGCCAAGCTGCCCGCGTACGAAGGCAACTCGGGCGTCGGAGGTCGATGAACGACCTCCGCCCCCCATGAGCGCCGGCCTGGGGGTGATAGGTGGAGCCGCCTGTTACCCTGGCAGAAGCAGGCCGCGGCGGTGGCGCGCCTAGCGCGCCTCCCCGTTTCCGGGGTCGAGTTGGGGACTCTGTAGTCCCCACACCCTAGACGAGGGCCAGATCGTGAGAGATGGCCCTGGGTCGGCCGTGGTGCGAGGGATATGCCTGTCAACCTCACCTTCGGCAACCAAAACGACCCACAGGCGGCGTGCGTTTTAGTCGGTTCGAGTCCGACATAACCTCCTCCACCGGCTCCGGTGGGGAGGTATCCGTGGGGATTTTGCGCACGTAAAAAAAAAAAAAAAAAAAGCCCTATCCCTTAGTCGCCTTGTACGACACCGCATGGGAACTGATTGATTTGGTGTAGAAAAATGTAATTATATATAGATATACAGTTGTTTGTGAATCGTGCGTAGTTGATTATGAAATATACTAGTAGAACTAGTTAAAATAAACTGAAAATAGAGGTAGCAAAATATTGCCGGTATACCAGGGATATGACTCTGGCAATGTCACCTCCGGCATCCTACGATTCATAGACATCGTGCGTTTTACTCCCCAGAGAGGGATTTGAAAAGGGTTATATTGATAAACTCCTAGGTTACAGCTACAGTAACTAATAAATAAAACGAGATTTTATAATAGACATACAATATTCATAACATCAATTACACAAAGTGCATGAAACATTTCAATCCCTGCGATCTGCGGTGGAGATAGATCAAACAAATTTAATCATTTTATCATAGTCCCTCCTGAACTGAGTGCCATATATCAACCGGTCTTCATCCGCACTCAATCCCTTTCTTCCCCAAAATTAGTCGAACCCATTTGTTGTTATTAAATCTAATCAAATATAACTCGAGATTAACTTGTAGGTATTAATTCATTAACACAGGAAAGGTCCTTTGAAATTCACTTCCAGTTTGCACGACCAGTTTGTGTCCGGGGCAGTTCTAATTATTTGAATTGTTGGGTTGTTTCCTTAATCAATGGGACTTATTATACTGACGAATTTAATTACATTTACCAGCAATTTATTTACTTTTAGGCTTTTGTAGGCTATATACAGCATTTTTTGAAGTGAAAACTTCTCGCATTGAGCACTTTGAGCAGTTTTCATGGATTATTTTAGGTGAACTGAAATCATGGAATCATAATGCACAAATTAATTCGTTTTTTTTTCTTTCCTTTATTAGTTCCTTTATTACTCTGTATAGTGTTTTTTTTTAAATACTTTTTACTTTGTACTAACTGTTTTTCTTCGGTCGGTGTTCCCGGAGTCCCTATTTCTTTTTCTAATATTGGAAATTTTACTGATCGTGACTGGCTGAATAATGACTGGCAAATAATACTAACTGAAAAAATTCATCTGTGATTAGTTATCTAGTTAATCTTTTATGCCTACATCGTTGGCGAGGGCATTTAGGATAAATTATTTTAGATCTTTTTTAGTTATCAAGTTCGTCAACTGTCCAGACGAGGCAGGTGTTCTGTAAGTCATTCGATGCCAATTAAAACTTAGATCTCAAGATTCAAAAGTTGAAGAAAATTCTTAAGAATGCAAAAAATGTTAAATATTTAATCCAAATGGCTCAGTAGTGGTAGCAAGAGTTATTATGCATGAAGTTCTAAGGTATTTTCTGAGTCAGATATTAAATATAGTAGAGCATTTGACAGGGCTAACAATCAATTGCACGGGTTCGATTCCCACTCCATTGTGAAACAAAATATTTAAGTCCGCATTTTAGATCCTATAACACTTTAAACTATGCTTACTTTGGGTCTAGATAGCGTTGTGTAGAACGTTGTAAAATATTTATTTATTTAAATATTATTATTCTCTAATGGCTTGGTCCATGTAATGTCCATAATACGTGAACAAAATGTGGATAATTTTCCGTAGGAAGAGTACCCACATTTTTGTCCTGGAGTAATGGAGATTTCTGTCTCGGAAACAATCAAGAGTTATAAGATGCTTCACTATTTAGTAGAATCCTCATTAGTTTCTTAGTTGGAGGGTTCTGTTTACTAGTAGTCGTATGTGTTTGGGCTGTTTGGAGTGAGTTACCTTAATAGCGTCGCGGAGTTCGAACTGTAGCCAAAACTTTAGCCATTAAGCTACTAGAGCTTCCAAATACACATAGTTTGCTACATTTCCGAGTTCGATAGATACTATTGAGTAATTCGCTAGCTATTCCCCTCATATATGTGTACATAAACAAACTGTCGTATGGATCTTAGTAAGACCCCTCAGGACCTGTGTTTACCTTAGCTGCAAGCTTCTACATCTGCTGATTAACGGATGAGACTCTCGAACAGCCTTAACTTTCCTTTTCTTTCTTTTCCCTTTCCTTTTTTCAGAGTTTGGGAGGCAAAACGGGAATCCCATAAAAACTTAAAAAAGATTATGAAAGGACAAATAAAGATCCCCGGCTCCGATGTGCAAGTTTAGGATGGAAACGGATCTAGCTGGAACGCCTCCTAATCTTTCCTTAGCTTTTTAATAATATTGATAGCATAATTTATTACTACATCAATATTGTGATGGGAGTGGATTCACGTCGGTGTAGTGTATTCACCAGGATTCGAACCGTGACCTTTCAACTACGCATCCTTAGACATTACAAGACTACGGTACCTCTACACGCTTCGATATTCTTCATCTTCTATATTATTGAAATTCTACATACATCAAAACAATATACGAATTCTTTTCTCCTTCTCGGTTACCTCAGATACGACGTGAATAAATATTACAATATCCACGCACTTCATACTCCTAAAGGCGAGTTAATGTATGCGCATGCATTTGACTGAAATGTTTTGTTTTTTTGCCGAGAGGGGTCACAGTGACTGTTGAAATATTTAGAACTAGCTAGAGCCACGCAGCTTCGAATGCGTGGAATACTAAAATTCTTAAAAACAAAATATTAAAATAAAACTTTCAAAAATTAACGCAGTCGTTCTTAAGATTCTTCAAGGAAAAGCTTACCTTACCAGTCAGCCTGTTAAAATTGACGTATTTGCCCATGAGGTTAGGCTTACAGGGTTATAGGGCTATGGCGCAGGTTTTGCACTCAGGGTTTGCAGGTCAAACGGTAGTCGCCACCGTTTGCACTAAATCAAAAGCTGGATTTAATTAAGCATACCTCAAGATCCTAAGTGAAAGCCGCGTATGCCAAAAACAACGCTAAGTGTGTCCACACTGCTTATTTATCCCGATAGGTGGCGCATTATCGCTGATATTGTATTACTGTCAAATTTCATTTCACAAATTGTTAGTAAATAAAGGAAAAAGTCTTCTGTACAATAAACAATGACGCTGTGTACCGCATTTCAGTGTAAAAAGAAAGGTCGTCATCGTTTTCCTACTGAAAAGAAAAGTCAGATGCTGTAGATTAAAGCACCGCGCATAAAATCTAGACACAAAATTCGTCTGCTAGAATATATAGCGCCCATTACAAATCTGATGATTTTTATGTAAATGTCTTCTTTTAAAGTCGCCACTGTCTTGCAGGACCACATTTTATTTGATAAATTCACGAAGAAAATTGTATACCTTCAATGCACATGTCAACGCCACGATGGACAAATATCTCTAATGTTAGAAACATAGGATTATGGACTCTAAGACAAACACCAGCGGAGGTGATGCCACCTGAGACTAGTTTGGTCTGTGCCTCCCTATTTTTTATAAAGAAAAATAAACTTTTGAAGATGGCAAAGAGCGTTTTCAAATTTTACCAAATATTTGAGATATATACAAACTCAACAACTAATTTTTAATTATTTTTTTGCTTTGGGCGATTATCTACGACGTGAAGTTGAGTAACTTGAGAAAGAATTTCAATCAAGATTGTTTACGGAAGCAATCATTAAAAGGATCGACCATTCATTTAGTTAATACGTCAATATTAGAGTACCTATCTCGGAAATAATTTTCTTTTATGTAAAATTTATTGGAGTGTTCTATAAATTTTTTGTACAAGCTTTTATTCAACTTTCAATATTATGCCTTTAGATTTCGTTAGGGTTGAAACTAGTGTCATCAAATTTTCACATAATGGCTCAAGTACTTCACGTAAACCAATGCGGTGATAGTTCATAATGATCCAAGAGATGAGAACAGTATTTCACGCAGCAAACCAAGAGACAAACTCATAAGTTCTTTGCCCAAGCCAGAAATCGAATGCGAGGGGCAGTAACATGAGTGAATATGAATCCTAATGTACCATCACATCAAAATCAATTTAGTAATTATTGTGACGATGGTGCCATCCCTCAATTCAAAGAGTTGGTACGGCTATATAGGTACAGGTAGTATTTGTGACAACAATTGAGTTCACTACCGTTACACCACTGTGGGTAAACCAAATTTTAATGTAGGCGTTTAAAATATCATAAATCTACTGGTACAAACTGTTCCACATTTCCTGTAAAAATGCCAATAAATCTAGCCCTAATCAAGATACTCGGACAGGCGCGGACTGCTTTAATAAAATTCATGATCGTTGGGTTGGGATTTTCGGTGGTATCTCATATTTCTTCTTTTCGACACACTATTTGATCGGCTTGTTTATGGTTTTTTTTTTTACGTGCGCAAAGTCCCCACGGATACCTCTCCACCGGAGCCGGTGAGTGAGGTTATGTCGGTCTCGAACCGACTAAAACGCACGCGGCCTGTGGGTCGTTTTGGTTGCCGAAGGTGAGGTTGACAGGCATATCCCTCGCAACCCGGCCGACCCAGGGCCACCTCTCACGATCTGGCCCTTTTCTCGGGTGTGGGGACTACAGAGTCCCCAACTCATCCCCGGAAACGGGGAGGCGCGGCAGGCGCGCCGCCGCCGCGGCCTGCTTCTGCCAGGGTGACAGGCGGCTCCACCTGTCACCCCCAGGCCGGCCGGCTTGCTTATGGTATATATTTCACTTGTCATGTATATTTCACCTATCTCAGAAGTATACAACTGTAAGGTAGGCGTGTCAATAACAACGAATAGCGAATAGAACAATTCACATTTGTTCTTTTTTGTTTATACCACTTAGGTGGCAGACAAGCGCACGGCCCACCTGATGGAAAGTGGTTACCGTGGCCTATGGATGTGTGTAACAACAGAGAAGTCACACTCGCGCTGCCGACCCTGTAAGCACAGAGTTTCTGTGCCATCAGTGTAGAGGATAAAGCAGGACAAGCCTTTAGTCATCCCACTGATAGTACAATTTCCCCAGTGAGCTCTGACTACCCTACTCACCGCTGGGAACACAACACGAAGTTATTATAACCGCGGTATTCTGTAGGGCGGAGGTACTTCCCCAGTCGGAAAAATAAATGAATTCTGAAGGCTAATTTTCGTCATATAAAGATGTAAAAAATTTAGACTCTATCTGATCTCCCAAATGTTAAAAACGGTATTCTTGTGATATAATTGTAATTTTTTTCAGTGATATTGTGATCGTTTTTGACACTTGGGAGACTGAGATAAAATCGAGACTTAATTTGGAACATAGATCCTTTTGTATTGCCAAGAATAACAAAAAATTTCAAACGTGCGAGCGAAATACACATGGTCCAACAAAAAGTTTGATCTGCTAATATATTCATCTAATACTACTCCACCTGATTCATCCCAATGTTGAAAAGGAGCAGATGGTGTAGAGAAATGAAATAATAAATTCCCATTGTGTTGTACTGTGCTGCAGAGATTAGAACACTTCATGCAAGCGCAACTCATATTAGTCTATGTTCTAATTTACTTCAAGTGTATAACTCAACTGAAATTAGTTATCTGTATAGAGGATGTTTCGTTTTCTCTATTCAAACTATTACAAAGAATCAAAGAATCAATTTCATTTATTCAGTATAGGCACACAAAGAGCACATATTTATGAACGTCAAAATTTTACAATTATGTATGTCAAGAAATAATATAAAAATATTAAATAATGTAAAAATAAACCATTGGAAAATGATTTTTTCGCTGGTTCGGCAGTTTAGTTCTACTGAGAAGATACCAGCAAGAAACTCAGCGAACTACATTAGAACTAGATTATTTTTCTTTTTTAAATTTGCTTTAGTTTACAATTTATTTTGTGCGAGCAAGCAAGAGACTTATGTTGACCACGCATTAACATCATTAAGGTACTCTACTTCTTTTTTAAATTTATTTATTGGCATATTAATCAAGTTTTGAGGAATTTTACATACATACTATACATTCATCATAACCTTAGGACCTTAGGAGTATAACCTTAGGAGTCACGTTTATAAAAAGAATTAAATTTTAATTATTATAACATTATCACAACAAAAAAACAATACTCCTATCTGGTGATAATCGGGTACAAACTTACCAACGTATAATTTTTCTGATAAAAATATTACTCGTGGCTTAGTTATCGTGTGAAATTAGTAGTATGGGACTTTTAAAAAAGGTAGGTAATCAAGGATATTTCCGGGTTGGAATCAGAAGGTTTCTTAATGGTTGCCAGCGCAAGTGTCACACCTCTGGTGTTACGTACGTCCATATGCCACGGTAACCACTTCCCATCAGGTGGGCTGTGTGCTTGTCTGCCACCTAAAATGTATAAAAAAACATACAAAATTGCTATCGAGATCTAGAAGAGACAAGATTTATTTCACCGGCTTCCCTTTTGAAAATTTTTACCCTTCGCTATTGATAATTACCATAATATTTTCTTACATCTTATCTTAACAGGAATTTATTTTTATATTCACAGAGTTGTAATGATAATTTAATTACCATAACTTTAAAAAATGACTGATACTGAGTTAGTTCATAGTTAACGTGAAACTTTTTGAATTAAGCATTCAAAAAGTTTTTATTTTAGTCTTTAATTTTAAAGGTTCATTATTATGCTTATTTTTTAACTTCTTAAATATCTTATTCCACGCAGATAATTAACCCTAAAAACAGTTCCTATTCAAAACATAAAGAGTAGCTTTGAACAACTTATTCCCATAGTCAGTCATTATGCAAAAACAATAAAAAGTTTCATAAAAATATACGAAACAACCTAACTTCGGAGACTCTCCTTACAGTTTATGAGTATAAGAAAGTAAAATGTAGAACAACTGAGTACGTAATTGAAATTAATTAAGCTAAAATATTCAGTGATTCAAAGAAAGGAACGGTGCGCACAATTCCTATGGAAAATTCTTTGTATCCCTTATTGGATTTTTTTTTTAAATATTTATCCGGCCTCAAGTCAAATCGAAGTCGAATTAACTATAGTGAAAATAAAGAACACTCTTCTTTTTTATATCACAATATTGTGAATGATGCTAAACTTATTAACAACTATAAAACTTTGATTACTACTTAATTTTTTTATACCACTTGGTTGGCAGACAAGCACACGGCCCACCTGATGGAAAGTGGTTATCGTGGCCTATGGACGTGTTCAATACCAAGGGAGTCACAATCGCGCTGCCAACCCTGTAAGCACAAGAGCATCAGAGTATAAGACAAAGCAGGACAAGCTTTTGGTCTTCCCACTGACAGTACAAAAACACTCAGAGCTGTCTTTTCGTTATAAATTTAAGTGGAACCACCAATCAGGTCTATACAATTTATATTAAAGAATTATTAGCTTAATGGCATTGCCTTTTACCAAATTTACAATATTTTTCGAAGTACAATAATGGTTAGATATGCATTTTGTCGAGAATAAAGTTTGATTTGAGATTTTTTAACATTTCGTGCAAGTGAGTCGTGATTTGCTAATCGTTCACGCACCTCTGAATTTGTGAAGCTTATGTAGTTATTATCACCTATTTTAATAGCACATCCTCATTACGTATCACAATCAATCATTTTTGTAATATCAACCGCTAAATTATAAATATTGCAACAGTGACTCCATAAGAATGACAAAGATAAAATATTCAGAACTGCACATATATTTTCTTTTAAAAATAAAAATTTATGTTTGTATGTAAATCCAGAATACGTTTTGATAGTTATTCATCTTAGTAAACGTACTCGTACAGCTTATCTAGTTTAGAGTGAACAAACTCCTTACGAGCGTGTTCCAATTATAGTCACAGAGCGTCGCGTCATAAAATATTGTGAGATATAAAGTTAATTTTTTGTAAGATAAGATTTTGAATATTATTTACATTAATTTTGAGTTACTTCAAAATATAATGGTAGATATTCTCAATGGTATACACTTGTAACAGATTAACAAACCTGTAGTGCAAATAATTCATACGCGTATTTAATTACTTTTTTTAATTACGCCTTGAATAAGTTTCAGTAGCTTAGTGGTTAACGAGTAGGCCTTACGAGGTACAAGATCCTAAGTTCGAATCCTGGTCATTATACTACCGACGTGAACCCACTCCTAACACAAACAATTCCACTAAGCTGGAGGGGTCAACAGGAATCCTAGTAATTGCGATAAGTTACCTACTAGTACCTTAAAAATCCAAATGTAGTAAAGTAGTATCTTTATAGATTGTACCTAAGTATATGTAAGAAAATGTCATTAAGGTCGAAAGTTGCTCGCACTCACTGTTTTAGCCTCTGTGTGAAAGTTGCAATCGGTTCAAGTCATATTCAATAATAATCAGATATCGGACGAACACAGCGGTGTCGGTTCTGCTGTCCGATATGGGGTCAGACAATGTGAAAAACAGATACATATTTCATACATTTTACTTCCTTTCGGCTATTGGATGTCGGCTATCATCGTCTGACACCAATATCGGACAGGATAATGTGAAAATGCTCTGAGAGTTCTCCCTGTAAGAGATTTCAGCTTACTGTCAAATAGAATAAGTTCTTATTTACCACTTTAGCAGGTACTTTAAAAATCAGTTGTATTTGAAGTAATTGACCCAAGTCATGTGACTAGGGCCACATAATGTCCTGAAGAAAGTGACTAAATAATTTGAGTTATTTTTGTTAATTTTTCAATGAAAGGACTTTACAAACTAATACAAGGAAGAATGACACTATTGTCTGTAGACAGAGTGCATTAACTTTACAATCTCGGCTCACAATAGAGCTCACGGTGGACTTTGTGCAAAGACGACTATTTCAAAACGGAATAGATTGTTAACGTCTCCTCGTATAAGAACTAGAACTGAGAAAAATAAATTGAAGTTAAAGAGAATTAAAAAGTTCAGCCGACACTTTAATAGTTTTAGAAAATTGTGGATAAGAACTAAAGATATAGTAGGTAGGTATATTTAGTATTTATTCATAAACTTTTTTTAAAGAAATTGCCGTTTATGTAACACTAGCACCGTGCCGCAGTTTCACCCGCGTAAATCCTGATCCCATGGGAATATCGGGATAAAAAGTAGCCTATGTTACTCACGAAGAATGTAGCTTTCTAATGAAAAAAGAATTATTAAAATCGGTCCAGTACTTTTTGAGTTTATTCGTTACATACAAAAATACAAATCTTTCCTCTTTATAATATTATATAGTAAAGATAAGTTCGTCTCTCAATTCATTTTCATACAGAACCCTATGTGTGTGAGTCTGACTCGCACATGACCTGTTTTTTTTGGGTTACGTACGCAACGAATTAAAACGGAAACTTATTACTGTCTATGTCTCTTCTAGCAAAATACCAATTTTTTTTATAAAATAATAAAAGAAAAATATCAAGCATTGAAAACCACGAGATACCTGTTTGCTTTCAATAAAATGGCTAGGGAACATTATTTAAATAATAGTTTTACCTTACGTTGCTCGAACATAAGCTAAGGATAAAACCAAACGTCCACAGTTGGGCACAAAATGAAACAGCGGTTAGCTTATTGCTTACAAATATTGTAGACTTGAGACTTTTATCTGCCTTTGTATGTTTGAAATCAAGTTTTTTTGTCTAGAATCGTACCTATGTTGACTAAGAAATAAATGTCTAGGACACCAGACGTCGATATTTAGGCCGCAGTATTCTGTAGGGCGGAGGTATCCCCAGTCGGACTGCTCAATTGGACGGAAATACCGTCGTGTCATCCTATATGAGATTACATAGTTATTTATGCAGTAAATAATAGCCATTCAATTATTGACTTGTTTTAATACTTCATGGCAAGCCCACTGAAGTAAGCATAGCTGAACTGCCTAGTCACATGGTTTGGTATTCGAGTAAACATATTTAGATACATTTTCCTTTGTATATACAATATGAATTATATGTAGAAATATCTACGCTAAAATAAATACAACCACACTTCCAAGCGGGAATCGTACCCGTGACCTCAGACTTAGCAGTTGATTGTTCCACCAATACAGAGAAAGTAGGTATAATAGGTACGGGCATGTATGCATGTTTTCTACAGGTATTTTTGCAGATAACCATCTGTCCTCATAACATCGGTGAATAACGAAGTGAATATCTATTGTCATTTATTTCCTTTTGGTTATTTATACAGAATATTTTAAAATGTTGCCGCGTGAAGCTGTGAAATTTTTTGCCACCTCACTGAAAATAAGTCAAGGAAAATGGAAAAATAAATATCGTACTTATTATTTTGGAAGTGAACTGTGGAAGTGAGACATTTATTATTAAAATATTCGCCTCATAAATAGATTCATTGATAAAGGGAATGCGGTGCTTTGGGAGATGTCTATGTATATATAAGTATAATAGACTAATTATTAATTAATTAATTTAAAATACATATTACTTTTATTTTTTTCAGTTCAAATATTTTCAACTATTTCACTTCATACACACCTTTATCTCCAGAGGGTTAGACATTGGTGAATTAACACTCACATTTCACCAATTGTGAGCCTGACTCTGGGTTGTATTTATCTGTCTGATGTTAAACAGCGCTATCCCTTAATCGCCTTGTATGACATCGCATGGGAAGAGATGGGTAGCCTAAATTTAATCTGCAGGTAACTACGCTTAAACCATGTTTAAAAGTTAATAAAACACTCAACATTGATATTAAATTCGATCCTAAAAATTGTATTAAAACATAACAATATACATAACAAATTACACAAAACTTTATAATAAAAGTTAGTTCTGCCACAATCAAAAAGACCGTTTGCGAAAATTCTTTGTAATTTTAAATGGATTATTTCTCGTCACGAATAATCTAGAAATTTTAAAGCAGCATATCTCATAAACTATGCTACTGTTTTAGTAAGGCTACATTATATTTCTTTAACAAAATTGCATCTCGCGGAACAGAGCCGCCAGGCATCTGCACTCTCCAAACTTGCGTTTGCATTTTTACAAAGAACGAAACTATTTCAATTTGTTAAACCAGTTCACAGTTCTGCATTCTTCTAATTTGTACCTGTAGAATTGAATTCAACTACTCAGATGTCGAGTGAAGTCTATGCGACTATGAAACTTCGTGAGTTAGAGAGACGTGCCTGTCGACTCAATTCCTTTAATTTGCTGAAATTCAGAGTCGAGTTGGCGTACATTTGCATTTGTTAACGCGGATTTAAGTAGCAACAAGTTGAACTCCATTTGTGTCACCTTTGGAGGAGTGAAGTTTATATTTTTGTAAACTATTTATGCTTCAAGATACCAATGAAGTGTTTGAAAATTGAGTATAGATTTCATTATAATTATACTTACAACTGTGCCCCAACCACGAAAATATTCGAATTCGAAACGTCAATGTATCGAGAAAACGGGGCATTGCGATTGGTAGGCTTCGCACACACACAGGTTCACAGTAGGCAGGCGGCCGATCACAATTCATCCTTCTCGCGATACCGATACATTACGAATCCGAATATTTTTCGTGCTCGAGGTACACATTTATATAACAATGATGAAAGGTACTATTACTACAGAGGGTTCAACATCAGTAGTCTCGGGTTTGACCTTCGCTCAATGCCTGTACTTGTCCATGTGCATTGGTCTAAGTATTTATTATGTACTAACCCGTATTACAATTTATTTTCACCTTGGGTCAAAACGGTCTAATATTAATGTTAAAGCTACCGGGATGTTTACCATGTTGTATTGTTTCAAGTTTCCGATATTGCTAGTGGTCCGTCTAAGCAAAAACAACCGGGAACAAGCCAAAACATAATCACGAGTGGATTCGTGTGTCGTGAACGTGATCGAGTTCGTAGTGAGAGTAAAACCGGTGGTACTGCTGATACGCGTAGCAAAAGAACTCGAAAGAAGGTAGATCGACTACTAAAATCTTTTACTCTGTTTATTGCTTATCATAGTGCTTACAACAGCGCCGAAATATCGGAAACTCGAAACAATACAAAATGGTAAATATCCCGATAGCTCACTTTTTATTTCACGAGCGAAAATGTCCTGACGGATAGCCCCCGCCGTAGCCGGTGGGAGAGGTTATGTCGGACTCGAACCGACTAAAGCGCACGGCGCCTGTAGGTCATTGTTGGTTGACGAAGTTGAAGTTGAGAGGCATATCCCTCGCATTCTGCAATGCGGTCTGCTTCTGCTAGGGTGACAGGTGGTTCTACCCGTCACCCCCAATAGCTTCAATACTAATATTTTAATGGCCACGATAGTTCAAATGCTGTTTATATATCCAATAATAATATTACTAACGTTGGTGACACGCGATTGCACGATCACAGACGATGTCAGTACGTAATTGAATACATTACTAAGATGTTTCTCCCGAAGATTCCCTTCACGCATGGTTTTTTTTCGAGTGGGAATCTAAGGATATACGAATAAGATTTTTACAAAGGACAACATTTTTTATGTTAAATCTACCCCATGTAATTGGTTACTCATGCGCAGATTTAGATTTGAGTGGAAACATTTTACTTTAACAACGGTATCCGCTAAACCGTATGTGTTTCGAGATTCCGTAAGTTTACCATTTGTCCATTGTTTATTGTGGTTCTTTGCACCGTCCCTCACTCGTATTCTCTCTCACTTTTACATATTTTTGATAAAAAAGACCTTTTGTTATTTATTTTAATGTCTGGTAGTTATATAGTGCAGAAAATATTCCTTACGATTGGGGTTCTCTAAGATATGAGGGAGATCTGAAAAGAAATTGAACAAATTAATTAATCATTATGAAATTATTATTATTATTATTGGGGAACAGGCCAGCAGTTGAAACAACTGATATCAGCCGGCATCTCATTGTTCACTACACTGTTTTCACTACTCAATGATTTTGTTGATTTATGTGTTTGTCCAGTCTATTTTTGAATTAGCAGGGTTTTTTTTTTCTTTACGTGCGTAAAATCCCCACGGATACCTCCCCACCGGAGCCGGTGGAGGAGGTTATGTTGGACTCGAACCGACTAAAACGCACGCCGCCTGTGGGTCGTTTTGGTTGCCGAAGGTGAGGTTGACAGGCATATCCCTCGCACCCCGGCTGACCCAGGGCCAGGACGATCTGGCCCTCGTCTCGGGTGTGGGGACTACAGAGTCCCCAACTCGACCCCGGAAACGGGGAGGCGCGCCAGGCGCGCCTCCGCCGCGGCCTGCTTCTGCCAGGGTGACAGGCGGCTCCACCTGTCACCCCCAGGCCGGCGCTCATGGGGGGCGGAGGTCGTTCATCGACCTCCGACGCCCGAGTATTATGAAATTAGCAGGGTAAGTAGCAGAATACAGTCAATTGAGAGAGTAAATATAAAAAACGTTTAAAAACGTACTATACTCAAAATCAGGATGGATTGGCTATTATATTGATTCAGGTTATGTGCAAGAGACCCTTTAGGTATCCGACAACAAACCTTTATTTGGACTGTGAGGTCCTTACCATTAGACAACTCTTTGTGCTCAGGGCAGTCCTACGCATGCATGCCTCAGCATCTCACTCACTGAACATGAGAACTGGTTTGCGCAGGAGACTAAATGTGTTCACCTCCGAAAGGCACAGAACCGCAACTGCAGAAAGACATTTTTGGATATTGGGTCCCAAACTTTACAATGAAGCGAACAAGTACTTGAACATTGCTGCACTTGCCCGGCACGACTGTGAACACGCAGTAAAAAGTTGGCTCAAAACTCTGACATATGACGAAACAGAAACACTTTTACTCATACCGAAATAGATTGCATTCACACACACTCACTCACACACACACACACATACACACTCACACATAATTTCTCACACGCTCACACTCATTTACACTATTTTGGTAATTCATTATTGTTGTTGCAATGAATTGACTGTACGTAATTAAAAAGAAAAAATCTCTAAACTATTACTAAGCAACTTATAATCATATTCTCTAGGTGTGCGGCGTTGGGCGCGGTGTTGCGGCGGCCTGGTAGGGGTTGCCGTTGGTCGGACTGGACGACGTCACAGCAGATAGACCAATGGCAATCTCTGTCGGGGCTGTCGCGGCGCTGCGCTCGGCGCTGTATGCTTGGATAATTGCACAGCAGATCAATAGGAGGGTGTGGGCATTCGTGATACAGGGTTCACCTAGTACGAATGCCTAAGCACTCCTTATAGCATAATTTAATTGTATAGCATCTAGCTTTTACCTACACTCCAGGACTGCTATAAGGAGAAATTTATATTGTACCTACCTTTTTTGAAATAAATTATTCTTATTCTTATTCTTATTCTTATTCTTATTCTTATTCTTATTCTTATTCTTATTCTTATTCTTATTCTTATTGATTACATACCACTTTGTTCACCATTTTTTAAGCAACTAAGGTGACACAGACAAGCATACGACCCACCTCGTGGAAAGTGATTACCGTGACCTTTGAACGTGTGCAACACCAAGGGAGAACTGCCGTTAAGAATAACTATTTTTTTATCATACCTACACATACTTTTCAGAAATAGCCAGAGCACTGGAGAATTTGTGCTGTCAGTGGGAAGACTAAGGACTTGTCCTGATTGTGTCTTCTACTGACGGCACGGAAACTCTGTACTTATAGGGTTGGCAGCGCGACTGTGACTCCTCTGGTGTTACAGACGTCCATAGGTCACGGTAACCACTTTCCATCAGGTGGGCCGTGTGCTTGTCTGCCACCTAAGTGGTATAAAAAACTAATTTTAAATTTAAATACATAGTGCTATGCTTTATATATTTGTGTAATGTATTAATAGGGTAAGTGATCATTGGCGAACCTGAAGTGATCGCTTCCACTTTGAATGGACACGAAAACATACAGCTAGATAAATATCACATTACTATTTTCACCGTGTCAAAAACGCTATCGTAAATCGGTTCAAAAAAGTATATTGAATGTTTAACACATGTGCACGTAAATAAATCACTCGAATCACGATGTTTGAACTGTTAATCAAGTCACCAGCAAGCGGCGGTGGCACGGTTATTTGTTTTTGACTTTTATTTACACACGTAACCTGTATAACATTTATATGCCTATATAAAAGTTACATTGGGAATAAAATAACGATTGAAATAGTATGGTCCTATGATGTTAGAAGGTATTCGTAAAATATATTGTTAGTTAATCAAATCAGTTTAGGTACCTGTAGGATAGTTTTAATAATTTCCTCTCAATCCTGAGAGCATAGCCAGCACTAGAGTCTCATCTGCAAATAGCATGCGCACCGGCTAGCAGGCGATAAAATTTTCGATAAAATTAAAGTGGATTTTCTTTAAGGCATAAAGAAACTAGCAAATAGCTCACGTGTTTCCTTCTTCCTACAGTCCCGGGTCCTTTAAGCGGGGCGTGAAAAAGCATATGATGAGGCCGTCAAGCTGAGTGTCACCATTGTCACACGGTATGTGTAAGTAATGGTGTCCCTCTTTTCTGAGACTTTGCCTTCAGCTTACCATCAGGCAAGGCGAAGTTTAATTGACGTGTTCTATATTAAAAAAAAATGAAGTAGCAAGGTATCGGTAGTTCATTCTATAGCTATTATAAATATTTCCCATAAGGCCCTAAACATAAGTCAAAACGAGACAAAATTTACTGCAAAGTACTTATGCCCTTTTAGTGAGGGTATAATATAAGGCCAATGTTACACCGAGCGTACCGATATCAGTTAACCAAAATTTTATATTATAATTTTAAAGCATCTACTATGGTAGGTAACTTTAATCATTTAACATGAAAAGTATTTAGGAAGTAAGCTTTAAAAAAAAAAAAAAAAAAAAAAAAAAAAAATACTGGCAACACTGCCAAGGTAAACACAGTGCGCGTTAATTTATAACTTTAAAATTATAAATTTAGTAAAAAAACTACCTAGCTAACGTAAGATCAGTGTATAAGTGAGTGAAAAATAACATATATTGCTCGCGAACCTCAAATTTATGTATTAACACACATACCATCATACCTAACATTTTTTCATAATACCAAAGGAAAAGTGATAAAAGATCAGTGTTTGGTGGCCGAACGCCACTATAATGCCTAAAGTGAACATTTTGTGATATTGAAGTGATTTATGAACCAATTCTACGAACTTTGAGAGAATTTGACCATTTTGATAAATAATTCTATTATGTTTTTCTAAATTTGAACTTCTACTGGCCAAACCATAGCTAAAAAGATCAAAACAAAGATAATAGTTTTGACCATAGACAATACGACACTGTTTAACCGCTTTTATAATCCCGTAGTCGACTGCATTGACAGCTGTGAAAATCGTGTCGTGTCGCGTCGTATCGGGTCTGCCGACTGTTAATATAAAAGCGGCGAACAAAGAAACAATTGACAACATTTAATATCCATATCAGTGATTGGACGTAAATACATAACAAGGACTATAATATAAATCCTACAGACATTCTACTGATTATAACATGGATGTAGATAATATTACACTGAGAAGAAATAGAACAAATAAGACTGACTATGGAGAATCCCTATCTTACCGATCTATACAATGTTCACCCACAGACCTAGGGCGAAGTCTGCCGGACCTCTCGACTATTCAGCGTGAAGACATTGAGGACCTTAACAACGAAATTGACACGCTTAAATGCCAGTTGGAGAGTTGCCATAATGAAATTGGGAATTTATTGGTTGAAAATAAGTTGCTCAAGGACCAGATCACCGAATATTTAAATGTAATTACCCAATTAAAAAAGGTATGCTCAGAGTCACCAAGCATAGCCTCTAAATGTACCCCAAAACTGAAGCGAAAAAAAACTCCTAAGCGTATCATAACATCGCAGGCTCCACTGCAACAGAAATCATTTCCAAATGCTAATGAAAATCAGGTTGACAGCGGATGCTCTACAGATGGTGGTGTTATAAATAACGATCTGAGTAACACAAAAACTAGCTCGCAAAGTACATTACAACTGAACCCAATAGATGGTGCGAATGGTAATTCGGAACGGATTCCAAATAAGAAGGAACGTTTTATTTATATATATGGAGGCCAGGAATGCAAGGGACTGGCACAATCACTTATACGTTTCAGAACTAACACAAAATATGAAGAGTACAAAGTATTTGCTATGATAAAACCTTTTGCACTAACGGATGAAATACTTAAGTCCTGCGAAAATGGAAATGTGATAGATACAGAAGAAAACTATTTAATTCTGGGTATAGGACAAAATGATGCAAATCCTACTCGCCTGATGATGGAACTGTCAGCATTCCTGAGAACCTTCAAAAACATTAACGTGTTACTTTTAAGTGTAGGTCATAACAAATTTTTGAATGAATGGAAGCTAAATAATCTTTTACAACAAATTAGCAATCACCAAAGTAAACAATGTAAACTCATTTCCTCACCTTATCTGAAGTATCACAGAAAGGTAGAATTGAATGTATTGACTAAAAAAATCTGTTTTGTTATCGATTCCAACGATTATGCATATAACTATCTTTCAATTCTAGCTAGTAAAAAAAGAGTACCTGTCACAAAAGTTTGTAAGCAAAATAATTGCAAAAGGTCATACACAACAAAGAAAGGTACTATACCATACTATTTTCCAATAATAAGTAGGTGTACTAGCGGTCAAACCACCAGTACCATAAATTGTAAGGGTGGAAGTAATAATTTTTTTCTTAAATAACGACCTGCCTTTAAATTTATCAGCATTATTCCACCAAAATATAGCTGGATTGTTAAACAAAACTGATGAAATAGAGGTTAGCTTGAATGAATTAAATAAGGAGAATTTAAATTTGCAGATTTTGTGCTTCACAGAGACATTTGTAATATCTGGTGATGAGCCTAATATTAATTTTAAAAATTTCAATCTCGCCTCATCCTTCTGCAGAGAAACGAAATCGCGAGGAGGAGTTTGTATTTTAGTACGTAAATCGTTAGACTTTAGAAATTTAGACTTTACTAATGAACTATGTATGGAAAAAGCATTTGAATGTTGTGGTGTGGAGGTACCTATTCTGCAGTGTATTGTGATCTGTGTTTATAGAACTCCAGACTCAGATGTTTTCTTGTTTCTTGATAGAATAGAGTTATTATTACATAAGCTTTTACATAAGCACAAAAAACGAATTATAGTAACGGGCGACATGAATATAGATACATTGAAAAACACCAAGGAGTCGCAGCGACTTTCGGACATCATGTCGGGGCACAGCCTCCGCCAGCATATAAAAACACCGACACGTCAAAGTGCATGTATAGATCATATCTTTAGTAATATGAGGGATTCCACGGGTGGAACCCATCAGCTTTCTCTTTCTGACCATAATACATGTCAAGTTCTAGCATTTCCAACACATGCATCAAAACCGTCTCTAAAGTGTTGGTATATAAGTGTACGTGACTATTGTGAAGAAAATGTCGGAAAATTTAATGAAGCATTATGTAGTCTATCGTGGTCTGACATTTATAATGAAACTGACGCTAATTTGGCTTTTGAGAGCTTCCAGGACTTGTTAATCTTATTTCACAATTTATGCTTTCCAGTTAAGAGAATCAAGGTGAATGCAAATAACACATCCCCTAAATGGATCACTAAAGGTATAAAAATTTGTTGCAAACATAAAAGGAAACTGAGATCTCTTTGCTATATGAAACAAAATAATAATATTAATAATATAAAAGAAAAATATATAAATTACACTAGAATTCTAAAAAAATGTATAATTAGGTCTAAAAAAATCACAAATCATATATTTGTTAAACACTCTAGAAATAAGAGTCGAGCTACTTGGGAGGTTGTAAAAAATAAAGCTGATGCAGTACGAACTTGCCATCAAATTAAGTGTATAGAATATAATCAAGCGCTAATTACTACTCCCACGGATATTGCAAACAGATTTAATGACGTGTTCTCAATAAGCTTCAGAAATGATAGTGTGCGGGATATTTCTGTACCCCCCATTATGTTACAACCAGATAGAAATATGGACAGTATATTCTTATATCCCTGTACACCCGTGGAAGTACTAAGAACTATAACATCACTAAATAATAAAAAATCTGTGGGCTATGATGAGCTTTCGACTTATATCTTGAAGTCTTGTGCAGCTTACATATCGCCCGTACTTAGTCACGTTATAAACTTATCTCTGACAAATGGTGTATTTCCCACTAAGTTAAAAATTTCTATCGTCAAACCTCTTTATAAGAAAGGCAGTCCACTAGACGTTGATAACTATAGACCGATTGCACTAATACCTATACTTTCAAAGGTCTACGAAAGAATAATGCACAGTCGTCTAACCCAATTCATTAACAAACATAAAATAATAAGGGAGGAGCAGAGTGGGTTCCAAAAGGGAAAATCTACCACTTTAGCAGCTTTCTCCTTGGTCAAAACCATAACAGAAAACGTGGATAAGGGCAATACAGTAACGGTAGTGTTCTTGGACATGAGCAAGGCTTTCGATACGGTAGATTTTGAGAGACTACTTGATAAGTGCGAACGATACGGCATTCGAGGGCCAGCTCTGGACTGGCTCCGTAGCTATCTTTACAATAGAAATCAATGTGTAGAAATAACCCGCATAAACGAGAATCAAACACTAACGCAGTACAGATCTCAATTTCAAATTAAGAACTTGGGAGTCCCACAAGGTAGCATTCTGGGCCCTCTGCTATTCCTTCTGTACATCAATGATTTGCCGAGTATCACTTCCCAAAAATGTGTTCTCTTTGCTGATGACGTATCAATTGTCATACCTAGCAATCCCAATCACAATCATGATGAAATTGTGCACCTAACAATGAGAGACATACTGAATTGGCTTGATTTAAATAACCTTAAAGTAAACTTATCGAAAACACATTATATTGAATTCAGGAACTATAAACAAAAACCTCAAAATCTTAATTTAACGTTGAACGGTGTTGCAATAGGCAGGGATAGTCACATTCGCTTTCTTGGTCTCATATTAGATGAACACTGTAATTGGAAGCTACATATAGATGCAGTATGCAAAAGAGTTAATAGATTTGCATTTGCCCTGCGTCAGCTTAGAAGCACAACTTGCGGAAAAACAGCTCTCATAGCCTACTATGGTCACGTTGCTTCGATATTAAGATATGGTATATTATTGTGGGGCAATTCAACTGCTATTGAGAGAGCGTTCTTGAAGCAAAAAAAGTGCATAAGAGCAGTATGTGGGGTAGGGCCCCTAGAAACCTGTAGACCACTCTTTAAGAGGCTGGGGGTGCTGACTTTGGTGTCTGTCTACATATTGGAGGCAGGTATGTTCGTAATAAACCAAAGTCACTTGTTTGCTAAAGCAAGTGCAACATGCAGATTTGAGTCTCGAGACCCCACTAAAATAAAGTTCGAGATGTGCAGAACTACTTTTTACCAAAAAAACTGCTTTATAATGACCATTAAGGTTTACAATCACATTCCAAAGGTGATCAGGGAACTGCCTAGGACTCAATTTAGGTCGAAACTAAGGCAATGGCTTATAAATAAATGTTTTTATGATCTGCAAGAATTTTTTGATTGCAGATGACTAAATATATAAAAAATTATTATTCTTGACATTTCCAATTTAATATAATATACTTTTAATTTGACATATTAATTTAGTAATGGTAGTACTTGACATTGTAATTTAGCGACATCGATTTATTGAAGTAGGTATATTGACAAGAAAGCTCATTGACATTAAAATCATTATAATATTATTTTAAACATCTAACCTGACATTTCTGACAAATTCATGATAAATATTTGACATGATAATTGGAATGAAGGTTTTGCGGTTTGTTCTATCGCATGCATTGTTAAGGCGTCTGTTGATTGATTCATGAATTTATTTTGTATACTTAGTTACTTATTATAATTTATTTTTGTTTCGAATAGAATGTCGACTGTGTAATTTGTGCAGGTATAATGGGTTATGGTGTACTAACCAATGATGATATTTATATAACAACAATAGCAACAATGTACCTAAAAAATTCGTATGCCTAATGCAGGCGAGATATGCTGTACTATCCACACTGGACAAATTAACACCTTTATCTTCACCGTGTCTCTTGCGAATAAATTTTCATTTCATTTTCATTTCATTTCATTTCATTTCATTTCATTTCATTTCATTTCATTTCATTTCATTTCATTTTGAAAACACATATACACTCGAGAGCAATGAATCCGGGTCACTTAAAGAATGTTAAAAATCTCGGAAACTAAAAATGATAGGTTAATGCAATAAATTGTATTTAATAGACAATGTAATACTCCTTAAATGAAGGTATTAAAACTTCTTAGTTATTGTAAAGTTATATCATAAAAAAATCAAATTTGAAAAAGGGCCACTTTCGAAGATGGAACTACGAAATTACAGCATTTGGTGTTGCTTTTGTTTGTAATCTGTCATTTATGTGGGTACATAAACCATGTTGATAGTGCTCTATATTCATTAATCAAGCTGAAATTATGTCGCTTACGCCTGAAGAATGCACCAGAATACTTACAATGCTGGAAACCGGCCGGAGTCAGCGCGATACAGCCAGGACTGTCGGTGTGTCGCTGTCAACAGTACAAAGAGTTCTCCGACGTTACGAAGAAACTGGTTCTAACCTACGCAGACCAGGAACGGGCAGAACCAGGTGTACCACAGCACGAGAAGACCGATACTTGGTGAACACCATGCTTCGAAATCGCTTTCTCACAGGAACTGAACTCACCAATCAGTTTCGCACCATAACTGTGTGATAAATCTTTTTCTACAACAGTCTCAGCTGGTAAACAGTTCGCTTCATGTGTCTCTGCCCTAAAACTCTCCTAAATAGATACCTGCCAGTTTGTCTCCGTCACTGTTATTTCTACAACCCTTGAATGCGCCACATTCAAGGGTTTGACAAATACTTCGGTTTTGTGTGTAGGGAGTCAACATCTTGGCAGCAAATACACTTTTCTGCACACAGTTTTCAGACAGGTAAATATCATTAAAGGAATTTAGTCATTACCTTTTTTTTTTTTATTTTACAACAATTTTAAACAATGATAACAACCTTAGCAAATCATAAACCACTGATGTTATGTCAATATGAATGTAATTTTTTTATACCACTTGGGTGGGCAGACAAGCATATGGCCCAGCTGATAAAAGTGGTTACCGTGGCCTACAACCCAATGGACACTGACACTGACACTGGATGATGACAATGGTAACACCAATGGAGTCACACTTAATGATAGTAATAATGTAACTTTACACTGAGTTTCATTTTGCGCAGTCTGGTTAGATTATACAAACATCAAACATGGTAGTAAAGGTATAAAATACTTATTGTTCATCGATCATTTAAGTTACGTGTAGTAATTACATTATAAATTACCTTTCCCTTATGTAGGCTTCTCACATTTTGTTATTTCCTATTGAAAGACGAGGTCATTCGTCACCGAGAACCTCCAATACTAGACTCATGCTGCAAATACTTTCGCCTCATCATGTTGCAAATTTAATACTTTCTTACGAAGATATTCTAAATCTTTATGAACGACCCGTAATATGATTTTTGTTAAAAAAAAACAAATAAATTCTTATGTGTTTCTCCAATATGATCTGTTTGTCTTACGTAAATTTGGCTTCAGGGATTAACAAGAATAAAAAAATAATTCTTTGTGACAATATGTGTATAAAGAGCGTAAGAAATTTCATTATAAATACAAAATCTTTGTAACGGACATTTCAATATTTAAAGATAAGATTTCCTTTGGCCGTTTCACAAAAGAGAAAAGCTCCATTGAGTAAGAGGAATAATTTTATTTTCATAACGTCTTTACGTCTCCAACGAAGGGCCCAAAGTATGGGATTACATTTTATAAAGAAAAAAGATTAAGCATACTTAAATGAAACAAAGTACCTAATAAGAGCCTGGTTTACGGCGAATAATATTTGTCGCGTAGCAATACTACAATGTTATTAAAGTAGAATTTATAACCAAAATAAAAAATATAAATCGCGTCTAATATAAACTCGTAAAAATGAATTATATGTTGACTTTTATTTATCACTGGTTTTTTTGTATACGTAGTCTGTAAATAAACACCACCGATGGTAAGCGGTAACTGGTAACACATGTTGTTTCATTTATAACTGTCCCACTGAATTATGAAGATCAAAATCGCGATTAACAGTAATTCTAAAGTACGGAAATACAACTCATGTTAGAGTGAAAGTGTGCCATATCGATACACACATTGTCGAATGTTTGACACCGTGATGCACGTTAGCGTGAACGTGTGCCACATCGATACACACACTGTCGAATGTTTGTAAACGCGATGCACGTTAGCGTGAAAGTGAGTATCTTCGATACACACATTGTCGAATGTTTGACACCGTGATGTACGTTAGCGTGAACGTGTGCCACATCGATACACACACTGTCGAATGTTTTTAAACGCGATGCACGTTAGCGTGAAAGTGAGTATCTTCGATACACACATTGTCGAATGGTTTGTAAACGCGATGCACGTTAGCGTGAAAGTGAGCAACATCGATACATACATTGTTGAATTTTTGGTTCTTCGATGAATGTGCTATCATACTCTTTGTATGAATGGTGGTAAAACCCGTTTTTGGTCCGATTTTTCTTAATTAGTTAGCATTTTCCTTTCAGCTGAGAGTGTAATAAGTCCCATAATACAGGATATTAAATAAATTACAACATTCGCGATCATCATAATCAATGAAGCGCACAACTGGACCCAAAAGGATTTCACGAGACCTGTGTAATTAAAAATAATTTAGTATACCGCTGTGTTAATCTCGAGTGTAATTCACAACTGCAAAGGAATTTTAAAATTGAATTACGTATATAATCTACGGTCAGTGTCCTGAATATAATTATTACCATGCTTTAGAATAAAAATAGTTCTATAACTTCTATACATATTATAAATAACGTGTAGTTCAGGCCTAGATACTGCTATGTAGTTTATCCCAAAAAAAATATTTGTTAATTTAATCGTGTCATAAATTTAAATATGTCCGTTCATTAATCAACTCACTATTTAAGCCATTAACACTGATTGCGATCATCCATCTAATTATGCTGACTATGTAATGATGTAGGGTCCATTATTAAAATCGATTCATGATATTACGTAGTTGATTACAAAATGTCAATTAAATCGTGGAATTTCGCATTATATTATTAGTCACATGTGATTTTCATATAAAGGTATCTACTAATTAGTGCTTATAAATGTGTTGAGTGACTTGTTGTTACAAGTACTGCGGGTCTAAAAAGGTCACATTGAGCAATTCTGCTGAAAACTAGTAACTTTACGAATTTCCGGTCGATATCAATAGATTCCTATCTAATTAATAAAATGGTCACTCATGTGAACAGAATCACAACAACTCATTTAGTAAGGAGATTCTAATTTCGTGTATATATCGCCGCAAGACAAAATATTATCCTAATATGATTCCAATAGTGGCCTTTATTGTAATCATATTAGAATAATATTATAGGATAATATTTGTCGTAACCCGGTCTTAATCCTTACTGAAAATTGGAGGAAAAATAATTATCGAAGGTCCAATGGCCGTTGAAGTAAACGAGTCGAGTGGAGATCGCGAGAAGACAAATGGAAGGTAGGACCCCCTAGCCAGATGGACGGACGACCTGAAAAAGGTGGCTGGGACCGACTGGATGCGGAAGGCAGAAGATCGGATAAAATGGCACACATTGGGAGAGACCTATGTCCAGCAGTGGACTGCGGTGGGCTAATTGATGGATTTAATTGACGATGTATATAACTTGGACCCGTTTTACCCCCTTAGGGGTGGAGTATTGTAAAATCCGTTTTTAAAGAATGTCTACGCCTTATAAGGAACCGGCTAAATTTCAAGTTTATAGATGTTATATTAGTTTCTAAGATTTCGTGGTTGACTGGTATTTCGCTGTTATATACATGAATATTAATAACACAATAAATAAAAAAACATCCATCAGCCCATTTCAATTACTATTTTTAAAGTCAATCTCGGTAGGTGGAAGAAAGTTACTACCAATAGTCGACACACCGCTTTTCTTAACTTTTCAATTACGGCCATTGATTGGAGTTAAATTGTTTCTTGCAAGTTTATCTGCTGCAAGTGGTTAGGTGGTACCACTAGTTTCTCGTCCTCTATTAGCGCGTGTTAGTGCACTCGACTTAAGAAGTTTTAATTTCACTTTTAGAACTGTCGAACTGTGAGAACTTCCCTTTTCAAGTCGGTTAAAATGAAAGGGTTAGAAAACCGAAGAACCGATGCTATAATTGTCAGATATATCAAACAGTTGGGTAGGAAATGAATTTTGGAGCAAAATGACAGAGTTACGAATAATAAACGGTACAATTGCTCATTACAGCTGTATTTTCGTTAGTGTTAAATAAATATTTCAGTACAGAGAATTTAGTAACTAGTTAGTTTCTAAACTTAGAGCTGACAAGAATATAATAGCTAACAAGAAATTCATGTGCTGTTTTGTAAATTAAATATGACATGTTCAATTATACGTAGACATTGTGTCTACGAATACACAATAAAATATACACAATAGATACACAATTATTACACATAAGAAACATCCTTAATATGAATTTAAACACTTTCCAGAGATCTATGTAACGAGAGTATAAAACAAAGAAGGTCTATAATTTACGAGAAACACCGAACGCCTTGGACCTCTCCCACTTTGAATCTCCACATCTATTTGTTAATGCTTTAGATTTATAAATGAGTATTAAGATTAAGGTAAACGTTATTACGGTGTCTAACGTAGTGAATTTTAGATTTCATTCTATGGAAAATCTACGTTTAATTATTTATTTAGTGTTTACCTGGTGACTTGTTTTTGATATAATATATTTCGTCACCGTTAAAACGACGGGAGTCTGCCTAAAATCATTTTTGTAGAAATTTTGAAGGGCACTAACCAGTAAAGTCATAATCAATCCAGTTATAGCTCTATCATTATTCTAAGACAATATCACAGGCCATATTTTTTCTTTTATTTTATGGCATAATAATCCGTATCGAATTTTTCAACAAGTGATGTCCTTGAGTATATTCGAGTTTATAGTATGAATCTAGTAACCTGTAGTTCAAGTTTTTGGTACAGGACATATCACAGGCATGAGTGATCTACTAATAAAATGTATAAATAGGTAACTAAATTAACTAGCTCAGCATGTAATACCTGCTAACATTCTCGATATAATGTATTCCGTCATGGTTCGCACAAAGCAACGAACAACTCAAACAGTCTGTTGATATGAATAGGTAAATCAAACTCCGCCGAGTCTCAAACAAAGGCAACGGTTTGTCCCACTTATTCAATAATATAGGTCTGAAAAAAGTTAACACCAGGGTTCAACTTCATTCATAAAGTTGAATAGATATTGACTGACTCATTTAGCATTACTCCCAGTCAACTTAATTGTTGTTTGTGGATTCGCTTTTTACATTTTAACTCGTTTACTCCTACGTCCATCAATACTTCGACAAAATCTGGGCAGCCCTGAATAATTTCTGATAGAATTTAAAAAGTCATTACTTATCCATTCATCCATCCGTCCATCCATTCCAATTTACGTTTAAATGTATACGAGTATATATGAGAGAAGGAGAAAAATCATTTACATCTTAGAAATTACGCTGAAACAATTATAATTACTTATGATGTATACTAAAAGCTGTACAATATGAAATGAAGAAAGACAAAGAATTAAGATATTGTTTGCCTCTAAAAACAAATATACTACAGCTCTAGACAAACTACTACATAAAAAACTAAGAGAGACTTTACAAAACTGGAAAAAACAAAGTTTGTTTGAAATCACCAGTTTCCTTACTAAACTTTATGTATAAAGAGTTCTGCTTTTTGCATTAAAAGTTATGGTTTTCGTATTAAAAGTTCGTTATTAACTTCTCTTTGTATTATTGAATTAAATACCACGAAGTCCAAGTTTCACTTGCAGAAGGAGAACAAGTCTCTATACTCTTCATATATTTTCAGAAAAAAGATTCTCGTAATCTTTCAGGCTGGTTTTATAAATTCCATATTTTATTTAATACCTAAAATCATGCCTAAAATGATTGACGATAAAACCTTAAAGGTAAATCATATGGTAGCACGGATTTAGAAATAAAAATTGCCCAAGTGATGGCAATAATATAGTCCTCAATGGTGAACGTGGGGATCGAAACGAAGGTTAAATTGAATTGAAACGAGGCGTAATTATGATGAGGGCGTCAAGCCAATTGACACCATTGTCACATATGTTGTGTCAATGAGATACATTGTCACCTAGTACGTGTAAGTAATGATGACCCTCTTCTCTGAGACTTTGCCTTCAGCTTACCATCAGGCAAGGCGAAGTCTAATAGTAATCTAATAAGTGTTCTATATAGATATAAAAAAGTAATTATTAATATGCCGAACTTGAATTTTTTGTCTTGATTATGTTTTATTTGGTTTTAACACATATCGTAGATATGACTGAGGTTATGTCTTTATACATGGTAGTCTAATTAATTTACAACACAAACTCACGTCTATATCCCCGAAGGGGTAGGCAGAGGTGCTAGCACCCACATTTCGCCAGTTTATGTTTAGGTCCCCATGTAATAGGTGGCGAGCCTATTGCCATTAACCGGGTATGTGTAGACTAATAATGATTCAAATATATCTTATTCTACACATTTTAGCTATGTTTGTAAGTGCCCGGTAAATGGCAATAGGCTCGGCACCTATTAAATTAGGACCTAAACATAAACTGGCGAAAAGTGGGTGCTAGCACCTCTGCCTACCCCTTCGGGGATAAAGGCGTGAGTTTTTATTTATGTTATGTTTAATTAGCTAAGAAGAAATTAAAAAATAACATTTTAAAAATGCTTTGTTCCCAAACCAATCTTATTTTGATTAGAGTGGTTAGCCAGCACTTAAAAAAAAACGTAGCCAAAAGGGTATCTACTGAATTATCCCAAGTTTTTACATGTAGCGTAAAATTGGGTTCCTCTCATTAGATAGGGCCCATTTATTTCACCCACTTTTCTCCTTCACAATTGCTTGTACTTTACATAATACTATTTTATTGTTGATAGATTAACATAATAATTTATGGGCGCCTGGCTATTTTGGACGCTCAAGAAGCTTGTAATATGTTACGCGCGTATGTATGTGTGTATATTGTTTTCTTTGTTCCCCTCTACAGGCCCAACAGCTGGACGAAATTCGATGAATAGGATTGCAAATGAAAGGTATTCATCTCCCAAGTGTTATGGGGTACATAAAATGTCAACAAAAAATATGCGGTGGTTTTTTGGTGCTAAAATACTTGTAGTTATTTTTTTTTAATTCCAATTTTTACCGAGGAGGGTATCATAATGAAGCTAATTAGAAAGAGATTACTAAAATATATTTACGTCATATAATAATTAAAAAGTTATTAAAAAAACCCGACTGCTGCAAAAGATTGAAACAAGTTTGATAGCAGGTGGAACCCATTCATTTTCTTTCGGTTTATGATAGGGAAATGGGTACCGCCTGCTTTCAAATTTATTTAGATCTTTCGGACAGCAGACGGGTTTCTTATTATTTTATTTCAACGTTTATTAGCAGAGTAATAGACACTGATAGCAGAGGAATTGCTATGACGAGATTTGAGCATCTTGAAAAAAATAGGTTTTAAAAAATGATAAAAAATGAAATATGATATACTAGATATACTAGAGCTTATTATCATCCTTGAACATTTATATATTCCTATTCCGACTTTTAGAGCAACAGACCACGTCACTGACTGTAAGTCAGTTTACTTGCTGATCAACAGACGAGGCTCTGCCTTAGTCTTTCCTATCATGAAATAAATATCCCAAAATAAATCAATAATGAAGGAGTAGCAAAATGAATCCTGGGCTCTCAAGTGCAAGTTTTATATGCAAACTGGATTGACATTGAAATAAACAAGCGTAAATTGATACTTCTAAGAATTCTTGTTACAATATCAGACGCACGACGACTTTCTTTATGCAGCGCTCGCGTTTTTGTAATCTGACAGTTTATTACAAACGTGTTCCTTAACTTGGCCCTGATGGGCTGTTGTTGGTGACAATTATATTTGTATCTGTGCTCCAATGTATAATAATTGGCGCAGGGGGAAAACTCATGATCACGCTGTTTTGTTCGAGTTTTAAAAGTGTATCCTACTTTTTGATATAGACGCTGTTATTGTAGTAAACGTAGGAGTCATTTATTGTAGTTGTGAAAGTTTCTCCTGTGTATAAAGGTTTGTTGTATGTTTCTGAGTACACATTTTTCGACACTAGCAATCTGACTTAAAAGATACCTTGAAAGTAGCTCGTATAGTGTTTTAGGAAAGCAGCAGCAGTTCAGGATATTGATTTCTATGTATGTTATAGACAGTTATTAATATAATATAAATATTCTACAACATTCCACAAAACGCTATCTAGACCCATGGTAAGCATAGCCTAACTAGCTTGTGTCATGGAATCTAGAAAGTGGAGAAACATACTTAGATACCATTTTCTTTTTTTGTAAATACATATCATACATAGGAAGACCCAGACCTCTGCAAATATACATATTCATGCATACAAATATTTGCACTGAGTAGGAATTGAACCCGCACCTCCTGCGTGACAGTCGAACGTTCTACCGTTACGCCACAGAGGCCGTCAACAAGGAGAAAAATTGTATCACACTTTATTGGTAAGGCAGGAATGAATTTTGAATTTTAAATATAGTACAGAGTAGGTAGACCAATGAGTTAAGAAATTTCGCCATTTATCGCTGTGCCTTTTTATATTTTTTTTTTTTTTATATAGGACACGTCAATTGGACTTCGCCTTGCCTGATGGTAAGCTGAATGTTATCGATAATCGATAATGTTATCGGTATGACAGTTACAAAGGGTTGAACACGGCCGGGGTGCGAGGGATAGGTATGCCTGTTAACCTCACCTTTGACAACCAAAAACGACCCACAGGCGGCGTGCGTTTTGGTCGGTTCGAGTCCGACATAACCTCTTCCACCGGCTCCGGTGGGAGGGTATCTGAGGGGATATTGCGCACGTAAAAATAAGGGTTGAACATTGTTGGTAGTTTATTCGCGGTCTTCCGTTATACAAATTTTTCGTCATCCTTTCAACATACTAATATAATACTAAACATATTCTACTTGCAAACTATGAACGAGACATTGGTTCTTCTACGTACAAAAATTTAATTCACAAATATCGGTAAGTGAAAAAAGATATTATTAGGTTTAACTTTCTGGGTGTCCTGTATAGAAACGATTGGCAGTTGCGAGCACTATTTAAGGGAATATAAGTAACATTTTCACTACATATAGTCGGGGTGACTGTTTTCGTAACACTTAACCCATATTATTTAGAGCAGGCGTTCTGACGCGTCTAACAGATCGCAACGAGGCAAAATTCCACTTTACATATATGCAAAGCAAACACCACCACCATCCCAATATAGAAGAATATTTTTGAAATAGCTAAGGGGATAAAAATGTCAACTAAAAAACTACTCACTATGTGAAAATAGCTGGCATTTTTTTGCACCGAGAATAAGCATGGCCATACAACATATCAATGCTGCAAGTTTTTTGAGAACGTTACCAAAAGAGGCCTGTGATGCGGAGGAATTCCAAGATGTAATTTAGTTTTAGTTTTATTTTTTGTATTATAGTATGAATTATAATAGTTATACTGCCATAGCTACCATACCGCGGACCTACAGAATACCGCGGCCATAATTTGTGTTCCCCGCGGTGAGTAGCGTAGCCAGAGCTCACTGGAGGGTTTTTGTGCTGTCAGTGGAAAGACCAAAATCTTGTCCTGCTTTGTGTTTTACACTGACGGCACAGAAATTCTCAATGCTTGCAGGGTTGGCAGCGCGAGTGTGAGTCTCTCGGTTTTGCACGCGTCAGGCCACGTTGACCACTTTAAATCAGGTGGGCCGTGTGCTTGTCTGCCGCTTAAGTGGTATTAAAAAAATATAAATAGAAGGGAGGCGATACTGATAAGCTTTGGATGCAATCGAGATTGAGGTTCGGATGATGAAGAAGAGAACCTACTTCAGAAATTATAATAACTGGCTGTTACCGAAAAAGTAAATTGTGTAAGATTAGTATTTTCGAATAATGGCCTCAAGATTCGATATTACAGTACAAATTACTTTATATTTGGCACAAATAAGATTTAAAATAATACATACATACATACAATCCCGCAGTTATCCCCGGAGGGTTAGACAGAGGTGAATTAACACCGACATTTCATCAATCATTAAACTCGGTCCCACGTAAAAGGGGGTGAGCCTATTGCCGTATTTCGGGCACTACTGTTGACTCAAGCCATGCGTCTGAGGCTGAGTCTGGGCTGCATATATCTGTCTGATGTTGAACACCGCTATCCCTGAGTCGCCTTGTACGAAACCGCATGGGAAGAAATGAGTTGGTCCAAATTCTACTTTACCGGGAACCATGCGGCATTTAAATAGGAATTGATTGTGTTAATTCCTGTTAACATTATTGTATATCATGAAAAGCGATAGTTTAAAAGTTACAAATAAGATTTTCAATATAATGATTCTGTGAAGGATATAAAGAGCATTGACTTACAAGCTTACATCAAATACCGAGTAGATAACGACCAATAGACCGCATTCGTGCACCCTGTACCTACCTAAGAAAGGTGACAGGGCAGATCCGACCAATTACAGGCCTATCGCTATAACCTCCCTACTCTCGAAGGTTATGGAGCGTGTCATTAATACACAGCTCCTGAGATACCTTGAAGGAAACGATCTACTGAGCGACCGACAGTACGGCTTTCGCCACCGTCGCTCAACCGGTGACCTTCTTGTGTATCTCACAAACCGGTGGTCGCAAGCCATCGAGAGTCGGGGTGAGGCAGTAGCGGTCAGCCTCGATATAGCAAAGGCCTTCGATCGGGTCTGGCACAAAGGTCTTCTTGCGAAGTTGCCGTACTATAGACTCCCCGAGGGACTTTGCGAATGGATCGCCAGCTTTATGTCCAACAGAAGCATCCAAGCTGTCGTCGACGGCAGCTGCTCGGACCGCATGAACATAAACGCTGGTGTCCCACAAAGCTCCGTGTTGTCTCCGACGCTGTTTCTGCTGCATATTAATGACATGCTGTCTGATGGCTCCATTCATTGTTATGCGGACGACAGTACCGGGGACACGTGTTACACGGGCCGTGCAAATATCCCTCAGTCCGAGGTGGAGAAGAGTCGCGAACAACTTGTGTCTAAAATCGAGACTACTCTCTCTGGAGTATCCGATTGGGGACGACTAAACCTAGTCCAATTCAACCCCACTAAGACACAAGTATGTGTATTCACCGCTAAGAAAACCCCATTCATTGTAGCGCCGCAATTCCTGGGCACACCGCTTACCATCTCCTCGAGTATCGGGATCCTTGGTGTCGATATCTCCAGCGACGTCCAATACCGAAGTCATTTGCAGGATAAGGTTAAGTTGGCATCAAGAAAACTCGGAGTGCTCAACAGGGCGAAGCAGTACTTCACTGCGGGGCAGCAACTCCTTCTTTATAAAGCACAGGTCCGGCCTCACATGGAGTACTGCTGTCACCTTTTTGCTGGAGCACCTGCATACCAGCTTGACCCCATTCGACTCGTTGCAAAGACGGGCATTGAGACTGGTTGACAATCCCATACTCACAGGTAGAGTGGAACCTCTTAGCCTTAGGAGGGATTTTGCCTCACTGTGTGTGTTCTACCGCCTATACAATGGTTTGTGCTCAGATGAATTGTTTGACATGATGCCCGTAGCTACATTCTATCATCGCACCTCTCGCCATAGGCAGGGAATTCATCCCCACACATTGCGACCTGAGACGGTGCGCACTGTGCAGTATGAAAGAAACTTCATCCCACGCACACTCAAGCTGTGGAATGACCTCCCTGCTGCTGTTTTCCCAAGCGCCTACAATATGGGGTTCTTCAAGAGGGGCATCAGAAGGTTTCTTCATGGTCGGCAGCACGAGTGTGACACCCCTGGTGTTGCATACGTCCATAGGCCACGGTAACCGCTTCCCATCTTCCCATCAGGTGGGCCGTGTGCTTGTCTGCCAACTTAGTGGTATATAAAAAAAAAAAACCTCTACAAATACTACGAACGCTACGAATTCCTTATTACACTTAGATCGACGAATTAATCTTAGTTGACTGCTATGGAAGTTCTACGCCGCCGTACTTATCGAGGCAGGTAATGAATACTGTGATTAGTTTCATTCAGAGAATTTGTGTGACGGTATCACGCTGGGGTGTAATAAGAGCTTGTATTTCTATGCTTTAGATTAAGGACTTTTGCTAAGTTGAAATTAGTAAGGAATACATGTTCTATTTACGTGTTATTCGTAGATATAATATAAATAACCGCGGTAGCCTAGTGGTATGGGTAATGGACTGCTGAGACGAGGTCTCGGGTGCGATCCCAGTTTTTACCATGACTTACAAGCACCACACACCAATGACTTTTCGATGCTTTTCGAAGTTATGTGTGTATTTATCGCAGGTTTATAAGTGCCTGGTTAATTTATTACATTGTGACCTAAACATAAACTGGCGAAATGTGGGTGCTAGCACCTCTGCCTACCCCTTCGGGGATATAGGCGTGAGTTTATGTTATGTTATGTTATAACATAAATTCTTTTCTTAATAAATATTCTAGGACTTTGAGATCCAAGCTAAGCATAACTTGTACAAGAGAAGATATATGTATACAATTAACTAAGATGTATACTTATATCCTTGGCCGTGTGTTCTTATTATAAAGCACACTAATTACACTTGTATATTATATTTGTATGTATTATTGGGTTGTGCAATGATTGAAAGATATCAACCTGTGTAGCATGGCGGCATTTATTCGATTTTATTACAAAAAGCGCGGATTTAATTCCTATTAAGTGATAATATTTGTTTACACGAATATCTACTTGCTATTTTCATTATTTATTCATTTACCGGTAAAATCAAAACAACGGTAGGTACTATATTTAGTCTAACACGGCAACCATTTGAACTTCCGTAATTGGATTTTACCCAAAAAAATCGCACCAATTAACAGATCAGCGTTCATTTCATTTTCTTGATGTAGAATTTCAATTTGAGATCAAAAACACAACCATTACAAAACTAATCTCATGCCTACAAAAGTAATTTATTTTAAGGTAATTATTTTTTTAAAGTGTTTTAAGGTAAGTAAAATTCATTAACTTCATTTTATTCTTGGTATTAGTATTCGCGTAAAACTTCGTGTTGTGTTCCCGGCAGTGAGAAGGGTAGTCAGAGCTCACTGGAGAGTTTTCGTGCAGTGGGAAGACCAAAGGCTTGTCCAGCTTTGTTTTCTAACCTGACGGCACAGAAACTCTCTGTGCTTACAGGGTCAACAGCGCAAGTGTGAGTACTCTGGTGTCGCACACGTCAATAGCCTACGTCAGCTACTTTCGATCAGACGGGCTTGTGCTTGTCTACCACCTAGGTGGTATAAAAAAAATCCGATAGTAAAATATACCTAGTAGTGTATGATTTGAGATTGACAAGGTTATTCACATTACTAGTGACACAACGAATTGCCACTTGTCTAAAGTGGCTTATTAATTTACTGAAGTTAAATTTATTTATAAAGTATAAGAATATAAATTAATGTTTGCGAATCTTTCAACGGACTCGTCTATGTAAACTGTCTCATTGACATTCCAGACGTACTATTACCTCGAGGTGTCGCTTGGCAGCGTGCGGTAATGGACTGTATTGCGGGAAGTAGCTAACTGTTCCATTGACGCTTTACACACAAAAGACAGGTGGTCGGGTTGCCGCGGGAGTGATCCAAGCAATGAATGCAACCCGAGAAATTAGGAGAGGATGCACTAACCTTCACGACACACGTGTTTTCATCGCAGCCGGTACACGGATCTTCTCTTCCTTGCTCAGGAGCTGCCGTCAGCATCACTAGATCACTTGAGGAACACACGAGAGGCACAATCCGATCGGTAAAGGTCTATGAAGCGGTAAAAATGTAACAAATATTAATCATTTTTGAGAGACGCGAGCGCGGTCCGTCATTACGCTGGCTAGTTCAAAGCGAGACTGAGTGTCTATATTTCACAAATGGCGGACGGAAGCCACATCTATGGTTAGTGCGGAAGGGGAGACGGGTATAAAAGGAGTGTGTTTCCGTGTCAAAAATACAGTTTCTACTTCGGCGCAACCATTCCCCCCGGCTTGAAGGGTTACCTTCGAAACGACAAATGCGAAACAAATCTAAAGTCTAATCTAAATCTAGGTTTGGGAAATAACAACTAAAATATAAACCTAGATTGGAGCTCGTGCCTACTGCTGGCTAGGCAGCGGGCAGAGGCGAACAAACAACACAACGCAACAGTCTCGACCAAGACGAGACGCGATTAGCCAACAACAAAATAAGGGTCTCTTCACGTGGGACCGATACAACAAGCGAGTGCTTCTTCTCCTCGGGTGGTTCGGAAACCGTAGTGGGATTGAATTGACTAACTGGCCACCCATCTAACGCGGCATGAATCCAGGACGGTCCACCAAACCACAACGGGTGATCCAAAATTTGCGAAGGAAGCAATCCACGAGAGAGACAATCGGCTGGGTTGTCGGTGCCAGCAACGTGAAAGAGATTATGTGGCGCCAATTCAGATTGAATTTTGCCACTCTATTAGCGACGAATGTGTCCCAACGATGGGGCGAAGAGTGGGCCCAACACAAAGCGACTGTTGAGTCCTAAAAGCTAAAATTACTAATATTAATGCGAAAATTTACAATTATGTCATTAAGCGACACGGAAGTGCTAGTCTTAGCACTGCCATCCAAAACTACACGGAGTTTTAGTAGTAAGCTTATCTTCTCTAATAACTCCGCGGTGCGGGATAATGTACGAAGGCTGGGTCCCGCCAGTGTCCGCAGGCGCAGGTGAGATGTAACCTTTATCTAAATATTCGTTAACAACCTCATCATAGGCCCGCTTCGACTTTGGGGACGCCTGCATCTTTCGTTCCAAACAAAGAAAGCGTTTTTCAGCGGATACACGGGAGCCACCGAGCGAAAACTTGCGGATGGTAGACTCCAGTGGCGGCTCGACGGTGCAACAGAACGAAGCAGTCGAGTGACTAAAACTATCCATAGAAGCGGGTGCGGAACCAATTATAACAAAACCAAGAACTGTTTCCAGTGCGTGCGGAGCGGGGTACGTCGGTCCCCCTTGAACCTTACGTGATAACTGGAGGTGCGGGAGAATCGAAGCGCCGATCAATATATCGACGACTCCAGGAACAGCGTAAGTCTCATCTGCTAAAGGCAAGTCTTTAAATTTCGTTAATAAAGACGTGTCAACCGGGACGGTAGGCAACTGTTCAGCTATTCTATCTATAACGAGCGAATCCATGTCAAACCAAATATTATTATTAAAACGAGATCTAAACCTTGTTTTAACGGTGCCACGAACAGCTGACTGTAAGCTTCCAAAACCCTTCACCACTGAGCGGGTTGAACGCTTATCAACATTGAAACCAAGACGCCGACAACAATCTTGAGTAATAAAATTACTTTGCGAAGCGCCATCTAACAGCGCTCGAACAATGCGCGGCTTACCTAATGCATCAACAATAACAACGCGAGCGGTCGCAAGACACACAGTAGTGAGTGCAGCACTAGCGGAGAACGAACACAAGGTGACGTCATCCGCGGCGGTCACCGGGCGGGCCGGAGCGCGCGCGAGCGCGGGCTGCGGCTGCGGCGCAGGCTGCCGTGTGTCACCGCTCGACGAGCCAACCGTGCTCACATTGGATGCGGCATTACTATTCTCAAAATGAAGCAAAGTGTGGTGTCTCGCTTGACATTTGCGACAACTATTTCTACTATTACATAAAACAACGCGGTGTTTAGTACCGAGACAATTAAAACAAAAATTATTAGCGCGAACAAATTTATAACGATCACTAGGCGACAATTTTAGAAAACCAGGACACCTGTACAGTTGCGAATGATGAGTGCTACACAAAGAGCAAACAGGTGACTGTACACGTGCTGGTGCGGTACTAACATAAGTATGAGTTGACCTCAGTGACTTCGATGACGCATCTACTTTGCGTGCAGAATCAACAACTATCTTCGCGCCTTCATGTTTCGATGAAGAGCGCTGCAATACTTTTATATGCTCGCGAACAAAACTTTCTAAGTCTTCGAACTTAGGAATTCTATTGCCGCGATGATCCGACTCAAACAAACGAATGGTTTCGGAATCTAATTTCCTTAAACCCATATACAAAAATACGAAGTCGCAGAGGTCATCAATCTTTAGGTTCTTTACGGCGCGAACAGCTGACGCGAAAGTATCTAGAAATTTCTCTAAGTTTTGATCGTTACATGCCGCAATAGATTTCAAATCAAACATCTGATCTAAATAGGCGTTAGCTACCGATCTTTTATCCTCATACCTAGCTTTCAAAGTATTTAAAATTAAATTATAATTCTCGGCACTAAACGTAATTCCAGCGCAAACGGTTATAGCTTTACCAGTCAATTTTTCAACGAGATAATGCAACTTTTCGTGATCTGTCAACGAATCGTTCTTATCTATTGTATTCTCAAAACTATCTATAAATAGACACCAATTGCGAATGTTACCATCAAACTCGGGTATTTGAATTGGTGGCAACTTAGGTCGGTCGCGAGTGGGGTTGGGTAGGTCAGCCGGCTTCTCCAAACTCCTAGCGACGCGTTTGATACGACAATACAAATCGTCAAACGACGACAAGGCTTGATAACTCACTGAGTAATCGGGATTCAAATTCAACTCTAAAACGTTGATGTCATGTACTAAGGTTTCGAAATCCGCGCGTAGACTATCTAAGTTTTCTATAGAACACAAGAACGAATCTCTGATGACCAAATCAGAGGTTTTAAGTGCATTATCATAAATCGATTGTACGCGAGAGTAAATCATTTCTTTTTTAGCGTATAAAAGTTTCAATTGAACCTTACCGGTCTTATCAACCTTTGGGGACATGTTTACAATTAAATCTCAAACTAAAGTGCAGTAAACAACAAATATGAAATGACTTAATCTTAGCGGTACAGAGCAGCGAGGCGGCGCGAGCGATAACCGTAGGTAGGTAGGTACTTATAACTGCCAGTGCAAGCTTGAACTAACGCGCATAGCAACAAGATCGTACCTACGCGATGGTCGCTGTCTAGGTTCAACTATTATTTCAGAGATTAAGTATTGCGTAATATCTATTCAAATTAAAATACTTTCGTATGAATTGGGATGAGATGCGAGCGAGGTAGGTACAGCCACGTGTCTACCCACGCAGGTACTAGGCAAATACGACGCGAGCCGAGAACAACGTAATTGAAAAAAACAAAACAAAGCCAAATGCGTTAGGTATTACACTGTGCCTATGCACTAGGGTGTCTAGTATACCTAAGATCTAAGCCTAAATGTCTGGATGCGGGGTTTTCTACTAAAATAACCAGGCACTTAGGTGCGGTGCGAAAATTGTGAACTACGATTAAGTGTTGATATGATACCTAACCTATTTATGTATTAGGTAGGTACAATGCGAGCCAGAGGCGAACGGACAACAAATTCTAAGCCTAAATGTCTGGATGCGGGGTTTTCTACTAAAATAACCAGGCACTTAGGTGCGATGCGCTTATTCCCATTAGAATAATAACAAAATACGAACTACGGCTAAGAATCCGGCTCGAAGGACCAAAAATGGTGGCGCTTGGCAGCGTGCGGTAATGGACTGTATTGCGGGAAGTAGCTAACTGTTCCATTGACGCTTTACACACAAAAGACAGGTGGTCGGGTTGCCGCGGGAGTGATCCAAGCAATGAATGCAACCCGAGAAATTAGGAGAGGATGCACTAACCTTCACGACACACGTGTTTTCATCGCAGCCGGTACACGGATCTTCTCTTCCTTGCTCAGGAGCTGCCGTCAGCATCACTAGATCACTTGAGGAACACACGAGAGGCACAATCCGATCGGTAAAGGTCTATGAAGCGGTAAAAATGTAACAAATATTAATCATTTTTGAGAGACGCGAGCGCGGTCCGTCATTACGCTGGCTAGTTCAAAGCGAGACTGAGTGTCTATATTTCACAAATGGCGGACGGAAGCCACATCTATGGTTAGTGCGGAAGGGGAGACGGGTATAAAAGGAGTGTGTTTCCGTGTCAAAAATACAGTTTCTACTTCGGCGCAACCAATGAGGCTACCAAGATTTTATTGTGTAATAAACAATAAATTTACCACAGAAAACTGAAGATGCTATAAATAACTGCCTTAACCCTTAAACACGCGTTGTTGCATATCTGCAACATATCGAATATTCAAAAGATTTGATAGATTTCGTTTCGTGTATCCGAATGTAAACTACCATAGATTATAGATGACAATTATATTTATATTGACAGTTCGATTGGCGGGTCGATTGCAAATTTCTAAACTTCATAATCACAATTTATAATATCGCGGGCGCGGGTAAACGTAAAAAGCAATTAGTGTAAAATTGTTATTCAGTTGTTTTATAATTCTATAAGGTAAGTGTTGTTTGTTTTTTTATTTTTATATTACTTATAATATCAAAAGAAAAATAAATAAATAATTTTATGGAAATTCCATTGTTTGATATACTTTTTTCTTCAAAATCCGTTTGTTGCATAAGTGCAACATTGCGCATTTACTTTCATAGAAATTTCATTTTTGAGAGATATATTTACCGTTTTTTTTCTAGAATGGCGAGAAGGCTGAATGATCAAGTTATTGAGGACTACCTCCAGAACCTGGACCAGTCTGAGGATGATATGGAATCCTCTGCAGGAGAAGAGGATGATGAAGAAGTTTACTTCGAGAATAATCGTCAGTTATTGGCTGATTTAGAAGATGAAGAATTTGCTGAAGATATGGATATTCCTATGGAAAGTAGTACTGTTGATCCACCTCTTATTTTTGATAATCATAATGACCCAATTTTAGAAAATTTGAGTGAAACGCCACAGCCTTCTGGTCAACGGAATGGGACAGCTCGTCCACGACAAGGCCGTGTAACGTGGAGACGCACAAACCTCACCACCATTGATAATATTCAAAATTTTCATCAACTGCAATATCCTGACAGCATGTTAGAATTAGAGACGCCGTACAATTTTTTTTCTTTCTTTTCCTCTCAAGAACTGAGGGATAAGATCAAGGCAGAGAGTAATTTGTATTCTACCCAGAAAAATCTTTCCAATCCATTTGTTATCTTATCTTGCAAAAGAAGGAATATATTCCTTGGGAACTGTCCAGTCTAATCGTATCCCAAATAATAAACTGCCAGATAAGAAGACGCTGATGAAAAGAACAGTACCAAGGGGACACCATGAGGAACAGGTTGCCAATGTCGATGGTATCGACATCAGTGCAATAGTATGGAAAGATAATAAACCAGTTACTTTGCTGTCAACCTATACCGGAGCCTTTCCTGTGACTACTATTTCGAGGTATGATAAGGCAACGAAACAGCGGGTACAAATAAATTGTCCTAACGTAATAAAAGACTATAATACCCATATGGGAGGAGTCGATCTGCTTGACAGTTTCATTGGAAGGTACCACATTACTCGTAAAAGCAGAAAGTGGACAAACCGCTTGTTTTTCCACCTTTTAGATGTGACCATTGTAAATTCCTGGCTTATGTACAAAAATACTCTAAAACAGACCAGACCCAATACTACACTTATGAATCTATGTAAATTTAGACTAGAGCTGGCCAATGCATTATGTAATCTTGGCCTACACAGAAATGGTACAAAAAGGGGCCGCCCAAGCTCTTCATCTTTAGAAGCTGAATTGCAGTTGAAAAAGAAGCGTGGACCAGCACAAACTGTACCTCCTAAAGATGTCCGCCAAGATAAAATCGACCACTGGCAAAAATGGGGGGATCGAGCCCGGTGTAAATACCCGAATTGTAAGGGCTACACGTTTACATACTGCGAGAAATGCAGAGTGAGCTTGTGCTACAATAGAGACAATAATTGTTTCTATAAATTTCATCAGGAATAAATAAATAAATAACTTTATGTATTCATTTTGAGTTTTTAATTTTCACCTAATTTACCATACATGGTATTGTCCTATAAGTGCGCACTGTTGCAGATATGCAACATACGGTTTTTTTAAATTTTCAGTGGGTGTAAGTCGATATAATTTTTTTTACTATTTTTTCGGTACATCTTAAAACCTAATATAATTAAAAAATAATATTTTAAATCAATAACAAAATTCGCGCATTTAAGGGTTAAAACCCTCAAGTTTCTTATTAAACGTGAGATGAAAGTAAACTGATTGCCTGCGTTTTGTTTGCATATCTGATAGCTCTGATTTATCATCTTCTTCAACGACGTCACCATGGTTCGCCATCTTTTTAATTTTAACTGTAGGCTTCGAAGCGCCGTTCAATCATGTAAGATTATATAGCAACGAAATTTATTTACCAATGTTTATTTTATTATTATCTATGTTTCATTGAAGTTTGTATATATGGGTTATGAAAGTTTTTGTACAGTTACGGGTAAAATTTCTTCAGATCATAAATCCTCTTTGATTTCATCGCATATTCCTTGACTAGTAATTTTCTCAGAAGGTTGGCAGTATTGTCAAGTTGAGTGGCAATGCTTGCTTATGTTTTTTTATGCTTTTGCTTATGGTTTCTGGTCACGTGTATCGTCGATCAGCCCTCTTTATCCGACTACGGCGAAGCAAAAAGCTGGTTATGATTTTGACAGGCTATGTATGTATGTAGGTTCATCTGTTCCCTCATAGCTCCTCAACCACTTATTAAATTTAGACAAATGAGGTATCGTTATAAGCGTCTTAGTTGTTTGCTGGTTATAGGTTATATAATGTGTCACTGAATGTATTATGACGCCCTCTCGCAGCCATAAAGTACTGTGTTCAAAAATAAATTTGAGATAAATAAACACCTCAACAAAGTCTAGGGAACAAGATGACCCCAATTATTTTTTTTCGTGTAAATCTTGTTTTGCAAATAACTGGCAGCAAATAAATAAAAATAGAATAAAGTAGATTACAGAGTTGTTCGAAATTTAACAATAAATTTAAATAAGTAATGATTTTCGAATATGGAGGGAAAACTTTTAAAAGTGTTTGATTGTGCAGTTTCTCTGAGGCAAAATAAAAATTATTTTTTTTGATTTTAAATAACGTTTATTATCAATAATACGTCTTTTACGTATGGTTTGTGCATTTTTGTGACTGTAGTCATCATGTCACGTCGTCATTTAAGTCGCGAAGAGATGTTAAGGGCTGTTGGTATGCTGCAAGCTGGACGAACTCAACGCGACGTAGCGGATGCTGTCAACACCCAACCAAGCGTAATTTGCAGATTATGGGCACGCTACAGGTCTACAGGGGATGTTGCCGAACGTCACAGGGGACGAAATAGGGTTACTACCCCGCGACAAGATCGTTTCTTGCAAAATTCCGCAAGGCGGCAACCCACGATTACTGCTCGTCAGTTGGTCGCAGGCCTCCAGTCTCAGCATCAAGTGGTTATTAGCGATCAAACTGTCAGAACAAGACTACACGAAGCCAATCTTTATGCACGCAGACCGCTTAGGGTTCCAGCTCTTCGACGTGGAAATCGAGGTCGTCGCTTATTGTGGGCTAACGCACATTTACAGTGGACCGACCATCAATGGGCACGGGTTCTGTTTTCCGACGAATTTTGCTTCGGTTTTCATCCTGATTCGAGAAGAGTGCGTATATGGCGAGTTCCTGGACGTCGGAGTCGTCTCCAGAATCCGCAAGAAGTTCATCCTTACCAAGGTGGAACAATCATGGTATGGGCTGGAATTCGCCTTGGTGGAAGGACCGACCTCGTTTGGATACGGGGCAATTTGAATGCAAACCAATACATTCAGGAGGTTATACACCCCATGGTAATCCCTCATCGACAGCAGTTCGGTCAAGATTTTATGTTCATGCAAGATAATGCACGGTCACACACCGCGAGGGTAGTGGTCAATGCGTTAAGCGAGCACAATATGACGACGTTGGAATGGCCTGCTCAGTCTGCCGACCTCAATCCCATAGAGCATGCCTGGGATTTGCTTGGGAGAAGAGCTTTCAGTGATTCTTTGGAAAATCTGAACACTGAAGAACAACTTTTTTTACACCTTCGCAGTGTATGGAGCCATATTCTACAGACGATGATTGACAATCTCATACTAAGTATGCCACGCCGTTGTCGAGCTGTTGCTAATGCTTTAGGAGGTCCTACAGATTATTAAAAACGTTTAAAGTACGGTTAATTACTGTATTTCTTACTACCTCGTTATTTTTGTGCCTAATCATAGAAGGTTGTAATACTCAATATTGGCACTATTCAATTCTTTCTTAAAAAAAAAAAATTTGGTATGAAAATGTTTTTATTAAAATTAAAATTAAAAACGGTATAAAAATACCCTTCTATTGATATAAAACACGCACTATTACAAGAAAGGGTTTTTAAATAAAAACTAGAAATGTCCTTGTTCCCTAGACTTTGTTGATGTGTGTATGTCATGTTTGGTATCAGCTGAAAGTGCTTAATTAGACCTACTTTATTAGTACCTACAAAGACATGTTGTAAGCACACAAAACGTCCAAGTGACCAATGTTTCAGCTCCAAATTTTACGACACATACTTGTATATATACATACCTATACATATATTATTTTAGGCTTAACACTTTATTAATTTCATAATATGTATTTAAATATCGTCTTTTCTTAACGATAGGTATGTGTTTATATAATCTTATATACTTAAGTTAAAACTAAAACTATATTAGATATATAATGTTATGGTGTTTTGTGGTCAACTGATTTCATCGGTTTCAGCTTTCAGCTTGCCTTTGAGGGTAGGTAACAATTCCAATAAAACCAAATCTATAGTCGGGTCACTGATTCCACTTCATACCATTATGGTCAACTTTGGTGATTTGTACTGATACGAGTAATCGTACATAGATTTTGGGATTGCTATTGGGATAGGGGAAATTGGGTGTTGTAGTAATTTGAAGCATCTCGAATTAATAAATTTAAGCCAAGGAGGTTTAAGATCTTTACAGGGTGTATGTTTGAAACAGGGCAGTAAGGGTAGCTACCTTAAAATACTTAAGCTATAGTTACAGCAAAATATTCTTCGGAGACCCTCCCTAACTTTTTATGATATTCTGAACTGAATTTACAGATTGTGTATCGAGTTTGATCGTAGTCAGCAAGAAAAATGCTAAACGCCAACCGATTCTATTTCCTGAAGGAATCAAATAACTCCAAGAGACTATTTCAGGTTTGAGTACTAGAAACGACAGAAATCGCTAAAAACTTTTCCAAAACATTTTATAGGGAAAAACGAAAAATCAACTTTAATTTTTATTCTCGCCAAATGATACTGCTTCTTACTATAATCAAAAGACACTACGATCAAGACTATACAAGACCCATTGATATTTGAGTACAGAAACCACGGTAAGTCCAACACCGATGTTATTGACGCAGGTATAAACTAGTATTTTTTTTTTCTTTTTGGACTTTTAGCATCTTTCATGCTGACTGTACGATTTTGCCAATCTGTGAATGCAGTCCAGAAAATCTATAATAGTTTGGGATGGCCTCCTAAGAATGTCTTGCTGTAACTATGACAGTTAAGGTAGCTGCCTTTACTAGTTTCAAAGATACACCCTGTATAATATACCTAGGTATATAGGTTGTCAGCTTAAAATTATTTCCATAACGTACTGACACATGACTAGGCAATTTATCTACGCATGTGGTAAATCTGCGCGCACAAACTATAGCGGACCAATTCAGTTCAGTACATGTGAGTATCTTATCCCATAAACTTAATATATATCTACTCTAAGTTTATGGTTTATCCACGTTCTAGAACCTTTAACACAAACTAGTTAAGCTGTGCTTACTTTTTGTCAATATAGCGCTCTAAGCAAAGTCTATTGAAACTGCCTAACATGTGTGAATTACCAAAACTCTCGTTCTCCTTTGCTATCGGGAACACTCAAAGACTCCGCAGGTGCATCCTGTTTACGAATAACCAAATAACACTTTATTAAATTAGGTGTCGTTTGAGATAAGCAAATGCGACAAATGAATATTTGAGTGGAATAAATGAATACTTTATCGTTGTAAATTTCGATTCGATGTATCCAGCCAATACGGTGTGTCTATGTATGCCCGGATGATTCAATACATTTAGGTGGTTATGCATATTGTAATATTTTTAACATCAAGCACATAGAACGGAAAATATTATTATATAGTGTAGGTACCACATTTGTAAAAGAACAGAGAGAACAGTACACAGATTAGTACATTGCAAGATTTGCAAGTTAAAGAAATACTAGGCAGATCAATCTTAGAACGGGTAAGACCCTTTTTTACGTGCGAATAATTCACGTGGGGAAGGTTATGTCGGACTTGAACCGACTAAAACGCACGACGTCTGCCCAGCCGACCTAGGGCCATCTCTCTCGATCTAGCCCTTCTCGGGTGTGAGACCCACGGAGCCCCCAACTGCTCCTCGGAAACAGGGACCGCAATGCGCGATTCCGCCGCGGCCTACTTCTGCCAGGGTGACAAGCGACTCCACCCGTCACCTAATACACCCAGGTCTGCACTAATGGGGGGGTGGAGGATCTTCATCGACCTCGGACGATTGAGTTGTCTCAGTACGCGGGCAGCGTGGCTTGCGATCCTCCTTCGATCCCGCTGCGAGTAAGACCTCTTAGTCCTTTTTTTATTGTGCGAAAAACCCCCACGGTTACACCCCCTCACGCTCATTAATCACCACCGGAGCCAGTGGAGGAGGTTATGTCGGACTGGAACCGATTAAAACGCACGCCGTCTATGGATCGTTGTAGGTTGCCAAGGCGAAGTTGGCAGGCATTTCCCTCGCACCCCGGTGGACCTGTCAAGTGTGAAGTGGAAACGGAAAAGTCAGAAAGCGGACCCCAGAATTCGAGGTGAAAGCCTCCGATGTGACTGAGACTCAACGGTTTTAGTTCCTCTTTTAAATTTTTAGTTGCGTTTCATTTTCATTTGCGAACACAATATACGCATCATGAAGCAGATGGTACCCCACTGTACCCAGACAGGGTACATCGTAAAGTTAACAACACACTTCCGTACTTAAGTTTATATGGTGTTTACTTTACTCTGATGATGCTGACTGGCATGTTGGCTGCAGAGGGACAGGAACATAAACACACTAGGTAGGTGGCTAATAAACAGGCCTGTAACATTTATGCTTTTATATAATATAATAAAGTGGATGGATAAATTAAGGAATTTTGGGTATATCAATTATACATTCTGTGGTATATATATTACACAGGCTATCTATTTATATTTGTATTATGGGTTCTAGAATGTGAATAAACATATTTAGATAATTATGAATATTCAAACTAATTGATTGTCACGTTTATGCCTACACTAAACAGAGCTCTGACAAAATATCGACTAAGTATTATGTTGAGGTTGCTATATCTATGATTATTTTGTCTAGGTTCTACTTACCCTAAATCTGGTCCAGGGATAGATTACAGTTTTTATTCCGGGCAGAGTTTCCCATGGGTACGGGAGCGAGATCAAAGTTAAAACAAAGTTATAGCATATCTACTTAAATTTGCTTAGTTTTGCTATATATAGCACTGTCAGCTCTGTGTAGTAAATCCCCAATCTATATAGCAAAGAAATATTCATACAGAAAATGTTAGCTAAATCAAAAGTAATTAAGTAAGACTTATGAAAGGCCCTTAGCAGACACTTCCCTGTAATGAGATCGTATGCCAATTTGCATCTCCGTCGTTTGACGCTCCTTTACCGTGTATACGGTTTAATCTATGAGGTCTTTGAGGCAAAGTTGTGGAACGGAGGTAGGTAAGTATAGCAAGCCACATTACAAGTAATATCACGTCCTTATTTTAGTCTTTTACTTTATAAGATGTCTGCTAACAAATTTGTTCAAAATCAACTTGCACGTCTATTTCCGTATTTGCATCTTATTAGAAAATTTAAAATAAGTTTGATCGGAGATGCCGTGCGCTTTTAGTCGGTACGAGTCCAACATAACCGCGCGATTAACTCCCTGTTGTGAATTTCCCAAGCGACTACTATAAGGAGTTCTTCAATAAGGGCATGAGATTGGTTTCTTCGGGGTCGGTAGCACAAGTATAACGCTCCTGGTGTTGCATAAGTACGTCCATAGGCCACGGTAACTACTTTCCATCAGATGAGCCGTGTGTTTACCCGCTACCTAAGTGGTAGGTAGTTTTATAAAAAAATATTTTAAATATACAGAGCTGATGGCATTAGCTCTGAATTTATTTTGAAATATTATTATGCAAAATACTTACTTAAATTCACTCAATTCTATCTAGGTAAGTAGGAAAGTGGAACTCACCTAGGTACGTGAGTGTGCACTTACAGGCATCAAATATTCATTGCATCAGCTTAACACTTTTAAAACTTCCGCATGAACCCAAGGTACCTAAGGGAAATGCGATTTGAATGCATAATCAAATGGGAAAAAGTCCTGTTGAGTTTAACACATTTATATCTAAATTGGGTCCAGTCAGCGTTAGAATCATCTTGATGGAAGTGTTTTATTCTCTGTTTAAATAGTTTGATTGATTTTTTTTTAATACATACGGCTGCCTGACTGAGAGATGCGGCATAGATAAAAATTGCTGTCTGTCAATGTAAGATGGATGCTAAAGATAAAACTTTCAGATAGGGTTAACAGCAACAGTATAAGAAGAAACAAAACAAAACTAACAGACGCACGGAAGAGAACTAGGTTGCAGAATGAGCAGTAATCATTGGACTAAACGCCTAACAGAATGGCTACCAAGGGACAGAAAAAGAAAAAAAGAATAGTTAGGTATTTGTGCAAAATATAGAATCCCGAGCGTGGTGAGGGATTCGAATGGACGAAATGCAAATATTTTTTCTCTCGAGTGGCACACATTACTTTTCACTTTAGCAGCGAGAACACAATACATAATAAATATCACTTAGAAGATAACACAATGAACAGGAATAGATATAAATTGCGTTTATATTTATTATTAATCAAAATAATACTGGACACTCTAAAAGTCAAAAGTACAATTATTGCAGTTCTGATAATCTGATATTTGGCATCGTCATAGTTGTGTTGACTTGAGATTTTATGGAAACTTAATTCCGACTCTCTTGGTGTTAAAATACTGTCTTTGTCGCTAGTATCGCTTATCTTTTATGATTATTCTAATATTTTTAATCTTATTTACCAAGTTTAACAGTGAAATTTTATTCCCGCTATTTTTAAAGTGCGTTCAGAAACAGCGTCCGTGACATTTTATTTTTCAAATGTTGAAAATAAAAATAATTATAAATTTAAATTTTTATATATTGGCGTACTCTAATTTCTAAATTATTGTAAATCTAATTTTAAGTGAACCTTATGTATTAAGTATTAATAATAGATTACTTATTTTCGTATACAATAATACATAAAAAACATGGTTATTCATTTAACAAATATTTTTCAAATTAAGAATTTCGAAATTGGACTTTCATATTACTTTTGTTTATCACTCGATCTTTTTAAAGGACGGGATTTCTTAATCTATGGTACCTAAGCACTCTTCATAGAAAAAAAATTATGAAATTACTTTTTCTCACGAAGTAAGCAAAATCGCATTTTGCACATTGTTTTCAGGCAGCAAAACATGTTTGAACTGCTGAAGTTAAATTGTATTAACAATTTAAATCAATAAAACAGGTAATTTGTCCGAACCAAAGGTGTGTACCAAATATTAGAACAGTCAATAGGAATGGGGCAAAACCATGGTAATGATCACTTTGAGTACCTACCTACTTTGCACGTCAAGATTGTTTTTGCTTTTATACCACTTAGGTGGCAGACAAGAACACGGCCCACCTGATGGGAAGTGGTTACCGTGGCCTATAGACTTGTGCAACAACATGGGCGTCATACTCGCGCTACCAACCCTGAAGAAACCTCCTAATACCCCTTTTGAAGAACCCTATATTGTAGGCGCATGGGAAGACCGCAGCAGGGAGTTCATTCCACAGCTTGAGTGTGCGTGAGATGAAGTTTCTTTTATACCGCATAGTGCGTACCGTCTCAAGTTGCAATGTGTGGGGATGAATTCCCTGCCTACGGCGAGCAGTGCGATGATAGAATGTTGCTTTGGGCATCATGTCAAACAATTCATATGAGCACAAACCGTTGTATAGGCGGTAGAACACACACAGCGATTGATCCTACTGATTAGTGATTTGTACCTGGTTGGGATACCTACAACATTTTGCGAATTCAGCAGTCCAACATTCCTATCTAAGTATAGAGAAAACACTGATTCAGAACGATAAAATCGAAAAGATTGCTCATTAACAGTAAAAATAAAAACCAGTCGAGTGCTAGTTGAAATCGTGCACTGAAGGTTTCTTATTATGTTGCTGTTGGAGTTTCTAACTCGTAGAATAAGCTTACTGAAAGATGAATATTGAGATATGGGCTAGTCATACCAAATGAAGGATTGATGGCCACAAACGAGTCCTAGAGGGGAGAGCGTGAATTGTTTTTTTTTATAAGACACGTCAATTAGACTTCACTTCGCCTGCTGGTAAGTTGAAGTCAAAGTCTCAGAAAATAAATGGTGGGATGATTCGTACTTTCATTTTTGCTTTAAGACAATGATTACAACGCAAGGGTAGTAAGTGTAGGTACCTTTTTGTGCGGAAATTCCCACGGATACCAACCCCGTCGACCAACGGATAGTTAACCCGGACTTGGACCGACTAAAACCGCACGCCATCTCGGGTCTGTCAGTTACTGGAGAGTTAGGCGGACTATATTGTAGTATTTGCAGAAAGCGCCACACAACTAGAGACTATGGTAAACGAGTTGGCAGTAATGAGAGAATGGCAGGATTAAAAAAATCATCAAAAACGAAGATTCTAACCAATGGACCCCTAGACATAAAATTAAATATAGGAATGAAAAAAAATTAATATTTGAGCGAATACATATATTTGGGACCACTGGTTTCATTCGAAAATAACACAGAGAAAGAAATTCAACGAAGGATTAGGTATGTTGGCATGGAAAAAATAATGGGGACTATAATCATGAATGAATAGCAATACATATAAACAAGAGTTTACCAAGTTGCAGTAAGTACTACCATGCTTAACATACGGCTGCCAGACTGAAAGATGCGGAAGTGGAAAGAATTGCTGTCTGTCAACGTAAGATCGCTAGAAGTATGCTAGGGATAAAACTTTCAGATTGGGTTAGCAGCAGCAATCTAAAATACTGTGGCCATAATAACCTTGTGTTCTGTTCCCAGCGGTGAGTAGGGTAGCCAGAGCTCACTGGAGTTTTTGTGCTGTCGGTAGGAAGACCAAAAGCTTGTCCTGCTTTGTCTTTTACACTGACGGCACAGAAACTCTCTGTGCTTACAGGGTTGGCAGCGCGAGTTGGCAGCGCGGTTTTGGAACCTTGGTTTTGCACATGTCCGTAGGCCACGGTAACCACTTTCCATCCGGTGGGCCGTGTGCTTGTCTGCCACCTAAGTTGTATAAAAAAAGAAGCAAAACAAAATTAACATTCGCACGGATGAGAACTAGAGTGCAGTACCTATGAGCAGTAATCGTTGGACTAAACGCCTAACAGAATGGCTACCGAGGAACAAAAAAAAGAAAAAACAATAGACCATTTAAAAGATGGGAGACATTCACCCAAAAATGTGGGTTCAGTCAGTTGAGACAGAAAAGCGTGGAAGATACTAGGGGACGCCTGGGGGTGACAGGTGAAGCCGCCTGTCACCCTTGCAGAAGCAGGCCGCGGCGGCGGCGCGCGTGGCGCGCCTCCCCGTTTCCGGGGACGAGTTGGGGACTCTGTGGTCCCCACACCCGAGAAGAGGGCCAGATCGTGAGAGATGGCCCTGGGTCGGCCGGGGTGCGAGGGATATGCCTGTTAACCTCACCTTCGGCAACCGAAACGACCCACAGGCGGCGTGCGTTTTAGTCGGTTCGAGTCCGACATAACCTCCTCCACCGGCTTCGGTGGGGAGGTATCCGTGGGGATTTTGCGCACGTAAAAAAAAAAAAAAAAAAAGGGGACGCCTACATCAAAGAGGCGACTACTACGTCAGTTAAATGTTATTTATTTACCTAATAGTTAATTAAATTTTAAGAACATGCATGTAGTAGAAAATAAAGGCTATTTTTATTTTTATTGATTTTTAACCCCCGACGCAAAAACGACGGGGTGTTATAAGTTTAACGTGTCTGCGTGTGTGTCTATCTGTGGTATCGTAGCTCCTGAAGGGATGAACCGATTTGGATTTAGTTTTTTTTTGTTTGAAAGGTATATTAGTCGGGAGTGTTCTTAGCTGTTTGAAAAAAATCGGTCGAAGATGGCCGCCGCTACAAAATGACGGAGTACATATTTTTTCTCAACACCCTCAATATGAGTATCAAATGAAAAGAGCTTGACTAGTAGAATACCATACAATATGACAAATAACTAATCCAAGAAGGCTGCTACAAAATGGCGGATCACGTTTTAAAAAGTATAAAATTAAATTAATAATTTAAGAAACCCCCGTCACAAAAAACAACCCCCAAAAGTCGAAAATAAGTTGTGTTAGTTAGCTCTATAACTTTTACCTACCTAGATATACATATTTTGATTCAAGCGTCGTCATTGTCGGGGGGACCTTGGATCGTTTCGATAATATGACGTAGTGCTCTACCAGTTAGGGTCCCCAGGCATGACAACGCTTGAATCAAAATATGTATTACTAGGTAGGTAAAAGTTATAGGGCTAACTAACACAACTTATTTTCCGACTTTTTGGGGGTTGTCTTTTGTGACGGGGTTTGTTAAATTTTATTCAATTTTATTATACTCACTCACATCTGACGATCAATGGCCACCCCGGCCAACACATACCAGTCAGTTGCGTTCGATTTCTATGAATGATATTTGTTCCAAATTCAACTCACCTTGCCGCCCGATAAAAAGTTCATAACAGAAAAGAGCTATTTTGCTTCCACTTGTGATACTTTTCGAATAAGAGATGATAAGTAGGTATAATAAATTCCGCGTGGTTCCTGGCAGAGTAGAACTTGGGTCACCCACCCATCTCTTCCCATTCGGTGTCGTATAAGTCGACTAAGGGTTAGGGCTGTTTAACATCAGACAGATATACAGCTCATAGTCAGGCACAGATAAAAGGCTAGAGTCAACAGTAGTGCCCGGAAGACGGCAATAGGCTCACCCCCTATTACGTGGGGCCGAAAACAATGATTGGCAAAATGTGAGTGTTAATTCACCTCTGCTTAACCCTTCGGGGATAAAGGCGTGATAATATGTACGTATGTATAATAATTTGATTGCATTGACTTCCCACCAAGTCGCATCTCTTAAGTGTTTGCAGATTGAGTATCTATTTGAAGGCTTTGTGTTCTTGATTGATCCTGGTAGTAATTTTTACAGACGTGTGTTCAAGGAGCTAAGTTCCTCAAAATTACTACCTACCCTCTCTTCAGGTTATAGGATTGCGGCAATAAAATACCTAAAATAAAACAAATTTATGAACTTACAGTTTTACCATTTATTATTCGATACAGTATTCTTTAAGTGTACAATAAGGTATATAATTGAAAATACAGGCTGAGGTAAAATTCACCACGTAGGCACATCAGAAACAGGCCACAATAGTATGCTATGAAGTAAAAATATCCAGAAGACATTTAGGCACAACATTTTTTCTTATATAAAACTTGCATAGACAGGATGAAATCGATTCTTAATATAATCTCTTGATATAAGTTAACTTAATAATGATAATGAAATACAGATACAAGAAATTATACATATACAAACGAAATAATGACTATGAATTGCGGATGTGTTGATAATGATCGTGCAACTTGTGTAGATACTGTTAGAGATTAGTCATAGAAGAAAAAGTTTTGTCAAAACACAGATATTTTAATGTATTGAAGTCAGAATAAAAAGTTTTGTCAAACAGATGTTTTGACAAAACTTTTTGTGTTTTAACAAAACTTTTCTTATTCTGACTTCAATACATTAAAATGTATTTTATTTAAAAAAAAAAAATATAATATTCGTAGTCTTTTACTAATATTTTTATATTTTAACGGACTTCCAAAAAGGAGGAGGTTCTCAATTCGAATTGGTATTATTTTAGAGACAATAAGTTCCTAATTGGTTCATTATATTGGTAGGTGGGAGAGAGATTATGGTAAAATAAAATAGAATACAGTCTCAATAATAATAGATCATAAGCAATATAACTACACCTAGTTGTTTAACCTAGTTTTTTTCGCTGTAAAATGTGGGAAACCTTCTATATCTTTACAATTAACTCTTACTGTACTGATTTTTTACCAATTTCAATAAAATTGGGAGATTCAATATAGAGTACTTTTTAAATACAATTTCGTGTTTTGTTTGTATAGGCCACTAGATAGTATAGATTTAAAATTGGACCCAATAAATAGCGTTGCAATCAGTTCATATTTTACGTTTTCTTAAACAGACAGGATGTCTACCAGGTCTACACATTAGGAGACATATCTTGGACCTAAATTGCAAGACAAACAAGGCCTTGGCGCGTGCGTATCAATTCACCGCAGTAGTGTCCCGTGCTATCATCAAAAGACAACAAAAAAACGTATACCGCGCGAACAGAAAACCTTTTGTGCACATTTCTGGTCCAAGATATGTGCCGAGCAATATGAGTCACCAATTCTTGTATCTGTGTCCATAATCATGATGTATAACATATTATATATTTATTTATAGGTTCATCATACTAGCTTGTTACTTTCGGAAACACTCAGTAATATTATATTTGGGGTATACCGGCCTTACGTTTTACCTATAATTAATTTGCGCTAAAATGTACTCACAAAAGCGAACTTGTACCTAGCAATATCGTTAGATTTCTAATAAAATTGCTGTTATATATTTAGGCATACTAAAACAAACAATAAATAGCCTCAATAAGTGGAAATTGTAAAAAATAAATATCAAAATTGGGTTAAAGACAAGCTACATATCATTCAATTCTCAGACGGCTGATAAAAATTTCAATGTTATAAACATGTTAGGCTTAGCATAATAAATGCTCAAAAAACTATAGTTACATTATATGGTAATATATTGTCGACAGTAAACATTGGTATTTCTTTACATCACACTATTTTTTCTTAGTAAACAATGTATTATTTAACCAAACTATGCTGACCTCTTTATATTCATAGAATTGTAAACATGAGATATATTATTAAAATGTATATATTTAGAATATACCACCTCAAAAGAGTAACATATCGTATTTGGAGTATTTATTTATATTTATCGAAATAATATATTAAAGGAAATGCTGTGGCCAAAATATTTTGTTTCACAATACACACTGCATACTGCAGCCATCTTCAAACTGTTTTTTTAATTTTTAAACAATGGGCTTACGCCACAATAATAAATATTATATATTAAAAGATTAAATATAGTTTTGGTAAATACTTTTTTTATAAATTTTATTGATGAGTTTTACTCAAATTATTATCGAATTAGCGAATATATTATAAAATCTAAATTATTTATTGAGATATTAAAATATCAGATCAAGCGGACGGCTTAATTCAAGTAACAGAAATTAAATGAGAATTTTTTTTATGCCGTAACTAAAGTCAATCATTTCAAATATAATATTTATAATACTAATTTTACTGCAGTTTTACTTAATTACACAAATAAACGACAGATGTCACTCTAATCGCCAAAGAGCTCATCTGTTAACAGCTAATTTATTTAAATATTTTTGAAGTAAAAGGCTTCTGGTGGCATCTCTTACGATTATGGTATCATAAGAGGTGCGGCCTCGATTTATGGGAATCGAGGCGTACTTGTGATCAAAACTGTACAGTTTATAGATCTTTTCAAGCACACACGCATCTATTTTATCGGTGCAGTACAATCAACGATTTATCGTAACGTGTGTGCCGCCCCTAACACGCAAATTAGTACAAAATATGTGTACGTTCCAAAAAACCTTTACCTTGAGAGATTTTTAGTTAACAATAGATAAATCTACGATGAAATTCAAAACAGTACAGATCTTACGATAAAAATACAATGATTCGAAATGACATTGACACAATAGAACACTAAGAATTTAAATTTAAACGTATGAAAAAAGTGTTGATGAGAAAAGCCTCTCAATGCGATTTCAGTAGAGACCGAGAAGGCCTAACAAACACTTCTTGTAGTGTCCGGAGCAGTCGCCCTAGAAAAGAAACAGCTAATTAGCAAATATGGTCAATTATACTTCTGCCGCGTGGCAGAGTAGAATTAGGGTCATCCCATCTCTTCTCATGCGGTGTCGTACAAGGCGACTAAAGGATTGGGCTGTTTAACATCAGACAAATATATACAGCACAGACTCAGCCTCAGATGCATGGCTTGAGTCAGCAATAGAACCCGGAAAATGACAAGGCTCACCACCTATTACGTGGCACCGGATTCGATGATTGGTGTGGGTGTGTGGAATTCACCTCTGCCTAACCCTCCGGGGATAGAGGCGTGATTATATGTATGTATGTCTAATAGCATAACAGTAAAGTCTAAATTAAATGGCGTTGTTTGCAGTGTGACAATGGTTTTATTATGATATAAAATTAGGAGAAATTTGTAGTTAGGGCCCGGTCATCTCCGAGGCTCACACTGGAGCATATATTCCGTGATATTTTCCGTGAAGCGATCTGCTATCTGAACTCTACAACCCATTGGCGATATCAAGATTCTGTAGTTAGGCCAATTGTCAAACTTCTTACTACTCGTAACGATTGCCAAAGATGTTTGCATAGCAACCGGAATCGAGGATTTAACTTGCTCTCTGAGGGACTGAGGGGTCTTTAAGAATGGTCACCTCTCGCTAAGACCCTTCAAGCTAGTGTTTCTTAAACCTTGCCACGCAAAACCTACTCGATTATCACTTAGCCATGAACCTTTCGGGTTTAAGGTTGTATATAAGTGCTTGTGCTTAAAAAAACCGCGGTAACCTAGTGGTATGGGTAATGGACTGCTGAGACGAGGTCTCGGGTTCGATCCCAGGTTTAACCATGGCACACACCAATTACTTTTTGACGCTTTTCGAAGTTATGTGTGTATTTATCGCAGGTTTATAAGTGTCCGGTTAATGGCAACAGGCTCGCCCACCTATTATATTGGGACCTAAACAGAAACTGGCGAAATGTGCGTGCTAGCACCTCTGCTTACCCCTTCGGGGATATAGGCGTGAGTTTATGTTATGTTATGTTATTAGTGCTTAAAAGAATACAACAGTTACCTCAATCCAGCTCTGCAGCGACTCGCCATATTTCATTTGGAACATGTCTGTGATATCACCGAGATCGATCTCGCAGCGCGTCACCATCACGCGGATGAGCTGGCGGTCGTTGGTGCCGAGTCCTTTCATCGACTTGTGCAGACGCTCCGCGAAGAACAGAGGCTTGTTGCGCACGATTTTTACTGAAAATACGAAACAAAAAATAAAATTCTGAAATTTTAGGACAAAACGTGTAGTAACTAAAATTATGCAGTCTACGTTATGTAACTACAAATTTACATACATTTGCGTGGTGTGACTAGGTTTTGAAGTTATGTCGTTGCATTTGTTTAATTCAAATTATAGTTACCTATAATCCCATAGTTACCCATTTTCATACAAATACATATAATTTAATTATTATATAATATAATATATGCTATGTTTTAATGCCCGCTTGACGGTAATAGGCTCTTCCCCTATTATGCGGAACCGAAAATCATAGTTGGCGAAATGTGGGTTGTTAATACACCCCGGCCTACCCCTACGGGGACTTACAGGCGTTAGTATATACCTATACAGTGTGAATTTTGCAAAAGGGATTGTATGGCCAAATCCAAAACTGTAAGGAAGAGTGACGAATGCTCAAAGGAGTCACGAACCCGATTTTAATGAAACTTAAAACCTCATCATTAGATTTTTGCATGCATATGCATGCATATCAATCACGACTTTATCCCCGAAGAGATAGGCAGAGGTGAATTAACACCCACATTACACCAATCATCCTAGCTGGGAATCGAAACCATTTATTTTGAAAAAAAAAACACACCCTATATTATTACACCATAAGATAGTGTTACTATTAAGGGTCTTATTCTGGGAAGTATGCTATATTTTTGTTTCACTGCGGAAAAAGCAAAAACTAAATGCACGCAAGACTGATCGGAAATAAGGTTTTTATGTAGTATTTTAAAGTAAGGACTAATTTAAATACCTATGGTACAATTTAAACGACTAGTCTGCTAAATTATACTGGTAGCAGAACTTCGCTAAAACTATATTTTATCTAACCTAACGTTCAGACAAGACATTGATCTTTTGTCATATGATAATCAAGACATTAAACTTTATTTTACATGCCTATTTATCTTTATAAGTCCTTTTATAAATGAAATATCCGAGTCCAAGTTAAAAGTGGTTCAATACAACCATCTCTCCAAAATAGGCTTTTACTTTTTTGGCAGTCATCAACGCATATCATAAACGGTAAATCCCATACATTATTTATTCTATTTGCGCGGTATCCTAGTGATATGGGTAATGAACTGCTGAGACGAGGTCTCGGGTTCGATCCCAGGTTTTACCATGGCACACACCAATGACTTTTCGATGCTTTTCGAAGTTATGTGTGTATTTATCGCAGGTTTATAAGTGCCCGGTTAGTGGTAATAGGCTCGCCACCTATTACATTGGGACCTAAACATAAACTGGCGAAATGTTGATGCTAGCACCTCTCCCTACCCCTTCGGGAATATAGCCGTGAGTTTATGTTATTCTATTTTACAATACGCTGGCCAACAAATTGCTATTTGTCTAGAGGGGGCTACGCAATTACGACTCAGCTCGGAAGGCACTAAATTATTAAACTGACAATGAAAATTGTGGAAAATTTCTTACCGATAGCTCGAAGCGCTTTCTCCATATCACCGGAGAACTCAGACTTGATAGAGTCATCGATGTCATGTCCGGTCAAGAACTGGTACTCCTGGAATATCGCCATCAGCTGTGGGAACGAACGGGAGCATAGCACTGCGTTGAACACGGACTCGTCAGTGCCGAGGCGAAGCTCACCTGGAAGAGACGATATAAATTATTATTATTAGGTACAGTCAGGTGGCGAGGGAAATACACTCGGCATTCGAGACCCGAGACGGAGCGCGGTTTATGTTGGTATAATAAGTACATCATAACCGCTGTGCTGGCCAGCGGGGCAGTGTCCTTGGGGATTTCCTTCAACAACAGATCTAGATTTTTGATGAGTAACTTTTGATGTTTGGTGAGTTTGACAATCTCCAGAGTCTCTTCGATCAATGAAATAGTTGAAAAATCTAATCAACAGTATTTCTGTCTGTAATGGAGACCGCCTCTTTCCTGAGATGTTGCCTTCAGCTTATCATCAAGAGGGGTGAAATCATATTGACGTGTCCAGTATAAAAAAAAACTCACAACACAATGTAAAACCAGCTAAATTTCCTGATTCAAAATAATGAGTCTTTAGACTCTGTGGTATGAGTAACAAAACCGATTATAACAACTACCTACACCAAACTTGAATCAAGATTCGTCATACGCATTGGGAAATACCAAAGACTTCTACTGCAAAAAAGAACTAGTTTGACGTAGGCCTATGACGTACTTTAATGTCTCATCAGTCAAGTATATTTTTAGATGAATTATCACGAGATACAGAGCATGAGTCAACTGTGATGGTAAACAGATCAACGAGCTAATTTATCAGTTGTGTAATAACTACTGTGTTAGTCACGCAATAAACTGATTATTAAGTTGATTCTGTCGCAAATTTTTTGCGTAATTTCAAATCAGGCGGACGCTTGGTTAGTTTTTAAGTGATAATGTTATACCAATATTTATTAATTTATATAATAATTTCAACCTTATTCCTTTAACATAAAGACACAAAAATAGTATGCTGATTAATGAATTGATTCTGTGGCGTATCTCGCAACATTAAAACTCTAATCATAAATCATGTGGAAATTGCGCGAGCAGTTTTAAGTGGTAATTAAATACCAAACTTTTTCCATTAATATGACAGTAGCCTTGTGGTGTGGGTAATGGACTGCTGAGACGAGGTCTCGGGTTCGATCCCAGGTTTTACCATGGCACACACCAATGACTTATCGATGTTTTTCGAAGTTATGTGTGTAATTATTGCAGGTTTATAAGTGCCCGGTTAAAGGCAATAGGCTCGCCATTACATTGGGACCTAAACATAAACTGGCGAAATATGGGTGCTAGCACCTCTGCCTACCCCTTCGGGGATATAAGCGTGAGTTTATGTTATGTTAAAATTAGTATGCAACAAAGCATTAAGCAGTCTTCTCATATTATATATTAGTGCATACAATTTTTAGCCTTGTCTAAATGGAATAAAATTGATACTTATTAACACTATTTCGTTTTGTTTATTTTTAATTTCTATATAGTTTAGGTCAATGTAGTCTTAATTTAATTCTTTTAAGGTTTACCTATCTCAGTGTAAAAAGAACATAGTAATTAAACTAATTTGAAATTCTTTTAAATATTTGCACACCGAATACGGTGAATCATGCTGTACTCTTTGAAACACTGCCTTACATCTATTGTAAAACCAAGTTTCCCGCGAATAAAGATTTTATGATTTATGATATTTTTTTATACCACTTGGGTGGCAGACAAGCACACGGCCCACCTGATGGGAAGTGGTTACCGTGGCCTATGGACGTATACAACACCAGGGGTGTTATTTCTGATGTCCCTCTTGAAGAACCCCATATTGTGGGTGCTTGGTAAACCGCAGCAGGGAGATCATTTCACAGCTTGAGTGTGGGTGGGATTAAGTTTATTTCATACCGCACAGTGCGCACCATCTCAGGTCGCAATGTGTGATGATGAATTCCCTGCCTATGGCATTAAAAAGTTGTAGAACATCTTTCCGCCTAGTTTGAATTGACGCTTAAAAGGCGTCATCTGTGGCACCACGCCACAATATGCAAGGTGGCCGATTCGAATATGAATGTGTTTGTAAATTATAATAGACACAAATGACCTCAACCTGTGGCTACAGCTAATACAACCTATTTGAAATAGCAGATAGTTTAAAAGTATTTAGAATATACCTATATACCGTAGACTATAGTAACTACGTAATTAATACACGTAATAATATACTTCACAAGTAGCTTGTTACTCGATAAAAATCTTTAGTACCAATTACATTGTTACTTATCACCCTATTCGCACGTCCATTAATGTCTAGAGCAATAAACATAGTAACAGAATCGCATGCGTCATATTATCGGAATAGTGAACAATTCCCCTTTCACTCGAGCTCTTCGGGCCCTAATTAGATAGCCGAAATTGTGGACATGTTTGCGGGTTCTCTGTGTTCACAAGGGCATTTTTCTATGTCATTAGTTATAAGTTGATGATGCGGGCTGCTTTAGATCGGTCATTCTGGAAGTCTGTGGGAGAGACCTATGTTCAGCAGTGGACTATGTGTGACTGACATGATGATGAGTTATAGTTGGTAGAATAAATTAAGGTTTAAAACCTGTAATGATAGTTATATAAATAAAATAAATAAATAAAAAATTGGGTATTGACTGACTTGTCAAATTAGTTACTTTTATTATACGTCAAAACGGTAAGTTGTAAGGCAACTTGTATAAAATAAATTATTGTGACGTCATAATATTCACTAGTCAAATTATTTACTATTGTAGGTTGGGTAGATGATTAAATATATATAAAAACAATAAAATAAGAACAGACGCAACTTCTACTGATCTTTTACCATTCTTAATTCAATGAGCTCAGCTATATAATTTATTTTAACTTTTTTTTATACCACTTAGTTGGCAGACAAGCACACGGCCCACCTGATGGAAAGTAGTTACCGTGGCCTATGGACGTCTGTAACACCAGAGGAGTCACAGTAGCGCTGCCAACCCTGTAAGTACAGAGTTTCTGTGCCGTCAGTAGAAGACAAATCAGGACAAGCCTTTAGTCTTCCCACTGACAGCACAAATTCTCCAGTGAGCTCTGGCTACCCTACTCACCGCTGGGAACACAACACGAAGTTATTATAACCGCGGTATTCTGTAGGGCTGAGGTACTTCCCCAGTCGGACTGCTCAATCGGGCGGAAATACCGCCGTGTCCTACGCCGTGTATTACAGGAAAATAACTAATTGGGTGTCAACAGGTGTACTACTTGTATGAAATAAATTATTTTGATTGATTTACACTAAAATATTTACATAACTTTTTTTAAATTGGGATGCGTGTATCGAATACGCATGTAAAAGTCTTTGTATGATCCCGAGAGGATAAAGGTAATGTATTATTAAATGTTTTGTTCATTATTTTGTAAGAGGTTTACGAGGTTTACTTATCAATAAATTAAAAATTGACAAGCTACTTTTGTTATTGATTGTATGTACAGTTTCCTCAAAGGTCGACTAGGATATTATGACTTACCGGCTTGTAACAAACTCCTGGCGTCTTCCCTGGCCCTCTCCTGGTCAACATGGAAGTCTTCAGATCTGTTACCCTGAAAAAGAAAATATTCAGGTTTAATTTTCTCAATCTATTCAACTAAATTAGCAAACATATACGATGTCAAGGGCAGGCAGATGTATTAAGGCCTGTAAGAAATCGCGCCTAGTGATAAGACCACCGTTTGTACTACCTCATAATTTGTAAATATTGTTTATGGGTGTACAATAAAGAATATTGTATCGTATTGTTCGTCAATTTTGACATGTGTATGTCAATTATCCTCCGTGGCGTAGCGGTAGAGCATTCGACTGCTATGCAGGGGGCGCGGGTTCGATTCCCGCTCAGTGCAAATATTTGTATGCATGAATATGTATATTTGCATTGGTCTGGGTGTTTCTATGTATAATATGTATGTATTTACAAAAAAAAAAGTATCTAAGTATGTTTATCCGCATTCTAGATACCATAACACAAGCTAGTTAAGCTATGTTTACCATGGGTCTAGATAGCGTTGTGTAGAATGTCGTGAAATATTTATTATTTAATATTATTATTATTATTAATCACATATAATAAGGGTAAGGTTGTTGTCTATTGGATGGAGAACAGACCTATTCCTTAAAAGCCCACGGAAAGAGATGGACAGGCATTATTAGGCAAGCACCAGAATAATATTAGTTACTATTGATTCGAGGGTGAGGTGTGAGGAAGTATGTGATTAGATAAATGATTTTAATGAATTTTGACATCTATCTGTATAGTACTTCCTCAAATATTTTCCCAGTTGCTATACAAATTCGTATGAGAAACCATTTTATGGCTTACTAGCGTTACGTTTGTTGTACCTTTGTCACCAAGGAAAAATACAAGGAAAACATATCTAATTATTGGTGGAATAGTTAAATATGTTTTCCGATAGTTAAATAAAAAAATATCTTGCTAGGTTCTAATCGTATTGTATTATTTTTCCTTGTATGATATAAATTAAGGACACGTGAGTAATTTTCCTTATTATAATAGAAGTACATATATATTACAATATATTAGTAGGCACGATGCCGACACACAATGTACTGGGTCGTAATCTTGAGTAACTACACTCGAGAGCAATGAATCCGGGTCACTTAAAGAATCCTAAAAATCTCGGAAACTAAAAATGCTAGGTTAATGCAATAAATTGTATTTAATAGACAATGTAATACTCCTTAAATGAAGGTATTAAAACTTCTTAGTTATTGGTTATATCATAAAAAAATCAAATTTGAAAAAGGGCCACTTTCGAAGATGGAACTACGAAATTACAGCATTTGGTGTTGCTTTTGTTTGTAATCTGTCATTTATGTGGGTACATAAACCATGTTGATAGTGCTCTATATTCATTAATCAAGCTGAAATTATGTCGCTTACGCCTGAAGAATGCACCAGAATACTTACAATGCTGGAAACCGGCCGGAGTCAGCGCGATACAGCCAGGACTGTCGGTGTGTCGCTGTCAACAGTACAAAGAGTTCTCCGACGTTACGAAGAAACTGGTTCTAACCTACGCAGACCAGGAACGGGCAGAACCAGGTGTACCACAGCACGAGAAGACCGATACTTGGTGAACACCATGCTTCGAAATCGCTTTCTCACAGGAACTGAACTCACCAATCAGTTTCGACGCCTCGGAGGAAGTAACCCAAGTGCATGGACAGTAAGACGTCGGCTTGCTGAATCTAACTTAAAACCCCTTAGACCTGCAAACGGCCCTAAACTGGAGCGTGGGCATCGTATTTCGAGACTAAGTTATGCCCAGAGCCACGTAAATTGGAGTATTGAAGATTGGTCAAAAGTTATGTTCTCCGACGAATCAAAATTTATGCTCTACAAGCACGATGGAAGACACAGAGTGTATCGAAGACCAGGGGAAAGATTCAAGCAAGCATGCATCGAAGAAAAAGTAGCCTACGGTGGTGGGTCTGTACTTGTGTGGGCCGGAATTTCTTCTGAAAGTCGCACAGAGCTGGTGATCATAGAAAACGGCTCTTTAACTAGCGTAAGATATGTGGAAGAAATCCTCAATGATCACGTTGGTCCATTTATGGTCAATTTAGGTGAGGATGCTATATTTATGCATGACAATGCCAGACCTCATACAGGTAGGATTGTGAATGACTACCTTCAAGAGATGAACATTACTCGTATGGAGTGGCCAGCGCGCAGCCCGGATATCAACCCGATCGAGCATGCTTGGGACGAGCTAGGCAGATGCGTAAAACAACGAAACCCTCCCCCAATCACGCTTCGTGAGCTCAAAATTGCTCTCACAGAGGAATGGGAGAATATTCCCCAAAATCGTATAAGGAACTTGGTGTACAGCATGCCAAACCGCGTAAACGCAGTAATGGAAGCACGAGGAGGCAATACGAAGTATTAAAATTCAAGAAAATCGTAATAAAGTTCAAAAATTTCATGTTTCCTATTTTTGTTTTAAGGAGAGATCAGCAGTTTTTTTCTTTATGTAATTTTGTGTTAATAAAATGTATGGTGACTCATATTTTTTTTACTTTCATTTAAGGAGTATTACATTGTCTATTAAATACAATTTATTGCATTAACCTATCATTTTTAGTTTCCGAGATTTTTAACATTCTTTAAGTGACCCGGATTCATTGCTCTCGAGTGTATTTGAAGTTCAATCATTAAGTTGAATGAACCCGGTAATACACTCAATGTCTAAGAGGCTCGTGTAAGATTACTTTGTAAAATATTAACACCGTAATGACTTCACCATCATATCTATATTTTTTTACAGCAACACCAGTTGCTATACTCCGTCCATTATATTATTTTATTTTAGACAGTTCGAAGTAGTGATTGCATAAAAATTCAAAATACCCATTAAGTTAAAAAAACCTCGATTTAAAAAATCATAAATCGATAAATGACCTCTGTGGCGTAGCGGTGGAGCATTCGACTGCTATGCAGGGGGCGCGGGTTCGATTCCCGCTCAGTGCAAATATTTGTATGCATGAATATGTATATTTGCATTGGTCTGGGTGTTTCTATGTATAATATGTATGTATTTACAAAAAAAAAAGTATCTAAGTATGTTTATCCGCATTCTAGATCCCATAACACAAGCTAGTTAAGCTATGCTTACCATGGGTCTAGATAGCGTTGTGTAGAATGTCGTGGAATATTTATTTATCATTATTTATTTATCATTATCATAAATGCAAATATAGGTGGATTTATTAAGAAAAAGTCATGTCATATCGTAGGTACACGTAACGTACCTACGTATAGGGCTTTCGTGACAAATAATTAAATCTTAAATTAATTAAATGTTAATAAAAATCCGCCAGTAGTCGACTTCGGTTGTAACATTTTCAAGTTATTATGATATATTATGACATATTATGATAGTCGATCGACTAACTACGTCCCTAAAATTGCTTACAAGCTAAAGTGACTTTGTCAATGAAATATGACTTTTTGGCGCCTAATTTTTGTTCTTTAGGCATTGACTCTAGAACAAATTTATATCGACCACTGCGTGTAAGCTGTCTAAAATACAATAATTTAGTTGATGAACTATAGTTTCAAAAACCTCTAATGAATCAGCACAAGTAGATTTCGGCCCGATAAACTTAGTGAAGTCCGATAGGTATATGCTCCACGGCTTCACGATGAGCAGTAAAAATAATACTAGGTACTTATATAAACATAAATTTGAATTTTGATACTGGTTTTACAATATTACATAAAAACCAGACTTGTTTCTAGCCAGTATTATTATATAGGGGGAAGTCCCGTAACCCCGGACGGCACCTACCGCCGGACAGTCGTATTATCCAAGCAAATATAAACCTGTTCGATTCGAACTACTAGTGAAAGGTTATATTTTGATGGTAATCGATAATTGAACTAGCATTTGATTGTTATCGGTGAACCCAGGGCCGTCTTTAAACTATTTGAGGCCCTGGGCACATTAGGATCATGGGGCCCCTAGGACCTTGAGAAAACACTATTTAGTTACAATAGATAAAGAAAGACAAACAAGGTTCTAAATTTATTTTTATTTAGTTACTAACTATAAAAAAATAGGAAATATAAAAAATAATCTACAAAAGTAACTCGCTTAACATAAAATCCTTAGATTAATTCTATGTTGATTGCAAAGGTACCCTTCTAGATTTAAGATGAGCAAAATCGTTAATCACATCTTCAAAATCTATGGTATTGAGAATATCACATTCTATGGACATCAGCGACAAACTAGTTAATCTCTCTTGAAGCATTGTACTTCTTAATTCATTTTTTATTCGTTTCAATTTGGAGAAGGAGCGTTCTCCGCTGCAGTTAGTTACCATCATACTTAAAAATATTCTCAATGCAATTTCTACTTTAGGAAATGTGTCTTCAATTTTGTTTTGCTTTAATAGATTATATACTTCCTGTACACTGTTAGATGCTTCATTTTCACTCTGAACATTTTTTAAGTATTCTTTTAAATGTTGACATTCTATTTCTAACTCTTTTTCATTTACATCTTCGTGATAGATTTGAGAAAATTCTTTGCATCCTTGTCGTATCTCTTCGGAATTCAGAGTTTTTAAGTGAAAAAATAAACTAAAACGTTGACTGACGGTCTCATATGAACTTTGTCGCTGTTTTAGATGAACACTCAAGGTATCGATTATTGGGAGAAAGGTTTCTACGTTGAATCGCTCTTTTCCATTCAATTGGACTGATGGCGCCGCCGTGAGCTTCTACGTCTTGTTCTTTGAGATAGATCTTTGTAGTCAGATTCTGGGTTATTTTCTTTGGCAGATGATTCGAAGTTATCAAATTTATCCCTGAGGTTAGTAATAAAATCATAAAGTGAAGTCAACAAATTGGTTGCAACGTCCAGTGTTATTGTTTCTTTCTGAAGATAATTACTTGTTTTGTCTATTCTTTCCAATATGGTGCTCCAGATTTCCGTCAGTATAATAAATTCTAGATTTCCCATTTTTCTAGACAGACTAAGGGCTTCGTCTCTTGTTTCTCGTGCCTTTTCAGTATCGTTTGCGATGGTGATTAAAGCTTGTAATATTCTTTTATAACCCCCATGCAAAGCACTTACTGCATCAGCTCGGGCTGACCATCTGGTTTGTGAAAGACTCTTAACAACTTTTTTTGAACCTAAATGTTCTGTTAATATATTCCATCTGTGGGTAGAGCCCGAAAAAAAGTTGTACACTTTCTGAACTATTCCAAAAAACTGTGATGCCTCCGGTACACACCCAGCAGCATGGACACCTACCAAGTTTAGTGAATGTCCTGCACATGGTATAAAGGTGGCAAATTCACATTTTTCCTTGATTCTTGTTTGTAGACCACTATACTTTCCCGACATATTTGAAGCATTGTCGTAGCTTTGTCCTCTGCAATCTTTTATGGGAATATCATGTATCTCTAAAAAATTTAAGATGGTCTCCGCTAAATACTTAGATTTATGCTCTTTAATAGGTATAAATTTCAAAAACCTTTCAACAGGAACACAGTCTTTTACGTATCGAATGATGAAAGTTAGCTGGTCAATATGAGACAGATCGGGCGTACTGTCAACGCTTATGGAAAAATATTTTGCTGATTTAACTTCATTTATATTTTTTTTTAGAACCTGTTTTCCCATTACTTCAATAAACTCATTACAGATATTTGCTGATAAATAAGAAATGTTACCCTTTCCAGGATTCCCAAATTTTTTTAAGTGATCTGCAAGAAATGGATCAAATTCACTCAATAATTCCACACAACCCAAATAATTTCCATTGTTTGGAGATCCTAGGATTTCATTGTCGCCGCGAAATGGAAGCCCTCTCGATGCCAAAAATTTTACAACAGCTACAATCCGTTTAAGTACGTTTCTCCAGTAATCCACTTCCTTTTGATGTTGAGATAATAACTCTATATCTACTCTACCAACCGCTTTACTTCGTGCCAGATAAGTCATCATAGATTGCTTATGCGCTGGGCTATTTTCGTGTTAAAATTATGTGATTAATATGCTTCCAATCATTACATCCATTCCGAGAGCAAAGATTAACATCAGTTGGGTTAAATAAGCAGCATGAAAAACAAAATACAGAGCATTTGGAAGGCGAATACAGCAACCATTTTCTTTCGACGCTTTCATTGTTCTTTAATTTGCGAATAAATAATGCTTTGTTGAAATATCTCGTCACTAATTTATTACCATCTTTGTAGGTTCTGGATGCCTCGGAAAAGTCAGAATCTTTATTTTGAAAATATACTGGTCGCTTACGAATTAAAATTTCGCGATTTATTTCAACAAACTTTTCGTGAAAATAATCGGCGGGATCGTGCGATATTAATTCTTCTGTGTTGGAAAACTGCTGTTCAATTGACACAGTTGGAGTTGTCGGTTTTAGTGAAGTTACTGAAGTCGTTGCACTTTCGTCGTAGGAATAGTCGCTTTCTGATTCAATCTCTTTTTCAAAATTGGAACATGAAGGTTTAGAAATTCCCGCAATTTGTAATTGAGCTGAGTCATCATGTGGAACATTTATGAGTTGATTGCTACTTACAGAAGTTTCTCCAGTAGTAGTAGTAAAATATGATGTTAATTTTGGTAACTTTTCAATTACTTCTTTCTGATGTAGAGCTTTTTTCCTTTTTTCAGATCCACTAGGATATGACCGTTTCGACATTTTATATTATAATTCAGTATTTAATTAATTTTATAACGAAAATATTCGCTAACACAAAACAGACAAACGACGATTTAATCAAACAATACTATTTTTTTGTCAGAGCTCAAGCACAGTCAGTAACAAACTAACAACTACAAACAAAACAAACGCCACAACATCGCAGACAAATACTTGAAGGGAATTCCCGTTCGTCAAGTCAAACGACGATCGGGAGTCGGGAATTCCCCTTTTTTGTCTTTGGTATTACGAATGACGTTCGAATAGGTTTCTTAAAGACATAAACCACACCGCATCAAATAATTTTTCTTTTTTTAATTTAATAATTTTTCTTTTAATTGTATTCTTATACTTACATATAGGTATTTAAATTAACCTAAATATAGTAATATCGGAAAAACTCATTTTTGAGAGAGAGTGGAGTACTTATACCCTGTTTATTTATTAGTTTGATCTTTCTTTTTGACGGATGTCAAATCTGAAATCGATATAACTTTGCAACGACGAACAATATTTTCTTATTTTAATAATATTAAAAATTGATAATAATCATAAGAATAGACACACAACATAAGAGTACCTGTTAAGGACTCAAGCATTTTCCGAAAGTCTTAAGTGGTTTTTATTGCTTCGAAGTAAAATTTAAATAGAAAAACTGAAAACAATGGTACCTACCCAATGTTTTTATGTCTAGTGCAATAAAATTGATTGACGAATGAATTTATTTATTTTGAATAGTTTAAAACATACATACAGCCACATATTTAGCCAACACATTTTTTACACCAATAGATATTTTCTGTTTCCCATCACTGACCCATCTGTCAAAAAGTTCAAGCTATGTTGTACAAGGTATAGCTATCCGCATGCGGCAAACTAAAGCTAATATAATAAGCGTAGGTATTGTAGTAAGTCATTATCATCTGATTTTTCAAAATTAATGTTTTTCGGTAATACCTAAATATCGGTTATCATTTGGTAATCTGGCAGGAACTAGGGGGCCCCATTCGATCGCGGGGCCCTGGGCACGTGCCCATAGTGCCCAGTGGGGAAGAGGGGCCTGGGTGAACCGATAGAATTTTATTTGATTTTTGAAACCATTTCGGTAGGTACTACCTAATGTATGATATTGTCTGTCCCTTAGTACCGGACATTAAGTCGTCCCCTAGCACCGGACAAAGATATTTTTTTATTTCTTGTAACAACTTTCGTTATATAATTAATTTATTTAAATTTCTTTTCAGGTGTAGACAAAAGAAGAGAAACGAAATGGAAGACAAGGAAAAGAAAGGATCGTGGGAGCCACAGAGCTTGTAAACAGCAATTGATAAGGTTTTGTCCAAGGAAATGAGTGTAAAACAAACCGCAATGGTTTATCAAGTTCCTGAAAGCACTTTACAAGACAATATCAAAGCCTTAAAAGTGGAGACGAAGTGTCGATGCCAAAGTTGGGTAGGTTCACTCACACCTTTTCAGAGCAGTATGAAGAAGTCTTAGTATAATACATCGAAGATGTTATTTATGTATGTATGTCGCTCATGAAAAAAGAGTTTTTGAAGTTAGCCTACGACTTAGTAAAGGAAAGAGCATAGAGAAAAGAAAATAAGCTAAAGGCGAGAAGTTCAAAAGAAAAAATGGAGATAAAGCTAAGAAAATAGAAATACAAGAATAAATATCTAACACAGACACAATAATTTGTGTAGTTTGCTTAGAAGACTACATCGAGGACTGGATCCAATGCTTATCGTGTCTTGGGTGGGCACATGAAGCATGTGCAGACGTTCCAGAATGTGGAGATGGCTACATATGCGATCGATGCAGACTCTTTTGAAATGTCCGGTGCTAGTGGTACGGCACAAACACCCGTCCGGTACTAGGTGCTACATTTTAAAATTATAGTTTTTGTGATCAAAATATGATTAATGGTATTAATTAAGTATAGAGCAGAGGTTGCTTTTTTAAATTTTATTTGATTTCTATCTTTGTTACCTTCTGTAAATCATAAATAAATATACATTCCTGAAAATATTTTTAATTTTATTCATAAAAAACCTTAGGTGCCCGGTACTAGGGGACTTCCCCCTACAATAGGAAATTTTAAAATACTTGAACAGCAGCATAGATCTTTTTTGTTTTTAAGGCTGCAGTTCAATAACTAAAGGTTATCTAATAATTAAAAAAACTATATAAATTACATAAATAATACAGTACTTTAAGATTCTATTACTTAATTTAATATTAATTCTGAACATTGCGTTTTATATGAAACAAACTTTTGACTGTGGATTCGCTCCCATTTAATTAACAGAATACCTATCTACACAAAAACATTAAAGCGAGAACTACCAGGGTTGTTAAATTTTTGAGAGAGCATACCTACCATTTGTGGTGTTATTTTTAAATTATGTTGTTTTTTTTTGTATCTTATACTGTTTGTGTTTAAGTACTTGTGTTTTTTATGTTCCGATAGTGGATTTTTTTTGTGTGTAGTGTAAGTGTGTAAAAAAAAAGCCAGGTGTTTTAGTCTTTCTTTTTGCCGTGTTGATTCCCGCTGGAGTAGAATAGGGTCAGCCCATCTCTTCCACCGACTAAGGATTCTCCATCCAACAGTAAACATATAGAAAAAAAAACATATAGCAAAAAAAATGGCCGCGTGACGGCAGTGAGCTCGCCCTTTACTAGGTGGGACTGAAAATCATAGTTGGCGCAAAACACCTCTACCTACACCTTCATGGATTTAGCCTGAAGGGGTAGGCCGAAGTCTTTCTTTTTTGTACTCTTTTCGCTTCCCTTGACTTTTGAAGATATCCACGCACGAATATATTTTCTGCTATTGGAAGTTACAAGCGTTAATATGTAAGAGAACCACTTGCTATCAATCAATATATAACTTCCGTTAAAATAACTTTACCGCGTGGTTTCCGGTTGCCGCGTGGTTTCCGCAGAGTAGAATTAGGGCCACCCTATCTCTTCCCATGCGGTGTCGTACAATGCGACTGGGCTGTTTAACATCAGACAGATATATACAGCCCAGACTCAGCCTCAGATGCATGCCTCGAATCAACAATAGTGCCCGGGATACGGCAATAGGCTAACCCCCTATTACGGTTGATCGAATACAATTATTGGTGAGATGTAGGTTTTAATTCACCTCTGCCTATCCCTCCAGGAATAAAGGCGTGATTGTATGTATGTCATAATAACGGAAGTTATTATGACATACATACAATCACGTTTTATAAGTAAGTGAATATTTTTATACTACGGAAGTAGTATAAAAATATTCACTTATAAAACATTTCATCAAAAACATCACTTGTGATTATTATCATAAACATAATTACTATCATTCTTAAAACATTGCATGCCCTTGTTCCCATTATTTTGGTTCACGAAATAGTGTGTGACTCGTAATGACGTAGGTATATTGTGTGAGTCATGTGACGTATAAATGAATAAGTGTTATGACGCACCATAGACAGAGACGTCATCAACCTCTTGAAGTTGCCGGATGTGTCACTGCGCAGGTCGTCCTCCAGCAGATTTCCGTATACTGAAATAAATAAAAAGCATTTGAAGATAACTATAGTATTCCAAATTAAAATGAGGGAAATAGGTATACATAAATATTATCCGCTAATGATAATCTTTTTGATATTCTTTTCTTGCCTTAAAAATAAACATGTGGGCAGTTACTACAAGGAACTAGTCTGCTTGCGAACTACTCAACTGAGAATTTCGGAATTTAAATATCTAATCATCAGGACATGTATTTGAAATAAATATTAAGTATATTTTGAAATTATAACAGAATGTAGTAGGTACATCATAGACTAGTATCTAAAGGAGGTGTGATTTTGAGAACCTATACAATTAATGTTTATACTTAATCAAAATAAAATATTTTATTATTTGTCAAATTAATACAACATGTCAAAATTGTACACCAAGCAATGCTTGTTCATGAACTAATCAAATAATCGCTTAACCCGGTGCACAAGTGCCCATAACAATTGATGCGTTACCACGTTGAATGGCGATGGCCAGCCTTTGGACCAGGAACGACCCGGAACGAGTGTTACTGGTCGCCTTGGTGAGCCTCTGTCCGATTTCTTTAATAAAGCTTTTACCTTTAGGTAATTAGAATTTTAGCTATAGGTAATAGAATTTAAGATACAATAGTAATTTAACTACAGTGATCGAATAATATATAGATATAAATTAATATTTACAAGAATATAAAAAAGGATTTAAAAGTTTCCAGCATCGAAAATTTCCTCCCCTTCGATGTCGACCTGTATTTAGATCAATATTAGATTCAAGTTTAATTTATTTACTCAGCCAGGGTGCGAGGGATATATATGTCTTCGATAATCTCACCTCTGGCAACCTGCAGTCCACACAGACGGCGTGCGTATTAGTCGGTTTAAGTCCGATAAAACCTCCCCCACCGGCGTCGATGGTGGAGGTGGGTAACCGTAGGGATATAGGGCACATTAAAAACCAATTGAGCAGTCCGACTGGGGAATTACCTCCGCCCTACAGAATACCGCGGCTATAATAACTTCGTGTTGTGTTCCCAGCGGTGAGTAGGGTAGCCAGAGCTCACTGGAGAATTTGTGCTGTCAGTGGGAAGACTAAAGGCTTGTTCTGCTTTCTTCTAAACTGACGGCACAGAGACTCTACTTACAGGGTTGGCAGCGCGACTGTGACTCCTCTGGTGTTACAAACGTCCATAGGCCACGGTAACCACTTTTCATCAGGTGGGCCGTGTGCTTGTCTACCAACTAAGTGGTATAAAAAAAGAAAAGAAAAAGTTTACATTATTTACTAATAAATTAAATTTTACAATAGTTTTAAGATTTTCTAATTAGTATTTTAATATGATGACGTCGTGCCTTTTCGTTTTATAATACTTAATTAATTGCTGTAGTATAAGTTTCTCAAATGGGTCTCTCACAGCGATAGACCGTGGTAAGTGTATAATAGTATCATAACTACACGCTACAATGCTCACTGCAGCTATGACGCTTGCTTAACCAGAGGTGTGACCATGACATGACCGCTGCCTTCCGATTACAGACCTTATTTCAATAGCTTTATGGCCAATCCTCTTTCTGAAGCTGCCATTACAATTTATATTGTGATGTATGAAATCTTGATAGCATACTAAGTTATGTAGCCTACTCCGTACGTATCTTAGTATGCTAAATTTACGGCCTATATATTTAAAGTCAATAATAGGTAATCTGACTTCTTTTTATATATAGAACACGTCAATTAGACTTCGCCTTGCCTGATTGTAAGCTGAAGGCAAAGTCTCAGAAAAGAGGAAGATGGAAAAACGTGAACACACGTGACTATTGTAAACTTAGGGATATCTGCTCGAGGGCTGATTGTACTCCTCGGCAGCGTATGCCGATGTGACGAAACCACCGTGCGGTTAATCGATTCGAGACTGTCAAGCTCAACCTTATCGTCGTTTTACTTTTGTAACCTCCTTTTCCATTTTTTATTTACGTTCAAATGGAACTGAATTATGCAGGCATTACATTTGAAATCAACTCGATGTCTGCATATAGTAATGTTAAGGTTTTGTTTATTTAGATGTCATACCGTGCCTATGTTAAGATTTATCTCAGGAATCTACTATCTGATGTGACATACTACCTACCACACAAAGCCAATTTAATTTTAATTCTACTTTGAGACGTCACAAATACAGTCTAAAGAACTCTACAAGTAAAGGTAGACGATATTACAAAGATCATGAAAATGACACGCATTTTTGATGGTCATATCTAACGACTTACGAAGGCTATGAAAGAAACTTGTTTCATTATAATATAACTGTGGCACAGCTATTGTACAGTGCGACCAACTCCGGTGACGTCATCAGTTCAAACACAAACAGATCGATATTTGAAACGGATCCAAGATAAAAGTAGTTAAAAGGAATGTGCGGATATAGCTAACTCAATTTCTTGTGAAAGATATCAGAGTTCTAATACTTATACATTTTTTTTATTCAGCTCCATCACTAAGATTTTCCTTTTTTCGTATATATCTCCGAATATGATGTGGCAAAAGGCATAACGGTAATTCTTTTTTATCTAAGCAAGGTATTGGACGGTGGTTTCCATTATATTCGATCACCATCAAAAAGTTTGTATATTATGGTAGGTATAGTTATTTCTTATTACCAGCAATTACTTCCTACCTACTTTCTGTTATTTTACCATGACACATTTTATTTTATGTTTTCAAGAACCTTAGTGAATATTTAAATCCTAACTTAAGTTTACACGCAACACGCAAGCAGGACGTAAACCTACTTAATTACATTGATATATATATATCCTAACTATATCAGTGGTCAGTTCTACAACGCCCATATCGAAGAAAAGAGCCCATACAAAACGTTACCATAGAAGTACATGTAGATAAACATCACAGTATTTTTCACGAACGTGTAGGAAACGAATCATTAGTGTTTGAGCCAAGATCTAGTCCAAGGATAACGTACCGCAAGAAACCTGAATCATATGGGACAATCTTATTCTCAATGTTTAGTAAAAAAACCATCAGTAAATTCTACCTAGATGATCATCATTCTTCGAGTCTTTTCCCATCTCAGTTGGGGTCGGCTTTGACCTCCACAACCATTTGGCGATATTAAAGTTTTGAGAGCTCCTACTACCTGTAATGATTGCCATAGATGTTCGTATGGCAGCCGCGACTGACGACTTAACATACTCTCCGAGGCACCAGACCAAGGCAAATACCCATGCTTATGAACTGCACTGAGTGAGGATCGAACCCATGCCTGCTGCGTAGCAGCCGCGTTCACTACCGCCACCCCACAGATGGTATCAGGTAAATTCTACCTAAGTATTGGCGTAAATTTATCTGTACCACTGGATTTAGCCCAGTGGTATTTATTTTCTTTTTCACCCACCCAGCCTCTTGGCAATCTGCACAAAAATTACAAGAATCCAAGCTCATGGCCGACACTGTAGTGTCGGCCATGAGCTTGGATTCATTTTCTTGGACCATGGAAGTAGGACACGGTGGTATTTCCGCCCAATTGAGAAGTCCGACTGGGTAAGTACCTTCGCCCTACAGAATACCGCGGTTATAATAACTTCGTGTTGTGTTCCCGGCGGTGAGTAGGGTAGCCAGAGCTCACTGGAGAGTTTTTGTCCTGTCAGTGGGATGACCAAAGGCTTGTCCTCTCTACACTGACGGCACAAAATCTCTGTTCTTACAGGATCGGCAGCACGGATGTGACTCCACTGGTGTTACACACGTTCATAGGTCATGGTAACCACTTTCCATCAGGTGGGCCGTGGGCTTGTCTGCCACCTAAGTTGTATAAAAAAAAACTAGCTAACTATTTAGATTTAGAGTTGATCTGCCCGAATATTTTTCGCACAGCAGTCGGCGTTTCAAATGGTAGGTATATTATATAAATCGTATAATATGTTGCGATAGCAACTATACATTACTGAATACACAGATATGTATGTGTCAAGGGCTGCAAGCTACTGACTAGTCCTCTTATTCTGATTAACCAACCGTAACGTACACGTGCATTCGTATTAAACGACATATTTAAGTTGGTCTAGCTTTACACACTTCTGCCTTCCATGTTAATACATTAAAACTAGTACCATAACAGAACAATGACCTAAGCGGTTTAACCAGTGGGAGGTTATCGGATTAGTCCTTCGTGGTCAGAGGTCGCAACCCGATAACCTTTCGACGCCAGTTGTAGTTTAACGGTCACTATGACTAAGTAAGGCTTAAAATATTAGGATCAATTTATATATTATTTTGTATTACCTACCAACCACTACCGAAATGGAAGTACCTAAATTATTGCATGAATGTATATAAATTACAGATATTGTCTCTAGAATAATATTTATCTACACCTGTGTACACTCGGTGACAAAATTAGCTGATCACGAATCAATTTACATTGAAATACATAAATTGATTTCATGTTTGGTTTGTTGTTTTATCGATGAATGTAAATTGGATTTATCATAATAGACTGGACATTAACTTGTACCTTTCACGGTTAGCTTACCAAATATATCAAACGCAGTAAGCTATCTCGTTTGAATGAGACTCGACATCGAAATTGTAAAATTCTTAACACTGCTGACACGGTTGTCGTAAAAATGTAGTCAGAATATTTTAGCGAAGGATCTCTAAATACAATCATTTGGTACAAATTAATTCAGTCAAATATCTCTTACTCATTCTAGTTCGAACATTAAAATAACAAAAAAATAGCATAAACCAGAGCTATACACGGTTTCCTGACAATTCCGAGAAGTCAGGTAATGCGGTAAAGTAATCAACGAAATAAAGGGGAACATAAGAACAAGTGTACTTACTTGCATTATAAGCTTGCTTGATTATGTTGATCTCATGATTGGACATTGTGCACATGACTTCAATAAGCACGTCCTCATCCGTGCCTATTCCCGCAATGGCATCGTGCAGTTCCTTGGCGTAGAACTGCGGTAGAGGTGTCATGAGCGCTACCACAAGATCCTCAAACCTGCCGCTTGTTTCACTCTTCAAGTCCGATACGAGATCCTTATGAAAGAAAATATAGAATAAAATACATAACAATGAACAGATCAATTACAGAAACAAATGACTAAGCTTTTGCACAATAATTTAAGACTCTTTATTGAGATGACCCAGACTATGAATGAAATGTTTATTTCCTATTTGTAGTTTACAGGAGGTAAATTAACTGCTTTTAAATATGCCGTGATATGAATTTATGACGCTGTTAAAAAATCTGCTAAGAATCCAAATACATATTAGGGAAACTAACTAACAAGTACCTATACCTCCACTAATACTCAAACATCGTTCTAATAATATAAATCGTGGCATAGAATAAGTAAACAGTACTACTACATAAACATTATATTAGAAACAATGTTTCAAGGGATTCGTGCGCCCTTTTATGTGCAATGAATCTGTCACGTCTCTGTATACATATGACTTCTTAAGACTATTATCTGAGAAACAATGTCCTCGTATTTTATGGTGGATAACACTCGCAATCTGCCTGCCCGAAAATACCAGAACAGACGTCACGGGCGAAAAATATTGAAGTAATTTTTTTTTTCATCCTTTGGCAACGCACTGTGTAAATATATGGATAGGGTAAATTCTCATTCCTAATTGAAGTGTTTAAATTTAATGCTAAGAGTAAATTTGCCAATTAGAAATAGGTTTGATCATTTAGTTGTCTCAGCCATATATTATCAAGCTATTTGTTTGTATCAGAATAAACGGGATATTTATCAGAATAAACGGGATAATATCGGAAACTCAAAACAATGAAACATGGTAAATATCCCGTTTATTCTGATGCTGATGTGAGTGACCATGATAGTTTAAATACCTATTTGTTTGTGTTTGTTTGAACGCGCTAATCAATGGAACTACTGGTTAGAATTGTATTTTTTTGTGTTGAATCACCCGTTTATCGAGGAAGGTTATAGACTAAATATCAGCACGTTACTATTCTAGGGAGCAGAGCATTAACCATAAATGTCAACAAATTCGAAAGTTCCAAAACATTTTGGGAAAATTAATAAATTAAAGGAGTGCTAAAGCCCGGGCAGATCAGCTAGTTCTGTGATAAAACCTAACTACAACCTGATACCTAACCATTGCTACAATAAAATACTACAAAGACAAACTGCGTCATGTCACAGCGCTATTCATCTCCAAATTAGTTTCCAAAACACGTACCAGCTTACTTAAATTACTTTTAGAAACATTAAGACCCCTGACAGGGTAGTTTGTTTAACTCAGTGACCACGCCTAACATAAATAGGAAGTATAGCTTAATATTGAAATAATTCTCTCTATACTGTGATATAGCAAACATTAGATTATATCTGCGGTTTACTCGATACGGGCCAATATTCATTCGATAGAGAGGGTATGAATAGTAATTACAACAATAGGAAGAGTTGTTATTAATTCCATTATGGTAATACGTGATCTACTCTAATTTCCCTAAATAGATACTAGTAAATAGGATAGTACTAATTGCAATAATTAGTGCCCGACTTCTAATTTGGCAGATCGTTGGGAAGAAGAATGAGAGTGCGACGAAGACCACCATCCTTCAATTGTGGTAATATAAATTGATCTGCGTTGTGGAAACAAACTCCATAAAGAATTAAAAATACAACTATAAATCCAATACCTTTTTTACCGTTACATCATTTGCGCAAAATAATAATTTTACAATGTTTAAATTTTCATCAAATTTAACCAATGTAAAATTAACGTTCTGTGTTGATTTTATGATGCACGAGGTACCTTTAGCACAAATAGACACGTGTGAATTTCAAAGTCAGAACATTTTATATCGCTTGAAACTTTTTTATGGAGGACAGACATATTGTTCAATTCATATAATTGTTTTAATTGTTATCTACGGTAGTAAACTCAATTCCTCAGATTGCAAATGTTCTTATCGAATAACTCTCCATTACCTGACCCTGAACATGACATGTCATAGTCGCGAACTCTTTGATGTAGCGGATTTATTTTCCTAGATAGAGAAGTATCGCTCGAGGTTCAGAATTTCTAAGGAGGCAGTTATGCAAGTACCCACCATGCTCGATTTGGAATCATCCATATATGTAGCTCTAAGTGGTAGGTGGCTGTGGTACTGTACAAGTAATCAATCAATAAGCCTCTCCTAATGTTGGGAGGCTTTGACCTACTATTTCCACGTTGCGCGCTGGCCAGACGGTTTGGTACCTACATGATTTTATTTCGAGTTTTCCTTCTCTCGCAGTGATATCGTCTGCGCGTTTTGCCGTTAGTCGCCTCTTACGACACCCTTCGGATGAGACGGGGTAGTGATTCTTGTATTCTTTCTTCGACAAGTACTATGATGCAGTAATATTTCAAACATGATATTTTTCACCCCAGACATTTCAATACCTAGATATTAGATACTGTAGAATACAGGAGTCATTGACCCGACAATTACCTCGGATAGTAAAAAAACTGCTACACACTGGAAAATTGCCAAAGTTTCAGAGTTAGACTTGAAGATATTGCGAACGAATGTTGGTGATATTTTTAGAGGCAGATTAGGCTGTCTGCTTTATCTAGCCAGTTCCAGTCAGCTCATACACTACAGGAACTGAAAATTGGAATAGATATAAATCTATCCTCAACGGATGTAGTGCATCCCTGGTTGATACCATCTACATTGTCCCTTGTAAAGAAGGGTATGTACCCGTGGGACACCTTGTAAGGGGGCCTTTAGCTATTGCAGTCGCACCGTAGACTTGCCAAACTCTGCTAATGATTTTCCAGCAAAAAAAAAAATTATAGAGTTTTTTATAGTACATCATGGCAGACCCACTGGCGATTGCACTCAAATATAAGCAGAATATTATGCCATAGGACCACGTTCAACAAGTTACTAATCCTGAATATTATGTCGTTGTTACGCCTTTATGTCTTTCTTGTGTAGATAACCTTCCATATACCACAGGGACTTATTGACTGGTCGTGTCTGTAACGGTCCTTGCACATTTGCCTAGAAAGGATATCCCTAAGATCTTGACCGGTAGCCTTGGCTGTCAACGTTAGCGACCCCGACGTGCCTTGAGTCATAAATAACACTAAAAAATGAACAATATTGGTAAACCGTGACAGTAATTGAGTAGTCGAATTAGCATATTTTTCTGTAGTCCGATAGAACTACGCCTCAGTAGTAATTTTAATTATGGATATAGGGCCCTTTCAATATCAATTAAGAATTTAATTAATTAGAAATGTAGTGAAGGTATCATTCTACAAATAGGTTAATTGAAGTGCTTTTCAAAATAATGGATCTAAACCCCAAGGTTAAACCCGATGTTGCTATCTCAATAATTTAATTTGATGTGCCTAACCAGGAAGGTCTGAATAAAAACTGACGAAAAAAGAGAGAGTTAATGCTGCAGCATGGTAATGACTGCGCAATCGTACACAAAAAGTTAGCAGTCGCTATATCATCACTACTTATATAAATGCGAACTTTTTCTATGTAACGTACCTACACTTCTTTGTGATTATCGAACCGAAATTAATTATATAATTTTGTTAATGAGCTCATTCATTACCTATATCCATCTTATATCTAATGTAACATGATCCTGTGCTTGTCAACCAGCATATCCTAGAAAAACCAAAAACTAGGTATTGCTATCTCATCACAGCTGGATTATATGAAGAAAAATAAAATAATATGAATACAACTGCATGCTAAACAGCGCTTGAATGATGTAGAGCCTTAAAAGCTAGAAGCCTTCCATATCGACCAGTGTCTGCTGCATACTGCTTACTGCATAATAATCTGATTGTGATGAGGCATTCTCCGTCACGTCATAATGCTACAACCGCGCTTGTTTAAAAGCGGTAAGTGTGCTTTTTCAGTTAGGGTGTATGAGGGCCTACCTCATTTATATTGTGTAAAAATCAAAAATCCCTACGGATACCCCCTCGACGGAGCTGTTATGACGGACTTGAACCAACTAAAACGCACGCTGTCTGAGTGTCATAGGTTGACGGAAGGGCATGGATCTTCGAGACCCAAACCATCCCCACGTGCTAGCAAGTACACCTACAACTGACGAGTTGAGAGTTGTTACACCGGTTGGTGTGAAAAAGCAATACCATGTATTATTTTAAGGCCTCCACGTATTGAAAAGATGCTTAAAGAAAAGATGCTTATCGTAATTGACAATGTAAACAAACTCATATCATAGATAACATACTTTATCGTAGGTACTTATAACACTATTGTTATTGCGTCCGTCCCTAATACAACTTAAGCACATACATACATATAATCACGCCTTTATCCCCGGAGACAGAGGTGGATTAAAAGAAAAGCGTAAAGAAATTAATATCGAAGTATGAAGATGATATAATTTCACCTAAATCTGTTAAACAATTTTTGCGTGTAGAAGTAGAAAACGAGCACTTTAAACTTTAACTTTAATTGGGACCTAAATATAAACTGGCGAAATGTGGGTGCTTGCACCTCTGCCTACCCCTTCGGGGATATAGGCGTGAGTTTATGTTATGTTAAATAATTCGTTATTGGCAAAATAATAGTAAGAACGATATAAAGCTGCTATCATAAATATACCACATCCTGTTTGTTCCAAATTATAAGTTAGTAGGTACCGCTCCATTTCAAAACCCAGTTTATCATTAAATTTCAAGCCATAAATACATTTAAATTGAATTGAAAAACATATGCTAAGAATTTGATGGGTTAATGGAGCCCGATTGAGATCTTCGGACTCCGTGTCAACCTCTTCCGTCATACTAGCCACAGCACACTTGCTGATTCTGATTCGGACGAGGCTCTAGCGAAGACATTTCTTTTGGACTTGAGATAGGGACCAAATAATGAAAAGCGGACCAAAGCAAGCAAATTCAAGCCTTGGATGCTGGCTAGAGAGGTCACACGGCAGACTCTTGTACCGTCTGACGCAGAAGGTCACCGAGCACGGGTGCTTCGGGCAGTATCTGCGTCGGATGGAGAAAGGCCGCCGTGGGAGAGGCCGAGACAGGAGCTGGTGGTCGTCCTAGGAGTGAGAGTTCTCACGCTCACCACCTTGCTCGCGGCGATGGTTCGCTGCGCGGATGTGTGGGCAGCCGGCGGCTCCTTATGCAAGCAAGTTATGCTCGTGAAGGAGGTGGCGGGGCGAAAGCGGCAGCGGGAGCGAAGGAGGATCGCAAGCCAAGCTGCCCGCGTACTGAGGCAACTCCAACGTCTGAGGTCGGTGAATGACCTCCGCCCCCCATGAGCGCAGGCCTGGGGGTGACGGGAGGAGCCACCTGTCACCCTGACAGAAGCAGGCGCCCTGCGCGCCTCCTCGTTTCCGGAAACGAGTTGGTGATATGGCCCTGGGTCGGCTGGGGTGAGAGGGATATGCCTGTTAACCTCACCTTCGGCAACCAAAAACGACCCACAAGGGTCGTGCGTTTTAGTCGGTTCAAGTCCGACATAACCTCGCCCACCGCCTCCGGTGGTGACGTGGACGTTCCTCACGTAAAAAAAAGCCGCGGATGCAACCATAGCAGTTGGATAACATATAATATTCCAACTATAAGGTATTCTACAAAATATAGACACTTGATGGGGTAATCAAAACAAACGAATAAAAGAAGTTTCCAAATTAGAATATACAACGGAAAACCGGTACATGCGTGCACAATGAAATGATTCCATAGGCGACATCACTGCATGGTAATTCCACTTGATGAGGCCATTAGGGTGGATGACAGCCACCCTAATGGCCGTGAAATGATTACACAGCTACGGTATGTTACAAGTTGTGGATTTACACCTTATTGTGTTCTTTTGACGTTTGTATACATACATTTGACTTGGGTATTGGTCCTCAAAATTCATTTAATATACACTTTTATAACGAAAGCTGGATATTATCACATAGTCGTTTTTGTACATGATTTTGTCGTTCAATGACTTTTAGGCAATTTCTCTCTATGTTCGTGCAATTCTTGGTTATGTTCGTAGTTACTATTTTTGTTGTGAACACTATGCATCGATTGGGTTACTTAAAGGTTACCAGGTAGGTGCTCTATGGTGTTACCAGGTGTATTCTTGGATAAGAGCTAATACCAAATACCAAACACTTTTTGGTGATAAGATCTGCAACAAGTATCAAGGAATGGCGGGGCGGGAGCAGCAGCGAAAGCGACGAAGGAGCGCAAGCCAAGCTGCCCGCGTACGAAGGCAACTCGGGCGTCGGAGGTCGATGGACGACCTCCGCCCCCCATGAGCGCAGGCCTGGGGTTGACGGGTGGAGCCGCCTGTCACCCTGGCAGAAGCAGGCCGCGGCGGCGGCTCGCCTCGCCTCCCCGTTTCCGGGGACGAGTTGGGGACTCTGTTGTCCCCACACCCGAGGAGAGGGCCAGCTCGAGGGAGATGGCCCTGGGTCGGCCGGGGTGTGAGGGATATGCCTGTCAACCTCACCTTCGGCAACAAAAAAACGACTCATAGGCGGCGTGCGTTTTAGTCGGTTCGAGTCCGACATAACCTCTCCCACCGGCTCCGGTGGGAGGGGTATACGTGGGGATTTTGCACACCTTAAAAAAAATTATCAAGGAATAATCAAACACAAACCTTTCCGTACAAAGTCTTGAACTCGAACGCGATGCGTAGACGTTGTTCATTCGTGCGTTTTGAAAGCACATGGATGATGGATTTCTCATCCGTGCCAAAACCCTTCATGGCTTTGCGGAGTATGGCGGCATCTTCGCGGGGATCGAACGGGTTGACAGGGACGACAGTTGGTTTCGACTGCAAATAATCTTAGTTATTGTAAAGTATTCCTCTACTCGTACCTATAGGACGTATTAGTACGTGATGAAGAATGTACTTTGGTGAGGACATTAAGTATTTATAAAGCTAAGAACTATAAACCATCACCATTTCCTACTGATACATAAAATGATAATTATCTTGTAAATAGTTTGAATAAAAATGTGTATGTGTAGCTGCATTTTGTGAACGATCATCAAGATGTCTTTGCCTGGTTTGAGAATTCATTTCCTAGCTTACCTAATGCCTTTCATATCATCGGCCCTGCACAGTATCCATTCGTATGCTGTGGATCAATTTGCTACAATATGCTTCTAGCATTTGCCATAAGTCATGGCATGGCACCAAAAGAAATTGTTATTATTTTAGTGTATAATTCGGTTTAGTAGAATAATAGAAGTAAAAAGAGCAAGCACCTTCAATCATACAAAGTAGATAATAAAATTTAAAAACGTGGCAAACGTCATATTTTGTTGTATTGGAAATTTTCATTAGAAAATGAATTCTACTATATGAGTGTAGGATATTGCAAATTCTTCCCAAATTTTGTGTATTGCAGTTGAATATAATAGAAAGATTTACCCTTACACAAAACTTATAAACAGTTATAAAAGTGCGTAAGTATAAGAAGGGTTAGTCCACCAGTGTTATTTAGCAAAGCGTATGAAGTGGTGAGTTCTGAATTGACTTAAGATAAAGATAAATTCTTTAGGGTAACTAAATATTTTCCGTTTTAAGCGCTCAAAGTGTTGGTTACATTGTAAAAGATAAAATAAAGAAACCTACACACCAAACTGTGGAAAACTAAAATGAGTAAGGTAACAGTCAGCCAGCATTGTTCTTTAACTAGCACCAGTTAGCCCCTTTTAGTCTCTAAACTAACATCAAGAATCTAAGTGCTTAAATGTGTTCAGCAGCAATTTAGAGCTTGTTAACTCCAGTTATACGTTTGCACCATTGGCTGTCAAGTGCATGACACAATTGAAACGAATTCGTAGCGCCGAAGGAACATATAAAAGAAAAATACCGTGTAACGAAACGATTTGAATCCTCGTCGTATACCAATTGAAGGTCTATAGGCACTGCGCATACTTGAATTCGAAGTTACAGAGGACATATTAATTATTTGATAATCTCCAACCAAACGGAAATTAGGTAGCACAGTCACATCACTATATCACTATAACACTGTGTTTTAATGTGGTGCAGAGGTGAGAACAAAGGTGTATTTGGAGATCACTACATCCATTGTAGCGGGGACCAATGCCAAGACTGAATTGTTGGTTGCTTTGATAAATGTACGGAGAGGCGAAGTGAGCATAACGATGTAATTGCCGCAAACTGTTCCTTGAATAGAGTTACAGTTGCGGGAGGTGGGTACGTCACCAGTCTCCTGAGTTACATTCTCTGCGGTGTTTTGCAAATTTTGATGAATAACATCATATTTTCATTGTTTTAAAACGAATTATGGTTAATCAAATATTTTTGACCAAATCGCATCAGAACAATGATTTTTTATGGAATTGGTCAATGCTAACGAGTTTTTGCACGCAGTTTGTACGTGAATATACTATTGATGTATTGGGAAAGTACTCACCTTACCAAGTACTCGGTCACCTTGACGATACATCGAGTAATAAAAAATGAGTGTAATACTTTATACAACCAACAGCATCAAAATATAATTTGAGTCAACATTTTCAATCAGCGAAACTATGAGTGGATTTTAACGATCATGTTTCAAAAAAAAAATAAACGCCAAGTGGATCGCACATAATTAGTTATGCATTATACAGAATAGGCAAGAGGTATAAGGCGTAAGCCATACTCAAAACCAAATGGTAGATATCCACTTGACTTCGAATCGAAGTCGATACATGGCTACGATTTTGATTTTGCCTCTTCTGTAAATAAGTAATTCAGGTTACTTTCTGATTATTTTGCAGCAAACCGAAAATTGCCAATGTATTAAAAAAAGACTACTATGGTAGAAAAATTATCCACACTCTGTCACTCAGTTTCTCCGCGTGTCTCACTGACCAGCTGAGGTTTCCATGACAATCTTACATTCTGACTTTCAGAGACCTGCAGTGGTGGCATGGTTATGCTGTTTACAAATTCCTTTAAACGCATCTATCCAACACAGATCACCGTTCAGGCATAACTCTGACAGGTAACGGTGGTTTCGCGGGAGAGCTGCATGTCAGAAAATCCACTAAGAGGCTTGTTTAAAACTGGACCACCGAGCTTGAGGGCCTCTCTCTTTCTCAACAGGTCAGAGAGGTTCCACGCGTGCTCCTCAAGATCAAAGAGGAGCTCGCTCACGCGCAAAAGTACAGTGTCGCCATCGTTCTCAAATGTAGATCATATCTATATTCAACTCTTTTATTTTTTGCACTTACTATAAATGCAAGCACTTTTGTTAGCGATTAGTTGGATGACTTTTTCTATGAGTAGGTTAGTAGTGCAGGCTGAAATTCGGGCCATGCATTTTTAATTTTTAAATAAATTGAAATGAACAAAGCATGTTAGTAAATTAATTCATGGGTACTATGTTACACATACACTACAAAGCATCATAAAAAGCGTCTATTGTGTATTACAAGCTTAAAATAAACATGGAAGTTCTGTTCTGCTTATCACAATAAATAGCTTGATAATGTTAGCACACACCTACATGAAATAGATTAGGACTTAAAAGTAAATATATTATTTATATTTTGCTCACAACTGGAATGGGAAAAATACGGTTGTGACTAATTTTAAAATTATTATAATGAAACTGAATAACATAAGCCAATGGTAAATGACTGCAAGTCAAATCAATTTCATTGTATAAATATATAAGTGGTACTCATAGACTAGTACTTGTGAAAAAATAAGGTATGAGTCATACCTTTCTATTGTAAAATCAGTCACGGCTAACATTTGAATTTGTGATTCACATGTTATTATGGTGAAAAAGAGATGCAGTGACCAATGTCATTTTCATTACAGTGTTTGTCTGATTAAAATCTTATTGCGTTATCAAAATATTGCATTTAACTCAATTTTAAGCATTTTGTTACGTAAAAATCTGTGTACTAATACAAGTGAAGTCTAATAAAATTGGTGTATCCTATATTAAAAAATCTATAAAATAAAATAAAATATATTGATATTGATTTAGTGCTCTTAAAGTAACACATGTTGACAAGTAGATAGTATCATTCATTTTCAGGGGACCACCACCAACCAAACGGATGGATTCCCTCACAATAGCTATGAGCTACTTAAATTGTTTCTCCAATAAGAAATAGTACAGTATGCATCTTGTTAAGAACAAAATAAGAACATAATGCCAGGAACATAAAATATGATTGCCGCCCATTGTACATTGAACTGTATGCCTACTACCAACTTGTCCTACTGTACATTTTTTGGTGTACAATAAAGAATTATCTATCTATGACATCATATGTTATGTTGTTACGCACAACTTTCTACGTTCTGTCTGTACACTAATAGTGGATTTCACCAATGATAGAATCCGTAAGCAATGAAGTCAATATGAATTGTGTTGTGACATTTTATTAAATAACTTCAGTATTATAACTTGTGGGAACTCCGTTTCATTGTACAATTACGACTGGTGAAATTCAGACAATATTATATTATACTTAATTCAATTCTTGATTAATGGCTGTGTGCTTTTAGCATCAATTCTGCAAATGTCCCGTAGTAGTTTATAAAATTATTAATGGCAAGACACCAATGTAAAGTTTTTCAAGAATTACATCATTCAAATAACTATTACATATACTTAAAATTAACACTTTCTTTCAACTGTCACCTGAGTACAATGCATAATATTTTTATATCATTATACATTGCATCTGTTATAATTTTAAAATGATTTTATTGTGTTATGGGACAGATTCACATCACAAATATAATTTAATTTTATCTGCAATAATAATAAAATTTAGACATACAGTTACATATACAAAGGACAAGGTTAACATACCCATATAACATTTTATTTTAAAATAACTATGCATGAAATTAATTAATATTTATTTTATCATACTCAAAGGCATATCATTAATTATAAGTTCTGACAGTACATATTATGTAAAAAAAGCTCAACAAATTTCTTTTATACATGGAGCTATCTTAATGATTGAGGTTAGGCAACCTCACATTGAAATATTGCACGTAATTAAACTAGCATCCTGTATAAATCTTTTGATGGTTAAAAAAGCAGTTCAACATACCTTCGGTGTCTGTGGCACTGATGCAGACACACTGTAAGCTTGCTGCGTATGCATATATGACTGATTATGCGGTTGGTGCCCTTGATATTGGTTAGATTGTTGCTGTCTGGCTTGTGGATAACCAGTCTGGGTGTGTTGTGGGTACCCTGTTTGAGCAGGTGGATAAGCGTTTTGGGATGGGTATGCCGATTGAGCTGATGGATACCCAGTTTGAGCAGATTGAGGATACCCAGACTGTGGAGTCTGGCAGTAACTATGAGGGGGGCTTTGAGCAGAACTTGGCTGAGCATAACCCTGATTAGTTTGGTGAGTAGGATACCCCATATTTTGTTGCGGGTAGCCTTGTGATACCTGAGGGTATCCTGGTGCACCACCTTGCTGCGCTGGCGGGTACCCCATCTGTGGGAAGCCAGGCATAGGTAATGGGTTGCCAAAAGATTGTGGAGCTGAGTTGGTAAATCCAATATTATGGAAGTATTGCTGTTGCGGTAATCCCGATTGGCCCTTGAATGAAATGAAAATGAATATCAATAATAGACTTAGTGTATTGGGAAAATACACCCTAATGGTTAAGTAAACAAATAACAACAGTTTACTGAAAAATCTTCATTGAATATTGTACAGAAGAGTAAGAAATGTACATTTTTAAAACTTTTCCGTTTGAAATAAAATATTTAAAAAAATTCTTTTCAGTTATAGTTCAGTGCTTACTTTCCAACTTACAAATATCCATTAACCTACACTCATTCAAAGGTAATCAAGTACCTTTGTACTTATGAACATAGCTGTATGTAAAAAAAGTTTATTGTGATAAACAAAACAGTAAGCTTTAGACTTATTTCATGTAGTTTAAATTCAAACACCGATATAATTCTAGTTAATAATTCTATCAGTTACTATTCAGCTATACTACAAACATGGAAAAAGCACTTACTTGCTGATAGGGATTCATTTTTTAAATATAGATATTATTTGGCTGTATAACTTTTGAACACTGGCTAAGGTTTGTAATTTTTATGTGATTATAAACAAGATTCACTACACTTATTAGTAATAATTCGTATTGCACCACTAGCACACAAAACAGGTTGAATCGTGATGACGTGAGCTATTTGTCAGCTACTAACTATATATGTACCGATCCCGTTGCCGAGTATGCCTACAAAAAAAAACAAGTCAACATTGACATTTGACAGACAGAAGTGACAGTTGACAGTTCTACTTATTAGTGTTGTTCAAATAATAATTGTGTTTTATAGTAAATGCTGGTTTTATTAAAATCGTTTCAAACTTTACAATATAAATAACGCTTTATAAAACTGGCAAAAAACTGAGCCTTGTGAGTGAGGACTCGCGAATTAAAGTTGAAATTGAGTTTAGTTGTGTTATAGCGATGTTAGCTCTTTGGTTTTCTAACAGATGGCGTTATGTCACAAAACCATTTTATTAAATTATTATATATATTTGTATACAATTTTTTTGTTGTATAGACGGTAGAATACACACAGCGAGGCAAAGTGCCTCCTGAGGCTGAAAGGTTCCACATCATCTGCGAGTATAATATGATTGTTGATTAGCCTGAATGCCCGTCTTTGCACCGAGTTGAGTGCCTGCATACCAGCTTGACCCAAGCTGGTATGCTGGCACTCTAGCAAAAAGGTGACAGCAGTTCTCCATGTGGGGCTGTAACTGTGCCTTATAAAGAAATATTGCTTCGCCCTGTTGAGCACTCCAAGTTTCTTTGATGTCACTTTAATCTCGTCCTCCAAATGACTGGACGTCCCTGGAGCAATTAACACCAAAGATTCCGATACTCGCGAAAATGGTAGGTAAGTGGTTTACCCAGGAATTGCACCGCTACAACGAATGTGGTTTTCTTAGCGGTGAATACACATACCTACTTGACTTGTGACCTAATGGGGTTGAATTAGACTAGGCTTAGTCATCCCCAAGGGGATACTCCAGAAAGAGCAGTCTCGATTTAGGATTCCGCATAAAATGTATAATAACCAAACTTTATGAATTTCCAGTAGATCTCGATTGATTCTCATAAAATTCGTAAAATGGTCACTCATCCTGAACAGAATCGCAACAATCAGTGTAAAAAGCATATTCTAATTTCGTCTAAGTGTTGTCGCATGACAAAAATAATAAGAATTGCGTTGTTACCGTTTTTCTCTGTACTGTTTTACAACTAAGTACCTAAGTTCATTTGTAGAATATGTATTATTAACACAATAAAACGATGAAATATCAATTACCTGCCATGGAATTATTGTAAATAAAATTATAAGAACGAAATTAAAGTATAATTGTTACGATTATCTATTAGTTTCAGCAGCTTGGCTATAGTATTCTGAAGTAGTCGAGCATAAGTAAATTATTATTATTATTTTTGTTTCATAATTTTATTATTAATACGTCTAAATGTGCGTTTTGATTCATAATAAACCAATTTTCTTTCTTTCTTTCACAGTTCACAACACAAGTCGGCCTTCACGTTTCACCAAATATTTTTCTTTTATCTGCGTTGCCAAGTGTTGCCAATGTCTACGATCTAGATGCCCCACAGATCTGAAAATCCTCAATTTGGGGATTCATAAAGTCATATTCAAAAATTAAGTACAATAATTAGATTTTTTTGCAAATATGCTTTTTCGCGCCTATTTTGTATGACCATTTTTGTAAACTTTTTTAACTCATATGTTCCAATCAGCTGAATGAAAAGTTATTATAAAGAGGTCGACAAGTGTTTAAGAAATATCGAAATAAAATTAAATTGTAAGTCGTTATTCATTTTTATGTACCGTAAATACCTCAAAAGTAAAAAAAAGACACTTCAAAAAAACTTCGTAGGACGTCTTCCTCAGGAGTGCATGAAGGTATCAAGTTGAAATTAATGTCAAACACTCTGCAACTTTCGACAGCTGTGAATAAAATGCAAATTCTAAGTCACTGCTATATAAAATCGCACTCGCGAATAGCAAGGAAATCAAGAATTCAAGACTATTAAAAAGTTTTCTACAGGTGGGTCTTGAATTCTCGAGTACATCTTTGGGTTGGAATGAATTTTAGACATTGGTAACATTGTCACTTCTCGTGATGTTTTCCGCAAACACTACACTAGCGATATTAATAAGGCAATGTCCCGAGCAATATGTTGCCAATAAAGAGTTAAATAATCTCTAAACCTTGCTGTCGGATATGTTGCATTTAACTTTATTCTATTAATTTGAATAATAATTTACCAAAACTTATACGTTCAGGTCTGGAGTTAATGTCTATATGCCACACATTTTTCCCACAAATTGCCCCATCGGGTTGAAAATTCCTACAGTTTGGGGAGTTCTCCACGCATTGGCAACCCTGGTGTTGCCATGGCCATGATATTACCAAAAAAATTAATACATTTAAATATCCATTGATCTAAGAGAATAAAGTTGTACATAATATCTATAAATTATTATAGTATTAGTAATATTGTATGTACGTAGTAACACATGTTTTATAATAATAATAATAAAATATTTATTTCAGACCATAGTCCATAATTAAAAAAGAAATACACACACTGAACAAACACATCAAGATACGTGTGCTCGGATCAAGGCTTTCACTATAGCCGAGTCCTGCTTATCTGCAATGACCTTCAGGATACCGTTAGTGCTACCCCGTATTCTACTTAAGCTGGAAGCGAGTCTTTTTCGCATGATGGCATGAAAGCCGTCGACTCCAGCATCGGCAAACATGCCAGATGCACTACAGAAGCGGGGTAGCCCTAACAGCATCCTGAACCCATTATTATATTGGACGCGTAGGGCATTGAGCGTTCGCTGCGTATAGCTGAACCACAGGCTGCACGTGTAGAAGGTCTGACAGTATGCTTTGAACAAGGTAATTTTGACTGCATCACTACATCGTGCAAACCTGCGAGCCAGCATATTGCTTTACTTACGCTCCCTCTCAATATCAACTTGGTCTTCAAGGCCCTCGGTAATGTAGTGCCCCAAGTATTTAAACTTGTACCTACACCCGTTTTAGCTTCGTACCATTCAACTTAATTGCGGGCACAGTTAACGGACATTTACCGGAGGCCCTGAAGACCATGTATTCACTCTTTACACAGTTATAGATAAGTCCCAGTCTTTGGCTGTGCGATTCACAAATTCACAAATGGCAAGCAGCCGTCTCATTGCGCTTACAGTTGGGGTCAACAGCACCATGTCATCCGCGTAACTGAAGTTGTTCATTGCTGTATCGTCAATCCAGCATCCGACTCTAGTGCTGCTAAGCCCAACCACAAGGTCATTCACGTACAGGTTGAAGAGTTTGGGAGAACTCAACCCACACCCACCTTGTCTCAGCCCGCACTCCAACCTGTACGCGTCAGAGTAGCTGTCCGCCCATCGAACACAGTTCTTCTGGTTACGGTACCAGAACTGGAACAGTCGTTGCACCTGTGTAGGCACCGCTGTTTTCCCGAGCTTCTCCCATAGTACATAATTTGATACTAGATCAAATGCCCTGGAGAGGTCGAGAAAACATGCATGCACAGGTGTGTTTCTATCCGTATAGTATTGAACAGTGTGCTTGAGACTAATAATTGCTCTTTCAGTAGATAGTCCGACTCGAAAGCCGAACTGAGCGTCATGTACTTATATTGAGGTGTTTCTCCAATTCTGAGTCAAGCACACTGTCCAACACCTTAGTGTGCACAATCAGTCAGATTTGTCGTTTGATAGTGAGCAGACGTCAATGATATTATATCTTTTTTAGTATGTAATATCATTGGCAGACGTATTATTTTTTGAGCTGTGAATTTTTATTAAATTTAAATATCAGTGTTGTGTGATTGGACATTCTTTATATTTTCAATTCCTTGTCGCTCCTACAGTGTTGTTACCTGTTTTTTACGCCCAGTGGGTGGAGTTTGAAAGAGATAGAATATCTTAGTGAACTCCTGCTACCTCATATTACACTAAATAAATACAAATACAATTGGAAAAAGAATACCCGGAGTTGGGGCGCGAACCTACGACGTCTGAGCAGGTGAGCTTTGAGGCGGACCGTTTGCCTACTGGACCACGGAGACGACTGGCCGCCGGCCTAAAAATCTGGTACTGTTTCAGTGGGTGCACAACTATTGCATACATTGTATAAATGAGCGATAAATAGGAGAAAAAAAAAATACAAGATCTAATAATTAAAAAGAAAAAATTGAAAAAAAATAACAAAAATAAATAGGGAATAGAAATAGTCTGGGATAATTCTAGTAAATTAAGAACATTGTTAGCTATGCCACGTGTGACGCGTACGCCTCCAATGGGTTCTGCGCAGTCGGAGCCCGACCTCTCGCCATCAGCCAACATTTCTGGGGCTCCATATGCCAGCGTCAATACAACATCAAGGCCTAGTAGCAAGCGATTCCGTGGCGATGATGGATGTCTCTAGCAAAACGAATTTGGTGAATTAAAAAGTTTGTTGCAATCCTGGAGGGATGATCAAGAAATTATTCTTAACAAATTGGTAAAGGAAGTTTCCGAACTCAAGCAACAAAACCTCCGTATCCAGGAATCAAATTTGGAAATCGAAAAATCTATTCAATTTTTCAATGCTAGCTATGAGGACATGAAGACCCGTATAGAGACCTTAGAAGAAAAGCAAAAAGAGTATGCTAGGCAGTTGCAGGACACTTCGAACACCAGTAGCAGTCTGTTGGTGTCCAAACTTGAAGCCAAGATTGACTCAATGGAACAACAAGCACGGCAGTGCAACATCGAGATCTATAACCTGCCTGAGAAGCGTAGCGAGAACCTTATCACTATCATGGAATCCATAGGAAAGGCTGTGAATTTGCCTGTGTCACAAAGTGACATTATATCAATACATCGAGTACCACACGCTCAGGCCCAAGATAAGAAGCCCAAAAATATAATCGTTAAATTCAAATCACGTATCATTCGTGATAACATACTCAGCGGTTACCGCAAGAATAAGGGTCTTAAGTCTGAACAGATAGGGTTGTCAGGTACTAAAGTTCCGATTTACCTAAACGAACATCTCACATTAAAAACGAAATCTTTATTTCGTGAGGCTAGAAAATGTGCCAATCAGAGTGGATTCAAGTACGTATGGGTCAGGAACGCTACAATACTTATACGTGAGCGGGAAGGCGCATCAGCATTTGCTATACGCTGCGAATCCGATCTTCTTAAAGTTCGAAGTGGTGATAAAAACTGTGCTAAGGACTCAGTGTGACCCATCCATAATGTATCAAGTTAATATAAGAGTACAGTTACTATGGGTTATCACTAGTGAAATTTTTAGTGACATTCTTTTGATACATGAAGAATGTTGTACTTGTCTATCATCTTATATTGTTTATTTTTTGGCACATTGTGAATATTTTAAATTACGTAGAACACAAAATCGAATATGTATCTTACTCATAGAATGGCTGGTCTATAGTTTCCATGTTCATACCTTATTGAGACGAATGGTGTGCAAATTATTCTGTAATACTTTGCAAGGATTTCAGAGTATTGTATTTTATAGGATATATTGCTGTGTCAAGTTATTATTGTGTGAACGAAGCTTTCAATGGATAGTAACAACAATATTTTAATATACTATCAGAATTGTGGCGGGTTCCGTACAAAGTTGCATACGTTGTATATGAACATAATGTCGTGTTCGTACGATGTCATTATACTGACAGAGACCTGGCTTATCCCTGATATTCTTAATCATGAATTTATTGATGATCGCTACGCGGTCTTCAGGCATGACCGTGATCGAGTAGCAACTGAAAAGGAGGACGGTGGGGGCGTTCTAGTGGCTGTACTTCGTAAATTACAACCTGTAGTGCTGCCGACGCATTTTGTTCATGTTAGAGTAGAGCAGGTTATGGTTCAACTGTGTGCCTCCGTGTACAATAAACATCACATTATTAGTGCTGTGTATATTCCTCCCCGGACGCCACAGGAAGTGCATGTTCAATATTTGAATATGATACAGGCCATCGTTAACGAATTCACTACCAATTCGTATTTCATAGTGGGTGATTTTAATTTGCCTGAAATTGAATGGTTCAATCAAAGTAATTGTGCAATCGCAAAAGTTTCTAACTCAATCAGTCGAGAAATGTCAAACTTTTTAAACCTTATCAATGGCACGCAATATAACACACAGAAAAATAGTCTAGATCGTACGCTTGACCTCTTTATAGCTAACGTAGATTGCCGTATAGTTCCATGTAATAATCTTTTGAACCAGCACAGTTACCACCCTCCCTTCTGCATTCTAACCAGTTTGGAGATGGCACTCACTTCTGTGAAACCTAATGTTACAGTAAAGTTCAATTTTCACAAAGCTAATTACGATAAAATTAATGATGATCTGACTGAAATTAACTGGGTTGAAATACTTTCTCACCTCGCCCCCGAACAGGCTGTCAATGTGTTTTATGAGACAGTGTATAGGATAATTAGACAACATGTCCCGTTAACTCGAGCTAGAAGCTCCAAGTTTCCCTTCTGGTTTCCACCGTCACTAATAAGAACAATAAAAGTTAAAGAACGAGCTTGGGTAAAATGGAAGAAGTACGGCAATGTTTCTGATTATTTATGCTTTTCGAACCATCGCAACGTTTCCACCGTCACTAATAAGAACAATAAAAGTTAAAGAACGAGCTTGGGTAAAATGGAAGAAGTACGGCAATGTTTCTGATTATTTATGCTTTTCGAACCATCGCAACTTATTCCATAAGGAATATATCAGAACCCATCGTAAGTACATAAACTCAGTTGAGGAAAGTATTCCCACAAACATCAAACACTTTTGGAGATTTGTTTCGAGCAGGAATGGGAAGACTGGATTTCCTCTCAATATGTCCTTTGGTAATGTTACTTCTGACAACGCCATTGACACCTGTAATTTATTTTCCTCTTTTTTCTCCTCTGTCCATGAACCTTCTACTTTTGATCCTAATGTATGGGAACCTTCAACAAACTGTGCTGATAACGCCTCCTGTATATCAAATATTTATTTGTCCAAGGATGCGATTTGTAAGGCACTTAAAACTCTAGATTCTTCAAAGGGAGTCGGTCCCGATGGTCTACCACCAATTTTCTATATAAAATTATGTGATAATTTATGTATTGCTCTACATATTGTTTTCAATAAATGTTTGTACGATGGCGTTTTTCCCTCTATCTGGAAGCGAGCTTTCATTACGCCCGTGTTTAAAACTGGGGACAAGAGTAAAGTTGAGAATTACCGTCCCATTTCTATCCTTTCCACTTTGTCAAAGGTCTTTGAGGGTTTGGTGCATGATGCAATATACCCCATAATTCACCCACTTATTTTATCTGAACAACATGGCTTCGTCAAGCGTCGTTCCACCACGACTAATCTAATGATATTTACAAATTATCTATTTGAAAATATGGATAAGCGTATCCAAGTAGACGCAGTATACACGGACTTTCAGAAGGCCTTTGACAGGGTGGACCATCATATTTTACTGCAGAAGATTGCCTATAATGGCATTCGAGGAAATTTGCTTCGGTGGTTCACTTCATATATTTTCAATAGAACGCAACGAGTCGTTGTTAATGGCTATGAATCTGATCCTGTTATTGTCACATCTGGGGTTCCCCAGGGATCTATTCTAGGCCCTCTCTTATTCATCTTGTTCATCAACGATATCGACCAGTGCTTTGTCCACTCGAAATTTTTATTATATGCAGATGATATTAAGATTTACATGTCTTGTCAGAATATACAAGACTGCTTACTTCTACAAAGTGATTTAAACAGACTTAACGCGTATTGTATTGAAAATAAGCTCTTTCTTAGTTTACCAAAATGTCACTCTATTACGTTCACCAAGAACAGGAACAAAATTGACTTCAGTTACAGAATCAGTGATGTGCTATTGAATAAAATTACTTCAGTCCGTGATTTAGGCATTACGCTTGATTCTTGCCTGCATTTTGATATACACGTAGACAATATTTTAAATAAAGCATTTAAGATGTACGGTTTCGTAATGAGATCTTCTCGTGACTTTGTGCGTCCCGCCACATTTTTGTTGTTATACAAGACCTTGATACGATCCCAATTGGAGTATGCCATTCCTATCTGGAATCCTTTCTACGACAAATATAGTTTAAGGCTAGAAACGGTGCAGAAAAGGTTCTTACGATCTATGAATTATAGATGCTTTCGCTCTAAAGTCCCGTACACACAATTGTTAGAACGGTACGACGTTCTGAAACTGAAGTACAGACGCATGCTTCTAGATGTCATGTTCTTGTACGGTTTGTGCAATAGTCGATATGATTTCCCTTGTTTGGTTAATGATTTGTACTACATAGTCCCAAGAACTGTTTTCAGGAGAGGAGTGCGTGTCCCTCGTCTTTTCCACATAGAAATAAGTAGAACTAACGCTGGGCTACGTGTACCTCTCCATAGTCTTATAGACACATATAATACCCATTTTATGGAACTCGATTTGTTCTCTCTGTCTAGCCTGCAGTTCAAACGCAAAGCCATAGAGTTTTTGAACAATTTGCAGACACAAGTATAATTTAGTCTCATTATTGATTAGTCTGATTACTACCCTTACTTTTGATTTCGATTTTTAGTTCCCCTTTTGGCTCTCAGTTCAAATTTAGTTATAATAATGTTTATTCATTTTCATTTTTATCAATAAGCAGCCAATGCACTAAATATTGCATTCGAAATACAAAATTGTCTGTGTATGTCTATGGTCAATTCGTGGACAATTGTGTTGGTTACATGGTTGAAAATCTGTTTTAGTTTTTAAGATTATTTGTTTAAGACTTTATCATGTAACTGTTTTTTGTCCCAAATAAATAAATAAATAAATAAAGATATTAGTATTACTGACTTACTTATTTAGTCACCTGCTGTGTTGATAATAATATAAATATCACAGAACATAAAAAAGAATATTATATTTAATAATTAAAAATGTCTTATGAGAATACGATTGAATTTTAACAATTCTAATATCAATAAAATTTCCTAGATGGCGCTAGGACAATTTTAGTCTTGGCTTCAACTTTTATTTATTTCTTGTTTTGTTCTTATGGTCCGCAATCAGCAAGGCAGCGACAGGTTCGCATGACTAATCGTATCCCAGGTGATATCTTGTATAATGGTTAAGGAAGGTTTTATACAAATTGTCATGATCGTCAACTGCCATTTTCTGGCTGGCAGCTGACGGCCTTGAAAGTAAAAAAAACAGTCATATCCTCCCGGCTGAAAATAGGCTAAATTTCAGTTAATTCAACAAAACGTGAGTTGCTCATAGCACGGTGAAAAATGTGTTAACTGGTGACCTAAAGGTGTAAAAAAAGAAGAAAGTGGTGGTGACAACTGAGCCCTGCACGTGTTGTTCTTAATAGGAAATGAAAGGGTGGGAGATGGGTCAGGTTGGCAAATAAAGTCGACCCGATATTATATCACAATGTTGATATTGTTTGTTTATAAGAAAAAAGTAAACGTTAAATTAGCTACCTATATTCCATTCGGTTAGATACTTAACTAGGTACTTCATAATCAATCCTCATGTGTCTTTTTAAGACGTTTTATTTAAAAAACTCAGTTGATTTAGATTTTTTGATTAGAAACTAATTTTAGAAACTAAAAATTGAAATTCAACCACTAGTTTGTCAGTTAGTTAACCTTATTTATTTGTTTACCTTTATGTATGTGTTTTAATAAAAAGTCGCTACAAGATTGTTTATCTTTATTTAAGTACCTACTCTACCGAATGGTGTAGGTATAACCAATAATGACAACAGAAAACGTCTGATACCAATTAAACTAAATTAAATTAGATACTTTTTCATCACCGTATTTAACTTAAATCCCCACAAGCATCCAAAAATGATTGAATTATACAATTTAAGTGAGCACTAGCTCTGACAAAATATCATGAGCTTTTCTTATAATATTCGTGATATCTCGGACCGGTTTATTACGGTGAGACAACCAAACACTGGCGCTCGCCCCTTCTTTGAACATATCGATCAACCCGCGGGCTGCTGATTCCACACTGAAAATAAAATTTAATATACAATAAAGGCCGAAAGTCATGTAGCAAGCTGGAGTACCTGAGTCAAAGCAAAACACACTAGTTAAAGTTTATAGCAGACAAACACAGTTCTACAGGTTAATCTTGTTTGAGTTAATGTACTTACAGATGTCAATTCAATACATTGACTAAGAAAAATTGAATTGAATTAGTCTATTACATATTCTACTAAAGAATTGCCATGTGTCCAAAGCTTACCTCTGTCTAGGATAATTTGAAACTAATGCAGCTAATCTCTTCTCTATCACTTCATCGAATGTTCCCAATCTCTCTAAAGTAACAAGTGATGTATCAGTAAGTCCAAAACAAATTGTTAGGACGCGAACTTCTGACCGTTTGTAGTAGTCATCGGCCTATAAATCGACAAGAAAACATAATTAGATTTAGGTTTAAATACTTTTATTCTGAAAATTAATATCTTTTTTATTATAGATCTAGAGATCCAGAGATTATAGATCTAGAGACTAAAGTTATATTGATAGCTCTGGTTTTCCAAAAGTAACATTAATTTTAGCCCTTTTGTGTAAAGAATCCTTTGCGCGAGTCCGTTTGCACTTATCCAGTTTCCTTCTCCCTTCGCAAGTGTGTCCAATCAGATTTGAAACTTATGATAGACGCTAAAACGATATAATTTCAACTTTAATAAAGTACTTCTAAGTACTTAATGTAAGATAAAATACTTACACCAAGACCGGTACTGAATGCTAAAACTGCACTTTTGGTGGCATTATAAATTGGAGTATAAGGACGAGGACAAAGTGCAGCAGTTGATGAGATATTGATTATTGTACCTCCTTTTCCACCTTTGTCTTTTCGCATAAAGCCCAAAGCTATCAAACTGCCTGTTACTAGAGCCGTCTGAAAAATATTCACTAAATCAAATATCTGCATTTCATTAGGTACTTCGTTACATTTGTAACTGAAATTTAATATAACAGATTGCAAGAAGATGATCACTTACCACGTTAAGATCTATTTCCTTTTTATAAGTTTGTAAACTATCATTCAAGATACCGGCATTGTTAATCACCACGAAATTGTTATTCTGATCGCTTAAAATAGATTCGAAGTTGGTTTTTAATAGTTCTTCCTTGGTAACATCACATTTTACAAATTTGACTTTGTCTTCACCGTATCTTTCATTGAGTTCATTTTGTAGAGCAAGGCCGTTTACTTCGTCAATGTCTAGGTTAAAAATTTGCTGTAAAGTAATAGTTATATTTATAAACGTAGATTAAGATTTTTCTAACAAGGACAGTTCGGTTCCCTTTAAAAGTCTCTGATAGTCATTTCCTACAGCCTTAGGCACCTATCCATTATACAACGGTTCGGGACTTTTCGCGATTATACCATGGAACTTACTATTACTGCTGATATTTCGCGGAAAGTCTTTTACGAATTCACACCGCGATAGTTTAAAACTAGTCTTATGTACCGCCAAAATCTTCGGAGCTCAAACCAACCTCATTTTCAAGCCGATTTGTGAACGAGATTCAGGGTTGATCAGAAAATTTAATTACAAAGCAGTTTTGATAATTTACCTGAGCACCTTCTTCTAAAGTTAACCTGATGACACTGGCTCCAATCCCATTAGAAGCTCCAGTAATTAATAGAATCTTGTCTTTCCATTCGAACACCATATTTCTTCCTTTCTTTTTACTATTTGACTCGTAATTTATTTAGGTATATCATTCAAAAGCTAGATTTTACTCGGTAATTATAGTGGATTTTCTAATAGGTGAGATAGCCATCATTATTATGTGAGATATTTAATTAAATAAATAAGTAATAATATTGATAAACGTTAGATGTTACCAACAATATTCTTAATTCTTACTATATTTATATAATACAAATACGTAGTGGAACGTCCAGCACGTATGTCAAAGTGATTTCTCCACGCATAGCGTTGATTCATATATTTTGTCCTCGTATTATAATGCAAATTTGTCTATACACATGTACATTCCGCCTGTTTAAGTAAATTATTTAGTTCGTTCCGTTTTCGAGTGCGAAGGTAAACATGTATGGATAGATATTGTGGTTGAATTTCAACGATCCTACTAATCGGCAGAAGCTAAGCCATACTGCGTTTAGGTTTAAATTTCTACAATATATTTTGAAACAAACTCATATTTGCATTCAGAATGATACATACCTAAATTTATTAAATTAAATATAGGTAGGTACATTTAGTTTAACACTGGTTCTGACGAGATATCAATAGCTTTTTTTACAACACTCGTTAAATTATCACGGGTTTGTTGTCTTTAGACAGCCAAACACTGGCGCTCACCCCATGCTTGAACATATCGAAAACCGCACGAGCTGCTGATTCCGCACTGAAAAAAAAATCGTGTTCGAAATTTGAAATACTAAATATTATATTTGGCCTGTATTCTAGAACGACACAGATTGATCTGAGGACAGATTGTATAGACAATCTGTCAAATTGATCACTTTGTCCCCAGATAAATGAAGATTCAGGAGTGAAGTTCTAGAATAATTATTAATTTTCTTTCGGTTTATGATTTGTAAATGGGTACTGCCTTCTATCGAGATTGTTTCGATATTTTAGACAGCAGTTCAGTTTCACCTTTGACTTTAATATGGTGAGAGGTTCAATTAGCCTCTTTTTAAGCACCTCATCAAATGTTCCCATTCTTTTTACAGTTACAAGTGTTATATCAGTGATAGGAATGGATTAAGAAGTACCTAGTATCGCTTTTATTCAAGAAAATACATTCATATTCTTGAACAAAAACGATAGACGTAATATAAATTGATGAAGTGGAGTCGCGTGGTTCCTAGTAGAGTACAATTTGGACCAGCCCATCGTTTCCCATGCGGTGTCGTACAGGGTGACTAAGGGATAGGGCTGTTTAACATCAGACAGATATACACAGCTCAGATGCAGCCTCAGATGCACGGCTTGAGTCAAAAATAGTGCCCGGAAAACTGCAATAGGCTCACCCCCTATTACGAGGGACCGAATTTAATGGCTGGTGAAATGTGGGTGTACATTCATATTTTGTATGTATGTATTAATTGACCATTGTCTATTTTCATTTGCAGTAAATAAACTTAAATTTAAGGATATGGTACTTTTAACATACACACCCGCCCGAGGCGGTGAGAGAGGTTATTATGATACTACTTACAATGTTTTAGCGTTAACTTTTTCAACTTTAGAAACTTCGCAATGTAGTTTAATATTTATTTCAAATCTGATCATTTAATTCAGTTTATGAGTCCATCAAGTTATATTAAAGTCATAAGAAAGTAACAAAATAATAATAATTTACTTTAAACATTTATCGAGTTTTCGATTAATGAAAAGTAAATTGACAACATTTGAAAGTCATGATACAAGCTATTTAAGCTATGCTTACTTTAGGTCTAGATAGCGCTGTATGATAGAATATCCTAAAATGTGTATTTATTTATACTAATTTGCAAGAAAGAAGCATACAGCATACATGTATCTATAGGTATATACATAGTGCGCACACAGAAGTAAAAAAATGCAAAAAGTAAACATCGTTTGCTGCTTGCTGCTGTGGTTTGCTGCCTGCTCATGGAGAAGAAAATGATAGTATTCTGTCCTCTGTGGGCCTGCTTAACACAACTCTCACAAACGGCACTCGAAAAAATGAACAAAAGATTCAGCTATAAAAATAAAAGGTCCGAACAGCTATCGTACATTTGAATCTACTAAATATTAAACTATTGTGTTGATTTTATATTTTTTGTGGGTTTGTTACTTATTTATTGCAATGTAAATTACTTTGTTACTTTATTTCCTAGGTAAAGCGGTGTTTATACAGACAAAATTTACATAGTGGTGCCCTAAAACAGTTACTGAACAGTTATTGTATCATTGATTCCCGGTGATTACCGTGTAGGTTCCCGGTGGAGTGGATGAGGGCTTACCCATCTCTTCCTCTGGGTGTCGTAGAAGGTGATTAAGGGATAGGGGTATTCTCTTTCCGACAGTAAACAAACAGCCCATAACTAAGTACCCGCTTGACCGCAATAGGTTGACGAATCAGACGTGGGATCAAAAATCATAATTGACGAATTGAGGGTGTTAATATAATATATATAGGCATATATAAATAATATTTCTTAAAAATTTTGTGGAAGGTGTATCAACAGTTACGTTGCGAAGTAATAAATAGATGATCAGCAGCGGAGTTTGATTGTGTCTTCGCGGCTTTATAGGGAAATCACTCACACAAAAAACGTTCGTTTATTTCATTCGGTTTTTGGATTAATTTATGAATTATAATAAATTTATTTCTACCTAGTCCTACCTATTTGCAGAGTGAGTAGTTGACTTGATACCGCTGGTGCAGGAACCGTTCATTAGGTATGTGAATATTGCATGTATACTAGACAAAATACTTTAATACACTGCTTATGATCACACTTTTTTCTGCTGCGCTCTCAAGCAAAATTTTAGTATTACTCATAATTATATACTCGTAGAAGAATTGTTTTTCATTGTTCAGGTGAAATTAGCAACATGTACGATCTTAAAGAAAAAATTGCGATGATAACTGGTGCAGCAAGAGGAATAGGCGCTGCAATTGCTATCGAAATGTTGAAAGAAGGAGCTAAGGTAATTTTTATTTATATTTTAATAGAAGTAGAAGTGAATGAGTCTCCAACTAACTAAACCTTCTTGACTTAGTCAATCTCTCCAGCAAAGCGGTTAACCTGCTGACTGATGGACGAGGGTTAGACTAGGGACGTGAACGAAATACCGACTTAGGCTAGCTTCTTACAAATAACTTACCTATTCTCAAGTGTACACTAATTTACAGCATGTGTGAATCCTGGACATAAACGAAGACGCTGGAATACAACTTCAAAATGAGCTAAACGATAATTTTGGAGAAAACAAAGTGAAGTTTGTCAAATGTGATGTGACCGATGATGAATGCTTTTTTAAAGCTATCGAGGATACAAAAGAAGAGGAAGGTTATTTAGACTTGATGATCAACAATGCTGGTGTAGGATATGAGAAAGATTACGCTGCAACACGAAAGCTAATTGAAATCAACTACGTAAGTAAATCACTTCACTGGGTTTTTCCATCTCCATCATCTGGTCTTTTGGCTTGACAGACCAACGCGAGTATAGGTATCTCATGTTCTACAATGTAATAAAAATGATGAAATTTACAGATAGCTTTAGTCAATGGAACTTTAAAGGCGAAGGAAATAATGGATATAAGCAAGGGTGGGAGTGGTGGAACAGTGATCAACATCTCTTCAATCGCTGGATTGTCACCGATTTCACCACCGGTGTTCACTTATAGCTCTAGTAAGAGTGCAGTTTTGCAATTCACCGAATGTATTGGTGTAAGTATAGCGATGTTGCTATTTCTTGATCTAAATGCTATGACCAAAAACAAAAATAAATATTAAGTAGTTATATTCAAAATGACTGAAATAGAGCACCTAGATATTTATAACGACATTGAGTACTAAACTCGCGATGCAGAATTTGTATCAATTTGACTTTTTTGTAACTCATTGCCGGACAATTGGTAGAAATTAGTTATTTTTAATTCATATTAATATTTCAAGTAAAAAAGTATGATACTACATATAATTTTTTAAGTAATTTACAAAGAATACCTTGTCATCACTCTACAAAAACACTTCAGCATTGATTCATTAACTGCAGCCCGTACTTTAGAACGACACTCAGTAGTGAATCTCGTTTTATCTGAGGAAAGATTGACAGATTTAATTAATTTGTCTATACGATCGGTTTTCATATAAATCGATACAAAAAGCTATCACCACAGTCGTAACGTAAACGTAGCGAGAGAACAGAGAATTACGATTGGCCGGCTTCATCCGCACCCAGGTTTACAGTAGGCAGATGGCCAATCGTAATAAATCAATGCAATCGAACGGATTCTCTCCATACGTTTACGCGTTTACGATACGATTACGACAGTTGTTCGTGCTCGGGGCACTGAGCACCATTCTAGAATACGGGCCTAAGTCTTTTAAACTTCTTTATTGATTATTTACACAATGGATCTACATAATATTACTAACAATTCATTTACATTTATTTTCAGAACGAATTATTTTACAACAGAACTGGTGTAAGGGTAATAGCTTTATGTTTTGGAGTTACAGACACTACGATTATTAAGTCGTTGGGTACTTTTGGAGGTGAAAATCAATCTATCGTTGCTGATTTTCTTAATAAAAACGAAAAGCAGAGGTAAAGCATTGAAAAATTTTTCAAATGAACAACGTTTCCGCATGACAGAAATATTTTTTTATCTTCACATAATAATTACTTGTTGGATTTGTGATGAATTGAGTAATTCATAAAATCAAAAAGTGCGACGTGACGCAATCGTGTTCTAGAACTTTTTTATTTTAAATTAAACATTTCTTCGCATGTGAAGCAGAACCCGATTAACTCATAATATAACTAGTAAATTTATGAACAGTTGACCTCGCTAGCACACTTTGCCACATTTTTCTGGTACCTAGCCTTAATTAACTCTAAGCAATATCTGTAAAAAATATTAAAAAAGACACGTATCTTCTTATCTTACAGCATTTTTTCTTACAGCTCGGTATGTGCGAGTATTTAAAAAAAAAATAACGATGTGTTCTTAATAAAACACTACAGTAAACTATTTCACTTCAATCTGTGAGGAATTATGTCCTTGATGATTTTTGTCTGAAACATCAAGGACATGATTCCTCACAGGTTGTAGTTTCAGTCAAAAATCATCAAGATCCGTTCACAAACAACGCGACAGCAATCTTCCTCTTTCACTCCCATTTCCTCTTCTATCAAAAAAAATGTGTGTCAAGTTTGATGAAAATCGGTTATAAGATTGGGCGCATACGCACGTTTTCTGATTATATTGCAGTTTCAAGCGGAATTCCGAAACTGAATTCCTGATTAGGTAACCTAATCAGGAATTCAGTTTCGGAATTCCGCTTGCCTAGCGCATACATTAGTTTTTTGTATTTTTTATGCGGTTAGTTCGAATTCAGACACAATGCTAGCGCAATGAAAATTTTCGTTCGAGTGCATTGGTGTAGGTACGGCAATAGATACAAAATGTATGTGGTGAGCGCTGCGTTCGGGGTGACGTAATTAGGTTTTCCGTTCTTACAACCCGAATGCACGAAACAAATTCCGAAACGAATGTAAGGATTTTACCTCCTATAAAGGCACCTTTTACCGCAAATATAATTTATATTGTAAGATATTTTAAGGGGACCATCCCACACAACCTTCTAGAGTCATTATAAATATCGACCAAGCCTAATGGATTTATGTTAAGATAACGGTTAGTTCTTTCACTATCTGCTATCAAAGTAGGTAATCTGGTCGCCGTAATTACTACAGAATTTCTCCTGATTTCAAATGAAGTAGGTACTATGCCATGAGACGGATCGAATAAAAAATTAATCAATATTTTTTTACAGTGCTGAATCCGCTGCCAAGGGCACAGTTGATGCTTATAAAAAAGGAAAATCTGCGAGTACTTGGATAATATCTAATGGCCAATCTGCTTTAGACATATCTGATGCCAGGAAACATTGTCACGAAGAAATGAACAAGTTAATGAGTTCTTAGTCCAAGAGTAAAGCGTTGGTAGGTTAGTGGTTAAGGAGTCGGCCTTACGATCAAGAGGTTCTGGATTCGAATCACACTACCGACTGACGACGTGACTATCGACACCACCGACGTAAACCCACTCCTAACACAAGCAATTTAGCTTACCCTATGTACCTGTCCTATGCGAATAAAAATGATTTGATTTGATTTAACTGGAAGGGTTAGAGGGAATAATAGTAATTTGAGTTCTAATATTCTTATTAAAAAGTATATATTTTAGAACATGTTGGATAATATATGTTAACAGGGTTGTATATTATCATTAACGGTTATAAATATTTAGTATATGAAAATACACACATCAACAAAGTCTAGGGAACAAGGACATTTCTAGTTTTTATTTAAAAACCCTTTCTTGTAATAGTGAGTGTTTTATATCAATAGAAGGGTATTTTTATACCGTTTTTAATTTTAATTTTAATAAAAACATTCTCATATCAATTTTTTTTTTTTAAGAAAGAATTGATTAGTGCCAATATTGAGTATTACAACCTTCTATGATTAGGCACAAAAATAACGAGGTAGTAAGAAATACAGTAATTAACCGTACTTTAAACGTTTTTAATAATCTGTAGGACCTCCTAAAGCATTAGCAACAGCTCGACAACGGCGTGGCATACTTAGTATGAGATTGTCAATCATCGTCTGTGGAATATGGCTCCATACACTGCGAAGGTGTAAAAAAAGTTGTTCTTCAGTGTTCAGATTTTCCAAAGAATCACTGAAAGCTCTTCTCCCAAGCAAATACCAGGCATGCTCTATGGGATTGAGGTCAGCAGACTGAGCAGGCCATTCCAACGTCGTAATATTGTGCTCGCTTAACGCATTGACCACTACCCTCGCGGTGTGTGACCGTGCATTATCTTGCATGAACATAAAATCTTGACCGAACTGCTGTCGATGAGGGATTACCATGGGGTGTATAACCTCCTGAATGTATTGGTTTGCATACAAATTGCCCAGTATCCAAACGAGGTCGGTCCTTCCACCAAGGCGAATTCCAGCCCATACCATGATTGTTCCACCTTGGTAAGGATGAACTTCTTGCGGATTCTGGAGACGACTTCGACGTCCAGAAACTCGCCATATACGCACTCTTCTTGAATCAGGATGAAAACCGAAGCGAGATTCGTCGGAAAACAGAACCCGTGCCCATTGATGGTCGGTCCACTGTAAATATGCGTTGGCCCACAGTAAGCGACGACCTCGATTTCCACGTCGAAGAGCTGGAACCCTAAGCGGTCTGCGAGCATGGAGATTGGCTTCGTGTAGTCTTCTCCTGTCAGTTTGATCGCTAATAACCATTTGATGCTGAGACTGGGGGCCTGCGACCAACTGACGAGCAGTAATCGTGGGTTGCCGCCTTGCGGAATTTTGCAAGAAACGATCTTGTCGCGGGGTAGTAACCCTATTTCGTCCCCTGTGACGTTCGCCAACATCCCCTCTAGACCTGTAGCGTGCCCATAATCTGCAAATTACGCTTGGTTGGGTGTTGACAGCATCCGCTACGTCGCGTTGAGTTCGTCCAGCTTGCAGCATACCAACAGCCCTTAACATCTCTTCGCGACTTAAATGACGACGTGACATGATGACTACAGTCACAAAAATGCACAAACCATACGTAAAAGACGTATTATTGATAATGAACGTTATTTACAATCAAAGAAAATAATTTTTATTGTGCCTCAGAGAAACTGCACAATCAAACACTTTTAAAAGTTTTACCTACATATTCGAAAATAATCACTTATTTAAATTCATTTTTAAATTTCGAACAACTCTGTAATCTACTTTATTCTATTTTCATTTATTTGCTGCCAGTTATTTGCAAAACAAGATTTACACGAAAAAAAAAATTGGGGTCATCTTGTTCCCTAGACTTTGTTGAGGTGTTTATAAGTAAATATATGAACACATATTATTTTTAAAAAAATTTTTGTTAATCCCTTACCTGTAATTATGGTTTAATAATGCAAACGAAATTTGAAAAAAGGCATGCATAGATGATCAGATTTAGAATTAAAAAAACATGGTGTAGCGAAAAACACCATTGCCACCGAAAGAGCAGCAGCCGGCGGGATCTCTTCAGCGATATCTTCTTTGGAGAAGATATCGCGAAGAGATCGCTGAAGAGACCCAACGCTTCATACTTCTGCATGTAATGTATAAACAAGGTAAGTTATGAAAATATTATATTTTGATTTTATATAGAGTATTTTTATTAACAGTCATTAGGTAATTAGGTTATGCTTTCAACTCGGTGAAAAGCTAAATTAGAAACCCCCAAAATTTATAATTTCCTTTGGCAATGTTACAGATACCCCTCCTAATTATTATACAAGGACAACCTTTTGGAATCTGCTGTTGGATGTCAACAAAGAGACCCTCTTGGACCGGTAATTTTCAGTTTAGCTATTCAGCCCATTATTCGGCGGTTAAATTCTAAATTTAATGTATGGTAACTAGACGATGGGACTCTAGGAGGAGATGTTAAGACAGTTTTACAAGATTTGGCTTTTATTAAAAATGAACTTAGATTAATTGGTTTAGAACTAAATGATAGCAAATGCGAGATTTTTTTAAACGACGTTACGTTCAAAATTCCTACTATTTCTAAATTCAATTCCATAGCTCCCAACATCAAAATTTTAGAAAAAGACTCTTTACGTCTCCTCGGGTCCCCAATCCTAGAAGATGCCTACACCTCATTTATAGAGGAAAAAATTCAAAATTTTAGTGGCATTTCAGATCGCCTACTCAAAATTAATATACACTCGGCTTTCAGTATTCTTCGGTATTGCCTATTCGTTCCAAAATTCGCCCATGCCCAACATGATCAACGCCATTTTTTATACATATAACAAATTGAAAAAAATGGACAAAATTATAGAAAATACCCTTACCAAAATTTTAAATGTGGCCTTGGATGACCGAGCTTCACTACAAGCGACTCTACCGATTCGCTTGCGTGAGCTCGGTATTTGCAAAATTTCAGATGTCAGCTTACCAGCGTTCCTGTCTTCAGTCCACAGTACGGAAGAATTAACTAGGAAAATCCTTGCACCTACACTAGTTAATTCTGAAATATTGTGTAAGACTGATGCAGTGAACGCTTGGAAAATTGCATGTCCAAACATCGATCTCCCAAGGAACCTTTTCTCACAGCGTCAGTGGGACGGGCCGCTCTGCAGCTTAGTTGGAAAAAAAATACTAAATACATGTTCCAATGCTGCTGAGCGTGCCCGTTTACTGTCGGTTGGAGTGTGGGAATCGGGTCTTTGGCTACAAGCTCTTCCGTCGTCTAACGTAGGGACTATGTTAGATGACACTACCTTCCGCATCGCAACTTGTCTCCGTTTAGGTGTGCCGTGTGTTTCTCCGCATCAATGCCGTTGTGGAGAAGTCGTTGACAGACTCGGACACCATGGCCAGTCGTACTGCAGGAGCGCTGGGCGAATTATATCATAATCCGCCGTGCTCTTGTCACCGCCGGTGTACCAGCTGTACTTGAACCAAACGGTTTGGCGAGTGACGATGGCAAGAGATCGGATGGCATGTCGTTAATGCCATGGAAGATGGGTAGGACTCTGGTGTGGGACGCCACATGTGTTGATACCATGGCTCCTACCCATGTAACTAGCACGGCTGGCTGTGGTGGTGCTGCTGCTGCTTCTGCAGAGGCTCTCAAGAGGCGCAAATACTCCAATCTCATCGGAGATTATGAATTTGTGCCGTTTGGACTCGAGATTTTGGGGTCATGGGATCCGAGCGCTCGCAACCTCTTCCGTAAGATTGCGAAGCGTATGGTCGACGCTTCTCGTGACCAGAAGGCTGGCCTCTTTTTAGGTCAGAGAATAAGCATTGCCATACAACGTGGCAATGCTGCCAGTCTTCTGGGAACACTACCACAAGAGGCATGCGATGCGGAGCAATTCCACGACGCATTTTAATTGTTCTTAGCTATAAGTTGCATAATAGTTATTTTAGTTTTATTGTATTTAATATTTGTAACTAATTGTATATTATAATAGCATATTTTATTTACCTAAACTGAATAAATAATTTATCATGTTTGTAAGTAAAAATAAAATTATTCATTTGTATGTTTTAGATTAGCATATTATGGCCAGTTTCAATGTAGTAGACAAGTAGGGAAAATTTAAAACTTTATTTCATAGTAGAATTGTTGTTTTCTCTCTCAACTGTATTAGGTTTTTGTATTAAGATGTAATAAAATCGTGGAGAAAGGGTTATAATGTGCATTTTAGATCCATATTTTGATTGCCAGTTTCTTAATTGTCTAGCTAGGCCTACCTTTATTAAATAACAGAACCACAAAGCAGAAGCGACATGTCAGATAATACCTATATAAATATTTTGTAAATTTGAATTTAATGGACCATCCAACGAAACTTTGAAACCCAGGTTTATCGACAGAGTAATCTTTTGTTTAGTATATATGTGCTGTGTATCTAATAAAGGAAACTGGAGGTTTCAATGCAGTTTTTTTACATAACATAATTTTAAAATATTACGCAAATTTGATAGTTCTTGTGGGTTTGCTGTTTATATATTACAATGTTAATTGCCTTTTTATTTTATTTCCCTTCGTTGATTGATACAATGAAACTTTTCTTTTACGGAGTTGCATTGAGTGAGCCTCATCATCATGGTTGATGTGCATCATCTTAGCATTGTTCAGAGTTAATTTCGAGGCTTTCACCTCAGAGCCGTCCGCTTTTCCTCTCCTTGGCGTAGCCTACAGTCTGCTTACCAACCTCTCTAAGAAATACTACGTTAGAGCCTCAAGCGTCGATCAGGCGTGCTGGTTTGCAGGTGTGGTTGTATTATGCCCGTAAATTCGTGGTGGGTCCACAAAAACTAGTTGAGTCAAAATTATTAATTCAATTCTTAATAATATATTGTTTTACATTAGCTTCTAATTTACGGAATAATAAATATTTGATAGGTGCAATTTGATCATGCTACTACAGCTTTATAGGGAAATCAGACATTCTACAACCGTTCCGAGAATCTACATTGTAACGAAATTGTACCTACTTTTTTGTCGAATTTTAATGCGATTTTTGTACCTTGTAATAGCTAGTGAATAGGTGAAGAGTGAGTAATTAGCCTGATACCACTGGTATGGATAACGTTAATTAGGTACAAGAATATTTCACGAGCGCAAGATAAAATACATTAATGCACTTATGTTTGCAATTTTTTCTGTATTGAATATTTTATGAAACGTGTTTGTCTTGTTTAAAAGTACCTATTACATAGTAATCTTGATTGCCATGAATGTTTTTATATTGTGGCTCTTCATTATCCATTGTTCAGGCGAACTTAGCGCAGTCAACATGTACGACCTTAAAGGCAAAATTGTGTTGATAACTGGTGCTGCAAGAGGAATAGGCGCTGCGATTGCTATTGAAGCATTAAAAGAAGGAGCTAAGGTATTTTTTATTTCTATTTTAATTGATGAAGAAGTAATGTAAATGTAGAATGCTCCATCTAATTAAGTCTTCGGGGCTTAGTCAACCTCATCTGCAAGGCGATATATTATGTATATGCTGATTGACAGACGAGTTTAAGACGTAAGCTTTTCTTAAGGAGTTGAGAGGTCAGATGTAGCTTTAAACCAAATCGAGAGGAGGAACTGCCTACTGTGAACCTATGTGTGTGTGAAGCCGGCCAATCCTAATGCTCCGTTCTCTCGATACGTTTACGTTACGATTACGATAGTTTCTCGTGCTCGGGGCACTGATTCGAGATGCGCCTCAGTTAAGGTGTTAGATAAATGAAAAACGCAGACGTAGTTGCGGGCACTTGCTACTTATAAATAACTCATAACTCAAGTGATTACTTATTTACAGCATATACGGATACTGGACCTAAACGAAAACGCTGGAGTTCAACTTCAAAATGAGCTAAACGATAAATATGGAGAAAACAAAGTGAAGTTTGTCAAATGTGATGTGACCGATGATGAATGCTTTTTTAAAGCTATCGAGGATACAAAAGAAGAGGAAGGTTATTTAGACTTGATGATCAACAATGCTGGTGTAGCATATGAAAAAGATTACGCTGCAATAAGAAAGTTAATTGAAATCAACTATGTAAGTAAACCACTTCACATATCAGCTCTTAGTTAACCTACCATTAGGTCAACCAAAAATGGCAACAATATGAAGTAATCACAATGTAAATCTAAATAAATAATCTTAATTTCCAAGATAATTAGGTAATCAATTAAGACAATAACACTGTCCAAGGGCACCGTCAATGAATTAATTATAAAATAATCTTCAAACTAGACAGCTAGAAGCCTTAGGCAGCCTCCGTGGCGAGGCGGTAGTGAACGCGGCCGCTACGCAAGAGGGGCGGGTTCGATCACCGCTCAGTGCAAATAATTGTATTAATATAGGTATTTGTATAGATCTGATAGTGCCTCGGAGACCATCTTAAGCTGACGGTCCCGGTTACCATACGAACATCTCTATGGCAGTCGTTACGGGTCTCGCTGCAATGCTTCGGTATGGCCTTTGGGTTGTGGAAATCAAATGGCAGTCGCTTCACGGAAAATATCGAAGTATAGCCAAATTCACTATTAGACTGGTAAAGCGAACCTCAGAGTCTGAGAGGAAAGCTTCGGATGCATCTGGGATTAACGCTAAGAGGAAGAAGATAAAGAAGAATGTTCAAGTGAATATAATGATTTTTAATAAGACATCATTTTAATTTGTGACTCAATTTTAAGGTTTACGTCAGTGGCATTTTGTTGTCCTGTGTCCATTTCCATCTATATCTTTATTTCTGCTAGACCAACACGCGGTGATAACAAATCGTCAATATAAACAATTTACTGTTTTGTAATTAAAAAATTACAGATAGCTGTAGTCAATGGAACTTTAAAGGCCAAGGAAATAATGGATATAGGCAAGGGTGGGAGTGGCGGAACAGTGATCAACATCTCTTCAATAGCTGCATTGTCACCGATGTCACCCCCCTTATTCGCTTATAGCTCTAGTAAAGGTGCAGTTTTGCAGTTCACCGAATGTATAGGTGTAAGTATAGGTATAGCTGTGTACTTTGTGTCAAGCAAGCATAGCATACTCTTAAATCCGAGGTGAAGGCCTCGAATGCGGCCGGGACTGACGCAAGCCACTTGGCCACTGCAGGTGTAACATGGCAAAATGGGGCTTTATGGACCGTTCCCCAAGAATTCTGCAATCCCAGCCCATGTCACATTTGCGTTTGTGATCGATGTGCTCCTCCATCTGAACTTTGTAGACCAACAGAAAATGTTGTTGCTGTAGTTATATTTTAGGTTAATTAAATTAAAAAATATAAATAATGATGGGGCGTGAAAAAGCATATGATGAGACCGTCAAGCTGAGTGTCACCATGGTCAAATGGTATGTGTAAGTAATGGTGACCCTCTTTTCTGAGACTTTGCCTTCAGCTTACCATCAGGCAAGGCGAAGTCTAGTTGACGTGTTCTATATAAATAAAAAAAATGTACCTGATCTAGACATTTACTTGAAGAAGAAGAAGAATATAGGTAATGGTGGCGCTTGGCAGCGTGCGGTAATGGACTGTATTGCGGGAAGTAGCTAACTGTTCCATTGACGCTTTACACACAAAAGACAGGTGGTCGGGTTGTCGCGGGAGTGATCCAAGCAATGAACGCAACCCGAGAAATTAGGAGAGGATGCACTAACCTTCACGACACACGTGTTTTCATCGCAGCCGGTACACGGATCTTCTCTTCCTTGCTCAGGAGCTGCCGTCAGCATCACTAGATCACTTGAGGAACACACGAGAGGCACAATCCGATCGGTAAAGGTCTATGAAGCGGTAAAATGTAACAAATATTAATCATTTTTGAGAGACGCGAGCGCGGTCCGTCATCACGCTGGCTAGTTCAAAGCGAGACTGAGTGTCTATATTTCACAAATGGCGGACGGAAGCCATATCTATGGTTAGTGCAGGAGAGGAGACGGGTATAAAAGGAGTGTGTTTCCGTGTCAAAATACAGTTTCTACACCGGCGCAACCATTCCCCCCGGCTTGAAGGGTTACCTTCGAAACGACAAATGCGAAACAAATCTAAAGTCTAATCTAAATCTAGGTTTGGGAAATAACAACTAAAATATAAACCTAGATTGGAGCTCGTGCCTACCGCTGGCTAGGCAGAGGGCAGAGGCGAACAAACAACACAACGCAACAGTCTCGACCAAGACGAGACGCGATTAGCCAACAACAAAATAAGGGTCTCTTCACGTGGGACCGATACAACAAGCGAGTGCTTCTTCTCCTCGGGTGGTTCGGAAACCGTAGTGGGATTGAATTGACTAACTGGCCACTTATCTAACGCGGCATGAATCCAGGACGGTCCACTAAACCATAACGGGTGATCTAAAATTTGCGAAGGAAGCAATCCACGAGAGAGACACCCGGCTGGGTTGTCGGTGCCAGCAACGTGAAAGAGATTATGTGGCGCCAATTCAGATTGAATTTTTGCCACTCTATTAGCGACGAATGTGTCCCAACGATGGGGCGAAGAGTGGGCCCAACACAAAGCGACTGTTGAGTCCTAAAAGCTAAAATTCTACTAATATTAATGCGAAAATTTACAATTATGTCAAATAAATTACCTTAAAGATTCCGACCACAATACAAAATGTCATTAAGCGACACGGAAGTGCTAGTCTTAGCACTGCCATCCAAAACTACGCGGAGTTTTAGTAGTAAGCTTATCTTCTCTAATAACTCCGCGGTGCGGGATAATGTACGAAGGCTGGGTCCCGCCAGTGTCCGCAGGCGCAGGTGAGATGTAACCTTTATCTAAATATTCGTTAACAACCTCATCATAGGCCCGCTTCGACTTTGGGGACGCCTGCATCTTTCGTTCCAAACAAAGAAAGCGTTTTTCAGCGGATACACGGGAGCCACCGAGTGAAAACTTGCGGATGGTAGACTCCAGTGGCGGCTCGACGGTGCAACAGAACGAAGCAGTCGAGTGACTAAAACTATCTATAGAAGCGGGTGCGGAACCAATTATAACAAAACCAAGAACTGTTTCCAGTGCGTGCGGAGCGGGGTACGTCGGTCCCCCTTGAACCTTACGTGATAACTGGAGGTGCGGGAGAATCGAAGCGCCGATCAATATATCGACGACTCCAGGAACAGCGTAAGTCTCATCTGCTAAAGGCAAGTCTTTAAATTTCGTTAATAAAGACGTGTCAACCGGGACGGTAGGCAACTGTTCAGCTATTCTATCTATAACGAGCGAATCCATGTCAAACCAAATATTATTATTAAAACGAGATCTAAACCTTGTTTTAATGGTGCCATGAACAGCTGACTGCAAACCCCCAAACCCTTTCACCACTGAATGGGTTGAACGCTTATCAACATTGAAACCAAGACGTTGACAACAATCTTGAGTAATAAAATTACTTTGCGAAGCGCCATCTAATAGCGCTCGAACAAGGTGCGGTTTACCTAATGTATCAACAATAACAACGCGAGCGGTCGCGAGACACACAGTGGTGAGTGCAGCACTAGCGGAGAACGAACACAAGGTGACGTCATCCGCAGCGGTCACCGGGCGGGCCGGAGCGCGCGCGGGCGCGGGGTGCGGCTGCGGCGCAGGCTGCCGTGTGTCACCGCTCGACGGGCCAACTGTACTCACATTGGATGCGGCATTACTATTCTCAAAATGAAGCAAAGTGTGGTGTCTCGCTTGACATTTGCGACAACCATTTCCACTATTACATAAAACAACGCGGTGTTTAGTACCGAGACAATTAAAACAAAAATTATTAGCGCGAACAAATTTATAACGATCACTAGGCGACAATTTTAGGAAACCAGGACACTTGTACAGTTGCGAATGATGAGTACTACACAAAGAGCAAACAGATGATTGTACACGTGCTGGTGCGGTATTAACATAAGTATGGGTTGACCTCGGTGACCTCGATGAGGCATCTATTTTGCGTTCAGAAGTAACAACCTTCTTCGCGCCTTCATGTTTCGATGAAGAGCGTTGCAATACCTTTATATGCTCGCGAACAAAACTTTCTAAGTCTTCGAACTTAGGAATTTTACTGCCGCGATGATCCGACTCAAACAAACGAATGGTTTCGGAATCTAATTTCTTTAAACCCATATACAAAAATACGAAGTCGCAGAGGTCATCGATCTTCAAGTTCTTTACGGCGCGAACAGCTGACGCGAAAGTATCTAGAAATTTCTCTAAGTTTTGATCGTTACATGCCGTAATAGATTTCAAATCAGACATCTGATCTAAATAGGCGTTAGCTACCGATCTTTTATCCTCATACTTAGCTTTCAAAGTATTTAAAATTAAATTATAATTCCCGGCACTAAACGTAATTCCAGCGCAAGCGGTTATAGCTTTACCAGTCAATTTTTCAACGAGATAATGCAATTTTTCGTGATCTGTCAACGAATCGTTCTTATCTATCGTATTCTCAAAACTATCTATAAATAGACACCAATTGCGAATGTTACCATCAAATTCGGGTATTTGAATTGGTGGCAACTTAGGTCGGTCGCGAGTGGGGTTGGGTAGGTCAGCCGGTTTCTCCAAACTCCTAGCGACGCGTTTGATACGACAATACAAATCGTCAAACGACGACAAGGCCTGATAACTCACTGAGTAATCGGGATTCAAATTCAACTCTAAAACGTTGATGTCATGTACTAAGGTTTCGAAATCCGCGCGTAGACTATCTAAGTTTTCTATAGAACACAAGAACGAATCTCTGATGACCAAATCAGAGGTTTTAAGTGCATTATCATAGATCGATTGTACGCGAGAGTAAATCATTTCTTTTTTAGCGTATAAAAGTTTCAATTGAACCTTACCGGTCTTATCAACCTTTGGGGACATGTTTACAATTAAATCTCAAACTAAAGTGCGGTAAATAACAAATATGAAATGACTTAATCTTAGCGGTACAGAGCAGCGAGGCGGCGCGAGCGACACTCGGCAGATAGGTAGGTACCTACAACTGTGAATGCACGCTTGAACAAACGCGCATAGCAACAAGGTCGTACCTACGCGATGGTCGCTGTCTAGGTTCAACTATTATTTCAGAGATTAAGTATTGCGTAATATCTATTCAAATTAAAATACTTTCGTATGAATTGGGATGAGATGCGAGCGAGGTAGGTACAGCCACGTGTCTACCCACGCAGGTACTAGGCAAATACGACGCGAGCCGAGAACAACGTAATTGAAAAAAAACAAAACAAAGCCAAATGCGTTAGGTATTACACTGTGCCTATGCACTAGGGTGTCTAGTATACCTAAGATCTAAGCCTAAATGTCTGGATGCGGGGTTTTCTACTAAAATAACCAGGCACTTAGGTGCGATGCGCCTATTCCCATTAGAATAATAACAAAATACGAACTACGGCTAAGAATCCGGCTCGAAGGACCAAAAATGGTGGCGCTTGGCAGCGTGCGGTAATGGACTGTATTGCGGGAAGTAGCTAACTGTTCCATTGACGCTTTACACACAAAAGACAGGTGGTCGGGTTGTCGCGGGAGTGATCCAAGCAATGAACGCAACCCGAGAAATTAGGAGAGGATGCACTAACCTTCACGACACACGTGTTTTCATCGCAGCCGGTACACGGATCTTCTCTTCCTTGCTCAGGAGCTGCCGTCAGCATCACTAGATCACTTGAGGAACACACGAGAGGCACAATCCGATCGGTAAAGGTCTATGAAGCGGTAAAATGTAACAAATATTAATCATTTTTGAGAGACGCGAGCGCGGTCCGTCATCACGCTGGCTAGTTCAAAGCGAGACTGAGTGTCTATATTTCACAAATGGCGGACGGAAGCCATATCTATGGTTAGTGCGGGAGAGGAGACGGGTATAAAAGGAGTGTGTTTCCGTGTCAAAATACAGTTTCTACACCGGCGCAACCAGGTAACAAAACTATTTTTTTAATATATCTCTGATGTACAGGTACGACCACATTACAATTACTTAGTAGTATACATAGATAGTTAGAGAGGTAGAAAGATAATTCTTTACAGCCCCTCTATGCTCGTGGCAATTCGTTGACCAGCGTATTGCAGAATACAATGATGAATGTGTGGGATATGACGTTAATGACATGCATTGACGACCGTCAACGACCTTGTATATTTGTTTCTACCCCTTAGGTTGCAGATAAGCTCGGCCTACCTGATGGGAAGTGGTTACCGTGGCCTGTGGACGAATGCAACACCAGGGGCGTTATACTCGCGCTGCCGACCATGAAGAAACCTTCTGATACCCTTTTGAAGAACTTCACATTGTAGACGCTTGGGAAAACCGCAGCAGGGAGGACATTCCACAGCTTGACTGTGCGTGGGATGAACTTTCTTTCATACCGCACAATGCGCACCATCTCAGGTCACAATGTGTGAGGATGAATTCCCTGCTATGGCGAGCGGTGCGATAATAGAATGTAACTATGGGCTTCATGTCAAACAATTCATCTGAGCACAAACTATTGTTTAGGCAGTAGAACACACACAGTGAGGCAAAGTCCATCCGAAGGCTGAGAGGTTCCACATCGCCTGCGAGTAAGGGATTGTCAACCAACCTCAACACTCGTCTCTGCACCGAGTCGAAGGGGTCAAGTTGGTATGCAGGTGCTCCAGACAAAGAAGTGAAAGTAGTAGGTACTCCATTTGGGGCCGAACCAGTGCCTTATAAAGATGTAGTCGCTGCCCCGCAGTGAAGTACTGCTTCGCCCTATTGAGCACTCTAAGTTTCTTTGATGCCAACTTAAACTTGTTCTCCAAATTACTGCGGTAATGGACGTCACTAGAAATATCGACACCAAGAATCCCAACAATCGAGCGGTGAGTGAGCGGTGTGCCCAGGAATTGCGGCGCCACTATAAATGGAGCTTTCTTAGCAGTGAATATACATACTTGTGCCTTAGTGGGGTTAAATTTGATACATACGAATAAAAAAGGAAAATAGTGAGTGAGTATAAATTGTGAGCTATCACAGTGTACAGGATGATAGGTAGTGGTCCTTTACCATTATTTGAGGATTTCAGATAAAAAAGTATTATACTATAATTTTATTAACAATTTGTTTTTTTATAATTTTTCAGCACGAATTATTTTACAAAAATACTGGTGTTAGGGTAATAGCCTTATGTTTTGGACGTACAGACACAGAGATTATTAATACAGTCGAAACTTTTGGAGGTGAAAATAAAACTGCCTTTGACGATTTTGTTAGTGGAAATGAAAATCAGAGGTAAAGTATGAGATGAAAATTAAGATTAATAAACAGATAGCATCAATCTCGGGAATTCTAAAAAAGAACTAAACCTGTGTTACTCGACACTGCTAATGGGAATTAACGCGATCATGGTATAGTTACACATACATACCTTTGATTTGCCTGACGTTTCGACCATGTTACACCGACCGTGGTCACAGGCTTACTGGCTCAGTGGTGCACGCCCGCTCTCTTCGAGTTTGTCATGTAGAAAGTTCTTCATCTACCCACACATTCTCGACATTTTTCATACTTTCTTTTCGCCATGAACCGTCATACTCATATACCATACCCAATAGTGTGTCTATTCTGTATATAACGACGGTTTAACCCTCATAATCTTGAAATTTTGAGAAATGCTGATACACGTATTCATTGATCTTACCTTTCATAATGGAAATATTGCTTCTAAGGGCCTAATGAACGTTTTTTCAGATAACATACGCTTATCTCTGATAAGTAAAGAATTTCAAATGTATTCACGTACAAGGCCGCCGGTTATGTATAGTTTTATATTAAACGCATACTATTTTCTTTACAGTGCTGAATCAGCTGCTAAGGGCGCAGTTGAGGCTTATAAAAAAGGGAAATCTGCTAGTGCTTGGATAATAACTAATGGCAATCCTGCTGTAGACATATCTGAAGCCAGGCGACATTGTCACGAAGAAATGAACAAGTTGATGCCTTCATAGTCAAACATATATAATAGAAAACAGGGTAGTTCATATATATTAACAGGTTGTAATTTCTCGAGCACCCTATGCAATATTCTCTGGTATATTTCATCATTACCAGGTGTCCTTAAAATGCAAGTGATCTGAATACATAATTAGGACTCTTTCAGTTTAATTCTATAAGCGTTTGATCTGCAAACAAAAATTTGAGTTTTGAATTAATAATGAAATGTGTCAATTTTGGTAAAAATCAATTAAGAAATGCGCCCTAGAGGGCTGGAGCTGATAAACATACTGACATGGATACGGACAAAAGCAAAATCCGCCACCTTGTCGAAACGGAGACTCTCACTCGCTTTACCTGTTCTGTCAATTAATAAAAATTGTTTTGTGTGTGAGGTTTAGTTAATAATTGTAATAAAAAGATAAAATAAACTTAAAATAACGTTTAAAAGTTTATAGCGCAAAAGTTACATTTTGTCTAATCGTGGAAATGAGAATGTATTTATTGCGCCGGCAACACCGACAACTTTTGGTGGTGAGAAATTGTCGGTGGCGCACGGCTGAATAAGAAGATATACACGTAGGTATTTTTTTACGTGCGATATTATTTGGTTTCAAGAAGTGTAACCCTACATGTAATTATATCTAACTCATGAAAATACGAGTTGAGATGTTACTCTGCTTTTATTTATTAAGTACAAATGTTTATCCCTATATATTACATAATAGTTCAAAAATGTAAGTAAATATGTATAATTCAAAAATAAAAAAGACACGTATTTAATCACAATTTCAAAAGTACTTCAATATTCGATTGGATGATTTTGAGTAGCATCTTAAGGTTTTGTATTTTTCACCTGACAGATAATAAATAATATTTGACTGATGTCGTATGTAACTTCCATTTTAATATTTAAATTAAAATTTTAAAAATAGATTTTTTCACTCACTTCAGTTGCTTTGTTTTAATTCAAATTGGTATCGAGGTTTTTTGTTTCAGAATATAATTGAAATATAATTGATTTACAAAGTATAGCCATCTCATCATCACCATCTGAGCCTTTGCCCAGCGTAGGTCTACTTACTAATTACAGCTGAATTTCAATATTTCCGCGACTGGCACCTGACCTTAAAAACCAATCAGCGTTATCGAAGTTCTGTAAGAAAGCTACTCAGACATTTTCTTTTTTTGGGTTCCAAGTACCCGTGACGATTGTCATAGATATTCGTGTGACAGGGACCGATGGATTAGTGTGCTTTCCGAGACACGGAAACATTCAGAGCAATGTAAATAGACATATTCATGCATACAAATATTTGCACTGAACGGGAATTGTGCGGATTACACGCAATCAAGAATAGCCTTCTACGAGAATCATTTTCAATATGATCTTCAGACCTGGCGCTCGGCGGTCACTAATTTCATAATTATGATTATGATATAAAATATAAATTTCTTTGTTTTACATAAAGACCTTAACGTTGAATAGCTTATTTGAATCAGTTCATCGTGATCTTTCCTTTATAAATTCATTTCTATGTATAATATGTATGTATTTACAAAAAAAAAAGTATCTAAGTATGTTTATCCGCATTCTAGATCCCATAACACAAGCTAGTTAAGCTATGCTTACCATGGGTCTAGATAGCGTTGTGTAGAATGTCGTGGAATATTTATTTATTTATTCAATAGTTTGGACGGAGACATCAATAATCAATGTTTAAAAATGATTGTAATATCATTGATTGGTGCCGATAGTTGGTACGAGTATTGGTATGGCTAAATATAAATAATAAATATTCTACAACATTCTACACAACGCTATCTAGACCCATGGTAAGCATAGTTTAACTAGCTTGTGTTATGGAATCTAGAATACGGATAAACATACTTAAATACTTTTTTTTTTAAATACATACATATTATACATAGAAACACCCAGACCAATGCAAATACCCATATTCATGCATACAAATATTTGCACTGAGCGGGGATCGAACCCGCGCCTCCTGCGTAGCAGTCGCGTTCACTAACGCTACGTCATATATATATAGGCTGAAATAGAAGGCGGATATATGTTGGAAGATTTGGATGATTTCTAGTTAGGTTCGGTGGCTTTATGGTCACAGCATTCCCCCTGTAAGAGAAAGATCACGAGTTCAAATCCCGCCTGCATTGATTCATTTTTTTCCTATCTTAATCTTTTTTTTTTTATATAGGACACAAGGAAGGTAAAGTCTCAGAAAAGACGGTCACCATTACTTACATATACCATGTTACAATGGTGACACTCAGCTTGACGGCCTCATGATATGCTTTTTCACCCCCCGCTTAAAGGACCCGGGACTGTAGGAAGAAGGAAACTCGTTTAATTCGCTCTGACTGTCATTTCTAGATAACCATGTATTTATCTGGACTTGATAAGTAGTTAATAATGGAAAGACGCAGATTACACTGGTACAATGCAATTTAATTAATCTATTAAATATTAAACCAATGCGCAAAGTTTTTGTGTATGGCAGTCATGATCAGGTGACGTGATTACTATAAGGAAATAAATTCAGTTCTTATGTGACACAAATAAGAAATCACGTCCTCTGCCATAACAAAAAAAGTGCAACGATGCACAAACCTATGTACCTGACACTTGTTGCCAGCCCCCACTCTATAGCTATAAAATAGTATAGTATATATAAGGTCTAGTAATGTAAATAATAACAAGTAGGAATAAACAAATTAACAAACTTTGGTGTCTTACATCCTCCTCCGCAATGTGTATTTCCTGCTTACGTATTACAATGATTATTGCCTTCATATTTTATTTCCTAGGTATCATTTCAACAAACTATAATGTTATAAACATTTTAGTTTTTGATTTAATTTTATAGTGAATAGTTGAAGAGTGAGTAGTGGTCCTGACACCACTAATGTAGTAAACGATAATTAGTTATAAAAATATTTCACGTGTGCTAGATAAAAAAGAACAGGGTGTTAGACAGTCGATGCATTTTTGCATCTGAGGTCTACTTACGAGGAGGTTATAAGCCGCGGTGGAGTGATGTTGGCGGTATTGTTGGACATCGCCAACGCATTTAATAGTTCAGCTGCAGCAGACAGGCGCTTAGCTACCATGGAGTGCCCGCTTACTTGAGGCGACTGGTAGTGGATTATCTACAGGAGAGACTCGTTTTTTATGAGGATTGCGACGTGTGTTGCAACGACCAATGTCGTGCAGTGTTCCTCAAAGGTCGGTTCTCGAACCGCTCCTGTGTAACATCGGGTATGATTGGGTCCTCCGTGGAGTCATTCCTCCCAGGCTGTTCGTTCTCTGCTACGCGGATGACACCCTCGTCACGGCTCCCGGGAAAAGTTTTGAGGGGCCCAACGCATCATGGTGGTCAGGGCTATACGCGAGTACCGCTCCATATCCGCGGAAATAGCCTGCTTAGCCGGAACTCTTTGGATTTGAAGGCGGAGGTGCTCGACGGATAATATCGACAGACGGGAAAATTCCGGGTGGGTAACGGCAGTCGGTCTCCGTCCGAAGAGGTTAGCCATTATATAAGCCATTATGGCTAAATGGTCGTCCCGGCTGGAGTCCCCGAGTGCAAGTCATCGCACTGTAGCGGCGCTCCAGCCGGTCATAGTCAAGCGAGCGGAGAGACAGCACGGGACCCTTTCGTTTCGGCTGACTCAGGAGCCCCGCTGCTTCGGAAGTATCTGTTCTTGTCTGTCGTACCACTGTCCTTGCGGCGAGAACTCGGCGGAGCACACACTCGAGGCTTGTCCGGCCTGGGAGGTGCAGCGCTGAGACCTCGTAGCGATAGTAGGAACCGATCTCTTGCTGCCGGCCAATTTGCGCTCCGTGGCCCGTAGCGAGAGTAGTTTTACCGCGGTCGCATCCTTCTGCAAGACAGTCATCTCGCAATAGGAGGTGGCGGAACGGGCCAGAGAGAGATAGACAGCTTCGCTGACCCGATATGTCGCCGGCGAGCCGAGCGGCTTACACGCGCATTCTTGCGCCTCATGCCGCCATAACGCGGCCGTGGGTAGATGCGTCGGGGTTAGTCCTCCACTCGCCGTAAAGCCTCCCGCGAAGGGGTGATGTCCAGGTGTGTCTGGACATCGCCAAATCAGAAGACAGGTTCGCACCGCACCTTGAGGGTCAGCGCTTGGGTAATCCGTCGATGAGTACGTAGTGTTTCAGTTCACTTCACACAGTTCACTTACTAAGTCGTGACGTAGTGCACACGGCAAGTTTAGTGTGGTGAGAGCCCCACATACCCGTGTGCCTTCCCCGAGCCCGTGGAATGCGTTATACATTTTCTGCTGCTTAAACAAAAAAAAAGTTTCAAAGTATTACCTAGTATTAAACTTATAATTAAGTAGATACCTACTTACATCTTATCTGGACAGCCTTGATTTTTTTTATATAATGCAATTGTTCTTCATTACTCAAGCGAACTTAGTGCAGTCAACATGTACGATCTTCAAGAGAAAATTGTGTTGATAACTGGTGCTGCAAGAGGAATAGGTGCTGCTATTGCTATCGAAATATTGAAAGAAGGAGCTAAGGTATTTTCTAAACTACTTTAAAATAATCTTACTTGCAAGCTTGTACACCCGTAGAATGACAGATAAGGTTCTGGCGCAGGTTTTTTTCTTGGGATTGGAAGTCAAATGAGGATCACTCTCATTAAGGTAAATAAGCCAAACCAAAAGAAGAAAGCTACAATTGTGTGTCAATATTAACGTAAATTACACACGGACGTAGTCGAGGGCTTAAGCTCCTTGCAAATACCTCATTCTCAAGGGAACACTGATTTACAGCATGTGCGGATACTGGACATTAACGAAAACGCTGGAATTCTACTTCAAAATGAGCTAAACGACAAATTTGGAAAAAACAAAGTAAAGTTTGTCAAATGCGATGTGACTGATGATGAATGCTTTTTTAAAGCTCTCGAGGATACAAAAGAAGAAGAAGGTTATCTGGATTTGATGATCAATAATGCTGGTGTAGCACATGAGAAAGATTACGCTGCAATACGGAAGCTAATTGAAATCAACTATGTAAGTAAACCACTTCATTTCAGATTTTGGTTTGTGCTTGATAATTATCGCTTTAGCGATAAGGCCGCCCATTGTACATTAAACTGTATATGCATGTTACCTACTTGTCTCAGTTGTAAATGTATTGGTGTACAATAAAGTATTATCTATCTATCTATCTATTATATAACGATTTGAAACTTTTCTGGATTAAATCATGGAACTTACTATTTTGGTTTTTACTATTTTACTGCAGTATGCCTGTGGTCACGACTTGACAGTTAGTCAGTCATGATTTCGTCGCGAAAAGGCCCGAACGTTATATAATTATGAATTCACATCGCGATACTTTAAAAATAACATTGTGCTAAATACCTACAGAATATCGCAGTCATAATAACCTCGTGTTGTGATCGCGGCGGTGAGTAGAGCTCACTGGAGAGTTTTTGTACTGTCAGTGGGAAGACCAAAAGCCTGCTTACAGGGTTGGCAGCGCGAGTGTGACTCCCTTGGTTTTGCACAAGGTCATAGGCCACTGTAACCACTTTCCATCAGGTGGGCCGTTTGTTTGTCTGCGACCTAAATGCAAAAATTAAAAAAGAAAGATCTCAGTAGAACTAATCCACCGAACCACCGAAAGAATCATTTTCCAATGGTTTATTTTTATATTATTTAATTTTTATATAATTTCTTGACATAATTTTGACGTTCATATGTGCTCTTTATGTATCTAAACCGAATAAATGAAATTGATTCTTTGATTGATTGATGAGTGGTATAAAAAATAATATACTAGACAATCTAGTGTCTAGACTAGACAACCGTTTCACTGCACAAGTAATATAATCGACGAAACAAAATCGTGATCGCCGTGATAAAATCATATATATATATATATTTACGTTAGTACGTACTGTTCTGTATTCTGTACGTGAGCGAAATTATTAATATGGTCGTATAATCCCGCCAGCTTAGCTAAATTGTTTGTGTTAGGTGTGGGTTTACGTTGGTCTAACAGACCAACGTGCGGTAACATAATTATAATATTATTAAATCAATCAATCAATCAATATTTTATGAGGGTATTAGGTATCCCCTGTGTGACAACAAATATATAAAAAGTAGCGATGCGTAGGGTAGCCAGAGCTCAATGGAGAGTTTTTGTGCTGTCAGTGGGAAGACTAAAGGCTTGTCCTGCTTTCTCTTCTACAATGACGGCACAGAAACTCTCTGTGCCTACAGGGTCGGCAGCGCGAGTATCATACTCGCGCTGCCGACCTCTGGTGTAACATACGTCCATAGGCCACGGTTACCACTTTCCATCAGTATAGTATCTAAGCGGTATAAAAAAAGTGAAATATCAATCACTGATTAATCACGAAATCTCTGAAACTATAACACCTACATTCGCTAAGAATGGATTTCACGAAAATTCCACCACCCATAAGGAGGTAAAACGGGTTAATAAACAATATGCTTTGTTGTAATGTTAAATTTACAGATAGCTGCAGAAGAATGTTCAAGTGAATATAATTTTTAATAAGACATAATTTTAATTTATGACTGAATTTGTAGGTTCACGTTAGTGGCATTGGGTTGTCCTGTGTCCATCTCCATCTATATCTTAATTTCTGCCAGACCAACACGCGGTTATATAATTATATTATTACATCACCGTATTTTGATGCGAGTATAGGTACCTATCTCCTATTCTACAATGTGATAACAAATCGTCAATATAAACAATTTACTGTTTTGTAATTTAAAAATTACAGATAGCTGTAGTCAATGGAACTTTAAAGGCGAAGGAAATAATGGATATAAGCAAGGGTGGAAGAGGAGGTACAATAATCAACATCGCTTCTACAGCTGCATTGTCACCGTTAGCACCACCAATATTCACTTATAGCTCTAGTAAGAGTGCAGTTTTGCTGTTTACCGAATGTATTGGAGTAAGTGTTGCACTGTTACTGTGTACTTTGTGTCTAGTAAGCACAGCGAATACTAAACTTCGAGGTGAGGGTCTGGAATGCGACTGGGACTAATACAAACTTTTTGGCGTTATAGATCGGCTGCAAGAGTCCTTCGTCATTCCTTGTCACATTACCCCTTCCCCCACCTGCACTGCCGACGACCTTTATAGGGCAACAGTAAACGCTTTTGTTGTAGCTGAGTTTGGAGCCAACAAAATTTAAAAATCTACTCCTTATGTAGCCGATCTAACCTTTGACTTGAAGAAAACGTATATATCATCATCCAGGTTTTTTTTAAATATCTATGATGTATAGATACGATCATATTAGTGTAAGATAGTATGGCAGGAGTAGAATTTCAGGTAAAAATTATGATAATATAATTTTACTAACAATTTGTTCGTTATAATTTTTCAGAACGATATATTTTACAACAATACTGGTGTAAGGGTAATAGCCTTATGTTTTGGAGGTACGGACACAGCGATCATGCAAACCATTGAAACTTTTGAAAGTGTAAATAAGTCTTCCTTTGATGATTTTGTTAGTAGAACCGAAAAGCAGAGGTAAAGTATGTCGTGAAAATGTATGCTTAACATAGTGGCCCCAGGTCCCACTTTGCCCGGTATATAAATTTGAAAAGAACAAGTAATAAATCTGTGGTACATATTCCAGTTGGAAATTTAACAAAACACTTGAATATTGACTTTCATAACGGCAGCACGAGTGTAACACCCCTGGTTTGCATACGTCCAGAAGCCATGGTAAATACTTCCCATCAGGTGGGCTGTGTGCTTGTCAGCCACCTATGTAGTATAAAAAAAATTATCTACTTACATACATAAAATCACGCTTCCATCCCCGGAGGGTCAGGCAGAGGCGAATCAACACCCATACCTCACAAACAACCGTATTCGTTCCCACGTAATAGGTGGTGAGCCTATCGCCGTAAATCAGACACTACAGCTGACTAGAGCCCCGCATCTGAGGCTGAGTCTGGGCTGTATATATCTGTCTGATGTTAAACAGCTCTATCCCTTAGTCGCCTTGTACGATGCCGCATGGGACGAGATTAGGTGGTCCGAATTCTACTTTGCCGGAAACCACGAGGCGAATTATCTCATGCTGCTTATTAAGTATATAGTACAGTACAGCACTTTCCTTATAGGTGACGACTTTCCATGCAACCCATTCATTAGTTACATTCCCGGACAAAGCTCAGATATAGCCCGCTGGTTATGTATTAAACACACAATATTATTTTTTCAGTGCTGAATCAGCTGCTAAGGGCGCAGTTGAGGCTTATAAAAAAGGAAAATCTGCTAGTACTTGGATAATAACTAATGGCAATCCTGCTTTAGACATATCTGATGCCAGGCGACGTTGCCACGAAGAAATGGGCAAGTTATTGAGTTCCTAGTTCAAAAATATGTAATCTAAAATATGTTATTAATATATTAACAGGTTATGTGGTTACAAATATATGTATCTAAACATATTATATATTCTAATGAAATTGTTTTATATTTATCCTCAAGCGCATACAATACGGGGTTCTTCAAGAGGGACATTAGAAGGTTTCTTCAGGGTCGGCAACGCGAGGGTAACGCTCCTGGTGTTGCACACGTTCATAGGGCAAGGTAATCACTTCCCATCAGGTGGGTCGTGTGCTTGTCTGCTACCTAAGTGGTATAAAATAATTGTGGCTTAATTAAAGCGCCAGTAGTTTAGTTAGCTCACGATCAAGAGGTCCCGGGTTCGAACCCTGGCAGTTACACTACCGACCTGAACCCACTACTAACACAAGCAATTTAGGTTAACTGGAGTGGTTAGAGGCAATATTATATATATATATATATATTTGTAATATCGGTTCGAATATTCGTCAAAAAAAACGTAAAGCAGTTTTCGTAACGCTTTGTCAAGGATATTCATAATCACCGCGCCTACTAAAACGAGGTTAAGGTTTGAAAGAAGATAATTTTATGCGTAAGTACACAGTAAACATGTAGGTACTTTGTAACTTAACTAGGCAGAATTGTATTGTCTTACATTTATATTAGCTTTCTTAATCCTAAAATTCTCACAAATCTCTTGTCCCATTTGTGCGTTCATTTAAAAAGGGAGTTAGTTTTAAAGGTTGTATATAACTTTAAAAAGTATGCTGATCTCATTGGTGATTATGAATTTGTGCCATTTGGAGTAGAAACGTTCGGGCCGTGGGGTCCGAGCGCCCACAATTTCTTCAGGGAGATTGCGAAGCATATGGTCGACGTTTCTCGTGACCAGAGGGCTGGCCTTTTCTTAGGTAAGAGAATAAGCATTGCCATACAACGTGGCAATGCTGCAGTCGTCTGGGAACGCTACCATAAGAGGCATGCGCTGGAGGAATTCCACGACGCATTTTAACTTCTGTTTTATTTAATTATTATTTTTATAAATGTAAATATTAGCATAGATTTCATTAATCATGATATATCAAAAGTAATAAATAAATGAATTGATTCAATTTCTTTTGTCACTCGTTTCCAAAAGTACTAGTCTGATTTTGATGCAGTTTTAATTTATGGGTTCGAGTTTGATTGGTGCATGTACTTAAATAGGTTTTACGGTGGTTACTCATCAGGAGGCGCTATAGCAAACATCGTTTGAGCAAATCCATGTTACCATTTTTGGGTCGGGGGTTTTAGAAATTGTTAATGTAATTTTCATGTTTACTCACCATAATAGATCTTTTACTAATAGTCCATTATAAAATCATGTTATGTTAATCTATAAGGGTAAAAAAACTGAAATGCCATTATTTTTTGGCGGGCGGACAATCTGTTGTTTTAGGTTTTACACATACAATAGCTTAGTCAAGCTTAATCGGCTACTATAAAACCCATATTATGCTATGTTATTATGTATACTGGACGTATGACGTTGACCATCATGAACTCTTTTGTTATACAAACACGATGTAAACGTAGGTAATTATGCAAAGCATTATTTTCTATCAGCTTGAAATTGACATTTTTCAGGCATATTTCTAACAAATTGCTAACAATAATTCCACACTGAATATGATAATTTGAATATGTGACAACAATATAATCCATAAAAATTGATTGACAGCTCAAAAATGGTAATTCCATTATTTCTTATGCTTCTTCGATGTATTATATTCTTTTTTGGGGTAATGTACCTCTAATGGAAAAAACGGAAACTCTGTTGTCCTTCTGTATGTCAAGTCCTTTTTCTCGGGAATGCATGGGGTTGTTGAAATTTATTTCACATACGAAGTCAAAGCGTTTAACGTATATTAAAGTTTATGTAGCTTAAGTTACGGAACCCTCAGTGAGCGAGCCCGACTCACACATGACTGGCATAATTTTCTATCAGCTTGATATAGAAATTTTTCTGACATACTTATAACAAATCGCTAACAATACTTCTACACTCAATAATGATAATTTGGATATGTGACAACAATAGAATCCATACAAATTTATTGCCAGCTCGAAAATGGCAATTCCTTCGTTTTTTTGTATTCTTTCGATGTATTGTTATCTTTTTTAGTATGGTACCACAAAATTAGCTGAGTTAAGGGGTGAACCTAGAAAACATTTCTAGGAACAATACTCTTTCGGAATTAGTTGAGGGAAGTGAGGGGTATTCTGTTCGTTGCGTTCTCCGTCATCTTGAATTTAAGAGTGAAATGTATTTTTATGGAATAAGTTGTTTATTTTAAATTTTACGAAAAATGGTAGTTACAACAGGTGTTTAGAATTAAATTTCTTACATATTGGTATTAATTTATTATATAAATTTTTATATACCTGTCAAGATCGTCATTTTCGATTTAATATCCCAAAAGGTTCATTAAATTTTTTTTTTCCTCAGAAAAAATCCTAGTAGCTATTTAATATATGAATTCGTTAAAGGAGGTTACTAATTTCAATTTGCCGTTTGAGAGATACTAGAAAAAAAAGATGAGAACTATAATTGTAGGAAATTTAATTCGGAATAACTTGCTAATTACCATTTTTCGAGTAAGAATAAAAATGAAAGAATTATGAAATAAACAAAAAAAATACCCTTAAATTCAAGATTACGGAGAGCGCAGCGAACCGAATATCACGCAAACTTAAATTTAGACTACCAGTGATCTCCCTGAACGAATTGTTATCTGTGCTACATATCGGTCACCTAGATAATTTTTATCTCGGTGACCGATATGTTGGAACTGTGTCCAAAATATTTTTAATGCCGGTCTCGTAATCTGCACGCGAGATGGCGACAAAAAAATATAAAATAGTTCAACTCTTTTAAAATTTAAGCGCTGCCAAACAGAGCTCTTGCTTTGTTATTGTAATTACTATGTGATATCTGAAATCATGGTCATAATATTTATTTACCGAGATATGACCAGAAGTCGCGATAACTGACATCCACACGGACGGGGGCACCGTCCGTGTGGATGTCAGTTATCGCGACTGGTTGATAGTCCCTGATAACATTAAGCTAAATTTATTACACCTGTTAATTTCTATGTTATCGTCAAGTCATTATGACTCGGTAGTGGGAGAAGGACGTAATTTATGAGCGATGCATAACTTCAACTTGTAAAACAACGCATTCGAGTGAAGGTCGCCACGGTCCACCAGGCCGTGAGTTAAAAACCTACCTACTTAGATTTTCTACCAACTAATATTCCAATCTCATTGGTGATTATGAATTTGTGCCCTTTGGAGTCGAAACGTTTGGACCCAAACGCCCGCAATCTCTTCAGGGAGCTTCTCGTGACCAGAAGGCTGGCATTTTCTTAGGTCAGAGAATAGGTATTGCCATACAACGTGGCAATGCTGCTAGTCTTCTGGAAACGCTACCACCAGCGGCATGCGATGCCAAGGAATTCCACGACGTAGTTTATTTTTTGTTTTATTTAATTATTTTTTTTATTAATATAAATACACATACTCGTATATATATATACATTATAACGGACTTCATTAAACATGGGTATATCTAAAGTAGTTATTAAGTTACATAGTATAGATTAGATCTTAATTTAACTGAACTCTATTTAATACGATTTGTACAATACATAAATAATAAAAAATCAACCCATTTGTTGAGGAATCCTACTCGTTCGTGACTCTTAACATCATCGTATTTCTTTTTCACTGAAGCATTAAACAATAACCGACGTGCATTTTAATGCCGTTTTATGTTAAGATCCTTCATAATATGATATAATGTACTCAGACTACGTCTTATAATTTAATAAATACGCGAGCGACAACTGTTATATTAAGGTGAACAATTTATGGCGAGTTTCTGTGGTGAGACAGCACATTCTTATCAGATTATCGCCTAGTTCGATTGCTATCTTTTTAGTGACACTCAACAAGATTGAAATAATTCGCTTGACGTACGAATCATAAAAAGTGGCTCACCTATTTAGTTATAAGTTATCGGTTATGTTTAGATTGTGGTGATAAAAAATTCCTAAACGATTACATTATCATACACCCAATCGCATTTGAACTGTGTACCTTCAAACACTGCCGACAAACAAACACTTCCGAACGAGCTAGAAAGAAGATCAATTTGTTCAAATTTAAGACACCAATTAGTTGTTTTTCAAATTTGGTACCAAAATGTACGAGTGTCGTGATAAAGTAGTTCTTATAACCGGGGCCGCAGCTGGTATCGGTGCTGGGATTGTGGAAGAATTTTTGAAAGAAGGTGCCGCTGTAAGTGACTTATGTTATACATTTATTATATTTATAATTATGTCCTATTTTATTATATGTTTGGCTATACTTGACACTAGCCATTTCTTTTCTCCATATCATGGTTGCCTGTTACCAACCTGCTACAGGATGTCACAGTACCTACGATAAGTTGGTATAAAGCATTGTACCTGAATACCTAATTGTACTTCTAATTATTATTGAAATGGCCTTGGTAGAGTACAGTGTAGAAATATATTTTAGTAGGTATCTATTTGTTTTTGTGCTGTTTTATGTCCGACATAGCTAAGACTAACTTAACAAGTAATATTACTTTACATATAAGGAAGCGATATTGAATTTCAAGCGCCTGTAATTTAGTCCTAATTGGTACGGACTTATTTATTGTTATTGTAAAAATGTATTCCGTTGATCCCGAAAAACCTACAGAAATCACAACAGCGTAGTGTGTTATTTGAAATATCGCTTACGACCCTAAAATTTACGACTTACCTATAGTTGTAAAACATAAAGGTGTACGGGATTCAAGAGCTTTGGGGCCCGAGTCGGTCTCACCTGCCAGCCGCTACATCTCCCATATTTATCGCAGATGGTAACAATCCGCATCAGTATTATAACTGTTACGACACCTTGCTACTGTGTCGTATCTGTTACAAAATGTTACCAAAAATGGTTAGGTATGATGATGATGGATGAACGAGTCTCCCGACGCAGTCTTTTTTTGGAGTTGGCGAGTTAGACTGTAGTCGATTTGTCAAAACCATTATAAGTAGACAAAATAAGTCATAGGGACTAGGAAACAACCTTCATACACTGCAATCGGTATTGGTGCTAAGTACCCCTAGCACGAAAAACTATCGTTCTGATTATGGTAATCGTAATCAAGTTATTTTGTATGAAAACCTGAAGAGCGGCACTGGAGTCGTTTAAGCAAGTAATCTTTAATAGCACAAACTATAAAAAGTGTATAGTAATTTCGTAATGGTAATGGTAATTGTATAATATAATTTACTTATTGATTTCCAGCACGTGGCTGCGTTGGACGTAGACATAAACAGCGGCAAAGACTTAGAAAAGAATTTAACAGAGAAATATGGCGATAATAAAATTAAGTTCCATAAATGTGACGTTACTACAGACGAACTCGATACGGCATATGATAGTGTAATCAAAGAGTTTGGTTACATTGATGTTGTGATCAACTGTGCAGGTCTCATGAACGATAGGCCCAATGTGTATTTGAAAGAAGTGGAAGTTAATGTTGTAAGTATAAGCACATTTTATGCACTCTAGCTTAGTTCACCTGCCTTATTTGACCCTGGATTGCCGCGGTAGTCTAGTGGTATGGGTAATGGACTGCTGAGACGAGGTCTCGGGTTCGACCCCAGGTTTTACCATGGCATACACCAATGTTTTTTCGATGCTTTTCGAAGTTATGTGTGTATTTATCGCAGCTTTATAAGTGCCCAGTTAATGGCTAACTGGCGAAATGTGGGTGCTAGTACCTCTGCCTAGGATATAGGCGTGAGTTTATCTTATGTTATTACCCTGGATTACTCCACACATACTACACAATAATCTTATATCAAATACTTAACTCTTATCATGTTTTTACTTTCATAATATTTATTTATTTATATTATTTGTGTTGTACAAGATAAGATAAGATAAAGGTACAATAATAAAAAAATAGTGTACATTATAAAGAATATGCTAGTAAGCATCTACGAGTATTTTCAACTTGTACTATTCTCTTTCAGTCTGTCATATCGCTATATTGCACCTACACTTACTCCTGGCGGCTATTTTTCATTTATTGCTATGATCAATCAGAGCTCTGTATCACTGGACTCTGGCGCCAGGCCGCCAGAGTAGCCAGGAGCCACGTAGGGAGCTGTAGCTCGTGACATTTCAAGCGAGTGAGTTAGGTATAGGTACCATACATTATATACGGATATACATACAATTTTAGGGTCATACGGAAGCGATCACAGACTTGTCCGAGGCTCTCTAAATATCAACATCAAGGCATCATCCGAATGATACGGTCTACTCTCCGACCTACGCCACTCCAAGTCACTCTAGGGTCCGAAAAGTTCTAATTGGAACTTCAAAATCGTTTCGCAACACTGGAAACCACAAACGGCATTGACGAGAAAACCGACACAGTGGTCAAAACATTACAGGAAGTGTCTCGAAAGTTCTTTCCCGGGAAACGCAAACAGCGAGAGTCCAAGCTCTCTCCTGAGACTCTCGAACTTATGAGAAAGAGACGTGAGAAGTCATCCACACCGTCGTCTTCGTCAGATGAGAGAGCCTTAAACCGACAAATTAAAAAGCTGATTAGACGCGACCTCTGACGCTACAACACCCATATCGTCCAGGAGGCGATTGAGCGAAATAGGGGGTCGAAAGTGTTCGCTCAGCAGTTGGGGAGGCCCCATCTGACGAAACTTAAAACTGCGGATGGTAAAATGACTGCCTCAAGGTTCGAGATTCTCGATGAGATCGAAAAGTTCTATGGACAGCTATATGCATCACGGACGAGTAAACCTACGGGACACAGCGATGAAGACCACAGAGCCCCACTCACGCGCCATTACACCGAGGAGATACCCGATATCGAGCAGTGCGAGTTGGAGGCGGCTCTCAGACAACTGAAAAACAACAGGTGCCCAGGTGATGACGGTATTACTACTGAGCTCCTGAAAGCAGGCGGAACTCCAATCCTGAAAGAGCTAGCAGGCCTCTTTAATTCCGTCATCCTACAAGGTCTAACACCTAGGGCATGGAGCGGGAGTGCGGTGATACTGTTGTTCAAAAAAGGAGATAAGACCTTGCTGAAGAACTACAGGCCCATTTCACTCCTGAGTCATGTCTACAAGCTGTTCTCGAGAGTCGTCACAAATCGTCTTGCGGGTAAGCTCGACGAGTTCCAACCACCGGAGCAAGCCAGGTTTCGAAAAGGTTATAGCACCGTGGACCACATTCATACTGTTCGGCAGATTGTAGAAAAGGCCCAAGAATACAGTCAGCCGCTGTGTATGGCGTTTGTGGACTACGAAAAAGCCTTCGACTCCATCGAAACCTGGGCAGTTCTGGATGCCCTAAAGCGGTGTCGTGTCGATTGGCGATACATCGAGGTGCTGAGATGCTTGTATGACACTGCCACAATGTCCGTCCAGCTCCAAGACCAGAAGACGAAACCTATTAGCCTCCAACGTGGAGTGAGACAGGGAGATGTTATATCCCCCAAACTATTCACCAACGCGTTGGAGGACGTCTTCAAAACTCTGGATTGGACTGGGCGGGGTATAAACATTAACGGTGAGTACATCTCACATCTTCGGTTCGCCGACGACATCGTCATAGTAGCGGAATCGTTGGAACAACTGGGCGAAATGCTGCATAGCCTAGATGGAGCTTCTCGACGCGTCGGCCTCGGTGTAAACTTGGATAAAACCAAAATTATGTTCAACGAACATGTTGCACCGAGACCGATTGCCATCGAAGGGGCGACACTCGAAGTTGTTCAAAAATATATCTACCTGGGGCAGGCTATCTAGCTCGGTAAAAACAACTTCGAGAAAGAACTAGCCAGAAGGATCCGACTGGGTTGGGCAGCATTTCGCAAACTACGTCGAGTTTTCTCTTCACCCCTACCGCAATGCCTCAAAACAAAGGTCTTTGGACAGTGCGTCCTACCTGTTATGACTTACGGTGCCGAAACGTGGACACTTACAGTGGGGCTGGTCCATAGCTTAAAAGTCGCGCAGCGGGCTATGGAGCGAGCTATGCTTGGAGTTTCTCTGAAGGATAAAATTCGGAACGAGGTTATCCGACAGAGAACTAAAGTTACCGACATAGGTCACAGAATAAGCAAGTTGAAGTGGCAGTGGGCTGGCCACGTTTGCCGAAGGACCGATGGCCATTGGAGCAAACGAGTCCTAGAGTGGAGACCGCGAGAAGGTAAACGAAAGGTAGGACGCCCCCTAGCCAGATAGACTGACGACCTGAAAAAGGTGGCTGGGACAGACTGGATACGGAAGGCGGAGGATCGGAGAAAATGGCGCACATTGGGAGAGGCCTATGTCCAGCAGAGGACTGCAGTGGGCTGATTGATTGATTGACCATACATTTCAATATTAACTGCTTCGATACGAAGCCGTCGGCATTGCCATGGCGTCTTAGAGCGAGGCATAGCACTAAGGTTAGCTGGAAGAAAACTGAATATTATGATAAGTTCAATAAGTAGATACAATAAAAAATATCAATACATTTATTTCATTATTTATTAAATATATTAGATACTATGTATTAGGTACTCTTATCTAAAATATAATAATGCTGTAGTATATCTACATAAAAATTATTTATTTGCAGTCAGCCCTGTTTAAAAGTACGTTCAAGGCGTACGACATCATGCGCAAAGACCATGGAGGGAAAGGCGGCGCTATTATTAACATATCATCTGTAGTTGGTTTATATCAAGCAAAAATATTGCCGGTATACTGTGCTACAAAAAGCGCTGTATTGCAGTTCAGCAACTGTCTTGGGGTCTGTATAATAACATTAAAAGTTAGTTATTCTCTTAAACACCAACACAAGAATATTTTTAGAAAGTACCAAGAATGAGAAATAGCAAATACGATATTATACCCCACAATAAATGATTCCAGTCAGATGCATCCATGTTCAATCCCCTTCATAATCGTCTAAAGTCTTACCAGGCATTTCATATAAAAAAAAAAGATTTTATACATCTAGAATGTTTTACCTGTTACAACGGATAAATCTATTGTAACTGTATATTAAGATTGTATATGATATTTTCCTTTTCAGATGGAACCACATTATAGCCGGTCCAATGTTCGGGTAATAACGTTGTGTTTTGGTTGTACTGACACCTCTTTGTTCAGTACTTCTAAAATGGGAGCTTTCGATAAAGAAACAGATGAAATACTGATTTCTGCCTTGAAAACAGCACCTTTTCAAAAGTAAGTAATGTTTCGGATATATTCACGACAGGGAAAAAATCCTGCACCATTTTAACGTTGATCCCAGTTGCTTCATTAACCGACTCCGTCGGATCCAACTATTTATTACTATTAAAGACCGTGGCTTCGTCCTCGTTGAAATTCCAATCAGATCCAATCATCTGTTAGAGCACAATTGAATAAGAAACATCCAAATATCTTCACAAACTTTAATATTTGTTATGTTAGTGGGAAGGAGGCTTAATTAATATCATGTTGCATTTACTTATCTACATTGCTTAGGTTACGTCAATTGGTTTGTCTCATGGCATATAATACTTCAACAGAAGTTTTCCAGATTCTGTCACTAAAAATTGCCCAACAGAAAAATGTAATCATACTAGGGAATCGAATACTGTAGGTTATATGTTGCCAGCTCAAAATAATTAATAAATGTCAATTGTTGACTTTCAGGCCTGAATCAGCTGTCAAGGGTCTCATGCACGCATTCAAAAACGGTGCTAGTGCATCTACGTGGCTTGTGACTTCCGAAAGACCAGCGGAAGATATTACTGAGAACGTAACTAAAGCTTACCAAATTATGAGTCAAGGCGTTTTTAATTAGGGAAAATGAGCTAAAATGAGGCAAGCTCGGCCATAGCAATTTGTGTCCATTGGCTTTTATGTTTGTTTCAGTTATCTGTTAAATATCTTTTTATCTCAGTAAATTTAGTTTAATTTAGATATTAAGACTTTTATCATACTGTAATATCATCAAAGTATCTATCCTAGTCACATTTATTCTCGAAAACATAATAAATTTGTACTTGTATCATGGGGCATGAAAGTTTAAAATATGCTTATACTGTGACGAAAGATAGTTGAAAAGGACTTCTCCTTACTTTGTTAGACTAAAATAAAACAAAACCACGACTAAAAACAATAAAATTAAATAGTTCAAATTAATTTTCAACACCACTTATGTGGCAGATAAGCACACGGCCCACCTGATGGGAAGTGGTTACCGTGGCCTATGGATGTGTGCAACACACCAGGGACATTACACTCGCGCTGCCAACCCTGAAAAATTCTTCTAATGACCATGCTACCATGCTTCACCATGTTGAGCACTCCAAGTTTCTCTGATGAAAACCTAACCTTATCTTCCAAATGACTGCGGTACTGGACGTTGATGGAGATATCGACACCAAGAAACCCCATACTCGAGGAAATGGTAAGAGGTGTGCCCAGGAAATAAGGCGCTACAATAAATTGAGTTTACTTAGCGGCGGTATGCTGGTTTGCCAATTGAAAACCATAAAAAAATATTGTTTTTTTCTGAATCACGTTTTTATTTTTGATTACTTTTATAATGTTCATTTTAATAACTGATAACTTTATTTTGTTGTGTATTGTAGCCAAATTTAAATAGGAATGGAAATGTCAGCATTTTGAAATTACAAATTTAGCTAACGTTAATTGTGTCGAAAGTGTTTTTATAGCCGTAAATATAATAAGATAGTAATTGCGTGGTTCCATAGCCGTGAGCAGAATTTGAATCATCCCATCTCTTCCCGTGCGGTATCGTACAAGGCGATTCCTATTCCTTATAGGGCTTTTTATTATCAGGCAGATAGATACAGCTAAACTCAGCCTCAGATGCATGGCTCAAGTCAACAATAGTACCCGGAATACAGCAATGGGCTCACTCCCTATTACGTGGGACCGAATACAGTTATTGGTGAAATGTGGGTGATAATTTACCTCTGGCTCATCCTAATGGGTAATGGGTATGTAAGTATGTAATTTCTATTTTGTAGTCATGTTGAAGTTCCATTATAGATTTAAACAATAATATCATGACAAACTTTCTTCCAATAAATGACAGGCCACCTCAGTTAGATCCAAAAAGTATCAAAGGTGGTACCCAAAAACTACTAGTTATGTAGTACGAGTAGAAGATAGATACGATAGATACCCAAGTCTGTTTAAAGACCTTGGATACAATTAGGACACAACACAGTGATGATGATGATGAAATAATTGCATAAAAAATTAGTATTGCCTTTCGATGTGCCAATGCTGGTAGCCTTTTGCGAACCTTTACCAATCTGTGATAATCCGGAGGTCCATCGAAGCATGTACCGATGGCACAACTAGTTGTGCGATCAAGAATATTAGGTTACTAATTTAGTATAATTAGCTAAGTAATTATATAGCTGTTAAATGAAACTATTATCTGAATTATTATTTCAATTCACTAACAATTTTCTGATCGTTATTTTAATCGATAGTAATGATAATTAACATACATAGGTAATGACCGTGCTGACCACCTATACCCAATTAGAACGACAGCACGATATCACTATACTAACTTTTAAATCGTTTTTCTAGCTTCTAACCTCAAACCAACCAATTTGTTTTAAGAAAATAATATTAATAAATCTAACACAGACCGTTAAAAGAGATTAGGCACAATTAGATGTCTAATTCATATTCAGATTCGCTTGACTAAAGAAATAGTGTCCTTCACCGAAAGCAGGTTAATATTACGATATCCATAGATAATAAGGTGAGCAAGGTATAAAGTAAATAAAGGTAGGACACGGCGGTATATCCGCCCGATTGAGCAGTCCGACTGGGGGAGTACCTCCGCCCTACAGAATATCGCGGTTATTATAACTTCGTGTTGTGTTCCCAGCGGTGAGTAGGGTAGCCAGAGCTCACTGGAGAATTTGTGCCGTCAGTGGGAAGACTAAAGGCTTGTCCTGATTTGTCTTCTACTGACGGCACAGAAACTCTGTACTTACAGGGTTGGCAGCGCGACTGTGACTCCTCTGGTGTTACAGACGTCCATAGGCCACGGTAACTACTTTCCATCAGGTGGGCCGTGTGCTTGTCTGCCAACTAAGTGGTATAAAAAAAAAAAAAAAAAAAAAAGCAATGCTAATCTATTGAAATTCTAAAATGTGGGTATTTTAAATATCAATAACTAGTTATGACCTTACGTTTTTTATGAAGAAGCACTTACTAGATACTCTCGATAGGTTGCAGCGATGTGCGGTCCGCATATTGGGAATCCTGAGGTCACGAACTCCCTAGAGACTTTGCAGATGCGTAGAGATGTTGCGTTATTGGCAGTATTTTACCGTCTGTGCCATTTTGAATGCTCTTCCAATTAGTCCCACCCTCTCTTTTCCTACACAGGACAACACGTGCAGGTCTTAGATGTCACCCATGGTGCAGAACTATTTCTTTTTCTTTCTCTTTCTTTTGTCGCACCATCACGGCCTGGAATTTATTATCAGCTCAGCGAAGCGTGAAAAGCATATAAGATGAGGTCGTCAAGCTAAGTATCACCATTGTAACATGTTATATGTATATAATTCCCATCAGGCGAGGCAATTGACGTGTGCTATAAAAAAACTTTATTTCTAAACGCTTAAAGTTCATTACACTTTTTCATTTACTCTGCAAACAGCAATGCTTTAAGGTCTAAAATTTAATGGATTTATGATCGAGTGAGCGAAGCAAGTTTCCCTTTCAACAAGGAGACCGATTTTGCTTTTGTATACGGACGTCTGTGACTTTATCTGTTTGTTTGTCAGTTCCGTTCTGGAGGGCACATTTCTTAACCACCAAACTTTATTTAAAACTCAACTTTATTGAGAGCTTTTTTGATAGGAGGGAAAATGGGGGAAAAAAATAGGAGATTGATGTCGTGCTATTTATGAACGAATTCGTTATAATAGCACGTTCGGATCTTTTTGTACCAAGAGTATCAGAAAATTGTGGCAAAGGGAGCTCGCGAGGCCTACTGTTCACAGAACTACTAGTTTAACAGTGCATGTGGTATGACAGTGGTTTTTCTTTAGCAAAATCGAGACCCAGGTAATATCTGAACGTACAAAAGGTATAAGCGTTTCTAGCAAAATGAAACGATTTCTCTGCATGCATAATGGAAATTGTATTAATGATGTTCTAACTTATAGAAAAAACTATGTTAGGTTATTCAGAAGGGTTATTAAGGCGGCAAAAAGAAATGCTGTAGTTAGGCAATTGGAAAACGCTAAAAATGTTCGTAGGGAAATCTGGCAAGTTGTTAATCGCCATGGAAACAAAACTAGTGAAAAAGCGTTTAAGAACTTTAGTATTAATAATAATAATATGGTAAAGGTCGAGGACCCCAGAGAGGTTGCACGTATATTTGCTGAACAGTTTAATAATAATAATAAACATACTACAAATGACAGACAAAACAATGATTCAAATACTTTTCTTCACGATAGTGGTCGCGGGATCATTAAGGACATGGTCTTTTCTTCTATTACACCGGAGGAAGTTGGAAAGTTAGTGCGAGGAATGGTTAACAAGACTTCAACTGGTTATGACGAAATACCCATTACAGTAATTAAACATCATATAAAGGTATTAGCTTTCCCACTATAATATTTTTTCAATCAATGTTGCGAAGCTGGAATTTTTCCTGAACAGTTGAAATTGGCCAAAGTGGTGCCGATTCACAAAAAGAGCGATGCGATGGATCCAAAGAATTACAGACCCATCTCTGTCTTGCCAGCCCTATCAATAATTTTTGAAAAGTTAAGAAAGTCTTCAAGAAGTCCCATCTCAATACAAATCAAATTATAAACAGGCAACAGTTCGGGTATCAGAGGTTTGTAGGCATTTCAGATGCTATAAATAGTTTAACCAATGAAGTAATAGGAAGAATTAATGAAAAACAGAAGGTTGCTGTAATATTTTTGGACCTAAGTTCCGCATTTGATACTGTTGATCATGCGTTGTTGCTTAAAAAACTGGAATATTATGGCGTGAGAGGCAGGGCCCTGCAGCTGTTTGAATCATATTTGGGCAATAGGACGATGTATGTGGAAATTAAATCAATTGATAAAAATGGTTGTCAACGGGTTTATAGATCCAAGGTACATAACGTGATGACTGGTGTCCCACAAGGATCGATCCTTGGACCTGTGCTTTTCCTTATTTTTATGAACGATATGATAGATTACACGAAGCGGTTGAACGTGGATGCTCAATTGGTAGTTTTTGCAGATGATACAAATGCAGTAGTCAGTGCCGGTAGTATGGAATTGTTAAGCTGTAAAATAAATACGTTACTGACTGATTTTCAGAATTGGTTTGCAGCTAATAGCTTAATAATAAATAGAAAGAAAACAAGCGTTATGGTATTTAAAACTACATCACGTAATTGCAACACTATCAATATTATGCTAAACGGCGATAGGGTAGATTCTGTTGATACTGTTAAATTTCTGGGCGTTAACATTGATTCGTTACTAAATTGGAAAGATGAACTGGATGCCATTGATGGATCAATTTCATCAGCTTGCTTTGCTCTAAGAAGTTTAAGAGATGAAGTCAGTGTTGACCTCCTAAAGATGGTGTATTTTGCATTAGTGGAGTCCAGGTTAAGGTACAGCATTCAGCTTTGGGGTAATAGCTTTAAATATAACTGTAATAAGGCATTTATATTGCAGAAAAGGGCTATAAGAACAATAATCCGTATTCCACAGTGGGAATCTTGTAGGGAGCATTTTAAAAACCTGTCTATACTAACCGTGGCTTGCCTCTATATATTAATGGTTTTAAGTGATTTTGCAAAACACATAAGGGATTATGAAACAGAAGATGAAAGAGTAACACGTGAAAGCACTCGAAGGAACCATTTCAAAGCTACATTGAATCCGAGAATTAACGTCGTGATACATAGTGCGAAACATCAAGCAATAAAACTATTTAATAGTCTGCCTAATGACTTAAAGCTTGATGTCTATAAAACCTATTCCTTTAAGAAAAAGTTAAAGTCCTTGTTGTTGGAAAAGTGTTACTACACAGTGGAAGAATTTGTGAATGATGACTAAAATGTTTTTGTGACTAAATGTAAAGTTGTAGTTAATTGTACCTAAAATTTTATTTTATTTAATTTCATTTTGACGTTATAGTATATTTTCAATGATTGTATGTATTTATTAGTTAAAATTGACATTTCAATACAAGCTATGTTTGTTTAGAAATAAATAAATTGAAATTGAAAATTGAATACAGAACCGATTTCAAAAATTCTTTCACCAGTAGAAAGCCACTTTATTTGTATGTTTTGCCCGTCTTGACAAGGTGGCTGATTTTGCTTTTGTATGTTTGTTTGTCAGTTCCGGTCTAGAAACGTGGCGTACATATTCTTTGATTTAAAACTCAACTTTCATCAAAAGCTTTGAGAGGAGAGAAAGTGCTGGAGAAAAGGGGGAAGTTTGTTGTCGTGCTATTTATGAACAGATCTTGATGAATTTTGGCTTAATTATCAAAAACATGATTGCTCATAGGCTGTCGTGAAGGTGAACTTGGTTATAAAAAAGATGAGGAAAGAGGGGCACAAGTATCCTATGCTACTTAAAAGGACACCTCAGAATTTATAGTAATTTAGTAAATTTATGAAAAATAAAGATTATTATTATTACTAAGAGAAGAATTTTGGTGTAGCGTTTTTTAAGAACGGGTCGTCATTACTTTTTGGTGTACATAATCCGGCTATTCAAAAAAGAAAATATGTAGGTATCGTTTTATAAGTAAACCCGTTTCGACCCGTGCAGGGGAAGCGGCGTCTCTGGCACTACTCGTCAGCAGATTGGGATGGGCTGCGCAACTATTTTGCGTCCATCCAGTGGGTTGAACGCTGCTTTGAAGGTAAGAAACCCTCAGATTGTGCTACTGCTGTTGCCGGTGAGATCGGTCTGGGTATGAAATACTATATCCCGTACACTGATGTCACCGGTGCCCGAGGAGTGCGCCCTTGGTTCGGGCGCGAGTGTGCGAAGGCTGTTGATCAAAAGCAGTCCGCGTATCGCGCTTGGGTAAGCGCGCGTGCCACGCACGATCCCAATGTGGGCCACTTCAAGGCGGCGTACAACAGAGCCACAAAGGTCTGCAAGAGGGCTTACGTCAGAGCGGATGCCCTGCACATTGCACGGCTTGGTCAAGAGCTAGTGGCACATACCACGGGCAGTCGTGGATACTGGCGACTGGCCAAAGCCGTGCAGGCCAACTTCTGTCAGCCTTCGCTGCCACCGCTGCGCTACCCTGATGGATCCCTGGCCCATGGACCGCAAGAGAAAGCCAATATGCTAGTAAATCTCTTTGCGGCCAATTCCCGAGTCGATGATTGCGGTATACAGCCGCCGACACTACCCAATGGTGACCACGTAATGCCTGAAATACGTATCAGGCAATGCGATGTCCGTGCGGTGCTTCAATCACTCGATGTCCGGAAAGCCAGTGGCCCGGATGGTATTCCAGCGGTGGTCTTACAAAAATGTGCAGCGGAGTTGTCTCCGATGCTTACGCGGCTGTACCGACTGTCCTACAGCTCGGGTACAGTGCCTTCGGCTTGGAAAGAGGCGAATGTACAGCCGATCCCCAAGAAGGGGGATCGCTCAGAGCCAGCCAACTATCGACTCATAGCCGTCACCTCAGTGCTGTGCAAGGTCTTCGAGCACATCATTAACAAACAGCTCATGCGTCATCTAGAGGATTACTCCTTAATTAATGACCAGCAATATGGCTTCAGGCCGAAACGGTCAACGGGTGATCTTCTTACATACGTTACCCATCTTTGGGGTGACAATGCTAATGCAAGTTATGGACAAGCACGGCGAGTGACTGGCAATTAGTCTTGATATCGCCAAAGCTTTCGATAGAGTCTGGCACAAATCGCTTCTCTCCAAGCTACCAGCCTTTGGTCTGCCTCCTAGACTGTGCAACTGGATTGCTAGTTTCCTGCGGGAGCGCCGTATCCGCGTCCTCTGTGATGGACGGGCTTCGGAGTTCTTGCAAATAAATACTGGCGTACCGCAGGAGTCTGTATTATCTCCCGCTCTCTTTCTTCTGCATATCAACGACATGCTGTCCACCGGCAGCATACATTGCTATGCAGACGATAGCACCTTACACGGGAGTTATCACGGACAACCTGCGGCCAAACAGTCTGATATCGTGGAAAAAAGACAGCTTCTTGTCACTGAACTGGACCGGATCTTGAATCACATTTCTCAATGGGGCTCTGAGAACATGGTCGAGTTCAATGCCAAGAAGACGCAGGCTTGTGCGTTCACAGCAAAGGTATCTTCTTTCCTTCCCCTTCCCACTCTTCAGAGCACGCCACTGCCACTGCAGGACAATCTCAATATCCTAGGCATGGATATTCGCTGCAAACTGAATAACAGAAATTACATCGAGAGCATCATCAAAACAGCCTCGCGGAAACTCGGACTCCTAAACAAAGTGAGACGTTTTTTCACGCCGGAGCAGCGGTGTCTTCTCTATAAGACACAAATTCGCTCCTGCGAGGAATACTGCTCGCATCTCTGGGATGGCTCCGCGAAATACCTACTAGATGCTCTCGACAGGTTGCAGCGACGCGCGGTCCGAATTATTGGGAACCCTGAGGTCACGAACACCCTCGAGCCTTTGCAGATGCGTAGAGATATTGCTTCCTTGGCTGTATTTTACCGTCTCTACCACGGTGAGTGTTCTGACGAGCTCTTCCAACTAATCCCACCATCTCCTTTCCTACATAGGACAACATGTGCAGGCCTTAGATGTCACCCTCACACTGTGCAGAATATACGAGCAAGAACCAAGCGGTTCGGAGACTCTTTTCTTTGCCGCACCACCAAGACCTGGAATTCATTACCAGCACACGTGTTTCCTTCTTCCTACAGTCCCGGGGCCTTTAAGCGGGGCGTGAAAAAGCATCTGATGAGGCCGCCAAGTTGAGTGCCACCATTGTAGCACTTAGTGTCTGTAATGGTGACCCTCTTTCCTGAGACTTTGCCTTTAGCTTACCATCAGGCGAGGTGAAGTCAAGTTGGCGTGTCCTATATAAAAAAAAAAAAACCAGATTTGATACAGGATACAAGGAAAATTAGTAAATGGTGATGACGAGGTGTACTGTTTGCAGAGCTACACTAGTCATAAAATATGTGTAAATACAATTTATGCAAAAAAAAAAAATACTACCAGAAACAAAATTGAGGGCCTGAAAAGCGAAATATAACTGAATTTACAAATTTACTGATCAGTTAGAAGTCGGTATCTAGCCCGAGAAGTTATATTTCAATTGATTGCATCATAAAAAAATACTCTTACAATTTATAACCTCCTTCTAAATTTGTAGAATCGGTTAAAAAGTATTATGATTTTTAAATTAATATCAATATTAAAACCATGGACGCACCCAGCTACCTTTTGCAGGCACCCCTCCTCCTCACCTCCTGGGCATTTTCACCTCGGAGCCGGCGAGGGCGGTTATCAGACTCGAACCGCCAAAAAGTGCACGCCCTCTTGGTTCAATAGTTGCCGGAGGTAAGATAGCTGTTGGCACCCTGACTGAGCCAGGCTCCCTTCGGAGCAGGATCCACCCCCATCGGGTCAGAGGGGATTTTAAAGATGCGTCTTACCGTTATTACTTGATTACAGACATGGTTTGAGGCCCCTTTTTACTACCTTATCTAAGCTCTTTGCCTGCCCGTTACAGGACGGACTACAGTGACGTCAAATGAGAAATCCCATTTGACACCCAAAGTAGTTCAAACTCTCGTGAACAACAAGCTGTAGCATTATCATTTACCATGGTTTTTGGTATTGGTATGCCAAAAACCATCCTTGAATAATAACATATAAACTCCCACTCACGCTCAGAAGATATCGTAGTATTCATGTTAAAAATCTCTAACCATTTGCTGTGTGCATCTTCTACAACCAGGTAATAGTACCCTTTAATTGGGTCCATGAAATCTATGTATAGTCTGTGAAATGGATAAGGTGGGAATTCCTAAGATGAAAATGTAGTGCGGGGGGAGAGGGCCGCTGATAGACACAAACCTCACACGACCCTATCGTTGATTCTATGGAAACTAAAATTTTAACCGAGCATCGGTTTTAACCTCGGTTTTAACTATACCTAAATAAGACCTATGCAGTTCCTTTAAAATGGGTTGGTATAAAGTCATAGATAAAACAACCTTGAAGCCTCTCATGACGCTACCGCCATCATAAGATAATTGCGACCTTATGTAGCACTAATACTATTTTGTATGGTTTTAATATATCGTTTACCTTTTGGGGCCACCCGTTTAATGTATAGTCTGTAACACGCTTTAAAGTGATATCCCTCTCCCTTTCCTCCCTTAGTTTCTCAAGTGTGATGGGCATGCTACCATCTACCACGAAGTGGTAAGTGGCAGTAGTAAGTGGCTCGGTCATAATCCACTTCGCTATCATAACAGTTGCACTCCGCCGCTAGGCTCGCCCGAGGTAAATAATCTGCACTGTTATCAGTGCTGCGCGTATACTCTATTTTATAATTATATCAATCAATCAATCAATTAGCTCACTGCAGCCCACTGCTGGACATAGGCCTCTCCCAATGTGCGCCATTTTTTCCTACCCTCTGCCTTCCGTCATTTTATAATTATAACTAGTTAGAAATAATGCGTACCACTGTAAAATATTCGCAGACATCTCCTGTATGCCCTCGTACGGCCCGAAAATAGATAACAACGGTTTGTGATCCATTCGTAATATAAATGGATCGTACCAGCCATATAGATCGTGATGGAACCGTCGTACCCCATAAACAATGGCGGTTGCTTCCTTTTGGATCTGGGCGTAACGTTACTCCGCCAAGTCACCGAGTTTAAGGTGCGTGACATGAACGGGGTGGGCCTCTCGAGGCCTTCACACCCTTTTTGTGACAGGACCGCGCCGAGACCGCTTGTAGAAGCGTCCACTGTTAATATTATCTGTATGTGGATTGTAATGCGCAAGTACTTGATCTGACGTCTTCAATTGTTTAATTGTTCTAAAAGCAGCATCGTGGATTTAATTCCAATCCCATTTACAATCTTTTTTTAGTGGTTCATATGGCCGACTGAGAATTGATGATGCGTTTGGTATACAATTTCTATAGTAATTAATCAACTCCAAAAATTACTGTAATTGACCAACACTTGTGGGTACTGGCGCTTCCACCATAGCCTTTATTTTTTTCTTTTTAAAGCCTTTTTTGTAATTATATAGCCCAAATAATTCACCTCGTTTTGGAAAAATCTACATTTCTCTGTCTGTAAGGTTAATCCCGCATACTCCAAGCGTCCCAGAAGGGCGTTCAATCGATCTAAATGTTCCTGCCTATCCCTGCCAGTCACTAAAATGTCATCTAACAGGTACACAACTCCGTCAACACCTGACAGCAACGTCGATCACACGGTGAAAAATTGATGGCGAGCCAGCTAATCCAAATACTAAATGCGTAAATCGGATTTTTTTTTATACCACTTAGTTGGCAGACAAGCACACGGCCCACCTGATGGAAAGTGGTTACCGTGATCTATGGACGTCTGTAACACCAGAGGAGTCACAGTCGCGCTGCCAACCCTGTAAGTACAGAGTTTCTGCGCCGTCAGTAGAAGACAAAGCAGGACAAGCCTTTAGTCTTCCCACTGACAGCATAAATTCTCCAGTGAGCTCTGGTTACCCTACTCACCGTTGGGAACACAACACGAAGTTATTATAGCCGCGGTATTCTGTAGGGCGGAGGTACTACCCCAGTCGGACTGCTCAATCGGGCGGAAATACCGCCGTGTCCTACCTCCTATAATAATCCTAGCGTAGTATTTATGCACGTCAAATTTTTGATTCGTCATCCAAAACAAATTACTTATAAGCTATAGACAGATCGAGTTTACTAAATTGTTGTTCGCCGTGAATCTTTGAAAATAATTCTTTGTTATGGGTAGTGGATATTGTTGTTGTGAGTTGGATAGTTGTTTAATGATACTTAACAAATAATCTGCACATAATCTGTCCCATTTCGCTTAAGTACCGGTACTATTGGTGACGCATGGTCCGAATATCCAATTGGTTCTAAGATTCCTAAATCAACCAACCTATTAATTTCTTTATGAACCTTATCACGCAATGCAAATACTACCAGTCGGGCCTTACAGAAAACCGGTTTTGCGCCTTCTCTCAATATCAGTTACATTTTATACTTGTTAAATGTTACTACTTGTGGTTCGTGTACCCACATACCGTACACTTTTCTTTGCCTGTACTTGTTTTGCTATTGGAGGTGTCGTTTCATTTCGTCGTAGACGTATGCATACCAGCACAAGCCACGACTGCACTCAGATTCTCTGCTATCTCCACTACCTCAACCAGCGTCAGATCAGTCGGATCCTTTGTGTACAGCTTTTCCTTTTCGCGTCCAGGCTGCATCCCGATAATAAACTTCTCACGGAGAGCTTTTCTACATTGAGAAACCCACATTTTGCTGACGGGCCTCGCAATCACGCCACCCACTGTGAATGGGATTGCCACGTAGAAGTTATGACGCTCACCAAATCCTACACATTTTAGAGTCAAGTCAAAGATCATTTATTCTGCATAGACCATTAAATTAAATACAAAACGTCAATATAAGAAGAAATATGAAAGACTAGTTTAGCAAAATGGACCACCGGTTCGAAACGCGGTCTCGACCTGAGAAGACCCCGGCAATGGTCTATTTACAAATATTTACTAAGTCTACTTAGTCTAAATACAATAATTTACTTGAATAGCATAGTAGAGAGAACAGCTCATTTCCAAGCTTATTTTGTAAGTATTCTTCTTTACCACATTTTTTAATTTAACAACCTATTGCGTCATACGGTACAGTTTCCATATCCGTCGGCACTAAAACGCCTGTGGGTCGTTTTGGTTGCCGAAGGTGAGGTTGACAGGCATATCCCTCGCACCCCGGCCGACCCAGGGCCATCTCTCACGATCTGGCCCTCTTCTCGGGTGTGAGGACTACAGAGTCCCCAACTAGTCCCCGGAAACGGGGAGGCGCGCAAGACGCGCCACCGCCGCGGCCTGCTTCTGCCAGGGTGACAGGCGGCTCCACCTGTCACCCCCTTCACAATCACTGGCTTACTATGCACTGATTTATTCATTAGCCGGTACATCGAGATAGGTAGGGAGTGAGGTGTTGAACGTACCTACTTACATATATGACAAACAGTTAATCAATAGATAAATTTGGTAACAATGATTTTTTAACGGGCGCAAATCCACTCGGGTACGTCCTGCCGAGGCCAGCGCCAGCGGGGTGGTTATGTTGGGCACAATGAGAGGCCTATGAGTACACCATGCTTAAGCCAGACATTTTTATCCTTCAGGTAATCGTCTGTCATATAATATGCTCTTTTACACAATGTTGTTTTATCAAAGGTTTTAAATTTATTGTCAGGCATACCAATCCAAGGACCGCTTCAGGTCATTTATTATAAAACGTATGCCTTCCCCCTTAAAGGAATCACTAACTTTACTGAGCCGATAACATAGAAGCAGCAGTTTATGCTTATTACGTAGATTTTGAATGCGATGTAATTTTTCTGACATACAGTGTATCCGCAGTACGTGTTTTAGCTTATCTTTTGAGGATAGCACGGGGTGCTACGGTGGTAATCGATTTCGAATCTAGTAATCATAAATAATATCAAAACAAACCACGCGTCAGGGCCTCGTTTTTCTCGCGACTTGGGTCCAAGATATGTGCCCCGAGGTATAAAACATATTATATACTTTAATGAAACGTCTCGAGAAGGCCACGTGTTATGCAATATCTAAATGAAGTTTGCGCATCCAATCATAGCTGCGAGATTTAAGTGTTTGGTTAGCCTGTTAGTCGGTCTTCACACTTTGTAAGAACATGTACGATTGTCAGGGTAAAGTGGTTCTAGTGACTGGGGGCGCTGCGGGCATCGGCGCTGGGATCGTGGACGCATTCTTGAAAGAAGGAGCCGCTGTAAGTAATTTATTAAAAATAAAATCAAAATAGTGACTTGTGAAAACAAAAACATGGCTGTAGAAAAGTAGCCGAAACGTCGGTTTAAACGTAAATAATACTAAATAAATCGCGATAGAATCTGTTAAAGAGTGATATTATTTTAATGAGTGATATTCGCGTATACTACACACATCAACAAAGTCTAGGGAACAAGGACCTTTCTAGTTTTTATTTAAAAACCCTTTCTTGTAATAGTGAGTGTTTTATATCACTAAAAGGGTATTTTTATACCGTTTTTAATTTTAATTTTAATAAAAACATTCTCATATCAATTTTTTTTTTTTTTAAGAAAGAATTGAATGGTGCCAATAACGAGGTAGTAAGAAATACAGTAATTAACCGTACTTTAAACGTTTTTAATAATATGTAGGACCTCCTAAAGCATTAGCAACAGCTCGACAACGGCGTGGCATACTTAGTATGAGAGTATTGATTGAATGTGCAGGCCATTCCAACGTCGTAATATTGTGCTCGCTTAACGCATTGACCACTACCCTCGCGGTATGTGACCGTGCATTATCTTGCATGAACATAAAATCTTGACCGAACTGCTGTCGATGAGGGATTACCATGGGGTGTATAACCTCCTGAATGTATTGCTTTGCATTCAAATTGCCCCGTATCCAAACGAGGTCGGTCCTTCCACCAAGGCGAATTCCAGCCCATACCATGATTGTTCCACCTTGGTAAGGATGAACTTCTTGCGGATTCTGAAGATGACTCCGACGTCCAGGAACTCGCCATATACGCACTCTTCTCGAATCAGGATGAAAACCGAAGCGAGATTCGTCGGAAAACAGAACCCGTGCCCATTGATGGTCGGTCCACTGTAAATGTGCGTTAGCCCACAATAAGCGACGACCTCGATTTCCACGTCGAAGAGCTGGAACCCTAAGCAGTCTGCGAGCATGAAGATTGGCTTCGTGTAGTCTTCTCCTGACATTTTGATCGCTAATAACCACTTGATGCTGAGACTGGAGGCCTGCGACCAACTGACGAGCAGTAATCGTGGGTTGCCGCCTTGCGGAATTTTGCAAGAAACGATCTTGTCGCAGGGTAGTAACCCTATTTCGTCCCCTGTGACGTTCGGCAACATCCCCTGTAGACCTGTAGCGTGCCCATAATCTGCAAATTACGCTTGGTTGGGTGTTGACAGCATCCGCTACGTCGCTTTGAGTTCGTCCAGCTTGCAGCATACCAACAGCCCTTAACATCTCTTCGCGACTTAAATGACGACGTGACATGATGACTACAGTCACAAAAATGCACAAACCATACGTAAAAGACGTATTATTGATAATAAACGTTATTTACAATCAAAGAAAATAATTTTTATTTTGCCTCAGAGAAACTGCACAATCAAACACTTTTAAAAGTTTTCCCTCCATATTCGAAAATCATTACTTATTTAAATTTATTTTTAAATTTCGAACAACTCTGTAATCTACTTTATTCTATTTTTATTTATTTGCTGCCAGTTATTTGCAAAACAAGATTTACACGAAAAAAAAAATTGGGGTCATCATGTTCCCTAGACTTTGTTGAGGTGTTTATATAAAATATCAAAATCAATATAATCATTATGTATGTGATGCTATTGTTGTTTATCTATTTATATTTTCAACATCTTTTATCTTTGATTATGCTAAATTAAGTTAAGTTTTGTTAAGACGCTAAGCGAAATCTACTTAACTGATTTTTATTTTGTAGATTTCAGAGCTTAGGTACTTTAGCCTAGTGCTATTATTCTTAACCCAATGTTAAGTTTTTTACTGATCTTGTTTGATTCAAATTTTAATAAAGATTATTGATGAATTTCGATTATTCCTTACTTCTAATAAATATTTAAAATATCTACATAGCAATAATAATATTCTAAAATATTTTACACAGCGTTATCTAGCTTAGCTTAGCGTAGCTTAACTTGCTTATCGAAAGAATGGCGAGTTACCCGTGCATGTGAATCAACGCAGGTACCAAATTTTTTATGCCTACATAAATTTACGATCTCAGGCTAAGAGAGTAACATTATTCTTGTGTTTTAAGCTATGCTTTTAATCTGAGATCTACACATATTTTCTCTGAATGGTGAATCGTATCCGCGACCTCTGACATGTATGACGATACTAATTTAGAAAAGTTCAATTAATTAATCAGTAAGCCCACCGCAGTCCATTGCTGGACATAAATTTTTTGCCCGCATTTAAGGATCGACAGTACCCAATCATAAATTAGCACACAAGTTCAATGATACTTGAACTACAACACCATCTGTGTTATCTTATGCGTTATTGTTTTACAATAATAATATAATAAATTAGAATAGAATAGAATAATAGAATAAAATGGAATAGGCTCGCCACCTATTACATTGGGACCTAAACATAAACTGGCGAAATGTGGGTGCTAGCACCTCTGCCTACCCCTTCGGGGATACAGGCATGAGTTTATGTTATGTTATGTAAATTAGAAAAAATAAATTAGATACAATTTAAAATAAAAAAGGACATATCAAACATACAAAAAATATACAAAATTCTGTCTAATGTGGTTTGCGGCAATGAAAACAAATATAATTTCATTTAATTAACTAGCTACTTACGTTATCATCTCAATTGTCACAAGAATAGGCAATATCAACAAGTAAAGTGATAAAATAATAAAGTGATGTCACAATGAATGAGATTATAATTTATATAATGTAAATGCCAACATTAGGAGAGGCCTATGTCGGGCAGTAGATTGCGATGGGCAAGTTGATTGATTGATTGAAATGATAGGGATCACATACACTTATTGTCTAGATATGCAGTAGGCACTGTAAAATGAAGTACAGCTCTCCAGCAGAGGAGATGCTGCCGCTTACAATGATCGATATTGGTGTGATAAGGCAAGGTAGGGGAGTTTGGGGAAGGTATTTATCCATCACTAGGATAAAAAAAATAGGATCGTTTAAGAGGCACGGGACTCGTACAACCCTCACCACGTCTGAAGATAACATACGCTGCATCAAGGAGACTGTCCACATATATTTTTTGTATTTTACTCTCCTTATTGTGAATAAGCTAATAATTAAAAGTCTAATCAAGATCAAAATACTACCAAAAGTTACGCAGTCACGGGTGGTATCGAGTAACCGCAAGTTTACTAGTCATATTGCGTGCTTGCTCTGGGTAACACAAGGTCGCTACCGGCCGCTGCTATGTTGCTTAGCAATGAACCAAATAGGTATAATGTTGCTGTGATTATCTTAACCGGTCTTTATACAGCCTCTATAATCAAGTGGCCCACTTTTATTTTGTACGTAGTTTAAGCACGATTGATTTAGATTTGATTCTACATTTATTTATTAGAATACTGCTACATGTAACTGCTCCTTTAAGATGTATAAGTCACACCGACAAACAATTTTAAACGAATAGCATCGTTAAATTGGATGTACTTAGATAATTTATTCATTATTGTTATTTTACAGCATGTTGCTGCATTGGATATAGATATAAACAACGGCAAAACCTTAGAAAAAGATCTGACAGATAAATATGGAGATAATAAAGTGAAGTTCCATAAATGTGACGTCACTACAAACGATCTCGATGAGGCGTATGATAATGTAATCAAAGAATTTGGTAACATTGATGTTGTGGTCAACTGTGCAGGTATCATGAATGATAGGCCCAATGTGTATTTGAAAGAAGTAGAAATTAATGTGGTAAGTATTAAATACAATAGATTAATTGTCTTGTACTACTTTATCTGTTATGTATGATTTAAATGTAGCTTACATGATCGATGACCTGTTTTAATATAATGAGATCAAATTATTTCATTTATTACAGTAGAATTCAGATTACTTCCACTTTCAAATGTGTTTAAAAAAATCCTTAAAAATTTAAATATTTAGTGTACAAGTACAGATTAAAATTGGAACTCATCCTATTTATAAATTTGGTTTTCAGTCAGCATTATTCAAAAGTTCGTTCAAGGCATACGATCTTATGCGGAAAGACCATGGAGGGAAAGGTGGTGCTATTATTAATATATCGTCTATAGTAGGCCTATATCGAGCACAATTATTGCCAGTGTATGCTGCCACAAAGAGTGCTGTTTTACAATTCAGCAATTGTCTTGGGGTATGTATGATAAAACTAAAAGAATAAGAAAGAAACAATTTTTGTGAAATATAAAGTAATCGCCAATACTTACGACTATTTGCAAAGAGTAGCAATGAAGATGACATAGATAAGGATTAGACAATCAATAAATACACATATTGAGAACTCACTTTTGTCATTGCTAACCTTTGAGGAAGCCGTAAGGCGAAACCGGTCAGGTCTAATATCAAATAAAAAATAATGTGGAAAAGGAAAAGTAAGTTCTCAATATGTGTAACAACAAACCCCACCAAGTGCCATCAATCAACAGTATAAATAATCAATAAATATTTACGATCCAGATGTTATTGATGAGCAAAAGCAATTTGTAAGTATCTATATTGACTATTACTACGTATTGATTACTACAGGAGGTAGGACACAACGGTATTCCGGTCCCAATTGAGCAGTCCGACTAGGGAAGTACCTCCATCCAACAAAATACCACGGCTATAATAACCTCGCGTTGTGAGTAGTTTTTGTGCTGTCAGTGGGAAGATCAAAGGTTGTCCTGATTGTGTCTTCTGTACTGACGACATAGAAACTCTCTGTTTTTACAGGGTCAGCACGAGTGTGACTCCCCTGGTGTTGCACATGTTCATAGATAACGGTAACCACTTTGCATCAGGTGGGCCAAGTGCTTGTCTGCCACATAAATTGTATAAAAAAAATTGACTCCGAGATCAAGATACTAGATCGTTTGCAACTCTTGCCATTTGAAATGAGCCATATAATTCAGTTTGAGCACATTAAAATCAAACGACATGTCTATCATCACTTCTATTAACTGTCATCAATCTATAACCTCAGACCCCTTGAATCACAGAACAAATGATTAAAAAAAATTAAATTAACAATCAGGTAATTCTCAGTATTTTCAATATAATATTTTAAATGTACGAATGAACCTAGATCTTTTCGTAACAAAATCTGACGAACGTATGTAAATAAAATTAAACTTTCAGGCGAGGTGGGGTCAAGTTGGCGTGTCTCATATAAAAAAAAACTTGCAGTACCATCCCATTTAATAAATTTAAAATAGAAGTGAAATAATGTTTATTGAAAAAAGGTTATTATAAAGTAAATGAGTATCTTGATGATGGAAATGCGTGGTCATCCTAAGTATTTGCTTGCTCGAACTACATAAATTGTAACCAATACCATATTTAAAAAAAGTTAATCTATTTCTAATACTCTTAGAAATATTCTTAGTTTCTTGCTGGTTTCTTCTCAGTATATCTTACCTACCGAACCAGCAAGATAATTATTTTCCAAAAGTTTATTTATGCCATGTTATATTTTTATAATATACCAAGACATAATTGTCAAATTTTGATGTTCATATGTGCTCTTTATATGCCTAAACTGAATAAATGATATTGATTCTTTGATTGCCTAGAGAGTCGGATTGATTATCCCGTAAGTCCTGGCATTCTTTTGAGAACCACGGGAGATTATTTACAGCTACCATAGCTAACATGGTGATTTTTACAGAACTTGTTTTCCTTAAGTATTCATTTTAAAGTTGAAACAACAGTGGGTTTATTTTTAATAACAAAACAAAATGTATGAATGTTTTGGCATATAAAGTTTTTGCTCAAGACGTCTTTTTCATCAGAAAATAACAGTTTTTTTATCATTACGGAAGTTTTCTTCATGTCTAATTTTTTTTTCAGATGGAACCTCATTATGGTCAGTCTCAAGTTCGGGTCCTTACCGTATGTTTTGGTTGTACAGACACCTCCTTATTCAGCACTTCTAAAATGGGAACCTTTGATAAAAAAACAGATGAAATATTAATAAAAGCCTTGAAAATGATGCCCTTTCAAAAGTAAGTCATTTTCATCAAAATTTATATACTTACACAAGCAAAAAAAAAACCTGACCAATATACGTAAATAAACATAAACTTGCAGTACCAAAACTTGGACTTCATAAAGTTGGTAATTCGTTTGTAGGCAACTGTACATATATAACAATATTTAATGAAATTCCTCAGGGTTTAGACACATTGTACAAGATAGGTACAATGTGTCAGAAGTTTACCGTGAATATTACACATCGAAATAAAACTATACCTACCTATAGTATAACTATTAATGGATTCAGTCGTGATTTATTTTGTGTAATTTTATTATTTACACTAATTACACTGATCCCGGCAGAGTTCCTGTTTACCACCAGACAGATATATACAACCCAAAGTCAGCCTCAGATGCATGACTTGAGTCAACAAATGCCAGGAAGACGGCAATAGGCTCACTCCCTGTTACGTGAGACCGAATTCAATGATTGTTGAAATGTGGGTATTAATTCAACTCTGCCTAACCCTCCGGGTATAAAGACGTGATTATATGTACTTATGTAAGATTTCGAGGTTTCGATTGCCTCCGGTTTCCCCGTAATTATGACTGCTAAAAGCGATCTTGCAAAATTTGACGTTTAACATCATCTTTCTACATTGCGTTATCGAATAGCGCCCTCAACTCCTTTTATCTGAATTTAACCGTATTCCTAATTAATTAATGAAAAAAAAAATCTTTTACAGGCCTGAATCTGCTGTCAATGGTCTAATGCATGCATTCAAACATGGCGCTAGTGCATCCACGTGGCTTGTCACTTCCGAACGCCCAGCTGAAGATGTTTCTGACAACGTCACTAAAGCCTATCAAATTATGAGTCAAGGAGTTTTTGATTAAGAAAATGAATCTAATTACGTCAAGTCAAAATGAGCCTAGAGGTTCTTTATTATTAGGTATTTTAGTTTAATTTAATTAAGACAGTATGTAAACATTTTGTGACATTTGTCACATATTGTTACATAATTAAGGATAACTAAATAATATAAATATATTCTATTATATATTCTTTTAAAAAATATATTCGTGTCCAAAATCTACTACTAGGATAAATTCCCCCTATAAGGGAAAAAGCGCGGGTTCGTTTTCCGCCTGGTTGATTCGCTTTTTCCTATATCAATTGATTTAAATAGTTAGCATACTATATGCTTCAAAATTTCATTCAAATGTATGTTATTAAATTCTTATTAGGTAGATTAGATTAAATAAGAGTGTATGGGATTGGATATGTTCGACGTGGACGGCGGGCCCTAAATGCTGGAAAACTCATGACTGCTCCGAATAGGATCTAAGTACCCACATATATAATTAAATGCACATTATATGGTCTAGTAATCGAACCTAGAACCAACTTATTTAAGGTAATTAAAATAAAAGACAAGACTCATGCAGTAAATACTTTTATTTTTTAAAACTTCTTATTATCATCATAAATCTTCGTAATCATTGTTTGAACGTGAAATTATGTATCTGCTTATTACAGCTATTATCCATCATTATTGTCTTCCAGGATAACACCTGATTCTGTTTAATTAATATCCGTAATTCACTTCAATTATCGTATTTGATATGGCGCAACGTATTGGAGGAAACCAAACAATTCTCGTACATTATGGAAGACGATATAAACGTACTACTCCATTTTGACTAGTAATCCTTATAATTAAATTACCTAATTCAAAATATATGTACCAACAAATAAAAATAAAACTATAACATAATCAATTCGGTTTATAAAGAGACTAACGACGCCATAATCTTAATACAAAAAATACAGCATATAAAATATACAACTTAAAGTAGAAAGCAAACTAAATTTTAATAAATATCCTAATCTAACTTTCTAATAAACTCGAATTATAATGTTAAAAATAGCAACTCGTCACGTAAAAACAAATTTAGAATTTAATCGTTAGTTGCTTTTATATTACTTAAATCAAATTATTTCTCTAAATTGTCACTAGTTTTTAACGCGATATAACAAACTTGAATAATTTCCTTAGGAAACAAATATCATCACTTTAATATACTTCTAAGATATGAATAGTTTTTATTTACATCGCATTTTAATCGATTAAGATATATATTGTTGATGATTCTACAATATGACAATTATTCTTTAAATGTTTTAATAGGAATATTTATAGAATATTTTTGACATTTCATAAAGCTTGCGAGATTTGGTATTGTAATAACGCCATCTGTTGGGCGGTAAACGGAGTTTGAATGCCAGTAATAGTTAAAAACGAATCATCACTGTATATAATTTATAATATATAGTTATAACGTTAATTGAACATGAATATTCTTATAAAAATGGCAGTATCATATCACGTATACCAATTTAGAGTAACATTTAGAACACAAGTAGTCAACATTTTCTTTTCCATTTATTACAAAAAATAAATACCTATAAATGACTGCCGCGAATTCATTTACATAACACATTATAACTTTGTGCAAAATTGTGAAATATCATTTCCTTGTCTAATTTACAACTACCCTACATTTAAATTTCCGCTGTACTTGAATTTTCTCAGAGTACTTACATTATTTATTTCTTGAACTTTCACAATTTTGCAGTAGTCACCCATGCACTTATACAACGAATAACGAACTTTCTTTAAAAGACACTACATACAATCATACTTTATGCCAATTATTAACACGATTGTGCCTCGTACGATCGGTTAATCATTCACTTTGTGCGTTTATATTTTTGGCATAGATACTCATTATTTGAGATAGACTTAGATCGGAATAAAAATCAAGTTCTTATTTCAAATCCAGACTTGAACTAGATCCTTTCTAGGGTTATACTCGAACCTTTGTTGTTTTAACATACCTTGGATATTCATAAAATTTCCGATCGAAATATTTATAGTTACAGTACCACGTGATTCATTTTTTAAATTATTTTTTGTCAGAATTGATAACGCCATTATATCACAAAGATCAAAAATGATTACATTCAATATACAACGTGAGTTATCACGCAAATGCGAATCATTGGCCAATAACATGAAATATTAGTAATCATTCTGTGCCAATATCATGATTGCAATGCCTAAAGTGGATGCGCATGAGCACTATTGAACATGTTACCTTCAGTTAATAGCAAATTTGAAAGGAATTTTCAGTTTTGGAACTGTTTTCATCAATATTTTGTAAATTATATATTGATTACAAAAACGTTTGTCAATGGATTTTTTGACACAATTATAAAATAATTTGTATACTGGTAAGATATGACATAAGAACGTGAAGGTTAAACGTTGCTTCTAAACAGTTGCAGCACTAGAGATTGTCACTCGATACTTGCTACCTATGGACAAAAACGAATGGGGAATGTAAAGAATAGTTAGGGACATAAGAAAGTCCTCTAATAAAATCAAATGCACCTTCTGTAATTTTAAGTTCACTAATGTATGAAAATTCGGATAGAACTGACCCATTCGTATTTGGATAAGTACCACTCGTATCCTCTAACCATCAAGGCCCCTCCAGTAGACGACAGTCCCACTCCTGCGGTGAAGCCCCAACAGGTTGCCCACTCGCTGCACGTGCACCTTGCACTTATTAGAACAAATTCCACCCACATTTCCACCACTGTACTGTAACTCCTCTACACCAGGATCAACAATACTAACCTATAAAATCTTCAAATAAAGATATTAGAGAATTCCCAGAGAAAGTTGTCATAGTTCCTTGATGTTAAAGTCAATAAATAGGACACGATTAGTGATATAATAGTGACGTTTTAGTAATGCATGTGTTGATATTATACATGCGTACCCGATTCTAAATGCATCGTGTGCTTGGTTACCAGTTTCATGTCAAAAATAATAAAATATGTCATCAAGAGGGTTTAGACTATGTTCGAATGCAGTTCTACTGTAGCGCAGACGTCTGAGATTCAATTAATCACATGGAAAATTTTAAACCAGGCAACTAAAGTTTTTGATTTTTTATTGATTATTTCCTACTAGTCTGTTCTCGCACATATATTTTGTTCGTTGTTTATCATTAAAGATAATCTCTATAAAAACTGTAATGATTTATATTTCAAAGGAAGTCGCTTCTTGTATGTCCGCAATTCAAATAAAGCAATTTATGTTCCTTCCACTAATATTCAACTCGTGATTCCAAGTTTAGCTACCGCTCGACAGCACTTGGTCCAAAATTCATACTAAATTATCTACTTTATTATAATCACATTTATGTACAGTATTCTCATAGTGTTCACCTCTCGAGGTGCTAACAATTTCGCGCCATCGCAAATTATAAATTAAAAATGTTATTTCTAAATACCCTTAATCAACCAACAATTGACCCACTACTTAGAGGAATCGGTCAAACATTTTACTACAAATTTCTTCCTACCATTGGAAGTGGCTCAATGCCTGAAGTATTTTGACCATAAAATTGAATTTATAGATATCAGTATCGTAGGACTCTGCACGGGAAGCCGGTCACACAGTGGTGACGCGGTCTATTTCCACGTAACGCACAGAGTCCTCGCTTGGTCAGCAAATCACTTCTTTTTCATCAAATATGGCGGTGTCTGATGACAAGCTCTTGAGTCGTTGCTGCAACGCTGACCGACGTCGGCGGCATGAACGTGCTACTGCTATCTGAAATTATGAAGAAAAAAAAGATGTGTCAACACATGGCATTGGCATAATTCGTAACAACTTTATTTTTTTAGGTTTTTTTACGTCTGTTACAAAATAGTATCTTTGATAATGAATATTAATGACTATTGACATGGTTCTGTGATTTTTTAAATAATAGCCATATATCTATATTCTTGTGCAATATATTTTGATACATTATATTATTATGATTTTATACAGTAGGTAGGTGTACCTTCTATATCTATTTTATTATGGTAATCGTTGCCGAGGTAGGTACCTTACAAGGTAAAATTAAACATAAAGGTCGATTCAATCCCATCGAGGATTTGTTTAACTATTCAACTATGTGATTGAGAGTCTAACTAACCTCTTAAACTCATATAAAATTGATAAGCTATGATGTACTATGTTAATATAGATATTTAGTGGGAAGATACTTATTTAAAGATTTTTATGTAGGTTATATGATTTTTTTAAATAAGAGATGTGTCGATGCCACATTTATCCAGCGCCAGCTAGCAACAGCAAGCCGAACTACTACATCACTGCGAGCCCTACATTGGCCACGGCCCGCCAGGCGTGATCACCTTGCCTGGTCGTACGGTCCTCCCTTTGTGTCGGAGGAACTTCATACCTCGTTCCTCCACCAAGCGATTGGATAGATGTAGTTGAAGCCTACTCCAAGGCAGGATAGGAGGTGTGTTATTATGTGTGCAAGTATTTATATAGAAATACTCGCACACATAAAAGAAGAAAGATTTATAGCAGTATCGATTTCACCATAATATACTTACTACAGCAGCTGCCGCTAGAATGGTGAGGGCTAGGAAGGCAGCGGCATAGTGTGCTGGCACCCGGAGCAGCGCTGAGCAGTAGGCGAGGCGCTCGTCCTCGCCGCGCGGGCAGTGCGCCACGCCATCACACCACAGCGCGGCTGAGATACACGCGTCCAGCGACGGGCAGCGGTATTCGCAGTCGCCCGACAGCGCGAATACGCCGCCGTGCGAGCTCGCGTGTCTGAAAACAGCAGCAGCAGACAAGTGGTAATTCGTTGGCCGGTGTATTGTATAAATGTATGGTATTTGACGTACCCACATAACAGTAAGTGTAAATGTGTTACAGTAATTTAAATAAACTCACCTCTGAGGTAGAGTTAAAATTATCGACATATTTTCCAAATTACGTCTTAGGGATGTAATTTGGAAAATATGACGATATTTTTTTTTTCGAGGTTAAATAAGAGATGTGGTTTATTGTTGAAAAGGTAACCGCCGAAAACGATGGTTAAATTTGTTAAGCATATTCGGATATTTATATCTACTTTACGCCTTCTATTATATACGGTTCCATACGAAGTAGAAATCACCATTGCATATAGATTGGTTAGTAATATTTTTATCTCCAACATTGTAGAAGCGATGTTTGACAATAACCTGTACAAATAGTAGCTATACGTAAATTTACAATATTATAAAGTCAATGGTTCTTTTATTACCTTCTAGAAAGTTCCAACCAAGAAACGTAATAGGAGCCAGGCTCTACAGCAATGAGTTCAACGCTCAGAGCCCTCGGCCAATCTAAATCAAAGTGGTCGGACGCTGAAGGTGAAGCAAACACGTGTCGAGCTAATGGATCTACTTCCTTAGACCAGCCTTCAGAGAATACTTCTACCATTTCCTCTATCTGGAAGTACAGAAATTGAAAGTTTTAATGTTATGGTAATAATAAAACAGTAAACAATGGGCTAATATGGGTACAATACATGATAGTGAATTTGGAGAAACCCAGTGTAATGCAAAGCAGTCATACTCGTTTCCCCTAGGCTAATAATAATAACAGTACACATTCGTTGATCACAGACCTGGCATGTTCGTCACCTTAAATGCGTGGTTCTCGGTTGTATCGTAGATATTTAGTTCGCAGCCCAGGTCGCTTTCGTCTTTTTGCTTCTTTTTATTTGGGTTATACTTCTTTTATGGAGCGACCGGAGCGATCACTGACGATGTTCAATGTTCCTCACAAATGACCAATAAAAAAATATCTCAAAGTTTTATTAAAGATTGGTCTGTCTACTCACCAGTTCTTCTGGAGGATCAGGACATATAAACGTTGGGATTAAACTTCCAGTATATACAGCAATTCTATTCTGAGTTCTACATAAATGTCTCATATCTGGGGCCACTGTGATATTGTTTAAGAGTGTGAAATTATCCAATTCAGGTTCTCTGATGATACTTCCACGGATTTGGAGGTAGAGATACCGCCCTGCGGAAGGATCGATCATCCAAGGACGGCGTTCACATCGTTCCTTAAATATTATTCTGATTATTTATTGCCTTTATCACTTACACTATCGTAACATTGGTTACATTTGACATAAGAGTAAAGTGTTTCTTGTAAGAATAACAACGATGATAATGACAGACATTACGATATTGCAAAATGGAAACGGTATTATTATTCGATGCTAAACCTTTCAGGCATAAAGCTAGTCTCAGAAAATGTCCGTATTCGACTACACTGAACACAATCTTACAATTTCAAATTTAAAAATAAGATAGGATATTTCTTTGCCAAGCAGTCAGTCATAGAATTGCAATAAGCTGGAGCTATTAGTGTGTAAGGTACAACAAAATGAAGTCCATGTTGCAAGAACTAGGTTTTTAGGACCTACGTCATGCTTTCAGCATCGATTGTTGTCAGAAAAACTTGTTTTACTACAATATTGAAAAGTTACGACGATTGATATATCAATAAACAGCAGCATGGTATGGTAATGGTACATACCGCCTCTGACATCGGTGAAGATGAAGATAGTCTTAATTCCCCACTGGCTCCAAAAACTCTATGAGTAGTTTCACAGCTCGTGTCTAATCTAACAAATTCTACAGACGCTTCGAAGCCGAAAGATCGGAAATCATCCGTAGCAGACATATTGACGACATCGAATTTCAGTTCGGCCACAGTTGCTATAGATGTGAACTCGTAGTCACCAACATCACTGTGAAATAATATAATAGCTATTTTATGTGTATCATTCAGTAAGAAAAGCAAAGATATCGCATTGATTCTTATAGAAAAAATAAAAAAATCATAATCTAATTGTTTACTTATTTACTCAATAGTATTTTGGTTATTCCAAGAACTAACATCAGGATCTAGTACACAGTTGTGATAGTAGTTACGCTGGCCGCCGTGGCACTATTGGACTAGATTTTCTATTTAATATTTTTCATTTCCATTTCAAATTCATTAAATTCTAGGGAAAAAATCTGGTTGCTTATATAGACAGTAATATTAAACAGATATTTACCTGCACATGCAGTCTCTAGAAATCCTCGCGCCAGCGTCCTTCCAAGGTTTGTCGAAGATTCGAACAGCTGCTGTAATGTCACCAGCGCATCGATACCAAGGTGAGTGGGCAGAGTGCACCGACCGACATAATCTACCACCGCTGCGCACACCCCATACTCGAAGTCTTACCACTTCACCAGCATTGGCTTCAAAGCGATATGTACAACTGAAAGATGCAATTTTTTTTTAATAATTTTGACGCCCCGGCCCAGTGTAAAATCTAAAACTGCAACTTAGAAGCAAAATTACCCCTATAGGCAACGGGCTCTATTAAACTACATATATAATTAATATTATACAGGGTGTATTTTTGAAACGGGGCAGTAAGGGCAAGTACCTTAACCGTCGCAGTTACAGCAAAACGTTCTTAAAAGACCTTCCCTAACTTTTTGGGACATTTTGAACTGCATTCACAGATTTTGTAAAAAACTTACAGTTAGCAAAAAAATGCTAAAAGTTCAATTTTTTTTATGCCAATCGATTCTATTTCATGTGGGGATCAAAAAACTCTATGGGACCATTTTAGCTTTCAGTACTAGAAAAGACAGAAATCGCCAAAAACGTTTCCCATACATTTCGTACGGAAATATGATAAATCAACTCGAAACTCATAGGTCAGGTAAAATTTTGAACTTTTTTAAATGAAAAAAATCATTTAAACATTTAAGAAATTGGTTTATGAAATAAATTGCTCAAAATGATTTCCATTTTTACGAATACATAAGTCTATCCTTTTTTGCACTGAACGAATGTCGGCTAATAATGTTCTGGGATGAATATTACGTAAAATGGTCATTAATGCATCCTTGAGCTCTTGAACACTGGCGTACGTCGTCTTATACACCTCGTTTTTCACGAAGCCCCATAAAAAAAAATCAAGTGGTGTTAGATCGGGGCTACGAGGTGGCCACTGTGTTGGACCATGTGTACCTATCCACTGTGTACCGAATAGGCGGCTCAAATTGGAACGTGAAAGGTGACTGTTATGTGGCGGAGCACCATCTTGTTGAAAATGAACTTTTCGCAATTCCGACAGGGGCCATTCGTCCATCTCGTTTTCAAGATGGTATAAAATGACTTCATTATACATGGCAAAATTCAGTTTCCCTTCATAAAATTCCACCATTATGACTCGATTGGACATTATACCACACCAACAGTTGAATGAGAAGCGAACCTGATTATGACTTGCCGTAACTCTTAGTGGATTTTCTTTGGACCAATAGTGGTGATTTTTTCTGTTGTACATACCGTTATTGGAAAAATTCGTTTCGTCAGTTTGTAATTTAAAAATTCATGATCTCTGCTTATTTTTCCTCTTAGCCATCTGCAAAAAGTAAGCCTTCGAACATCATCACCCGGATGTAACACTTGAACTATGCGCCCATATCGATAGCACTTGTAGCCGTATTTCTTCCATATCTTTATCACAAGGGAGTGGGATACACCTACTTCAAGGGCGACTTGCCTGGACGATACCTCTGGATATGCTTCGACATAAGTCAGAACCTCAATCTCCGTGTCCATGTCCACACGAGGCTGCCGCTTTCTTTTGAAAGAACCCTGCAATTCCAGGTGTTTCAAAAGATTTGTAATAACCTTTCTTGTTGGCACATGCCGCAACGGATACTTATTGCGGTACCACACTAATGCAGCTCCCGCATTTCGATTATTGACAAAATACGCTTCTAATAAGTCAATTTTTTCACGATTAGAAGACATTTTAGCGAAAATCCTTAATTAATAACTCATGCGAAGTTTCTCAGCTGAAACTAAGTATAACACACAGATTTTCGAATCAAATTCGAAATTTGAGGGTAAAAATTCTTTTTATTTACTTTACAGTCAATTCTACCCACTTCCTGGCCATAACAAAAAGTTAGACCATCGTAGAAATTTGTTTCTGTTGCCGAAATGTATGGGAAACGTTTTTGGCGATTTCTGTCTTTCCTAGTACTGAAAGCTAAAATGGTCTCATCGAGTTTTTTGATCCCCACATAAAATAGAATCGATTGGCATAAAAAAAATTTTTGGACTTTTTGCTTTTTTTTTGCCAACTGTAAGTTTTTTACAAAATCTGTGAATACAGTTCAAAATATGTCAAAAAGTTAGGGAAGGTCTTCTAAGAACGTTTTGCTGTAACTGCAACGGTTAAGGTACTTGCCCTTACTGCCCCGTTTCAAAAATACACCCTGTATATGTACATATATTTATATATATTTTGCAGTATTTTTATTGAAAAGAAAAAGGAAACTTACCTAATATTCCGATTTCCACCTCTACCATATAAGAAAACGTCTCTTGGCGAAGAGAAGGTTATGGGTGGATCCGGTGGTGCTTCTGGAAATGACCTTGAAGTGAATCTACGCGAACATATTCCGCGACCCCAAGGTTCACCATCTTGATGCAAGTCCACGAATTCGTAGAGGGCTTTGAAGGAAACCGGCCTGAAATAGTAAAATATATCTGTTGAAGAGGAATCCTATAAAATTACTTTCTGCCGGACAAACGTAGAATTACTCTTTTTCAATCGCTCACTTATCCATGTAATTTACATTCACAAAATGCATGTTCATACAAAAGATATTATTATACAAAAGACTTCAATATTTAGTATGAAAGAAAAACGTTTATCAGCGATATCAATATAAAACGCATTTACCATGCCTATTGTATCGGCACTTCCAATTTCCTGCGACCTTTTTAAATATTGATTGAGTCTCTAAGTTATACATGTATATTTCCACGTTCCCAATCAAATGTTTACAAAGAGATAGTCACAATAAACTTGGTTACATTATAGCAGGTTCACCTTTTACATACTGAAGTATACAACTTACTTCAAAGCGGTCCCTTGAGTCAATTTTAGTTCTAAAGTTAAAGAATCTCCTTTAGATAAAAAGCTTTCAGTCTTCGCACATGCTCGAGATCTTCGTAACAATGCATGTTCACAGGTCCTTGGGGCTCTTTCACGGCAGTATCTAGCCACCAATGTAGCATTTGTGGGTGGACGACCAACTATAACGGTTTGAGGGGACGTTGCTCTTGACATTTGTATTGAACGCTCTTTATCACTGGAATCACCATTATACGATTAAAATATATTTATTGTATCTGTATATTCATGTTTTGATTGACGAAGTATAATAAAATAACAATGGTTTAGTTAGAACTTTAAAAACATAAGCAAATGATTAGTGTTCACAGAGCTACCAGTAACAATTAAAATAAAGCGAAAAAGACTTATTGGGCTTCCCATTTCTCCTTATTACGATCAACTAGTCAGTAATCTAGCTGTAGTACCTATGACACCGAGCAGTGACGGGTTGGCTTGTTTATATCATTTCATTGGGAATAACGTAATTAAAATAAAAAGAAAATTAATTTCTCTTACTTACCAAAAAATATCACTGCAGCCTGGCGATATTCTCATTGGGCCATCCCATATATTTAAATGACTACCGCAGTACTCGTCCTCGGGCAAGTTAGGATTCAGAGCATTCGTCACAAAAAATTTCAGTACTGAGAACCACACTTTGAATCGGGGAGCTGAAAATGATGCCGACTGTCGCCTGTAAATTATATTCCTTCCCGACGGTCCAGATGTGTCTATACCCTGCATATGATATAGGCACGTTGTGTTCGGAGGTAGGGAATGTTGTGGGTGTTCTAATATCCCCCGTCCTGTTCCTCGAATCCAAAATTCGCAAGCTCTTTTGTTCTTTGCGTAGGTAGGTGACTGTTGATCCACAAACCTGACCTAAAATTGATTAATTATGTGATAACTACGACAAAGATCCCTAATGGTCCTTTATTATAATTAATGGGAGGCTTCTAAGCCAGTTGAGTTACCCGCTACTGTCGTTTTAGGATTAACTTTAAAATATTGAACTAAATATTGTCCAAAACACCCAGGACGAGACTTTAATGCACGGCAGTAATCTTTTAAGTTCTACTAGCAGATTTATCTGGTCAATGAATTTAATTTCATCTACATGCCTCTCCCGCAGGTCAAGTCCTATCAAGATTGTATCCATTTGTTTTGTTTTCTTTGTGTCTGATTTTTATACGATTAATATAGGTATACAGAAAATTTACCAAGACAATTACAAACCATATATAGCTCAGCACACTCAGATAGATCTTCGATGTTCTTCACTTCAGAAAGAGCTTTAGGTTATCTTAAATTGACGCGATCATTAACTGATACCACTGATATTAGAAAAAATATTCGGGCGAGGCTCCATTTGTACGTATGCGTTGCGTTGTCCCAACGGAGCTGGATCATTCTTAGAAATTTATGACAAATTAAAACTATACCAATGAGACAAATACATTTCTAAGAATGGAGCCTCACCTTTAGGTATCCAAAAAGTCAAAGAGCACAATATATTAATGTTGACGGTACATGTGTAATAAAAATAATTTAATTGCAAGTGAAAGATAGGGGTCGTGTCCTAATTTCGTAAGTTAGAACAATGTGGGTTGGTGTAGAGTTCACTCGCTTCATTATTGTGGCCGACCGTGCGAGCCTACGTTACTAATTACACTTTGGCAGGGGCCCAAGCGAGGCCTTCGGAGCACTACGTGATTTATTATTGTTCACTGAGAACGAAACACTTTAAATAACACTTCACCATGATATATTAGAACGTTAAGTCTATCTTAGTTACATGCGATTACTGATTAGTATGAGCTAGTATGTTAAAAACACATTTTTGGCGAGTTTATACTGTTACACCCTTACATTGACTAAGCAGAATAGGTTATCTTAAAGTAGAAGTAAAGAAAACTACTTTTCATAGGTAGGTCTAGTCAAATGCTATGCCTTTACCACAAAATCTTCTGTCAAATAAAATAGCAGGAGGTCTGTTAATTTCTTACAACTTTGGTCAGTATGGTGTAAGTACAAACGATTAAAAAGTTGGGCTGTATCCAATTTGAAAATATGAGTGCTTTTTGGAAACTCATAACAGTATTAAGAGTAGAAAATGGGAATATTATAAAATAAATTCCACTGCATTTTGAGAATTCTTTTTAGAAACAATGACAATTGACTTAAAGCTGTTATGCAATTCTTTATTAGTGTCAACACGTCTCATATCAATGTTCACAATGTTCAATACCTAAGTTTTGTTTTTCACTAAAAGACAAAAAAGAAAACAAACAACTTATATGCTGTAAAATATACCAAACTTTTTAGTTATTTTTTACTACAACTTACATGAAAATGAAGAAATAAGAAATAAGTTTTAAGAATACTTGCTAGTTGTATTTATCCTATAAATATGCTAATTGATGTTTATGCAAATTAGTTGCAGAACAGAAACTTTGGCCATCTCGTTGCAAGTCTGAGAGCTGCATAAGTTACTACTTGCACCGAACTCAGTGTTCTATACCTACTAAAGATGATATTAAAAAAAGCCGGTCAAGTGAGAGTCGAACTCTCGCACTGAGGGTCCCGTACAAAATGAAATTGAGGGACGATTTTTTTTACATAAACGATAATATTATTTTATTGCATTGACCTAGAAGTTTAATTCTATTAAACTGTAAGAGGTTAGACTTAACCAAATGCTACAAATTTTAACTTCATCCTTCTACTTTATCCCTAAAAAAGAGGACTTGATGGACCTAGGATCAGACAGAGACAGATTTATTTTTTCCTATTGAGGTAATCAACCCTAAAAAAGTAAAATATGAAAGCCATACCTCCACTTCCAATTGGAATCCATGTAAAGAATGTGCTGTCGCAGGTTGCAGAAATGTTCCAAACGGTGACGTTGTAAATTCTACTAGTAATTCAGGACCACTCGATATCGCTTCCGGGACGGATACGCCTCCACCGCAAAACCTTAAAATGACTGGATCTCTTGTTGTATAGCCATCGTAAACAGTTACATAGTCCTGAACTTCGTCACATTGTTGCCAAAATTTCAGTTCACGTCCTTTCCCTCTTTCTTTTTGTACTGCATACAAAGACTTCAGGCTCCTAATTGAAACTAGTTGGCCGTTTGGCTGCTTTACAACTATCAAAGCGTGTTTTCCTTGAGGCACTTCGTGTTGTCTAACTGCATAGTAACATGTTAAATTTCTTGGGTAAACGCCTGGAAAATTTGGTGATTGTAACCTACAGTTTTTACGATCACAATCGCTGAATATACGCGAGCAATAAGTTCCTGAGATCAAATCCCCGAGGTAATATTCGGGAGTTTTTGTCGTCTTCACCGCGTTCATATCTTCGGCGCGTGATATGTTTACGGGATAAGGTGGGGGCCTCAATTTGAAAAAAGGCCGCTCTGAAAATAAGATATCGTTATTACACACATTGATCTTTGAAAATTATAAGATTTAGAATTGAATTAGCTTTGGGTATAGCAGTTGGATCGATTTCTAAGTTAAGATAAGTATTATGGATTTTTTATTCTGTACTTTTATATTGCTGAGTTTTTTTTTATAACTAGTGCGTCAATTGAATGTTACCAGCTGGACGGTAAGAAACAAGGGAAAGTCTAGAGCATACGGGCGACCATTCCAGATACTGTTGATGCTAAAATGGTCCCTACCCTACCTTGCAGGCCTCAACAGGTGCTTTTTCATGCCCCGCTTATACATTTCTTGAAAAGAACTACCGAACCGTTTGGTTCGAGACGGTATTGTTTCTATTGTATTAGGGTCACACCGCAGTCCAGCATGTTTTGAATATACCTAATCAAAACATGCTGGCACGGTAGTGCCTGATGGACACATGAATAAAAAAATACACTTTTCATCAGTGGCAATTAATATGAAGATAAATGTGATTTACATACCCGAAGGGGGAGTTCCCCCATATCGTACCGTTGCATATTCTCTTCTCAAAACTTTGTAGGCCATTCGAAAGTCAAAATTATAGTTATTTAGGTCTTTAGACAAGTGAAGGAGTCTAATTATGAGCGTGATGGACTTTGTTTCACTGTAATAGATGGATGGGCCCCAGGAGGTACCACACCAAGACCCGCCGACTTGAGGTCTTGACGCTTCTTGTATCTGCATGTAGCCGTCCGGACAGCCATCTTCGGTGAAGGAAGTGAAGCGACCGAGCGTGAAACTATCGAAGAGAATCTGTAATGAAATGTAATTAAGTACAAAAACTAGTTTTTTGAAGAAAGAAATTTATCTTCTACATTTATGCGTATTATTTTTCTCTCAACATTATAGCTCCAAAATCGTATAGTCACTAGTGGTATTTAATAGAAAATGTTTTGGATGATTCAAAACCTTGCTTCGTTTCTATGTACGACAATAGACTATTTGACCATATTTTGAAATCGTTCTTAAATGGTTAATAAACTATTAGATTTCATTAGATAATAATAAATATTTCATTTGACTAAAAAAAAAGGAATTTTTTGGGGTACAGGCAATCTTCAAAAAATTAACTTAAAAGCTGTCATCCATGGTGAGCTGTACATTACTCTATACCGCTCTCGCTTACTTTGTCACCATTATAATATGAGCATCTCATTCTGATTAAAACTATACTAAACTGTCCTATATAACTAATACTGTCCTATGATAAATGTGTCCTATAAAATACTGTCCTATGTGACTGGTACGGAACCAGTGCACGTAAAACTTATATTTTTCGTTAGCCTCCAGAAATTACCATGATTTCTAGTAAATTACACGATAAATATAGTAATTACCGTTATTGTATGGTACAAAAATGCATTAATAACAGTGGCGTGTGTTGATCTGTGGTTTGTGTTGTGTTTTGAGTAACCATCTAATGAAATCTTGTTAAAAAATCTTGTAAAAAATGAAACGTTATTTTCTTGACTGTAGCGTTTTTTGTATTATGGTCTACCTCTGCCTGCTCCTTCGGGAATTTGAAAGCAAAGATTACCCCATCTCATGAATTGTTTTTTTTTATACCACCTAGGTGGCAGAAAAGCAAATGCAGAATGAGTGAGAATGAATTCCCTGGCTGTGGCGAGTGGGGTGATTATAAAATGTAGCTGTGGGCATCATGTCAAGCAATTCATCTGAGCACAAACCATTGTATAGGCGGTAGAACCACAGGTAGAACACAAACAGCGAGACAAGGTCCATTCTAAGGCTAATAGTTCCGCATCGCCTGCGAGAGGGATTGCCGATGAGCCTCATCGCTCTTCGTTGCACCGAGTTAAAAGGTTCAAGCTGATATGCAGGCGCTGCGGCAAAAACGTGACAGTATTACTCCATATGGGGCAGGACCTGTGCCTTATAAAGGAGGTGTCGCTGCTCCGCAGTGAAGTACTGCTTGGCCCTGTTGAGCACTCCAAGTTTTTTTGATGCCAACCTAACCTTGTCCTCCAAATGACTGCGGTACTGGATGTCGCTGGAGATATCTACACAAAGGAACCCGATACTCGAGGAAATACGATACACAATAAATGGGACTTTCTTAGGGGTGAATCCACATACTTTTGTGTTCGGGTAGTTGAGTTGGGCTAAGGTTAGTCGTGCCCAATTAATTTTCAAATTAAATTTCTACAGCCATCGTCTACTTTTATGAATTGAAAGTAATATCTTTAGGTTTCTTGAACCAATTTCTAAATGAAATAAACATTTATTTAATAAAATTTGATATGAGTCAACTACCCTATTATTTTCCGAGTTGTTGATTCATCAAATTCAACCCTAAAATCTGGAAATACATTTGTGCTAGTAACAACCATAAGTACATTTATAAATCGAATTATTTCGGTGTGAGAATTATAAATGAATAGTGAAAACTCACGAAGTTGTAAACTATTTTAAGAGGTGTGGTGGGATTTGTGTGTGGCTAAAATTAAATTACGGGCACGGAAAATCTAATGGGAATAAATGGCGTCAAATAAATTAATTATGTAACCCTAAATTGTGTAGAGGTCCAATGAAAATAATTTTGAAGAACTCTTGGGACCTAATCATGGTTGAACATGTTTGGATAAAAATTTTGAGTTTCTGAACTGATTTTAATAAAATTACACACTTATTTTAGTTAGATTTTGAAAATACGCCAGAGGATTCAACAAAATAAAATGGTAAATGTGCGGAGAATGTGTGTTGTTAGCTTTTATGACTAACTTAAAAGAATGCTGAATTTAGGGCTCGCCAAATGAACCTCCATTTTTGGAAAATAATTAACGAGTAGAAAATACATCGATCCAGTTGTTCCAAAATTTGAAATACAAATTGGTCAAGCGTGTTGTATTCTTTTGTTAGTTTTAAGATTAACATTAAGTCATCATTTCATGTCTTGTCTTGCCATGGATTTTAAATTTTCATCGTATAAATTGTACTTCAGGACAAATAATTTATATGTCTTTGCACAAATCTCTATATCTGTATTAGATTCTATAAATATAAGTAATTATTCTCCACTTAGATGCTATAAACACAATGCGACTTAATCATCATTATCATCTGTTTGATATGCAAATGCTTATCAGTCATATTAAACAAATACGTATCCCAACTATACTGCAATGATAGTCGTATCTGTAAATTAGAACGAGGTCACTTGCCTAATGGTTCCATTATATCCCACGCCGCGTTATATGGACCACTTAAATTATAGAGCATTTATGGTAGTTTAGTAGTGCAATCAAAGCACCTGCCCTTAAATTCCAATAATTGTTAATAATTTCTAAGACGGTTGTAAAGTAGGCACGCGAATTAGAAATGTATATGTAAAATTTTACCCTCATATGGAGCAAACAAGTCTATCAAATCAAGTCAAGAGCCGGTTCGGCGCCTCTTTTCTTTTCTGCTTCATAAGAGCTTGAAATACTTTAGGCATCTCTCTCTGAGTGGACTCAGAGCAATTGCAATTTTAATGGTGGACCTTTATAACACAATTGGTGTCTGTAATGATGACCCTTATTATCGTGACTTAACCCTTAGCTCACCGTCAAGCGAGGTGAACTCATATTGACGCGAGCATTACAAAAAAAGTAGATATTAAAATTGCTTGCCAAAAACAATTGGCTATGAATATTATATAAGTAAAAAGCAGAGAAATAGTTATTTTTTATCACAATATTAAATTGCAAACAGACGATGGAACTGTACCAAAATTTCATATCATCATTATGTTGCCACCGAACGGTGTTGTGTGCTTTGACTGCGAAAGGCTGAGATTGGAAAAGTAATGGAATTGCATTTCACGCGGGTCTCATTTCCGACATTACTTTGTGTTGATTCACATGTATTTGTATATATACGATAACATGAAGTATCTTGTACCATTATAAATTTATCTATTGCATCTGCCCTCAATCTGCCACCTCGAAACTCCGAAATGTAACATAGACTTTTTTACAGAAACACCCAATGAAAATATGTTTAAATCGAGAATCGAATTCAAAACATCACGGATTATAAATGCAGACATAAGTGCAAACTTATTTCTGATAGTTCCAAGGAGGCAGTCAAGCGCAAATCGAACACCTAAATAACTTTGGAAAATTTTAATATAATATAGTTCATCCTCTATAAATTGTTTTCCTTCATAACATATATTGTGTTTTATCTAGAACTGACATCAGAGATGTTTTAATAAGATAACCATGTCGTATATTATTTTTCATCTTTGCAGACGCAAGAACGAAGAATTTATTTTCAATGGGCTCAAAGTTCAGAAGCGCTGACCTAAATAGGAATAGGCAACACCGCAAATGTAATTTGTGGAAGCCAATTCAATCTTTGCTTTGTATCTATGGCTCAAAGTGTTGTAAAGGATTTAGATTCACTGAAATTTATGCTCTGTTGCAACAAAAAGACTGAATTTTATTTTATCAAGAAAATTCAATAGCCTTATACTTTTCGGACATTCTTGTCAAATGATATGTAGTTATTTATGTGTATAGAGTATTAGCGTTGAAGTCAAGCTGGTCTAAGCACGAAAAGGTTGTTGTGATCGGGTTTTGCACTTATCATTGAGTGGTTACAATCAGTGAGTGAGAGTGTCGGAGGTCTACCGGTACCTCTTTTCTTTAGCCGTTCCTTATTTACCCTATGCAGGTAGCAGTAGTGTTTTAGTTAAGTGTAATATTAACCACCCGAGAAGAGGGCCAGATCGTAAGAGATGGCCCTGTATCGGACGGGGTGCGAGGGATATGCCTGTCAACCTCACCTTCGGCAACCAAAGCGACCCACAGGCAGCGTGCGTTTTAGTCGGTTCGAGTCCGACATAACCTCTTCCACCGGCTCCGGTGGGGGGTATCCGTGGGGATTTTACGTTGACGTAAAAAAAAGTGTAATGTTAATATGCATGGACTAGAATAAATGTTTCTCTTTCTTTCTTTCTTTCAGTGACTGAGTTACATTTGTAGTTAGGATCTGGTGATATTGTTACCATCATAGCGTACGTATTTGAATACCTAAAATTATAATACCTAAAGTTAAATAACCTGAATAACAAAAACTACATCGAAAGCATCATCAAAACAGCCTCACGAAAACTCGGAGTCCTGAACAGAGTGAGACGATTTTTCACGCCGGAGCAGCGGTGTCTTCTATACAAGACACAAATTCGCTCCTGTGTGGAGTACTGCTCGCATCTCTGGGATGGTTCAGCAAAGTACTTACTAGATGCTCTCGACAGGTTGCAGCGACGTGTGGTCCGCATCATTGGGAATCCCGAGATCACGAACACCCTAGAACCTTTACAGCTGCGTAGAGATGTTGCGTCCATGGCTGTATTTTACCGTCTGTACCATGGGGAGTGTTCTGATGAGCTCTTCCAATTAGTCCCACCCTCCCCTTTCCTACACAGGACAACGCGTGCAGGTCTTAGATGTCATCCGCACACGGTGCAAAACATCCGATCAAGAACCAAGCGGTTCGGAGACTCTTTCCTCTGTCGCACCATTAAGGCCTGGAATTCATTACCAGCTCACGTGTTTCCTTCTTCCTACAGTCCCGGGTCCTTTAAGCGGGGCGTGAAAAAGCATATGATAAGGCCGTCAAGCTGAGTGTCACCATTGTCACACGGTATGTGTAAGTAATGGTGACCCTCTTTTCTGGGATTTTGCCTTCAGCTTACCATCAGGCAAGGCGAAGTCCAATTGACGTGTCCTATAAAAAAAAAAAAAAAAACTTAAGTTCAAAATACCTAAAATCTAAAAGCCCAATGGTTTAAAATACCTAAACCACTAATACCTAAGTACTTAATACCTAAATTTGAAATACCTATTGGACTAATTACCTAATGTTTAAAATGTCTAAAGTTAAAACAACAAAGGTTGATATACCAAAATTTAATATACCAAATGGTCAAAATACCTAAAAATAATGCACCACACACCACACACAACAATATGTGGGTAGATCAGTAAAAAATATTTTGTATTGTACGTTTACTATTTGTGTCGTCATATTTGTGTGTCATCCAGCGCTTTTTTTTTATAACCACACATACAAGGATTTGGAACTTCAGGATTGGAGCAGACAATCCTTGTATTAGTGGTTTAAAAAAAAAATAACCACGAAGGCTAGGCTCCCGCCTTAGCCTTCTAACCTAACCTATCCGAGTCGGGGTTTTCTTTAAGCCGTACCACATATTATTTCTTAAACTGTCGGTATTTTAATTTTCGGTATTTAGAACTTTCGATCATTTAAACATTCGGGATTTTAATATTCGGCCTTCCGTTCGTAGGGCTTATGAAATTCGATAATTTCAAATTAGGGATTGTAATACGTACTCACTATAATATCAATTTGTCATTTAAAGCTTTGGGTATTTTAAAATTAAGTCAAACAACCATTAGGTATTTAGATTTTAGGTATTTTGAACTTAGGTTATTTAACTTTAGGTATTATAATTTTAGGTATTCAAATACTTAGCCATTTTAAACTTTCGGTGTTTTAAATTTAGGTCATCCCACCATTAGGTATTTAGATTTTAGGTATTTTGAACTTAGGTTATTTAACTTTAGGTATTATAATTTTAGGTATTTAAATACGTACCCGTATCATAACTTAAAATGTCTGATATTTTGTAACCACAGAATATGTGTAACCTACAGTTTTTTTTTTTTCAAATATCTTTATTATCATCATTTTCTTAAAAAGCAGTTTAAACCAGAATACAATAGCAATTTAAATTTGAATATACTGCAATAGTGTCTACAGGGGTTCAAACAGAAACTAGTAGGTACTTAATAAAATAATCAAAAGTAACATTCTGTACCTTATTTATCTATCATTTTTATATAACATGTAAACTAAAGTAATAAGATATAAACTAATATTTACAAGAATATAAAATAGGATACAAAAGGATCAAATTAAGCATCGAAGAATTCCTCCCCATCGATGTCGACTGGTAATGTGCCCAAAAGGCTGGCGGCATTGCCCCGTTGGATGGCAATGCCAATCCGTTGAGCGAAAAAGAGGCCAGCCCTTTGGTCACGCGAAGCATCGACCAGTCGTTTTGCTATTTCTTTGTATAGCGACCGTGCGCTTGGACCCCACGAACCCAGCGTTTCAACCCCAAACGGCTCAAATATGTAATTGTTTGTAATGTTATCATATTTTCGCCGTTTGAGGGTCTCAGCAGATGCCGCAGCAGCACAGGCGCAATCCGTCGTACTTGGAAGATGGGAAGGGGCAAGGGTGTCGACGCATGTTGCGTCCCACACCAAAGGCCTACCCATCTTCCAAGGCACTAAAGACATACCGTCCGGTCTCTTGCCATCGTTGCGCACCAAGCCAACTGATTCAAGTATAGCTGGAACACCAGCGGTGACAAGAGCCCGGCGGATAATGTCATTTAAATGTGCATGACGTGACATGCGGCCTGCGCTCCTGCCGCATGATAGGCCGTGATGCCCAAGGCTGTCGACTGCCTCACCACAGTGACATCGATGAGGAGAAACACAGGGAGCACCCAAACGAAGACAGGCTGCAATTCTAAACGTCGTGTCGTCCAACATGATGCCAATGTTCGACGACGGAAGGGCCTGAAGCCACACACCAGATTCCCACTCTCCCACAGCCAGAAGGCGAGCACGCTCTGCAACATTAGAGGACGTATTCAGTAACTGTTGACGTAATATGCTGCAAAGCGGCTCATCCCAATGTCTCTGGGAGCCTAGGTTGGTGGGCAAAACAGTGTTTGGGCAAAACATTTTCCAAGCATTTATAGCTTCGGCTTTGCCTGGCACTTCGGAATAAACCAGTGTGGGTATCAAGATTTTCCTGGTTAATTCCTCTGTGCCATGAATCGAAGCTAAAAAAGCTGGTAAACTTACATCGGAAATTTTACGAACACCGAGCCCACCCCAGCGCACCGGGAGCGATGCTTGGAGCCAGGCTCGGTCGTTCAAATCTACATTCAAAATTTTGCATAGGGTATTTTGAATAATTTTGTCCAACTTACCCAAAAGTGCCAAATGTTTAAAAAATTGTGATGATCGTAGAGCATGAGTTAATTTTGGGACGAAAAGACAATATCTAATAATGGTAAAAGCTGAATGTATATTAATTTGGAGGAGTCGGTCCGAAACTTCATTAAAATTTAGAATTTTATCCTCAATAAAGGCATCATAGGCTTCTTCAAGAATCGGGGCCCCTAGGAGACGGAGTGAACTTTTATCTAACACTTTCAAATTAGGGGCCAAAACATTAAATCTCGAAATTGCCAAAGATTTGTTAATATTACCGTTAAGAAAAATTTCACATTTTGCGGGATTTAGTTCTAAACCAATAGTTTTAAATTTATCTTTAAGAAAAGCCAAATCTCGAAGCACTGTGTCTATATCCCCTCCTAGAGTACCGTCATCAAGATACCAGATGTTAAATTTCGAATTTAGTTGCCGAATGATTGGATGTATTGATAAACTGAAAATGAGTGGCCCAAGAGGGTCGCCTTGTTGACACCCGACCGCCGACTCTAAAACATTTTCCTTAAATAGTAATTTGGAAGGGTGTCTGTAGCACTGCCAAAGAAATTTGAATATTTTGGGGGTTTCTAACTTGGCCTGTGTCAACAAGGTATCCCTGTTAACTGAGTTAAAGGCATTCTTCAAGTCAACCTTAAGAATGACCTCTCCTTCGCCGCAGTCAAGGTACGTGGACAGGGCATGTATAGCAGCCTCACAGCCCCCTTTAGACCCAAACCCGAGTTGTATGGGCTGGAATTTGTTAGTCATATCTGTACTGTAATATTTACAGCATATTTTGGCTGCCATACGCCTGTACGTACAACCTACGGCAATGGGACGAACGCCACCATCTTTTTTCCGCAATGCGCATAAATTTGCGCCATATAGGATATCAATAATGGCTTCGTCCACATTGCCGGATAACATTAAGTTCATCAAACCTGTAAGCTCCCTCAAAAGTGCTCCACTAGCTTCCCCAACGCCCGGACTCAGAAGATCTTTCAGATGTTGTGGAGTCAGGCCATCGAGGCCGCCAGCAGAACCATTCCGGAAGGAGCCCACAGTCGATAACACGTCCTTGGCTGTTACAGTCAGAAAGTTGGTGTCAGAATTTGGAGCATCGGGGAAGGCAAGGTCATCACCTGGCACTGGGTGCTTGCTCTTTAGATCTGCAAGAGTCTCTGGAGAGCAAGGTGCCACTACGTCGCTGCTGAATAGTAACCTAGCTGCACCACTGATATCACCTTCTCTCAATTTAGATTCTACATAATTAACATAATAACATGAATAAATTTTAAATGACTCAAAATATATCACCTACTGTGAACAAATTAGAATCTGATATGTAAGCAAAATACGAGTAAAATACGAATCGACGGCGAGGAGCCGAAATGTGACAGACATGTCCCTTCATATTCGCTTCTCTCAAGCAGAAAATACAATTTTGGACCGCTAGGGATGTTCTCGCGGGTCTCTGATGAAATTTAAATGTGCTGCTGCTGGCGGAAATGCGGTGTGGCGTTTCAATTTGTCTCGAGATTTTATGAAGAAAGAAAAATCATTTTTGAAAAATTTGGGGAACTGGATATTAATACACAAGATTGGTGGATACGGTTCTACATTATGCTTTTGTATTTTGTATGAAAGTTATATTGGAAATAAATCGGTAGATAGATGCTTAACATTAACTAACAAAACATTTGAATGAATCATGGTTGTTTATTCAACGCTTTCAATTTAAATACAATTTAATTTATCGTTAATAATATGAAAGCATCTGAATAATTTTGGTACAAAATATATTTTATTTATTTTTAAATTCAGTGCATCCTGTTTTTCTTGTATATACCTAGTTCCATTATAACATTTATAAGAAAACAAATTGTTAAATGTGTAAAAGAATATGTTAAATGTATAAATTATTTCTACAAAATTTTATCTTTGACCGAAATACCTTCTAAAATTTGTAAACATGGATCTATTTTGAAAAATTCTCATTTGTTTTCCTATTGTCGAGAGAATAATGTAAATACTTATAAGCGTACCTTTTTGTTTCTTTTGACACAATAATTGTCATCTCTTTCAAAGAAAATATTCTTTTGAGGTGTCAATGAACTTCCTTCTCTTTGTAGCCGAGTTTATACGGAATTCACTGGCACCAGTATAAATTTCCTCTTTGATGCTAGAGTAACATTGGCATGATGCAATACAATAATACAACAGTGACGCAGTGAACTCACAATTTATTACTACGGACATTTGCAGTCGGAATTTATATTGGGAACCCCGATAAGTTACGAAGTTTCAACTATATTGACAGATCATTTCAGATTGTTTCAGATGCAGACTGAAATATTTGAATCTTTACATTTGATGAAAAGGCCTTCTACGGCTAATTCAACCCCACCTACGTGCTGGCAAACCAGCTGATTGTTTAACGAGGTTCTGGTTCGATCATACTTGCTTTTGTTTAAAGTCCCACGTTTAATTACTGTAGCCGCTTGGCTACAATAATTGATTGTGGGACTTTCAGTAGCTAGTAGTGATAGAAAGAAAGAAAGAAAGGAAGAAAGACAAAAAATATTTATTCATGCATAAACCTACGAGATGCACATAACAGAATTATAATAAAATAATATGCACAATAATATAATACGAATTTGATTGCTAGCCCTAATCATCAGTAATTATGAACAGGCATATATCTAATAGGCATCCTGAATAAGGCAGGTTCAGCATATGCCAGAATGGTGCCTGGTACTGCTTTTCAACCAGGTTCTTAGTAACTCACAGATGTCTATCAGACACCTCATGACAATTATAAAAACAGGTATTTAAAACTAAAATAAATTCAAACTAAGTATTAAATAAAACACAGTGCGTATATAACACAAATAAAACACAAATATTACAACACAAACTCATAGTACACACATTAAAAGCTATAATACCAGACCGTCATACTGTATGCACAATATAATTTTGCAATACCCAAATCAATAAAGCCACGGGTCCAAGACACCACAATACACTAAGGTACTCCATCCCTACTCCTCGCATCACATGAGATCAATAGCGTTAAGCAAAACAGGAGAAAGGCATTGAGTAAAACATTATAAGCACAGGAGACATATTCATATTGATCATCCCTAATTCCCACTGTGCTGCGATCAGGTAGTGCCCCGCTTGTACTCGTTGACGACACTGCGCCAATGTTGTATTGACATTGGTAGACACGTGTGTGTCACAATTGCTTTCACGGGTCGTACATAAAGCAGTGTTGTTAATGACCTAGATCTGGATTCCCCATAGATCTGATTGAAATAACTTAAATTTGGGGGTTCACAAACTCAATATTCTCACACTTTGCCCACAAATTTTAAAAGATGAAATAAAATATACTTTCGGTCTTTTTTAAAAACAGACATGAATAATCTACCCCCTAAATTAATATGCCCCCTACAAAACCCTGCACGCTTTGAATCGTCCTAAAAGGGAAGATCCTCAAGTTGGTATCACTTTGCAAATATTCGCACCACTACCACTCGTAATTAGTATCTCGGCTACATAGGCGTGATCGCGCGTATATCGTCATGTACGTGCGTACGTCGACATGTGAGAGCAAGTCCTCGCGCAGTCGCACGTGGCTCGTGACGCCCAATGCGAGTATGGTCATATGCGGCAGGGCTTAGTATTACCCTAAAGGAATGAATTGTCTTTACTGCACTTAAAGGTGCAGGTATATCGTTCCAAATTTTACACCCAGCATATCGGAAGCTGCCTCTGAATGTTACTGTTTTGTGGGCCGGAACGGTAACTGTGGTGTGCACTGTCTCCTGCCGCCACCACTCGACATTTGCGTGATTTTTTATGTAAATTACTTGGTTGCTGAGTTTTAATAATATAAAACATTAGGCAAGCAAGATGCAGTTTGTGTCTAGTCATTCTGATCGCGTGATGTTGATTGAAGAACGGAGTGGCATAATAATAATAATAATAATAATGACGTCTTTATTGTACACCAATTACACATTACACTAGAATAAGTGATACAAGATCCGTGGTACGTACAGATGGCGGCCTTATCGCTCTGCGGCAATTTCTTACAGGCAACCATAGGATGGAGATAAGAAAATAGGAGAAGAATATTTTAGGGCAGTTAGGTGTACATAGAGAATATATAAAGTAAATAAAATAATAATAATGAAAAAGAAAACACAATAGCCATAGGTAAATACAATTATACATACACAAGCATACACACTATATATATCTTAGAAAAAGTCACAATACATTAACACAAACATAGACATACTTCATTCTACCTTGTCATTCCACCCTTTCATAGTGACAGGTAGTATTCCTTGACAAGTCTTTTGAACACAGGCAAGGACTGAGCTCGCCTGACATTCACTGGCAAAGCATTCCACAGCCGAGCCGCCTGAACCGAAAAGGATTTGTCAGCAAAGTTGGTGGAATGGCTCGGTATTTTCAACCTTAGATTCTCCGATGATCTCAAAACCTTTGAGTGAGTGTCGTGTAAGAACTCAAATCGCTGTTTCAGGTAAGAAGGAGTTAGTGGGTTAAATAAAATGTTGTATAGTAAGGAGAGAATATGCGCATTCCGGCGAAAGCGTATAGGTAACCACTTGAGCTTTTTTCGAAAATCTGAAACATGATCATATTTACGTAATCCAAATACGAATCGTATACAAAGATTTTGGAGTCTCTCAAGCTTGTTAAGTTGGTCTTCAGTGAGATCTAGATAGCTGGCATCAGCATAGTCGAGAATAGGAAAAATAATAGATTGTGCAAGCGCAGTCTTAGTGGCAGTGGGTAGAAAATTTTGAAGCCTACGCAGGGACCCTGCCGCTGCAAATACTTTACGCCTTAGTTCCAGGAGATGCGGCCCCCAGGATAAGCGACTATCAATAACGATCCCCAGATTTTTTACTTCATTGCTATATGGGACTATTGTTCCATTGCAAGTCACTTGAGGTAGGGTTAACCAATCTATTTTATCAATCAACCTGGAGCTCCCGACAATAATGACTTGTGTCTTGCATGGATTTACTTTTAGACCGTACGAGGCACTCCAGCAGCATATCGAATTTAGGTCAGTATTTACTGTATTGACAGCTATCGCCAGTTTGTCCAGCGGGGCCCGAGAGTATATCTGCAAATCATCAGCATACAGGTGGTAGGAAGAAGATAGTTCGTCGGTGATAGAGTTTATAAAAACTGCAAATAGTAGGGGAGATAAAACGCCGCCCTGTGGTACACCAGCGGTTGTTGTACACCAAGAGGAGACGGATTCTTTGACACATACACGCTGCCGGCGACCAAACAGGTAACTACGAAACCAGTCAATCACCGTTGGAGATATGTTAAGAGTGCTCAATATGCCAAGTAACACGTCGAAATCCACGGTATTAAATGCGTTACTGAAGTCCAACAAAGTTAGTACTGTCAGCTCACCGCTTTCCATACCTGATCTGATATCTTCCGTAATATACCTCTAGCAGTAATTGTAATACAGACAGCACATGCGTAGTAGTGCTTGAAACCTATGATTGTGAGTGAAATATTGTTTACCGATAAGTTTATTCACTCGAACTAGGTATTCATTTGAAACCTGATTGAGGACTTGATTGAGACTTTCGTTAATACGTTGTATAGGGAATAGTTTACCAGTTCGTTCTTTATGGTAAACTTAATATTCAAAGCAGAGTGCCTGATAATATTCAAATAATTTGAAGAGCGTCTTCACACTGTGATCATCTCAACTTAATAAGTTTACCACTGTACCAAAGCGAACCGAAGACAAGTCTCACTCGTACAGAACCACACCAGCAACTTTGTATAACTTTACCTATCTTAGAACTTGGGCGAAGTTTCATGACGCCTCGTTTTAATCACTATTTCTTTGTTTAATTCTAGTTTTCAGGTGAGTCCTAAGTACACGAAACTTGTGTTTAGTTGGAATTTAAAGGACTATTTTAAACTACTTAGAAGACATATTAGCATAGAACACTTATCAATACAGCATTACTGGTTGTATCATGACTAATCACGAGCCTAAACATCCCGGAGCCAACTCTTTATTCTTTAATTTTTTTTATTCCTACCCTGATAAAAAAGCTGCGTCCATGCCTCGGTCTTAAACAGTCATATTTATGCATTGGCTTACGATCGCATTTAGGATTTAGATTGTAATATAAGTGCTAATAAAAGGTATATATATATAATACTTGACATATAGAACGTCCATCGTTGAAGTAATGATAATTTATGTCCATCAACTTATCGGTCATTTAGAGGCAGGCCATTATAATAAATTTGCGCAGTCGTAGATTGGAATATAAATTTTGTGATTTCAATAATTGGTACTTACCAGTGGGAACAGAATATTTACGCTGCGATCTACTGGAGGGTAAAAGTACGTACTTCTTTCAACCGCCGACAATATACCCGAATTCCCTTGAAAAATCTTTTACAGGGAAAACATTTTTAAAATTTCATACATTTAAAATTTCGGCTTAACTGTTAGAGAACTCTCGTGCAATGTTTGCAACCCGACTCCATCTGGCGCCTAGTAAGTACTCCACTGAATTGTTTACACCTTGGATGTAACTGTGTTATAGACTTTGTGCGGCTTAAATTTTGTTGGTTCTTTTCCTGTAAATTGGGAACAAAAATTGTGAACAGGACAATTAATAATTAATATAAAACTATTTGTACGGTTTCTATCGCGGTTTGTTTTGTATTTTATTATTTGTTCTAGTCCCAACGTTTTCTAAACCAACTAATAAGGTGCATGATATTGTCTTTTGAAATCAGTACAACTCTCGTATTTTTATTTTATATATTAATTTTAGTGCAACTGAATTTTTGAATATAATTTCATAATTTTCGTCTTCAATTATAAGTAAATAGGTTACTAATATTAAAAAAAATATATAATCCGCAGTTTTAAAGTGGTAATAGTATGGTTTAGTGATTTCTAATTAGGCTTTTAGTGTTAAGTATATTCTGGGAACCCAGCACATTATTATTATAGCATGTTCTCTGTAGTAACTTTCGCATGACTAGACTAGACATTAACAACTTTCACGTTTACTTAAGTCAAGTTATTTTATTCAAATTACGTTCAAGACACTTGGCTAACTTCTCGCTTGCCTATGTTTTTACAACCACTAGTTAAACCAAGGCGTCTGAATTGCTCCCACACCCGAAGAGGGCCAGATCGAGAGAGATGGCCCTGGGTCGGCCGGGGTGCGAGGGATATGCCTGTCAAACTCTCCTTCGATCACAAAAAATGACCCACAGGCGCCGTGTGTTTCAGTCGGTTCGAATCTGACATAATTTGCTCCACCGGCTCCGGTTCCGTGGGGATTTGGCGCACAAAAAAATGGCAAGTTGCTGTTTTTAAAACATTCTACTTTGATAACTAAGCCAAATTGTCGGGGCTATACAATAAAAATGTCACTTTTCCCATTCCATTACAACAATAAAATAATAAAATTGTTAACAGAAATATTTAGAACACTGTCCTCGAATTTTCCACAGGTAGAAATACGGCATGCAGCCGTACTTTTTTCTTACAAACTTTTCCTTTACAGTATATTTGTTTTCTTTATCTGCACACATAAAACTTGAGAAGGCCCAAGGCATTTCACGGAGAGTTGCGTTTTTGTATTTGTGTGTCTCACTTCGGTAAGGGCAAAGAAGGTTTTAAAATTTAGGGTTGTTAGAAAAGAATTTTCTGCAACTTCTCCCATTTGTTGATTGTATTTTCCGTTACAAATTTTTGTATTTAACTACAGCTAACTTTAATAGAAACTTATGAAGTATAAGTGATGGTAAAATAGCGGTACACTCCTAAGAACATTCCCGTAATAAACTTGATCAACAGTACCGGGCAGTCTGTAGGAAAGTTAAATTGTCTTGGAACTCGCTACAAATTTAATTAGAGGTTAATTGGAGAGAGTTGGATATATTCCTAATGAAGTTGTGAAGTTTTTTTCTGTAGGAAAAAGATGAGAGGAAAAAGAGCAAAAAATTGATAAACCATTCACGACGAAGATATTGTAAGGGCGCTGCGCACTCAAGACTTGTGACATGTGAGTCATGTCATATCTAATTGCAGTGAAATATAATTTATTTAGGATCCATACATGTAAATGGTAATATGTATAGAAATGTATTGAAATGTATATAAATTATTTGCTTATAATTTGTACAACCAAATTCATATAGTTGTACATATTTATATAGTAGCCAACTGTTGCCTATAAATTATTTAGAATAGTGTTACATTCGGTGTGTCTAGGAATAATTGAGCGATAAAGTGATTCACCGCATGTCATGTCTAACTCAGAAGTACTTTTTGTGTACAGCGTCTGTAGTTGCTCTAGACATTTAATTTCAAATTAATACATTTAGTGAGTCCTAGAATGGAGCTTGAGTCATAACTGACTGGAGGGAGTGCTTCCATTTGCACTCCATCCAGCCATTTATGACTGACAACCTGAAGTAGGCAGCTGAAATAGACTAGATGCGGATGACGCAGAATTAAATGCTTTAGCGCCCAATGGAGAGCATATTTCCAGCAGTATACTAAAAAAGGCTAATTAGCCTTATCAATTGATTGATGATCTAGCGATTAAATCCCCATTTGTTTTTACACTTTTTTCTTGATTGTGTTATTAGTTAAATAGTGTACTATTTATCAAAAGTTACATTTAAGTACATAGTAATCTAAGCTTGCATTGTAGGCAGCCCTAAACACTAAGCTATGAGATTTGTTTGCAGGGACACCCACAGTTCTCCAGCTTTGTTTGTCTTATGTTCCGTTGAAGCGTTTTTTCCACGCCTTTATTTATTTTTTATACTCGTTGTCGTAGCACTTACACAATATCAGTACGTCAAGCGTCAACTATGTAATATTTACACCTATTTCGACTGAAACTTCGAATGAAGGCTGGGGATCTTAATTTGGTAATAGAGTATATATGGGTACCTACCGCAAAGTACCCAAGCATTTAAAATAAATCTTACTTAACTTAAATTTCGTGAAATTTTCTCGATTTATTAATCGAGATTATAGTATTCAGGCCCAATGCTCTCAATTTTTATTAGCTATAATTGTGTAGTAAAATATTACACATTCGTAGCAGCTACAGAAGATAAGTATATGGAGCTGTACCCTAAGGGATTCACTCCAAAGATTTACGAGTCGTAATCCATGCAGTGGGTCCTAAAAATGTGCGATTTATGACTGAATGCCAGTTGCTGGTATAAGTTGAATTTATTATATCACTAGTACTGAGTCGTAATTTTCCCCATGTACTTAAGTATGCTATGATTTTTTCACTAACATAAAATTTTATTACTATGTACTCTTATCTCAATTATTTTTGAATATTTTATAGAAGCAATTTATTTTATTGGTCCACGATTTATTTTATAAATCCACATTACTGGTTACACTAATAATGTGGATTTATATAGATAAAATAATTTTCAAAATTTTAGTATTCTTGCATTTATAAGTTAGTATACAGACGCGGTAGCCTAGTGGTATGGGTAATGGACTGCTGAGACGAGGTCTCGGGTTCGATCCCAGGTTTTACAATGGCACACACCAATGACTTTTCGATGCTATTCGAAGTTATGTGTGTATTTATCGCAGGTTTATTAGTGCCCGGTTAATGGCAATAGGCTCGCCACCTATTACATTGGGACCTAAACATAAACTGGCGAAATATGGGTGCTAGCACCTCTGCCTACCTCTTCGGGGATATAGGCGTGAGTTTATGTTATGTTATGTTAAACAGACGTTATTTGTATAATACTACATACTAAATAAAGTTTCCGTGGTTTCCGGCTGAGTAGAACTAGGGCCACCCCATCTCTTCCCATGCGGTGTCGTACAAGGCGACTAAGGGATACGACTGTTTAACATCAGACAGATATATACAGCGCAGACTCAGCCTCAGATGCATGGCTCGAGTAAAAGATAGTGCCCGGAATATGGCAATAGGCTCATCCCCTAATACGTGGGACAATACAATCATTGGTGAAATGTGGGTGTTAATTTTTTTCTGCCTAACCCTACAGGGATAAAGGCGTGATTATATGTATATGTATGTATGTAAATAAAGCTAATTAACTTTTAGAGTGCTGTATTCGTGTTAGAAAAGACGCATTCATTCAAAGTTTTACCCGTTGTAATACGACGCTGGCGCTGCTACGTGCGAACAATCCTGTACTAGTGGCATCCACTCGCATAGCATGTCTCGCATTCCCGCTGTCAAGTGCTCCCTTTTGTTTACGTTTTTTTATTTCACGGCTCATGTTAATAAAGGGGCCATGTACAAGCAAGAAATAATTAAAATAAATGTGGAATGTGAAGTTTAATATAAGAAAATTAAGCGTTCGTTTGTGCTTCTAATGAACGTATAATTTCACGAAATAAATTGGTATAAATGTTGTAATTGTGCTAACAAATGGTTTGCTTCAAATTTCGATTTAAAAATACAAAAAGAAAACATTTTAAAAATAACACAATAGAACAACTTGGCTATTGGAGCAGGTATTAGCGAAATTACTCATGTCCTTCGTTGTTTTTTTTTCTAAAGCGGTTCGCACTCTTGGCTACGTTTAATCATTTACTATTGCTGAAGCGAAACTAAAATGGTTTACCCGTACTTAACATAATTTTTTACAGATTCAAACTGTGTGTTTGAAAACCCTCGTCGTGCAATTGATGGAACAACGTAATCACGGTTGCGTGAAGGAAGTAGGTATAGGTATAACCTACTAATGTATCATAAATATTTTCTTCCTTTTTGAGGAACACGACGAGTACACGAGGAATACAAGGAAGTAGGACACGACGGTATTTCCGTCCTATTGAGCAGTCCGACTGGGGAAGTACCTCCGCCCTACAGAATACAGCGATCATAATAACCTCGTGTTGTGTTCCCGGCGGTGAGTAGGGTAGCCAGAGCTCACTGGAGAGTTTTTGTGCTGTCAGTGGGAAGACCAAAAGCTTATCTTGCTTTGTCTTTTACACTGACGGCACAGAAAATCTCAATGCTTGCATGGTGGGCAGCGCGAGTGTGATTCTCTTGGTTTTGCATACCTACGTCCATAGGCCACGATGACCACGACCCACCTAATGGAAAGTTAGGTGGGTCGTGTGCTTGTCTGCCACCTAAGTGGTATAAAAAAAAGGTATAATTCAAGGAAACGGTCATCTAAAGATACGCAGTTAACGTAGTATGTCAGTAAGAAGTAAGTATTTCTATTTATGTTTAGTGCTGCTTTTAAGAAATAAGACTAACATAGCCGGGTATCGGACCTGAAATATTATGTGCAGAAGTCGTGCCGTTTTGCTAGAGGAAAGAAAGAAAAAAAAAAGAAAAAAATATAGCTATATATATAGTATAGTATATATATAGTAAGCAATCAAAACTTTCAACATTGCTATTCGTTAATTTATATCATGGAATGAAAATCCTTTTCGATTTGTCATCTCAGTGCGGCAATCTCAACAAGCCTTTGAAATTTTAATATTCATCGCCTCACCAAAACCCATTGCTTTCACAACCCTAGTCTAAAACAAATCTTTGAAAAGAAGCACAAAAAAGCATCGTTAGCTGGCTTGCTATTAGACGTTATTGTTGCGTAGTCAATGGGTACAGCACTCCAAAGCGCTTCGACGCGTCAACCCCTCGACGTAAAATGAACGGCTAAAGTACTTGGAAGTTGATATTGCTGTTTAAGATTTTATGAAAATGACCTAGGACAGTAGTAGGCGCAATTATCTTTAAAAAAAAATACAGCAATAGTTACCATCAACCATTTAATTACTAAGATATTGATTAAGATTTTCTTTCAATTCATTTAATTCTACTCAGACAGCAGATACATTCCGACGACGTGTTGCCGGGTACGTAAGGTTTTTTTATACCGCTTATATGGCAGACAAGCACACTGCCCACCTGATGGGAAGTGTGCAACACCAGGGACGTTACACTCGCGCTGCCGACCCGACCGTATTTATTTATTTAATGGAACAAAATAAGAATACATTGAATGTTCTTAACTTAGAGTATGTTAGCGTGTAGCCCACAAGATTGTCCTCGTGTTATTAAAATATGGTTATATATTTTTTTATCTGTATGTATATAGATATTATTTATTATTATTATTATATATATAATTGGTATGCTGCTGCTGTTTGCAGTCGGTTACAAACACGTACTTGTATCCTATGCAATTACTTGTATTAGCGTTCCGATGGGGAAGGTTCGCAATGGCGTTTCCGTCGAGCGTGGGCCTTAGAATTACCATACACAAGAAAAAAAAATGAACGTTAAATGTTGCTCTAGCTAATTATGACAAAAACTTTTTATTCCGTTTACTTTGTCTTAAGAATAGGACATTACGCTGCGAATGTTGTAATAATTAGACTTGTTGTAAAGACAAAAGATCACAATCAAAACTGGCGATTCAGTTCTAAGTTACTAATTTAATTCTCTCCAACATTTTGACCAAAATTACAAACTCGGGCACAAAATTTCGTTCGAAATTATTGTCCCTCATAATTCTCATTCATTGTCATTTTATTCAATTACTTATGAAAGTTCCAAATTAAATTTCGAAATATGAATGGTTTATTATACAAAATATTTGTTATCACAATAGACATAGAAGATATACGAATATGTGATACGGTTTGTTGTTTAATGTTCAATATTGACAGTTTGTTTACTACAAATGTTCATGGCCATTGGATATCAGTTGTTATAATATAAGTCATTTTAATAAGAGTATATGTCTTATCAATATTTCAGCTAACCGTATCTACCTAGGAAACATACGTGACTTCGACTCCTCCTCCAATACCTTTTAAATTTGATTTGACTATTAACATCAGTCCAGTTCACTTATATTGTTGACGCGCCAATTTTACTTCACCTCGCCTGATGGTAAACTTAAGTCAAAGTTTCAGGAAAGAGGGGTCACCATTATAGACACGTAGTAAGTTTACAATAGTGTCACTCAGTTAGACAGCCTCATCAGATACTTTTTCACGCCCCGTTTAAAGGTCCCGGGACTGTAGGAAGAAGGAAACACGTGAGCTTGTAAAGAATTCCCTGCATGTGTTGTCCTGTGCAGGAAAGGAGAGGGTGGGACTAATTGTTCCCGGTGGAGCAGAATAGACCACCCCATCTTTACCGTGGATGTCGTAGAAGCTGAGTAAGGGATAGGGTCACAAAACAGTAAACATAGCCCCCGTGACAAAGTGGCTGCTTGACGGTAATAGTGACGCTATTGCCGTTAAGTGGGGTTGACGTAATGTAAGTAGTAATTCACCTCTGCTTACCCGTCGGGGACTTACAGGCATGAATATATTTATGTGTGTATGTATATGCGTTCCCCAGAAAACTAAATTAAAAACGTCGATAAAGACGAAAGTAATTAATGCAAAGCAATAAAACTGTTTTTTCCATTACAATTCCCATCTTTATCACACTGATAACTTCAGTATCAGCTAGCGAAATGAGATTGATAAACGGCTAAATACATTATTTTCATTCCGTGTCGATTGCGGTACTCTATTTGGGTGATGAAATAAATAATACAATGGCTGTTGAATTAGTGAAACGGTACCTTAGTGTTGAAGATAAAGTGTTTTTGATTACTGGTGGAGCAGCTGGTGTTGGAGCCGGAGTTGCAAGGGCTTTGTTAGCAGAAGGTGCAAGAGTCAGTTCAGTTTAAATTTTTTTTTTTGTTTTAAATAAGACCGTTTTATAGTGTTTTGGTAGATCTTTGACTTTTAAATTTTTTATTATTATTATTATTATTTAATCACCCTAGCAGCTTATTGAGCTGATGCGTGTTTATCCTTCGCATTGAAAACACAGTTTACTCTGTTCTTGAACGCATTTAAAGTCGGAACCAGTATCATCATATCAGTCAGTGTCATTATTTTAGAATTTATAATTGTATTATCGTATTAGGTCATGCACACTATTGTTTTATATATCTATGTAATTTTTTTAGGTATTATGTGCAAATAAAATCAGTAGTGTGATAACTAAACAGCACTACCACATGTAAATAGATACTTATAGTAATTTGAATAAAATATGGATGAGTTCCTACGTCACGGTAATTGTACCTATTACTGTGACTACGTGTCTATATTTTTTGAAGGAGTCTAGATAGTTTATGCTAGCTATAGCTCTCAACATCCTAAGAAAATCTCGAAATAGGGAGGTCAAGTACCATTGTGTTACCTTTGTGTTACTCCAATTTTCATCCTACTACGCGAGACCGGAATGAGGCGTACGGGCAAACTCTTTGCAAAAAACAGGGTTCAGTACAGAATCAACTATGTAATGTAATTGGTAAAATTACATAGTCTGGCACAATTATGTTCCAGATGGACAACGGACAGGTTTTTCTAATTATTAAGAGATTCTACCTATTCTTTAAATGTTTAGTGGTTCCACTATACTTACTGCACTTTTAAATAATAGTAGGTATCTATTTTAAAACCTAGCATCATATACATCTTAGAAATCATTGATTCAAAAAAATCAAAAACACTCGTCAAATGGCAACAAAATCAAACAAGTTGTTGTTCATTTAGTTTGAATAAACAGTTTAACCGCAGCTTCTACTTTCAAAACATGAGGATTGTTGTAGCGTATAATTTAATTAACAAATATTACATTTTGTTCTTCTCTGGTCCCAGCTGTTGCCTGTTAGTTAAAAGGCCCGTACCCACTTTCTGTGGTTACAAAGTTATTAGCACTGGCCAACTTAAAGTTGTATCTTTACAAAAACAAATGTACCGTGTTCATTGTTTATTTTGTGTATTATATCGAATATAAATGGGTAGAAATTAGCTTACAATTGTATTTGACGGCCTCTGTGGCGTAGCAGTTGAACGCAAATATTTGTATGCATGAATGTTATATGTATATTACATTGGACAGGGTGTTTCTATTTTCTATTAATTATAGATTTCATAACACAAGCTAGTTAAGCTATTCTTACTATGGATCTAGATAGCGTTAAGTCAATTTGTTTAATTTAAAAAAGAGATGAAATTAAGATGTTAGGATGTTGTTAGGTTAGCTAATTACTGATTGAATAAATTAACAGGCTTGGTATTACTAATATAGATCTTACTTTTTATAGTAGAATAACTAAGTTGCGAGACTTGGTTAACTTAAAGCTATTAGGATATTTACCATGTTGTATTGTTATGAGGTTCCGATATATCGGCGCTATTGCAAGTACCATGATCACAGAGGAACTAGAGTGTTGGCGGTAAACAGTAAAAAACAACTGGGAACAAGCCAATACAAAATCGCGAGTGGATACAGTAAGCATCGTGTTGTGAGCGTGATCGAGAACGGGTTCGAGTTTGTAGTGAGAGTGAAACCAGTGGTTGTGCAGATATGCGTAGTAAAAGAACTCGACAGAGGGTAGATTGTAATAGTGATCATGATAGTTTAAATAACTATTAGGTCACAAGTTTTGTTTTTAGTGGCATACTTTATCACACTTATTTGCTAAGCACTTATCATATAGAGGGTTTAAAATCTGTTAAAATACAAAATGTACTACCAAAATTATGTAACTCCACTGGATTTAAATTTGATTAACAATATTCTTTCAGCATGTCGTCTTCCTCGACGTATTGGACCGTGAAGGCTCCATTCTTGAGTTTGAACTACTGAGCAAGTATGGACCTCTCAGAGCCAAGTTCATCAAATGCGACATATCAGATGAGGAGCAACTCACAAACGCATACAAGCAAGTACTTGACAAGTACCGACGACTCGATGGGGTGATAAATAACGCAGCAGTTGTGAGCGTTGACGAGAGAATCTACAAAAGGATGGTCGATATTAATTTTGTAAGTTGATATTCTTGCGTGAGTTACCTCGAGTAATTCGCCTTTGATTATATTCGACACGGAATGTGTTTCGTGTTTCGAGTTACTGTTCAAGTTGTCGAAGTTAAAGTTATATCATACTTACTATTAATCATTTTCGTAGGTGTTTTGTTTGTAAGTCTCTGGAGTACACCTTATCGATAGTTTTATTTTAATTATTATCGATATTATCGATATGAATACAAACAAATCTTTATTGTTGAGGGCAGTGTTTTCTACAATATTTTGCAATGGTTTTTAAATGGTTACGTATCAAAATACCGAATTTAAATATTTCGCGAGATTCAAAATCACGAATTTCAAAATCCCAAAGTACCTACGATATACCGAATTTCAAAATCTTGAAGTTCAGAATCCGGAAAATTCAAAATGCCGAATATTAGATTTTGACGTTACTGATGGTAGGCGTTCTGATTTAAGTTTTATAGTTACTTTTTAAAAAACGGTTTTAAAATTACTTCTTCGTTTCTCTTGGTCTCCTTTTTCCTGCGTTACGTCGCGGCATAAATATAACAAGCTGTGCTATATGTACAACCTCCATGTTGAGGCCCGCAGTATCCACCCTGCGCAATCCGATTTGGATAGATTAGGTTAGAATTATTCCGCATTAGCCTTCGTGTTTTTTTATAATCACTTAATCAAAACCACGAAAAAATCTATTTTTCGGGATTTTGAACTTTGGTTTTTCGTACATCGGTATTATGAACTTCGGATTTGATAATTTTGATATGTAATCTTTTTAAATGCAGATATAAAGGAATGTAGTAGATTTGAGAAGATTTTTGCAATCTTATGAAGTGGTTTTTTTTGTAATTTCATAATACTAGCTTCCCTTTCAGATATAAATCTTTCATGACAATGTCCTTATCTTCAAATGGCTTACAATTATAACAAATGCACTTAAAATGATTACATCATAATTATTACAAATAATTATTACATACAACCACCTTTAAACGGTTGTTTTCATTTATTTATGTTTAAAAACTCATCTAATTATTTAAGTAAAAGTACAAACAAGGTCCTTAACTGTTTTATATTAGAAGTAATTTCATTTCTCACTAAAATAAAATAATTAAAAAAGAAACTTTTGCTAACTCCTCCGCAAGATCCTTAATTAATAATATAATTATTGCATCGTTATTCCTTCAATTCACTGATTTTAGTATAATTTAAATCTTCAGAAAGCAAAATCAGACCTAATATACTCAAAATAATATCACTTGCAAACGCACTAAAAGCAATTTTCACATTACGATAGAACTCAGTCTAGCATAAGTCTTGGAACTTTCTAACAAAGGACTAATTATTTTCAGACGGCTGTCGTCAACAGTACTATTAAAGCTTTCCAAGCAATGGGGCGAGACCAAGAAGGTGACGGAGGTTTTGTGATTAATATATCATCTCTATTGGCTCTCCATGTTGGCAATCATCTGCCTGTGTATGCGGCTACCAAGACAGCTGTACTTCAATTTAGTATAGCTATGGGGGTAAATTTTCTTGTTTTACACTATAATAAGTGGAGCGAGCTATGCTTGGGATTTCTTTGACGGATAGATTTCGTAACGAGCTCATCCGACAAAGAAATAAAGTTACCGACATAGCTTGCTGAAGTGGAACATACTGAACATCCACATCTGGGAAGGAGATATTGACTTTTAGAACAAACGAGGGTGACGACTTGAAAAAGGAGGCTGGTATAGACCGGATGTGGAAGCCTTCCATCTTATCCTCGCCTCCTTCTTTGATCGAGTGCTATGGCGCACAATGGGCGAGTTTTAGGCTTGTTCATCACCTTTTAAATTTGTACGATATACGTATACCACAAATAATAAAAAACTATTTATTTCTTATAAAATTAAAAAAATATAATTTTTTTATTATTTTTTATACAGACTGAATGATTGCATTTACAGGCGCAGGAACCATACTCTAAGAGTGGAGTTCGTGTGTTAACCGTGTGTCTCGGCCCGACCGATACTGCAATACTAGATAGAAGCAACGTGGAGAATTTCAACAAAGATTCTGCTGAGCGTCTAACATCCCGAGTCGCCGTAAGACAGAAGTAAGTTTTAAAATTATGGATATTTTATACTCATAGTTATATAGCCTAGTGGTATGTGTAATGCACTGCTGAGACGAGGTCTCGGGTTCGATCCCAGGTTTGACCATGGCACACACCAATGACTTTTCGATGCTTTTCGAAGTTATGTGTGTATTTATAGCAGGTTTATAAGTGTCCGGTTAATGGCAATAGGCTTGCCACTTACCCACATTGGAACCTAAACATAAACTGACGAAATGTGGATGCTAGCACCTCTACCTACCCCTTCGGGGATATAGGCGTGAGTTTATGTTATCTTATGTTATAGTCATAATACAAAACCTAAACCATGTATGTACCTAGTGATGAAAAGGAGACGGGGATTTCTGGGCCAAATTGTAATGAGTTGAGATATGACTTAAAAAAGCGGTATATTTTTCTATTTCGAAATTTTAAAAAAATAGCTCAATTGAACATCAGGAAGATGAGAAATCTTAAAACTAAGTTTATTCCACGAATATGATTCAATATCGATTACTGTGATCGATTCAGACAATATTGTCAATAAAAACACTTTCATCGTAGTATTATTTCAGTAAAAGTGAACAAAACATAATAATAACAATAATACACATTTAAAAAATATAATAACAGTGTAATTATAAGAAATTCTGAATTGATTTCCGTTAATCGATTAAATAATGCTCGTGTTTATCAACGGTATAAGTCGTATTAATCTGTGATGTGACAACTGACAGCTTCCTGACTTTCAGTCAATCAGTTATTACAATTACGGTACACAATGATAACTTAAATGATTTTCCCCGGCTTACAGAAAATGAATTAATTCTAATATATTTAGGGACATATCAGGTAAGCAGGCACGTTCATACTAGAGCATCTAAGAGGTAATGAAGGCTTCATTATAGAAGTGTGTATTGTGGTCAGCAGCAGCCTGCTTTGAGAGTTTTCGGCTTGTAATTCTGCATGGATACTAAGGGGACGCATTCAGACCAGACATATAAGTCGCAAGACGTATTTTGTATACATCTTAGTCGACAACTATCTACGAGGTAGAGAAGCAATCCTAGGACATTACTGTAACTGTATTGTAGGTAAACGAACTGTAGGCTGCTGCGCACACATAATGTCAATTATATGGTACCTTGGTTGGGCTAGGTACCAAGGTAATGTAATTCCCCCTGCGCACTTCTTAGACGATATTCTAATTATTATTGAAGAAAAATTAAATATAAATTAAAGAGTTTTTTTAACATGACATCTTTGTATTACATATCTTTAAAATCTATTTGTAAGTTTTCTTACATTATCCCTAAGTACACTATAAATCTTTTACAATAAAAATAACTACTTTCTATAAAAAAAAACATAGAAATGATAGTTCAAAAATGTTAATTTCTTGCATAACCTCACTTACTAAATCTCTTATAACTCTGCTCTCTGATGTTCAAAATCTGCAGATTTTTCAGGGATGGTTTATTAAAATATAAGTTCTCACTTGAGGCCACTCTCAACTTTTTACATTTAGGCCCAAGAATGTATGAAAGCGTATCCATCTCATTTTCACTATTCCTTGAATAGTGAAAGTTTAAAGAACAGTAATTATCTTTATGTATTTATTTGTTTTACCTTTTTCGGTGTATTACACACCGAAATGTCGCGCACGCTCGTGAGTTTCGCGTTAGCGAGTTGATGAAGAACCTATTTTGTTCAGACTTAACTTGTAACTAGGCGAAAACTTTTATACATATAAGTATGATTCAAGTTTTTTCCAAGGAAAGTTTAACACAAGAAAGATAGGATTTGACAAAGAAGAAAATTCTAGTAGCAATTATCTTTCGGGATTTATTGAAGAAGGTCACTGGCAGTCTAAATTTAGTTTTGCATGGTATTCGGTTCGTCGCGTTCACCGCCATTTTGAATTAAAAGGCAAATTTTCATTTACTGAATCGTCTATTTTTAATTTTACATGAAATATGGTAGACGCATGTTCACAACGTTCCGCTGTTTCCCTACATAATTGAATTGGAATGTTCCCTTACTTACCCATATAAAACTTCTTACTGTGATAATATTATTTGTGAATGAAGCTAATGCAGATCATAAGATTTTGAAAGAAAAATTAAAAGTTGTGTGTTTTGAAGGTATGTGTTATGAGGAGCAATATAATAACTAACTAAAATGGTAAATAATTGAATAACTTGATCCAATGTATAATCATTTTTGTGAATTATTACGTAACTATTTAAAAAATCAAAGTAAAACGTTGAGAGTAGGTACAACATAACCTTAATTAAAACGTTGAAAAGTGAAAAAAATAAATGAGAGAACTCAACAGGCTTTTTATGTAATATTAACAAAATGCTTACAATGTTCTGTTTGAGTAGCCTGTTAGAACAAACAATGATTGAATTTTATGAAAGCCTTTTTGATGAAGTTTCAATTTCATAACAAGTTTAAAGTGTTATTTTATTTAGCAAGTTTAATTGTTATAGACGATAGAAGGAAAGGTTAAATGGTGACAATGGTAAGCTTTGAAACAGGTCCCAAGTGCTCTCCATGGCATATACAGTTAAACAGGCAAAGAGGCCAAATACCAGCCCGTTGCTCCGATAGATTCGATGTTTCCGGAAGACTGGAACTACTGTCGATTCAAACGATTCTCTTTGGAGAGAGTATCGTGTGTCGAGTCGATATTGGCCGATAATGTCCAGTCACAATAAAAGCGTTCACATGTAGGAAAACATGATTTCGCCAATCACGATATTACTTCAGCTGTAAACGTGAATGAGTGAGTTATAAATACTGTTTCCTACCATCTACTTCACTGTCGCATTTGGATTTGATTGTGGACTTCTCCGGTGGATAATGTAGCGGTATTAAGAGGGATTTCTGAACTTTGTGTAGGCAATTGAATTCGTTATTTAGTTTATCACGCTATCTAGTTTTAGTTTGATATTTAAAAAAATATCTTGTTTTCTAATAAAGTTAATAAAAAACTTGAAAAAAAAATTGCTATTAATATGAAAAAGAAAAAACAGGTTAATAAAAATCAGATTTCTTGAATTTTGAAATTGAAATTTTAGTATGTTATAATGCATAAATGAAATAAAGAAAGAACATTTGTAAACACACGACTCTACTTATTAGACATCCTAACAAATAAAAGTGAATATATATTTAGAAATCCAACAAACAGAAAAATAGTTACTTGATAATACCATAAAGCCAAGCGCGGCGCACACACATCCAGCATGTACCCTCAAGGCATATGTCATGTTGTGTTATTAATTTTACATATTATTAAACATAATATGAAGTTTGTCTACGTAAAAGTTCCAAGTAGTTCGTTTTTTTATATAAAATGTTTTATTTACGAATTTAGGAAAATTACACCCATAGAAGATAAATAAATAAAATAAAATGCAATAAAATAACTTTATTTACTTAATTTCAGAGTTGAATCAGCAGTAACTGGCATTCTAGATGTGATAGAGAAAGGAACAAGTGGATCTACATGGATTATAAAGAACGACCAACCAGCTTATGATTATTCTGAAAAAATAACTCAGGCGTTCCAGGTTTTATCAGAGACTTAGATTTGAACTTCGCACTTTTGCATTCTTTCTTTTAATCCAGTCAAAATAAAAGAAATGACGCTTGGTTTTTACAACAGAAATTCAAGCATAGAATAATTTTGACCTTTGACCTAAAATAAAAAAACGCATAAGTCCAATCGATGGGGACTTGATATTTCTAATATTATGGTGTATTTATTTTTGACCAGGGGGCTGGTTTATTCCATACGCAAAGGATTGGTATTGTCATTCAACGTGGCAATACCGCCAGCCTTCTGGCCACCCTCCCGGTTGACATCGATGGGGAGGAATTCTTTGATGCCTGAACCTGCAGGATTGTTTAGGTAAATATCCTGTATTGTCTTTGTATTTTAATTTAGATAACTTTTTATTTAAAAGTGAATTAATTTTCAGTTCTATGCGAATTTATGCAAGCTCAAATCTTTATTTTGTCTGGATTATCTTAACTTACTTTAGACATTATTATGATTTTCTAGAATAAAAATTATAACTAATAATGTATTATATGTTTTTATTAATAACCATTACTTACCATTCTAGCTATTTGAAAAAGGTGGCTGGGATAAAATGAAAGCGGAAGGCGGAGGATCAGGGGCAGTAGCACATATTGGGATAAGGCTATGTCCAACAGTGGACTCCAATAGGCTAATTGATTGATTGATCGTTGATTGAGAAATGTGTTCTAAAAATGAATTTACTTCGAGGAGGACTGGGGAAGTACCTCCTCCCTACAGAATACCGCGGGCATAATAACTTCGTGTTGTGTTCCCAGGGGTAAGTAGGGTAGCCAGAGCTCACTGGAGAGTGGTATAAAAAAAAGCTCCACAGGGGCCAAGACTCTAACTAATATTATAAGTGGGAATGATTGTTTATTTGCTACTAAGTCACAAAAACGGTTAAATGGGTCTGTCTGTAATGTACCAAGAATAAGACAAAGGCTACTTATAATGGGTCCCTATCGGTTGTGTGAACCGAATGAGTATTCCACGCGGATGGACGCGCAGACATGAGAACCGCTAGCTATGTATAATTATTCTAGTGATCAATTCTATCTCCAAAATAATACTTCAGTTGTTATTTACATGCCAAACATCATTATCTCGTCACAAGTTCAATCAACTCGCAAAAGTAATTTTCGAATAAATTAGAATTTATCCGAAATGGAATTTAACTTAATCCGAAATTGAATTAAACTTTGTATGAAAATGACCCCCAATTTGTTGTAAAGGGAAAAGTTGTTTCAAATTGTCTTTATAAAGTATAGTACACTTTGTAGGTATATTCAAACTGAGTATCACTTTGAGTTTGTGTTTCTGCTTTATGAGTTTTGTAATCGTCGTACTAGAGAAATGAGAGAGTGCAAACGAATTAGAAAACTGCCGCTAGTATATTTAAGGTTCCGTACCTCAAGAAGAAAAAAAATAGAACCCTTATAGGATCACATCGCTGTCCGTCTGTCTGTCTGTCAAGACATTTTTTTCAGGATTTCGTGGAAATTTCAAGTTGAAATTCATACTACATACTCAGGTCTATAAAGTCTTGAAACTATGCAAAAAAAATAATTTCTGAGTCAACGTAATCAAAATATTATATTGCTGTTTATGTAGCATAAGTTCGTCCCTGAATATAATTTTGTATGGAACCCTCGGAGTGCAAGTCCAACTAGCACTTCACCGGCTTCTTATATCATCATTACCCTCTTAGCGATTTCCAAGTTGTGTTCAAATATAACACTTAAGAGCCCGAGTTCCGCTTATAGTGTTTGATTAGCATGTCGACTTTCCCAGGAGTGACTACTGTCTGACCTGTCAACCCTGAGAGACTGCAACAGAGCCTTATCCGTTGATTAGCAGGGCCTTGATTTTGCTAATGCAGAACCATTGTCATACAGATACTGCTAAAGATCCATTTAATTTTAGACTTGAAGGCAAAAGAAGCTCACTGGAGAATTTATACTGTCAGTGGGTAGACTAAAGGCTTGTCCTGCTTTGTCTTCTATACTGACGGTACAGAGACTCTACTTACTGGGTTGGCAGCGCGACTGTGACTCCTCTGGTGTTACAAACGTCCATAGGCCACGGTAACCACTTTCCATCAGGTGGGCCGTGTGCTTGTCTACCAACTAAGTGGTATAAAAAAAAAGGTTAAGTCCAAAATTAAAAGGCTTTTTTACAGATTGAATAAAAAAGAGTAATGAAAGTGTTTTCATTACATTTTGTACTCTAAGAGTATAAAAATAAAGTCTAAATTTTTAGCATTGTTTGTGGTAAGACAGTGGTTTTGCTTTAGTAGAATGGAGGACCAGGTTCACGGCAGGTGAAGTTGTAATGGGCCTCAAGGACATTTATTTAAAAAAAAAAGACTGGATTTTTTTAGGAATCAAACGGATTAACACTTAAAAATAGTAAATCGCTACTTTTTAATGATGAACTTATTTATCGAAACACTCAGAAATAAAATCATATTTTACCAAAATTAAATACTTGCGTAGATTTAACTATTGATGTATTTATTGGTTTTAACACTATGCTAACTCTCTATGGCTAAATTTTCATATACTAAGGTAGGTCATTCGGGGCGGAAGCGACGAAGGATCGCAAGCCAAGCCGACCGCGTATGAAGGCAACTAGGGCGTCAGTGGTCGATGAATGACCTCCGCCCCCCATGAGCGCAGGCCTGAGGTTGACGGGTGGAGCCGTCTGTCACTCTGGCAGAAGCCTGCCGCGGCAGCAGCGCGCCTCGCGCGCCTCTCCATTTCCGGGGACAAGTTGGGGTCTCTGTGGTCCCCACATTCGTAGAGAGGGCCAGATCGAGATAGATGGCCCTGAGTCGACCGGGGTGCGAGAGATATGCCTGTTAACCTTAAAACCATCCACCTTCGTCACCTTCGGCAGCCAAACACGACCCACAGGCGTCGTGCGATTTGGTCGATTCGAGTCCGACATAACCTCTTCCACCGGCTCCGATCGGAGTCCGAGGGGATTTTGCGCACGTAAATAAAAGGTAGGTCGTTAGGTTTTCCGATATTACGTATTTTACTATTATCAATTGTTATGTTTGATTGTACTTCATTGCACTTCATTTCATGTAACAAAAGTCGATATTATTAATTTTACCTATTCTTTTTTTTTATATTGGGCAACCATGAAAAGCAATCACAGTATCCAGTATAATTCACTGTGATATAATACGGGTCTACGTACTGGTTAGAACTTGGCAGAGAAAACGGAACTGTTTCTGTCAGTGCATTCCATTCAGGGATTAGGCTAATTTATAGCAACGCTCTGCATCTAATCTATGTTCAAGTACGGCTGCTTCCTATATATTGCTCCGCTTTCTTGAATTATGGGCAAAGTTAGAATGAGATGGATTTTTTAACTTTGCCTAAGTAAAATTTTCCTAAATGACACGGTGAACAGGCTTCGAAGTTTTTGCCCGGCTTTTAACTTAGCTGCATAAGTTAGCGGAGTTTAACGAACAATTTCAAGGTGAAATGATGTATAGAAAAGTATGTGATGTATGCGAGCCTTCAAGTTCATTGTTCACTAACCCCGCACCCAATTAACGAAGCAATTCTAAATATTCTCTCACATATTAACTCCATACCTCACCGGATTACCTCGCTCAACCATAAGCTATCTCTACTTAGACAGGGGGAGTGGGTGGAGTATATATATATATATATATATATATATATTGAAAGAATATTACGATAGAAATTACTAATATTCTCCCTAACCCCCCCCCCCCCCCACCCCTACAGCTAAGCGAAATTGCTGTTAGGAGTGGTCCATGTCGGTAGCGTAATGGCTAGAATTCGTACCTGAGCTTTGACCTTTTGATCGTAAGGCCGACTCTTTAAGCTCTAAGCTACGGACGCTGTTTATAATATGCGACGGGGCTGAGTAAAATACTCAAGTGCAAAATATTATTTATCAGTGTTCTGTTAATTAATATTGCAAAAGAAAAATATGCTTAAAGTAGTATCCATTCAAAGCAATGCATTGGATAACTCCTCTGTTTTTCAATTCCTATGATTTCTTTCGGTTACATTGTATAATCTTGAAGCTTAAACAATTTTGTTCAGAAAATATTTACCATAAGTATTTATTTCACATCAGTTAACACTTTTCAGTTCATTTAATATTAAGTTTGGTCTGTGGAATTGAGTAAACCAGGATTTAAACATTATTCACGATTCAAATAAATTGTGATAATATACTGATGCGGTAAAAGTTAACCCCAATTGTCTCTTTGTACTTAATTCATAAAATGTATTACCACAACATCTCTTAATACAATGTGTTAAGGGTAAAATAAATTGTTTCATTGATTTAAATTATTATACTATTTACACTGACGGTACAGGAACTTGTGCTTACAGGTTTGGCAGTGCGATTGTGATTCCCTCGGTGTTGCACACGTCCATAGGCCACGGTAACCACTTTCCATCTGGTGGACCGTGTGTTTGTCTGCTAACCAAGTGGTAAAAAAAAATTGTAAAGGTGTGTGCAAAATATCAGAACCATCAGTCAACAGGAAGGGGGAAAAGCAATGCATTGAGATCATTTTGAATTCTTTGTTCGTCGAGATGGATTTTATGCCATTCACAGTGAGCGTCGGTGTTTTATTCTCATTCTATGGAGAATAATGTCGGTCATCTAAGCTATCTGGACCTAACTCGGATAACTAATATTAACAGTACCTACGTCTTAAAGTGATAACAGAGCCATTTTTATTTATTTTATTTTATTGTATTCGGAAAACAAACAGCATTATAACTATATAATAGTACTACTTACATGACTAAAAACCATTTCTAAGTTTTCACATTTAAGTAACAAATTAACACTAGACGGTATCATATACATTATCCTATTGATGACAATTTGGAAAAAGAATAACAAATGAACAATAAGATTGGGAACACAGAATACCTAGGGAGCCAACCCAAACCAACAATCACCGACAGCACGTTTGTATTTAGCGGGACTTGTATTAAACAAATCTAATTCCGGATATTCGGACGTTCTGTTCACAAGCTTGGCTGATCTAAGGAAGAAAGAGTTACTTCTATAATTGGTAACACTGCAGGGTATGTGGAGAGGAGCAGGTATTCGTACCGATCTGATTGGGACCTTTAAATGTTTAACTTATATCTTACATATATCGTTATATATAGTTTAAATCTCGGCCCGAATAATGTTTTCTTTTAATTGAGATTACTAAAACATTTGGGATGGTAAAATTTTCGCTCAAAACATTGGACGTCACTTTGCTGGTCCCCATGTCGTAATTTTATGTAATTTTCAGGCCCGCTGACCACACAAATGAACCGTGTATTCCTGGGATGGAATATCAATGTCCCCAACAATCCATTTTAACATGGAAAAAGCTCTACGTATTTTCGGCACAAATTGAATGATTAATATTTTTTTGCACGTGGCTATTTCAATATTGGACTTTTACTACTTAAATTATGATAAGGGTAGGCTGGTTGATAAATGGATGTCTTAAGTTAGAAGGTATTTTCTTGGGCAAAGAATTACGGATGAAATTATTTAAGAGACTATACACACGGCGTATTTTTAACACTTATCTTTGTCAGGATAAGGAACTAAAATAATTCTACCTCAGATAGTTCAAGGGCTGTGAAAACTTCACTCATTCTATCATTCAATTTCATTTGGAACAGCTTTTACTAAACTGATGATGCACAATACTAGGTTATTTTTAGATACTTTCGGAAGGTATTATTTCTCTAAATATTAAAATTAAATTAATTAAAATTCTTTTATTTTGTGACCATCGAGCCATAGTGTTTGTAACAATTTAACTTAAGAACTAATGTTAGTAATACATACAAATAAAAAACAACACTCCACTATCTGTGACACGTGTGGAGTGTCATCCAGCACTGCAACAAGGAAGAGTACCACTAGCCCTTAAACACACTCAGGAGACTGTTGGAGCTGCAGCGGTGTCGTGCCAAGGCAGAGGCCGAACGCTTTCTAATAATAACATAGAAATCGTTGGCTGTGTGTTGGAGCAAACAAACTACCATGGTGAATATATTATAACACAATGTTTATTTTTATGCACAGTTTATACGTCATAAAATGATGTATCAACACGGTAGTAAGTAGATCGTAAGCCAAAGTATAGTACCAATTTATTGTGAGGTTTTTACTGCCTAATCGAAATTCATTATTCGAAATACAGTAAAACATTTTCTATAATACGATATAATAATTATGATATAAAAAGAACAAAACATAACATATCCCTAAGAATGTAGTGTGGTTGCAACATATTGTTAACAGAACGTACTGAGCTAACGATCAGGAAAAATCTGAATATCTTACTTTGAATCTATGCAAAGTCAGCACTCTAATTCGGATCTGCTAAAGCATGCTCGTGAATAGTTAAACATTGCGGGTACGGATTTGGCAAACATTCAGTTGCCATCCACGCCTGTCTGATGCGCTTTGTCTTAATACCAGTAAATAAATAATTATTAAACACCCGGATAGGGCCATTTGAATGGACGTCCGTTACCAGTGTTAAGCTATAAATCGATTTAGGATATCGGCCGGTTGTCGGCTGGTGCCAACGACCAACTACTTATAACTACGACCAAAGCACTAGTGCGAGTGCACACTTAGGTGATCAAGTATGTCAGAGTTGGACTTAATTTTGATGAAACCACAGGTCTTCATCAAAATTAAGTCCAACTCTGACATACTCCACAGACTAAAGAAGTTACTGGGCTTCTTTAGTCTGTAAGACTTCCTATAACTTATAAATAATATAAAATTACCTTACCCTGATATATTTTACATTTTGACTCACATCGCCTCCTTTAAATTTTATGTAGCGTTAATAAGACAATTTCACTAAAACCGAAAAAAATAAAGTACTGTCGAAATAAATTTGCCGAAAAAAAAAATGCATTTTGTAACATTTTTATCAAACACCATAGCGTCACATTCGGCCTGGGGGTGACAGGTGGAGCCGCCTGTCACCCTGGCAGAAGCAGGCCGTGGCGGTGGCGCGCGTGGCGCGCCTGCCCGTTTCCGGGGTCGAGTTGGGGACTCTGTAGTCCCCACACCCGAGAAGGGGGCCAGATCGTGAGAGATCGCCCTGGGTCGGCCGAGGTGCGAGGGATATGCCTGTCAACCTCACCTTCGGCAATCAAAGCGGACCACAGGCGGCGTGCGTTTTAGTCGGTTCGAGTCCGACAGAACCTCCTCCACCGGCTCCGGTGGGGAGGTATCCGTGGGGATTTAGCGCACGTAAAAAAAAAACAAAAAACACCATAGCGTCACAGAGTTATTACGATGAACTTTTAAAAAAATCCTTGAAAGGTACGAATTGCATTAAGTTACATTCTCAAGTAAAATAATTAAGTTTAGGGTGATTTGAGCAAGAATTCTATTTAATTCCTGCTCAAATTTTAAAGTAGCTCATTTGCCAAATGTTAATTGAATAAATATCTAAATTTCTAAAACAGTTATCCTCATAAGTCTTAGTTCTAAGATACATTAATTAGAATTCAAAGGTTTTAATTATCATAAAGTAAGGAAACGTATTACTTTAAATTTGCTTTTTGGCCCTTTGCCTAACAGCTCTAGGCAATGGTCCAATAAGGTAAAGCTTTCGTTGTTGCACCGTTTTTAAATTCAAAATGTTAATATTCTGACTGCCCTCTTAGATAGTTTATTTGCGTAAAATATATAAAATTCTTTCACAATATTAAATTGTAAAACTAGATATAAATGCAGCTTAACAAGTTATGTTATAATACGAGTAGCAAAATCTCAAAACAGTACCTACCACTCGTAACGAAAATTTTTATAATGGATTTAATTTATTGTCTGTGGCCTGCCTAATCTATCTTGATGGACGGCTTTACAAGTAGATAATTAATCTACTGTTAATTGCCAGTGGTTCACCTGTGTGATAGTGACGTAATTAGAAGAAAAATGGTTAGAAACTGCTCGAGTGGTGAAAATGGTGCTCGAGTTCTGGTTGCTATCTTCTTTTATCAGGCGCATTCAATTACATTTTTAACACCTACCTAAGGGCATATTAGGTCATCATTTGTCAATTTTCCGACGAAGACGCGCGTTTTTGTAAAACACGTTTTGTGTCATAGTATCCTTCTAGGATTCTGTATTTTTTTTCTATTGATCCACAAAATACCTTATAACTAAAGGAACCTAATATTTTCGATATATTGCGGATAGTCCGCAGCCTCTCACAAAGGTAAAAGTGATTTTTTCTTTTTTTTACTAAAAGTGAATATCTAAAAGATTGAGTTAAATAAATGTTACCCACACACAAAAAAAAAACATTACATAAATTAGACGATGGAAAGAATAGTAGGACTAATGGTACGGCTTATTTCTTCTAAATCTGTTTTTATCATGTACTACTTTGAAAATGCAACAAGAAAAAAAATAACGAAAAAGAAATGATTATACATAATATTGCCAAGTAAAGAACTATCGATCTTTAATAATTAAATATCTAAACGAAAATTAATAAAAAGGGTCAAAGATAAAGAGAGATATAGAGATAGAGAGAGTTTGGTAAAGGTATATTCAATTCTATGTAAATTATAGGGTATAATACAAACGTTGTTGGAATAAAACAAGACAGGGAGAACATGAAACAAAATGTAAAAGCCATAACGGAGGAAAAGGTGTAGGTACCTAGGCGAACAACAACAATTATAAAGGTTTATTGCAGGAGTTTAAATGTGCACAATTGTTAACCTGGCCTTTATAAGTTGATAACGGACCAGGAAACATTTCATACATCCTATTCTTTAGAAATAAAATTTTCAACCAAGCTTGAATAGAAATTTCAGTCGTTGGACCGTCGCTAATTAAGGTTTATATAAACCTATAATATCTGTTTTGAGTCTTTGAATAGAAGTGCTTCAAGAATCTTAACACTCCAATAAACTGACACGTGATGCTGAAGACAGACGTCACTATCATCACAGTGTGACGCTACATCCAGATGCAACATCCAGATACGTTGCATCCAAATTAGTACTTTGGAGCCATAGGATCAATCTCCTACGCTTCATCTTAATTTTGCTTCGAGAAACAGAACCATTTTGAACCATCAGGAAAAATTATCAAAAGAAAACCTTCTCCGTTTCGTTAAACATCCTGGTTTCATTTTCAAAAATTTCATTTTTTCATGTAATGAATGGGAGCACATGGGTATAAAATACAATCTATAGTTGCAACATTTCCTTAACTCTTTAAACGTAAGTTTCTCGCGTTTTTCTGTTTGACAACAGTTTCACTTCATATGGCATGGAACCACTTAAAATACCTCACTGCCCTAACTTTGGGGATATCTACCATGGTATTATGCCAGAATTCCCAATTTTCATAGTAAGCTGTGTTACATTGTTATACAGTTGGAAGCCCATCGTAGCAAAACAAGTGCTCAAACATGTTCAATTTTAAATGTAATAAAGCATAACATGAACTGGATTTCATAAAGGATGTTCTACTTTCTGGAATTCGAATTTACGAGGCATTGTTCGTATGTTCACACGACGATGTTACTTTTCAATGAAAAGTTTGTGCACAATATTGGTCTGTATTTATAATTGTTATATCCGTTAACTCTGTGAATAATAACCAGTTTATATAGATAATGCCCGTGTCTGTAATGCTTACGGTCATTATAAACACTGAGCGGTTAATATTAATACTGATCAATTAATCAAGTTTACATTAACATACAATTATGTTAAATAATTAGATTTGGTAAAATATAGATCAGCTATAGACCAGTCATCACCCCGGCGAGGCCACAACTTCTTTGACAATCTATTGGACTAATCACGATATGGTGCTGAGAGATACAAAAACATTATTGTGCTTTTCAGAGCCCTATGTTGGAGTGGTTCCTTCGAGGACCCTCCTTGGCCCACCTCAAATATCCAAAAGACTTTGGAGTGACAAATTTCCAAAAAAAATTACTACAACTTGGCAGGTTTGCAAATCAATAAAGAACAATCCCATAATCCTGTCACCTAGGTACCCAAGAAAAATCCGTAACTTGAAAATGAAATTCTAAAAATATACCAAATCCTTACCAAATACATTAGTGAGGAGAGGATTAAGAGGTAAACATTTATTTCTTTGATAGTTTCACGTAGCAATTTAAGCCCTTTGGAAGAAAAATATTTCTGCTTAATTGATCTTGAAGAGTTGCTGCAACATTGATAGATGTGTCGATAGTATCGACACAATTCTATCGAGCCGGTCAGTTGGGTTTGACAGCAGAAGATGTATTGATCGCTACACAGCAATCAGTGTATTGGTTCAATAATACTGTTTACGGTCGGAAAGGAAATACTAATGATGATGTTTATTTAACAATCAATTGAATAAGTCATAATGAATAGAAGGCGAAAAATGTTATGAAAGATTTTTGTTTATTTTGTCAAACGATTGAACAGTTCTAGCGATTCAAGTTGGCCAGCACCCATAGGAAAGAATTCTTAAGCCAGAGGGTTGATTAATATAAAATTAAGGGAGGCGTTTCTTTGTGCTAACATTGAATTCCTCCATCAACTTCATACCTAATACTTCCTTATTGCTAGCATATCATTGCATATTTTCATTGTATATAGTAACAGAAATACATAACTGCTGACGAAATGTAATGATAGCAATGCAAAAATGTTTACTGTTTGGTTTCTAATTATATTATATTATATTATACACTACCTACATAACTATACAGTATAGCTGTAATCACTATTCGGTAGAAAATAAGGCCCTTGAGTGTTATATACAAATGTTGTATTCTATCTGGTGTTGAAAGTTTATTTTTAAAGTGTTATACATAATAATGTACTACATATTGTCACCCTTTGTGTAGTTAACGAACGGTCAAGTGATTCATAAGCAACTTTACCGCCATAACGATTTTAGGTCATGTTTTTAGTTAGTTGCACACTATGCTTTCACAGTGTACACGGTTCATTTAACTAAGTAAATTAAGCATTGTTAGATATTGCATCATGGGCGTATTCTTCGAGCACATAAATAATTAAATATAGACTACATTATTGTGATAGGAAACACGTGAGCTGGTAATGAATTCCAGGTCTTAGTGGTGCGGTAAAGGAAAGATTCTTCGCATCGTTTGGTTCTTGCTCGTTTATTCTGCACCGTGTGCGGGTGACAAATAAGCTCTGCACGTTTTGTCTTAAAACGAAGTACAGAAAGATTAGCTATTGAACAAAGCTAAAAGTACGAGCAAATTACAATAGATGGATGGAATTTTCTCGTTCTACGTAATCAATATGTAACGCTATGCCCCAGGTGGTTAAAAGAGAAGAGAAGTTGCCAAACATTTATATAGTGTATATTTTATAACATCTGGAAAAAGAGAATTGTATTTCGTTGAATGTTGAATAATTGTATTTTGCTATTGTATTCAGCATAATCTCATAATTGAGCTTACATTTTACATACATTTATACCAATCTGCATACGGGCTACATTTTCTTTTTTTTATATGGGACACGTCAATTAGACTTTGTCTAATTATAATTATAATTCATCATAATTGGTTTGCACGTTCCTTACCTTTCGAAAACCAATATCCATGAATTTATGTAACAAGATTTTAGATTTAAGATTTAAGATTTAGATTACAATATTTATTCTTATACTTTGAAGATTATAGCTTTTTACTTTACCGAATGATTTAATAGCTGTTAGGGTACAAAATAAGATTCATTCCGTGGTGAAATCAGCAATAAAATATTGCAGAACCAATGTTTTTACTGACGCACATAAACATCCCACAGGGAACGTTTTGGGGCAATGTTATATTCATTACAATGTTAATATACGTTTTTTTATGTTTTAAACTTATTTTTTAAAATTATTATTCTTTTATCACTTTATTATTAATTTGAATTTGAATGTAATATAAATGTAATTTTAAAGCATCGATTCAGGCGGGTTCCAATTCCGCATGAACCGATTCAATTTTTTCTATATTTTAACCGATTTGAAATGAATGATTATGTAATTAAGCTGGTTAAGTTTATTTTGTGATTGGAATTATTTGTTATGGATCCAAATATCTCTACCATAATCACACAAGTTTATAGAATCGACTTGGAAGCGGTCTGGGTAATCATTCTCGACGATAAGCATGATAATGACGAGAATTACAAAATAAATGATTATATTGAGCATTTTATAGGTGTCTTATTAATGGTATTTACAGAATAAATGACTTTTCAATTCTCAATTGCAGCTTCAGCACGGTTAGCTCGTGTACGTATCTCACAATGGCCAACAGTCGAATGTCCAACTGTCACTGCGTTTGGCGCCAATTACTATCCAATTCGGGGATTCCCACATTATTTATTTGAGGGCTTCGTTGTTTAGTGACCAGTATAAGTATATAATATACATATTTACATCATAAATGATCATACTAGTTCTATTTCATACTAATAAATCATTAGATTACTTATTTACAATTCACGTAAAACAGTAAAAATCAAATGTAATGTTGAAAAAAGCCTACTGCTAATATAAGTCAATACAAGCACACAAAAGTACATATAATCTTCCAGAAGTCATTGATTCTCGTATTGCCTTTACGTAAAGGATTTACTATATAGGTACAAGCCTATACACTGGAGGTAAGTACAAACGACTTTTCTGACAGCACATTTTTCATACTGAAAGGCTCAACTATATACCTTCATATTTTGTCGTTGTCAGGCGTGCGTTTTTATAAGGAAAATAAAGTAAACAAAAAGGGTGAAATAATAGCGGAAAGGACACGTTCATATTATTTATACTGACATTGGATAGGGGACGTTGGGTTTTGCTTGCTTTTCTATAATTCAAAATGAAAATATTTATCAGTCACAGTGCATTACGACCCAAAATGTACTCTTCCCTACTTCTTTGTGAAGAAGGCAGAATAGCCCGTTATTTGCTTCCTTCTTTACACACTTCACGAGCTTCTTCTACTAACTAAACTATACTTAACTATTTTAGAGCATTAAACAATTTTCAAAGAGGTACCAACAATATCTCATCATTCAGTTTATGTCCCGTATTTTACTTATAATATTTCGGTAGTGCAGAACAAAAATATAAAAAATATGTTTCCTCATCGAGCAGGAGAGTATTAAATTTTGCAATAACTGCAAGCAAGACGTAAGTAAAATTTGCTCGGCCACACGTGTGCCTTCTCATAGGAATTACCTTCCCCCAGAGTGACGTAAATTTTCTATAAGACTCAGAGCTGTTTGGGGGAAATACGCGCTATTTATTTACTGGATTTTTTATTTGCAAAATTGAATGAGATATTGTATACGTTATGTATACGTTTATAATTCAAGGAAAATGGTGCAATCTATCATGTCGCGTATTCGTTTGTATCCGTTTGAAATTTCCTTTTACATTCGCCACTTATTTAAAGCTTGTTGGCTTACTGTTCCGAACCAAATTTATTATGAATGTATCTAATGTATTATGTATTGAATAAATAATGATGGGCTTACATAAATAAATTTCTACATGACATATTTTGATTTATCGCAAACCGTGTTCTTATAATTACAAATAAATTGGACGTTAAGCTTATTTATTCAAGGATTTATAACTGACACTGGCTTTTGCCTGCAGCTCTGCCCGCGTGGATGTCGGTCATCACGACAAAATTAATATGTCCTCTCTTAAGATCTAATCTACCCTTATACCAAATTTCATCAAAATTGGTTTAGCGGTTTAGGCGTGAAAGCAACAGACAGAAATGCAGAGTTACTTTCGCATTTATAATATTAGTATGGATATTGAATTGATTGCTGTAAAGTGATAACCATAACCTATGAAACTTTGAGGAATTGTGAGGCCTTAAAGAGTTGATTCCTATACAAACGAAGTCTAGTAAGCCCTCGTTAATCCATATATTTCATCTAACATAGCAGTTTCCACAGTGAATTATCCGTGGAACTCACAAACGTTTCATAAAGCGAAATTCCGAGTTGTTCAATGCAATAAAACATGCTAACATGCAACTCCAGTTTTACGTTCCAGTCATTGTGAAAATTCATTTTAGTAGTATCAAATATTTCTAATTAAGTGGTAGAAACAATGTTCTTTTGTTTTGTACTGTTTATGTACTAAATATACTAGATATAATAATTTAGTATATGAAAGTTTTGCAACTTCACGGAGAGTGTTGAGCGGTCCTTTACTCGCTGAGTAATTAATCAAAACAGCATTCTCTACAGTCTTCTACAGTATGCGCATCAAATGTAAGTAGGTATAAATAATATTGGTAAAATTGGGTATTTTCCTGTACTTAAAATAAATTATTTAACTGGCCTTATCAGATTAAGAAAACAAAAAGAGCGATAAAAGTTGCATCCGTACTTATTTTATCGTTTTAATTTATTTATAACCATCCTCCTAACCGTAATAGTGAATTATTTGACTATTGAAAATTATGACGTCACAACAATTTAATTGATACTAAACCGTAATCATTTATAATAGTGTCATTCCATATGGAGTGGCAAATTGATTTTCTAAACATTCGATTGCTACTTGGGTTTGATTACTGCTGTGTACAAAAAATGTTATGTATAAATTTATTTATTTGGCAATGAAGACGTTTGTAGAAAGTAATTTAGGCTATACAGTACAGGTAAAAGTTACTGCGGTGAGCTTGCGGACGGCGCCGCCGTCACGTGCTATGCGGACGACACGCTAGTGACGGCGAGCGGAGCTACACACCGCGAAGCGATCCTGAGGGCCACGACCGCGGTTGCTCAAGTCGTGGAACGGATCCGGCGGCTGGGCCTTGAGGTGGCTTTGCATAAATCCGAGGCCATGTTCTTTCATGGACCTCGGCGCACGCCACCACCTGGTTCCAGTCTCACAGTGGGAGGCACTCTCATCGGCATCAAGCCCCAGATGAAATATCTGGGGCTCGTGCTCGACGGCCGGTGGGACTTCGGGAAGCACTTCCGAAGTCTGGGCCCCAAATTGGCGGGCACAGCCAACGCTCTGGCGCGGCTACTGCCCAACCTGAGGGGCCCGGATGACTCCTGCAGGAGACTCTACGCGGGTGTCGTGCGGTCCATGGCCCTGTACGGGTGTCCCGTGTGGGCGGACACCCTGAGTGATCGGCACATGCTTCTGCTGCAGCGTCCGCAGCGGAAGTTGGCGTGCCGCATCATAAGGGGGTACCGCACGATATCATTCAACGCGGCGAGTCTCCTCGCCGGATCGCCACCATGGATCCTGGAAGCGAGATGCCTTTCGGCGCTATACAGGTTCCGAAGGGCGGCGCGGGAGCGGGGTCACGATCCCGAGCCCGAAGAAATTCGGGCCGTGAGATCCCGGCTCCACAGGGAAATGGTGGCAGAATGGGAGAGACGACTTGGGCAACCAAGCGCAGGGCACGCCGTAGTAACGGCGGTAAGACCCATCATGGGGGAGTGGCTAGAGAGGCCACACGGCAGCCTCTCGTACCGTCTGACGCAGATGATCACCGAGCACGGATGCTTCGGAAAGTATCTGCGTCGGATGCAGAAAGAGCCAACGTCCGAGTGCCATCACTGCGACGCGAGCGAGGACTCAGGTCCGCACACGCTCACCGAGTGTCCGGCGTGGGAGACGCCGAGGCGGGAGCTTGTGGCGGCCCTGGGAGTGAGGGTTCTCACGCTCTCCACCTTGCTCGCGGCGATGGTTCGCTGCGCGGATGCGTGGGCGGCCGGCGCCTCCTTCTGCGAGCAAGTAATGCTCGTGAAGGAGGAGGCGGGGCGGGAGCGGCAGCGAGAGCGACGAAGGATCGCTAGACAAGCTGCCCGCGCACGAAGGCAACTCGGGCGTCGGAGGTCGATGAACGACCTCCGCCCCCCATGAGCGCCGGCCTGGGGGTGACAGGTGAAGCCGCCTGTCACCCTGGCAGAAGCAGGCCGCGGCGGTGGCGCGCGTGGCGCGCCTCCCCGTTTCCGGGGACGAGTTGGGGACTCTGTAGTCCCCACACCCGAGAAGAGGGCCATATCGTGAGAGATGGCCCTGGGTCGGCCGGGGTGCGAGGGATATGCCTGTCAACCTCACCTTCGGCAACCGAAACGACCCACAGGCGGCGTGCGTTTTAGTCGGTTCGAGTCCGACATAACCTCCTTCACCGGCTCCGGTGGGGAGGTATCCGTGGGGATTTTGCGCACGTAAAAAAAAAAAAAAAAAGGTAAAAGTTACTCAATTTCGAAAGAAAGGGACAACTTGAGGTACAAATCGCAGCCTACACAAGATACGATAAGATAAGTTTACTGTCGCAACAGAGTTTAGTGCAATAAACTGACTACTCAAACTAAGCTGAAGCCTGTATTTAGGGGGTCAGTACTCTAACGAGACACATAATTGATGATCGATGACACATGATAGATATTCTTGACGAATAGTATTATACAATGGAGGTAAGGTTGAACTATTCCCATTTGAATTAATAAGAGAAGTTAAACATACTAAATCCTTCAACAATTCAACCATTTTTTCAAACATAAATTCTTGTTTTAATGCTCTTATCTCTGTTTTAGAAAGCGTTGCAGAGCAAAGGTCAATCCATTAATCTTATTTCATTTCTGCAGCAAGGGCGTATTTTCAGTAAAAGGTAGCCAAAACTTAATCCAAAATAGCTTATAAAAACCTTTTTAATTAACTCATTTATAATCCCAAAAAAATATATCATGCCGCAAGTTGGCTCATTTTAACTTTTAGAACTGAATAAAATGATTTTACGTTCGTCGTTTAGTTTATACCTAAAAGAATTACATTTTCGGTTTTAAATTCGTCTGTAGTCCATATTGTAGACGTAAATGTATTTTACAAGCCATTTTATTGTGTAGCATAACGCATTGCACCGACTGCACTGCGTCTACAAAATAAGGGTATTAAAATAGCACTTTTAATACATATTTTATTAAGTTTCTACTAAATCTAGTCGTACAACAATTTTAATTTACATTTATACCGTAATGTTAATGGGAATTAACGCGATCATGGTATAGGTACATACCATTGGTTTACCTAACGTTTCGACCAGGTTACACCGGCCGCTCGGGCGTCAGAGGTCGATGAACGACCTCCGCCCCCCATGAGCGTCGGCCTGGGGGTGACAGGTGGAGCCGCCTGTCACCCTGGCAGAAGCAGGCCGCGGCGGTGGCGCGCGTGGCGCGCCTCCCCGTTTCCGGGGACGAGTTGGGGACTCTGTAGTCCCACCCGAGAAGAGGGCCAGATCGTGAGAGATGGCCCTGGGTCGGCCGGGGTGCGAGGGATATGCCTGTCAACCTCACCTTCGGCAACCAAAGCGACCCACAGGCGGCGTGCGTTTTAGTCGGTTCGAGTCCGACATAACCTCCTCCAACGGCTCCGGTGGGGAGGTATCCGTGGGGATTTTGCGCAGGTAAAAAAAAAAAAAGTTACACCGGCCGTGGTGCACAGGTGTGCACGGCCGGTGTAACCATGCATGTACCTATACCATGATCGCGTTACTTCCCTTTAACATTATTGTATATCATGGAACGCGATAGTTTAAAAATTACTATTTAATTAAATTTGATTTTAAATGTGCATTCATTATTACAATTATGTACTATCAGGATATTTACCATATTTATCTCTATAGTATCAAGTTTCAAATACTTTGGTACATCTATATGTTCTTAAAATAGAACATATTTTTTATTACATTCATGATCATGGCGCTTGTCACAGACCCGATATCGGTAACACGACATTACAAAAAAAACAATATTTTATTGCAAATCGACGTTGTATATGTAAAATTTAGTATCGATAATTTAATTTTAACAATACACTAACCTGTACGAGATCTCCATGGATCCCTCCAGCAGCTGTGATGGTTAGCAGGCAGACGTAAGGGACCAACTCTTGCCGAGGACGATGTAGCTCCAACTCGTATGTGCGTCCAATATCACCATAGTAAGTTTTGTTGCATCCTGGGGACAAAAAATTTCATGTGATTTTTTTTTAAATTGTTTGTCGTAATTTTTGTAATCGTTTGTGTAATTGATATAATCATCTTAAAAGGGCATATTATAAGAAAACAGTACGTCAAAATAGACACCTAAGTAATATAGAATGTTATTGATAATATATTATATGATATACTGTTGCCCGCATATCCCCAAAGGGATAGCCAGACGTATATTACACCCATATTTTGTCAGACTTGTTTCCGGACGCCGAGCCCTTAGTGAGAATTTTCTAAACGAATAACTCAATGATATACAGTAAACGATGTGATGAAAAACCGAAAACTCGAAAATAGATTCTATTATTTTGGTAAAATAATATTACAAACAGATGGTTAAACTTTATTTTTTGTAAATAGAAACATACATAAGTACATACATAAAATCACGCCTTTATCCCCGGAGGGTTAGGCAGAGGTGAATTAACACCCACATTTCACCAATCATTGAATTCGGTCCCACGTAATAGGGGGTGAGCATATTGCCGTCTTCTGGGCACTATTGTTGACTCAAGCCATGCATCTGAAGCCGAGTCTGGGCTGTATTTATCTGTCTGATGTTAAGCCCTATTCCTAAGTCACCTTGTACGACACCGCATAGCGAGGAACCACGCGGCAATTATAAAAAGATGAGCTGCCGAATCTGCATAATATGTATTGTGTCTTTTTTTATTTAATGAAATTCACGTCGTTCGGACAGGGTATGTCCCCCGATACAACATAAAACTACGTTATCAGAACGACACTATGCCATCAATAACTGTCACCTCTATAATAAAATGAACAAAATGTTACATATTTACCCTCTAAGCTTGTATCAATGTAGGTCTAAAGTAAAAACATGGCTACAAGACCAAAGCTATGCATATTCTGAGGAACTCTTACGATCAGAGTTCCAAATATCGTAAATACACGTCTGTATGCATCACTAAATTTCTGATTGGTTTTATGGGTAACAGTTGCACGCCACACACACACACACACACACACACACACACACACACACACACACACACACACACACACACATACACACACACACACACACACACACACAACACACACACGCACGCATGCACGCACGCACACACATACACGCGCTCACAGATACACAGTCAAACACACACATATGCACTCATGCACACACATATGCACTCATACACACACGCACGCACACACACATACAGACACACACACATACAGACACACACACACGCGCACTCGCTTACGCACACGCACAACACAATAAACACGAGCGAGCACACGCGCGAGTATCAACAAAGGTTATAATTAATAGTTTTTATAATTTTTTTTTTTTTTGGTTCATCCACCACCTGATCCCCGACAAACAGGCATACCTAGTTTGGGGATTCAGAAAATCTATATCCATATCAAGTAACCATGCGATGGCTACAATTGTGCTGTTTGAGATTATCCTTAACCTACCTGTAACACAGTTATTTTACTAGCACGGGGACGGGAGGGGCTAGTCTTGATGGCTGTTGCGGCTAGACATGTTAAACTTGAAGTGTTCTAAGTGTTGCTTGATGGATAAATGTTAAATTGTTTTCTTTTATTTATCAATAAAACTTATCTTGTCTTATCTTAAATTTAATTACTATCTATAATTAGACTTATGTGAATAATCCATTAAAGTACAATTCTAAACCTTTCTAGTTTCCATAACTAACACAATAACAGCTGAAACAAAACATTCAATGCTGTAGAGGTCGAGGGACCATTCCTTTTGTAACCCTTATGTAACATGAATAATGGACATAATAGTAACACGTTTGCCTCAGCACTACGTGAAAAGTTACATATTGCAGTAGAGAGAAGGTATATGTGTAAGTTGAAAAGTTTTCAAAAGATCGTTACGGCTAAAGTTTGAGATCAAAATAAAGTTGAAGACTTGATGTAGGTACTATATCCAGGTTCCGGAGACCTTCCAAACTTTGTTCGCTAAATTGTTTACTACAAAAGTGGTAAATTCAATTTAGTCAGTTATATAAAATTTACTATTTTGACCATTTGGTTTTTATATTGTTAATGTGATGGAAGTAATAAGTTCATAGGAATAAAATTGTGCTTTCAAATACACTAACTGTAATAGTGTAAAGGTATTTTTATACTTTACTAAGGAATGCCGTTCAATTACTTACCCTGAAAATACTTTTTGTTTGGCTTGCGTTCTCTAAATTATGGTAAATTAAGCTGTAGCCTGTTTAATTTATGTGGAATTTTCATGTGTATTGTCATATAAAAGCTTTTTCTTAAGTATTGTCAAATTTATCATTTTTAAATCCTAATCCGTTTTTCCAATTTATAGATCTAACATATCCTTCCTTCATATCTAAATTTAAAAAAAAACAATAAAAAGTAAAAATTATAATGCCAATTTAGTGAGTAATTAATTATTAAGTAAATTAAAAGGGGTAGCTAACAGGGTAATTAACCATAAAGGTATATATGCGGACAAATTTACGGGGCATTCAATATCTAAAATAAATAAATGCTTATAATTGAGTCCATTATAAGTTTCTATGTACACTGAAATTGTTTATTCATTATAGCGAGTTTTAATACAACTTATTAATTATTAGATTTCATAAATATAGACAAAAATTTACAATTCACTAAAAAATAGTCCTGCATGAGAATCCAGTCCACAAGACTCAACACCGGGATAGTTGGATCCGTGTTTATATTGCATTGTTAGATGAATTTAGCCACGGATACAGAACCGTAGTTGGCAAGGTAGCCGATTAAAGTGTAGTCATTCATTCATTAATATAGTTACTCAGTCCTTCATTCATATAGTCAAAAGACATACATCGGAAATAATAAAAATCAACCACTTTTTCCAAATAACTGAACAAGTCATATGGATCTAATCCACAAATCGAATCACTCAATATGAACTCAAGCACATGTTTCATATCATCCTCAAGCTAGTATTTTAGCGCTAAGAGTTCACGCTTGAGTACTCATAAGAAATATTCCCTCTCTTTTGAAACAAACTGGTGTATCACAAACAAAGCGAAGTTCGCTACAAGTAACTTGTATGAAGTGATATAGTGTGAAAAGTTGGAATGCTTTCAACTTGATTGCCTAAACAATATATTATGTCTCTCTCTCTTTCTAGTTAGTAAAAGGAACAACGTGTTTCTGTAGGTATCTAATTAACATTACATGTTTTCGGTATATTATTAAGGTATTAAACAAGTACACACAGAAAAGCCAATAAGCAAACTAATACTACTATTGCTTGCTTTAAGATTTTATAAGACTGAACAAAATATCAGATACAGTACTAATCCTTTTGTTTTATTCTATGTATTAAAAGGGTTTATTTTATCCATCTTTAAACAGAAGAGAAGATAAAAATTGATCAAGTTTTAATGCATAGCTATTCATTATTAATTAATTTTTTAGCCCCTTATATATTTATTTTACATACCCGAACCCCAGGCTTCGAGAAGGTTTTGGAAATAATCGCAACACTAACTAGATGATCATAAATTATGTTACACATTAAGAAAAATTGCATTACCAGAAAGTAAATTGTATTCAATATAAAGTAATAAAACTGGATGAAACATCTGCTTGAATGGGGAAAACTGTTTTACAAATTGCAACAATTCCTTTTTCCCGGTACATAAATGAGAGTCAAGCTTTCAGTAAACACGGCATTCACATTTAATGCAATTACATTTTGAATGCTGTAAAAAATACCGCCTCACACGGTTTTTCAGGGAAATGTAATTATTTAAATAGATTTGCCTGAACTTACTATAGAATATCCTGAATCGTTAAAATTATTATAGTAGTTTTTTGTAGTTTATCTGTAATTATTTAAAATGTAAAAGATTGCTTATCACGTTTTCACACCTTAACTACTTTAACACATAATAAGCCACAGGCACGTGTTTAGTACTTCATACAGACAAAGCAAAAATAGCTAGTACAGAACAAATATATAAGGCTGTTCCTTATATATTTGTACTGTACTAGCTTAGCTTAATATTTAAATGCATTTTATTCTATCTAAAGCTTTGAAAACGCTTAATGATATAGTGCATTATGTACAATGATATAGAACACGTCAATTAGACTTCGCCTTGCCTGATGGTAATCTGAAGGCAAAGTCTCAGAAAAAAGGGTCACCATTACTTACACATACCGTGTGACAATGGTGACACTCAGCTTGACGGCCTCATCACATGCTTTTTCACGCCTCGCTTAAAGGACCCGGGACTGTAGGAAGAAGGAAACACGTGAGCTGGTAATGAATTCCAGGCCTTAATGGTGCGACAGAGGAAAGCGTCACCAAACCGCTTGGTTCTTGAACGGATGTTTTGCACCGTGTGCGGGTGACATCTAAGACCTACACGTGTTGTAACACGGAAAGGGGAGGGTGGGACTAATTGGAAGTGCTCATCAGAACATTAGGTAATATGCTTATTATTACTTCAAAGAAAAAATATTTCGAGATGTCTAATTTGTAATATGGCTATAAGGACGGGTTATAAGTGGGCTTCACTTGCCGTTTAATGAAGTTTCCATTACATAACCGTACATTAGCTTATTATGAAAAATGTTTATCCACGCAAAGTCCAAACGAGCTTAATCCTTTCCTATTCGGGCACAAATCTCAAATGAACATTACTGTCATATTTGAGTTGCGTGCTTGCCTTTCATAGAGATAAACATTGTGACGTGTACAAAGGATACATTTCTGAAGTGAGGTCTGTTGTAATATAATTAATACTGGCAGTAACCGAAGTGGGATATATTAATTCCTATTAGATTTAGAGCAGGCCATTGTACCTGCTCTTGTTCCAATTATTTAGAGTCAGTGTAACACCAAATTTTTCATCATACATTCCTGACTGATATCATCTTCGTAGTTCCTGGTCGATTCCCTTCCTCCCCTTATTCTTCCACATACTCCATCCAACTTTTCTTGGGTCTATCTCTCCTCTTAAAGTCTATTACATTCATACCTTTTATCATAATAATTATGTCCCCATCATGACAGACAGTTAAATGGGATTTTAGTGTTATACTAGTTATATATTATTAAGTTAATATGGTATCCACATAGTATCCTTTTCAGAAGGTACATAATGAAGCTCACGAAAGCGGTCTATTACGAAACGTGTTTGCATGGCGAATATGCCTATTTACTGCCGTCGTAAACCTCTTCAAACTTCTATTGTTTGGGAAATATGGTAAAGGGTTCCCCTCCTTAGCCGTGAAAGAAACGCATATAAAAGGCTTAACCCTAAACGTTACTAAAAGAGGTTACCCTTAAATTTTGCGAGTAATTTTCAGTAAGATCTAAATCCAAAAAGTACAGTAAACAGAACAGCGTTCACTAATAGCCTGTACGAGTAGTATAAGTCTCTAGACATAACCTTCTAACTTTAAATAAGGAGCAAACAAAAGTTTAGAACTTAATATGCAAATTGGAACTCGTAATGAATATCGTTGCCGTTCAATTACGTAACACATATTCGTTCGAAATTTGAAATTATTCTGGACTCATTACACGGCTCGTATATGCCACGTCACGAGTTTAACAGGGTTTGAGCAAATTACATTTTATGCTTATAGAAGCATCTATGTACCCCTCTTTAAGCATATTGCATGCACAGAGGAGTATGAGATTTGGCAGTAAATGTTTCTTAAGTTGTGCAGAAACAGAAAGTAAATTAAAAAGAAAATGAACTTCGTTAGAATTTTGTTTGCTGATCAACCAGTCTTTATCAATTGATGATAGCTTTCTGTGCGTGTGTTGAGTAGCCCCAATATTATTATGTAAATTTTGCTAAACATACATGATAATATAGGGCTAGCTACCAATATGATCTAAAATTCATCCTGAACACTGTATACTTAACCTAAAATTTGACGTTACCACAAATCATTCAAGTCCGTACAAACACTGCAAACTGAAAACAAAGAATCACAAACTTGTCTAAAAGCTCTCTCTTTGATTGCAGACGCGTATCGGTATCCAGTATCCAGTGTGTTTGTGGGACACGGCACTTGGCAGCCGAGGGTCCTATAGTTGATGCATTTCGGTGCTTGTGGCTTGTGCCACTTTCTATTTTACGACAGACTTTTCTTTGCCAGTGTACTGTTTAGCTTTTAGACTTGTATTTTAGTAATGCAATTTAGAAAATAATTCGCAATACTGTTCTGCTCCCTTAGACAAGTGGCACATTATTAAAAGAAATAGAATACTTGGAAGAGCTCACTGGAGGATTTGTGCTGTCAGTGAGAAGACTAAAGGCTTGTCCTGCTTTGTCTTCTACTGACGGCACAGAAACTCTGTACTTACAGGGTTGGCAGCGCAACTGTGACTCCTCTGGTGTTACAGACGTCCATAGGCCACGGTAACTACTTTCCATCAGGTGGGCCGTGTGCTTGTCTGCCAACTAAGTGGTAAAAAAAAAAAAAAATCAGCCGCTGTGGCGTGGCGATAGTCATCGTAGCCGCTACACAGGAGGCGTGGGTTCGATCTCTGCTTTAAGACGTCAATCCCGGTGACCATACAAACATTTATGGCAATCGTTACGGGTGATTGGGGCCCTAAAAAGTCCAACTACTGGTCTAACTGCAATGTTAAGATATTGCCTTTGGGTTGTGTGTGGTCAGATGGTAATCGCTTCACGGAAAATATCGAAGTTCAGGCAAAACCGTAGTTAAACTGGTAAAGTCTCCTTTCCTACATAGGACAACACGTGCAGGCCTTAGATGTCACCCTCACACTGTGCAGAATATACGAGCAAGAACCAAGAATTTTTTCTTTGCAGTAATAATAAGCATATTACCTAATGTTCTGATGAGCTCTTCCAATTAGTCCCACCCTCCCCTTTCCGTGTTACAACACGTGTAGGTCTTAGATGTCACCCGCACACGGTGCAGAACATCCGTTCAAGAACCAAGCGGTTTGGTGACTCTTTCCTCTGTCGCACCATTAAGGCCTGGAATTTATTACCAGCACACGTGTTTCCTTCTTCCTACAATCCCGGGGCCTTTAAGCGGGGCGTGAAAAAGCATCCGAAGAGGTCGCCAAGCTGAGTGTCACCATTGTAGCACTTAGTGTCTGTAATAGTGACCCTCTTTCCTGAGACTTTGCCTTTAGCTTACCATCAGGCAAGGTGAGGCCAAGTTGGCGTGTCCTATATAAAAAAAAAAAAGTGGAGGTGACTCCGAGTAGAAAGCATCGGATGCGACTAGGATTAACGCTAAGATGGAGAAGAAGTAGAATAAATCACGGTATGGTATGGACGCATACAATATTATGCTTCATGACAGTTGTTAGTAGGTAAGTATATGACAATCCTGCATATTGATTATTTTATTTTATCCTACTAACGATGTGCCACTAGTCTAGGAGGGCAGGGCTTTGGATTGACTAAGAAGTGGTATGTGCCAGATTGTGGCTATCACCTTCAAAGGAATTCAGAAACAAAATATACTATTCACTTTCACTGTACAATTATTATTAAAGTTAATTTCCTTGCAGTTACAAAATGGGTAACAGTTGCCAACCGTTGTGTAAGGTGGCACACAAATTTTATTTATCTTTAAAAGTAAATTTTGTACACACTGTATTAGATAGGGATAAACCCCTGATGTCCGTGTGTGACATAAAGTACACCCAAACCAAGACAAATAACCCTGCAAATTACACAAATGGTGTTCCATACCCGGTAACAGTTATTTATGTGATGAACCCACAGCAAATTTCCCGGTAGCAACTAGCGGGAAAGACAAAGATTTCATTAAGCCTCTACGCAAAATATAACATGGGTAAAAGAAAAATTACCTGAAGCTTGGTTTTAGAATGCAGATGAACATACGCTATTTGCAAATACACGTAGAAATACATAACATAACATAAACTCACGCCTATATCACCGGAGAGGTAGGCAGAGGTGCTAGCACCCACATTTCGCCAGTTTATGTTTAGGTCCCAATGTAATAGGTGGTGAGCCTATTGCCATTAACCGGGCACTTTAAACCTGCGATAAATACACACATAACTACGAAAAGCATCGTAAAGTCATTGGTGTGTGCCATGGTAAAACCTGGGATCGAACCCGAGAACTCGTCTCAGCAGTCCATTACCCATACCACTAAACTACCGCGGTATTATTATATTTTTTAGCGAAGCGCACTGATTGGTGTATAAAATGATGACAAAGATCGTAATTTTTTTAGAGTACGGACAACATATTAATAGTTTATAAAACATCATTGCACAGAAACAGCTAAGTAGTTCAATGCAGAAATACTCAGACCAACGTAAGTAGACATATTCGGGCATACTGCATATATATAATAATATAATTTTCTGTGAGTAGCATTCAGACCCACCAATATCAGTTAAGGCTATAATTGTATTCTACGTTTTCATCCCAAAATATGCTTAGAAAATTTTATGCCAAAGTATATTTTTTGGCATAAAAACTTCTTTATCAAAACAACAAAAGATTTATAGAATGCATCTCCCGTATCGAGAGTAGGAATGTAAATCGTACTTCTTTCATTCCAACACTATTAATAGAGTTACGTTCCTTTGTTATTCAAGTTTTAACTGCGTACAATTTACAACGGCACTCGGTCGTCTCAATAAAAGTTTGCTAGTATCAATTGTTGGGTTACAGTTTATCAGATTGATTGAAAATTAAATTGTTGCTGATATTTCCAAAGTGTTTTTTGTTAATTACCGTTGAGTAAAATTAGGCAGATAGCAGTCGGTCGTAAAAGGAACTGAATCGTTGTGTTCATTAAATTGATCTCTTACTCACCAACATGGTAGGAGTTGGACATTTCGATACTTCGTGGTATTATGGTAGGGGCAGGAAAACGTAGTACGCTACAAAAAATGGTATATTCTGAATTTTAATGGAATGATACTTTCCAAACGCAAATTACTACAACTGAAAACCTTTACTGAGGGTTTTCTCTCTGAATACAAATTAGAGAGGAAAATAATAATTAGTAGTACTAATAAGTTACATAGTTTTTGGAATATTGGAAATGCTATGCGTGGTAGCAGCTTTGGTGGAATATACAAGGACTGAAGTTCTTAGGATGGATACAATTGTTTTGTTTTATTTTTCTGTTAAGAAATGCCTTGTCTGAAAATGAGGCTTTCGTGCATAGGTGACTAGACTCTTTGCTTGTTATAGGCTTACTATTAATATAAGATTATCTCTACCCGCACCGTTGGAAATATAGTAAAAAAGTATGTCGTACTGTACTCGTATAACGTATGCTTAATTACTTTTAAGTAAAACTGGAACCGGGTCAACAGCACTAGTGGGATGGACAGTGTGTAGAAACCAAGATTAAACATATTGTTTACTGTCAAACATATCGCCAGCAGACAACAATGGTGTTGCAGTATATTTGAAACATCACCTTTTGTCAGTACATCCGACAGATATCTATTCAATATTAGAATTTATGTCATTTCCTACCTGGATACTCAGTTTGTTTGGGGGTTGCTTTTGAATCGCAGTCGTATTTGAACGGGGTAGGGGAACATTTGAAATGCGGAAGGTATTTGGGTGCTCTGATGTAAGATGAATTTGACCGATCGGTTTGCAGTTATGTAGTGATTTACTGAACGTACTAGATGTTTATACGGTGAATTGGCTAACCACAAATATACAGCAGTATTGGGATTTTGGCTGAAATTCATGGCACATTTACTTCAGTTGAGAGAATCGTTAATGAAACTCAATTACTTAATGTTAGGCTAAAATATTAGAGGAACTTGTAAATAACGTTAGCAAAAATTAACGCAATCATAATATAGGTATATTCCAGGCCTATTACATTTTCTTTTGAGTTGCTATCCTTGGTGGTTAGTAACTATTGCAAACGTTTGAATTGCCTCGAATGACCCTTTCAAAGGTATGAAATTCACAGCATGATCACGTCTTGTTAAAATTATTGTACGTACATAGGTTGTCAAAGTTGAAAAGCTCTAAACAGCTCTGTTCTGAAATGTAATCTGTGAACACGTTTAAAGTATATACTCACTATACCTTAAGCAAAATTCGATATCCCTATTTTTACGGCCGCGCCTCTATTCATCTTATCTTGGCGGGTTTATGGACGGGGCAACGGTAATGGTGTTTGCTGAAAGAGACTGCCCCCATCGTCTTAAGGATAGCGGATTTTTTTATTTTTTTATTTGTAGAGTATCTTCATTATTGAACCACTGTTTATTTTTCTACGCCGCAATCTTAATTTCATGTTCGGTATCGCCTCAATATAACGACCATCCAAGTTCCCCGCTTTATATTCGGCCTCCGTTGTGGTTATATTCAATTACTGAGGATTTTAAAGGGAAATTTTCTCGTGACCTATTTTGTGTAACGATTATTTAAAATGGTAATCAAACCGAATTATATTCTGGATATTTTTGTTTCACAATAAGAGGCAATAAGATTCTTTTATTGCTTTTGAATGTCTGGAAGGTATAAAGATTTTGTGAGAATATAATTGGGTCAGCTGTTAAAGCTCAGCTGGTGCTTTTGTAGCAGTTTAGAATTGATGACAGTTCAGAATAAATTTACGTAACCCTTGTCAAGGTTAGCGCTCGCGCTGAGCTTTACTTTTTTTTTCCAAGGTCAATGGGGAAATATTGCCATACAAGATTCGACGTTGATAGCAATGTATTGTAATGGCTAAAGATAATTTTATAGATTTGATGTTATATCACAACAAATCTACATCCTCTCGCTCATACATACTGACAGCGTTTCCCCTCTGTCAGTACGGCCAGGGATAGATTGGCGTACCTATAGATTGGATTAATCTTATCAATTGGAAGAATTACTCAATTTTTGAAGAAGAACTTTTTTAAATTATGTACCTTATTACCTAGTACATACAATAATTAATGACCTTATCACATTGTGGTAATCTTCTACAAACAACTATGAGTAACATCTATTTATGTGATATATTAACCTTTTTGCTTTTGCTCACGCAATTACGTTTTTGCTTACGTAATTCGACACTTTTGTCCATAAAAAGATTTTAATCAAAACAACAAATGACACGAGGATAAAAACAAGAACATCAATTTAGCTCATATTGTAGGTACGTACAGAAAGTTACAATGTTTGCACAGCTAAAGTATCTGCTCGTAAGAGTCGTAAGTGAAGCGACTTCATTACAAGAGATTACACAGGGAAGCATTGTGTCGGCGTCCCCAAATATGTCCGTCGATAGGCAGGTATGTATTAAAGACTTTACTTTAGATTTGTAAAAAGATAGCAAAAGGTATTCAATTGGGACTGCTTTTGTGGTTAGCTATAATAGCTTTCTTTACTTCAATCTACGCTACATCCCTTGAATTTACCATTAACATGGATAATATAAATGGAATAATTCTTTCCGTTTCATATCTTAATTTAATTTAATTCTTTATTGCACAAAATCAGTACAGAGGTCATACACAAAAAAAAATATCAGAAATATGTACAAAGGCGAGCTTAACTCAATATGAGTTCTCTCCCAGCAAACCTTTGAGTAGCAGAGAAGCAGTTAAAGTAAGAAGGGGATGTGAAGTGTACAATAAATTTCAGATAAAAGATGGGTACCTAAACAGGTACCTACATATATGTACACATAAACATACATAAAAAAAATAGGCAATAATTGTGTAATACTGTTATAAAGATAGCCATTATAAATAAAATCATCATCATCATCCTAGCGATAGTCCCGGTCGCATCTGAAACTTTTAAACTCGAACCTCGGAGTCCGGAGGCAGCATTTTTCTGTCTAACTGCATGTTGGACTAAACTTTGATATCTTCAGCAAGCAAGCTGACTGATAAATAAAATTAAATGTATTCATTTATACAGATAAAAAAAAAACATTTATGAGTGCATGATTATTTATACTGTAGATTGATGGCACTTGGTGGAATTTGTTGTTACACATATTGATAACTCACTTGTACTTTTCCACATTACTTTATTGCTTATTACACCTGACCGGTTTCGCCTTATTGATGAGGTAATATGTTTGAGTGTCGCAATGTTTCTAATAGGAATGCTCTTAAATGGCATGATTATTGTTGTTAAATTTTTCAGCCAAATTTACAGAGCCAAGACTGCGAGAAAAGAATATGGGAATAAAAAATATGCTACTCATATTTTCCACACCACCAACACTTTACCGAGCAAAACGAGCGTAAACACAATTTCATATGACACCGAAAAATTATATTAACCCCAAGTGAAGCCACGTGTAAAAGCTATTAACAACAACCGCTGACCACGAGGTTCACGAGGTGTACTTGTAATATGTAAATATGGAGGACGGTTCGCTTAGCCGCCATGCATTGTAAATACGCTTGGCTTTGTTAGGCAGATCGCTTGCTGAACAAATTTGTTCAAGGTTATTGATGAGTTTGCCGTTATACTTGTAAATGAGGGTTCAGGATAATTTATGCGGCATTGTCTTAATAGGGGACTTAAATAGTAGGTATATGAGTGCCTTACTGTTACTTGTTATTATCTTCTAATGTACCTAACTAGTATAAAAATAGATTTACGTGCTGCCAAAATTTTGAAATTATTATGAACCAGTGACAGATATTGTTAATGTTCTAAGCTTCGATGTCCACTGATGTCAAGTTGTTTGAACCTTATTTTACAATATCTCATTAATTTGGTCAGCACACAGCTTCTAATCATATAGAATTTGAAATATTTTATTAGAATGAAGTGATAATTACAGACACTTCAATATTCTCTGACACGTAAAACAATCCTACTCTCCTGCATAATAAACACCTCAACAAAGTCTAGGGAACAAGATGACCCCAATTATTTTTTTTCGTGTAAATCTTGTTTTGCAAATAACTGGCAGCAAATAAATAAAAATAGAATAAAGTAGATTACAGAGTTGTTCGAAATTTAAAAATAAATTTAAATAAGTAATGATTTTCGAATATGGAGGGAATACTTTTAAAAGTGTTTGATTGTGCAGTTTCTCTGAGGCAAAATAAAATTTTTTTTTTTTATTGTAAATAACGTTTATTATCAATAATACGTCTTTTACGTATGGTTTGTGCATTTTTGTGACTGTAGTCATCATGTCACGTCGTCATTTAAGTCGCGAAGAGATGTTAAGGGCTGTTGGTATGCTGCAAGCTGGACGAACTCAACGCGACGTAGCGGATGCTGTCAACACCCAACCAAGCGTAATTTGCAGATTATGGGCACGCTACAGGTCTACAGGAGATGTTGCCGAACGTCACAGGGGACGAAATAGGGTTACTACCCCGCAACAAGATCGTTTCTTGCAAAATTCCGCAAGGCGGCAACCCACGATTACTGCTCGTCAGTTGGTCGAAGGCCTCCAGTCTCAGCATCAAGTGGTTATTAGCGATCAAACTGTCAGAAGAAGACTACACGAAGCCAATCTTTATGCTCGCAGACCGCTTAGGGTTCCAGCTCTTCGACGTGGAAATCGAGGTCGTCGCTTATTGAGGGCTAACGCACATTTACAGTGGACCGACCATCAATGGGCACGGGTTCTGTTTTTCGACGAATCTTGCTTCGGTATTCATCCTGATTCGAGAAGAGTGCGTATATGGCGAGTTCCTGGACGTCGGAGTCGTCTCCAGAATCCGCAAGAAGTTCATCCTTACCAAGGTGGAACAATCATGGTATAGGCTGGAATTCGCCTTGGTGGAAGGACCGACCTCGTTTGGATACGGGGCAATTTGAATGCAAACCAATACATTCAGGAGGTTATACACCCCATGGTAATCCCTCATCGACAGCAGTTCGGTCAAGATTTTATGTTCATGCAAGATAATGCACGGTCACACATCGCGAGGGTAGTGGTCAATGCGTTAAGCGAGCACAATATGACGACGTTGGAATGGCCTGCTCAGTCTGCCGACCTCAATCCCATAGAGCATGCCTGGGATTTGCTTGGGAGAAGAGCTTTCAGTGATTCTTTGGAAAATCTGAACACTTAAGAACAACTTTTTTTACACCTTCGCAGTGTATGGAGCCATATTCCACAGACGATGATTGACAATCTCATACTAAGTATGCCACGCCGTTGTCGAGCTGTTGCTAATGCTTTAGGAGGTCCTACAGATTATTAAAAACGTTTAAAGTACGGTTAATTACTGTATTTCTTACTACCTCGTTATTTTTGTGCCTAATCATAGAAGGTTGTAATACTCAATATTGGCACTATTCAATTCTTTCTTAAAAAAAAAAAATTTGGTATGAAAATGTTTTTATTAAAATTAAAATTAAAAACGGTATAAAAATACCCTTCTATTGATATAAAACACTCACTATTACAAGAAAGGGTTTTTAAATAAAAACTAGAAATGTCCTTGTTCCCTAGACTTTGTTGATGTGTGTATTTTAATGTGAAAGTCCGTGAAGATGTTTGTACTTATGTTTGGATGTTTGTTACTCACGCTCTATAGGCTGTACGGATATGGCTGAAATTTGGCATATGGATAGATTACTGAAATAATATATAGGTTCCCATGAGTAGGAACGGGTACATAATTTCACGCAGGTGAAACCGTGGGTAATAACTAATAACTTACAATGAAAAATACAAACAAAGGCAAATTTATGAGAAGCATCAAACTTATTAATTTTTTTCGACTACAAAAGGAAAGTACGGTTAAAGTTACTGCTTTCTATTGTTAATACCAAGTTTTTTCTCAATAGCCCGCAGTACAGAATAGGAGCAGCCGACCAGGTTCTTCTGAATTTCAATTTAAGTTGAAATAAGTTTGGCAACTTGTCGAAATTAGCTCGAGGGTAAATTTACGAATTTGTCAAGGAGAAAACGATACCGCGTCCGTTCGATTTGTTTTTATAGATGAATATTTAAAAGGTTTTTTTAATATATGGAGTCCAAGAATAGATAGTTAAAAGGTACAGATTTGCTACTTTAAAAGGAGTTATATTATGGTATAATACGAATACTTTTTTTAGATTTAATTAAAGTAGTACTTTATAAGGCGCAGTTTGGTGGGGGGGATAGGTGGAGCCGCCTGTCACCCTGGCAGAAGCAGGCCGCGGTGGCGGCGCGCCTCGCGCGCCTCCCCATATCCGGGGACAATTATTTTTTTATACCACTTAGTTGGCAGACAAGCACACGGCCCACCTGATGGAAAGTGGTTACCGTGACCTATGGACGTCTGTAACACCAGAGGAGTCACAGTGGCGCTGCCAACCCTGTAAGTACAGAGTTTCTGTGCCGTCAGTAGAAGACAAAGCAGGACAAGCCTTTAGTCTTCCCACTGACAGCACAAATTCTCCAGTGAGCTCTGGCTACCCTACTCACCGCTGGGAACACAACACAAAGTTATTATAGCCGCGGTATTCTGTAGGGCGGAGGTACTACCCCAGTCGGACTGCTCAATCGGGCGGAAATACCGTCGTGTCCTACCTCCTTAAAAACGACGAGTTTTAAGGAGTTGGGGACTCTGTGGTCTACACACCCGAGAAGAGGGCCAGATTGAGAGAGATGTGCCGGGTTGGCCGGGGTGCGAGGGATATGCCTGTTAACCTCACCTGCGGCAACCAAAAACGATCCACAGGCGTCGTGGAGTTCTAGTCCGACATAACCTCTCACCGGCTCCGGTGGGGGGGTGGGGCATCCGTGGTATTTTTCGTACAATAAAAAGCCCAGTTTGGTGGTGCGTAAATCAATTTAGTCAATACAAAAGAAAGACTACAGTCCCAGGGTTTCAAATTCTCCTAATATTGTGATCCTGAAAGTTAATGACAACGCATGAATGAATGTATAAATAGAAAACGGCTTACAGGTTTAGAAAAAATATCTATTATACTTTTAATCAAGGTAATAGCAACCTGCAACCCGGGAATGGAATCAAAATTTACCACGAGCGGAACGCCGGACAACATCTAGTACATACAGTATATTTGTATTTGTCAAGTTAAAGTTACGAAAGTAGTCAACATAGTTTTGTGTACCTATATTGCAGGTTCTAATAAAACAAGAAAGTTGTGCCTGTTTTCAATGTCTGCCCAATTTACCAGCTGCAAATAAAAATAATAAAGCACAAATGGAGTAAACAAAGAAAGATTACTTACAGGAAAAGTATTTCAGTTTTGTCGCAAAGTCATTTGTTACAAATATTTATGTTGTATATTCCGTAATAAGTTATTTTTGTAGGTACCTTTTGGATAGAGATTGTTTTCAGGAAATATTACGTTACGTTTGATCCATTACAGAAGAACGTGACGTCATCGATTATGGAAAGGGGTCTACATTCTGTAACCTTCAAATATATTTTTTTTAAGGAATGTTAGAATTGAATTCACTAAAATTCCATATAACCTCTCCTGCTAAGCCAAATTGCTTGTGCTAGTAGTGGGCTCACGTCTGTGGTTGTACTGGCCAGAAATCGAAACCAAGAGTTTTCGATCGTAAGGCCGACTCCGTAACCACTAAGCTACCACCGCTACCCACGCTTTTAAAATGAAACTATAACTTCACGTTGGTAATTGTGTACACATTCCGAAGCACTTGTGATCCAAGCAAAGTTTGTCGATTAATGAAATGTGTAACTTTTAACAGAAGCAAAGAAAACGTTCAAGTTAGGTAGGTCCAAAGCAGCAAGGACACAGCACAAATATTATATCAATCGTAGATTCTATTGTGTGCTACGATACAATAGTAGTTCTACGACGTGGGATAGGTCAAAGCTAGCTTTGTCGTAGACACATCACGTAGCAGTGAGGCTACAGCGTAGCACTAATATCGATATTGTTGTACAGACTTATGAGAATAGAATAGCATAAGGACAGTAAAATATTTTATGATATTCCTTGAATTACCTGTAATAATCCGATTTTGAGTTCCACCTGCCCATTATTATTATCGGCTAGCAATATTTATTATAAATTTACGACTACTATCGTGGTGAATCTAAGGGACATTCTTATTATCACAAACGTTCACTAATATCCATAAGATGAGTTCTGCTAATGATAATAATTGTGAACTATCATACTTGAAGAAAGCTGTATGAACCAAGCAACAAAGAATGCAATTAGTATTGCAGTTCGAATACCAATTATATTCTTCAACCTCAAACCAGTGCTATTTTATTTAACAAGTTTCTTAAATGAAACTTGTACGTTAAAGAACTAAGAATATTTTGTATTTCAAACTTGGTGCACCTCTGCATAATTTAATGGTGACATTTTTCTATCCCGTTGGTATCCCTTGGCTGCTGTTCTAATACTATTTCTCAACAAAATGGGTCACTATTCGTGTATATTTATGATTATTATTGTTGTTCAATTGTCTTTTGCTGAAATACCGCTTTTCTCTATCAAGTTTCTAGTAGCGGTAATTTTGAATTTCTTTTGAATTGAAAATGAATCCTTTTTTTTGGAATTTTACTTAAGTATTAAATAATCAGTCTTTAGATTAAGGAGCGTTATGATATTGAAATTAACATTTCATATTGTGATTGTTTTTATTGAAAACTCATTAGGTACCAACTTAATGAAACAGTAGCAGGAAAATAGTCTTTCAAAGACTGGAGTTAACATACATAAACATAAACTCACGCCTATATTTCCGAAGGGGTAGGCAGAGGTGCTAGCACCCACAGACTGGAGTTAAAAATAAAATGATACTGTGAAATAACTTTTAGTTTGCTATATTTGCATAGTAAACATTTGCAACAACCATTGTGATTGAGCAATACATGTTCACCTATCCATCCAGCAAAACTATATACATGTTTAAGAGTTAAGATTAATCTAAATCCAAAGCAATACAAAGCAAAATACTGTGTGCCTTTTCTCTGCGGTACTTGAGTGGACCATTGATCTTGCTTTGATGTGACATCAAGGACCGGCTCAGTGTTGAACGCAAGTCAGTTTGCCCTTCTTGTTCAATTGAAACTTAGAGGACATTTTGCCGCTACCTAAGTCAGTGCTCTACAGGAGCACAGTATTTGCATATAAATAAATATTTCAAGACATATTATATAGCATCATCTAGACAAGTTTTTTTTTATATAGGACACGCCAACTTGACCTCACCTCGCCTGATGGTAAGCTAAAGGCGAAGTCTCAGGAAAGAGGGTCTCAATTACAGACACTAAGTGTTACAATGGTGGCACTCAGCTTGGCGGCCTCATCGGATGCTTTGTCACGGCCAGCTTAAAGGCCCCTGGACTGTAGGAAAAAGGAAACATGTGTGCTGGTAATGAATTCCAGGTCTTGGTGGTGCGGCAAAGAAAAGGGTCTCCGAACCGCTTGGTTCTTGCTCGTATATTCTGCACAGTGTGAGGTTGACATCTAAAGCCTGCACGTGTTGTCCTATGTAGGAAAGGAGATGGTGGGATTAGTTGGAAGAGCTCATCAGAACACTCACCATGGTAGAGACGGTAAAATTCAGGGAAGGAAGCAATATCTCTACGCATCTGCAAAGGCTCGAGGGTGTACGTGACCTCAGGGTTCCCAATAATTCGGACCGCGTGTCGCTGCAACCTTTCGGGAGCATCTAGTAGGTATTTCGCGGAGCCATCCCAGAGATGCGAGCCGTATTCCACGCAGGAGCGAATTTGTGTCTTATAGAGAAGACACCGCTGCTCCGGCGTGAAAAAACGTCTCACATTGTTCAAGAGTCCGAGTTTCCGCGAGGCTGTTTTGATGATGCTCTCGATGTAATTTCTGTTATTCAGTTTGCAGCGAATATCCATGCCTAGGATATTGAGATTGTCCTGGAGTGGCAGTGGCGTGTTCTGAAGAGTGGGAAGGGGAAGGAAAGAAGATACCTTTGCTGTGAACGCACAAGCCTGCATCTTCTTGGCATTGAACTCGACCTGGAATGCGGATAATCATACAGACAATTTTTTTTTGTAAATAAATACCTATAAGATATAGCAGACATTCAGACCAATGCCAGCATAGGCATTAATCGAACTTACGATCTCTTACGGAATTGTAAAAGTTGCACACCACACCATGACTATAACATGATTTGTATTAGACCAATTCGAATACAAACAAGTCTTGCGTGATGAACATATGTTCCCGAAAAAACTGTGAAGCCATTTGCTTTTATGCTACAATCAAACAACTCCCAACACTAATTCTAATCAATTGAATGGAGTACGTTTCGTGTTAGTAAACAATCAATATAATGTGATCTGAGATCGTTACTAGAACAGTTTTATTGTTATTTCTGATCGATTGGCTGAATCATATAACGTGTAATAGCCTCGTGAATGATCCCCTATTTAGAAAGTAAACAAATGTTTATATTTTTCCTGCTATCGTTATTCGATAGTTCTTAGATAAGGTAAACTATGTTAAGAAACTGCTTAATATTGTAATAATCAGACCTTTCAGTCGAAAGAATCGTCAACCAATCGGGGAAGAAAGTCTCTCAATAGACGATCTCGAACTAAAAAAGGCTCACACGGGTGAAACTGCAGAAATCAAATGTTATTATCTAAATATGATAGGTAATGTAATGGCAGATCAGGTCACTGGAGAATTTGTGCTGTCAGTGGGATGACTAAAGGCTTGTCCTCTACAATGACGGCACAAAAACTGTGCTTACAGGGTCGGCAGCGCGAGTGTGACTTCTCTGGTGTTACACACGTCCATAGGTCATAGGTAACCACTTTCCATCAGGTGGGCCGTGCGCTTGGGAGCCACCTACATGGTATAAAAAAAGGTATTTTATAATTTTTGCATAAATATGGGTAATTTTAGCACTTCCATGTATTTGGCGCATTACTTAGAAACTGCCATGCGAATAAGTAATCAACAAACATGTAGGTAACCAGTAACTCTAGGTAACAAATGACAGAACAACATGAAATACCGCGTTTAGTAGGCATAAAATATAAAAACCTAAACTCATTAATGAGGTTCCTGAGTTAAGAATTTGAAGTTGTGTCTCACTGAGGTGTGTATGTGTGTGTGTGTGTGAGTGTACCTAAAATCAAAATATGGCTGTTGAAATGTGTGTAAAATACACTTACGTCAATATTATAAACACAAGGTATTCAAATTTTGCGGGAATTGTGCAAAATGTTCAGCTATTCTGTGTAATCGGCTGAGCATTGAGCATACTGTGGCGTGGCTAATGTTCCATAGCGTCAACCAGACGGAATAAATTAATGTTCAACAATGCAAAACCACACTACGGTTTATTTTTTAGTACTTTACCTGACTACGGCGAAGCCAAGAGAGGGTTATGATTTTGACAGGCTATGTATGTTTGTAGGTTCATCTGCTCCTTCATAGTTCCTCAACCGCTTATTAAAACTGGACAAATATGGTTATAGGATATATGACGAGTTACTGAATCTAATGTGGCGCCCTCTAGGAATCATGAAGTTCTGTGTTAAAAAATAAATTTGAGATAAATATGCTGTGTTTAGTATTACCTGAAAGAGATTAATTAGCACATTACACATTTTATTTTTATTAATTTATTATTTTATTTATTTATTAAAACCATAAATTACATATTGTAAGTACAGAGTCGTTGTCTCCTGAACTAAGTTGTTAACCTGTCCTGAACTAAATATGGATAAATTATAGCTTTGTACCAAAATAACATAAATAAAAAAATAGTTTTAATACTAAAACCCGACTACTGAAAAATCACGTTCTAAAAAGTATTAAACAAGAAAATATCAAGGATTGCCCTGGTCATATGCCACTTACTCTAACAAAATAATAGATTCTAGGGAAAAGCAGCATCAATAATAACCGTGATCATATATCACGGTTAGGTATTATTGATATTCTTAACCGAATTACAAAAAAGAGGAGGTTCTCAATTCGATTGGTATTTTTATATGTATGCTGTACACCAATTACCTTGAGATTTATGATCGGATTTACGTGATTTTTATATGGAACGATTTTGAAAAAATCATTTTGCATTGGGTTCAGTATACTTAACAGGTAGTTCCATATAAATTTCATGGGCACTGGACCTTGGATTCCGAAGATACACCAAAGAACTCCTCGAAATCAAATAGGAAATAATTACTTTTTAGCTATTTTTATGGCAATCCTGTGACACGGTAGGCACATTACGACGGTCCAGGGCGTGCCAGAATTACCAAGTCTTGAACTATGGAGGCAGATAACAGAGTTTCTTTATGATGTATAGCATGAATGTCACATTTAAGTTATTGAGAGCATTATATCCTAAATTATGATCGGTATTCTGGACTACCCATTAAAAAGGGGGACAAAATTAATAAAACCAAAAAACAGCCTTTTATTTACAGTAACCAAATAATTTAAAAAAACTACGTTTAAAAAATCGACTTCAATAACTAAAAAGTATAAAATAACATAATAAAAATAAGAGTAAAATTACTGAATGATTTGCTGATCTGTTAAAAGTCGGTGAAAAATACCAAAACAACCAAACATTTCATAAAAATCTGTTAAGCTTTCTCACAAAATACTCATAGGTTTGACTAAAAATGTTACAGATATAATACATCATGCAATTTTATCTGACGAATCCTAATTTGCTTTGCAATAGTAACACGGCTCAAGCTGAAATTCCCGAGCAGATGCATCGCAATGCGGCAGTTGTAATATCTGCACCATCCAGTTTTAATAGAACTGTCCCACTTAAAGCAGTGAAATGGCGGCTGTAAGTAATACAGAACTCTTTCAGACTTATTGATGCATTCATTTGGGAGGCGCTATCTCTACTCATTTCTAATATTAATTCCTCACTGACTAAAATGTTGAAAATTAGTTACGGTTGTCTTCTCAACATTGTTGGACAGAGAACATTAACAAACATTATGAACAGAGCATTGGCTGATGTATTCCCATCCAGTAACACCCAAACGAGTAACACTTCTGTTCATAATAATATCCGTTCAATATTCATAGGTATACATACTAATATTTTTATTCCACTCCGGCGGCAGAAGTTGGTAGAAAGTCATTAGAAGGGTTGGTTCAAGAGCGTCACACTCGTGCTGCCAACCCTTCTAATGGCCTTCGTGAAGAATCTTGTGTTGTAGTTAGTTGAAAATACCATATACATACATATGTATATAGAACTCGAAATATCCATGGGAATTTTGCGCACATTAAAAAATAGTACTAAATATTAAACGTAAATAGTTACATGTAAATAAATGTTTAAATATACCACCATGTATAATAATTGAAATTAACGTTGAATGTCTGATAGCAATTTTCGAGTCTATGTGGAAAATTATAGTCTTGGTACTTTCAAAGCAAAGCGTTTATATACTCTTTTGCCTAGACGATAAAATAAATTGGTCTAATTTAGTCTACCAAAGCCTTTTCAATTCCGATGAGATGATGGATGGAAGGAAAAGGCTCTTTGATGTTTCAATTATCGAAAGTTACGGTTTCCGACTGTCTCGTATTACGATAAGGTAAACGAAGAGATTTTTAAATATCATAATTACGATCTAACTACAATAATAGGTAGATCATAAAAATTCATTATCTTGTTTGTCTATTGTTTCAACTATAAGATATTTATTATACCTGTGTACACTGTAACTGTAATGCAAAATTTGTTGATGGTAATAAAGATTTATTTATTATTATTATTAACTTTAGTGTATCAATTCTAAATTCCAAAGCCATTATAGACACAAAAATCCTTATTACAGAAACAAAAAATCATATGATTTTTTTAATTTTTTAAATCCTTTTTCAATTAAAGAAATACTGGTTGATGGCTCGATTTAAATATGACTGAAAACGATGAAGTAAATACACCATTGCATGCGCCCTTACATAATAATATATGCAGTCGTAAGAGAAATGGTGAATTAAAAATCAATAAAGCACTTTGTTTTATTAAACGAGTATTACTCCTTACCAAATTTAGTGTACCAATATACGTTCTATGTTCTTATTTCAAAAACACTCGTAAAAAAGAAAAAATCACTCGTAAGAACAATGCCATCTTAAATCACCAAGTTCAATGCGCTACCCATATTTTATCTCAAAGTAAATTTACTCAGCTTCAATATATCCAATGTATTCCTGGTTCTGGTTACGTAACAAAGGTTCGGCTTTCAGTACATTCGCGTGTTATGTAACTAAACACGAGGTTCACCTCGAGTCATTACTCTAACATAATACCGCCGAGGAATACTTCGAAATGTTCCTTTAGATGTATATAGGTATTTACGTAATTCTATGAGTATGGTTCTATATCTATAGCCAACAATGTTTTGGTTTTAGCCACGAGAGTACCTTAAATGGTCTTGAGTAACAATTTAATATATGACAGGGTCCTAGATAACATTTGCATGTATAACGTTATATAGCTCACCGCGATAGAACAGAGCATTAAACTTTACTATTCGACTTTTGTTACACTGTGAGGAGTTATAGTCCGAGAGTTGGCACTATTTTTGAGGACATATTTTCATTTTTACTCGACTGCGGCGAAGCAAAAAGAGGGTTTTGATTTTGACAGTAGGTATGTATATATGTAGGTTCATCTGTTCCCTCGTAACTCCTCAACAACTTATTAGAACTGGACAAATGAGGTATAATTAGAAGCATCTTAGTTGTCCGCTGATTATAGGCTATATAACGTGTCACTGAATCTAATTTGACGCCATCTAGTGGTCATGAATGTGTTAAAAAATAAATTTGAAATAAACATATCAAAGAATCAAAGAATCAAAGAATCAATTTCATTTATTCAGTTTAGGCACACAAAGAGCACATATGAACGTCAAAATTTTACAATTGAGTATGTCAAGTAATAATATTAAAATATTAAATAATGTACAAATAAACCATTGGAAAATGATTCTTTCGCTGGTTCGGTAGGTTAGTTCTACTGAGAAGATACCAGCAAGAAACTCAGCGAACTACATTAGAACTAGATTATTTTTCTTTTTTAAATTTGTTTTGGTTTACAATTTATTTTGTGCGAGCATGCAAGAGACTTGTGTTGACCACGCATTAACATCATTAAGGTACTCATCCACTTTATAGTAACCTTTACTCATTAAACTCTTTTTCACTTCTATTTTAAATTTATTTATTGGCATATTAATCAAATCCTGAGGAAATTTATTAAATATTTTTATGCAGCTTCCTACAAATGAATCACCAACCTTGTGACGCCTAAGTTTTGGTACAACTACTTTATTTTTGTTTCTCGTATTAAAATTGTGTACATCAGATAGTTTTTCGAAAATATTTAGGTTTTTTCGTACATATATGATATTATCATAAATGTATTGAGAAGCAACTGTTAAAATATTAATTTCTTTGAAAACCTCTTTTAGCGAGTCACGGGGTCTGAGGCTATAGATCGCTCGTATCGCTCGTTTCTGTAGTACAAATATAGTCTCAATATCGGCAGCCGAGCCCCACAGCAGCAGACCGTATGACATAACGCTATGGAAGTAACTAAAATAAACTAATCGTGCAGTTTTCTCATCAGTCAGTGACCTTATCTTTCTAACCGCATAGGCAGCTGAGCTAAGTCTTCCTGCCAAGGCTGTGATATGAGAACCCCATTGCAGTTTACTATCTAAAGTTATTCCAAGAAAAACTGTGGTATTGACTATTTGGACAGATTCATTATTCATTTTGATATTAATATCTGTCTGTCTTACATTAGGCATAGTAAACTTTACACATTTAGTTTTCTTCGCATTGAGCATCATCTGAAAGAACTTAATTAGTTCATTTCAAATATGTTTAAATTTTACTTATAACGTACCCCAAAAAATATATTTAAAAATATTAAGTTTAAAACTAATACCCGACTACCTACTGACAAACCACACTCTAAAAAGTATTAAACAAAAAAAAATCTAGAATAGCCGTGATCGTATGCCACTTTTCCCTAGAATGTATTGTTTTGTTATACAAAGTGGCATATAATATTTTTACCAAGTAGTTTCTGAGATTAGCACGTTCAACCAATTAAACAAACTCGTAAGCTTAACATGTAGTACATATATAGATTTAGCTATTTTAATGGATTCAATCGCATATAGGTAACTTTAAATATTAGGATTGGTGTAAACAATACGACAACACAAATTAAATCACGTTAGAATAAGGGTTGATTTAGCTCCGCTACGCACCAGCCTGGGCTACAGCTTCGTGTTGGGGTACAATAGGAGACAAGTTTTCAGCTTGCCTCAAGCATGCACTCAAAAATGATGCCAGCTCTTGGTTTATTATTTATTTCTTATTGACTTTGAGCTACTGGCTGATGTTTGTGGGCACATATATCTTGCATAAACACGAACGTATGCGACAGATTTACAGTTTACCGTAATGCTGTTTCAGGCTCTGTTGTCAGCACGCTTGGATAGGTTTTAGATGGATAGATATACTCTGTATGGACATATATCATGACAAGTAAATCAAATTCTTGACACCAAATATTGACATTAATGAACATTTTATTTATATTCTAATTTTAAAATTATTACGATTTAATTGTCAATCAAATATGTTACAGTTCAAATGGATAAATTTGCATGCAGATTATCTGCGAAATATGTCGGACCTTATTTGTTTTTGTAATACCATTGTGACATACCGTGTTTTGAGCAATAAATGATTTACTTACTTACTTGCTTACTAAACAATGACGTATTATGCATTGGTACGTCATTCAGGAACATGGCGGCTTTCAATAATGGCTCAAAACTAAGTAGGTATAAAAAAATCATATACTTACTAATTAAACGATAATATGATTAATTTATATGAATTATATCATAGAGTGAATAATAGAGTGCGTACAACGCATCTACAGTTTATAATATATCATTGATTTACACATAACAAGTATACAATAAGAGGCCTCAACCTATTATCAAAGAGAAAATCAGTATCAAAATAATCGGGATATTTACCATGTTGCCTTGTTTTGACTTTTGATTTTGATACTAATGTGAGTGACTATGATAGTTCAAAGGCGTTACTTCGGTGTCCGGAGTTTGCTTAGTTACAGCCATGGGGCACACTTTATCTAATAAATATGCTATATTAATATAACATGCATAGAATGTATTTTAGTAACTCGACTTTATCCTTCTTTTATCTTATATTTATTTGTGTTTAACTTAACATCGAATAGCAAGCATTTGTCGTAGCGCACATATGCTTAGCTGGATTACCAGCATTGTAATCCGCTAAAGCTTGAAACGTACAAAGCGGTTGCTACACTGAAAACATAAGGAAAAAGGGAGATAAGATTTTGATAATAATAATTATTATCATCATTATCATGTGTTAATTCATCTCTGACTAACCCTCCAGGGACAAAGGCGTGATTATATGTATGTAAGATAAGATATTCTTTATGGTACAGGACAGAAGTATAACATAATAACAATTCCTTTATATATAATGCACAATGGGCGGCCTTATGGCTATATACGAGTATATAACATGTATGTCGGTTTACACAGTATTTTCATCCGAGGTTTTGATTGCGGTGCTCGGGGCTACCTACTCCTTTTTCTTCTTTTTTCTCCCTCCCTGGAGGAGAAAAAAACCCGTACCAGGACCTCATCTGTCAGTATGCCTGTATAGTGACTTCCAGGTGTCATTGGCTTGGCCTAGAAGATCTTGGCAGGGACTCATGCACCCAAATCTAAAACAATATTGATTCATTTACTCTGTTGTTATCTATGAATCTGCTAAAATTTCAAGTGAAATATATTTTATTTCACAGGCTGCGCTGAAAATCTACTCAGAAAAAGTTTTCGAAAAACGGAATGCGCCATTTTGCATAATGACGTCAGCTGCATTCAATCTAAACTCACTTTTGCAAGATCAAAAATTTTCACCATTTGAAGCAGGGAGTTCGGAAACTTTTCTTGTACCGTATTTTCTTTCGAACTCGTTTTATTTCCTTTAGGTTTAAGGCTATTAATGAGTTAAAATACTAAACCCTCACATACATACATATAATCACGCCTTTATCCCCGGAGGGTTGGGCAGAGGTGAATTATCACCCACATTTAACCAATATTTGTATTCGGTCCCACGTAATATGGGGTGAGCCTATTGCCGTATTTCGGGCACTATTGTTGACTCGAGTCATGCATCTGAGGCTGAGACTGGGCTGTATATATCTGTCCGATGTTAAATAGCCCTATCCCTTAGTCGCCTTGTAAGACACCACATGGGAAGAGATGGGGTGGTCCAAATTCTACTCTGCCGGGAATCCTTCTCAATCTCACAATCCTTCATAATACTATAAAATATGTGAAAATGTTTCTGTCCTTGTGTTCGTACATTTATTACGCCACAGGGGAGCAGTTGTTTTTGTGCATACAAGGCTTATATATCCTAATTTGGTATACAGTATACCGCGGTAGCCTTGTGGTATGGGTAATGGACTGCTGAGATGAGGTCTCGGGTTCGATCCCAGGTTTTACCATGGCGCACACCAATAACTTTTCGATGCTTTTCGAAGTTATGTGTGTATTTATCGCAGGTTTATAAGTGCCCGGTTAATGGCAATAGACTCGCCACCTATTACATTGGGACCTAAACATAAACTGGCGAAATGTGGGTGCTAGCACCTCTGCCTACCCCTTCGGGGATATAGGCGTGAGTTTATGTTATGTTATGATACCATTATATTATCAACCATGTGCAGGCTTATAGTTTATAGGCTTGAAAGTCCTGAAAAATATCGTAGGTATAAGGTAGATGAACAACCAATAAGAAATTTCTATGCTATAGAAAAATGAGTCTTCAAATGAAATTGAAGTTGTATATCTAGTAAGTATAGTATGTCTAGCAGAATTCAGTAAAGTATTTCAATAGCCCCTTTTCTCAAAATATAAAATGATACTAAGTTTACCGTCTGTTACTTGAAAAATATCATTATAATTTCAGGAACTTACTCCAGCGTACCAGTGTACATCTATCTCAATTTCGTTTCATCGTACAAAGTAGATTTAACATAAATATTCCTTCCTCAAAATCTTGGCTCTAAAAGATTCTAACAGTTAAGTAAGTTTTAAAAGCACTTTATCATTTTGAGAAACTCACTCGTATAAAGTTCTTAGCAGGCCAAGACTTAAGTGGTGTAGGAGTAGGTATCAGGTATACGTACTTAAGCGATCCCGAATTTTCAGGTGAATGCCATTTTATTTTGACGTGTTTTTGTTATTAATGTGAGAAACAAGCCCCTTTTTTACGTGCGAAAACGAATACCCCCGCCGGAGCCGAGGGTAGAGGTTATGTCAGACTCCAACCAACTAAAAGGGTAGAGGGTCGTTGTAGGTTGCCGAAGGTGAGGTTGACAGACATCCCTCGCACCCCGATCAACCCAGGGCCATCTCTCTCGATCTGGCCCTCCTCGGGTGTAGACCCTGCCCATTGCGTTGAATTTTCTTTGAAATACTGATATCGTGCCCATGTCGAACCACACCAACTCCCCGAAATAAAAACAAAAAAAAAATTTAAGGCTGTGCTAAAAAGGCATGACATAAACGTCAATTTGTCATTCTATTCCACTAAACGCCGACCAACGATTGCCTCTTGTCTAGGTGACTGATCTGTATTATAACTTCCGTTCGTTCAATCAACCACGCTGACTTTATTATAATAAATGTATGTAACGAATTACATACCTACATATTCATATAAACTACATAAGATAAGATTCATTTATTTGTATACGCACATGTATATGCACAGTTCAGCAAATAGAAATATACAGCGAACACTTAACTTCAACATAAATGACGTGAACATATTCGACACTGCTTGCCACTTTGAAAATAAAACTCCCAAAAAAGACTGACGGTCTTACGTAACGTTGTCGTACTTAACGTTTTAGTACATATCAATTGTTAGTTTTAAACGACATAACTAGTTAAGCAGTATTGTATTTCTATCACTATCTATTATATTACTAAATCTCTTAGAGCTGGCTCGTGGGGGTGGGATATAAGACCAGTACCTAATACATAATCTACCTCTACATAAATGTACCTAGCCTGGTAAATGTTTAGAGGCACCAATACTTGCGTTCTATCAGATACCGTGGGCTAAAAAAAATTTGTAGAATAAAGAATAATCAAAGTTTACTTAAAGGGCTTAAACAAAAAAAGTCTAAATAAAATTAACGAACTTCTGCAATAAAACATTTCAAAATAAATATTTTCAAAGACGAATATTTATAAGCTTTGCTGCCGACCAAGTGAAATAAACTTTTCCATTCTTTACGAACATGTTCAACAAAGTTCGTAAGTAAAACCAGGGCTACGGGTTTAAACCCGCGCAAATAATCGGATTGCCGCGGTCCAAGGGATCGGAAGAACACTTTGTAGTCGGTCGCATATCCTGAAGTAATTCAATTATCGGATCTGGTGACTCCCCACTGCTATGATTCAATAAGCAGTTAGTACCATGATAAAAGGTGAACCGATAAGTGCTTTATAAAGAATACGTTTCTCTCACTTATTTTCACTATAAATGTAAATATTTTTATAACCTTTTCATAGGTTCCAATATTGCCTTTTAAGAAAAGCAATTCAAGACCTTTATACTTATATATTACACTTATATATTATGAAAACTTTTTGAAAATGAGAGTATTCGACTACAGAGTACACTGTCCGTGTAGAGTCAGTTGTTATTCATAGTATACATACACAGTTATTAACGCCTATAAATCACCGGCAGATTTTTTTTATATATAGGACACGACATGACACGACATGACTTCACCTCGCCTGATGATAAGCTAAAGGCAAAGTCTCAGGAAAGAGGGTCACCATTACAGACACTAAGTAATGTTACAATGGTGGCACTCAGCTTGGCGGCCTCATCAGATGCTTTTATCACGCCCCGCTTAAAGGACCCGGGACTGTAGAAAGAAGAAAACACGTGTATTAACACCCTTATTTTGCCAACTATTATTTCCGGTCCCGCAGTAAGCTGTCCTATCTGTTTATAGTTTACTGTCAGATGGAGAACAGCCCTATACTTTGGTCGCCGTTAACGAAACCCATGGGAATAGATGTTCTATTATATTTTATTTCACTGGCAACCAACACTGCATTTTAAACGGTCTAAGGCTACTATGTTCCACCTCATATTCTGTCCTCTGAGGTTCCATATTATCGCAATTACGTAATATTATCGTGATGTTATGGTCAGTTAATAAACATAAGCCATGATCAGCAATCCAAATTATACAAAAAAATAAATTATCTAAAATTATAAAACACGACTGCTGTCTAAAAGATCAAAACAAGATTGATAGTAAGTGGTACCCATTTGCCAATCATAAACCAAAACGAGAATTAATGGGTACCGCCAGCTATCAAACTTGTTTCGAACTTTTCCCTCGCCGGCGCTGTCGGGTAAAAACGAAATCCAATGTAAAATAATACATTCCATATTCAGGTCTTTGCACACAACCGTCGCAAACCTTTTAGTACTCAGCGAATTCGCAAAAAATTCCGAGGATTAGAAAAAAATTTTTTGCAATATAGATGTATAAAACTAGAGAGAGGATCCTTTGCAGATATCGGGGCATAAAGTGGGGTTTTTATCGAGGGCCTTTCACGTCTTTCGATGGATCTTTCTAAGGGTAATTTTATCTGACAATAACGTAGGTGGCTCCGTAGAAAGCGGTTGTGTACGTAGATTCAATTTGAATGTGTATTGTACTATTCATTTGTCGTCATTAATTTGCTACATTCTTTCTGTGAACTGTGGATATGAGACAGGTTTAATGAGTTCTGGGGTGTGAATGACAAATATCAATTATGTTTTACTAAATGTAAAATTAATGTTTCATATTCAGGTGGAGGTTGGTAATTGGAATGTTTTAATGATTTGTTGGGAGCATATCGTTTATTATTTTTGGATCAAAAAATTTGCATACTTTATTATAAATGAATAACACTTTATTGTACACCAGTAATGAAAATACATATAACATTTTAACATAATTATTTATATTGCATTTATATTATAATAAGAGCCTTTGTGTATGTATCTATACAAGAATTTACAAGTTAATTTCATTTTTTATACCACTTAGATGGCAAATATTATTGTGTATATAATAGAAAAAACTTGCAACTGAAATGTATTAGTTCACTTATCATTAAAAGAACATATTGCTTCGTCGTTAAAAAAAAAAGGTAAGGTGATTAAAAAATCAAATAGATGTTTTCACGTTTTCTTATCTTATTCCATAAAAATAACGTTACTATTATGACTGAGCGGTAAATATTTTTCAGTATCTTGTGATACAATGGGATAGCTGTAGTGCACATAATATTCAATAAGTAACTTTTTTAATAGAATGATTACTTAATTCAATAATAAAGCTACAAAAGTGACGTGACGTCGTAAAAAAGTCTCTGAGAGCCCTTCTAATAGAACGCGGTTCGCCATAAAGTGTAAAATTCCTGCCACCCTTAGAAATTTTTCTGTTTTCCTACTTTACGATGGCGTATAAACTACTAGATGGATCGTAAATGGAAGTCTTTACTGTGGGTTCGAATCGAATCTGGAACACTAACGTATAGTGTCAAGTTACAGTGTCATGAACTCGTGAGACTAAATAAGACAGACCGTGTTGCAATACAAAATGAAATAAAAAAGATTTTGAGATACAACTTTAGGTTGGAGAATTTTTTTCTCTATTTATTTTTATCTTGGGGGGCTATTAAATTATACCTCGTTTCCCCACAAGACGTCTTTTTTATCGTGTTCAAAATCCCCATGAATACGCTATGTCGGACTTAAACTGACTAAAACGTAATGCCGTCTGTGGGTCGTCGGTTGCTAGGAGTAAGATTATCTCACGCATATCCCTCGTACCCGGGACAACCCAGGGCCACCTCTCTTGATCTGGCCCTCTTCGAGTGTGTAGTCCCCAGACTATTTTGTACTCCGAAAGGAATAAACAGGCACATAATCTTCTAGATAGTAATCAGTTACAGTAAGTTACAAGTGCATATAAGATAGTGAAACATGACAGGAGAAAGTGGAGCGGAAAAGACAGAGAATAGAAATTCCCTCTCAAAAGTAGGAGAGTGAGAAAATTGACAAGTAGCAGTCGTCAAACTGAGGGCCACCATTGTAGCATTATTCGCATCTGTAATGGTGACCCTCATTTATAAGACTTTCTCTTTACCATCAAGCGAGTTAAATTTGGAATTGGTGCTCTGATGAAGAGGAGACTTAAGAATTGAGTTCAAAGATCTGAAATCAAATGAAAATAAATTTATTATATATGATACATAGGTATTACAAAAGATCTTAACATTAATATCAGCGCACTATGTTTAACATGTTATTTGGATTACATTCTATTGTTAAGAATATTCCAATGAAAATTGTAAACCTGACATTACTACAACCTCACTTAAGAATATTTTCTTACCTTCTAAATTCTTGAAAAAGTTAGTTTTATCATAAGAAAATCTCAAATACTTAGAACAGGTATGTTTATTTCAATTATCGCAGTAACGGTGCCTGGAGAATACCGCACAGGATTATCTAGTGAAATATGTGGCTGGCATTAGTATAGCTTTTCCAAACTCATTTTGGTTCAAAGGTACGTTATTATTTTTGTACCGTCTGTAGTTTAAGAAACAGTATATTGTTAAATACGAGGTTATAAATATTTTAAGCAAGGAATACCTATTGTTGTTTTTGTTACGACATACATTAAGCTACTAAGCTACTTTCACATATATTATGCAGATACCTAGCACTATCTAGTAAAGATAATATGCCAAACTACGCTGTAACAACTGAGATTTCGTGGACGTGGCCGTAGCAACTCGCAAGGCGTGATCATCCTATTTCAAGAGATCCTCCCTCTGTCTCACAATAAAATCCTACCTCGTTTCTCCACAAGACGTCTTTTTTATCATTCGCAGAATCTCCACGTATACGTTATGTTGGGTTTGAATAATAATAATTTCAAATATGTTCATCACGTGTGTTAAGGATTAATTCGACAAGATAATTTAAACTATTTAGACATTTAAACGGAAGCTTATATATCCTCTGGTAACAGATAGTGATTAATGAAAAAATATCGCTCAGTCATGCCATTCTACACAATAGCGCTAGTTCCATTATCTTCAACAATTCTCTGAAAAGTTCTCGACTATTCACAAACGTTAAAGTAGTTTGGGCCAGTCTTTTACGAATTTTATATAAGGAAATCAGTGCATATACGTCCATACTAATCATTCTTTACCTGCACCGCGTAGTAAAGTGTTATAAATGACTTAGATTGGTAATAAGTACGGGTTTTAATTGGGACGGGAATCCAGTCGTGTACTATCTCCTAAAAATACCACCAAACCCAATTTATCTGAAAGCTTGTTTTACTGCTTTGTCAACTAAACTGTAATTTTGGATAAATGTAAAACTACTTACTCCGATAAATACATAACATTAACGTGTGTCATCATCATAAACTCACGCCTATATCCCCGAAGGGGTAGGCAGAGGTGCTAGCACCCACATTTCGCCAGTTTATGTTTAGGTCCCAATAATAGGTGGCGAGCCTATTGCCATTAACCGGGCACTTATAAACCTGCGATAAATACACACATAACTTCGAAAAGCATCGAAAAGTCATTGGTGTGTACCATGGTAAAACCTGGGATCGAATCCGAGATTTCGTCTCAGCAGTCCATTACCCAGACCACTAGGCTGAGAAGTCAAGATAAAAATATCGTACAATGTATACCGAAGAAAGCGACTATGCCAGTATAATTTTCACATCGCACACACAAAAGTGTCATTCAGTGCTATATCTGGGCCTATAACAATGAAGGCTTTACTACATTTTATTAAGTTGATGATGGAAGTATTAAAGAATAAAGCTCTTAGTTGCAGCTTTGGCACAGCTCCAGACTTAAGCCGAAGTATTATTTCCAATTTGACTTATTATAACCGACGAGAAATATTTTAATATTTTACATCGCTAAATTATAGCCTGTTATGAATTGTGATGTTTCTTTCGATGTTTAATTTTAGTAAACTGTGTTCATAAAGTATGATCAGGAGTTGAGTGAAGTAATTTAAAGTATTCACTGGGTAACGGATGTTGCCAAACCTCTTTTTATTATCTTTAGGGGCGGCGTTGTTGCTTCGGTTGAATATTTTGCAGAGTAACTAACTCCTTATTTGAGCTATTCTATTTCTATTTCTATAGGAAACTTCTTGTTTAGTAGCGAGCGTGAAGGAGGCTTTAGGTGAATGGTATCTATATTACTAAACTTTCCTGATACTTCAACGATGTTTGTAAGTTTTCGTGAATCAATTGTTTAATACACAAATCTGCGCACAGGTAATCTGTTAACGCCATAATATAAATACATACATACATACATACATAAAATCACGCCTGTCTCCCATAGGGGTAGGCAGAGATCACGGATTTCCATTTGCTACGATCCTGACATACTACTCTCGCTTCATTCACTCTCATTACATTCTGCATGCATGCTCGTCGGTTTAGAGTACTCCTGACCTGTCCCTTTTCTAAAACTTCCCCGATTTGGTCCAGGTATGTGCGCCTAGGTCTTCCCCTTCCGACGGTACCATCCACACTCGCCTCATACACCTGTTTCGTTAGTCTTCTTTCATTCATTCTCTCAACATGACCAAACCATCTCAACATTCCTCTCTCAATTCTCATCACTACATCTTCTATCACTCCACATTGTTCTCTTATCACGCTATTTCTCACTCTATCTTTTAAGGTCAAGCCACATACACTTCGGAACGCACGCATTTCTACTGCATTCACTCTACTCTGATGCTTTTTCTGCCACACCCAACTTTCACTACCATACATAAGAATCGGCACCAATACTCCTCCATGTACAGCCAGTCGTGCCTTTTCGGATACTTTCCGGCTATAATATAAATAAGCAAATAATATTCAAAACAGTTTATTGCCCTATTTATGTAAATTTAGAAAAGTCGCGTGGTACCCGGTAAAGTAGAATTTGGACAGCTCCATCTCTTCCCATGCGGTGTAGTACAAGGCGACTAAGGGATAGGGCTGTTTAACATCAGACAGATATATATAACGCAGATTCAGCCTCAGCCTCCGATACATGGCTCGAGTCAACAATAGTGCCCGAAATACGGCAATAGGCTCACCCCTATTACGTGGGAGCGAATAAAATTATTGGCGAAATTGTTTTTGTTAATTCACCTCTGCCTAACCCTCCGGGGATAAAGGCGTGATTATATGTGTATATGAAGTATTTACTTTAGTAGTGACGTCATTGTATATTAGGTATACATCTTAGAACCACAAGAATCAATTTGAACACTTCGATCGAGATTTCTATCTTATTAGTTTAAGTTTAAGTGGAGTAGGGGGTAAGTGGTTCTATCACTACACTGAACATACAAACTTTTGCTATTAGGTATCTATTCTACGATACTCGTTTGGAACCTAATAAATGTCTACACCGCTTTATAGCGCACAGATATGTTGCCGTAGTCTACGAATCAGGTCATAGGATGTTATGAATTTAAAAACTTTCGGACTGTTATGAGTAATTTCATAAAAGTATTTTTTTAAAACTTTGCTTGTACCTACATGTATGTTGGAAAGCAAACGTATAAAAATGTAAATGGACTACCAGTTTTTTATTCAGACTTTCGTTAGAGAATACAACTATTTAATATAAAAGTGCAGCTACCGTTATGCCACTCAATCCTACAGTCATAATCACCAACCTAAGGTAGCCTGGCAGAAATTGCTTAAAGCTATAAGGTGGGTGCCATGTGTTGTAATTGTAATAAAATTCTTTCTTTAATTCTTTATTGTACACAGGAAAATAATACATCAAAAGGCAATCACAAATACACCTTGGTGTAAAAAGGCGAGTTTAACTCAATATTGAGTTTTCTCCCAGCAAACCTTTTGGAGATTAATAATGCAATAAAATGGTAAAAATACACGTGTGCAACAGCAGAGAAAATACATATAATACAGAAATACTAAGAATAAACATATCATACTTATACAATACATACATTAGACATTACATATAGGTACGTACTAGGTATATATAATATATTTATACATAAATCAATTACACAAATATGTAATAAATAATAATGAATGTTTATTTTACTTGGTGTACAATAAAGTGAAAAATTAATAAGTAAGTACCCCAAAGATTTCTGGGTTTTAACACAACGTCACCTGCAAGACGGTACAACAGACGGGACGGACGGTCCGGACCAATCTCTGCAAATACTTTACAAACTGCACATAACTTCACTTTATTGTGTATTATTTATAACTCGGATAGAATGCATTCACACAAATAACAATATAAATACGGTACCGTATAGATCAAATATAGTCGAATGAACATTTCACACTTCGTCGTATGTAGGTAGCTGAATAAGGTGAATAACATTGAAGGTAGTGTGGTCATACCTTTGTACATGGTTTATGATATTTCATTCACCTCAAATTATTTGTAATAAGTCTAGGATCTTTCTAAATCTATCTCTTCATTATATACTGAATGAAGAAATATACAGATTCAGAAAAGTTAAACTTAAGTACATAATTGTTCAAAGATTATTTCCAGGACAGAGGCAAGTGGAATTTAATCAGTAGAGTTACTTAAATTCCAAAAAAAAAAAAAATTACAACCAACTCGATGTTAAAATATTTCTGCGAAGCATCGTATGAATAATCCCCTTACTGAATGGAAATAGATTAAATTTCCTCACTTAGTGGCGTTCCGATCAGAACACGAACACGTACTATAAAAGAATGTGAGTTTTGTAATCACGTTTCGGTTTTATTAGTAGAGGCGCCTCTGCAAATTGGACTTACTTAAGTAGCTCCATTTTCTAGTGTGCAGTGTTCAGTCTGTGTTGGAGAGTGGATCTTTCAAGTAAAGCTAGCATATTTGAACAGGATTTTATTGATTCGTTTCGAATAGATATTGTTACGAGGTACCTACTTTCTTTACTGTTTTACAAAATACATAACAACCAAGGCTGCAGCTAGTAAGTCTATTATAGTTATATGTATGATATGGAATTAATGAGTGAAAGAGTTATAATGCTATGCAGATATTTTTTATCTGTAATTAGATAACACAATGAGATCATTTTACTATTCGTTTATGAGAAACGAACGCTTGTGTTGTGATGCGCGGTCGGCGACGGTCGTGTCTCACTAATGCATAGTACGTAATTAATTAATAAAAATAATTAATTCGCGAAACGCGCCGCTCGGGCGCCGCTGCCCTACATCGCCACGATGGCTACCAACAAGGCGATCATAGTGAACGAGTTACTGGCGTTCATCCAGAATGCAGTCGACACTATGGACGAGATCAGCATCCTGCAGATCTGCAAGTCCAATTTCAAGGAAGAGGAGGTCTGCAGCGGGAAGGCGCTGCTATACCAATCGGTTGGCAAAACTGCCCAGATGCCATCTCGCAGAAGGGATGGAGGGGAACGCAGTGTGCAGGACATCATCACCCTGCTGAAGGAAACTGACCCGGATGACGTGCCAGATTTCGTCGCGAAGGAGCTGCACAAGCTTCCGCCGGTGGGATTCGACCACGTAGATGTCACAAGACTTCTCAAGGACATCACGTTCTTGAAGTCCAGCCTTGCTGATGTGTTGGCAAAATTAGAGACTTCTGATAAAACTATCAGAGGACTACAAGCGGAATTATTGCTACTCCGTAACAGTAATACAGCTAGTACGTCACATAATGTAGCCTCTAATAATGTCAACGTACGACGAGGCGCGCAGAATGCGTCATTTTGCAGTTTTGAGTCAGCAAAATTTGATTCGCCTGAGTCGCCGATGGCCGAGGAGCGTGCCGCGAACACGATCGCGCGCCCCGCCGCCCCCGCTGCCCCTTCATCGTCCGTGAAGAGGCCGAATATCACGTTGCAAGTTCCTCAGCCACGTGACTACGCAGCTGTTACGGCCAGCACCCCTACAGCCGTACCCACAAAGAGACGGCAGTGTAGTGTCATTCAATGCAACACTGCATCCGTCAAGGCGCCGGGGAAGGAGCCTTGTGATGTGGAGGACTTCAAAGTTGTTGAGAAGAAGAAGAAGAAGTCCTCCCGCAAGAACCAGTGTGGTACTGCAGCGAGGAGCATTGAGCAGCAGTTCCGCGCAGAGGTCCCTTCGACGATGGTCTACGTATCTCGTGTACATCACAGCGTGAAGATCGTAGACGTCGCGAACTATCTCCAAAAGAAAACCGGGATGGGCTTAAGGGTGGAGAAGCTGGACTCTCGTCACAACGTGAGCTTCAACTCTTTTGTGGTGCGAGTTCCAAACAGCCACACCGCTACCATCCTGCGTCCTGACTTTTGGCCGACGGGGGTGAAGTTTCGGCGCTTCCGAGGACGCCTGCCGACACGCGACACCCCGTCCCGTGACACGTCGACGTCATTACGTGTGTTTTAGGTTAAGATATATTATATGTATTTTTAGTTTTAAGGTATATATTTATGGGCCGTAGAATAAGTTTTTAACATCCTGTAACTTTTCTATTATTGCCTGAAATAAATGATTTATTATTATTATTATTATTATTATTATTATTATAAACGAAACGAAACGAAACATAAAAAATGATATTGCAATCATACAATAATTTTAAACATTGATTTTTGATAACTCCACCCAAACTATTGTCTGAAATTTTAAAGCATATAGTATGCTAACTATTCAAATCTATACACATATGTGCTAAAAAAACCGCGATAGCCTAGTGGTATGGGTAATGGACTGCAGAGACGAGGTTTCGGGTTCGATCCCAGGTTTTACCATGGCACACACAAATGACTTTTCGATGCTTTTCGAAGTTATGTGTGTATTTATCGCAGGTTTATAAGTGTCCGGTTAATGGCAATAGGCCCGACACCTATTACATTGGGACCTAAACATAAACTGGCGAAATGTGGGTGCTAGCACCTCTGCCTACCTGTCACGCCTACTGGTATAGGCGTGAGAGTTTATGTTATTAAATTATAATAAAATCACTAAATATCCACTGAAAAGTCTAACGATATCAACGATTATAGAGTTCCTTTGCTTTCTTTGAGATACGATAATATTGTTCGACACAAAGATACTCTATACTCTGCCTTTTATACCCACAGCTTCGGGACATTATACACAAACATTACATCAGTAGGTAATAATATACTCCCTGTAGCGCCTGGGTTATTGTTAAATTTAACATGCTAATGAAAACTTTGTTGTAGGGTAGCTCAAATGAAAGTTTGAAATGCTTACATGTTTCAAAATGACTACATGTGGTTACCGGCAGAGTAGAATTTGGACCACCCCATCTCTTCCCATGCGGTGTCGTACAAGGCGACTAAGGTGGTGGTCTGGTGTTTAACATCAGACAGATATATAGAGCCCAGACTCAGTCTGAGATCCATGGCTTGAGTCAACAATAGTGCCCGGAAGACAGCAATAGGCTCATCCTCTATTACGTGGGACAGAATTCAATGATTAGTGAAATGTGGGTGTTAATTCACCCCTGCCTAGCCTTCCCGGGATAAAGGCTTGATTATATGTATGTATGTATGTATATAAAATGACTACAGAATCACATTAGACGTATAGACCGTACAGGTAAGATATGGGAAATACTAAGTTATTTACTGTTAATACCTTCAAGTTGAATAAAATATTACAATAACGGATTATTTATTTATTTATTTATTTATTTATTTATTCTTTATGCACGATGTACATTGGCGGACTTAATGCCGTAGGCATTCTCTACCAGTCTACCATTGGGTGGTGCAGAGCTAGTACGTGGTAGGCGCATATTAATGAGGGATTTGATTGTTCGATAGGTGATACTATAGATTAATTACATACACTTACATAAACAGTACATATATTTACATACCATAAATCATACATATCTGATTAATATACAAATATAACATAAATACAATATAAAGATATAATAAATATATATAAATATACAAGAGTGGTAAAAACATCATTGTTGAGCCGATAACTCTGCCAATTCCGCGATGATCAACTGCCGCACCCTGGACTTAAACACATCGCGGCTTGTGCTCTTCCTGATCTCCTGAGGAAGTGCATTCCACAGACGAACGGCCTCAACAAAGAACGAAGAGCCTAAAAAGTTAGTTCTATGAGTTGGGAATGCAAGGAGCCGATTGTCTGTAGAACGAAGACTTCTGTCATTCCTGGAAGATAATAGTTGAAAATAAGACGTTAAATAAGTAGGGATAGAGGGAGAGTTGAGAATATTGTAGAGAGTAGTAAGTGTGCGTAACTTACGGCGAGGACGAATAGTTAACCAATTAAGCTGCGAGCGGAAAGAAGACACGTGGTCATATTTACGAAGATTGAAGATGAATCGAATGCAGTTATTGAGAAGACGGTCAAGTTTGTTGAGAAGGTCTGCATTCAGGTCAAGATAGCACACATCACCATAGTCAATCAGAGGATGGATTAAACTTTGAGTCAACATAGCTTTTGTCCTTGCTGGGAGGAAGTTCTTCAGGCGGTACAGAACTCTAAGCCTACCTGTAATTTTCTGGCTCAAGTTCATTACCTGCACGCGCCAGTCGAGGTTGGAATCGAGGTAGAGTCCCAGGTCCTTTACTGATGAGCTGAATGGAATTATTGTTCCGTTGTAGATAATTGGTGGAGGTGTAGTGGTATTGACTTCATTCAGCAACCTACCACTGCCCAGTATGATGGCCTGGCACTTTGATGGGTTTATGGTTAAACCAAAATTAGTAGACCAATTTCCCAAAGCCTCCAGATCCTCATTCAGCTCGTGTATAGCACTAGAAATGTCATCTGCAGGTGCTTGGGCATATAACTGCAGGTCGTCTGCATACAGATGATACGCACATCGAAGATTGTTAGTAATAAGATTAATAAAAATAGAAAATAATAAGGGAGAGAGAATACCGCCTTGAGGGACACCAGCAATGAGATCGCACCAGTTAGAAGTGGATTCCTCGATGCGAACACACTGCCGGCGCCCCCGAAGATAATTTGAGAAAAATTCCAGTGCATCAGCTGAGATCTTTAGATGGGAAAGTATAGCTAGCAAGATATCATGACTGACTGTATTAAATGCATTAGAGAAGTCCACCAAGACAAGTACTGTTACCTTTGTAGCCTCCATGCCAGTCCTTATATCACCTGTAACCTTTAGAAGTGCAGTAGTAGTGCTATGGCCAGGCCGAAAGCCTGACTGTAGCGGGCTTAACAGGTTATTCCGATGAATAAACGAAGAGAGTTGTTTTAGTGTACAGGCCTCGAGCAGCTTGGACATAAAAGGGAGAATCGAAATGGGGCGGAAGTGGTTGGGAAGTGTAGCGTTGGATAATTTAGGTAAAGGGATCAAGTAGGCTTTACGCCAAAGGTAGGGGAACATTCTAGAGTAGAGACAAAAATTTATTATATGAGAAATGGCAGGAAGCAGATGGTCAATTATTGGCACAATCATACGACGGCTTATTTTATCACAGCCAACTGCATTAGATTTAATAGAGAGGGCTATCTTTTTGATGTCCTCAGTTGCAACTGGAGAAAACTTGAATGGGTCTATATCAGGACTTATAAGACCCGCAACGTAATTTAATGTATGACATTTGGTTTGGTGATCAATGGGAGTAGTAGAAGAGAAATGTTGATTCAGATCATCCAAGCCAACTGTCAACTGATAATCTGCGTGCTGTTTGCCAATACCCAGAGTACCAAGAAACTTCCATATATTGGCAGGTGAAGATGAACAGATATTATCGTGGATATGTCGGCGCTTAGCGTTACGTATCATCTGGTTGCAGCGATTTCTCGCTGACTTATAGAGATTCCAATTCTCGTCATTACGTTTTTTTAGGAATTTCCTATAGACGCAATCCCTACGCCCCATTGCCACTCGAACCTCCGGTGTTAGCCAAGGTGCCGGTGGACGTTTTAGTTTTACCCTTCGGACAGGAGCATGAACATCGTAAAGGTTGAGCACAATGTCATTGAATACAGCAACTTTCTCATCGACGGTGGTTGCAGCTTCCAACGCATCCCAGTTCAACAAAGAAGCATCCTGGTGTAGCCTATCCATGTCCATGCGTCCAAAACTTCGCACAAACACAACCTTAGGCCGAGGTTTGGGAGGTTTTACGTTATAAGAGATATAAACCAGGTCGTGGTGTGAGAAGCATGGTGCAGGAATTTGGCCGTGACTATGAACGTGGGTAGCGGATGAGGTTATTATAAGGTCAAGCCAGGTGTCCTCGACCAGGATGTTGTGATGAGTAGCTTGTAAGGGTAAAATATGAAGACTGGCTGACTCAACAATGTGACAAAGTTTACGGGTTTCTAGGGACTGGGCATTTAGTAAGTTCGTGTTAAAATCCCCCATGATGATGTGATGCATATAAGGTGACCCTAAAGAATCCAGAACTGTTTCCAGACTGGAGAAGTAATTGACAGAAGGAGGACAGTAAACAACCCCGAGAACCAGTTTGGTTCCATTGACACAAACCTCGAGAAACAAAAATTCAGCATCTGCATTGTAGTCTGGACACGAGGAGGCTAGAATTTTATAGTGTAAAAAACTACGGAGGTATATGGCAACACCACCTCCTCGTTTATTGATACGATCATTCCGAATTAGAATGAAACCAGGAATACAATAGGAAGTAGACAGCAATCCAGGTTTGAGCATACTCTCAGAGATCAGGATGGCATGTATGTTAGGGTTGGCGAAGGACGCCAGCAGGTCGCTATGATGACTGGGTACGCTCTGTGCGTTTATATGACACACATTCAGTAAGTTCTTTGTTTCATTTACAAAAGTCCGTCGCAGGCGGTCATCTAGAGTTTCAGGAATGGAGCTGTCGCTGGCATCACTGGATGACTTAGACAAATCGTTATCGAAATTGTATGAGACATTATCTTTATATAACATTTAATTAAATAAATACAATATAAAATTAAAATAAGAATAAATAAAAATAAAATAAATATGTAGAATAATAAATATCAGTAAATATTTATAGGAATATTATTAAGACTGAACTAAGGTATATATATGCTAGATTTCTTTAAGAAAGAATAAAAATTAATGCAGCGTTGTATCTCTGCACCACCCGCCAGCTAACAACACATTAAATGGAAAAAAAAAACAAAACAAAAACAGTAACAAAGCAAAGACACTCGTGTAACATACGAAAAAGTTTAAAATATCATTACAACAAAACGTGCCCCGGAACGCAACCCGCCGAACTGTCACTCGTACTATCTGTCACACTGACTTGACTGTGACTGGGCAATAGTGACAGCAGATTGTCATTTTCAGGTGCAAACATTTATTTCAAGAATTGAACATCTTGCTTAAGAATAGAAATATTTATGAAATAGTTACTATTTGTAATGATCTTAGTAAGTAGGTAGTATGAAGAATATAGTATACCTATATTGAAAGATTTGTAAAGATCATAGTAGGTGGTAAGACGATAATAGTACAACAATGTGAGGTATTTTACAATTTACAAGGCAAATAATTAATAATACCTATGTTGCATACCTGAGTGCCAGTCCGACGGAATACGTGAAGCACACAATTGTTATGAACTTATGTAATTACACCTTGCGGGTGATGTTCTTATTTCCATTGGATGAGACAACACCGGGAGACTTAGGATACGCCTTAGCTAGAGACTGCAACTCTTCAGCAGCAGTAATTTTATGTCTCTTGCCATCTGAAGTCCTAATTACAATCACGCCGTCCTGCGTCCAACACACCCGAGTACCAAAATGCAGCCGTGTCTGGGCGAGCACGGCCTGCCTGGCCCGCGTCAGGAATTCTCGGATGGAGATGGGCGAGCCTTTTAATGCTGTTTTTGCTCTCCATACGGCTGTCCTTACTTGTATACTTGAAAAGCGCACCAGAACAGGCCGATGATGTTCCTCACTCACTGCTCCAAGCCTGTGACACGCAGTGATTGAAGATTTTGTGCAGTCCTTGAGGCCCAGCTTACTCCGTATGACATCCAGGACGGCCCCACCGCAGTCCTCGCTCGCAGACTCCGCAATTCCCAGAAATAGCATAGCTTTACGCCGGTGCCTTGTCTCCATTGAGTCTATGGCCCTAGAGCATTCAGAGATCTGTTTGCGGAGTAGCCCCAGCATGTTATACATCAGCTCCCGGAAGGTCCTGAACTCCTCAGCCACCCTCGCCACAGTGTCTTTAGCTGCACTTCCACATTGAAGCTGTGTTTCCAACTCCCCCATCCTCTTGGTGAAGCACTCCTCCAAGGATTTCTGAGTGGCCTCAATGTTGCTAAGTTGAGACATAGTGTAGTATGTGCTGGCAGGTGGTGTATTCTGAATTACTGCTACATTAACTTTTGCAAACGTAAGTAGATATCACTTATGCTATTTGCAACTTATTTTATTGAAAAATGTTAATTATTTAATTATTTAATTAGATTTAATTAAGATAGTATTTAAACGTTGTTGTAGACGTTAATCTTACATATATTTATTTTGCGAAAAATCTCTTCGGATACCCCAATCGTCCGAGCGGGTGGGAGAGGTTATGTCGGAATTGAACCGACTAAAACGCACGCCGTCTGAGGGTCATAGGTTGCCGGAGGGCCAGACCCGCGCACATGGGGGAGGCCATTCTGCGACCTCAAACGCCCGAGTACGTTCCGCTCATTAGATGTTAATCCTTACAAAACCAATTCATTATTTACAAACTCACTGTTAACTCACTGTTATATACAACCGCAAAATTTTAACCGGCTTTTATTTCATTTTTTTGCGAACATCACTCTTATACCGCTTCACCACATACCATACCATTCCATTGTTAAAAATTCTGAAGCATGAAATATTTCAAAAATTAGACGAAAACCAACAACCTTATAAATGTGCACGTTGACAAACAAAATAACAAGCATTCCTGTAAAGCTACTCTTCCTTACACGCAAATATCTCGCATAACGTAATTAGTAAAGTGGTGTGGAGAACCTGGAAGCTGTAAAATATTGTACACAATTATGCAGCATTTTGTTATTGTATGTGTATATTCTTATGTGCACTCGACAAACAGATATGATTGCACCTTTACATACAACATTATATGAAAATGCGCAACCGTATCTCCTTTGTTGACTTACTTGTACTCATTGATGCCGATTATTGATAAGAGCAGAAGAAAAGAGATTTAAGTATACATACAAATTTACATGTGTGTGAGTGTATGTAAAAGTATGGACTTCATACATATTTTCTAGACCGTGTGTAAATCGTATTTATTATTACGTTATTCATTAGTAGTCCACTAGGTGACTATAACTTGACCAGATATAAATAGTTTTTTTTTAATACCACTTAGGTTTCAGACAAGCGCACGGCCCACCTGATGGAAAGTGGTTACCGTGGCCTATGGACGTGTGTAACACCAGAGGAGCCACACTCGCGCTGCCGACCCTGTAAGCGCAGAGTTTCTGTGCCGTCAGTGTAAAGGACAAAGCAGGACAAGCCATTAGTCATCCCACTGACAGTACAAATTCTCCAGTGAGCTCTGGCTACCCTACTCACCGCGGTATTCTGTATTCTTCCCCAGCGGACTCGGACCCCTTCGGACTGCTCAATTGGGCGGATATACCGCCGTGTCCTACCTCCTATACTCATCTCATGATCTCATGATATATGAAATTATTACTAACATTTGAGACATCCCTGACTAATAGAAACGTCTGGGCGTGACTTTTCTAATCGGTCTCCTATCTTTGAATAGACATTGCTAACTAGCACTAATTTATTTGATCCGCCCGATCGTTATTGCGACTTGTATTGTAGAAACTAACCACTTTGCCTCAGATGCATGGCTTGAGTCAACAAGAGTGCCCGGAAGACGGCAACATGATTTTTGAAATGTGGGTGTTAATGCACCTCTGCCTAACCGTTCGGGGATGGAGGCGTGATTATATGTATGTATGTATATACTAATCACTTTATAGAACTCATTAACGTAGTTAAAATACATAAAATACGTAGTTGGAAGGAGTAAATATTAATTGGCAAATCGATTTACGAGGAATGGCTATGTGCCAAAAAGGAAAAGCACTTTTTAATTATGAGTTGTCATTCACAACTAAAAAGTGCTTTCCCTGTTTTCTTGTTGTTGTGAACATCAAAAAAGGATTCGGAAACTATTTCAGCTCTGCTATATATTAGAATTACATTGCACAGGTTTTCCTTTCATTTATTTCCCTTTTTTATTTTCCCCCTTTTCTTTTTCTTTTCGGGTTGACAGCGCGTGATTGACACCTCTGGCACCTTTGTGTTTCAACTGATACGTACAATAACCATTTATAATCAAATATGTATTTACTTGTAACCTCGAGGAAACAGAAAAATCACGTCCAATACCCTATCCAGGAAGCAAATAAGCGCCTATTATAATTTTTTTAAATAAATTGTTCGTCTAAAATGTAATTTACAATATGAAATTACAAAATTAATTCTGACTTTCTACTTACTCTCATAACAAGTTGTCTTACACCGTCTGCAATCAACCGCTATTCACCAAGCAATTGGTTCATAACATATAGTGTGCATAAAGTACTGTTAATAATCTCAGTATTGTACCAAAATTCCACTAACTAACATTCATAATTAAATTCTCGAAACTATGTCATTTATATATTAAGTGCTACAACCGTATACTCGGAGTGTACTACCAAATTCGAGTTAGAAACTTTCCCAATAAACGGAACGGTGCCTCGGTCGTATTGTCATCTAATAAGCTTTGTTGACTGCTCTTCCGACATTAGCATTTACAATTTTCATTACAAGTTCTATATTATTGCTTGTTTTGAATGATTTGTATTGTTATTTGTGGGTAGAGTAAGCTGGAGAATCGGGTTCGATCCCAGCTCATTTTGTATGCATGAGTATGGGTATTTACACTGGTCTGGTCGTGCCTCGGAGTGCATCTTAAACCGTCAGTTCCGGTTGCCTTGCGAACATCTATGGCTGGCGTTTCCGGTAGTTGGAGCCCTAAAAAGTCTAACTACAAAACTTCGATTCGATTGGTTGTGGATGTCAGATGGCAGTCGCTTTACGGAAAATATCGAAATTTAACCGCATTTTAGTAAGACTAGAAAGCCGACCCCAATTGAGTTGTTAAAAAGGCTCACAAAATGATGAGAAACATGTATTGTTATTTCAACAGAAAAAAAAAAGTCATCTGAAAGATCAACTGAAATTTTGGCTACCGTGCATTTAAATGTTGCAACATAAAGAAAACCAATTTAGAAATAATGTTACAAACACCGTCCTCAATACGTCAGCTTGATATAAGAATTTAATAACCAGAAGTGACCTAGAATAAATAAAAAAATACGATCAAACATAAAATCAATTCTCGCAGATTGCCCTACAATTATATGATATAAAAATATAAAGATATAAAAATTCAATAACCAGAAGTGATCTAGAAGAAATAAAAAAATATGATCAAACACAAAATCAATTCTCGCAGATTGCCCTACAATTAGTTAGTAAAGAAAATATCTAAGTCATATCACATTTCTTACGATAGCATATTGATTATGTTGTTACACAAAGGCGATGCCTATCAGCTAACCCCATTAACAAAACTTCAACACACACTCTAGGTCAGCACGTATTACTTGAACCACTTCAGCGAATTATTAAATACCAATCTTTTATGTTCTGCGGTATTCCAGGCCACGGCCTCACATTTTACACGAACAGTATTACTATCTGTAAACAATTAAATAAATAACTGAACTGCATTCTGCTGATAAATTTTACAATAATTCCTGAAATCAGCATTCCCTTGACACAGACACAGTAACACAACACTCACACACACACACAAACACACACACACACACACACACACACACACACACACACACACACACACACACACACACACACACACACACACACACACATACTCAGTAACATTGACATCATTATTATTATCACACTCAATTCATACGAGTAATTTCTCAGTTGCATTCAAAGTTTACGCTTTGGAAAAATTTTTGGTAAATATTATAATAATAGTAAATGAATACTCTAATACTTAGAACACAACGCTATTTAGACCAATAGAAAGCATAGCCTAACAATCTTGAGTTATGGAATCTAGAATGCGGGTAAACATACTTAGATTCTTCTTTTGTAAATACATACATACGAGTACATATCATAGACCTCGCGCTCTCTGCGTAGCAGCCGAAAGTTCTACTGATAAGTCAGAGAAGGGCTCACTTCCTAGGTCGTATGTCGATTTTTCTTGAAGCAAATGTCATGTGACTACCCAACCCCGAGAGGAAAGTCGGCGTCAGAGTCTCATTCATTATTTAGCAGGTGCACTTGCAAATATTTTAGTGGGGTCCTTAAACAGAACATCGACGTCATCAACATCATCATCATCCTCCGGCCCTTATTCCACGTTTTTGGGGTCAGCGCAATATGTCTTCTTTTCCATTCATCTCTAGTTGCAGTCATCTCAACATTCACTCTTTTCTTACCCATATTCACACATCCATCTCAACATTCGCATCTCGGCTACATGCAACCGTCTTTCATCCGTCAACTTTACGGGCCAAGCTCTCCGATACATACAGGACGGCAGGCCGGATCATTATACATTTTTCTCTTAAATCGAAGGGGTACTCGCGAGCCACACGTAGTTAAGCCATTTTATCCATAATATAACATAAACTCACGTCTATATCCCCGAAGGGGTAGGCAGAGGTGCTAGCACCCACATTTCGCCAGTTTATGTTTAGGTCCCAATAAGTGGCGAGCCTATTGCCATTATCCAGGCACATATAAACCTGCGATAAATACACACATAACTTCGAAAAGCATCGAAAAGACATTGGTGTGTGCCATGGTAAAACCTGGGATCGATCCCGAGACCTCGTATCAGCAGTCCGTTACCCATACCACTAGGCTACCGCGGTTAGTTATCCAACCAACGTTAATCCGTAAAAATAATAATATTGCTTATGTCATACATTATTCATTTAACCATTCGGCTACAGTCAGTGTAATAAAACGGCAGTCTGAAAACGATCTGTGAAACTACAATGCCGCTCTATTGGTAGTAAACTTTACGAGTGTTTGTGCATTGTGCATTCTATGAGAACGTATTGCAAAGCATATATCATTTTAAAATCACTTTTCCGATGTATTTTATGTTTACATATATAATCACACATTTATCCCCGGAGGGTTAGGCAGAGGTGAAATAACACCCACATTTCACTGATAATTGAATTCGGTGCCACGTAATATAGATAGACATACATCTGAAGCTGAGTCTGGGCTGTATATTTCTGATGTTATCCCTTAGTCACCTTGTACGACACCACATGGGAAGAGATGGGGTGGAACTTCCATGTTTAAGAAAAGTGTTATTCTCTGCTCTCGAACTGCTACAACAGATTACGAGCTTCGAAAAATTTGTACGTCTACATTGACAGAACATGTTGAAACTTGTAACGTATTATATTTTAACATTTTCTATGCATTATTCGACCTTTAGCAATTTCTTCCTGACCAAATATAGTTGTGATAATGTCACAAACTTACTCTCACATTTATAATATTCGTTAAAATGTTACCTAATGCTACAGAACAGATAACACTAATGCTGCCTCTTATCAATATCTAGACTCTAACGTTGGCCAGTACTAGCTATTTATTCCTTGTAAAACCAGGACTAAAATTGTGAAGTTATTCCTTCATCAAGCTTTCTAGACTTTTACCGGGTTCGTACCGTTTCCCGGAACGACACCGGTATTTCTTTATTAAAAGTGGACCGATAGTAAAACTAATAGTTTTGTGAACAGTAGACATCGCGAGCACCCTTTATCTCGGTTTTCTGAAGCGTTTAATCATATCAGGCTACCTTTAGAAAAAGAAACCTACATATATTCTTATTTCATGCAACCCTGGATGTTTCACACGAAATAATGACTATTCGTTCTTAAAAAATGCTTCCTTTTCTTTCAAAAAAAAAAATTATAATGAAGCCCAGCTTTGCGAGGTATGTATTTTTTCACAAAAACCGGTGAGGAATCATGTGCTTGATGTTTCAGCCAAAATCATTAAGATCCGTTCATAAATAACGCAACCGCAAACTTTCTCTCTTTCCTCCCTCATTTTCTCTCCTATAAAAAACTCTGACAAAAATTTAGTTTTTAATCAGAAAACATGTGTGACAAATTAGGTGAAAATCGGCTAAGAAATGCGCTCTCTAGACTGAAACTGATAAACATAGTGGCTAGATACGGACAATTAATGCACAATCGGCCATCAAACGAAATGGAGAAAGAACTTAACCAGTTTTTAATTTGTTCTCAACTATATAGCTAGAAACTAATTTATTCCCGTAGTGGTTGCAACGATATTATTTTTTCTACGTGATTCATATTTAATTCCAGTGTCTCAAGACTCGGCCACCGCGCACGGTCCAGCATATTGCGATTGCGGTTATTTATCTTATTACGAGCGAAACAACGGCCATTATCCTTTGTTTATCGCCTCGGGGCTTGGCATTGTGGTCGACGTCATTAAAACTTAATAATGGTGGATTGAATCCACCGCAGGTCGCGTTTTATGGCACAACGACCATGTGTTTATTGTGAAAACGAGAGGAAAACCCCTTTGTGATTACATATACTAGGTATTTGTTCAGTTTTTGTTGCGCGGACAGACGGGTGAAGGATAAATAAGTGTTTAGTCTTACTGTTACATTTTGGACAGGGTGCTCTAAATTTCGAGTTACGGTCATAGTACAAAAGATTTCTTTTATGAAATTAAGCTTGTTAAAAATGTCTTGACATTGTATCTTGTCTGTCTTGACTTATTATATTTTTACAAGATTTGGTATTGTTCGACTTGTAGCGTGTAATCCGTATACTTTCCTTGTACGTATCAAATAATAATAAAGCAAAATAACTGTTTATCAGAACGCAACAGTATATCATTCTGAAAAAGATATGTTTGTACCTATAACAGAATTATCTATGGGAAAGTTTCTTAATCAGTTACATTGCTCCCACCTTCCAACAGCTATGTGTGTTACATCTCTGGATAGGTCTTTTTGAACTGAATAAATGTTACTATGGTACCTAGTTCCAACTCTTAGTCCGTTCAGAGTTATTATTTATGTTTGTTGGTGTCAATCTTGGTAAAAGAAATTAAAAGAACTGTAAAACTTGGAGCGTGAAGCTTCAGGTCATGTTGGCAATGTCATTGCATTATTTGAAACGCGCACGAAATTTTGATGATACATGTACGAAAACGTATCGTAAATTACGTAGAACAAACAAATACTCGCCTTATGATTCTTGTCTCTTCTGTATGATTCAGTCAATTGTATAAAAATAGACACATGTCGTTGATTAAATTGCTTTAGATTATGATAACCGTAGATTAAAATAAAACAAAGCTTAAAAACCCTTCCGAAAAAGAAAACAAATCATGAACGAGACTTCAGTTTATTATTTCATTTAAGTGCGACCTACCTTTCAGTAAATTAGTGAGGGGAGCCAGGCTAAATTAACGAACCGCGTGATCTTATTAGCTACCTCACTCAAGCCATTAGGCTTGCGCTAGCTGGGACGCTATTGTACTTTACCCGTTCAAATTTAATAGGACCACCTTCAAGAAGGTAAATTTTACTGGAAGCGTCTTAGTAAGCAAGAAATTCATGTGGATTTTCGTAGGTATGTTATTATAGACTAATAACATACTGATATAAGTACCGCGGTAGCCTAGTGGTATGGGTAACGGACTGCTGAGACGAGGTTTAGTTCATCGGCAGAATTGGCGAGCGGCTTGCGCGCTACCCATCTGCCGAGGGAAACTTCTGCCAGTCTTGCCTTCCACCGCTGCAAAAATCCGATGGTAGTCTGGCCCATGGCGCTAAGGAGAAAGCCGATCTGTTGGGTAATCTCTTTGCGTCAAACTCGACTATGAACGACGGGGACGCCGAACCACCCATAATTCCCAGCTGTGGTGCTTCCATGTCTGAAGTTAAAATCACGCAACGGGCGGTCCGGCGTGAGCTTAAGTCCCTAGATGTTCGGAAGTCGAGTGGGCCGGATGGTATACCGGCGATGGTGCTTAAACACTGCGCCCCCGAGCTGTGCCCTGTACTTACACGCCTTTTCGCACTCTCCTACTCCGCGCGGCAGGTTTCAGCCTCGTGGAAGACCGCATTCGTGCACCCTGTACCTAAGAAAGGTGACAGGACAGATCCGACCAATTACAGGCCTATCGCTATAACCTCCCTACTCTCGAAGGTTATGGAGCGTGTCATTAATACACAGCTCCTGAGATACCTTGAAGGAAACGATCTACTGAGCGACCGACAGTACGGCTTTCGCCACCGTCGCTCAACCGGTGACCTTCTTGTGTATCTCACAAACCGGTGGTCGCAAGCCATCGAGAGTCGGGGTGAGGCACTAGTGGTCAGCCTCGATATAGCAAAGGCCTTCGATCGGGTCTGGCACAAAGGTCTTCTTGCGAAGTTGCCGTACTATGGACTCCCCGATGGACTTTGCGAATGGATCGCCAGCTTTTTGTCCAACAGAAGCATCCAAGCTGTCGTCGACGGCAGCTGCTCGGACCGCATGAACATAAACGCTGGTGTCCCACAAGGCTCCGTGTTGTCTCCGACGTTGTTTCTGCTGCATATCAATGACATGCTGTCTGATGGCTCCATTCATTGTTATGCGGACGACAGTACCGGGGACACGTGTTACACGGGCCGTGCAAATATCCCTCAGTCCGAGGTGGAGAAGAGTCGCGAACAACTTGTGTCTAAAATCGAGACTACTCTCTCTGGAGTATCCGATTGGGGACGACTAAACCTAGTCCAATTCAACCCCACTAAGACACAAGTATGTGTATTCACCGCTAAGAAAACCCCGTTCATTGTAGCGCCGCAATTCCTGGGCACACCGCTTACCATCTCCTCGAGTATCGGGATCCTTGGTGTCGATATCTCCAGGGACGTCCAATACCGAAGTCATTTGCAGGACAAGGTTAAGTTGGCATCAAGAAAACTCGGAGTGCTCAACAGGGCGAAGCAGTACTTCACTGCGGGGCACTTCTTTATAAGGCACAGGTCCGGCCTCACATGGAGTACTGCTGTCACCTTTTTGCTGGAGCACCTGCATACCAGCTTGACCCCTTCGACCCAGTGCAAAGACGGGCATTGAGGCTGGTTGACAATCCCATACTCACAGGTAGAGTGGAACCTTAGGAGGGATTTTGCCTCACTGTGTGTGTTCTACCGCCTATACAATGGTTTGTGCTCAGATGAATTGTTTGACATGATGCCCGTAGCTACATTCTATCATCGCACCTCTCGCCATAGGCAGGGAATTCATCCCCACACATTGCGACCTGAGACAGTGCGCACTGTGCGGTATGAAAGAAACTTCATCCCACGCACACTCAAGCTGTGGAATGACCTCCCTGCTGCGGTTTTCCCAAGCGCCTACAATATGGGGTTCTTCAAGAGGGGCATCAGAAGGTTTCTTCATGGTCGGCAGCACGAGTGTGACACCCCTGGTGTTGCATACGTCCATAGGCCACGGTAACCGCTTCCCATCAGGTGGGCCGTGTGCTTGTCTGCCAACTTAGTGGTATAAAAAAAAAAAAAAATGGCACACACCAATGATATTTCAATACTTTTCGAAGTTATGTGTGTATTTATCGCAGGTTTATAAGTGCCCGGTTAAATGGCAATAGGCTCGCCACCTATTACATTGGGACCTAAACATAAACTGGCGAAATGTGGGTGCTAGTGCCTCTGCCTACCCCTTCGGGGATATAGGCGTGAGTTTATGTTATGTTAACATACTTATATTTAAATTGAATGAAGTGGGTAATGTATAAGTTCATGACGTTTACACGTGGTGGATAATAAGTAAGCTGTAATAGCTAGTACTACTGTCTCCCTAATGCTACTATGCATTTACTAATTTTATTATTTTTTAACACTCTTGCTCATAAAGTGGCTCTAATTTCATCGCAATTAGGCACATAATGGAACCTTTTTCTTTTTTTACGTGCGCATAATCCCCACGGATACCTCCCCACCGCAGCCGGTGGGAGAGGTTATGTCGGACTCGAACCGACTAAAACGCACGCCGCCTATGGGTCGTTTTGGTTGCCGAAGGTGAGGTTGACAGGCATATCCCTCGCACCCCGGCCGACTCATGGCCATCTCTCACGATCTGGCCTTCTCCTCGGGTGTGTGGGGACTACAGAGTCCCCAGCTCGTTCCCGGAAAACGGGGAGGCGCGCCAGGCGCGCCGCCGCCGCCGCGGCCTGCTTCTGCCAGGGTGACAGGCGGCTCCACCTGTCACCCCCAGGCCGGCGCTCATGGGGGACATAATGGCACCTATAATCAAACTGGCTATTTCTCAAGTGACTTATAGCCTTTGTTTTTTGGTTGAGTTGATTTTTTCATAAAAAAAGTTTCGATACAAAAAAAATCATGTTCAAAATGATACAAATAAATTAATAGCTCATTTCATGTAACTTAAGTATTTAAATAGATAATTTCAACTTGTTTGTTTATTAAACCAGTTGAAAAAACAAAACTTTCACTCATATGCATAATATGTTTTCTCTGTAAAAATTTTAAATTCCCTATTGACTACGTTCTGATAAATAAACCTCATTCTTTTAGTCTATGGTATATTTTAGATGAGCGCGCCTAGAAAAACGAATTAATTTTGCCCGTTATTGCGAAAATAATTCTCAACTCGTATTCACTGTTGAAATTATAGTTAATTATTAATTGACTTGTGTACAAGTACTAGCAATGAAGAAAATGATTTATGCTGTTCATCAGCCGATATAAGATGTGAAGTCCTTAACGTAATGTAAAGTTTACTACCTGAAAATTACAAGGGTAAATATCTATTTTAGTATTATTCTCTTCGCAAGTGTGATGAAAAACATCGTATGATACACGTTTGTGTTGATGATTACCGTCTTCGGCTCTCTTCATACCCCATCAATGGCACTACGACGACGAGGAGGTAGGACACGACGGTATTAGCGTCCAAATTGAGCAGTCCGACGGTGGAAGTACCTCCACCCTACAGAATACCACGGCTATAATAACCTCGTGTTGTATTCCTGGCGGTGAGTAGGGTAGCCAGAGCTCACTGGAGAGTTTTTGTGCTGTCAGTGGGAAGACCAAAGGCTTGTCCTGATTTTGTGTTCTGCACTGAAGGCACAGAAAATCTCTGTTCTTACAGGGTCGGCAGCACGGATGTGACTCCACTGGTGTTACACACGTTCATAGGTCACGGTAACTTTCCATCAGATGGGTCGTGTGCTTGTGTCACCTAAATTGTACACACTCGTACCATTACACTTCTTATATCATAATGAAAAATAAAATCGTGTATCCATATATAAGTATAAGGAATAGTTTTGTAACTCCAATAGCCTAAGAATGTAATATAAAAATATAAAAATGTTGTTATCATTGAAATATGTCTTTCACAATAAAATTTCATCCCACGACTGCACATGACAGCATTAAATTTTCTAGCACATTTTATTTATCATCGCAAGTTAGCTCCCTATTGCAGAAGATACACGTATCTTGTAACCCGTAGTCACCATACGTGACCTGAATTGTATTGTAGTTATTATATATTTTATTTGTAATGAAATAACGTGAGAAACAATTTCTTTCAGAATAACTATGAATTACAAGTGCATATTGTTCGAATTGTCTTTTGCCCAAACTGGCAGAAAACCGTGGTATGAAAGTGTCGAGATATATCTAACATCAACATTTCTACAGCCATACATTATATTATTGGAACCTAATATAGCTTTAGTTTTTTAGACCCTTAATTACTTTATCTCTTTTATAGGTAATTTTCCTATTTTATATCTGTTATCACTAGTTCACCAAGAAGTATGTGGCTCTATTATAATATAATTAATTCCTTCTATTCATTTTGATTTAATTTCGATACGGTTTCAAAGGCAAAGGCAATAATGTCAATGTGAGTAGAATTAGTCCCATATAAATGCTACCTATAGTGACTAGTCTCAGATAATACCGCGTAAGTAGAACAAAGACCATGCCTACACGAGCTCGGGAAAATTAGAAAATTCTCAGTACAAGTTTCAATTCAATAAGCAAACCATTATCCACTCGATATTATGATTGCATTGTGGGGTTTCTTTGCTCTCATCAAAGTAAACCCACGTCATCGCAATCAGTTCAATGCCTTCATAAGCTCCTAAGAAATTTTCCACTTGCCGCACAGTATTATATTTATAAAACGCATGTCAATATCATTTCATTGAGTGTAATGGTGTTTTAAGTGAATTCTTAATAAATAAGGCCACCATTATGGTTTATTATTGTTTCAACCACACTAGAATAGCTGTTTTAAGAATGAAATTAAATTATATTTATCAAGAAAAGCTCTTTCATGGACAACTGAACAGTAACGCTTACTACCGTACCTATTCGATTTTATATAGCTATATAAAGAGATAAAATTTACTTCCATTCATACTACTAATAATAACGTTCAGTATTGCCTAGCAAAATAAACTCTTATAACCGAGATGAAAAATATGAAGTTTCCAAGTAAACACATCAAGTGGCGGCCGACTTGAAATTAGTTGCCGTGTTCTATTGACGCCTGTGTGGGTGAACAACAAAGGAGGAGAAAAGTGCTATCTTACGTACGCAGCTCGGTTTTTTACATTGTTTCACCCTTATTAAATGAAATGTTACATTTTAAACAAGTGAGCTTTTAAAAGCAGTGAGATAGGTACCTATGCTCTTTTTTACAATACAAAAATAAAAATGATTATAAAAATATTTTAGGATTTAAAATAGTTTTATTGCATGCATTGATGGTCAAATAGAGCTTTGTAACATACATATAATCCCATCTTCATCCCCAGAGGGTTAGGCACAGGTGAATTGACACGCACATTTCACTACTGATTAAATTCGGTCCCACGCAATAGGGGGTGAAACTATTGCCGTCTTCCGGGCACTATTATTGTGGACACAAGCAATTCATATGAGGCTGAGTCTGGATATATCTGTCTCATGTTAAACAGCCCTATCCCTTAGTCGACTTGTACGATACCGCATGGGAAGAGATAGGGTGGTACAAATTCTACTTTGCCGGCAACCACGTGGTGGAGTTTTGTAACGTGATTTGTATCATAGACCGAACGAGAGCCTCCATTTCGACAATGTGCCCAGTTTTGATTTTGTCCGCATTTATGTCAGTTTGTCAATTCCGGTCTAGAGGGCACATTTCATAACAAATTTTCACCAAAATTGGCACAAAAGTTTACTTTCGCGTTATTTATGAACGGGTCTTGATGATTTTTGGATGAAATAATAAGCACATGATTTCTCAGAGGTTCTTGTGTAAAAAAAAGCATGCCCGTAAAGGTGAACTTCGTCATAAAAAACAGATGAAAAAGGGGGAAACGTTTTCTCTAGCGTTTTTTTTTAAGAAAGGTCATTATTTTTGGTGATACATCGAAGGTTTTTTTTAAATAAGAAGATAAAATGTTTTAAAAAATAAAACGTAAATAGCTCGCAAAATTTCAGATGTCAGCTTTCCCGCGTTCCTGTCTTCAGTCCACAGTACGGAAGAATTAACTAGGAAAATCCTTGCACCTACACTAGTTAATTCTGAAGTATTGTGTAAGACTGAATCAAAGAATCAAAGAATCAATCGATTTCTCACAGCGTCAGTGGGATGGGCCGCTCTGCAGCTAAGTTGAAAAAAATATTTTAAATGCATGTTCCAATGCTGCTGAGCGTGCCCGTTTACTGGCGGTTGGAGTGTGGGAATCGGGTCTTTGGCTGCAAGCTCTTCCGTCGTCTAACGTAGGGACTATGTTAGATGACACTACCTTCCGCATCACAACTTGTCTCCGTTTAGGTGGGCCGTGTGTTTCTTCGCATCAATGCCGTTGCGGAGAAGCCGTTGACAGACTCGGACACCATAGCCTGTCGTGCTGCAGGAGCGCTGGGCGAATTCCACGGCACGCCAGTCTCAACGACATAATCCGCCGTGCTCTTGTCACCGCCGGTGTACCAGCTGTACTTGAACCAAACGGTTTGGCGCATGACGATGGCAAGAGACCGGATGGCATGTCGTTAATGCCATGGAAGATGGGTAGGACTCTGGTGTGGGACGCCACATGCGTTGATACCATGGCTATATGGGTACGCCATATGACTAGCACGGCTGGCTGTGCTGGTGCCGCTGCTGCTTCTGCAGCGGCTCTCAAGCGGCGCAAATACTCCAATCTCATCGGAAATTATGAATTTGTGCCGTTTGGAGTCGAGACTTTGGGGTCATGGGGTCCGAGCGCTCGCAACCTCTTCCGTGAGATTGCGAAATGTATGGTCGACGGTTCTCGTGACCAGAAAGCTGGCCTCTTTTTAGGTCAGAGAATAAGCATTGCCATACAACGTGGCAATGCTGCCAGTCTTCTGGGAACGCTACCACAAGAGGCATGCGTTGCGGAGGAATTCCACGACGCATTTTAATTGTTCTTAGCTATAGTTATTTTAGTTTTATTGTATTAATTATTTATATATTATTTCTTGACATAATTGTAAAAATATTAAATATGATTAATTATGAAAAATAATACAAATATTATGGTTTTTCAGCTTAGGACATAATAATTGTAACTTAATATTAATCAAAGTAGTTATGTTCTTTAATCTAAGTAATCTATACAGAAATAATTTATAAATATTAAATACAAAATTATGAAAAATAAATAAGAATACCAGATTTTGATTAAGTGTACCAGAAAAATGTGACAAAGGAGACTCGCAAGGTCTACTGTTCACAGATCTACCAGTTATGTATTTGATGAGAGTTTAAGTGTTAGGTACTACAAAATTACCACTACCGAGATATTTATCATGATTGTGATTTTTTAAATTTTCAGCTCATCAATTTGATTACATTAAGAAACTAGAAATCCAAACTATATGAACTACCATATGGTTTTTATTGAAAGGGCAAACCAGTAGGGGTCGACATAGACATACGTATGTCAATCAGATCGAAAGCATTTTAATGAAGGACAAGTACGAGTACCCGAAACCGGCGAGCATGTATGAAAACAATTATGACAGTAGAAGAATCGAAAAATGTATGCTAGGATCGTAGTAAGAGGAATAAACTGTGATCTCTGTCTACCCCACTACGAAAGAGGCGTAAATCTTTGTATATATACTAATATTATAAAACTGAAGAGTTTATTTGTTTGAACGCGCTAGTTCAAGACTGGTTCGAATTGGACAATTATTTTTATGTTGAATAGCCCGTTTCTCTACAAAGGTTTTAGGCTATTTATATATCACGCTATTACTTATGGGAACATAGCAGTAAACATATCAACAAATCTGGCCGATTTCCATACATTATTTGAAGTCTAAAAAAATACGAGCTTAAAGGAGTCATACGAGGTTTCAAAATATGCCACAGGCGAAGCTAGGGTGGGTCAGCTAGTGTATATATGCATGTGCTATATGTAAATGATTCAAATAATAATGCATTAGTAGGTAAGAGCACTTTACAATAACTCTTTTTAATACATAATTGAGTATCATATACATATATTTTAGTATCATTGTATGTTTATAACATTCACATTAGATAAATTAATATTCATAGAAAATATAGAAGATATAATATTATTTACGTGCGGAAAATCCCCACGGACACCCCCACCACCGGAGCTGGTGGGAAAGGTTATGTTGAACTGGAACCAACTAAAACGCACGATGCCTGTGGATCGTTTTTGGTTGCCGAAGGTGAGGTTGACAGGCATATCCCTTGCACCCCGGCCGACCCAGAGCCAGTTCTCTCGATCTGGCTCTCTCCTCGGGTTAGAAAGTATAGTATACTAAAAGTTGTCTACAAAAGCCTAAACAACTCTTTAACACGAACGAACATTGTTATCTTCTTGTAATGTTAAGACCTCATCTCTATTCCGAACTAGCTCTAACAAACGTTATCAAGGAGGAATATGGAATTGTATTGTGCTCCGAATCTATATGGTGTTGCGGTTACAGCTATTTTGCTCCGAGATAGACACAGAATTGAATTGGGAGTAGTTCGATCTCTCTCGCATTTCCCAACTCAATTATTTTGTTCTTCGTCCTTACAACGCCTTTGTTCGAATCACTGCAGTATATTTTTGTAGGCTTTATCATATAACACTATAACACAATGTAAGTTGGTTTGTGTACGCTTCAAAAACTCGAACGCATCAACCCCATTTATACAGGATAAATGATTTTAATTAACTTTGACTTTGTAGCCATGTTCCCTTTTACAGAAACGAGTTTCTTCGCTACACTAAGAAATAGACCGGATAAGGAAACTCATAATAATTACATTATAGGATGCTATATTATAGTAATATTGTTTGGAGCGACGTGCCTCTCTTGTGTACATATAAGATCAATTATTGCTTGATAATTAATTTTATACAAACGTTTCTGTTAATCAAACACAAACAACAATCGAGTTTATACTCAGCTTCTCGAAATATCAAAATATAAACACACATTCAGCAGATTATACCGAAGCAATTCCATAATTGTACTAGTTGTTGCCCCTAGCATCACCCGTGCAAAGTACCTATACCGACCTACACCAACAAAATTTTAATTTGCCATTCTAAGGTATCATAGATTCACAAACTTTTACATATCGTCATCCTCCGTACCAATGGAATGGCTTTCAGTGTACTACGAAAAGACCGGATTTCAATGTTCTTATTTTCTTCACCAGCGAATTGAAATTCTGTAGTTACATCAGATTGTTGAACTTATTACGACTCCCTAAAACTAGCTAAAATACTGCTCCAATTACTCAAAACTAATCCTTCAGATAATCGTAATGTAACCGAAATCAACATTCTCTCAGAGATCAGTATCAGAATAAACGGGATATTTACCATGTTTCACTATTTTGAGCTTCCGATATTTCGGCGCTGTTGCAAGCACCATGATCACGGAGGAACTGGAGTAGTGGCGGTGAACTAAGAAAAAGTTTTTTCTTCTAGGAGTAATTATATCGATCTACCCTCTTTCGAGTTCTTTTACCATGATAGTTTAAATACCTATATTCTCTCAGAGATACGAAGGAGACTCAAGAACTATGTTAAGATTGCTCACCCATCTTAAAACTGACCAGTATTGCTTAACTTAGCCACAAGTCCCTTGAACAGAAAGTACGATACGATTTTACTTTCCGTGCTCCTATTCATACTCGTATTTTGGTTGAACTATTTCAAAAGAAGACATCTCTTAACAATGCATATACCATTAAAAATATAAGACGCCTAAAATTCGTTTAGTGCATCTGTACTTGAAGTCCTAATAAAACGGGCGAAGACAATATTGAAATATTGAGCTATAAATTCAGAGAATTACATAAGGCATCTGTGAGCTTTTTCAATAAAATTGGAGGCAAAGTGTACCATTAGTCTTTGAAGCAATCGGAGGTGAGGTCGGGTGAGGTCAGGCTTGAGATTAGTTACGTTTTCTTACTCGCTTCAGAACCGGACGGAAAGGGATTACAGGGACCATGTAGATAAAATCTGAGCTTTTAGCGGTTTCCTTTGAATCACGCATCTTCAGAAACGGATTACTTGAATCGTTTGAAAATCCTGTTCATAAGTTCAATACGCAGTTGGAATCGTAAGCGGCTTAAAAGTGAATTCAGCGCGTTTGAAATTATGATATTTGCTTGTCGTTGTAACCATTCAACCCCATTGACCAAGATGGTCAAAGATGATAAAAGAACACAAGGCACTTTTCAAGTAACTTCCATCTATGAAGATGATTAGTTTTTAATTTTTCCGCCACATGTTCTTATACTAATCATTTAATTGTGAAAAATTTATTTATTTATTTATTCTTATAATTGCAAATACAGGTATATGGGTTGTTATGATCGTACAATTAAGTAACACTATGTTTAGCCTTGCGGCGTGCAATATTTTGTCAATAAAAAAGAAGTTAAAAATACAAAATTACTACATGTCAATATGAGAGTCAATAATAAGTATGTAGCACATGTCAAAAAAAATAATATTATAAATAACTTAAAATGTCAATAGGTATACCTGTCTATAACAGTTCATCACATAAATATTCCTTTACAGAATAATAGCACTTCTGCAACAATATTTTCTTAAGTGTATATTTAAAAAAATTATAATTAGCTTCCTCTAGAATTGACTTGGGTAAGTGGTTATATATTCTGGGAGCCATGCAGAAGATACTCTTGTTTAAATAAGCTGTGGAGTTGGAAGGAATACAGATTTTTAAATTATGTCTACTGCTTTTCAATTTTACGAACATGGTGGCGCGTGGCCACGTGCGGTAGTGGACTGTATTGCGGGGAAGTAGCTAACTGTTCCATTGACGCTTTACACACAAAAGACAGGTGATCGGGTTGCCGCGGGCGTGATCCAAGCAATGAATGCAACCCGAGAAATTAGGAGAGGATGCACTAACCTTCACGACACACGTGTTTTCATCGCAGCCGGTACACGGATCTTCTCTTCCTTGCTCAGGAGCTGCCGTCAGCATCACTAGATCACTTGAGGAACACACGAGAGGCACAATCCGATCGGTATAAGTCTATGAAGCGGTAAAAATGTAACAAATATTAATCATTTTTGAGAGACGCGAGCGCGGTCCGCCTTTACGCTGGCTAGTTCAAAGCGGGACTGAGTGTCTATATATCACAAATGGCGGACGGAAGCTATATCTAGTACTATTCTATGGTTAGTGCGGGAGGGGAGACGGGTATAGAAAGAGTGTGTTTCCGCGTCAAGAAATACAGCTTCCACATCGGCGCAACCATTCCCCCCGGCTTGAAGGGTTACCTTCGAAACGACAAATGCGAAACAAATCTAAAGTCTAATCTAAATCTAGGTTTGGGAAATAACAACTAAAATATAAACCTAGATTGGAGCTCGTGCCTACCGCTGGCTAGGCAGAGGGCAGAGGCGAACAAACAACACAACGCAACAGTCTCGACCAAGACGAGACGCGATTAGCCAACAACAAATAAGGGTCTCTTCACGTGGGACCGATACAACAAGCGAGTGCTTCTTCTCCTCGGGTGGTTCGGAAACCGTAGTGGGATTGAATTGACTAACTGGCCACCCATCTAACGCGGCATGAATCCAGGACGATCCACCAAACCACAACGGGTGATCCAAAATTTGCGAAGGAAGCAATCCACGATAGAGACAATCGGCTGGGTTGTCGGTGCCAGCAACGTGAAAGAGATTATGTGGCGCCAATTCAGATTGAATTTTTGCCACTCTATTAGCGACGAATGTGTCCCAACGATGGGGCGAAGAGTGGGCCCAACACAAAGCGACTGTTGAGTCCTAAAGCTAAAATTCTACTAATATTAATGCGAAAATTTACAATTATGTCAAATAAATTACCTTAAAGATTCCGACCACAATACAAAATGTCATTAAGCGACACGGAAGTGCTAGTCTTAGCACTGCCATCCAAAACTACGCGGAGTTTTAGTAGTAAGCTTATCTTCTCTAATAACTCCGCGGTGCGGGATAATGTACGAAGGCTGGGTCCCGCCAGTGTCCGCAGGCGCAGGTGAGATGTAACCTTTATCTAAATATTCGTTAACAACCTCATCATAGGCCCGCTTCGACTTCGGGGACGCCTGCATCTTTCGTTCCAAACAAAGAAAGCGTTTTTCAGCGGATACACGGGAGCCACCGAGTGAAAACTTGCGGATGGTAGACTCCAGTGGCGGCTCGACGGTGCAACAGAACGAAGCAGTCGAGTGACTAAAACTATCTATAGAAGCGGGTGCGGAACCAATTATAACAAAACCAAGAACTGTTTCCAGTGCGTGCGGAGCGGGGTACGTCGGTCCCCCTTGAACCTTACGTGATAACTGGAGGTGCGGGAGAATCGAAGCGCCGATCAATATATCGACGACTCCAGGAACAGCGTAAGTCTCATCTGCTAAAGGCAAGTCTTTAAATTTCGTTAATAAAGACGTGTCAACCGGGACGGTAGGCAACTGTTCAGCTATTCTATCTATAACGAGCGAATCCATGTCAAACCAAATATTATTATTAAAACGAGATCTAAACCTTGTTTTAACGGTGCCACGAACAGCTGACTGTAAGCTTCCAAAACCCTTCACCACTGAGCGGGTTGAACGCTTATCAACATTGAAACCAAGACGCCGACAACAATCTTGAGTAATGAAATTACTTTGCGAAGCGCCATCTAACAGCGCTCGAACAATGCGCGGCTTACCTAATGCATCAACAATAACAACGCGAGCGGTCGCAAGACACACAGTAGTGAGTGCAGCACTAGCGGAGAACGAACACAAGGTGACGTCATCCGCGGCGGTCACCGGGCGGGCCGGAGCGCGCGCGAGCGCGGGCTGCGGCTGCGGCGCAGGCTGCCGTGTGTCACCGCTCGACGAGCCAACCGTGCTCACATTGGATGCGGCATTACTATTCTCAAAATGAAGCAAAGTGTGGTGTCTCGCTTGACACTTGCGACAACTATTTCTACTATTACATAAAACAACGCGGTGTTTAGTACCGAGACAATTAAAACAAAAATTATTAGCGCGAACAAATTTATAACGATCACTAGGCGACAATTGCAGAAAACCAGGACACCTGTACAGTTGCGAATGATGAGTGCTACACAAAGAGCAAACAGGTGATTGTACATGTGCTGGTGCGGTACTAACATAAGTATGAGTTGACCTCAGCGACTTCGATGACGCATCTACTTTGCGTGCAGAATCAACAACTATCTTCGCGCCTTCATGTTTCGATGAAGAGCGTTGCAATACCTTTATATGCTCGCGAACAAAACTTTCTAAGTCTTCGAACTTAGGAATTTTATTGCCGCGATGATCCGACTCAAACAAACGAATGGTTTCGGAATCTAATTTCCTTAAACCCATATACAAAAATACGAAGTCGCAGAGGTCATCGATCTTTAGGTTCTTTACGGCGCGAACAGCTGACGCGAAAGTATCTAGAAATTTCTCTAAGTTTTGATCGTTACATGCCGTAATAGATTTCAAATCAAACATCTGATCTAAATAGGCGTTAGCTACCGATCTTTTATCCTCATACCTAGCTTTCAAAGTATTTAAAATTAAATTATAATTCTCGGCACTAAACGTAATTCCAGCACAAACGGTTATAGCTTTACCAGTCAATTTTTCAACGAGATAATGCAATTTTTCGTGATCTGTCAACGAATCGTTCTTATCTATTGTATTCTCAAAACTATCTATAAATAGACACCAATTGCGAATGTTACCATCAAATTCGGGTATTTGAATTGGTGGCAACTTAGGTCGGTCGCGAGTGGGGTTGGGTAGGTCAGCCGGTTTCTCCAAACTCCTAGCGACGCGTTTGATACGACAATACAAATCGTCAAACGACGACAAGGCTTGATAACTCACTGAGTAATCGGGATCCAAATTCAACTCTAAAACGTTGGTGTCATGTACTAAGGTTTCGAAATCCGCGCGTAGACTATCTAAGTTTTCTATAGAACACAAGAACGAATCTCTGATGGCCAAATCAGAGGTTTTAAGTGCATTATCATAAATCGATTGTACGCGAGAGTAAATCATTTCTTTTTTAGCGTATAAAAGTTTCAATTGAACCTTACCGGTCTTATCAACCTTTGGGGACATGTTTACAATTAAATCTCAAACTAAAGTGCGGTAAACAACAAATATGAAATGACTTAATCTTAGCGGTACAGAGCAGCGAGGCGGCGCGAGCGATACTCGGCAGGTAGGTAGGTATTTACAACTGTGAATGCACGCTTGAACAAACGCGCATAGCAACAAGGTCGTACCTACGCGATGGTCGCTGTCTAGGTTCAACTATTATTTCAGAGATTAAGTATTGCGTAATATCTATTCAAATTAAAATACTTTCGTATGAATTGGAATGAGATGCGAGCGAGGTAGGTACAACCACGTGTCTACCCACGCAGGTATTAGGCAAATACGACGCGAGCCAGCGGCGAGCGAACAACGTAATTGTAAAAAACAAAACAAAGCCAAATGCGTTAGGTATTACACTGTGCCTATGCACTAGGGTGTCTAGTATACCTAAGATCTAAGCCTAAATGCCTAGATGCGGGGCTTTCTACTAAAATAACTAGGTATTTAGGCGCGGTGCGAAAATTGCGAACTACGATTAAGTGTTGATATGATACCTAACCTATGTATGTACCAGGTAGGTACTATGCGAGCCAGCGGCGAACGGACAACAAATCTAATCCTAAGTGTCTGGATGCGGGGTTTTCTACTAAAATAACCAGGCACTTAGGTGCGGCGCGCTTATTCCCATTAGAATAATAACAAAACTACGAACTACGGCTAAAATCCGGTTCGATCAGGACCAAAAATGGTGGCGCGTGGCCACGTGCGGTAGTGGACTGTATTGCGGGGAAGTAGCTAACTGTTCCATTGACGCTTTACACACAAAAGACAGGTGATCGGGTTGCCGCGGGCGTGATCCAAGTAATGAATGCAACCCGAGAAATTAGGAGAGGATGCACTAACCTTCACGACACACGTGTTTTCATCGCAGCCGGTACACGGATCTTCTCTTCCTTGCTCAGGAGCTGCCGTCAGCATCACTAGATCACTTGAGGAACACACGAGAGGCACAATCCGATCGGTATAAGTCTATGAAGCGGTAAAAATGTAACAAATATTAATCATTTTTGAGAGACGCGAGCGCGGTCCGCCTTTACGCTGGCTAGTTCAAAGCGGGACTGAGTGTCTATATATCACAAATGGCGGACGGAAGCTATATCTAGTACTATTCTATGGTTAGTGCGGGAGGGGAGACGGGTATAGAAAGAGTGTGTTTCCGCGTCAAGAAATACAGCTTCCACATCGGCGCAACCAGAACATATGAGCATTCCTCTTCACAAACAATACTGTTTCTAAAATATAAATACATGGCAGAGTCAGAATGTTTAGTTTAATAAAGGAGGGTCGACAGCTATCTATTGATTTTATATTAGAAATGGCCCTTACGCATTTCTTTTGCGCTTTAAATGCATATTCTGCATCAGTAGCGTTGCCCCAGAAAATTATACCGTATCTTATGATTGAAGCAACATAACCATGGTAGGCGGTCAGGACTGTAGACGTACTTGATGTTTTCGAAAGTTTATAAAGAGCATAGGAGTACTGGTTTATTTTAGAACACAAACTTTCAATATGAATCTTCCAGTTCAAGTTCTCGTCAATATTTAGACCTAAAAATTTTGCTGCTGATACTTGTTTAATGTCCCTATTATTATACCGTATTTCCAAGTTCACTAGTTTATTAACTCTATTGCTGAATGTCATTATGCTAGTCTTGTCAATGTTTATTTTCAAATTATTTTGTGTTAGCCAACCTATACTAGTGCTCAAAGTTTTATAAATTTGGTGTTCAATCTCTTGTTTATTGTTTTCTTTAAATATAATAGTGCTATCATCAGCAAAGAGTACAGATTCATGGTGCAAGACCTTGGGAAAATCATTTATATATATAATAAACAACAGTGGTCCCAATACACTGCCTTGTGGTACACCAAATACAACATTTTGCTGCTCTGAAGAGTAATTAATAATTGTTTTTTTAACAGGACATATCTTTGAGATTTGAGTGACTTGCTTTCTGTCTCCAAGATATGATTTTATTAAGTCAAGTATGTTTCCTCGAACTCCATAGGCGTTTAGTTTCTCTAGTAAAATTTGATGATCCACATAGTCGAAAGCTTTCGATAAATCCATATACAGAGCACATGCTTGACTTTTACTATCTATCGCAGTCATGACTGTCCTAAGAAATTTGTAAATAGCGATATTTATATGTTTTCTAAATCCTGATTGCTCTTCAACTAACATATTTTTATGTTCGAAATAATTATACAAGCACTCGTAAATCACCTTTTCGAATATTTTAGACATAACTGGGATTAGAGCAATAGGTCTGTAACAATTCATATCATGTTTGTTACCTTTTTTAAATATTGGTCTTATAATAGTTAGTTTGAGCTCAGTCGGAAATATACCATGAAATATGCACAAATTAATTACATGGCTTAGTACAAAAGATAGTTTAGAAGAGACGTGTTTTAAAATTTTAACTGATATACCATCATAACCGGTGCTGTTTGTAGGTTTGAGATTCATAATTATTTTATTTATGTCACTGGGTAATGTTGCAGGCATGAACAAGGAATTTACATTATTACTATCATAGCTTTGTGTCAAGTCTGTATTCAATCTAATTACATGGTTTATGTAAAAATTATTAAAGGAGTTGGCTAGTTGCGTAGGGTCACTTATAGTATTATCACTAACCACAATGTGCTCAATTTGATCTTTAGGTACGTTAAATTTATTGTTATTTATAATAGTCCAAGTGGCTTTGCATTTATTGCTTGATTTATTAATGAAATTGTCATTTTGGGCTTTCTGTGTCAGCTTAATGATTTTATTTAATCTGGACTTGAGGTCTGTAAAACTGTTTTTATTACGTTCAGTGCGATTAATACGATATTGCCACAAAATATATCTTTTTCTTTTGCAGCATAGTTTTATTCCGCGGGTAATCCATTTAGGCTTGGTTTTTGCATGTATTTTTTTCTTGACAAGTGGAAAGCAAAGATTATAAAAAAGTCTGAATAGTTGGTGGAATTCTGTAAAGGCAGCACTTGGATCATCGCTTTCAAAGACTTCTTGAAAACTAAGGGCATTAATGCATTCTATGAATTTAATAATGTTTTCTTTGCGATAATCACGTGTTTCAATGTACCAATACCTAAGATTTATATGCTTTGATTTTACTGGAATTTGAAATAATTGAGCAGTATGATCAGACAACGCAAATTCAAAGACCTCATGATGACTACCTTGTATATTAGATAAAAAGTTATCAATACATCTGCCACTGTCCAGTCGTATAAGTTCTTTGAAAACTATTTTTAGGTTATGCGAGTGTGACATATGTGTGAATACGTTAGATTCATGACTTTTAACAAGTGTATTAATATTAAAGTCACCACATACTATCAATTTCTTAAATTAAATTTGGGTTTATACTTAAAAGAATTTTGAGGTATTGCAGCTCTTGCTGGATATTTAAATATTTATCATGATGTAATGAATTTAAACGCTTCTAGATCAAGAAATTGTATTTAAATTTTATCTAACTGGTTATACAAATGTCCTGCGGGTCTAAACTCTAAACTCGTTTTTGGCGAAATAGCTCAATGTTGCCTACATTGAGGGATTTCCGCCAAAAACGAGTAACTTTATGGATTTCAATTATATCTCGATCGATTCCTATAAAATTCGTAAAATGTCTTATAATCGTAGTTTGTTTACCAAGGTGATTCTAATTTCGTATAAATGTTGCCGCACAACAGAGACAAATATCGCTTTCTCACCGGTTTCCTTTCTGTACTGTTTTTACAAACTAATCTTATAAGTTAATTTGTAAAATGTGTGTTATTAAAGCAATAAAGCAATGAAATATCAATTACCCGCCATCACATCATCACATCATGTCAGCCACACATACTCCACTGCTGAACATATTCCTCTCCCAAAGACACGATCTTAAGCAGCCCGCATCCAGCGCTTCCCGGCGACCTTCATGAGGTCGTCCTTCCCCTGGCCGTTGGGCGTCCTACGCTATGTTTGCCCGTAGCCGCCATAAAATGATCGAAAATAAAATTATAATAACGAAATCAAAGTAAAAGTGTAACCATTATCTGTTAGCTTCAGCAGCTTGGCTTTAGTATTATGTTATCTGTGATATACCCTGTTGCTTAACATTAATTTACTCTGTACTGTAATTGTGAACAAAACCAAAAATTAAACGTTTTTTTTTTCTTTCTTTATTATATTATAGCGTAATACAATAATATTAACGGGAATTAACGCGATCATGGTATAGGTAAATACTTATCTTTGGTTTACCCGACGTTGCGACCAGGTTACACGCTGTGACCATGATCGCGTTAATTCCCGTTAACATTATTATATATCATGAAACGCGATAGTTTAAAAGATATTACAGCGTATTTATTAAAAAATATGCAAAAGAAATTGAAGATGTTTCTGCTTTCGATTTTGCTAAGTGAGATCAAAACAATTTATATTTTGGGGACCTTTTTACGGATTTCCATACAAAACTATGGACCATTTGAATTGAGAAACCAGAATTGAGCGATCATATCAATGTGTGACCTTTTTACGATTTTCAATATGACCCATATTATTATCCTAATACGATTCCATGAAAGGAGGCATATTAAACACAATTGTATCTAAGTTATTACATGACCATTATTAACCTATGGCTAGGTATGCATGTTTGTAATTTCGAAGTTATCGCCCACAAGAACTTAGTCCCTGGCTCGATATAGTAACATTAAAACTACTTAGTTCAACAAAACCCATAAATCATTAGCGAGGACGGAATTTAAATCAAAGAGGGAGAATAAATTTCCATTAGGCGATCATGAGAGTTTCCGGTTGGAAGAAAGGCTGGCTGCGGTCTCTGATCGTGGCAAAAACCCGGTTGTCGTTGAATGTATAATGTATACTGGTTTTATTATAAAGAAGCAGAGCAAGTTAGTAAAAAATATATTCACGTACAACGTGCCTCTGAGTATTTGCTCTTAGCTACAGTTCTGTTACTTCAGAAAAAAAACAGGTATTGGAGAAAAACGAAATTGAAGAGGTTTTTCTTATGTATTTCTTCATTGGTTTAATAAATCAATATTAATATAGGCCTCTCCCAATATGCGCTATTTCGTCCAGATCCTGCGCGTTCAGCATCCAGGCTGTTCCAGTCAACTTTCAGGTCATCAGTCCATCTAGCTACTAAGAGGTATCCTTCCGTTTACCTTCTCGCGGTCTCCACTCTAGGAGTCGTTTGCTCCAACCAGCCCACTCCTAATTTTAGTTATTTGTCCGATAGCCTCGTTTTGAACTCTATTATGGTTTAAATGATTGATTTTAATAAAACCACTTTTTTATGGATTCTATGGTGATTTATTGAGCATTACTTATATATACATTTCGGCTACTTTTCAGCAGCTATATCAAGTACTGTTTTGTTTAGATTTAATTTTGAATGTATATTTTATTGCACAGAGAACAGAATGATAGCGAAGTTGTTTTAAGATCTATTAACACGATTCCATAAAACATCATAGTAGTATCCCAAAATACTCAATCCTTCATATACATATAATATTAAATCAAGTATCGAGGAACATGTATCCCATTCCAATCCTGGTTATTATTCCTGTCCCTGTGTCTGTCATTCTCATTCTGTTGTGCATTCGGCTTTATCCTTTTAAATCCTTCTCGTCTATCTATCGAGATTTCTTGGAAGAAAACATTATGGCGTTATGCTTGTATTTTTCTAGTATTTTCTGCTGTGTATTTCAAGTATGCTTTATTTATTGTGTATAATAAAGAAGAAGAAAAATTTAAAAACATAAAAGAAAGTAACATGGAAATTCATTCCTATCCTTATTCCCTGAAATAATATAGCATGCCTATTATTAAGACGTTAAAGTTTGGGTTATTTCATCATTTATGGGAACGACTGTCCTCTGAACCTCCTAACACAAGAGAAAACCACGTATTAGATTCTGGTCAATCATTAGGTTTACCGACTGGCATGTGATATTAGTTGATGACGTTGGCATCTAGCACGGTAAACTATATATACATATACATATTTTTTATATAGAACACGTCAATTAGACTTCGCCTTGCCTGATGGTAAGCTGAAGGCAAAGTCTCAGAAAAGAGAGTCGCCATTACCTAGACATACCGTGTGACAATGGTGACACTCAGCTCGACGGCCTCATCATATGCTTTTTCACGCCCCGCTTAAAGGACCCGGGACTGTAGGAAGAATTCCAGGCCTTAATGGTGCGACAGAAGAAAGAGTCACTGAACCGCTTCGTTCTTGATCTAACTACTTGATATAACTACGTTTACAAATACAACCAAATCGCTTACAACAAAATAATTTAAAAACAAACCATTTACCTTCTAATCTATCTAAAGAATCCACGATGGAAAAAATCCAACGGTATCATATTCTCAGAGCTGTTAATTCTCTTATAAGAAACCGAATTCCCTTACAAACGTTCTCGTAGTCGGATATCGTGCATTTGTTTCCCGTAGCTGTTTTCCTCGAATTAATTCGTTACGAGGCAGAGTTAAATTTCCCTCGGGGAGTGTATTTAACAAACCGTTACCATTCAGTATCTTTGTTAGTTCCGCTACAGATATACACCGACATTAAATAAGATGGTCGTGCCTGGACTAGTTTGTTGTACGTTATATTTACGTTATATGGCACTTTAGTTATAATCAATCCGTAATGAACAGGTAAAAATCCAAACCAAATCCTCGGAAACATACACCGCAGTGGTTAAAGAACTAGAAAAAAAGAAAACAGAATTCTATACATACAAACCAAAACAAGAAAGGAGCTTCAAAGTAGTCCTAAAAAACATACACCCCTCTACCAGTACGGACGAGATAAAAGATGCATTAGATAGGCTTGATCACGAATGCACTAACATCTGGAACATAAAACAGCGCATCACTAAAAAAGCACTACCGATGTTTATAGTGGAATTAAAACAAAAAGAAAATAATAAAACTGTATTCGATATAAAATACCTACTTCATTGTAAAGTAGTATTCGAACCACCTAGACCTAAGCGGGAAATCCCTCAATGTGGAAATTGTCTCCAATATGGGCATACGAAAACTTACTGCAAGAGAAGTCCAAAGTGCATCAAATGTGCAGGTGATCATTTATCGGCTGATTTCACACGAAAAACTAGATCCGATAGTGTCAAGTGCGTGCTGTGTGAGGGCAACCATCCGGCAAATTATAAAGGCTGCAAAGTATACAGGGAGCTGCAGAAAATCAAATTCCCACCAGCAACCATAAAGGTTCAAAAATACAGACTACCAAATGTTGGGGCAAAACAATCATACACCCCAGTAACAAATGGAACAACATATGCCGAAATAGTGAAAGATAAAACACCACCACAAGCAAATGAACCTAACGTTAAAAAAAACAATGACCAGAACTGTGACATAAAAATATTAATGATAACAATGAAACAAATGATGGAACAATTAACAGCAATGACAAATCTAATTCTAAATCTCACGACCAAATTAACTGCACATTGGACTCCATAAAACTGGTGCTGTGGAACTCCAATGGGCTGTCACAACATACCCTTGAGGTTAAAAAATATATTAAATTAAATAACATAGATATCATGTTAATCTCTAAGACTCATTTTACAAGGAAGAGCTACTTTAACATACCAGGATACAAATTCTACCACACCATGCACCCTGATGGCAAAGGCTATGGAGGAAGTGCAGTACTGATAAAGAACAACATTAGACATCACTTAGTTCATAACTACTGTACCGAGAAAATTCAAGCTACAAACATTGTGATAGAGGATTGGTCGGGACCTGTTACAATATCAGCTATATACAGCCCACCTAAGCATGTAATTAAGCAGGAGGAATATCATGATTACCTTAAAACCCTAGGACAGCGGTTTGTGTCTGGCGGTGACTTTAATGCCAAGCACACATATTGGGGTTCTCGGGTCATAAACGCAAAAGGTCGACAGTTAATGATCACGATAAATAAACTGCGACTGGGCATTGTCTCAACTGGAGAACCAACATATTGGCCCACTGACCGAAAAAGGAAGCCAGACCTCATTGACTTCTGCGTTACCAAAGGTATTGGTAGCGCCGACTTCAGCTGCAAATCTAGTACTGACCTATCCTCTGACCATTCTCCTGTTGAAATATTGTTGAGTCGAAGAATTTTACAAAAGGAAAGACCATGCCGCTTACATACTGGCAGAACTAACTGGGAATATTTTCGAGATCTAATAACCGAATCTCTTGATAACAAAATTCCATTACAAAAAGATGAAGATATCATAAGCGCAGTTGAGCTCTTTAACCACATTGTCCAGCATGCAGCATGGGAAGCCACGCCTTCAACTAACATTAATCGAAATGAAACTCAATGCTCACCATCCATCAGGAAACTATTATATGAGAAGCGTAAAGCCAGAAAGAGATGGCAAACCACACGATACCCAGAGGACAAAACAATATACAACAGACTTACTGCACAACTTAAGCAACTACTGAGTGAAGATAGAAATCAGAAGGCTGCAATATATCTTCAAAACCTGGACGCTAAACCCTCAACCGACTATTCACTATGGAAAGCAACAAAAGGTTTCAAACGCCCAATAACTCACCAACCACCCTTACTCAAAGCAGACAATTCATGGGCTAGGAATGATATTGAAAAAGCCAATGTATTCATGAAACACCTGCAAGACATCTTCCGACCAAATCCCAATAACGGCTCCACAAAGACAAAAATGGTGGCTGAATTGCTGAGCCAGGCGCATCAACTAGAGTTGCCCATTCAGAAATTTAGCAAAGCGGAGATCAAATCTGCAATCAGAAAACTGAATGTAGGAAAAGCACCTGGATACGACCTAATTACGCCAGGCATTCTAAAAGAGCTACCAGAGAAGGGCATAACATTCTTGATGCAATTATACAACGCCATCCTACGGAGGGAATTTGTGCCCCCACAATGGAAAGTAGCAAAAATCATAATGATACCAAAACCAGGAAAGAGCCTCGAAGAAGCTAGATCTTACCGGCCAATTAGCCTACTCCCAATTACATCCAAAGTCATGGAAACGTTGATTCTCGGTAGGTTAAATCCAATTATTAAAGAGAAAAAACTAATACCCGACCATCAATTTGAATTTAGGGCAAAGCATGGTACGATTGAGCAAATTCACAGACTCGTTGATGGTATCGCTAGATCATTTGAACATAAAGAATACTGTACTGCTTCTTTCCTCGACATATCACAAGCATTCGACAAAGTATGGCATGACGGACTTCTGTACAAAATAAAAAAGACACTACCCATCAACTTTTATAGTTTAATAAGATCCTACTTGCTCGATAGACACTTTTTTGTCAGCCAAGGTGAAGTAAATACAGAGCTTAAAGAAATCTAAGCTGGAGTGCCTCAGGGTAGTGTAATGGGGCCTACTCTCTATCTTCTTTATACTGCCGACTTGCCGGTATCTGATGACGTTGTTATGGGCACATTCGCTGATGACACAGCAGTCATGGCATCAGATGACTCAGCAATTCAAGCTTCTCATAAATTACAGAACAGCTTGGATAAAATTACAACATGGCTCAAAGACTGGCGCATCAAAGCCAACGAAACAAAATCTGTTCAGGTAACATTTACAACCCGACGACAGACTTGTCCTCCAGTAACATTGAACGCTGTTGAGCTTCCACAATCTGATGAAGCGAAGTATCTTGGAATGTACCTGGATCGACGCTTAACATGGAGAAAACATATCTTTACCAAACGCCTAGCAATGGGTCAACAAGTGCGCAAAATGTATTGGCTGATGAATAAAAACAGTCAACTCTCAATGGAAAACAAACTTTTGTTATATAAGAGTATAATAAAACCAATATGGACATACGGAATACAGCTATGGGGCACGGCTGCCAACTCTAACCTAGAAATTCTACAAAGGTTTCAATCAAAAATGCTAAGGATGATAGTAAACGCACCATGGTATGTCACTAATGAAAGACTTCACCGAGAACTTGGCATCAAAACCGTAAAAGAAGAATTAAAGGAGAGAGCTACAAAATACAAAGAAAGACTGCAACTGCACCCTAACATATTGGCTCACCAACTTATGGAGGAAATATTCCCAAGAGTGAAGAGACTAAAAAAAAGAGTCCCTCAAGTCCTCCTATAAAATAAAAATAAAAAATTAGAGGGCGAGTCATAGGACTTGTACCTCACAGATCATCCATCACTACTTAAATATTGCTGAATGTCTCCTAGACAGATCGCAATAATAATAATAAAAAAATAAAAAAAAACAAAAAAAAAAAGTTATAATAAAAAGAGCTTGCAGACTAGTTTAGTGCAGCAGTAAGTATTAGACACGTGTACCATTTTCATTATCATTGTTTGTAGGTTTTTATTTTTTTATTTTTTGTTCTATGGCGATTCTAACGATTCCGCCAAGGACTCGAAAATTATTAATGGTGAGACGCCAATGTTATAGCCTGACAAATTCGTTGGTGACACTCCCATGGTCCGCGCGGGTGGTGGGGGACGTAATTATCAATGACCGTTACACACTGTACTAATTACGTTACGAATATGTCTAAAGATATCCCTGTGAAATATCTTACATTGTCTAAATTGATTGATGTTGTTTTTTTATATAACTTGCTTTGGCCCGCGAAAAAAATAGGAGCATTGTACATTTGTAAGTAGTTGAAAAAATCTGAGAAATAAAACATTTTATGGCTTATTTTAATTTTTAATACCAATCTTAAAAAAAAAAACAGAATAAACATACATCATTTAATCAGAGTCATCACAGTCCATGTCGTGTTCCGAACTATCTTCGCTGTCGTAATCCGAACTATCAGAATCATCGTTTAATGATATAATAAACCTGTCCAACTCATTGTCACATATACGATCGTCGATGTAGTATTTGTCCTCATTTTTAATTATGTGATCATCGCATGTTTCCATTTTTCAGCAGTGTAATTAGCAAACAAGGTTTCAAGAGCGTCTTTCTTCTGATCTAATGTAGAATTGACATAATTCCTTTTATATCACCCCATACCATCTCGATTGGATTGAGGTCGGGATGGTATGGAGGTAAACGAAGTACTGTGTGTCCACCCTGATTTAGGATTTCATCCACTATATATTGTTTTGGTAATGTTTGGCTGTTAATTAAAATAATTAAATCACATTTACACAACGTTTCGTCAAATGGAACATTATGTTTTGTTAGCCAATCTTGCATTACCTTTTTTGTACAACTCATTGTTGGTTTTTTTTTTCAATTTGTTTACAGTGGTACGCTGCGTTATCCATGACTATCACAGAATGACTTGGAATATTAGGCAGCAGTTGTTCTTTTAACCATTTTTCGAAATTTTCCGAGTTCATATCTCCGTGATAGTCACCGGTTTTGGAATGCGATTTAAATATCAACAGGCCATTTTTAACGAACCCAGTTCGTCCACAAGCATGTACAATAATTAACCTAAGTCCTTTGCCAATATTTGTCAATATTCCACGTTCATTGGTAGATTGCCAGCAGTTGGACACAGTATGCGATTGATTGACATATGTCTCGTCGAGATAAAATATTGCTCTACCTTCATTTCGATATTTTTTGATAGCTAAAAGATAGTGCCACCTTAAAGACGTAATGTCAGGGCACTCGATGAGCAGTTTTCGTTTGGACTGGCATTTTATTCATATTCATTTTATATGTAAAACCAAGCCTCCGCAAAGTATTTCTTAAATACTCCCGAGAACAGTCTAATATACCATCTTCCATTAAATCAGCGTTTATTTTTCTTAAAGTAGGGACCTCTTTCTTAACGGTGTAATATTGTGTTATTTTCCTCCGAATAACACCTTCCGTAAAGTTATCAATTTTGTTTTTGAGTTTCTTTGCAATTTTGTTTTTCTTTGGAGATTTGAAAGTAGCAGTACCATCATTTTCACACAGCAATTTTCCTTGGCGAACAATATTCCTAACTGTAGTATTCGATAAACCTGTTACATTAGCCACTAAGTTTGCCAAATTAACATCGTTTTGATATTCAAACGAAGCTGGATCATCTTTGCTATTTTTAAAATAGTTATATACATTGTAAGTAATTTGTTTAGCTTGACGTCCAATAACTTTGCCTATCGGCGGACTCATCTTCATATATTAATATCGTGTGCGTTTTGTGACGTGCGACCGTACTCAATATGTGTTGCCGTCAACAGCGACGACGCGCAACTGAATGACGGCTCTGAGAGCCAGCCTCCACCCCGCGCTCGTCTCTTACTCCCCCCGCTGTCTTTCGTCCCCCGCGCCCGCAGACCATGGGAGTGTCACGAACGAGCTTGCCAGACTAGTAGGTATTATTTTATATAATTTATAGTAGGTATTATTTTAGGAGTTACAAGCTATGGTTAGAAATAAATATCAAGTCCTAAAAGGAATGGAAATAAATGTTAATAAGACGAAAGTAATAGTTTTGAAAGTGAATTACATACATACATACATATAATCACGCCTTTATCCCCGGAGAGGCAGAGGCAGAGGTGAATTAACACCCACATTTCACCAATCATTGAATTCGGTCAGTCTATTTCCGTCTTCAAGCTATGCATCTAAGGCTGAGTCTGGGCTGTATATATCCGTCTGATGTTAAACAGCCCTATCCCTAAGTCGCCTTGTACGACACCACATGGGAAAAGATGGGGTGGCCCAAATTCTACTCTGCCGGGAACCACGTGGAAGAGAATTAAAGTATGAATAAAAGGGAAAGAGAAAAATGAAAATGTGGAATAAGTGCATACCTATAATTTCAAATTACAATACACATAAAATGTTTATTCAGTCTCAATTTATTGTGATGCTAATCAAACTATGATTAGCATCAAAATACATTAAATCATATAAAAAATAAAGAATACCATAAAGCTATTTCTCAGTTGCAGTAATTCAACTTTCACGTACGTGAATCTATATGTACGTTTTAACATAAAATATCCGGACTCATACCTCCCAGCTGTTGCCACGTCATGTTAGATCCACATCCGTAGAAAAAGGATTATGGAAGTGAAATTTATGCTTGAGTGAGAACGGCTTATCTCTTTTCATTTTACTAATACCTCGTTCCAAATGTGAATTAGTTAGAAAGAATTTTTACACCGGCTGATTTTATAGTCTAGGTATTTAAACTATCATGATCACTCACATTGGTATTAGTTATCGGGTAGCTTAGTGGTATGGGTAATGGACTGCTGAGACGAGGTCTCGGGTTTGATCCCAGGATTTACCATGGCATACACCAATGACTTTTCGATGCTTTTCGTAGTTATGTGTGTATTTATCGCAGGTTTATAAGTGCCCGGTTAATGGCAATAGGCTCGCCACCTATTACATTGGGACCTAAACATAAACTGGTGAAATGTGGGTGCTAGCACCTCTGTCTACCCCTTCGGGGATATAGGCGTGAGTTCATATGTATATATGTATTGTTCTGAGTTACCGATATTTCAGAGATGTTGCAAGCACCATGATCACGGAGAAACTGGAGTATTTATTTCTAAAAAACTTTTTTCACTGTTCCCCGCCAATACTCCATTTCGTTGCTTCGTGATTTCATGATCATGGTGCTTGCAACAGCGCCGAAATATCGGAAACTCAAAATAATACAACATGTTAAATATCCCAATTAATTTGATACTAATGATCTTATATTCGTTTCGAAGCGTAAACCATCTGGAAGTATTAAACAAGGTGAACGATTTTTTTTTGTATGTGAGGAAACAGGTACATGTGAACGGAATAATGCATGGGTGTTATAAAAAAACTTGATTTTCAGACGATTTCACTTCGAAACGATTATAAAATCAGGCGGTATAATATTAAACCGGTTGTTTTTATAATAGTTATGGAGGGCTGTAGCGACGAGAAATTTTCGCGGTCCACAGTTTTATTAATGACAGTTATACTGATGATGTTTCCGACCGATTTCGGCCATGGCGACCACTTCGACTCCTAATCGGCTCGGCGCGGATGCGCTCGAAGATGACTAATCTTCGCGGTGAACTCTCGTACGACCGTTATACTATTAGGGACGGAAAGCATATGAAAACCTCCATATAAGAACACATAAATATGTCAATATTGGTAAATGGTCACGCGGTCATGAAGTCGATCAATCAATCAATATATAGGTTTTGCTAACATCCATCTTATATGACAATCATATATTTAATAAAAAATGTAGGGATAATTCTCAACGAACTGATACCGTAAATTGCTAAAGTTTTGATAAAGGAGAACTTCAATGGTGCTCAAAATCGATAGTAAGACCCTTCAAATAAGAGAATGTTCTCAATTCGATGGGTTATTTTTTTGCTTACTACAGATAACGAACTACAATAACACTTGTACAAATTCCCAATCATGAATCAATGATAATATTCATATATGGAGGTAAACAAAACAATCGAACATTTGTTACACTTTTCTTATTGTATGTAATAGTACTTACGTGTGCAATGCCTTGGTTCATCAGACGAGTCGCCACAATCGTTTGAGCCATCACAGAATCGATTTATCGGTATGCATTTCTTATTCGAGCACAAGTATTCCGATATACGGCATCGAGTATCATTTCCGTTGAGTACAGGCAGTAGTTCAGGCTTTGGGATAGCTTTTGGATCTCTTCTGTATACATAGACATCTGCATCTGTGGTCTTGGGGAGGTCAGTGACGACGTCACAATCCGTGAAGTTTAGAAATGTGAAGATGATAATGCCGAGGCCCAAGGCTATGTTACTGAAACCTGTAACAAAAGAAAATTGAAATTATATTTTTGTACGTATTCATGACCGTAATAAAATGACTTCTGCCACAAGATTACCGATTTTTATCAAAACCTATAATTAAAAAATAATTAAATATTTAAAAACCCGATTGCTGTCTAAAATAATATCGAAACAAGTTTCATTGCCTATCAACCTTATTTCGATCTTTCAGACAGCAAGGAACAAGCTAAAACAAAATCGCGAGTGGATACAGTGAGGATCGTATGTCGTGAATGTGATCAAGATCGTGTTCGAGTTTGTAGTGAGAGTGAAACCAATAGTAGTGCAGAAACGCGTAGTAAAAGAACTCGAAAGAGGGTAGATCGATATAATTACTGCTAGGAAAAAAAATTTCTCTGTTCACCGCCACCACTCCAGTTCCTCCGTGATCATGGTGCTTGCAACAGCGCCAAAATATCGGAAACTCAAAACAATGAAACATGGTAAATATCCCGTTTATTCTGATACTGAAGCAATCGGGTATTTAAAATTTTTAAATAAATTATTTTATTTTAATATTTTTAAATATTTTCAGTTATTATATGACATAAACATATTTTTGTGATCTCCTTCATTTCGATACCCTACTTAATAAATTCACCACATAGTGTTTGTTGACATTTTATGAATACTTTTCGTTTTAGACAACAAAGACATCTACATATATATTCATACATACATACATACGCGCGTAACATATTACTCTCGCTGGCACAGTCGGATAAGAAGAGAAGGAACCAATTATAAGCAATTTGAATATTTCTAACATTAAATAAATTTTAAAAGAAACGCAACGTACTGCATTATAAGGCTCAACATATTTATCATTGTAAACAAGCAGGGTATATGACAGACAAGGGTACTTAAACCAGAAAATCAGGATTATCTTTGATATTCCTTGCTGTGCACACAATAAGGTAATACAATAAGTGAACGAGACGTTTTCGTTATAAAACCGATTTGTTTAAATAACAGGAAAGCCGATTACGAATACATAAATTTTATTCATTTTGTCTGTATGTCAAAATATTGTATCTTCATAGATTAAAATTGAGTTCGTAACATGAGACATGTTAAGTAAAATAAAAAAAAGCTTTTTAATCCTGCCCCTGTTTACTTTTAATTCAATTTTGAGATGACTGTGTGTACTTCTTCACAGTCTTGTTTACCTAGGTATATTTCTTATTTACGTAGGAATCGCGCCATTTTACTAGACGCAAAATATACCACAGTTTATTTTAATTACCTCGTTTATCCTTACAAGATTCTGTTAAGGTCATAGACTGTCTCTGCATAGCGAATTAATACGATGGAAAGTTCTAAACAAACTAACCCTACATTAACTTCAAAATAACATTATAAGGAAATTTTGATTCAAAATAAAACCACGTACCTATCTGCTTGTTCCGTGAGGATAAATATTATTTAATATATTCGAGTCGGCTCTATTCAAAAGACGGACAGTTTCCAGTAAGATTGATGGTATTTTTGTTCCTCTGTACCTACCGCTATTCAGTTAAAGTCCCCTATGAATTTTTATTAGGTATGATTAAATAAAATTGAGTTGGAGATGAAACTTTTTGCGCAATGAATAATAGTGTTATATTAACGTTACTTTCATAATTTAGTTCGTGAATGCTTTACTTGTAATACACAAGTTCAGTAATTTATAACAGATTAATAGAGCATGTGCCCTTTATAGGAGTTTTGAGAACCCTTCAAATCCCTAGAGTGCCATTAGTACCTACATTAAAGATATTAATCGCATAAACCGAAAATGGATAAACATTTCAATATTACGAATGTTAAAGGCACACGTTTGTGATTTCAAAATTCACAACTCTTTATGTTCTTGACCAATAAAATTCATCCAAACATCAAATATACTAAACTTTTTCAACACATTTGCTCATAAAGTGGCTCTAATTTCACCGCAATTAGGCACATGCTGGCACCTGTAATCAATCTGTGATTTTTTCCTGGCCATAAATCACAAGTGAGTTATAGCTTTTTCAAATTTTATTGGTTGAGTTTCTTTGTTCTTAAAAAAGTTTCGATACAAAAAAAGATCATGTTCAACAGTGCAAATAAATGAATATATTTACCTACTGCTTGCTCATTTTATGTATCTTCGTATTTCAGTAGATAATTTGAACTTATACGTGTTTAATAAACAAAACTATGCCGTTCAAAACAGTTCATTGTAATTTTACTAACTGCACATTTACTAATTGTTTCTCTAAGTAATTTTTTTATCTAAGTAGATGCTATATAATAGTAGTTAGTGAAACTGTTGTATAATAAGGGTTCCTAATCAAAATTATGTACAGTTTCAAATACTATTTTATATAATCTCAGGTAAGTAATACATACCTACTTAACATCATTTGCGTAAAATTACAAAGTTATATTTAGCGCCAAAATACATTTGCATAAACGATGCATCCTTGAGTCCAGTTGAAGTTGTATCGAATTGAGCAGTCCGACTGGGGAAGTACCTCCACCCTACAGAATACCATATAATAACCTCGTGTTGTGTTCCCGGTGGTGAGTAGGGTAGCCAGAGCTCACTGGAGAGTTTTGTGCTGTCAGTGGGAAGACCAAAGGCTGGTCCTGATTTTGTGTTCTGCACTAAGGGGAACATAAAATCTCTGTTCTTACAGGGTCGGCAGCACGGATGTGACTTCACTGGTGTTACACGCGTTCATAGGTCACGGTAACCACTTTTCATCAGATGGGCCGTGTGCTTGTCACCTAAGTTGTATAAAAAAAATAATGTCATTAAAGTTGTTTTTAATTTTTTATGTTCATATTTCAGTATGAGAGTAGATACATTTTTTGTATTATTTTATTCTCAAGTGTGTTGAAAAACGTCGTGTAGTACACGTATGTATTGATGATTCCCTTCTTCGGTTCTCCTAAGTCCCTCGCCTGTCGGCTCTGGTCTCAATGGCGCCTTAGCGGTAATCAACAACTTTACACACTCGTGCCATAATATACTATTATAAACCCCTGACGCACAAACAACGGGGTGTTATAAGTTTGACGTTCTGTTTATGTGTGTGTGTGTCTGTCTCTCTGTGGCTTCTGAACGGATGAACTAATTTGGATATAGTTTGTTGTTTGAACAGTATATTAGTCGGGAGTGTTCATAGCTATATTAAAAAAAGTCGATTCAAGATGACCGGAGTGCATACCAAAAAAAATGACGGAGTGCATATTTTTTCACACCTTCCTTAATATGGATATCAAATGCAAGGGCTTAGCTAGTAAATTACGGTTTGTTGCCCGTGTTATTACCAATCTTACTATCAGCAGTAACACCGGTAATTGAATTGCTCTTCTTACTACTAAAGTTGAAAGTTTAAAAAGTTGAAAGGTAAAATGTAATATGCCTAGTAGTGGTGGCGGCCATCTTAGATTTGATTTGAATCTATGATAAATTACGAATCCAAGATGGCCGAAACCACAAAATGGCGTTTAATTTTTTTTCCACAATTCCCTCAATATGGGTATCAAATGAAAAATCTATTGACTAGTAGATCATTTTAATCTGGATTTTTTCTATTTATATTTATTCTTTCTTTATAGGTACATACAATACATAATAGGTACACCTATTTCTAGGCTGCTTATTAAAGCAGTGAAATTTGAAGTTACGTAGCTTTTCGAAATGTAAAGTGAAAGGTAAAGGATTTAAAAAATAACGTTTACTACATAATTTTCTTTTATGTTTGTTTATCACTCAAATGGTACAGATTACAGACATTTCTATAATACTTTAGTACAGATATACATTGTAGACTGGAATAACAAATGGACTAATTTTTACTCCAGGTATAAGTTCCCTCGAGCTAATAAAATATAATTTTCTCTGGTTATGTGCATGTTTATAAAATATTTGACAACCTCCGTGGCGTAGCGGTAGATCATTCGACTGCTATGCAGTGAGTGCGGGTTCCATCCCCGCTCAGTGTAAATATTTATATGCATGAATATGTATATTTGCATTGGTCTGGGTGTTTCTATGTATAATATGTATGTACTAAAAAAAAAAGTATCTATGTAAGTATGTTTATACGCATTTCAGATCCCATAACACAAGCTAGTTGAGCTATGCTTACCATGGGTCTAGATAGCGTTGTGTAGAATGTCGTGGAATATTTATTTATTATTATTTATAAAATATACGTTCTAATAAATTTATAATTATTATAGATAGCGAAGGTTGTGTCACCCTTATGTGATAATAAATCAAAGCGAATTTTTTCATCGTTAGACGCACCGGTGCGGTGTGCGTATGGACGTTGGACGAGCTTATATTTATAGAATCACCTACGTAAAACATCCCACATTACCCTTTTGACATTATTTTGATTTATAATTGGAATACGTGACGTCATAGGGTTATGCTGTACACACACATATTTGCAAAAATGCAATGCAATACTTTGAGCGACTAAATATAAAATTATACTATAATCCATACATAGGTACATACGCTCACGCTTTTTCCCTCCGGGTTAAGCAAAGACGACAACCCGCCATGATTATTACTCTATGCTCGCATAAAGTAATAATAATAATCTGTGTAATTTAAACATTACTGAAGGCAGTAGTAGGTCATGGTATTTTGGGATGTAAAATTTTAAATTAAATAAATAATGAAGAAATAAAATTGCTGATCATTATTGATATATTTTGACTAACGCTACAGAACCCCAGCATAAAATGTATTTTTTGTTGTCCTATTTTTGAAACGCAAAAGAGAAAGTATCACATTTATCACAAGAGTAAAACATATAAATATTAATAATATTTTTAATCATGCTCTTCCTTCGAGCTTTGGGGACGATTTCACGCGAACAGGCAGAAAATATCAATTAATCACAGTTTCGTATTGTTCGTCCCGCAGTCATTTACAGACGAACGGATATTCGCTATTGTGATCTATTTATACTGAGCATTATCTATTTAGATATGTTGCAATGTGTGTGTGTGATGGTTGGAATATAGGAATATATTACATTCTTTAGAAAAAAAAATATTGGTTCAGGCGGGATTCGATTTCAATCTCACTCTTACAGGGGGAACACCCTGACCACTAAGCCACAGAACCTTCATCCGAAACCATCCAAATTCTTCTAAACATATATCCGTCTTACGGCGACTGTGGGAGTGGTTTCGGGCGAAGGTTCTGTGGCTTACTGGTCAGAGCGTTCCCCCATTTTGGGAAAGATCGCGGGTTCGAATGCCACCTGAACTGATTCATTTTTTTCTATTTCTTAATCGATTTGAATAGTTAGCATACTAAATGCTTTAAAACTTTGTTCAATATTAAATTCTTTGATGATTGTGGTCTTAAATGTGAATAAAAAATCTTTGATGTATTGACTACATTTGATATCGAAAACTGTTCAATTGAATAATTTTCTTCCTTTGTGTTATTCACCTATTTACACAGGCTCACCTAGCTAATATTTAAAAAAGGGCTTTATTATTTCCTAATATACGTCACTGTACACATGCGTGTGTCCAATAACACAACTAAATAGATACCCATTCATCCCATTTACAGCATCCACGTCATACCGCCAGTCCGTACCTGAGGGTACAATGGGCTCTGTTTAAATACGAACCCTTGTCAAGCATAAGTATGATCTTCACAGAAATTGATCAAGTGTAAAGAAAATCTATTTATACTGTATCGCTCTGTTATGACAGGGATTTTATTGTTAATCGCAATTGCTATAAAAATCATTTTCCATTTTTAACGAAAATAATTAAGAAAAATGATCTTCATAGCTTGACTTTTGAGCTGCCGTCTCACCATTCAACTCCGAGAGGAAATCCTGCGCTAAATATATTATATTTAACTTAATTATAGTAGCAATATCATAGTGATAAACAACATTAGATATGACGACACACACATAACATTAATGAAATAACTAGTACTTCTTTATTTAATTAACAGAATATCTTAAATAACGTATTTGAGAAACTCATCGCATGTTCATATTCGCAGGATATCTAGTTTGAAGCTATTAATTATGCTTATATAATTATAGAATTATAGAAGGACACGTTCATAATATTATTAAATTGTAAAGTTACTGCCCAGTTTTATAAAGTTATTGTATTTTACTGGCAAAAAATTAAAAAACCCCGTCACAAAAAACAGCCCTCAAAACATCGAAAATAAGTTAGTTTAGTGTTAGTTAGCCCTATAACTTTGATATACCTAGTAATACATATTTTAATGCAAGTCTTGTCATGTCGGGGGAACCTAACTGGTTACGTCATATTATCGGACCGATCCAAGGTCCGGTCCGGGACGGGGGTATTTTAATTTTTTAATTTAATTCTGATTTTACACTTTTTAAACTGATCTACTAATCAAGCCCTTTCATTTAATACCTATATTAAGGGAGTTGAGAAAAAATATGTACTCCTTCATTTTGTAGCAGCGGCCATCTTGGACCGATTTTCTTCAAACATAGCAGAAAACACGCCCGACTAATATACCTTTCAAACAAAAAAAACTAAATTCAAATCAGTTTATCCGTTCAAGAGCTACGATGCCACAGACAGACACACACACACGAACACATACACACACACACACACACACACACACACACACACACACACACACACACACACACACACACACACACACACACACGTCAAACTTATAACACCCCGTTGTTTTTGGGTCGGGGGTTAAAAAATAAATATAGCCATCGAATTGAGAAACTTTTTTTTTTTTTATACCACTTAGTTGGCAGACAAGCACACGGCCCACCTGATGGAAAGTAGTTACCGTGGCCTATGGACGTCTGTAACACCAGAGGAGTCACAGTCGCGCTGCCAATCCTGTAAATACAGAGTCGGTAAAAAATATACAGTCTATCTAATGAAAATTATCGTTTCCTAAAAATGTTATTTGTAGGAGCTTCGGCACCAAACAATGAACACTGCGTTAGAAGTAATCTGTGTAGTACTTATCTTCATTTCTTTTTCTTGAGTGAAAAAATGTGGTTTATGAATTGTTAGGTTTTATTTTCACAGACATTTTCCGTTGTGGATTTGGCAGTATTTTCAGTAGAGAAATATTTCTCAATGTGAATGTACATTCTTCACCCTCTCATTATATTGCATAGGTAGCATTTAACTACTGCGTAGCATTTGCTCGTGCATGCTCGCCTTTACGGAGGTAATATACAACTTTTTCATTTAGCACGCGAACTCGACTTGCTCTATATGAGTTTTTTTGCAGCCAAGCAAGCTTGAAACTAGCCGCTAATTGTAAGTAAAATGTGCTTTACATTTGATGTTATACGCAAAAGCACCTTTTTATAAAAATAAAATATTCATTGAAAGACTGCCCGTCACATGATATATTTATGTGCTTTTTCTTCGAAGAATATTTCCTTTTACTTCAGGAAGAAATAGACTAGCATTTGGTATTTTTGTAAACGGAGACACAAAGCTTTTAAGTTCAATTAATTAAATTAAAACATTAACTTAATTCTTCTTCATACTTGACAGCCTCTGTGACGTGGTGGTAGAGAACGCGGCCGCTACCCAGGAGGCGCGGGTTCGATCCCAGCTCAACGCAAATATTTGTTTGCATGAATATAGGTATTTGCATTGGTCTGGTCGTGCCCCGGAGAGCACGTTGAGCTGTCGGTCCCGGTTGCCATACGAACATCTATGGTAGTCGTTTTGGTTAGTTGGAGCCCTAAAAAGTCCTACAATTGGGTTGTGGAGGTCAGATGGCAGTCGCTTCACGAAATAACTAAGATCAGCGAAATAAGGAGTCTGCCTTACGATCGAGAGGTCCTGGTTTCGAATCCTGACCATTACCACTACCGATGTGAACCCACTCCTAACACAATCAATATAGGTTAGCTGGAGGGGTTAGTGGGAATATTAGTAATTTCGATTCTAATATTCTTTATAAAACAAATAAAAAAAAATGCTCAGTTACACTGGTAAAGCAGACCCTAGATTCCGAGGTGAGAATCGGATGCGACAGGGATTAACGCTAGCATGAAGAAGTATCGAATGTATTGCTATCTTAACGTTTTTCTTTTCTTAGAGCACGTTAATAAGGCTTCACCTCGCCTGTATCTCCATTAAATTATCAGGAAAGAGGGTCACCAATGTAACAATGGTGACTCTCAGCTTCACGGCCTTTGGTTTCTGCCTTATAATAAGACATCAACCAGAAACTAGCTACAGTTTACACACTAGAAATTCTATAAAATAAACACATAACAAGCCAAGCGTTATAAATATCGCTAAGTAGATTCGTTTGCGACACGGTATCACGTCTGCGAGGCCGCACAACTGACCCGAAAGCGCCTGCCACCCGTGTTTGCTTTGTGTGCCCACTAGGGCATCGTATGCTGTAATTCATGGACGTTTACTCACACTTTCCGAGCCTGTTTGTTCAGCCGATGAAACTGGCCGGCTAACGGTAACAAAATAAAACTGTTAACACATGGATTTTTTGTGGGTGTACTTTGGTTTTATAAGGATTACGTGGACAGACAAACTAGTTTTGTTTTTGCAAATCCTTATTCTACACAATAATAATTTCGGGTATTAATGAGATCACGGTCTAGGTATATGCATACTTTGACTCCTGACTCAGCATGTGACCACGGCCGGTGTAACCTGGTCGAGATCCGGGAAATCTATCAAATATGTACCTATACCATGATCGTGTTAATTCTCGTAAACATTATTGTTTATAATGGAACGAGTTAGTTAATCCGTATACTAATGTTTGTGAGACAAGTTTTTGCGTAATTTTTTAATGTAGTACTAAAAATGTCTTTGCTGTAGACTGTTCACGGGTATTTTCAGGGATCCACCAATATCTTACATGCTTAAGTGGTTGGAATCTTGTAGATAATATATCCTGGGCACACCGCTGACCATTTCCACAAGTACCGAGATCCTGGGTATCGATATCTCCAGCGAAAGATTTTTTTTTATACTACTTAAGTGGCAGACAAGCACACGGCCCACCTGAAGGAAAGTGGTTACCGTGGCCTATGGACGTTTATAACACCAGAGGAGTCACAGTCGCGCTGCCAACTCTGTAAGTACAGAGTTTCTGTGCTGTCAGTGTAAAAGACATAGCAGAACAAGCCTTTATTCTTCCCACTGACAGCACGAATTCTCCAGTGAGCTCTGGCTACCCTACTCACCGCTGGGAATACAACACGAAGTTATTATAGCCGCGGTATTCTGTAGGGCGGAGGTACTTCCCCATTCGGACTGCTCAATTGGGCGGAAATACCGCCGTGTCCTACCGCAGTAATTTGGAGGACAAGGTTAGGTTGGCATCAAAGAAACTAGGAGTGCTCAACAGAGCGATGCAGTACTTGTTCTTTATAAAGCACAAATTCCGGATCCATGTGGACCATCCCATACTCGCAGGCGATGTGGAACCTCAGCCTTAGGACGTCCTGTACAATGGCTTGTGCTCAGATGAATTGTTTAGAGCTCAGAGCTACATTGTATCATCACACCACTCGCCATAGATATAGAATTCATCCTCACACATTCCATCCTGAAAGGATGCGCACTGTGCGGTGTGAAAGGAACTTTATCGCACGGACGCTCAAGCTGTGGAATGAACTTCCTGCTGTGGTTTTCCAAGTGACTGCAATATGAGGTCCTTCAAGATGGGCATTAGAAGGGTTTTTTCAGGGTCGGCAGCACGAATGTAACGCCCATGGTAACCGCTTCCCATCAGTTGGGCCGTGGCCTTTTTCTGCCTAAGTAAGCCTTTTTCTGCCTTATCTTTCTAAGTATTATAAAAAAGGCTCTAGCGCAGACTTTCCTCTCTCAGATGACAGTCATTCCCGCATAAATCAAAATTTGTACAGAAATAGTCTCTACCAAGTCTCATTCAGATCCATTCAGTCGTATGAGCGTTATTAAGTAACGAACGTGCAAATATTCAAACCTCTAAACTTCTCCAGATCCAAACAAATCTATTTTCACAAACTTTAACTTATCAATAAAGTAATACTGAAAGTCTTTATTTAAAAGGTGCTAAAACTTTAATAGGGGTCTCTAAAGTTAAAAAGCCGAGTAAGTTACTAACGGTGAATTATATAAAACCTGCAGCACTCGGGCAACGAGTAAAATTTACACGTTCGCTTCATATTAACAGCCATTAACCAAATTGGATGGTAATTCGAGCAGCATTTTACTATGTATGCAGTACGTACTCGTAATATTGGAGATGATTCATGGAATTTTAATTAATAAATTGTAAATCAGCATCAGTTTCAATTTATAAAATTAAACATCAGTTTTGCATATTTGTTACAATGTGAAAAATTAATTAAAAGAAAATAATTAAATTTTGTAAAAGAGCTCTAACGTACATAACACCCTTTCATCTATAAGTCATTATACTTACTTAAACACATCTCAAATAAAACATGACAAGATAATCAATGCAGCAGAATAAGGTGCGAGTGGAATTGACAACTAATGTAAAGACAAATAAACAAATTTTGATCTGTTTGTGTTGTGATGAAACTTTTGACTTATTATTATACATGATTAAAATTCTATTAAATTTTGATCACATAACACAGCTGTATTAAAATACATTATAGATTATTATTGGTTATCTAATGTATTAAATGCTCGTGTCACAGTGTTAGTTACCATACTCCTCCGAAACGGCTTGACTGATTTTTACTAAATTTTATATGCATATTCAGTAGGTCTGAGAATCGGCTACTATCTATTTTTCACACCCCTAAGTGATAAGGGTTGTCCACCCCTAACATTTTTTTAATATAATCTATATTTTTAATTTTTTTATGACAGCATTATTTTTTTAGTTTTTAATAAATTACTTTATTTATGATTTTTCTCAAATTGTTTATTTTGTGTAATAGTCCGTTTATCGATAAAGGTTTTAGGCTATATATCATCACGCTATTACTTAAGAGAGCGGAGCAGTGACCATATTAATAAACCATGTTAATCAATCCAGCAGATTCCCATACATTATTTGCAAAATTGAAGAAATGCGGGCTCACATAGGTGATATGACGTTTTAAAATATGCCACGAGCGAAGCTGGGGCGAATCAGCTAGTAATTTTATATAAGTTGCTTTAAGGCTTGTCCATTAATAAGTTATCGTGATACGTAAAGTAATAAAAACAAAAGTGTGCCTGAAACCTCTCTAAAACGAATATAAACCCTGTAACTGGATAATAAACTACGAATATGACATCTAGCAGGACAGCCTGGCATTAATAGTATGCCTATAATGTTCAAAGGGTGGGTATATACCTAACTCGAGCTAAGTGATACATAATACGAATGAAAATGTTTTATTGTTGTTCTTTTACGTGGGACCAAATGTAAGCATAATACCCTTTTGGACCCTTTTGCACAGAACGGCAACGTTTCAGAATATTTTCGTCCTTTCGGAGTAGTGACCCCTAAATGCAAATAAATATACGTACACATAATATATTAGTCAGATGCAAGATCGATTAAGATAGGAATAAGTGATGTTTGAGGTGTATTAAAAGATTTAGTTAGTATACTAATTGCATTAAAATTTCATTCAGATGCAAGATGTTGTGATCAAGCAGAATAAAAAATATAATAACAGAATATAAAACAGGGCAGATGGATTCAAGCTATCCGGAACGTAGAATCCAGTGATTAAGATATTAAAACCAAAAAACACAGTGCCGTTAAAAACTGACATAGTGAGTGTGGTGTGTCGCCAGCCTAACCGTTCATAATAAGTGTAATAGTGGGTAGGCGCTCAAAAAATGTTCCCCGCATACATCTCGACGCTCGAAGACTATATAGTCAAGCCGTGACCACGGGTGCTGCAACGCATCCGAAACGTCGGCAAAAATAGTAAGTTCCAAGATATAATTCGCGAGAAGTCCCGATACCTAGTATAATTATGAAATAATATTCTGTAGCTAAACTACTGTGGTTGCGCCGATGTGGAAACTGTATTTTTTGACATGGAAACACACTCCTTTTAGATCCGTCTCCCCCTCCGCACTAACCATAGAGTAGGGCTAGCTGTAGCTTCCGTCCGCCATTGTGTGAGATGTGGACGGTCACTCCCGCTTTGAACTAGCCAGCGTAGGGACGGATCGCGAGCGCGTCTCTCAGAAATGAATAATATTTGTTGTATTTTAACCGCCTCATAGACCTTTACCGATCGGATGGTGCCTCTCGTGTGTTCCTCAAGGGATCTAGTGACGCTGACGGCAGCTCCTGAGCAAGGAAGATAAGATCCGTGTACCGGCTGCGATGAAAAACACGTGGGTCGTGAAGGTTAGTGCATCCTCTCCTAATTTCTCGGGCTGCATTCACTGCCTGGATTGAATCCGCGGCAGCCCGGCCACCTGTCTTGTTTTGTGTGTAAAGTGTCAATAGAACAGTTATCTGCTTCTCCGCAATACAGTCCACTCGCGCACGTTGGGCCAAGCGCCACCATTTTTGGTCCTTCGAGCCGGATTCTTAGCCGTAGTTCGTATTTTGTTATTATTCTAATGGGAATGAGCGCACCGCACCTAAGTGCCTGGTTATTTTAGTAGAAAACCCCGCATCCAGACACTTAGGCTTAGAATTTGTTGTCCGTTCGCCGCTGGCTCGCATTGTACCTACCTAATACATAAATAGGTTAGGTATCATATCAACACTTAATCGTAGTTCGCAATTTTCGCATCGCACCTAAGTGCCTGGTTATTTTAGTAGAAAACCCCGCATCCAGACATTTAGGCTTAGATCTTAGGTATACTCAGACACCCTAGTGCATAGGCACAGTGTAATACCTAACGCATTTGGCTTTGTTTTGTTTTTTTCAATTACGTTGTTCACGTCGTATTTGCCTAGTACCTGCGTGGGTAGACACGTGGCTGTGCCTACCTCGCTCGCATCTCATCCCAATTCATACGAAAGTATTTTAATTTGAATAGATATTACGCAATACTTAATCTCGGAAATAATAGTTGAATCTAGACAGCGACCACCGCGTAGGTACGACCTTGTTGCTATGCGCGTTTGTTCAAGCGTGCATTCACAGTTGTAAGCACCTACCTACCTACATAGTTAACGCTCGCGCCGCCTCGCTGCTCTGTACCGCTAGGATTAAGTCATTTCATATTTATTGTTTACCGCACTTTAGTTTGAGATTTAATTGTAAACATGTCCCCAAAGGTTGATAAGACCGGTAAGGTTCAATTGAAACTTTTATACGCTAAAAAAAGAAATGATTTACTCTCGCGTACAATCGATTTATGATAGTGCACTTAAAACCTCTGATTTGGTCATCAGAGATTCGTTCTTGTGTTCTATAGAAAACTTAGATAGTCTACGCGCGGATTTCGAAACCTTAGTGCATGACATCAACGTTTTAGAGTTGAATTTGGATCCCGATTACTCAGTGAGTTATCAAGCCTTGTCGTCGTTTGACGATTTGTATTGTCGTATCAAGCGCGTCGCGAGGAGTTTGGAGAAGCCGTCTGACCGACCCAACCCCACTCGCGACCGACCTAAGTTGCCACCAATTCAAATACCCGAATTTGATGGTAACATTCGCAATTGGTGTCGATTTATAGATAGTTTTGAGAATACAATAGATAAGAACGATTCGTTGACAGATCACGAAAAATTGCATTATCTTGTTGAAAAATTGACTGGTAAAGCTATAACCGTTTGCGCTGGAATTACGTTTAGTGCCGGGAATTATAATTTAATTTTAAATACTTTGAAAGCTAAGTATGAGGATAAAAGATCGGTAGCTAACGCCTATTTGGATCAGATGTTTGATTTGAAATCTATTACGGCATGTAACGATCAAAACTTAGAGAAATTTCTAGACACTTTCGCGTCAGCTGTTCGCGCTGTAAAGAACCTAAAGATTGATGACCTCTGCGACTTCGTATTTTTGTATATGGGTTTAAGGAAATTAGATTCCGAAACCATTCGTTTGTTTGAGTCGGATCATCGCGGCAATAAAATTCCTAAGTTCGAAGACTTAGAAGGTTTTGTTCGCGAGCATATAAAAATATTACAACGCTCTTCATCGAAACATGAAGGCGCGAAGACAGTTGTTAGTCCCGCGCGCAAAATAGATGCGTCATCGAGGTCACTGAGGTCAACCCATACTTATGTTAATACCGCACCAGCACGTGTACAATCACCTGTTTGCTCTTTGTGTAGTACTCATCACTCGCAACTGTACAAGTGTCCTGGTTTCCTAAAATTGTCGCCTAGTGATCGTTATAAATTTGTTCGCGCTAATAATCTTTGTTTTAATTGTCTCGGTACTAAACACCGCGTGGGTTTATGTAATAGTGGAAATGGTTGTCGCAAATGTCAAGCGAGACACCACACTTTGCTTCATTTTGAAAATAGTAATGCCGCATCCAAGGTGGGCACAGTTGGTTCGTCGAGCGGTGACGCGCGGCAGCCTGCGCCGCAGCCGCAGCCCGAGCTCGCACGCGCTCCGGCCTGCCCGGGGACCGCTACGAATGACGTCACCTTGTGTTCGTTCTCCGCTAGTGCTGCCCTCACTACGGTTTGTCTTGCGACCGCTCGCGTGGTTATTGTTGATGCATTAGGTAAACCGCACATTGTTCGAGCGCTATTAGATGGCGCTTCGCAAAGTAATTTTATTACTCAAGATTGTTGTCAACGTCTTGGTTTCAATGTTGATAGGCGTTCAACCTACTCAGTGGTGACGGGTTTTGGAGGTTTACGGTCAGCTGTTCATGGCACAGTTAAAACGAGGTTTGGATCTCGTTTTAATAATAAAATTTGGTTTGACATGGATTCGTTCGTTACGGATAAAATAACTGAACAGTTGCCTACCGTCCCAGTTGACACGTCTTTATTAACGAAATTTAAAGACTTACCTTTAGCTGATGAGACTTACGCTGTTCCTGGAGTCGTCGATATATTGATCGGCGCTTCAATTCTCCCGCACCTCCAGTTATCACGTAAGGTTCAAGGGGGTCCGACGTACCCCGCTCCGCACGCCCTGGAAACAGTTCTGGGTTTTGTTATAATTGGTTCTGCACCCGCTTCTATGGATAGTTTTAGTCACTCGACTACCTCGTTCTGTTGCACCGTCGAGCCGCCACTGGAGTCTACCATCCGCAAGTTTTGGGAGATTGAGGAGGTCAATGTCCCACCAATCCTAAGCCCTGATGACAAGATGGCTGAGGAGATTTATTGTCGCACGACTACTCGCGATGAGCAGGGTCGTTATGTTGTCGCGCTCCCTTTCAAGGGAGATATTTTTTCGCTCGGCGACTCCCGTGCATCCGCTGAAAGACGCTTTCTTTGTTTAGAACGAAAGATGCAGGCGTCTCCAAAGTTAAAGCAAGCCTATGATGAGGTTGTCAACGAATATTTAGATAAAGGTTACATCTCACCTGCGCCTGCGGACACTGACGAGACCCAGCCTTCGTACGTTATCCCGCACCACGGAGTTATTAGAGAAGATAAGCTTACTACTAAACTCCGCGTAGTTCTAGATGGCAGTGCTAAGACTAGCACTTCCGTGTCGCTTAATGACATTTTGTATTGTGGTCAAAATCTTCAAGGTAATTTATTTGACATAATTGTAAATTTTCGTTTATTCGCTGTGGCACTCTCTGCAGATATTCGACAAATGTTTTTGTGCCTTGAAGTGCGCGAACCCGATCGTAGGTTTCAACGATTTTTGTATAGATTTTCACCGCAAGAACCTTTAATGGTTTACGAGTTTAATCGTGTTTGCTTCGGGCTTAAATCTAGCCCTTTTCACGCACTTCGCACCGTCAAGCAGTTGGCCGCTGACGAGGGCGATGCATTTCCTAAAGCGAGAGCCACCATTGAGACTGGCTTATACATGGACGACTTCGTGTATAGTGTAGATAGCGAGGCCGAGGCTGTCGAGACGGCCGCTCAAGTTATAAGTCTCATGAAGGCGGGTCAATTTGATCTCGTGAAATGGACGAGCAACTCGCAAACAGCGTTAGAGTCGATTCCACCGTCGCACCGATTGTCTTCGGTTAAGGAGTTCGATGAAAGTGATACGCACAAGGTGCTTGGTTTAAGCTGGTCGCCCGCATCTGATACGTTTAGTTTGAAAAGTAGTTCGACCCCGCAAACTTGTACTAAACGCATTATCCTGTCGTGTGTGGCACGGATATGGGACGTAATGGGATTCGTAGCTCCTGTCGTTCTGTACGCCAAACTACTTATAAAAGAGCTTTGGCTTTCGAATTGTGATTGGGACGACACCGCGCCCGACAACATTGCTAAGTTGTGGGCTCGCTTTAGAAAAGAACTCTCTGTGCTTGACCAAGTACAAATTCCGCGTCATGTAGGTATATCGCAACATAGTGTTGTTACGGTAGTAGGCTTCGCGGACGCTAGTGAGAGGGCGTATGGAGGAGTAGTCTATTTTCATGTCTCGAATGTAGGTAAGGTTTCAATTAGCCTTATAAGCGCGAAATCGAAGGTCTCTCCCCGTAAGGTCGTCTCTCTGGCACGCCTCGAGCTATGCGCTTTACTATTGTTGGTTAGATTGATCACCTCTATCGCCAATGCTTGTAGTAGTCGCATTAATATTAATAGAATTTTAGCTTTTTCGGACTCAACAGTCGCTTTGTGTTGGGCCCACTCTTCGCCCCATCGTTGGGACACCTTCGTCGCTAATAGAGTGGCAAAAATTCAATCGGAATTAGCGCCAAAAGATCTCTTTCACGTTGCTGGCACCGACAACCCAGCCGATTGTCTCTCTCGTGGACTGCTTCCTTCGCAAATATTAGATCACCCGTTATGGTTTAGTGGACCGTCCTGGATTCATGCCGCGTTAGATAAGTGGCCAGTTAGTCAATTCAATCCCACTACGGTTTCCGAACCACCCGAGGAAAAGAAGCACTCGCTTGTGGTGTCGGTCCCGCGTGAAGAGTCCCTGGTTTTGTTGTTGGCTAATCGCGTCTCGTCTTGGTCGAGACTGTTGCGTTGTGTTGTTTATGTAGGCCGATTTTTGAGAATTTTATCTACACGCGGTCATATAACCGCCGCTGATTTAGATAAGGCTGAATTGATCATACTTCGCGAATTGCAGAAGTGTTATTTTGCTTCTGAATTTAAAAATTTAGAATTTAACAAACCTTGTAGTCGTTCTTTCCGACACTTGAAACCATTTTTGGAAGATGGACTCATTCGAGTAGGTGGTCGTTTGAGAAATTCAGGTTTAGGATTTGAACAAAGGCACCCAGTAATTCTCCCGCGTAAGGACCACGTATTAGATTTGTTAGTAGATTATCATCACAAGGTGAATTGTCACGCTGGTCCCGATTTGTTAATGTCTATTTTGAGACAGAAATACTGGATAATTTCCGCTCGTAATTTGATTCGCGCTAGGGTACACAGATGTGTACCTTGTTTTAAACTCCGCCCGCGTTTTATCGCGCCTGAAATGGCCGATCATCGCTCTTGTCGTGTTGTTCAATCCGCAAAACCTTTCGTACACACCGGCACAGACTTTGCTGGGCCTTTCAAGGTCACCATTGCTCGTGGTCGTGGCATTCGCTCCACGAAAGCTTATGTTTGTTTGTTCATTTGTATGACAACTCGCGCGGTTCATATAGAGTTGACCGGTGATTTAAGTACGCCAAATTTTATGTCCGCTTTTAAACGTTTTTTGTCGCGTCGGGGTCCGGTTAAGCGCATGTATTCGGACAACGGTACAAACTATGTAGGGGCCCGACGTAGTATTTCGGAATTGCACACATTCTTACGGTCTAAGTACTACCAAAGTGAATTCGCTCACATCTTAGCCGAAAATCGCATTGAATGGTACTTTAACACGCCTGCAGCTAGTCATTTTGGTGGTAATTGGGAAGCGAATATTAAAAGCCTTAAGTCGCATCTGTTTCGCGTCATAGGCGAACAGATTCTCTCGTTCGAGGAGTTGAGTACCGTACTCGCGCAAGTAGAGGCGGTGATGAACACGCGTCCGCTGTGTCGGACTCTATCTAGCGATCCGTCAGAGCCGTTAGCGCTGACGCCAGCTCACTTCTTAAATATGACTCCTTTAAAATATTTGCCCGCAATAGATGTTGATGACGATAGAATACACCTCCTAACTCGTCACGCTCTTTTAGATAAGATGGTCCAATCGTTTTGGAATCGTTGGAGAACCGATTATTTGCACACGCTGCAGTCACGTCAAAAATGGAATACTCCATCCAACCCAATTACTGTAGGTACGGTGGTAGTCCTTATGACTGAGAATGCGCCTCCTTTACATTGGCCTCTAGGAGTAGTAGAGGAAATTTTTCCCGATGCCCGCGGGATAACTCGTGTTGTACGGGTTAAAACTGCAACCGGATCGTATCTGCGCCCGGTTGTTCGCCTCTGCCCTCTGCCTAGCCAGCAGTAGGCACGAGTTCCAATCTATGTTTATATTTTAGTTGTTATTTCGCAAACCTAGATTTAGATTAGACATTAGTTTTGTTCCACATTTTTCGTTTCGAAGGTAACCCTTCAAGCCGGGGGGAATGGTTGCGCCGATGTGGAAACTGTATTTTTTGACATGGAAACACACTCCTTTTAGATCCGTCTCCCCCTCCGCACTAACCATAGAGTAGGGCTAGCTGTAGCTTCCGTCCGCCATTGTGTGAGATGTGGACGGTCACTCCCGCTTTGAACTAGCCAGCGTAGGGACGGATCGCGAGCGCGTCTCTCAGAAATGAATAATATTTGTTGTATTTTAACCGCCTCATAGACCTTTACCGATCGGATGGTGCCTCTCGTGTGTTCCTCAAGGGATCTAGTGACGCTGACGGCAGCTCCTGAGCAAGGAAGAGAAGATCCGTGTACCGGCTGCGATGAAAAACACGTGGGTCGTGAAGGTTAGTGCATCCTCTCCTAATTTCTCGGGCTGCATTCACTGCCTGGATTGAATCCGCGGCAGCCCGGCCACCTGTCTTGTTTTGTGTGTAAAGTGTCAATAGAACAGTTATCTGCTTCTCCGCAATACAGTCCACTCGCGCACGTTGGGCCAAGCGCCACCATACTGTTATAGTTAATTGATTTTTGATGTAAAGGCTAAAAACAGTTCATTGTATTCGTGGATAATATTAATAAATAAATAATAAATACCTAAATAAAATAAATTTTACTTCTCACCAACCACCAAATTACAAAATATAGGGTTTGCACAAATTTAGGTAAACAGAATCTGGTAGTGGATCGCTGGTGCCTTGTAGGTAATAGATTACCTGTATTATTGGTCACCAGGATTCCACTATAAACAACACAATAAGTATGTTGTGCTCAAAAAAAACGACGGGTTGCACTCCAGGAGTGCCGGCAGAAGTGAAAACTTGAATATTAACGTTGTACATTTTTGATATTTTGGAATGGTTAGAGAATAATTTTGTACGAATTGCTTTCATTATCAGTATAAAAGTACTATTATTTATGTGGTGGAATACTATATTCATTTATTGCGCTATCGCACAGAAACATGACAATTTATATTACATGAAAAATTTAACACTTCAGAACTATTACAATTATTTTACATTAAAAAGTTTATCACCGCCATCACACATGTGAGAGTCGTGTGACATTCGCGCAAGCGCCCTGCGCCGCCTGTCCTCTCTCCATCCGTCTTACGAATTTTCGATCAGGGTCACGTGTCCTGACGTGAGTTTAGAAATTTTTACCCATACCAAAAAAAGTACACAGCGCAGCTAAAGAAGTTTTCACTTCAAAAATAAATTACAGATCAAGAAATAAAATACAACCGGTTTTGGTTCAAATTATCCTATCGATTAAAATATTAAGTGTGTATGTGTATGTGTGTGTGTCGGTGTGTTTATATGAAAATAATTAAATGATTAGAGGTTCACAAACAAGCCGTCACTTTAATACTTTCGGTAATTCCTCTGTGGCAGAATATGTCTGACAAAGAAGCTATTCGTGGAGTATAGTTTTGCTTTTGTAAATATTCAGATCATAAAACATGGGATTTTATGTAGTTTATGGTCCCAGAAAAATAAAGAATTTTTGGCCAAATTACCTCGAAGAGACAGCTACAAGATGATTGCGGCGAGTAGTGTCTGTCCTAATGCATCTCACATGTAATCGACGTTGGATTGCCATCGTGGTGTAGGTAGGTTTGGTTTCGTGGTGGTGCCGTTACTCACGGATAAGACCTGGGCATTGGAATCGCTCTTCGGGAATGCTACGTGCTATGTGCACATTGGGCAAAAAAAATGACATGATATGCTGTCAACTCGGCAGAAGAAGAAGACATGTTATATACATCGTATTTCTCGTAATTTAGCAGTGTATACATACATATATTTTTTTATACCACTTAGGTGGCAGACAAGCACATGGCCCACCTGATGGAAAGTGGTTACCGTGGCCTATGGACGTTTGTAACACCAGAAGAGACACAGTGGCGCTGCCAAGCCAACCCTGTAAGTGCAGACTTTCTGTGCCGTCAGTGTAGAAGACAAAGCAGGACAAGCCTTTAGTCTTCCCACTGACAGCACTAATTCTCCAGTGAGCTCTGGCTACCCTACTCACAGCTGGGAACACAACACGATGTTTTTTTATTCTTTTTTTTTTTTTTATACCACTTAGTTGGCAGACAAGCACACGGCCCACCTGATGGGAAGCGGTTACCGTGGCCTATGGACGTATGCAACACCAGGAATGTCACACTCGCGCTGCCGAAAATGAAGAAACCTTCTGATGCCCCTCTTGAAGAACCCTATATTGTAGGCGCTTGGGAAAACCGTAGCAAGGAGGTCATTCCACAGCTTGAGTGTGCGTGGGATGAAGTTTCTTTCATACCGCACAGTGCGCACCGTCTCAGGTCGCAATGTGTTAGGATGAATTCCCTGCCTATGGCGAGAGGTGCGATGATAGAATGTAGCTACGGGCATCATGTCAAACAATTCATCTGAGCACAAACCATTGTATAGGCGGTAGAACACACACAGAGAGGCAAAATTCCTCCTAAGGCTAAGAGGTTCCACACTACCTGTGAGTATGGGATTGTCAACCAGCCTCAATGCCCGGCTTTGCACTGAGTCGAAGGGGTCAAGCTGGTATGCAGGTGCTCCAGTAAAAACATGACAGCAGTACTCCATCTGAGGCCGGACCTGTGCTTTATAAGTTATTTTAGCCGCGGTATTCTGTAGGGTGGAGGGACTTCCCCAGTCAGACTGCTCAATTGGGCGCAAAATCCCGCCGTGTCCTACCTCCTTGAATATATATATAAAAGAAAGGCGTTAGTTACACAATTTATAACTCAAGAACGGCAATACGGATTTCGCTGAAAATACTTTTCATTCCATCCGGAACGGGATCAGAAATCTTTGCGGCCAGAGCTGCGGCCTTCGGTTAGTTGTATATTAGGTATAAAAAGGCATTGTATATTTTTCAAAAGACTAGACCAATTTTCCTATATAGTTCTATAAAATTACATAACAATAATGTCTGATTGAAGAATTTTATTATTGATTGTGCCAAAACCAGAAAGGTCGGTTTGCACAACAGCAACTATAGTCCCAGTGGAAATTACAGAAGGAACCTAACCTTTTTTAGAATAGATTACATTGTGTACGTCGAGTGAAGCTTATTTATGGTTTTCTTTTCTTTGTATCAGATAAAATATTACGTTCTAGCTTTATGAAATGTTGATTTCAAAAAGTAGGTGGGCAGTTACTTACTATTATTATGAATATTGCTACTGAATAAATTGAGAATTAAGATGAAAATAATACATAGACATAGTAAAACTGACCTATAACACATATTATCTTAAAAGGGCTGGTGATTAATTCAAATCAGAATCGAAAGGGATTCGTCCTAAACTAAATCAGCGGTGAGTAGGGTAGCCAGAGCTCACTGGAGAATTTGTGCTGTCAGTGGGATGGCTTGTCCTGCTTTGTCCTCTACACTGACGGCACAGAAACTCTGTGCTTACAGGGTCGGCAGCGCGAGTGTGGCTTCTCTGGTGTAACACACGTCCATAGGCCACGGTAACCACTTTCCATCAGGTGAGGTTTCCATTAGGTGGCAACCTAAGTGGAATGAAAAAAAAAACAGAATTAGCAGTAGTCTCTAAAAACAATTATTGCATCGTTAAAGAGAATGTGATTTTAAAGTTAAGTCGCTTAAGAGAAAATGTATTTCATTACAACAATATTTATCGATATTTTAAACTAGTCTTTTTTAATGATCTCTTCTGAGAATGTTAGTAGTGTTGTTCTACCTAAAATATCAGATAGGCTTGCAAAATAAAAAGTGATTTGTACAGTCGTCCCTTCCTTCATCCCTGAAAACAATTCGTATTAAAAACAATCATATTATACTAGCAATGGATATGACTCAACCCTCGTCAAGATGTCATCAATTTGATAAAATCCATTGGAAATTGAACGTTTCTCGTTCTAACTTATTGGTGGGCTATCAGTTAAGTTCTGTGCAAGTTCCTTATTGGAAACTTGTCAAGTCGAGGTGTCGCGGGCCGCGGAAATGTCAGTGCTACGTGACATCTGTCGTAGAAAAGTGGGTAGGGGCACACTTGCAGCGAACAATTCAGGATGTAGTTGTTTTTTACTCGTGAATTTGATACTTAAAAATGAAGGGGTTATTATTTTTAAGAAATGTTAGTTGAAAGGAAAATATAGTTAAGTATTTTTTTTTAATTCGATAAAAAAGTTAAATATTGAGCAAGTAATAATGCTTAGGTGTACCTAATAAACCGCGGTAGCCTAGTGGTATGGGTAATGAACTGTTGAGACGTGGTCTGGGGTTCGATCCCAGGTTTTACTATGGCACACACCAATGACTTTTCGATGCTTTCCGAAGTTATGTGTGTATTTATCGCAGGTTTACAAGTGCGCAGTTAATGGCAATAGGCTCGCCACCTATTACATTGAGACCTAAACATAAACTGGCAAAATGTGGTTTTTAGCAGCTCTGCCTACCCCTTCGGGAATGTAGGCGTGAGTTTATGTATATGTATATGTAATAAAAGAAGTCTTATTCATTTAAAATGAGTTAACACATCTTAATTCATTTTAAATAAATAAGACAAGGACAATTACATATTAATCCGTAAGTTATACTTTTACAGTTGTTGTTAGCATAACATATTATTATAATAGTACCTATATTGTATACTCTCAAAAGACGGCGAAGCAAACTTATAATGACCCAAAGAGATTCTTACTCTGGTGGTATGTAAGATAAGCTGCAACTTGATCTATTTATGTAGTCCAAGGAGTTTAGCTCCATCAAAAAGTTCATACTAAAATATTTGCTGTTCACAACTTTTATGCAACTACTGGTAGTGCCAAGCAGTTACTACCTAGGGTATAAATGCAACACCTTTTAATCACGCTTACAAAGGAAACCAACATTTTATGTTGTTACAACTGTTTTCTATCTAATGAACTGATTTGACAGATATGTTATCTGATCAGATTGTTCGATTAAGACAGGAAATTCTCATAATTTTAGTAGTAAAAGTTAAATGAAAAGTTGCTTAATTTGAATATCATTATTTCATTCATAGTTCATCCTGCATGTTTATTTTGTAATATTAAAAACTATGTATTGAAATCTTTTTTATATTAGCCAACTCTAATATCTAACTATGTTTCAGTATGGGCTGTATCAGCTTGAAGAGTGCTAAGACAGAATAAAATACTATAAGACGAAACAGATAAAGAACAAAGGTCTGTTCCATTTTATTGAGATTACAAAGGCTCCATTTAAACCTTTCAGAGCTTATCACTGTTGTAGGTGCTATAAATAACGGGAGTACTTTCGCGTACCATTCCGTTTGCCTGTTTTAGATTTATGAGTTTTTACAGAAACAGGGAATGTAGTTTGGCCAAAATGGACGGTTTGTCATTTCAAATGTGGAGAAAGAGAAGAAATTCTGATAGCGAAATCTATATATGGTAGGTAGTTTACTCGTCCGTCCGACATTTGCACGAATGGTTAATAAAACCGCGCGTGTTCGATTTCCTTGGAAGTAATGGTACTGTTACGAAAAGTAATAACATTTTTCTTCATAACTATAAGGCATTCTTCGTAAAATAACATATGTTATATATGAAGCAATCTATAGGGTCAATAAAAATAAAACATTAGGTATTGTTACATTTTACACGAATATTCAAACTGCTAAATTGATGCCAGTTGATCTTATTAAAGATTTCCTTAGCTTAAGCAAAACCCAAACCATAATAGCCCCTCGTGACGTTATAGAGGTTGGTTTTAGTTGGTTCAACTTAGAAATCACTAAAATTTCTGTGAGGTGCTTTTTAGGGTTCCGTACCTCCTAAAGAATCAAACGGAACTGTCTGTCTATCTGTCTGTTAAGACCTTTTTTCTCAGGAATGCGTGGAGGTATCAAGTTAAAATTCATTCCATAGACTCAAGTCTATAACGACGTAAAACTATGCAAATTCAAACTTCGAAGTCAACGTGTTCAAAATATATTATGGTTTATGTAGCTTAAGTTACGGAACCCTCAGTGCTTGAGTCTGACTCGTACTTGACTGGCTTGTTTAACCTACCAAGGTTAACAAATGACCAAAAAAGTCTACATTCTACAACATGGTGAAATAAAAATCACCACCACAAGGAAAAGGGGATATTACTTTAAGTATGAAGTACGGTGAACTACTATTTAACATTATTGAGATACGGTACTATTTATTTAGGGTACTTTTTATTTTATTTTTTATTTACGGTACTAAGATGTGGTATACTTATCGGTCGGACCATGCTATTCTGACTGCGCATAGTATGACTTTATTGCCAACTTCTTACCCTTAGTGGCTTTTACATAAAGGGTTAGTTGATTTATGAAGTTTACGACGTGTAATTTAATTTTTACCTATTTTAATTCAAAAAAATCTAACTTGTAACATAACAGTCTTTACATTAAGATATTTTTTTCAAATATTTGCCTAAATCGGATAAGAGAATTTTAGATATTGTAACTAGGATACATTTTCAGCTATATATTACAATAACTCCGATTTACATTTCTAAATTCTACTAGATAAGTATAACTTCTCTCAATTAAAACCATTAGGTACTTGAAGAGAACGGCCAAAACTGGGGCTTTAGCACTAAGAGGTAACGATTAGTTGGATTTCGACTCTGAGAAACTCATTTACGAAGGCTTAATTTGAGTCATAGCATTATCGAATAGATAGCGAGCACAATCGATGATATTATGAGTTCAATCGAGTTCGAGGCTTGTAACGAAGAATACTTAGTATTATTCTTTGTTAAACGATCTTCATTAAACGAATATTAAATAACTTGAGTATTGAATAACTTGAACCTTCAAAAGCAATATCGCGTCGAGATTCTCTTGAAAATGTTAAGCTATGTGTAATTAATAGTTGTTATAACCTTCGTAGCTAGCCCTTATTAAAAATAACTTCATGAAGAATGTAGTCTAAATATATTAGTAGATAGAAATGTACAGTAATAAGATTCTTTTTTTGTTTCAATAGGTACTCCGATATTTATCAAAAGTTTCTTTACTAATTTATTTTATTTTCTACCTTTTTGCAGCTCTAGAGTGCTTGGCAAGACAAACGACTCCAAACACATATAGGTTAACTCAATTTCAGTGTATGATAACCAACAATTGCATAATGCTCGTGAAGGAGGAGACAGGGCGGGAGCGGCAGCGGGAGCGACGAAGGATCGCAAGTCAAGCTGCCCGCGTACGAAGGCAACTCGGGCGTCGGAGGTCGATGAACGACCTGCGACGGCGGCAACGGCGGCGTGCCTGCGCCTCCCCATTTCCGGGGACGAGTTGGGGACTCTGTAGTCCCCACACCCGAGAAGAGGGCCAGATCGCGAGAGATGGCCCTGGGTCGGCCGGGGTGCGAGGGATATGCCTATCAACCTCACCTTCGGCAACCAAATACAACCCACAGGCGGCGTGCGTTTTGGTCGGTTCGAGTCCGACATAACCTCTTCCACCGGCTCCGGTGGCGGGGGTATCCGTGGGGATTTTTGCAATAGCTTTCGGAAAATTCCAATCGCAAAATACTACCAGTAATTTAGGTACCTATGTCACCTGTTTTGATACTCCTATAACTAAGTTAACGTTAGTCATTGTATTAAAAATTTGCATAGTGACATTGTATAACACGTGTATAAAACACTTTATCACTGTTGAAGGGTTATTTGTTTAAATACAAGTAAACACGTATCAGTAGAGGCAATATTAAATATGGGTAACTCGAATGAATCTCTTTTGCGCTGTGAGTGCCAGTAATAAATAAAGGTATGAAAATGCGGGTGAACGTTTTACATAAGTTAATACTTTTTATAGGCTGGTACTGCAGAGATACTATTCACGGCGATATTTGGACAAAATAATATTATTTACAAGCCGAATCTAAAAACGTCAGCATAATATATGTAAGTCTATTTTAAGAGTCGAAGATTATAGAAGTCGAAACCGGAGAGCTTGTATGAAAACAACTATGAAAGTAAAAGAAGCGACAGATGTATATGCCAGGATCGTGGATAGTGGAACGCTGTAGTCTCTACCTACCCCACAGGAAAAAAGGCGTCACTGTATGTATGTGAATTAAATTATTGTCAGTATCCCGGTGAGCCTTATACTATTTAATGTAAGTGACCAATTGACCATGTCAACTTAGTTATTATTATCACTTAGTTATTTATTTAGGTCTTACTTGTCCCTAACCTTTGAACAACTACTACTTTTTTTTGTACCACTTAGGTGGCAGACAAGCACACGGCCCACCTGATGGGAAGTGGTTACCGTGGCCTATGGAAGTATGCAACACCAGGGGTGTTACACTCGCGCTGCCGACCACGAAGAAACCTTCTGATGCCCCTCTTGAAGAACCCCATATTGTAGGTTTATTTACTCATTCCGTATGATTGCTTAATGTAGGTAGGTACCGCGACGCTGATTAGATTTTGTATTATATTTTGATGTTCATCATAATGTTATACTTTTTATTTATTTATTTATTTAATAGGTTTTTCCACAGCAAATATATTACAAATCGTTTTACAAGATATGTTCAGCGAGTAATGTGGCTGATACATTTGCCAATTACGGATAAATCAACATGCGTTATATTACAATATTGAAGAGAAAAGAAAAAAAGAAACCTATAATTAGCACAGAGAATTGATTAGACAAATGACAGTTATGCGTGAGTTTATCAGAGATAGTAAAATGAATTACATACCTACCATAACTTATTTATTATACTGAGTAGGTATACTATCTACTTTAATTAAGTGGTGACTATATTATATATATATTATATATATATGGTGACTTTTTAAATTCACAATACTTAGAACCGTCGGTTTAATGGTTAAAAAGTCGGCTTTACGATCGAGAATCCAAATCCTAATATTAAACAATTTCAGTGAAATTATATCTGCATAACTTTCCACCACAATATGTTATTAATATTCGCAGAGTTGAGGCAAATACAGCAGATGATGAGGATTGGCAAAATTGTTTTCCATATAAAAAAGAAACAAAATATTTAGGCACTTTGTATTATACATGCCAGAAATAACAGACTGGCTAACACAACACACAAGGGTATTAAAACGCGAAGTAGGTACGGTTGAATAACATGAAATTTGAATAATCTACTGACGTGGTCCGCAGTGAGTAGCAATAATCCATATTTCAGCTCTAACAATGTGGTGTCATTGTGTGTTAGGTATAGAATACCTACTATGTTTTAGAAATACAGAGTTAATCGGCCTGTATAATACAATCCGTTACATTACTCGTATCGATGTTGATTTCAAAATTGGAATGATTGCTGCTGACCGTGTTTTGATTATTTTTATGGGTTTATTTTGTATCCTGTAATTATACGTTAACAAATGTATTGTATTTTAATCTAGTAGGTATATAGAAAAATATTATTATAGGGAAAACTTTATTCATGCAAATTAACATAACATAAACTCACGCCTATATCCCCGAAGGGGTAGGCAGAGGTATTTCGCCAGTTTATGTTTAGGTCTCAATGTAATAGGTGGGCGAGCCTATTGCCATTAATCGGGTATTTATAAACCTGCGATAAATACACACATAACTTCGAAAAGCATCGAAAAGTCATTGGTGTGTGCCATGGTAAACCTGGGATCGAACCCGAGACCTCTTTATAACACTGATCTAAAATATTTATCAGCAGTCCACTACCCATACCACTAGGCTACCGCGGTACAAGTTAATCGAGGAATTAGATCAATCCCTCTTAAAATACTTTTTTAAGAGAAGAAGAAGAAGAGTTGTTTAATTACATAATATGAACCACTTATTCAATAAGATTTATGCAATACATAAATAATAATATTTAATAGGTGATTATTTTGACATTGATATTTTGTTGCACGCACACAGAAACATTTTATGTCATCGTGTTGTCTATTAAAAATACTGATATTGTTGAGTTGTTGGCGGAATCGTTGGGATCGAAATAGAAGAAAAAAAAATACTGATAGTGTTTCCCGATGTTACATGTATCGATGGTTTTTACAAATCTCTTTTCATAATTTAATCTTTTGTTTATCGATATATAGTAGGAATTATGGACACTTTTACACCGGGAACGATACGAGGAGAATTATTTGACATGACCTAATAATATTAAATTTGAATCCAAGAATGTTCATGAGATTATTAGCTATTATTAGATATGTATTGACATAAAGATATAATTTACAAATTCACTTTTGAGACCTTACTTTACTTTTGAGACACCCTATTTTAAATTCTTGTAAAACGACGTAGATATTCTTAAAATCTTTATGAATTAAAGCAAACTTTTTCCGATCTAAATCTTAGTATGTATGCAAAGTGCTTATTAAGTTTAAGGATTTTTTATGTGCGAAAAATCCCCAAATATAACCCCACCGGAGCCGGTCGAACTCGAACCGACTAAAACACATGACACCTGTGGGTCGTTTTTGGTTGCCGAAGGTGCTGTTAACAGGCATATCCCTCGCACCCCGGCCGTCCCAGGGCCATAACTCTCAATCTGGCCCTCTCCTCGGGTGTGGGGACCACAGAGTCCCCAACTCATCCAAACTTGAAGGAGCAAATAAAAGGGTTAGGCAAGATGCCTGATCCTCGTGTGTTTACGAGTGTAGTATAATCCCACATACATTAAGAGTTACAAATGCTACAAGGGCTTTAAGCAAGCGTCTTAAATATAATTCTAAATATATAGTCCATAATATTATACTTATGTCGGTATTAAATGCGCGTCTTAATAAGGAACGCTTAAGAAGCGTCGTTGACGGAATAAAGTGATTCACTTGAGGCTTACATTTGACCTAATTTCTCCATTCCGTTGTTTACTGGAATAGGAAGATCCGATTTTCTTATCTTTCTTTGGCTTATCCATGATGACAGTTTTCTCGAGTATAGTTAGTTAGGTTATATGAAACCTCGACGAAGGATCGCAAGCCAAGCGTACGAAGGCAAATCGGGCGTCGGAGGTCGATGAACGACCTCCGCCCCCCATGAGCGCCGGCCTGGGGGTGACAGGTGGAGCCGCCTGTCACCCTGGCAGAAGCAGGCCGCGGCAGTGGCGCGTCTGGCGCGCCTCCCCGTTTCCGGGGATGAGTTGGGGACCCTGTAGTCCCCACACCCAAGAAGAGGGCCAGATCGTGAGAGATGGCCCTTGGTCGGCCGGGGTGCGAGGGATATGCCTGTCAACCTCACCTTCGGCAACCAAAACGACCCACAGGCGGCGTGCGTTTTAGTCGGTTCGAGTCCGACATAACCCCTCCCACCGGCGCCGGTGGAGAGGTATCCGGGGGGATTTTGCGCACGTAAAAAAAAAGAAAAAAAAAAGGTTATATGAAACCTAATATTACACCTGTAAGAGATAGGCAGAGATGTATTAACAACAACATTCTACTAGCTATCATTTTTGGTCCCAGTGAACATATTGTCGTCAAGCGGGTCATGGGCTGTATAAACACCTAATAAAAAATACCTAATGCTTTCTAGTAAAATATAGCCCAATTGTTACCCTACTTATTGTTAATATTCAAAATAATTCATTTGGATTAGAATAATCTGTTTTATTGTGACAGGTTGAATCTATCAATATCACTGAATACTGTTAAGTGGTGTTTATCATGGTGAATGGTGCGCAACAAATTGGATAGAATATCCTTTGTCTTTAGTATTAGGTACTAATATAATTATTGCCATTGAGTGTAACAATGTTAACGATGATTACATAATACAGATCAACAACAACAACACGGATATTACAATCAAACTATTACAAACTTTAACAAAACAAACAAAAACGACCTATTTATACTGTTGATTGATGGCACTTGGTGGAATTTGTTGTTACAAATATTGATAACTCACTTGTACTTTTCCACATTACTTTATTATTTATTACACCTGACCGGTTTCTCCTTACGGCATCCTCAAAGGTTTACAATGACATTTAAGAACATTCCTGTGTGGAAAAGTACAAGTGAATTATCAATATGTGTAAAAAGGACCTACGATACTTTTTACGATTTCTATGTACTTGATACAAATAGACTCCATACCAATAAACTCCTAAACGAGTATTCATAATATCAAGACTGCTAGATTATCCTACAATATGTTAACTAAGTAAGAGGAGGATTAAGCAACTCGCTCAGCACAATATATCATTTTTTTAAATTTGATACTTTATCTAGTAGTGTTTTTGCAGGATTCAAGCTTACATCACCTGCTAGTCGGTGTACCTGTTAAAAAATAAACGACATCCTGGTGCAGACTTAACTCTTGAAATTGGGAGTTCAGATAGTAGTTGCTCCCGATATTGCAAAAAAACAATTAAAACCAATAAGGGAGCCCCAGGTACTAAAGTTTTTTTTAAGTAACATGTATTCTATACTTGGTGTACAATAAAGTGTGAAATTAATAAATAAAAAATAATCTTTGGATACAACTAGGAAATAAAAACTTTATCTAGTAACGTAAATAATTTATATAATCCATATCCATACTAATATCGATCTGTCTGCCTGTCTGTCCGACTGTCTGTATGGTTACGTTTTCACGCATTTAGCGCTGAAACGATTTTGGTGAAATTTGGAATAGGGGTAGATCAGAACTATTATATGTTTGTCACGATAAACAACATCCACGCAGGCGGAGCTGCGGGCAACAGCTTGTGAGGTAATTTTTTTGTAAATATTTCTAAAATTAGTTACGCAAGTACTACTTTTGTTATTGACTGAATTTAAATATAAAAAAATAAGATAAAATACATTACAATATAGAAACGAAAGCCTACGTTTTCTTTTCCAACGTTATAAATTATGAACAAAATCTAAAAGCGTAAATGTAACAAGTTCAAGAGAATGGTGAACGTTTACCGTGATCCCAAGGCTCGGCCGAGAGGAGTTACGTAAATTATGCCCTTGGGACAGACCGGCTGACACACTGAATCGGATTACTGGTTAACTGAACCGTGTTAGGATCACCTAATCGACACTGGCAGAGAAGATACCTTCTATTTACGTTTTCAGTAATAGGTTTGTCATAAAGTTTACGAAATTTTGTCACAGTTGGGTATTTGACTAACTAAACAAATTAGTTACTTTTTTTAAGCAACTACTTATTAGAACTGAACAAATGATGTATCATTAGACGCGTTTTGGTCGTCCGCTTGTTATAGGCTATAATATATGACATATCACTGAATCTAACGTAGCAATAAAGTACTTTGTTAAAAAATAAACCTAGATAAATATGCCGCGTTTTGTGTCATCTGAATGGGCTTACAAATATGCATTACAAATATGTATAAATTATAACCGTTGCTTTTTAAATAAATTAGTTTAAAACTTAAAAATCACTCTTCAAAAAGTAGGTATTAAATAAGAAAATATCAAGGATAGCCGTGGTCGTATGCCACTTACTCTAACAAAACAATATATTCTAGGGAAAAGTGTACTTTTTAAGCGTCATTTTTGAATAGGATTTTATTAACTTATTATACAATCTACAAACTACATTAATATTATTTTTGTGAAACTCCTTTCAACTATCGATCAAATATGGTACATACAGCTGCAATGCTTCCTTTTCAGACCCTTGACCTCGCCACAAATGCCAGTTGTGTGAATTTTCTACCCTGTCAGCACCAATGGTCACCAGTATCCAAACAGTAGATTTAAGTGCTAAATAGTAAGATCTATTAAGCACATAAATCCCCTCACATCTCATTCAAAACGCATGAGTAGGTACAAAATCGACAAGTGCTGACATAGATCCAATTCTACATATTCATCAAAGAGAAAGGATACATCATAGAACATAGGTATTTAATTAAGCTCGATAGTAATTAGAGCTGGTATTGGCAATCACTTTGTAGATTTGCGATTTGCATTAAATCAAGTATCTGACATAGGTGCGGTTATACACGAGTTAGAGCCTTAGTATACACATATTAAGGCTCTAACTCGTGTATTATCGCACCTCATTATTCGTCATTAACGCCATTAATAAATTAGCAACAAGAATACACATCAATCAATCAATTAGCCCAATTCCAGTCCACGGCTGGACTAAGGTCTCTCCAATGTCAGCAAGCTTTGGCCTACTGTTTTCCTCGCTGGCTAATCTCTAGCAGTAATAAATAAATAAATGATTGTTCCACAACATTCTACACAAAGCTTCAAGATCCATGGTAAGCTTAGCTCAACTAGCTTGTGTTATGAAATCTAGAATGCGGATAAACAAGAATACTCCGATTACTTTTTTTGTGCAAACACATACATAGAAACATCCACACAACAATGCCATTATACAATTTCATGCATACAAATCCTCATTAATATAATATAAAATAAAAAAATAATATAAAAGCCATGAAATCGTATATGTATTCGGCCGAGTTGCGAGGGATATGCCTGTGAACCTCACCTTCGGCAACCAACAACGACCCATAGGACGTGGTAGGAGGTAGGACACGGTATTTCCGCCCAATTGAGCATTCCGACTGAGGAAGTACCTCCGCCCTACAGAATACAGCGGTTATAATAACTTCGTTTTGTGTTTCCAGCGGTGAGTAGGGTAGCCAGAACTCACTGGAGAATTTGTACTGTAAATGGGATGACTAAAGGCTTGTCCTGCTTTGTTCTCTACTCTGACGGCACAGACACTCTGTGCTTACAGAGTCGGCAGCGCGAGTGTGGCTTCTCTGGTGTTACACACATCCAGAGGCCACGGTAACCATTTTCCATCAGGTGGGCCGTGTGCTTGTCTGCCATCTAAGTGGTATAAAAAAAACAGGTGCCGTACGTTTTAGTCTGTTCGAGTCCAACATAACTCCAGCTGGGGGAACGTGCGAAAGTATCCGCTGGGATATTTTCGCACGTAAAAAAGTCGTCTATTTTTTTTTTTTTTTTTTATGTATTTTTCCATTATTCACCTCTTACGACATTCTTCGGATGAAATGGGTTTGCGATACTTGTATTCTTTCTCCGTCACCATACGGATAGATCATAATGCACATATCTAATAAAAAGAACTTTTATGGTTAATCGCTTCATTATTTCGAAGTACAAAAACCTATCAGGTGCCAATCTTCATTTATTTAAAGACAGGAAAAGCGACCTTATCACTTAAATTTGTACAGAGTATCGGGATAAACAATACAATCGTATACCTCACATTTAACATAGTTTAGAATTCCGGTGAAAACGTATAAGTTATTTTAAGTGTTTTTGGATATAGTCTATGAAATATGAAACCAACAAACGTTAGGATAATTGGTTTAATAGTCTTTCTTCAATATAAATATTATTAAAGTAAATGAAATGAATACAAATATTTTTTTTTTTAACTAAAAAGGTTAATTTATATTTTACGTTTAGCTCGATTTAGAGTTTAGCTTTTGATTTGAGAATTGTATTCACGAACGTATCCGGGGCTAATCCTTATTTATTATATCCACAGTTTTGTTGACCGCCTTGAAGGTATGTGAAAGCAAAATTGAAGATCACTTGAATAATAGTAGTACGAATGAAGTTTATTCTATAAAAAAACGCGAAAATTCAATAAAGAATGATAACACCACTGTGGGGTATACGATGATAGTATACGACTAAGTACTCAACAATTTATTACAGAGACATACAGATAAGTACAAAACCAATCATTTTATAATTAGAGATGTATTGAGCTAACATTTTTTTTTTATACCACTAAGTTGGCAGACAAGCACACGGCCCACCTGATGGGAAGCGGTTACCGTGGCCTATGGACGTATGCAACACCAGGGGTGTCACACTCGTGCTGCCGACCATGAAGAAACCTTCTGATGCCCCTCTTGAAGAACCCCATATTGTAGGCGCTTGGGAAAACCGCAGCAGGGAGGTCATTCCACAGCTTGAGTGTGCGTGGGATGAAGTTTCTTTCATACCGCACAGTGCGCACCGGCTCAGGTCGCAATGTGTGGGGATGAATTCCCTGCCTATTGCGAGAGGTGCGATGATAGAATGTAGCTACGGGCATCATGTCAAACAATTCATCTGAGCACAAACCATTGTATAGGCGGTAGAACATCAACAGTGAGGCAAAATCCCTCCTAAGGCTAAGAGGTTCCACTCTACCTGCGAGTATTGGATTGTCAACCAGCCTCAATGCCCGTCTTTGCAACGAGTCGAAGGGGTCAAGCTGGTATGCAGGTGCTCCAGCAAAAAGGTGACAGCAGTACTCCATGTGAGGCCGGACCTGTGCTTTATAATTTACATTCCCGCGTAAGAGAGATATTTACTACATATATGACAGTATTATGACCAGGTAAGAAGCTGAGTTGCAAGGATATTGAGGAGATTATGTCTGTAGATAAAGGCACTCAATTGGTTATTGACAAGACGTTCGAGGACTAAATTCGGGAAGGAATCGGGATATTGAACGAAAAGTTATTATTAACAATTATTAACAAGGAATAATACTTTTTAATTGAAGGAGTAATTATATTTCCATAAAAATGCAAAGATGAAAGGTTTTTATCAGCTTGTAATGATTATTTTCAATCATACACACACACAATGAAGTCTCTAAAAGTCTCTGCCAGCGCACTCGTATCCATTCCCTCTTCTTACTATCCTGGGTTCTTTAAGTGAGACTTAAAAAAGCATCTATCGAGGCCGTCAATTAAGGGACTACCATCTAAAATGATGCGCGGTATCTTCTGGATTGCATTTCAGTTTTTTACCATTTAGCGTGTGCAGTCAATTGAACTTTTCTTTTTTATATTAATAATATTATTTTTAAATTAATGTTTATATTGAACTTCTGGATATGGAGGTTAAGTAGGTGTTGACCTATTTCATACAATACATGTATACACATTATGCAGTTATTTCCATAATCACAATTCTACGCGTACGTAAACTGGATAGAATCTAGCGAAATTGGGGTTTTCGTAACACTTCAAAATACTGTATAACATAGAGAAGAAATAAAATAAAAATAAATGGCGTGTAATAACGATCCTACTAATAACGAACGTAATAACGAACCGTAATTATTTACGAGTTTTTAAAGAGTTGTTTATTTTTTCATAGCTTTGGGGGATTTGTATGGTATTGCGAACTTCACGAATCTGAATTTATTTGAAAGCAAATAAAAGAGATTTATAATACACCGAATGTTATACAAATATATCAAACTTTGGCCAAGCGTTATCTAAAATGTATTATAAACGCGAAAGTGAATCTGCCTGTGTGTTAACCGATTTTGAAGAATTTTGGTAGGGTAGATCAGCTAGTAGTTCATAAGCTATAGAATTTTAGAGAATAGGACAGTAACTAAAGTAGAAAAACAATAATATTTTTAAGCTCATGTACCTATATACCTCACTACTTATGTTTTTCAACTTTAAGCTCGTTTTTTTTCATGTTATCAGTTTGAAATTGAATTACACCATACCAAATGTGCAGTGCTTACATAGTTAGGATATGTTTTTTGGGTTCTATATTTTAAAAGAGAAAGCGAACCTATTGTAGAATCTGTCTGTCTGTCAAGATCTTCTAGTCTTCAGGGATTTCACGCAGGAGTGCTGAACACCAAACAGAGTTCTCACAGTTTAATTGAGTGACTGAATCTGTTCCTATTGCTGTAAAAAGTAAGTCCTTATATAGCTTGGGACGTTACAAGTTCTTGGGTTCTAAAATGCTAAGGCTGGTAAGTATTTTTTTAAACAACTTAGGTGGCAAACGAGCACCTGTACGGTTTTGCATGTATTAATAAAAGCACTTCCAACACCACACAAATAACGTGAAAAAACAATATAACATACGTTAGATATAACTCACACCATCGTCCCATTATAGACCCCACCTAAGCTCCGAACCAAGTCGACAATTTACGGAAAACCCCGAAATATTCTCTTTGTAACAATATTGGGGACGGTTTATTTAGATTAGCGTCTCGTCAACCAGCTCTCTATATTCATGATGTACCCTCGCCTGCACTCTAATCTAAAGAAATAACTCGAGTGCTTCAAATTTACAAATATATATAATTCCACAGCGAGTTCCAGAGCAATCATCTCGATACTTTGATATCGAACATTCATGCCTTTCAATGTGATACAAGTCGCTTTATAATATCGAATTTGTGTGCTTTGAGTGTCAGTAAATAAAACGAAATTCCGGTTTGTACATACACATAATGCTACAGGGTTTAGTCTCATAGAAATTACAGATCTTTATAGGATTTGGGACTCATACTCGTATTTTGTACGAACGATTTCGATATGAACACGTGTTAGGAAAACATTTAGCTTCTTTGAAAGGCTCAAAAAGAAATTAGTGAACTATACAAAGTAAGTTGCCGTAACCAATGCTAGTGAATATGAAATAGTATTTCGAAACACAAATTCCATTGCGTGATGGTGATAACAAATAAACAATTACGACTTTCTCAACAAAATAATAAAGAAGAATATAATTTAAAAAAATATTAACCACGTGTATTATGAACTATAATATCATTTACCATTTTAGAAATATGTGTAAGAGTACCAATTTGTAATGAATGATTTATAAATTACGTCTACTTTCCACGATTTCACTTTTGGCACTAACTGAATTTTTTAAACTATGAACAAAGAAATAATAAAGTTTTAAGAAAATTACAGTATCCATCTACGTCGAAATTTGATAAATATTTTTATGACATCATCTGCAATATTGCTTAGGTTTGTTTTAGAATATGTATTACAGATTTACAAATAAGAAACAGGAAAAATAAACTTAAGTAGACTCAAAACCGCTATTTCGATATCACGACAACGAGAGTCGGTTAAAAAGATTTGAAACAAACCAAACTCAACTTAATTGACACTGTTTTCTTAAGACCTCCTCTTAATATTGTCAACGTATTACAGAAATCTTATTACATTGTACTGAGTGGATCCTTTAGGTTGAATTTTGTAAATTATTATTGACTCTGCAAAGAAAGAGGCGCAGATGTTTATTTATTATTTTACTCAAGTTGGTCTTCTTAAATATATTTATCACAAAAGTGATTAATGTCGTCATTCTGTTTCATATTTGCACGACAAATGGTAACTTCTACATGTATGATACATGTACTTGGGTCTGATTAAGAGTTTGATATGTTTTTCCATAGATTTAGCAATTTTGCTTAAACTTTCACTGTTCCCTAAGTTGAACTAAATGTTAGCTGTGAAAAAGAACTAATTTACATACACCAACATACTCGTAGGTAATTTGCTAGGAAGCCTAAGAAAACAATGCAGTCTTAATTAAATAATGTGTATGTACACATTAAGTGTCTAGAATAATCTCTATTTCTTTGAATCGATTCAATAACTTATTCGAAGATATTTAAAGAATCGCGAAAAAATAAAAGACCAATTTACTAACATGGCAAGATTAGTACACGTTCTATTAAAAGCTTGTTTAACTTTAACTGCAGTTAGTAATCAAGAAATAAAAGTTCTTACAATAATGAACCAAACTAAGACCCTCGGCTGATTCCTTGAGCTAAAGATATACCCATCGAAGCCGAGTTTAATGACACCAAGAGGGTATTTTGCCTCGCTTTTTGTAACTTGTAAATTCATTATATTTCATTTTTTTATCTCAAAAATGGTAATGTTAAGGATTTCATTTTTGAAGACTATATTGAAAAATGAATAGGTAGATGAGATGATACATAGTCTGTGATTTCGTTTCTGTATAATTTGAATAACTAACTACAACTGACTGCTAACAACGTCAATTCTTTTCTCTTATGTTAACGTCTATGTTTTATGAATTAAATGAAACAATTACGTACCTACCTATTTTAGAAGTCTTTTTAACAATAGAATACTACTCTACTTACCTAAAACTATAGATTTAGAATTCATTCAAGTCTTGTTTTTTTATAGGTCACATCAATTTGATTTCATCCGATGGTAAGCTAAAGGCAAAGTCTCAGGAAAGTGGGTTAGTGACCCTCTTGCCTAAGACGTTGTCTTCAGACACATACTCAATACATTTATTGCGTTCCATAATGCAGTACAGTTGTTTAGGTTAAAATTATTGTTACAATTATGGACCCTGTCGGGCACAGCACAATGTTTGTAGAGAGGAAGAGTTTATCATACACAATATGTTCACTCTTAATAACAGTTTGTTAATATTATTTATTATATTAAATTTAAATGACTTTTTAATATAAATGTCATTTTAGTCGTTTTTGTCGGTTCGACCCAAAAAGAAAAGGACAAAAATGTAATGAAAATGTCAATATAGAATGTTAAGTAATACCATACACAATTTATACAATTTGAAAATACATTGGGTTGATTTTTTATCAGTATAATATTAATATGATATGTCGAAGGCCAATCTTGATGTCAACATATGGTAATTAATTAAAAATAAGAGTAAAAATAAAATTATAAATGTCAGTAAGAATGAATGTCAGTCAATATTGTTATTTTAATTAAATTATTAAAATTGAATTAAATTATTAAAATTGTTTTAGATTATTAATATTTATTTTTTATAAATTTTGGTTAAGATTATATTTAACTATTCTAGATTGATCTTATTAATTTATTTGCCAAAGATATATATGTGTATATATCCGTACGTATGTTATGTAGTATTTATGATTTAGATATTCCTGTATGCTGTAGTAGGTTTTGCTTAGTAGGAAGTTTTTTAGTTTGCTTACAAAAAGCTGTAATTTTTCTTCTTCTTTTATGGGCTCTGGCAATTTATTGTATATTTCTACTGACATGACCAAGAGACCCGAAGAATGCATTTCCAGTTTTGAAGTGGGCAGGTTTAATCAATTTTTATGTCTTAGAGTATATCTAGTTTGTATGTCTTCTCGTGTGGTGTAGTGTCCAGGGTATTTTCGGACAAACTTACATATTTCCAAGGTATTGTTAAAATATTCAGGTTTTGAAAGTGGGGCTTACAGGTGTCTGTTTGTTCTATATTTAACAGAATTCTCATCAGTTTTTTTTGTTGAGTGAATATAGTACGTGCGTCCGTACTATTTCTTCACATAATTATACCATAGTTTAGCCAAGAGTATGTTTTTTTTTTTTTTTTTTTTTTACGTGCGCAAAATCCCCACGGATACCTCCCCACCGGAGCCGGTGGAGGAGGTTATGTCGGACTCGAACCGACTAAAACGCACGCCGCCTGTGGGTCGTTTTGGTTGCCGAAGGTGAGGTTGACAGGCATATCCCTCGCACCCCGGCCGACCCAGGGCCATCTCTCACGATCTGGCCCTCGTCTCGGGTGTGGGGACTACAGAGTCCCCAACTCGACCCCGGAAACGGGGAGGCGCGCTAGGCGCGCCACCGCCGCGGCCTGCTTCTGCCAGGGTAACAGGCGGCTCCACCTGTCACCCCCAGGCCGGCGCTCATGGGGGGCGGAGGTCGTTCATCGACCTCCGACGCCCGAGTTGCCTTCGTACGCGGGCAGCTTGGCTTGCGATCCTTCGTCGCTCCCGCTGCCGCTCCCGCCCCGCCTCCTCCTTCACGAGCATTACTTGCTCGCAGAAGGAGGCGCCGGCCGCCCACGCATCCGCGCAGCGGACCATCGCCGCGAGCAAGGTGGAGAGCGTGAGAACTCTCACTCCCAGGGCCGCCACAAGCTCCCGCCTCGGCGTCTCCCACGCCGGACACTCGGTGAGCGTGTGCGGACCTGAGTCCTCGCTCGCGTCGCAGTGATGGCACTCGGACGTTGGCTCTTTCTCCATCCGACGCAGATACTTGCCGAAGCATCCGTGCTCGGTGATCATCTGCGTCAGACGGTACGAGAGGCTGCCGTGTGGCCTCTCTAGCCACTCCCCCATGATGGGTCTTACCGCCGCTACTACGGCGCGCCCTGCGCCTGGTCGCCCAAGTCGTAGCTCCCATTCCGCCACCATTTCCCTGTGGAGCCGGGATCTCACGGCCCGAATTTCTTCGGGCTCGGGATCGTGACCCCGCTCCCGCGCCGCCTTTCGGAACCGGTATAGCGCCGAAAGGGATCTCGCTTCCAGGATCCATGGTGGCGATCCGGCGAGGAGACTCGCCGCGTTGAAGGATATCGTGCGGTACCCCCTTATGATGCGGCACGCCAACTTCTGCTGCGGACGCTGCAGCAGGGGCATGTGCCGATCATTCAGGGTGTCCGCCCACACGGGACACCCGTACAGGGCCATGGACCGCACGACACCCGCGTAGAGTCTCCTGCAGGAGTCCTCTGGGCCCCTCAGGTTAGGCAGTAGCCGCGCCAGAGCGTTGGCTGTGCCCACCAATTTGGGGCCTAGACTTCGGAAGTGCTTCTCGAAGTCCCACCGGCCGTCGAGCACGAGCCCCAGATATTTCATCTGGGGCTTGATGCCGATGAGAGTGCCTCCCACTGTGAGACTGGAACCAGGTGGTGGCGTGCGCCGAGGTCCATGAAAGAACATGGCCTCGGATTTATGCAGAGCCACCTCAAGGCCCAGCCGCCGGATCCGTTCCACGACTTGAGCAACCGCGGTCGTGGCCCTCAGGGTCGCTTCGCGGTATGTAGCCCCGCTCGCCGTCACTAGCGTGTCGTCCGCATAGCACGTGACGTCGGCACCGTCCGCGAGCTCACCGCGAAGCACCCAGTCGTATCCGATGTTCCACAGGAGCGGCCCAAGAACCGATCCCTGTGGAACACCGCACGACATCTCACGCCGACCGACGCCGGTCGCACTTGGGTAGATGACGGCTCTCTCCGTCAGGTACGCCCCGACTATGCGGCGGAGGTAGAGAGGCACACCGTGGTACACGAGTGCCTCCCTGATGCAACTCCAGGGCAAGGTGTTGAACGCGTTGGAGATGTCCAAGGACACCGCCAACGTCACCTCGCCCCGGGCGACTGCCTCCTCCGCCAAAGTCCTCACGCGCATGATGGCATCCACGGTGGACCGCCACCGGCGGAAGCCATATTGGGCATCCGCCAGGTCCGGCCCCCTACCAGAGAGGTGCTCGACGAGGCGCTTCGCAATAACTCTTTCAAAGAGCTTGCCCACCTCGTCGAGCAACACAATGGGCCGGTAGCCGGACGGTTCGTCCGCCGGGCGACCCTCCTTTCGGATGAGGACCAGTTTCCCCGTCTTCCACATCTTCGGAAACTGGCCCCGCTCCAAGCATGCGCTGAGGAACCCTCTCAGTCGGGGTTCGAGACCGTCTTCTCCCAGAGCTAGGACCCACGCGCGGCCTGGAATGCCGTCGGGTCCCGGGGCGGTGCTCTTCTTGGCTCTAAGCCTTCGCACCGCCAGCTCCAGTTCTACCCAAGTAACCTCGGGGACTTCGTCGTCAACTACCACACTGGGCGCCATAGGCGACCGAGGTGGCGGAGTCATCTGCGGCGGAACGTGTTCCGCTCGCGCCGGGAACAGGGACTCGACCACTCCACCGAGCAGAGCTGGCTGGAGAACCCGGGTCAACGGCGGGGCCCGGGGGCGCAGCTTTCCTCTTACCATAAGGTAAGGCCGCCCCCATGGGTCCCGCTCCAGCGTCTCCATGAGCTCCTTATAAGCCGCGGCTTTCGCCCGCTTAATCTCCGCTCGGAGGGCATCTCTGGCCTCCCTGTATCCCACAGCCAAGAGTATGTTTAGGCATAGTACGTAGCCAAAGCAGTCGCTAAGTCTTTTTGACTTTAAGTAGAGCGTAAGAGAATTTTGATATTTTGGCTCTCACCTTTTTGATAACATAATCATGTAACAATGGTGGCACTCAGCGTGACGGCCTCATCAGATGCTTTTTCACGCCCGGCTTAAAGGACTCGGGACAAGCAGGCAACACGTGAGATGGTTAAGGAATTCCAGGTCTTTTCATAACTAGTTACTAGAGTAATACAATTCAAGTACACTATAAAAAAATAATAAACTTCATAAAAATGTACAGACAACTCGTTAGTTCCTAACAATATCACATGGTTCAACAGGCATGATTTTTAACAAGTTAGCAAACAGTTTGTGCATTTAATAATTGTTTATTGAATTGTCAAATTGGTGCAATCACTGATATTATATTTATTGTTACTGGTTCGCACCAGTATCAGTAAATATAATATCAATGATTGCAACAGAACTATTTTCTTATCAGGAAATTGTATTGATCGTGAATAATTGTATTGATCATCTGGGTACAGTGTCTTCTATTAAACTAACTAACCGCGACCGAAGACATATAATATTATTGCATGTAAGTTGATGTAAGGCATACCCAACCTAGGTAAAACATAGTTATTTTGTTATTATGTGACGATTCGCAAGTAATTTCTAGTTTTCCAGCTCTGAATCTTTCTAGTATCTCTGAACATAACATCATAATATGCCTTAAAAAGAAAAGAGTATAAAATCCTAGCTACTACACAAATAATTATAGGATAGCGGCGTGGTTTCCAGCAGAATATAATTTCGGCCACCCCATCTCTTCCCATGCGTTGACGTACAAGACGACTAAAGGATAGGGCTGTTTAACATCAGACATATATATACAGCCCAAACTCAGCCTCAGATGCATGATTATATGTAAGTATGTAATTTAAATATTTACATTTACATTATATGTATGGACCTTTGTTTTTCTTTCCCGTTTATCTTTTAGGAATCAGCAGACAAGCTTACACAAACAAACAAGATAGGTATAATATGTAATTGACAAGATAGTAACTTTCAGCAAAAGTTGTTGTCCTATTCAGTTGTAAATACATATCAGCAGGCTAAGGGCGATGCCGACCAGCAAGCGTCAAGCTAGAGCCATTAATATCACTCGGTGCGTCATTTGTTTGGATTACATAGACGTTTTTAGAACCAATTCCTTTATGTCATGGCTCTCTTAAAGGTTAACGTAATCCTTTGATTAAATCTGAGGAACCTTTCTCATTTTTTACCACGGCATATGGTACGTTGTGTTTGAGTAAGCTTTGTATGAGATGTTTTTGCTTCTTATCTTGCTTTCCATACCTTGGTTTGTTTTGAGTAACAGATCAATTAGGTCTAGATATTATTGATTTGTTATTATTTTTTACCTAATAGTAAACTAGAAACCACTTGAGTTTGGCCAGGTATCTTAAAAACACTGCAGGTAATAAATTATCCGTGTGGTGGTGGAGAAAGACTACATGTATTACCACCCCATCACATCCTAAGGGTGTCGTGATCCGAAGGGAGGCGACAAATGGAAAAAACGCAGACGATATCATTGCGAAAGAAGAAAAACTCAAAAAACCTTGTACGAACCCATCTGGCCAGAGTGGAAACAGTGGAGTCTAGAGTAGTAGACTGTGATAGGCTTATTGATTGATTAAATTAATAGATATAGTTGCTTTTATATGATTACAAAGAAATTCGATACATGGAATACGGTGGTGTGTACTTATGAGCTACAAACAAAGGGCGACATTACATCGCCTTTTAAATGATGCTTGTATAATGTGTGGAGTTTTTGAGTAAAATTTATAGCATGGCGTTGAATACCTGATATTTCATTGTTATTTAAAGTACCTATTGTTTAAAATAATAAGGCTTATAAAGCATTCTTGTACCTTTAGAATAAATTATTTGAAAATACGTCAAAAACACATACCTAAATATATTTTTCATCTACCAAATTATTATTTAAGATTAATAATTTCTCTCAGTTTCTGATGCGAAATAGAATGGACTCTTTATGCGATGATAACAAACGTGATATGGCATGGTGTATTATTGTGAGTTTTTAACATAATATGCAGTCATGTTAATTACAGTATTACTAGTTGAAGTATTATTCTTACAAGCCGGGTCAAATCTTGAAACTCGATTTTGAAGGTCGAAATCCTCAATCGATTTTGATGAATTTTTGCATATTCGATTAGTTTGGAGGGCAATAAATTAATATGGTATAACGTGAACAGACAACAGAAAGGGAACTTGCGTGATACAAGCTTTTCAAATCAGGAAATGCAAATAATATATCATTATTATTCTTCTAGTACTTACGATTTTTTAGAGTAAAGCTTGTTTTAAAAGTTCTTTTACCAATAATTTTATTTATATTTAAATTCACAACGACTGCTTAAAAATTTTCCCCATATCTATATTTTATTTATAAACATGTACCTATAGAAAACATTTTTCTTATATTTATAAATATTATAAACATAAAAAAAATGTTTACTTTGAATTTCCAAAATAGTCGTGGCAACCCACGTCAGCTTGGCTTAATTTCAGCATAAACATTTAAAATATTACAGCTCAAACAATTAATATTCGCTTAGCACCCGATTTGTTGATATTCAAACAGTTTAATAGGCTATAAACTCGAAACTAATGACCAATTTATTAATGACTTTGAAAATAAAACGACCCCATAAATATTACAAGCAATTTATACCTACTGTAACAAAATATAAATATTACAAAACAATTTTGAAGCCTTCTATCATTCATATACGAGTAGGTATAATTTTTCATCATTTTAACATTTAAAAAAATCCATCCTTGGGAATTTATTGTAAAACATTCCTTGCCATTAAACCTATAACATACCTTGGTTATGACTACGTGCTGTAATTTTTAAACACTGACCATTTTTTTTTATATTTAGACTTATCTTGAGGACCTTGATAGATGTTTCACCACGCCCCGCTTAAAAACCTGAATTTGTATGAAAGGGGAACACATGTGAAGGACACGCAATAATATAATATTACTTTTCCCTAAAAAAACCTTGTGAAAAAGCCTTTTGACAATAGCAGTAAGTTTTGAACAAAGGACCAACCGTAAACTTTTTAAGTTATGTAAATTGTCGACTTTCTTGAAGATCAAAGAAACGCAGCTTCTATACGTCAGTATCATTACCTATTCTGTGGTTAAGCTACTATAAGCCCGACAATTATTCAACAAAACGTTCTATTATAATCCGGTTGAAGACCGGAAAACAGTACCGACCTCCTTTGCGTCCTCAAGGTCGCTGCCAACCTTAATTGGAATGTAGACTTGCCCGCAAAATTTCTCTTGCTTCCTTTGTGTTGTCCTCCTGGCATTCAGGAGCGACATGATGAATGACCCCATTGAATTAAAAATAAGTAGTTAAACAAAAGGTCGGGACACATCAGTCATGGCTAAGTATTTTTATGAATTATGTATTGTGACAGCTACCCATTTTATTATTACACTTAGTAATATTTTAACATCATTCCCGTTGTTAAGTTCTTCGAATCTACTAAATCTGTTGGATATGGGTTATCGCTATTCAGGCTGTAGCACCTGGTCTCCTAACTTTCACATTGATACTGCTACTATAACTAAGTAGAAGTAGCGAGGCAAATATAAAGGTATTTCCACTTTCAAGATCTTTTTGGATTCAATAACAGTCTTCTCATATGTCGGCTCTGAAGTCAACATATGAGATAAGTCTTCGAGCTAAAAGAATATAGCAACATTAGTTTATAATCGAATGATCTTCTTATGGATTTTGTTCTTTGTGAAACTGTTACTTTATAAAAATGTGTCTAATTTTCACCGATTCAAAATATTCGTAGTTTAGTCAAATACAAATACTTAAAACAGATTTTATGTGTAAAAAATGTGAAACGAAATAAGAACACAGTAAGCTTTGTCTGTTGAAAGCATTTGGTTTTTTCAGATGAAACTATTTCTTCAACACTAAGAAATGTAACAATCTTGTGACCGTCACTCTTAAAAGGTTTAAGTTGCGAGTCGTGGAAATGGGCGAAAAGAGAGAAAAGTATCTAATTCTAGGAATGAAGAAAAACGTACTAGAACTTATAGAAAAAAAAACAATTCTTAAATACTCTAAATTTTAGATAGATTAGTTTAGGATAATGCGGGAGCGATCTAGGCTAGGCAAGTATTGAAAAGTCATCAATCCACGTCATTTATCTAGTATAGTCAAATAGATAGGCAAGTCATAAAACATGTTGTTATAAATCATTTGACAAGCTGTATAATCAAATGTCTGAATATCATTCCCTAGTTGAACGGCGATGTTTAGATAAGAGATTAATTAGGCTGTTGATAGAATTACGGATAGTTAGAGACCTCAAAAGTCTAGTCTAACTACTGAACTTCGATATCCACTATTGGTTGTAGACGTCAGATGGCAGTCGTTTCACTGAAAATATCTAATTATAGCCGTATCTTAGTTAGACTAGAAAGCCGACCCCAACTGAGTTGGAGAAAGGCTCAGAGAACAACGAGAATGATGATGATAATGGCCCCAATAATTTATCAAACTTGTCAAAGTCTCAAAGTTGAAATCTTGCATAAATAACATGAGCCGAATGTACGTTCGTGCATAACTTCTACTTGACGTGCATCAAATTGGATAATAAGTAAATAAGTTCACGTCCACGGGTAAGGTGTTATAATTGCAACGGGTCGAAATCGTGTCGGTCGTCGTTTGTGAGTCGTTGTTGTTTGCCGGAGGTGAGGTTGGCAAGCATATCCCTCGCACCCCGACCGACCGAGTATCTCTCTCGATCTGGCCCTCCTCGGGTGTTAGGACCACGGAGTCCCGAATTTGTCCCTGGGTATAGGGAGGGTGACAGGCGGCTCCACCCGTCACCTAAGGTTCGCGCTCTGACGCTCGAGTTGCCTCAGTTCGCGGGAAGCGCGATTGGCTATTTTCCTTTTCTTCCGCATCTGCTCCCGTCCCGCCCCCTTCACGAGCATTACTTACTCGCAGGAAGCGCTGGTCGGAATACTTTGCTTACTGTACTATTCTTGTTTTAATTGTCCGTAAAGCAACTGCCATCTATCGAGCTGCGAGCCTACTTGCCTATTAATACCATCACCTGTTTGGTGACCTACTCTGGTTTATATTTGAATCTTTTACCTGGATTAAAATTATGGATTTCCTTTAATTTAACTTACCAGGTTTGTTAGACAGATTTGATCGTTGTGATTGACTCTTTCGATTGAAGTAATAAAAATACATGATGTTATTTTTTTGGATTTCAGCCGTTTCGATTATTGGGTGGTGACTGGTTCGAAAATCTTTAAATGTATTTTTGTTTCTTTTAAAAATTAACGAATGTTTTCTTTGTATGAAATTAACTATCTCTTCGGTATTTAGAGTATATTTCCTACATGTTAAAATGAGAAGTTATTGTACTATTGCTGTAAACTACTATTATAAACCAAATAATATTTCCTGTTACCATTTCAACGAACCGACCGATCGATTTGTTGCGTGAATAGCGCCCTGATGGTTTCAGATCACTCAAATGCCCTTATATGCCAGTAAAACCAATGAAAAATATCTCTCAAATATCTTTAATAGTTCACATAATCCTTTCCAATGATTTTTGCACTAATACTATAATTATTCAGATTAAACGTATTTACTTTTTAATCCTATATCTAACATGTCAATGTTAGATATAGGATTCAAAAGTAAATACGTTTTACATGAGAACATATTTCACTAACTTCAGGTACCTAACTTAAAAAGTGAATCACAATGATTCTGTGGTGTATGTTCATGTCGAGAAAAGTTTATGTGAGTTTATTTTGTCTTGTATGTAGAATGCATAAAAATATGTAAATACTAGCTGACCCACCCCAGCTTCGCCCGGGGTATATTTTGAACCTTCATATCCCTTTGAGCCCGTATATTTTAGTCTTTAAAATATATATGAAAAATTGCCGGATTTGTTAACATTTATTATCAATACTCCGCTCCCTTAAGTAGTAACGTGATGATATATAGCCTAAAACCTTCCTCAATAAATGGACTATCCAACACTGAAAGAATTATTCATATCGGACCACCAGTAGTTCCAGAGATTAGCGCGTTCAAACAAACAAAGAAACAAACAAACTCTGCAGCTTTATAATATACTAATATTATGCTGCAGCTTTATAATATACTAATATAAATAGATTAAGTTTATGGTAGAATAGAGTATGGAGATAATAATTAATGCATTATTTTTAGTAACACCATAACGTTTTTCACTTGGTTTATTCTGATTGCAATATTTAATAAGAACCATCAAAATTAATTGGTAAACCTACAAATATTTTATGCTACCGTATTAATTGCTCGATGTTGTTTGACATCGATAAATTTAATTAATATTTTCAATTAATCGGTTATAGTGATTTCGCATCCTTTTATCCCCTACACAACCATCAACTGGCATGGTAATTGATTGGGTTACCTTGATTACAAATAGAGCGCTGAGTGTTGCGAGTTTAATTATTTACTTAAATAAAATCCAATACTTACATATTAAATCAAATAATTTAATAAAAGTTTAGAGTAATGAGTATGCTAAGTATTCAATATATTCCTCAATCAATTTCCAATCTAAATCGGATTAAAGCAAACATTTCCATTATCCCCAGTAGATCCAAAATTATTATAATACGACGTGACTTCTATGTTTGCATTTGCAAAAATTTTTAAGTAAAATCACTATGAAAATAACCTGTTTATAAATAATAATAATAATAATAATAATTATTTTTATTTTGTCTTACTACAATAAAGTTAGGATTTGACTGAGAAAAAATCCTAGCAGTAATTTTCTTTCTGAATTCGGAGTAGGACTGCTAGACGGGGTCCTGCCTTTTCGCCAAAAATCGTTTACCCGATTATCACTTGCCAACCAACGTTACGCCAATTTTTCACTTTGACGACTAACGATTGTCAAATGTTTGTATGACAACGTTTCATTTGGTAGAATTATTGTTAAGCTGATTATTGTAATGACAAAATACGTTTGGGGCATTTATCTTTGGCCAATTTATTTATTAGGCCAGACAACTTTTAGACGAATAACAGAATCGGTTAGGTTAGGTTAGGTTAGTATTATGATAAATAATGCACGAGCCGAGCGAGCGAAGCGAGCGTGCCGCGGCAGCGGCCGGCGAAGTGTCGTAACCATTTTTTTTACATTTTTACATACATTTACATAACAAACAATAAACAACTACATGAATATTATGCCAACTAAAACATTCGCTACTTGAAAGTTGGCATTTTGAAAAGTGTCATTCTAAAAGGTTGACCAAACGTAAAATTGGCATTTTGGCAATTGACTGAGAAGTTGGGTAATAAAAACGAAATGAAATCACAAGTTGGCAAATGATTATTCTGCGAAATATAATTCTGGGAAACGTTAGTTGGCAAGTGATAATCGGGCAAACGATTTTTGGCGAACAAGCAGAGATCCCTGCTAGACAATCTAAATTTCGTTTTGCATGTTATTCGGTGGGTTGTAATCTCCGCCATCTTGAATTGAAAACTGAATTTTAGTTTACTGACTAAGTCATTTATTATTACTTTAACACGAAAAATGGCAATGCAGAAGTTGTTTAGAATTAAATTTCGTACGTTTTGGCTTCTATAATTTTTCTCTAGGGTTAATCATTTTCGGTTTATAACTCAAAAGGTCCTGAATCTTAAGTTAGTTTGTTTTTTTTTACAAAAACACTAGTTGCAATGTTCTTTCGGAATTCGATGGGTGAGGTCACTGCTAGTACTAGTAGTCTTCATTTGGTTTTGCGTGGTATTCGCCTCGTTGCATTTCTACAATCTTGAATTGGACTTCGTTTAACGAATTCCCTAAGAAGCTATTTTCTTACTAGAAATTTTGCCTATGCCAAAAAATTGGACAAAACTTCACCACCTTTTGGAATATACCTAAATTGAAAAATATCAATATTAGGGCAACATTTTTAATACTTAAATGTAGGAAATTTAATTCTATACCAGTTTGGTCTTACCATTTTTCATGTAAAATTAAAAATAAATGACTTATTTAGTAAATAAAACTTCACGAAGAAGGCGGAAAACACAACAGACCGAATACAAGCGTATCAAAATTTAGACTGCCAGTCACTTCCCTCAACAAATTCCAAAAGCTATTATTCTTGTGGTATCATAGTTGTGCAGAAAAAGGATTCTCCAGGACTTTCTCTTAGAAGGTGTTGGAGAAGAAATTAACTCGGGTCCACAAAGAGTGTGCACCCACCAACCTCATTGAGGCCAACCTCACGAGTATGCCAAGTGGATCTACTAAATAACAGACGAGACTCTGGCGCAGGTTATCATTTTCAGATTTTTTTAACGGTTTAACTATAAACGAACCTCAGTTCCGAAGTGTAAACTTTGAACGCAACTGGGAAATTAATATGCGATATATCTGAGCCATATCTTTGTGTAAAATTAATCGTCTTCCCTGAATAAAATCACAAGGAAACCGACAAAAATAAACTATACAAAGTAAAAACAGTATCAAATTGAATATTGTTTTAAAACTGTTTTCGCGAATAATATTATCATAATCTACAGCTTCATTAAATTGGGATGAAAATTTCGGAAATTCAGGCTTTCCGCTTTTCTGATGCTTTCCGATTTTAATTTCATTAGATCTGTATCACTTGATATCAGATGCCAGGCGAGCTTTATAAAATGTTCTTTGTGTTTTTTCAACTCTGACATTGTTAATTTTCAGTCTGACTGGAAGAAGAGAAAATCTAGTGTAAATTTAAAAGCCGGTCAAGTGCGATTCGGACTCGTGCACAGAGGATTCCGTAACTTAAGCTACATAAATCGTAATATATTTTGTATGTGTCATAGAAGTATGAGATTTGCACAGTTTCAAGATGTTATAGACCTGAGTATGTGGTACGAATTACAACTTGATACATACACGCATTTCAGAGAAAAAAGTTAAACCTTCTGTAAAGCTCACCCGGAGTATGATGTCAGCCGATACAGACCTAATCTAAATATTAAAATTGAAAAGTGTCAGAGAGGTGGAAAGCCTTAATTTCCGAAATTTTAGATTCTTCGTCTTACCCCTGCCTAACTGATTATCTATTTAAATTTCAACGTGGATAAAAGAAGTATCAGGGAAAGGTTATAGACACCGATTGTAAGCCCATTTTTAACAAGACAGGTACACGTAGAATCCGATGCAGATGTACGATACTCTGTGGCGTGGCGGTAGTGAACGCGACTGCTACGCAGGAGGCGCGGGTTCGATCCCCGCTCAGTGCAAATATTTGTATGCATGAATATGGATATTTGCATTGGTCTGGGTGTTTCTGTGTATAATATGTATGTATTTACAAAAAAAAGTATTTAAGTATGTTTATCCGTATTCTAGATTCCATAACACAAGCTAGTTAAGCTATGCTTACCATGGGTCTAGATAGCGTTGTGTAAAATGTAGTAGAATATTTATTTATTTATTTATTTATTATCATAAGTACTAAAAATACCTTCTCGAACGTTCTTCACATTTCACTACAAAATATTAACTTACTGACAGTTCATGAATATGTAATGTAAGTAATGCAAATTAATATGATAATTCACGCCATTCATGAAAGTTTACGGTGAATTACATTTCAACGGACTATCTGGCGCCGCCACTGAAATATCCCTTGAGGTTCAATATTTTATCCGAAGAGCGAATATACTATCTCTCAAATATTCGGATATGTACGTAAACGCTCGACTTGTACTTTCAAATTCAATGTATGACAAAGAAATGCTAAGTCCGAAATTTTGAATTTTTATACGATTTTGCTGAGATTAAAATTTTTTTCTTACTTTGTAACAGTTATTTATTGAGCTATTTCACTGTCTAGACTAGACAATGGTATATTTGGATAATTTTCTGCTTATATATATAACCAGTCGTGATTTTTAATTTTTAGTACTGGATAGTTGACTTTTTAACCGACTTTTCAATTCAATTGGATTTTTTTTTATGTATGTACACAGATTACTCTGAGATTTATTTACAATTACAATTTACGTGATTCTTTTTTAGTTCGATGCAGAATTGTGGCCATTTAGCCCATTTGGATCAGTAGTTTTCATTATATGAACTATATATGTGTGTTTTTTCATGTATATTTTATATAACGAGGTAAACTTGGAATTTATTAAATAACATTTGTAACTATTTTTTTTATACCACTTAGGTGGCAGACAAGCACACGGCCGACCTGATGGAAAGTGGTTACCGTGGCCTAAGGACGTTTGTAACACCAGAGGAGTCACAGTCGCGCTGCCAACCCTGTAAATACAGAGTTTCTGTGCCGTCAGTGTAGAAGACAAAGCAGTACAAGTCTTCCCACTGACAGCACAAATTCTTCAGTGAGCTCTGGCTACCTTACTCACCGCTGGGAACACAACACGAAGTTATTATAGCCGCGGTATTGTGTAGGGCGAAGGTACTTCCCCAGTCGGACTGCTCAATTGGGCGGAAAAACTAACTTCTTTTTTATCTTGTCCGATGTTTCCGTCGTTTAAGAACCGATTTTAAAAATTATATAAATATCCATATAATTTTTATGGGTACTGGACCTAAATTCAGTAATTTTTCTCTTATCTTTTTTGTAAGTAAAAATAGTTTTATTTCAATGAGTGATATTCGCCTAAGCTTCAGACAGTATTCCTACCTTAGACCTTCTAATATATTTTTGCTATTCAACAATTTATGAATTACTCTCCGTAGATAAATTAAAAACTCAAGCGTCCACAATGGACCTTTTCAGCAATATAGCTTCATATACATGCAATATAATGGCGCTTTATAAGAGGAAGTAATTAATGGGTGTCGTTAATAATAACGACTTTCGGCAATTAATCCAGGACGTGATAATATTCACTGTAATATTCAGGGAGCTTTCCATACAGAATGTTGACTCTACGGATCACACCTAGAATCAACAGTCACTAATAGTAGAGGAGTGCTTGAGGCGAGAGAAGGCGAATATTACTACGCAATACCAGTAAAATGTATCACACATCACTGTTTCACTAATCTATTGTCCCTGAGGGTGGTCTAGGATTAGAGCTACTTATCTCATCTGTTGTCACTCTTACTTGTAGAGGACCGATCTTGTGGTTTATGAGAATAAAAGATTTTTGTAAATTTAACGGAAAACTCATAAAATAATTGGATTAGAATTGGTGAAAGTACCACATAACTTAAAAAAAAACAATAGCAGATACGTACGTAAAGCCAATAAATAAGAATTATCACTCAAAAAATAATATATATATATATATCGAATCCATGCGGATTCAGAGCGGAAAATATTGAATCCTGTATTTTTACATAAAACTGCAAAAGTTTGTCCATACCACAGATTATGGAGGCGAAGCAAGATGAAAGTAAGCAAAAGGCAGGTTTGTAGTAATCACTAACAGAAAATAATCTGATTATATCTCTCATGTTTTTTCTAATTCCCACTAGTCAGCTCGGAACAGATAACAGTTTTGTCCAGACATTTTTGCCAAAGTTCCTTAACGTTTCACAATCACTATAGCAGCAAGCTTTTTTTCGGACGCTTTACGACTTACAATAAAAGATACGGGACCTTTGACGACGATGGTAACAGATGCAAGAAACCTTCTAATATATAATAATAATAATACTACTGTAATACTTTTCTTTTATTTCCGAAATTTAAGCTAGCTGTAGATTGAGCACCGCGTTTAACTCTTATTAAACTTGAAATACAAATTTTGTTTTTAATGGCTTCCCTGCAATTTATTTCAGCACATTATAAATGTAATAATTATTATAGTGTGTATGTATAATGTAGGTACACCTCAATGCATCACCGGTTGACTGTTATATAATGCTTTTGGCATTAAGTCCGCCTTTGTACAAAGTTCCTGTGCATAAAGTTGAATAAATATGTAGGTAAATAATTAAATATAATCCCGGAATAACGAACAAATTCTTTAATGCGAGTTATTGAAAGGAAACAGACATACTGAATTCAATTTATAAAATACACAAAACGTGACTCTTTTCTTCTGTCAAAGAAAAATTCTTCTTTATATAGGGCGCTCAATGTGACATCAAAGTGACATTGAATATTCCGGCTGATATAAGGAGTACTAAAGGAGTACAGAGTACACAGCTACGATAAATGAGTGAAGAGTAAGATGTATGTGAGGGACAACTGCGAGTGGATGGAAATAAAAGCAAGCTGATGTTCTGGTAATCATAATTTATTACACGAACACTCAGGCGTTTTTCCTCAAGGAGCTTTGAACTGAGGAAAATATGTATCTGGTGAATGATGGTGAGTGATATATTAAATAACGCAGTATTGTTTGTATTGTAGTTTTGTTCATTTACTAATAACCACACAGAGTTGTATACAATATACTGTTTTTGATCCCACGTACTTGAATGCGAGCCTATTGTTATGAAACAACCCATAGCCTGTGTAAAAAAATACACAGGTCGGTACTTCATTTATTTACCGCATCATAAAGATTTTGAATTCTTTGTGAACACACGAGATTTCATCCTCTAGGTACTTTAAGGGCGTCATGAAAAATCATCAGATCATAACATAAACTCACGTCTATATACCCTAAGGGGTAGGCAGAGGTGCTAGCACCCACACTTCGCCAGTTTATGTGTAGGTCCCAATAGGTGACGAGCCTATTGCCATTACCCGAGCCCTTATAAACCTGCGATAAATACACATATAACTTCGAAAAGCATCGAAAAGTCATTGGTGTGTACCATGGTAAAACCTGGGATCGAACCCGAGACCTCGTCTCAGCAGTCCATTACCCATACCACAAGGCTACCGCGGTCAGATATGAGGAACTAATTTAGCATTTCTAATGATAGTCGTATTTCTTTCGACATCATCTCGTATACATTTAAGCTGGGTTAAGATCTTTTGACTAGATGTAATTACAGCAAATTGTATAACATTTACTAAGTTCTATTGATCTAAAACACAAAAGACATAAACTCATTACATGCATGACCGTTTGGCTTAGAGGGATTCACAAGGATCCTATACTGTGCGACCCACATTACTTTTAAGCTTTAAATAAATTAGTCTGGCAGTTTGTATCTAAGCGAATTCACAATACAACACTAATTGCCGACTTTGCGAGTAAAATGTAATTTGAAAGTCTAAATACTAATTTAAATACTACAGGACACGCAAGTCACCCTGAAAAATTGCAGCTATTTTTTGTTCAGTAGATGATTAATCCAGGTTCACTGACACGTTATTTGAAGTTTACACTTTATTGACCAAAAGAGCCATTCAAATAAATGAAAGTAACGATCCTTGTAATGTTGTAAAGGGTAGACGAAGGTGATATTGGCGAAAGTTCAGAGACCAGACAACCTGGGGTCTTTGTATATGAAAGCTCAGTGCACTTTGGTTATTTGAAGGAGAATAATACTGGCCCATTTAAGATTAACCTTTATCCAAGTTGCGATAGAGTTGTTATTGTCTTTGCATAGATCTTTACTTATATTATTTTTGTTTTATACATTGGCTGCTCGCATGATAGGACATAGCTCTGACCCTTTTACGTATCATAATTTATGGTGATGCACGCAAATAACATAACATAAACGCACGCCTATATCCCCAAGGTGAAGGCAGAGGTGCTAGCACCTACATTTCGCCAGTTTATGTTTAGGTCCCAATGTTGCGAGCCTATTGCCATTAATCGGGCACATATAAACCTGCGATAAATACAGCCTAAATAAATTTATAACAAAGAGTTTTAGAGGATCCACCACTAACCCAGTGGAGCCACAGTTACTTGTTATTGTTATTGTTATTTTCATCAACTGAAGTATTGCATTAAATATTGAACCAACGAACAATTTACAAAAGACTTATGGTTTATCCACACAGTTTCCATGGTGCCGTTAAATCATGAAGATTAACATAATATATCTACGTACACGCGTCCATAAACTTTTCAATTTAAGGGTATACACACGTTATTAAATTTAAATTAAATTAAATTTATTTCGGAAGAAGTCCATAGAAGATTAGTACATACATTTTTCACTTATATACTTACATCACTAAATTCTCAAAGGGGTAAGCATAGGTATATTACCAACCATTATAGTCTCGCGTAATAGGAGGTGGTCCTAAAACCGCTAAACACAGGAAAACACGTGCAGGGCTGGATGTCACCCGCACACAGTGCATAATATCCAATCACGAATCAAGTGGTTCGGTTACCAGCTCACGTGATTCTGGCGTGAAAATGCATTTGATGAGGCCGTTAGGTTATGGAGCTACCACAGCTGTGGTGCTTCCATGACCTAAGTAAAAATCACGCAACGTGTGGTTCGGCGGGAACTTAAGTCCCTAGATGTTCGGAAGTAGAGTGGGCCGGACGGTATACTGGCGATAGTGCTTAACCACTGTGCTCCCGAGCTGTGTCTTGTACTTACACGCGTTTTCGCACTTTCATACTCTGCGAGACAAGTCCTGGCCTCGTGGAAGACTGCCTTTGTACATCCTGTGCCTAAGAAAGGTTACAGGACAGGTCCGTCCAATTACAAGCCTACCGCTATCGTGGAGCGTGTTATTAATACACAGCTCATGAGATACCTTGAAGAAAACTACCTACTGAGTGAACGACAGTACAGCTTTCGCCGCCATTGCTCTACCAGTGACCTTTTTGTGTATCTCACAAACCAGTGGGTGCCATAGTGAGTCGAACTGAGGCATTAGCGGTCAGCCTCGATATAGTGATGGCCTTCTATCGGGTCTGGCTCAAGGTCTTCTTACGAAATTGCCATACTATGGACTCCAACTGCCATAAGGGACTATGCGAATGAATCGCCAGCAGCTTCTTCTCCAACAGAAGTATCTAAGCCATCACATCGTCGACGGCAGCTGCTCGGGCCGCATGGACATAAACGCTGGTGTACCACAAGGCTCTGTGGCCTTTTTATGCTGCATATCAATGACAAGCTGTCTGATGGCTCCATTCATTGTTATGCGGACGACAGTACCGGGGACACGTCTTACACGGGCCATGTAAATATCCCTCGGTCCGAGGTATAGAAGAACTACTTGTATCCGAAATCAAGACTACTCTCTTTCTGGAGTATCCGATTGAGGAGACGACTAAACCTAGTCCAATTCAACCCCAGTGACATAGCAAGAGTATTCACCGTTAAAAAAAACCATTTACTGTAACGCCGTAATTCTTGGGCATACCGCCCACCATTTCCTTGAGTATCGGAATCCTTGGTGTTGATATCTCCAGCGACGTCCAGTATCTCAATCAGTTGGAGGACAAGGTTAAGTTGGCATCAAAGAAACTTGGAGTGCTCAACAAGATGAAGCAGTACTTCACTGCGGGGCAGCAACTCCTTCTTTATGAGGCACAGGTTCAGTCCCACATGGAGTACTGCTGTCACCTTTTTGCTGGAGCGCTTGCAACTAGCTTGACCCCTAGAGAAAATACGAGCATTGAGGCTAGTCAACAATCCAATACTCGCAGGTGGTTTGGAACCTCTCAGCTTCAGGAGGGACTATGCCTCGCTGTGTGTGTTCTACCGCCTATATAATGGTTTGTGCTCTCATGAATTGTTTGACATGATGCCCACAGCTACATTCTAACATCGCACCGCTTGCTATAGGCAGTCAATTCATCCTCACACATAGTGACCTGTGACGGTGCGCAATGCGCAGTACGAAATAAACATCATTCATCCCACGCACACTCAAGCTGTAGAATTAACTCCCTTCAGCAGTTTTCCTAAGCGGCTACAATACGGGTTTCTTCAAGAAGGGTATTAGAAGGTTTCTTCAGGGTCGGCAGCGCGCCTGGTGTTGCACACGTCCATAGTCCACGGTAACCACTTCCCATCAGGTGGACTGTGTGCTTATCTGCCATCTAAGTGGTATAAAAAAAAACAATTCTTAAGGTGGAAATCTTCGCATTCTAATTCGCGAAGGAGTAGACAAGGGTAGACTATTATGCTGCCCACAGTTCGCTTATCACCTTCGGCCCCACACAATAGGATGCAATTCCCATGAGGTAACATACACTAAACGTTAGCAAGTTCCAAAAATCTTGTAACCAAAGTTAGTAGATGAAGTTATAATAAATTGGTAGACGAACCCACATGTTAATAAAGTACCCGAGTAGACCCTGAATGTTCGTCAATCGATAAGAATTATATTATATTATTTTAGCTGTGGTCGATTTTTACGACTTGCTCTTAAGAATATGCAGCTAAGGCATTCTAAAGTTTTCTCTAAATCCGAGGGATATTATAACTTTGCTAGACACATATTCCTTCCTTCTTTGAAACAACTAAACTTTAAATAGTATTTATTATTTATATCTGCGAGTATCATCAAGTGAGCCTATGTTTAGGCTCAATACCGCTCTCACGACCAAATAATACAGCCGTGACCCTTTCCTTGTGAAGGCCTTCAAATCTAAATATAAATCTAAGAAAAAAACTCGTAAAAAGAGAATAATTAATTCTTTCTATTGTTTAGTTATTATAGGAACTTCAAAACTGATGAATAACAAAATCGAAAACATGTCTTACGTAAAACAAAACTTACCTTTTGATAGTCTCATTTTGATGACTCAGGTTTACCCCGTACTGCGGTCACAAATTTTCCATTTTTAAAGACTTGAAATGTAATGTAACGGCTATTTATGCTATCATATTATTAAAAGTATCATACTACAAGTATAATAGTTTTTAATTCACTCATCATTAAAATATGTTACTCGTATAGAAGCTACACAGTTACTAAGTCACTATTCAGCAAACACTAATTACTATTGTCTTAAAGGAGTAATCACTTAACTGTTGCCATAATTAGCAAAAGATCACTTTTAAGGTAAATGTCAAAAGAGAGAGTGTGCAACTGAAAACAAGGTTGGGGTGCTAGCGCGGGAAAACGTGTCAAGGTTAAACTAGCACTTGAATGGATACGCGGCGGAAACTGCAATCAAAACTACACGATAACGTACCCTATCTATACGTATAATACACACGATAATTATAATTTATATTTAATTTTAAAAAGTCCCCCTATAACAAGATATTTCTTCCAAACACAGAAACTTAACCTAAACACACAGCACTATATTAGTCTCGGCATCGACAACCACAAAGCGTCTGAGCAGTGAGTTCCACACCGCCTTGGACTACTTTAAAACTATGCCATTTTTTTATTTTACAAATTCCCGATCGTGAAACGAGGCCGTGCACGATGCAACATCCCTCCGTCAAGCACCGAATGGACTGGAACCACTGCCAGCAGAGGCCGCTGCCCGCGAAATTGGCGCAATTTCGACGCATGCGCGATGCATTTACGAACCGGCGGTGGTCCCGATGTGACCCGACGCCCCTCGCAGGCCTTTGCTTGATAGAAAAATCGAGGACGTAATGTGACGTCAAGCATTCATACACAATATGGGTTAATCAGACGTAACAAAAATAATATAGGTATTTAAACTATCATGGTCACTGACATCAGTATCAGAATAATCGGAAGCTCAAAATAGTGAAACATGGTAAATATCCCGTTTATTCTGATACTGATGGTAACAAAAATAAGTTTCCAGGAGTTCTTGCTAATTCTGCGGGCTTGCATTTCTTACCTGAAAATTGTTTTCATTATTTCGTTGTGTCGCCGAATGGCTGTGGTAAAGTAACTTATGTTATTGCTTTCGGTTCTTATGTATCCCTACCCCTGTAATTGTCTTTGCTTGGTTTCATTATTCTTACAAGGAAAAATATAAATCTCTTTTCGTAATCCCAGTGAATGTTAAGAAGGTTATTTTGAATATCCGCCCCGGTGGCCCGCAAATTGTAAACTTATATTTTGAGCCTGTGGATTAAATACTTATAGATATATACGACTTTTTTCCCATTGGGGTAGTCAGAGACAATATCGTGCCACTTGTTACGATTTTCCAATCATATCTGATCCACTTATTATTGTATTTGTTGATAATAAACTGCAAAAATAGTAAAATTCGTGTGCATAAAGTTGAATAAATAAATAAATAAAAATAAATCATATACAGGTATTTTTGAGACGGGGCAGTAAGGTCAGGTTAACCGTTATAATTACAGCGAAACGTTCATAGGAGACTATTAGTAACATTTAATTATTTTTTTTTAACAAAATTCGGAAAACTTAGTTATCAAAAAATGCTTCAATACTTAAATTTTAATTTTTTTAAATACATACCTATTATGATTTACACATTCTCTGGGTACTTACCTTTTTTATGTGGAAATTCCTCTTCTGGACTCAAATCGACTAATACCACACGCCTTTTCGGTTATCATATACCGCAGTGCAGGGTGGCCCAATAAGGCATTTCCCTCACACCCTGGCACATTGTGAACCATATATACAAGTCAAAATGGTCCCCACGGGTATGGGGTGACAGCCCCTTACCTTGGAAATAAGTAATAAGTAATCCGTGGAGTGACGCTGAAAGAATACAAGTAGGAAGTGACGCTGAAAGAATACAAGTAGGACTCTCATCAAGAGGGTGTCGTAAGAGGCGACTATCGGAAAAATACGCAAACGATATCACTGCGAGAAAAGGAAATCTCGAAATAAAAACCCTGTACCAACCCATCTGGCCCACGGGGAAACAGTAGGCCAAAGCCGTCCAACATTGGGAGTTGGGAGAGGCCTATGTCGAGCAGTAGACTACAATAGGCTAATTGATTGATTGATAATAAAATTATACCTACAGTCAAGCGGACAGTTTCATGCACTGACGGTTCTTTGCAAAATTGTATTAAGGGAATGTTATCTTAACGTAGCTGTTTGAAAACTAGAGATAGATAGAGACTGTACCTAGCTAACTAATATTCTAAGCCGCTGGTCTATTCCTAGCACGCAATTAACATGAATGTAAATTAACATTCATGGCTATATTGCGTATAAACCTTTTTTAAACTACTACTTACTTACTACTAAAATTTTTTAAACTCAGTCATAATAAAGAAATAAGAAACAATAAAGTTGAAATTACTAGTCCTACAGGAATTATAGTGACCTAATAAAGCGCCTGATAAAAATGCTAGAGCAAATTCATAGTTATGTGTCTAGCTCTTAGAAAATTCAAAGGTACAGTATGAATTTTCTTTTTCTATCTTATTTATTAATATTTTATTACATTTTCTTGCAATGATCATCATACCTTTATTTAAAATGTTATGTTATATCATTTCTCTTTATAATAATAAACAGATAATTGTTTGAGGTAAACGCCCAAGTGTCGGGTTGCATCAGAGGCTTTTACCTCACCTAATATAATTGAGATCATACAAATTTTAATGGTGATGACTTCTAAAGATGAATGAATATTATAGAACCGATACGGCACAAATAGGGTGACACAAATAGTGATCTTAACCTATCCTCGTCTCTTCTATTTATAATTTTATCCTCTTTTCTATTATTCTATTATATTATTATCCAAGCCATAATATCTTACATATTTGGATCTTTGTTACACAATCACGCTGTAACGGCTGAACGGATCTGACTGAAATTTAGGTAGGTACATGAATAGATTAGAGCCTGATATAGCACAGAGGCTTTTGATCTCGGGAAAAGGTTCTAATGCGGAAACGCGATCAAAATATCACGTGTGCTAAGCTCCGGCATCAGCTAATATCAATTAATTCAAGAAAGGATCTTTTAGATTCATTTGTGGTAGTAAAATAGTTATTTTTTTATTTATTTTTTATACCACTTAGGTGGCAGACAAGCACACGGCCCACCTGATGGAAAGTGGTTACCGTGCCCTATGGACGTTTGTAACACCAGAGGAGTCACAGTCGCGCTGCCAACCCTGTAAATACAGAGTTTCTGTGCCGTCAGTGTAAAAGAGAAAGCAGGATAAGCCTTTGGTCTTCCCACTCACAGCACAAATTCTCCAGTGAGCTCTGGCTACGGTACTCACCGCTGGGAACACAACACGAAGTTATTATAACCGCGGTATTCTGTAGGGCGGAGGTACTTCCCCAGTCGGACTGCTCAATTGGGAGGAAATACCGCCGTGTCCTACCTCCTTCAAGCTGACTCTCTCAAGAAAATTGACATCGAATATCAAATATTATTTTCACAATATTGGATATAAATCCAGTGAACAGCTTGACGGCTATTGATAGCTTCAATGGTTGCAGTTAAGTACTTTAGCGTCTATTCGCCTCGCACTCATAAATGTTGAAAGGTGCTCGGAAAATATTAAAAGGAAAATTAATACTGATATTGCCCGTCGTCGACAATAATTTTACTTACCTACTTTAATAAAATCATCTCTACGAAATATAACGATGATAAATTCTTATGAGGTCCGTAGTCTAAATATATTGAATTTGTTCACGAATTTTGAAGGAACGTGAGGGCTTATAAATATGCTACATTTACATAGTAATAAGAATTGAATAAATATTTTCGATCAGTGTTATATCAGTATTATAAAGAGGTCTCGGGTTCGATCCCAGGCTTACCATGGCACACACCAATGACTTTTTGATGCTTTTCGAAGTTATGTGTGTATTTATCGCAGGTTTATAAGTGCCCGGTTAATGGCAATAGGCTCGCCACCTATTACATTGGGACCTAAACATAAACTGGCGAAATGTAGGTGCTAGCACCTCTGCCTACCCCTTCGGGGATATAGGCGTGAGTTTATGTTATGTTATGTTATAAAATACGTGCTGCTATTTTTACAAATTTTAGTTGATTATTTAGCTTAGTTAATTTAGCTCACTTATGTGGCTAGACTAGAATTTCAAAATACTTCAGTATTAATCGCTCTACAATCTCTCCAGGCCAAACAATTTAGGCAATACACACATACATATAATCACGCCTTTATCTGTTAGGTTAGGCAAAGATGAATTAACACCCACATTTCATAAATAATTATTCGGTCCTACGTAACAGGGTGTGAGCCTATTGCCGTATTCCGGGCACAATTGTTGAATCGAGTCATGCATCTGAGGCTGAGTTTGGGCTGTATGTATCTATCTTATGTTGAATACCCCTATCCTTTAATCGCCATGTACGACACCGCATGGGAAGAGATGGGATGGCTAAAATTCTACTCTACCGGAAACCAATAATATAAGCAATAATTTATTAATATTAATTAATAAATGTGAGCTTATTGCGCGGCAAGACCGTAGATGTTCAAAACATGAGAAGCAATACAGATTTAATCAATCAAAAAGCCTATTCGTCACTGCTGGCCATGGCCTAGCTAAAAATTTAGTATGGCTAAACAATAGGAAATTCTAGATAGTAATTAAATAATTCTCAAGGACTCAAGTACCTACGCAGAGTTGAAACCGCAGTACCACTTCGTGCCAATATCCGTGGAATCCCCTAGGAAGCTGGGGCAAAGAGGTCAAAAGCCTTGTAAAGGCAACTGGGCAAAGGCACATAGAGGTCACGGGTGACTCTCGGTCTGGATGATTCCTGGTGCAGAGGCTGGCCATCGCAATCCAGCCATGAAACGCGGTAAGTGTGATGGGCACCTTTACACCGGGAGCGATCAGGAGTGGGTTATTCGATTAGTACTGCCATTGCATTATTTATTTAGCATTTTTTTTTTTTTTTTTTTTTTTACGTGCGCAAAATCCCCACGGATACCTCCCCACCGGAGCCGGTGGAGGAGGTTATGTCGGACTCGAACCGACTAAAACGCACGCCGCCTGTGGGTCGTTTCGGTTGCCGAAGGTGAGGTTGACAGGCATATCCCTCGCACCCCGGCCGACCCAGGGCCATCTCTCACGATCTGGCCCTCTTCTCGGGTGTGGGGACCACAGAGTCCCCAACTCGTCCCCGGAAACGGGGAGGCGCGCCACGCGCGCCGCCGCCGCGGCCTGCTTCTGCCAGGGTGACAGGCGGCTTCACCTGTCACCCCCAGGCCGGCGCTCATGGGGGGCGGAGGTCGTTCATCGACCTCCGACGCCCGAGTTGCCTTCGTGCGCGGGCAGCTTGTCTAGCGATCCTTCGTCGCTCCCGCTGCCGCTCCCGCCCCGCCTCCTCCTTCACGAGCATTACTTGCTCGCAGAAGGAGGCGCCGGCCGCCCACGCATCCGCGCAGCGAACCATCGCCGCGAGCAAGGTGGAGAGCGTGAGAACCCTCACTCCCAGGGCCGCCACAAGCTCCCGCCTCGGCGTCTCCCACGCCGGACACTCGGTGAGCGTGTGCGGACCTGAGTCCTCGCTCGCGTCGCAGTGATGGCACTCGGACGTTGGCTCTTTCTGCATCCGACGCAGATACTTTCCGAAGCATCCGTGCTCGGTGATCATCTGCGTCAGACGGTACGAGAGGCTGCCGTGTGGCCTCTCTAGCCACTCCCCCATGATGGGTCTTACCGCCGTTACTACGGCGTGCCCTGCGCTTGGTTGCCCAAGTCGTCTCTCCCATTCTGCCACCATTTCCCTGTGGAGCCGGGATCTCACGGCCCGAATTTCTTCGGGCTCGGGATCGTGACCCCGCTCCCGCGCCGCCCTTCGGAACCTGTATAGCGCCGAAAGGCATCTCGCTTCCAGGATCCATGGTGGCGATCCGGCGAGGAGACTCGCCGCGTTGAATGATATCGTGCGGTACCCCCTTATGATGCGGCACGCCAACTTCCGCTGCGGACGCTGCAGCAGAAGCATGTGCCGATCACTCAGGGTGTCTGCCCACACGGGACACCCGTACAGGGCCATGGACCGCACGACACCCGCGTAGAGTCTCCTGCAGGAGTCATCCGGGCCCCTCAGGTTGGGCAGTAGCCGCGCCAGAGCGTTGGCTGTGCCCGCCAGTTTGGGGCCCAGACTTCGGAAGTGCTTCCCGAAGTCCCACCGGCCGTCGAGCACGAGCCCCAGATATTTGATCTGGGGCTTGATGCCGATGAGAGTGCCTCCCACTGTGAGACTGGAACCAGGTGGTGGCGTGCGCCGAGGTCCATGAAAGAACATGGCCTCGGATTTATGCAAAGCCACCTCAAGGCCCAGCCGCCGGATCCGTTCCACGACTTGAGCAACCGCGGTCGTGGCCCTCAGGATCGCTTCGCGGTGTGTAGCTCCGCTCGTCGTCACTAGCGTGTCGTCCGCATAGCACGTGACGGCGGCGCCGTCCGCAAGCTCACCGCGAAGCACCCAGTCGTATCCAATGTTCCACAGTAGCGGCCCGAGAACCGATCCCTGTGGAACACCGCACGACATCTCACGCCGACCGACGCCGGTCGCACTTGGGTAGATGACGGCTCTCTCCGTCAGGTACGCCCCGACTATGCGGCGGAGGTAGAGAGGCACACCGTGGTACACGAGTGCCTCCCTGATGCAACTCCAGGGCAAGGTGTTGAACGCGTTGGAGATGTCCAAGGACACCGCCAACGTCACCTCACCCCGGGCAACTGCCTCCTCCGCCAAAGTCCTCACGCGCATGATGGCATCCACGGTGGACCGCCACCGGCGGAAGCCATATTGGGCATCCGCCAGGTCCGGCCCCCTACCAGAGAGGTGCTCGACGAGGCGCTTCGCAATAACTCTTTCAAAGAGCTTGCCCACCTCGTCGAGCAACACAATGGGCCGGTAGCCGGACGGTTCGTCCGCCGGGCGACCCTCCTTTCGGATGAGGACCAGTTTCCCCGTCTTCCACATCTTCGGAAACTGGCCCCGCTCCAAGCATGCGCTGAGGAACCCTCTCAGCCGGGGTTCGAGACCGTCTTCTCCCAGAGCTAGGACCCACGCGCGGCCTGGAATGCCGTCGGGTCCCGGGGCGGTGCTCTTCTTGGCTCTAAGCCTTCGCACCGCCAGCTCCAGTTCTACCCAAGTGACCTCGGGGACTTCGTCGTCAACTACCACACTGGGCGCCACAGGCGACCGAGGTGGCGGAGTCATCTGCGGCGGAACGTGTTCCGCTCGCGCCGGGAACAGGGACTCGACCACTCCACCGAGCAGAGCTGGCTGGAGAACCCGGGTCAACGGCGGGGCCCGGGGGCGCAGCTTTCCTCTTACCATAAGGTAAGGCCGCCCCCATGGGTCCCGCTCCAGCGTCTCCATGAGCTCCTTATAAGCCGCGGCTTTCGCCCGCTTAATCTCCGCTCGGAGGGCATCTCTGGCCTCCCTGTATCCCACATGAAGCTCCGTCACTCGGGGCTCCGTATCTGCGGTTCGGCTACGCCTCCTACGGAGTCTGGTCCACCGGCGGTGCGCGATCACGCAGGCTTGCCGTAGCCTCGCGATCTCCGCAGACCACCAGTAGACCCGACGCCTCGGACTATAGGGTGGTGCCCTAGGCATACCCGCATCGCAGACACGAGTCATGGCCTCCCGGAACCACACCGCCTCATCGTCGATATCGACAGGCCTGTCCGGCGCAATGGCCCAGGCCTGTACGATGGCGGCCTCCAGGAGGACCTCCCGATTCAGTCTCCCAAGCACCCAGCGTGGCTCGCGTGGGGCCGGTATGACCGGCGCATCACCCGCGGGGGCGGAGACATCAAACCGAACGTATCGGTGATCCGCCAGTGTCTCCACCCCCACAACAACACGCCAGTCCCGCACACGGTGCGACAGCGAAGCGCCTGCGAACGATAGGTCGATAATCGAACTGCGCTCCGCGGTCACGAACGTGGCTTCGGCCCCGCGATTCTGGAGAACTAGACCGTGATTAGCGGCCCAGCTCTCCAGAGCCCTACCTCGTGGGTTCGTGTGCCGGGACCCCCAGGTCACTGACCAGGCGTTGAAGTCCCCGAGCACAAGAACCGGATAAGGATGACAGGCGTTGACGACGTCGGTCAGTCGCTCCAGCGACTGCCGGTACTCCCCTATGCGTCGGTGTAGGCTCGGCGTGAAATAGACGGCCACGACCGCAATCTCCCCCACACGCGCCGCTACGATGCCATGCTCCCTTGCCACGACAACAGGGGGGGGGGGCACCCATAGCGGCGTTGTACACCAGTGCCGCCGACCCGTCCAGGTCGACCACCCAGGCAGGCCCAAGGGGCCGGTGAGTGTACGGATCGGCGACAGCGGCGACGTGTATGGACCACTGTGCCATGCTCTGGAGCAGAAGACCCTGAGCATCGGCACCGTGGCCCACGTTCGCCTGCAGGATGCGGAGCTGGGGATCCATTATGGAACCATCTCCGCATCCCGCCGCGAACTTTGGGTGGAGCCCCCGCCTTGCGGCTTCGGCTCCCCCCCGGTGCAGGCCTTGCTGCCAACCCTATGGTCGGCCGGTTTGCCCCCCGCTGCACACCTGAAACAGTGCAGCGGAGCTTCGCATCCACCGGCCGTATGGCCGGGTTGGCCACAGCGGAAGCAGCGGTCACCGATCGTCACCACCGCCGTGCACTGCACCCCCACGTGGCCGACCGACAGGCACCTAAAGCACCTGGTCGGTCGAGCCTGCAGGAGCCGGACCTGCACCCGCACCACGCCTCCAACGGCGAGGAACCCCCGGTCGGCAGCCTTTTTGGCTGCTGCGATGGGGCAGCCGACAACTGCCGCCCCCAGTCCACGGCGGCCGAAGCGGATCGCTCCGACCTTAACCGTATCTAGGGGGCAGCCCCCGGCCTCCGCCACGGTGAGGCGGATTTGCTCCGCCGTGATGGAGTCGTCCAGGTCCGAAATGCGCAGTTCTGCGCACTTGTTGGGCCTGGACACAAGGACGTCGGCTGCGTCAAGCGTCTCCCTAAGCTTAGCCGCTAGGGCATCAGCCTGGGGACCGCTCGAAGCGCCTGGGATCTCGAGGAGCCGAGCACCCGTCCGAGTGGGTTTCACCCGGATGGGGCCCGGCATGTCGAGAGCCTTCATGTCAACGCAGGCTATCGCCTGCGTGACAATTTGGGCGTACTGCACGCCCCTATCCGCCGCCTCCGCCGTCATCGTAAGGACGACGGCGGTTGAGCGGGGGACGCGCAGCCTCCCCGGCACTCCCCTCGCAGCAGCCTCAGCCCTCCTGGCCTTTTTGGCTGCCTTTCGGTTCGCCTTGCGCCGCTTTTTGGAGGCGCCGGCAACCTCCCAGCCCCCCTCCGGCGAGGAGCTCGTGGCGGCTATACCCGCCGAAGTTCGGGCCAGAGCTGGGGCCGGGGCTAGGGCTGGGGACTTCTTCCCCTTGCCCTTCCCCTTCCCCCTTCCCCTGGGCCGGGCAACTTGCGCATCCTGGGGGGGGCTCCCAGCCCCCGCAGCGAGAGCAGCCCGAGCGGGCGGAGCGGCAGGGGCGGCAAACGCAGCGGACGGGCTGCTGGCCGACCCCTGCGGGGACCCCGCCACTACCGGACGGGTGGGGCCCCTCTTAACCGCCCCGGCATATCCGGCCGGAGCCGCCAATGGCGGTCGGCGGCTGGAGTCCATTATGGACTCCAGCCAGCTCCGGGTGCGCTCTTCCTGCGCCACCCGCCACGCCCGCTGCTCCGCCAGCGCCTCCTCCTGGCGCTTCTCCATGGCAGCTATTGCCGCCATGCAGAGCGCCAACGGGTCCGCAGGCCGAGCCGGCTGCAGCACCGGCGACTCCGGCTGAACTGGTCGGGCCGGCGACTTCGGCGGCCCCGGCTGCGGCGACTCCGACGGCGCCAGAGGCTCCGGCCGCAGCGGCGACCTCGACCGCACGGGCAATAGCGGCCGCGCAGGCCGCCCCGACGGCGTCGGCTGCGCCAGCGACTCCGGCCGCAGCGGCGACCTCGACCGCACGGGCAACAGCGGCCGCGTCGGCGGCGTTGGCTGCGCCACCAGTCGCCTCCGCGCCGACCGCGTCACACGCTCCGCCGGCAGCCCAGCGACGACCGCTTGGAGGCTCGCCAGTTCGGCCGCCATCCTCCCCATCTCCTTGCGGTATTCGGCCGCCATCCGCTCATTATTCTCGAGGAGCTCCACATGCCTCCTGCCTAAATGAGCCCTGTCGATCCGCAGCTCTGCTAGCTCCGCCCTCAGGAGGTCGAAGAGCTCGACAAGCCGCGTCGTCGCCTGCGTGACCCGGTGCTCCTCCGGCGTTGGGGAATCGGTGCGGGCCCCGGCCCAACCTTCTAGGGCTTCTATTACCTCCTTCGACATTACGTCGGCGCGAGGTAAGGGTAAGGACGCCGCCGAGGTGGAGGAACTCGGCGGCGCCTCCACATCCTCCGGGGCCCTGAGGCTATCACCACGCTGCAGCTGCGTGCGGCTGACCGCTAGCAGCTTCGGCGGTGGTGGATGCAGCGTCTCGTCACCGTCGTGACTGCTGCTGGTGGAAGAGGAGTCGGTCAAGGTGAGCTCCAAGTCCGACTCCGTCTTCTGTGGTGGAGGGGAAGGAGGAGGAAGAGACTTCTTCCTGAATCTCCTCTTCCGCCGTACAGATTTCCGGGTCTGTAGGCCCACCGGGCTGTTCGCCCTACTCTTCTCCGTGGCGGTGTCGAATTCCTCCGACACCGCGGTTTGGGACGCGACCTCCGCGTCGTGGTGCTGCGCGACCTCCGCGCAGACTGTTTCACTGGGTTTGGGTTTAGGTGTATGTTTGAGTTTATCCATATCTTATCCCACGAGAAGAACCGATAAAATTACACTCCCCGGGTGACGGCCATTCCGGGAAGCGGGGTACATACTACGGAGGTCCCCTGGTATCCGTAGGTTTTAAGCGACTTCGCTGTCGGGTTTTTCAGACTTTTCCTTGTCGCGGGCCGGCCAATTAAGGCAAGCCCCGCGGCCTTCAGAATATCGGCTTCCCAAGTGTGGCTAGCACTCAGGTCGTTGTCGATATCCTGGATGTTACGCGACGCGGGAGAGCAGCCAACTCTCCCAACACCGACGGTGGCACGAATGCCTGCCAGCCTCTGCGCGAGCAGTAGGCCGGCCCGTCCCTGGATCCCATGGATCCTTGTGTCGCCCCCATGTCCCCTCTGAAAGCAGAGGGATACCGGGAGCGACAGGCTAGCCCTAAAAAGGGCTGTTTGGGATGGAAGGGATTCTACGAATCCCTTCCCGCGGGCCTTGCAGGTCCGCCATACCACGACCCCCTCAGGGTCAGCTAGCCCTAAAAAAGGGCTTGTCGGGTTATTTGTCGACGGCTAACAGAGCTCCTTCCCCTTGGAGTCAGAGTCTACTAACCGTCGTCCAGGGTGCACCAGCCTCCCCGCTTCCGTTCCCCAGGACCGCGGTCCAGAGGGAAAAGAAACAGGTAAGCCAACGTGGAGGTTACCCAACCCGCACCCCATTTATTTAGCATTAAAGTGACATGATTTTATAATCAAATAAAATTTAAAGTTTATTAAATTAAATAATGTAGGTACCTACGTAAGTTAGAAACAGAAAGGAATAGTTTGTACCTAACATGCAGAGTACTGTCTATTGGATCGAAGTAAATACAGCTTCACAATCTCATGTCCAAGTTATCTAAGAGAATGAACTAACACAACGCAAATAGTCCCGTCCGCACCCGGAAAAACCTCTTTAATTATACCAAGAGGCCAGTTGAGCGGTGCCGGGGCAGTGCCAACCTACGTTACCTACTCATATTTTATTCAATGAAAGTTCTGTCTTTGGTCGTGGGCATGTAATTAAGCTATCAAACTAAGCCAACATACAGACTTGCGGCGCCCTACCATGACGTGCTTATGAGCAAAAAATTGTATGTTGGACCGCGCTCCACATTATAAGGTATTGTGGTCCAAAACTTGATCAAATTCCGAGGTGTACGGTAGCCCCTTTCCTCGGAGTCTGACTAAGTAATGACTAAACATTTGATGATCACTTTATTGTTTTTAGATTCAATAGATATATGTTTATGTGTAATTAAATAATAGTTATTTATTTTTAGCTCTATTTATCCTGCTCATCCACCATACTATACACACCCTTTTTCTTAAACGAAATCAACGTAAATTTTATCTTTCTCACTAGGTAAGTAAGACTAATAATATCAACTGTCTTACTCCGAAAAAAATCAGAATAAGGTAGGTACTAGCGCGGTGATTATTTATGCTATCGTAACATGAAACTTTAATGTTATCTTGTCGAGCTGTTGACTTGTGAATGAGTGAACGGCTATCGCTCTTCGTTCATTCGTTCATTCGGTCCTTTCGCGGGGTTCATGGGTGTGAATCTGTGATCTTTGTGTCGTCGTTTCATCGACTAAATAGTCTCGACTTTGCTTCATTAATCAATGCAGCTGTGTACACAGGCGAAGGAACAAGTAATTTGTTGTTCAAGCTGAATATAGTACATATATGAATCGATATGCTTTTGTTCAGTAACTTATTTGTTTAAATTCATTTTTACCTCAAAAAGTATATACCTTAGAATATTTAACAAAAAGTAAAACTGACTTCTACAACAGGAATGCATTAAAAAGAAAAATGATTATCTACAGATATAATTCAAATGATAATAAAAAATTAACAAAAATCTTAAACCGACTTCAAGAAGCAAAAAAGGAGCTGTGAAAAGGGAAAAATAAATAAATTTATAGATTCACTAGTCTGTTAGAAGTCGGTGCCTAGCCTGAGAGGCCATATTTCAATTGATGATTACTACGATGCACATGGTAGGTAGTTCAGACAAAGTAGGCCGAAGTCTAATTTTTTGCTGTTTCTAACAGATCATTATACCTGTTATTTCATTTATTTTTCGTTTTCCAGAGACTCTATTTCGTTTCTTAAAGTCGGTTTAAGCTTTTTGTTAAAAAATTATTTGTTTCCTTTTTAGTGAGCCATAAGTTTAAAACCGATCCATCTCCCATCATTTGCTTAAGTTTTTATCATCAGGTTAACATCATAAGAAAATAATTTTCAGAGGCAAATACTCAAATTAAATTATGTAAAAGCAACATAAACAGTATCTTTGCCCAGATTTTGAGGATTTCATAAGATCCCGTTATCTGACTCCCTGGATCCCGTGATTCGATTCTGACTTTTTGGACCACATACCACCCTTAAATTCTAATTATATCAACTCAATTCCAATAAAAATAAAACCCATTGAAAATTACGGCTTTACATACAATGGTTCATAAATAATAAATAACTAGTATATAAGTCACTGTAAATAAAAAATAAACATCAATATTCTAGAGTCACAGAAGTCTTTATTTACCTCCGAAATAGCCTATTTTGTCCCCTTAGTAGTGAAATTTTAAAATATGTTGATATTAGTATACGTTTATAGCTCTTACTGGGGAACATGGACCCCAAATTTTGGTTTTTGACAAAAAGTCACATTGATGCTGCTGATTACTAATACAAATTAAGCAGGCGTTTTGTAATTTTAAGTCTTTCTCCAGATTTCTCCAGGATCTCAGCATCAGATCCGGATTTCTTGGATATGGGACCACTTTCAAAGTATACCCAATCGAGCACCACAAGAAAAATAAAATTCCATTCACAATTGGCTTAGAAATCGCATAACAAACATACTTACATAAAAAATATATCCATCGAATTCAGAATTTCCTCCTTCTTTGAAGTTAGTTAAAAATGCATGTAAGACTTTTTTTGAAGTCGGTGCCAAGCTATACATAAAAAATAAACATTCGAAAAAAAACCTCTTCTTTTTTAGAAGTTAAAAAACACATTACAAACGCACAGATGCACTTAAGAATAATACTATTTATGCACCGTATACAATTGTTAGTAGGTACGAGTATTTATATTCAACATCACATTGCTACATTTTCTTTGAAATATTTTGTTTGTTCGTCTTATCCAGGACATTTGTTTGGCTGGCCGTGCTGGCACTGTCACGCGTTCACAATGGCACGACAGTACTGCTAAACACGAAGGCAATTGTCCCGGGCAAGTGTTACGTACTTCCGCCTACCTTGCGTATGTACTGTTAGTAGCAAAATTACTTAAAATTATATTTAATTATATTATGGAAATAGAGTGAATGGGACACTACACAACTTTATGAGCAGCCGGAAAGTGTCCGAAAAGGCACGACTGGCTGTACATGGTGGAGTATTAATGCCGACTCTTATATATGGTAGTGAAAGTTGGGTGTGGCAGAAAAAGCATCCGAGTAGGGTGAATGCAGTAGAAATGCGTGCGTTGCGAAGTATGTGTGGCTTGACCTTGAAAGATAGAGTGAGAAATAGCGTGATAAGAGAACGATGTCGAGTGATAGAAGATGTAGTGATGCGAATTAAGAGAGGAATGTGGAGATGGTTTGGTCATGTTGAGAGAATGAATCAAAGAAGACTAACGAAACAGGTGTATGAGGCGAGTGTGGATGGTACCTTCGGAAGGGGAAGACCTAGGTGCACATACCTGGACCAAATCGGGGAAGTTTTAGAAAAGGGGCAGGTCAGGAGTGCTCTAAACCGACGAGCATGCATGAAGAATGTAATGAGAGTGAATGAAGCGAGAGTAGTATGTCAGGATCGTAGCAAGTGGAGATCCGTGATCTCTGCCTACCCTTATGGGAAACAGGCGTGATTTTATGTATGTATGTATGTAAATATTTAACTCAACATTCAAACTTTCGTTTTCCGTGCTTGATAAAAATGCTGAGGAAATTAACGCGAATAATTTCAATCAATAATATCACGAACGATTCATCCGAAGCTTTCACCTCAGAGAAAATATTGTAATATAGTGTTCAAAAGTATGTAAGATATATACTTATTATGATAGTCCTCTGATAAAATTAGTCATTACCCGGAATCCGATCAAATGTTAACGAAATAAGATTCAAGAAAAGTTAATATAACGTTGGACAACTTGGCCCTATTGAAAGTCAGCCCGTTAAAGATGGCAGACCACGACCCAGTCAAGTGATTTAACATTAGCAATTAGAAATAGGCTCTACAACTATCACTAAGTTATAAAAGAACAGGAAGAGAAATTAAAGAACGTATTATTTAGTTTGTCTTCTAGAAGGACCACAGACTGCCGATATATATGCAGCAAATAGCTGTGGTCCTTATTATATACCTTAATATATAATATAATAAAATGTAAAACAATATTCTTTACTGCACACCATAAAATTTATTCTGTTAAATTGTTAAAATTCCTTTAGCACGTTGCAAATAAAAACACTGGCGAGATATTTCTGCACGAGTGTACACAACATGTGCCGTACAAAGTTGGTACATTATTATCTTGACAAATTAAACTGCAACGTAAAACTAGGGTCGTAAATTGCTGCAAGTTCTTCTGAAAAGGGATGATAATGTACCGTACAGGGTGAAGATTTTAACCTTATCTGGAAGAAAAGTACTCTAAATACTGGAGATAGCTAATTTCACTCAAAGTAAACATTCCTTCATTCTTAAATAGAAACAAATCTGCATTCAAAAAATTTCAAAAACTCGCTTGACATATCGAACTGACTAAAATCCGAAAAAAGTCCCGTCGATTTCGAATCGAATTTTCGAGTGATGTCATCCTTTTTATTATGTGGATTCCCCCCACTGGTCAGTAGGAGTATTTATATCGCACTCGAACCGATTAAAACCGCATAGTAAATTAAATGAAAGCAAATCTCTGATATCTAAACTTATTAATTCAAATTGACAAAACAAACAATGCAATAAAGTTTCATATTTAAATTATTTCTCTTTTTTCGTGCGGATACCCCTCACAGAGATATCCACAGGAGGGGTAAACCATATTCGCCAGTGAGACTTGATCCTTATGATTGATTGTTGCCATGGCATAAAAACACAGGATTAATTTAAAAAAAAAGATTTTACGAACGATTAATGAGTGTGCCATGCAAGTTTTCGAAAATCTTTGAATGCAGTTTTGTTTCTATTCAAAAATAAGGGATGTTTTCTTTGAATGATAAAACTCAGGAAAGTTGACTTCGCTAGTACAATCATATTTTGCGGCAACCGCTACACTGGGTGGATAACAAATGTCTGGCAATGGCGCCCCCGCCGAAGCCCGATAGGAGTGGTAGACCCAAGAAGTGCTGCCTTGAGGTCGTAGAGTGTGACATACGTACCAATGGTTTTACTTACGTTGATAGCCAAGACTGTGTGAAGTAGAGAAAGAAGTAAAAGCCGGAAAAGGCTAAGGCCTTAATGTGACCGGGACCAACCAACGCAAGGATCCAAACCAATTGAGCAGTCCGACTGGCGAAGTACCTCCACCCTACAGAATACCGCGGCCATAATAACCTCGTGTTGTGTTCCCAGGGTGAGTAGGGTAGCCAGAGCTCACTGGAGAGTGTTTGTGCTATCGGTGGCAAGTATTTTTTTTACACTGACGGCACAAAAACTCTCAATGCTTACAGGTTTGGCAGCGCGAGTGTGACTCTCTTGGTTTTGCACACGTCCATAGGACACAGTAACCACTTTCTATCAGGTGGACCGTGAGCTTATCTGCCACCTAAGTGATATAAAAAAACTACGTTGAAAGACAGCGTATAATATATACATGCACCGAAGATTTTCGAACAAGGAAATTCGATTACTTTCATTTGTTTTCTAGGAACCGTAACATTATCCTGTTCGAACAAAACAGACACATATTTTAATTGTGACAGGTTTAGTACAAGGCCCACGACTCCACGGGTTGTATACCTTCGATTTTCAATAAATAACAGATTAGCTGACTGAATGGGTTCCTGCTTGTAATTAAATTTTATTGCGCTAAGTAAAATTGATTAGTCTGAACAAGTCCTATATTTCTCGGTCAGCGTTCTCTTGCATAAATTTCTCCACAGATATACGTGTGAGTATTTATAGTTATGTATACCTCAATACTAACAACTTTTGAAGTCATATTTATCTACGAATAATTTTTTCCTTATTTCTATTATTTCACATACGGTTACCTATCTTAATCCCGAATACTAATATTCCGAATATCATAATCCCGAAAACGATTGGCCATTTTTTCGTAATCCCGTTTGCCATATAATCGCAACTTCGAATTTCATTTGCCCATTTATTCATTTGTACGACGTTTTATAATCCAGACGAACGAGTTCCAGACACACGAAATTTAAATGCACAAAATCCAGATGACCGTACTCCATATACATGAAAGACGAATTTTTTAAATACAAATTTTTCAAATGCAGTTAATTGATATCCAGACAAACAATATCCAGATTTTTAAAACCAAGATTTTTTAAGATGAGACTTAACTTTCAGAGACGAAGTTAAATGTATTCTAGCACTTAGTTTCTTATCAGCTAATGAAATTCCATATTATTTCCATAAACTATTGGAAAAATTACAAGGTAAGTACTTAACGTTAACCTGTCTGTAATGGGCAAATCAGACAATAGCGAGTCGGTCGCAGTTCTAACCTAACCTAACCTACTGAGTCGAATTAGACACTTAAACCTATCTGTAATAGGCAACTAAAACAATAAATTTACTGACTGGCAGTTTTTATTTTCAGGCGATAGTAAAGATAAAGCAAATAAATCAAGTAATAGACAAGAAAAAGCCAGGTTTATACCTGCTTCTTCGTGAATTAATTAAAGAAACGATTATAATAGAATCTGATATAGAAAAATTATACTAGGTGAACCACAAGTGAAAAGGAGGAAAAACTGCAGAAACTTATAAAAATAAAAGAAAATTTAAGTGGAATTAAATATTTAAAAGAAATTTCTAAATTAATGTAAATTTCTAAATTACTTACTGTACCTAATAGATGCATCGTAAAAATTTACTGAGTTTACCCATTCCTGTATATAGTTTAGATGCAACACGATGGTATGGGAAACAAATAAAAAGATTATGAAAATTTGGTAATAGTTTATTTAGAAAATGGTACGATGGGAAACAAAAAAAAAATTCTGAGAATCTGGTATTTGGATTATGACAATATGAGAAACAAAAAAATACAATTTGAAAATTTGGTTTTAGTGCACCTGGAAATTGATTCATCTGGGAAATTAAAAACGGAATTATAGAAAGTTGTCATTCATAACATCTGTCTTTTAAAAGTTCTACCAACCATTTTCGGGGTTTTAAGATTCGGATAACAGAAATTCGATATTTCAATAGGTTACCTTCACATACACAGAATAAATTAATGATTTAACGGAAACTCGAAAGGCTTGATGTCAGTAGAGGAAGCTAGTGAAATCCGGTAATATGAAATGTTCAGCCGATTCCTAAGAAGGGGGATCGCTCGGAGCCAGCCAACTATCGACCCATAGCCGTCACCTCAGTGCTGTGCAAAGTGTTCGAGCACATAATTAACAAACAGCTCATGCGGCACCTAGAGGATCACTCCTTAATTAATGACCGACAATATGGTTTCAGACCGAAACGGTCAACGGGTGATGTTCTAACATACGTTACCCATCTTTGGGGTGAGGCACGGACAAGCACGGCAAGTCACTGGCAATTAGTCTTGACATCGCCAAAGCTTTCGATAGAGTCTGGCACAAATCGCTTCTTTCCAAGCTACCTGCCTTTGGTCTGCCTTCTAGGCTGTGCAACTGGGTTGCTAGCTTCCTGCAGGGGCGTATTCGCGTCCTTTGTGACGGACGAGCTTCGGAGTTTCTGCAGGTAAATGCTGGCGTACCCCAGGGGTCCGTCTTATCACCCACTCTCTTTCTTCTGCATATCAACGACATGCTGTCTACCGGCAATGTTCATTGTTATGCAGACGATAGCACTTTACATGGGAGTTATCATGGACATCCTGCGGAAAAGCAGTCAGATATCGCAGAGAAAAGGCAGCTATTTGTCACTGAGCTTGACGGGATCCTGAATCACATTTCTCAATGGGGCTCTGAGAACCTGGTTGAGTTCAATGCCAAGAAGACGCAGGCATGTGCGTTTACAGCAAAAGTATCTTCTTTCCTTCCCCTCCCCACTCTTCAGAGCACGCCACTGCCACTGCAGGACAATCTCAATATCCTAGGTATGGATGTTCGCTGCAACCTGAATAACAAAAATTACATCGAAAGTATCATCAAAACAGCCTCACGAAAACTCGGAGTCCTGAACAGAGTGAGACGGTTTTTCACGCCGGAGCAGCGGTGTCTTCTATACAAGACACAAATTCGCTCCTGTGTGGAGTACTGCTCGCATCTCTGGGATGGTTCAGCAAAGTACTTACTAGATGCTCTCGACAGGTTGCAGCGACGTACGGTCCGCATCATTGGGAATCCCGAGATCACGAACACCCTAGAACCTTTACAGCTGCGTAGAGATGTTGCGTCCATGGCTGTATTTTACCGTCTGTACCATAGGGAGTGTTCTGATGAGCTCTTCCAATTAGTCCCACCCTCCCCTTTCTTACACAGGACAACACGTGCAGGTCTTAGATGTCATCCGCACAATATCCTATCAAGAACCAAGCGGTTCGGAGACTCTTTCCTCTGTCGCACCATTAAGGCCTGGAATTCATTACCAGCTCACGTGTTTCCTTCTTCCTACAGTCCCGGGTCCTGTAAGCGGGGCGTGAAAAAGCATATGATGAGGCCGTCAAGCTGAGTGTCACCATTGTCACACGGTATGTGTAAGTAATGGTGACCCTCTTTTCTGGGACTTTGCCTTCAGCTTACCATCAGGCAAGGCGAAGTCCAATTGACGTGTCCTATATAAAAAAAAAATGTCCGGTGATAATCTACGTCAGCCGGTACGAAAGGCTGCCGTGTGGCCTCTCTAGCCATTCGCAACCTAAGGGTTGCTATATATGCTATAATACCTATAAAATGTTGCATTAACTTAATGGAAATTACCCTGCATTACTGACTGGAGGTTACTTAGCAGATTTAAATACATTATAGATATTAAAGACTTAGCCTCGCTTATAGATGCGATCAGTTTCACACATGAATGCAATCTAATATCCCCGCATTTTAAGGGTATAACAAAAATGCAGTTACGCGTTTTGCTATTATTTTTCAATAGGCGCTTGAATTTTTTTGTAAGCATACGTTCTTTCTTTCTCTGACATCTCTCATATTAAAACTGTTAATAATATGATAAAATCTGTGTGATCAATCCTTCTTTACTCTTACCTATGTTTTATAATCTTACTATAATCACTAATTTATTTTTATACCACTTAGTTGGCAGACAAGCACACCGCTCACCTGATGAAAGTACTTACCGTGGCCTATGGAAGTGTGTAATACCAGAGGAGTCACAGGCGCTGCCGACCCTGTATGCACAGAGTTACCTACAGTCAAATCTCCATCACCTCTTGACAAGAGACAATAAAATTGTCAATTCGTTGGTATTATTATGCGTTGACGACTGTTACAAACGTCAAATTCCATACATTCATTCTATTCTACAATACTCTGGCCAGCGAATTGCCACTTGTCTAGAGCGGCTGAACGTACCTACATCGAAGACGTGATTAGGCAATGACAAACAGATTAATTAGGTACGTATGTCTGTTAAATACTCTGCCACGTCAGTCAATTAGTTAAGCCGACATTCTCTGTATGACGTCAATGTTACACAAGTAGGTACCTAAGAATACTATTATTCGAGTTACACGTCTAAATATGGCCTATATCGATCACGACGGCTAACATACTCATTTGGTACTATTAGCCACTTGGATTACAAGTAAAGCTAGCACTGTCTATTTGTTTTATTTTACTAAAGGTACCTGCTATGATTCTTATATCTATGTGTTGAAGCAACAGCCGTCTGAAACCCCGACCCCCAGAGCGTATTCGTTTCCCTTCTGGGAAACGCCCGCCTCATCCATTACGACGTGTAGATAAATAACGATATAGTATTTACAGGAGGTAGGACACGGCAGTATTTTCGTCCAATTGAGCAGTCCTTACTGGAGAAGTACCTCTGCCCTACAGAATACCGCGGCTTTATGGCTATGGTTATTATTAACGTCGTGTTGTGTTCCCGTCGGTGAGTAGGGTAGCCAGAGCTACTGGAGAGTTTCTGTGCTGTCAGTGGGAAGACCAAAAGCTTGTCCTGCTTTGTCTTTTACATTCACAGCACAGAGACTCTCTGTTCTTACACTGTTGGCAGCGCGAGTGTGACTCCCTTGGTTTTGCACACGTCCATGGACCGTAGTAACCAGTTTCCATCAGGCGGGCCGTCTGCCTCCTAAGTGGTATAAAGAAAAGTTGGTTTAAAAATGGAAGTAGGTATACTATTTCAAAGTTATGTATCTTTTTGGTAAATGTCAACCTGATCATTTATTCTGAAACTGAAATACAAGAATAAACTCGATGGACGAATTTAAATTACCGCCTGACTGTCTTTGCAGTTATTCGAGTTCATTCAGTTAAAAGTAACTCTCATGTTTTGTTTTTGAATAGCTCCATTCGTTGTTTATTGAATGTTTTTTGAACAAAATAACTTATCTGAAGATTAGTTTCCTCTTGAAATAGATCAGTTTTCGGTAGCCAGTTTTGTTTCTAAAAAGAAAATTAAATGTATCGGAATGCTTTTTAAATCTGTAGGATTTAAGGTAATTATTTTTTGGTTCCACATCCAAAGTCACGTTTTATTATATCGCCAAAATCGTGGACATACAATACGTTAAAAAGCACATTCACTGTTTTACCGTTTAATTCGCAATATGTAATTTTTTTTTAAACCGCGGTAGTCTCGAGTTCGATCCCAGATTTTACCATGGCACATACTAATGACTTTTCGATGCTTTTAGAAGTTATGCGTGTATTTATCGCAGGTTTATAAGTGAACTAAACTGGCAAAATGTGGGTGCTAGCACCTCTACCTACCCCTTCGGGAATATAGGCGTGAGTTTATGAGTTATAATTTTTTGGAAACTGAATTCATGAGCGGACATATTGATTTGTTGCGTGGATGGATAATTAGAGATGGAGATAGATAGAATAAAATTCATTAACATTTCTTCAAATACATTAAAACTTCTATAAAACAGACATGTTGTCTAGCTACTATTTGCTTGGTTCAAATAAAGGACTGCCTTTGACGCTTACCGTTTGAGCCATGAATAGGGGTTTCATTAAAAGAATTTCCAAGCCAATAGTTCCAGAGCGACGTAATACAGTCGTATTTTTGATACGTGCCATTCGATATTGAATAAAATAGATTGGACACATTTCGAAACGGAAATTAATGATCGTTAAGTATCACCCGCTGGTTGTGTGTGCACTATGCAGTCCCAGAAAAAAGAAGATACAAAGCGAGGCAGGAAAAGAAGGCAGATGTTAAGTTGTCTTACTTTGGAGCAATTTCTAATTATAATAATTAAGGTATTTTAGATTCAATTTAGAGAACGCTTTTTGAAAACAAAATATACCTATTCTAAGACCCAAATCAGTTATGTGCAAAAACAAAATATTGAATGAAGTTATTAAATCTCAGGAATCCATACTAATATTATAAAAGCGAAACTCTGTCAGTCTGTCTGTCTGTATGTTAAGCGTTCACACCTAAACAGCTGAACGGATGTGATGAAATTTGGTAGATTAGACCTTGAGAGAGACGTAGGCTGTGTTTTGTCGCTATAACCGACATCCCTGCTGGCGGAGTCGCGAGCAACAGCTAGTCATTTATAGTTTAATTCGTTTTGTATCTGTTTTCGTGTAGGTTGTTACATCAATTCCCGGGTTACACCATTCTTCCCAAAGTGCTAAATCAATAGCCAGGTGCAGTTAACAGAGTAATAGCACAGATAATAATAGATACCACAGATAGATGGTAGTAACACATTTCAGTTAGTTCTTGTTCAGTTCAGTTCTATAGTTTAAGTGTGAAGGCGGCACGATCTCATTCACAAACTCGTTTATCTCGTAACTCTAACCCTCAATTTCATTCATCAAGATCCTACACGGTGATACTTTTGTCTGCAACCCTAATTGTGCGGTCATTAGCTGGAATTGTTACTTTATCGCTCCTGGGAAACTATACTTGTGTGAACCAATCTTTATAACTAGAATGAATAATACGAACTTTTCCAGATCGTTGGGGAGACTATCAAAGATATTACAGTAGTACGGTACAAAAATTTCAATGAACATTCTTAAATATTTAGATTTAGATTACATAATCCTAACACAATTAATTTCATTAAGGAGCTTAAAAAGAAATACTAAATACCGCCAACAATAAGCTTTATATCATTCCAAGATGGATACTAATTAAGACTGTTTGCTAAAAAACAAAAGCTGGAAGAGACATTTGAGAGTAGGTATTTAAACCTAACGAGCATGAGAACGTATAAGGAGCCAATAAGCATAGCTTATCCTCCAGATTCCAGAAGCGAGAGAATCTAAACGGGGGCGGTGCGGCCCAAATCGGTCCTAGAATTTCAAACATTCGTTCACCCGCCATGATGGGACAAAAACACTAACGACGACGGCAGATAGAAACATTTTCGGAAATTTTTTTTTTTCCATTTAGATTTTTAATTGTTAAAAAATTGTAGGTACGTTAGACAAATTGGCATATGTCTTTTAAAGTTTGAAAAATGACATATATTTTCCTTAGATTGTTATTTATTTGCTTATTATTTTCAAAATATTTGGTAATTCATTAATAAAACAGTGACTTATGTGCTTATTGACTTGTAAATAAGAGTAAATAATTTTTAAAAGATCCTTTGTTATATGCAGAAGAATGGCGTTAAAGTGGATAAAATACATGACAAAGCAGATATCAAAGTTATATTGTCCCAAGTCTCCAAAATATTAAATAGGTAACAGTTTAATTAATTGAAATTACCTACCACACAAATACATCTAACTGTGTAAGAGTAAAGTACCAACAGGTGTATTTAAATTCAAAACAATGTCTCTTAAATGTTAAGTACCAATTTAATTAATTGAATTCAACATAATGTACCACGCCCACCAGATATGCTTAAAAGTTACAAATGAGTTCCACCTTATTACAACAGAACGGTCTAACAGGCCAATGTATTAGAAAGTTGGAAATATAACAATAAGTATAAAGTGTAGTCTACCTTGTGTTGTGACCCGTTTCGGGTGCATATTAATCGCAAAGTCAAGTGAAAGGTGATACTGCTTTGGTTACCTGCTGTGACTAAAACCAAGATCGGGTTAGGCAAATAGTTTGCAGCTGACTGTACAGTGAATCGGGATCACATCTATTTTTTTATATAGAGCACGTCAATTAGACTTCGCCTTGCCTGATGGTAAGCTGAAGGCAAAGTCTCACACATACACATACCGTGTGACAATGGTGACACTCAGCTTGACTGTCTCATCATATGCTTTTTCACGTCCCGCTTAAAGGACCCGGGACTGTAGGAAGAGGGAAACACGTGAGCTGGTAATGAATTCCAGGCCTTAATGGTGCGACAGAGGAAAGAGTCTATAGTCTGGAAGATCTATAGTCTGGATAATGGTAAATATTCTTCTCTTCGTCGATCAGTTAAGGCTGTGGATAAGGTCAGTTAGTCTGGTCAGTGCTGGTTAACGTTAATGTACCTACAACAATTCATGTGATTGTTTTTTTTTTTTCAAAATTTCAGTAGAAGAGTTCTAGACAGTCGATACAGTCCTATTGAAACGTTTGAGAAATAAATGTTCTCAATAATAGTTTTTTTTTTTCAATGAATCAAGCATGTAAATATGCTAAGAATGAAAATGAAATACGTCACTCCATGCACAATACCTTGTAAAATATATATTTATCACACATCACATACGTTTACTGAATTTTTGATAAATCACCATCCTACAAAATTAGGTCTGTGAATTAATAAACCGCTAATCACGAATGAGTTGCGGGCACATAATTTACATAGCGCTAGACTAATTACATACGAATCCCACAAACTGTTTGTCAAATGTGAACCGTGCCCAAAATTTGTTTGGGTGGACCAATTAGAGGTACCCAGTAGGGTGTTCTTGTTGTTTTCAGTATAACTTTATATGTAGGTGTATTAATGCCATGATTTAGACAACTAGGGGCAACAGTTGATTCTGTGTGGGAGGACAAGATATTATCAAAATGGACGAACGGTGAAATGATAGTTGAAATGAGTTATAGTCAATAATAATTGTTAATATTTCTGGTTATTGGATTACAAAATTGTAAACTAACTCGTTTTTTTTAATAAGGTACCTATGATATATTTAGTCGTCGTAGGTAATATAATATCCATGATCACAAATGAAATATATACCAATTTCCTATTATAAAGGATCGTTTTTAAATTAAACAAGCTTAGGTTATTAGTTGTGACAAATGAAAATAGTTCGTGTCAGTAAGATTTGTGACCATTTACTGACTTTCTTAATATATTTTATGAATTAGATACCTTATGTAATCAATCTCATTTTTTCGCAAAATTTCAATCAAGTTTCTCGTTGGGGTAGGTAGGGACTACCTATTTGCGTTTGCTACATTTCAACTTCAGAATAAAATGGGTAATAGTTAAAAAGATCGGGGCAGTCTTTGAACACTGCCAATTGAAGCAAAAATCATTGTGTGAAATGCATCATCGTGATGTGATGAGGAGCATTCTGTCACGGCCCAAGTGTTGGGTGACAATTATTTGAATTTCATGATTTTCTTCACTCAAAAAATGTTGACCGCGCCTAAAGAAGTTTTCACTTCTGAAATCAAATTAATGTCAACAAAAGTGATCACAGGATAAGCGGAATCAGCTGACTAAAGATTTAAATACGCCTACAACTCATTTTCTATTTTCAAACAAGCTACACGCGAAGGCCGGTACATAAAAAAAGTATATTCATTCGAAATAATCGAATTAAGAACAGTTAATTTAAGCTCGGCAATATTATGTCACAGCAACTGTCGGACTAGTGTCGCATACGTGTCGCATTAATTTGAAATCCTCTTACGAAGGTCGGCTCTCATAATCACATGTTTCTTTCTTAGAAATAATTCGTTTTAATACGATTACGGACAAGTAGCCGGTCGACATCAGGACCAGTAATTAAAATTGTATTCATACTTTATTATAAACTTCCTTATTGCTTTGGAAATTAATTATAATTACGTATTACCATTGCGATTGTAGGATGACAAATTATATTGGGTGAAAGTAAAACGACCGAATATTATTATGGCACAAAATACTGCTTTTACTTAAGAAAAAAAAAACAAGCTTTTCTTTTGCAGATTAAAATTATTGCAAATATACTTCACATAATATATTTGCTGTTCGTTATTTTACGAGTGTGAGTGACATTTTCATAATCATAAACATAACACAACATAAACTCACGCCTATATCCCCGAAGGGGTAAACAGAGATGCTAGCACCAACATTTCGCCAGTTTATGTTTAGGTCCCAATGTAATATTGGCGAGCCTATTGCCATTAACCGGACACTTATAAACCTGCGATAAATACACACATAACTTCGGAAAAAATCGAAAAATCATTGGTGTGTGCAATGGTAAAACCTGGGCTCGAACTCGAGACCTCGTCTCAGCAGGCCATTAACCATTCCATTAGGCTACCCCGGTTAACGGTGCAATGTACGGTGCAAATATACACACATCAACAAAGTCTAGGGAACAAGGACATTTCTAGTTTTTATTTAAAAACCCTTTCTTGTAATAGTGAGTGTTTTATAGAAGGGTATTTTTATACCGTTTTTAATTTTAATTTTAATAAAAACATTTTCATACCAAAATTTTTTTTTTAAGAAATTATTGAATAGTGCCAATATTGAGTATTACAACCTTCTATGATTAGGCACAAAAATAACGAGGTAGTAAGAAATACAGTAATTAACCGTACTTTAAACGTTTTTAATAATCTGTAGGACCTCCTAAAGCATTAGCAACAGCTCGACAACGGCGTGGCATACTTAGTATGAGATTGTCAATCATCGTCTGTGGAATATGGCTCCATACACTGCGAAGGTGTAAAAAAAGTTGTTCTTCAGTGTTCAGATTTTCCAAAGAATCACTGAAAGCTCATCTCCCAAGCAAATCCCAGGCATGCTCTATGGGATTGAGGTCGGCAGACTGAGCAGGCCATTCCAACGTCGTCATATTGTGCTCGCTTAACGCATTGACCACTACCCTCGCGGTGTGTGACCGTGCATTATCTTGCATGAACATAAAATCTTGACCGAACTGCTGTCGATGAGGGATTACCATGGGGTGTATAACCTCCTGAATGTATTGGTTTGCATTCAAATTGCCCCGTATCCAAACGAGGTCGGTCCTTCCACCAAGGCGAATTCCAGCCCATACCATGATTGTTCCACCTTGGTAAGGATGAACTTCTTGCGGATTCTGGAGACGACTCCGACGTCCAGGAACTCGCCATACACGCACTCTTCTCGAATCAGGATGAAAACCGAAGCGAGATTCGTCGGAAAACAGAATCCGTGCCCATCGATGGTCGGTCCACTGTAAATGTGCGTTAGCCCACAATAAGCGACGACCTCGATTTCCACGTCGAAGAGCTGGAACCGTAAGCGGTCTGCGAGCATGAAGATTGGCTTCGTGTAATCTTCTCCTGACAGTTTGATCGCTAATAACCACTTGATGCAGACTGGAGGCCTGCGACCAACTGACGAGCAGTAATCGTGGGTTGCCGCCTTGCGGAATTTTGCAAGAAACGATCTTGTCGCGGGGTAGTAACCCTATTTCGTCCCCTGTGACGTTCAGTAACATCCCCTGTAGACCTGTAGAGTGCCCATAATCTGCAAATTACGCTTGGTTGGGTGTTGACAGCATCCGCTACGTCGCGTTGAGTTCGTCCAGCTTGCAGCATACCAACAGCCCTTAACATCTCTTCGCGACTTAAATGACGACGTGACATGATGACTACAGTCACAAAAATTCACAAACCATACGTAAAAGACGTATTATGGATAATAAACGTTATTTACAATCAAAAAAAATAATTAACGGTTAATTACTGTATTTCTTACTACCTCGTTATTTTTGTGCCTAATCATAGAAGGTTGTAATACTCAATATTGGCACTATTCAATTCTTTCCTAAAAAAAAAAAAAAATTGGTATTAAAATGTTTTTATTTAAATTAAAATGAAAAACGGTATAAAAATACCCTTCTATTGATATAAAACACTCACTATTACAAGAAAGGGTTTTTAAATAAAAACTAGAAATGTCCTTGTTCCCTAGACTTTGTTGATGTGTGTATTTGCTGTTTGTTATTTTACGAGTATTAGTGACATTTTACTGCGCATGTTTGGTAGTGACATCGGTATCGGGTTCAGTATCCTATGTGAGTAAAGCTGCAAGTAACAGTTAATATTATAAATCCTATCATTAACATTATGTTGCACATCTGCCGGGATTCCCATGAAAGTCAACGGTTTTTAAGCTACATAAACTCATACTTCCTGTACTTTTTTTGAATTTTATATCGTTATGTCACTTTATTTATTACGCGTATGTAATCTAGTTGCAATACCAGTTCAATAATTATTGGAAATCTACTTTCGAAATAATCACCTGGTCGCAATTATCGTTTCCACTGTTTATGTAATAACCTGTGTCGTTACTTTCTGTTTAATTAAGATTGATACAAATAAGTTATGTTAGGTAACCTAAAGTTTGAGGTGTTGTCGCTTCCAGCAATGCACAGAGGAGGAAGTGTAGTGCCACTTACGTACTTTTCTGATTAATAAACTGAATAGTGGCATGTAGAATATTTTATTTATCTTTGGTAGAAGAGAAATCACGATAAGGCAAATCGCCTGTATGCAGTTATAGTATAATATTAAGTATATTCGAAGAATATTTTTAAGCAGTTCCGAATTTAGATACCTAATACAAAAATCATTATTTCGAAGTACCTATTAATAGATTTGTGCCCGTAAATCTAGGAGTTAGTAGAGGTGAATGAATACCCATTCAAACTATCTGAAGTAGGTACTTTTTTACCGTTGTGTAATTATGGTCAGATACTATATATAATTATGGTCAGTACATTGAAATAACCGTTTTAATATTTTATTTCTATGTGTAATATTCTGACAATATCATATCAGAAGGAAAAATCAGTTTTCAGAATAAAAAACATAATTTCAAATGTTTACTTTTCATTATAATGCTAAATGAATTATTGAAAAGTAAATTAAAATTTAATCTTTTTGCTTTGTAGTGCGATTGTATCACTTCCGGTATTACATACGTCCATTGGCCACGGTAATCACTTCCCATCAGGTGGACTGTGTGCTTGACTGCCACCTAAGTTGAGTAAAAAAATAAGTATTTAATTAATAAGCCCATGTGGATTGGTTATTTCTTTTGATATGCATTGTAATTGAAAGACACGTTTATTGTAGTCTTTAAAAGTAGCATTACAGATAATATAATGTATTTGTAGGACTCACTGCACTGCGTAACAAATTGAAATTAAAATTAACGCGTTTGTTCAGTGAAATCCAGCCTAAATTTGAGTTGAATAAACCTCAACACGTTTTGCAAATAGTGCAATCCATTAACTAAACATGCCTAACTCCATCAACGCAAGTGCAAAGCGTTATTGCACTCCATAATAAACAGATCAACGTCGGTCTGCAAATTTGTATGAATTGGATAATGGGGGAGCCTCGCACTTGGCCGGACGACGGCAATCTGTCCATTGACGCAAGTACCGATAAGTGCTATGTAATGTATCGTTTAATCCCCTAACGCATGGTTTCCGATACGACAATGTTTTCCCACAATGATTTTAATAAACGATTCCTATTGAAATAAAACAATTACTTAGAAGAGGACTCACTCTCCTACTCTCTCTATAGATTCCTTATTTTGATTTGTCTTATGTTGACTTTTACAGTGGCGATTACCGTCTGATCCCCCAAATCTTAGAAGAAAGTTTGCGCCAGAGTCTCATTCCTTTATCAGGTTGACTTAGATCCCGTAAATCTTGTTTGGGCCCTTGGTGGAGTTTTACTTACCTAATACTAGCGTTAATTGATAGTATATCATTCCTATTCTTTAGGTGCATGCGATTTCTCTTCAAATCAAGCATTCAGATACGCTGTACCTTATATATTTTATTTAGCTCGTTGTGCCCGGTTACATTAATAAATTAGAACAGTAGATAAAAATTTATTTACATAATATACACGGAAATTATCTAAATTAAAATATAAATACAAAACTGCAGGTTCAGGTATCATAGAATTCCTCCCTATCGATGTCAACTGGGTGTATGGCATAGCCACGTTGAATGGCAATACCAATTGCAACTGATCAAAAACCCATGGCTCTTGTATTAGTTTGACATTTGAATTTACTTTGATCCGAAATAAAGAAACTTCTTCAATAAATCAAGGATATAAAACTTCTTATACCGTATAGCTAGATACTGTAATATGAAAGTTGTACTTAGTGTTTAATTATTAGTTCTCGTAGCATACATAAACTGCTTCTGTTGCGTGGGAAATTCTATTATACCATATTCTAATTGAAGGCCATGTATCTGCAGCAACATTTTCTCTAACAATTCTTGTCTACCAGTTATGAGATCCAGCATATTAACAAAACATCCGAAGCAACAATATCATATTTCTGTATAAACTCTGCGGCTTCGGAGTATTCAATACATAATAACCGGAATTTAATAGTCCAAAAGTTTCTACACTGGGAGTGCGTAGGTTGTCACGCGATCTAAATTCCGTATTTAAAGTCATGTTTAGACATTACAGCAATTTGGCTTTATTAGCTTTTTATGAGCAATTTAAATAAGATAATACATAAAATTTCAGCTTTTAAGTCGGATGCAATTGAACCATCTATAAAGAACGGTACTTTAAAATGAAGTAGGTGTATGTTTTTTATACCCAATGCCGTCATTAAGATGTATGAGAACTGTATGTAGATAAATTATCCATATAAGTTTTTGTTTGTTCTAATTTTAATGGTTCCGGTGCCGTTGAATGGATACAATAGGTACCGTGATTATATCCTTTTATCGTGTGGAAACCCATGGGTACGTCTCCGTGAGCACTTAAATGCGAAGCGACTATATTGGAGTTGATTCGACCAAGAACACACGAGGTCTCCGATATCAGATCTATTGCTGAGACAAGAGGTTTGCTCCCGGGGTGGAATGCACACAAATAGCCGACAAATTTGGACACTTTATAATTTAGATGTTTATTGTTTACGACGTTGTGCTTTTAGAGAATAACAAGGTTCAGGCTTCTTCAAGGCTTCTTTCACGAGACGAATATGTGAGCAAAGCAGTGTAAAATTGCTGCGCTTACCAGCAGCCTCTATCGATAAGAAGCCTTAAGATAGAAGGAACAAGACATCTAAATATCTAAGATTTTCTATGGGGTAGGTAATTTGCTCATTATAACAAAACAGATAAACAGACAATCCCCAAATACTGGGACAGCTTTATAAACACACAAATTACGAACACAACACAAATGTTTAGTTTTCACGTGCAATGAAAGGAAGATTAAGGTAAGTATTCAGGTTTCAAAAATATATCATACTAGCTGTTGCCCGCGGCTCCACTCGCGTGGATGTCGGTTATCGCTTAGTGTTGAGTCAACAATATTGAGCATAAAAAACTCAAATGTAGATGGCGCTAGCATATAGAAATTCGTATATTTTAAACTGAAAAGTTACTAATCTTATATAGCCTGCATCTCAAAATCCTTTCTTAGGGGATGCCTACGTAAAAATAGCTTTATGCATGCAAAGTCTCAGCCCGATCGGTTTAAAATTGACAAAGTTTCATACAAACTTTCATATCCTATTTTATCCTTTTGGGGGTAGAATTAATCAAAGTCCTTTCTTAGGGGATGCCTACGTCATAACATCTACCTGCATGCCAAATTTCAGCCCGATCCGTCCAGTGGTTTGGGCTGTGCGTTGATAGATCACTATGTCAGTCACCTTTGAGTTATTTATATTTAGATATCGTTATAATACAGTTGCGTATTTTATGTAGCGTATAGTATATATATATATATAGTAAGATAAGTATAAACATTACCTTTACGTATTACCTCTTTTATTACCAGAAAGATTCTCACTTCGTACCAACCAATATTATCAATAACAGAATGGATACATATTTCATATGACATCCACAAGGAAATGTTGATTAAAAATAGATATATACATCCCATTGTCACCGTATGATGATGATGAATAGTGATGAACGGAACTGTCAATCATAGGTACTCAGAGAAATCTCGCTCCAAGTATGAGGTCCATACATTCATATTATAATATACATACATATAATCACGCCTTTATCCCCGGAGGGTTAGGCAGAGGTGAATTAACACCCACATTTCACCATCATTGTATTCGGTCCCACGTAATAGGGGGTGAGCCTATTGCTGTTTTCCGGGCACTATTGTTACCTCGAGCCATGCATCTCTGGCTGAGTCTGGGCTCTGGGCTGTATATATCTGTCTGATGTTAAACAGTCTTATCCCTTAGTCGCCTTGTACGACACCGCATGGGAAGAGATGGGGTGGTCCAAATTCTACTCTGCAAACCACGCGGCTACTTTATGATATACTTTATGATTATGAAATATTATGAAATAGTGTAAATTATATTTGACTGATTAATAAATATTGTGTCTTTAGTCTTTTTTAATGAATGACTAATATTTTCATTATTTTTAAGCTCAACTAAGCATAAAATATATTACATGATCTGATATCTACGTACCAGTGAACATTACATACGGTTCAATGTCCATGATAGTTAGTTTTGACAGGTAGACTAGCCAAAAGCCAGGGTAAGCAAGCGGAATTGATGTGTTGATAGCATCTGTATAATAATATGTCGAAGCTTTCTAGCGATTTGTGTTTTAGATAAATTCGTCTGTGTCGCTTTGAATGCAATTATTTGATGTATTGTTTTTGGTTTGTAGTTACGTATCAGATTTGTATTGTATGATTAATACAAATAATCTCATTGATTGATTATTATTTACTTTTCACGACGTAGTAAGCTAACTTACTTTCATTATACTATCATGAAAGTAGGCTACGTCGAAAATTATTTTTTTATACATACATACATATAATCACGCTTTTATCCCTGGAGAGTTAGGCAAAGGTGAATTAACGCCCACATTTCACCAATAACTATTCGGTCCCACGTAATAGGGGGTGAGCCTATTGCCGTACTCCGGGAACTATTGCTGACTCGAGCCATGCATCTGAGGCTGAGTCTGGGCTGTAAATATCTGTCTGATGTTAAACAGCCCTATCCCTTAGTCGCCTAGTACGACACCGCATGCGAAGAGATGTGGTGGCCCTAATTCTACTCTGCCGGAAACTACGCGGCCTTTTTTTTATATTATCAATAATATAAAAAAATATTAGTTTATTATCATGTTGTAATTGATATCTACTAGTACTAGTTGTTGCCTAAGTACTTTATCAAGGTCTAATCGATTTATCTACCCCTATACCAAATTTCATCAAAATCGGTTCAGAGGTTTAGGCGTGAAAGTGTAACATACATAAAGACATACAGACAGACAGACAGACTGAGCTACTTTCGCGTTTATATTATTAATATGTATTTATGCTTTCAAGAGCAATATGATATTAACACAAAGAAATTATTGTTACGTAAGCACAAATAAAGAAGAAAACAAAATAATATAAAACTAAAAGTTCATGCCAGGTAAACAAAAACACTAAAAATAGAAATCGTATGTATGTCAGTATGACAATGAAATGCCAGCCGCTCACCGGATGCGTAATTGTACAAAACCAAAATAACGGCATATAACTATTACCAATTACTAAATTAGAGATGGACACAATCGGATATTCGACACAAGTAGCGCTTTTATCCAAATACTTTCACAATTGAGAGCTATCGATAAATAAATAGACAAGGCTTATTATTGTTCCCACGACTTCGGTTCGTCGACATTGGCGTGTGCGATCCTCATTACAACATGCTTCCGCAATTAGCGATGGGTTCTGGGCTTTCTCGATGCTTAATGTTTGACTGTACCGACCAACACACGGTTATTATACGCGTTATTCAATAGTTTAGTTTTTTCGTCTTGTCCCCTTATTTGTAAAACATAGTTTTTTGTCTATAATGCTTTAATTTGTTGAATCTTTTTCTAGTATCATTCTTTTTAATACATAGGGTCATGGCCTCTTCTTGGATTCATTTCTCTGACTATCGTATACTGTTTGAGCCTATCATGAGCGTGTACTGCTACGTGCACTTAACTACCAAGCGTTGAACAACTTTAATTGAACCAGAACAGCAAATATCTACTTTATAAAATAATAATTGATTTAATAATATGTATGACTAACACTGGAAAACAGGTCCTAATCTGTTTCGAGAATCAAACAAAAAAACGAAAATAGCATTCTTTAAACTGTTAACCAAGAAAACCAATATAATCAGATTAATCAAACATTGACACATTAACAAAAACTATGTTCCATAAAAAGTTTCAATATCCGTATTATTATAATAACCGTTGCAGGCTGATCGGCTTATAGAAATTCCAATTAAACTGCTGTGGTTTAAACCTTGCTCCGATATCTGCTTAATTAGTAATGATCGATTTAGTTTCGAATATAAAACAAATTTGTATCGGTCAATGTGGGTGGGCATTTACTTACATGTTGCAATATAAATGCCATAACTTTCGACAATTTCGTATACTTAACTACCTACTAAGCACGAGCTTAATATTTACAGAAGCTCTGTAATTCTATAATTCTTTTTATTATTATTAAGTATATTATACTATTCTAAGAAGTAATTTTAACACATATAACATAAAACCAACCGCCGACGTGATGATGATGACTAAAAATACTATTCTACCTACTTATTGGGTTTTACTAAAAACAGTCATTTCTTTTAGCGTTAAAGATTAATTAGCTATTGAGCCTAAAGGATAGCATGCTAAACTTTTTGTCCGAATAAATATTTTATAATTACCATTATTGAATTTGAATCTGTTGACGGACCGATGAACGTTGGTGCAAACGAGTCCTCGAAAGGAGACCGCGAGAAGGTTAACGAAAGATGGGACACCCAGCCAGATGGACTAAAGCCTGTAAAAGGTGGCTGGAACATGCTGTATGCGGGAGGCGTATGTCTAACAGTTTAGTGCAATAGGCTGATTAGAATAAATTTATATTTTATACACTCAAGCACGGAACTTCAGTTTATGTGACATTAACACTTATAGCACCTTAACCTATTTAGTTTTCCTCATTGACAACGGTGAACTTGAATTTCTGCAGTATTTTGAACCACACTTTTTTCATAATTTACATATTTTATGTACTCTGTTTGATTACAAGTTGTTGCAAAAACCATAAAATAAATCGACATACAGTAAATGAAGAGAAATCTCGTCAAGCCAACCACAATTAATTCGAAAGTGTGAGAAATTTATAATTTAACGTAAAGATTTTTCATTATTATTTTGTTGGAATAGTAATTAATAGTGTAAGTTTATTCGTTTTTATTTTGTTGGAAATGAATAATGGTAAAATGATAAACTTTGTTTGAATATGATATCACCTATTCATACTGCAACCAATCTTAACTTATTAATTATATTATCTTAACTTATTACTTATTAATTGCCGCCATGCCCGCCAACCCATCTTCCCAAAGGCAATGGGATGAGCCGCTCACTATTGGTGTTAAAAAACATTTAATCAGTACAGCTACCAGCGCTGCTGAGCGCGCTCGCCTATTGGCTGTGGGTGAATGGGAATCTGGTGTATGGCTCCATGCACTTCCTTCGCCCAACATTGGAACAATGTTGGACGACACGACCTTCCGCATTGCGACTTGCCTACGTTTGGGTGCACCGTGTGTTTCTCCACATCGGTGTCTCTGTGGAGAAGCTGTCGATAGCCTTGGACATCACGGATTGTCTTGCAGCAGGAGCGCAGGCCGCATGTCCCGACATGCAAACATTAACGACATTATCCGTCGAGCTCTTGTCACCGCCGGCGTGCCAGCTATACTTGAACCTGTTGGCTTGGCTCGCGACGATGGTAAGAGACCGGACGGTATGTCGTTGTTGCCTTGGAAGATGGGTAGGCCTTTGGTGTGGGATGCAACCTGCGTCGACACCGTGGCGCCTTCCCATCTTCCAAGTACGATGGACTGCGCATGCGCTGCTGCTGCATCAGCGGAGACTCTCAAACGGCGCAAATATACCAATTTAACTGGTAATTATAATTTTGAGCCGTTTGGAGTCGAAACGTTGGGTCCGTGGGGTCCAAGCGCGCGCGCGCTATTCAAAGAAATAGCGAAGCGACTAATTGACGCTTCCCGTGACCATAAGGCTGGCCTTTACCTCGCTCAAAGAATTGCCATCGCCATTCAGCGTGGTAATGCCGCCAGCCTCTTGGGCACGGTACCAGTAGAGATCGATGGGGAGGAATTTTTCGATGCCTAAAATTACAGTCTCCTTCTTTTTCTCTATCCCATTTTTGTATATATTGTATAGTTAGCATAGTTTTATATAAATTTGTAATTAATTAATTAATCTTAACTTATGGGTAGTATAGTATATATACGATGAAATAACCTATTAAAACTCAATACTGAAATTAATTAGGTATGGTATTTATGCACTTAAAACGTCCGAAACTCTTTGCCAGGATAGAATTTAATTATCTCTCGAACGTTTTGATAGAATCCAAAGTATTATACTACTCCAGTTAATTAGTAAGTATTGACTTTTATATCAATACAAAGGAGATTTTTGTCTTTTTACAAAATTTTCATTCTTATAACTGAATCTGCATTTCTAATTATACCAGTATTATTAATAGTATCCATCAAAATTATGCATTTCCATTTCTTTATCGTAGCTACTGATGATATTGACCAAATTACAAAATAAATAAGTAGTTACGACGTTAAACATAACTACTTATAAGTAGTTATGTTTGTTTTAATATTATAATAAAAACATGTTTCCTAATCCACGATTGAAACAAATTGCATATTATATGTAATAAATCGCTTTGAAGTGACTTACCCCGATTAGATTAATCTATGTAATAACATTGAATATCACTTTCATTTCAAAATCACTACACAAAGAGATTTTAATTAATTTAATGCTAAAATGAAATCAAGTTATTAATATCAAATGGTTTCCAATTTTATCTCTCATTATCTAATTTGAGAGGAATTTAATGCAACAATGACTGGCTTCTTATTTCATTACCACCCATGGTTCAAGAGTCTGGCGGTGAGCAGTCAACATTCATCGCTTCAACAATAGAGTATTGTCCACCGATGGAAACAAATTAGGCGGATGACGTAGAGAAATTTTGACGTGGAGAAACGGTACTGCTAATTAGTATAAATCGCCATACTGTACCTATGTTAAGAGATGAAAAAGGAAATTGTAGCGCATAAACAAAAAATGAATAAGAAACGTGCTCGTTTCTTATACAAAAAATAGAAAGTTGCGTATCATTAACTGCTGAAAATCGTTATCGATGATATACAAAGTCTTTCATTATCAATATCATATTGATTTATTAGATGTCAAGTTGTGATTGAAATTAAGAGGGAAAGAGAACTAATTGTTATGTAATAAAAGTCATAATTTTATTTATAAGCTGATTTGTTCATTTCTACCATTAAACTGTTATCAATAAAATCATGTTTGATAGTTATTCAATTAGGTATTACTATTCATATATTAGTTCTACCTTTTTATAATGTTTAATTTTAAAGCTAATTTTGCTATTATGATTAATACGATTTATTTTTGTGTTACATCAGGAATATCCAGAACAGAATTTAATTGAACTTTGATTTGCTCTAAAATTTATGACGGATAATTGACGCTTATTTTAAATATCATACTAAATGAATATTTTACTTATAACGCAAAGTACGTAATACAATATTAGCTAAGATTTGTTTTGAGCAATATTATTAGAACGTATTCAATTTTGTTTTAATTAAACATAATATGAGAAAATCGTAGATAATTGAGCATAAAATTGGTCATCAAGCCATCTCAAACCATTTTTCGATGCTGTAGATAGATAACTATTATGTGAACACTTGACAGGGTGTCGCCGCCGCGGGCAAGGCACGATCAACGACGAGACGGACGATCGCGGGCGGAACAGGCGCGCGCGCAGGTAGACCCTTTGAAACGACAAGGAGAGGTGCTTGTTCCTTCTCGCTCGTACTACAAGGTGGGGGCGGTCGGGCGCTGGCGTATGTTTGCCGTCTGTGCTACATTTTATTTAGTTTATAACCGTTCTTTGGCGTCGAAGCACTGTCCAGTTTTGAACAGCGTTCGATCACTGTTTATAGTGTTCGATAATAAAAAACAACAGATGAGTGAAAAGGTGTTGAAAGTTCTGCAAGCTTATCGGCGCGTTGGCGCCAGCCGGCTTTGGCATGGGCGGGCGTAGAGTGTTTAAGGCTGCAGCTGTGCTGATAACTCTTGGATACTGCAGCCTATTAGTATACCAAGGCGGTGTAACTTTTAACTTCCAAGAAAACCGAGCGGGATCTGTGCAAGTGTCGGACTTATCGATTGAACCTGTGACTAAAACAAGTATATTAGATAGTGGACAAAATAAAAATATAAGTCTAGATGACATTTTTATAAGTGTAAAGACAACAAAACATTACCAGTATACGAGACTGCCAATAATATTGAAGACATGGTACCAGTTAGCGAAGCAACAGGTGAGAACTTAAGGATTATTGTAACTGATATGAAGTTTATTGAAACTCTATAAGCACCAAAGAAAAATAAAGTAAAAAACTGAACCATAATTAATATACACATAATAGTAAATAAGTTTCAATTAATGAAAGGCTCATTGAAATCAAATAAGTATACAACAGCGTCCTGTTCAATTATACTCAATTGCTTGACATAGAAGTACTGACAGTAAAAAACATACAGAAAACACCGTGTAGTTCGTCATCATTCCGTAGGTACGCTAGTACTATTATTTCTTCTGTGTCGTAGGGCTTTTTCATATCAATCTTACACCTATTGGTATTTACTTTGTTCAGTTACCTATCAATTAGGTAGATATCATTGTCGACAGGAACATTATAGGTAACTAATATGCTATTATTAGCGTTTTTTTTGGAATGTCTTCATTGTTTTATATTCTATTTAACTTACTTTCACGTAAATAAGTACCTCGTGTAAACAACAAACAAGTGATTTCACCTTAGCAATTAAGGTACCTAGTAGTGTACGTATTTTTATATTTATATTTTATAAATAAACAATTTATTATCCAATAGGCTAGACCAGATCCTTCTTCATAACTACGGGTTTAGCTGAATTCCAATGAATTAAGTAAAACATGTTACGCACATACTATCCCAAGTAAAGTCATAGGAAGTTTTAACTTATACTGGCAATATATTAGAGTACAATCATAGAAAAAATCTATCTAACTATTGATGATACAGGCCGATGAAAACCAATTAAAACAAAAATATCTTGGAAACAGGATTTGACCTTCTTGATCAACAGTCGCGTGGGTGCCTAAATTTGAAATTTATGTAAATATTACAAGTAATAGTTCAGTATAATATTTGCCAGCGATTAGGATGATAGTTCTCATCTGTTAAGTGTGTTCGTAGTAATGTCACATATTTAACATCTAACTAATTCATAATTATACAACGGTTCGGGACTTTCCGCGAAAAAATCATGGAACTTACTATTTTTGCCGAACGTCTAAAAAGGTCACTTTGTTGGAATCGTATTTGTATAATATTTTGTCTTGCGGCGACGAAATTAGAATCTGCTTAGTACATGAATTTTTGTAATTCGGCTCATATGAGGGATCATTAATAGAATTTTATAGGAATCTATTAGATCTACTGGAAATTTATAAGTTAGGTACTAGTTTTTAGTTTCCCAAGCGCCTACAATATGGGGTTCTTCAAGAGGGGCATCAGAAGGTCTCTTCATGGTCGGTAGCACGAGTGTGACACCCCTGGTGTTGCATACGTCCATAGGCCACGGTAACCGCTTCCCATCAGGTGGGCCGTGTGCTTGTCTGCCAACTTAGTGGTATAAAAAAAAATGTGTCCTTTTTAGACCTGACGAACCGTTGTATAATTACGAATTCACACCGCGATTATTTAAAAATAACATCTAACTACTTCATTAAAAATAAGTAAAGAGGTGACTTGATCGGAATAAAATTACATTTATAAAGTTTTATCTTTATTCAAAACGTTTTAAAATTATCAATCTACAAGATTTGGATTTGGATTATTCTTGGATATTTAAATCCATTGTCAGTATTGAAAACGATAATGGCCATAAGCTAGATGATGACTGACATTATAACTAATATAACTGTGACAGTATATATTACTGAATAAACATAAAATTTTAATTGGGAAATAATCTAATTTATAGCAAGTAGGTACTCGGTAGATACTATATTAAATTAAACTAAACTACTCAAATGTTTTGATCCATAAATTTAGTTATTGTTGTATAGGAAAACCATAAATTTTACTTTGCCTCCTAATTTTTAGTGTACTCCGATGATAATAAAACACAAGGCTATAAAGGGGCAACCCGTGGAGTCCACCATCAATACAACGATGATAAATCTCATATAAATGCACCACAAACGTTCACAGCAGGACTTGTTGTTCTTGAAGTTAAAATATCATGAATATAACCATAACAGGTAAATTTTTGATAGACAATTTAATTTCAAATTTTAGTTACCTATCCAAAATTACTTGAAGAGAACCAGTTTATGCAGCGTTTACTCTAAATTGTTTTAGCATTTATCCTAAATGCTTCTATGTGGTCGGTCGGTTTAGATGCCGAAATAACGCTATTATGCAAATATTTCTTTGAAGCCATTTATCTTGGTATTCAAGCCACAGAACTTGTTTCAAAGACATTGGATGATATGAATACATTTGTACGTGTTCGTATCTTAAATAATAATAGGCAGGAATTTATATCAGTATTTAACTTCTGTACTTACTACTTTGTCGACTATATTCTTTTCTACTACTTTCAAACACATTCACTCAAATATTGATTGATTTTACTTTGAAACCAGATTTTACTTTGAAAACAGAATGCAGTCCTAGTTAAAGCATTTAACTTAGTTGGAATGGCTAATAAAATAACTTTTTTCAAGTATAACAGTCGGTAATTTGAATAAAGAATTCAAAAGTAACAATAACTTAACCGATATATGTGTATTTAAGCTTAATAATATAGAAAGCAGTCGTGCTGTATCCATTGTAACTAGCATTTCCTGAATCTGGAGCGAGTATAATCAACCGTTAATCCAGCGCAGGACCCGGCGCCATTGTGAACTGCGGCCGCGCAGCGCGTGGCACGGCGCGCGCGCAACACGTGACGGGATTGTGTACTTGATTTTGCCCTTTTGTGGTAACTCTTGGTCGTTGATTTATACACGGTTGCATTTTGTAACTGGTTTTGAGTTTCTTTTTGTTAGGATTGTTACTTAGGTATATTGTATTTTTATGTGAGTACATTTTTTGATTAAGAGTCAATTATTAGGTAAGTATGTAAATTATGTTCGGGCAAGAAATTATTTCTGTTAATTAGTAAGTCTGTAAGATTGATTACCGAAGGTCTTTAATTGAAAAATATGAGAATAATAACTTCAGTAACCCCAAGATGATATATAGGTGTTTCCATTTAAATAGTTTTACATATTTATAACAGTTAAAGGGAGCTTAGACCTAGCTAAGGAACTTGACTTTCGATTAAATTTAATAACATTATTTATTACATAGTACTACAATAAAAACTACTGTACATTATTGATCGTATTCTGCACATGTTGGTATGACCCTGAGACAAACAAAAATAAACATCCATCCTATATTTATACATGTGATAAATAATCTGCACATTTGCAACTCAATCGCTCCATCTTCACTAACAAGATACTTAAACGGCGAATATTTTAGAATTTTGTATTCTACCACAAATTAACAAATTAAGATAAAAACCCTTTTAATACTTATTTTTATAGATTATTTTCTGTAAAATGTTGAATGAGTGAATAATGAAGTCCTTATAGAAATAAAACTAAGAATATCCAGGTAATTCTTAAAGTGATATCTTAATCGACCATTATCTACCTTTGTGAAATAATGACTTAAAATTAAAATACACAGTATTCTATAAAATTCCTAGTAAATATCATTCAAATTGATATTCAATATACAATAAACAATACTTGCAGTAGTTGCATTTGCAGTAGTTGTAATTTACTGCTTTGATTTTGATTTGATAAGTACCAAGTTCTTACATCTCGAAGATTGAGAATCCTAGCCTAGGTACTTAATTACAACTTCATTCTTTCCTATACAGAATATAGAGTTTTGCATCAACAGAAATCACCGCCCTTAGGGTTACTATAATTTGCTTACTCAAATCGTCTGATCCTTTGGAAACATCTAAAATATTTTTTTAACTAAAGGTCAGTCGTTAAAATTCGTTTGAGCTTGAAGAATTTAAATGTAATGCTTTACTGAATATTCTTTACTCGAGCATTAATCAGTCTAATACAATTTACGTGGGACTTTAGTCAGCTTTTGTAATACGATCCAAAGGTAAAAATATCAAATTTGGAATATTTTAGAGCTTCAAAACTTCGAAATTTAAGCGACGTTTGAAAAAACTACCTCTGATAGACATTAGGTTGTTTATTATATGTTAAGCAGGTATTTTCACTAACTAAATGTGGTGAAAACATAGAATGGAGTGTCAATTACTGGTTATGAATCAATTATAATATTTTACGTATTGTATTTCGGTCTCATCGGCAGCTTAATGGTGAAGATATCATGTGGTATATAGTTAGAGTTTATACTTAAGCATTTAACGTCTGATATCGCGTTTCCTGAGCCCAAGTTTATCAGTTGCTAGTTTATATTCTTGGAAGTCGACATGAGATTGGTAAGGTGTTTGGTATGTAGAAACAAATGTATACTTATGATAACATAAATGCAGCTCTTCTTATCAGTGCCATAGCCGAATATCTCAATGTTGATTTATAAATGTGCATTTATGAAGTGAATAATCAAGTTATTGTTGTCAATATCTTTTTAATCAACATCATACAAAATTTGGGGTGGGGTGATTCTGTATTCGGCCCGTAAGCTTGCTTGTGAGTCTGCGATTAAAAAAAAAATTATTCAGAAATAGGCAACGAGTTTAATTTCTGAAGTGAATAAGTATGGCACTAGAAATTCTGATTTTGTCACAAAATTAACAATACTTAACGTTCTGTCATTAGAAAATACTTTATTTTTCCTGCTGTAATGAATAAACGATGAAGAACGTAATGCCAGTTCTAATACTGTGAATATAAACACGCTATATAAAAAAACCATAGGAAGTAGTCTTACCTAAATTGGAAGCAAAGCGTATAGTATACTTGTATGGTAAATTGTATATGACTGTAGCGTTATATGAGGCATCTCAGCACCTTAGTCAAACACGTTGTGAACAAACCCTGTGCTGTCTAATGCTATTTACGGAAGCGACACCTGATGTAAACGGTACTAGATGGTGCAATTATTCTCTACATTTTTGACACGTAAGTTAAAATAGCAACATATTAAAAATTAACCTAATTCATTGGAAAAAAGGAAGTTCAAAACAACAAAAAATAATTTACTTAGTATTGGAACTGAAACGATATTTTCAACATAAATACGGATAAATAACATATAAAATCTTGATAACTAACTTCATTAAGAATCGCTGTCTCGCACTATGATGGGAGCAATTTTGAATAAATTACGTTGACATTTTGTCAAGTGAGCATTTCCTCAATCTTGCAATCATCCCAACTATTATAAGAATATACATGTCAATTGTATGATTGTCTTCCATTTATAGTACAGTATCAAGATAACAAACAAGCCTAGACCCAACCTGCTGTTGTTCATGACTCCACCCGTGTGAAGTACTAATTTTGCTACCGTAACCCACAAGAATCTATACCTGGAATAAAAATTAGCCTCTTTGCTATTTCAGACTATATCTATCTCTGCACAAAGTTTCACATAGATATGTATAGTCATTTAGATATAATAATCATGATGATTGACAAACATCCATCCATCCAAACTTCGGCATTCACAAAAGCTTTTGTTTAGTATACCTATGAAGACTTATAAATTTAGGTAACATGAGTTATTATATAACTAATTTCTTCTTGATCCTAAGTATAGCTGTTCTCCGATTAGGATAGTCATCTCCATAGCTATCCTTATAACCTAGAATATTCTCATAAACCGTATAAAGTACTTAAAAATATATCCTGTAAAAGATACTATGGTATGTATTACCCTCGATAATACTGGTCCAAATCATTCTTGCCGTTAAAGCATGGCTAGTACAAACAAATTCAAAAGCTTGATTAGTTTTAAAAAACTGGTTGACATTTCTTATCTCGATATGATAACGGATGCCTGAGATACAACAATTAACATGTCGTTAGTGGAAGAAGTCACCGGAAAAGTTGACTATGGCTCGTTAGATATTCTAATTCAAATGTCTCACTTCATTTAATTCGAAAAGTAACGCTCATGAACAGCAAGATTTACTGAGTTTCTACATGAACACTTACAACCAGGTCGTCGCATATAATTGCATAACTTTGTTTACTTCCACATTTAAGTTTGTGTTCGTTATTCCTGTAGACTGAAACAGCTACACGGATTACATTGATATTTTCAGTAGAGATAAGTAAAGTATATTCAGGATTTTAGCTTTTTGATCCTCGGGAAATGTAAAGGGCGAAGATTATTTTAAAATTTAGACGTGGAGAAATAAATAATTCCGTCTTTTATTCTCTTGCGTGTGAATACTGTAATAAATATTCAAATATATGGATGTGTGTTATTCTTCAATTAAGCTCTAACGGTTGGGTAGAGGCATAGTCTAAATTATCCCGGGAATAGGTTCCCATGAGTTCCGGGAACGGGATCTAAATTCTACATAGGTGAAGTCACGACAACGTCTTTAAAAAATATATATAATATATATTCTGTAGTTGTCTTTAAGTTCCAAATAAACACTTGTCTCCTTTGGTATTTTTAGAATATCTATATCTGTGTTGAAAGGTATTTGCAGAACAAGATATTGCTTGTCGGGTTGTGTTTTGTCAACAGGCAACGAGATTGCGGCTTTTCCGCCCTAAATACTCTCTAATACTACTCCTCTATTATTTCATACTTCAGTAACAGCGTAGCGCACCACATATCAAGTTAACTTGGGGTAACTTTGAACATTAAACTTAATATTATCAGAGATATTATAGTATTGTTATATTAATTAGTACGTTGTTATTTGAGGACTGAAACTTGAAACATCATTCGTACTTGTTTTGCTTCGTATAATGTTACCAATGATATTTATCTTTTTCATTAAATTGGTGATATAACTCGACCATCTACTTTTAAAATCTATACACTTAAACAAATAAATAAAATAGAAATATCTGTATATAAGTTTAAATTTTTTTTTTTATTGATGGGATTGAATGTCCCAATGGGAGTGAATGTGATCCTAACAAAAATACCATTTTCTGGCTGTTTGTTACGGGTAATCTCCGAAGCGGTAACCGATTTTAACGGAATTCACTGCAGAGAGCAGTTAATATAAGCCATAACTTAGGCTAGTTTTAGTTTAGAAAATGTATTAGAGTATTTTTTTAACTTGTGGAACCCCCCCGATACCACTCCGGCGGACCCGGTGGGGGTGGTGGTATTTCGAACTCGGACCGACTATAACAATACGGCTGCCTTAGGCCATCAGTTGCCGGGGGTGAGGTAGCCTTTGGCATGTACCTCGCGCAGCGTATTAGGATACTATGAACAAAATTTAAATTTAAATCCCACACTAAGTCCACGTGGATTCAAATTTGTCCAAAATTATCACTCTCTGTACTCAATAGGTGAGAGGGAATTTATAACCATTATTTTCCAATTCACGTTAGCAGCAAGCAGTAGTGTAACACATGAGATACCTACTTACCTCTCGAACAATATAAAATTAAAAACTACAATAGTACCTATTTAAATGCCCGGCTCTACAAGAAGAAACACGATAAGCGGAATACAACATGAAGCGAACCATTCTGCAGACAACAAAATACAGCCCTCATTGTTAAACCAGACCTTTATTGTTACAGTGTTATCAACACAAGTTATAGGTACGCGTTAAGAGTGTTGTAACAACATAACATAGACTCACACCTATATCCCCGAAGGGGCAGGCAGTGGTGCTAGCACCCACATTTCGCCAGTTTATATTTACGTCCCAATGTAATAGGTGGGCGAGCCTATTGCCAAAAGAGTGTTGTGTTCTTCAAAGTATACATAGTTCCAGTTTGTATATCAGTAATTGGTTCAATATGATTTTTAATCAATAATTTTACTTATTTCACTCTTTTTGGAAAAATTGTGCACTACAAGGAAGTAAGAATAACACATGGAGCTTTTTTTAAATAAAAATTCACGAACTTTTTTGCTTTTGTTTGAAAGTTAAATTGTTTTTATTTTTATTTTAAGTAGTAATGAACTTTAGTGTAATCGATAAAAATCCAACACAGTTTTTTCATAATCTTATTCTTAAATTATCTGATAAATAAATAAGGCCGAGTTTCGATCAAAGGGCCAACACTAAGTACTTCAGGTAATAAACAAGAATAAAGTTTTTTGTAGTAGTACCTACATACCTACTGACAGTAAATCAAATTATGAAATGTTTATTCCTACTAAAATTTAAATTTTCGTGCTTCATAATTCATAGAGTTTATGTGTGACAACGGTCAGTGCAACGGTCAAATCGTCACGCAATTCAAATATTTACATTCCTCTATCATGATTACGTTAATTCCCGTAAACATAATTGTTTATGTTCTATTCTCGATACATTCGTTTTACATGTTATACCCGCGTGGTAACATACACTTTACATTATTTAACGTTTATGTTTGAAAGATTTTCTTAGTAGTTTGAAAATGGTCGAATGTACATGATACCAAGTAGATATACAATGATAAATAAAAGTTATTATTTTTTTATCTAAGACACGCCAACTTTACTTCACCTCGCCTGATGGTAAGCTAAAGGCAAAGTCTCGGGAAAGACCACCATTACATCATTACATCTCACCATTACAGACACTAAGTAATGTTACAACAATGGTGGCACTCAGCTTGGCGGCCTCATCAGATGCTTTTTCACGCCCCGCTTTAAGGACCCGGGACTGTAGGAAGAAGGAAACACGTGAGCTGGTAATGAATTCTAGCGCAAAGAAAAGAGTATACGAACCGCTTGGTTCTTGCTCATATATTCTGCATAGTGTGAGGGTGACAAATGAATTCGAACGAAATGAAATAATACTTTTAATGAGGTTTTTGATGAATTCGTATCGTATAATAAAATGATAACTATCCATTTGCTTACTAAAGATATTTTATTAGGTTCAGTCAGTATACTCAGTGCTCATATTGATGAATTGGAATGTTATAACTTCTTAGTTCAGCTGTAGAAAAAAACTCGTTAAGATAATGGAAAACAAACCTATACTAATAGGTATAATTAAAAACTGTAATAACTTAGCGACATGTTAACTAATTAGTTATCATTATTATCATTTATAATACTTCATTATATGACTTAACATCGTAATCACGCTGTTTTGAAACTTATCTACAACATACCAGCAGCACTATCAACATTCCCTAACATATTTATACGAATCTACACAAGCAATTTGATCCGTCTGCCATACATATTGACAGCTTAAGGGGACCACACACCAAAGTAGCATTTGCTATACACACAGCAAATGCTGCATTGGTGCCCTACATTTACGCTGCAAACTGCAAATGCTTTTTGACATCTCTTGTCATGAAGCAATTTTCTTAGCAATTGTGTGCGCAGCGAATGCTGCTTTGGTGTTAGGGCCCCCTTATCGAACATAAACTTCAACCTGCAGTTTTTTTTTTACTTCTATGGTGATTCCAACGATTCCGCCAAAACCTGCAGCCTCAGCACGGCAGATATCTAAAAAATCTAAATATACTTCTTCGACCAATGAAATCATTGAAAAAGGTGTCACGTGACCGAAATGTCATGATGTAGACATATCTCATCAACTTCATTGGTTGAAAAGAAGCAAAGAGATACGTCTACGCTGTCTAAGCCTGCTGGTGGTCTAAAGCCATAACCTAAATTCGCAGAAACTTATCAACCAGTCAAATTTCTTAAGGCCCTGTATTCTTGCAAAAGTAGGCATTTATCGCCATCCCGGCCGGTCGCAAAATATTACACGCGGCCGCAGTGACGGTGAACTCAGTGTTGACCCCGCCAGCGACGCAGAATAGAAATAAACAGTATGAAAACTTGGTTTGACTTAAAAAATTAAGTGCAGTTTTTTTAACTTTATTTAGTTTCGTGAATAAATTAAGTAAGTAATAAATAAGAAATTAAAAAACGATATGAGTTTACATTTTTTTTATTTCCAGTTTACATTATAATAATAATAATGTTTGTACATTTACAAACATTTGTTTGAAATGATGCCAACGGTTACTTTATATCAATGCACCATTCGTCGTCGACTGGTCATTCATCCTTACACTTGGGCACATAATTGGTTACGTACTGAGCGGTTTCTGAAGAATTCCCTCTCGCGAACGATTTCATTGTGGACTGAACTCCCTGCCGAGGTAATACCTAGGGATTACAGTATGAAATTCTTCAAAAAGGTAGTGAACAGGTTTTTAAAGGGTTGGCAACGCGTGTTTGATTCCCCTGGCGTTGCAGGCGTCCATAGGCTTTGGTGACGTTTACCATCGGCGGCCCGTATGCCTGTTAGCGGCCCTGGTGATATAAAAAAACAAAGCGTCATTTAGTCCTAAAGCTAGCAAATGCTTGAAATATGGATACAAGACATCTGATTTGCATTTTTAAATTATTTAAGAACTCTTCTTCTGCTTTCTTTAATTCATGTAAATCCATATGTGGTGCTGAGCTGGCTGGACCATAGTTATGTTGTTTCTGATTTATTTCTTTTAATTTTCATTTTTTTTTTTACCGGATGCTCGAAGTTCAGTTTACGTTATTGTGCTCTCCTACTTTCAATTATCTTAACCCTCCCTTTAGGGATTCTATTTAAAATAGCTTTTTGGATGGCTGAAAGTGCGGACTTGCAATTAAATGAAGTAACAGCTGCTGAGCACCTTCCTTGGTAACCTCCTTTTAGTGCAAAATTTATTAGTTTTCCACCAATAAATTTGGCGATAACACTATTAAAACACTCAACAGTATTTGTGTCAACATCCTCGACTAAACTGCGCGATTTTGCTGCAACGTTTGAAACAATCGCATTTATTCTGAACATGAATGTTGAATTCTGGATCTTTTTGAGCTCTTCGTTGTCATTTTTATTTTTCGTACAATAATATTCTTGACACATTGTATGGTTGCCGAAAGCATGTGCTACACAGTTAATGATATCATTGTGAAGATTTGATATTGCTACATTATGAGGATTTCCAGAGGTTTTGTGGTGTCTTATGGATTGTACAATTGATTTCCGCATCGTCAATTTTTTTACGTTTGTATGCATTTTACGATGTGCTAGATCATATTTTGTTTCTAGGGTCAAACTACTACTGGTAATTTTTTTGCAAAAGTTGCGCAGTATATGATTCCGACATTAAATTTTTTCGACGGTCACATTTTTGGTCTCATACGGTCTAGCTTTGAGGATGGCAGTGTACGTCTCAAGTGTCTCCGTCTTCTATCATGCGCTCATATATGATGCCATACATTTAGATTGACGCCTTGAAACCTTCAACAATTATTTCCGTTTCCATGGAGCTTGAAGAACTTTCATAATTTCTAAAGCATTTGTGTTTAATCGGTGATATTTTTTTGTGCTCAGCTCGAGCGCATACTAAGCAATATTTATTTTTTATCCCAATATAAAGGACTTGTCCTGTTTTTCTGGCTGCTGCGCCTGATGACGCTTTATAGTTCGTTCCGTAAGATCTAGCGCACCATGACCTGTCAACGTAAACATCAATCAAAGGTATGCCAATTTTAGTTCGACCTTCTGGAATAGCGATATCTTTCTACATTTGAGCTGCAGCTTCCATCGAAGTACTTGTCGTCTCTTTCCATTTTTCAAATACTTCATCTTCTAATTTGGAATAGTATTTTGCACTGAATAGTGGAATGTCCATGGCTGAACATAACTCCTCAAATTGAGAAAAGCCTATACCGGAAGCCACAATTCCCGTAGTGGCAGCTATATTTAGATTGACTTGTTCTTTGTTATTAGGGTCTTCAGAGGTAATCAAGCAAATATGTTTGCACATAGGTATTGCATTCAAAACGATACGCCGAAACTCTTCGTAGCTTTTCACTAATTAGACGGAAGTTACCTAATGTGCAATTAAATAGATTATTATGACGAGCTTTTTCTTGTAACTCCTGTAAAACAATTTAAATCAATAATTCGACGTCCCGAAACAGGCTGAAATTCATCTTCTTTGTTAATTTCATACTCTACGATAAGAGGATTTTCTGTCTCTTCGATATATCTGAAACAGTGAAGGCAAACATTACATTATTTTACTTGTCAGGTGGTATATTGTGTAAGCTGTTTTTACAGTTTTTAATGTTTGCACAATGCTACTAAAAAATTGTAGTGTAAGTATATTTTATATGAAGTCAAGTGGTTCTGCTGGTTTAACTATAGAATGGAGTTCGCCTATGGGGACGGAGGTCAGATAGCAGTGTCGCCATGGAAATAGCTGAAATTCAAGTAATTCTGACCAGTTAGCAGACCCTAGGTCCTAAGCGTAAGTCTAGGGCCACCGGGATAAATGATAAAGTGAAGGAAGGAAGTCTAATTTAATAAGACATGTTTATCTAATCTCACCCTAAGTGCGTAAAACCTAGTACCTACCTATTCAGATCTATGGATAATAACTTAGCTATTTTCAATGGAATCCGCAGATAGCAGATTTAGTACTGTGGCGGTATCTATGTCAGGTGTTTGAAGCTGCCCCATAGACCTACAATAAAACGGAGTATCTATTAGTATTTACTTATCATTTGCAAACGATAAGCAGATGTACTGATATAGATAAAATATGAATGATCAAAAATCGTAAGTAGCATCCTCAGCAGTTATACTGATGTTCTTATACTGTGGCGCTATGAACGTAATATTTAGGTGTGATATTTTTTAAATTACCAATCGGAGATAGAAATGTAGTGAAAAATAACATAATATAAAATATATAAAAATGATAAAATAATGAAACATAACATAATTGTTTTAATAAATTATATGAATATTTACTTACTTCTTCACATACTTATCTTTGGAGTGCATTCTTTTTATTTGTCATTTTTATGGCTTTACGCGACTTTTTTCGCTTGCGTTGTTTATTGCCCATATTGAATAACTTGCAGCAATTTGTTATGAATACGAAAAAAAGATTTATTGGTGCGCGATACTGTCGCTAAAAAAACTGACACAGGTCCAACTTCGGTAAGCGCCAGCGCGCGACTGGCGCTACTGTTCGGGCCTCAGCGGCGCGAGCACTCGTGAATTTTGTAGGTATTTAAATATAACTTTAACAATTATTTAATAATATAGTCAAAATCTGCGAAAATGTCTATAAATATATAGTGGCTTTAGTTGAGTACAAAAATTTAATAGAAAACATCAGTAGTTTAGTCATAATATTGAAAAAACATTATGAAAAGGGGTAACTTTGGGATTTTTTTCTATCGAGTGAAGTTCACTAGATCTGGTAACTGAATGCGAATTTGACTAGACTAGATCCTTAACTAGTATATATCTTTTTTTCGAAATTTAAAACGCTTTTTTCTATGATTCAGATGGTTTAAAAGAACTCAAAAGTGCGGCCTCTGCTGGAATACCTCGCCTTAAATAAACGTTAAATATTTACACTTGAATCTGAATTCAATATTGACTCAACATGTATGATTCCGTAGGGATTAGTATTTATTTAGGTGTTAAGAAAATACGTGACTCTCATTTATATTCCGTTCAATGCTATAAAAATCGTGAATGTATTTTTATAGACATCGCGTTTCTCAAGTTAAGGGTCATTTCACAGTCGCATTTCATTTATATCGAATTAAATGATGTATAAAATTTATTGCCTGATAGTTTCGTTTGGTAAAGAAAAAAATATGTTAAAAATTGAGACATAAATAGGGAGTAAACTTAATTTAAGCAGTATGGATTAAACGTAATGTAATCAATTCATCAACTATTATTTTCAATCATCATCCTCACCCACATACTTGCTAAAGAACAGAGGAGACTCTGGCACATTACTTTTTCCACCGCAGACGCAATATACAGACTCTGGGACACAGGTTACGTGCCCCGGGTTCCAAGTGCAAATCTGGGACGCAGCTGGGAAGTGGGAAATCAGTAGGAGGATGGCGTTAATATTTTATCATCGTCAAATTCAACAACTGTAAACTAGAACTTTCCCACCTGGTATATATTTAAATTGGTATTTTTTGTACGCAGTCGTGCACCAAAGTTTATTTAACTCCATCCTATATTTAGATACTATCTTATCACCGTGTATATCTTTGATGTTTTCTTCCTTATTTGGTAAAAAAGATAGCAATCCTTGCGTGTTTCTGTATTACCTGTCGACGTTGAACCGAAAATAGTCATAATAATGGCTTTTAGCAGACAATATCATTAATAATATGTATATTACTATTCATGACAAGTTAATACCCAATATTAGACAATAATTGACTTTCCTTTTTAGGATCAAACACAGTTATTTTAATGTTATTGAATTATTACATAAAACTTATGGCCTGGATGTTATCAAAAGACTGTGATCAACTGTGTTATAGAAAAAGAAATACCTTTGTTCACTCCTTCGGTGATACTCTAAAGTATTTTTATACCTATATGATGTAATTACGTAGGTATTGTATACTCTAAGGTCAGGACTTAAGATAAACTAGTGACCTCACTGTAGAAAAATATTTACATTTTTCTAATATTTTATAAATATGTATAACAATCGGTACTCTTTATTGTGTTAAAAGAATCCTAACAGTATCTGTTCAATAACATTTTCTCTCTTTTTTGCAGACATGGTTTTTCACCGACACGGAAAACCGCCAGCATCAAAATCAAACGAGTAAGTCAACAGTTTTTCAAAGTTCAATAATATTATGATCGAATTCAACAAATATTATATCCAACTTTATTCTATTTTAGACCTTGTTGGTTTGTAATAAGACACATTTGTTGACAGACGGCCACATGGTAAACACGAACTGTTCTGCCTCGCACCAACGAAAACATCTCTGCTGTAAAATGTCCGTTGAATACGACCATTTTCTGGAAAGCGGTAAAAAGTGAGTATCAATAATTTTATTTTCAAACTTTAATGCAGTCTTATTTATAGCATTTCATTTCCATTGTTCAGAGAATAAGAGCTTATTCGTTTGTTTTATCTGCATGTTATATAAATTTATTAGTTTGTATTATGGAACGTTTTCTATGGATAGTATTGAGACGTTTTGCTCATAAATATATCTACCAAAACATGTAAGATAAAACTTTTGCAAGATAAGCTTGTTTTCCGAAAGCTTTATATTAAGTCTATTGTAACTAATTATTTTTCTACATTTCGGTTGTACAGTCAATAACAATATAAACGGTTTTGAATTTGTCAAAAATATTGATCACTGAATATTGATTTATGGGAACTATTTTATATATGTTATCAGGATATAGAGGACGCGGTAGCCTAGTGGTATGGGTAATGGAGCTGAGATGAGGTCTCGGGTTCGATCCTTGGTTTTACCATAGCACACACTAATGACTGTCGATGCTTTTCGAAGCTTTTCTTTTATAAGTGCCCGATTAATGGCAATAGGCTCACCACCTATTACATGGCGAAATGTGGGTGCTAGCACCTCTGCTTACCTATTCGGGGATATAGGCGTGAGTTTATGTTATGATCAGGATATAGCTCTAAACTATCCTAGTATTTTGTCGGTAACTGCACGTATCACATATGTGATTGCCTTGCTGAGCAATATGATTAAATAACTTTAATATGTGATCTTATTGCTAAAAGCAGTATGAATTAGACATCAGTTAAATTGACATAACATACATATCTATTTATAAATAGTGTTCTTTAACTTAAAACATAGATTGAGATTAATTTCTTTATAAAAAAGGAAGCTCTCTCTCATTCCTTCTCTAGTTCACATCAAATGTATCATTTATACTTATAATTATAGTGTACAATTATACCTTGTTCATCAAAATGACATGTCAGAGCAATTATAACGCAATCAGAACCGCGTTAGTTAGCTAGATAGGATGAGTGATGGATGGGGATTAATTCATACCATAATTATAAAGTTAAAAACTATGTTATACAATTATTCGAGTATTAACATTTCTTATACGTAGATATTTTATGGTTTTTCTAGTTACTTGAATACAGCCGGTCTCGGTATGATGTTACAATGTTACCAATTATACCGAAAGAAATAAACTACAAAGAAAATCGTAAAATTTTTGTTTAGGTACTCCCGTACCTACCTAAACAAAAATTTTTAGCGACTTAGGTTTTAAAAAAAATACATCCATTTCATTTTATGTCATATAGAATGAATAGGAAAAAACCAAATAGAAACCTCTTAGAGATCATTTTGTTAAGGGAGATGAGATGACACAACAGAATAAGCACTAATAACGACAACTATCAGGGATTGAAGTAATACAAATATTTAATCTGTTACAAATGATTAAATACACCTCTAACATTGGAGAAGTTATTTTTTTTATACCACTTAGGTGGCAGACAAGCACACGGCCCACCTGATGGGAAGTAGTTACCGTGGCCTATGGACGTATGCAACACCAGGGGTGTTACACTCGCACTGCCGACCACGAAGAAACCTTCTGATCTTCTCTTGAAGAACCCCATATTTCAGGTGCTTGGGAAAACCACAGCAGGGAGGTTATTCCACAGCTTGAGTATGCGTGGGATAAAGTTTCTTTCATACCGCACAGTGCGCACCGTCTCAGTTCGCAATGTGTGAGGAGTTAGAATTGAAAGTCCCCTTTTTGCTTTTATCCTTACTTATGCACTTTCGAAAATCCTCTAGCGTACTTAATTCTAAGCTTTTCAAACATGTATCAATTTGTTTCATCTATCACTTATGATCTGATCTCATTAATTAGCATTAGTAAGCGATACAACTAGTTTTTAGTAAAAAATATGGATGTTTAGATTAGATAGAGACCATTGTAACAGAGGCTCGCACACATACTTAGACGCCTTCGTAGGATGATAATAATATTGTATTTATTAATAATACGTATAGAAAACCTTTATATTATCACTTCAACAAGGTTAACAATGAAATTCCTATACTAACAACTAAAACCCTAAGGCGTTTAGTCGCGGTAGCCATATACCAGGTTGCTTGGGTATGTTAAGAACTACATACAATTCAAACAACCCCAATCAGCTACATATTAGGCTGTCGACGTGTTTCACCTGAATTTCTCCTTACCCCTTAAATAGTTTAAAAGGTTTAAATAATCTGTAGTACCATCATCTCGGGTCAAGCAGGTGATAGACAAGCCTGTACAGTAATTTATCATAAACTGAAATGAGAATGTCTTTGTAGTTTTAACTGTGGTTTTCAGAATTATATTAATGATTTTCAAACAAAAACATGTACTCAACAAAGCGTAACCCGAAGCGAACAGCAGTTATTGTATGTTTAAGCTGTGGCAATATTTTTTTAATAAAATGGTCATGCAAAGTTTTTCTTAGCGGCTCACGTAATCAGTGCGCTCGGTGAGCAAGTTTTGTTTTCAATGAAAACACAACGCTCTTAACTTCTGTTTTTAGAACCACTGTCTGTTTAAATATTGAACTCAAACTTTAGTTTAACGACTAATGATCGTTCTAAAGCATACAAATAGGTTTTTAAAAGTTCAGAATGAATAACTTTTACCTTTACAATAATATTTTGAGTATTTTTGTGACCCCCTTATTGTGTTGTGATAAATTGTTGGGTATACCTACGGATACTACTACCTTGCAAACTGTTCAACGCGGCACCGTCTCGTTTTCATCGACACTTATTGAAACAAGAATGATTTCTAGAATCATCAGATCAGACAGTAACATCAAATAACTTACTGTGGTTGTCAGCACCCAGAAGCATATTAATATTAGTGCGAAGTAAACCTAAGATTCGTTTCATAGATATAGGAATACCTGAGATACAATGGTGATCTGGCTTGAACGAAAGGCATGAGAATGATAGTTAAAAAGTAAGTTTAGACACGAAAACATATGAGTATGTAACGAATAAAAAGCCGTCTATTTACTTACTTCGATATAGCAAGAGCTATAAAATGTTCTAAGGAAGAAATCGAAAATATTTGCAATCTTTAAAACATTCATTGCACGTTGAATTGATTGATTTCCGTGACAAATTATCTGAATTATTTACTAAGAATAAGTTATGAGTTCTTTTCTTAGGCCATGGTCAAATTTTTAAATTTCGAAACAGAACTTTTAATAATGCAAATTCATTAGAAGTTCAAAAAGGCTTGTAAGTATCTGATATTATTTTGCAAATTACACATTTTTCAGAACGCTTTATTGTTATACAGTAACAAATCTTGAATTCATCATTGAATCTGCTTAGTCACTCAGAATAGAGAGTGTATCACAAAACTGTGAGCATGTTGAAGGATTTTTAATCACTAGACAACAGCGTCACCAACGAAGCTCAACGCTCAAACACAAACAACAAACGTTAATGGTTTTTGAAGAGCAAGTCCAATATTATTTTGGGTTCACAATAATTTTCACGCGTTTACACAGAACCGACTAATGTTTTTGTTGATGTCTCCTTCGTTTATTCCCACCGTTGTGATTTGAAGTGTACCTCTAAATGCATTAGTATCATGTTTCTACTCAGTGGTAAACAGGTTCAAATATGTCTTTTTTCTTCAAGAAATATTTACATTGTCGAAGTAGCAGTACTTGCCTAAATGTTATTTATTTGTCATATTAAATTTTTTTTTGATCTTTTTTTAAAGATTTCGTAGATTTTTTTGGTGTGTGCATATATGGCTTTCAATATTTGTTATTTTTTTATGTATCATTCATAAAAATTAAATCTATGTGTCTATAGTCAATAATACGATAATGATATTCCGTTGTTCTTGGGTATATTTTCACCATTTAAAAATTCATCGAACGAATATCACTTTTATTAATATATTTCTATTAATATCAATTGTATCTTCAGCGGGAATAAATGTTTGTGTCCCATAAATCTCACGTACCAGTTGGTACGGTATAACTAATTAATTTCCATTACAGAATTTAAAATGATACTATTTATTCTATTTCTGAAGAGACTATTAAGTTATTTTATTTGCGATAGTGATAATTTAAAACAAACTGAAAATTTATAACTTAAAATGCCAATATTGCTCATCAATCATCATGTCCTTTTAGGCTTTTGTAGCATTTATTAATTTTTTTTGCCCGTTTCATCCTTAAAGTTGGTAAAATCTTAAATTTAAATTTAAACGTCCAATGCAGTGGTCTTTCTAGGTAATTTGCTCAGGAAACCCGTACAAATAAAATGGGTCACGTTTGAAATCAGAAACCAAAAATAAAAGGGAAGACAAATAATACTCCACGTATTTGATTTCCTGCAATTGTATCAGTGATTCAAGTGTTTAAATTATCATGAACTCACAATTAGTTTAAACGAATAAAACGAATTTATGTTTCATCCGATATGTTATTTCAACTTTGACGCTTTTGTTATATGGATATGTTATAGCGTACACAAATAAATTTATATGAAGCTATTTTACCAGCTGCTGTTTTTTGTGTACGTTGATGATCTTATTCTGTCGGTATCTGCGCACTATGCACTATCCTTGCGCAAAAAATATTACTTGCAGGTTATAAAACTGGCTCAAATTTATATTATTTTGTTTAGTATCAAAACTACCACATTACATTACACATCTTTCGCCTTTAAATCTAGCATTTAAAAATTCAAAAACGTATTTCTGTTATGTCCACTATAAACACCTTGCTGTACGTCTAGTATTACACCAGCTTTACGATATTCTTAACGTAAACTTTTGAGTTTGAGCCGTTTTATCTATTCTTCTAACTTAACACTGACACATTCAAGGCGTGGACAAGAATAAAATAGACGGTAAAGTCCACCACGTCGAATGAACGTTAATCTTTCTGGTATTTATTGCTTTCCAGAGATGTTAATAGCTATCCAAAAGTCGTTTTATTGTAGCGTTCGGATGTGAGTCGAAAAGTTCTTTGCAGGTTTATTAAGATTAGTGAAACTTTTGAAACGTTATGTGCTACTATGTGCAATATCAAAAACTTTACCTAAATTATTATAGTATTTTATGCCTCTTTCAGGTACAATTGAGCACACTGTTCTTGAGAGTTTATCTAGAAGATTACCTACCTTGAAATATCCTACCTTAAAATGCTCTTTAATTAAAAAAATAGATTTTATTTTAAATTGTTGTAACGATAACAAATACCAACAGATTATTTTGTAATCTGTTGGTATTTCTTATCGTTATGGACATTTATTGGCAAAACGGCATTGACATTGGCATTACCAATGTCACACGTGCGTCATCAATTTAATTAAAACAATATGACTATTTCTGCGACAGCTTCAATATATTTATAGGTTTCACAATCAATAGCAAGTCTTATATACCTTCCTTTATTAAATTTAGTAAAAATGCAAATCAAATTCTTAACACACGTAAGGACAAACTTTACGATTGTGGTATCAATTACTACGTATACACGTACCTAATAATATACAGACTCATTTTCCATAACTGGTTTTCAGTTTTACATTACAAAGTTGATACCTACACCGTTTATTAGATCTCTGTTACATTATTCAAGTAGCCATAACAGCAATTACGGGCGGCTATAGAAATAATATAGCAAGTAGGATAATTTGTTCAGTTCTTGCTCAGCTAATAATATACTTAAACTTAGGTACATGAAATAATAAATACCTTCGAACCGCAATTAAACAGCTGTCTCGCAAGATATACGCGCCGAGCGATCCAATTTCGCAAATGCAAACACGATATGCAAGAAACCCAAACCAGATTATAAGTTGGTGATTCGCGGCCATTTGTCGTACGCCATATTGCAATATGTGATCAGGGATTGCGTATACGCAGCTCCTGTTATTTGCCGCCGAGAATAATGTCGGCAAATTACACTGCAGCGCTAATTATTGGCACCAGAAGTAACATTCTTGGTCGTACAGCCTTATAAATACCCTGTACGGATAATTACCTCTTACATGTTGTATGCACCTGAAACAACATGTTATTATTCTGGCTTGACGTTCGTTTATATTCTTGTTCAGTTTTACGGCGCGGCGGTGGTCCTTAATTACCAATGGTCGCGTTTGTATTTCTATGTTTTACCTTTGTCCCAGAATGTTTATTAAAAATAAACTAATAACCTTGGTAATAGATCTTACTGTTATGACTTACCTCAAAATTATAAACCTATATATATTTTTTTTTTTGACAACGCCATTAAAATAGTTCAGTAGTTCTAGCTGTAACAGCGAATACCCATAAAATGCGAGGATACTATCAATATATCTTAGCAGATTTTCCAATTAAAATTTAAAAAACTGTTTCAATTTTATCACTCGTCTAACACTTTGTCTAATTCACTTGCCAAGCTTAGTCAGAGAGCAGAGCTTTGATTTACTTTCGGACCTATTCTCACTCTCAAAGATAAAAATAGATTCAAACATAATAAGCCCTGGCAGACAGACAGAGATGAGGGTGAATTTGTAAAGATTACTCTTTGTATCGTATGTGTGGAACGTGCACGTGTGTCTGAATACCACTTCTATGTTTGTGTAATATAATAAAACTTCGTTTTAGTAACCCTTTTAGGTATATATACGTTACCTTTACCTTTTTTACACCTTTTAGTCATATATAAAAATGCTATACATTATAATGTTAGCTAAAAGGTAAATAAGTAATAATATTTTTTGAATTCATTTGAATGTCTTGGGGCACTCAGCAATTTGTAGCATAAATATATATGTGGTGGCCTGAACACCACAAATATATTTATGCTTATGGGGGTTCCGCCAAGATCTTAGAAGCACAAGCCAATCACAAGCTGAATAATAGACGAGGCTCTAGCGCAGGCTTACCTCTTAGGGTTAAAAGATCAGGCGATTGTCACTCCCTTAGAAGGAAAGATAAACCAAATAGAAATAAAAGCAGGACAAGTGCGAGTCGAACTCGGACACTGAGGGTTCCGTAACTTAAGCTACATAAGCCGAAATATATTTTCAAAGCGTTGAATTGGAAGTTTGATTTTTACACAGTTTCAAGATCTTATAGACCTGAGTGTGTGGTATGAATTTCAACATGACGCATTCCCGAGAAGAAGGACAGACAAACGGACAGACAGACAACGAAGTGATCCTATAAGGATTCCGTTTTTTCCTTTTGAGGGACGGAACTCAAAAAAGAGTAAGAGTGACCCCGGGCTTCACAGTTCCAGTATTTAATGTAATCAATATTGGCACTCGCACGACAATTTTTGTGATAAGGCAGGCAATATGTTTGTATGTATCATTTATTAACATAGTGTTTTTCTTTCAACAACAGATGGTTCTGCCATTTTGATGACGACAACTACGTCAACGTGCCACGTTTAGTCAGCGTTCTACAAAAGTACAACCATCAGGAAGATTGGTACTTGGGACGGACATCTGTCTACGAACCGGTCAAAATATATAAAAAACCAACCAATCAGGTACCTTTATACATCTTTCGCTTTTTAATTATTACCGTAGCAAATGAGGTGGCTTTTAACATAATTGATTTTATACTTTACTTTGTTTTAAAAGTTTAATTTGTTACAGCTGATGTTCTCATTTTGGTTCGCCACGGGCGGTGCTGGTTTTTGCATAAGCAGAAGTTTGGCTTTGAAAATGTTACCTGTTGCAAGGTAAGTGCTTGAAACTTTCTAATTAAAACATAATAACGCAATTGTTTTATTAACTTCGTTAAAAGGGTTTCCCTCTAGGACGAATCAAACTTCTTACACTCTAATAACGAAATCTTATCCATTTTGAAAGTTATTAATTGATAAAGTTGTTCAAGTTTAGTTGGTGCCAAAATAATTGCATAGTATGGTCTACATAGTATATGGCAAATATTCAGAATGACGTCACTATTATATAATTTTAATCGTTGAACTTCTGTAAATCTATTTCACGTTTAATATTGTTACAGTGGCGGCAGGTTCATCAGTATCTGTGAAGGAATACGGTTACCAGATGATGTCTCCATGGGCTTCATTATTGGTGAGCATATTTAGTAATTTACTTTTAACAAAGGAAAGAAATGTTTAATGACGGAAGACTCAGTACCTTGATGAAAAAGTTCGTGAAGTATATAAAGATAGAGACAAATAGATCGCTGCTTCAAATCTATCGTGTCGTGATGAACAAATAAATCAAAATGATTTTAATGCCTTGGTTTTCCCCCATTCATGTAGACAGAATTTTACAGGAATGGGGGAAAATATACTCTATATATTTAGTACACCCTAGAGGTCGGGCAATAATACAATTAAAATCAATAAAACAGTTAGATTTTTTGCATTTGATCATTTTGAGACATTGTAATGTAGTCAAAATCGTTCTGACGTTGGCTGTATAATTGATTTAATTTATTGTTATGACTCATTCACATACTGCTTGACTGATACTTAACCGTAAACGTTGAAACAAATTGTTATTTTCTGACTAATAAAGATTCTACGTAAGTTCATAACAATCACACAATATATGTACCTAGATAATGAAAATGTTTAAGTTTTGATTCGAATTTACAAAGTCAGCGGTGAGAAGGACATATTTGAACCACTATGACCTTCTACAGTCCGTTTGCAAGAAAGCTACCCTATACATCTAAAGATATTTAGTAGTCAATGTTCACAAATAAATGTCTTTTCAGAGCATATGATGAAGAAAAACTTGACTTTAGTGCCGGAGTTCCATTCACATTTAGAGCAAATGAAACTGCTGCCCTCGGAAACGTTCCGGGATCAAATATCCTTCAGCTACGCAAAAGCGAAGGACGAATGGAATGTCGTCAATGTACCGGGATTCGACACAAGATATGATCCTACAAGGTATGAAAATTTATTTGAAGAACTATTTTTCTACAGTAGGGTATTATTTTCTACAAAATATTAAAGACTATCTTACTAATCAAAAACTATACAGGATGTATACAGCTGTTTTGTCAAAATATCCATTCAAAATTTTGACATCTTCTTCAAGCCAAAGGCAATTGAGTATTTGACAACTATTACAAAAAAAATATGAAATTGTATTGGATATGATAGCTTTACATAAATAATAACTATACAAAATGTATTTTACAAAAAGATGAACTTTAAATATTTTACTATTACAAAATAAAATTGAAATATTTTATCAGTATTTAACATGAGTCAAAACGCAGAAAATCTGTTGTAAGTTCGCGTGACGTAATTATAAAAAATTTTATTCGTAGATATTATTTAATTACGTCATGCGCAGAATGTCACGTGATCGACCGTGTTTCGCGCATTTTTTCAGCTAACAAAGTAAAAATGTGTTTTTGCTAATTAATAAGGTTTTACGGGAAAATGATGAATTGTAACAGGTATTAAATAAATTTCTACATCTTTTAAGACATGTTTCCGAAATTTGTCAAATACCCAATTTTTTGTGCGAGTGTCGGATGTCTTCTTTTGTGCAGGTATTGCGACAAAGTGGACATGACAGCAGGTGGACAATTGTTTACAGTGACTCACCACAGTCTTTGACGTAACAGCTGTATATATCCTGTATTTTTTTGTATTAGTATGGGTCAACGTATGTTTTTAATACCATGAATTAAAATAAGTATAATTATTCGATTTTTGAATGAATTATTGGAATAAAAGAAAATTATAAGTTATATTAAGTTCGGGTTTAGATTACATTGTTCAATTGATCTCACTATCAGGGATGACGAAGTCACCGGGCCCCATGGAGAAATTCTCTAATGCAACCGGTACAGTACCGGTCAGTGATGATGACAATTGGTCTAGATGACACTGTGTAATTATGTCTAAACTACGTAAAGATCTACCTAAATATCTCTAAAAACATAAATGCCTACAGTTTATTTATTGTTTCAGGTTCCTGTCGCTACATTGTTTTCTATTCCCTCATTTTAAATTTTGCCCCAGATAGTATCACTATCAAAATAAACAGAGCTATAGTTAATCAACTATTCATAGTTGAAGTAGAATATTAAATCTTCCATAGAACAAAATAAAAGGTGCAATAATAAAAAGTTGAACTTGCAAAATTCTGACAGATTTTATGAAGAAATGTATAATTGGAGAGGATTTATGTTGTGATATTATTTTTACAAAAAAGACCGATGGAATGTATAAAGACAATCACGTAGATATAACTTTAGATATTGCGATTGTAAAAAATCTAATAACAGATGGTTTATTTAAAGTTTAAGAAGTTATAACGTTTAACAAAATATCTGTGATATTAGAATATATTTTTGTACGTAGTTAAATAAATATAGATGTTGTATTTAAATTTTCTTCAGTCAAACGTTACGACACTGTTTGTGAGGTAATTTGTTTATCAAATAAACAATATATTTTTTATGTTTTGTTTTATTTTCCTCCGTTTTGAATGATATATATTTTTTTAATTCGATAGATAAATATGTACAGACAATTTACAATTTCCCAACAATATTTATACAAGATATCGGAACTTCTCGCGAATTATATCTTGGAACTTACTATTTCTAATGACGTTTCGGATGCGTTGCAGCACCTGTGGTCACGGCTTGACTAGTCTTCGAGCGTCGAGAGGTATGCGGGGAACATTTCTGAGCGCCTACCCACCATTAAACTTATTATGAACGGTTAGAATGGTGAGACATACCACACTCACTATGTCAGTTTTTAACGGCACTGTGTTTTTTGGTTTTAGTATCTCAATCACTGGATTCCACGTTATAATTCGCGAGAAGTCCCGATATCTTCTATAATTATGAATTCAGAACGCGAAAATTAAAAAAGAAAGAATTTTCAATCTCACGAAAAAAGGCTTTAGAGCCCACCCCGCTATTGCGTAGTAGAGATGCTACAATAACAGAAAATGAATATTATCACATTGCTTGATCCGGATTCGTTACCCAATTCACAGATTTTTTAACTCAGTCAGATAAGTGTCTAACCCTATGAAAACTAGCATGTGTGAATATATACAGTTAATGTTACAACTGAGTACTTTTTTAAGTTGTTATTTAAACGAGTATGTCCTCTGTCTATTTATAACAATATTGTTTGCCTTCTGCCCGTTCTTACACCCACTATCTAACCAATTACGACGATATAATACGATTGAATAAGTGGTTTTGCACTTTGGACCTTGAACATTCCTTATAGATTCAAAAGAGGTAGGTACAATACCTTGACAACGTCTAACTGGTCTATCAACATACATACATATTATTAGGCCTTTATCTCCGAACGCTTAGACAGAAGTGAATTAACACTCACATTTCACTAATCATTGTTTTCGGCCTCACATAAGGGGGTGAGTCTATTGCTTGAGTCTGAGCTATATACCAGTCTGATGCTAAAAAACCCAATCCCTTAGTCGCCTTGTACGACACCGCATGGGAAGAGATGGGGTGGCCCAAGTAGGGTTGTGTCTTATTTTTTTATTATTATCGTAAACTGTACATTTTACAATAATATAATGAACTCTAAAAGTGAAACTTTCTTATGACAAATAGTTTTAAAGATATTTTAATTAAAAAATTCAATATTTCGAGCCGCCCGAAAACGCTCCATACAAAAAATACAAAGTGTGGCACGTGGTGACGTCACAGCACATTGGCGCGTGGTGAAAATGTATGTAGTGCAATAGAATATCGCAATTATATCAGTCTCCGTTGCGTTTACACGTATACAGTGAATAATAATATTGATTTGAAATTTAATAAGCAATCTAAAAAGTTGTAAATTTTGCTTTATTTCGATTGTTTATATGTGCCAGTGTGCTGCCATGTGTTTGTATGCCTATTCATGTACTCCATCAAAGGTGTTACCAATTGCGTAGCAATAGACAGTTCTTACTTATTTTGATCTAAGACGTGAATTATACGGAAAAACCACAATGAAAGAATCAATTTGTCTCTGCGAACCCGCGGAAAAAATAATTTAAGCAAAACTATACGTATAGTTTTGCTTAAATTATTTTTTCCGCCTTATTCACCTTGCCTCTTTTCTATATAATTCACACCTAAGAGAGACAGAAGCCGCAGATCTCCGTCCTTTTATATAATGACAATGATTTTATCCACAAAGCATCGACGAAAACGTTTAGAATCTCCTATCTGCCCGTATGACTCACTGTATATGTAAGTATATTCTTTGTTATGCACAGGAGTTTTACATCTGCACTCAGATGAAGTTTGATAATAAATTTTTCTGTCGTCTTCAGACTGAGTATGCCTGCTTGGAATGGTTTATATTTCATTTAAAAATTACTGGATATAACACATTTTTTTTTATACCACTAAGTTGGCAGACAAGCACACGGCCCACCTGATGGGAAGCGGTTACCGTGGCCTATGGACGTTTGCAACACCAGGGGTGTGACACTCGCGCTGCCGACCATGAAGAAACCTTCTGATGCCCCTCTTGAAGAACCCCATATTGTAGGCGCTTGGGAAAACCGCAGCAGGGTGGTCATTCCACAGCTTGAGTGTGCGTGGGATGAAGTTTCTTTCATACCGCACAGTGCGCACCGTCTCAGGTCGCAATGTGCAAATGTAAACACAACACAGCAGATGTATGGACGCCATCAAATATTGAAGGCTGAGCTAACATCAACTATAGGCTGTCGTCCGGTAGGTATACCTGAAGCTGAAAGAAAATACTCCCGTAAAGACCCAACCAAACTATGTAAAAGAGGCATATGAGAGCGTAAGCCCGAAAGCCTCAGTATTATATCGTTCTGAAAAAGGATAAATATGATTCACGTATAACTTGTGAAAAGGATTGCAAATCTTAGTAATCCTACCCGCAAAACCCTCGGTGTACACAGAAAAAATTAAGCTTCATCAATAATAAAGAACACCTAAATAGAAATAATATTCAAAAATACAAGTCCCAAAGGACTGTTGGAAGGTTGAAGGTTGGATAAGTTCGGTATTTAATGGCATCGAGCTTAGTTTGGCAACACTCATTTTGGTTGTTGACGGTTGCAAATGGATGCTATTACATATATTTAAGTTTTTCTTTTTAATGCATACTCCAGCTTATAAATAATTATACCACATATAATAGTGTAGTGATGAACACAAAAATCGATAAACAATCAGTGTGTGTGCCATCAGTGTGCCAATTAAATACTAAATTATTGATTTTTATTTAAATAAATACATAATTATTCATAATAATTATTTATTATTTAGTAATCGCTGCTCTATTTTATAAAGAGTTAATATTTTTGTTTTTATATTAAAAACAAAAATTACCATGATGAGATGAATGCAGTTTGTTTTGAGGAGTGGTTCGCTGGAGTCTTACCAAAATTAAGACCAAACTCAATTGTGGTGATGGATAATGCACCTTACCACTCCCGAAAATTGGAAACGGCACCAAAAATGAGCTGGAAAAAAGCTGCCATTCAAGATTGGCTTTTAAATAAAAATATTCATTACGAACCAGATATGGTTAAAGCTACGCTTTTAGAACTGATTCCACATAACGAGTCTTTTAATAAGTACGCTGTAGACGAAATGGCAGCACAACATGGGATCACGGTTTTAAGACTGCCCCCTTACCATTGCGAGCTAAACCCTATCGAATTGATATGGGCATGTAGCTCAAAATAATAAAACCTTCAAATTGACAGACGTGAGAAATTTATTTCAGGAAGGCATTCAAAAAATTACGGCTACCGAATGGTCTAAATGCATATCCCATGTTGTCAAAGAAGAGGAAAAAATGAGTAGGCTAGATATGATAATTGACAATATCACAGACACATTTATAATAAATGTTACAGAAAGTGACAGCGATAGCGATAGCGACGACGGCGACAATTTATAAAATAAATTATTACCGTATACCGTATTACCGAATATCTGTTTTATTTTTGTCATGTTCCTTCATGATCACATTTTTTTATTTATCTCACACACAATTATAAAAGAAAAGTCTCAGATCGTTAATTAATTGTAAAAACTAAATTATCGGTTCAGAAATATTTAATTTCCCGATATACTTAGTTTACGAGAGTAAAATTATAAACGAGAAGAATCGATCCGGAAATATTCCATTTCCATATCGAATAATTTCGCAACCTCACTATTTAGTACTTGTCATAACGTTGCAACACTGAAATTGTCAAATCTGGAATCGAATTAAAATTCTGAGTATAGTAGGTACTGTCACGGTAGGTCCTGCATTTTATTTATTCAAGAATGGATCGATAGAACAGTTTTCAATAACACAAAATATAACTTCTAAAACCTTTCCGATTTACGTAGGAATTCCTTAATGATTCAAATTTATGGTACTGTCATTTAATAAGATTTGTCGTGCAAAATTTTTGTTCCAAGAAATCATTACAATATTCATAATTTATGAGCACAGTAGGTGTCGCGAACCGCGGTAAAGCGCATCACCTTACAAGGCGAGACGGTTGATACCACATGCATGGAATGCAGGGTGATTGTCCCCACATATACAACATATGGCCTGCTCTAGCGTTATAGTTTTGCAATTTTGTCGAATGTGGCCAAATATGATCTTACGAGAGTATTTTAACATGTTTTGGCGCCAGCTTTGAATGCATGTTAGAATATACTCAAGGATCCATGTTAGCCCCATATAATTATATACCGAGTAGTATTATCATAGATACAAAGTACCTATACTCCATTCCGTACTTAACTAATCGTAAACAATTTTGTCTTTTTATATGTTTTTTTTTAAATGGTTATTAATATTTTTTTACTTAGAAACTCTTTTTAAAGACTAAAAATCAAAATTGAACCACTATTTAGTCAGTTAGTTAGCCTAGTTTATCTGTTTAATATGTGTTTTTTTATAAAAAGCCGCTTCAAGATTGGCGCTAAGTATTGTCGCTGTAGTTAAGTGTCTATTATAAACTTTATTTAGATTGAGCTCTTATCTATTAAAAAACTTTTGATAGAGATTGGATTTATCGATTGATTCTTGAATAAGATGAATAAGATTAAATGCAGGATCTACAGCGACAGTATTTTAGAATGGTAATCAGTTCTGAATCTTGATTTATCCGAGGACAGATTGTGCTTTTTTTATTGTGCGCAATATCCCCACGGATACCCCCAATACCGGAGCCGGTCGGCGAGATTATGTCAGACTTAAACTAACTAAATCGCACGCCGAGTGTGTGGGCTGCAGGTTGCCGGTGACCTGAGACATATCTCTCGTACCCCGGCCACTCCAGGCCCCAGGTCCGATTGTACCTATATAATTTGTCTAGTCTATACAATCTGTCCTCGGATAAATCGGATTACAGGACTGATTATATTTCTTGAATACGGTATATTGAATATTAGTCTACAATGCGACGAGGCAAAGATGACGTCAGAAATTTTGATGCTCGAATTTGCTTTCGATTACCTTTTATTACTCATTTCGTTTCAAAACAATCAATATATATTACAAAATAGTCCCTTGCCATCTCTGTCAGTCTTGATGCGATAAATCCAAAAAGTATGCAATGGATTTTCAGATAGTTTTAACCAACAGACGAAATTATTCATGCGGTAGGGTTAAGCGTATCTGTGTGATGCGATTAGACAATCAATATAATTGTAACGCGATTTTCTCATTAAATCGTGACCTTAATATTACTGATGTACGAAAAAACACGATTCATAAGTACGCTGGATCACTGTATTACTTAAGCTAAGCAATGACGTCGTTTGTTGAAGATGTTAGAATAAAAAAAACCTAGACTTAAATAAGATTTGCTTCTCATGCGAAGTCAAGGTGTATTGCTAGTCTCATTATAAATACAACATTGATGACGTACAATAAAATACATGCAGGTAATTAATAGAAAGAAGAGCATTTAACCTTAAACCTTTTAAACGAGAACATTTGCATACGATTAACAGTCTATTATAAATTTATCAGTTTTACATGCAGCGTATGGAGCCTTAACGACGTCTGAATGGATCATTCAATATCCGCAGTTCAGTTTACAACCTTATTTTAACACCTTTAATGTCAACGGGGTAGTTTTATAGCCGCGGTATACTTGCATTATGAACCAGGGTTGTATAAATCAAGGATATATATCCTACTTTATGAAAACCATTTTGTTTTATTATATTTTCTTTTTTACTGCGCACATACTGCATAAATCCAGTGTAGAGAGAAATAAAGAATATAGAAAAGGCAAAATGTTGTGTACTAGAAGTATTAAATTAAGTGAAGTAATATTACCGGGCTCTCCGGGTCTGCTTTTTCTAGTCTAACTGCGATGTGGGACATACCTGGCTCTCCGGGGACGAGTTCGGGACTGTAGTCCCCACACACCTGAGGAGAGGGCCAGATCGTGAGAGGTGACCCTGGGTCGGCCGGGGTGCGAGGGATATATCTGTCAACCTCACCTACGGCAACCAAAACGACCCACAGGCGGCGTGCGTTTTAGTCGGATCAAGTCCGACATAACCTCCTCCACCGGCTCCGGTGGGGAGGTATCCGTAGGGATTTTGCGCAAGTAAAAAAAAAGCGTACCTGGCTCAGGCGAATACTGTTTCTCTCGGAGTAAAACGATCATACGGTTGTCTTTCCCGTAAAAGACATGATAAACCAATCCATGTATAGCTGACTCTGAACTTTAAAGTGCGCATTTTGGATGTAAATCACATCAAAATAGCATAGCAGTCATTCACCAAAACTCTAACATAATAATGGTTTGTGTTTGGTTTCATACTTCTTTGTATCATTATCAATAATAAATATCTCAATTATTATGAATGATTTAGCTATCATAATAGACTTCTGAACTTGTTGTGTTGAATATAAATACCATTTCTTGTTTTCTTTCTGTTTTTTGTTTTTATATGAATAAGCTTAACGGGATCACCATAAAACCGATGATTATTTTCTCGATTACTAGTCAAGATATTAATAACTGATTGTAATAGTAGTGTCAATATTTTATCATGAATTGTTAATTTTATTTTTTATAATACTGATTAATTGTCTGCTTTCGTGAGAACATTACCGCCAATTTTAATGGAAAGAAAACTTCCTTTAAACAATTTGAATGATTAATTAAATTGATTGACATGCTCCATTCGTTCCGCAATGGAGGGTCTCGACAGTTCCCTTTCGGTAGCACCTGGTTTTAAATTCTTCGTTTTGATCGATTATTACTGCACAGTCACTTCACGTAATTGGGTTCGAAATTTGTTCTGGCGCAATCTAAAGCTTGACTCGATGGCTGGAATTTAAACCGATTATTAACCTTTTATACGGATGCCCGTTCTGTCCGATAATTTTAAGAACTTTTGTATGTTCTATACTAATACTTAGGGCTTTAACTACTTACTTAACTTTTTACTAAATATTGGGACGTGTACAAAGTGCGTGCGGCCCCACCAATGTTTTGGGGCTTACTGTGATTGTTTGTGAAAATGTAACAACACAAGATCCTCTAGACAAGTGGTAATTTGTTAACCGGTGAATCGTAGAATAGAATGATGAATGTTATTTATAGGAGGTAGGACACGACGGTATTTCCGCCCAATTGAGCAGTCCTACTGGGGAACTACCTCCGCCCTACAGAATACCGCGGTTATAATAACTTCGTGTTGTGTTCCCAGCGGTGAGTAGGGTAGCCAGAGCTCACTGGAGAATTTGTGCTTTCAGTGGGATGACTAAAGGCTTGTCCTGCTTTGTCCTCTGCACTGACGGCACAGAGACTCTGTGCTTAGGTACAGGGTCAGCAGCGCAAGTGGGGCTTCTCTGGTGTTACACACGTCCATAGGCCACGGTAACCACTTTCCATCAGGTGGGCCATGCGCTAGTCTGCCACCTAAGTGGTTTAAATTTTTTTTATGGAATTTGCCGTTAATGACATACATTCATGACTGTCATAACTTACGTCAAATTCCAAACATTTGTCAATCTTTTCTCCAATACGCCAGTCAAAGACTTCTGGACGGACGGGATTATGGCACAGGCTTTAGGCTTCAGGGTGGGGAGGGTAGACGACTGTCGCTTCGATAAAAGTCATATAAGTCATACCAAATGGGAATAAGCAGTCAGGAGGAGTAAGCGGACATCAGATTCCCAATGTCATGACAATGATGATGAGGAAATATTATGGTGTTTCTGAATCTTTTTGTTATTATTAAAGGATCAAACGGACTGTGGTAGAAATTTTAACTATACACATCCACACAAAAAATCAAAAATTTATTTTTATCTTGACCTTGAATCAAGATAAATAAAAGAAAAAGTGTATTCCAGGAAATGTAAAAAAGTGTTATCAGCCTATATTCCTACATAGACGTAACTGTGTACCTGTACTTATTACTCTGCAGTTTTATAACGCCATAAAGTTTGTTAGAGTGATGTAATTATGCATATGTTTTTTTATCAATACAGACATTGTATAATTGTAGATACTTATTTAGTTTTATATACGCCGAAGATGTTTACGAGTAATGAAAGAAATGTCATCATTTTCTTTCTAACAACATGGCAGCACTCAAAGCCGAAATTTCTAAATTCTCCAAATCTTCTTCGTATCATCTAAAAACTTTCGAATGTATTTAACTACTTTAAATGGATCGATTAACCGAACTCGTCGACGAATTAATGGTTCGGAATAAACATAATTAAGGTTTCAAAGCGGCCGATTGATCTGAATTACGTTAGATAATAAATGACATTCAATTAAAATGGAACATTTTATGCTCTTTTGTTTTATCTGATTGTGGGTACTTTTACTTGGTCATTCCATTATTAATAAGTAAAACCATACTTTAAACATAACATAACATAACGTAACATAACATAAACTCACGCCTATATCCCCGAAGGGGTAGACAGAGGAGCTAGCACCCACATTTCGCCAGTTTATGTTTAGGTCCCAATGTTATACGTGGCGAGCCTATTGCCATTAACTTTGCACTTATAAACCATCGCAGCGTCACTTATAAACCATAAGCATCGAAACGTCATTGGTGTGTGCCATGGAAAACATGGGATCGAACCCGAGACCTAGTCTCAGCAGTCCATTACCCAGACTACTAGGCCATCCATAATTTAAAGCATATATGAGCATATATAATTTCACAATATAATAATATTTAGCCCGTCTAATATCTCTTTATAAAATTAGTGCTAAAGATTCGACACACAAGGATTTTTCATTTTGATAGCCACGACCGATCATGTCACATCCAGTTAGCGGGTATCGTTAATAACAGCTTTATAAAATGAAATTATCCCGACCGGTCTTGTGTCAATTAAGTGTGCCCTCCGTGGGCGCGGGTTAGCTCGCCATGATGGAATACAATGAAGAAATAAATAGGTTGGTATCTACGCTTCGCACCTGGTGCTACAATCGTATTCTTGAAGAGTATGATTTAATTATAAAAAAGCAGGTTCGTCTGGAATAAACTAAACTGAGTAATGGGAAAAAATGTTTTTACCTACTGTTAAATATTAAAAAATAATTGTGCCAGTACATTAGAGATACTTAAATAATCTTCGTCTAAATAGTCTTAATCCATAAATATTAATTCTGGATTACTTGCTTCTTTATAAAACAACTTAGGCAAGCAGGCCCACCTGATGGAAAGTAGTTACAGTGACCTATGAACGTGTGTAACATCAGTGGAGTCCATAGCTGTATTTTACCGTCTGTACCATGGTGAGTGTTCTGATGAGCTCTTCCAATTAGTCCCACCCTCCCCTTTCCTACACAGGACAACACGTGCAGGTCTTAGATGTCACCCGCACACGGTGCAGAACATCCGATTAAGAACCAAGCGGTTCGGTGACTCTTTCCTCTGTCGCACCATTAAGGCCTGGAATTCATTACCAGCTCACGTGTTTCTCTCTTCCTACAGTCCCGGATCCTTTAAGCGGGGCGCGAAAAAGCATATGATGAGACCGTCAAGCTGAGTGTCACCATTGTCACACGGTATGTGTAGGTAATGGTGACCCTCTTTTCTGAGACTTTGCCTTCAGCTTATCATCAGGCAAGGCGAATTCTAATTGACGTATTCTCTATATAAAAAAAAAACAATCCGTGCTGTAAGAACAGAGATTTTATGTGCCTCCAGTGCAGGACACAAAATCAGGACAAGCCTTTGGTCTTCTCACTGACAGCACAAAAACTCTACAGTGAGCTCTGGCTACCCTACTCACCGCTGGAAAATTTGTCTGCTTGTCGCAAAAACTACAGAATAAATTTTGATGCATTTTTAGGAGACCCTTATTAGCCAGACACAAAATCTGTCCGTCTTAAGTTTAATAGAATTAAGAACAATTGGATAAATAGAACGAAATATTATGACGAAAGTCGCTATAGATAATACGCTGTCGCTACAAATTATTCAACTTAAAAATCGGTTTTCTATAAACAAGTAATTAGGTAACTTGATTGCCTAATTTTAAAAGTCGTATTTATGCCCTGAAAGGCACCATAAATAAAATTATCCGATAGATAGTATCTTTGAGCCCATTAAAGAGCAACTCGACCACCAGCATACTACTATATCACTTGTAGGATTTACATAACTTACTGGCAATGAATGAACTAAGCAGAATGTATTATTGAGAAATAATAAATCACCGTATGGTGTGATAAAGAAGTTAATGTCGTGGTTTAACTTTCGACAATAGATTAGGTAAGATAGGTTCTCTTGACGACAATGGCTCAATATATTTGTTTGCATGAAATGTACATAAATTGGAGAAAAATGTTTATCAAGATATATGTTTATCATCTTTTTTTTTGCATTTTGCATAATGATTTATTAAGAGATGGAAACCTTGACAAATTTTGATTAAACTAATAATTCTAAAAAATACTATTTATAGTTTTTTGATGGCACTTGGTGGAATTTGTTGTTATACATATTGAAATATATTTGTACTTTTCCACAGTGTTATTTTATTATTACACCTGACTGGTTAACTGCAACTGTAATCCTTCGAGGACGCGTAGCGGTAAAACGTTCGACTGCTAGGCAGGGGACGCGGGATCGATTCCCGCTCAGTGCAAATATTTGTACATTTGCATTGGTATGCGTGTTTCTATGTATAATACCTATGTATTTACAAAAAAAAGTATCTAAGTATATTTATCCGCATTCTTAATTCCATAACACAAGCTAGTTAAGCTATGCTTATCATGGGTCTAGATAGCGTTATGTAGAATGTTGTAGAATATTTATTTTTATTTATTTATTTTATTATTTCTAAAAAATGAAAAGAAAAAGAAAGAATGAAAATAAACATAGATATTATTAAACGCATTAAAACAGGAACAACTAAATACATAACAAATTAACAATGAGAAGAGTGACCAAGACAAATAAGAAAAGAAACCGGGCATTAGGACTTTCTGATGAAAAAAGTTTACTTTAACACAAGAAAACAACAAGAATAATTTCATAAACCATCTGTTCCGTTGGTTCTTATAGTCTAGGTTAATAACTGAAACACATTACCGATGGATATCGAAAATACGAAAATGTAAATAAATTATGCACGTAGGTACAATATTATTTTGAGTCACAGTCGAATTTCGTTTGAACAATCGGTCACGACATCGTAATAGTAGGTCACATAACTAAATCTTTGAATCGTCCTGTCAGTAATGCATATAACACAACTAATCAGCCTAATTTACAATTCTGATTAACCCCAAGTGAGTCAGCCTACGATACTAATGACCAGGATCTGGGCGTGCCTTTAATCACGATATAGACCAACACTAATTATATTAACATAACATAAACTCACGCCTATATCCCCAAAGGGATAGGCATAGGTGCTAGCACCCGCATTTCGCCAGTTTATGTTTAGGTCCCAATATAATAGGTGGTGAACCTATTGCCATTAATTAATTAAGTGCCCGACTTATAAACCTGCGATAAATACACACATAATTTCTAAAAGTGTTATATTAGTATGTTGTAAATTGGTAATTGTGGTGACCGAAATATATATTTTATGATGGTGATAATGTAATTACAGAAATAAAGCAATAGGAATTCGTTAAATTTAATTAGCTGTTTACCCGGCTTTTGATTTGACAAGTTTGTGTATGGAGAGATCGCTATACAAATCCCGCAGCAAACCGGTCTCTGGACTCATGATTGTCTTCCGTTTCGTTCCATTTATATTTTATATCTTTTATAAAAATAATGTCAGGAATAGCTTCCTGTTTTATCAGTATTATTCAGTCCATATTCATGATTTCATCATGGTTTTTTAAAATATTATGTTACAAACATACCATTATTGGCTCCCAAACTAATTTTGGGTTGAATTAGTCATTTTAAATTTTAGTTTGACAAAAATAAGAAATTGTGTGAAACCGATTGGGATGCATAAAAGGTTTTGGTGGCGCGATTCTCATGCCACCTGAGCTAGTGGACTGTATTTTGCGGGGGGTGTAGTTAACATGTTTCATATGACACTTTACACAACAAACAAGATAGGTGATCGGGTTGCCGCGGAGGTGGTTTAGGCATTGAATGCAACCCGAGAAATTAGGAGAGGATGCACTAACCTTTACTACGCCACGTGCTGGCTGGGCCGGTGCACCGGTCTTCTCTTCCTGGCTCAGGAGCTGCTGCCCACATCACTAAATCACTTGAGGGACACACGAGAGGCACAATCCGATCGGTAAAGGTCTATGAAAGCGGTTAAAATCCAACAAACATTATTAATTTCTGAGAGTCGCGCACGCCGCTGCCATTGTTGCTTGCTAGTTCAAAGCGGAAGTGAAGATGCGTCTATTTTGACAATTGAGCGGTGCGAAAACTATTGCTATCTCACTTTAAAGGTAGTGCGGGAGGGAGATGGGTATAGGGAGCGTGTGTTCAGTGTCATCAATTTGAATTACTACTATTGAGCGAAAAAAAATACAAATTCTACTATCGGCGCAACCATTCCCCCCGGCTTGAAGGGTTACCTTCAAAACGAAAAATGCGGAACAAATCTAAAGTCTAATCTAAATCTAGGTTTGGGAAATAACAACTAAAATATAAACCTAGATTTGAACTCGTGCCTACTGCTGGCTAGGCAGAGGGCAGAGGCGAACAACCGGGCGCAGATACGATCCGGTTGCGGTTTTAACCCGTACAACACGAGTTATCCCGCGGGAATCGGGAAAACTTCCTCTACTACTCCTAGAGGCCAATGTAAAGGAGGCGCATTCCCAGTCATAAGGACTACCACCGTACCTACAGTAATTGGGTTAGATGGAGTATTCCATTTTAGACGCGACTGCAGCGTGTGCAAACAATCGGTTCTCCAACGATTCCAAAACGATTGGACTAGTCTATCCAAAAGAGCGTGACGAGTTAGAAGGTGCATGCTATCGTCATCAACATCTATTGCGGGCAAATATTTTAGCGTACTTAAATCACCGGTCAACTCTATATGACCGCGCGTAGATAAAATTCTCAAAAATCGGCCTACATAAACAACACAACGCAACAGTCTCGACCAAGACGAGACGCGATTAGCCAACAACAAAATAAGGGACTCTTCACGCGGGACCGATACAACAAGCGAGTGCTTCTTCTCCTCGGGTGGTTCGGAAACCGTAGTGGGATTGAATTGACTAACTGGCCACTTATCTAACGCGGCATGAATCCAGGACGGTCCACTAAACCATAACGGGCGATCTAAAATTTGCGAAGGAAGCAATCCACGAGAGAGACAATCGGCTGGGTTGTCGGTGCCAGCAACGTGAAAGAGATTTTGTGGCGCTAATTCAGATTGAATTTTTGCCACTCTATTAGCGACGAATGTGTCCCAACGATGGGGCGAAGAGTGGGCCCAACACAAAGCGACTGTTGAGTCCGAAAAACTAAAATTCTACTAATATTAATGCGACACGGAAGTGCTAGTCTTAGCACTGCCATTCAAAACCACGCGGAGTTTAGTAGTAAGCCTATCTTCTCTAATAACTCCGTGGTGCGGGATAATGTACGAAGGCTGGGTCTCGTCAGTGTCCGCAGGCGCAGGTGAGATGTAACCTTTATCTAAATATTCGTTAACAACCTCATCATAGGCTTGCTTTAACTTTGGAGACGCCTGCATCTTTCGTTCTAAACAAAGAAAGCGTTTTTCAGCGGATACACGGGAGTCACCGAGCGAAAAAATATCTCCCTTGAAAGGGAGCGCGACAACATAACGACCCTGCTCATCACGAGCAGTCGTGCGACAATAAATCTCCTCAGCCATCTTGTCATCAGGGCTTAGGATAGGTGGGACATTGACCTCTTCAATTTCCCAAAACTTGCGGATGGTAGACTCCAGTGGCGGCTCGACGGTGCAACAGAACGAAGCAGTCGAGTGACTAAAACTATCTATAGAAGCGGGTGCGGAACCAATTATAACAAAACCAAGAACTGTTTCCAGTGCGTGCGGAGCGGGGTACGTCGGTCCCCCTTGAACCTTACGTGATAACTGGAGGTGCGGGAGAATCGAAGCGCCGATCAATATATCGACGACTCCAGGAACAGCGTAAGTCTCATCTGCTAAAGGCAAGTCTTTAAATTTCGTTAATAAAGACGTGTCAACCGGGACGGTAGGCAACTGTTCAGTTATTTTATCTATAACGAGCGAATCCATGTCAAACCAAATATAACGAGATCCAAACCTTGTTCTAACGGTGCCATGAACAGCTGACTGTAAGCCTCCAAAACCCTTCACCACTGAGCGGGTTGAACGCTTATTAACATTGAAACCAAGACGTTGACAACAATCTTGAGTAATAAAATTACTTTGCGAAGCGCCATCTAATAGCGCTCGAACAATGTGCGGTTTACCTAATGCATCAACAATGATAACGCGAGCAGTCGCGAGGACCACAGTCGTGAGCGCAGCACTAGCGGACAACGAACACAAGGCGACGCCATTCGTAGCGGTCCCCGCGCGGGCAGGACCGCGCGCGAGCGCGGGCTGCGGCTGTGGCGCAGGCGCCACCGACGCGGGCGAGCCATGCGACTGTGTGCCACCGCTCGACGAACCAACTGTGCTCACATTGGATGCGGCGTTACTATTTTCAAAATGGAGCAAAGTGTGGTGTCTCGCTGAACATTTGCGACAACTATTTCTACTATTACATAAAACAACGCGGTGTTTAGTACCGAGACAATTAAAACAAAAATTATTAGCGCGAACAAATTTATAACGATCATTAGGCGATAATTTTAGGAAACCCGGACACTTGTACAATTGCGAATGATGAGTATTACACAAAGAGCAAACAGGTGATTGTACACGTGCTGGTGCGGTATTAACATAAGTATGAGTTGACTTCAGTGACTTCGATGACGCATCTATTTTGCGTTCCGAACTAACAACTTTCTTCGCGCCTTCATGTTTCGATGAAGAGCGTTGCAATATTTTTATATGCTCGCGAACAAAACTTTCTAAGTCTTCGAACTTAGGAATTTTATTGCCGCGGTGATCTGACTCAAATAAACAAAGGGTTTCGGAATCTAATTTCTTTAAACCCATATACAAAAATAAGAAGTCGCAGAGGTCATCGATCTTTAGGTTCTTTACGGCGCGAACAGATGATGCGAAAGTATCTAGAAACTTCTCTAAGTTTTGATCGTTACATGCCGTAATAGATTTCAAATCAAACATCTGATCCAAATATGCGTTAGCTACCGATCTTTTATCCTCATACTTAGCTTTCAAAGTATTTAAAATTAAATTATAATTTTCGGCACTAAACGTAATTCCAGCGCAAACAGTTATAGCTTTACCAGTTAATTTTTCAACGAGATAATGCAATTTTTCGTGATCTGTCAACGAATCGTTCTTATCTATTGTATTCTCAAAACTATCTATAAATAAACACCAATTGCGAATGTTACCATCAAATTCGGGTATTTGAATTGGTGGCAACTTAGGTCGGTCGCGAGTGGGATTGGGTCGGTCAGACGGTTTCTCCAAACTCCTAGCGACGCTATAGGTATTTAAACTATCATGGTCACTGACATCAGTATCAGAATAAACGGGATATTTACCATGTTTCATTATTTTGAGTTTCCGATATTTCGGCGCTGTTGCAAGCACCATGATCACGGAGGAACTGGAGTATTGGCGGTGAACAAAGAAAAAGTTTTTTCTTCTAGGAGTAATTATATCGATCTACCCTCTTTCGAGTTCTTTTACTACGCGTATCTGCACTACTATTGGTTTCACTCTCACCACAAACTCGAACCCGATCTCGATCACGTTCACGACATACGATGCTCACTGTATCCACTCGCGATTTTGTTTTAGCTTGTTCCCGGTTGTTTTTGCAAAGACGGACCACTGGATGCCAGACGTTCGGCAGTTGAAACCCATCCTCACGATTGAAATTTTTATACTTTTTTATTTCAATGGCTTCCCTTACCAGTCTTGGTATATAGTGGCGTTCTGTCGAAAGCATCTGAGGGTTATGTAGCTCGATCCAGTGGTTCGTACCGGACTCCAATAAATGTTGAGCGATTGCAGATTTATGCGGTTCATTGTTTTTGACTGCCCTGATGTGTTCCTTGATTCGGCATGTAACCGTTCTTTTTGTTTGTCCTATATAAGAACTGCCACAGCTACAATCAATCTTGTACACTCCCGGTCTGTCCAATGGGGAGCCATCTTTGGGTGAGCGCAGGCATTGCGACAGCTTTTTAAAAGGAGTGAAAATAGTTTTGACAGATACCTTCTTCAGGATGTTAGCGATCTTATCTGTCACTCCTTTGATGTAGGGTAAAAAGGCTGGCTGTCTTTCCACCTTATAGTTCCGGGGTTTATTTGTGGTGAGTCTTGGTGGTCTTATCCGTCCATTGTATCCATTCTTTTGTAGAACGCCGCTTATGTGCTTCAATTCTTCTTGTAAATGTTCCTCGTCACATAAACTATATGCGCGGTCAGTAAGCGACGTCACTACCGAATTCAGATGGCGCGGATGATGATGTGAGTCGGCATGCAGGTAGCGGTCAGTGTGAGTGGGTTTCCTGTACACGGAGTGGCTACACGACCCATCCTCACGAACACCGATCCTCACGTCAAGGAAGGCAAGGGTTCTTTCCTTTTCCATTTCGTACGTAAAGCTCATTTTTCCATGGATGTTGTTGGAGTCCGGTACGAACCACTGGATCGAGCTACATAACCCTCAGATGCTTTCGACAGAACGCCACTATATACCAAGACTGGTAAGGGAAGCCATTGAAATAAAAAAGTATAAAAATTTCAATCGTGAGGATGGGTTTCAACTGCCGAACGTCTGGCATCCAGTGGTCCGTCTTTGCAAAAACAACCGGGAACAAGCTAAAACAAAATCGCGAGTGGATACAGTGAGCATCGTATGTCGTGAACGTGATCGAGATCGGGTTCGAGTTTGTGGTGAGAGTGAAACCAATAGTAGTGCAGATACGCGTAGTAAAAGAACTCGAAAGAGGGTAGATCGATATAATTACTCCTAGAAGAAAAAACTTTTTCTTTGTTCACCGCGAATACTCCAGTTCCTCCGTGATCATGGTGCTTGCAACAGCGCCGAAATATCGGAAACTCAAAATAATGAAACATGGTAAATATCCCGTTTATTCTGATACTGATCCTAGCGACGCGTTTGATACGACAATACAAATCGTCAAACGACGACAAGGCCTGATAACTCACTGAGTAATCGGGATTTAAATTTAACTCTAAAACGTTGATGTCATGTACTAAGGATTCGAAATCCGCGCGTAAACTATCCAAGTTTTCTATAGAACACAAGAACGAATCTCTAATAGCCAAATCAGAGGTTTTAAGTGCATTATCACAAATCGATTGTACACGAGAGTAAATCATTTCTCTTTTAGCGTATAAAAGTTTCAATTGAACTTTACTATCGGTACTACCAACCTTTGGGGGCATTTTTACAACTAATATCAAACTAAAGTGCGGTAAACAACAAATGAAATGACTTAATCTTAGCGGTACCTACAGTACAGCGACGCGGCGCGAACGATATCCGTAGGTAGGTAGGTACTTATAACTGCGAGTGCAAGCTTGAACAAAACGCGCATAGCAACAAGATCGTACCTACGCGAGCTAGATCGCTGTCTAGGTTCAACTATTATTTCAGGGATTAAGTATTGCGTAATATCTATTCAAATTAAAATACTTTCGTATGAATTTGAATGAAATGCGAGCGAGGTATAACCACGTACCTACCCACGTAGGTATTAGGTAAATACGATGCGAGCTAGCGGCGAACGGATAACTTAGAAATTGAAACAAATAAAAACAAAAGCCAAATGCGTTAGGTATTACACTGTGCCTATGGACTAGGGTGTCTAGTATACCTAAGATCTAAACCTAAATGCCTAGATGCGGGGTTTTCTACTAAAATAACTAGGTATTTAGGTGCGGTGCGTTTATTCCCAATAGAATAATAACAAAATGCGAAACTACGACTAAGGATCGATACGATAAGAGAAATGCAAGCGAGGTATAACCGCGTACCTACCTATGTATGTATTAGGTAAATACGATGCGAAACTAGCGGCGAACGGACAACTCAGAAATTGAAATAGTCAAATGCGTTAGGTATTACACTGTGCCTATGCACTAGGGTGTCTAGAATACCTAAGATCCAAACCTAAATGCCTAGATGCGGGGTTTTCTACTAAAATAACTAGGTATTTAGGTGCGGTGCGTTTATTCCCTATGGAATAAATAACAAATTGCGAACTACGACTAAGGATCCGGCTCGATCAGGACCAAAAAGAATGGTGGCGCGATTCTCATGCCACCTGAGCTAGTGGACTGTATTTTGCGGGGGGTGAAGTTAACATGTTTCATATGACACTTTACACAACAAACAAGATAGGTGATCGGGTTGCCGCGGAGGTGGTTTAGGCATTGAATGCAACCCGAGAAATTAGGAGAGGATGCACTAACCTTTACTACGCCACGTGCTGGCTGGGCCGGTGCACCGGTCTTCTCTTCCTGGCTCAGGAGCTGCTGCCCACATCACTAAATCACTTGAGGGACACACGAGAAGCACAATCCGATCGGTAAAGGTCTATGAAAGCGGTTAAAATCCAACAAACGTTATTAATTTCTGAGAGTCGCGCGCGCCGCTGCCATTGTTGCTTGCTAGTTCAAAGCGGAAGTGAAGATGCGTCTATTTTGACAATTGAGCGGTGCGAAAACTATTGCTATCTCACTTTAAAGGTAGTGCGGGAGGGAGATGGGTATAGGGAGCGTGTGTTCAGTGTCATCAATTTGAATTACTACTATTGAGCGAAAAAAAATACAAATTCTACTATCGGCGCAACCAGGTTTAATCCTCATTTTATTAATGTAATAAAATAATTTATTTTAATAATGTAACAAATATTCACTTTTTTTTTTTTTTATACCACTTAGTTAGCAGACAAGCACACGGCCCACCTGATGGAAAGTGGTTACCGTGACCTATGGACGTCTGTAACACCAGAGGAGTCACAGTCGCGCTGCCAACCCTGTAAGTACAGAGTTTCTGTGCCGTCAGTAGAAGACAAAGCAGGACAAGCCTTTAGTCTTCCCACTGACAGCACAAATTCTCCAGTGAGCTCTGGCTACCCTACTCACCGCTGGGAACACAACACGAAGTTATTATAGCCGCGGTATTCTGTAGGGCGGAGGTACTACCCCAGTCGGACTGCTCAATCGGGCGGAAATACCGCCGTGTCCTACCTCCTTAAATACACTGTAACTTTGCTAAAATGCAGATAGTACCTCTGCCTGGTTTAGTAAAAAGAGTCATATGACTCGAACATTGCTATACTGATTCTTGTTTAATTTTATAGTCAGGTAACATAAGACAATTTGGTATATGGTATACCACAACACAAACAAAACTATTTTGTGTCAATTCTTTGTCAATTCTGTGTCAATAAAGGTTATTATATATATATATATATATATAAGAAAAAACAAATTTTAATCGAGAATGGGCTATGCGTGAGCATGTGTATAACAAATAAATCTGTTTAGTAACTTTATTCTTTGTAATTATACAAGGTATCGGGACTTCTCGCGAATTAAATCATGGAACTTACTATTTCTGCCTAAATTTAAATTTATTTATACTTTGTATTTTAAATCTTAGTAAAATAATAATACTAACAACACCTTCTAATTTCTAATATAGATCTAACATAGACTAAATAGTATCACGACAATAGCAGCAAGTCGCTTGGCAATCGCAGTCAGTAGTTCGGGTGTGTCCGGTCACGATTACTGCACCTTGAATATGCGCACGCCCACGTCCAGCTAGTGAAAGGATACAAATAGTGTGCTGATAATATCTACCTTAATAATTTTCTGCGCCATTTGTATAGTATTCTTTTATTGATGACGTAGTAACATTAAATTATAAATGATTGTTTTACAAAAGGTACATAACGGTTATAATAAAGTTTTATACCTTTTTTAATGCCTTGCGGGTTTGAGATTTGGTATCCCTTGTTGAGTAAAGTATAATAAAAAATCTATATCCTAATATATTAGCGACTGTGTTGTTTTAGCACAAGTACAAACCTTCGTGGATATTTGTGCTATATAAATTAAAATTGTAATGTTTTGTTTTGATATTAAATAAAATATAAAACTGATTTCAATATTAAGTCAGACGCAGGCCTAACAGTCATGATATTTCTCTCAAACTATATCCAAATACAAAGAATATCACAAGGGAAATCCAACATCATTATTACAAATATCGTAGAGAATTCATTGCTCTAATTATTATGTGCTTTATTCTAAAGTTTCAAGGAACTTCGAATAAAAAATCGAAGCCACCTCCATTTTTAATCTTGATATCTAATCATGATTAGTAAATTCGTGCCGAATGAAATCTCTATCCAAATGAGGACCCCCAATTTGTAATTTATCTTGTAATATTCAGACCTTCACTAGTTTATTATTGTTACTTTATGGATGTTATGATGATACCAATGACTGCGTGTTAACCTGGGAATGATATTTGCTTCGATATGAACTGTAAATCCACAGAAAAATCGCTACCGGGTAAATTTGTACAATGTCGGAACGATAGGATAGAATAAGTACTTGTCTGGTGCAGATATTTCATCCTTGTCACTAACTGCACTTTTGTGATGTGATTGAGATTTCTGGGACGTCCCTTATATTATATGATTGATTTTGACCAGAAACACACTTGTTACACTACTTAAGACAGTTTGGACAGTCGTTGAAACACTCGTCAGGAAGCGGAAGTTACAGGAAACGGCAAAAGGGATGTGACCCATTGCACATTGAATTAACCGAATATGTTCATTCTCCTGTGTTTCAGTATTGTGATTATGATACTTTAACAATTATCAAATTGATATCACTAGCAGCATGAAGTTAATGTTGCAGACATTTATAGGTCTAGGTTTCATGAATACTTGTGACCCTACCTTAGCAATATTAGAATCTGCAATATCCATTCTAATATTATAAACGCGATAGCAACTCTGTCAGTCTGTCACTGTTAAGCTTTCCACCAATTCTTATGAAATTAGATATAGAATTAAATTAGACCTTGAGACAGGACATGGGCTATGGTTTGTCGTGATAACCGACAAACACAAGGGTGGAGCCGCAGGAAACAGTTGGTAAAATAATATAATTTTACTGAAAATTTAAATACTCAAATAAAATAAAATTGTATCCAAAGTTCTAACTTTGCGTGCAGTATAGCTCAGTCAGCCTCTGAATACTAACGACCTATAAAATGTGCACATGAGTCGGACATTTAAAGTTTTCCTTCTGACACCATTACGTGTAATAGCCATAGCTATTACCGAGCAATTGGTTCTTTGGCAATGACTGGGTGTGAGAGCAGTTTAACTTTGAGAATCGCTTGTCAGTTTGCGCTTATCTAAAACGACTGTTAATACTTGGATGGTTCTAAGATTTGAACGATTTGTGACCTGGACTTAACATCCTTTAACTGTAATGTTATACGACTGAATGACTTCCTACAAAGTTATCGTTAAATTGGAAAAGGTAAGAACTCTTGAGACACAGTATAAAACATTGTGTTGGAACTCTCAGTCTAGTTAGTGAATTTATTGAACAATAATATTTCACAATTGAAATAATATTTTGTTCGATAAATTCATCACTATGAATTTACTTTTGCACTAGATGTATGATTGATTGAATCTTTGTTCAACTATGCTACAAATACTACTAGGAATATGCTGTTGATTTGAAGTCAAGCCAATCATAGCGCACATTACCTAACTATTAATATCAACCTGCGTATGATGCATTTTATAAGTAGGTTTAAAAATACTAAAATATAGCTTAGCTCTTAACGAGAACACAAATAAGCAACGGGATAAAACTAATAAGGCATGATACACGTTACAAGTGCATAGTTTGTATGTTGTAAAAAGAATCAGCACATAAGCCATTAAGTATGCAATTAACTAGAACCTTAGTTTGAAATATGGTATATAATATTAAGTATTGTGTATTAAATAAATAAATAAGATACGAGTATTTTCAAGTGAAGTAAAATTCTTTTTTCGTAAAAAAAATGCAGTTTTAACACAGACAGTTTCTATTCCACGTATAACATTGTAACATACACGTAATAGAACTACGAGTGGACGGCAATTGATTGCATTCTGGTCACGATGCGATCTAAACAGGAAAATGATAATTTACGAGTAGCTCTGTATTGCTGGACAGGTGTCTGTATGTGCGAAATGAAGCATTTTCGACAGCGTAGATTTACACGTCAATTGTCCGATCTTGATATCAACTGTACATTTAAACTTTTGATGAATAGCTACTATCTACTTTTAAATATAACAATGGCTTAAGGAAGATATGGAAATATTATATATACAACTTAGGTGGCAGACAAGCACACGGCCCACCTGATGGGAAGTGGTTACCGTGGCCAATGGACGTGTGCAACACCAGGGTAGTCACACTCGTTTTGCCGACCTTGTAAGAATAGATAGTTTCTGTGCCGTCAGTGTAGAAGAAAAACCAGGACAAGTCTGCCTTCCCACCGACACGATAGCTCAAAATCTCTCAAGTGATCTCTGGCTACCCTACTCGCCGCCGGCAACACAACACGAGGTTATTATGGCTGTGGTTTTCAGTAGGATGTACTTCCCCAGTAAGACTGCTCAATTGGGATGGGAATACCGTCGTGTCCTACCTCCTGCAAATACGTATAACATATACGAGGTATATCGCAATCGCTTTCCTGTGGCCCACGCACACAATGGCCCAAAAAGAGAGGCTAAATGCGGCCCAATCCAATCCTGTGACCCACAGATACTTGCTCTCTGACTCGCAGATAAACTATAAGCTATAACTATGCCAAATTTTATCCAGATCCATTTAGCTATCCTGGCGGATTTAATCATCAAATTTATCCTAACTTTCGCTTTCACAAACAATTATGAAAGTTTTATGATTGCTCAGGCCTAGTTTACAATTTCCACGAATGCCAATTTTGCTAAGAATCACACGTTAAATGTTTATACAAACAATACTAAAGTAATTTCGGTTGAACTGAATCATAATAACTACGCTAAAATTATTACCCATATTGTTTTGTAATTTGTACGTATAATAACTATACAACCAATAAACCAGTTGATTGAATCGCTTGTTTTTAGCATAACCGTGCAAATTTTGTTGTCATTTACTCACTCATCAGTACCTTAGCATTGTGTCCCGATTACTTTGAATGGCTTCATCTTGGAGCTCGATGTTCGCTTTTCTGCTTTTTGTACAATATATGTTGATATATACGCCCATGTCTCCGTGCGACTAATGGTTTGCCCGACAAACGTAACGGTAGTACCGCGGAATTTGATCAACGAATTTAAGCGGTAACACTGATGAATATTGCAACGATAGTATGATTACCTGAATAATATTATTATTTTTATCACATCCGTAGTTTATTTAACAACGATAACAGATTTTTAATATTCAAATATATAGAGTCGTCAATATTAACCCAATTTTGATCAATTGATCTCGCCGCATCTAGCTCAGAATTTCCACAACAATGTAAACATTTTGCGAAACAAATTCAAAGTATCGTAGTTCTATAGTGTTCTTGTCTATAGTGTTCTTGTCTATAGTGTTCTTGTCTAACATTTATTGACTAGCCTGAACTCGAGATATTACAAAATTACGACGTAGATACGTGCCGCTTGACCTAGTTAAATTATTGCAAACTACAGCCAAATTCAACACTGTTAACGGGAATTAACGTAATCATGGTATAGGTACATACATAACTTTGGTTTGACTGACGTTTCGACCAGGTTACACCGGCTGTGGTAGTATTGTATATCATGTAACACGATAGTTTAAAAGTTATTAGAACAAAATTGTTATAATCCATTCGGATATAAGTAGCAGGTATTCGGAGACTAGACCAACTCTCCAAACCACCACCTCCCCCCTGTCATTCCCTCCCCCCGCCATGCCCTGTCTCTCGGCTTCAGGGTGGCCGTCACGGCTAAAAAAAAAAAAAAAAAAAAAAAAAAAAAAAAAAAAAAAAAGAAGTTTGGTGTCTATTCGGGGGTTTTCGGCGATGCCGAGTCGATTGCGCTAATCCGTTTTCGCGTACGACGCACCGTTACAAAGTTACAGAAACGTAATCTGAGGTAATTGACGAACAATTGATAACGGCCGACCCTTGATAACGACCAGCCGTCGTCGCTCAATGTTATCTCGGGTCTGTTGTCTTTTTTGTCAATGTCTGCGTCATAGCCAATGATGACTAAACCTATGATGTAAAACGGGTATGTATTTGATTTAAAAAAAAGTCCTTTCGCAATACTAATGTTCTTTATTATTTTCAAAACAATATTTGAATAACTTACTTAATATGATATCGTTATACAGCGTATTGTTAGTGAACAGGTGCTGGAAATCGGCTAATGACATACCATAATGTTTATAGTATAAATACATTAAACAATATTCGCCACATACTGGAGTGTAATCGTTTTGGATTCGATTAGTGTTGTAATTCCATACTCTGCAATTTCGATCTAAAAACGTACGATGGAAACCTGTGGGTGCTCTACCATAGGAATCAAAGTACTGACCAACTCCATTCGCGTCTATGTGTATAGCAACCCAGTGAGAACCAGGCTTATTGTCGTTATCTAAGTTGCTTATGATATATGTAGGCATATCTACATGAATCGGCAAGCGATTTGCTGCTTAAACATTACATTCACTTTTTGAATCCACTTGTCTCAAGTATCTCCGTATTTCTAATGTATTCATGATCGCGTTACGATGTTATCAGGCTCGTAGATTATAAGCAAATAATGAGATCAACAATAATTTAACATATTATAGGGTCTACAAAAACTTTTGTTTTAACTGTAACATGACGTACGAGCTCCCTTTGCTCGCTCCCGCGCATAATAATTTCACTCATAATGAACATTGACCAAATTGGTCTGGTCTATGACAGAGTATCTTAACATACACTGCATTTCGAACATTCACGGAAACATAATATATACAAACACATTGTTAATAAAACAAAGAAATACTTTGTATGAATATATTTTATTGAAAGGATCAATATACAATAATGCAGACTTATTTCTAAAACATATTTAATTCTAATACGCGCTTAATTCTAATACACACTTAATTTTAAAACATTTAAGTTTACTTAACTACTATAGTCAACAGAAATGTTACGGTTTTTATCGATTTCTATAACATTATCAAATTCTGCATAGACAATACAATTAATATTTTGTGTTAAAGCCGTATCAAAGCGAACTTCTATTCTTACGCTACCATGTTTTATAAGGTTCCAGTGATTAGAAGCATTCGCTGATAAGTCAGGTGTTAAATCGAACGCTAGCAGACAAAACCCTTTGGAATATTGATCTCTAGATATCCCATTGCCTTCATTAAGGAAATGTATACCTGTACCCGAGAACAACGTATGATAACTAGAAGTAAAAATATTATTCCCAAATGATGGTTGTAAAGCTTTTGAAGGTATTTGTTGTCCGTCTATGTATACACAAAATGTACTAATATCAAAATTTTCAAAGTTAAATGGGTTTTTAGAGAGATTTCCATTGAATGCTGCATTATTCACAAAACCAACTATACACCGTTTAGGTACTTGACCAAGGAATATGTTATCAAGAGTTTTACCCTGAACACCTGATGGTATCGTTAAAACTTTGACTTCAGCTCGTGTGATAGGATATTTAGCTGTCGTAGATGATAACACTTTTTGATGTGCAAGTAACACAGTTTGATTAATTCGTGCTCTACGAACAATCAGGGTTGCATCTGTAATAGTAACTTTAAATTTAAGGTCGTCAGCAAACAATTAGAACGAGTCAGTCGCTATCTAAAACAAAAAAAAAGAAAAATGTATGTGTCATCTAAAGTAATGACCACTCGTTATAAGCAAAATTTCTGTTATCTGGGAATATGACTAAGTAGGTAGGGATTTGTGGTTATCGAATACAACAAAAAAGTTCAGTTATCTAAGGTATTTAGCTTACAATTCAAACAAATTGGTTCGCTATCTGAAGGTAAATTATCTGAGGATATCATTACTACGTTTCTAAAAGCAACGAGATATGGGCTGTGTATAAAAGAGAGTCCTCTCTCTCACTAAACTCAGTTAAAACGTTGTCGTCAACAGTGGATAAGTTAGTACACTATAATAAAAAGACCAAAGTACAAGTTTGATAACTGAATATCATAGTATTCTTCATACATTACAGTGTGCTGTTCATACGTTGTGGTTACTATGGCTGTAAGTATTATCATATTTCAAATAGTGTTCTTAATTACATTTATACTTTTTTATTCGTGTGTCCATGTCAAATTTTTCAAAAAGATATTTTATATTGTTTCAGTTTCTAGATAATACATATAAACAGTTTTACTATCCAGGGGAAGAGGATGAGCGCAGTGACGAAGAAGGTACTCTGGAGTACAAAGTAAAGAACGCCATTCTACTAAAAAGGAAGAAAGACATAGAGGAATTCTTTGAGAAATCGAAGAAGAAGAAGAAGGCCTCCAAAAAGTCATCTACTGTTGGACGCTTATCAAACGGGGGTACAGCATATATCTCTACAAACAATGACGATGGAGATAATGCATCCCACCTCATAAAAATTGAAATTTACGATCTGAAGAAGACTAAAGAAATTGCACCGACGGAGCTATGGAAACATGCCGAGCTGCGTGTAAAATATTATACAGCAAACGATGGGGACAAGAATCTAAACAATGTACGTGATATCATATACCATATAACTAAACAGCTCGCTGCTACCGAAGATTGTGCTAAATACTTCATGAATAATTGAAGTAGTGAAGATACACAGAGACTTCTACCTTAATTTAGTTTTGATAGTGTATGAACTATTGTGTAGTACAATCTATCTAGTAAAACAGTGCGTATTCAAGAATCCTTGTGTTAAATATAAAGATTAATAGTGATACACCATGGATACATTAAACTGTGACTTATATAATTCGGAACTCGTGGTGCTTGCTGAGGAAGTGTCGTTAGATTTTATGTCATCTGAATTCAACCAGGAATTTCATATATCACAAACTGGAAAAGGAAAAAGAAAATCAGAATCTGTGACAACAACAGAAGAAGACTCAACTGCAAAAAGAATACATCTTGAAGCACCATCCACATCATCAGTGTTTTTTCAAACTGTGAGTACAGAAAGTTATGATACAATTAAATGTTCACAGTGCAATGTGTCGATAAAAAAAAAATTTTTGAGTAACCATTTGAAAAGTAATACACATAAAAATAATTCTTTAAAGAATGATTCAGAGTTAAGAAATGTTAAAATAGTTGAAAGTGCTTTCGGAAATAGAGTTATTACGTATAGAATTAAATCTGATATCATTATTGACAACAAGCCACAACCTTTTCAAACACCTGAATTATTTTTAAAAGAAATCAAAGATGTCGTATTTACTTTACTTGAACGATGTATCATAGATCTTTTTATTGTAAAAGTAAATTTTATCCTCAATGCAGACTTTATACAGCTAACTAAAAACTTACGTAACACATTCGACTTCCAAATAACTAATTACGTTTTCAGTCGTGGTGATGATAAAGATATGATTTTTTCTTTAATAACTTCTGAAATAAGTACTAAAATTTCAAATTTTGAAAAAAAAGATAGTGGTTGGAGTTTACTAAAAATAAATTACATGGATATGAATGTTAATAAATTTAACCCATTGCGGGGCCCATCCTTCTACATAGACCTACCATTAGACATAAAAGTTAAAAAAGCAGTAATAAATGTACAAAATAGGGATAACGAATGTTTTCGATGGGCAGTTTTATCAGCATTATATCCAGCTAAAACCCATGTTGACAGGGTAACATGTTATATTCCTTATAAAAATAAATTAAAATTTGGTAATATTTCATTTCCTGTAAAATTGAAAGACATTAATAAATTTGAAAAACTTAATGATATTAGTATAAATGTTTTTGGTTTAGATTACGATTCTAGAAAAAAGAAAAATATTGTGGTTGGCCCGTTATATTTTACAAAAGAAAAAAAAACATCCATTTAAACTTATTATACATAACTCAGGCTAACAGAGGTCATTATTGTTATATAAAAAATATTTCAAGGTTAGTAGCTCAACAAATTTCATCAAGTAAATGTGCAGTTCATATTTGTGATGGTTGTTTGTTAAACTTTACATCGCATAATAATTTAAAACAACATCAAGAAAAAGATTGTTTCCACATTTCAACAAAACTACCATCGGAATCTAATAAAAAAAGTAATTGGTTTAATGAGTTAACACCTTCAAACCAAATATCATTTAACAATTATGAACGAAAATTAAGAGTACCCTTCGTAATATACGCTGACTTTGAAGCTTTTTTGAATCCTATTAACGGATGTTCTAATAACCCAAATAATTCATCAACCGAAAACATCCAAAAACATGAAACGTATAGCTTTGGCTATTACATTAAATGTTCATATGATGATAGGCTTTCAAAGTATAGGTCACATACTGGTAAAGATTGTGCACTTATGTTTATGAAAATGATAAAAGATGATTTAGTTAATATCTGTAAAAAAAATACATTTGTTAAAAGTCCGTTACCATTAACGGAAGAAAATATTAATATGTCTAATCAAACTAAAGTCTGTTATATTTGTAATCATAGTTTAAATGAAAATTTTGAGATTTGTTATAATTGGTTTACTGGTTTATATGAAGGAGTTGGACATACACATTGTTCTAAAAAGTATAGAGTACCAAACTTCGTACCCATATTTCTACATAACTTGGGTAACTATGATTCGCATTTTATTGTTCATGGTCTCAATTTTGAAGATGGTAATATAGAAATCATTCCTGAGAATAAAGAAAAGTACATTTCTTTTTCAAAAATATTAAATATTAATAACCGTGTTATGAAATTAAGATTTCTTGATTCTTTTAAATTCATGTCTAGTGGTCTAGAAAAATTGGCTCAAAATTTATTATTGGAACAATTCAAAGAACTCAAATTAAATTTTCCATGTGAGGAAGACTTTCGGCGCTTAATACGTAAAGGTATTTATCCTTATGAATATATGACTTCATTCGAATGTTTAAACTTAACATGTCTGCCTACTCCTGACAAATTTTATAGTTCGTTAACTGATATGCATGTTACTGAAAATGATTACCAGCATGCTCAAGATGTATGGCATCATTTCCATTGTAAAAATATGAAAGAATACTCTGATTTATATTTAAAAACAGATGTTTTATTGTTGGCCGATATATTTGAAAATTTTAGAGATGTGTGTCTTAAAACATATGAATTAGACCCAGCCCATTATTATACAGCACCGGGTTTGAGTTGGGATGCCATGTTAGTACATACTAAAATAAATTTAGAGTTGTTAACTGATATAAACAAAATTACTTTTATTGCAAAAAATATTCGCGGTGGTATATCTCAATGTAGTAACAGACATGCTAAAGCAAATAATTCTTATATGTCAGAATATGATCCTTCTGTACCATCTTCTTTTCTAATGTATCTGGATGCAAATAACCTTTACGGTTGGGCTATGTCTCAATGTCTCCCTACTGGAAAATTTGAATGGGTTGATGTTAATACTAACTTTCATGTTCCTGACGATGCTGATTATGGTTTCATTTTGGAAGTGGACTTAGAATATCCAAAACATTTACACGACTTACATTCGGATCTGCCGTTATGTCCTGAAAATATATGTTATGGTGGTAGTAAAGACAAAAAATTGATTCCAAATTTAAATGATAAAAAGAACTATGTCATTCATTATAGGAATCTTAAACAATGTTTGAAAAGAGGACTTCGTTTGCTTAAAATTCACAAAATTCTTAAGTTCAATCAATCAGCGTGGTTAAAAGTTTATATAGATTTGAACACTCGCATGCGTTCATTGGCAACTTCAGATTTTGAAAAAGATTTCTTTAAATTAATGAATAACTCTGTTTTTTGGTAAAACAATGGAAAATGTTTTAAAACGAGTAAATGTAAAATTAGTGAACCGTTGGACAAATTGTGGAAAAACTCAGGGAGCTGAAACTTTAATAGCAAGACCTGAATTTCATAGTTTATCTGTATTTTCAGAAGACTTAATCGCTGTACAATTAAACAAAACACAAGTTTTATACAACAAACCGATTTACCTTGGATTTTGTATTTTAGATATTTCAAAAACTTTAATGTATGACTTTCATTATGATTTTATGAAAGAAAAATATATGGAAAATATTAAACTATTATATACAGATACTGATAGTTTAGTATACCAGATATTTACCAATAATTTTTATCATGATATTAAAGAAAATTTAGAAAATTACTTTGATACATCCGATTATCCTCCTGACAATATATATGGTTTACCTCTAATAAATAAAAAGCGATTAGGATTTTTTAAAGACGAAAACAATGGCAAAATTCTTAAAGAGTTTGTAGGACTTCGAGCAAAAATGTATGCTATGCACGTACAAAATAAATTTATAGCTAAAGCAAAGGGTGTTAATAAATGTGTTACAAAAAAAAATACTTTAAATGATTATAAAAGCTGTTTGTTAGAAGAAAAAATACATTATAGTGAAATGTTAAGATTTAAGTCAATAACACATACTATATACACACAAAAAGTTAATAAAATATCTCTTTCGCACAATGACACTAAACGATACATATTGGAAGAGGCTATCAATACCCTAGCTTGGGGGCACTATAAAATTAAGAACATTTAACTTTTTATGTATGTTGTAAATATAAATAATAAATATTCTACAATCTACTGCCGCAACACGCTTGCTTCGTGCTTTAATTGTAATATAAATATGTTTTTAAGATTGCTATAAATGTTTGTCCTTATAGGTCTCTCTATTATAAGATTGTGTAATAATTATATAAAAGAAAATTTAACAAATTTGTTTATAATATTGTGCCATAAATTTTTATCATTATAAGTCTGTCTATTATAAGATTGTATAATAAATGTATAAAATATAGTAAATTTGTTTATATGATTGTGTTATAAATGTTTATCATTATAAGTCTGTTTAAGTAATAATTTTTTTAAATAAAATATATAAATGCTTATTTTCTTAACAAATTGTTTCATTCTTTGTCTAAATCGTAACTTACTTAGACGTTTTTCAAAATGATCCACTTCAATCATCCATTTACTGCGATAGTTGCTGGTCCAAGTGGATGTGGAAAGTCAGTCTTTGTAACAAATTTTATAAAATTTGTTAAAGATGTTTGTAACACAAATTTTGATCAAATAACATGGTGTTTTGATGAAATGCAACCTTTATACAATATACGAAATGTCAATTACATCCAAGGCATACCAGATCTAACTATGTTTAGTGGAAAGGATCCTTAACTCCTAATAATTGATAACTTAATGAGAGAGTCTGATGGACGTATTGTTGATATATTCACAAAAGGAAGTCATCATAGAAATTTAAGTGTGTTTTACATATCACAAAATTTATTTCATCAGGAAAAAGGTCAACGAGACATATCTCTGAATTCAAGTTATATAATTTATTTTAAAAATCCAAGAGATAAAACACAAATACGATACTTGGCACGACAAGTATTTCCAGAAAATCCAAAATACTTGGAAGATTCTTACAAAGACGCAACTAACAATGCACATGGATATCTTATGATTGATTTAAAACAAGAAACAAATGACATGTATTGTGTCGTATTAAAACAAAGATATTTCCGTGTGATGGATATTGCACTGTTTACATACCATCAAAAGGGTTTAAATATAGTAGAAATCAACAGATATCCATTAGTTACTAACAATGCATGGAAGCACAAAGACGCATAAAGGCCTATTAAGCGCTCTGATTACACTTAAACCAAAATATCAAAAAGCTCTTTTAAAAGCCTGCGATGAAGAAGAAATAAATTGTATTTGTGAATGTATTCATAACGTTTTACAAGGAAAAATAGAATTGAAAGAAAAAGAAAGATCAAAATTGAAAAAATACAAAAATATTCTACGAAAAATAGTATGGAAGGGATCACACAAAATTAGAAAACATTTAATAATACAAAAAGGTCGTGCATTTCTACCACTAATACTGGGTTCTGTTCTAAGTGCCTTGGTTAGTACACTTGTCTAAGAAAAATGGATAATGCTAAAAAAATGTTACTCATCGATCCATCTCTATTAGAAAAGTTAAAACAACCTAACGCGGTTGATACTCCATTATCTCGTTTAGACACAGATATGCAAAACATTTTAAATAGCGATATGGATGATCGAAAGAAGTGTATTTTATATTTACAAACTCTACAAAGATATTTAAACTTCACTAAAGAGGAGCGACAGCCCTATGAAATACCAATAATAAATCAAGACTCGAAAAGATCGGTGAAGTATATTACTGATGATGAAGATAATATATCTACAGTCCATTCTAACACATCAGTAAAGGAAGTAAGTTTGCAAGAAACTAATGAAGGACCATACACATCTAATTACATTTTAAACCTTATACCAAAATCCTATATAAAAAGGGGGGAATCACTGTTGAACTTACTCTCTTTGAATAAATATAAGATTAATTGGGATGAGACAGGCACTGTGGTTATAGATGGTCAAAAAGTTCCTGAAAGTAATATTGTTGATTTGGTAAATGATTCATTGAGGACACTTAAAAATAGTGAACCTACTGGATGGCAAAAATTCGCTACAGCTTTAAAGGAAATCAAAGTACCGCTTATATATATTGGTAACACAAAAAGATCTGAATATATTAAAAAGCTACAATCACAAGAGCATCAAGATTCAATCCCAGCAGATGAATTATTTTCTACACCAATAACTGAAAGTAAATTTCGTAAAAAGATAAAAAGAAAAATAGATTGGGAAAAATGGACCCCATATTAGAATTAAATAAGATTTATTATGATTCTTCACATCCTGCAGGGTACAGTAGCCTTAGCAAATTAACCAAAGCAATGAAAGGTAAATTGAAAAGAGATGATGTGAAGAACTGGTTAAAGTCACAAGAAACATATACATTACATAAACCTGTACAAAGAAACTTTTCAAGAAATAAATATATTTTATCTAATATTAACGAACTGTGGCAGGCTGACTTGAGTGATATGAGAACTTACTCAAATTATAATGATGGGTTCAACTATATTCTTTGTGTTATTGACGTGTTTAGTAAATATGCCTTTGCGAGACCAATGAAAAAGAAAAACTCTGAAACAATCAAAGCATGTTTCGAGAGTATATTCATGGAAGCTAAAGTTACACCTACACATATACAATCTGACAAAGGGACAGAATTCGTATCCAAAGACGTACGAAAATACTTTACTTCAAAAAATATTAATTATTATACTACTAATAATCCTGATATTAAAGCAAGCATTGTAGAAAGATTCCAGAGAACTCTAAAGATGAAAATGTGGCGGTATTTCACACATAAGAACACGCATAAATATATTGATGTTTTACAAGATTTGCTGTACTCGTATAATCATAGTTATCATTCTAGTATCAAAATGTGTCCATCTGAAGTTAATCGTGATAATATCATTACTGTATGGGAAAATTTATATTACAAGAAAGGAAAAGACAAACCTTCTAACATCGCTTTATCGAAGTTTCGCGTTGGTGAGTTTGTCAGAATAACGAAACATAAACATATTTTTCAAAAAGGTTATGAATCTAACTGGAGTGATGAAATATTCATAATATCTTCCGTAATTCGCCGGTCTCCATGGTTAGTATACACTCTTAAAGACCTAGAGGGCGAAGAGATAATAGGAACTTTCTATGAAAAAGAGTTACAGAAAATCATCTTTGACCCCACTGCCAATTTTAAAGTAGATAAAATAATACGTTCTCGATATTCTGGTGTTAGAAAAGAAGTGTTAGTCAAGTGGAGAGGTTATCCAGACAAATTTAATAGCTGGGTCTTGGCTACTAATTTGAAAGAAATATGAACAAACAAAGCTTTTATCTAACTTTACTAAGTAATAGTTCCATGGAATACTTTCCAGATAACAAAACATCAATTTTTTCCACAAAATTACCGAAACCAATAATACTAGAAGGAGAATGGAAGGTTGGCGTTGTGGAATTCCAGTATCCATGCACCATGTTTACGGTTCAAGAACATGAAAATGTTATATACATTGCAAAATTAGCACAAATGCCTAATGAAAAAAAAGAATCTCTAATATATTACAAAATACACATCCCAGCAACGAATTATGACAATATTAATCACATTTTAAAGGCAATGAATAATATTCGAGAAAAAATAAGATTTCGTTATGATGAGATATCAAAGTTTGTTGTGGTTAGTGTATCAGATGAAAATATAAAATCCATAACATTATCATCCAGATTAGCCCTTCAATTAGGTTTTGAACCAAATAGAAACTTAGTAGAAAAAAATATAGGAAAATGTCCGGCTAATTTACACTTAGGCTTACCATCGCAAATATTTGTTTATTGTGATATAGTTGAACCACAAATTGTTGGGGATGTGATGACTCCACTTCTGCGAATTATACCATTAGATCCCTCGAAATACATTTATGGTGCTAATAAAATGCATGTTTTTTCTCCACCCCATTATTTGCCTGTTATGCGTAGAGAATTTGATACCATTGAAATAGATATAAGATCAACCACTGGTCAAAAGATACCATTCCAATTTGGGACAGTGTGCATTAAACTTCACTTTCAAAAATTATAATGTATTCTCAACATGATAATATCTCATGTCCTTACCAACACTATTATTCCTATCAAGCTGGATCAGGTATAGGAGTGATCTATAGGGGAGCACCATATCAAAAAGGACAAGGTTATTGGAAGTTTTCTTGGAGGATTATTTCGATCTGTTTTTCCATTACTATCTAGTGGAGCTAAAGCAATTGGTAAAGAAGCCTTAAATGCTGGCGTTGGTCTGTTGTCGGATATGGTCAGTGCACGTCCTATGGAGGAATCAATTAAATCCCGACTCAAAGAGGTCGGTACCAATTTGAAACGCAGAGCTGATAAGAAAATAAATAGCATCAACATGTCTGGATCAGGATATATAACGAAACGGAAACGTCTTTCTACATTCATTCCTTCGATAACAGCGAGAGTGAAAGCCGCAAAAAAATTGAAAAGTGATCATATTAAAGATATATTTTCGAATTAACTATGTCTTTTTTACATAGTCAATCTTGTGAATGTGTTAAGTCTGAACTAGATTTATTTGCATTACCAACAACTCAAACTAGTATTGAAAGTGGAATATGGATACACTATAAGCCTATTTCGTCCCTTGCTGACGATGGACCTATTGAATTTCAAATACCCGGAGCAGGCGACGACTACGTTGATTTATCTCATACTTTACTTCAACTAAAAGCGAAAATATTAACCCAGGATAATACAAAACTTGCTACTAGTGCAGTAGTTGCTCCAGTTAACAATTGGTTACATTCGCTTTTTAGTCAACTCGATGTGTACTTAAACCAAAAACTTGTATCACCTCCAAATAATACATATGCTTATCGAGCTTACATAGAAACACTATTGAACTATGCACCTGCAGCTAAAAACTCGCATCTATCATGCAGTCTTTGGTATGAAGACGTAGCTGGGAAAATGGACGAGATGGATGATAAAAATGAGGGATTTACAAAGAGACAACAAATGGCTAGTGAAAGTAGAGAAATAGAAATGATTGGTCATCTTCATGGTGATATATTTAATCAAGAAAATTTTTTGATTAATGGTGTTGATATGTGTGTAAAATTAGTTCGCTCTAGGGAAAATTTTAATCTAATGGCTTCTTCGCATGACCTTAAATTTAAAGTTACTTTTACAGATGCAACCCTGATTGTTCGTAGAGCACGAATTAATCCAACTGTGTTACTTGCACATCAAAAAGTTTTATCATCTACGACAGCTAAATATCCTATCACACGAGCTGAAGTTAAAGTTTTAACGATACCATCAGGTGTTCAGGGTAAAACTCCTGATAACATATTCCTTGGTCAAGTACCTAAACGGTGTATAGTTGGTTTTATGAATAATGCAGCATTCAATGGAAATCTCTCTAAAAACCCATTTAACTTTGAAAATTTTGATATTAGTACATTTTGTTTATACATAGACGGACAACAAATACCTTCAAAAGCTTTACAACCATCATTTGGGAATAATATTTTTACTTCTAGTTATCATACGTTGTTCTCGGGTACAGGTATACATTTCCTTAATGAAGGCAACGGGATATCTAGAGATCAATATTCCAAAGGGTTTTGTCTGCTAGCGTTCGATTTAACACCTGACTTATCAGCGAATGCTTCTAATCACTGGAACCTTATAAAACATGGTAGCGTAAGAATAGAAGTTCGCTTTGATACGGCTTTAACACAAACTATTAATTGTATTGTCTATGCAGAATTTGATAATGTTATAGAAATCGATAAAAACCGTGACATTTCTGTTGACTATAGTGTTAAGTAAACTTAAATGTTTTAAAATTAAGTGTGTATTAGAATTAAGCGCGTATTAGAATTAAATATGTTTTAGAAATAAGTCTGCATTATTGTATATTGATCCTTTCAATAAAATATATTCATACAAAGTATTTCTTTGTTTTATTAACAATGTGTTTGTATATATTATGTTTCAGTGAATGTTCGAAATGCAGTGTATGTTAAGATACTCTGTCATAGACCAGACCAATTTGGTCAATGTTCATTATGAGTGAAATTATTATGCGCGGGAGCGAGCAAAGGGAGCTCGTACGTCATGTTACAGTTAAAACAAAAGTTTTTGTTGACCCTATAATATGTTAAATTATTGTTGATCTCATTATTTGCTTATAATCTACGAGCCTGATAACATCGTAACGCGATCATGAATACATTAGAAATACGGAGATACTTGAGACAAGTGGATTCAAAAAGTGAATGTAATGTTTATGCAGCAAATCGCTTGCCGATTCATGTAGATATGCCTACATATATCATAAGCAACTTAGATAACGACAATAAGCCTGGTTCTCACTGGGTTGCTATACACATAGACGCGAATGGAGTTGGTCAGTACTTTGATTCCTATGGTAGAGCACCCACAGGTTTCCATCGTACGTTTTTAGATCAAAATTGCAGAGTATGGAATTACAACACTAATCGAATCCAAAACGATTACACTCCAGTATGTGGCGAATATTGTTTAATGTATTTATACTATAAACATTATGGTATGTCATTAGCCGATTTCCAGCACCTGTTCACTAACAATACGCTGTATAACGATATCATATTAAGTAAGTTATTCAAATATTGTTTTGAAAATAATAAAGAACATTAGTATTGCGAAAGGACTTTTTTTTAAATCAAATACATACCCGTTTTACATCATAGGTTTAGTCATCATTGGCTATGACGCAGACATTGACAAAAAAGACAACAGACCCGAGATAACATTGAGCGACGACGGCTGGTCGTTATCAAGGGTCGGCCGTTATCAATTGTTCGTCAATTACCTCAGATTACGTTTCTGTAACTTTGTAACGGTGCGTCGTACGCGAAAACGGATTAGCGCAATCGACTCGGCATCGCCGAAAACCCCCGAATAGACACCAAACTTTTTTTTTTTTTTTTTTATCCGTGACGGCCACCCTGAAGCCGAGAGACAGGGCATGGCGGGGGGAGGGAATGACAGGGGGGAGGTGGTGGTTTGGAGAGTTGGTCTAGTCTCCGGGAATACCTACTACTGATATGTGGTAGTTTTGCTAATCTAATACAACTGGTAGTGCTCTAGGCTAAGTGGTACTACTATTAGCAGTGAAAACAACGACATAAAAGATATGAAATTTATTTATTTATTTAAGTCTACCAACCATTGTTAACATAACAACTGACACCAAATACATACAAAAATACAAAATAGTAAGTTATCATTACACTACACTGTATTATTATATATATTAAGAAACTTAAAAAAATATATTTATAATAATTTTACAGTTGAATTCAGCAATTCACTCAAAATAGGGTAAGCCCAAGGATAGATTTAACCTTTGCCACACAATCAAAGTGAAGATCAATTTGATCGCTATTGTTGTTAATATCCTTACACATTCTCGAACATGGGGAATTGACACCTTGACTTATTAGTAATCATTTTGTATATAATCTTGTCGCAATATTGTTGTATCGTGCATTCAGTGTTACATGCAATGTACCCAAACGATTTGAGGTTAATTTATGAGTATTTCAGTTTTTTTTTATACAACTTAGGTGGCAGATAAGCACACGGCCCACCTGATGGAGAGTGGTTACCGTGAACTATGAACGTGTGTGATAACAGTGGAGTCACATCCGTGCTGCCGATCCTGTAAGAACAGAGATTTTATGTGTCCTCAGTGCAGAACTCAAAATCAGGACAAGCCTTTGGTCTTCCCACTGACAGCACAAAAACTCTCCAGTGAGCTCTGGCCAGTTTGGTCTAGAGCGGTGTAACGTAAAAAAATAATTCAAACGAAACTGATATGGCTAACGGTGGTGCTCCAACGGTATTTTTAAACATTTTTAACCCATATCTTCATTGTTAGACCTGCAATTGTGTGGGATGCCAAAAATGTATACGCAGGTCTATAAATCATATAGCTGATCGGACGAAAAATAACTGGTTCGAAAACTACCATGTAACTGAATGGTGCTGTTTTTCCGGTTTATTAAGTCATGGTAAGATATCTGTGTATTCATTTATACTGAGATCTTAATTAACTCACATTTCAAAGACTGGAGACATAGTTCAGAAAAATGTCCTGGATTATGCTTCAAGTTATTTATTGCGAAAGCATTCAAATATCTAAGTTTAAGCATTTTGGAACATGAAAGAATACAGGTACCCACACTTATAATTTACTAAATATTTTTTTTTTCATTTAATAAATTTTTATTTTCATTATTATGTCTTTATGTATAAGATTTTGTATTACATATTATTAAAAATATATCATTGAGTTTTATTTGATTTCATACATTTTACTTCACTATTATAATAAAAAATATATGCAGTTACTTATAAAATATATACAAAACTATGCTAACTTTGCAATATAATATATACAAAAATGAACACGTTATTTAAAATTTTGTAAATCCACATTTTCATGTAACTGAAATACTCCTTTCGCCATAGACTTGACACCTTAACGTTATTTTATCTAATGGTGCCACTTCACTTGGCTATTTGTGTTTGCTATTGGGCGTTTGTTGATTTGACAAAATATTTGACGCAAACATACAAATATAGACAAACATAATTTACTTCACAAAAAAGCATTCACTTCAAAGAGGTGTCATATGCGAATTGTTGCATTTCGTCTGCTGTTAAAGGTACTCTGGATTTATTCAGATACAATGATAATTTTGTGAAAGTTTCCTAATTGAAAAGATTTATCATACAATGGGATTAGATTATCATAAAATCGAAATAGTAATAGTTCACGGAAATATAGAAACATATATTTTTATAAATGTCCTATAGTTTTTACATTTGTATAATGTATTTTGGAATTATTTTGATAATTGTCAAATTTTCTTTAAAATCTAACCAACAGATTACACGCATTCGAGTAACAAACATCAAAATATCTTCACATGCAACCTTTGTCAAAACTACTGAAAAAATGCAATGTACAGACATAACTCCTTAACTTTATTATAAGTATAGATAAACAAATAATATATATATTACTGAATTTGATTACGGTTATTAGTAATGCCGCCGGCATCATGCCTACACACATCTCGTGTATGCGTATAAGTACATCTTTTTACCGTGCCGCTGAGTCGGCCTTCGCTTTTGATATCGCCGTTACTTATCTAAATCTGTACTTTTACAAGAGAGAGAAGTAAGGAATTTGTTTGTTTGTTTGCTTGGTTGAACGCACTAACCTCAGGAACTACTGATCCTAAGTGAAAAAATAATTTTTTCATCACGCCACTAATTAATTAATTAATAAAAAATAACTATAAATAAACTAATTAATAAATGTCCACTAACCTGACAGATTTCCATGCATTATTTGAAGACTAAGAATTACGAGCTCAAAGGGGTGATTACGAGGTTTCAAGATATGTCACAGGTGAAGCCAGAGTGAGTCAGCTAGTATAGGTATGTTATGATTATTTAAGAAGTGATTATTGTGTAGGCATAATTAATTTAAAAATTATTTGATTTTTATATAAAGAGAAAGGTTGTCTGGCAGAGATCGCTCGTGACGCTTAGACCGTCCGTAAGATAAATAGATAAAAATAAAGTTGGGCGGTGAACAGTAAAGAGTGAAATGTCTGGCAATGGCACTCCCGCGACAAGGGGTACGTCCAAGAAGTCTTGATCTGACTGCTCGTTTAGAGTGACATGCGTGCCAATGGTTTCACCAATATGGATGCACATGAACGTGTGACGTGTCCAAGTCCGTGATCATCTCGGCCTCGGATCTAATCAGAAGGTACGTCTTTATGATGATGATGACAATAAAGAGTGTAAGATAGTATAACCTGCTCAAGTAGTAAAAGTAAGATATCAGATATCTATATCAGGATTATTGGAGAAAATACTTCAAACCCTACTGTCCTTTATTTCAACATGCACAAAATCTCTACGGTTAAGATAGTATATCCTACTCAAGTGGCAAATGTTAGCTATCAGATATCTATATCAGCATTAGTAGACAAAATAGTTCAAACCGTACTGTTCTTTATTTCAACATGCACAAAATCTCTACGGATACCCTGTCGAAGGATGCTGGAAGTGAGATTAGTAGAGACTCTTTCGAGATGGCCTTTTTCGGGTGTAGGGACCACGTAGTCCCCATTTAGCTCCTGGATATGGGGAGGCGCAGATGCTGGGGACAGGCGGCTCCACCTGTCACCCCCAGGCCTGCGCCCTCCAACACTACTCTACTGGATTTCGAATACAGTCTCGCGTGACTCTTTGATACAATAACGACAAAACGTTATTTAACCACACGTGTTCTTGTCACGTTGCGTTTGATGTTCTCATAAATACTTACATTTATAAACTAAATTTATCTATAAAATCAGTTTGAATACCGTAACGAATTAGTCGTATAGCGTATTCACAAACCTATCAATATAATAGGTTTTCATTAGTAATTCTGTTTTTATAATTAATTTAATTGAATAATGATGACTTTGGACTGATTAGACGCAGCTCGACGAGACCGAATTTTATGAGTGCTAAATCACACAAACCAAATATAGTGCCGAAATAGTTGACCGAGTTGTCCCGTTTTCCTCTTGGTATCTGATTTTCAGGTGCCAATAGGCAAATGAACACCATAATGAAGACTGCAAACTTAAAATGCTGGTGTCACTGGAGTGTTGCCAGCACAGGAACATAGTCAGAAGTATAGGAAAGAGATAGAACGCAGGTTACGCCTCACGATCTATGCAAAAATCCCGATAGGTAATGCTATTGTTAATCATAATTCGTTGGGTGAGCTGGTATATTTGTGAAGGATAAAGAAACTCCACCACCTACCAGTTAGTCCTACGTCAGACATCACCAATGAAATTTACGCGGTTGGACGAAGCAGTGTGATTCTAACTAACCATGCACTACTTTTCATTAGACCATTATCGTTTTCTATCGACTCTCTGATCGAGTATTTAATATACCATAGACGGTGATAATCGCCGTTTAATTTTAAGTAAAGAAATTCAGTATGTTTCATACGTACATGTAATATTTGTTTATCAAAGTCGTACTTTCGTGTATTTATGCGCAATCTAGGGAAAAAATGTGTTCGAATGAATGGAAAGTATTTATACCGCGTACGGCTTTTTTACAAAAACCTGAATTTAAATATAAAATAATATAATATAATATATATGACGAAGGACCACAATCTTTAAGGAAACTTTCGAAAGAGAACTATGAGATTATTATAATTAAATATGAACTGGTCGAATTTTACATGCCCATAAAAATACATTGGCGGTGCAGATATCAACTGACTTAACTTAAAACAGCATATAAATAAGAGTTTAGTTAATATAACTCTAAAATTAATTTTAATATTAAACTTCTAAAAATGTCTAATACTTCATAATAGAATTGGAATTGGAAATAGAACAGACTCTTGCGAGAACTATAATGGCAATATCAAAACTAAAATTTCACGAACATTACTACGAGTATCAAATTAACCAGTCAAAATCAGTGCTTAAGTAGATTGTTACATAACGCTTAGTTATACCAACCGACGTTATGAAAGTACAATTTAAAGTCAATGGCTCCATTATCTGAGATAGTAGGTACTCGAGAGAGCGTCATACCTTTTTATTGTTGAATGGACAAAAAGCAGGTCTGTCGAGCTTAAAATTGAAGTGAGGTCGTCGCGAGACGCAGAAACCACAACTTTTGTACTTACAATCTCTTTCATTTAACATTTTGGAATTCCGCAAATGTTAATATCATCTGCGAAAGAGTTTTCACTTCCATTGTTTGATTTCCGAACTAAGTTATAAATATAAGACGCCATCAATAACTTAAACGAATAAAAAATGTTTTAGGTATGCAGTTGGGGGTTATCATTTGTAGCCAAAGTAGTTCAGGTGATCCATTTCGATGTATAATCAGATGATAAAAAAAATATTTGAGGATATTATGTGCCTACATTGTGTAAATACAGATGGTTATAAAATATATAACAAGTTTCAACATGTTCGGTCAGTGCAAACGTATATAGATATTATGATGGGATATTATAGAGATATTTGTTATAGAATAAGAGCTGAGCGGATCAGGATGAAATTTACCACAGACATAGATTAATTACCATCCATGCATTGACACAAACTTTCGTATATAGAGGATAAATTAGATTCCTGTACTTTTTATTTTCGTATGGTATTTTAGTAATGGGATGAACTTTTCAGATTGATTAGACAATTGATGAAAAAAAGCCTGCCAATTATAATACTATCATTGTTTGTTGTTGGTATTGCCAGTGAATTGTTACAACTAATAGACTTTTTTAATAATCCCGCAGTTTATAACATTCCGTCGCTACAGAACCATGTCTATAAACTTCAAGTTTTAAGTACTTTCCGGGCTTTTTATTCTTAACCACATCTTCAGAAGTTAGCACAAAACCACTAATAGGCTTTGTGGTTTCAAAAACATCGCCATTTTAAGGGGATGTTATCTGCTGGAATAGTTGAAGCGTCTGAAACTGTAATTTCATCTTTTGTCTGCAAACCGGTGGAATAAAACCACTAATGACTTTTTTGGTTGAGTAAAAGCTCACCGAATTAGCCGTCCTTTTTAAATACTTGACAATCAATTGAGAAGCCTTTTACTACGACTAAAAGCGGATCAAATAGAATCCAAAATTAATTAAAACTTAATTTCGTTATTAGGGTTCACACATTGCGTTTTTTTTTCAGTAAAATATGAGAACCGTAGAAATATAATTAGTACGACTAAATCCTCCTTTAAGTATTTCTAAAATTGATTCCAGCCCGCGTCAATTATAGATTCAACTTCGCATGTATACCATATTTCATAAATAGGTACTATTGGCCTCCGCTTAGTGTAATTCGCTTTTATAAATAATTCGTTACTTTTAAAGTTTTTTAAAATATATTAACGCAATATCATGTGTGTGAAAATATCATATTTTATTCGTCATGAAACTGCTGATTTTATCGCTCCAACCTTACTGACCTGACTGAAATTCATTTTCAAGGATTTTTGACAATGGGCTCATATTATTTTAATGTTTATACTTCCTTTATGTTGTGACCAGTTCACACGTACATAACAGTCCATATATTCATTATAGAGGTATATATGCATGCCTATTTTAAGTGACTGTCCTAGAAAAATCTCTCACACACAATCATTATAGACCGCATACAGCTTCCGTATATTACGTATTCATTTCTGTTGAAAAGATCTAATAAGATAAAACTGCAATTAGACTTTTTAGATTTTTTGTGTTGTTTGTTTTACTAACAACCAACACAAAAAAGTGAATGGCTACTGTTTAATACCACTTAGGTAGCATATTTGAACCTAAACACAAGAGTGTTTGGGATCAAATTGGGTCTATATCTAGCAGTGAACTTTATTATACTAAAGTTTTTTTTTTATACAAACAGTGTAATAGTAAAATAAGATATACCTGATATGTATTTAAACGAATGCAAACGCAGTGAAACAGTGAATTATGATGATTATTTAAACGATTTTTAGAACAAAAAAGAAAAAGCTGTTTGGATGTACGTACTGTGCACTATGAAGTTCTTTGGGGTCTAAGGCAACTAAACAGACCGGCGAGTCAACTGGAACACTTGGCGAATAATAGACTAATCAGATGTCTTAACAATGAGAACTCAAAACTCGAACTAAAGAAAAATCAAAACAGAAAAAAAACAATCCGGGAATTGCATCAGACGGGACTGCTCAACTACCCAATCGCTGAAACAAACGATAAACTATTAATTATAGAAATGTATATATGTTTACACGCTACTAATTAATAGTAATTATAAGTAATTATAATATCATATTTTTATGATATTTTAATTCATATTTCCAAATTATAATTACTTACTACATAATAAGCAATGCATTTAATCGTTGTAACAGTTAAATCTAAATCTAAGATCAAATTTTGATCACCAATTTGATTAAACATTCTGAGAGCTTACTCTCCCAAAACTGTTGTGCTAATCATTGTCAATAATAATTAACAGTATTTATACTGCTTGTATCATATAACAATATCTATTACACGGTTATTTGACTATCGTTTAGAGTTAGAACGATTACACGGACCATGGACCCCATACGGTATAGTTCTACATCGTGTGAGGTCCAGTAACGACCAGAAAGATACATTTATTTGTTAAAAGCAATACCTACAAACGCTTTGCATACGACAGATAACGACCCATATCCACTTAAGTTCACGAATACGGAACTTGGTAGGTTTGTATTACAATAGTATCTTTGTAAGAATCTAGTTGGTTTGTTATTGTGTTTTAGATATGTGTCAAATTAAAAAATGTTTCTCAAGTGTCTGTTAGTTGAGATTTTCATGCAGTTGGTTTTTAGTTATAGATTATAGTTTCTTAGAAACAATTTTGATATTTTTTCGGGGACAAAATAAACAAGTACAGAGTATTTTCAGTTCCGAGACCCAAAAAGTTGTAGAAATAGAAACTGCGGTCCGCATCATTGGGAATCCCGAGGTCACGAACACCCTAGAACCTTTACAGATGCATAGAGATGTTGCGTCCATGGCTGTATTTTACCGTCTGTACCATGGTGAGTGTTCTGATCAGCTCTTCCAATTAGTCTCACCCTCCCCTTTCCTACGCAGGACAACACGTTCAGGTCTTAGATGTCATCCGCACACGGTGCAGAACATCCGATCACGAACCAAGCGGTTCGGTGACTCTTTCCTCTGTCGCACCATTAAGGCCTGGAATTCATTACCAGCTCATGTGTTTCCTTCTTCCTACAGTCCCGGGTCCTTTAAGCGGGGCGTGAAAAAGCATATGATGACGCCGTCAAGCTGAGTGTCACCATTGTCACACGGTATGTGTAAGTAATGGTGACCCTCTTTTCTGAGACTTTGCCTTCAGCTTACCATCAGGCAAGGCGAAGTCTAATTGACGTGTTCTATATATAAAAAAAAACAGCGGTTGAGACTTTCTTTATTGGGATTTTAAACATAATCAGAGAAAAATATAAAACAATAGGTTATGAACTGTACTCGCATCTAGTTCTAGACACCATATTTAAAAAGTTATTTTTTGTCCAATAGTGTTAGCGTCTACCCTCTATCTATTTTTCTACATGAAGCAGATTGACACAGCTGTGAAAACAACTTAGCTAATTCATCGACGCAGGCATGTGCGTTTACAGCAAAAGTATCTTCTTTCCTTCCCCTCCCCACTCTTCAGAGCACGCCACTGCCATTGCAGGACAATCTCAATATCCTAGGTATGGATGCTCGCTGCAACCTGAATAACAAAAACTACATCGAAAGCATCATCAAAACAGCCTCACGAAAACTCGGAGTCCTGAACAGAGTGAAACGATTTTTCACGCCGGAGCAGCGGTGTCTTCTATACAAGACACAAATTCGCTCCTGTGTGGAGTACTGCTCGCATCTCTGGGATGGTTCAGCATAGTACTTACTAGATGCTCTCGACAGGTTGCAGCGACGTGCGGTCCGCATCATTGGGAATCCCGAGATCACGAACACCCTAGAACCTTTACAGCTGCGTAGAGATGTTGCGTCCATGGCTGTATTTTACCGTCTGTACCATGGGGAGTGTTCTGATGAGCTCTTCCAATTAGTCCCACCCTCTCCTTTCCTACACAGGACAACGCGTGCAGGTCTTAGATGTCATCCGCACACGGTGCAAAACATCCGATCAAGAACCAAGCGGTTCGGAGACTCTTTCCTCTGTCGCACCATTAAGGCCTGGAATTCATTACCAGCTCACGTGTTACCTTCTTCCTACAGTCCCGGGTCCTTTAAGCGAGGCGTGAAAAAGCATATGATAAGGCCGTCAAGCTGAGTGTCACCATTGTCACACGGTAAGTGTAAGTAATGGTGACCCTCTTTTCTGGGACTTTGCCTTCAGCTTACCATCAGGCAAGGCGAAGTCCAATTGACGTGTCCTATATAAAAAAAAAAAAAAAATTATCTTTAGAAGTATAATGGAAAATTAATTAGACCTTTATTATTATTCCACTTCCATCGTGGACGCACAAATACGTGCTCCAGCATTAATCGCGTTAAATTAATTATACATAATGCTGTCACTTAGTCCCTTCTAATTTTTTAATAAATTCTCAATAAATTAATACAGTCAATAGCAACGATAGATCAAAGAGCACCATACTGTGAAGCTATAATGATAACGAATGATCACAATCTTGTATTATTACATGCTATCGTTAAGATCATTAAATATCAAAGGGCGAATCGTTAACAATGAAAAATGACAAGAACTTTCGAACATACAAATTAATGTAAGCTATAGTGTAGACATGGCTTTAACTTGCTTGATTTATACTTGTGATTATTAAGTAATAAAATAAATTTAGGTGAAAATAGTTAGGTGCTCTTGTGGTTTTACTTTTGTGGTAATTGTAGTAATAGTTGGTACGTTCTAACATTAGGGGGCGCAAGTTAGATTAACGCTACTGAACCTCTCACTTGCTTGAGTTTGAGCTCCTAACACATATAGTAGACATGAAAATGACTGTTTGCATTAGTCCGAGTCTTTTTAACACAGAAATTCTTATGGTATCGAATCCGATGACTAAACACAGTGAGATTGTGTCTTGGGGCGACGTTACCCTCTAAGACACACTCGCACTGTGTTTAGTATAGCCACCCATTATATGACTGATATGGCTAGTACTTCTTGCCCGGAATGTTTGATAAATTGAAGAGTGTAAATGTTGGAAAAACTACAAAGTAAGAATCTTTAAACACGTTGAGTCACTTTCAACCTTAATACAATTTGATTTAATGCAAGTGATAAAGCGTCGTCTATTTTTACGAGGTTAATCTGATTTATAGCGCCAGATTTCTGTTACTTCTACCGTAAGGAACGTCAGCGAATAGTTTGGTAGTAAAGTTCGCAATCAAATCTTAAGTATTTGCTGAATTTTATTTAAATATTCAGGGCGATGCACATTGGGATATGTCTATGTCTAGTTTGTCCAGCAATATATAACTTTAGTTATCCTCTTTAGTCATACCATTAGTCCTGGTTGCACCCTAATCCATTGCATTCCGCGATACGCTCTTCTACTCTCTTGGTTTTGTTTATCTTGGCTTACGGGAGCGACTTTTCTGTATTATAATAATTATTCTGTCAATTGACTACAAACCGGTAAATTGTTAAAATCTGAGGTGACATCTAGAAGATACGAGTCACCATTTCAGACACAGGTATTAAAATAATGATGGCTAACTTGACAGCCTCGGTAGTGCTTATTCACCCCCCGCTTATAGAAGTCAGAATCGTAAGAAGAGGTAAATACTTGTGGTAGATATTCCAGTTCTTTATCATCCGATAAGTCTTCTGTCTGATTCCTCAACTTCGTGAAAAAAACCTGTACTAGAGCTTCGTCCATTTATCAGTAGGTCCACCGATTTGCAGGTGAGGTTAGCTTGGCTCTCAGAGGTTTTTTTGAGGTTCCAAATAAACAATGGTATCGAAAAATAATATTGTGTAGTCTCCTATAACGCGTAGATACCGTGAAACAATACTAAACCCAAATAATTTAAAACCTTTCAACGTTTATACAAAAGATCTTTTTAAACATAATTAATATCCCTATAAAATACATTTTCTACATGGCCATAATAGCTTTAGTGATAGAGCGCCCAACATCTAATATCAGGTTACAAAGTTATTACAACTTGGTTGTTGCTATAGGTTCGCTTGCGTGTTTTCCTCTTTTTTGTTAATATGACAAATGTTATATTTACTCATTATTATCATTTATTTTAATAGGTTTTTGACGCTTTCGTGCTTATCTTTATATCATCGAATAACTAAAAACAAATGAATTTTATTCAGGACATACAACAATAAGAGAAAAAAGTTATTTATAATCTAATTCTGTAGCCTTAAAATATAATGTACATTATGTGAACCCAAATATGGTCACCATCTTAGCAGTAATGCTGCACATGCCATATGCCATTAAATCCTTTTTCGGATGACGAGTATGACGAGTATGACGACACTATAGTTACATATCACACGTACAAATGTGCTTCTCCCACAGATATAAATATGGTGAATTATGTAAAGTCATCAGTCATCACTAAGACAGAACATAATACTAGTACTTTTGGTTACTTCTAAAAAAGAAATCCATGTTAAACAACAAGAGGAACCATCTGCCGAGTATTTCAAACAGAACAAGTTTCTAATAACCCAAAGGAAGCTCGGACCCAACAGTAAGAAAACTTAACATTAGACTACTATAAGTTTTGATAAAATCTAAACCAAAACAATCGTATTGTAGACTATCCGACATACGATCTCATTTATATGTATTTGATTACATAGAGCTGTAAATTATGACATCGTGATGAGTGTGAAGACGGTATTAACATCACTATACTATTTAAAGGTGCTTAGTTTACTTAATGGCCCATTAGAATCTCTTTCACACAGACTGATTTGACCCCTGCTTTATAATAATTAATGTTAAGCTTGATTTTAGGCCGGGGCTTACATATATCATATTACAGAGTTTGTTTGAAGTTGGAACAAAGAAACTACGTGAGAGAATGTAATAATGCATGTTAATATTCTTTTAATAGCATGTTATAGATGTATGATTTCTAGGAAAATTTATGACGGTGGGTCATGCTAAATGCCACGGGAGTAGCGACGCCTCCTTTCTTCTCTTCAGGATAGATATTATTATTTCCATTAAATTTTGAAAGGCCTCTGTTACATAGCGGTAGTGTATTTGAATACTACACACTTTGCATCCCGCCCGGTGCAAATATTTGTAAGCATGAAATGCACTATTGTTTCCGTACCTCGGAGAGAACGTTAAGCCAATGGCCCCGGTTATCATATTAACATTATATGGATATCATAACAGGTAATTGGAACCCTAAAACATCCGACTACTATATCTAACGAATATTTATAGCAATATAATCTTGCGATATATTCGATATTTTCCGGGAAGAAAAATAGATTAGTTGGAAAGCCGTATAACAGTTAGACTGTAAAGTAGAAAGCCAACCCCAACTGAGCTGGGAAAGGCTCAGTGAATGATGACACGTTGAAGCTTCCGCCAGGGTTCTGCCAAACGGAGTATCCTGTATCGTATCAGTAAGGAATCAAATAAGTACGTAAACATTTATGTTATCGTATTTATTACATATATACTCGTAATACTACAAAAGCCCCGCTGATACCCCCACGCCAGAGCCGGTGGCAGAGGTTATGTCGGACTCGAACCGACTAAAGCGTACGACGCCTGTGGGTCGTTTTTCCCTCGCACTCCGGCCGACCCAGGGCCATACCTCTCGATTTGGCCCTCCTCGGGTGTGGAGACCACAGAGTCCCCAACTTGTCCCCGGAAACCGCCGCAGCCAATAATCTGTGCTTTCCTCTCACGGCTGGGAGGTCAGATGTCAGTCACTTCCTGAAAGTCCAAGGGAAGGGAACCTTGAACCTTCAAAATCCAAATTGCTATGGTGATGATGACGATGATAACATGATCTAAATAAAGTCAATATTTTGATAGATAGTTGTATGACCATACAACTTGTTATAGATTATGGGTTCAAGTGAGTTCATGTTGATTTTTGTATTGACCGGTGTTTGAATCTGCAACCACAGATTCATCGGCTTACTAATTACCATTACCAAGCTACCACTACGACCTCTACGATAAAATAAATAATAAAAAACCCGACTGCTGTTTAAAATATCAAAACAAGTTTGATAGCAGGCGGTACCCATTTGCCAATCATAAATCGAAAGAAACTTTATGGGTACCGGCTACTATCAAACTTGTTCTGATCTTTTAGACTGCAGTCGGGTTTTATTTATATTTTAATAATTAATTATATTTTAAACTTTTTAGTTGTGGTTCTAATTGCCATCTAATTCTCTTCATTTGTATACCATACTCTATAAATTTGAGTGATTTTTTTTTAATGTAGAACACGTCAATTAAACTTCGCCTTGCCTGATGGTAAACTGAAGGCAAAGTCCCAGAAAAAAGGGTCACCATTACTTACACATACCGTGTGATAATGGTGACACTCAGCTTGACGGCCTCATCATATGATTTTTGTTGAAAACACGCATTTCGGTACCAAAAATCCACCGTATACTTTTTATTGACATTTTATGTACCCTATGACACTTGGGAGATCATTTGACTTTTCATTTCAAATCCCATTTATGGAAATCCGTCCACCAGTTTGTTCCCCTCTACAGGCCTAACTGTAGAGGGGAACAAATAAAACTACATACATACATACGCAGTCGGATAACTAATTAATAATGCAATCCTGTGAACACAACGTTACATTACATAGATATAATCTAAGTTTGTTACAAGAACTTTAATTAATGGAATTCATGTTTATCTCACCACACTAGAATGGAACGGAATCGAAAATGGCTTAGCGCAGATTTCCCTTAATGAAAACGTGCGGTCGACTTGGTAACTATTACTAATAGCTATATATGTGCGTTCAGTAGAATATATAATAAAATCAGCGTATTTTAGAGTAGTTAGGAGTAGAATAGAATACTAGGTATTACCGTCTTTACCATGGGGAGTGTACTGATGAACTCTTCCAATTAGTCCCACCCTCCCCTTTCCTACACAGGACAACACGTGCAGGTCTTAGATGTCATCCGCACACGGTGCAAAACATCCGATAAGAACCAGGCGGTTCAGAGACTCTTTCCTCTGTCTCACCATTAAGGCCTGGAATTCATTACCAGCTCACGTGTTTCCTTCTTCCTACAGTCCCGGGTCCTTTAAGAGGGGCGTGAAAAAGCATATGATGAGGCCGTCAAGCTGAGTGTCACCATTGTCACACGGTATGTGTAGGTAATGGTGACCCTCTTTTCTGGAACTTTGCCTTCAGCTTACCATCAGGCAAGGCGAAGTCTAATTGACGTGTCCTATATATAAAAAAAAACAATAGTCTGGAGGCCTGAAGTTTCAATTCTGACTAGTGCAGCTGTTGTGCTGTCTCACCAAAAAGCAATAAAAAGTGACGAAAATATTGACCTCTGAAGCAAGCTGATGCCTCCAATTCTGGTCTCGCACTGCCTCCGGACAGTATGCGTTCTTAAATTTATTTTTTATACAGCTTAGGTGGCAGACAAGCATACGGTCCACTTGATGGAAAGTGGTTAATGTGACCTATGAACGTGTGTAACACCAGAGGGGAGTCAAACCCGTGCTGCCAAGCCTGTAAGAACAGAGATTTTCTGTACCGTTATACTCATGTGGCTCTGGCTACCCTACTCACCGCCGAGAACACAACACGAGATTTATATCCACGGTATTCTGTAGGGTGTAGGTAGATACTTCCCCAGGCGGACTACTCAATTGGGACGGAAATAAAGTCATGTCCTACCTCCTATGAAAATAAAAACATTTAAAAATCATTGCTCATATGAATGAAAAAATAACTGTTACCTGTGACTCCGCCTGCCTGTAATTTTGATCCCGTTCCTAAAGTCTATGGGAACCCCTTCTAGGATGGTTATTATTCAGCCTATATTATTCAAAACGATAATAATTCTATACCTGTACCAAATTTCAGCCAAATCCTTTCAGCCGTTAGGACGTGATTAAATGACAAACATCAAATTTGTGATTGTTTGTTGATGTATTATTTTCTTGTCTACAATAAAGCATTAAAGAAAGACAGAAATTTACTTAAACGAATTTGATTGAATAACAACATTTAATTCACATTTTTGATAGATATTAGTAGAAAATAGGAAAATAAAATTAATTAAATAATAAAGCATTTTTATGAATTAAACAATTTGTTGCCTACTATTTACTCTTTACTAGAGAGTACCAAAAAAAATTGAGACTGATTAGGGGTAGGTAGTTCTAAAATACGTTATTAATTCAGCTTGACTACAAACGTGACATGCCGTGATTTGATATGACCTATCTACCCTCTAAGGAAATGGGGCTACAAGCCCAACATTCATAAACAGACGTAGCCCGCAGCTTCGACGCGATTCATATTATACGTCGGAGATTTATTGTATCACCTTTTTTATCATTTGGGTAATAAAACAAAAACATGCGGCTCATAAATAATTTACAGTACACCCTTTCAATGAATCAATTAAATAATTCTGGCTTTTTATACACGAGTAACATAAAAAAGGGGGAATCCTGGGAATTGAATTCATATATCTATTCTTACTACTCTGATCAATCATATTATCTAATATAATAGCGAAAGTTTGGTTGTGAAGATAGATGCTTGTTACACAATTACGTCAGGACGGCTGAATATTACGGGATTAAATTTAGCATAGGAATAAAGGATAAATTATAGTCTGGAAATAGTCTCCTGCGCAGCGCAGGTAAGACATTAGTATTACATTCCACGCGGGCGGCCCCTGAGCATCAGTTTTTAATTGCTATTTAAAATAAAAATAGCCAGTACAAATAACCTGCATATTACAAAGATTAAGTTTAGTTTACTATCAGACAAAAAGTTAGTTATAGCCTCCTCTAATTCCCTCCACATGTTTCGATTCTTTTCCATCCACGTAGCAGATCGTCCGACCATCTTCTTATTTGCCTTTCTCTAGTTCTCTTTCACTTCTAATAACTATTGAAGATATACAGCAGGCAGTTCGTTCCACAATTTGAAAAAACACAGATGTGGCGTTTTTGAATTCGTTCTCAAATTCTGAATTCCGATTTTAAAATGTGACGTATCCCTTTCCAATAGCGAACAGCGTAATCATTTTCAGAGCTCATTGGAGAATTTGTGCTGTCAGTGGGATGACTAAAGGCTTGTCCTGCTTTGTCCTCTACATTGACGGCACAGAAACTCTGTGCTTACAGGATCGGCAATGCGAGTGTGGCTTCTCTGGTGTTACACACTTCCATAGGCCACGGTAACCACTTTCTATCAGGTGCCGTGCACTTGTCTACCACCTAAGTGCTGTAAAAAAAAAGTATGAATCCCCTTCCATTAGCGAACAAGATGGTTATAGAACATAGCAGAAAGTTTTTTCTTCCTCAAATCTATCATGAATAAGTTACCGTTACATAGTAACGTTTATGAATGACGAATAAGACCACTGCACCATCTACTTGAAGTTTTGCAACTCATTGCCTTGATTAAAATTGAAGTAAGCTACACAAACGAATTCGGGTGGAGATAACATCAATGACGGTGATTGCCGCCTTTGTCTTAAGAACTCGTTCACAAGACAATGTGGGCCAATAATTAACGGCATTCTAACGGTATGTAGCCTTGATCATACCATTGTAGTGTCCGTAAATGGCAAAGTTAAAAAGTAATATGTGTTTGTTTTTCTTGTTAGTTATCGTTATTATGAAATACTCATGATTTATGATTGTAAGATTTTGTAAGACTAAATGCGTAGGCTTGTTCGGGACCCTTTCAATTAATTAGCAAGGAATTGGACATATTTTTACAAAACGTAAAATAAACCAAATGGGTAATGAAAAAAAAAAATGCTATTATAATTATATTGAATAAACCACTTGTACGTTTCTGCATTATTTTATTAATCAACCTTATCGGTTTCGCTTCAAGGCGTTTGCAAAGGTTTTTTCAAATGGGACTACATTCGACGTATTAATGAACAGCTTTTAAAGGGTTCCATTATAGGTATAAACATTATAGTAACGCGTCTTTCCTATTGTGGTAGGTAGATACATCTTGAAACTTGACTAAATGTTAATGTACCTACACTCCTTCTTGTACGTTCATTATTGTATTCATTCATAAATGTTATACGTTACATCTTCGATCTGATTGATAAAGGTATTGCGGATAGCGATACTAAATTTACTTTTTAATCTTTAGTTTTTATCTCGTGTAATGGCAACACAAACCTTTTTTGTCTCCCTCACAAACTTTGTACCGAACGGACGTATTTTCTAAATCATCAAGTACATAATTTGTAGACCAGCTTCTGTGTTTTATTCTTATTCTTTGAATAGGATGACAATTTTTTTTATTTTTTATTTATTTATTTATTTTCCTTATGTAACTACCATTACCATTTTGTATTTAACACTAACACCCACTAGAACAGAGCTATCAAAGCAACAAAAAGCACGCTTAGTTAACCAATTCTGAGTGTCCCATTTACTAATTTTATGAATCTAGGAAGACATGATATGGCTCTATGCTTCTCTAGCCTCCAAATACTTCTCGAGCTATTTTACCATAGCTAAAAAACTATAATCAAAAAATTAAATCGACTTACATTTTAAAAGAACTAAAATTCAAATAACAAAATTTAATTTTAAATCTTCACAATATCTCTAATCTAATCAATTTTAACTCGTGCCGCTCAATAAAAAGTTTTAATTCCGAATACAATGAAGTATTCTTGTAAGTGATGGTACTTTTTTTTTCAGATAATCGAAAAACCCGTTGCAAATAAACAAAGTCGCATTACTACATTTTTCAAAGTCATGGCTTGAAATTCAACTAGTACCTACGGCTGGACGGTATAGATTGTGGTTATTGAGTATTTATCTTGGAATCCTGTGTTCCTAAATTCGTTTTGATTTCGTGTAAAATTATTTTGGAAATCATTAAATAATTATTTCGAATTGTCACCATTGGTTAAGTTGCTATGTTCTTAAAAATGTTTCGATACAAAAAAGATCATGTTCATTAGTACAAATAAATTAATATATCTACTACTTACTCATTTTTTGCACCTTCGTAGTTAAATAGATGATTTTAATTGGGGCTCACCCCCTATTACGTGGAACCGGATTCAATGATTGGTGAAATGTGGGTGTTAATTCACCTCTGTCTAACCCTCCGGGGATAAAGGCAAGATTATATGTATGTACCTATGTATCTAAGTAGATACTTTATAATATTAGTTAATGAAACTGTTTCATAATAAGATAAGGGTTCTTAATCCAAATTATGTGTAGTTTCATACACTATTTTATCTAATCTCATGATATAGTTAATATATTTTGTGTAAAATTAAAAAGTTATTTATAGAGCCTACATATTTTTAAATTTTTTTCTACATAGTGGATGAATGGCAACAATGTAGAAAAAATTGAAAAAAGTTTGTGTAATTTTTAAATTTATTTTAATACCGCGGTAGCGTAGTGGTATGGGTAATGGACTGCTGAGACGAAGTCTCGGGTTCGATCCCAGGCTTTACCATGCCACACACCAATGACTTTTTGATGCTATTCGAAGTTATGTGTGTATTTATCACAGGTTTATAAGTGCCCGGTTAATGGCAATAGGCTCGCCACCTATTACATTGGGACCTAAACATGAACTGGCGAAATGTGAGTGCTAGCTCCTCTGCATACCCCTTCATGGATATAGGCGTGAGTTTATGTTATGTTATGTTATTTTAATACTCTATGGGTAAACTGTGTCATTAAAGCTGATTTTAATTTTTTTATGTTTACATTTCAGTATGAGAGTAGCTAAAATGATTTTTCAGTATTATTTAATTCGCAAGTGTGTTGGAAAACGTCATATGTCATTTATGACACACTCTTAAGACCCTGTCGGCTCGAGTGTCAATGGTGCCTCAACGGTAACCACCAACTTTTCACACTCGTAACGTAAAATACTATTATAGGCACTCTCTTTATAGTGTGTGTGCCTGTACCTAAATTTTTTTTATACCACTTAGTTGGCAGACAAGCACACGGCCCACCTGATGGAAAGTTACCGTGGCCTATGGACGTCTGTAACACCAGAGGAGTCACAGTCGCGCTGACAACCCTGTAAGTACAGAGTTTCTGTGCCGTCAGTAGAAGACAAATCAGGACAAGCCTTTAGTCTTCCCACTGACGGCACAAATTCTCCAGTGAGCTCTGGCTACGCTACTCACCGCTGGGAACACAACACGAAGTTATTATAACCGCGGTATTCTGTAGAGCGGAGGTACTTCCCCAGTCGGACTGCTCAATCGGGCGGAAATACCGCCGTGTCCTACCTCCTGTATAACCGCACATTCTGATAAAATACAAATTGAATAAAGTAATGAAAATTGTTTTAAAATACGTAAGTACTCTCATAAATAATGTAAACAGAACCAAGTGACCATGAACATGAATTCATGTATGGTTCCGCTGCTGACCAACACTCTGTAGCCAGGTACCGTAACGAATTTTATTTTTATAAACAGAACAGGTGCGTTTTCTGTACATTGCTGCTTCCAGTATATTGTAAGAAGTATCGGACTGAACTTGCTCCGTAATACACCGTATAGTTAGAAACATTTTATTACACATGGAATATCACAGTACTGGTTTCGGTAGTAATTGAAAACAAAGTGTCTACTTACTCCCACGCTATGCAACTGTGACCATCACCTTATGCAATCAGAAAAAAAAAATAGTAGTATGCAATAATTATAATAGCTGCAATAAAGAATGAGGTACTGCTGGTGCTGCTTCAGTTCTTCGTTGGTGTTAATAACCCACAGGCACACCTTTGCAAATACTTTGACTTTCTAGGTCTTCACAGGAATTGTTAGTATTTCATTTTTATGTAAATAATAGTTTTCTAATACTAAACTACAACATACCTTCTACGCTGTGCTATCTAGATCATAAGTAAGCATAAGCATAGACAATACAATAGATTCTACAATGTGGATAAACGTACTAAGATAGATAACCTATTGTCAACTCGTACTTGCATAGGTATTAAGCATACATTTTCGTTGAGCAGCAATCGAAGTCTAGCAACTGTGTGAAATATGTCACTTACTCGTATGTTATGCCACCACGTCACAGAGTTCATCAAAAGTATTAAAAATAATTTTGATTGCAAACAATTTAATATGAAATTCATTGCACAGAGTAATAGCCTCGGCATAAAACCGTATAAATTCAAAATACGCGTGGCAAAGAGCCCATCAACTGCACTCGTAAAGCCATTGGTCATCAATCAAGTTGTTTCACGTTTACACATTAACGCTTGTAAAACGTAGCGTACTGGAAAATTGGTGGAACAAGTCAACGATATATTTTATTCAGTCGGCATACATCTATAGTGTTTTAATCTAAATATATATAACTCAAAGGTGACTGACTGACATAGTGATCTATCAACGCACAGCCCAAACCAATAGACGGATCGGGCTGAAATTTGGCATAACGTCAGCTACCTGCCAATAAAAGTACCAACAAAATCGGTTCAGCCATTTCAGAGATTAGACGGAACAAACAGACAGACAAACTTTATTGGTAGGTAGCTAATCTAATAAGGAGTAACGTAGGCTAATTTTATTGTAGAAAATGTTTATGCTCAATAGCGTTGACTCAACACTAAGCCATAACCAACATCTAATGCAACAGCTAATGATGGTATACGACAATTCAGGGCGATTAATTCTTACTATTTATGTTAACTTAGTACTGTCTTTTGTTATTAGTATAAATATAGTCCATATATATAGTCCTATCAAGATCTTATTGTTGCGTTCGTTGACCAAGAGCTTCGAAGTCGAAGTCAGGCAAGCGAATGCAAGCTAGCTGCGAATTGACGGACGAGGCTTTAGCGTACTAAAGCCTCGTCCGTCAATTCGCAGCATTCGTCGCAGAGTTGGCGGGTCAGTGGTTCTCATAAAAGCTTTGGATGGAATTGGATAAATCTATACGAACGGACTGAACTGTTCAAAGTAAACCGATTATTCGATGCGAGAGTGCTGAGTCTGAGAAATAGTACCGTTTTTAGGGTTGCGTACCTTAAAAGGAAGATAAACGGAACCTTTATAGGATCACTTCCTTGTCCATCCGTCCGTCTGTCTGTCTGTCTGTCTGTCAAGACCTCTTTCTCAGGAATGCGTGAAGGTATCAAGTTGAAATTCATACTACATACTGAGATCTATAACGACTTAAAACTGTGCAGAAATTAAACTTATAAAGTCAAAGTATTCAAAGTATAATACGGTTTATGAAGCTTAAGTTACAGAACCCTTGATACGCGGGTCCGACTCGCACTTAACCGGCTTTTTTATTAATCTTGAAGCATACACAAATCAATTTTTTTTTGGTGACAGACAAACAACGGCCCACCCGATGGAAAATGGTTACCGTGGCTTATGGGCGTGTGCAACATCAGGAAAGTCACGTCTCGTGCGGCCGACTTTGAAATAAGTTTCTGTGCTGTCAGTGCAGAAGACAAAGCTTCCCACTGACAGCATAAAAACTCGCAGTTTCATTCGTAGTACCTACCTTAAACTAAACAATTTCAACAATAAACCTAGAAATACTCTCGTGGAATTGTCCTTATCTTTAAGTCCTCCAATTACCATCCAAGGAGCACCCTTTAAGAATTGTTTGTGATCTAAATCTGTCGCCAGACTAAAGCCGTTGAAGGAGCAAAGAAAATTAGTTCCTTTGTGAAATCTTCAGACTGTACCATAATTAATCGCTGGGCTTTACCAGTTGTATATAGATATAAATACGACTGCTGCAACCTATATAGCCACATACATACATATAATCACGACTTTATCCCCGGAGGGTTAGGCAGAGGTGAATTAACACCCACATTTCACCAATCATTGAATTCGGTCCCACGTAATAGGGGGTGAGCCTATTGCCGTCTTCCGGGCATTATTGTTGACTCAAGCCTTGTATCTGTGCCTGAGTCTGAGCTGTATATATCTGTATGATGTTAAACAGCCCTATCCCTTAGTCGCCTTGTAAGACACCGCATGGGACGAGATGGGGTGGTGGACTTAAATTGGTCTATGCAATTTTGTGATTACGAAAGGATATTACACCTCTCCATAGTTCTGAGATTCATAATTTTGGCATTAGCTTTTCTTTTTAAGTTCATTTTACTTTTTTAATACTATATTTTAGTTAGATTTATCGTTCATAAAAAGACTTCCAACTTACTGGCCAAAATAATATTTGAAGATGAAGCGATGACTTCTAATTTCAATCCTAAACGTATTAGCAATAATTATGAAACAAAGTGACTATCGGTTTCCAATCACTCGCTGACATGATATTGCCCAACAACCTATTCAGATCCATTCGTTCTGTCGTTCCCATTCGTGAGCGATCACAATGGGGAATAAAAAAGTTAATGAATAGATTCGTCGCTCGTCACCGCTTTGAGCTCCGCCTCAGGTCGTAAACATTCTATCGAAATACGAATGGAACGACAATGTGTATAATTTTGCTATTTATGTGAAAATTACTTGATGTTACGATGATTTCCACCGTTATTGAAGGTTCCGTGCTCGAATAACAGTTCGCTGTTCGATTGTAAAATGTGACACATGTAATTTAAGAGTTTGTAAAACAAGCTATCGATGGCAGAAATATGTTTACCACCCACGAACATTATGAGTACGTTTTAATACCTACTGTATCTTTGAGGTAGTGATTTGCTGGTGAGCTGATCGATTCTTGATTCGAATATCGACTGCGATGATTGAAATTTTATTCATAGCAAAGTTTAGGAACTAGGTATGGCTACCATATAGGAATAAATAGAATATTAAATTAAGATTCCCTACCTCTATTTTAAATATTGTCAATTTATGTTAAATTTTAAAAGATCATATAATATTATCTTTATTATATAGACAGAATGAAGCATTAACTGATTAACTTTTATAACCTTGGCAGTCAACGAGTTATACAGACGCTATCCTAACAAAATAGAGTAATACAAACTACGACTAGCAAAAATATTTTTATTTTGCTAAAAGTAATAACTTACCAAAATTGTCTATACAAACAAATACAATCGCACACTAAATACCAAAATTAAATTCTACATTTACTGAATAGAAAATGCAACGGTAGGTTAATGTGTTTGGGCACTGAACAACAAACAATAAATCAAAGGTATCATAACCAATAAAGGTGTTCACCATTAACAGCCACATATTGAATTTGAAACACTAAAATCAATAAAGTAAATTGCGCTCGGACGATATACTCGTATTTTTTTGTTCGGCAACATTCACTGGACGCCAAAAGGCAATTGTGATTCGGCCAATATCGCTTGCGGGCCGATTCCCCGATTTCAATTTGAGCAGTTATTGAAATGTACAGGTGAGAATGTAGATTTATATCTACACGGTATTTGAACTCATAAATTGGTGTGGAACCTATTCAATATCTAATAGATTCGCTTCTTTGCGTGATAAACCTTTTAAAATAAGAACGTTTTCAGCCGACGAGTTTATGTAGTAAGTATTTAAAAAATGCCTCCCCTTTCCGTCAGTTGGAGACTCTGTGGTCCCCACACCCGAGGAGAGGGCCAGATCATGAGAGACAGCCCTGGGTCGGCCGGGGTGCGAGGGATATGCCTGTCAACCTCACCTTCGGCAACCAAAAACGACCCACAGGCGGCGTGCGTTTTGGTCGGTTCGAGTCCGACATAACCTCTTCCACCGGGGGTATCCATGGGGTATTTGCGCACGAAAACAAAAAATAAGTATTCAAAAAGTTCACCCACAAATTATCTCGAGTATTGGAGGATTCCTTTTCAGTTTCTTCACTTGTCCGTCTAATTAGCAAACAACTGAGAATCGCAATGTATTTGACAGACAGTTTACTTTTAGGGTTGTAAACATGATTTAGACGGCTATGTTGTAGCCCTGACCGATAACGAAAAATCGACCGCCGATCAGCCCCGCCATCAAACTATTTACATGTCAGTGAAGGTAGCACGCTGAAGTCACGCGCACACAACTGGGGGCACTTAGCCCCGCGGGCATACTGTCTATCTTTGTAATAATAAAACTGAACCTAAGGACACCATGCTGTTCGAGTTCGGAAAGGTGGCATTCGGCGAATTCCACATAGGGAAAAGACTAGGAAGCAGAATATATTTGGATTAGCTATTTCGTGTATTTATATATTACAATCAAACGAATACATGTATTGAATAGATACAGTTTTTCTTATAATAAATTAATATATTCTATAACATTCTACACAATTATATCTGGACCCATGGCCAAATGTATACTAACTAACCAGGAGAAGGAGTAAGCGGACCCTGGTCTATGAGATTAAAGTTTCGGATGCCGGGAACAACATTAAAATGGTGATGATAATGAAAGGGCTAAATAGAAATCGCTATCTTATTCCAAGTACAGTTATAAAGAACAATAGTATAAAAGCTAGTTGGTCACATTCAATAAGCTGCACCTAACTTAGTACAGATAAAGCCACTACTATTTACGTTCACGTACTTGCACCACGCGATCTGGTGGACGCTCTATTTAAATCAACCGGCCGCGAAGGCAACTTCGGCACGCAAATGCAAATTTCATCTCGATTCAGAGAGAAACTGTCCCAACAACATTTCCAGTGTTCGCTCTCGGTATGTGCACTTGCCACGAGAAATGTGAAATCCTTTTATAATAACTGTTCTATAAGTTGCAGGTAGATATTCATATACTTGATTATGGTGTTATTTTTAATTATACAAGGAATAGGAATTTCTAGCGAATTATATCATGGACTTACTATTTTTGCCGACGTATCGGGTGCGTTACAGCACCCGTGGTCACAACTTGACTAGTCTTCGAGCGTCGAGATGTAGGCGGGGAACATTTTTTGAGCGCCTACCCACCATTGCACTTATTATGAACGGTTAGGCTGGCGACACACCACACCACACTCACTATGTCAGTTTTTAACGACACTGTATGTTTTTGGTTTTAGTATCTTAATCACTGGATTCCACGTTCCAGATAGTTTGAATCCATCTACCCTATTGAAATTTTTATATTTTTTGATTTCAATGATTTCAATGATGTAGTATACTATAAAAATCTTTGATTTAACAGTTATATTGTGCTGGCACTGCTAATTTGTAAATGTCTGTGCCTCATTTTTACCTAAGCTTATCCTCTGGAGCCTGGTGTACTCTCGTACCCATTGATGTTTTCGAGAGCAACTGGCATCTGACCTCCCAACCTCAAGAGGGTAGCCAGCGCTAGATACCCTCATAGTAATCAACAGGTACACCGGCTAGCAGTTGAGATTGGCTTGGGTAATGAAGACCTTGGTGGAACTTCATAATAGAATATGTGTATACTTACCTGAGTGTACTTTATGTAAGATGTAAGCTTAATTGTGAAAGGTTTAGAGATTGTCTCGTGAAAAGGTATATAATAAATATATACTATAGTATTAGCACAGTCTAACGGACATTCATATTTAATTTCAGTCTATTTAATTTTGATATAAATATTTCAATGTGATAACTAAAATATAGCATCTATGGAGGTCTTATAATATACAAAATCAAGAAGAAGGTTTGATTTAGAGAATTCAAAAAACTAATAAAGAATTTGTTAACTCACCTTCGATATCACACTTATGTCGTAACAAAAACGGCATCGAACTCATAAAATGGTGAATTTTTAAAATATAAAATACGAGAATAGATAACTCGGAAGAGTTATCAAAACTTATGCCTCTTTTAATCTTTACGGTAATGCATAAGTTCTGATAATCTAGTTTCATAAATTTGATGACTGTTTGACAACTAAGGTCTTTTCAAATAATGAACCGGACACTGGTTTAGAGACTATCTCGAAGACTGAAACTAAAGTCCTACTACAGAACTTAGATATCACCGTAATGGATTAGTTGTAAAGATCTGAGATCAGTCTCTTCACGTAAAATATCGAAGTATGGCCAGAATGGCTATACTTCAGATAGTCGTAGTTATACTGGAAACTGACCCCAAATAAGTTGAGAAAAGGCTCTCACCCTTTTTACTATTGAGGTAGGTAGAGGCAGTTGCTACATACGCTTTTTCCACTTTCATAATTAACATAACATAAACTCACGCCTATATCCCCGAAGGGGTAGACAGAGGTGCTAGTACCCACATTTCGCCAGTTTATGTTTAGGTCCCAGGTGGCGAGCCTATTGCCATTAACCGGGCACTTATAAACCTGCGATAAATACACACATAACTTCGAAAAGCATGAAAAGTCATTGGTGTGTGCCATGGTAAAACCTGGGATCGAACTTTCATAATTATTGTTCTTGTATACGCCCGGTGTCTTTTACCTCATATTTGCCTGCGTTTTAGTGCCTGTATACAAGCAAAGAATCCTTCATTAAGACCATAAATGAAGTAAGTTAACAAAATTACATCTATACCCACTAAACCACTAAAAACATAGGTATATACACATATAGTAGTATACCATTTATGTAAAAATGTGGGCAAAGAGATTACATGGTGAAAAACCTCGTTAGCGCTTCATACATTACAGTTACATCACAACTGCAAACTAAATTTAAAACAAATGCAATTATTTGAAAATAATAACGGTAGCTCACTAACTGAACTTTTCGTTATAAATGGTTGCCAATAAACTACGTTCAGCACAAGGTAAACTGAAGTTGAATTCTTTTGTCCACGTCTAAACGATATTTATTGTGTTAGGTTGTGCAAATACGGCCACCGCGTGTAACGGTTGACCTCTTTTATATCGTGGTTATATTTAAGTTCACTTATGTCTATATACTGGTAAGTTATGGATTAATAGTAGAAAGAGGTAATAGTGGTTATTGAAGTGATTGAGTTTTATATAGCTTCCGTAGAAAATACACTAGTAGTGTTCGTTGTAACTGTTGTAAAGCTATCTTAATATATCCCGATATATCCATATTCAAGTTAAAAGGATAATAATATTTTAGAACAATCTTGCAAATATGTAATGCATATATCTTGAGACATATACATATATTATATTTGCATTGAATGAAACCCGTAACCTGATTGAGTAGTGGGAATTCTACCGCTTCACAAATGTATTGTAACACTAGGACCAAACTGATGAAAAAAGGACAGGTCAGAAGTACCTACTTGAAACCGGCGGGTTCACATGAAAGGATTAATGACAGTAGAAGAAGTATGTAAGAATAGGCTCAAATGGCGGGCTGTTGTCTCTGCCTACCCCAGAGGAAAATACGCATGAGCGTGTATATGTCATCTCATCTCATCTCATAGGTACTAAAACTCTCACAATTATAATTTATACTAAAAATCTTTAAGTGCTTTGCTCTAAGTAGCGCAACTTCACTAAATCGAAACAATTATTAAATCCATACTATATCTCCTACATCAGATTCGTGGAGCATTCATCCAATCCCAATCTCCAGGATCACCCAGGATGGACCTAGAATAGGTTTCGAAACACTGTGGCATCATTTCAGAGAAAACACAACAATATTGAAATGAGAATTTGGATAGAGCTGAAAATTTATTCTATTAAATTTTCTTCAGCTAAAAGTTTTCCAATTTAAATTGTGAAACATAGTAGATGCTTCGAAATTTAATATTTTGTGCAGTAACAGTTATGATGAACCCGTAGATCACTTTTATTTTCAATAACGTAACAGTTAACGGAAATTAATGTGATCATAGTATAGTGATCATATATACCTACATACTCGTACAATAGTAAGGGGTCCCTGTAACCCAATACCTGCCGACCTGTTGTGCAATGGGTGATGTCTCATGGTGGAGATGTGTAAATTTATACTTATTAACTGAATATCAGTACCTATTTAAAATTCAGTCAGAACGCCCAGAAAACCAAACAAATTGCTATGGTCATTCTATGAGATGATATAATTATTTTTTTCTACCAGCTTCCTTTTAGAAAATTTTCATTGTGTGCCACTGATACAGGCTGACTGGTTCAGTAGTTTTGGATCATTTTTATTAAATAGAGGGGCTTTATTAGTTTTTTAAAGAATCGCTACTAGTTATAAAATGTTTATACTTACAGAGTGACAACCACTTTTACATCATCTTAATACTGTCGCCAACAACATCGTATGAAATGATTGATTACTTTTCTTTCGAGAGTTACAAACTACGCAGAACAATAAATCTTCTTTGTGTTGTGAATTATAATTCAATTAAAATCGTAATTTCACGTAATTAATCTTGACTCTAGCACTTTATTCAATTTAAATTAATATTTTAAACGTTACAAAGATGGCACAGGTGTATAATGACATAAATATGTCTAAGTGGAAATAATATTTTATAGTTACGTGAATTTTCGAAAAAATATTATCAATTCGAATTTTGGTGATCAAAAGACTTAATTCTCTTCTACATCTGAGCAAGTTGCATTGAAAGCTTGTACTTTGAAACTCGGGATTCGCACTACTACTCCGATTTGTCTTAATTTATTTTAGTTAGCTTTGACGGAAGCGCTATCTGACCCAACGCGGTTACGTTATGCAAGAAGAAACCTTTCTGTGGCAGAGCATTATATGACAAAAAAAGAGAAATTATGATTGATTATGGGGTTCTTTTCTTCCTCGATTTCATATGATTGCTTAAAAAAAATCTAAACTTCTTTCTTTTCAATGCTGTCTTAAACTTGCGAAGAAATGCAGGCATTATCGCATGTCGCACTTTAAGCCACTCTATTTGCGTTCACAGCCTCACTAACTTCCCTTTTAGCATTTACAAGAAATAATATTTAACAAAGTTTCTGGAGCTTTCTGAAGCTTAAAAACAACTTAACACCATTATCTAATTAGTAACATTGTATAAAATCTCAGTTAAAAACGTTTTTTCAAAGCATTTCTTCACAAATTAACCCTCAACCCGTGCTACCGAAAATTTAATATAAGGCAACAGAGCGATGAACCGGGGGTGCCTTTATTAACGGTTTAATTAAAATTTGCGTACATTTGTACTTATATATAGGATAGTTACTTGTTATGTTGCGGTTAAACTAATGAAACGCTAACTTAGACATTTTTATCGTATCTTAGGCGCTACAGTAATTTGAAGATTGTTCGGGTGTGAACAATCTTCAAATTACTGTAGCGCCTAAGATACGTAAGATACGTAAGTTTTCAAATAGTTAATGAACGGAGCCCAAAAAGGGTACACACTAAAGACTAGATGACAATGGAACAAGTTGGGTTCATGTGACATTGAGAGCATTGTATGTGTTTACAGGGTTTAGTAACTACCTACTTTATAAGTGATGCTCATAGGGATGTCCTATTTGTACTTTGTAACCTGTAGCTCTACCATGACTTTAAGCATGACACATGGCAACGTTTGCGTACACGTAAAATTACAGGGCTTTATTGGGGAACTTTATCTTCCATGAATGATCTAAGAATAGTGAAAATGTTTTATTTTGAAAGCTATTTCGCTATTCCCTTTAACTACAGTTTTACATAGAGATATACAGATAGTAGCCTAGTGGTATGGGTAATGGATTGCTGAGACGAGGTCTCGGGTTCGATACCAGGTTTTACCATAGCACACACCAATGACTTTTCGATGCTTTTCGAAGTTATGTGTTTATTTACTGCAGGTTTATAAGTGACCGGTTAGTGGCAATAGACTCGCCACCTATTACATTGGGACCTAAACATGAACTAGCGAAATGTGGGTGCTAGCACCTCTGCCTACCCCTTCAAGCTGAGTGTCACCATTGTCACACGGTATGTGTAAGTAATGGTGACCCTCTTTTCTGAGACTTTGCCTTCAGCTTACCATCAGGCAAGGCGAAGTTTAATTGACGTGTTATATAAAAAAAAATATATAGGCGTGAGTTTATGTTATGTTTATGTTATATACAGATAGGCAATATTGTCTATACCAATATGGTAAAGAGCAGAAGCGGAAACGAGGAGCGTGGCAGGAACCTCCATGTAGTGCACCCTGGGTAACGGAGACGGCAGCGCTTCTCTCCTAAGGGAGACGCTGCCGCCTACGGAAAATACCAGTCGCGACGGGTGCGGCCCTGTAGAGGGTTCTCGGTGGTTTATTCGTACATGAGTTTATTGGTCCTTCTGAGTACCAGAGGGCACAATTGAGAATAACGAAGGGGCAGGCTCGTAGCCGAACGCAGATGTGGCGTTTACTGTCACCTCTTCACCCCCCCGTTGAAGTGTTGAAGGACCAAGCAAGGAATCCGTCTCTAAGATAATGGATACCCTATATTTTGTTGATATATATATATATAATGTCAAGCGGGGCCTTCTTGACATAGACAAATAGCCAACGTCACTCTTGGGACCATAAACTATTTCTTTGCACAAAATTACGTCAATCCGTTCCTCGTTTGGAAAAGAACAAACACACTTTTACTCTTATAATACTATTATTAAAGATAGACATTTCAACCTAGCTAGATGATCAATATTAGGTAGTAACGATGCGATTACTGCTCAGAAGTGTGAAGCAAGATTGATTTTTGATACAGAAAGGCAACATGATTTCTTATGAGGTCCTGTAAGAAATATTATAGATAACGTTATAAATAGAAAAGTCGTATGATATTATTGTATTATAAACGTACTACGACTTTTTGGTTACGCGTATGAAAATTACCGCGTGGTTCGCGGCAGAGTAGAATTTGGGCCACCCCGTCTGTTCCCATGCGGTGTCGTACAAGGCGACCGTATAGGGCTGTTTAACATCAGACAGTCCAGACTCAGCCTCGGATGCATGACTCGAGTCAACAATAGTGCCCGGAATACGGTAAAAGGCTCACCCCTTATTACGTGGGACCGAATACAATGATTGGTGAAATGTGGGTGTTAGCTCACCTCTGCCTAAATCTCCGGAGAAAAAGGTGTGATTAGTGTATGTGTGTGATATGTGTATAAAAATAAGAATTGAAATAGTACCGAGTGATTAATTTCTTTTTATCATCGTAGGTACCTATTAGATCTTTTTATTATATACAACATATAAAATATGTTTCCAATTTACTGAATATCTACTAAATATTAAACACATAAAAAGTATTAAATAATTTTTATGTGTCAGAGATGTACAATATGAATTCTTTTACAAAATGCTAGAAGCGCTGCAAACCTTTTCCAAGTAAAAGGTAGCTGAAAAATGTTGTTTCTAACAAATTGCGCTAGTGATTCATTTTTTAAATTGTAACATAAAAATATTACAAAGACTACACTATTACAAACTGTTTATTTTCTTTGCCGAACCTTTCTTTACAATTCTCTCAGAGAGATACGTGACAGCGCAAATTGGTTCGAAGAAATAAATCTACCCGCAAATAATTGAAATCCATCACTATTCCTAATCCGATTGGATGCGACTGAATTGCTACTGCTCTAGTCTGATCCGCACCGGTTTGCTCTACTTTGGTACCAAAGCTTTCGAATCCATACTAGTTAAAACATCTTGAATCTGCCTCATCCATGTCATTCTGAAAGAAATTTCTATCTATACTATTTCTATCTAACTTGCAAAATATAAATTCGGCAAGAGCATGTTCATTTACGTTATCAGATATCAAAACTCTCGGAAAACTTCCCACTTTTCGTAAAAGAGTAGGTACCTACTAGATGATGATATATAAACAATGACATTCCTGCCGCGCACAAATATTTTTTGTGAATGACCGACAAGTAACTGCAGTAGATGAAAAGGAATATAATAATGTTTTAACGGGTTGACATAGCACAGCTCTAGTGTTGCAAAATATCCATAAGCCAGGGTAACCATTTTCCATTGTATTGAAGCGGTATCAAAAAGCTAAGAAGTGCCATACGTCTTGACACGTAGAAGTACTGCTCCAATCGGATACATCCAAATTCAAGGGTCCTCTACAAACGAGTTGAAGGAGTGCATTGATTAACTCAATTATCTCTTTTGATTATCTACTGGGCATCCTGTTGCGTAATAGGTTTTGTGGCAACATTAAATATACCATAGAACCCGAAATATGTAAACAATTTTTATTGTTCATCACACCACAAAGGTTTTATGACTGTTTTTTCCTTTTTTTGTTTATGATTCACACATGTATAATTTTATGAACCGATGAACATGTCTTATGGTTTATGAAGTTCAATGATTTAAGATATAACCAAGAAACGTTATCAATTGTAGTCAACCATAACGTAACATATAAAAAACTACAGAATATTAGGAACTTAGTTAAAAACTACACATACGAAATAATATATTCTCAGCATGATCGAACTAGCTCGACTGGAGTCTAGTCTAAGTTGAGCAGGTAAATACAGAAAGGGAGTATAGTGAAGGTTCAAGATCTGTACAACACCTTCGATCGCAGGTCATTGGACTCAGCGTGATAGTAAATTATAAAACGTTCGGGCGCCCATTCCGATGCATTGTGAATCATGACGGTACGTGATATCGATAAACTCAAAAAAATACCGCGTCGCCTAAACAAAAAACGCCTGACTCTGCCTCGCACTAGTGGCACGAGACACATTGACCGGTCCATTGTGTCGTTTTATTACGACCGAGCGCCCGATCATTTCGTTACACCAAAACAAATCCTTAAAATTGACGTATCATCTAAAATAGTATCTACCACAAACATAATAAGGCCCAATTTATGATACGGTCTAGAATGATTTTACGTTTCAACGTTTATAGTTTCTTACAGTTGGGTTAAGGTAAAGTGAAATTTAAACGTAAGCGGTAAGGTTGATATTGGAGATATAGTTGCAAGTTGCTTTTTGTAGTAGTTGGGATGAGATAGGAGCTAAGCGCACCCGCGGGCTGTCACGCGCTGCGTATTGTCGGTAGGTACGGCAATGGTCGGCAAAAACCGTTGCTGTGATAAAAAGGTGAGTTGGCCCGAATTGCTATTGATGTAAACGGCACTCGTAATAAATTGTTTATGGAATTAAAACGCTGATACGAAAAATAATTAATCAAGTTATAGTGCCTGTATTTAAACCGTATGCCAAGTCACGTAGCTTTTATAAAGGGTAGTTTGCACCATCATCACGCTAAGCGATACATCCACTGATCCTTTTCCGAACGTTTTTCGTGAGTGTCTACTTAGTAACGGAAAATAATTAATAAATAAAAATCTGAAGAGATCGAACAATCAACTAATCTTTAATCTACTGCTGACAATAACATAATTCTATCAAATTACATTTCTGACTAATTCTGGACCCTACGAATCATTTTTGATATTGTCATGTGTTCTTGTTGTGCTGTTAAACATGTTTTGATGTGTTGTGTTGTTATGTGGTGTTAAACAAATTCCAAAAGCAGAATTTAAAAATTGTAACTGGTTTTATTAGCTGCTATTTTTCACCAACCGCGGTAGCCTAGTGGTATGGGTAATGGACTGCTGAGACGAGGTCTTGAGTTCGATCCCAGGATTTATCACATGATCCTAGTTGATGACACACCGATGACTTTTCGATGCTTTTCGAAGTTATGTGTGTATTTATCGCAGGTTTATAAGTGCCCAGTTAATGGCAATAGGCTCGCCAAATATTACATTGGAACCTAAACATAAACTGGCGAAATGTGGGTGCTAGCACCTCTGCCTACGTCTAGGCGTGAGTTTATGTTATGTTATGTTTATTTTTCACCATTCATCACAGGCACTGGTTTTTACCATCGGACTATTGATTAATGAACAATGATCACTTAATTCATAATGTCGATAACTTTTCAAGCCAATTTTGAATATTTTATTAATTTATCTCCTTCGATTGTCATCACGGTACGAGTACGTATAACGGCAATTATTATGCAACACCCGAAACAATATATCACCGCTAACTGTATGAGACCTATTGAGTAGTAGTGATCAGATGATAAATCGATTCTAGTACAATATGACATGGCTATCAACGTAAGCTTCGTTTGACACGTATCTATAATAGTTATGCAAATTCTAAAACAAAGCAACTAACACCGCTAGTATCGCTAGTACAGGCTTTATTATCTCTGACTTTGCTTTCAATTCTCTCTCACTTCATCGTTGATGAAATGAAACTGGCCAGGAGCAATATTTATTAATATCTGTAATAAATATAGACATAACATAACATAACATAAACTCACGTCTGTATCCCCGAAGGGGTAGGCAGAGGTGCTAGCACTCACATCTCGCCAGTTTATGTTTAGGTGCCGAGCCTATTGCCATTAACCGGGCACTTATACACGTGCGATAAATACACACATTACTTCGAAAAGCATCGAAAAGTCATTGGTGTGTGCCATGGTAAAACCTGAGATAGAACCCGAGACCTCGTCTCAGCAGTCCATTATCCATACCACTAGGCTACCGCGGTATATAAATATAGTTCATTATTATTGAATTAAATATAGGTACGTTTTTTAAATAAGTCATGTTATCTGCGGAAGAGTACAGGTGATGCGCTATAAATAAAGATTTCGATAACTATTTTATGCAATAATTACTATTTTTATGCATTACTGAAAGAACCAGCCGTCTGCTAAATTCTAGGCAACTCCAAAAACCAAACTCAGAATCTCACACAAACATAACTGCAGATTAAGGCAAGCAGTTACCAATATGTTCTTATCTTCCTTTATTACAGGTAAACAAATTTTGTCTTTCCAACATCGTTTCTTGTGAATCTTTACCTAATTTGTAATATTACTCTCTGATTACAGGAGTCGTTTATCCAGAACGTTCATTTTGTCAAAGTTAACAAATTTCTTGTACACGAGTTACCTCGTTAAATTGAAACGTTAAACTTAAAGGTAAGGTTTCGATTATCTCAAAGGATAAGTATATTTAATCATTGATAGATATGGGAACCGCGGTAGCCTAGTGGTATGGGTAACGAACTGCTGAGATGAGGTCTCGGGTTCAATACCAGGTTTTACCATGTCACATACCAATGACTTTTCGATGGTTTTCGAAGTTATGTGTGTATTTATCGCAGGTTTATAAGTGCCCGGTAAATGGCAAAAGGCTCGCCACCTATTACATTGGAACCTTAACATAAGAATAGAATAGAATAATTTATTTGCTCATAAACATGGTAACATAAGGTCTTACATATATATATAAATACAGCATGTTTAGCCGCAGACTGTGGCATGCAAATTTTCACATAATCGTTGGCAAATAATATTGAATCACTATTTAGTTTCATTGTTTGCCTGAAATAGTAATTGATTTTATGAAAATGAAATATAATTAGAATGTCAAGAGGAATATAGAATTATCAGAGGTCAATTTTAAGTGGTCAAACAATCTTAGTCAATACTATTTGCATTATCAGTAATATTTTAACAGTTTCACATTATAATATTTAGGACTAATGAGATTAAAGTCATAATTCAGAGCAATTATTAATATTGGAGGAGAATTTAATTATCACATCAATAGGTCACAGAATGTCTCGAGTTCTCTCCCTACAAATATTATTCCTTAAAGTTTAAGTATTCATCAATCGAATAAAAACATTTGTCACATAGCCAAACATAAAGTTCTTTGTTAAATGTATTCATCAGTTTCCGGAATTGGACTGGTAATTTATTATATATTTTTATCGCCATTGTGTAACAGTTTCTATCACTTGAAATCAACCTATTCCGTGGTACTAGTAGCGGTTTTTGTAAAACTTTTCTTTTGAATAGGGCATTTTCATCTCTTGGAAAAAGTGAATAATTATTTCTGACAAATTTGCACATTTCATAAATGTATAGACACGGAAGTGTTAGCAACTTGTGTTTTATAAATAGGGGTCAGCACGAGTCAGCCCATTTTAAATTGAAGATGGATCTGATGCACTTTTTTTGGACTATAAAGGCTCTTTGAGAATCAGTGGAATTTCCCCAGATTATAATACTGTATCTCAAAACAGAGCATACGTGGCTGTGATAAACCATGATAGCAGTCTGAATATTTGTTAGAGTTTTAATTCTACGAAGTGCAAATATGAATTTATTAATTTTTTTGCATACACTATCTATTTGGGACTTCCAGTTACAAAATCTATCAATAACCATTCCTAAATATTTTATTTCATTCACTTCTTCAATGTTATCATTGTTAAATTTGATATGTATCCCAGTGTTGTCCTTATCCTTGTTATTATATGTTAGATGTCTAATAAATTTTGTTTTATTACAGTTTACTTTCAGGTTATTAGAATCCAACCATTTACTAATGTCTGCTAAGGCTTGATTTGTGGTGTTTATAGAGTCGTCCAAAGTTTTACATTTTGTTAGAATGGTAGTGTCATCAGCGAATAATATACTGTATTGATCTGTAGCGTTTGGTAATTCGTTTATGTATATTATAAATAAGGCCCAGCACGCTTCCTTGTGGTACTTACTCCATATTGGTTCACCGAAAATGTTGATCTATAATTTTGCTGGGTGTTAGTTTCATAGCACATTTTTTTTATTTCTGTGCATTGTTGTCGGTCTGTTAGATAAGTCTCGAGCCAACTGTGTGCAGGGCCTCTCATTCCTAGTTGTTCAAGTTTTCCTAATAATAACTTGTGACATACCATGTCAAATGCTTTACTCATGTCCAGAAAAACAGCTATGGGGATTTCTTTTCTATCGATAGCATTAATAATTTCCTTTACTAGTTTAAAACATGCAAGTGTTGTGGACTTTTTTTTAATAAAACCGTTCTGTTGTTCATTTAAGACGTTATTTCTTTCAAAGAAGTTGAGAATTCTAGTACTCATAACCTTTTCAAAAATTTTTGAGATAACTGGAATGAGCGCAATCGGTCTATAGTTGCCAACATCAGAACGATCGCCTTTTTTGAAAATAGGTTTGACGATTGAGAATTTTAGTCCATCGGGAAATATTCCATTTTCCAAGGACAAGTTTATAATGTGAGTGAGAGGTTTTATGAAAGCAAAAACATTCTGTTTAATTAATTTTGTTGTTATCTCGTCATATCCGGCAGAATGAGTATTTCTTAGTTCCATTATTATTTTATAGATGTCTAGACAGGTCACTGGCTCTAGATATATTGAATGTACTATTCTTTTTGTATCGTAATTTTTAGTAGGTTGTTGAGTATCGTTCGGTGCAGCAATGTTTATAAAATATTTGTTAAAGTAAGCTGCAATATCGTCGCCATTTGTTAGAACGTCGTTCCCATCTATTATTTCTTTTATTTCGAAGTTTTCTTGTGTATGTTTAAGTCTATCATTGACTATTTTCCATGATGCTCTGCATTTATTTTCTGCGTTTTCAATGTATTTTTTATTGTTTTCTTTTTGCACATTTATAATACATCGCTTTAATATTCTACTGTATGTTTTGTACTTTTGTTTATTAATATTCGTCTTGGTTTTATAATAATTTCTTTGTAATTTCCTTTTAACTACGAAAGATCTTTTCAAGCCCTTTGTTATCCATTTAAGATTATAAGAATTTCGGTTCATTTTAATTTTTATTATTGGAAAACACAGGTTAAAAAATAGACATATGTCCTCATGGAATAGTGAAAACGCCTTATTTACATCGGTCTCTTTATATACATCAGAAAATGATAATTTCGCCAGACAGTTACTAAATTTTTCAGTATTTTCTTTACATAGATCTCTCTTGTATAAAAACCATTGTTTTAGATAGTTGAAGTGGGGTTTTGCCTTTATAGTTAATATTTGTCCTGTGTTGTGGTCTAAAAGACCCAATTCGTGTATTTCGCCTTTTGCACCTTCAATGTCACTTATTATATTATCAATACATTTTGTTTGTCGAGTTGGTTCAGATATGTGTATTTTCAAATTATAGTTGTATAAAATGCTATTGAAATTATCTTTATTAGTACTATCGCTTAACATATCTATATTAAAATCACCACATAGTATATTACGGTAATTTTCTTGTTTATGTAATCTATCTAGAACTATTTGTAGTTTTCTGAAAAATATATTTAGATTAGAATCCGGGGTTCTATAGATACATATTAAATTCAAATGTTGATTCTTAATTCGTATACCACATATTTCAAAATCGTTTTCTACTGCGATATTTGCCAACCATGCTATGTTTTCAAACTCTGTATCCGGCTTTACCATTATACATACCCCCCCTCTTTTTATCCTTTGCCTAGAGAAGCTGCTAGCTAATGTATAGGAATTTAAAACCATGTTGTCTTCATCACCCGTTTGTATAAATGATTCAGTGAGACATATGAAATTAATACAATCATGTTTCTTACATAATAAGTTTAGAGCTATTTCAATGGCGTTTGCTTTGTTTATGGCTCCTGCAATATTCTGATGGAATATTACAAGGTTTTTTCCATTATTCACGAAAAAATTGATTATCCAATTCTAAAGTGTTTAGAGATTTGGTGCCCATAATTTCTGTTTGTGTGCTTTTGTTGCATACGTCGCTACATGTTTTTCTTATTGTTACCAAATTATTTGTAGTATAATGCGTACTAACAATCTTGTTAAAGGATAGAAACTTGTCATTATAGTCTATTTGATTTATTAGTGTATTAACTTGAAGGCATAGTGATGCGGAACTGTGACATTTAGGAACAAATGAACATTTTTTATCTTGTTTACAAATGAGATTTAACATGTAGTTTAGTTTATAATCATTAAACCAAGCGCCCCCACTTACACCTATGATTATTGTTGAACACTTAACTGTCTGCAAAAATAAACACAATTTAGTTGTCATTTTCAGGCTATTTTGATCATTTTGCCCTATAGACAGAATCAGCTTGTCGGCTGAGGTGATATTAAACAGTTTAGCACTATTTAAAATCTCCTCAGTAGAAGCATTTGGCTTTACAATCGATATGAATTGATAGTTTTGCTTTGAACAATTTATTCTTGAATTTGTAAGTCTTGAGGCTAATCCTCGGCACTGTGATCCTCCCAGAATATATACTCGTTTGGGACAATTGACACTGGGCATTTTCTTCTCGTGTTTTTTGTTATCGTAAGATGCGTTCGGCATAGGTTCATTTCCAGTTTCCATCTTTCCAGTAGAATCGTCAGGAGTATTTGGTAACAGTGAATGTTCCTTATAGGTTGAATTTACCCTGGGATGTGTGGTTGTCTGCTTGTCTTCTATCGTCTGTTTATTTTGAGTTTCCTCGCTTAATTGTACAGGTGACATTAGGAAACTTTTAGAAATTCGACGTCGTACGTTTGTTCTTGCATAATTGTTTAAGTACACTGATCTCTTGACTCATATTGCATATTTGCTTTTTCAGATCAATGTTTTCAATAATAATATTTTCCATTTCATTTTGTGTACTCTGTAGGTCAGTTTTTAGTTTGTTTATTTCTGTTTTTAGTTCAGCCATATAAGTAGAACACATATTTGTTGACAGATCAAGGCTTTTGCTTTTCAAATCTTCACATGATAATGAGTCTGAACATATGCTCGTTTCGAGGGATTCCACTGATCTTGATTTAGGTCGTAATTTTTGTTTATTATTTCGCAATGTAACGTTGTTGCGCTCCATACTGTCCATTTTGAATTATTGTTTCGTTGAAATACCTTTGTATGTGATTTACTACTCGTATAGGTCTTCTATGACTTGACGCATTGTCAGAATGCACCTAATAGGTGCAGTTATTTCAACTGTAGTGGTTATATGTCAATGATAACAATAAATCGGTATCTTCGCAAAAAGAGCTGTCGGAAGTCTTAGGATCGAACGCACGCCCTCTAATTAGCAGACTTGTCTGTAACGGCTCAGTCACGCTAACATTACAAACATTAAGTGAAATAAAGGATCTTTATTGAAGAGTGCTTTTTCAAACTTGTGCATTGGAATTTTTGTGACACATTGCAAAAATGTTTCGTAGTATCTTTTTTTCAATATACCGCACTATAAAAGTTCTTAGCACATGAGAAGTTTTTTGATTTATCAATGTTATAACTTTTAGATCACGAGTTTTTATTTATTGTCATAATTATTGTTAATCAGATTACTTATTTATTAATTTATTAAAGTCACTGAAGTTAATATGATATCCAGGGTACTGTTGAGCACTGACATATTATATATGTAATTTTTTAACGATAATTCTATTACTTAGGCTTGGATAATACTGTCACATATTGTTATATACTTGTTGAGCACTTTCACAACACTTTCACCGATGTTAGGACGTTTGTAATAATTTTAATTTATATTTAAATACGGAGCTGATGTTAACACGACGGCAGCGCCATCTCTCTTCATAAACTGGCGAAATGTGGGTGCTAGCTCCTCTGCCTACCCCTTCGGGGATATAGGCGTGAGTTTATGTTATGTTATGATAGATATGTAAACAAGGCTTAGGTGAAGCAAGTTGTTCCTTCTTCAAAGTTAAAATATGTAAAAATATGTTAGTTCTAAAATTAGAGACAAACACGCAACAAAATATATGGGTTCAGGCGGGCGGTGTGCATGTTTTGTGTGACACCTTATTATGCCTACCTTTAAGTATCTATACTAGTAGTATGAAGTTGAAGAGTTTGTTTGTATGTTTACTCGTGCAAATTGATTTTTTGTTTGTTGCACATACATACATATAATCACGCCTTCAACCCCGGAGGGTTAGACAAAGGTGAATTAACACCCACATTTCACCAATCATTGATTTTGGTCCCACGTAATAGGGGGTGAGCCAATTGCCGTCTTTCTCTAACTCAAGCCTTGCATCTGAGACTGGGTTTGGGCTGTATATATCTGTCTGATGTTACACAGCCCTATTTCTTAGTTGCACTCCGCATGGGAAGAGATGGCGTGGTTCAAATTCTACTATGCCGAGAACCACGCGTCTCAATAGTTTGTTCAATAGTTCGTTTATCAAAGAAGGTTATAACAACACGCAGTAATTTATAACTATACAATAGGCAGACTGTTTTAATTATTACACTTGTACAAAACGTATTTAATAAAATTATTAAATCCCTTAACTATTTATCTACGAAATCAATAATAGTTTACAATCCACTATTTCTGAGAACTCGAAAGAATCTTTTCTATAATTATATGTGTACAAAATAGAGTGTTAGTTACTATAGTGGGTTTGAACTATCAGTTGATAGATCAGTCGTAAACACAGTATTCTAAACGCTTCCCATCGCTACTGTCCTGTATCTACCATCTACCTGATCGTAATAAACAAACACAACGGTATTTTAACTGCATACTGCTGTCTTAGATTAATATAATTAACGCCCACTAGTTGATACTTTTATGAATTTTATTAGGCGTGGGCGGGGTGCTGTGGTAGAAGGTATTTGAAGTGTTTGTTTGTGCTAAAAATGGGTTGTGAGCTTATATTATTTTGCTGCTGAAATTAATTTTGCGTTTTATGCGGTCTAGCAAAATTTTAATACAAGGTTGGTTTTTAGCAGCATACCCAATCTCGAACAATTTTATGTTCTAGTTGGTTAGGACAAGGTTTAATTTTATTGAATTTCATCCATCTTGCTAATCTATTGATACCAATACCAGGTATGTGTATAATAACAGCACACAATTCTATTAGAATACTAACACCATTTTGGAAGTTACAGTTAAAATAATGTAATAGGTTCAATACGAGAGATGCCTTAAGTCATAGAAGATACAACACTATTATAATTTAAGTTAAATAATTTATAAATACGTAATATCTTCTAATATTAAGTTGCAAAATAATACAATTAATAATAGTGACATGTTTCAGTTTAAATTACTACAAATAATTTAAAATATGTATTTCTGTATTTCTGCGAGACTTCGTAAGACAGCTACGTTTTATGGTTTTATTTTTTAATTTTAGTGTTGAGGCCGTTTTATCTTTTTTTCATTACGTTTTAGTCGCATGCGTGGTCAACATAAGTTCTTGCTTGCTCGCACAAAATAAATTGTAAACTTAAACAAATTTAAAAAAGAAAAATAATCTAGTTCTAATGTAGTTCGCTGAGTTTCTTGCTGGTATCTTCTCAGTAGAACTAATCTACCGAACCAGCGAAAGAATCATTTTCCAATGGTTTATTTTTACATTATTTAATATTTTTATATTATTTCTTGACATACATAATTGTAAAATTTTGACGTTCATATGTGCTCTTTATGTGCCTAAACTGAATAGATGAAATTGATTCTTTGATTCTTTGATTCCTTGCATGGAAATTTTCTCTACTTGTTACGTATTTGTTCAGCGATTCCGGAATGTTACTTTTGCCATATCGCATACTTGAGACAACGAATTTTTATTCTTTTTTAAATACGATAATGCAAGTGAAAGTAGCCCAGAAACCGAATAAATAATAATTATTAATACCCATTTTAAGATTTCACTAACCCTGATATATATAGTAATCCTAATTTCAATATAAAAAATGTTAAAACGATTAATCGTTTGTTACCTGAATCGACATTGTCACAATCGATTTGAGTCACTCCAACTCTAGACTACAACTGTCAGAGCGGACCTTTTATTTTCTAGTTACTATAGATATTAAATAATTCTCACTTTATTTTCTTTGCTCACACATACCTACTACCAATTCGGCATGCCTAAATTGTGGTATCTACCTACCTGCAATCTAAGTAGCTACCCAAATAATTACTATTCCATGACTTGATGCCCCTATAAACATTGTACAATAAATTAAAGCATTCCTTTCTATGGGTCTCTACGGTTGACAGACCATTTCCTCTGGTATTGCCTAAGAATGAACTTGCTCGGTCTCTATCAGACTAAGTATGCCGTCTAAATGTATCGAGTGGTCTCCTAATAACATGTGAAGCCCTTGGTCTCGACCGACTAATAGTGGCTCCACATGCCTCCCATACCACATACCTCCTCTATCCCGTACTTCACATATAAGCATGTACAACAAACTTCGAGATCTAAGCATGTACCGTACTGAACTACAAATAACATAAAAAGTAATCCTTTCCACCATAATGCTCATCTCCAAGAATGCTTTTAATTTAGCCGCAGATAATATATACAGTAACTAAATCAAAGATAAGTAGAACGCATAATGTTCCTTTTGAAATACGTGCACAGCCTGTTAAAATTCCCAAAGAGTATTTTAAAAAAAGTGTATTCCAAAACAAGTAAAATTAGAACTGACAGACCGGTTCTCGCATCTAATTAAGAAAGCAATTTGCAAGTTATTTATGGCAGAATATATAATAATTTATAAATAATAAAGAGGTGGACCCTGTCTTATCAGCTGACTCACAGGAAATTGGTAGGATGCAAACATATTTAAACTTGCACTTTATGCGGGACCGCCGCCAGTCTTGCTCCTCTTGCAGTCGTACTTAATTAAAAATTTTAATTGGTTACATGAAAAAGTGAATTTCGCAAATGACCTCAGTCACAATTAAATAAAAGTTGTTCATTATGTATGTTAAATGTAATACTAGTAGATAACATCAATGTAAAAGTTTAATTCACAGGTAATATTATAAAATTGTCAATAATAATGTTATTTACGAACATACTCCATCTATTGCTTGTGTAAAGTATTCCTGTTTTAACTTAATTCAAAACGCAACCCATTATACTGTCCTTACGCGAGTAACAATGACGAAGAGACAATGAGATGTGATTTTATACATGAAATGGAAGACTGTGGATTATTAGAAAACAATATCAACCACAGCGTTCAACCAGATGATAAATTGATCACAGATTACGACAATAGATTCGGTAGGAATGGTATTGACAACTTTTTGATTGAATGTCTTGCAAGCGATAACGTAAAAATTATTTATAAACAATACGTATTTCTCAATGATACATAACTTAGAACATACTGATGTTTAATGCTTTAAATTTTATGTGCATTCTGGTATAAACACATATCCATAAGTGTAGCATACCAGATTTAACGACCAACTGAAACGCGGAACACGTTTCACAGATGGAAATATCTCTATGCTACATACCTCTAAAAATAAATTTACTTTTACCTCTATTTTGATTAGTAATCAATACCAATCTTTAGAAGGCTTTCAAAGTGCTGGTCAAATCGAATGCCAACAATTTCTTCCATCTGATGTTATCATTTGACAGTCGCCGGCGAACGGCCAAGGAATGTTCTCGTACTTCAACTTTCATGTTTTTTATGACCAGTAGCTAGTTTATGAACAACCTTCCAAGTCCTCGACAATTCCCAGATTCAGCTGATAGTATCCTCGTTGTTTTGTTACAATGTCGCGAAATTTAAATAAAATGTTGAATTGTGGGTTATTAAGATTCCACTAAAACTACAATACTATTAAATGCCTATTTCAATTTCTTTATGAAATATGGTCTAATTAAGTATATATAAAAGTAATAAGGACATAAATTTATTGTATAAAGAAGTCTTTGACAATCAAACAGCTTCTTGAAATTGGTAACTAATTTAAAAAAAATGCTATCTAAAATGTCACAGCTGGATCGCCAGTGATTTTTTAATTAAGATTTGGTGATCAATTCTTAAGGGGAAAATATAATACTTGGTTAATTTAATACTGGCTGGATACGTGTGATCATGGAGCCAGTTATAGTCCAATTATCACAACAACATGACAATAATTAAGTTTGCTACTTTTTTTCTTAACTTCAGCTGCATTATGATATGGGAAACTGTGAATCAAAATTAATTATTTTAAAAGATATTAAGTCATGATTAAACTAAGGTTCATCATCATAATTAAAAAAAATTGTATTTTGTTTACTTATAGAACTACTACTTCTCTATCAAATAGGTTACGGTACACTCAGTTTTATAATTACAAAGACATACTTTCATCAATATTTTTGTCTTCGTGTTAGTTCTAGCTGCTTCCTTACCTCGTAGTCAGTGGTCCACCTTCCAGCTTCAACTCCTCTACATACTATACTTCCGTAGTAAATAACAGACCAGCACCATCGTGGGTCTTATATCAATAAGATTGTTATAATTATTATTCCAATTACAAAAATAAAGCATCCAACGTGTTAAAAAGTTATAAAACACATTAAGACCTTATTTTCTTAATTACACATTTTGTCTTCCAAACAGGCTTAAGATCCAAAGGGTAACATGCATCGTTGACGCTATTTATAAACGTTCCGCTTGTGTTTTTTTTCGCGTCGGTTCACTTCTGTGCGCACCTGCTAGCGCGCGCGTATCTCATTGGTGGAACATGCGAGTCAATAACATTTAGAGAGGCCACCCTTACGGCTGTTTTCTTAGCCCTTATCTTCTGCACCTGATATTGTAATCTTAATATCGAAGATTCCATTAGGTAGTGTGATTCTGGTTTCAATCAACTCGTGACTTAATATGTTTAAACTTTAAAGATAAAGTTTGAATAAAAATTGTTGGTTTATGAGATTGGGAAATTGATTATGTACCAATTAGAATACTAAATAAAAAAAACCTTCAGGAATTAGACCTATAGTTCATTCGGTTAGGTAACTAAATGTAAACAGTCTCGATGTAACTTTTTAATATTTTTTATTTTAAAACTCGGTGTACGAGCTGCTACTCGTACCGAGGTGATAAATAAAAAGAAGAAGTTAAGATCAACTGTATATTGACTCAACTTAATCCAAAATGATATGCTATGATTGATACTGATAGAATAGTGAGTACACCCGAACTGATTGATAGTCGTAATGATACTAAATGAATGTAACTGTTGACTACGTGCAATGCCGCTGTACGATGCTTGCATTTATTGTTGCCTCGTACACTCGGTTTATTAATAATTTTCTATTTAAGACTAAACACTGAAACCTAGTTCGCCAGGTAGCCTAGTATATTTGTTTAATATGTATTTTTATAAAAAGTCACTACAATATTGTTTACATTTAGTTAAATACCTAACCGAATATAGTATAGGTATTGGAATTGTTTCTTCAAATTTCAAAATTGAATATCTTGAAAATAACATCATTTATTTTCAGTGATAGCTACGAAACATGAACCATTTCGGTGACCCAAAAGTAAAACACAAATAAATTCAGGCACACTAAAAGTTTATACACAAAAGAAATAAAAGTATACATGTACCCATATTTACTCGTACCTAACAATTATTTATAAATGTTAGGTACGACAATAGTTATGTATTATACAGACGCGGACGTCATTTATATGCGCCTTCCTTGTTTTAACCATGTATCACCCCCGTGGTTGGCTTGTAGAGAATGCCTTGGGCATTAATTCCGATTATATTATATAATACTAATTTGTTCTTTATCTACTCTGCGGGAAACTAGAAAAGACAGTCTTTTAGAGCACGCACTCTACGACTAGACTGCCTGCTGTTTGACAGGCGGCTGGCGACAGCCGGGATACCTGGTAATCTTGTCAAAGATTCCATATTTAGTTATTTCACCGTTGGCATCGAAGAACTTGTACCCCATGGGTTCGCGACAAATAATAGGTAAAATGAATGTAGATTACAAAAAGCACTGCCAATGAATTTTAGTTGATATCAGCTTGAATAAGGATTATATTTGAATCCAATGGTGCACCCCTAATCGAATTTTTGAATTCGGTATAAATACAACGTTTGTTACACCATTAACGTGAATATTTGAACGAAATCTTAAATTTACGTATTTTTCTTATATATTTAAAGTTATTATGTACTAAACATCTTAATATTCTAAACAATTTATTTAACAAATTACCATATAATAATTGTAGCTTTATTACACACACATATATATATATATATATATATATATATATATATATATATAACTGCGGTAGCCTAGTAGTATGGGTAATGAACTGCTGAGACGAGGTCTTGATCCCAGGTTTTACCATGGCACACACCAATGACTTTACGATGATTTTCGAAGTTATGTGTGTATTTATCGAAGGTTTATAAGTGCCCGGTTAATGGCAATAGACTCGCCACCTAACTAATACTAACATACATATAATCACGCCTTTATCCCCGAAGGGATAGGCAGAGATGAATTGATACCCGCATTTCACCATCATTGTATTCGGTTCCACGTAATAGAGGGTGAGTCTGTTGTCATTTACCGGGAATTATATATAGCTTTATTACCAAGTCAATTTTCGTAATTCATACACAAGCTCTAATCACAAACAAAAAATATATACAAAAGAAACCGTTACATAGGTACACTCAACAACTAAATAAATATTACCCAACTGCATAACTTGTCAAAACGTACTGTCGTAGATAAACAAGTACATTAGTCAAGTACGTTATCATTATATCTCTGTAGAAATCCCGTACTTAAATGGAACATATTATAACCCAGTGGTACAGAGTCAGACGGCTACTTTAAACTTCAGATTGACAATCACTGATAACATTTAGCTGCTGTGCTGTCTATAGCCGAGCCATTAAACAAATGGACAGGTTTCAAAAAGCAAATTGATTGTTGTGATAAGTCACTCTGATTGGGACGAGATGTCTTTGAAATGAACGGTTTCAGACTTCGCAGTATTACCAATGATTGTAGAGGCAACTCATATTTTCCTAATATAGCTAACTTTGTGTACAGATTTTAATAAAATTCCAAATAGGATTTATTTCTAATCCTGCTAGTTTACGCTTATCCAGGTGTTTAAATTCTGACTTTTAGAAGAAATGTCTACTTGCTCCATAAAGGTGCCATAAACACATGCAAGCACACAGAGTACAGAGTTACCTAATCAGAACTCGAATATTACAGTTATAATAGCATCTTAGACGTATCTCCCAGCTCATAATTATAGCCGAAAACCATCGCTCACCTTTGACTTGGCAACAGGTATGAATAATTTCTTAACGATAACAATGCCTTAAACTAAACTGTTAGTATTTACAACACTCGGGAGTCTTAAATACCTCTAGAATTAAATGAACAGTATGCAAAAGGGTGCAAGCGACATCTAATGTTCGAAAGAAAAAAATCCCAAAAGATATCATAAACATTAGTATTAAAGTTACCGGGATATTCACTGTGTATTGTTCTGAGTTTCCGTGGTTATTTACCACGTTATATTGTAAGCGATAACTTTAATACTAATGTGAGTGACCAAGATAGTTTTTAAATACCAATATATCATAAAAACTTCACTAAAAAGTTATTTTCTTGTGAACTACAACTGTAGAATGAACAGCCGAAACAATCTGCAGTATGGTTTTAACAAAAAAGTAGAACTTTATACACAACATTTAGTACAGTCAGCATCAGATGTTGTATATGTTGAATAGCAAAGTACTTAAAATAATCTTATACCAAAATACCATAAGCTAGTACTATTATCTGTACTGTATTTAAAGTCAAAAGAGTTAGGACCGGTTAAAGAAATCGCTTTGTGCAAAAAATAAAATATCTCACGATAGCGGACGAGCTATTACTTGGCGACTGCAATTAACTATCATTATTGCGTATTAAGTTCTTGTGTTGGTAGCTTTCGATCAAATGCACCATGATTAACGTTCAGTCGATGTGTTATAGAAACTTGGCGAGTAAATGAGTTCATATGTTAGTCAAGTTTCTCAAGTTTTGATTCATTTTTTCATACGCTGAGAGTGACAGATACGATACATTTTATGAAATTATATGAAATGCTTTTTGTTTTTTTAGAAAGCAGTTGACATTAGACCAAAGTTGTACTTCTTCATCGCGGGTTCAAATACCACTAAGGTTAAATAATATTCGTATGCTGTATACTACCACTGTATGTCTATTTACGTTGGACTGGGTGTCTATGTAGAATTAATAAAAAACGTGTATTAAAGGGCTTGCTGCTAAGTTTATTCACGTTGTATAGTTTTTTTATTACATGTGGAAAATCCCCACGGATACCCCCACCGAAGCAGGTGGCAGAAGTTATTTCGGACTCCAACCGACTAAAACGCACGACACCTGTGGGTCTTTTGGTCGCCGAAGGTGAGGTTAACAGGCATATCCCTCGCACCCCGGCCAACCCAGAGCCATCTCTCTCGATCTGGCCTTCTCCTCGGGTGTGAGGACTACCGCGTTCTATTGTTAGCGTTCCATAGTGGAGCATGTCGTATATCCTAGAATATTACAATTTTGCATTATTACAGTGCCCAAAAATTTAATTTTATAAGCATTACAACAGTATGAATCATTATCCAAATACTACAATAACAACAAAACACTTCAAACCGTGATTCCATTAACAGTCGCAAATTTAACTCAAAGTTTTTTTGTCCCAATGAGTTATTAAAAAGGTATGTAATCTAATTTTGTCTCCATAATGGTAACGTTTATTTAAATCGTGACCAATTGTAATCACCGTTTCTAATTTTAAATGATCCATGACCATAGTAATTTTTTTAAAGTTTTTTGCTGAATTAGAGCTATTCCAAATAGCACAGCGTTAGTTTATTATACGATAAAAAAACAATCGTAATATGTTATTTTTAATCTATCGCGGTGATAAGAGAACGATGTGGAGTGATAGAAGATGTAGTGATGAGAATTGAGAGAGGAATGTTGAGATGGTTTGGTCATGTTGAGAGAATGAATGAAAGAAGACTAACGAAACAGGTGTATGAGGCGAGTGTGGATGGTATCATCGGAAGGGGAAGACCTAGGTGCAATACCTGGACCAAATCGGGGAGGTTTTAGAAAAGGGGCAGGTAAGGAGTACTCTAAACCGACGCGCATGCATGAAGAATGTAATAAGAGTGAATGAAGCGAGAGTAGTGTGTCAGGATCGTAGTAAATGGAGATCCGTGATCTCTGCCTACCCCTGTGGGTAACAGGCGTGATTTTATGTATGTATGTATCGCGTTGTAAATTCACCGCGTTCGGTTCGGGACTTGTCGCGATTAAATCACAGAACTTACTATTTTTGCCGAAGTTTCGAGTGCGTCTCAGGACCCATGTTCACGACTTGACATCATGAATCATAATAGGTTGCCTGGAAGAAATCGCTTCTAAAGATAACGCCGCCCATTGTACAATAAACTGTATACACATGCTACCACAGATAACATATACCTGAAGTATGCTACCTACTTGTCATACTGTAAATCTATTGGTGTACAATAAAGACAACACAACAAATGCCGGTTACACTGAATCAATAGCTTGTACACTGGTACCCAGGGTTTTCTCTCCTACTCTTGTCATTTTCATCCTTGCATTTATCCCAGTCGCATACAAGCCTTTACCTCGAAGTTCGGGGTCTGTTAAATATGATTTAGCTTGGATTCGACTATCGCCGTTTGACCTTGTTGTTCCTGTGTTGTAGTTAGTGGCCAACCATTGACAAAGTTGTTCAGATCTCACATGCGGGCCCTTATACTCCTGTAATATTGATTTAATTTAACTTTTACTGGAGGAAACGCTGTCGTCCAATCTCGAGAAAAAAAACCTATACCATGTGCACCAACATGCATCACACTGTTGTCTAAAACCTTAATGAAATCTTTTGCTCTCCATCAGATTTGTGAAAGTTTGGATGTTTGTTAAGGTGGATTTAGACGAAACGAATATAGAGCTAGGACTAGGTCAAGAGCATTCTGTCTCTGTTTACACTAGTAGAATTTGACGTAAAGGGAATAGAATGAAATAGAAATCAGCCTTTTTACGCAATTACGCTCAGCCAACTGAGGTCAGTTAGCTCATCAGGTGATCTACTACTATCTAAAATATAGTACAAGGATTGATTATGTCTAGAATAACACATAAGCCTTAAGTATCCTATGGTTTACAGTAACGGGATAACAATTATACATGAATGAAACCAAGGGCGACAACTAGTTGCAAAATAAACAGCGATGACAAGATTTTTATTTTTTGCCAAACGACCGACAGCACGGGGGGACCAATAAATTGTTTCCTCAGTCGTACTGTCGTTTCTGAACAGTAACAAGTTTATCCGTTCTGAAACTCCCAATGCAATCTTGATAACATAACGAGATTCTTATAAATGAATAACTAGGGTATTCTACACAATGCTATCTAGAACTGTATAAAGAGTTCTAGAAAGCGGATATACATACTTAGATACATTTTATTTTGTTAATACACACTTATTTTACATTTATGTATATTTTCAAATATTGGCACTTGGCGGAATCAAATCCGCATCCTCTGGCATTGTAGTCGAACGCTTTTCTATCACGCAACATGACACAGAGGTCGTCCAAGGTATCATTACTATAGCTTAACCTAAAAATACACTCATGTAGCCACGAAACTGCATGATGAGAAAAGTAGCTGTCGTCAGTTCCGTTTAAGCTCTTGAGAACGCAAACAAAATAGTAGCTGACAATGATCCCCCTTCTGTAATCCAACCACTTATTCCTTTGTCCGGCAAAATGTCGTCTTGCATCGAAAGTATTCTTTATCTTTATGACCCAACGGTCTAAATTTATGTTACAGCAACCAAAACCTCTAAATTATCTCTCTATTTAGGCAGAATTTAAAATGTTTCAAACCTTGTCACGTAAAAGTGTACTTTAAATGGTTAAGGTTATGACACAATTTGGTATGATGCTATTGCGACAGGTGATTTAATTTTTTGGTAAAGTAAGGTAACATTTAAATATTATGAGAAGCCTACATTTGTCGCAATACTTAAGGGAATTAGGTCCTTACTTTTTCTATAGCATATTCTTTTAAGGGAGGCAGGCAACTTTGGGTATTGTTCTGCCAGTTTTTATATAAATACTATCTTATGCATGCGGCTTCACCTTTGTGAATGTTGGATAAGGAATCTAATTTTGGACCTATACACCTATATATATATATATATATATAGGTACCTACTAGTAGGTATTACACAAACAGCAGTAATGACAACTCATGTTGTAGCTAGACAGGTAAAGATAACTGTAAATACGATACTGTAAGCACAGCTGACATCTATCATCCATATGACAATGGTTTCTAGAAAGCAAATAAACATCTAGGTATGTTTAATTGCTTTCCTTACCTTAATAGTGCAAAATTGATACCTTGTTTATTGCTTTCTGACGGAAAAAGATAATAAACATGGTGAATATCCCGGCAAGTATTACATGTCAATCTCAAATCATACCTAGATACCTTTTTATTAATAAACAATTTCACAATATAACAACAAAACCAAGGGCAATGCAACTGCCCGATGAATGCTGAGCTAATCCCACAAAAATAACATTTGACTGGACAACATGCAAAGTTTATGGTGCACCGTGAGAACTTGCAACACAGCACATTAGTAAATGGTCGAGCAAATTCTAGTTCACGGTAGTGGCAATAGACAATGGCAGGAACCGCCTTCGTTCCAACAATTTGTCACGGCACAGCCGCACTTTGATCGCAGTCATCATCGTCCCACCATTGTGTGGTGAACCAGACATACAAAGTTTAATAGTCCGTGAAATACGGGAAAATAATAGAAAAGTGACCTGTGCGACGCCAGCAATGAAACATCCTCACTTGCAGATCGAAGTTTCGGGCAATGTCTTAGAACAAATTTAAGCTAAAATTGGATCTGAAGACAATTTCTGACAATTCGTTTTAGTTTAAACTCTACCGCAATAAAACCTAAGTAACTTCATGATCCCTACATGGCTAAATGTTATATCCCTCGTTAGTGTTTCGTGCATGGGGCCCTTGCATGTGTGCTACTTGACTGGCTAGGGAAATATATTTGGTATCGTTTTAAGAGCACTACGTCCTTGACTACAAAAAAGAAAACAAAGCAACCCTCTTTGTTGCTGTCATTGTCAGATGACATAAGGTATCAAAATTCAGCTACTCATTTTTTCGATCGTCTCCAAATTCGAAATTTTAAATTCATTCTCGCCATATCTAGAAATCGTGATATTTTTTTTTCTAAACTGTATGTCTATACTAATCAGTATAGTAGGTAGTAGTATAGTATAGGTACATAAACGTTATGGCAGTGCGAGGTAAGAAAAATCGGGGCTTTAGTGAGAGCTACGGCTGAAAATTGTCTTTATACGTTTGTACGGACGTGTGCTAATGTTCCTTTAAATCATTGACTTGGGAAGAAATTTTTTATACTGTCACGTACACAAGCAAACATCAAGGATAATTTTTATTATATCTTTCTAAGTCATCCTATGATGAATATTTATTTTATGTATAATATGCCCCACGTTACGACGTCGGTCGGAAGTTGGTACGGTACAGTGTATTATATTATATTTGCTGAGCAACCGTGATCAAGGCGCTTGTAACAGCGGCGAAATATCGGTTGCTCAACAAAAATAATAAACATGGTAAATATCCCGGCTAGTATTACACTAGTAATACTCACCTATATTTCGTATCGCACTGTGGTGAGGACACATGGGGTCACCATGAAGTCATTTAATGCGTCCAGCCAAATTCCATCCAAGCCAAATTTCATCTAGAAACAGTCAGCTGTTTTTTTTAAAATATAGAACACGTCAATTAGACCTCGCCCCGCCTGATGGTAAGCTGAAGGCAAAGTCTCAGAAAAGAGGGTCACCATTACTTACACATACCGTGTGACAATGGTGACACTCAGCTTGACGGTCTCATCATATGCTATAAAGGACCCGGGTCTGTAGGAAGAAGGAAACAAGTGAGCTGGTAATGAATTCCAGGCCTCAATGGTGCGACAGAGGAAAGAGTCACCGAACCGCTTGGTTCTTAATCGGATGTTCTGCACCGTGTGCGGATGACATTTAAGACCTGCACGTGTTGTCCTGCGTAGGAAAGGGGAGGGTGGGACTAATTGGAAGAGCTCATCAGAACACTCACCATGGTACAGTCGGTAAAATACAGCCATGGACGCAACATCTCTACGCATCTGTAAAGGTTCTAGGGTGTTCATGACCTCGGGATTCCCAATGATGCGGACCGCACGTCGCTGCAACCTGTCAAGAGCATCTAGTAAGTACTTTGCTGAACCATCCCAGAGATGCGAGAAGTATTCCACACAGGAGCGAATTTGTATCTTGTATAGAAGACACTGCTGCTCCGGCGTGAAAAATCGTCTCACTCTGTTCAGGACTCCGAGTTATCGTGAGGCTGTTTAGATGATACTTTCGATGTAGCACTGAGGTAACGGCTATGGGTCGATAGTTGGCTGGCTCCGAGCGATTCCCCTTCTTGGGAATCAGCTGAACATTCGCCTCTTTCCAAGACAAAGGCACTGTACCCGAACTGTAGAACAGCCGGTACAGGCGCGTAAGCATTGGAGACAACTCCGCTGCACATTTTTGCAAAACCACCGCTGGAATACCATCCGGACCACTGGCTTTCTGGACATCGAGTGATTGCAGCACTGCACGGACATCGCGTTGCCTGATATGGATATCAGGCATTGCGTGGTCACTGTCGAGTAGTGTCGGTGGTTGCATACCACAATCATCGATTCGGGAGTTGGCCGCAAAGAGATTAACCAACAGATTTGCCTTCTCTTGCGGCTCATGGGCCAGGGATCCATCAGGGTTACGCAGCGGACGCAGCGCAGGCTGGCAGAAGCTGACTTGCACGGCTTTAGCCAGTCGCCAGTAGCCACGGCTTCCCGTGGGATGCATCACTAGCTCTTGACCAAGCCGCGCTATGCGCAGGGTATCCGCTCTGATGTAGGCCCTTTGACAGACATTTTTGGCTCTGTTGTACGCCGCCTTGAAGTGGCCCAGATTGGGATGGCGCGTGACGCGCGCCCCTACCCAAGCGCGGTACATATACTGTTTTTGTTCAAGAGCTTCCGCGCACTCGCGCCCGAACCAAGGGCGCACCCCGCGGTCACCGGTGATATCGGTATACGAGATATAGTATTCCATACCCAGACCGATCTCACCGGCGACAGCAGTAGCACAATCCGATCTTACCTTCAAAGCAGCGCTCAACCCACGGGATGGACGCAAAATTGTCACGAAGTCCATCCCAGTCCGCTGTCGAGTAGTGCCAGAGACGCCGCTTCCCCTGCACGGGTAGTGGGGGCGCTATAATAGGCACCGTGGAACAGACCAGGCAGTGGTCGGAGTTGCCTAAAGCGGCTCGCACCGACACACGGTACCGGTCCGGGTTACTCGTCAGCAGAAGGTCTAGCAGAGAGGGTGCTAGGCCCGACCTTCTTGGTATCCTAGTGACCTCGTGCACCAATTGGGTCAGGCCATGCGCCAGAGCAAATGCGTGGGCGGCTCTTCCCGCATGGTCTGTTTTGGAGGAGTCCAACCAGATCTCGTGGTGGGCGTTAAAATCCCCCAAAAATACCATTTCGGCATTCGGAAATCGCTCCTGCGCATCATCTGCCGCCTGACTCAGATATTCAAAGAGTCGAGTTGTCTCGGCATCTCCTGTATGGGAACGGTAGAGGCACACATAGATCTGACTCGTAGGGCCATGGTCTACGTGTATCCAAAGGATAGAGAAGGATGGATCCTCTAGGCAGCGCAAACGGCGACAGCAAACATCCGCCCTAACAAACATGCACACCCCGGCTTTTGCACGAAAGCTTTCCTCAAGAACATAGCCAGGGTAGAGTAGCCGCTGTGTTGCCTATTTCTGTAAATTGCGCTGCCATGAGTTTGGGTGGGAGAAGGCGTGAAAAAAGAGGTGATTGCCGCCGCAGCACCATGGGGCAAAGCGCGGGATATTGGTTTTATCTATGAATGTGAGGCATGGCGAGAGCCGACGCGCCGAACAGAAGGGCTCCCGTACCCCCCCCCCCCCCCCCCCCCCCCCGAGTATGGTCGCCGGGCTCCCAAGGTGGTTAACCCCAGTTGGGCCCCTGTACTAAACCGCGGGCGGCCAGCGGCACCACCGTTTCTACAGGTCTCCCTGTTGGGCGCGTCACCCCGCGCCCTCCCCACTAGACTATGCCAAGACCCACTAGTGCTGCGACAACCACCACCTCTGCCCGGCTATGCACTTGCTGACCCCTGAACACAATCCAACCGAGATTGAATTGCTATGGAGGGTTTTCCGCTATAGTGCACGGTGGTACCCACCCGGTCGAAACTTGAGACAAATTTGTGCCACCAAATTTCTACCACCAGTAAGTTTCTAACAAACATCTATCCATACTAAAAGTTTTTCCATAGCATTGTTTTTTAGTTAGCAGCATTTTTTTTTCAACTAATGTTGATAGGATTTAGATTTGCGTTTTAGGCAATTACCATCGCCATGTGGATTGCGATTTGTTAATCAATATTTTTAGCTTTTACAAATTAGTTTTTCACGGAAAGTAATTTGGCTATTATTCCCAAAAAACAGCTTAAACCAAGTTAATAAAATGATGGAAATGATGACTCGTTCAAATGTTTCCGAGCACGCGCAGCTTTTCAGTCATACCTAAAACTGATCTTACACAAACTATTTTAATATACGAGGGATGCGAAGATGTCAAAGATAGGTGGGGTGTAGTGACTCCACAAAGAACGTCGGGACCAAGTAAACTGGTACACCTACTGATTCACGAAAGGGCTCTGGCACAAGCACAGGCTTTCCTCTCATGAGACTGGAGGACAGTTGCTCTCATAGAAACCAAAACAAGAAGAATGAGTAAGCGGACCCTGGCTCTGAGGTGATAATTGGGTATTTTTCTGTAGTTAAAATAAAATATTCAACTGAACTTATCAAATAAAGAACTGTAAAAGTTGCACCTGTTCTCATTTTAACGTTTTTATTTATTTTTAAACACCCAGTCTACATATAATAAAATGATTTGACTATTAAATATTATGACGTCACAATTATTTATTTCATACAAGTTTCCTCATAGCTTTTTTTTTTACGTGCGCAAAATCCCCACGGATACCTCCCCACCGTAGTCGGCGGGAGAGGTTATGTCGGACTCGAACCGACTAAAACGCACGCCGCCTGTGGGTCGCTTTGGTTGCCGAAGGTGAGGTTGACAGGCATATCCCTCGCACCCCGGCCGACCCAGGGCCATCTCTCACGATCTGGTCCTCTTCTCGGCTCTACAGTCCCCAACTCGTTCCCGGTAAACGGGGAGGCGCGATAGGCGCGCCGCCGCCGCGGCCTGCTTCTGCTAAGGTGACAGGCGGCTCCACCTGTCGCCCCCAGGCCGGCGCTCATGGGGCGCGGAGGTCGTTCATCGACCTAGTTTCCTCATAGCTTACCATTTTGACGTTTAGTAAAAAGTAACTAATTTAACTAGTCAGTCAAATAACCAATTTCAGAAGCAACCGGAAACAACGCTTATGCAATGATGATGCTTAGTCGTAAAAGATTACATTTACATTGTAAAGTTTTACTATAACTAGTATGTTTATTATACTAAAATGCAAAGTCGATTGAAGCAGTCATAACAACCTCTTATATTGAATATTAGACATGCAAATCTAAAGAAACATTCTCAAGTTATATGTGATCTTTCAAATCAAATTAAATCAAATTATTTATTTGTATCATCTTTTATCTTTTATCACACTACGATCGAAACTGTTAAGAATTAATCTCAATCTGAGATATCATTAAAAGAAACGCCTGAATGCCTTTGAAGCAATAAAATGTTACGATGATTGACGCATAAATTGATAAATCAATATTGCATTCAATTAAATTAGTCTAGATTTATCTAGATTGTGTAGCGAATTCAAGTATCAAAATTGTATGGCATGAACGCACCAACTGAATAATTGACTACGGCTACTTAAAGTTGACCCGCCCTGACCTTTTAATAGCAAATTTCGTAATGTATTATGAGAAGGTTTAGGGGCCTTATTAGACTGGTTGTGCCACATTCGGAGTGCGGGCGTGGTGGCCAATGCAATGGTGGGCTTAGTTAAGATAAACAAAGCGAGTCCACGTGTACCTTTGTATACATATTCGTCTTGCTTTGGTAATGTAAAAGGGTATTATACTTTGTAAAGAAGATCAACAAAAGCTTATAGGACAGATGTTCACTGTTTGTGTTATTGGAGTTATCTTGGAATAATATTTATATTCATAAAACATCGTAATAAAAAGACTGTATCATCTGCATTAGTGAATTTGAGGTAGAAAATAAAAACGAACGGCTTTAAATCCAAAGTTTCTTTCGAAGTGCAATTCAATATAAATAGTTTATTTGCTAGAATATGGTACAAGAGATATTTTAAAATGCTTTGTTTCCTCACATTCTGCCACATACGGCGTGCAAATTTTCACTGATCATGGTTATTAATATTGTCCTACCCTTTCAAAATAATGCTATCTACTTTCTTTATTTATTAAGAGAAGTAATACTTTTATCATGATTATCTGTAATAAATGCTTTGTTACAATTTATATTCTATTGTAAAATATTTAAAAAAAAAGCTAGTGGAGTGCGAGTCGGGCTCGTGCACTGAGTTTTCCGTAACTAAAGCAACATAATGCATAATATATTTTGAATGCGTTCACTTAGTACGTTTTTGCACAGTTTCAAGACGTTATACACTCATCAACAAAGTCTAGGGAACAAGGACATTTCTAGTTTTTATTTAAAAACCCTTTCTTGTAATAGTGAGTGTTTTATATCAATAGAAGGGTATTTTTATACCGTTTTTAATTTTAATTTTAATAAAAACATTTTCATACCAAAATTATTTTTTTTTAAGAAAGAATTGAATAGTGCCAATATTGAGTATTACAACCTTCTATGATTAGGCACAAAAATAACGAGGTAGTAAGAAATACAGTAATTAACCGTACTTTAAACGTTTTTAATAATCTGTAGGACCTCCTAAAGCATTAGCAACAGCTCGACAACGGCGTGGCATACTTAGTATGAGATTGTCAATCATCGTCTGTGGAATATGGCTCCATACACTGCGAAGGTGTAAAAAAAGTTGTTCTTCAGTTTTCAGATTTTCCAAAGAATCACTGAAAGCTCTTCTCCCAAGCAAATCCCAGGCATGCTCTATGGGATTGAGGTCGGCAGACTGAGCAGGCCATTCCAACGTCGTCATATTGTGCTCGCTTAACGCATTGACCACTACCCTCGCGGTGTGTGACCGTGCATTATCTTGCATGAACATAAAATCTTGACCGAACTGCTGTCGATAAGGGATTACCATGGGGTGTATAACCTCCTGAATGTATTGGTTTGCATTCAAATTGCCCCGTATCCAAACGAGGTCGGTCCTTCCACCAAGGCGAATTCCAGCCCATACCATGATTGTTCCACCTTGGTAAGGATGAACTTCTTGAGGATTCTGGAGACGACTCCGACGTCCAGGAACTCGCCATATACGCACTCTTCTCGAATCAGGATGAAAACCGAAGCAAGATTCGTCGGAAAACAGAACCCGTGCCCATTGATGGTCGGTCCACTGTAAATGTGCGTTAGCCCACAATAAGCGACGACCTCGATTTCCACGTCCAAGAGCTGGAACCCCAAGCGGTCTGCGAGCATAAAGATTGGCTTGGTGTAGTCTTCTTCTAACAGTTTGATCGCCAATAACCACTTGATGCTGAGACTGGAGGCCTGCGACCAACTGACGAGCAGTAATCGTGGGTTGCCGCCTTGCGGAATTTTGCAAGAAACGATCTTGTCGCGGGGTAGTAACCCTATTTCGTCCCCTGTGACGTTCAGCAACATCCCCTGTAGACCTGTAGCGTGCCCATAATCTGCAAATTACGCTTGGTTGGGTGTTGACAGCATCCGCTACGTCGCGTTGAGTTCGTCCAGCTTGCAGCATACCAACAGCCCTTAACATCTCTTCGCGACTTAAATGACGACGTGACATGATGACTACAGTCACAAAAATGCACAAACCATACGTAAAAGACGTATTATTGATAATAAACGTTATTTACAATCAAAAAAAATAATTTTTATTTTGCCTCAGAGAAACTGCACAATCAAACACTTTTAAAAGTTTTTTTTTTTTTTTTTTTTTTATACCACTTAGTTGGCAGACAAGCACACGGCCCACCTGATGGAAAGTGGTTACCGTGACCTATGGACGTCTGTAACTCCAGAGGAGTCACAGTCGCGCTGCCAACCCTGTAAGTACAGAGTTTCTGTGCCGTCAGTAGAAGACAAAGCAGGACAAGCCTTTAGTCTTCCCACTGACAGCACAAATTCTCCAGTGAGCTCTGGCTATCCTACTCACCGCTGGGAACACAACACGAAGTTATTATAGCCGCGGTATTCTGTAGGGCGGAGGTACTGCCCCAGTCGGACTGCTCAATCGGGCGGAAATACCGCCTTTTTCCCTCCATATTCGAAAATCATTACTTATTTAAATTTATTTTTAAATTTCGAACAACTCTTGTAATCTACTTTATTCTATTTTTATTTATTTGCTGCCAGTTATTTGCAAAACAAGATTTACACGAAAAAAATAATTGGGGTCATTTTGTTCCCTAGACTTTGTTGAGGTGTTTATATCTGTAAATGTGATATGAATTTCAAAGTGATACCCCACGCATTCCGAGAAAAAGGTAATGACAGACAGACAATAAAGTCGCATAACAAAGTGAACCTATAAGGGTTCTATTTCTTTCCCTTCAAGGTACGGAACCCTAAAAAAGAGAATAGAAAGTACAAACAGGAAAATAATTGTAAAGGCATTAGCACTATAGTCGTGTTTGATACAGCTGTGGTAGATCCAAAAATTTCAAATACACCTATACAAAGCTGCATTACCCAAACCAAACCAATACCTATAATAAGGATACAGTTTCTTTTATCTAAATTAAAACTAAAAGCCGCTAAGATAAAATTGAAAACCGTGGGAGTGTTTGTGACGTCTTCAACTGCATCACCACTCGTTACTTGATCCAGATGTTTCTACAATCTTACTTTAAACTAATGTAAAGGGGCGCCTACACTGACTACAATTTTGACGTTAGAACACTTTCAAATGAAAACATTAAGTAAACTTTTTTTTTAAATATTTTGATATTATGTAAAATTAATAAGGTTACTTCTGAAGGTGTAATGGTGACCCTCTTTCCTGAGACTTTGCCTTTAGCTTACCATCAGGCGAGGTGAAATCAGGTTGGCGTCATGGTTGGTTATATAAAAAAAAGTTACAATAGAAATGTTACAATAGAAATGTTAGAGACATTCATATAAAAAATATATAAGCCGGAGTTCACTGAATATTTTTTAGTTAGTTAAGTAAAAGCACAGCAGTTAAATAAAGTAAAAAAATAATAGTTAAATACGTTTTGCAATTAAAAAACCATTTGCATGACTGTTGTAGTAAAAAAGTTATGATTTATGATAAAATATTTCAAATATATCTAAACGGCTGCAAAAACACAGTACACCACGAAACCTTAAAATGCCTTCCTATTTTATGACGTAGTTAAAAATAATACCAGTAATATTAGAGGAAGCTAATTATAAAATTGTCCAATATACACTTAAGAAAATATTGTTGGAGAAGTGCTATTATTCTGTAAAGGAATATTTATGTGATCAACTGTTATAGACCTATTGACATTTTATGTTTTTTATGATATAATTTTTTCTTGACATGTGCTACATACCTACTATTGACTCCCATATTGACATGTATTAATTTGGTATTCTTTAATTTCTTTTTTTCAAATCATCAAATCAATCTCACTAAGACCATGATAATGACTAATAACCTCAAAAAACAGATAAACGTCAACGGATATCCACTAGATTATACAGACAAATATACTTACCTAGGAAAAACAATCGGTTTTAAAAAAGAAAACAACGAACTAGAGATTGAAAGAAGAGTACAGCGAACATGGAATAAATTCTGGAGTCTGAAAGAAATTTTCAAAAGTAACATGCCAATAAAACTGAAAACTAAGACATGGAACTCCAACCTCTTACCATGCTTGACATATGGATGTCAAACATGGAAATTTACATCAAAAGCTAAGAAAAAAATATCATCCTGTCAGCGCGGAATAGAGAGAAGCATGCTAAAAATAAAGAAACTAGATAAGATTAGACACGTAAAAATAAGAGAAATAACAAAAGCCACTAATGCCTTAAACTACGCACAAAAGTTAAAGTGGAAATGGGCCAGTCACATAGCGAGGCTTAGAGACAAAAGATGGACCCACAGCACCAACATATGGAGAGGACCCCAAGGAAAAAGAAAGAGAGGCAGGCCCTCATCTCGCTGGGAGGATGAAATAAAAAAAGTCGCTGGTACAAAGTGGTGGCAAACAGCTCAGGATAGAGAGAAGTGGACATGGTTGGAGGAGGCCTTTACCCAATCTGGGGACCTTGCTAAAAATCATAAATAATGTTTTAGTATAAAATAGCATAACCTAAATTAAGAATCAATGTAGCAGGATCAAATAAAGGCTTTTTTATTATTTTTATTATTTATTTATTATAATTTCTTTTTTTATTGACAAAATATTGCACAAGGCTAAACATAGTGTTACCTAATTGTACGAACATAACATCCCATATACCTGTATTTGCAATTATAAGAATAAATAAATGAAATAAATACAATGTGCATTCACCTTAATATGGTTACTTTATATGTAAGGTAGTTTGGAAGTGCTTTGTAGTCCAGATGCACAGCACTTATACTTGAAGATAGTTTAATTGGTTGTAATCTCTAGAAAGCAACTGCCTAATTTCCGTAAATTATCCGTATTGATTTTTAAACGTGTTTTTGTAATAGCAATACTGCTCATCTAAACTAGTTTGACGTTTGTTTTCCGGGTGAGTAAAAGCGTTAAGTATTTTCCTGCCAGTCGACACTGATATGATGATGAGTATTTTCCTGGTAAGTATATCATAACTGACAGAGGTTGTTTATATTTGCCGACATAGTGTCAATTAAAATTATTTGACTGATACAGGATATAGCGTTACCAACATTGTGTAGGTATTTCTTGTGCCTATGAATGTTTTAAAACTAGGTACCTGGTACATATTAACATATAAGGCAGTGCAGCGATGACACTTATGCACTCTCGAATAAAATTGCTTGGTAATAATGCTTGTTAATATTTACTAAAAATAGATTAGTAGGTATATACATACATACATGTGCTCACACCTATTTCCCTACAGATTAATATAAGCCCAATCAAACCATCCCGCCACGATAGCTACTGAAAAGTAGCCGAACTGTTAAACTAAATGTAAATAATACCTAAATACCTTAATCGTGGTAGAATCCACTAAAAAGTGATGTTATTTCAATGAGTCGTAGTTACGTAAACTCCGACAGTATCATTCAACAACTTCAACAAAATCATAAAAGACGAAGATGTCTTTTTTTAAAAGACAGAAAACTTAAAAGACAAAGTCTTTAGACCTTGAAGTTTTCTTTGTAATAATTATAGTAGTTGAGGACTTGAGACCTCCTTCCTCTGCAGCACGATAAAGAGCTAGAATGCTATGCCCGCTCACGTGTTTGCCTCTTCTTACAATCCCGAGTTCTTCAAGTGGGGCGTGAAAAAGCATTTATCAAGGCCGAGGGACTTCCATTTTAAGTTCAATAGTATCGGAAGTTTTGATCTGTACGTTTTAGATAGCAAACAACCAACAAAATATATTATCAATAATCAACCAGGTTGATTTTTTTTTAGTTATTCTGTTTAGTGTCACGATTGAACTGTCGTCGTGCGAATGTTGCACGACTAAGTAGACTGTAATGCTTCCGCTAACCAAGCTTCCTGCGTATTGTTTCGCTAATAACATGCGTTATATCTTTGTTTGGCTAATGGTCTTGACCAAGCAACCGCAACGGTGTTAAAACTGTACATAGTTATTTGTGTAAAGTTACTTGTTTTCAAAATTAAGGGATCGGGAATAGCATTTTAGTCGTATTTGACATCACAGTTAACCTCATCGTATCAAAGCTAAGGTTTATGATGGTGGTGATTTCCAGACACATTTTGCTATTCTAGACAAAACGGATATTCATCAGTCATTAGTACAATACTTTCTTGCTTACCTTTCAGTAGAATTTGTGCCACCAATAGTCTAAAATACTTCAACTTTTTAGGCAATGCATTTTCCGAAAATATAATCCCATTTTTGGAATTTGAAGGCTAATATTGAATTTGAATTGATAATATGCTCTTTTTGGTGATTTTCTTCACTGTCTTGTAAGGAAATTATTGAATAAATAATTCAGGGGCCGTTCCTTAAATAGAATACCCGTAAAGGATACTAAACTCAAAGTTAATTTTGACTCAATATTTCTGAATTGTTGTCATTACACAAGCAGAATTAATTTTCCATATTTATTAAATATTCATAGCTGTGGGAATTAACACAAACAAGAACTACTTAGCGTTTCAACAGGTTGCACTGGCCATGTCGGCCAGGCTTCGACTACGGTTCAACGAGGTCGAAACAAAACACAGGTGAAAGTTAGATAAGAGTCCCTTTACCTATACCTACTCTGGTATTGTGACCCATATATCTGGACGATTGAACCAACATAGAGAAACAAACATCAAAGATTAGTCAAACCCGCATTTAGCTTCGAATGCGACTGTAATTAAAACACCCACATTTCACCAATCATTGTATTCGATCCCACGTAATAGGGGGTGAGCCTATTGCAGTATTCCGGGAGCTATTGTTGACTCGAGCCATGCTTCTAAGGTTGAGTCTGGGTTATCACTGATGCTGCAATCAGCAGCAACCCTATTGACTGATACCGATCGTGTCGTAGTACTATGTAGTTACATTTATCATATAATATAGCATTTATCCTAACCTTCTTGGTGACATCATTTTCAATTCAACATCATTCCAAATCACATACAAACATGTGGTTTGTATGGGATTATAATTATGTCACCAGATGTGAAACTCATCCTTGGTCCAAAAATATAAGATGGAAATAGTATTAATAAACGGATCATATTTCCTAAATAAAAGACAAAAAGAAAATACCCTACATATTTTTTATACCACTTAGGTGGCAGACAAGCGCACGGCCCACGTGATGGAAAGTGGTAATCGTGGCCAACGGACGTGTGTAACACCAAAGAAGCCACACTCGCGCTGCCGACCCTGTAAGCACAGAGTTTCTGTGCCGTCAATGTAGAGGACAAAGCAGGACGAGCCTTTAGTCATCCCACTGATAGCACAAATTCTCCAGTGAGCTCTGGCTACCCTACTTACCGCTGGGAACACAACATGAAGTTATTATAACCGCGGTATTCTGTAGGGCGGAGGTACTTCCCCAGTTGGACTGCTCAATAGGGCGGAAATACCGCCGTGTCCTACCTCCTCACAGTATATATATAGACATATATAGTATAGTATAGGCCAATAATAGTTAGTTTATCCGTGTAAAACCCAAAACACCAATATGACATTAAAATATGTCTCAAAATATTATTGTTATGACTATTATTTATTTATAATACACTACGGCCATAACAGAGACAATATTAATGTAAATAAATGACACCACTAACTTTATCTTTAAATCTTTAAAATGTAAATTAGACCTTTCTAGGCCAGTTGAACTTTCGAATGTGCACAGAACAAACCTAGTTATTTGGAGCAAGGTAGTATAAAATCTATACTATGTGCATTGACCTATTCACTGCAGTAGTTTATTTTTCAGTCGGTCAATCGGCTACTAAAGCAAGTCACAAGTCTAGAAGATACGGGCTAATATTTCAAATGCTGACCAAAAATGGCGGTTTCTACCTAGACCGATAGTTTTTCATCCCATAGGCTGGTGTTATGTTTCAAACTCCGCTTTAAAAACTCGACATTGGAAGTAAGAAGAAGTAAATTAAGGAAGTACCGAACTTGATTTGCATATTAAACCATTTCGAAGTAGATTATGATTCTCGAGCAACCGGATCTAAAAGTTTATTTATAACCTGGTTGAAATAACCTATCCACTTTTACTAGGTTAAGGAGACGTAGTTTAGAATACCTGAACATTAAGTTGTTCATTGAAAATCTATGAATTAAAGTAATCAACCATCACGTGGTTGTTTGTTTTATTATTATGAACATATTGCCCATAAGCAGGGATTAGACAGTAAACATATTACACGATGACTTACCTTTTCGTAATCCGGATTGATATACAATAATGTTAACGGGAATTAACGCGATCATGGTATAGGTACACCATGACATGACACACCTTTGGGTTGCCTGGCATTTCGACCACCGGCCGTGGTCACTGGCTGATATGGCAGCCGTCATGTTCCTATACCATGATCGCATTAATTCTCGTTAACATTTTTGTATATCATGGATCGCGATAGTTTAAAAGTTATTAATATACTTACAACACACAATTCATACCTATATTGATACCCATATCACCCGTATCGATATAAGATTGTGATATTTATTGTCTGTCTCTGCCTAATGCCTGCCATAAATAAGAAGAAATGAGAAAAATCACTCTTGGTTATATGCAAAGCATATACTTTAAAGCCAGTGTTGCTCTCTTGCTCCTTATTCCATTGTTTATTTTATTTTGACTTTCACTAAAGCGACTGGAAACTTACAGCAATCGCAAGAGGAAAGCCTATGCCACTGACTCGTATATCAATCAGTAGGAGTATAGGCTTACAGGTGAGGAAGACACAACTATAACTTCAGCAGGTAGGAAACGATGGATGGAAAGACTGAAGGCTTGTCCTGCTTTGTCCTCTACACTGACAGCACAGAAACTCTCTGTTCTTACAGGGCCTGTAGCACGGGTGTATCTCCCCTGATGGTGCAGACGTTCACGGTAATAACTTTTAATCAGGTGGACCACGGTCCACCAGCAGCAGCAGCTCCACGGAGCTGCCACCTAATTTGTATATAAAGCTCACTGGAGAGTTTTTGTGCTGTCAGTGGGATGACCAAAGGCTTGTCCTGCTTTGTCCTCTACACTGACGGCACAAAATCTCTGTTCTTACAGGGTCGGCAGCACGGATGTGACTCCACTGGTGTTACACACGTTCATGTCATGGTAACCATTTTCCATCAGGTGGGCAGTGTGCTTGTCTGCCACCTAAGTTGTATAAATAAAATAAAACGGACAATCAACAATATTTAATTTACTTGCAATTTTAGTAATGACCAAACTTCCTTAATTCTGACCAATTGCGCTCTCAACTCAGACCCGCCGAAAATTACCGCCACTCAATTTAATATCGCCCAGAATAGTATAGAAACGTATAATAAAAGGCTTTATATTTCAATCATAATTATGCTTTTATGCGGTGAAATTGCTCGTTGCCTGTCGCTGTCGCAGTAGCGTCATACGATGGAATATATTTGGCCTTGGAGACTGAATACCATTTTGTATGAATAAAAAGTGTATAATTATAGATATGGCGTTTATAGCTTTACTAGCTGTTGCCCAAGGCTCGGCCCGCGTGCAATATCGCGACTACACATAGCCTATGTCCTTTACAAGCTCTAGTTTATCTCTGAAGTAAATTTCACTAAAATCGGTTCTGTGATTTAGGTGTGAAAGCGTAACAGACATACAGACAATATAGTATGGTTTGAAGGACACTATTAGAAAGACACAAAATTTAAAAAAAACTGTCTATTTCCAATGGAACATCTTCTTAGAGAAACCAGTCTACATATATTGACATATATGGCTGCCGGCCACGGCTCCGCTCGCATAAAAATCCTTTAATGTCGAAAATTGTTGTCGCTATACCTAAAATTAATAAAATCGCTTAACTGGTCAGACAGCTAGACAGTCAGAGTTCCTGTCGCATTTATAACACTAGAAGTCACCTGTGTGAAATATTGACAAATGACAATAACATAGATTCAGTATCCAGATCTCAGCCTTTTTCTCTTTCATATAATATAGTAAAAACTTCAACACTTTTTTTAATTTTTTATCTACAAGTTAAAATAAATTTTATCTTTAATTAAAATACCATTCACAGACATCCAGTATCTTAAAAGTCTTAAACCAAAAAGGTGGAGAGTTGAAAAATGTTTTAGTAGCTATCGGAATCTATGGGTGAGTTCAGAAGAATGCCCTAATTAAATTAATCGTTGGCGATTTTGATAAGGCGGTGAGAAACTGGCTGTTCTGACATTAATGAGAATATATGGCTGTTTCTTAACAGGTTCCAAGCATTTTATTAAAGGTTGATTGAATAACTAGATTTGATTGTGGAAAGTGAATATTGTATGATATACTACACTGCGCTATCTAGATCTGCAGCAAACATAGCTTTACTAGCTTGTTATTGAGTTATAAAATGCTCATAGCTAAGTGAAACAGAAGAGGATAATACACTGTAAAATTAAATAATACTAGCCAGGTCATAGGATGGCTGACCATTCTTAATGTGACCTTAAGAGAGAGTAGTATGTGAAGTTGGCATCTCAATGATAGTATCTCACACGTCACAAGTATAGTGACATCCCACATATTACATTTCTTTTTGACAGACAAGCATACGGCCCACCTTATGGAAAGTTACTGGGTTACCGTGGCCTATGGACGTGTGGAACAGAGAAGCCACGCTCGCGCGGCCGACCCTGTAAGCATGGAGAGTCTCTGTGCCGTGTAGAGGACAAAGCAGGACAATCCTTTAGTCACCCCACTGACAGCAAAAATTCTCCAGTGAGCTCTGGCTACCCTTCACACCGCCAACACGAAGTTATAATAACCGCGGTATTCTGTAGGGCGGAGGTACTTCCCCAGTAGGACTGCTCAATTGGGCGGAAATACTGCCGTATCCTACCTCCTATTACATAGTTATATGTTGTTGTTCTTGATAAGTTTTAACAATACCTCCATCGATTTTAGTACCGAAATCACATTTTTGAAAATGAGATGCTTATTTCACAAAAAATATCCCATCATTTTATTGAATTTAGCCAAATTGAGCATATCGGCGTTGAAAGCTAGAAAGTTCTACGTCCTAAACTTAGTCTAACAATACCTACGTTAAGTCGTCGAAGTACGGTAAGAACTATGGCAGAACTATGACAGTCGTTTCGGTTAGTTAATAGTTTGAAAATAAATATATATCACAGATACATTGTAAGATAGAAATTAAATGCGTATAAATATTTGCACAGAGAGAAAATGAACCAGCAACCTCCGAAGTACCAGTCGAAAACTCTACCGTTGAGGTGTCGTCTGAGTACTTAGTAATAATAACCAGATGTGTCCTCACAAGGCTATTCGCGGTTTCATTTATTAATCTACGCAGTCTTGTCATTGTGTGGTTGTTTAATCACTCGAGAATGTGATTATTTCGCTACATGACCTACATAGCGTGTATTAACAGAGAGACAAATTGATACTGGTTTATGTAATAGCTATCGTTTTAATTATTTTGTATTATACCAGTACGAGGTCCCAAATTCTATGTTATTTATACTAGTATATACGAGAACAGTGGTAGCTCAGTAGCAAATATATGTACGATCATATTTAGAACCCTTGGAAAGATTTAATAAATAATAATATTTTAGTTTAGTCTCGGAACCTTAGGGAACTAAATCGCAGAGCGGGCCGGAATTAGCGATGGTAATACCAACGTAAGTAAACCCACACCACTATTTCGAATAATTATGCTTTAATGAAGGGGTGCAAGTGTAGCACAAATAATATATGTATTTTTATTCCTGAAATAAATTTTCATAAGTTCTGGAAACGAGATCATAATTCACGGATATGGAGCCGCTATTTTATAATAAGCCAAACGGAACAAATTAATTATTATTAATTATAAGGTATAAGTAACTGTATGTTACTTATCTAGTTACAAAATATAAAATAATGTTTGTCACGGTAAATGGTAACGATAATATATCGAGAGTATCAAGACTGATTTAATTTCAATTTCGCAGACGTGTCGTCTTGAAATTTACTAACGACATTACTGTAGCATAAGATAACATAGCATAATTTTAGCACTAAGCCGTCTCGATCCTGGCTGCCATACGAACATCTAAGGCAGTCGTCACGGGTAGTTGGAGCGCTCAAAAGTCTGACTAGTCTAACACAGAACTTCAATATCGCCAATTGGTTATGGAGATCAGATAGCAGTCGCTTCACGGAAAATATCGAAGTTTAACTGCATCTTATTTAGACTAGGAAGCCGAAACCAACTGAGTTGGGAAAAGTCTCAGAGAGACTCAGAGAATGATGATGGTGTGAATATAGTGCAAATCCAATAAAATTATATCCAAACGCGTCGATTTCATAATACAATCTTAATTTTTGAAGTCGATTAATAGCCTATAGATATTATGCATATGATTATAACCGGCTATCGACCTGTTTAAGCTCATCATAATAATATATTAATTTCCTATTACCAAAATTAAATGTTTTATAAAAGAGCCTTATCTTATTAATTACGGGCGAATTATCATTGGAATGTAAAATTTAATGTGTTCTAATTTAGAGCCGGTAGCCGGTACACTATTGGTCTAAGAGGCGGTGGAAGAAACCTACGTCATAGCACCCACGGGCTGATTTTTTATGTATGTAGGTATAGCGTAGTAGTTAAGATGTCGGTCATTGACCTTCAACCATATCTAGCAGAATGTTAGAACATTTCATAGTGAAAAAATATCAATGCACAGAATTGCTATAGTGGGTAATACGAGTATGCAAAGAAGCGCGCAGGAAGAAAAAATATTGCACTGAATTATCTACATCAAAATTAACGATATATTTTTGTTCAAATCGTGCAAAACTATGGTTTATGTTATATTATCAATCGTAAATACTTGCGAAGGCTTCAATTTCTGTAAAGCCACTATTTGTAAAAAAAAACTAATAATATGTATTATCACAATCTTCGTTTCCAAATCGATTAATAGATGAACATGATACCTTATCCTTACTTTATTGTAGTACTAATGACTCATCTCAACTTCGTTCTTCTTTATACTACTTAGGTGGCAGACTGGTGGGAAGTGGTTACCGTGGCCTATGGACGTATGTAACACCAAAGGAGGACACTCGGACTGCTGAGCCTGCCATTCCATTCCCTCCGTAGAAATACATCTATATGATCATGAAAACCGTCGCAAAATTCGTTGTTTGGTTTGGAGAAAACGGGCAAAGAATCAGACATGCGCATTTCTGCTGCAATAGTATTAAATGTTTTAAATTATATGACAACGTCTGTTTGTTTGGTTTGGAGAAAACGGGCAAAGAATCAGACATGCGCATTTCTGCTGCAATAGTATTAAATGTTTTAAATTATATGACAACGTCTGTTTGGATAATAGTTCCACTTTTCTTTCCCTCATGTTTTATTTATGTCATGTTCGTTATTATCGAATAAAATTTAATTAACAAGGCTTTTGTAATGTTCTACGAGTCCCAAGAAGACCTAAAAACGACACATACCCAAAGAGGGAAGGCAGAAGTCCGTGGGCAGCTTAATAATTGCTTGTTTGGTGGGCTCTCGAATGTTATGAGTAATAACTGTGATATTTTGGTTTATTGAATTGCATACTGCTGGTCACAAGATGACGAAACCGATAAATAAACGTTCAACGCCCCCGGTACCCGGTTTCTGACGAGAGTAATTAAAAAAAAATTCGCATTGTATTTCGGCCATGAGCAATCCGTATTAAGAGCAATTGAGTTGATGGGTTGAATTGGATACGCTTGATTAGTTAAGACGTACGAAATAGGACATTGCGTAAGATCGTATGGCCCGGCTAGCCGATGATTAAATTTGTTTTAAGTGACTTGTTCTGCGAAAGTCTTGTGAACGGTACTACGGGTTTAAATGATTCTTACACTTCCTCGAATTCAATCAAACAATCAAAGAATCAATTTCATTTATTCAGTTTAGGTACACAAAGAGCATATGTGAAAATTTTACAATTATGTCAAGAAATAATATAAAAATATTAAATAATGTAAAAATAAACTATTCAAAAATAATTCTTTCGCTGGTTCGGTAGGTTAGTTTTACTAAGAAGATACCAGCAAGAAACTCAGAGAACTTTTTTTTTATACCACATTGGTTGGCAGACAAGCACACGGCCCACCTTATGGAAAGTGGTTACCGTGGTCTATGGACGTTTGTAACACCAGAGGAGTCACAGTCGCGCTGCCAACCCTGTAAGTGCAGAGTTTCTGTGCCATCAGTGTAGAAGAAAAAGCAGGACAAGCCTTTAGTCTTCCCACTGACAGCACAAATTCTCCAGTGAGCTCTGGCTACCCTACTCACCACTGGGAACACAACACGAAGTTATTATAGCCGCGGTATTCTGTAGGGCGGAGGTACTTTCCCAGTCGGACTGCTCAATTGGGCGGAAATACCACCGTGTCCTACCTCGTAGAACTATGTTATAACTAGATTTAATTTAAAATAACTGCTTTACTTTGTACCACTGATTATTTTTAGTATTAGCCTAGGCAGTAAGGAGAAGGGCATGCTTCTATACACTTCTAGGTCAAGGTGTTAATAGAATTAAAGTAGGTAGATTTTATTTAAAACGGGTCACAATGGTAATATTCATTGAATATATATGTTGTATGGCGACCTAAAAGTCAATGTTGGGTAAATCCTTAGATGAATTAAAAAACTTTTTTAATTCATCTAAGGGTAAATCAGTATGCATTTTGAACGAATTCAAGATGAATAAGTACTAACTACAATTTTATTAGAATTTTAATACCATGTATATTTTTGCTGCATCTTATGTCTCCATCTCAATTGTACCAACTCGTTTTTGATACAAATTCTGAGAATTTCGTTCGAGAAATACTAGTAGGTACAAATTGTATGATTCATTAATGTGTGTACAGTAAAAAGTGTTTGTTCTACCATTTGTCGAACTAAATTAGTGGATTCGTCTAGAAATAAAACTACATTTCTGATACTAATTTCAACCAATTAACAGCAGAGCCCAAGAATGCCAGTCTGTTTTGTTGACAATACATACCACTTAATAACATACTGCTTATTAATTTATATGACTGTCATTCAGGAAATAAACTGCACCCACTAATACAAACTAATAATGGACTGATTATAGATTCGCGTTTATTATATTAATAGAATTTAGTTTTTTTTATACTACTTAGGTGGCAGACAAGCACACGGCCCACCTGATGGAAAGTGGTTACCATGACCTATGAACGTGTGTAACACCAGTGGAATCAGATCCGTGCTGCCGACCCTGTAATAACAGAGATTTTGTGCCGTCAGTGTAGAGGACAAAGCATGAAGCCTTTGGTCATCCCACTGACAGCACAAAAACTCTCCAGTGAGCTCTGGCTACCCTACTCACCGCCGGGAATACAACACGAAGTTATTATAACCGCGGTATTCTGTAGGGCGGAGATACTTCCCCAGTCGGACTGCTCAATTGGGCGGAAATCAACAGTAAACGCCTAAAATCGATATTTAGGCGATTACTGTCATTATCTAAATAAGTTGTGTAAATCTTGCCGGAATATTTACCATGTTTTTTAATTTCGCTGAGTAACCGATATTTTATTGGGATTACGATGGGACTTAATGTAATTTCTATAGCTTGTAACAGTGTAAACAAATGTTAGTAAATCTTAATAAATAAATAAAATAAAAAAATTCGGTGTTGTTACACTACGAGTATTAGCCATGTCAATCCAAATTACATATATACTGTCATATAAGACATTACTAATATGAAAGACGAAAAGCAACGGTTCAAAGGTCCAACAAATAATGACACAAAAAATTCTCAAACATAAAATAATCTTTATTGACAAATTTACATGATAATGTCAATATAAAGCTGCAGATGCAGTTAAGACAACATAAAAATGAGAACAACAGTTATATTTAACTGCTGCGGTTATCTCGATGAAGCCTACGCATTTTCATTCTTCCTCTTTTTATTCGCCTTCTGATAGAAAGCTACAAAGAGAGCTATATAATAGAATTAAAGTTAAGGACTGAATAGCATCTTGGTTGTTTGGGGTTCCACCAAAACCGACGGGAATAAATTAACCTGACCTGTAAGACTGTACACTTGCTAATTGATGGACGGGGTTCTGTTACAGGCTTTCTTCCCCAGTGACTTAAAATCGTATAAGTCAAATATTGTACCCGGTAACAACGCTAAGATGATGATACATACAATCACGCCTTTATACCCGGAGGGCTAGGCAGAGGTGAATTAACACCCACATTTCATCAATCATTAAATTCGGTCCCACATAATGGATAGTGAGTCTATTGCCATCTTCTGAGTCTGGGCTGTATATATCTGTGTGATGGTGGAACAGTCCTACACTTTAGTCGCTTTGTACAACAGCGCATGGGAAGAGATGAGGTGGTCCAAATTCTACACTGCTGGGAACCACGTGGCCTGACCTATGATGATGGTGATGAAAATAATGATGAATTATTAGAATCTTACCGACTGTTTTAAGTATGAAAGTTTGAATGGATAAATTTATGGATGTAGGTATAGAGGTATATATGGAGGCTTGTTACTCAATCACGGCAAATCGGCTAATGGATTTGAATAAAATTTTGATTAAAAAATAATATGATCTGGATATCACACAGTTTTGTGCCGGAAATAGGTTCCTGTAAGTCGCCGGAACGGGATAAATATTCCAAGCGGGTGAAGCCAAAAACGAAAGCTAAACAATGTACCAACCTGGGAAAAACTCTCACCACAACACTTCGTACCTTTGATATAAATATCTCTGCATCACCCTAAGGTTGACTGCTAGAAAATGCCTGTGGCATTAAGTACACCTTTGTACAATCTTTGTGTATTTGTGCAAAAAGTTTAAATATATATATATATATATATAAACTATAAAAATATATATATAAAATAGCTCAATTATAAGATATTACATATATAATTATATATATATATATATATAAATTAATATTCTGTACCAGTACATTATAATTCATAACATAATGATTACTTATTATTAAGTAATTTAGGTCTAATACCTACAATGTCCGTAAATAGAGGAGCTTACTACTTGTATTGTCAAATATCTACAACTTTCTAACTACATGCCGGGGGTGTAGTTATTGAAGTTACTTCGTAACCTAAATTCTTGGCGTTCGAAGTATAAGTGCCCGATTATACGTACACCTGGCCATAGGGCGTGGTTGTCTATTACTTGCTACCGCGGACAAGTGCCACACGATCGCAAACAGAGAAAGTAAAGTATTTACAATATATGAATAATAAGAGAGATAGGATTTTTCAAAGAAAATAATACTGGTAGCAATTTTCTTTCGGCATTCATTTAAAGATATGGTGAATTTTATACTAATGTGTGATTGATACTCACTGTAAATAACCTAGACCTACTTTACAAAGGGATTTTCAAATCTTTACCTTGCTTTTTATATATTTTTATTGAGAATTTAAAACAAATTTTTAGCTTGGAGGCGGATCAATATATACGAACTTATTTTAACCGTTTTATTTAATTTATTTAGTTACCAAATTACATAATACGGGTATAATTACAGTATATAAGTATACTGTTAAGTGAAAATCTCGAACAGTTTTAGAAATGATCCTTTCAAGTTAATATACCACTGCCTGCGCTACAAACTGTAACAAGCGTGATGTTAATAAACGGACAACGACGAGTTTTCAAGTCATTACCCGACGGCGGCAACGGCAATAGGCAGAAGAGCTTACAAATTGTCACGTCAGCATGTAGCCCGCCCGATTTGATTGATGACGATGAAATCGGTAATTTTATCTCAATACCAACTGAAGTGAAAACTCTAGCCCCACAAAGGCTTCCGTTTCGTCATCTTTTTATCATTTTAATGAGATTTGTATATTTGATGCTGTGATGGAATAATCAAATCGTAATTTTACATTCGTAATGGTATTTCTCGATGACTTATATTTTTGACAACTTATCTTCTAATAAGACTGTATAGCTCAATTATAAGATATTTCAAATCACTACTCAATTCTCGCGCACACACACACACGAACACACACACGCACGCATACGCACGCACACACACGCACGCACACACACTTAAATATTATATACATAATTCTTTTTCATTTGAAAACATAATTATATTATCACTACTTGTTACTGTAAGATGCAATGCAATGGTCTTATCCATTGCATTTATCAAAACATATTCACGGAGGATCACTGACTCCCATAGTACAGGAATACCTAGTATGGGAGACAGGGGCTGTATTGTACGAGACATAAACCTCATTGCAAATACTCGTATATAACAAAAAAAATATCTAAATAATAAACATTTCGAAAAAATTTAAGTTATATCTGTAATCGGAAATAAAGCCAAGAATTTTTAATAAGGTAATTAATGAAGTAAAGTAATTAATTTAGAATTAGATTGTTCATATATTTAAGTACTCATAGTAACCGCTTTTGAACTGTCATACATAGGTCAAAAGATATTCAATTTGATGAGAGCTGTTATATAAGACTGTTCGATCCACAAAGACGTGCTTCAGTCAGGTATACAAATACCAAACTATTCGATACTCTCCAACCGTTCAATACTCTGAAATATTCTGGCAAACTAGGTTAATAACAGAATATTATCTCACAGCAAACTTGATAGTATGTTGGATACAAAGTCTTTGAGTTCGCATATTAATATAAACCGCGGTAACCTAGTGGTATGGGTAATGGACTGCTGAGACGAGGTCTCAGGTTCGATCCCAGGTTTTACCATGGCACACATTCGAAGTTATGTCTGTATTTATCGCAGGTTTATAAGTGCCCGGTTAATGGCAATAGGCTCGCCACCTATTACACGTGAAAAAGCATGTGATGAGGCCGTCAAGCTGAGTGTCACCATTGTCACACGGTATGTGTAAGTAATGGTGACCCTCTTTTCTGGGACTTTGCCTTCAGCTTACCATCAGGCAAGGCGAAGTCCAATTGACGTGTCGTATATAAAATAAAATAAAAACATAAACATAAACTGGCGAAATGTGGGTGCTAGCACCTCTGCCTACCGCTTCGGGGATATAGGCGTGAGTTTATGATAAACCCATTTGCAGCCAAATGAAAACCGCTAAAGATATTTTCTAAATTCTTTTATTAATGGACAATCAAGAGGTAAACTTATGATTGAATCTTAAAAATAATGAAATGTGAAAATTTTTCAGGAAGTTACAGGGGTGTTCCCAAACTGGCACAATGGCTTGTTATGAGTGAAAATTGGCATAACACGACTTTTCAATACAAAGTGTCTTTTTGCATTTTCTACAGCCCCAATGACCTCTAACATGACATATAAAACACCTCACTCGTTTTGGGAGCTTCACAGGTACATGTTCAACGCCATCTAATCGCAAACCTTCTATGTTGGATGATGATGGACGAGCTACATTACGTTGCGGGGCTTGACTGAGATAATATCTAGCGACGCTTCTTCGAAATAACAGTTGGTCCATTGGTTTTTCTTTGGCAATTACTTGTAATCTCCATGCGTTTGCCATAGCCATGTCCATCATATAAGTGAATAATACCCACCACCACTTCTTACTGTGAATACCAATTCTGTACAAAGATATAGATTGATCTAATTCATCCACGCCGCCCATATTTTTATTATAATTTTGGAATGCGTGCGGAATATGTACATCAACCTTTTATTTTTTTCTGAACACCATCTTTTAACAATTCCCAAAGGTTCATGAGAGTCATAATTTGTTGCTATTGTGCAAATATTGTTATCTTTCCATCGTACTAACATAATTTCATTATTTTTATCAAATCTGTAATCAAATTCAGCCCTTACCTTTTTCTCCATTTCCCTTGTATTTTCTAAAGGACATTTTTTAGTCCGATTATCCCAAATGGTTCCAGTGGCACGGTTCCCTAATTGCCGTAACTCGTACAGCAGATCGTAACTGGTAAAGAAATTATCAAAAAAAATAATTGTGATTCGCAGGATTTGTATATAGCTTTTTTAGCAACATTTTGACAACTCTTGTACCTAATGGTTCTGATGTAGTAGTAGTCGACTTACCGCAGTATAGATCAAAACTATAACAGTAACCCGTCGAACTTGCGGCTACCCAGTTCTTATAACCATATCGTATAGGTTTGCCTCGAATAAACTGCTTAGCTGGATGATGGCCGAAGTATTTTACCATAGACTCGTCAATAGATAAATTTTCATGAAAAACACCCCTCATCAAGATGTCACATAATTTTCTAACTTTGAACATTTTATCGAGCGTATACGGAGCATCATTGTTATCAACGAGATGCAAGTTTCTCTTGATTTCTCGGAATCTATTTCTAGACATCGCTTTTGGTACTATTTCAACTCCGACATCCTCATCTAAGGACCAATACAAATGTTCACGTGGCAGTTTGTGGTATCCTGTGAGGATTAGTATTCCAAAATAAATTCTCAGCTCTGCAGTAGTAATAAAAAAATTATACCTATTATTTAGGGTAGCATACAAATTGGTAAAGTCGACAATCATAGTATATACTTCATCATCAAATAGTTTTTCAAATATTTGAACTGGTGACAAAATTGTCTACTCCTGTTTTACAAGAGATTCAATATCTGATAAGCTATCAGTTTGTACAACGTTTGTTGAATATGTCGGTGAACATTTTCGCCATATTGGTACATCAGACGAACGTTGGGGAACAGAGCCAGTCGACTGCACTGATCGAGTGGTACTGATTCGCATTCTTTTAGCAGCTAAAGGTTCATCATCGCTACTATCTTCGAATGAGGAGACTGCACCAACTTCACGAACAAATACCTGAATACTACCGGGCACGTCATTAGGTAAAGAACGTGGCGCCATATCATCGTCACCCTCTTCGTCATCCGTAACAACGCTTGGATTAGGTGGAATTATAGCCAAATCGTATTCTACATCGTCGTTACTATTTTCTTCTAAGGCGTTTATAGCTTCTTCTAAGCCCTTGAAGCTATTGCTCCCACTAAAATACTGCTTGCGACTCATTTTGATTCTGCTATAAATAAAATATATAGTACACTTATAGCCATTGTGCCAATATTGGTACACCTAAGTTTAGGCATCTATATTTTCCTTTACAAGTAACCTTATTGTATCAGAATACTTTCATGTTCTAGATAATGTAGATATCTTATGATAATGTGAGCAATAACAAATTATTATTTGTAGCAAGTTTGTCAAATAGAATAAAGAGTACACTTACCTCCACTGTCCTAATTATAAGAAACTTTAACACTTATGAAAACTAATATTTATTAACATATATTCATTCGGTAATCGTTATAAGAAACCACCGCAATCTTGACTACACAACAATTTAATAAGAGACTGGCTATAAATTATACTATGGGGATACATTTGAAAAAACTAACTGTTCCCAAATTGGTACAGTGGTCGGCAATGGGTTAATATAAATACTAAGTTAACAATAGACATTTTTATTTAAATTATTGCTTAACTAATAATGTTAACTATTAGTTTTGATTGAGGAGATTCTCTGACTTAATAAAAACAGTTGTAGATTCTCTGACTTAAAAATAGAACCCAAAACTTTATGATGGCACACATTCATAAGCTTTAACTTAGCCACGAGAACTGCAGGGGCAATAAATAAATATAAAAGTAAACTTTTCTCATATCTCGGTAAACTCGTAGTTCACTCAATTGCTCAGTGTGGATCCGTAAATATTTGCCTAAATGGGTTTCGTAATAAATATGCCTTGCTGAAGTGTACTTACTGCTCAATTCAAAATATTCCAATTTGTATTCCGCGAGTTCACCCAAAATCATTCGTCAGCGATTTGTTGCTCAATCATGAATTACTTCAAATCGAAATCAGATTTAAACGAGACTGTTCCAAAAATGCGCCTAAATTTATTATGCAGTATATTTTTTGTAACTTTTTATTATTTTTTTAATAAGTATATCACTAGCGCTGTTAATACTTATTTTATATTTAAATCCATTGTCCTGTGCATCTAGAAACTATAAAGTGACAACTATTGCTAACATTTTGACCATAATTTAACGTATTATAAAAAAATACATTTGCCAAAGTCAATGAAACGATATATATTAGGAAACATGTCAATTGAGTAAGAAGCAAAATAAAACGCATTAACGTTAAAACGGAAACAGCTTATATCTCAATATAATAGATCAATAAGCCATATGTTAAATTTTAATGACACCAGCATGAAATATTTTGGTGTTAATATTATAAATAAAAATTTAGAACAGCAACTTGACTATAAAGGGTTGTCATCGCTACTTAGAGAAGGCAATGTCACAACAGAATTAAGTTACTTATGTCGGTATTACCTACTTCTCATACCGTTTATCTAAGTAGATAAGGGTTGACATATTTCTCATTGCATTATTCATATTTTATTTTTAAATATAATCTATAATATAAAGTGGAATAAAAGAATTAAATAAACCTACTGACATAAATAAGTTAAAGACAGTATGAAAATCGTCCGCGGTAGCGTAGTGATATGGGTAATGGACTGCTGAGACGAGGTCTCGGTTTCGATCCCAGGTTTTACCATGGCACACACCAATGACCTTTCGATGCTTTTCGAAGTTATGTGTGTATTTATCGCAGGTTTATAAGTGCCCGGTTAATGGCAATAGGCTCGCCACGTATTACATTGGGACCTAAACATAAACTGGCGAAATGTGGGTGTTAGCACCTCTGCCTAACCCTTCGAGGAGATAGGCGTGAGTTTATGTTATGTTATGTCACATAGGTGGCAATAATTTTGTGTCTAATTTTTATGTCTCTTCCAATTTATCTACAGAAGAGTTAAAACCTCCTGAAGGCAACCCTAGCCCATAAGTGATCTAAATCCTCTATATTATATTAATCCTGTGAATGGAGCTACCTTTTAAAACGGTGTTATTCTGATATCGGTGGTGTTAAAATGTAAATTCTATGCTATCGAATCTCATCGCAGCATAATACAGAAATTTAATACTAATTTATGGATCAATAAATATATTTATAATGTCCCAAGTCCCGAGCTCTCTATGGATTTGTTCGATATAAGGCCATAGTTGTACACTGTAGTGCCTAAAACAGGGCAGCAACTTGTTGAACTCTGTGAACTTTGTGTCTCTGACGTTATAATATTACTGACTGCTCCTTTAGAAACATATATATATATATATATATATTTTAACCCTACTAAAGCCAATAAACTTCTCCAATAGTTGGGTTATCAAAATGCAAAAAAAAAAATTATGCCGTACATGGAGTGCCAGGAATTAGCGCGTTCAAACAAACAAGCAAAATTCAGCTTTGATAAAAAAAATGTGTATAGTTACATATTTTTAATGATTACAGAATTGTGAATATAAATACTCGTAATATCGATAATGTTACTCCTTGTGTCCTTTTCTCACTAACAAGAATGTCTCAGTGGTATAATAAAAATATTGAAAGGAATTCTTTGTAGATCAACAGCGGGATGGCTTTTAAGTAAATTCTTAAAACTGCCTTACATTACTCAGAATGGGCTCTACTTATCTAGACTTTGTTATTTAGATTATGGGTAAAGTATATCCATTGCACACAATATAGATTGAAAAGCAATGCTATGTAAATAGCGCTACAAAAACATTGCCCATAGGGTTATAGAATATACATATTACGTTCGATTTATTCTTAATAAAGTTTTGTTGTACTTCATTATTTATTTATTGTTATAGAAAATTCACAAAAATCCTCAACAAATAATAATGAGAAAATAAAAATAGTTCGTTATAAACTTTTCGCATCTAATTGTAATTGCTAAATACCAAAATGATCACAGCTTTTGTCAGTTTTACTCGTACAAAGTATCATAAAGCAGCTGACAAATAAACCTATACAGGAACACAAAGAAACAAAGTTGTAAACGAGAAATATCCATCAGCCACTTATTCTTAGCTGAGTTACATTTTTGTTTAAAAGCTTGGCCATTTTGTATACTATAATATTAACGGGAATTATCGAGATTAAAGGCCACGCATATTACCAGTAAATTATGTTTAGCAAAGGGCATAATTTGCCTGACAAAGTAACCTCGACATGATCTCTCCAAACCGGACAGTTTCATTAACTGGTCAGTTAAAAGCGATACGAACCTGCCTTAATAAAAGTGATACGCGAGTGGGCGACAACTAGTATTTTATGACTTCCGATGATAGACGTATTAATATAACAGTTATAATATGGATTTGATCGTACAGTCAGCCACAGAAGTGTTTGAACACTAACGATATTGTAACGTCGCGTCGGGACTGTTACACATTAAAATAAAACTATGTATTCTTAACTAATTTATCAGAGGAAATAAATAAAATAACACCAAATATAAATTCTTTAAAAAATATTTTATTTCAAAACTATCTTTATATTGAAGTAAATCAATTATTCAAATATACCTACTTATAATGTTTGTAGATCATCCGCGTGGTTCCCGGCAGAGCAGAATTTGGGCCACTCCATTTCTTCCTATGCGGTGTCGTACAAGGCGACTAAAGGATTGGGCTGTTTAACATCAGATATATATATACAGCTCAGACTCAGGAACAGAGACAAGGCTTGCCCGGAATAATTAGTGCCCGGAAGACGGTAATAGGCTCACCCCCTATTACGCGGGGTCGAAAAACAACGATTGGTGAAATGTGGGTGTTAAATCAGAGTTGATTTAAACGTAACCCTTCGGGAAAAAAGTCGTGATTATAATTATGTATGTATGTTATAATTTTTGTAAACTTCAGAGGAAAAGTTAACATTCCACGATTTTTGTTTTATATTTAAGTAATGTAAATTCCAGTAGGTACTATGGCGGTCGGTAACTTGGAAGCTACCACTGATGGCAACTGTACCAAAGCAAATACGGCGTCTTAAATTCCTACTTTAAATTGGCCTAGTTGTTCAAACAAGTGTGGAGCCGATTTTGTTGCCAAGAAGCATTAACATGTGGTAATTATCAGGTCATTTTTTTTCTACATATAAGTTATACTGACCTAGTTTTAGAACCAGAATTGTAACGATAGGTCATTGAATCATAATAATATAATTTAAAATTATATTGGTCAGGTTCCTGCGATCCTTTTATAAGGTATAAAGTTAGTACATGGCAACTTACAGTTATCGTTTGGTTATTGCCATCTGTTAAATGAAGAAGATAAAGAACAGAGAAGATCATAGTAGGAGAAAGGCGATAAATACAACTCTGCCATTTATTCTTTAGTGTTCTAAGGAGGTAGGACACGGCGGTATTACCGCCCAATTGAGCAGTCCGACTGGGGAAGTACTTCCGCGCTACAGAATACCGCGGCTATAATAACTTCGTGTTGCGTTCCCAGCGGTGAGTAGGGTAGCCAGAGCTCACTGGAGAATTTTTGCTGTCAGTGGGAAGACTAAAGTCTTGTCCTGCTTTGTCTTCTACACTGACGGCACAGAAACTCTGTACTTACAGGGTTGGCAGCGCGACTATGACTCCTCTGGTGTTACAAACGTTCATAGGCCACGGTAACCACTTTCCATCAGGTCTGCCACGTACGTGGTATAATTTTTTTTTATTTAATATAACAGTAATTCAATAATAAAAATCAGCTGCGTGGTTCCCGGCAGAGTAGAATTTGGACCACCCCATTTCTTCCCATGCGGTGTCGTACAAGGCGACTAAGGGATAGGACTGTTTAACATCAGACAGATTTTTACAGCCCAGACTCAGCCTTAGATGCATGGCTTGAGTCAACAATGGGGCCCGGAAGACGGCAATAGGCTCACCTCCTTTTACGTGGGACTGAATTCAATGATTAGTGAAATGTTAGTGTTTAATTCACCTCTGCATAACCCTACGGGGATAAAGGCGTGATTTTATGTATTGTAACAGTAATTGACTGGAAAACGAATAGTCAAGTTTGGAGCCATGAAATTTAGCATATGAGTTTCTCATATTATTATCATTTATTATTCATCTCCAACCAGTGCGACATAACTTAAATTAATAGTTATGTAAATCATTTATGGTACGACATAATATATATCTTGTGTTAAGTTTCAAAATAAGATCTAATCTAATCACCCATAAAGTCAACAATATTATTTTAATGAAGCTCTGCTTTACATTAAAAACAATTTGTAGTCTATCTCTTCAGAACCTAACATTTAGAGGTCGTTTAAACTATCTGAGACAAATCTATAAATTTTGTACGACAATATTTAATGTAGTATTGAATTTCTTAATAATTTGCCTCGTTACATTTTCGGTACAGAAAAACATTAAAATCCTAATTAAAAATCTTAATCCAAGATTTCTGAATGAAGGTACTGATGAATATATTGTAACCAATCCTGTCACCAATTTGTGTGACGTAAATGGTGATGGTGATGAAAGTGTGATGACGTCAGTGATAATTATTTTCACCCAATGAGCTTATAAGGTACATGTCGTACTGTTAGATATTCATGTACCTTTAGGCTTATTATAACTGTCGACCTCCGTGGCGTAGCGGTAGAGCATTCGACTGCTATGCAGGGGGCGCGGGTTCGATTCCCGCTCAGTGTAAATATTTGTATGCATGAATATGTATATTTGCATTGGTCTGAGTGTTTCTATGTATAATATGTATGTATTTACAAAAAAAAAAGTATTTAAGTATGTTTATCCGCATTCTAGATCCCATAACACAAGCTAGTTAAGCTATGCTTACCATGGGTCTAGATAGCGTCGTGTAGAATGTCGTGGAATATTTATTTATTTATTGCCCAATAACGTTAGGTATGTTTATTTTGAACATCTTCACAGCATCACACATGCACAAGTGATTGCTGTGATGACTTCCTTTCAAGGTCATATTTCGTGCTGTATTACGTATTTTTCCGTCGTTTTCTTTTTCTTAAGTCTCTATATTTTCTAGTTTGCCTCTGCCACCTGCATCGCAAGAACTGTCCACGTACCACTATACACAATGTGTTCTGTGGTGGTTCTACTAAAAAGTTTATAAGGAAAAAATCCTACTCCAATACACATTACACATCAGGAACACCTATTAAAAGTCCCCATCAGATATTTCATGCAGTTACGAATGTATTTCGAACTGTTGGAAACAAACTCGCTTCAAAACAACTAACAAGTACGGACAAACTAAGCACAATCAATATTCCAAGTCGCGGTTCTGTCAAGTCGATAACGAAGTCGAGTTTCCGCGTTCGCGTCGATCTATGCTAACTGATAAGCGAACAGCAAACAGGCAAGTAACCGTATCGGACAACGAACCTGCTTGTGTTTGCAGGTATTGGAATACTGTTTTGTAACTGCCGATCGCTCATAGATATATCATTTCAAACATTTCGTAGGCAGTCAGTGGCACATTTAGAGTTAGCGTTTAGTAGAAATCACGTTGTGCTTTCATTGCTGTTGACCAGAAAAATGTTACATGTCTGAATAAAAGACAGGTCAGAAGCATTCAAAAGGCCTGTACGAAAGGTATCATGACTGTAGAGGAAAATCGTTTCTAAAGTAAAAGTTTCTAAAATAAAAGAAGAGTATATAAGGCGAGTAAGACTATGTTAGCTACAATACCTTGGATTGCATAATTGGAGTTTAAGTAAGGATCACTATTTAAAAAAATATAATATAGCTTCCTAATGGTAAAAGAATTCTTTAAATCGGTGTGGTAGTTTTTTAGTTTTTTCGAATACAAAAAATACGAATTAGTCTTCAGTAGATGTATAGAAAATTGCCGGATTTGTTGACAGTTGTTGACAGTCACTGCTCCGCTCTCTTTTGTAGTAGCGTGATCTTACTTAGCCTATTTTAGTGTATTTTAGTACCTGATAATAATTTTTACTTTAAAATTTCATTTAAGCATTATTATTTATGTACTATAACAAATCTTATTTGTGAAATAATGTGATATTAATTGTTATGTCTTAGCATAATGGAATTTCGCCAAGTAAATATAGCCTATAACCTCCATCGATAAATGGACTATTTACCAGAAAAATATTTTTTCAATTCGAATCGGTAGTTCCAGAGCTTATTTCATTTATTACACATATATATATATATATATATAGCTATATATATATATATATATATATAGCTGTCATAACAAAATTTTGTTTTACCTAACATTAAAGTAAAAATTAAGTAATTTTTATTAGTAAGACAGGTAAATAACATAAAGATAATAAATGTGAGAGGTATAAATAAATCTAACCCTACGATTTCTGTGGCGTAGCGGTAGAACGTTCGACCGCTACACAAATATTAGTATTCATGAATAAGTTTATTTGCATTCGTCATAGTGTTTCTATGTATAGATAAAATATGATATGTGTGTATTTACAAAAAAGTGTCTAAGTCAACCAAGCATGCTCATCCATATTCTAGATTCCATGACACAATCTAATTAATCTATGTCGTACAGTGTAGAATGTTCTACCTAGGATATGTTTTATCGTTTATTTTACCATATACTTACATGTCACTGTGACGCAATCAGGTGAGCTAATTCTTAGTTGATATTTTCCAAATTTTCTTCCCGTCTAACATGATTGATGTGATCAATTTTCCTATGCATATTAGGGTACTCATGACAGTCCTGACACGAGGTTATAACAAATATCAAGCATGTCAGCTAACATAGCCACGACGTAATTACATTATCCCTAACTAATAGAAACTAAGATTCTCATAAAACTTTATACTGCCTCTAAAACTGTCGTCTTTGTAGGTTACGCATAAATGATGTTTTTGTTTTAAAGCTTTCGAAGTACCTAATTAACTTACTAATTAAGTCATAAATAACTGAATCCTTTAATCCACGTCTATTTGAAAATTAAATAGTATGAAGTATTACTATAATACACTCGAGAGCAATGAATCCGGGTCACTTAAAGAATCCTAAAAATCTCGGAAACTAAAAATGCTAGGTTAATGCAATAAATTGTATTTAATAGACAATGTAATACTCCTTAAATGAAGGTATTAAAACTTCTTAGTTATTGTAAAGTTATATCATAAAAAAATCAAATTTGAAAAAGGGCCACTTTCGAAGATGGAACTACGAAATTACAGCATTTGGTGTTGCTTTTGTTTGTAATCTGTCATTTATGTGGGTACATAAACCATGTTGATAGTGCTCTATATTCATTAATCAAGCTGAAATTATGTCGCTTACGCCTGAAGAATGCACCAGAATACTTACAATGCTGGAAACCGGCCGGAGTCAGCGCGATACAGCCAGGACTGTCGGTGTGTCGCTGTCAACAGTACAAAGAGTTCTCCGACGTTACGAAGAAACTGGTTCTAACCTACGCAGACCAGGAACGGGCAGAACCAGGTGTACCACAGCACGAGAAGACCGATACTTGGTGAACACCATGCTTCGAAATCGCTTTCTCACAGGAACTGAACTCACCAATCAGTTTCGACGCCTCGGAGGAAGTAACCCAAGTGCATGGACAGTAAGACGTCGGCTTGCTGAATCTAACTTAAAACCCCTTAGACCTGCAAACGGCCCTAAACTGGAGCGTGGGCATCGTATTTCGAGACTAAGTTATGCCCAGAGCCACGTAAATTGGAGTATTGAAGATTGGTCAAAAGTTATGTTCTCCGACGAATCAAAATTTATGCTCTACAAGCACGATGGAAGACACAGAGTGTATCGAAGACCAGGGGAAAGATTCAAGCAAGCATGCATCGAAGAAAAAGTAGCCTACGGTGGTGGGTCTGTACTTGTGTGGGCCGGAATTTCTTCTGAAAGTCGCACAGAGCTGGTGATCATAGAAAACGGCTCTTTAACTAGCGTAAGATATGTGGAAGAAATCCTCAATGATCACGTTGGTCCATTTATCATTTTTAGTTTCCGAGATTTTTAACATTCTTTAAGTGACCCGGATTCATTGCTCTCGAGTGTATATCTAAAATACTACATTTTTTTAATCTTTCAAATACTAAGGGCGTTTTCACATTATCCGGTCCGATATCAGTATTGAACAACTATAGCTGATAGCCGACACCATGTGCAGTTTTCATATATATCCGATAAAATCGGTCCGATACTTCAAGGATACGTCCATTTGCTTGAAAGCACAGATTCAAAAAAAATTAACACTAAGCACAACCACAGAGTCCTTAGAAATCTCTACCACCGAATATGACATGACATTTGTTTTTATTTATTTATTTGCTGTTGTGGTGACTGATTGATATTGATATCCGACATCGGGTGTACATATTGGTGTCAGCTCCAATATCGGGCCGGACAATGTGAAAGACAGATACGTATTTCATACGTTTTCCTTCCTTTCGGCTATCGGATGTTAGATATCGGAGCCAACACCGATATCGAATTGGATAATGGAAAAACGTTCTAGCATCATCATTATCATCCTTGCATTAATCCCGGTCGCATTTGAGGCCTTCACCTCGGTGTCTGGGTTCAACTTCGTTTTCTGTCTAACTGCGATGTGGTTGATTTTCGATATTATCCGTGACTTCCTCCTGACCTCATCGACCTATTAGCGATATCAAAATATTGCAGAAAGACTAGTTTTCAGACCTTTTAGGGCTCCAACTACTTGTAACGACTGCCCTAGCTGTTGGACCGACGGCTGAACGAGCTCTTTGCAGCACAGAAATGTTGGAAAACGCGAACAAACCTACAAAATGCACGTGTTCATACAAATCACGTGTTATCAACCTAACACACTGCCTCAAGGACCTCTAACAATCCCACGTGACGCAATACACAAAATATTAATGTAGTACTATTGTTTAATCAAGGTTTTCTGGACAGGAGACCTATTCACGGTTGGGTGGCTCTGAACGGGAAATCACGTTATGCTCTACTTACCTCTTTTAAACTAAAACAACTGAGGGAACTCGATTCGCTATCCCTTTCTATCTCAATTCGTTAATGCTTCATAAGCCAAATTTCCTTCCTTGGTTATAATTTTTACTATTTGTTTAATTTTTTTTCCCCTTATTTGAAGTACTTCAAAGCTGGCCCACCATGAAACTTACATATGAAACTTTCGGTCTTCACAAAATATAAACAAAAGACGTAGCATAATGTACCTATAACGGATAATGAGTATGTGATACGACGGTGTAAGTTACAGATTTCTTTCGGTAGGGTTCGAACTGAATGAAATTATTTATAAAGGCGTGATTGCGGAGAAATGAGTTTCACGATACAGTTTGCAGCCACAACACCTTTGATATACGGTTTACAGTCTACTGGTATCGCAAAGTGTCATAACCTAATATAATACCCACATCCAGTTATACGGGTTTTATAACTACCTGCCTACTATACTTGTTTCAACAACATGACACTAGCAAGCAGCGACAACACAAGAGACGATAGTTTTTCATCTGCTCTGTAAAATATTACACCGCGTACAAGCATAAAAATTATGACCAGTATGCTATGTAGACAAAACCGACACACAAATAAAAGAAATTATGCAAAACGTAACCAGTAACATATCTCTACGTGCTTGTAGGAGCGGAATGGAATTAAAATGCGTGCGATTGTAACAGCGCCATCTGCTACAGGTCCTTTTCGTTTGTTTGTGCCTCAGTGCATTACCCTGCCCAGTCTCGTACATACGTGCGTTTTAATATTTTTAATGGAGAAAAAATTACAGGCATGAATTTCTCTTAACTGAAAGTTTGTGGATTAATTTTTCATATTTTACACTGGTATACTACTCGCTAGGGATTACTTTTTTAACAGTGTTTATTTTGAACTCAACGGTTCTGATGAAATTATGAATTTAAAAACATTCAAAATGTTGATGGATTTTATATTCAACTTCAAGCGAAAACCGAGAATGTAATTATATAGGTATTTAAACTATCATGGACACTGACATCAGTATCAGAATAAACGGAAATGTAATTATTGTTGAAATATTCTAAACACACAATAATTGAAACTTTTACATTTTTTTTTTATATAGGACACTTTAATTGGACTTCACCTTGCCTGATGGTAAGCTGAAGGCAAAGTCCCAGAAAAGAGGGTCACCATTACTTACACATACCGTGTGACAATGGTGACACTCAGCTTGACGGCCTCATCATATGCTTTTTCACGCCCCGCTTAAAGGACCCGGGACTTATTATTTCCCGGGTATTAAATTTCGTGCGTGGTCAAGCTATATTGACAGTTACATGCATGTATGTAACGTACAATATACTTTTACATGTATTAAATTTCGTGCGTGGTCAAGCTATATTGACAGTTACATGCATGTATGTAACGTACAATATACTTTTATACCTTACAGTACTTTATTCTACGGTTTTTATGAATGTTTCAAGTATATAATACCCACTTTTCTTTTTCTTATTCTTCTATTCCCCTCTATCATCACTGCAGACTGACCCACAACCCGTAGCCATGGCTATTAGTACGGCAATTGTGTTAACAAACATACATACATATAGCGGTAGAGCATTCGACTGCTATGCAGGGGGCGCGGGTTCGATTCCCGCTCAGTGCAAATATTTGTATGCATGAATATGTATATTTGCATTGGTCTGGGTGTTTCTATGTATAATATGTATGTATTTAGAAAAAAAAAGTATCTAAGTATGTTTATCTGCATTCTAGATCCCATAACACAAGCTAGTTAAACTATGCTTATCATGGGTCTAGATAGCGTTGTGTAGAATGTCGTGGAATATTTATTATTTATTATTATTATAGTCACGCCTTTATCCTCGAAGGGTTCGACAGAGATGAATTAACACACATTTTTCACCAATTATTATATTCGGTCCCACGTAATTGTTGGTGAGCCTATTACCGTCTTCCGAGCTTTTAGTTGACTCGAGCCATGTATCTGAGCCTGAGTCTGAGCTGTTTATATCTGTCGGATATTAAACAGCCTCATCCCTTAGTCGCCTTGTATGACACCACATGAGAAGAGATGGGGTGGCCTAAATTCTACTCTGCCAGGAACCACGGGGATATCTTCTGTTGTTTTGAAATACTCTACACTGTTTTATTTTTTAAGCTTACCGTACCGAATCTCAAAGGATACCAAGTAAGTAAAAGTATTTATTCAATTATGAGTAGCAAGTTCCACCAAGTGCCATCTATCAACAATAAATTAGTACAGTACGTAGGAACGGGTTACGGGAGAAGGTTAAAAAATCGGTAAATGACGCAAAATTAATTTGCACGATTTGACATAACACTGACCGATTCGGAATTGGAAAATTGAAGTTGAATTTGTTGCTTGTTTATTTGTTTGATCTACTTTCAAGCGGTAAATACCTAGCCGTTATCGTAAAACTTTGTTTTGGTCAGGCAAAAAGTAGTTTCTCATGATTACTGACAGAAATAAATTGAAAAAGACAGAAAACCGAGAAGGTACTTATGATATTCAGGTACCAGCTAGTATATTATAAACAAGGATTAAATCCATGCAGGTGTAGTACACAGATAAATATCATCTTTATTGAATAGAAAATCGTTTTTGTGCTCTGAATATCAAAGCATTTATATCTTCTATCACTACCCATTTAACATGGTCCACTAACAATGAGGTATCACGTTGCATATCTGCACTGCAACAAACGAATGAGGGTTCTGAGACAGCTAACAAATGGCTTAGATCGGGTTAATCGGCTGGTCTGCGTGGCCACAAGTCAGACGCAGAGAAGTCACCGTCACGCTATCCAGTCGTAATAGGCCGGTTTATCATTGATATAGGTATCTATGCAGATTTCTAGATGAGTCTGAGTATGGACGAATATGTTTACAAAACTGTTATGAAGAAATAAATCAAGATAGATGAATAAATACATAATATTTTATTGTACACCAAAAAAAAATACAGCAAAGACAGCATGTTTATACAGTTGAATGTTCAATGGGCGACGTTATAAAGTCTTTTATTCCAAAAATACCGACCCCACCTAAGTTGGCAAAAGGCACAGAGAATGATGATGACGAGGATTTTTAGTCTACTATTGATGTGAATAGCAGGAATGGGGGTCAGTATATCACGCTAGCACAGCTACTGAACATTATTTATTATCTAAAATATAGTTTTGTCACTTTTTGTAAAAAAATATTTATTCATTATGAATAATCAGTTTTTAAGTGGGCTATAATTGCATGCGGTTGATGCGGTCATGAAAACATACAAATTATATTGTGCTCAACACGATATGCACACGACTAAAAAGTTGTTATTGGATTTTTAGCAAAAGCGAATGAATATGGTGGTGAATGACAATAGGACAACTCTGTTTTAAGTGGGACCTAAAAATACAGTTAGAAAATGGTTGGTTCAATACAATATAATATAAAAAATGTAATCTGACATCAAGACATCTGACGCGGCCATGATGTGATGATATCAAATCATATATTATGACGTTTAAGTGCTTGTCAGTTGGTAGTTGCCTTTAATAAATAAATAATTAATGTAATATAGCTATCAGTAGTAGTTTATTTTGTTGAATGTGTCATATCTTAAATCTATAAGAATTAATTGGGAAAGAAAGTCCGTGGATTCTCATTACTTAGCTATTTTATTACAGATGAGTCCTAAATTTTAACCTCCAATATCACATCAGCGGTAATCGTCATGAAGATAATATTCCTTAAGCCTTTGTAAATCTAAGCAGGATACAGTTATACATTTTACGTAGTTGAATAAATTCATAATCTAAGATCTGTAATTCTTTATTACGATAAGCGAAATATGTTTGCCATTCGTGCCATTAAAATCAGTCTGCGTTAACGATGAACGTTAATATCACTGGCAACTCTCCAAAAGCAGGCTTTAATAACTGCTATGTCTCTAATTCTGTTACACCAAACCCCATTTACTAATCCAAAAATGGCACTGCTAGTCGCAATTAAGATTTCTTTACCCCGATTACAAATTTTAAGTGCGGTACGTAAATTTTAACATTTTGCAAGTTTAAGTTTTCCATTTAGGGGCAATTTGTTAGTTGTTGTCGCACTGCATTTGATTTAGTTCCTTTTTATGTTATGTTTATCTTTATAATCATACTAGCTATTGCTTGCGTCTTCGCCCTCATCCACGTTTAATACTATAACTATAGTAACTGATCTTGTTTTCGTGATGAACTGCAAAAACTTATTTCCGGTATAAAAAAGACTGTTTAAACAAATTCAAACTTTTAACCTTTCCCTTTAATTAGATTTAGAAATATATGAAGCGATTTTGTATGACAATATCACTAGTAATGTAAACCTAACTTCATGATCAAGAAACTGGAAATAAAATATAAATGGATTACATGAAAAAGGTAATGGCAGAAAAAGGAGTGATGGGATGACATGGTCACTGACCGCAAAATAACGGAACAATCATCAACTAAGATAAATTTTGTACATATGTATTACTACGACGTGATTAGAACTACACTGACACTATAGTGGCTTCAGTGTAGTTACATCATCTCTATCCCTATCATAGTTCCATCACTACTCTGTACATAGATACAATGTTGTGGTGTACAGTACAGAGGTGGCAGTGTAGTTCTAATCATGCTAATCAATATGATGAGAGGTGGCGGTACTATACCTACTCTGTGTTCACTCCAAATTGCAAAATTAAAAGGCTTTTTGCAGAGCGAATGAATAAGTGTAATGTAACTCTTTTCATTTAATTTTGAACTTTGTGCATATAAAAAATAAAGTTTAAAATTTAATACCATTTTTTTGCTGACGCTTCCACAGACAGTGGTATATGACATTAATTTTGCTTTAGCAGAATCGAGGCCTGTACGCTCACGGATATCATAGATTTCTGTGTTATTTCCGTGATATCCGTGAGCGTACAAGCCAATTATTACTAGAGAATGAAGTGAAGTACTTATCACGCCGTACTCTTAATATTATTCTTGAGTTATATTGTACCTACTCACTTTGTGAAAAGAATATAATAAAGTTAGATTTTTCATACAAAGTTTGATTATGAAAGGATAAAATCTATCATTATTTTCATTTCCAGATTAATTTTAATGACTCTATCTCACACTCGTGCACGATTTTAATCCACTTTATCACAATTACAACTACCTATGACACGGATGGTCTCTTAAAATCAGTGTTGACGTACGTAAAATGAGAAGTAAAATCCCGCCTTTTGTTACCTCATGAAAAAATTAAGATTTAACCAAAATGATAATAATATTATGATGCAAGTTTTCGACATCATTTAGCAACTTTATTTCTGCGGTAGTCCGGAGAGGCACTATTTATCAGCTGATATTTATCGTAACGAGTTCGCGCTTTCCAGGAAGCTCTTCACGTGGCTTATAAGTGCCTTATCAATTTGACTGCCAGTTTCATAAGATATGTAGAATAATGTATTTATAAGCCGTACAACATAGTCATAAAACAACAAATAGGACAGCATTATATTATTTATCTAAACATTGTCTGAAGCTTTTAATCCTGAATTCTTCAATTTAAAACTTATTTATAAACTTAATCAAAATGAATTTTTTTCACCTAAAACTTCAAAACATAAAGAAATCTGGTCTCAGTCTTTTTTGTCTTTGTGCACTAGACATTTTTTTTCATACCACTTAGGTGGCAGCCAAGCGCAAGGCCCACGTGATGGAAAGTGGTTAACGTGGCCTATGGACGTGTGTAACACCAGAGAAGCCACTCTCGCGCTGCCGACTCTGTAAGCACAAGTTTCTGTGCCGTCAGTGTAGAGGACAAAGCAGGACAAGCCTTTAGTCGTCCCACCGACAGCTCAAATTCTCATGTGAGCTCTGGCTACTCTACTACCACTGGGAACACAACACGAAGTTATTATAACCGCGGTATTCTGCAGGGCGAAGGTACTTCCCCAGTCGGACTGCTCAATTTCGTGGAAATACCGCCGTGTCCTACCTCCTACCAAATCAATCCATAATATCAATTGATGTGTCAAACATTTGGATATGCACTGGCACTAGCGCTTATATTGATTTATTTCTTTCCATTAATAGCTACACAAGACCACGCAACCGTGCTGTAATTTTACAGAGCAATCGATCTTCAATCAATTATACCAAACCTTCTTTCATAACTTGAAATTTCTCTTTAATACAGAAACACATGCTATGTTTGTATCAAGCTTTCTTAACATAAGTTTTAGTGAAAACAATACGTTAACAATATGACACGAAGTCATTAAAAGATACCGAATAGAAAATAGCGAACCTTTCAATTCAATTGAATCATTAATAATTTATTACATTATTTATTACAATAAACGTTAGAAGACTCATTTCGCCCGTGATTGGTTTACAGAAATTTCCTTGTAAATGTAATTATTTACTACGCTGATTTACAGTTCACTCAAGACACGTGTGTGTTCCCAGCGGTGAGAAGGGTAGCCAGAGCTCACTGGAGAATTTGTGCTGTCTAGTGAGATGACTAAAGGCTTGTCCTGCTTTGTCCTCTACACTGACGTCACAGAAACTCTGTGCTTACAGGGTTGGCAGCGCGAGTGTGGCTTCTCTGGTGTTACGCACGTCCATAGGCCATGGTAACCACTTTCCATCAGGTGGGCCGTACGCTTATCTGCCACCTAAGTAGTATAAAAACTCGCATAGATTATAATTATGATTCGATCAGCGCTCAATTTAAATGTTCAAAATTATTTTATTTTATTTATGATTTTATGATGATGATTGTATACAAATTTACTTAAAATTTAGAAATAACATTAAACAAACTTTTTTGTATTTCTGCGTTAGGAATGGCAAAATATTTATAATTTAAGAAATCTGTCATCATAACTATTTCAATAATAATTAATTTATATTTTTTGATATTTAATCAATGCCGCGTGGTTTCTGGCAGAGTAGAATTTGGACCACCCCATCTCTTCCCAAGCGGTGTCGTACAAGGCGACTAAGGGATAGAGCTGTTTAACATCAGACAGATATATACAGCCCAGACTCAGCCTCAGATGCGGGGCTCGAGTCAACTATATTGTCCGATATACGGCAATAGGCTCACCACCTATTACGTGGGACCGAATATAGCTATTGGTGAAATGTGGGTGTTAATGCACCTCTGCCTAACCCTCTGGGGATAAAGGCGTAAAATCATGTATGTATGTAATCAAAAAATATAAATTCATCATTCTATTCAGGCACAGAACACTTACCTTACTATTAAGAGGCCTATGTCCAGCAGTAGACTAATTGAGCTAATTGATTGGTTGATTGACATTACCTACTTTGACTCGGGACTTGTCATCCCAAAATCTTAACCAATCAGAAATTCGATAGCAGGCGGTCCCATTTGGCAATCATGAACTGAAAGAAAATTAATGGGTACCGAAAAATAATATCGAACTTGTTTCGGTCTTATAGACAGTAGTCGGGTTTTTTTAAAATAATTTATGGGATATTTGCAACTGAACTCACAAAATTATAAGCACCAAGAAAAGATATTGTAATTTAATCATACTGAGGATAAGATTCATGCTGCAGTATTTTTTGACACATTATTTTACTTTGGTGTGGGATGCAACTTGCGTTGGCACCCTGGCGTCTTCCCATCTTCCAAGTACGATGAACTGCGTATGCGCTGCTACTGCATCAGCGAAGACTCTCAAACGGCGCAAATATACCAATTTAACTGGTAATTATATTTTTGAGCCGTTTGGAGTCGAAACGTTGGGTCCATGGGGTCCAAGCGCGCGCGCGCTATTCAAAGAAATAGCGAAGCGATTAATCGACGCTTCCCGTGACCATAAGGCTGGCCTTTACCTCGCTCAAAGAATTGGCATCGCCATTCAGCGTGGGGACGGTACCAGTAGAGATCGATGGGTAGGAAATTTTCGATGTCTAAAGTAGCAGTCTCCCTCTTTTTCTCCATTTCATTTTTGTAAATACTGTATAGTTAGCATAGTTTTGTATAAATTTTATAAGTAATTATATTATCTATTTTTATATTGTATTAATAATGTAATTTACTGAATTCACAATGATGGCCTTGTGCGAAGGCGCATTATCATGGTGCAAAATTCAAGAATTTTCTTTCCACAAATCTGGCCTTTTTCGTCGAATTTGTTCTCTTAAACGTCGCATAACGCTCAAATAATATTCTTTATTTACCGTTTGACCTTCCGGCAAAAATTCCGAGTGCACAACGTGCACAACACCGCGATAGTCAAAGAAAACAGTCAACATGACTTTGACTTTTGATCGACTTTGACGTGTTTTCTTCGGTTTTGGTTCAGTTGGAAGTCGCCATTCCGAAGCTTGTTGACTAGTATGCATGTCAAACTCGTAAACCCACGTCTCGTCACCAGTAACAACGCGTTTCATGAATGTTGGGTTGGTATTGACCCGTTCTAGCATGTCCTCAGCGACTCTCATGCGATTTAGTTTTTGAAGAAAATTCAGGTCTTTTGGGACTAGCCGGGCAGCAACACGTTTCATACCCAAATTATTAGTGAAAATGGTACGGATCGACTCGTGAGATACAGAAAGTTCGGCGGCCATGTCTCTCAAACTTGAATGAGGATTTTCAGTCACTATTTCCTTCACTTTTGCGATGTTAACTTCAGTTGCAGACGTTGATGGCCTACCAGAACGAGGCAAATCTTCCATTACATCTCGACCGCTTTTGAACGCTTTGTACCACTCATAAGCACGTGTTTTTGATAAAGTCGATTCACCGTAAGCCTTCTGTAACATTTTCAGTGTCTCCGAACATGAAATTCCATTGGCGATGCAAAATTTAAGACAAACTCTTTATTCGATGTTTTTGTCCATCATGAAATTCGCAATACACACTAGATATTATAAAACTAAAAACAGCACTGTTTTTAACATAAATGACAGATGCAACTCAAACTCCGCGCCAAAATGGAAAGCAGTTGTGCCAATCAAACAACAACAAAAAATTGAATTTGGAACCATAAACAAAACATTCATTCCCGATATTTTTTTGACTGAATGTATGTTACTTAATCACACTCTAATAATTGAACGGATCTTGCTGAAATTTGGTATATGGATAGATTATTGTCTGGAATAATAGATAGACTATTTTTATCTTGATAATAATTTCCCAGGGGTTGTAGCCGTGTTAAATTTTTTCACGCAGGCGAAACCACGGGTAGCGGCCACTATTTTATATTCGATACAATGTAAACAAAACAAGTACAATAAAGTACATTTATATAACACAATATACTGCTCTGCAATATGACAGTGTCGCTCGACTTTTGACATCCTGTGATAAATCTTGATTCACGTTGACATGCCTGTCACCAAGGTGAATCGTCCTCTCTTCGTCGCCATTTTTTTTCATTTTTATAGCTTCAAGCTATATTCACTTAACTTACGTGTATCATCCTACTGAACTATACTGACATCTTTATTTCATTGGAATGCTAGCCACTTGCATATCTGGTTATATAAAACATGTACCTAGACGCTTTTTTACATAATGAGAAATATCCTTTGCTGGATAGTTATGGCAACACAGGGAATGTTATAAAAAGAAAAACAATACTTAGCTACTGGTGTAACTGTCAACTTGGAATTTCTACATCCTGCCTCCTCCTCCTTAATTTTTATTTTTGTATTCCCGTCTGTGATCTGTATATCTACGACGTTTTTAAGACAAGTTATTCATAACACGTCCCGATAAATAAATTAAATTATCGTAAGAGCAGTTTCTGTTACCTAACTCGTGTTTTTTAGCATTTAGCCTTAGGAGGAACTTTGCCTCGCTGTGTGTATTCTACCGCCTATACAATGGTTTGTGCTCAAATGAATTGTTTGACATGATGCCCACAGCTACATTCTATCATCGTACCTCTCGCCATAGGCACTGGGCGGTATGGAAGAAACTTCATGCCACGCACACTCAAGTTGTAGAATGACCTTCAAGACCTTCAAGAGGGGAATCAGAAGGTTTCTTAATGGTCGCCAGCGCGAGTGTGATAACCCTGATGTTGCATGCGTCCATAGTCCACGGTAACTGCTTCCCATTAAGTGGGCCGTATGCTTGTCTGCCACCTAAGTGGTATAAAAAAAATTTTTGGTTAAAAGTTTTGATAATTTCCTTCAATCTTTTAAATGTTTAGCACAGAATTAAAACGATATGTCTCTACATAAAATGCTCTAAATAAAACGAAAATCTCAAATGATCTTCTTAAGTAAAATAACGGTGCTTACTTCCAGTTTTCAACGTATCGCAAACAATCTAGCAAATAAACTGTCAGCAATTTGAAACTCAAACTGAACCTTTATCATCAAGATATTTGGGTCTCAAATTAAACTGGGTCAGATCTCATTAAGCCCATTTCCGAGGACAAAGATTAACTCGCCCTATGTGGGAAAATCACTAACATAAACACCGCTTAACAGGGTCTCCCATTTCGCTGCCAATATTGAATCGGTCGTCTTGGAATTCATTTGATGGACATACAAGTACTTTAGCATTTCCAATCGACTTAGCCAAATGATTATTTCACTAATCGAAAGTGCCATTTCTGATTTTGATCTCCGGATTTCCAATTTTGGCATCCGAAGCTTTCACCTCGGTGTCTAGTATCCACTTTATCAGTCTAACTGAGGATTTAGGTAAACTTCGATATTTTCCTTGAAACGACTACCATCTGACCTCCACAACCACAGCATATCGAAGCATTGCAGCTAGACAAGTGTGTGGACTACTTTAGGACTTTAACTACCCGTAACGACTGCTATAGATGTTGATGTGGCAACCGGGACCGACGACGGCTTAACGTGCTCCCGAGGCACGACCAGACCAATGCAAATACCTATATTCATGCATACGAATATTTGCACGAGGATCGAATCCGCGCGTCCTAAATATAGGCCGCATTCACTACCGCCACGCCACAGAGTCTGTCAAATCTGATATCTATTGATTATTTTATATACCGACTCCTTACAATAATAATAATAATATGTTGTCATAATTCTCTTATTCTATGTTAGTACAAATTGAGCGTAAAAGATTTAGTTACTATCTATGTATTCTATCAATCACCAGTACAGACTCAACACCGATGTGGAGAGCCTGCAGCAGTGATTGATATATGTACAGGCAAGTTTACTGGCAATAATAAACTTAGAGTATACACATAAACATACATTACAATTAAAATAAAATATTTCGCTATTTATCGTATTACTAATTAGTACGTATTGAAAATGTAGACTTAGATAATAAAAAACTAGTTTTTTTTTAAATATAGATACCCGCCTAATATTATATTTCGCTAAAATGCTATTTTGAATCTAACCACCGCCGACAATATAATATTTTAAGAGAAACAAGCTTTGTCTGGCGACAACAGTTCCCATCAATTAATAATAACCGATGATATCCGAAACACAACATACCCTTTACCGACATGTTGAGGTGGTATTCAATATGCCCGCATGTACGGGAGTGAGTACATTGAGTACACGGATTGGCGGGAGAGGGGCTAACTGGTGAGAACCGACAACACGTGTTCTCAATGTTCCTTCACATCTCTCTCCGTGTGAACAAGATGCACACTGCAGGTTATTGTGTAGAGGTTAAGGAACTTATCATATTGGAGTATCTTCGTATTTTGATGTTATAAATGGCTCTAATCAATCTTACGTAGTTAAATAAGTAGGTATGTTTTAACCGACCTCAAAATAAGTAGGTTTACAATTGTTCTGTATTCCTTTATTCTTTGGTACAGTCAATTTCGAGAAAACGAAGGGTTTGTTACATGAGGAATCTAAAAAAATAGCATGAAGAAATAAATCCAATATAACAATATCTACCTACATTTTATACGCCACTTGGGTGGCCGACAAGCACATGGCCCACCTGATGGAAAGTGATTACCGGGGCCTATGGACATGTGCAACACAAAGGGAGTCACGCTCGTACTGCCAACCCTATAAGCATGGAGAGTTTCTGTGCCGTAAGTGTAAGAAACAAGCAGGACAAGCTATTGGTCTACCCACTGATAGCAGAAAAACTCTCCATTGATCTCTGGCTACCCTACTCACCGCCGAGAATACAACATGAGGTTATTATGGCCGTGGTATTCTATAGGGCAGAGGTACTTCCTCAGTCAGACTGCTCAATTGGACGGAAATACCGTCGTTTCCTACAGGATCCAAAAGGCAGGAACCACGCCAGAGCATTAGCCGTGCCCATCAATTCGTGACTCAGATTTCGGAAATGCTTCTCTAAGTCCCACCGGCCGTCGAACACGAGCCCCAGATATTGCATCTGAGGCTTGAAACCGATGAGATTTTTATACCCTAGCCGATAATTTAGCAATAGAAAAGCAATGAAATATCCGAGATCTTTTTCATAGTATCCATAGTTGACAATTTATTACACTATATTTCTGGTACTCTAATATCCACAAATTTTAATTAACAATAAAGTAAAACATTGAGACCGACAAACATCGTGTGTAATGGCGTAATCAATTTCATTGCTCTTTTAATAACTTATTGAGAAACACGTTCCAATAACGACCACCTGGCAATAAGGATTAACAATTAGATATTTATCGCAAAGACCATTTGGTAGTTAGGTAACAACAATTTTTACTGTCATATAAAACACATTAAAAGAACGCACACTGACTATACAAATAAAAACTAAATATACAAATAGTTGTCAAAATTCATTAACCTAATGTTCCGTCATCACAGTTATCACATACTAATGCTACTGTTCAGAACACTTTTATCCAAATAATTTGTCTAGTAGGTATACCTACACAGCAGTTATCAACCGATAATGTTGTACCATTACCGGTGTTTAACACTTTCCCATCCGTATGTTTTTTCCATCTTCTCTTTCTTCTCTGCATGTTGTCATACAATACCACTTAACTTGCTAGAATAAAAAATCTCCGTAAAGTGCAATTAAATAAATAAAAATAAAAAAAGTGTCATCAGCAACACAAAATAGATGAGAGATCATTACCACAATTTCCTGTTACAAGACTTGGCTAAGAAAGTTTACTAAACCAATAATTTATACTGGCCTTATTGTAATCTTGTAAAAGCATTGTCTTAAAATGTCTCCCCATTCTTTTACTACGTATGTACGTACGTAGGAATGGGGAGACATTTTAAGTTCCAAGAACAGTTCCAGTTCCATAATGTACATACACAATGCCCTCAATGAATCTATAATTGATTCATTTCTTCTTATAGACCATTCAAAAGTTACATTATGAATCGCAATTTTTCTTTTGGATGTCGAGAGGTTAGTGTTTTTTTTATATAGGACACGCCAACTTAACTTCACCTCGCCTGATGGTAAGCTAAAGGCAAAGTCTCAGGAAAGAGGGTCACCATTAAATCCAAGTATTGGGACTTGGATTAACTTTACAATGACCTCTTGAAGGAAAAATATCGAATATCGCAATAAGTTGGCTAATCAGCTGGTATTGGCGCTGATAATAAGAATAATTTGAATAACTGTATTTCATCAGTAGTGATATCTGTTATCAAATTAACTAAACTGCAATGAAATTCAAAAAGTAGAAGGTGAGAAGCCAGTTTTGTGTATTTTGAACATCATATTTTCAATGCTGAAATTCATTGAATTTCAGCAGTGAAATTTCATTGCAGTTTAGTTAATTTGATAACAGTTATCACCACTGATGAAATACAGTTATTCAAATTATTCTTATTATCAGCGCCAATACCAGCTAATTAGCCAACTGGAAAGTTTGGACCCCATCTTCTAATCTGCAGTAGGTTGTTTAACATTAACCTTAACCCCAAACATCCACAATTAATCATTCGCAATTTATTGATTATTTAAATTCAAAATGAACAACACCGTAAGAGAAGGTCATATACATAATCCAAAGATGCCGAAAACAGTCAATACAAACTTCGTAACACTCTTTTAGTATATGAAACATTAAAGGCGCGCACCGGACAAGAGACGATAGTTGCTGAACTCGATTTATGGGAGTTATTTCGGACGGTCGGACATTATCTAGTCCGGACGCCCCGGACATTCGACACTGGTGTGGATAAATTGCCAATTTTGACTTACACTACTTCCTGAATATGTGACGTATTATCTAATGTTAGTTCAGCTGAATAATATTATTTCTTTTTCTATATAAATTCTGTGGAAAGATTTACCGTTTATAAGTTACCTACTAGTAGTTCTGTGAACAGTAGACCTCGCAAGCATCCTTTGCATAATTTTTCTGGTACCTTCAATCAAATCTGGTATTCTTAACAAAAAAAGAATACATATATTTTTATTTTAAACAGCCGGCTGCTTAAAATAAAAATATACGTATCCTTTTATTGTTAACGTTGTTGTGAAAAAATCATGCCTTGTGAAAGTACCTAAATATAAAAAATGTTTTAAAAAACGCTACAGGAAACTTTCCCCCTTTTAACTCATCTTATTTATAACGACGTTCATCTTCACAAGGCATGATTTTTTCACAACAACCTGTGATGAATCTTTGATGTTGCAGCCAAAAACTAAAAATCCCGCCTAACTCCCCATTTTCCCTCAAAAAGCTCTCGACAAAAGTTCTGTTTTAAATCAAAGAACATGGTGTTTAGTGAAAATCTGAGTCAGATAAGAAATGCGCCCACTAGAACGGAACTTACAAACAAATAGACACACGGACAAAAGTAAAACTTTTACTAAGTGATTTTTATTTTAAAATTATTCTTCATAATATCCTGAAGAGGCATTTTGTAATAAAAGATACTATTAATATTCAAAAAGAAAACCAGCGGGTTTTATTGCAATTTATTTTGGTGTATTTAATTTTACTGACCAACGTTTCTGTATCCATGACTACGGCTGCTGGAAACCAATCGAAAATAATTACGAACTGTTAATATTCAAGGTGGTCGCAGGCCTTAGAGCCTCAGTTTTTGTCTTTTGCAGGACAGGCTGCTGCTTGCAGGTCATGGGATTAGTGACCATTGTCACATAGTTTGAAGGACAACTAAAGTTTCGACATCATTTCAATTTTAACTGCGTATAACTATTTTCAGCCACCTTACTATCTACTTGGTAAGTACAATGATTAATTTATATGTATTTATATTTTTATTAAAGTCGTCTCGAGTTAATTATAGACACTTTAATCATAATTAGAACTATAGTTTTATACTGACGCTAAAAAAGCGAATTTAAAAATGACGAAGAAAAATCTTGTCTTTGATATCCAACCCGCACGACGCATCTTAATGATAAGACAATTTTATGACAGTCATATATTTTCCAACTAATTTACTAAAGAACAAATCCCTAGTGAAGGGCTTTTAATGAAAGCGTTGTTCAGAGTGAGTGGTCAGTAAAAGTGAGTATTATTTAAACTTGGTAAGCTACGCCTTAAAACAAATGTCCCAATTAATGTCAAGAGACTACTGCAGTCTGCGACTTAGCTTTAGATTAACCTTTTAAATTACTATAATTTCAAAATCATGCAAAAATTAAGAATCGATGGAAAACGATTTTCTACGCAGAAGGTAGTAACATTAGTTTATATTTGCTCCGTCAACAATTATAAACTTCCACTAAAAATTTATTCCACAGGTCCCTACCCAATATGGCTTTATTAGCCATCTAATGGCGCAGTAACATCTGAAGGCAACCTTACTTAGGGTCGTAATCTCGTACGACGTTAACATACGGGGATGTGTTCCGCGGAACAGACGTAATTGCGATAGTAACCGGAATGGGACAGCAGTAATTACGTAGTGATACCAGCCGAAAATATTTTACCTTATCCATTAGGAAAAATATGTTAAGGATAATTTTGAGAATTTATAAATGTCAAATTTCACGTTGTACTTTTTATAAGTAGATTTCGGTTCTGTTACGTCCACGTTAAGTTTTGATAAGGTCACTGCATTTTTTCATCTGCAGCTTCGACCCCAACGATGAAACCCTGGCTTGAATTATACTACATGCTTCAACGGAATAATTTATAGACAGTAAAAAGAAATGTATTCGTGTAGGTACCTACTTATAGTAATGATGATTATTAATCTACTAAGGGACTATTTATATATATATTTTTTTTTACGTGCGCAAAATCCCCACGGATACCTCCCCACCGGAGCCGGTGGAGGAGGTTATGTCGGACTCGAACTGACTAAAACGCACGCCGCCTGTGGGTCGCTTTGGTTGCCGAAGGTGAGGTTGACAGGCATGTCCCTCGCACCCCGACCGACCCAGGGCCATCTCTCACGATCTGGCCCTCTTCTCGGGTGTGGGAACTACAGAGTCCCCAACTCGTCCCCGGAAACGGGGAGGCGCGCCACGTGAGCCACCGCCGCAGCCTGCTTCTGCTAGGGTGACAGTCGGCTCCACCTGTCACTCCCAGGCCGGCGCTCATGGGGGGCGGAGGGCGTTCATCGACCTCCGACTCCCGAGTTGCATTCGTACGCGGGTAGTTTGTCTTGCGATCCTTCGTCGCTCCCGCTGCCGCTCCCGCCCCGCCTCCTCCTTCACGAGCATTACTAACCATCACTAACCATCGCCGCGATCAAGGTGGAGAGCGTGAGAACCCTCACTCCCAGAGCCACCACAAGCCCCCGCCTCGGCGTCTCCCACGCCGGTCACTCGGTGAGCGTGTGCGGACCTGAGTCCTCGCTCGCGTCGCAGTGATGGCACTCGGACGTTGGCTCTTTCTGCATCCGACGCAGATACTTTCCGAAGCATCCGTGCTCGGTGATCATCTGCGTCAGACGGTACGAGAGGCTGCCGTGTGGCCTCTCTAGCCACTCCCCCATGATGGGTCTTACCGCCGCTACTACGGCGTGCCCTGCGCCTGGTCGCCCAAGTCGTAGCTCCCATTGCCGCGTCGCGCGCGCGATACCCCCTTATGATGACCTCGAATTTATGCAAAGCCACCTCAAGGCCCAGCCACCGGATCCGTTCCATGACTTGAGCAACCGCTTCCGGCCGTTTCCGGGGATAAGTTGGACTCTGTAGTCCCCACACACCCGAGGAGAGGGCCAGATCGTGAGAGATGGCCCTGGGTTGGCCGGGGTGCGAGGGATATGTATGTCAACCTCACCTTCGGCAACCAAAACGACCCAGAAGCGGCGTGCGTTTTAGTCGGTTCGAGTCCGACATAACCTCTTCCACCGGCTCCGGTGGGGAGGTATCCGTGGGAATTTTGCGCACGTAAAAAAAAGAGTAGAACTAACCTACCGAACCCGCGAATTAATCATTTTCCAATGGTTTGTTTTTACATTATTTAATATTTCTTATTATTTCGAGACAGAATTGTAAAATATTGACGTTCATATGTGCTCTTTACGTGCCTAAACTGAAAAAAATGAAATTGATTCTTTGATGCACTTTACGTTATTGCGTAATTAATGCTAATTCACAACGGTTCGGCATAATAATGATACGTGCTTACAAAAGGTAACGGATAAATAGACTAAGTCTCATTCCAAATGAATGTATTGTCAAAGTGAGTGGAAAAATAAGCGAGGCGGCTGCACGCCATAAAATAATACCGTCGTAAATCGGCGGTGCCAGGTCTTAAGTCAGTCTTTAATCGCCGATTAAATTTCTTTAACGCTCGATTGGTTTGACGGCCGGTGGTCGTAGTGTATGAAATGTGTAATATTATACGGTAAATTGTGAATATATGTGCGCGTGTGGGCATTTGTACTTGTACAAGAGTATGCTGAAGAGTTTAATGAATCTCTATACGAATACGTGACCAGAAATTTTAAGAACATTGCGCGCCCGGAAATATGCTTTATAATTATACCTAAATTCGTAGAGAAGATGTACAGAAATTAAAATTTGAGTTCATATGAATAGCCCATCCCGGCGCGGGGAAAAAAACACAACTCGATAGTTTATAAGGTACTATGCATACGATAGCGTGGTGCAGGCAGAATGCAACGATTATCCCTCGCGCAAGTGCAAACTATAAATTGCCTAAGTTTGAACGCAACGGATCAATGTAGACACGAACTAACCCTCCATTTGCTTCGCCTGTGTCAGGTAACATTGGTTGCAATGCATTGAAGCAACATTGGTTATTAAGTTATATACTAATAATATAAAATCGAAAGAATTCTATTTTTGGATGTTTTTAAAGAATAATCTCAAAATCTACCTACCGACACTTTTTCAAAAATTATTTTACTGTTTCAACATTATTGCTAGGTAACATACATTTTACCCCGATACCTATTTCCTCGGTTCAGAATTTACGTGGATGAAACCGTGGACCATTGCCAGTAGGTACAATATAAATAAATTCATACTTATTCTATCCTAGCTTCTATTCAGCATGCATGCATCGTAAACGATAAACTACAGAATAACCTTTTTGCGAAAAAGCCCATCATCATTTGCTACTGTCAGCACGGTGACTGTTATTAGATAAAGAAAACGACTATGACAAAGAAAAGTGAATTCCGAAGCACCTATGAACATAGACATAATAAAGAGCAACGCTTTACAGAAGTCAAACACGTACAAAGGTCGACAACAATTTTCGCATACAGAACATTGTTGGAAATTGAAAGGCTTACCGCGTCATATGAATATATTTAAAATACAAATAAAACTGTATCTTATTTCATAAAAATAGAATCTAATTTTCTATAAACATGGTGAGAGCACGGGTACGCAAGAAGAATCTTAATAATGCATAACCCAGGGAATATGTTTGAATGCGTTTGTCTCATCTTAACACTACGGCGACAATGGGGACTATTTTGCATTTTTTTAAGATATTTATATTAGACTTGTACGAATGGAGAAATGGTTCATAAAATATAATAAGTATGTGAATTTCAGTATATTTCTACGTACTAAATTCAAGACCCGAGGTTACGAATAATTTAACAACGGTGGCCGAAGCGTGTAAATTCAGAAGCTAATATTGTGTCGCTGCCTTTCAACATATCGCTGAGAAGAGTTTTCAAATTTATTGAATCCATGCCTAATTTATGATTTAATAAGTTTAATTTATTTTCATTGAAACATTAATAGACGTAGTAGTAAACAATTTCGTATAAATATTAATTGAAATGAAGTATCTAATCATTAAATACCTAATTAGATGAATAAACATTAGATAATTAGCAGATGAATAAATTTATAATAATTTGCTGACTAAAATTTGAGCCTCATTAAATCAACGGTAGCAAGAGCGACTGTTGTGCACAAGGTCTATCCCAAGTTCATCATGTAGGCCGGGCAAAATGTAGGTAGGTGACAGTTTGACGCCAGGAAAAATGCTGTTTTACGGCATAACGTCTCGAACGAAATATGGATGTTTAACATACCGCCTGTTACTTACCTCTTCTGTAGTCAAACAGACATGAGTCTGTAAGTAATGTTTTACTTAATGTCAAAGTTTATATTACAATTTGTAACTCATTCACGCTTCAACGGCTGATCAGATTTGGCTGAAATAATAACTGATAGATTAAATTCGGGGATAATACATAGGCTACATTGCAATAATACCTATAGTTTATATCATATTTCTGCGGGAGCGGGATGACAATTCACGCGTGCGGAACAGCAATAACATCCAGTATATAATAAACATTTGAAGAGGAATTAGCAACATATATAAATAATTTATAACTCTGTCAAGAATCGTAAACTACAAAGGTTTTATAACAGAGAGCTTAACATATTTATACAAGGTGTCGGGACTTCTCGCGATTAAATCATGGAACTTATTATTTCTGCCGACGTTTCGGATGCGTTGCAGTACCCGTGGTCACGACTTGACTCGGCAGAAATAGTAAGTTCCATGATTTAATCCTAAGAAGTCCCCCCCTCCCCCGATACCTTATATAATTATGAATTCACACCGCGATAGTTAGATAGTAGTAAAAATAACATAAAGCTTAACAGTTAGCGGGACAGCGGTGTAGGCAGTGCACCGGAAACAGAACCATAGCAGATTAATAGTCACTTATCCAAGAAAACTAGTTAAGATGCATGATTAAAACGCAATCTTAATGTCCATTTTGATAAATTTATATCCAATAAAAATGTCACTTCTAAAATGAAATCTAGTTTTTGATATCACAATTTATCATATCACATTGTGAAGTGACACATCTGATTATGGAGCTATTTCATTTGATAACTAGCTGTTTCTCGTTACTGCGTCCGCGTGACACTCGGATATGTAACTTGATATGTAAACTTGTTGATGGGCTTTTGAACGGCACAAACAACAGATTTACTTTTAAACTTGTGATTCGTTGTTGGAGAGCTTAACATCACAACATAGTCCAGTGCGGGCAGCTTATTGCTTTTGCATGTCATGTGAGCAAAACCAGTCGTGTCAAAACGGCCCAGAACTATAATTATGAAGAAAATGATTTTTGCTGTTCACCGCCCGATATAAGATGTAAAGCCCTTAAGTATATGGAAAGTTTACTACCTGAAAACTACAAGGGTAAATATATATTTTAGTATTATTATCTTCGCAAGTGTGTTGAAAATCGTCGTATGATACACGTGCGTATTGATGATTACCATCTTCGGCTCTCTTAAGACTCTCTCCTGTCGACTCGGGTCTCAATGGCGCCTTAGCGGTAGTCACCAACTTTATACACTCCAACCATAATATACTGTTTCATCACTATATTTTTTCTCCCCGTCCCTTAACTAAGTTCGTTTGAATATTGATAACGAAATTCAATTTAATAGAAGTTCCATCTAAAGTCACATTTTTATCTCTTCCACGGCCAATTAGACGTGAGTTAGAATAAAAACTGGTCATATCATTGTCAACAAGCATCCATCAATCTTCTCTAGCCATTAATTGATTAGATTAAAAGCCCCTATTAAACCGATATCATAGCCACCCACTCTCCAATTCTGAACCAATTTAACGAAACGCATTGCCTACAAAAACTGAATATTTCAAATTGTCCATTATACCTTGCTCGTTTTCTAATGTTTTGTAAATTGACTCAATTTGCGAAACCATCAATGTAGTTTAAGTTACTGTTTTTGGTTATTGTTCCAGTATTTAGTAAATTGAGCGTCACTTTAATTCAGTTGTTATATTATTGCATCAGAAAGGCATCGATCATTCGGAATGTTAACTGTTGCCGACTTTGATGTGGATATCGATATTAATTGGCGTGTACCGTGCGTTTGACTGATCATAAATCTACAAGCAATCCGAGGTTCATTCGAAAAATTAAGTATTTCTTATGGTTTGTTATGAACGATATAATGTCCTCCTATAGGTACTATAATTATATTTTCCGCGTCCTAAACTGCGCGTAGTGGTTTCTACTGGTTCTTTGGTATATAATAAAATAGTCACTTGGATAATTATTTTTCTGGCAAAAAGGAGATTGGAAACTTACATACATTTAATCACGCCTTTATCACCGGAGGGTTACGCCGAGATGAATAAACATCCAAATTTCACCAATCATTGAATTCGGTCCCACGTAATATTGCCGTCTTCTTGGCACTATTGTAGACTCAAGCCATGCATCTGTGACTGTGTGCATACAAACATACATAAATTCACGTCTGTTTCCCATAGGGGTGAGCAGAGATCACTGATCTCCATTTGCTACGATCATGACATACTACTCTCGCTTCATTCACTCTCATTACATTATTTATGCATGCTCGTCGGTTTAGGATACTCCTGACCTGCCCCTTTTCTAAAACTTCTCCGATTTGGTCCAGGTATGTGCCCCTAAGTCTTCTGACGGTACCATCCACACTCGCCTCATACACCTGTTTCGTTAGTCTTCTTTCATTAATTCTCTCAACATGACCAAACCATCTCAACATTCCTCTCTCAATTCTCATCACTACATCTTCTATCACTCCATATCGCTCTCTTATCACGCTATTTCTCACTCTATCTCTCAAGGTCAAGCCACACATACTTCGCAACGCACGCATCTGAGACTGAGTCTGAGCTGTTTATACCTGTCTGATGTTAAACAGCCCTATCCCTAATTCGCCTTGTACGACACCGCATGTTAAGTGATGGGGCGGTCTTATTTAATACACGAAGTACGGAAAAGATATAACTTGTCCGTCCTTCAATACCTACCTAAAGAACTTGATCTTTTAAATCTTAAGATTTTGGAGAAAATCAATTTGGAATAAATTATATAAATAAATTGAATCTCCAGAAAATTCCCTGTTTAATCTTCTTGGTGGACGTAATTCCATCATGTTTTGGCAAATCCTAAATTGTCGAGTAAGTACTATAGAGATACCCAAGGTTAATTGAATCCTTGTGATACTTACCTAATAATAAATAAAATATTTTCCTTATGGAATCAATAAAGTTCAACTATATTTGGATTAAAATGCAGTCTAAATAAAATGAAAAAAATATTTGAAATATAAGTAATTAATCGTAATTTATTATATTGTCCACTACACAAACACTAACTACAACATGAAAAGTTCAAAGAAGAAATGTCATCACAAATGGCATGGCCAAGTTACTGCTACACTAGCTTCATAAGAATTATCCCTATAATTATAACAAAACATAAAGTCACGTCTATATCCCCGAAGGGGTAGGCAGAGGTGCTAGCACTCACATTTCTCCAGTTTATATCTAGGTCCCAATGTAACAGGTGGCGAGCCTATTGCCATTAACCGGGCACATAAACCTGCGATAAATAATAATAATAATAATACACACCACAATCTGCATTTACTTGGTTTAAGCCCGTAAATGCAGTTAAAACCAGCCAAAAAGCTGAGAAAAAATGAAAACAAAATAAAAATAATAATATTTATTTATTTTCTTCCACAAAGGTAGGTTCACAAAATCAATTAATATACCATGCTATAACAGTCTCAATCCTTTGTGGGAGACTGGCATCCGCACTAGGAAAATCCTGTCACACAGATTACCAGGCCCCCTACAGATGAATATATGAACTATAGCATAAATAGCTGTGAGAACACAGCTCTAAGAAAATAAGAACATAGCAGTAATAATAATATAAATAAAATCACTCATAAAATAAAATCATCATAACTTAAAAACAGTATTAGAGATACGGATACAACACGAATACACACATAACTTCGAAATGCATCGAAAAGTCATTGGTGTGTGCCATGGTAAAACCTGGGATCGAACCCGAGACCTCGTCTCAGCAGTCCATTACCCATACTACTGGCTACTGCGGCCCTATAATTTATTACACGTAAATTGAGAAATAAAAATAGCCATATTAATTAAAATGTCTTTGAATAATATAATTACAGATAGTTTCATATTTTGAGTTGATAAACTTGTTTCGTAAAGAAACCAGTTAGTTAATTATTAGGTTTCAGTCCGAAACGGTTTTCTAGATGAATGCACTTGAAACCGTGACCCACAGGTCGTATTTCAATTCAACATTCAACATAAATATTTACACAACACGCACACACACACACACGCGCGTGTACCCATAATTTGTTTTGACCATGTACAGATTATAGCACTGACTGATCAGAACAGAACAGACACGTCTTTAAACTCCGGTAAGTTTCCATCAGACAGCCTGATGCTTGATTGCCACTTAAGTGGTAGATAAAAGGTCAAATGGTACATTTTTTATGGACGGTATTTCACTGTACAATTGAAAAAAAAAATCTGCTTCTCTTAATTATTTCATTCCTATTCGGATGATGTTATGCTATAATATATAAACCTATATATAGCGTAGAAGACTTCTAAAGATTTTGATTCGTCGACTGTTATTTTCATTTTAGTGTACATAGTTGAAATAAAATATAACGCTGCTGCAGACTCAGATTAATATGCCTGTAAACCCCCATCGAAAATAATAGCTGACGTAACTTTGACGAAAAATTCGTCAAATATAATTATCGGTCCCACGTAATAGGGGCGAGCCTATTGCCGTCAAGCGGACACTACTTGCGCACACAAATTTTATAACCATTGAATATTCAATGAGATGCTCGTCTATAAAAAACTAATATTATGTTATTGATATGTGAATTTGATTGGATTAAGCCCATAACTTAGAACTATATACAGTTGAATACCTATTTAAATAGTGGAACATAATAGATGTTTTACGGAAAATTAAATAATGTAACAAAAAAATTAGCAAGTACTAAATAAGCTCAAAAGTCAGAGCAAAAAGTCAATTCAAATACGCCACATTCAATTTAAATCGTAACTAATCCTCCTAGGATTATTTGAAATCTTATGTTCGCTTTCGTGTCTCATTTTATTATACAGTATCCATTTATTACGTATTTCTCACAGCTCACTGCTAACCGCAACCTCGATGGTTAATAAAGTGACCTCACTTCTGGGCCTGATTACAATATCGTATTCCAAGCAGGTATCGAGCCAGGTAAACACGACGTGTGCCTAGTGAGCCTAGAGACTACGTGGTGTTCGTATAGCAACATACATTATGTACGCGAGTGTACAAATTATGTACGTACGATTTCTCGCTCAAGGTACGTTGTACCAGATGTAAGCACGTTTGTAAATCAACACACCAGAAATGCTACCACGAATTACATGTGTATGTACGAGTAGTTACTAGATAGTACTGTTTTAATTTATGTGTGTGATGATCCTGGCAGTTTTCAAGGTGTTTACATCTGATCTTATAGACCACTGATTCAATTTTATTTGACTATGATGGTAATGGCTTCTTATAGGCACTAATCACAGTCACACCTGCGGCTTTCATCTCGGAGTTCAATTTTTCAAGTCTAACATCGAGTTTAACATTTTTCAGTAACGCCCCGCTACAGACTGCTGTTTGACTATCCAACTCGACTCGGGAAGCCTTTGTCAGAATCTTGTTCATTCATCGGCAGGCGTACCAGCAAACATATATATGTATTTGCGATAAGCGTGAATCGAACCCGCGATCGTATTTATTATTCCACATTAATATAACGTCAAGGAAGAGACTGAGCTTCGGGGGTACCTTGACCTTTGACGCAATCAGGAAAATAAGCAAGTTGTAGATTATGATTAGGTAATATAACATCAAAAAGGAATAGTTTTAAACTAATTACTATCTATGGTATTTTTCTAACTCGTGTCAGCAGAGTTAGAGATACAGGATGTGTATTTTTTTACTACTCAAACTAACTCTGAATCCTAAGCACCACCTGCTAAGCAGATGTTGACTATCGTGTTGTAATCGAAAATGTTTCCGATTTGTTTTTCTCAACTCAAATCGAATCGAGAAGAACGGAATCGGTTAAAGAACGAATGCGATTAACGGAAGGTGCAACTAAATACAGTTGAAAGGATGATAACGATGTAAAAAACAGGGCGTGGGTGGTCCCGAGCGCTGAACAAACGACTCTATAAACCCGAATTTATCGTGTCATTAATTCGTCAATTACCAAAGATAAAAATGACATATCAATAGTTGCTAAATCATCTAGGCTTCAGTTCTAGCCTTACGTCCGTCACTTATAAAAGCTTTCCTAAAGTCTTTGCCATCCTAATAATATCAGGATCCATATTTACATAATTGTCCAAATGAGCGACTTTTCGATGCTTTTCGAAGTTATGTGTGTATTTATTGCAGGTTAACAAGTGCCCGGTTAATGGCGATAGGCTCGCCACCTTGGGACCTAAACATTAACTGGCGAAATGTGGGTGCTAGTACCTAAGCCTACCCCTTCGGGGATATAGGCGGGAGTTTATGTTATGTTATGTCCAAAGGGAATGTACATATGACTTGACACTCACAAGAAACGTATACTTAATCAACAGTAAGCTAGTCATCATCCCCTGAGCCTTTTTCCAACTCATTTGTGGTCGACTTTCCAGTCTAACTGTGATGCAGCTTAACTTCGATATTTTCCATAAAGGGACTGACATCTGATCTCTACAACAGACCCTAACTACACGTAACAAGTGCTATAGATGTTAATATGGCAACAGGAAGATAATTGCCGTACATTATTGGCCGCACCTTTCACGTAGCGGTAAAACGTTCGACTGTTAGGCAGGGGGCGCGGGTTCGATTCCCGCTCAGTGCAAATATTTGTATGCACGAATATGTATATTTGCATTGGTTGGGGTGTTTCTATGTATAATATGTATGCATTTACAAAAAAAACCTCTTGTTTTGTAATTGTTTTGTAAATGCAGTAAATGTAAGTTTATCCCCATTCTAGATTCCATAACACAAGCTAGTTAAACTATACTTTCCATGAGTCTAGATCGCGATGTGTAGAATGTTGTAAAATATTTATTATACTTCTCTTATAAAACAAACAACGTGAAATTGAAACCGTTATCAACAAGGCTAATATCTACCCTTTTACTTTACCTGTCCTCCTTTAAATGGTACAGGTGTACAATCTGGTACTGTAGCTCATGTATTTACATATCTAGGCGCGCGTCGGCTTGGATGCAAAATTACCGGAGTCTAAGTAGCGACTAGCAGGCCGCAGGCCATCGTGAGCGACCACGCCCGGCATACTAGCGAATAAAACAACTGGAAAAGGGCCAGTACTCACTGCCACCAGTATAATATCACTGTTCCTGGCACTTAATTTTCATTATCCAGTTTCTATTACCCGAATAAAAGATAACTTCGATTTATCAAGGGCTTGACGGGGCTCACAGTTCGTAAAGATTAAAATTGGTGTGCTTCAGGGGACCTTCGCGTCGCGTCGTCGTATCGCTCTTTTTTTTGTCTACTTATATGTTTTAATTCATTGCGTCCATAAGCCCACGTAACTACACCCTATCAGGCAGGCCATGTACTTGTCTGCCACATAAGTATAATAAAAAAACGATATTTGAACCATCGGCAAAATAGGTAGATATGTCATCTGAATCTGCAAGACTCTGCATGGACGATATTAATGACATCTTTCTTATGGTGATGAAGCATCTCACTATCTTTATATTTCTATCTCCTTTAGGTATCTAAATAAATAATTATTTGTTCAAGAGTTTCTTCTCCTTAAGTCTTAAGGTTATCACGTATCAGGATTCACGTCAACAACCCACTTCTGTTTACGTACAATCAAGCATTGAAAGTCAACACCTACCTTTACGTGCCTTACGAGGATTTCCTTCAATAATATTACTCCTTAGCAGGTGTGATACTATTCTACCTATTATTATATTTAGATTAGGTTTGTAAATGCTTTGGTTTGTAAATGTATTTTCTTAATTTCTATGCAATAATATGTTACAATTTACGTCAAACATTAATAGTGTTATCGATGGGGGGCACGCCGTAGTGACGGCGGTAAGACCCATCATGGGGGAGTGGCTAGAGAGGCCACACGGCAGCCTCTCGTACCGTCTGACGCAGATGATCACCGAGCACGGATGCTTCGGAAAGTATCTGCGTCGGATGCACAAAGAGCCAACGTCCGAGTGCCATCACTGCGACGCGAGCGAGGACTCAGGTCCGCACACGCTCACCGAGTGTCCGGCGTGGGAGACGCCAAGGCGGGAGCTTGTGGCGGCCCTGGGAGTGAGGGTTCTCACGCTCTCCACCTTGCTCGCGGCGATGGTTCGCTGCGCGGATGCGTGGGCGGCCGGCGCCTCCTTCTGCGAGCAAGTAATGCTCGTGAAGGAGGAGGCGGGGCGGGAGCGGCAGCGGGAGCGACGAAGGATCGCAAGACAAGCTGCCCGCGTACGAAGGCAACTCGGGCGTCGGAGGTCGGTGAACGACCTCCGCCCCCCATGAGCGCCGGCCTGGGGGTGACAGGTGAAGCCGCCTGTCACCCTGGCAGAAGCAGGCCGCGGCGGTGGCGCGCGTGGCGCGCCTCCCCGTTTCCGGGGACGAGTTGGGGACTCTGTAGTCCCCACACCCGAGAAGAGGGCCAGATCGTGAGAGATGGCCCTGGGTCGGCCGGGGTGCGAGGGATATGCCTGTCAACCTCACCTTCGGCAACCAAAACGACCCACAGGCGGCGTGCGTTTTAGTCGGTTCGTGTCCGACATAACCTCCTCCACCGGCTCCGGTGGGGTGGTATCCGTGGGGATTTTGCGCACGTAAAAAAAAAAAAAAAAAAGTGTTATCGATGGGTAAAACAAGCTTTTCATTTGATTAATATTTTATTTTAATCAGTGTGTTTCAACCCTAAAAGCCGCTGATGGAGAGGCGCGCGCGCCGCTGCCTCCGCCGTGCCGCTGGCCGCGCAGCTGCAGCGTTTAACTCATGCGCAGCTTCGAGATTGCATTCACTAGATATCTATACCTACGCGTAAATTAAGCGATATCTGTGTCTGCTTGTAATAAGTGCTTTGCTGTGTACAAAACGGTGAAACCTTAAGGGCGCCAATAAATTAGTTATTTTAGTACGCTTGTATGCTTATTCCAAACAACAACAAGTTATGTAAGTTTTTGATGTTTCATGTATCAAATCAAAATATAATGCAAAGTGTCCATTGGCAGATATTTTCCGCAATTTCTTGCAGAGAACTGTTTCCACTGACTGGAATTATTCTATATGCAAGTCGTTTACATGTAACAGTCCTCTGCAACTGCAAGAAATTGCAAAAAATACTTGCTGATGGATACTCTGCGACTCTGCATAATATATTAACTGGCAATTTAGGAATCAAAGATAAAAAATATTCCTTTTCAAACATTCAATCCAAAATTGTAATATTTGAGCACTTGTCATATCTTTGGTGCTTAAATAACTAGGTTAGGAAGGTACTGTTGAAAGTGATCATCATCCGAGTGTCAATCTCAGTAGTATCCAAAATCTGCACCTTGGAGCCTGTGGTCCACTCTCCCACTCTTCCATTATGGTGACTTCCATTTGACCCCCAACACTGAGAGGAAACCTGAGCCAAAATCTTGTCCGCCAGCCAGTGGAACTTCCGGCTTTATCAGAGAATTACCATGTCACTAAAATATAAACTTTAAGTAACCTATCTTTAAGTAAAGAGCAAATCAAACCGTTTTATTAATTTAAATTATACCAACGTCCGAACTCAAGGTGTGTATCAAATATTGGATCAATCAGTACACAGGAAGGGAGGAATACCAAGGTATTAAGAACATTTTTAATGTTATGTTCATCAACATCGACCTGAAGCTAAAGGTACATATTATTATAAGGTTCATATATTATATATTATAACAGTATCAACAAAAATATTCAAATAAGCTGCATTGCTCCAGAGCAGGTTATTAAGTCAACCACAATGAATTTTAGACCCGTTTTCCTTCGATGTGTTAACGGTATAAGTACCATGGCACAAGATACACGTAGACAATGAACAACGAGCTCAATACTAAGCAATTGGCAATGTTATTTACAGTAATAACAGTTTGAGGTTTTCAAGAAACAAAAGATAGCCGCCCACTAATATGGGTTGTGGTAGAAATCAACTTGATGCTTTGTAACTGCATCATCTTTATTGTCATGAATGAGAAGCTTTTTTTGTAATTTGGAAAATTAGTTCACTACCATTGGATAACTCAAGGTAGGTATATGTATATGTAACAGACGTAATTCATGCAAAACTATTACTCTTACGAAACGTACGAAGAGCTTCATACAATACAATTTTAAAGCCTTTATTAATTAAATTCGCGGTTACTTATAAAGGTCAATATTTACATAACTGCCAGATCCGGAAAATGCAATGGGCAGAGTCTGTTTGAAAACAATCAAGCGGCAACATAACTAAACAATGAACATTTCATAGGGCAGTCTGACTGAGGTTAAACTATCATGGTCACTCACATTCACGGAGGAACGGTGATCATGGTGCTTGCAACAGTGCTGAAATATCGGAAACTCAAAACAATGAAACATGGTAAATATCACGATTATTTTGATACTGGAGGAAATTTAATATTTGCTGTATGCATAGTTGAAATATGTATCGCAGTATAAACTCACAAAATATAGTATATCACAGGTTTAACGCCTGCCAGGCTTTCCAAAACTAGATCATAAATTATAGTGACGTTGATTAAAATCCGGACGAGATAGCTGCTAGTGTTCAGCTTTAATTAAGTCGGAAATGGTGATTTTTAACCACGCTTGCAGAATCGTAAAACATGAATGCGCACTTCGTTGATAATCTCGTATTTTGTAATTGAGCTCTTTTTTTATTAGAATATTTTTGAACAAATAAATAACAGTCAATTAAATTGTGATTGTAGATTATAACAAGCTAGTAACAATTTCATATCATTTGACTGAAACATATTACACAAGCGATAATTCAAATAACGATAATGAAGGATAAATTGATTGTTATACCATAATTTCATTATTTATTTGTTAAAATTAAAATTATCAAGTATAAACTTTTTAAATTCTGCGATAACGTAAAAGCATATTATGGATAAGCATTGAACAAAAAAGAACGGCCTAGCCGCTTTTGGACAGGTGACGAATAATTTAAATAGGCCCCGAGAGCTTATGATTTGTGAATCAGAGGAGAAATTAAAGCTCGGCTAAAGCTTAGTCCAACTGAACGTTAACTTTAAAGTTCAATATGAAGTTTAAGGAGAAAGATGAAAAGCAAATGTTCATAAAAAACTTACCTTTTTATAGGTATAGGTGACAATCAGTGGATCAAAGCAAAATATATATAAGCAATATATAAGCAAAAATTGGAAAATAATTTGTAATGTGCAATACTGAGGAAATTGGTTTAAATGACTTAAATACTTTTTAATTGTAATTTGTTTTTCATACATAGCAGTAGATATTAGGGATGTTGACTACTTTTTACTCTTGAAAAATGACTTACTTGCATATTAATATAATACTATATGTATGTAATGAACTGCTAATGTGAAATATTCTTACTACAAAAAGTATTAAAGTATTTTGATCTCGAAAATTCATTGTCTTTAGGCACACGAAAACGTTCCAAACAGAACTTTTATAATCATTGTTATTACTTATAATCATACTTATAATTATTACTTATAATGATATGTTAATTTGTAATCGCTAAAGCTATATCATTATCATCATCATCTCTAAATAGTTGTATATTATGTAACAAAGAGTAAAATCTATGTAAAAGTATCAAAATGGTACAAGCCAAGTCAACTCGCCACATAGACTATCAACTCCGAAGGAATAAAACACAGCTAAACTATAACATTAAACAGATAATAAATAACTATGCGAAATGCACATACATAGAAATACCACTAGTTAGAGGTCATTACCAGAATAAGTTCGCTAACCATAACTATTATATCAACATGCTATGTAATAAATTGAACTCGGATATTGACCATAGATCTTACCAAAATCAAATATTAACACGGGTTAAGAACAATCTTGCGAAATCAAAGATCCCTCGACATACTAAAGGGCACGCAAACATAATTAGTAACCCACAACCCCCCAAAGAAAAACAAACAAAAATCACATCATACTTTACCACCAAAACCCTGCCCTCGAAACCAGCCTTAAATTTTTTTCGACCCCGAAACTAAGCATGATACCCTTACACTTTTTCACCAAAACATTGCGGGCTTACTAAATAAACAGGATGCACTAATGATTGCGTTAGAAGATATATATATAACGTGCAAATAATCTGCGTAAGCGAAACATTTATAAAACGAGGTGCGGAACTGAACTGTAACATAAACAACTTTCAAATGGTAGCTTCTTTCTCCCGAACAAATAAGCAAAGAGGTGGCACATGTATCCTTATAAAAAATAATTTACAGTATAAAGCAATTGATAACCTGTTCCCACCCATACCGTTCCATTTTGAGTACTGTGTAGCCGAGATCGTTAACTATAACTTAATTGTGGTATGTATTTATAGGACACCAGCTTCAAGCACTAGTATTTATCTAGATAAGTTGGAACTTCTTGCAGGTAAACTCAGTAGGAAAAGAGGTATAAATATCATACTGTGCGGTGATTGGAATATTGATACAAGGAAATCCAATCCATTGACAAACAAACTTAAATCTGTATTGAATTGTAATAATTTAAGAAGCCACATACAGTTACCTACACGTGACAACGCTTGCTTAGATTTAATAGTGAGTAATATTCCCGAAGTTTCAGCTAACCTTCATTGTCTGAACCTGTCTGACCACCAAACGGGTCAGTCAATTACTTTCACACTTGAATGCCACAAGGTACGACAAGCCCCCGAATTCTGGTTCAAGATAGTGAGAGATTTGTGCGAGGAAAACATAGATAGCTATTAATCTTACTTGTCCCAGCTATCCTTTTCCGATGTGTTAGTTAATACAAATACGAACGAAGCTTTTAACACATTTCACGACACATTAACGCTCTTCTATGACCTATGTTTCTCAATAAGAAAATTAAATGTACAAATAAACCAATAAAAAATAAATGGCTGACAAAAGGTCTAAAAAAATGCTGCGTTAAAAAAGAATTCTTTATACCAAATATCGTTTAAGTAGAAGCAATAAAGAGCGGAATAAGTACACATACACACACTACTCTGCTATACTACGTAAATGCATACATACAGCACAACAAATCAATAGTCAGCGCTTTATCGCCTCATCGAAAAACGTTTGCAAAGCCGCATGGCAATTAATCAAAGACAAAACCAGTAAAAAACAACAACAGCCAGCGATTGACACGTTAATAATAGACGACACGTTATATGAAGATCCCAAAGAACTATGTGACATGTTTAACAACTTTTACATTTCACAAACAAACACACACACGCATACCACGAACGAAAATTACACAGTTGGTATACTTCATAATACCAAGAGTGTATTCCTGACACCGGTGGATGAACTAGAAATACACAAAATAATCTTAAATCTAAAAGACACCTACTCCACAGGTTATGACGATTTAAGCACTAAAGTATTAAAAAAGTGTGCCCCCAGTTTAGTTGTTCCACTCACGCACATTATCAACCTATCGCTATCAGAGGGAAAGTTTCCAGATCGCCTAAAAATCTCTGTTGTTAAGCCCTTATATAAAAAAGGGGAAAGAACAAATGTCAGCAACTACAGACCTATAACTCTAGTCCCCATTTTGGCAAAGATTTCTGAAAAGGTGATCTGTTCTAAACAAGAGAACTTTATAACATCATGTGACATACTCGATGATCGACAGTACAGATTTAGGAAATCAAGCTCAACTTCCCTGGCATGCTTCTCACTAGTGAAACAGATCACAGAGACCCTTGACGCTAAATCTAAAATTGCTTGCGTTTTTCTTGATATGACAAAGGCATTTGATTTTGTCTGCCACAAAACACTCTTGTCCAAACTGTACAACTATGGTATACGAGGAACCGCCAATGACTTGATTAAGAGCTACCTAGAAAATCGATTACAGTGCGTTGTAATAACACAAATTGAACAACACGAACAAAAAAAAATCAGATCAGATCGGCATAATGGCTACGGTGTACCACAGGGTAGTCTGATCTCTCCTCTCCTGTTCCTACTCTATATAAATGACCTCCCAAAAGCTGTAAATCAAGAGTGTATACTTTTCGCCGATGACACAACTTTAATTGTCAAAGGCAAAAACAATGACGATCTTGAATCCAAGATAAAAGAAACTCTAAACAGTGCGAATACATGGTTAGATATTAATAACTTAAAAATAAATACGTCTAAAACAAACATAATGCAATTCCAAACGTATAACAGTAAAGTAACAGACCTTAAAATCACACACAAGGACAATATCATCAGTACTTGTAACGAGTGTACGTTCCTGGGCTTTGCGATGGACAAATTTTGTAAGTGGAAGTCGCACATCAATAAGATCTTGACTAAAATTGATCGTTTTGTATACGTACTCAGTAGAATTAGACAAATTGTTAATTTACATACAGCAGTTATAACGTATCATGCATACGTATCCTCGGTGCTCCGCTATGGAATTGTCATATGGGGTAACTCTGTGGAAGCGGATAGGGCATTTGTAGCCCAAAAGAAATGCATCCGTGCAATGCATGGGGTAGATGGGCTAACTAGTTGCAAACCACTGTTTAAGCGACATAAAATTCTCCCCCTACCATGTTTATACATACTGGAAATGTGCATTTTTGTCAAAAAACATTCACACCTATTTATTAAATTGGGAGACATGCCAAACAGCCGAACAAGGCATAGGAATAGATTGCACATCCCAAAGGTGACCTTAGAGTTGTGCAAAAGAAACTCATTTAGTATGTGCATAACATTGTATAACCATCTACCAGACTGGTTAAAAGAACTCAAAGGAGCCCTATTCCGCAGGAAATTGTATGGAATCCTAAGCGAAAAGGGCTACTACGCGGTAGCCGAATATTTAAGAGATGAAATAGCAGCTGAAAGTGAATGATTAATTAATTAATTGAATTTTCAAATTTTAATTTCGACATTGGGTATTTTATTGTAATTTCATCTTATTTATTTATTTTTAATTTTTTATTGATTGATTGAATTAAATTTTTAATGGAATTCTTTCAAATTGATTATCCAACAATTAGCTGTTTTATCTCATTTTATTTTAATTTAATTTAATTTGCATTTTGATCCATTCTTTTTTTTATTATTATTGTTCTGACATTGTGAATTTTGTTTTAATATGACTGGCTGGAGTCCTAACGACAGTGAAATTAGTTGTGATTGACTTGTATCCCGTAATAGGTATTATTATTTCAACCACACACGGCAGAATGTGCTGTACTTGTGAAAATTATAAAACCCGATGTTGTAACCATGTTCTGTGAAATAAAGATGATTTGATTTGATTTGATTTGACATAACGATATATTTGAAATGTCAATTTTGGCATTTTTGTATGACTTTGCATCCCTGTCAGACTTTGTTCGCATGTGCGTGTAATGTCTCTACCTCTATGTGCTCGTCGAATTTTACGTAATGATATTAACGTTGAAATATAAAAATCATAATTCTTTTTTTACATCGTGCCATCAGATTCTGGTAGACCTATAGCAGAGATTACAGCAGAACAACCCACAGAAGAAGTTTTTTATATTTCTACTGCAACATAATTGTTCCTGACTACCAACATAACCAAAATAACATGACATAGACTATAGATACATAAATCTACTTTCGTGGAGGATTACGGTACTAATCTTAGTTGCATCCAAAATTTTAACTTGGGAGAGATTAGTGCTCGGATCAAGAAATATTACTATTATAGTATACACAAAGTTAAAAAACTAAAGTGGTTTCTCGTACTTAATATAAGGATATCCATAACATTCTTTCGGCCTCCATATTGAGTAAACGCTAATAAGATTAATTAAAATTTAATAAACATATAAAAAGTGTAAACAACAATGATTTTAACAATTTTATCGAAGCATTAGTTCATCACAATGACTTTAGCCTGGTTATTGCTTGGCATAATCGTAGTCACACAAGCGCATGTCGGTAAGTTTTTATACGTTTTATTTTGTTTCTGTACTAGGTATTTTACATATATTCGATGGCAGAAAATGTTATTACTATCTCCACGATACAGGTTTGACCTGGTTGATAGCTAAAGTTCTCTTATCTCTGTGTAATTGGTAAATTATGTATCATCCCTGTAACTAATTTAAAATCGATCTACTTAGTGTTATTTTATTATTTACAAATAATCAAATACATTATATGCGGAGTGTCCATGGTCAACATTTTACATACGTCAAGAAAAAGTTACAAAAAATAAATAATATTAAATTAACCCGGTCCTCATCGTACCTGGGGCAAAAGTGTCCATAACACTAGCAGCATTTCCCCGCTGTATAGCGACTGCCAACCTTTGCCTCAGGTACGAGGCGGAGCGAGAGTCACCCGTCTTATCCCTCAATCTGCGCCCCAACTCACTGACCAAATTTTTGGCGTCCGCGCCCCAACAACCCATCGTCTCAACCGCAAATGGTGCGAAGATGTATCGATCACACAGGCCCGCGTACTGCAGACGCTTTCTCTCCGCTGCGTCTTCGGCGGCTGCTGCTGGAGACAAGACGGTACGGCTCAGGTGGCTGGGAGCAACCGTGCTGACGCACGTGGCATCCCACAAGAGGCATCTGCCATTTCTCCACGGCACCAGAGTCATACCGTCCGGTCTTTTGCCGTCAGACCTGCTGAGGCCGGGTGGTTCCAGCAGGCACGGGACATCAGCCGATACGAAGGCTCTCCGGAGTATATCGTTGAGAGCATGGTGACGCGGAAACCTACCCGCGCTCCTACGACAACTCAATGCATGCTGGCCATCGTCCCCCACCATGGAACCGCAGGTGCATATATGGGATTCGCACACCTTGCAGCCCAGGCGGAGGGCCACCGCCACCCGCAAAGAATCGTCGTCTAGTAAAGTCTGTAACTAATTGACTATAGATTTAAGTGAACGTAATGTCAATTATTTTGTTGGTAAATAGACAATTCTTATTCTTATTCTTCTATATGTAGCAAAAGTAAACTTTTCTGGAGAGTCGGAAAACTTTAAAAAAAATCGAAAAAAAATCACAACTATAAATTGTAGGCAGATAATTTCTAATAAATAATTAAATTAGGTCGCAGCCTTTAAATTTAATTCGCAAATAATTGCTAAAGTTCTTATTTACAGCTTATTTGATAATAACAGCCTAATAGTAATAGTCTTTATTTTCGGCACGTAAGAATGTCATATGTTTTATACGATTCGGTATTTTCCTGTAGTTAAAATAAATTATTTGACTGAGCTTATTTAATTAAGAATGGTAAAAGAGTGGTAAAAGTGCCATTGGTTCTTATTTTATTGTTTTTATTTATTCTAAATCATCCACCCAACCGATAATAGTGAATGATTTGACTATTAAATATTATGACGTCACTATAAATTATTTCATACAAATTTCTTTGTAACGTATCGTTTTGACGTTTAGTAAAAAGTAATTAATTTGACCAGCCAGTCAAATACCCAATTGTATGGCTAGGTCTAGCATCAATGATTTTACGGTATTTAATTCAATAAACATTCGAACAAAATAAAAAATAAAACAAATAAACAATAGTACATTATGGTTCAAGTGTGTAATTTTGGTGATTACCGCTGATGTGCTATTGAGACCCGAGCCGTTGCTGATGGTGGTGTTCATCAATACACACGTATATCAAACGAAGTTTTTCGAAATACTTGCGAAAAACATTATTCTAAAAAATAATATTATCTACTCATACTAAAATATAAAAATTAAAAACAACTGTAATGACATTGTTTACGCATATAGTATCAAAATAAATTTAAACAATACATACATACATACTTTTTTCCATTTCGATGCAACTTCGACTGGACTTAAGGAGGTATCAATGCATTTTTTGTGTGTGATGTGACTGCGGCACAACACGAGTCTGCGATGTGCGATCAGTAAATGGATTTTAGTGCTAAAATAACTTTGTAATTTTACGCAGATTATGTTATTTCATTAGATTAGATAAAACAGAGTTTGAAACTACACATCATTTTGATTAAGGACCCTTATTATGCAAAAGTTTCATAAACTTCTGTTATATGTTATATGTCTTAGATAAAGAGTTTCTTTAGAGAAATAATCAGTAAATATGCAGTTAGTAAAATTATAATGAACTTTTTAATAATAGCATAGTTTTGTTTATTAAACACGTACAAATTATCTATTTAAATACGATTTTTTTATTATTATGTCAACAAATCTAATAATAATCTAAATACAATACAAATGTCCAATCATTATCTGCAATCATAGATTTTGTCAAATACAAATACGAAATTGCATAAAATTCTAGCAGTAACTACTGCTTGAATTTTGAAAGGAAAAAGATCGTGTTTTTTAGGAACATAGCAACTCAACCAATAAAATATTAGGTCTTTATCTATGGCGGGGTGGGAGCGGCAGCGAGAGCGACGAAGGATCGCAAGCCAAGCTGCCCGCGTACCAAGGCAATTCGGGCGTCTGAGGTCGATGAACGACCTCCGCCCCCCATGAGCGCAGGACTGGGGGTTACTGGTGGAGCCACCTGTCACCCTGGCTGAAGCAGGCCGCGGCGACGGCGCGCCTGGCGCATCTCTCCTTCTCCGGGGTCGAGTTGGGCCAGGCGAGGAGAGGGCCAGGTCGTGAGAGATGGCCCTGGGTCGGCCGGGGTGCGAGGAATATGCCTGTCAACCTCATCTTCGGCAACCAAAACGACCCACAGGTGGCGTGCGATTTAGTCGGTTCGAGTCCGACATATCCTTTTCCACTGGCGCCGGTGGGAGGTATCCGTGGGGACGCACGTAAAAAAGAGGTCTTTACCTATGAAATTGCCGAAATTTTCTTACAGATTCATAAGTTAGTTATTCCTGCAATTTAATAGCCATTTCCATTTTTTATATTTTGTTTGAAAGTTGATTTCATGATTCTACAACTCTGTATTAAATTTTATTTTTATTGGCCGCTTGATAAATTAAATTATTTGATCTTCAAAAACTTTACTTCCTAAATGTTATCCCTTTTAATGAAAAATTTCGTATAACTTTTTTACAGCTGTCACTTTTCAAAAATGTCATAAAAGTGTTAATTTTGTCTCATTTATACACAAAAAAATCATAAAATATGGATTTGTCATTCCTAAAAAAACGCGAAAATGTTAGTACCTACTGAAAATTGAGTATTCTCCAATTTCTTCAAATAAACGGCTATTTCATATGTAACGACCTATTAATATATAACTTACTTGTGGACAAGGGTAATTTTCGTAAGAATAATGACGTAAGATTTTTTTACCGTATTGAAATCAGACCCGAATTGTTTGACGCAATGTATTTGTTTTTTATTCTAAGGTTATATAAAACCCATTTGCGCCATTTTAGCTACTTACCGCAATTACATTTTCCACTATCGAAAATACTTTTCTTTATTTATTTACAGTACGTTTACATTTTGTCAGCTATATTTTATTCATATTTAGTTTACCTATTTATCAATTTCTTCTAAATAACATTTTCATACAACATTTATCTTCTCAGTTAAAAGATTACGCGAGGATCTCGATCTAGAATGGCCTGACGAATTTTCTATAAAAGCGACAAGGATGTCGCTAACTGATAATGTTATCGAAAACTATCAGATCTGGTAAGCTATATCTTTTTCCTCCGTGGAATGGTGGCTGGATGTTACTGAGATTGGTTTAATCTCAGTAACATCCAGCCACCTGACCTCCCAAGATTGACAAAAAAACCCGCACTAAAACCTTGTTCGTATCCTGCACCATTTTAAGCAGTCACATGCTGTAAGAATGTTTTGAACGATTGAATGGACTGAATCCGCGGTGATATATTAATTTGGAATACTTTAAATTTGGTGACGTCGAGCCCAAGTCGTCTGTGTCAATGTGACGTCAACAAATTTGCATCCTGCGAAATCTTGTGCATGTTGGTTGGTTGACTTACCCCTCGTTTACACCGCGAAACAAGTTGTAAACTTGTTTAAAAAAACTTGTTGTAGACTTGGAGAAGACTTATTAAAACACAATACTTGTTTTATACATGTATCTCAGAAACTTTTTCATTCACATAGGATGTATGGCCAACAAGTTGTAAACAAGTATAAAATACATGTGCGTTCACACTGTAGCCTGTGACATATTGCAACTTATCAAATACATGTTTTATACTTAGGTGTAAACAACGGGTTAAGGATGAGGTTGTTTTATGTCCTGATAATTTTGATGGATGGTATCCCATCAAAATCTTCAGTACCATTATATACTATCATTTGGTAAGCAGTAATTATATTTTATTGCCATAATTATGGATTTACTTACGTCACTGATATCACTGGCAATATCGATAACCAATCTAATACAGTTACTGATCACTGAAATTGTAATCACTATCATTCGTATTTGCAGGACAACATCAAAACTATCGAGGATAGATTATAATGATGGCTATGTGAAGTCAATTGTGAACACTGACAAGCCTTATCGCTATGGTATTAAATACTCTGTAAGTATCATTTTATAACTGAGTTCTAGAAAGGAGGCGGTTCTCAATTCAGATGATATATTTTTTATATTTGTACGCACATATCTCCATTATTTGTGTACGGAATTCTGAAATGGTCCCATTTTAATTTTGTGAAAATCTGATTTCCTGGTATTTATTTTAATAAATAACTAGGAAATCAGCCGCGATTGCAGCAATATTATTACATTATTTATGCAATCATGTCTGTATCTTTTGAATGGGTATGCAGAAGTATACATAATATTCAGCTGTATTTTTAAGTACCGTACCATTACATGCCAAACCTGGTCATTGACTCGAAGAAGAAAATGAAGCTATATTTTTGATGTTTATGCATCGATTTCAAAATTCTTTCATATGCAGTATTTTGAACGATCTATCATCTTGGTCTTGTAGTTTACAGTGCTTTAAAGTATTGTAAATGCGAAATAACGAATGTCTATGTTTAGATTTTTTACTTTCAAAATAATTAGAATTCACTATCTACTAATTAAATTTCACCAAAAAGGGAAAACCAAGTATTTTTAGCAAAAAAATTAACCTTCGCTAAGGCTTCGCTGGCTCATATGTATATGTATACATATTCTTTTTTTTAAGTTCATTGTAAACTTTTGTGTTTTACAGATTCATCCTGAAGCATCTGTAGAACAGGACGTAGATATAACATGCACTGCCGTTATTGGAAACAAATACGAAAGACAAGAACTGGAAACGATACTACCACAAGAGGCTTCCAGTTACCAAACTGTTGGTAAGAGATCAGTCTCCGCGGTCAAATGATTGTGCATTTCATTGTTAATATGTTGTATGTATCTACAAGTAAAGCAGTATAGGAACAATTTTATCACAGACATATTAATACATTTTAATGCTTAACGGACAAAATTCTTAATGTATTACGTTCAGCTTAGACAAGAGCGCAAAGAACAAGGCACAGAATTACGTTTAGGCTAATCCTATCGTGCACGAAATTGAAATTGTAGGTTTTCAGCAGTTTCGAACGCTATTTTTTCTGCACCCTCGTCCACCCTGTAAAGTACAGTCCTTTGCGAGAAGAGTGCTATCCCTGTTAATTATTACTTTATTTGATATTAACTACCGTACTGAACAACGTAGATCGAACCTCTTCTTGCCAGTTACAGACAGACACGAAGTTTCTTTAGGGTTAGAAACTAAAAATTGCCCACAGGAAAAACTCACTCAGTCACTTTTACACTCAGTTCAACTCTACCAGATCATACTTCTGAAAATAATACTTTGCTTAATTATATGTAACATTGAATGAAAATTCTAGGTAATGAAACAATCGAGGACAAAGATAGTTTGAAATTTACGTATGATTATACTGAAGGAGGTGCAGAAAAAAGGAATACTATTTGGGCAGTTCGTGATAGCACTGCTGCTGTATGGATTCCTGTCAGGTGTGATGTTTTATATTTACTTATTTATGAGAGACAACTATTAAGTGAGTAGCTTCCTGCTAACGTCTACAATTGTGTACACATTTTTCATTTATTTCAATCACAATACCTATTACTAATAATGTTATGGCAATAGCTACCATTAGTACTTTAAGTATGATATTATGTTGATTGTTTTTTTCCAGATATGAAGTTCTGGAATTCAACATTTGGCTGGGTTCGAAAGATAAGCATGAAATCTGGGACTTCTATGATTTTGAACCATCGATTTCTTCAAATAGCGTATTTGATATAAAAGATTGTAAGTAAATGAGTTGTAAGATATTAACCATGTCTCTATCGCTCTCATAGTAATTATGTTACAATACAATAGTAACTTCAACTTTTCTATCCTTCCGATAGGTAATATATAAGTTATAACTGACGTATGCATCAATTAACCTCCGGCACCGCAGCTACGAGTGATTGATAGTCTATTAATTATCATGTCTATCCACATTCTGAAGCAAAATTCTGTTCATACATCAAATTCAGTGAAATCAGAGCGTAGATTGACTTCACAAATGCTTTATTCGTAATCAGGAGTTTTTTTTAAGGAATATTCCAAAACTAACCATTCAATATAAACAATCAATTTGTTAAGAAACGACACACCCCGCACTAATTCACCTTGATATTTTTATTCACACTATTATTATTATATAAAAGTTGGTTAATTGGTATATTTAAAGAATATAAACGATTTATTCCAGAAATCCCCACCGACAAATCCCTACCAGTGGGGATACATCGTGTTTATAAACTTTTCAGTAATATTAGGTGCACATTTACTATTGCTCGAAATTATAATTTTAAAACTGATAAATTAAATCTAATTATCTTATTACTTTTAGATAATTGTCCATCCGAAAATGAAACTCCAACTTTTGCTAATGCCGTTGAAGCATATAATGACAACTTGCTCTTCGTTAACCCTGACAAGGACCATCATATCGAGCGTTTATTTCATTCGTAAGTAGTATATAAGATCAACATAGGTAAGTTTGGTTTCACCTGCCTATGATATAATCATCGCAAATGATGGCTTTGATTTTCGGAGAAACTGATCAATATTAGAAAACAATAAAACATTACATAACGGAAGACATTACATATTTGGGAATAAAAGTCATTAGTTTTATATTTTGTTAAAGACTACAATAATTATAAATAGTGCAGCTATCCCTTCCAGCTAAGATAAATTGCATGTGTTAGGAGTGAGTTCACGTCCGAACCTGGGACTTCTTGATCGCAAGATATACTCCTTTACCACTAAGCTACCTACCTCTTTACAACTTTCTTTTGTTTTTATAGCCGGTAACTACACCATATCTTTTGTTTTTATAACATTACTGTCCATCCCAAGGTTGCCCGGAAGAAATCGCTTCAGCGATAAGGCCGCCCATTGTACATTGAACTGTATACATGCTGTCCCAATGTTAATCTGTTGGTGTACAATAAAGTTATCTATCTATCTACCTATATCAGAACATTTCAAATATTACACAATAAAAAAATTACAGATACAAAAAGGACTTCGCTAAGACGTACGCAGATGAAAAAGAGCATGCCATGCGAAAAACCGTGTTCAAGAATAATGTGAGGTAAAAGTTAATGTATAGCTTCTTTATTTTAAGATTCTTTAGATTGAGCCCTAATCATTCAGAATTGCATTGCTTTGTCATTCAAATAAGATATTTTAATAAGCTCAACTTTACATTCGTCAGTGGATTGGAAAAAAATCAACATGTTTAACTAATTGCAATTCTGATTGTAAGTTTTCGATTAATCCTGCTCAAGATATATCAAAGCTACTTTATCCTATTATTTGAATATATGTGTAGAAATTGCTACTTTCCTTCAGTTCAGTGTAAAATTTTGTGAAATGACTGATTTATTCTTATTTTCGCAATTAAAAAATATGCAAACGACTGTTCATCGAATAACCAAAATTCTTAAAATTTAAAACTATGGGCTTTACAGACGCGTTATTCAACACAATCGCCGAAACCTCGGGTACAAATTGGCTCTCAATCAATTTGCCGATAAAACTCCTACAGAAATGATTAAACACATGGGCTTGATCAGACGTCCCGAGGGTAAAGTTGGCAATGTCCCCTTTCCATACACTGAGGAAAAGCTCAAGGATGTTGCTAGTGGTTTGCCAGTAGAATATGACTCGAGACTTTTTGGTCTCGTTTCAAAAGTTAAAAGTAAGTAAAACTTCTAAATTGTATCTTGAGCACCAGACCATTCTGTTACACTCAATATATCGTTATCCTTTATGCTTTGATTGTTTCTATAATCATATCCTATGATATAATAATAAAATGTATCAAGATTTTAACTTCAAAGCTTTCAGGCAAATTAGGAAGTTTGTTCGAATACATGTCCAAAATTATTCCTTCCAGATTTATAGTTTATTCCTGTACCACATTTTATCCAGATCCGTTCAAACATTCTAACCTCATTGAGTATCATAAAACCATTTACACAATTTTTCGCATTTTGATGTCTAGTATTAAGATGGTAATGTCTTGATATAAAACTTAAATTCATTTTATATAGACCAAGAAGAATGCGGTTCTTGCTGGACTTTTGGTACAACTGCCGCCGTAGAAGGAGCACTAGCACGAATCAACGGAGGAAGACTGTTGGCCCTTGCTAATCAAGCTCTCGTTGATTGTGCTTGGGCGTAAGTTCAATTTTAAGGAACCCTGTAAAATATGACCAAAACAATTTTACGTATACCTATTGTTTGTACAATTTTAACTAAATTCCTCGACATATATTTCTTTACGAACGATGTTAATAACTTTTGTAAGCAGGATGGTTTACGGTCTCGAACCCCGACTGAGAGGGTTCCTCAGCGCATGCTTGGAGCGGGGCCAGTTTCCGAAGATGTGGAAGACGGGGAAACTGGTCCTCATCCGAAAGGAGGGTCGCCCGGCGGACGAACCGTCCGGCTACCGGCCCATTGTGTTGCTCGACGAGGTGGGCAAGCTCTTTGAAAGAGTTATTGCGAAGCGCCTCGTCGAGCACCTCTCTGGTAGGGGGCCGGACCTGGCGGATGCCCAATATGGCTTCCGCCGGTGGCGGTCCACTGTGGATGCCATCATGCGCGTGAGAACTTTGGCGGAGGAGGCAGTTGCCCGGGGTGAGGTGACGTTGGCGGTGTCCTTGGACATCTCCAACGCGTTCAACACCTTGCCCTGGAGTTGCATCAGGGAGGCACTCGTGTACTACGGTGTGCCTCTCTACCTCCGCCGCATAGTCGGGGCGTACCTGACGGAGAGAGCCGTCATCTACCCAAGTGCGACCGGCGTCGGTCGGCGTGAGATGTAGTGCGGTGTTCCACAGGGATTGGTTCTTGGGCCGCTACTGTGGAACATTGGATACGACTGGGTGCTTCGCGGTGAGCTTGCGGACGGCGCCGCCGTCACGTGCTATGCGGACGACACGTTAGTGACGGCGAGCGGGGCTACATACCGCGAAGCGATCCTGAGGGCCACGACCGCGGTTGCTCAAGTCGTGGAACGGATCCGGCGGCTGGGCCTTGAGGTGGCTTTGCATAAATCCGAGGCCATGTTCTTTCATGGATCTCGGCGCACGCCACCACCTGGTTCCAGTCTCACAGTGGGAGGCACTCTCATCGGCATCAAGCCCCAGATGAAATATCTGGGGCTCGTGCTCGACGGCCGGTGGGACTTCGGGAAGCACTTCCGAAGTCTGGGCCCCAAATTGGTGGGCACAGCCAACGCTTTGGCGCGGCTACTGCCCAACTTGAGGGGCTCGGAGGACTCCTGCAGGAGACTCTACGCGGGTGTCGTGCGGTCCATGGCCCTGTACGGGTGTCCCGTGTGGGCGGATACCCTGAGTGATCGGCACATGCTCCTGCTGCAGCGTCCGCAGCGGAAGTTGTCGTGCTGCATCATAAGGGGGTACCGCACGATATCATTCAACGCGGCGAGTCTCCTCGCTGGATCGCCACCATGGATCCTGGAAGCGAGATGCCTTTCGGCGCTATACCGGTTCCGAAAGGCGGCGCGGGAGCGGGGTCACGATCCCGAGCCCGAAGAAATTCGGGCCGTGAGATCCCGGCTCCACAGGGAAATGGTGGCGGAATGGGAGATACGACTTGGGCGACCAGGCGCAGGGCACGCCGTAGTAACGGCGGTAAGACCCATCATGGGGGAGTGGCTAGAGAGGCCACACGGCAGCCTCTCGTACCGTCTGACGCAGATGATCACCGAGCATGGATGCTTCGGAAAGTATCTGCGTGGGATGCAGAAAGAGCCAACGTCCGAGTGCCATCACTGCGACGCGAGCGAGGACTCAGGTCCGCACACGCTCACCGAGTGTCCGGCGTGGGAGATGCCGAGGCGGGAGCTTGTGGCGGCCCTGGGAGTGAGGGTTCTCACGCTCTCCACCTTGCTCGCGGCGATGGTTCGCTGCGCGGATGCGTGGGCGGCCGGCGCCTCCTTCTGCGAGCAAGTAATGCTCGTTAAGGAGGAGGCGGGGCGGGAGCAGCAGCGGGAGCGACGAAGGATCGCAAGACAAGCTGCCCGCGTACGAAGGCAACTCGGGCGTCGGAGGTCGATGAACGACCTCCGCCCCCCATGAGCGCCGGCCTGGGTGTGACAGGTGAAGCCGCCTGTCACCCTGGCAGAAGCAGGCCGCGGCGGTGGCGCGCAAGGCGCACCTCCCCGTTTCCGGGGACGAGTTGGGGACTCTGTAGTCCCCACACCCGAGAAGAGGGTCAGATCGTGAGAGATGGCCCTGGGTCGGCCGGGGTGCGAGGGATATGCCTGTCAATCTCACCTTCGGCAACGTAAAATTCGTAAATATAATAATAATGTAAAATTATGAACTGAAAATGACCAAAAGATTTTGAATAAAATGCACATGTCTTTTGATACTTCTTGTGGTTCAGGTAAAATATAACGAAAATGTTCACTATATTCCTTATTTATGCTATGTGCACTGGAATACTGATTATTTAGTCTTATCTTTATTTCAGCGCGCAAAACGACGCAACTTCACTACGATATTTTTAAGATGTCAATTAACAATAATTAATTGATTCGATCCCTAAGGTTAATAGTGTACGAATGTACATTTTGTCTCGTGTTAGAATAAACAATAGCTTTTTCCTATCTTAATCAATAGATTAAGATAAGGAAAAGCGAATCAACTCAGGCGGGATTCAATGCCCCCGTAAGACTGATTTTAGTAATTTAAGTGACGAATGAATGGTGGCGATCACCCAAACACGTGTACCCCGGAGGAACTCATGAGTGTCTTTGAGGACGCTATCAGGGTGGCTGCACACTGGGTTTTTGCTATGCTTAGGTGGCAGACAAGCACACGGCCCACCTGATGGAAAAGGGATACCGTGGCCTATAACGTGTGTAACACCAGAGGAATCACATCCGTGCTGCCGACCCTGTAAGAACAGTGAACAGAAAAACTGGGTAAACAAAATATTATACGGCATGCCATCGATTCGACAGAAGAAAAAGTACACGATAAAATTGTATTATATCATACTACATCGTTTTACACTTCAATTAACATTAGGTTTGGTGCCGCTGGCTGCGGTGGTGGGTCAGACAATGCTGCATATGAGTGGATGATGGAGTATGGTCTGCCGACTGAAGCTGATTATGGACCATACCTCAATCAGGTAAATTATATATATGTATGTATAATAATTAACCTATTCTTCTCATCATCATCTTTTACGTACATTGCATTTTATACCTCCACCTCGGAGTCCGTTTGATTTTTTTACTAGTTTTATGTAAGTGACTAGTAGTCACTTACATAAAACTAGTAAAAAAATAGATATAGATACCTCCCCAACGATAGAGGGAAGACTGCGCAAGAATCTCCTCCATCAATCATCTGGAGTCCCGGTTTACATATGAGTATCGCGTGTGCCGTAGGCCTTGGTAGGACGAATGCCAATGTCATTATATTCTAAATCCAAATCTACTTGTAGCGGTATGTCTGTGTCAGCAAATGGTTGAAATGATTAACAAATGTACTCATAATTTTAATTACAGGATGGTGTATGCAGAATTAAAAACACAACAAAGCTACACCCAATTCGTGGGTACACTGATGTTACGCCTTTGAGCGTAGATGCTTTGAAAGTGGCTTCAGTCAATCACGGACCTCTTTCTGTATCAGTGGATGTGACACCAAATTTCTCTTTATACTCTTCGGGTATATTCTATGATATTACTTGGTAAGATATAGTAAATGCTGCGGTTTTCCCAAGCGTACTATATATATATATATATATATATATATAATACGGGGTTCTTCTAGAAGGGCTTCAGAAGGTTTCTTCAGGGTCACCAATTCCTATCTGGTGGACCATGCCATCTAAGTGGTATAATAAAAAATATCTTTACTACTATTAAGTCGTTCGTACGGCAAACGGGCCCGACCGCTTAACGTACTCTCTGAGACATGACCAGACCAATTCAAATACCCATATTCATGCATACAAATATTTGCAGTGAGCATGGATCGAACCCTCCCCTCCTGCGTAGCGGCCGCTTTCACTATCTCCACGCCTCTGAAGCTGTCACGAGGCTGTGAGATTTGACTTATGATAGCGAATACCGTCTAACCTTACAACTTTGACAGGGAAGCCTTTGGCAGACCGTCGCCATTAATCAACAAGCTTACTGACTTACAGGTGAGGTTATTGCCTGGGCCTCAAGGGCCTTTGTTAGTACTTCATCTGTAACAGCTCACTTCAACAGTCATCATACAGAATATATCATAATGTAGCCTAGTGGTACGGGTAATGGACTGCTGAGACGAGGTCTCGGGTTCGATCCCAGGTTTTACCATGGCACACAACAATGACTTTTCGATGCTTTTCGAAGTTATGTGTGTATTTATCGCAGGTTTATAAGTGTCCGGTTAATGGCAATAGGCTCGCCACCTTGGGACCTAAACATAAACTGCCTACCCCTTCGGGGATATAGGCGTGAGTTTATGTTTGTTGTTATGTTGTCATAATGATAACATCTCTAATGTGATGGGACTACGGGGAAATAGAATTCCCCGTAGTTAAACTACTGGAACCTTGGGTAAATGCCCCTACAATCACAGTTCATCATCGTCACCCCAAATGTTTTGGTGGTTACTATCTAATATGTTGGTACTTTATAGCATACTTTGAATGTATTTCAGCACTCAAACAGCACTGAATCACGAAGTTTCATTAGTTGGTTACGGTGAACGAGATGGTGATACTTTCTGGATTCTCAAGAACTCTTGGGGACCAAACTGGGGCATGGGCGGATACATGTACATTTCAGCTCGCGACAATAACTGTGGTGTTGCTACTGAACCTACCTATGTAGTTTTCTAAAAACGGACGTAAATGTATGGAGGTACTTGGCGATGGTTTGGCAAGACTATGGAACTGATATACTTTAATCTTATATGTAGCAAGAATAAGCACGTGGAATTTTCTATTATATAATAAATGCATATACTTAATGGATAAAAAACTGTTTTTTTTTTTTAATTTCAGCTTCATCAGTTATGAGGTACTACAAACTTATTATTTTGTTCGATTAAGATAGGGAAAAAAATTGAATCAGATCAGGCGGGATTCGAACCCGCGATTTTTCCCTTACAGGAGGAATGCCTCCGCCGCGTGGTTCCCGGCAGAGTAGAATTTGGGCCACCCCATCACTGTGTGTGTGTCGTACAAGACGACTAAGGGATAGGGCTGTTCAACACCAGACAGATATATACAGTCCAGACTCAGCTTTAGGTACATTGCTCGAGTCAACAATAGTGCCCGGAAGACGGCAATATGCTCACCCCCTATTACGTGGGACTGAATTCAATTATTGGTGAAATGTGGGTGTTAATTCACCTCTGCCTAACCCTCTGGGGATAAAGGCGTGATTATATGTATGTATGTATGTAGGAGGAATGCTCTGACCACTGAGCCACCGAACCTTGTTCGAAATCATCCAAATCTGCCGAAATATCCGTCTTATGGACACGGTGAGAGCCATCAATTCAATCATTCAATTATTATTTTGTTGTTATTTATCCCCGTAAAATTAACTTCACGCTACCTCATGGATTTCGTTGAATACCAAGATTAAGGTTACCTAACTTAAATTAGTTGGACTGCCCAAGAGGTCTTTTCATACCTGGTTAATCTCCTTACCTAAATCTTATCCTACTATAATAAAAAAGTAAAATAGTATCTACTCGTGCAGGAGGCTGATGTGCCAGCTGCACGACCCTATGCAGAAAGCAGACATCCAGTATCTGTCTCTGATCATGTAGACTATTCATATGAAACTTAATAAGACGATGGTCATTGGATTTCCTGTGTGAGAAGCCTGTGGCCCGAAAAGCAAGGTGCTTCGTGCATGCTCTCTATGCGTTACGAGTGAGCATCATAGAAAGGGCTCTACACAATCGTGGCAAACTCGAGTCGTACCAGGGTGTTGTCAAGAGTTACCTTGGTTTGGAACTTAGTTAAGTCCTTAGCGTTTCTTTTAACAATTACGTCGAGTGCGAAACTTCAGCTGACTGTCGAGTACCACACTAAGGTCAAGATTTCATGGACCTCTCTTACTTGTACGTAATCTACCTCATAGCTATTAGTAAGTCGTTTTAATTTCCTGCAATATTTTATAAAGAAACATACGAGTTAAAACAAGCATTAAGAGTCATAACGGTTGCTACTACACCATGACATAATACTGTTCAAATCTCTTTGAATCAAGGCAGCATCCCCGTCAACAGTTACGGCATTATTTATTTTCAATATACATACATATAATCACGCCTTTATCCTTACAGGGTTAGGCAGAGGTGAATTAACACCCACATTTCATCAATAATTATATTCGGTCCCACGTAATGGGGTGTGAGCTTATTGCCGTATTCCAGGCAGTATTGTTGACTCGAGCCTTGCATCTTAGGCTGAGTCCGGACTGTATATATCTGTCTGATGTAAAACAGCCCTATCCCTTAGTCGCCTTGTACGACACCGTATGGGAAGAGATGGAGTGGACCTAATTCTACTCTGTCTAAAACCACGCGGCAAATTATTTTCAAATCATCTGCATATAGAGAATACTTTAAATATTTTGAATATCGTTTTTTTTTTTTTTTTTTTTTTTTTTTATATACGACACGCCAACTTGACCTCACCTCGCCTGATGGTAAGCTAAAGGCAAAGTCTCAGGAAAGAGGGTCACCATTACAGACACTAAGTGCTACAATGGTGGCACTCAGCTTGGCGGCCTCATCAGATGCTTTTTCACGCCCCGCTTAAAGGCCCCGGGACTGTAGGAAGTAGGAAACACGTGTGCTGGTAATGAATTCCAGGTCTTGGTGGTGCGGCAAAGAAAAGAGTCTCCGAACCGCTTGGTTCTTGCTCGTATATTCTGCACAGTGTGAGGGTGACATCTAAGGCCTGCACGTGTTGTCCTATGTAGGAAAGGAGATGGTGGGATTAGTTGGAAGAGCTCGTCAGAACACTCACCGTGGTAGAGACGGTAAAATACAGCCAAGGAAGCAATATCTCTACGCATCTGCTATTAAGTTAAGTTAAGAAATTAGGCCAAAATAAGATACCTGAGGGACACTGGATTTGGCTAGATAAGTATCTGATGCACATCCACATACCTCAACGTCCTGCTGTCTATTATTAGAGATATGATTCGAACCACTTTAACAAGATGCCACCTGCTGCCACAACCTTATATATTACCCGTGCGAGGGATATGCCTGTCAACCTCACCTTCGGCAACCAAAACGACCCACAGGCGGCGTGCGTTTTAGTCGGTTCGAGTCCGACATAACCTCCTCCACCGGCTCCGGTGGGGAGGTATCCGTGGGGATTCTGCGCACGTAAAAAAAAAAAAAAAAAACCTTATATATTACCCATCGGAAGGATGGAACAGTTGAATTTACTATTATTTTGACACAATTACTATGACATGGTAAATATCTTACAACTCATTTACTTACATTCTTTTACTAACCCCCGACGCAAAAACGACGGGGTGTTATAAGTTTGACGTGTCTGTGTGTATGTGTGTGTCTGTATGTGCCATCGTAGCTCCTGAACGGATGAATCGATTTGGATTTAGTTTTTTTTGTTTGAAAGGTATATTAGTCGGGAGTGTTCTTAGCTATGTCTGAAAAAAATCGATCCGAGATGGTCGCCACTACAAAATGACGGAGTGTATATTTTATCTCAACTACCTCAATATGGGTAACAAATGAAAGGGCTTGACTAGTAAAATACCATACAAAATGACAAATTTTATTTTATTTCACAATTCCCTCAATATGGGTATTAAATCAAAGAGCTTGACGAGCAGATCAATTTAAAAAGTGTAAAATAAAATTAAATAAAAAAATTAAAAAACCCCCGTCACAAAAACAACCTCCAAAACATCGAAAATAAGTTGTGTCAGTTAGCCCTATAACTTTGATATACCTAGTAATTCATATTTTGATTCAAGCGTTGTCACTGTCGGGGGGAGACTTTGGATCGTTCCGATAATATGACATAGTGCTCTACCAGTTAGGGTCCTCCGACATGACAAGGTCATTGAAGTAAATGGAAAATGTGTACATAATTGTAGACGTTAGCAGTAAGCTACTCACTTTATAGTAGTCTCTCATAAATAAGTAAATATAAAAACATCGCACCTGACAGGCATCTATCAAAAACCTATCAAAAACTGCCCATAAAAACCTATAAAAAACTGCCCGTATACCGTTTTTCTGCACCTCCTTCAGTATTACGTAAATTTCAAACTATCTTTGTCCTCGATTATTTCATTACCTACAATTTCCATTCAATGTTATATATAAAAAACGGAACAAAACGTACGTTAAAATGGTCATACTTAATAAATTATAATAATAACAAGACAAAACGTGTCTTCTCCGTCCAGGGAAAACTAATAACTGTGTTGTAAACAGGTGCATTATTATTAATTATTATTATAGGGGTACTTGTCTGACCAGAATTTGATATTACCGTCTCGAAACGGGTATGCGTATAACAGACTCGCTAAAAGATATATGTTAAGATCTATGCTGATGGTATACCAAGATCTAGTCTTTATTTAAATGAGGAATATGTTGTATTCAAGAAAGTAACGTGACGGGACGCCACAGACGCGGCTCCCAAAGCAACGGCTTCTTGCCAAACAGCTGCAATAAAAACGTTAAACGTTTCAGTGATATTTTATTGTTACAATTGTTTTTGTATATATATTATATATAGAGTTTGCGGAACTATGTGTTAGTTTTAAGTAGGTATTTTAAGTGCCCCATTTTTTTTTTGTATATAGCACATATGTTGCATGCTAGAGATGTGGAGGTAAGTCAACCTACTGCATCGCTATTGAATGTGATACGATGCCCTCACTGCTCCCTAGCCCGTATTTTTAAGAGTGAGCGAGGTTTGAAGATAAATATCGGTAAAGTACACAAACCCGGACATGTATCTCCGAACACCCCTCTGGTTATTCAACCCTCTGCCCGTAAGTACAATTTCTGAGAACATTATTGAAATTCCCTTTTAGCAAAGACTATCTCATTTAAGAAATTTTGTTTCAATCCTAAAGAGAATCCCTCGCGGTGCAAGACCTATCGTTGCAAAAAGTTTGTCAAACTGCATAGGTCTTGTACTTCGAGAAAATACTAAAGCGGCTTGGGAGCAACTGCTCACCTTCCCATACAAAAGCTTACATATAGGAACAGACAAGGCAGACCGGACAGACCACCGAACAACAACAAATTCATTGACGTCTCAAATTAGAAATAATTGTAGGGTCATAACGGAAAATTTAAACCCAACATACTCCACTTTTCGGAAAAGTAATATTTTTAATTTGGGTGATTCAAAATTAAGGGATGGTGACATAAGTGGGGCATCAAGATTGCTTTTTAGTAGCGATGTAGAGGCGCCCTGCTGTCCGGAGACCCTTACTGGTCTGCGGAGCAAGCATCCAGCACCTGCGGGTGGCCGTTCTTTTCCTGAGGCACCTGTCCCCGACCCTGATTGCCTTAGCGTAACGGCCAAGGAAGTGTTGGCAGCCGTTATCTCCTTTCGAAGTGGCTCTTCTGGTCTCGACGCATGGACCCCACAACATTTAAAAGATATTTTAAGGTCAAGCACCGGGAAGACTGGTGAGGCACTTCTAAAGAGCTAACGGCCCTCATGAATTTGATGCTCTCCGGTAGAGTGGATGATGCCATCACAGACATTTTGTGTGCACTACACAGGGGAGATGGTGGCATTCTTCCTATTGCCGTGGGATGTACGTACCGACGTATGGCAGCCAAACTCTGTTGTAAATATTACAAAACCGAGTTATCTTTGAAGTACCAGCCCCTCCAGACTGGTTATGATTCAAAGGGTGACTGTGAGGCTGCCATACATGCTTTATCAACCTACCTCGGCTCCAGTAAAGGTGAGGTCATTCTCAAGGTTGATGTGAGGAATGCTTTCAACTCGGTGAACAGGTGTCCCTGTTATGTATGTCCACTTATTGATCCAAGCCAAATTAGAAACACAAAATTTATAATTTCCTTTGCAATGTTACAGAAACCCCTCCAAATTATTATACAAGGACAACCTTTTGGATTCTGCTGTTGGTTGTCAACAAGGAGACCCTCTTGGACCGGTAATTTTCAGTTTACCTGTTCAGCCTATTATTCGGCGGTTAAATTCTAAATTTAATGTATAGTACCCAGACGATGGAACTCTAGGGGGAAATGTGGAGTCAGTTTTACAAGATTTGGCTTTTATTAAAAACGAATTTAAGTTAATTGATTTAGAACTAAATGATAATAATTGTGAGATTTTTTTAAATAATGTTTCAGACAAAATTACTACTATATCTAAATTTAATATTTTACCTCCTAATATCAAAATAATAGGTAAACGATCTCTGCGTCTCCTTGGGTTCCCAGTCCTAGAAGATGCCTACACCTCATTTAAAGAGGAAAAAATTCAAAATTTTAATGACATTTCGGACCACCTACTTAAAATTAATATCCACTCGGCTTTCTCTATTCTTCGGTACTGCCTTTTCGTTCCTAAATTCACTCATGCTCTCAGGTCCATTTTTATGTCATTTTGGAAAAAATTGATAAATTTATAGAAATTACACTCGCCAAAATTTTAAATGTGGCCTTGAATGACCGAACTTCACTACAAGCGTCTCTACCGATTCGCTTGGGTGGGCTCGGTATTCGCAAAATTTCTGATGTCAGCTTACCGGCATTCATGTCTTCGGTCTACGGTACGGAAGAATTAACTAGGAAAATTCTTGCACCTATACTAGTTGATTCTGAAGTACTATGTAAGACTGATGCAGTGAATGCTTGGAAAACTGCATGTCCAAACACTGATCTTCCAAGGAACCTATTCTCACAGCGTCAATGGGACGGGCCGCTCTGCAGCTTAGTAAGACAAAATTTTGTTCTGGTAATTCTACTGAGTGTGCTCGTTTACTGGAGTGTGGGAGTCGGGTCTTTGGCTACAGGCTCTTCCGTCATCTAACGTAGGGACTATGTCAGATGACACTACCTTCCGTACCGCGACGTGCCATCGCTTAGGTACGCCGTGTGTTTCTCCGCATCAATGCCGTTGTGGAGAAGCAGTTGACCAACTCGGACACCATAGCCTATCGTGCTGCAGGAGCGTTGGGCGAATCCCACGGCATGCCAGCCTCATCGACATAATTCGCCGTGCCCTTGTCACCACCGGTGTGCCGGCTGTGCTTGAACCAAACGGTTAGGCTCGCGACGATGGCAAGAGACCGGATGGTATGTCATTAGTGTAAGAATGGGTAGGACTCTGGTGTGGGACGCAACATGCGTCAATACCATTGCCCCTACCCATTTACCTGGCACGGCTGGCTGTGTTGGTGCAGCTGCAGCTTCTGCAGAGACTCTTAAGCAGCGCAAGTATTCTAATCTCCTTGGTAATTATGAGTTTGTGCAGTAGATATGCTTGGGCCGTGGGGTCCGAGCGCTCGCAATCTCTTCAGGTCGACGCTTCTCATGACCAGAGGGCTGGCCTCTTCCTAGGTCAGAGAATAAGCATTACCATACCGCGTGGCAATGCTGCCAGTCTTCTGGGAACGCTACCACAAGAAGCATGCGATGCCGAGGAATTCCACGACGCATTTTAACTTTTGATTTTATTTAATTATTATTTTTGATTAATGTAAATATTAGCATAAATTTAAAATACTTTAAGTGTATATAGGTAAAGTACAAAAATTAATAAATATTCTTTATACTAATAAAGCTAAGTATTATTTTCAGAAGTATGATCAGGTAAGAATTGAACTGAGTGTAAAAGTGACCGAGTGAGTCTTTCCTGTGGCCGTGTTTTGGTTTCCAACCCTAAAGAAACTTCGTGTCAGTATATAACTGGTAAGAAGAGGCTAGATATACGTTGTTCAGTACGGTAGTCAGTATCAAATAAAGTAATTATAAACAGGGATATCACTTTCCTCGCACGAGGTGGACGAGGATGTAGAAAAAATGGCTTTCAAGACTTCCGAAAACCTACAATTTCTATTCCTTGCACGATAAGATTAGCCTAAACGTAATTCTGTGCCTTGTTCTTTACGCTCTTGTCTGACCTAGGAATTTTGTCCGTTACGCAATAAAATATATTAATATGTCTATGATAAAATTGTTCCTGTACTGCTTTACTTGTAGGTACTACATACAACATATTAACAATGAAATGCACAATCATTTGAACGCGGAGAATGATCTCTTACCAACAGTTTGGTGACTGGAAGCCTCTTGTGGTAGTATCGTTTCCGGTTCTTGTCTTTCGTATTTGTTGCCAATAACGGCAGTGCATGTTATATTTACGTCCTGTTCTACAGATGCTTCAGGACGAATCTGTAAAACACAAAAGTTTAACATGAACTTAAAAAAATGTAAACATAACATATGAGCCAGCGAAGCCTTTAATGTATTTTTTTGGTGGCAAATACCTATTTTACTGACGGTTGTGCGCAAAACATTTCCACTTTAGTAAATAAATGCTCGTTATGTAATCTTTTTTCTTATTGAACAGTAAAAGTTACCTTTGAATCCAGACAAAATAAAGATTATAGGACTCAAGTTTACAGGACCAGCGCGCGGTTCAGGCCCTGTGTTGAACCATACTATGGGAAGAAGTACCTTTGTTTATAACATGTTTGACTTCTTCCAATTTTTAAAAATTGGAAGTTGTCAAACTTGGCGAGAAATTGGCGAGACTGTGGTTATGGAAATTCCTACATGCCTGAGTTTCACCGGGCTTGGCACGGTCTTGAAAAAAAAGTCTTACTCGTACGTCATTTTTATTTTTTGTGTTATATCTGCATTTATTTTTAACTTTTCGGTGCATCTTTTCGAGAAGTCAGTTTTTTTAGTTAAAAATACTTGGTTTTTCCTTTTTAGTGAAATTTAATTAGTGGATCGTTAATTCTAATTATTTTAAAAGTAAAAAACTTAAAAATAGAAATTAACGAATTCGCATTTACAATATTTTGAAGCACTGCAAACTACAAGACCCAAGATGATAGATCGTTGGAAATACATGAAACTGCAGGTTTCGTTTTAAAGTAGCTATAGAATCAATATATTCCTCTAAAAAGTCAAACGAAGCAATCATAATGTTTATCGCTAAGGAGTTATTTTTTATACTCGTACCACTTAGGTGGCAGACAATGGCAGACAAGCACACGGCCCACCTGATGGGAAGGAAGAAGAATGAGAAGAATTCATCTGAGCACAAACCATTGTACACTTGGTAAAACACACACAGCGAGGCAAATCCCTCATAACGCTAAGAGTTCCACACTACCTGCGAGTATGGGATTGTCAACCAGCCTCAGCGCAGTCGAAGGGGTCAAGCTGGTATGCAGGCGCTCCAGTAAAAAAATTGACAGCAGTACTCCATGTGAGACCAGACCTGTGCCTTGTAAAGGAGGAGTACTCCTTGTTAAGCACTCCAAATTTCCTTGATGCCAACTTAACCTAGTCCTCCAAATGACTCCGGTACTGGATGTCGTTGGAGATATCGACACCAAGGATCCCGATACTCGAGGAGATGGTAAGCGGTGTGCCCAGGAATTGCGGTGCTACAATAAATGGGGTTTTCTTAGCGGTGAATACACATACTTGTGTCTTAGTGGGGTTGAATTGGACTAGATTTAGTCGTCCCTAATCGGATACTCCAGAGAGAGTAGTCTCGATTACAGACCCAAGTTGTTCGCGACTCTTCTCCTCCTTTTGCCTGAAGAAGACCTTTGTGCCAGACCCGATCGAAGGCATTCGCTATATCGAAGCTGACCGCTAGTGCCTCATCCCGACTCTCGATGGCTTGCGCCCATCGGTTTGTGAGATACACAAGAAGGTCACCGGTAGAGCGACAGTGGCGAAAGCCGTACTGTCGATCGCTCCGTAGATCGTTTCTCTCAAGGTATCTCAGGAGCTGTGTATTAATAACACGCTCCTGAGATACCATTACCTTCGAGAGAAGGGAGGTGATAGCGATAGGCCTGTAATTGGTCGGATCTGTCCTGTCACCTTTCTTAGGCACAGGGTGTACGAATACGGTCTTCCACGAGGCCGGGACCTGCCTCGCGGAGTATGAGAGTGCGAAAAGGCGTGTAAGTACAGGGCACAGCTCGGGGGCACAGTGCTTAAGCACCATCGCCAGTATACCGTCCGGCCCAGTCGACTTCCGAACATCTAGGGACTTAAGCTTGCGCTGGACCACCCGATGCATGATTTTAACTTCGGTCATGGAAGCACCACAGCTGAGGATAATGGGTGGTTCGGCGTTTCCATCGTTCATAATCGAGTTTGACGCAAAGAGATTACCCAAAAGATCGGCCTTCTCCTTAGCGCCATTGGCCAGACTACGGTTGGATTTTTGCAGCGGCGGAAGGCAAGACCGGCAGAAGTTTCCCTCGGCAGCTTTGGCGAGTGACCAAAATGTACGATTGCCAGATGGGTAGCGTGTAAGCCGTTCGCCAATTCTGCCGATGAACTCAAACTTTGCCCTAGAGGTTGCCTTTTTACTGGACCTCGAAGCAGCATTCAACTTTGAGTTCGATTATCTACCTGCCTAATTCAAATCTAGAGTATTCCATTTATGATGTACATAACTAATAAGTTGTGTTGTCTGTCTTTGCCACATATCTTGACCACAGGTATTGTACCTACCGTGGTGCAGGATTATCATAAATATAGTGAACAATACTTCGCTAATCTTACACTTTCTATTTCATTTTGAAGAGTTCCCTTGTGAATCGCTAGTATCCTTGGTCTAAACAAATTAATATAGGACTACCACAAAACATACCTAAACAAATATGAAAAGGAATTTTGATCCAATGGATAAATATCAAAAAATATTTGTAGTAACAGGTAGGCTGCATTTAAACGAACCCGTAGGTTTACATTTTAAACTGTAATTATTGTTTTAACTGCAGATTTTAAAAAAATACGATTAGTCTGCTAAAGGTTGCTCTCTGTCGCGAGTTACCTGCGTATATCCATCGATTATTCAGAACACCATAAGATACAAAAACAAGAGAGAATATTATTGCAGAATATTGTGGTATCTAAAATGGGTATTATGCACTTTACCGTATAGTTATGGTAAAATATTTTATACTGCATATGTACTTTAGTAAGTGCATATGTAGTATAATTTTTTTTTGAGGCAGGTACCTTATTTGATCAAAAATAATAACAATTAAGTAAGAGCCAGAGAAAAAATTACTGTAGAGAATGAAATTGGACATGTATGGTGTCGACCCTGGTCCTCTCCATAAGCTCGTGCTTAATGTGCAGCCGTAAATGGCAGCTAACTTTTAATTTTTATTATCGAAAATGAACTTTGAAAGGATTTGCATAAGCAAAACTACCAGCTAGGTAAAGGATGTACAGACGGTAACTGCCTGCCAAGTAGAGGATATAGGTACCTACAGGTGGTCAACGTAAGAAAACATAATTAAACATAACAATGATAAACTTCTACAGTAAACAAACCAGTTAAGGGCTTACCTTTTTACATTACATTAATTGTAGTATAAGAGGAGTGTTTCAGTAACTATAACAGTCCCTGTAGTAATTCAACCATATAACACTGTCTACAACTAAGAGATTATACGAGTACTCTAGAATTCCGCGTCTTATTATAGACAGTGAATATTACGGACTAGACATCTATAAGTTTTAGTTTTCTGTGCAAAAAAGAGGGATGACGCCTTAATGAAGCTATGAATTCTATATATTATAGTTCGATACCTCTTTCTGGTACAAAAAATGAACGCTTACAGAACGTCATGGTTGGCCTACTATTTATCGTAAATTTATTTAATTGAACAAGTTGAGTTAGGTATTTTGCTGCCTAAATTTGGTGCTATCTAAATCATTAATTTTTAGGGTTCCGTACTTCAAGAAGAAAAAATCGGAATCCATATGGGATCACTTTGTTGTCCGTCTGTCTGTCAAAAACTTTTTCTCAAGAATGCGTGAAGGTATTAAGTTGAAATTCATGCAGAACCACAAGATGTAGATGTTTATGTAGCAAATTAATGCAACGCGACAACTGCGACTCCATCTTTCTTCATAAGGTGGCTATACACATTAGTCATCATTTCGGCGAATGTTGTAGCAAAGACATTGGTCAAAAGTTTGTGATGGCATATAGTTAGGAAGTCTTTCAGTTTACTTCGGTTCAGGTCAATGTGTAGAGGAATTTAGTATTGGGATCATAACTGCTAACTTTTTTCGTGCTGAAATCTGCCACCCAAGTCAGCCAACGGGGTAGTTATGTCAGACTCGGACTGACTAAAATCACGAGCCGTCTCGGGTCTTCAGATGATACCGGCATATTGATGGCATTTTTATTGACACACGAGTTTAAACAGGTGTTTATATCAACAATACAACTGTAGTTCACATAACAATCAGTAATGTAATCTACATAGTTAAAGTCAGCGATTTTTATTGATACATGCAATACCTACTAATAAACAATATATCGGTAATGATTATGAAGATACCTACTTAGTATGTGATAAATTATATAAATCGGTTTCTGTTCTAATCCATACAGCTTGTCCGCCTTCTGATTATTTAGCTAATACAAATTTGCCGTTAGAAACTCAAAAAGAAAATAAATAGATTGTATTTTAAAAGAAAAAATCTTTTATAATTAGACTAGGGTGCAGATTTCTCATGTCACGAGAAAAGAAAACGCTCTTCATCTGGAACATTTTTCACAACATTCAGTCCTAATCTCAATTTTAGAACAGCAATGCGACTATCTCGTATTTTGAAATTCATTATTTTAGTTTTTTCTAAGTTATTCGTTAAATTATTTGTTTTAAGCTAGTCCATAATTCATGCCAAAGATTGATTAATGTCTGATTCTAAATTCATTGTCACACTACACAGCATTGTATAAGATTAAGCCACCGATGGAGATAAACTTACAGAATTGCCGGAAAACTCTACAAGATATTGAACGCCACTTAGGAGTGCTGAACTGAACTCTCTAAGTAAAGATAGCACGCCGCTGCAGCGCCACGGCCAACGTATGCTTCAGACGCCATATTACGGATATCTGTAAGAAAGCACACCGTAATTTAGGGATGGTCTTTCGGCTGGGGAACCAATTTACGAACATCGGTGCTCTGTGGTCATTATACGAGGCGCTTGTTAAAGGTCACCTTGAAGGCAATTCGTTGGTGTGGTCGCCACATGAGGCCAAATATAAATTTAAGTTGGAGCGAATCCAAAATAAATTTGTTAGATTTATATATTTTAGGCAATATGGCGTATATCGGATATACGCCCAGCATATACTATATCCTGGTTACCCTCTGTTGTACCCTACACTGTTTTTGCTTGGTGTGGTTGGTATTTATAGGTTGGAAGTCAGAAGGGAAGTGGCTACTATCACGTATCTATTTAAACTTATTCGCGGCATAATACACAACCCAGTGGTACTGTAGACAATAAGGTGGTGTGTTCCGAATGAGTACGTAAGAAGACAGCGCCGACCGCCGATGTTGTATGTGCCGCCGGCGCGCACCAGCCTGCTGGAACTCGCGCCGCTGACGGGACTAATCTGAATGAATTCACAAAGACAGCTTATTCTTATCTATAGGAAAAGTAGTGAAGTTACTGTAAAGAGATTGTATTAATTAGTTTGTAAATATTAGGTTACGGCACTATGGCATTAGGTTTCCCCTGTAAAGGTAGTGTCAGTGTGTGGTTGTTTAATAAATAAATAAAAATCAACCATAATCACCTCCGATATCTTATATTGGAAAAGTTCCAAAAAATTAAAACAAAAGCCCAGACCGACTCAACAGAAGAGATAAGGAAACAATTAGAAATAACTATATAGGCTAGAGAGGATGCAAATGGAATCACAAAGGCACACGCAGACCAGGTACAGGAGAAACAAAGGAGTCAGAAAGCTGTTTAGTGGAGACCTTACACCTCAAGGATTGCAAGTAATATAGTATCACCACTCGTACAACCTTATTAGAGACAGAAAGACAGAAAAGAAAAGAACCGCCTGTTTGTATTTACTGCAGGGTCGAACCCCACAAGAAATAGTAAATCCATTAATCAAGCTGCAGATCGCTACTAAAATAGGAAAGGAATTCAAGATACTCGCTAATATCGTACCTACCATATCCCATGGTAAACCCTATCCAGAACAATGTTAAAGGCGTGGAAACAAATCAATATTAGTAGACACCTCGATGGGAAAGAAAGAAAGAAACATTTATTTAGTACCAAGTAGTCACACAACACAACAAACAATAATGGCATTAGGAGTATTAGAAGCATGTTTACTCATTAATGATAATAAACAAGCCTCCAAACTCCAAGCGTAACAGGCATACAAGTTAAAATCAAAAAACCAGTTGTTCTTAGTTGACTCGATATCAGGAAGGATTACGGCGCGCCGTAGTAGCGGCGGCGGCCCATCATGGGGAAGTGGCTAGAGAGGCCACACGGCAGCCTCTCGTACCGTCCGACGCAGATGATCACCGAGCACGGGTGCTTCGGGCAGTCCGCGTACGCAGGCAACTCGGGCGTCAGAGGTCAATGAATGACCTCCGCTCACCATGAGCGCAGGCCTGGGGGTGACAGGTGGAGCCGCCTGTCACCCTGGCAGAAGTAGGTTGCGGCAGCGGCGCGCTTCGCGCGCTTTCCCATTTCCGGGGACGAGTTGGGGACTCTGTGGTCCCACACCCGAGGAGAGGGCCAGATCGAGAGAGATGGCCCTGGGTCGACCAGGGTGCGAGGGATATACCTGTTAATCTCACCTTCAGCAACAAGCCTGCGTGCGTTTTGGTCGGTTAGAGTCCGACATAACCTCTTTCACCGGCTCCGGTGGGGGGTATGCGTGCGGATTTTGCGCACGTAAAAAAAAATATCAGAAGGGATTCTAAAGAGGCAAACTGAATCAAGACTACTTAAAAAGACATCTACCATCACCTATTTCCAATCGTGTACAAAAGTTAAACTCACTCAAATGGACCCACTACTGAAATGCGAAAGTGGCCCACTAAGACTTTTCTCGTGGGGGCGGAGGATCCGATGACCTAATCATCGAATGCTGAAGAAACTTCTATTAGGACAGGACTGCAGTGACTGCATTACATCAGAAGACATAGACAGAATAATAGAACAAAACACTGCAGAAAACTGGCTTGGTGGGAAGTAATCAACCTTATCTTCTCAAAGACACTTAAGGTACCGAAGACGAGTCTAGGTACCGTATTAACCGACATATCGGGACCATGAGACGAGGCTATCCCCCGGTAAATGAAGCGACAGAAAGCAGACACAGGCCACTTCATCAGTCTGATGGAGATACCCGTCGTTCAGAGAGTAAAACCTGTCTACCTACTAAGTATCGCTAACCTCCGGAATTCAGCATGAAAGAGATCAGCGGCCTGAGCAGAGGAAGAAATTCACCATTTAAGACCCTTATATAGCTGCGTCCACCAAGGCTCTCGAGAAAATCTTGAATGTACACATAATCTCCATTCTTAAGCGCGCCGAGGGGAATGTCGTGACATCACGATGTACCAAAGACAATGTTGTTAACTAACATAGTTAACATTCCAATGAGATTTCTAGTTAAGAGGAAAATGATTGTATCAGCGTATGTAAGTACTTTTCAAACCTGAATCTGAAATCATTCTAGACTACAGTGATAATCTCTTGACGATATAATGAGGTATAGAGAGATCTAAACATTCTATATCGGTAGTCGTACTTAGTTCAATTATATACAGCTTAAATATAATAATTATATTATATAAAATAGTGGTATTTATAATTAAGTCATTTTAGTTTCTCTGAAATTAATCTAGTTTAAAATAAAGGCAGTTTATTGGTCACATAGGAAACGCTTAGGTTAGTGAAGTGATAAATCGTATAACCGTCTCTTGGAGAGATGTAGTATGTTTTAAGGTTACTACAGTAACCTGAGCGTCATTGATTAACTAACGGAGTGGTCTACGTCAGAGGACCTCCTCTTGGTGTCGGTGCTACTCGCGCCAATAGAACGGACTGGGACAAGGAGTGGTACTCTCGACCAAGGGGGAGAACAGGTGCGGTCTATTCTAAGGCCAATGTGCGAGGAAATCATCGTGAGGGGATTATAATATGTCTACAGGACTGTATTACAATTTCGGTTCCTGACAGGACATGCATTCTAAACGCGAGGAGTCCGCGTAATGGTTTGATATTAGGCGAATGCGGTACAGGCCCACATGCATACTTACTAAATCATTATTTTTTGGCGTATATACTTCGCTTAAATCATTATTATTTCTAAAACCATTAGGCATTCGTTAAAATTTATCTTATCAAGTACTAATATTTTTAATTCTTTGATAAAGTAAAACCTAATATATCGCTATACTATGGATATGAATATTTGAAGTAATAGTTGGTGTTATAATATATTAGCCACGGTAACCAATTGTCATTAACTGGGCAGTGCTCTACTTGCTTACCGACCTAAGTGGTATATAAAACATCCACAAACTCCTACCTTCCACATATTGACTTAGCTCCAAAGGTTTTCATAAGGTCCTAAGCATTCGTACACATGGAAATAGTAAATAGATACACCGATGATTCGGGCATCAGAATCCTCTGACGGGTTCATTTTCCTTAAGTTAAACTGCAACCGTAGTTCTTGTAATAGAAAGTAGTTAGAATAAAATTGCAGCAGCTGTAATAAAGTCTTGTAGATGAAAAAGTGGCGAAACATAATGTACAGTCAGTGTCAAAACGATCTTGACTACAAAGTCTCAAAATCTTCTAAATACTAAGGTACTAAGAAGATAAGAAGAGGAGCAAATCAATCTGTTTTATTGATTAAAACTGTATTATTGTCTTAACTAGAGACGTGTACAAAATATCAAAACAACCGTCAAAAGGAAGTGGGGGAAACCAAGGTATTAAAATCATTTTGAGTACTTTTGTAGACTACTACTAGGTACTACTAACATAATATTAACGAAATAATAAACGGTCCCGACTACGTTTTTGACCTGAATGGTCTAGTGGAAAAACGTAGCATTAATAAAAACTACAAATCCTCATAATGATCCTGTGCTAAATAACTACTCAACTATTCTAAATAGTTATAGCATGACTCATGAACATTTAATAAAATTGAAATAGGAACATCCACAACATTATTTCAACAGCCTTATCGAGTTAACTCTAATTAGGTTAATTAAAAATATAATGAAATATATAAAAGTAGGGAATGGCTAGGGTTTGAACAGTTTTATTACAGCATTAGGACGTCACAATGAATTTAGTCTGGTTATTGTTAGGTATCGCGGTAGTCGCACAAGCGCATGTCGGTGAGTTTACCAATTTTTTTTTCTTCCCTTATATCCTGGATGGTATCCTATGTTCTTTTATATCCTATGAGTATATTTATTTAAGTAATATTTTTTATCGTCCAAACGCATTGAATAATACCTACTTTTTACTAATGTATTTTTTCATATATCGTTTCTTGTCGTCTGTTTGTCCGTGAGGAATACTGAACGAAAGGCACACCGTTTTATGTTCTACAACCCGTTCTAAGAGGATAAATAACATATACTTACAACAAATAAATTATCGATTTACTAAATATGGTATTAGTGTTAATGTAACATCGCTAATATAAGGGCTCATTAAATAATGGAAGGAGTGATGTCATGAACGAAATAATCGTTTTCAGGATTTGGCCAAGTGAATACAGGATTTTTCTCTTACATATATTTCTCTAAATTTTATCTAAAACAAAATATTGACTGAGGTTTTATATTTTCAGTGAAAAAACTACACGACGATCTCGCATCCCTAGAATGGCCTGAGACATTCTCCTTAAAAGCGACACGAATGTCGCTACTTGACAATGTTATCGAAAAATATCAGATATGGTAAGAAACACCTAACATGTGATCTAATTTTGAATATCAGTATATTGTACCATGTACAGTTTACAAATTATAGCATTTTTTGAGTATTTACTCAGAAATTCTATTTTACACACCATCGCACAATTGACCGTACATTGAATTTTAGTATTAGCAATGCCAAAAAATCTTGTGAGATTCGAGTACACGGAACACCATGCGTAACTGTATCAGGTTTACTGCGGTATTCCGTGCCCAAACTAGCCTGCGCAGGCAAAACTGTAGCGGAACCCATTACGCAAAATGCGTACGACCGCTTCTAAATAAGTATTCATTCATCTATGTACTTCGCCAAGCACCTCTGGTTTTAAATCCCATAGGGTTGTTTCGCCTTGATCATGTGCCTTTTCCGTGGACATGGCTTTGTATCCGTGTAACATGACATTACGGCCCACTCAATCAATCAATCGATAAGCCTATCGCAGCCCACTGCTGGACATAGGCCTCTCTGAGTGTTGGGAGGTTTTTGCCTACTCCCAACGGCCCACTCAACTTGCCGCAAATGTTGCATGTTTCGAATATTCAGAGACTGCTAGCACACCGCTGGTACGTTGTACATCAGCAATTACAGAACCACCACCCCAGAATAAGGCAGCTGAATACTGAACTGCTGAGCCACTGACAATGCAAACCCATACTCCGTAGAGTGCCATCTAAATATTGCCATAAACCCTCTCAAATAAACTCAGTTGGTGTGTTAAGCGAAAACATTGTAGTATCGTGATAATATGACCCTTATTACTAATGGCCGCCATACACGTTTAGAAAATTTGATCAAACTGGCAGTTCCTCAGGTACTGGTGTTCATTCATCTACTTCGCCAAGCACCTTTGGTTTTAAATCCCATGGAGTTTTTTCGCCTTGTTACGCAGCTTTCCCCACAGTATGACATAAGGTCAAATGCCTTGGAAAGGTCTAGCTAGCAGGCATACACTGGCGTATTCCTAATTGATGAGAGCCAAGATGGTACTCACTGTTGAGAGACCCGCTCTGAAACCGAATTGCTCATCGTTCAAACTAATATGCTTCTCCAGGTGCTTATCAAGCTGACTATCCAGAACCTGGGCTATAATGGTTGCTGGGGAGAGATTCAGTGTTTAGAGTTGCGAAATTACGACTATTACCTCATGTTAGGAGGTAGGACACGGCGGTATATCCGCCCGATTGAGCAGTCCGACTGGGGAAGTACCTCCGCCCTACAGAATACCGCGGTTATAATAACTTCGTGTTGTATTCCCAGCGGTGAGTAGTGTAGCCAGAGCTCACTGGAGAATTTGTACCGTCAGTGGGAAGACTAAAGGCTTGTCCTGATTTGTCTTCTACTGACGGCACTGAAACTCTGTACTTACAGGGTTGGCAGCGCGACTGTGACTCCTCTGGTGTTACAGACGTCCATAGGCCACGGTAACTACTTTCCATCAGGTGGGCCGTGTGCTTGTCTGCCAACTAAGTGGTATAAAAAAAAAAAGAAAAAAAATGTTATTATAGGTATTATATTAAAACGGCATTGTAGGGGAATTATTTTGTACTACATTGTTGTTTTGGATACAATCGGTTAAAACAATGTATCATTCGTACTAAATAAATAAATGAATAATATTTCTTGAAACCAATTGATTAGATGCTTTATTATTATCACTGCGACGCTCACCGAGTGTCCGGCGTGGGAGACGCCGAGGCGGGAGCTTGTGGCGGCCCTGGTAGTGAGGGTTCTCACGCTCTCCACCTTGCTCGCGGCGATGGTCCGCTGCGCGGATACGTGGGCGGGCGGCGCCTCCTTCTGCGAGCAAGTAATGCTCGTGAAGGAGGAGGTGGGGCGGGTGCGGCAGCGGGAGCGACGACGGATCGCAAGCCAAGCTGCCCGCGTACGAAGGCAACTCGGGCGTCGGAGGTCGATGAACGACCTCCGCCCCCCATGAGCGCCGGCCTGGGGGTGACAGGTGGAGCCGCCTGTCACCCTAGCAGAAACAGGCCGCGGCGGCGGCGCGCCTGGCGCGCCTCCCCGTTTACCGGGAACGAGTTGGGGACTCTGTAGTCCCCACACACCCGAGAAGAGGGCCAGATCGTGAGAGATGGCCCTGGGTTGGCCGGGGTGCGAGGGATATGCCTGTCAACCTCACCTTCGGCAACCAAAGCGACCCACAGGCGGCGTGCGTTTTTGTCGGTTCGAGTCCGACATAACCTCTCCCACCGGCTCCGGTGGGGAGGAATAAGTGGGGATTTTGCGCACGTAAAAAAAAAAGATGCTTTATTATTCAAATTTGGCCACATACACACACCCACATGCCAATTTGATCAAACTGTTTGAAACTGTCAATATGATCAAATTATCTAAACTTTAAGATGAAATGATAAATAATATTATACAAACAGAATAAAAATAAGGGACATTCATACGAACGTCCCTTATTTCTAGCAAACTAAAAAAGAAAAGAAATAAGTGGTATTTTAAAAGAAAAGACTTTTATAATTTGACTCTCACGTCTCGAGAAAAGGAAACTTTCTTCTTCTGGAAGATGGACCGTGTAAAGCACACGCCACTCTGCCACTTAAATGATGCAAAAAAATAATCGTATATACTGAATTGTATATAATTGTATATAATTCCAGGAGAACATCAAGGTCATCGAGGATAGATTATAACGAAGGCTATGTGAAGTCTATTGTGAGCACTAATAGACCTAATCGCTATGGTATTAAATACTCTGTAAGTAATCGAGTCAAACATATATCATTGCCGATTCTACTGGCACTGTGGTTCATTTTAATACACTCAATAGAAAAAGTTTTAACACGAATATTTTATGATAAACACTTTTTAAAAAATTTGTAAAAACACTTCTCCCTTTCAGATTCAGCCTGAAGCATCTTTAACGCAAGATGTAGAAATAGTATGCAATTCCGTGGTTGGTAGACGAGGTGATAGAGTAGACCTAGAAACTATTCTACCAGAAGAGGAGTACAATTATGAAGCTGTTGGTAAGAGATCATTCACAAGTGTTCAAAATATTATATTAAGCCTCCTAAATAAATGGCAATTCTTTTGTCGGCGTTTTGTAAAATAGAATGTTCAATGTATGGGGTGACATATATTTTGACAGTCATGACGTTTATGGCAGGCGTCAATGTTTCTCAATACCATACATAAAATAAATTTATACATTTAAAAATGTTAGTTAAATATTTAAGATACAATAGTAATTAGTATAAAACTACACTGTTAGAATAATATTATAAAGATAATTCAATTCAATCACATTGATTTATTTCTAAACAAACATAGTTTGTATTGAAATGTCAATTATAGGTAACACATACATACAATCAATGCAATACACTATAATGTCAAGATCAAATAATTTAAAATAAAAATCTAGGTACAACTGAACCACAACTTTACATTTAGTCAGAAATACATCTCAGCAATCATCCACAAATTCTTCCACTGTGTAGTAACACTTCTCCAACAGCAAGGACTTTAACTTATTCTTAAAGGAATTAATTTTATAGACATCAAGCTTTAAGTCACTAGGCAGACTACTAAAAAGTTTTACTGCTTGATGTTTCGCATCATTGTATCACGACGTTAATTCTCGGATTCAAGGTAGATTTGAAATGGTTCTTTAAGATAAAATAAGATTCATTTATTTTTAAGAATCCTGTATAAAAGTTGTTAAAAATGTTCAGTTGTTTTCGGGTGCTTTCACGTGTTACTCTTTCATCTTCCGTTTCATAATCTCTTATGTGTTTTACAAAATCACTTAAAAACATCAATATACAGAGGCAAGACACGGTCCATATGGACAGGTTGTTAAAATGTTCCCTACAAGATTCACATTGTGGAATACGAACTTTTGTTCTTATAGCTCTTTTCTGCAATACAAATGCCTTGTTACGGTTATAATTAAAACTATTAACCCCAACGCTGAATGCAGTACCTTAACCTTGACTCAACCAATGCAAAATACACCATCTTTAGGTGGTCCACGTTGACTTCGTCTCTTAAACTTCTTAGAGCAAAGCAAGCTGATGAAATTGATCCATCAATGGCATCCAGTTCATCTTTACAATTAAGCAACGAATCAATGTGAACGCCCAGAAATTTAACAGTATCCACAGGTCCGTTTAGCATAGTATTGATAGTGTCGTTATACGTAATGTGGTTTTAAATACCATAACGCTTGTTTTCTTTCTATTTATTATTAGGATATTAGCTGCAAAGCAATTCTGGAAATCAGTAAGCAACGTATTTATTTTACAACTCAAGAATTCCATACTACTGGCACTGACTCCTGCATTTGTATCATCCGCAAAAACTACCAATTGAGCATATCGTTCTATCATATCGTTTATAAAAACAAGGAAAAGGCCAGCCCAAGGATCGGTCCTTGTGGGACATCAGTCAACACATTATATACCTTGGATCTATATACCCGTTGACAACTATATTTGTCAATTGACTTGATTTCCACATACATCGTCTTATTGCCGAAATATGATTCAAATAGCTGCAGGGCTCTGCCTCTCACGCCGTACTATTCCAGTTTTTTAAGCAGTAACGCGAGATCAATAGTATCAAATGCCGAACTTAGATTCAAAAATACTGCAACAACCCTCTGTTTTGCATTAATTCTAACTATTACTTCATTGATTAAATTATTTATAGCATTTGAAGTGCCTACAAACCTCTGGTACCCAAACTGTTGCCTGTCTATAATTTGATTTGTATTGAGATGGGACTTCTTGGAGACTTTCTTAACTTTTCAAAAATTATTGATAGGGCTGGCAATACAAAGATCGGTCTGTAATTGTTTGGATCCGTTGCATTCAACTGCTCAGGAAAAATACCGGCTTCGCAACATTGATTGAAAAAACATGACAGTAGAAAAGTTAATAGCTTTGTATGATGTTTAATTACTGTAATGGGTATTTCGTCATAACCACTTGAAGTCTTGTTAACCATTCCTTGCACTAACTTTCCAACTTCCTCCGGTGTAATAGAAGAAAAGACCATTTCCTTAATCCATATCGCGACCACTCTCTTGAAAAAAGTATTTGACTCATTGTTTTGTCTGTCGTTTGAAGTATGTTTTTTATTATTATTATTAAACTTTTCAGCAAATATACGTGCAACGTCTCTGGGGAGCTAAACCCTTTCCATATTATTATTAATACTAAAGTTCTTAAACGCTTTTTCACTAGTTTTGTTTCTGTGAGGATTAACAACTTGCAAAATTGCCCTACGAACATTTTTAGCATTTCTTTTTGCCGCCTTAATAACCCTTCTAAATAACCTTACTTCTATAAGTTAGGACACTTTCTCATTTCCGTTATGCTAGCAGAGAAATCGTTTCATTTTGCCAGAAACTCTTATGCCCTTTGTTGCCCATGGAATGCGAGCATGTTTCCCACCATTATTTATTTTTTTGCTTATTTTCCTGAAGCTATATTTAAATATATTATTAAATTTATAAAGAAAAGTGTTTATTGCCATTGATGACCATTCAGCGTTCAATATGAGTTTTTCAAATGTTTCATGACTCCTTATATTAAACACTCTTTTTTCTACCCTAATTGTTGCATTCCATGCAGATTTTTTATCTATTAATTTTGGTAGCGATAACTCACACATAATACCAGCATGCCCGTCCGATAAACCGTTGTGATCCACACTTATTTTATGAATACTCTGATCGTTCAAATTGGTCAAGAAATTATCAACACAGGATGTTCTACACTGTATCGGATGAAAGTATTTTTATTTTTATTTTGCACAAGAACCCCAAAATCAAAACATTTTATGATTAGGTTTGTAGGATTGTTGTGTTCCTTTAGCAAAATGTTCATTAAAATCTCCACAAATTAAAGCTTTCCTGTTGATAAAATACTCCAGAACCCTCTCCAGACGCTGCATAAATACATCGAAGTTTGTGTCCTCAGGCGATAAAGACAACATATATATAATCCACTATCTACATCTTTTACACAGCATATCTCGAAGGAATCCCGAGCATACAGATCATTTATATGTGAACATACACACACATTGCACTACCTATTTGCCTTTCCAAGAATAAGACTACCGCCTCGAGTCTTCCCGACTCGGCTGTTGTGCGACATTATTGTATCCGCTAAAATTTAACAAGGGAGCCCGCACCTGGTCTAGAAAATGTTCAGTTATACATATGTAGTCTGATTTTATGAAGGATATTATACAAAGCTCAAATTCATCCCTTTTCGAGTTCAAGTCGCAAACATTCTGATGAAATACTTTCATTGAAATATTACTTGAGAAACCATTTTTTTGCATTGTAACTTCATAATCGTCGTAGTAATCTTCATTGTAACATAAAAAAATCGTCGGTTCTCCCTGTACTGACATCATCAGATTCAGTCTGTGTGATAGCATCAACAAAAATTAATTCACAGCATGAGTTAGGTTCTATCTGAGTCTGAGTATGCTCACTACGATAATTATTTATTATACCCGGCATGTACAAGCAATATTATTTAACTCATGCCTGTCATTCAAAAAACTGTACTTATATTTTAGTCGCAATATTTCCCTTTTTTTTTTTTTTTTTTACGTGCGCAAAATCCCCACGGATACCTCCCCACCGGAGCCGGTGGAGGAGGTTATGTCGGACTCGAACCGACTAAAACGCACGCCGCCTGTGGGTCGTTTTGGTTGCCGAAGGTGAGGTTGACAGGCATATCCCTCGCAGCACGCAATATTTCCCTATGGAATATATGACTTATGTAAAATTTACTAAAGTATTCACAATTTTCTAAGAAATGCGCATTACCACAGCAATAACATGTATGTACGGTAGCCTAGTGGTTTGGGTAATGGACTGCTGAGACGAGGTCTCGGGTTCGATCCCAGGTTTCACCATGGCACACACCAATGACTTTTCGATGCTTTTCGAAGTTATGTGTGTATTTATCGCAGGTTTATAAGTGCCCGGTTAATGGCAATAGGCTCGCCACCTATTACATTGGGACCTAAACATAAACTGGCGAAATGTGGGTGCTAGCACCTCTGCCTACCCCTTCGGGGATATAGGCGTGAGTTTATGTATGTAACATGTATGTTTCCCCTAGTAAATCTAATTCACCCAGAGTAATTCACCTAGGTGAATTAAACACACTTTTAGTAAACTTTAAACTCTCATACCCCAACTCACAAAACAAAAGACAAGAATTTAAAATAATAAGTTTATTCACCTCTAATATTAAACGCTAATTATCATGTTACTTCCTTGAAATGATGCGTTAATTTACTTACATTAAGTAAATTAACGCATCATTTCAAGGAAATGACCTACTGATATTTGCCCATCTAACATGCTTAACTGAGCTTCACATATTAATTCATCATTTAATTGAACGCTGGATGGGCGTGGTTATACCATGCGCTTGGAGTCTGCGTCTTTCCTGAATGCTGCTATCAGATGAAACATGTTTCGATTAAACTTTTGTATGCGTTTACTTAAACTAGTGTGGAAGCTTTCCGCTTAATTATTGGTTCGGTGTCTTTCTCCAAAAACCTACCAAAGTTCCATATTTTCCGGGCGTAGCCAGAACTTTCTAAAATATTGGAGAAAAGGTTGAAATGTCTTTTTGTTGAACTGATGCTCAATGTATTCCCAACCTGCGGTAATTTTTTCTTTTGGCAATAAAGCAAGACTTCGACATAAAAAAAAACACAACGACGGCTATTCTTATCTCTAAACATATTTAAAGCTTTTGCTTTCCTAATCAAACTTTCCTGAAATTGATAATAACAACCATTTATGGTCACTTCTGGAAAAAGACGCTGAAGAGCTTTAATAGCACTTTTTTCAAAATCACAGGTATACTTAACTGGATTCCAGCCTTATATTTGGGACCTCAGCATTTCAAATAAAATCTGATAAGCATCAGCATCTCTTTGGGACGTAAGAGCATACACCAGTGGTCTTATATTGGTTGAATTGAAACTGCTACCGCAATCTCCGTGAATAGTGTAGATCTGGCTAAAAGGAGGAACACAACACTTAAAAGTCCCATCTCCAAAAAAATCATGAATGGTTTCCATCAATTCAATGGCCTTTTTTGTGGCAAATACTACGATTCTTCTACTGTCTCCAGGGTTAAAATCAGCAAGCAGAAAGTCGTTGAACTTGGGTGGTATAATAATATTTGATATTTTGTGTGGTTTTATATATTTGAGCCATTTGGGGTCGAAACGCTGGCTTCGTGGAGTCCGAACTGGTCGATGTTCGCTTGACCAAAGGGTTGACCTGTTTTTCGCACAACGGATTGGCATTGCCATCAAAAGGTGCAACACCGCCATTTTGGGCACGTTACTAGTCGACATAGATGGGGAGGAATTTTTCGATGCTTGAACCTTTTGTATTTTGGTTTCATATTCTTGTAAATATTAATTTATATCTTTTTTTTTTTATATAGAACACGTCAATTAGACTTCGCCTTGCCTGATGGTAATTCTAATTCTAATACCATACATTAATCATTCTATTCTATTTTACCAACGTATTACCACTTGTATTGAGGGGTAGGTAAATTAATGTATCGCATTCGCAAGATCGCATTGTTGCTTACAGGCAGTGAAAATATTGCGGACAAAGATTGCGTGAAGTTTATGTATGATTTTGATGAAGGAGGTAAAGCAAAGCAGAATACTATATGGGCACATTATGATACCACTGAGGAAGTATGGATTCCTGTCAGGTGCAGTATTATTATTTTACAACGAGGCACTAATATACGTACATACATAGAATCAGTCACACCTCTTTCCCAGTGGGTTAGACGGAGATCACAGTTTTCCACCTGCTAAGATCCTACCATACATAATAAATATGTTTCGTCAGAACGATCTTTTACTCTATCTTAGTCACTTCATCTCAACTAGACACGTCCATAGGCTCGGTAACCACTTTCCATCAGGTGGGCTATGTGCTTGTCTGCCACCTAAGTGTGATAAAAAAACCATTCCCTTATCACGCTGTTCCTCAATCGATCCGTCGTTCTTTCTTTTTATATTCATTTTTATCCCTTTACGTTTTAGGGTACCATGCATAATATTGACCATCACCTGCAGCTCCTCTTACGATGATGCCAAAATGACTTGATCATCACCATATAGGAGACATTTGATAGTCAAATCATTCAATCTTAGTCTTTCTGGCAAATTCAGACAATTGTCTATAATTCGGATAAACAGCCTTGGTAACATACATACATACATATGATACGAGGGTTGTCGCTCTCGCCATACACGCAATCACTCTGTCATAGGCCTTTTCCAAATTTACGAAAGCACTATAGACCTTTCGTTTTTGTAATAATAATCGTTATTTCTTCACCAATAAACTTTAACGAAAAATATTTGTTGAGGACCTTTTTCAAGTATAAAAATACCTGTGTCAGAAGATCACATTCTTCTCATATCCAAATACACAATAAAATAGTAGTTTATTAAAAATCTGTCTTTGATCTAAGAATTCTTGCCAAGAATTTAATAAATAAATGTCTCCTTTACATAAAATTAGCCAACGTAAGGATTTAAGGTAGTTTCCCTCCAGTCTCCAGGGCCCGACTTATTTTTCCAGGCTGTATACACACTTAAATAACTAAATAGCTCTTATAATTTTATGGAAGATTCTTGCAATAAATCAATTATATGTATTATCAATATATAGGAATATTCCGTTTTTTCTTTTTTTAAATACTTTAATTTAGATAACTTCCATGTACATTATGTAAATATTAATATTGTTAAAATGAAGAAAGATTAATTAATCTATCGTAATATTTATTATTTTATTTATTCTTGTACTTTTTTAGATACGAAGTTCTGGAATTCAACACTTGGTTGGGTTCGAATGACAAGCATGATATCTGGGATTTCTACAATTTTGAAAAATCATTTTCTTCACAAAGTGTATTTGATGTAGAAAGATGTGAGTATTTAAATGCTTATATATGTTTCCATTTATCTTGACTCTCGATAGTGCCCTAGAGTACAAAAAATTTCCGCACAATCACTAAGCTATCAAACATTTAGTTGTCTGGAAGAAACCCCAGGCCGCGATGAGACCTCCCATTGTACAATTCACTACCATGTACTGTCATCTGTATTTATTATATATTTGGTGTGCAATGAAGTGGATTTATCTTATTATTTGTAGCTATGTTTCTTTTTCCAATGTATGTTTTGTTTAGAAAACTACCAGGTTCTACATCAACAGCATCATCTATGACATCATATGGAAGCTATCCATAATACCGATGATAGTAATTTTGACATTGTTCACCGATAAAATCAAAGATACAATAGAATATTCTACAACTAATCGCACCTTTCACCTTAACAATGATAATACTTACGTTTTAGACAATTGCTACACCGATAATGGAGTTTCAACTTTTGATAGTCCTATTGGAGCTTTTAAACACAACTTGTTCTTCGTTAACCCAGACCATGATCACCATATTGATAATTTATTCCAATCGTAAGTATTATTTAGTTATAACTATTAGTATGTCTCGTGCTCATACATGAAGTTCACGATTACTCATATTTGTACGTCTACATTGACAGAACATGTTGAAACTCGCAATGCATCTCGTATACTTTGTAGCATCATGTGTACACATATTTCTACAAATAAACTGACTAATACAAATAAAATGACATTAGTATAAATACATGTCCTACAATATTAAACTATCAAAACACATACATATGCTTAGTTTGATTGAATAGAAATTAACCAAATTCACGAATAAAACTTCATCACTTCACAGCTATAAAATGGATTTCCTCAAGACGTATGCTGACGATAAAGAACATTCCTTGCGAAAAAGCATATTCAAGAGTAATGTGAGGTAAAAATACTTATGTTTAGGCTTAAGATCAATTACTACACTTATAATTTTATATTGGCTATAACAATTATACTGTTTGCCAGACTACAAAACAATGGTTATATTTAACACTTACCTACATTGTTTACAGGCGCGTTATACAAAACAATCGCCAAAACCTTGGATTCAAACTTACTCTCAATAAATTCGCTGATAAAACTCCGAAAGAAATGACCAAATACATGGGCTTGAACAGACGTCCCGAAGGAAAAGTTGGCAATGTTCCTTTTCCGTACACCAAAGAAGAACTAAACAGTCTAGCTGGTGGTTTACCAGTAGAATATGATGCGAGACTATATGGACTTGTTACAAAAGTAAAGAGTAAGTAAAAGTTTTAAATGGTCCAAATATGAGTTGCAAAAAGATAGATAACAACTTTATTATGGATCCGTTGATTTTTATTTATGGAATATTAAATAAAACGAACGAACGAACGAACGAAAATGAATGATAAAGTGACTAAACTCTAATGCGACAAAAATCCTATTCAAAGAAATTTCAAAATATCTACAATAGTACAATAAACAATGTCATTGTAAACCTTTGAAAATGCCGTAAGGCAAAACCGGTCAGGTCTAATAACTATTAAAAATAATGTGGAAAAGTACAAATGAGTTCTCAATATGTTTAACAACAAATTCCACCAAGTGCTATCAATCAACACTATAAATAATCTACAGTTGGTATTTCGTTCATTTATAGATCAAGAGGAATGCGGTTCTTGCTGGACTTTCGGCACAACTGCTGCCGTAGAAGGAGCACTCGCACGTACCAATGGAGGAAGACTGTTGTCTCTTGCCAATCAAGCTCTCGTGGACTGTGCTTGGCCGTGAGTAAAATTAAAATAATGGTTTCATTACTTTGATAATATATGGTTTTATTCTTAAGATACTTAATAGTAAAATATTCAATAAGGAGAAAAGGGAACCTGTACTACCTATGAAATCCTACGTTAAGTATTCTATCATCGTGATGTTTAACTAACCCCGAGTAACATTAAAATTGTATTTAACATTAATGTGCAGTGTACATTCACCGCGGTAGCCTAGTGGTATGGGTAATGGACTGGTGAGACGAGGTATCGGGTTCGATCCCAGGTTTTCCCATGGCACACACCAATGACTTTTCAATGCTTTTCGAAGTTATGTGTGTATTTATCGTAGGTTTATAAGTGCCCGGTTAATGCAATAGGCTATACCTATTATATTGGGACCTATTACATTGGGACCTAAACATAAACTGGCGAAATGTGGGTGCTAGCACCTCTGCCTTCGGGGATATAGGCGTGAGTTTATGTTATGTTATGCATTCATATACATTATCATAATTATTATCTGATTTAAGATTTGGTGCCGCTGGCTGCGATGGTGGAACTGACAACGCTGCGTACGAGTGGATGATGGAATATGGTCTGCCTACAGAAGCTGAATACGGACCTTACCTAAATCAGGTAAACTCACGGTGGCAAACGACCACCAATATGTAAAAAACAGGTTACAAAACCGTTGAACTGATAGACTATTTAAATTATGTTTGCAGGATGGCGTGTGTGGAATTAAAAACGTAACAACATTATACCCAATTCGTGGGTATACTGAAGTTACTCCTTTGAGCGTAGAAGCTTTAAAAGTCGCTGTAGTTAACCACGGACCGCTTTCTGTGTCAATAGATGCGACATCATCTTTGTCTTTATACTCTTCAGGCATATTCTATGACATAACTTGGTAAGATACAGCAACATTTTTGTTTAATTTTAGGTCTATAAATAAATAATTGTTTCAAGTTATAGGTTACAGGTACCTAAATATCTAAGTATCTGCTTGAATTGATTTTTTTTTATACCACTTTGGTGGCAGACAAGCGCACGGCCCACCTGATGGAAAGTGGTTACCGTGGCCTATGCACGTGCATAACACCAAAGAAGCCACACTTGCGCTGCCGACCCTGTAAGCACAGAGTTTCGGTGCCGTCAGTGTAGAGGACAAAGCAGGACAAGTCTTAAGTCAACCCACTGACAGCACAAATTCTCCAGTGAGCTCTGGCTACCCTACTCACCGCTGGGAACACAACACGAAGTTATTATAACCGCGGTATTCTGTAGGGCGGAGGTACTTCCCCAGTCGGACTGCAAATACCACCGTGTCCTACCTCCTATAATCTCTTTAATTCTTTATTGTACACAAGAAAATAATACATCAACAGGTAATCACAAATACATCTTGGTGTACAAAGGCGAACCTTTCCCAGCAAACCTTTGGGGATTAAAAGTGCAAAAAAAAGGTTAAAAAAAAACAATTTGTACTTGTCCTACTGTAAATCTGTTATTGTACATAAAGAATTATCTATCTATCTATCTATCCAATGGATATTTCCTAAATAGTATCTCTTCGTATGTGTTTCAGCTCTCAAACAGAACTGAATCATGAAGTTACATTAGTTGGCTATGGAGAGCGAGATGGTGATACGTTCTGGATTATCAAGAACTCTTGGGGACCAAACTGGGGTATCGGCGGATACATGTACATTTCAGCTCGCGACAATAACTGCGGTATTGCTACTGAACCTACCTATGTCGTTTTCTAAAGACTTTGGCATCGAGATTTGATAAACACTCGCTTGGCAATGACTGGCAGGAATATGGAACTGATTTATTTTAATTCTGTTATATCAAGCAAAATATAATAATAAGCACGTGGAATTTTCAATTAAGTAATTAAAGTATGCAATTAATAACATTTTCTTATTTTCCTAGATTAGTTTTAACCTTATCAATTATGACAATACGTTCATTTATAGGACCCACATGGGCACCCGCTCAATTCCGGCGACCTAAGGCCTATTTTTCTACTGTCCATACACACAGTACAAGCTTGCTTTACTATGATTAAACCTTTCATGTAAATCAATCGGTCTCAGACACTTCTGATCTCATATATCCTTTTTTCTAGATTTGACCATATTGATAGATGTCAACCCCGACTCATCTGTTCATTTATAATTGCCTCTTTTACTTATTGTTTCTTTACCCAGTACTCAATTATTCTTCTTTTCAAATGAAATTATCTTTACTATTAGTAATCATTTATATTTTAACCGTTATGAAAACATAAAAAGTGCTAGGCTTATAAAATACACTCGTGTACCACGGTGTGCCTCTCTACCTCCGCCGCATAGTCGGGGCGTACCTGACGGAGAGAGCCGTCATCTACCCAAGTGCGACCGGCGTCGGTCGGCGTGAGATGTCGTGCGGTGTTCCACAGGGATCGGTTCTCGGGCCGCTACTGTGGAACATTGGATACGACTGGGTGCTTCGCGGTGAGCTTGCGGACGGCGCCGCCGTCACGTGCTATGCGGACGACACGCTAGTGACGGCGAGCGGAGCTACACACCGCGAAGCGATCCTGAGGGCCACGACCGCGGTTGCTCAAGTCGTGGAACGGATCCGGCGGCTGGGCCTTGAGGTGGCTTTGCATAAATCCGAGGCCATGTTCTTTCATGGACCTCGGCGCACGCCACCACCTGGTTCCAGTCTCATAGTGGGAGGCACTCTCATCGGCATCAAGCCCCAGATGAAATATCTGGGGCTCGTGCTCGACGGCCGGTGGGACTTCGGGAAGCACTTCCGAAGTCTGGGCCCCAAACTGGCGGGCACAGCCAACGCTCTGGCGCGGCTACTGCCCAACCTGAGGGGCCCGGATGACTCCTGCAGGAGACTCTACGCGGGTGTCGTGCGGTCCATGGCCCTGTACGGGTGTCCCGTGTGGGCGGACACCCTGAGTGATCGGCACATGCTTCTGCTGCAGCGTCCGCAGCGGAAGTTGGCGTGCCGCATCATAAGGGGGTACCGCACGATATCATTCAACGCGGCGAGTCTCCTCGCCGGATCGCCACCATGGATCCTGGAAGCGAGATGCCTTTCGGCGCTATACAGGTTCCGAAGGGCGGCGCGGGAGCGGGGTCACGATCCCGAGCCCGAAGAAATTCGGGCCGTGAGATCCCGGCTCCACAGGGAAATGGTGGCAGAATGGGAGAGACGACTTGGGCAACCAAGCGCAGGGCACGCCGTAGTAACGGCGGTAAGACCCATCATGGGGGAGTGGCTAGAGAGGCCACACGGCAGCCTCTCGTACCGTCTGACGCAGATGATCACCGAGCACGGATGCTTCGGAAAGTATCTGCGTCGGATGCAGAAAGAGCCAACGTCCGAGTGCCATCACTGCGACGCGAGCGAGGACTCAGGTCCGCACACGCTCACCGAGTGTCCGGCGTGGGAGACGCCGAGGCGGGAGCTTGTGGCGGCCCTGGGAGTGAGGGTTCTCACGCTCTCCACCTTGCTCGCGGCGATGGTTCGCTGCGCGGATGCGTGGGCGGCCGGCGCCTCCTTCTGCGAGCAAGTAATGCTCGTGAAGGAGGAGGCGGGGCGGGAGCGGCAGCGGGAGCGACGAAGGATCGCTAGACAAACTGCCCGCGCACGAAGGCAACTCGGGCGTCGGAGGTCGATGAACGACCTCCGCCCCCCATGAGCGCCGGCCTGGGGGTGACAGGTGAAGCCGCCTGTCACCCTGGCAGAAGCAGGCCGCGGCGGCGGCGCGCGTGGCGCGCCTCCCCGTTTCCGGGGACGAGTTGGGGACTCTGTGGTCCCCACACCCGAGAAGAGGGCCAGATCGTGAGAGATGGCCCTGGGTCGGCCGGGGTGCGAGGGATATGCCTGTCAACCTCACCTTCGGCAACCGAAACGACCCACAGGCGGCGTGCGTTTTAGTCGGTTCGAGTCCGACATAACCTCTTCCACCGGCTCCGGTGGGGAGGTATCCGTGGGGATTTTGCGCACGTAAAAAAAAAAAAAAAAAAGGCTTATAAAATAAATAAGATTAAAAAAATACGGAAACGAACATAGAGTTTTGGCAGAAAATGTTTGATTTGATTTGAATCATCAATTGCTTACTAAGCAACAGACAGTTGGTTACCGTTTGTTGCTTAGTAAGCAATCGATAAGAGGAAAACTAACGGCCAAGTGCGGTGTTTTGATAAATATTAGATAATGGGATGGTTTTTGACCTGATGTCTTTAAGTATGGAATTGAAACTTCTAGACGCATACATATACATATATTATGTAGAGATTGCCGGTGAGGCAATCTCTACATAATATATAATGCTTATAATTTCTCTTTAAGTGAACTCAACTGACCACTATCATGCGGAGAAAGTAAGACACGAACAGTTGAAATGTTGGTACGACTACTTTCCAATCATTGCAGTTAGATAGGAATCAGTTAAGGTTATAAGGAGATGGGTCAGTATTGTGAAAACAATGGAAATATTAACATTATTTGCACGATTTTTCTACGGTAAATTTCAGGAACTGTTACACTTAAGGGTCGACAGCGCGAGTATGACGCCCCTGGTGTTGCACAAGTCCATAGGCCACGGTAACCACTTCCGATCAGGTGGGCCGTGAGCTTGTCTGCCACCTAAGTGGTATAAAAAATCTTAGAAAGCCAAGAAAAGTCAATATCGGAAATAAAATTGTAGATTTTTACACTGTCATCTCTGTATCTACCTATTTCGGAAAATTGAACTCGAGAACACCGCATTGAATTATGATAATAGAGATTACGGATAGTATTTTTTTTACCTTACCGTCACACCAGTGGGACACAGCGGTGTGACGGTTCTTCGGTTATCAGTATTACTTGTATTGATAGGATCTGAAGATTGAGTGTGGTGGTTTGATTTCTTTTTCCCTTCTGAGTGTAGTCCCTAATATATTTTGTCTTATAAACTAGCAGTTACGTTTATCGGGTCTAGTTATGCATGGTAGGTATATGCCTTTCTACAAACTGCTCTCCAAGAAAGAAACACGTGGAGTTTGATGTTAACGCGAGGCTATTGAGTCGTGACGAAACGGTATACAGTTATTCAATACTGAATAAGCTCCATCCTGAACTAAAGCAATTATTTTTACTTCAACCGTATTACTTATACTTAACTAAACTTATAAATTAATGAATACACCGTGTTACCGATAGCATCCGGCATATTAATAACATTAAAATTTATGAAGTTGTCAAAACTAAATTGATATCAAACTGCGCCTCTATAATGCGAGCGTTTGACTACTTTCTTGGATCTTATCTAGTATACAGTAAGTAGGTACATGCATATGCATAGATCAACTGAAAATTAAAGGCGTATTGTTTCTCTAATGCCGCAGGCGGATTCGCCTTGAGTAGGGTTAGTATGCGACCGGATTTATCTGGACATGTACGGGACGTTTTGGACACTGTAATTAACGCGTCAATCCGTTATTTATTTCACATTAAATTCAATATTCTGTGAAATTTTGTGATGGTTGTGGAAGTTATACGAATATTTTAATAAGCTATTCGTTTCTGCAGTGTCATCTATCTAGATTCATGATATTTGTTTTGGAAACAGTCAGAAGACGGTAAATATTTAAACACGGACTATCAACCCGATCGCATAATGATGGTGCATTGGCGATCTAATTAATTTAAACCACGTGGCTTAGTTTTATATCATTATAATATTCTCATCTAGCTGCGTGGTTCCCGGCAGCGTAGAATTTGATTGTGTTGTACAAGGCGACTAAGGGATAGGGCTGTTTAACATCAGACAGATAAATATACAGCCCGGACCGGAACGCACCGAACCGCCCGGACCGGAGTGCCCGGAAGACGGTAATAGGCTCACGCCCTATTACGTGGGGGAGAAATGTGGGTGTTAATTCACCTCTGCCTAACACTCCGTGGATAAAGGCGTGATTATATGTATGTATATATTGTATTCTCATCTAGCTGAAAAATGGTTTTTTTTTCATATTGCTAATAGTAGCTATTAAGCACGTTTGGTGAGATGATAAGCAGTTATCATAATTTGTTAACTTTTTCCACGCCAGAAGTATCACTGGTAAGTTGTCGCCTGTAAATGAGAATAAAAAGGAAAAATAAGAGAATGACAGAAAAAAAAGAGAATCTCGCCTATTATTGATAGACACACACTTGCTTATCGTCTCAAATTCACATCGTCTTGTTATAGTGGGTATGTGTTATGTAAATGAATTTGGCAAATCGATGCCGCCGAAATGATTATTATGGGTTGAAAACCCTGAGAACTATATCTTACATATTATTATCAGTTATATCTTACATGGTCATGTGACGCAGGTATAAGCTTGATAATCCAAATATTATGTTTTAAAAGAAAAATTCATCATTTCTCCCGAAAATTATGGTGACTCTAACGGAGCGTCTATATATTTTAAGTCTGAGCATTGACTTAATTGCACCCTAAGGCATAAATTTTAAAATCTGTATGACATTCGGCATCAGGGTTGATGAATAGAACAATTATCATAATTGTTGGTCAGCCGTCTATAATTTGGGTTGAAGACTTACGTAAGCTTCGATTAAACGTCTGTCTCGTTGGATGATAATCACTTTATATCTATTCGTTCTTTAATAATCTTAATTTACATTCATACCTACATACATTTTGAAACATCAACTGCCAGTAAGCACAATTTTTCTTTTACCTTTATTAAAATTATGAAATCATCACTTATTAAAACTAAATGCTGGAATTAAAATCCGCTAGACCGACTCCTGAAATTCATACGAAATATGATCTGGGATCATCATCTTTCTATTTATAAAATTTTCATACGCATCTTAGGTCTAAGATCAGTTTTAAGTTCTTTGATTAAATCCGAATGTGGAATTATGTGGGAGAAGCAGAATAAACGGGATATTTACCATGTTTCATTATTTTGAGTTTCTGATATTTCGGCGCTGTTGCAAGCACCATGATCATGCAGGAACTGGAGTAGTGGCGGTGAACAGAGAAAAAGTTTTTTCCTAAGAGTAATTATATCGATCTACCTTCTTTCGAGTTCTTTTACTACGCGTATCTGCACTACTATTTGTTTCACTCTCAATACAAACTCGAACCCGATCTCGATGACGTTCACGACATACGATGCTCACTGTATCCACTCGCGATTTTGTTTTAGCTTGTTCCCGGTTGTTTTTGCAAAGACGGACCACTGGATGCCAGACGTTCGGCAGTTGAAACCCATTCTCACGATTGAAATTTTTATGCTTTTTTATTTCAATTGCTTCCCTAACCAGTCTTGGTATATAGTGGCGTTCAGTCAAGAGCATCTGAGGGTTATGTAGCTCGATCCAGTGGTTCGTACCAGACTCCAATAAATGTTGAGCGATTGCAGATTTATGCGGTTCATTGTTTTTGACTGCCCTGATGTGTTCCTTGATTCGGCATGTAACCGTTCTTTTTGTTTGTCCTACATAAGAACTGCCACAGCTACAGTCAATCTTGTACACTCCCGGTCTGTCTAGTGGGGAGCCATCTTTGGGTGAGCGCAGGCATTGCGACAGCTTTTTAAAAGGAGTGAAAATAGTTTTGACAGATACCTTCTTCAGGATGTTAGCGATCTTATCTGTCACTCCTTTGATGTAGGGTAAAAAGGCTGGCTGTCTTTCCACCTTATAGTTCCGGGGTTTACAAGTGGTGAGTCTGGGTGGTCTTATCCGTCCATTGTATCCATTCTTTTGTAGAACGCCGCTTAAGTGCTTGAATTCTTCCTGTAAATGTTCCTCGTCACATAAACTATATGCGCGGTCAGTAAGTGACGTCACTACCGAATTCAAATAGCGCGGATGATGATGTGAGTCGGCATGCAGGTAGCGGTCAGTGTGAGTGGGTTTCCTGTACACGGAGTGGCTACACGACCCATCCCCACGAACACCGATGCTCCTCGAGCATTCCGAGCATTTCTTTCCTTTTCTATTTCGTACGGTGAGCATTGTATGTCGTGAAAGTGATCGAGATCGGGTTCGAGTTTGTAGTGAGAGTGAAACCAATAGTAGTGCAGATACGCGTAATAAAAAAACTCGAAAGAGGGTAGATCGATATAATTACTTCTAGAAAAAAACTTTTTCTTTGTTCACCGCCACTACTCCAGTTCCTCCGTGACCATGGTGCTTGCAACAGCGCCAAAATATCGGAAACTCAAAATAATGAAACATGGTAAATATCCCGTTTATTCTGATACTAATGTAAGAGACCATGATAATTTAAAGCTTATGTCATCGTCAATTTAGAACAAGTCGGTATTGCTTGTCAATACATTTATGAAAATATCTTATATGTACGAAAAAACCTATATATTTTCGAAAAACTATCTGATGTACACAATTTTAATACGAGAAATAAAAATAAACTAGTTGTACCAAAACTTAGGCTTAACAAAATTGGTGATTCATTTGTAGGTAGCTGCATAAAAATATTTAATAAAATTCCTCAGGACCCGATTAATATGCCAATAAATAAATTTAAAATAGAAGTGAAAATAATTTTAATGAGTAAAGGTTACTATAAAGTGGATGAGTAGCTTAATGATGTTAATGCGTGGTCAACATAAGTCTCTTGCTTGCTCGCACAAAATAAAATGTAAACTAAAGCAAATTTAAAAAAGAAAAATAATCTAGTTCTAATGTTGTTCGCTGAGTTTCTTGCTGGTATCTTCTCAGTAGAACTAATCTACCGAACCAGCGAAAGAATCATTTTCCAATGGTTTATTTTTACATTATTTAATATTTTATATATATAATACATTTTATATATATAATTTTTTCCATCATCTAACGTAGGGACTATGTTAGATGACACTACCTTCCGCATCGCAACTTGTCTCCGTTTAGGTGCGCCGTGTGTTTCTCCGCATCAATGCCGTTGTGGAGAAGCCGTTGACAGACTCGGACACCATGGTCTGTCGTGCTGCAGGAGCGCTGGGCGAATTCCACGGCACGCCAGCCTCAACGACATAGTCCGCCGTGCTCTTGTCACCGCCGGTGTACCAGCTGTACTAGAACCAAACGGTTTGGCGCGTGACGATGGCAAGAGACCGGATGGCATGTCGTTAATGCCATGGAAGATGGGTAGGACTCTGGTGTGGGACGCCACATGCGTTGATACCATGGCTCCTACCCATATAACTAGCACGGCTGGCTGTGCTGGTGCTGCTGCTGCTTCTGCAGAGGCTCTCAAGCGGCGCAAATACTCCAATCTCATCGGAGATTATGAATTTGTGCCGTTTGGAGTCGAGACTTTGTGGTCATGGGGTCCGAGCGCTCGCAACCTCTTCCGTGAGATTGCGAAGCGAATGGTCGACGCTTCTCGTGACCAGAAGGCTGGCCTCTTTTTAGGACAGAGAATAAGCATTGCCATACAACGTGGCAATGCTGCCAGTCTTCTGGGAACGCTACCACAAGAGGCATGCGATGCGGAGGAATTCTACGACGCACTTTAATTGTTCTTAGCTATAAGTTGTATAATAGTTATTTTATTTTTATTGTATTTAATATTTATAAATTATTTCTTGATTTGTTTATTAAACTTAGTACATTATATATTTTATATTTGATATACATAATTGTAAAATTTTGACGTTCATATGTACTCTTTGTGTGCCTAAACTGAATAAAGGAAATTGATTCTTTGATTCTTTGATCTCCCGCTGCGTGCACGACTAAACTGCCTGTACTTTCAGTATAATAAAACTTAAAATAAAAATAAATATTATTCATTGAATATTATACGTTAAAACAACTACCGTATTCATTTTTGGAAGTTTAACTGTCATTTGTACCTATAAGAATGAGATATAATGTAAATAATGTGGTATATTCATAGATTTTATTTAATGACGTCACGCGAAATAGGTGTGTCACGTGACCGACCGTATTTCGCACACTTTTTAAGCTAACATAGTGAAAAAAAAATTTTTTTTTCTAATTAATACGCATTTACCGGAAAATTGTGAACAGGTATTCAATAAATTTTTACATCTTTTATGATAGGTTTCCGAAATTTGTCAACCCAATTGAATCTGATTATGTAAATAAAACTTTTTACTTTCTTTTTTGCTACGGTTCAAAAAAATTGAGTTGTACAAATATTATGTTTAAGTGATTCAAATAAATATATTTCATAATAATATATGCAATGCATCAATCACTTTCGTCGTAAATTGTACTCATTACTTGTACGCTTGTTAAATCCCCATGCGTCGTACAAATATCAATCCCAGTGCGGATGTTGTCTGGTCATGAGACAAAGTGATAAATGAATATTCATGAATGCCGGCGAACATAATGCCCTTTTTGCGGTCTTAACGTTTTAAATCGCTATAAAATGATTATCTGTAGGTAGTAAAAGTTTACAAAAATATATTAACCTTCTCTTCGATAGTCTACAATAACAAATCATTAGGGAAATTAACGCAAGTCATCACAGTGTAGGGTTCTAAATGCATCCGAGCTTTCACCCGGAAGACCAGGGTCCACTTTCCGAATTTTTCTCCTTCCACTTCATACTGTCTTAGGCAACTGGAGATATTCACTATCACTTGCTAATAAATGGATAAAACACAGGCGCAGGTTGTCTTCTAGTAGGTCAGTTAACATGACAAAATTAAAATTTTATGTCACCGCAAAATATCTAGACTCATCTAGTATTCAATCAATCAATCATTTAGCCTACCGCAATCCACACCGGGACATAGGCCACTCCCAATGTGTGCCATTTTTTCGATCCTCTGCCTTCCACATCCAGTCTGTCCCAGCCACCTTTCAGATTCAGATCGTCCATCCATCTGGCTAGAGGGCGTCCTACCTTGCGTTTACCTTCTCGCGGTCCCTACTCTAGAACTCGTTTGCTCCAACGGCCATCGGTCCTTCGACGAACGTGGCCAGTCCACGTCCACTTCAGCTCGCTTATTCTGTGACTTATGTCGGTAATTTTGTCCTTCAGAGAAACTCCAAGCATAGCCATGGATGAGCTATGGATCAGCCCCACTGTAATTGTCCACGTTTCGACATCGCAACAATTGTCAGACGCAATACATCTAGTATTGCGTCTAATAATGATTCTGGCATATTTATACCTCACCGATTTGATTACTTAAACATGAGCCATAAAACGTAACACGTCGACTACAAGTATCACGCTGTGTGAATTTATATTTATTTTATTACTTAAGGCTTCTTACACTATGCTGATGTTACCAAACACACGAGTTTCATTAATTTATAACATAACATAAACTCACGCCTATATCCCCGAAGGGTGCAGAGGTGCTAGCAGGTTTTACCATGACACACACCAATGACTTTTCGATGCTTTTCGAAGTTATATGTGTATTTATCGAAGGTTTATAAGTGCCCGGTTAATAGCAATAGGCTCGCCACCTATTACCTTGGGACCTAAATATTAAAGAGTGAAATGCGGGTGATAGCACCTCTGCCATTAATTTATAAAGAATACTAATTAAGCTGACAACGTAAGCTTCAACACTACATCATCCGAAAAATAAAATTATTATTTTTCAATTCAAAGAATATTCTGTGGCGTTCTCCTACTCATGCTTTTCATAATTTATTTTCACTTTTACAGGGTAAATGCTCCTCGGCCATGTTACCATAGTAGTGGGACTCACATTACGCTGATGTTACTAAACCCACCAGACACGAAAGCTAGCAATGTTAGCTTTATTATTTGTTATAAATACTACAGTTCCATCTAGACAATTTCGATCTAGAAAGATTTCGCATTACTACTTCGTGGCACCCAGAATCCACAAGCAACTTCTCACAATTCCTTACTGAAATAACTTTAGACTACTTTCCTAATATAGTAAGGTTATTAAATTAATTGGTTATCACATTCCAGACAAATATTTAAAATAACTTCGTAATTGCAGTATTTATTAAAAGCCAGATTGAAATTCATACATACATATAATCATGCTTTTATCCCCGGAGGGTTAAGCAGAAGTGATTTAACACCCACATTTCACCAATAATTGTATTCGGTCCCACGTAATAGGGGGTGAGCCTATTTCCGTATTCCGGCCACTATTGTTGACTCGAGCCATGCATTTAAGGCTGAGTCTGGGCTATATATATCTGACACATCTTAAACAGCCCTATCTCTTAGTCGCCTTGTACGACACCGCATGAGAAGAGATGGTGTGGTCCAAATTCTACTTTGCCGGGAATCACGCGGCTATACATATAGGTATGTATATATTGAAATTCAGTAGGTACGGTATAACATTTAATTTAATACTAATGTTTATTCAAAATTTGTTGATAATGTATTTAATGATATTAATGTAATTAATGATAACGATATTTCAAGTAATTCTTATTATAAGTTAAGAAAAGCTTTAGGGCGAAAGATACACAAAACCGAGAATAACATCGAATAAATTAAGAACAATAAGTATAGTAGCACAATAAGGTTTTACAGACCATAACGGAAATTTCACTCATAATATACAGCCACCAAACAAAGGGATACCTATATAGAAAACTGGAGTGTATTGACACCTCCCAAACGCTTAGGTACTGCCCCTCACTTACCTCGCTGTTATACCTGCTGATAACTACGTTATAACTTCTTGGTCTAGCTATAGACAACTTTGACTAGGAAAACGAATATATTATATTTCAACGACATGCTTGATTTTTTTTTTAATACCACTTCAGTGGCATACGGCCCACCTGATGGGAAGTAGTTACCGTGGCCTATGGACGTATGCAACACCAGGGGTGTTACACTCGCGCTGCCGACCCTGATAAAACCTTCTGATGCCCCTCTTGAAGAACCCCATATTGTAAGTGCTTGGGAAGACCGCAGCAGGGAGGTCATTCCACAGCTTAAGTGTGCATGGGATGAAGTATCTTTAATACAGCACAGTGCGGACCGTCTCAGTTCGCAATGTATGAGGATGAATTCCCTGCCTATGGCGAGAGGTGCGATGATAGAATGTAGCAGTGGGCATCATGTCAAACAATATCTGAGCCATGTATAGGCGGTAGAACACACACAGCGAGGCAATGTCCCTCCTAAGGCCGGACCGGAACCTCTTAAGGTTCCACTCTACCTACGAATATAGGATTGCCAACCAGCCTCAACGCCCGTCTTTGCGCCGAGTCGAAGGGGTCAAGCTGGTATACAGGCACTCCAGCAAAAAGGTGACAGCAGTACTCCATGTGGGGCCGGAACTGTGCCTTATAAAGAAGGAGTTGCTGCCCCGCAGTGAAGTACCGCTTCGCCCTGTTAAGTACTCCAAGTTTCCTTGATGTCAACTTAACCTTGTCCTCCAAATGACTCCGGTACTGGACGTCGCTGCAAATATCGACACAAGGATCCTGATACTCGAGGAGATGGTAAACTGCGGGAAAAAAAAATTAAAAAGCGCAAGAGAGGGTCTATTGTCCTTATTGATTTTTCTTCCTGCAGCGTGTGGCATATATTTAGGTAGCCAAACAAGACTACCTAAATATATGCCACTGGTATAGGGTTGTCCTGAGTAATCGGTTTTAAGTTCAAAAACAATTAATACCTAATGGCAATGAACCCAATGGAAATAAAAGCAGAATCTGGAAAAAACAGTAAAACTGAACCTATAAAAAACATAATAAATAACGGTGAAATAATATGTAAGTCAAAAGAAATAGCCGACCTTTTTAACGATTATTACATAAACTGTAATATAAACAAGAACAGTTGTGGGACTAAGGTGGAGACAAATTGCAATAGCATATTCCTAAAGCCGTACGACTGTTATGACATTAATAAAATAGTAATGTCCCTAAAGAACACAAAATCGACGGGCTATGATAACATTACAACTGAAATTTTAAAGGCTAGTACGAATGAACTTGTTCCTGTACTAACTCATTTGGTAAATCTATCTTTTACCACAGGCTGTTTCCCAGATCTGTTGAAAATATCCATTGTTAAACCACTATATAAAAAAGGAGACAAATCATCAATTTCAAATTACAGACCTATTACTCTTGTGTCTGTTCTCTCTAAAATATTTGAAACAGCCATGTATAAACGTATCATGGAATTTCTAGCCAAACATAATATTCTTAGGAAGGAACAGTTTGGATTCCAAAAAGGGAAGTCAACTACTGCGGCATGTTTCAACCTCATGGCTCAAGTCATTGATAGTGTAGATGATGGTAACGCTACAACTGTAATATTTTTTGATATGACGAAAGCATTTGATTTTGTTTCACATAAAATATTATTAAATAAGCTGGAAAAATACGGTATTCGCGGAAATGCGCTGTCATGGTTAGAAACATATCTAACAAATAGAAAACAATGTGTTCAAGTTAGCTCCCTAAATGACAAAAAAGAATTAGAAGCCACTAATTCGAGTTACAGAGTTAACGGCTCTGGCATACCGCAGGGCAGTGTGCTAGGCCCTCTATTATTTCTATTATACATAAATGACCTTCCCGGGGTCACGGAACATCCATGTACACTATTTGCAGATGACATTTCAATAATAATTAAATCCAAATTAACTAACAATTACTTAAATGACACTGACCTTAATAAATATGACATTACAAATTATGACATTAATAAGCATGACATAAATAAATATAACTATGACATCAATAAATCAATAGAATGCATTATAAAATGGCTGGATGAAAATAGTCTTAATGTTAACCTAACAAAAACTAAATATATACAATTTAGCACATATGGACGTAAACACTTAAACCTTAATATTATGTACAAAGCTATTAAAATCGAGGAAGTAGACCACACTAAATTTTTATTATTCTGGATAAACATATAAATTGGAAAGCCCACATAAATAACATATGTAACAAAATAAACAAGTTTGTATATGTCTTGGCGAAGTTAAGTAGAATAACGTCGCAAATGACGGTTCTTAGCGCGTACCATGGTTATGTGGCCGCAGTTCTAAATTATGGCTTGATTCTTTGGGGGAACTCAACTGACATAAATAAGGCATTCATTGTTCAAAAAAAATGTATCAGAGCGATTTGCGGTGTGGCCCCCTGGATATCTTGCAGACCTCTATTTCAATCACTGAAACTGTTAACCTTGCCCAGTATGTTTATATTTGAATGTGCAAAATTTGTCAGACTGAATAAGCACATCTTTACAACAGCAAAGGAGATGTACCCCAGGAACACACGCGACCCAGACAGAATAGTTTTATCTAAGGTACCAAAAACTGCTGTATATAAAAAGAATTGCCAGTCTATGTGTGGATATATTTATAATTGTGTACCTAGTGAAATCAAAGCTTTACCGTACAAGAAATTTATAAAAGCGTTAAAAGACTGGTTGCTAAACAAATGTTTTTATTCTGTTACAGAGTTTTTATCCATAACCAGTAAAGAGTATAGATAAAAATGTGATTAGGTGGTTTAAAATGTATAAGCTTTCTTTTGACTTCGTATCATTTTGTACGCCAAAGTGTATACATAATAAGGAAAATTTGCATGCCCAATTTAGGCAGAACATGATGTACCTAGTCATAAGACACAATTTGTAACATCCTTATCACAATGTTCTAGCAAATAAAGATCTATTCTATTCTATTCTATTCTATAACCCTGTCATGAGTAAGTTACCACATGACTTTATTATCTCCAAAATACCAGTCTTTGAGATATTATCCTTTTAAATTTATAAAAAGCGTATACCGGTTACAATACCAGTTTTACGACTAAAATATAAACTAAAGTAAATTCTTGGAAAAAAACGCTTCCACCAAACATTTTAATTATTAAGTAAATTTTGTAACATAAACCCGAAAAAAAACCTTTTTTCTGTTCGAATTTCTTCCCGAAGTCTTCCCCAGAACAGAGCT